>BSQW01000007.1:25847372-28457255 GCA_030161315.1 Eutrema japonicum
CATAATGGCAGAACATGAATTCCCTCGAAGGATGTTCACTTCAGGGTATGAGCCTCAACCAGACAAAAGCATACACTACTTCAGCGGTAATAGAGATCTCATGGACGCTCTCAAAGAAGCGCTGGATGATGATGAGTGGGAAGAGCTTCGCAACTCAGCTTTTGGGGTTTTTGTGAAGTGGCATGAGCTGAACTTCGTATGGTGTTCAAGGATGGTGCACTACATGCTTACTATGCAACTAGAGGTAGATCAGAAGCATGAGCTTTGGTGTCTTCTTGGCCTTCAACCGGTGAGGTTTTCCCTCCATGAGTTTCACCACATATGTTCAGAATCTGGAGTACCCGGAGGTTGAGTATACAGCCGATATTAGAGCAATGTGGGAGCTTCTTGGGATGGATTTCGAGGTAGGGCCAAGTTATTTTCAGTTACTAGACGCTTGCAATAGATGTCGAGGCTGGGAACGGCAAGATAGGATTTGGTTGGGCTACCTAGCCATCTACACGAGCTTCATTGAGGCTCAACACTGGTCAGTTTCTGCAAGGGCTGACATGACTAAGCTACTGCTGTCTCCAGGGGCGTTAGAAGCATACCCATGGGGAAGACTGGCCTTCAAAATCTTGGTAGACTCTGTCAAAACAGAGGCAAACAAAAAACTCCAAGATGACAAAACTATCAGGTTGAGGGCTTCGCTGAGGTCTTGAACGTCTGGGTATATTGGGCCTGTCCCGGGATTGCTACGCTTTATGGAATGCACTTGCAAGATAACCCATCCCCACCGCTCTTGGCTTACAAAGGATCAAGGAATCGGAAGAAAGCCGATTTAGAGTTGCGCAAGCAGGTATTTTACTGACCTTTTTTCCTTAAAATTCACCTTTGATTGCTCTATGTCAGACTGCAAATTCAGTATAATACGTTATCAGACTAATTTTGAAGTCTGAAGTTTTCCCATACTTAATTTGCAGTCTGAAAGTTTTGCCAGACTTAATTTGCAGTCTGAAAGTTTTGCCAAACTTAATTTGCAGTCTGAAAGTTTTGCCAAACTTAATTTGCAGTCTAAAATATTGAAGTCAGACCTTTTTGAAGTCTGAAACTTTGTACCAGACTTATTTATTTTTTACATACACTAATATACATTTTGCTCATTGACTTGTACTTGCAGACCCACGTCAACAACTTCGTCGTCAAGGAGTTTGAGGACATGTTCCCCCAGTGGGACGATGGTGAGGATGATGAGAAAGTTGTGAACATTGTGAAAGCAATGTTAGGTGAGTTTGGGCGCTCTTGGAGGTGGAGTTTTAAACATTGGAAGTCTGAAGGTGTGTTGGCCATTGTCAAGAAAGAGGTGCCCCTTATTAAGTCTGTGGTAGTTAAGTCTGAGGGTGGTCTGAAGAAGGCCAAGGGAAAGGGTGTTAAGAGGAAGGTTGTTGATGATGATGGTGAGGATGTTGATGATGATAAGAAGCGAGCAAAATCAGGCGGTGATGATGGTGGTGAGGTTGTTTACTTGATCAAGTCGGTGGGTGAGAAGATGAATGAACTTTTTAGACTTGTTAAAAAAGGTTTTGAACAGGTGAATGAGAAGATGATTGAACTTGAGAAGGAAGTTAGGTTGTTAAGGGGAGAAAAGAGGAGGAAATCTGGTGTTGAGAAGTCTGATGTTGGTGTTGATAAGAAGTCTGATGATGAGAAGAAGTCTGATGGTGGTGTTGAGAAGAAGTCTGATGATGGTGGTAAGGTTGATGATGGTGGTGAGGCTGGGGCGGGTAAACACAAAAAGGCTCCGCGGAAGAACATTACACCCAAAAAATTATTGTGAAGCCTCCTAAGCCTGCCGCGGATGTTGAAGCTTCAACGGTAGTGGATGCAAAGGAAGCCCTTGCTGAAGACAACCCTGCCCAACCGTCTGAGGCCAAGATTCAGACTGTGGAAGTTGGGGTTAGTGTCCCAAACCCCCTACCAAAAAATGTTCAACAAAGGAGAAGTAGTCGAAGACTTAAGGACAAAGCCGTTGCTTAATATGCAGTATAAGTCTGATTGCTGTTTGTAAAAACCTGAACCTATGTGCAACTAAAAACTAGTTATTTCGCTTTGTTGTTGTGTTTGATGTGAACATGGTTATCTAGTATTAGACTGAGATTTAGGTCTGATTTTGGTGTTATTTTAATATCTGTCAGACTTCTAAAGAAGTATGATTTTGTTTTGGATTTATATTGCAGTCTGTAGGTGGCGTGGATAGTGTTAGATTATTTGTCTTTGACTTTTATTGCAGTCTGACAGAGGTGGTTTTTTTTATTTTGTAAATGCAGAGTACTGTCGTGGGCAGCGAACTTAGTGTTCTTATCGTCGGCCACGGATGTAAACTTCGATGCTGCATATATGTCCAAACAAGACACTAAGCAGGCATCTGTTGGAGCTTATGTAAAGGCGAAGGCTCAAGAACTCAAACAGAAATAGCAGGGTAAGAAGGAGAGAAAGAGCTCAACCCAAGTGCAGATCACACCGACATATGATCCTTGTGCTCCGGCAACCATGATGGAAATGAAGACACTTAATGATCACGTCAAAAAACTACCGTATGTCGTCACACTATACCTATATTCTAGAATAATTAGCTCGATGTCTAACATGCGTAATATATTCTGTAGGGGTTATCCGAAGAGGGAGGTGAACACATCCCTAGCTTGGTACTACGATCTGCGCACCCCCCAGGAATGGCTGCATGACACGGTTAGTATATAATCTGGTCGGGTATAATGATTTTCTGTTCTCAGACTTGATTTGCAGTTTGACATTGTTGTTGTCTCTTTTAGACTTCCTTCAGACTTCTTTAGAGGTATGGTGTAGACTTCTTTTCAAGTCTGGTGAAAAAAATTATTTTCTCAGACTTGTTTTGTAGTCTGACGTTGGTGTTCTCTCTTTTAGAGTTTCTTTACAATTCTGTTTAAGTCTGACATTTTTTGTACAATGTTGACTGAATGCAGCAAATAGATGGTGGGATTGATTTGATGAGGCTTCGACAACAAGAACACCCGGATTGGTTCAGGTCCGAGAGGCTGACCTTCATTGACACACTGATGGGTAATTTATGAAAGAAACATTATGATGATTTTGTGAAGAGCGGCGAAGGAGAAACTGTGATTCCCACGGCAAGGAGGCTGCCACCTGGTGTATGGGATTACCATACTGGTGAACTACCCTTATTCCTGAAATCAAATAAGACTTGAGGGCTGGAAAATTGATTACATCTACACTGCCTTGCACGTTGGGGGAAATCATTGGATAGCTATTATGATTTATATCCCGGATAGGCACGTAACCATATGGGACAACATCATTGGACAGAAAACCGATGAGGTGGTAGGAGCGGCAGTGGCACCTATATGTGAGATCTTTCCCTACGTGATGCATTGTTTGGCCCCAGTAGATGAAAGTTGGAATTACCCCCCTTGAGCGATACTCCTACACGATCGTAAGGAGCCCGGAACTTCCTCAAAACAAGCAGACAGGTGATTGTGTGGTGTTTTGTTTGAAGTTCATTGAGTTCCATTCTCTTGGGATGCCGTTTCCGAAGTGGCTGTGTGATAAGAACATGAAGACTTGCAGAGATAAGCTTGCGTATGAGATATTCACTAAGCTCTGCGGAACAGGTGAAGAGGGTCGTACCGACGCCGAGAATGAATTGCTAGACGTCTACGAATATGTGAAGTAGAGTTCCTCTTTAACTTTTGGATTCCCGAGAACAATGGATTCTTGCATATATTTATCTTTTGTAGATGTAAGAAAAACTCATCCATCTTTTGGCTTACTTTTTGCGGGAATTTTTTGTGCCATGCTAATTGTGATGTCAAAAGCGTGTTGGGCATAGGTAGAACAATGGTTTAAAACTTCTATAGAAGTCTGGTGTAAGACTTATATTTCTATCTTTTGTAATGAATTTCTGTTATTAGACTTATATTGCAGTTTGGAAAGGGTGTGATTTTCTTAAGACTTATTTAGACTTGACGAGATGCAGCAAACACATAAGTACTACAAATTAAGTTTAAGCCAACAACAATAACCAACAATTAACACAACAAGTTCTTAGACTTAGACAGCTTAAAAACTGACTTGGAAACGAAATATTGTACCGGAAAGACACCAACAGACTCCTCTCAGACTTCTCTGTCAGACTTCTAAATTGCATTCGTCATACATCAGACTTCTACCAGATCTAATCCTTCTCAGGTTTGGTTACCTGTCTCCACCAAAAAAAACAGCAGCTTCTCATATATAGTAGATAGATGAAAATAATTATAAATCAGGTGAGTGTAAGGTGGTTTAGCTTACACAATTTGGTTTTTTGTGGCCTGGTTGTTTGCAATTAGAACAAGTATATTGCTTGGGAAGCTTCCGTGGTTTATTGCCCTTTGTCTTGGCAATTTCTAGCCAAGTTTGCCACCTCGACTTCTAAGGTCTTCCAGGAGGACGAGGATTATGCGGGGGAAGGACACGTACGGTGTCAGGAGCTTTCATAGTACAGTTCTTCGGAAGGATGTTCATTGCATATGCCTGAAACAGATAGTCCCTACCATATGATGGGCATGACAGCGTATATGGGTGTAGCTCAAGTTCTGATGCAGCGCAGATTGCATGTGAGCAAGGTATCTTTCCGTAATCCCACACACCACATTCACACGTTCAGTTGTGCAAGTCGACCACACAATCCCTATGTCCTCCCTTAACAATGAATCGATACCCATCAACGCGTTCCGCCGTCATGAAGTCCGCATAATATTCACGAATAGCCATCAAATATTCAACTCCTCGGCTAAATTTTGTTGTGAGACTCAATGCATCTAGCCGCCTTTTACAAAACCACGTCCCTAGCTTCTCTTGTATGAACTCCAAATGGAAAGAGATAGGATATCATTTTGCCTTCTTGACTACGGAGTTTATAGTTTCGGCAATGTTGCTCATCTTTATGTTGTACCTTTCTCCAACAAAGTGAACGCGGTTAACGCAAGTGAAAACAAGACTGCAACAGAAATCTGATAAAATAATACTGCAATAGAAGTCTGATAAATACAAATCAGACTGCACAAGATGTCTGATAATAAATAATGCATTTTCAGATTATACCTGTCTCCATTGAAATGAACGCGTGACCATAGACTCGGATCCCCCTCCTCCAAGTATCTAGCAAGGGCAGGATTTACCGCTCGTAAGGAGGCCATGTATCGGTTAAAATCGTACATCGTATATGCGTACGCCGCGTTTTTCACAAAGTACAAAAGATGTTTTCCCATGAACTTTGTGACTACGTTATTTTGTAGATGGTAATAACAAATTACTCTCTTTGCCCAAGGAAGAACCTTTTCAATAGCATTCTTGATGGATGTGTGCCTATCTGAGACTATGACCAGAGGATATTGGTCTGAAATGCACTCTCTAAGCTTTGTGAAAAACCACTCCCACGAGGCATCATTCTCAGAGTCTACAATGCCAAAAGCCAACGGAAATATTTGAAAATTGGCATCTTGTGAGGCCGCCACTAGCATAACACCTCCATACGGCCACGTAAGATGCGTACCATCTACCACAATGACTCTTCTAAGATACTTAAATCCCTCTATGGAAGCTCCAAATGCTAGAAATAAATATTTAAATCTATTCTCCTCATCTAGTTCTAGAGCAGTCTACGTTCCCGGGTTGCTTTGCTCGATTCCATGCAATAAAGCAGGCAGTCTCTCATAGCCATCTTCCGCTGATCCTCTCACCAACTTTTGAGTATGTAACAACGCTCTGTATGCGGTTGTGTAGCTCATCTTAATCCCATACTGCTTGTTCATTGATACTAAGACATGCTTTGGTGTAATCTTCTCAATTATTCCAAAGCATTCTAGAAACAACCAACTAATATAACGCGGAGTATAATGTTTTTTCTTAGCCTTCCGGTCCAGCGCTGAACATGTGTGGGCTCTATTGTAGATCATCACCCAAAACTTGTTTGGTTCGTTCTTGACAGCCGCTCGAAGCTTCCAGTTGCATCCTTCCACAAGACATTTAGCGACAAACAGGCTCTTGTCAGACTTATCTACTGTAAATGCGTATTTCTTCATTATCGCCGTCAAACGCAGCTCTGATATAAGATCTTGCTTGCTATCAAAACACTTTCTGAGAAAGATGCCGTCGGACAAATTTCTTCCTCGACCAGCAAATCGTTCAGCCACATGCTGCAACTCGTAAGTCTTATTATCTTCATCTTCTTTATCATCTTCATCTTCATCTCCCACTTTCCCATACATGCTATAATCAACACCATCATAGTAAGACTCAGCGTGTTTCTTGAAAACTTGCTCTGGCCCAACACCACCACCACAAATAGAATCATCTGATACTGAGCCCACATCTTCGTCTTCCCAGTCTTTGTTTTCGTCATTTTCATCTTCATCTTTTACATCGTGATTCCCCGCATCTTGATATGTCAAACCGGATCGGCTCGAGACACAAAGACGGATTAAATGCGCACTAGCTAACTCGACCATGCTCCTTACTTGCATATCATTTGTGACATAAATAGGAGGGCTATCCGGACCGATCTGTTTCAAGAGTGGTTCCGGTAACGGATATGATAACTACACCAACTCGGTTTTCTTGTCCAGCATATAATCATCATGTACCATCTCAACAAGTTCACAATATGTAGAACGATCGCCCAAAGTGATAAACCGCCATCCTTTGAGAGTATGCACCACAAAATGCCAAATCTGGTATCTCACAACCCATTCACCAAAATTAACAGGTAGATGCACCATTATCTGTAAAAACAATCATGGAAAAACCATATTAGCGATCTTAATGGAAATATAAGACTTCTTCGCGAAGTCTGATTCTATTAGCTACATTGCCAGAATTATTAAAAAAAATCTTTAAAAATAATTACCGAACATAAGCATGTAAAACTAACGTAGGAGGAACATATACAATTAACACACATATAAAAAAATTTAAATCAACGAAATTCATCACAAATATACAAAAAAAAACGGTTTAAAAAATTTGTCAATCGAGACTGCCACAGAAGTCTGATAAACAGTTCGTCAGACATTTATGGCAGTCTGAAAAATAGGGTAATTTGCACTTAGAATGTTACAAAGGAGACTGCGGATGCCGTCTGACAAAAAGTTATCAAAGCAGACTTCTACCGCAGTCTGACAAAAAGGGTATTTTTGCAATTGACCCAAACTTTGACTTTTTTTGTCAGACTGCATTAGATGTCTGAGAAAAAAAAAGGTATTTATGCAATTGACCAAAATTTTGACTTTTTTGTCAGACTTCACAGAGAAGTCTGAAAATTTTCAGACTTCTCCTGCAGTCTGAAAAAATTATGGGGTAGTTTTGCAATTGACTGAAGTTTGACTTTCGTTCCCAGACTTCCAGGGCAGTCTGAAGAAATCCTTCAGACTGCGATAGAAGACTGACAGAAATTGGTGTATTTTTTGCGTTGACCAAAATCTTCGATATCATACTTCTTTAGCAGTCTGACGGATTTCATCATTTTCAGACTGCCATAGAAGTCTGAAATTTTTTCCCTCCTTTTCAGACTGCTAAAGAAGTCTGATACATTTTCCCCTATTTTGGTCAACTTTTGAAAATTTTCGGTCAATTACTACCAGTACCCTGTTTTTTTCCAGACTTCTGATTCCATCTGAAAAAAGTCAACTTCCGGTCAAAGTCGCACATTTTTGCGTTGACCAAAATCTTCGATATCATACTTCTTTAGCAGTCTGACGGATTTCATCATTTTCAGACTGCCATAGAAGTCTGAATTTTTTTCCCTCCTTTTCAGACTGCTAAAGAAGTCTGATACATTTTCCCCTATTTTGGTCAACTTTTGAAAATTTTCGGTCAATTATTACCAGTACACTGTTTTTTTTCCAGACTTCTGATTCCGTCTGAAAAAAAGTCAACTTCCGCTCAAAGTCGCACATTTTTCCAAAATACTGGATATGAAGTCTGAATAAAAAGTCAAGTTTTTGGTCAATTGCAAAACTACCCTATGCCTCGATTAGAGTATTTTTCTTGATTTTTTTTGTTTTCAAAGGAAATTACCAGACTTCAATGGCAGTTTGAGTATTTAAAAGTCAATTGCAAAACTACCCTTTCGTTGACCATGTGGGTTTCATCAGACTTGTAAAGCAGTTTGAGTATACAACTCAGGTCTGAAAATCGACGATATGCAAAAATTCGTATCTATATCCGTTTAGAGTTTGTTTTCACCCTCGTCGAGCGCCCAGAACGTCTAATATCACCGAAATCCCGTAAACCTAGTCGTGTTTTGCCGTTTTTATGCCATAAAAATGATTTCGGTAAGTTTGAATCGGAAAATCGATTTGAAATGGGGGAAATCGGAGAGGAGAACTCGCGAAAAGGAAGTCCGAGCTCTATTCTTGGGCTTTAATGGCGAAAAATGGGTTACTTACTGCATTAACTCGTCGACGATGGTGGTTTTCGTGGAGGTTGAGAATTGATGGCAATGGCATTTCCGTAATTAATTTAGATCTGAAATATTTTTTGATCTTTTGAAAAAAATGTTAGACTCTAACAGCAGTCTGAGGAATGGCATTTCCGTGAATACCCAGATTCCTAAAGGGTAATTCGTGGGATTCTGAAAAAGATGAGAGGAAGAGGGCATTTTTAGCTTTGACTTCAAATTTTAGGGTATTTTTGCAAATTGGACTATATATAAACCCTCCTCTTTTTAGTCATAACATAATTATTCTCACAAAACAAAAAACTACAAAAAAACTCTTATATGACAATTTTAATCTCTTTCAATATGGAACGATTTGATAAAGTTTCAGAGTATTATCTCTATAGTTCTGATTGGAAGATAATAATTATGGTGTTGAAGAAGTGGAAAATGATTGGACAACTAAAGGGTTGGAGTTTATTTTCGTTGATGAGAAAGTAAGTTTGTAATCTAACTGTCTTTTATTGTTTTTGTTTTATTAAGTTGTAAGTAATCATATAGATTTACCATTTTTAAAACTCTAATTTCCAGGGATGCAAAATTCAAGAATCGAATAAATCATGTTTTAGTTTCATATTACAATCGTATTTTAGAAGAAAGACATTGTAATTGTCTAAGTGATTTTGTTGTCAATGGTGTGTTTTGTTTTCAAAAAACAACTCCTCACATGTGGCGTATCTTTCTACTTCAGAATAAAACGTGAAACCAATTGCACCCATTTATGTATTTTGCTGAGTTTGGCAAAGTTTTTGATGGAACCCTTGACTCAAGTTACCCTATTGGTAAGTTTTTCATATTCTGTTGCAGGGAAACATCGAACGCTTCAACACCATTTTTCCATAACATTCTCAACTGATAAATTAATTGCTGCAAGAAAATATCAAGGGATCTCTTAGGATGCTCTGGACCGGGGACGAGGATCGTGAGGAATAAAAACTCTTGTTTCATGCATAAAGTTGGCGGAAATTGTAAAGTGTGACGATTACTGGCCACAACGAGTATTGCCTCTCATGTTTTCCAAAAGGGTTGAATCTATCCGTAGATAACCCGATGTATACGTTCATTGGCTCACACGCAAAACTAGGATAGACCTCTTGGAAATGTTTCCATGCTTCTGCATCTGAGGGATGCGCAATTTCTCCGTCTGAGTTATGTTATGCATATCATCTCATAGGCTCTGCCGTGCGCTCAGATTGATATAAACTCTTCAACCTATCAGCTAGGGTCAAATACCACATCCGTTTATGTGGATTAGGTACCCTGCCACTTGTTTCATGATACAGAGGTTTGTGACAAAAGCGACACTTCAGCCGGTTTTCGTCCTTTCTCCAGTAGATCATACAGTTCTCGATGCACACATCTATCATCTGATACAGCAATCCAAGACCAGCTACAAGATTTTGAATCTCGTATTATGAGTCCGGTGAAATATTATCTTCAGGTAAGATATCTCTCATAAAATCAGCTATCGCATCGACACAATACTCATCTAAGTTGAAATTCGTCTTTATAGTCATCAATCTGATTGTAACTGATAGAGGCGATATTCCATCTCTACATCCTTTGTATAATGGCTGTTTAGACGCATCTAGCATATCAAAAAACATTCGGGTTACTAAATTTGGTTCCTCTATTCTGTTACCCTCCTCAACATGATATGATGCTATGTTTTCACGAACGCATCATTGATAGATAGAATTTGTATTAGGTTCATATCAATTCCTCTGTGCTTGTCATTGTAGCATAAGAGGTGTCAATCCATAGAGGTTAATATTGAAGCACTAAGAATACATGAATCTTCCTAAGCTAGAGCAAATGTTTTTGGGTTTTTATATTTTTGAATCAAGAAAATGAAATGCAAAAAGGAAAACAAAAGATAGAAGTGTTGGGAAAATGAATTAACTATCAAGAAGATGATTAGTGAACAAACAATGATGATAAAGATTGAATTAAACACTATCCTAGAACATGTAATTCACAATTATGACTAATCCAGTATCGTGGCACTAATCACTTGGTTAATCATCAAATCAAGATCAAACTCTCGTTTGTGATAATAGGATTAACAAGCTTTAAACTCCAATCCCAATTAGTTCACTAATCACCCTTGACATCAACTCTCATTGGCAAGGATGTGAAAAGCTCACAAAAGCTTTGGTTCAAGCATTTCATCGAACATCTATCGGGCGTGAAATGCTTAAGCTCTAGCTTTGATCTCTAAATCCAAAACTAGCTTTAAGATCAACCTAAGTGAAGGACCTAGCAAGAATCAACCTAAATCATCATCATCTAACCATCAAGACAATTGACTAACGATGCATAAACATTCAATGCACATTTATTCTTATGACATGGAACACTTTCAAGTAGATTAGTTCACTTTCGTGACACTAATCATTGTACGAATCATCTAAAGTCAGCATCCACCGATCACTTAGATAGTCCATAATTTATCACAAGTCCATTTTAGTCAACAATTCATCCTAAAGTCAGCATCCACCGATCACTTAGAATGAAAAGCATGCTTAGAAGTTTTCTAGACATTTCATCGAACACCTTGTGTGCATGAAATGTTTAAGTTCTAGAAAATGAGCTTTCAATTCAATCCTAGCATTAATATCCTTCCTAACATGAGAACAAATGTTTATCTAGTCCTAAGCATCAACAATCAATCATCAAACCATCCAAATCAAGCATAATCCAAAATCCAACAAAAAGGGGTTTAAACCCTAAACATGAAGAACAAGATAAAACACAAGGAAAAAAGAGACATAAAGATAAAGAACAAATATTAAATAAACATAATATAAAGATAGGTTGAACAATCATTCACCAGAGTGGTATGAATTATGAAGATCCATCCAAAATCATCATAAGAAGAGTTTGGGAGAAAACCCAACTCTAGGAAAAGAAAGCTTAGATCTAAAAGTGTTTTCTTGAGCTGGGTCGGACCGGGTCAACCCAAGACAAACCGGGTATTGACGCGGCCGAAACTTGGATACGTCTTCAGTAAATCGGCCATACCTATTGCCCCTGATATCCGAATTACGAAAATCCAACTCCAGAAAATAGCCAACTCGATTATCTACAACTTCTATGAAGAACGCAGAAGCTGAATCGGAGTGGAAACCCTTCGTCTGGGTTGATCTTTCAGTCATCGTATTTGGAGCAGAACTCGTTTGGTTGCCAGACAGATACATCCTTACTTTATTTGCCATATCTCTTGAACGGCCAATCTCAATGATATGGAACCACCACTAAACGAACGTCAGCTCGATTTTATATGACTTTCATGAAGACCTCAGATTAAACTGGGCAAGGCAAGGTATTCATTTGGCCTGATCTTTGAGTCACTTCGGCTGGTACCTTGGATGTTTGGACCGGGTGGAGTTAACCGTTTGGATCATGGTCAGTTGAGACTGCTTGGTGTGACCGAGCACCATCTGGTCGGTTGAGATAGTGTCTTGGGTTCGGTTGCTTTTCCTGACCCAAGACCGACCCAATTGAACCGAGTGGGTGGTGGTCAGTTGAGACGAGCCACACATTTTCTCGGCCAGGCGGATATGTTTTCAGTGAAACTACGGTAACTCATGAACCACTCGTCCGAATGGTCTGATTCAACCTCCCCTAGACAGCTAACTAACTGCTCTACAACATCGATAAAGGTCAGCTAAGGCGATTAGGATCGGAAGGTCTCCGTACATCTACGTCTTTCCGGCGTCTCGGATGGGCTTTGCACTCCACTTTGGTCCAAATATCCAATTATGCCCAATTGTCTCCAAATCACCTAAAAACACTCCTTATGCATGCTAGACTTACTAAAACCTAGTGCAAACACCTATTACTCTAATTTAGACATAAATGCCACAAAAACTATGCAAGACACATGCATGAGACACAAAACAATAACAAGAATGCATGCTAAAAAGAGGTAAAATATGGGAATATCAACTCCCCCTTACTTATTCATTTGCTTGTCCTAAAGCAAACAAACAAGTAGAGAGAGAGGTTTGAAAGTGGGAGATCAAATTCGAGCATATTAACAAAAGAATTCGAATCAATGCCCTTGAGAGGAGTTATATGATGCACAAACAACCTCTACTTCAAAAGATTTAGTCATACTCTTTTCAAAACGAAATGGGTCTAAGCCTTAGCATCTACAAACATTCCTATCATCCAACTCGTTGACATTCATTAAGCGCAAATGGTGAATCATGCTCAAAGACATCAAGTGAACTCATTTGGCTAAAAGAGAGGTCTTGAGATAAGAGTGATCTCAAACAATGTAGGTATTCTGGTGCAAGGGATCTCTCATGAAAGAATGAACTTTGGCAAAATGCTAAGAGTAAAGAACAACCGATGCATACAAGGATGACTTCCATCTACCCAATGTACCCATTGTGAACTCCACTCCTATTTCTAAACCCACCAAGCTCAATCCTAAGCTACCCTTTTCTCAAGGCCATTTACCTTCATAAACCACAACGTTTCACCACTTCACTTCCTTCCAAACATTTAGGGGATTCTCTTCTTCGCCTCATAAACAAATGGTTTGGCTTCCACAAGTTCTTTTCCTTAGCTCTTCTTTTGCTTTCTCTAGTCTCTTTCATTTCTTTTCTAACTTGAGCCATTTTGGCTTTTTTTCTTTCTATTCAAGGCTAGAGACTATTTTCTTATCACTTAGAGCAAAACCAGCTTTTATTTTGCCAACCATTTCAATCAATTGCTTATCCCCATCTCTTTCTCCCCATCTCTTTCCATTTCTCCATACTCTCTTTCCTTTCAATCAATTACCCAAAACCCAAACCTATCTACCCTAGCCTATCTCTAGCTCAATGATGTGTGAGCTAGTTCTACATGGAAGCTTCTCCTTGTCGTTCCAAACTCAACACTTTTTGCTAAGTTCATTCAAAATTAGGCCTCACGACACACACTAGTAATTTAGGCTTGAAAGAAGGTTAAGGTTAAGGGTGAGGTGAACCATTCCAAAGGTTCCAAATGGCTATTTGAGCTAACAAGAGGGTGGTGAAAGAGAGAAGATAGCTCAAATATGTATATGGTATCCATGAGTTCAACTTTTCAGTGTACAAGCATGATAATTATGAGTCAAGATTAGAGTTCAAATAATAGATAGAGATGGAATCAAATCAAAGCATGCTTCAACCAAAACATAAACATTCAAAACGCGAGATCAAAGCATGGATTAGCCTTAACTTCGTGATTGCTCAAATGCATCGAAGAACTCCTAACGAGGGCATTAAATCAAGCTCTTAAGTTTATATTCTACATGGATCATTCTCCCTATGCAAGTGAGTACAACCCTATATGCTATGTATCTAGACTCAATCCTATATGAAATGCACAAAAGTTCAAAAAATTTCAAATTTATTGAAAATGCATGACTCAAGATGTAAAAGGCAAAATAAGATCACAAAACACACGGTTAGACACCGGTCCCTCCCCCAAACTTAATTCACAACGTCTCGGTGTGAGAAAAAAAATTCAAGAGAGATATCAAAAACGAAAGATAAAAATGGAAAGAGACTCAAAAGGAAAGAAGTACTTACAAATGAGGAGTGAGACTAGATGAATGGAGATGAATGAAGAGCTTTCGACATCACCACCAATGAGCCTTGCCACGACCTTGGACCCAAAAGACCCTTATTGATGCTTGTTTTGTGTCACTAGCTTGACAAGGGATAGGCTTGGGGAAGTCCCCAAGGGCGCGTTTAACGTCACTAACTTGACGGTTGCTTCCTCCTTGTCACTCCCTTCATGAAAATCATAAGAAAAATGAAAAGATTAGCAACAAAAGAAAATAAAAAGCTCTAGTCTCAAGAAGAATAAAAATCCTAATGCTCGATGCTAAACCTCCCCGGCAACGGCGCCAAATTGATAGATAGAATTTGTATTAGGTTCATATCAATTCCTCTATGCTTGTCATTGTAGCATAAGAGGTGTCAATCCATAGAGGTTAAGATTGAAGCACTAAGAATACATGAATCTTCCTAAGCTAGAGCAAATGTTTTTGGGTTTTTATATTTTTGAATCAAGAAAATGAAATGTAAAAAGGAAAACAAAAGATAGAAGTGTTGGGAAAATGAATTAACTATCAAGAAGATGATTAGTGAACAGACAGTGATGATAAAGATTGAATTAAACACTATCCTAGAACATGGGATTCACAATTATGACTAATCCACTATCGTGGCACTAATCACTTTGTTAATCACCAAATCAAGATCAAACTCTCGTTTGTGATAAGATGATTAACAAGCTTTAAACTCCAATCCCAATTAGTTCAATAATCACCCTTGACATCAACTCTCATTGGCAAGGATGTGAAAAGCTCACAAAAGCTTTGGTTCAAGCATTTCATCGAACATCTATCTGGCGTGAAATGCTTAAGCTCTAGTTTTGATCTCTAAATCCAAAACTAGCTTTAAGATCAACCTATGTGAAGGACCTAACAAGAATCAACCTAAATCATCATCATCTAACCATCAAGACAATTGACTAACGATGCATAAACATTCAATGCACATTTATTCTTATGACATGGAACACTTTCAAGTAGATTAGTTCACTTTCGTGACACTAATAATTGTACGAATCATCTAAAGTCAGCATCCACCGATCACTTAGATAGTCCATAATTTATCACAAGTCCATTTTAGTCAACAATTCATCCTAAAGTCAGCATCCACAGATCACTTAGAATGAAAAGCATGCTTAGAAGTTTTCTAGACATTTCATCGAACACCTTGTGTGCATGAAATGTTTAAGTTCTAGAAAATGAGTTTTCAATTCAATCCTAGCATTAATATCCTTCCTAACATGAGAACAAATGTTTATCTAGTCCTAAGCATCAACAATCAATCATCAAACCATCCAAATCAAGCATAATCCAAAATCCAACAAAAAGGGGTCTAAAGCCTAAACATGAAGAACAAGATAGAACACAAGGGAAAAAGAGACATAAAGATAAAGAACAAATATTAAATAAACATAATATAAAGATAGGTTGAACAATCTTTCACTAGAGTGGCATGAATGATGAAGATCCATCCAAAATCATCATAAAAAGAGTTTGGGAGAAAACCCAACTCTAGGAAAAGAAAGCTTAGATCTAAAAGTGTTTTCTTGAGCTGGGTCGGACCGGGTCAACCCGGGACAAACCGGGTATTGACCCAGCCGAAACTTGGATACGTCTTCCGTAAATCGGCCATAACTCTTGTCCCTGACATCCGAATTACGTGAATCCAACTCCAGAAAACAGCCTACTCGATTATCTACAACCTCTATGAAGAACGCCGAAGCTGAATCGGAGTGGAAACCCTTGGTCTGGGTTGATCTTTCAGTCGTCGTATTTGGAGCAGAACTCGTTTGGATGCCAGACAGATACATCCTTACTATATTTTCCATATCTCTTGAACGGCCGATCTCAATGATATGAAACCACCACTAAAAGAACGTCAGCTCGATTTTATATGACTTTCATGATGACATCAGATTAAACTGGGCAAGGCAAGGTATTCATTTGGCCTGATCTTTGAGTCACTTCAGCTGGTACCTTGGATGTTTGGACCGGGTGGAGTTAACCGTTTGGATCATGGTCGGTTGAGACTGCTTGGTTTGGACCGAGCACCATTTGGTCGGTTGAGATAGTGTCTTTGGTTCGGTTGCTTTTCCTGACCCAAAACCGACCCAATTGAGCCGAGTGGGTGGTGGTCAGTTGAGACGAGACACACGTTTTCTCGGCCAGGTGGATACGTTTTCAGTGAAACTGCGGTAACTCACGAACCACTCGTCCAAATGGCCTGATTCAACCTCCCCTAGACAGCTAACTCACTCCTCTACAACATTGATGAAGGTCAGCCTGATTCAACCTCCCCTAGAGAGAAGATAGCTCAAATATGTATATGGTATCCATGAGTTCAATTTTTCAGTGTACAAGCATGATAATTATGAGTCAAGATTAGAGTTCAAATAATAGATAGAGATGGAATCAAATCAAAGCATGCTTCAACCAAAATATAAACATTCAAAACGCGAGATTAAAGCATGGATTAGCCTTAACTTCGTTATTGCTCAAATGCATCAAAGAACTCCTAACGAGGGCATTAAATCAAGCTCTTAAGTTTATATTCTACATGGATCATTCTCCCTATGCAAGTGAGTACAACCCTATATGCTATGTATCTAGACTCAATCCTATATGAAATGCACAAAAGTTCAAAAAATTTCAAATTTATTGAAAATGCATGACTCAAGATGTAAAAGGCAAAATAAGATCACAAAACACACGGTTAGACACCGGTCCCTGCCCCAAACTTAAATCACAACGTCTCGGTGTGAAAAAAAAATTCAAGAGAGAGATCAAAAACGAAAGATAAAAATGGAAAGAGACTCAAAAGGAAAGAAGTACTTACAAATGAGGAGTGAGACTAGATTAATGGAGATGAATGAAGAGCTTTCGACATCACCACCAATGAGCCTTGCCACGACCTTGGACCCAAAAGACCCTTATTGATGCTTGTTTTGTGTCACTAGCTTGACAAGGGATAGGCTTGGGGAAGTCCCCAAGGGCGCGATTAACGTCACTAGCTTGACGGTTGCTTCCTCCTTGTCACTCCCTTCATGAAAATCATAAGAAAAATGAAAAGATTAGCAACAAAATAAAATAAAAAGCTCTAGTCTCAAGAAGAATAAAAATCCTAATGCTCAATGCTAAACCTCCCCGGCAACGGCGCCAAATTGATAGATAGAATTTGTATTAGGTTCATATCAATTCCTCTATGCTTGTCATTTTAGCATAAGAGGTGTCAATCCATAGAGGTTAAGATTGAAGCACTAAGAATACATGAATCTTCCTAAGCTAGAGCAAATGTTTTTGGGTTTTTATATTTTTGAATCAAGAAAATGAAATGCAAAAAGGAAAACAAAAGATAGAAGTGTTGGGAAAATGAATTAACTATCAAGAAGATGATTAGTGAACAGACAATGATGATAAAGATTGAATTAAACACTATCCTAGAACATGGGATTCACAATTATGACTAATCCACTATCGTGGCACTAATCACTTTGTTAATCACCAAATCAAGATCAAACTCTCGTTTGTGATAAGATGATTAACAAGCTTTAAACTCCAATCCCAATTAGTTCACTAATCACCCTTGACATCAACTCTCATTGGCAAGGATGTGAAAAGCTCACAAAAGCTTTGGTTCAAGCATTTCATCGAACATCTAACGGGCGTGAAATGCTTAAACTCTAGCTTTGATCTCTAAATCCAAAACTAGCTTTAAGATCAACCTATGTGAAGGACCTAACAAGAATCAACCTAAATCATCATCATCTAACCATCAAGACAATTGACTAACGATGCATAAACATTCAATGCACATTTATTCTTATGACATGGAACACTTTCAAGTAGATTAGTTCACTTTCGTGACACTAATCATTGTACGAATCATCTAAAGTCAGCATCCACCGATCACTTAGATAGTCCATAATTTATCACAAGTCCATTTTAGTCAACAATTCATCCTAAAGTCAGCATCCACAGATCACTTAGAATGAAAAGCATGCTTAGAAGTTTTCTAGACATTTCATCGAACACCTTGTGTGCATGAAATGTTTAAGTTCTAGAAAATGAGTTTTCAATTCAATCCTAGCATTAATATCCTTCCTAACATGAGAACATATGTTTATCTAGTCCTAAGCATCAACAATCAATCATCAAACCATCCAAATCAAGCATAATCCAAAATCCAACAAAAAGGGGTCTAAAGCCTAAACATGAAGAACAAGATAGAACACAAGGGAAAAAGAGACATAAAGATAAAGAACAAATATTAAATAAACATAATATAAAGATAGGTTGAACAATCCTTCACTAGAGTGGCATGAATGATGAAGATCCATCCAAAATCATCATAAGAAGAGTTTGGGAGAAAACCCAACTCTAGGGAAAGAAAGCTTAGATCTAAAAGTGTTTTCTTGAGCTGGGTCGGACCGGGTCAACCCGGGACAAACCGGGTATTGACCCGGCCGAAACTTGGATACGTCTTCCGTAAATCGGCCATAACGCTTGCCCCTGACATCCGAATTACGTGAATCCAACTCCAAAAAACAGCCAACTCGATTATCGACAACCTCTATGAAGAACGCCGAAGCTGAATCGGAGTAGAAACCCGTCGTCTGGGTTGATCTTTCAGTCGTCGTATTTGGAGCAGAACTCGTTTGGATGCCAGACAGATACATCCTTACTGTATTTGCCATATCAACGGCCGATCTCAATGATATGAAACCACCACTAAAAGAACGTCAGCTCGATTTTATATGACTTTCATGAAGACATCAGATTAAACTGGGCAAGGCAAGGTATTCATTTGGCCTGATCTTTGAGTCACTTCAGCTGGTACCTTGGATGTTTGGACCGGGTGGAGTTAACCATTTGGATCATGGTCGGTTGAGACTGCTTGGTTTGGACCGAGCACCATCTGGTCGGTTGTGATAGTGTCTTTGGTTCGGTTGCTTTTCCTGACCCAAGACCGACCCAATTGAACCGAGTGGGTGGTGGTCAGTTGAGACGAGCCACACGTTTTCTCGGCCAGGTGGATACATTTTCAGTGAAATTGCGGTAACTCACGAACCACTCGTCCAAATGGCCTGATTCAACCTCCCCTAGAGAGCTAACTCACTCCTCTACAACATTGATGAAGGTCAGCTAAGGCGATTAGGATCGGAAGGTCTCCGTAGATCTACGTCTTTCCGGCGTCTCGGATGGGCTTTGCACTCCACTTTGGTCCAACTATCCAAATATGCCAATTGTCTCCAAATCACCTAAAAACACTCCTTATGCATGCTAGACTCACTAAAACCTAGTGCAAACACCTATTACTCTAATTTAGACATAAATGCCACAAAAACTATGCAAGACACATGCATGAGACACAAAACAATAACAAGAATGCATGATAAAAAGAGGTAAAATATGGGAATATCAACTCCACCAAACTTATTCATTTGCTTGTCCTCAAGCAAACAAACACGTAGAGAGAGAGGTTTGAAAGTAGAGATCAAATTCGAGCATATTAACAAAAGAATTCGAATCAATGCCCTTGAGAGGTGTTATATGATGCACAAACAACCTCTACTTCAAAAGATTTAGTCACACTCTTTTCAAAACGAAATGGGTCTAAGCCTTAGCATCTACAAGCATTCCTATCATCCAACTCTTTGACATTCATTAAGCGCAAATGGTGAATCATGCTCATACACATCAAGTGAACTCATTTGGCTAAGGGAGAGGTCTTGAGATAAGAGTGATCTCAAAAAATGTGGGTATTCCGGTGTAAGGGATCTCTCATGAAAGAATGAATTTTGGAAAAAGGCTAAGAGTAAAGAACAACCGATGCATACAAGGATGACTTCCATCTACCCAATGTACCCATTGTGAACTCCACTCCTATTTCTAAACCCACCAAGCTCAATCCTAAGCTACCCTTTTCTCAAGGCCATTTACCTTCATAAACCACAACGTTTCACCACTTCACTTCCTTCCAAACATTTAGGGGATTCTTTTCTTCGCCTCATAAACAAATGGTTTGGCTTCCACAAGTTCTTTTCCTTAGCTCTTCTTTTGCTTTCTCTAGTCTCTTTCATTTCTTTTCTAACTTGAGCCATTTTGGCTTTTTTTCTTTCTTTTCAAGGCTAGAGACTATTTTCTTATCACTTAGAGCTAAACCAACTTTTATTTTGCCAACCATTTCAATCAATTGCTTATCCCCATCTCTTTCTCCCTATCTCTTTCCATTTCTCCATACTCTCTTTCCTTTCAATCAATCACCCAAAATCCAAACCTATCTACCCTAGCCTTTGTCTAGCTCAATGATGTGTGAGCTAGTTCTACATGGAAGCTTCTCCTTGTCGTTCCAAACTCAACACTTTTTGCTAAGTTCATTCAAAATTAGGCCTCACGACACACACTAGTAATGTA
Organism: Eutrema japonicum; assembly: GCA_030161315.1. Classification (NCBI taxonomy): domain Eukaryota; kingdom Viridiplantae; phylum Streptophyta; class Magnoliopsida; order Brassicales; family Brassicaceae; genus Eutrema; species Eutrema japonicum. The sequence goes on from BSQW01000007.1 coordinate 25,867,895, forward strand.
GGATTGAAAGAAGGTTAAGGTTAAGGGTGAGGTGAACCATTCCAAAGGTTCCAAATGGCTATTTGAGCTAACAAGAGGGTGGTGAAAGAGAGAAGATAGCTCAAATATGTATATAGTATTCATGGGTTCAACTTTTCAATGTACAAGCATGATTATTATGAGTCAAGATTAGAGTTCAAATAATAGATAGAGATGGAATCAAATCAAAGCATGCTTCAACCAAAACATAAACATTCAAAACGCGAGATCAAAGCATGGATCATCCTTAACTTTGTGATTGCTCAAATGCATCAAAGAACTCCTAACGAGGGCATTAAATCAAGCTCTTAAGTTTATATTCTACATGGATCATTCTCCCAATGCAAGTGAGTGCAACCCTATATTCTATGCATCTAGACTCAATCCTCTATGAAATGCACAAAAGTTCAAAAAATTACAAATTTATTGAAAATGCATGACTCAAGATGTAAAAGGCAAAATAAGATCACAAAACACACGGTTAGACACCGGTCCCTCCCCCAAACTTAAATCACAACGTCTCGGTGTGAAAACAAAATTCAAGAGAGAGTCCAAAAACGAAAGATAAAAATGCAAAGAGACTCAAAAGGAAAGAAGTACTTACAAAGGAGGAGTGAGACTAGATGACTGCAGATGAATGAAGAGCTTTCGACATCACCACCAATGAGCCATGCCACGACCTTGGACCCAAAAGACCCTTATTGATGCTTGTTTTGTGTCACTAGCTTGACAAGGGATAGGCTTTGGGAAGTCCCCAAGGGCGCGTTTAACGTCACTAGCTTGACGGTTGCTTCCTCCTTGTCACTCCCTTCATGAAAATCATAAGAAAAATGAAAAGATTAGCAACAAAAGAAAATAAAAAGATCTAGTCTCAAGAAGAATAAAAATCCTAATGATCAATGCTAAACCTCCCCGGCAACGGCGCCAAATTGATAGATAGAATTTGTATTAGGTTCATATCAATTCCTCTATGCTTGTCATTGTAGCATAAGAGGTGTCAATCTATAGAGGTTAAGATTGAAGCACTAAGAATACATTAATCTTCCTAAGCTAGAGCAAATGTTTTTGGGTTTTTATATTTTTGAATCAAGAAAATGAAATGCAAAAAGGAAAACAAAAGATAGAAGTGTTGGGAAAATGAATTAACTATCAAGAAGATGATTAGTGAACAAACAATGATGATAAAGATTGAATTAAACACTATCCTAGAACATGGGATTCACAATTATGACTAATCCACTATCGTGGCACTAATCACTTTGTTAATCACCAAATCAATATCAAACTCTCGTTTGTGATAAGATGATTAACAAGCTTTAAACTCCAATCCCAATTAGTTCACTAATCACCCTTGACATCAACTCTCATTGGCAAGGATGTGAAAAGCTCACAAAAGCTTTGGTTCAAGAATTTCATCGAACACCTATCGGGCGTGAAATGCTTAAGCTCTAGCTTTGATCTCTAAATCCAAAACTAGCTTTAAGATCAACCTAAGTGAAGGACCTAACAAGAATCAACCTAAATCATCATCATCATCTAACCATCAAGACAATTGACTAACGATGCATAAACATTCAATGCACATTTATTCTTATGACATGGAACACTTTCAAGTAGATTAGTTCACTTTCGTGACACTAATCATTGTACGAATCATCTAAAGTCAGCATCCACCGATAACTTAGATAGTCCATAATTTATCACAAGTCCATTTTAGTCAACAATTCATCCTAAAGTCAGCATCCACCGATCACTTAGAATGAAAAGCATGCTTAGAAGTTTTCTAGACATTTCATCGAACACCTTGTGTGCATGAAATGTTTAAGTTCTAGAAAATGTGTTTTCAATTCAATCCTATCATTAATATCCTTCCTAACATGAGACCAAATGTTTATCTAGTCCTAAGCATCAACAATCAATCATCAAACCATCCAAATCAAGCATAATCCAAAATCCAACAAAAAGGGGTCTAAAGCATAAACATGAAGAACAAGATAGAACACAAGGGAAAAAGAGACATAAAGATAAAGAACAAATATTAAATAAACATAATATAAAGATAGGTTGAACAATCCTTCACTAGAGTGGCATGAATGATGAAGATAGGTTGAACAATCCTTCACTAGAGCGATTCCGAGATTTCCCGCTAAAAACGCGATTCCGAGATTTCCCGCCAAAAAATGGTTCCACGAATTAATTAACAATTTACGATAATTAAAGAAAATTTGTCAAATCATAATATAAATATATTATAATATTATTTATTATTTTTAATTTTTCTTATTTTTTTAAAATTATTAATAATATTTATTTAAATAAATATTTATTTTTCTTGGGTCACCCATTTGACCCATGACCCATTTACATATGACTCATTAGGGTCATTGGTCATAGGTCACCCATTTGACCCATTTTGACACTCCTAGTAGAAACATTGACATAATGTCCACCACCAAATCTTCAAGCAGATTTTCAGAGAATATCATTTTCTTATGTGAAAATTCTAACATTTTTGCTATTTTTTTTCAGAGCAATAGATTTTTCACTTTCTTTACTAAAAATGATTTTTTATATAGATTGTTTTGTATAAAATTAAAATGTATTTTTCACTATGCTTTTGTATTATTTTTTTTAAGAATGGAGTTAGTGATTTGTTAAGGTAATGTGGAGCCACTTATTATATGACACACTAAATTTATTTATTTTTATATTTTCAAGAAAATAAATTATGTTTCTTTTTATTGAATTTTTGGGATAATTCTGCTTTTTTCCATTTTGTAAAAATTTGACAGCATAATTATTTATGCCAATTAATTATTTATCCTAAATACTATAAAATATATAAAACAGTTTAGAACATTTTTTAAGAAAATAGTCATATGAAAATTGTCCATAAAATTAATATATTTACTATTCTTTACCAATAAAATTAATTACTTTCTAAAGGAATTGTTAGCATTTTTTTAAATATAAATGTTTTCCATCATTCACAATGAATTTCTTCACTAAAATGATATTTAGGTAGAATTATAAAATAATTAGAAAAAAAATAATTAACATAAATAATTATCCTTTCAAGTTCTTACAAAAGGTAAAAAATGTATAATTATCCAAAAAATCAATAAAAAGTAACAAAATTATTTGTGTAAGAATAGAATTAAATTTAGTGTGTCATAATAGGTTGTTCCAAAATTCCAAAAATTTATAGAAAAAGAAGGAGTGTTTTTGGCTATGCTTTTGTTTTAAAGAATGTAGTCAACGATTTGCTTAGGTAATGTAGAGCCATTTATTATGACACACTAAATTAAATTTCTTTGTATATTTACGAAATTAGATTTGTTACTTTTTTTTATTTGTTTCATTTCGCCCTAGCCGCTTTCTCTCCCAGGCCCATCTACCGAGGAAGGCGCTGCACATCTCCGACATGGTTCTCCGCCGCTGAAACTCTGTGGATCTCTCCTCCTCTCTATGAAGCTGCTCTCCTCCTCTTCCATGGCTCGGGTGGTGACTGCTTACTTCCCGTCGGGCTCCGACCCCCGCCTGACCCTCCGTCGTTTGTGGCTTCTCGATTCGCTCGCCGTTGGTGGTGTCGCTGGTGTCATCGCTTGCTTGGGTTCATCGGAGATGTCACCCGTTTGGGTTCGTCTCCGCCTTTCTCGCTTATCCCTTCGTATGTTGCTGGAGGACGGTGGCTCTCGTTGGGTTTGGCTAGAAGATTTCGTCAAACCTCTCCATCAGCGTCGCGAGTTCTGGGTTCAGGAAGGTTTGCGGGCCTTGTCTCTGACTCTTCTTAGCTCGAGGACGGCTGGTCAGGTCTCCGATGTTGATGCTTCTCCTCCCCTCTCCATCGGCGTGTCTTCCCGTGATTGCTTCTCCGCCTCCCCATGGCCCCGTTGCTGCAGATCTGTTTCTGGGAAAGCGTCCCACCGCCGGATCCCCCTGACCCGCCGGATATCTTTGGAACCCGGCTTCCACAGGAGAGAACTTCTCCTCCTCAGCCACCGACTTCTTCTTCTCCTATGTTGGTTGAGAGGTTTTTCCCATCACCAGATATGCAAATCTTTGTTCTTTTCATTTCCACCTCAGCTGAGTTCGGTGTTACCGAACATGGTTTTGGATTCGGCGTTGCTTTCGTCAACACTCCGACCAGCCAGATCGCTCAGCTATCGCTGCCACTTTCAAACCTTTGGTTTTTCACCACCGTGTGCGGACCGTTCTTTCTTTGTGAAGCCAAAGAATGGCAAGAGAGTAACCGGAGTAAATCCATGACAAAGTTGTATGTGGTGTCCATACCCTTCCCTGAAATCCGCACATATGTTAAATGCCAATCTGAGGGTCTTCTGAGTAAATCCAAGTCTTTTTTGCATGTGGTGTCAATCCGAGCAGCCTTTTCCCAACTGCCTTTGAAGAAATAAGAACTTTTTCGGTAGAATCTGACTCCTTACAATTGGGTAAAGCCATCATCTTAGGCTCTTGTGTTCCTGAACTTCTTGGTATCCTCGAGGACACAATCCTCACCAAAATTTTAGTTTCCACTACTTTCAAGTTTATCATATCGACGCATTCAAGCATAGTCTTGAATTTGCTGTCATCTGATCACAACCTATCTGCTTTAAGCTTTTATGTTCTTAATTTGTATTGTCATTATCAAAGAGGATGGATAATCCCCTCTAATTGTATTATGGAAGTTTAAGTAATGAGAAGAATTTGTTGCCCAAAAAAAAAAAAATTGTTACTTTTTATTGAATTATTGTGGGATAATTCTACTTTTTCACTTTTTGTGTAATTACTTTCTAAGGAAATTGTTTGCATTTTTTCAAGTATAAATTTTTTTACAGTTTATCATACAGAGTTGGACATATTGTAGAGAAACACATGTCATTTTTTGTACTTAATAGATTTAAAACAAAAAAATAAGATTTTGATAAGTGGTAAAAAAATCTAAAATTAAAAAAAAATTATATCAGAAATATAAAACAAAAATAAGTGATTTTGTTTTACAGATTTTTTTGACATCAACAAAATAAGTGATTATGAAAAATAATTTGAATAAAGGAATACAAAATTAAACACTTAGATACTTTCTTCTTCCGAGATTCGGTTTCAATTAAAGTAACTTATGTTATTATCTTCAATAAGGGCCTTTGATACTTGTGAAGAATCTGAGAGTAAATTATTTAAAATGAAATTCAATCATATTCTCACATACCACATTCGTAATTTTCAATAATAAAAAAAAATTTCCGCAACAACTCTTAAATACTTCAAAATCTATAACACTGGTAAAATTTGGGAGAATTGGAAATTTAGAGCATATTTTGGGAACTATTGTCCCTTTAGTATTTAATTACAGATTATTGTCCCTTTCGTATTTATATTAATGATAATCCAGTTTTACCACTTAAATAATAATAGTTAAAAAACAAAAATTACTTTGATTTAAAAAAAAAAAAATACTGGATTACCTAAACCCAAAATCATATCTCTACGCGACTTGAAAAAAAAAAGAAAGGGAGAATTGGATTTACCGTCGCCTCTCCGCCTTTCTCGCTTCTCCCTTCGTATGTTGCTGGAGGACGGTGGTTATCGTTGGGTTTGGCTAGAAGACTTCGTCAAGCCTCTCCGTCGGCGTCGCGAGTTCTGGGTTCAGGAAGGCTTGCGGGCCTTGTCTCTGACTCTGCTCAGCTCGAGGACGGCTGGTCAGGTCTCCGATGTTGCTGCTTCTCCTCCCCTCTCCATCTGCGTGTCTTCCCGTGCTTGCTTCTCCGCCTCCCCATGGCCCCGTTGCTGCAGATCTTTTTCTGGGAAAGCGTCCCACCGCCGGATCCCCCTGACCCGCCGGATATCTTTGGAACTCGGCTTCCACAGGAGAGAACTTCTCCTCCTCAGCCACCGACTTCTTCTTCTGCTATGTTGGTTGAGAGGCTTTTCCCATCACCGGATATGCAAATCTTGGTCTTTTCATTTCCACCTCAGCTGAGTTCGGTGTTACCGAACATGGTTTTGGATTCGGCGTTGCTTTCGTCAACACTCCGACCAGCCAGATCGCTCAGCTATCGCTGCCACTTTCAAACCTTTGGTTTTTCACCACCGTGTGCGGACCGTTCTTTCTTTGTGAAGCCAAAGAATGGCAAGAGAGTAACCGGAGTAAATCCATGACAAAGTTGTATGTGGTGTCCATACCCATCCCTGAAATCCGCACATATGTTAAATGCCAATCTGAGGGTCTTCTGAGTAAATCCAAGTCTTTTTTGCATGTGGTGTCAATCCGAGCAGCCTTTTCCCAAATGCCTTTGAAGAAATAAGAACTTTTTCGGTAGAATCCGACTCCTTACAATTGGGTAAAGCCATCATCTTAGGCTCTTGTGTTCCTGAACTTCTTGGTATCCTCGAGGACACAATCCTCACCAAAATTTTAGTTTCCACTACTTTCAAGTTTATCATATAGACGCATTCAAGCATAGTCTTGAATTTTGCTGTCATCTGATCACAACCTATCTGCTTTAAGCTTTTATGTTCTTAATTTGTATTGTCATTATCAAAGAGGATGGATAATCCCCTCTAATTGTATTATGGAAGTTTAAGTAATGAGAAGAATTTGTTGCCCAAAAAAAAAAAATTGTTACTTTTTATTGAATTATTGTGGGATAATTCTACTTTTTCACTTTTTGTGTAATTACTTTCTAAGGAAATTGTTTGCATTTTTCAAGTATAAATGTTTTTACAGTTTATCATACAGAGTTGGACATATTGTAGAGAAACACATGTCATTTTTAGTACTTAATAGATTTAAAACAAAAAAAAAAGATTTTGATACGTGGTAAAAAACCTAAAATAAAAAACAAATTATATCAGAAATATAAAACAAAAATAAGTGATTTTGTTTTACAGATTTTTTTGACATCAATAAAATAAGTGATTATGAAAAATAATTTGAATAAAGGAATCCAGAATTAAACACTTAGATACTTTCTTCTTCCGAGATTCGGTTTCAATTAAAGTAACTTATGTTATTATCTTCAATAAGCGCCTTTGATACTTGTGAAGAATCTGAGAGGAAATTATTTAAAATGAAATTCAATCATATTCTCACTTACCACATTCGTAATTTTCAATAATAAAAAAAAAATTCCACAACAACTCTTAAATACTTCAAAATCTATAACACTGTTAAAAATTTGGGAGAATTGGAAATTTAGAGCATATTTTGGGAACTATTGTCCCTTTAGTATTTAATTACAGATTATTGTCCCTTTCGTATTTATATTAATGATAATCCACTTTTATCCCCTTAAATAATAATAGTTAAAAAAAAAAATTACTTTATTTAAAAAAAAAAAAACTGGATTACTAAAACCCAAAATCATATCTCTACGCGACTTGAAAAAAAAAGAAAGGGAGAATTGGATTTACCGTCGCCTCTCCGCCTTTCTCGCTTCTCCCTTCGTATGTTGCTGGAGGACGGTGGCTCTCGTTGGGTTTGGCTAGAAGACTTCGTCAAGCCTCTTCGTCGGCGACGCGAGTTCTGGGTTCAGGATGGTTTGCGGGCCTTTTCTCTGACTCTGCTCAGCTCGAGGACGGCTGGTCAGGTCTCCGATGTTGCTGCTTCTCCTCCCCTCTCGATCGGCGTGTCTTCCCGTGCTTGCTTTTCCGCCTCCCCATGGCCCCGTTGCTGCAGATATGTTTCTGGGAAAGTGTCCCACCGCCGGATCCCCCTGAACCGCCGTATATCTTTGGAACTCGGCTTCCACAGGAGAGAACTTCTACTCCTCAGCCACCGACTTCTTCTTCTGCTATCTTGGTTGAGAGGCTTTTCCCATCACCGGATATGAAAATCTTTGTTCTTTTCATTTCCACCTCAGCTGAGTTCGGTGTTACCGAACATGGTTTTGGATTCGGCGTTGCTTTCGTCAACACTCCGACCAGCCAGATCGCTCAGCTGTCGCTGCCACTTTCAAACCTTTGGTTTTTCACCACCGTGTGCGGACCGTTCTTTCTTTGTGAAGCCAAAGAATGGCAAGAGGGTAACCTGAGTAAATCCAAGACAAAGTTGTATGTGGTGTCCATACCCTTCCCTGAAATCCGCACATATGTTAAATGCCAACAGAGGGTCTTCTGAGTAAATCCAAGGCTTTTTTTGCATGTGGTGTCAATCCGAGCAGCCTTTTCCCAAACTGCCTTTGAAGAAATAAGAACTTTTTCGGTAGAATCCGACTCCTTACAATTGGGTAAAGCCATCATCTTAGGCTCTTGTGTTCCTGAACTTCTTGGTATCCTCGAGGACACAATCCTCACCAAAATTTTAGTTTCCACTACTTTCAAGTTTATCATATCGACGCATTCAAGCATAGTCTTGAATTTGCTGTCATCTGATCACAACCTATCTGCTTTAAGCTTTTATGTTCTTAATTTGTTTTTTCATTATCAAAGAGGATGGATAATCCCCTCTAGTTGTATTATGGAAGTTTAAGTAATGAGAAGAATTTGTTGCCCAAAAAAAAAAAAAAATTGTTACTTTTTATTGAATTATTGTGGGATAATTCTACTTTTTCACTTTTTGTGTAATTACTTTCTAAGGAAATTGTTTGCATTTTTTCAAGTATAAATGTTTTTACCGTTTATCATACAGAGTTGGACATATTGTAGAGAAACACATGTCATTTTTAGTACTTAATAGATTTAAAACAAAAAAAAAAGATTTTGATACGTGGTAAAAAAACATAAAAAAAAAAACAAATTATATCAGAAATATAAAACAAAAATAAGTGATTTTGTTTTACAGATTTTTTTAAATTCAACAAAATAAGTGATTATAAAAAATAATTTGAATAAAGGAATCCATAATTAAACACTTAGATACTTTCTTCTTCCGAGATTCGGTTTCAATTAAAGTAACTTATGTTATTATCTTCAATAAGCGCCTTTGATACTTGTGAAGAATCTGAGAGTAAATTATTTAAAATGAAATTCAATCATATTCTCACATACCACATTCGTAATTTTCAATAATAAAAAAAAATTCCGCAACAACTCTTAAATACTTCAAAATCTATAACACTGGTAAAAATTTGGGAGAATTGGAAATTTAGAGCATATTTTGGGAACTATTGTCCCTTTAGTATTTAATTACAGATTATTGTCCCTTTCGTATTTATATTAATGATAATCCACTTTTATCCCCTTAAATAATAATAGTTAAAAAAAAAAAATTACTTTGATTTAAAAAAAAAAAACTGGATTACCAAAACCCAAAATCATATCTCTACGCGACTTGAAAAAAAAAGAAAGGGAGAATTGGATTTACTGTCGCCTCTCCGCCTTTCTCGCTTCTCCCTTCGTATGTTGCTGGAGGACGGTGGCTCTCGTTGGGTTTGGCTAGAAGACTTCGTCAAGCCTCTTCGTCGGCGTCGCGAGTTCTTGGTTCAGGAAGGTTTGCGGGCCTTTTCTCTGACTCTGCTCAGCTCGAGGACGGCGGGTCAGGTCTCCGATGTTGCTGCTTCTCCTCCCCTCTCGATCGGCGTGTCTTCCCGTGCTTGCTTTTCCGCCTCCCCATGGCCCCGTTGCTGCAGATCTGTTTCTGGGAAAGTGTCCCACCGCCGGATCCCCTTGAACCGCCGTATATCTTTGGAACTCGGCTTCCACAGGAGAGAACTTCTCCTCCTCAGCCACCGACTTCTTCTTCTGCTATGTTGGTTGAGAGGCTTTTCCCATCACCGGATAAGAAAATCTTTGTTCTTTTCATTTCCACCTCAGCTGAGTTTTGGAACATGGTGTTACCGAACATGGTTTTGGATTCGGCGTTGCTTTCGTCAACACTCTGACCAGCCAGATCGCTCAGCTGTCGCTGCCACTTTCAAACCTTTGGTTTTTCACCACCGTGTGCGGACCGTTCTTTCTTTGTGAAGCCAAAGAATGGCAAGAGGGTAACCTGAGTAAATCCAAGACAAAGTTGTATGTGGTGTCCATACCCTTCCCTGAAATCCGCACATATGTTAAATGCCAACTGAGGGTCTTCTGAGTAAATCCAAGGCTTTTTTGCATGTGGTGTCAATCCGAGCAGCCTTTTCCCAAACTGCCTTTGAAGAAATAAGAACTTTTTCGGTAGAATCCGACTCCTTACAATTGGGTAAAGCCATCATCTTAGGCTCTTGTGTTCCTGAACTTCTTGGTATCCTCGAGGACACAATCCTCACCAAAATTTTAGTTTCCACTACTTTCAAGTTTATCATATCGACGCATTCAAGCATAGTCTTGAATTTGCTGTCATCTGATCACAACCTATCTGCTTTAAGCTTTTATGTTCTTAATTTGTTTTGTCATTATCAAAGAGGAGGGATAATCCCCTATAGTTGTATTATGGAAGTTTAAGTAATGAGAAGAATTTGTTGCCCAAAAAAAAAAAAAAATTTGTTACTTTTTACTGAATTATTGTGGGATAATTCTTCTTTTTCACTTTTTGTGTAATTACTTTCTAAGGAAACTGTTTGCATTTTTTCAAGTATAAATGTTTTTACAGTTTATCATACAGAGTTGGACATATTGTAGAGAAACACATGTCATTTTTAGTACTTAATAGATTTAAAACAAAAAAAACAATAAGATTTTGATACGTGGTAAAAAAACCTAAAATTAAAAAAAAATTATATCAGAAATATAAAACAAAAATAAGTGATTTTGTTTTACAGATTTTTTTGACATCAACAAAATAAGTGATTATAAAAAATAATTTGAATAAAGGAATCCATAATTAAACACTTAGATACTTTCTTCTTCCGAGATTCGGTTTCAATTAAAGTAACTTATGTTATTATCTTCAATAAGCGCCTTTGATACTTGTGAAGAATCTGAGAGTAAATTATTTAAAATGAAATTCAATCATATTCTCACATACCACATTCGTAATTTTCAGTAATAAAAAAAAAATTCCGCAACAACTCTTAAATACTTCAAAATCTATAACACTGGTAAAAATTTGGGAGAATTGGAAATTTAGAGCATATTTTGGGAACTATTGTCCCTTTAGTATTTAATTACAGATTATTGTCCCTTTCGTATTTATATTAATGATAATCCAGTTTTATTCCCTTAAATAATAATAGTTAAAAAAAAATTACTTTGATTTAAAAAAAAAAAAAAACTGGATTACCAAAACCCAAAATCATATCTCTACGCGACTTGAAACAAAAAAAAAAGGGAGAATTGGATTTACCGTCGCCTCTCCGCCTTTCTCGCTTCTCCCTTCGTATGTTGCTGGAGGACGGTGGCTCTCGTTGGGTTTGGCTAGAAGACTTCGTCAAGCCTCTCCGTCGGCGTCGCGAGTTCTGGGTTCAGGAAGGTTTGCGGGCCTTTTCTCTAACTCTGCTCAGCTCGAGGACGGCTGGTCAGGTCTCCGATGTTGCTGCTTCTCCTCCCCTCTCCATCGGCGTGTCTTTCCGTGCTTGCTTTTCCGCCTCCCAATGGCCCCGTTGCTGTAGATCTGTTTCTGGGAAAGCGTCCCACCGCCGGATCCCCCTGACCCGCCGGATATCTTTGGAACTCGGCTTACACAGGAGAGAACTTCTCCTCCTCAGCCACCGACTTCTTCTTCTGCTATGTTGGTTGAGAGGCTTTTCCCATCACCGGATATGAAAATCTTTGTTCTTTTCATTTCCACCTCAGCTGAGTTCGGTGTTACCGAACATGGTTTTGGATTCGGCGTTGCTTTCGTCAACACTCTGACCAGCCAGATCGCTCAGCTGTCGCTGCCACTTTCAAACCTTTGGTTTTTCACCACCGTGTGCGGACCGTTCTTTCTTTGTGAAGCCAAAGAATGGCAAGAGGGTAACCTGAGTAAATCCAAGACAAAGTTGTATGTGGTGTCCATACCCTTCCCTGAAATCCGCACATATGTTAAATGCCAACTGAGGGTCTTCTGAGTAAATCCAAGGCTTTTTTGCATGTGGTGTCAATCCGAGCAGCCTTTTCCCAAACTGCCTTTGAAGAAATAAGAACTTTTTCGGTAGAATCCGACTCCTTACAATTGGGTAAAGCCATCATCTTAGGCTCTTGTGTTCCTGAACTTCTTGGTATCCTCGAGGACACAATCCTCACCAAAATTTTAGTTTCCACTACTTTCAAGTTTATCATATCGACGCATTCAAGCATAGTCTTGAATTTGCTGTCATCTGATCACAACCTATCTGCTTTAAGCTTTTATGTTCTTAATTTGTTTTGTCATTATCAAAGAGGATGGATAATCCCCTCTAGTTGTATTATGGAAGTTTAAGTAATAATAAGAATTTGTTGCCCAAAAAAAAAAAAAAAATTTGTTACTTTTTATTGAATTATTGTGGGATAATTCTTCTTTTTCACTTTTTGTGTAATTACTTTCTAAGGAAATTGTTTGCATTTTTTCAAGTATAAATGTTTTTACAGTTTATCATACAGAGTTGGACATATTGTAGAGAAACACATGTCATTTTTAGTACTTAATAGATTTAAAACAAAAAAACAATAAGATTTTGATACGTGGTAAAAAAACCTAAAATTAAAAAAAATTATATCAGAAATATAAAACAAAAATAAGTGATTTTGTTTTACAGATTTTTTTGACATCAACAAACTAAGTGATTATAAAAAATAATTTGAATAAAGGAATCCATAATTAAACACTATGATACTTTCTTCTTCCGAGATTCGGTTTCAATTAAAGTAACTTATGTTATTATCTTCAATAAGCGCCTTTGATACTTGTGAAGAATCTGAGAGTAAATTATTTAAAATGAAATTCAATCATATTCTCACATACCACATTCGTAATTTTCAGTAATAAAAAAAAAATTCCGCAACAACTCTTAAATACTTCAAAATCTATAACACTGGTAAAAATTTGGGAGAATTGGAAATTTAGAGCATATTTTGGGAACTATTGTCCCTTTAGTATTTAATTACAGATTATTGTCCCTTTCGTATTTATATTAATGATAATCCAGTTTTATTCCCTTAAATAATAATAGTTAAAAAAAAAAATTACTTTGATTTAAAAAAAAAAAAAAACTGGATTACCAAAACCCAAAAATCATATCTCTACGCGACTTGAAAAAAAAAGAAAGGGAGAATTGGATTTACCGTCGCCTCTCCGCCTTTCTCGCTTCTCCCTTCGTATGTTGCTGGAGGACGGTGGCTCTCGTTGGGTTTGGCTAGAAGACTTCGTCAAGCCTCTCCGTCGGCGTCGCGAGTTCTGGGTTCAGGAAGGTTTGCGGGCCTTTTCTCTGACTCTGCTCAGCTCGAGGACGGCTGGTCAGGTCTCCGATGTTGCTGCTTCTCCTCCCCTCTCCTTCGGCGTGTCTTCCCGTGCTTGCTTTTCCGCCTCCCAATGGCCCCGTTGCTGTAGATCTGTTTCTGGGAAAGCGACCCACCGCCGGATCCCCCTGACCCGCCGGATATCTTGGGAACTCGGCTTACACAGGAGAGAACTTCTCCTCCTCAGCCACCGACTTCTTCTTCTGCTATGTTGGTTGAGAGGCTTTTCCCATCACCGGATATGAAAATCTTTGTTCTTTTCATTTCCACCTCAGCTGAGTTCGGTGTTACCGAACATGGTTTTGGATTCGGCGTTGCTTTCGTCAACACTCTGACCGGCCAGATCGCTCAGCTGTCGCTGCCACTTTCAAACCTTTGGTTTTTCACCACCGTGTGCGGACCGTTCTTTCTTTGTGAAGCCAAAGAATGGCAAGAGGGTAACCTGAGTAAATCCAAGACAAAGTTGTATGTGGTGTCCATACCCTTCCCTGAAATCCGCACATATGTTAAATGCCAACTGAGGGTCTTCTGAGTAAATCCAAGGCTTTTTTGCATGTGGTGTCAATCCGAGCAGCCTTTTCCCAAACTGCCTTTGAAGAAATAAGAACTTTTTCGGTAGAATCCGACTCCTTACAATTGGGTAAAGCCATCATCTTAGGCTCTTGTGTTCCTGAACTTCTTGGTATCCTCGAGGACACAATCCTCACCAAAATTTTAGTTTCCACTACTTTCAAGTTTATCATATCGACGCATTCAAGCATAGTCTTGAATTTGCTGTCATCTGATCACAACCTATCTGCTTTAAGCTTTTATGTTCTTAATTTGTTTTGTCATTATCAAAGAGGATGGATAATCCCCTCTAGTTGTATTATGGAAGTTTAAGTAATGAGAAGAATTTGTTGCCCAAAAAAAAAAAAAAAATTTGTTACTTTTTATTGAATTATTGTGGGATAATTCTTCTTTTTCACTTTTTGTGTAATTACTTTCTAAGGAAATTGTTTGCATTTTTTCAAGTATAAATGTTTTTACAGTTTATCATACAGAGTTGGACATATTGTAGAGAAACACATGTCATTTTTAGTACTTAATAGATTTAAAACAAAAAAACAATAAGATTTTGATACGTGGTAAAAAAACCTAAAATTAAAAAAAATTATATCAGAAATATAAAACAAAAATAAGTGATTTTGTTTTACAGATTTTTTTGACATCAACAAACTAAGTGATTATAAAAAATAATTTGAATAAAGGAATCCATAATTAAACACTATGATACTTTCTTCTTCCGAGATTCGGTTTCAATTAAAGTAACTTATGTTATTATCTTCAATAAGCGCCTTTGATACTTGTGAAGAATCTGAGAGTAAATTATTTAAAATGAAATTCAATCATATTCTCACATACCACATTCGTAATTTTCAGTAATAAAAAAAAAATTCCGCAACAACTCTTAAATACTTCAAAATCTATAACACTGGTAAAAATTTGGGAGAATTGGAAATTTAGAGCATATTTTGGGAACTATTGTCCCTTTAGTATTTAATTACAGATTATTGTCCCTTTCGTATTTATATTAATGATAATCCAGTTTTATTCCCTTAAATAATAATAGTTAAAAAAAAATTACTTTGATTTAAAAAAAAAAAAAACTGGATTACCAAAACCCAAAATCATATCTCTACGCGACTTGAAAAAAAAAGAAAGGGAGAATTGGATTTACCGTCGCCTCTCCGCCTTTCTCGCCTCTCCCTTCGTATGTTGCTGGAGGACGGTGGCTCTCGTTGGGTTTGGCTAGAAGACTTCGTCAAGCCTCTCCGTCGGCGTCGCGAGTTCTGGGTTCAGGAAGGTTTGCGGGCCTTTTCTCTGACTCTGCTCAGCTCGAGGACGGCTGGTCAGGTCTCCGATGTTGCTGCTTCTCCTCCCCTCTCCATCGGCGTGTCTTCCCGTGCTTGCTTTTCCGCCTCCCAATGGCCCCGTTGCTGTAGATCTGTTTCTGGGAAAGCGTCCCACCGCCGGATCCCCCTGACCCGCCGGATATCTTTGGAACTCGGCTTACACAGGAGAGAACTTCTCCTCCTCAGCCACCGACTTCTTCTTCTGCTATGTTGGTTGAGAGGCTTTTCCCATCACCGGATATGAAAATCTTTGTTCTTTTCATTTCCACCTCAGCTGAGTTCGGTGTTACCGAACATGGTTTTGGATTCGGCGTTGCTTTCGTCAACACTCTGACCAGCCGATCGCTCAGCTGTCGCTGCCACTTTCAAACCTTTGGTTTTTCACCACCGTGTGCGGACCGTTCTTTCTTTGTGAAGCCAAAGAATGGCAAGAGGGTAACCTGAGTAAATCCAAGACAAAGTTGTATGTGGTGTCCATACCCTTCCCTGAAATCCGCACATATGTTAAATGCCAACTGAGGGTCTTCTGAGTAAATCCAAGGCTTTTTTGCATGTGGTGTCAATCCGAGCAGCCTTTTCCCAAACTGCCTTTGAAGAAATAAGAACTTTTTCGGTAGAATCCGACTCCTTACAATTGGGTAAAGCCATCATCTTAGGCTCTTGTGTTCCTGAACTTCTTGGTATCCTCGAGGACACAATCCTCACCAAAATTTTAGTTTCCACTACTTTCAAGTTTATCATATCGACGCATTCAAGCATAGTCTTGAATTTGCTGTCATCTGATCACAACCTATCTGCTTTAAGCTTTTATGTTCTTAATTTGTTTTGTCATTATCAAAGAGGATGGATAATCCCCTCTAGTTGTATTATGGAAGTTTAAGTAATGAGAAGAATTTGTTGCCCAAAAAAAAAAAAAAAATTTGTTACTTTTTATTGAATTATTGTGGGATAATTCTTCTTTTTCACTTTTTGTGTAATTACTTTCTAAGGAAATTGTTTGCATTTTTTCAAGTATAAATGTTTTTACAGTTTATCATACAGAGTTGGACATATTGTAGAGAAACACATGTCATTTTTAGTACTTAATAGATTTAAAACAAAAAAACAATAAGATTTTGATACGTGGTAAAAAAACCTAAAATTAAAAAAAAATTATATCAGAAATATAAAACAAAAATAATTGATTTTGTTTTACAGATTTTTTTGACATCAACAAACTAAGTGATTATAAAAAATAATTTGAATAAAGGAATCCATAATTAAACACTATGATACTTTCTTCTTCCGAGATTCGGTTTCAATTAAAGTAACTTATGTTATTATCTTCAATAAGCGCCTTTGATACTTGTGAAGAATCTGAGAGTAAATTATTTAAAATGAAATTCAATCATATTCTCACATACCACATTCGTAATTTTCAGTAATAAAAAAAAAATTCCGCAACAACTCTTAAATACTTCAAAATCTATAACACTGGTAAAAATTTGGGAGAATTGGAAATTTAGAGCATATTTTGGGAACTATTGTCCCTTTAGTATTTAATTACAGATTATTGTCCCTTTCGTATTTATATTAATGATAATCCAGTTTTATTCCCTTAAATAATAATAGTTAAAAAAAAATTACTTTGATTTAAAAAAAAAAAAAAAAACTGGATTACCAAAACCCAAAATCATATCTCTACGCGACTTGAAAAAAAAAGAAAGGGAGAATTGGATTTACCGTCGCCTCTCCGCCTTTCTCGCCTCTCCCTTCGTATGTTGCTGGAGGACGGTGGCTCTCGTTGGGTTTGGCTAGAAGATTTCGTCAAACCTCTCCATCAGCGTCGCGAGTTCTGGGTTCAGGAAGGTTTGCGGGCCTTGTCTCTGACTCTTCTTAGCTCGAGGACGGCTGGTCAGGTCTCCGATGTTGATGCTTCTCCTCCCCTCTCCATCGGCGTGTCTTCCCGTGATTGCTTCTCCGCCTCCCCATGGCCCCGTTGCTGCAGATCTGTTTCTGGGAAAGCGTCCCACCGCCGGATCCCCCTGACCCGCCGGATATCTTTGGAACCCGGCTTCCACAGGAGAGAACTTCTCCTCCTCAGCCACCGACTTCTTCTTCTCCTATGTTGGTTGAGAGGTTTTTCCCATCACCAGATATGCAAATCTTTGTTCTTTTCATTTCCACCTCAGCTGAGTTCGGTGTTACCGAACATGGTTTTGGATTCGGCGTTGCTTTCGTCAACACTCCGACCAGCCAGATCGCTCAGCTATCGCTGCCACTTTCAAACCTTTGGTTTTTCACCACCGTGTGCGGACCGTTCTTTCTTTGTGAAGCCAAAGAATGGCAAGAGAGTAACCGGAGTAAATCCATGACAAAGTTGTATGTGGTGTCCATACCCTTCCCTGAAATCCGCACATATGTTAAATGCCAATCTGAGGGTCTTCTGAGTAAATCCAAGTCTTTTTTGCATGTGGTGTCAATCCGAGCAGCCTTTTCCCAACTGCCTTTGAAGAAATAAGAACTTTTTCGGTAGAATCCGACTCCTTACAATTGGGTAAAGCCATCATCTTAGGCTCTTGTGTTCCTGAACTTCTTGGTATCCTCGAGGACACAATCCTCACCAAAATTTTAGTTTCCACTACTTTCAAGTTTATCATATCGACGCATTCAAGCATAGTCTTGAATTTGCTGTCATCTGATCACAACCTATCTGCTTTAAGCTTTTATGTTCTTAATTTGTATTGTCATTATCAAAGAGGATGGATAATCCCCTCTAATTGTATTATGGAAGTTTAAGTAATGAGAAGAATTTGTTGCCCAAAAAAAAAAAATTGTTACTTTTTATTGAATTATTGTGGGATAATTCTACTTTTTCACTTTTTGTGTAATTACTTTCTAAGGAAATTGTTTGCATTTTTTCAAGTATAAATTTTTTTACAGTTTATCATACAGAGTTGGACATATTGTAGAGAAACACATGTCATTTTTTGTACTTAATAGATTTAAAACAAAAAAATAAGATTTTGATAAGTGGTAAAAAAATCTAAAATTAAAAAAAAATTATATCAGAAATATAAAACAAAAATAAGTGATTTTGTTTTACAGATTTTTTTGACATCAACAAAATAAGTGATTATAAAAAATAATTTGAATAAAGGAATACAAAATTAAACACTTAGATACTTTCTTCTTCCGAGATTCGGTTTCAATTAAAGTAACTTATGTTATTATCTTCAATAAGGGCCTTTGATACTTGTGAAGAATCTGAGAGTAAATTATTTAAAATGAAATTCAATCATATTCTCACTTACCACATTCGTAATTTTCAATAATAAAAAAAAATTTCCGCAACAACTCTTAAATACTTCAAAATCTATAACACTGGTAAAATTTGGGAGAATTGGAAATTTAGAGCATATTTTGGGAACTATTGTCCCTTTAGTATTTAATTACAGATTATTGTCCCTTTCGTATTTATATTAATGATAATCCAGTTTTACCACTTAAATAATAATAGTTAAAAAAAAAAAATTACTTTGATTTAAAAAAAAAAAATACTGGATTACCTAAACCCAAAATCATATCTCTACGCGACTTGAAAAAAAAAAGGAAGGGAGAATTGGATTTACCGTCGCCTCTCCGCCTTTCTCGCTTCTCCCTTCGTATGTTGCTGGAGGACGGTGGCTATCGTTGGGTTTGGCTAGAAGACTTCGTCAAGCCTCTCCGTCGGCGTCGCGAGTTCTGGGTTCAGGAAGGTTTGCGGGCCTTGTCTCTGACTCTGCTCAGCTCGAGGACGGCTGGTCAGGTCTCCGATGTTGCTGCTTCTCCTCCCCTCTCCATCGGCGTGTCTTCCCGTGCTTGCTTCTCCGCCTCCCCATGGCCCCGTTGCTGCAGATCTTTTTCTGGGAAAGCGTCCCACCGCCGGATCCCCCTGACCCGCCGGATATCTTTGGAACTCGGCTTCCACAGGAGAGAACTTCTCCTCCTCAGCCACCGACTTCTTCTTCTGCTATGTTGGTTGAGAGGCTTTTCCCATCACCGGATATGCAAATCTTTGTTCTTTTCATTTCCACCTCAGCTGAGTTCGGTGTTACCGAACATGGTTTTGGATTCGGCGTTGCTTTCGTCAACACTCCGACCAGCCAGATCGCTCAGCTATCGCTGCCACTTTCAAACCTTTGGTTTTTCACCACCGTGTGCGGACCGTTCTTTCTTTGTGAAGCCAAAGAATGGCAAGAGAGTAACCGGAGTAAATCCATGACAAAGTTGTATGTGGTGTCCATACCCATCCCTGAAATCCGCACATATGTTAAATGCCAATCTGAGGGTCTTCTGAGTAAATCCAAGTCTTTTTTGCATGTGGTGTCAATCCGAGCAGCCTTTTCCCAAATGCCTTTGAAGAAATAAGAACTTTTTCGGTAGAATCCGACTCCTTACAATTGGGTAAAGCCATCATCTTAGGCTCTTGTGTTCCTGAACTTCTTGGTATCCTCGAGGACACAATCCTCACCAAAATTTTAGTTTCCACTACTTTCAAGTTTATCATATAGACGCATTCAAGCATAGTCTTGAATTTGCTGTCATCTGATCACAACCTATATGCTTTAAGCTTTTATGTTCTTAATTTGTATTGTCATTATCAAAGAGGATGGATAATCCCCTCTAATTGTATTATGGAAGTTTAAGTAATGAGAAGAATTTGTTGCCCAAAAAAAAAAAATTGTTACTTTTTATTGAATTATTGTGGGATAATTCTACTTTTTCACTTTTTGTGTAATTACTTTCTAAGGAAATTGTTTGCATTTTTCAAGTATAAATGTTTTTACAGTTTATCATACAGAGTTGGACATATTGTAGAGAAACACATGTCATTTTTAGTACTTAATAGATTTAAAACAAAACAAAAAAGATTTTGATACGTGGTAAAAAACCTAAAATAAAAAACAAATTATATCAGAAATATAAAACAAAAATAAGTGATTTTGTTTTACAGATTTTTTTGACATCAATAAAATAAGTGATTATGAAAAATAATTTTAATAAAGGAATCCAGAATTAAACACTTAGATACTTTCTTCTTCCGAGATTCGGTTTCAATTAAAGTAACTTATGTTATTATCTTCAATAAGCGCCTTTGATACTTGTGAAGAATCTGAGAGGAAATTATTTAAAATGAAATTCAATCATATTCTCACTTACCACATTCGTAATTTTCAATAATAAAAAAAAAATTCCGCAACAACTCTTAAATACTTCAAAATCTATAACACTGTTAAAAATTTGGGAGAATTGGAAATTTAGAGCATATTTTGGGAACTATTGTCCCTTTAGTATTTAATTACAGATTATTGTCCCTTTCGTATTTATATTAATGATAATCCACTTTTATCCCCTTAAATAATAATAGTTAAAAAAAAAAATTACTTTATTTAAAAAAAAAAAAACTGGATTACTAAAACCCAAAATCATATCTCTACGCGACTTGAAAAAAAAGAAAGGGAGAATTGGATTTACCGTCGCCTCTCCGCCTTTCTCGCTTCTCCCTTCGTATGTTGCTGGAGGACGGTGGCTCTCGTTGGGTTTGGCAAGAAGACTTCGTCAAGCCTCTTCGTCGGCGACGCGAGTTCTGGGTTCAGGAAGGTTTGCGGGCCTTTTCTCTGACTCTGCTCAGCTCGAGGACGGCTGGTCAGGTCTCCGATGTTGCTGCTTCTCCTCCCCTCTCGATCGGCGTGTCTTCCCGTGCTTGCTTTTCCGCCTCCCCATGGCCCCGTTGCTGCAGATATGTTTCTGGGAAAGTGTCCCACCGCCGGATCCCCCTGAACCGCCGTATATCTTTGGAACTCGGCTTCCACAGGAGAGAACTTCTACTCCTCAGCCACCGACTTCTTCTTCTGCTATCTTGGTTGAGAGGCTTTTCCCATCACCGGATATGAAAATCTTTGTTCTTTTCATTTCCACCTCAGCTGAGTTCGGTGTTACCGAACATGGTTTTGGATTCGGCGTTGCTTTCGTCAACACTCCGACCAGCCAGATCGCTCAGCTGTCGCTGCCACTTTCAAACCTTTGGTTTTTCACCACCGTGTGCGGACCGTTCTTTCTTTGTGAAGCCAAAGAATGGCAAGAGGGTAACCTGAGTAAATCCAAGACAAAGTTGTATGTGGTGTCCATACCCTTCCCTGAAATCCGCACATATGTTAAATGCCAACTGAGGGTCTTCTGAGTAAATCCAAGGCTTTTTTGCATGTGGTGTCAATCCGAGCAGCCTTTTCCCAAACTGCCTTTGAAGAAATAAGAACTTTTTCGGTAGAATCCGACTCCTTACAATTGGGTAAAGCCATCAACTTAGGCTCTTGTGTTCCTGAACTTCTTGGTATCCTCGAGGGCACAATCCTCACCAAAATTTTAGTTTCCACTACTTTCAAGTTTATCATATCGACGCATTCAAGCATAGTCTTGAATTTGCTGTCATCTGATCACAACCTATCTGCTTTAAGCTTTTATGTTCTTAATTGGTTTTGTCATTATCAAAGAGGATGGATAATCCCCTCTAGTTGTATTATGGAAGTTTAAGTAATGAGAAGAATTTGTTGCCCAAAAAAAAAAAAAAAATTGTTACTTTTTATTGAATTATTGTGGGATAATTCTACTTTTTCACTTTTTGTGTAATTATTTTCTAAGGAAATTGTTTGCATTTTTTCAAGTATAAATGTTTTTACAGTTTATCATACAGAGTTGGACATATTGTAGAGAAACACATGTCATTTTTAGTACTTAATAGATTTAAAACAAAAAAAAATAAGATTTTGATACGTGGTAAAAAAACCTAAAATTAAAAAAAAATTATATCAGAAATATAAAACAAAAATAAGTTATTTTGTTTTACAGATTTTTTTGACATCAACAAAATAAGTGATTATAAAAAATAATTTGAATAAAGGAATCCATAATTAAACACTTAGATACTTTCTTCTTCCGAGATTCGGTTTCAATTAAAGTAACTTATGTTATTATCTTCAATAAGCGCCTTTGATACTTGTGAAGAATCTGAGAGTAAATTATTTAAAATGAAATTCAATCATATTCTCACATACCACATTCGTAATTTTCAATAATAAAAAAAAAATTCCGCAACAACTCTTAAATACTTCAAAATCTATAACACTGGTAAAAATTTGGGAGAATTGGAAATTTAGAGCATATTTTGGGAACTATTGTCCCTTTAGTATTTAATTACAGATTATTGTCCCTTTCGTATTTATATTAATGATAATCCAGTTTTATTCCCTTAAATAATAATAGTTAAAAAAAAAAAAACTGGATTACCAAAACCCAAAATCATATCTCTACGCGACTTGAAAAAAAAAAAAAGGGATAATTGGATTTACCGTCGCCTCTCCGCCTTTCTCGCTTCTCCCTTCGTATGTTGCTGGAGGACGGTGGCTCTCGTTGGGTTTGGCTAGAAGACTTCGTCAAGCCTCTCCGTCGGCGTCGCGAGTTCTGGGTTCAGGAAGATTTGCGGGCCTTTTCTCTGACTCTGCTCAGCTCGAGGACGGCTGGTCAGGTCTCCGATGTTGCTGCTTTTCCTCCCCTCTCCATCGGCGTGTCTTCCCGTGCTTGCTTTTCCGCCTCCCAATGGCCCCGTTGCTGTAGATCTGTTTCTGGGAAAGCGTCCCACCGCCGGATCCCCCTGACCCGCCGGATATCTTTGGAACTCGGCTTACACAGGAGAGAACTTCTCCTCCTCAGCCACCGACTTCTTCTTCTGCTATGTTGGTTGAGAGGCTTTTCCCATCACCGGATATGAAAATCTTTGTTCTTTTCATTTCCACCTCAGCTGAGTTCGGTGTTACCGAACATGGTTTTGGATTCGGCGTTGCTTTCGTCAACACTCCGACCAGCCAGATCGCTCAGCTGTCGCTGCCACTTTCAAACCTTTGGTTTTTCACCACCGTTTGCGGACCGTTCTTTCTTTGTGAAGCCAAAGAATGGCAAGAGAGTAACCTGAGTAAATCCAAGACAAAGTTGTATGTTGTGTCCATACCCTTCCCTGAAATCCGCACATATGTTAAATGCCAACTGAGTGTCTTCTGAGTAAATCCAAGGCTTTTTTGCATGTGGTGTCAATCCGAGCAGCCTTTTCCCAAACTGCCTTTGAAGAAATAAGAACTTTTTCGGTAGAATCCGACTCCTTACAATTGGGTAAAGCCATCATCTTAGGCTCTTGTGTTCCTGAACTTCTTGGTATCCTCGAGGACACAATCCTCACCAAAATTTTAGTTTCCACTACTTTCAAGTTTATCATATCGACGCATTCAAGCATAGTCTTGAATTTGCTGTCATCTGATCACAACCTATCTGCCTTAAGCTTTTATGTTCTTAATTTGTTTTGTCATTATCAAAGAGGATGGATAATCCCCTCTAGTTGTATTATGGAAGTTTAAGTAATGAGAAGAATTTGTTGCCCAAAAAAAAAAAAAAAATTGTTACTTTTTATTGAATTATTGTGGGATAATTCTACTTTTTCACTTTGTGTGTAATTACTTTCTAAGGAAATTGTTTGCATTTTTTCAAGTATAAATGTTTTTACAGTTTATCATACAGAGTTGGACATATTGTAGAGAAACACATGTCATTTTTAGTACTTAATATATTTAAAACAAAAAAAAAATAAGATTTTGATACGTGGTAAAAAAACCTAAAATTAAAAAAAAATTATATCAGAAATATAAAACCAAAATAAGTGATTTTGTTTTACAGATTTTTTTGACATCAACAAAATAAGTGATTATAAAAAATAATTTGAATAAAGGAATCCATAATTAAACACTTAGATACTTTCTTCTTCCGAGATTCGGTTTCAATTAAAGTAACTTATGTTATTATCTTCAATAAGCGCCTTTGATACTTGTGAAGAATCTGAGAGTAAATTATTTAAAATGAAATTCAATCATATTCTCACTTACCACATTCGTAATTTTCAATAATAAAAAAAAAATTCCGCAACAACTCTTAAATACTTCAAAATCTATAACACTGGTAAAAATTTGGGAGAATTGGAAATTTAGAGCATATTTTGGGAACTATTGTCCCTTTAGTATTTAATTACAGATTATTGTCCCTTTCGTATTTATATTAATGATAATCCACTTTTATCCCCTTAAATAATAATAGTTAAAAAAAAAATTACTTTGATTTAAAAAAAAAAAAAAACTGGATTACCAAAACCCAAAATCATATCTCTACGCGACTTGAAAAAAAAAAGGGAGAATTGGATTTACCGTCGTCTCTCCGCCTTTCTCGCTTCTCCCTTCGTATGTTGCTGGAGGACGGTGGCTCTCGTTGGGTTTGGCTAGAAGACTTCGTCAAGCCTCTTCGTCGGCGTCGCGAGTTCTGGGTTCAGGAAGGTTTGCGGGCCTTTTCTCTGACTCTGCTCAGCTCGAGGACGGCTGGTCAGGTCTCCGATGTTGCTGCTTCTCCTCCCCTCTCGATCGGCTTGTCTTCCCGTGCTTGCTTTTCCGCCTCCCCATGGCCCCGTTGCTGCAGATCTGTTTCTGGGAAAGTGTCCCACCGCCGGATCCCCCTGAACCGCCGTATATCTTTGGAACTCGGCTTCCACAGGAGAGAACTTCTACTCCTCAGCCACCGACTTCTTCTTCTGCTATGTTGGTTGAGAGGCTTTTCCCATCACCGGATATGAAAATCTTTGTTCTTTTCATTTCCACCTCAGCTGAGTTCGGTGTTACCGAACATGGTTTTGGATTCGGCGTTGCTTTCGTCAACACTCCGACCAGCCAGATCGCTCAGTTGTCGCTGCCACTTTCAAACCTTTGGTTTTTCACCACCGTGTGCGGACCGTTCTTTCTTTGTGAAGCCAAAGAATGGCAAGAGGGTAACCTGAGTAAATCCAAGACAAAGATGTATGTGGTGTCCATACCCTTCCCTGAAATCCGCACATATGTTATATGCCAACTGAGGGTCTTCTGAGTAAATCCAAGGCTTTTTTGCATGTGGTGTCAATCCGAGCAGCCTTTTCCAAAACTGCCTTTGAAGAAATAAGAACTTTTTCGGTAGAATCCGACTCCTTACAATTGGGTAAAGCCATCATCTTAGGCTCTTGTGTTCCTGAACTTCTTGGTATCCTCGAGGACACAATCCTCACCAAAATTTTAGTTTCCACTACTTTCAAGTTTATCATATCGACGCATTCAAGCATAGTCTTGAATTTGCTGTCATCTGATCACAACCTATCTGCTTTAAGCTTTTATGTTCTTAATTTGTATTGTCATTATCAAAGAGGATGGATAATCCCCTCTAATTTTATTATGGAAGTTTAAGTAATGAGAAGAATTTGTTGCCCAAAAAAAAAAAATTGTTACTTTTTATTGAATTATTGTGGGATAATTCTACTTTTTCACTTTTTGTGTAATTACTTTCTAAGGAAATTGTTTGCATTTTTTCAAGTATAAATGTTTTTACAGTTTATCATACAGAGTTGGACATATTGTAGAGAAACACATGTCATTTTTAGTACTTAATAGATTTAAAACAAAAAAAAATAAGATTTTGATACGTGGTAAAAAACCTAAAATTTAAAAAACATTATATCAGAAATATAAAACAAAAATAAGTGATTTTGTTTTACACATTTTTTTGACATCAACAAAATAAGTGATTATAAAAAATAATTTGAATAAAGGAATCCATAATTAAACACTTAGATACTTTCTTCTTCCGAGATTCGGTTTCAATTAAAGTAACTTATGTTATTATCTTCAATAAGCGCCTTTGATACTTGTGAAGAATCTGAGAGTAAATTATTTAAAATGAAATTCAATCATATTCTCACTTACCACATTCGTAATTTTCAATAATAAAAAAAAAATTCCGCAACAACTCTTAAATACTTCAGAATCTATAACACTGGTAAAAATTTGAGAGAATTAGAAATTTAGAGCATATTTTGGGAACTATTGTCCCTTTACTATTTAGTTACAGATTATTGTCCCTTTCGTATTTATATTAATGATAATCCAGTTTTATTCCCTTAAATAATAATAGTTATAAAAAAAAATTACTTTGATTTAAAAAAAAAAAAAACTGGATTACCAAAACCCAAAATCATATCTCTACGCGACTTGAAAAAAAAAGAAAGGGAGAATTGGATTTACCGTCGCCTCTCCGCCTTTGTCGCTTCTCCCTTCGTATGTCGCTGGAGGACGGTGGCTCTCGTTGGGTTTGGCTAGAAGACTTCGTCAAGCCTCTCCGTCGGCGTCGCGAGTTCTGGGTTCAGGAAGGTTTGCGGGCCTTGTCTCTGACTCTGCTCAGCTCGAGGACGACTGGTCAGGTCTCCGATGTTGCTGCTTCTCCTCCCCTCTCGATCGGCGTGTCTTCCCGTGCTTGATTTTCCGCCTCCCCATGGCCCTGTTGCTGCAGATCTGTTTCTGGGAAAGCGTCCCACCGCCGGATCCCCCTGACCCGCCGGATATCTTTGGAACTCGGCTTACACAGGAGAGAACTTCTCTTCCTCAGCCACCGACTTCTTCTTCTGCTATGTTGGTTGAGAGGCTTTTCCCATCACCGGATATGAAAATCTTTGTTCTTTTCATTTCCAACTCAGCTGAGTTCGGTGTTACCGAACATGGTTTTGGATTCGGCGTTGCTTTCGTCAACACTCCGACCAGCCAGATCGCTCAGCTGTCGCTGCCACTTTCCAACCTTTGGTTTTTCACCACCGTGTGCGGACCGTTCTTTCTTTGTGAAGCCAAAGAATGGCAAGAGGTTAACCGGAGTAAATCCAAGACAAAGTTGTATGTGGTGTCCATACCCTTCCCTGAAATCCGCACATATGTTAAATGCCAATCTGAGGGTCTTCTGAGTAAATCCAAGGCTTTTTTGCATGTGGTGTCAATCCGAGCAGCCTTTTCCCAAACTGCCTTTGAAGAAATAAGAACTTTTTCGGTAGAATCCGACTCCTTACAATTCGGTAAAGCCATCATCTTAGGCTCTTGTGTTCCTGAACTTCTTGGTATCCTCGAGGACACAATCCTCACCAAAATTTTAGTTTCCACTACTTTCAAGTTTATCATATCGACGCATTCAAGCATAGTCTTGAATTTGCTGTCATCTGATCACAACATATATATTCTTTAAGCTTTTATGTTCTTAATTTGTATTGTCATTATCAAAGAGGATGGATAATTCCCTCTAGTTGTATTATGGAAGTTTAAGTAATGAGAAGAATTTGTTGCCCAAAAAAAAAAAAAAATTTGTTACTTTTTATTGAATTATTGTGGGATAATTCTACTTTTTCACTTTTTGTGTAATTACTTTCTAAGGAAATTGTTTGCATTTTTACAAGTATAAAATTTTTTACAGTTTATCATACAAAGTTGGACATATTGTAGAGAAACACATGTCATTTTTTGTACTTAATAGATTTAAAACAAAAAAATAAGATTTTGATACGTGGTAAAAAAATCTAAAATTAAAAAAAAAATTATATCAGAAATATAAAACAAAAATAAGTGATTTTGTTTTACAGATTATTTTGACATCAACAAAAAAAGTGATTATGAAAAATAATTTGAATAAAGGAATCCAGAATTAAACACTTAGATACTTTCTTCTTCCGAGATTCGGTTTCAATTAAAGTAACTTATGTTATTATCTTCAATAAGCGCCTTTGATACTTGTGAAGAATCTGAGAGTAAATTATTTAAAATGAAATTTAATCATATTCTCACTTACCACATTCATAATTTTCAATAATAAAAAACAATTTCCGCAACAACTCTTAAATACTTCAAAATCTATAACACTGGTAAAAATTTGGGAGAATTGGAAATTTAGAGCATATTATGGGAACTATTGTCCCTTTAGTATTTAATTACAGATTATTGTCCCTTTCATATTTATATTAATGATAATCCAGTTTGACCACTTAAATAATAATAGTTAAAAAAAAAAAATTACTTTGATTTAAAAAAAAAAAAACTGGATTACCAAAACCCAAAATCATATCTCTACGCGACTTGAAAAAAAAAAGAAATGGAGAATTGGATTTACCGTCGCCTCTACCCCTTTCTCGCTTCTCCCTTCGTATGTTGCTGGAGGACGGTGGCTCTCGTTGGGTTTGGCTAGAAGACTTCGTCAAGCCTCTCCGTCGGCGTCGCGAGTTCTGGGTTCAGGAAGGTTTGCGGGCCTTGTCTCTGACTCAGTTCAGCTCGAGGACGGCTGGTCAGGTCTTCGATGTTGTTGCTTCTCCTCCCCTCTCCATCGGCGGGTCTTCCCGTGCTTGCTTCTCCGCCTCCCCATGGCCCCGTTGCTGCAGATATGTTTCTGGGAAAGCGTCCCACCGCCGGATCCCCCTGACCAGCCGGATATCTTTGGAACTCGGCTTCCACAGGAGTGAACTTCTCCTCCTCAGCCACCGACTTCTTCTTCTGCTATGTTGGTTGAGAGGCTTTTCCCATCACCGGATATGCAAATCTTTGTTCTTTTCATTTCCACCTCAGCTGAGTTCAGTGTAACCGAACATGGTTTTGGATTCGGCATTGCTTTCGTCAACACTCCGACCAGCCAGATCGCTCAGCTGTCGCTGCCACTTTCAAACCTTTGGTTTTTCACCACCGTGTGCGGACCGTTCTTTCTTTGTGAAGCCAAAGAATGGCAAGAGGGTAACCGGAGTAAATCCAAGACAAAGTTGTATGTGGTGTCCATACCCTTCCCTGAAATCTGCACATATGTTAAATGCCAATCTGAGGGTCTTCTGAGTAAATCCAAGTCTTTTTTGCATGTGGTGTCAATCCGAGCAGCCTTTTCCCAAACTTCCTTTGAAGAAATAAGAACTTTTTCGGTAGAATCCGACTCCTTACAATTGGGTAAAGCCATCATCTTAGACTCTTGTGTTCCTGAACTTCTTGGTATCCTCGAGGACACAATCCTCACCAAAATTTTAGTTTCCACTACTTTCAAGTTTATCATATCGACGCATTCAAGCATAGTCTCGAATTTGTTGTCATCTGATCACAACCTATCTGCTTTAAGCTTTTATGTTCTTAATTTGTATTGTCATTATCAAAGAGGATGGATAATCCCCTCTAATTTTATTATGGAAGTTTAAGTAATGAGAAGAATTTGTTGCCCAAAAAAAAAAAAAATTGTTACTTTTTATTGAATTATTGTGGGATAATTCTACTTTTTCACTTTTTGTGTAATTACTTTCTAAGGAAATTGTTTGCATTTTTTCAAGTATAAATGTTTTTACAGTTTATCATACAGAGTTGGACATATTGTAGAGAAACACATGTCATTTTTAGTACTTAATAGATTTAAAACAAAAAAAAATAAGATTTTGATACGTGGTAAAAAAACCTAAAATTAAAAAAAAATTATATCAGAAATATAAAACAAAAATAAGTGAGTTTGTTTTACAGATTTTTTTGACATCAACAAAATAAGTGATTATAAAAAATAATTTGAATAAAGGAATCCATAATTAAACACTTAGATACTTTCTTCTTCCGAGATTCGGTTTCAATTAAAGTAACTTATGTTATTATCTTCAATAAGCGCCTTTGATACTTGTGAAGAATCTGAGAGTAAATTATTTAAAATGAAATTCAATCATATTCTCACTTACCACATTCGTAATTTTCAATAATAAAAAAAAATTCTGCAACAACTCTTAAATACTTCAAAATCTATAACACTGGTAAAAATTTGGGAGAATTGGAAATTTAGAGCATATTTTGGGAACTATTGTCCCTTTAGTATTTAATTACAGATTATTGTCCCTTTCGTATTTATATTAATGATAATCCAGTTTTATTCCTTTAAATAATAATAGTTAAAAAAAAAATTACTTTGATTTATAAAAAAAAAAAAACTGGATTACCAAAACCCAAAATCATATCTCTACGAGACTTGAAAAAAAAAGAAAGGGAGAATTGGATTTACCATCGCCTCTCCGCCTTTCTCGCTTCTCCCTTCGTATGTTGCTGGAGGACGGTGGCTCTCGTTGGGTTTGGCTAGAAGACTTCGTCAAGCCTCTCCGTCGGCGTCGCGAGTTATGGGTTCAGGAAGGTTTGCGGGCCTTGTCTCTGACTCTGCTCAGCTCGAGGACGGCTGGTCAGGTCTCCGATGTTGCTGCTTCTCCTCCCCTCTCCATCGGCGTGTCTTCCCGTGCTTGCTTTTCCGCCTCCCCATGGCCCCGTTACTGTAGATCTGTTTCTGGGAAAGCGTCCCACCGCCGGATCCCCCTGACCCGCCGGATATATTTGGAACTCGGCTTCCACAGGAGAGAACTTCTCCTCCTCAGCCACCGACTTCTTCTTCTGCTATGTTGGTTGAGAGGCTTTTCCCATCACCGGATATGAAAATCTTTGTTCTTTTCATTTCCACCTCAGCTGAGTTCGGTGTTACCGAACATGGTTTTGGATTCGGCGTTGCTTTCGTCAACACTCCGACCAGCCAGATCGCTCAGCTGTCGCTGCCACTTTCAATCCTTTGGTTTTTCACCACCGTGTGCGGACCGTTCTTTCTTTGTGAAGCCAAAGAATGGCAAGAGGGTAACCGGAGTAAATCCAAGACAAAGTTGTATGTGGTGTCCATACCCTTCCCTGAAATCCGCACATATGTTAAATGCCAATCTGAGGGTCTTCTGAGTAAATCCAAGTCTTTTTTGCATGTGGTGTCAATCCGAGCAGCCTTTTCCCAAACTTCCTTTGAAGAAATAAGAACTTTTTCGGTAGAATCCGACTCCTTACAATTGGGTAAAGCCATCATCTTAGACTCTTGTGTTCCTGAACTTCTTGGTATCCTCGAGGACACAATCCTCACCAAAATTTTAGTTTCCACTACTTTCAAGTTTATCATATCGACGCATTCAAGCATAGTCTCGAATTTGTTGTCATCTGATCACAACCTATCTGCTTTAAGCTTTTATGTTCTTAATTTGTATTGTCATTATCAAAGAGGATGGATAATCCCCTCTAATTTTATTATGGAAGTTTAAGTAATGAGAAGAATTTGTTGCCCAAAAAAAAAAAAAATTGTTACTTTTTATTGAATTATTGTGGGATAATTCTACTTTTTCACTTTCTGTGTAATTACTTTCTAAGGAAATTGTTTGCATTTTTTCAAGTATAAATGTTTTTACAGTTTATCATACAAAGTTGGACATATTGTAGAGAAACACATGTCATTTTTAGTACTTAATAGATTTAAAACAAAAAAAAATAAGATTTTGATACGTGGTAAAAAAACCTAAAATTAAAAAAAAATTATATCAGAAATATAAAACAAAAATAAGTGAGTTTGTTTTACAGATTTTTTTGACATCAACAAAATAAGTGATTATAAAAAATAATTTGAATAAAGGAATCCATAATTAAACACTTAGATACTTTCTTCTTCCGAGATTCGGTTTCAATTAAAGTAACTTATGTTATTATCTTCAATAAGCGCCTTTGATACTTGTGAAGAATCTGAGAGTAAATTATTTAAAATGAAATTCAATCATATTCTCACTTACCACATTCGTAATTTTCAATAATAAAAAAAAAATTCTGCAACAACTCTTAAATACTTCAAAATCTATAACACTGGTAAAAATTTGGGAGAATTGGAAATTTAGAGCATATTTTGGGAACTATTGTCCCTTTAGTATTTAATTACAGATTATTGTCCCTTTCGTATTTATATTAATGATAATCCAGTTTTATTCCCTTAAATAATAATAGTTAAAAAAAAAATTACTTTGATTTAAAAAAAAAAAAAAACTGGATTACCAAAACCCAAAATCATATCTCTACGAGACTTGAAAAAAAAAGAAAGGGAGAATTGGATTTACCATCGCCTCTCCGCCTTTCTCGCTTCTCCCTTCGTATGTTGCTGGAGGACGGTGGCTCTCGTTGGGTTTGGCTAGAAGACTTCGTCAAGCCTCTCCGTCGGCGTCGCGAGTTATGGGTTCAGGAAGGTTTGCGGGCCTTGTCTCTGACTCTGCTCAGCTCGAGGACGGCTGGTCAGGTCTCCGATGTTGCTGCTTCTCCTCCCCTCTCCATCGGCGTGTCTTCCCGTGCTTGCTTTTCCGCCTCCCCATGGCCCCGTTACTGTAGATCTGTTTCTGGGAAAGCGTCCCACCGCCGGATCCCCCTGACCCGCCGGATATATTTGGAACTCGGCTTCCACAGGAGAGAACTTCTCCTCCTCAGCCACCGACTTCTTCTTCTGCTATGTTGGTTGAGAGGCTTTTCCCATCACCGGATATGAAAATCTTTGTTCTTTTCATTTCCACCTCAGCTGAGTTCGGTGTTACCGAACATGGTTTTGGATTCGGCGTTGCTTTCGTCAACACTCCGACCAGCCAGATCGCTCAGCTGTCGCTGCCACTTTCAATCCTTTGGTTTTTCACCACCGTGTGCGGACCGTTCTTTCTTTGTGAAGCCAAAGAATGGCAAGAGGGTAACCGGAGTAAATCCAAGACAAAGTTGTATGTGGTGTCCATACCCTTCCCTGAAATCCGCACATATGTGAAATGCCAATCTGAGGGTCTTCTGAGTAAATCCAAGGCTTTTTTGCATGTGGTGTCAATCCGAGCAGCCTTTTCCCAAACTGCCTTTGAAGAAATAAGAACTTTTTCGGTAGAATTCGACTCCTTACAATTGGGTAAAGCCATCATCTTAGGTTCTTGTGTTCCTGAACTTCTTGGTATCCTCGAGGACACAATCCTCACCAAAATTTTAGTTTCCACTACTTTCAAGTTTATCATATCGACGCATTCAAGCATAGTCTTGAATTTGCTGTCATCTGATCACAACCTATCTGCTTTAAGCTTTTATGTTCTTAATTTGTATTGTCATTATCAAAGAGGATGGATAATCCCCTCTAGTTGTATTATGGAAGTTTAAGTATTGAGAAGAATTTGTTGCCCAAAAAAAAATTAAAAATAAAATTGTTACTTTTTATTGAATTATTGTGGGATAATTATACTTTTTCACTTTTTGTGTAATTACTTTCTAAGGAAATTGTTTGCATTTTTTCAAGTATAAATGTTTTTACAGTTTATCATACAGAGTTGGACATATTGTAGAGAAACACATGTCATTTTTAGTACTTAATAGATTTAAAACAAAATAAAATAAAATTTTGATACGTGGTAAAAAAACCTAAAATTAAAAAAAAATTATATCAGAAATATAAAATAAAAACAAGTGATTTTGTTTTACAGATTTTTTTGACATCAACAAAATAAGTGATTATAAAAAATATTTTGAATAAAGAAATCCATAATTAAACACTTAGATACTTTCTTCTTCCGAGATTCGGTTTCAATTAAAGTAACCTATATTATTATCTTCAATAAGCGTTTTTGATACTTGTGAAGAATCTGAGAGTAAATTATTTAAAATGAAATTCAATCATATTCTCACTTACCACATTGGTAATTTTCAATAATAAAAAAAAAAAGTCCGCAACAACAATGGTAAAAATTTGGGAGAATTGGAAATTTAGAGCATATTTTGGGAACTATTGTTCCTTTATTATTTAATTACAGATTATTGTCCCTTTAATATTTATATTAATGATAATCCAGTTTACCCCTTAAATAATAATAATTAAAAAAAAAATTTACTTTGATTTAAAAAAAAAAAAAACTGGATTACCAAAACCCAAAATCATATCTCTACGCGACTTGAAAAAAAAAAAAGGGAGAATTGGATTTACCGTCGCCTCT
This sequence comes from Eutrema japonicum, assembly GCA_030161315.1. Taxonomy (NCBI): domain Eukaryota; kingdom Viridiplantae; phylum Streptophyta; class Magnoliopsida; order Brassicales; family Brassicaceae; genus Eutrema; species Eutrema japonicum. The sequence goes on from BSQW01000007.1 coordinate 25,901,807, forward strand.
CCGCCTTCTCCGGTAAGTGAAATTTCCTCTTCTTCTTCCGCCTGTCCGCCTCGCCTCCTCCGCCTCCTATGGGATTAATTATGCTCCTAGGGTTTTAGAATGGGAGGATAAATCGATTTAGGGATTTCATGATTTGGGTTTAACTCTTGCTCTGCCTATTTCATCTTCTTTGGTTTCGTGTAATTCTAAGTGTTTTCATGTGTTAAGTGTCGATTGTGTTCAATTGTGTTCTGTGTGTATCTCTAAAAGTTTAGGAATTACAAGCACTCTTTCTTCAATTGTGTTATGTGTGTATCTGCCGATTTAGGAATTACAAGCACTCTTTCTTCAACTGTGTTATGTGTTTACTCATGTATCTGTGTGTGTGTGTTTATCAAAGGAGCTGTTTGAGAAACCCTTCTTCCAATCTGTGGCTAGAGCTCTTCGTCCTGGTGGAGTTGTGTATACTCAGGCTGAAAGCATGTGGCTTCACATGGACATCATTGAAGACATTGTTTCCAATTGCCCTGAGATATTCAAGGGTTCTGTGAATTATCGGATTCATGCTTTGTTCAACTGAAGGACCTCACTTTGACTTCAAACACCCAGTGAACCCAATTGATGAGAGCTCCAGCAAATCAAATGGACCTTTAAAGTATTACAATGTCGAGGTAAAAAAATAAAAATCTCTCGATGTGGTTATCAACGAAGTGCCCAGCAGTAATCGTATTGCAGTGATTAAAGCGGTAAGGGCTTTGACAAGCTTGGCGTTGAAGGAAGCGAATGAGCTCCTTGAAGGATTGCCAAAAAAGTTCAAGGAAGGCGTGACGAAGGATGAAGCTGAAGAAGCGAAGAAGCAGCTTAAAGAAGCTGGTGCTAAGGTTTCCATTGCTTAAGTTCTTAAAAACGGAAATGTAAAAGTGTTTTACTTTTGTGGAATTTTATTGTTTTTTTTTTGTGTGTGTGCTGTTTAGCATAATGTGAATCAATTTGGATTCCCAGAACGGATTTAGCCATTGTCGGGTGCTTCTTTAGCTGCAGATAACATGTTTGTTGAAATGCGTAGCTTAAAATACTATGTTTGGCATTAGAACATAGTATGCCATTTTTGACTATGTGAGACATGGAAAGTAGCTGTCTTCACCAATCATATAAAGAAACGCATCCTTTAAAGGATTTAGAATGCTCATTTACAAACGTTCTATACGACTACCGATGCCAAAACACAAACAACAAGTATTCTAGAAGCTGTAAAATGTTAGGTGTCCATCAACATTGGTACAAGGATGCTACCAATGGTATAAAATATTTGAAAGGAGCTCATCATATATGCTTCTTTTGAAATGAAGAATGATTCATTACAAACTTTGAATATTTTTGAGAACTTAGTATATAAAGGGCTCAACATATCAATAAGGGCGTTTGGTCTAGTGGTAAAAAAGGAAAAAAAAAAATTTCACAAGATTTTCAGTTGTGTTGTCCTAGATTTTCTTTCAGATTTTGTTAACTGATTGGTAGAATATGTATTCTACATTCAGTAGAATCAAGACAAAATGGTAGAAATTCTATTCTACAACAAAGTAGAATATTGAGAAAATGGTAGAATGCGAATTCTACAATTGGTAGAATAAATATAACATTGTAGATAACGGATTCTATAGGGATAGTAGAATGCAAAAAAAATAGTATAATATCTATTCTATACTTTTAGAGCAAATACTAGAAACCAAATTTTACAATTAGTAGAACATGAAAATAAATATTTTTAAAAAATTTTGTTTTTCCTAAGATAAATTACACAATATATATTACTTACCTTATATGAATTTTTTGAATTTCTAAAGTAAGTATAAATATTTATTTGGCATTTTTTATATTTAATAAATAGTATTTTAGTCTAAAAATGGCAAAATTCAAATAAGTAGTAAGGGGACAATAGTTCTAATATTTTGCTTTAAAATTACAATTATCCCTAAAAATTTCGACCAAAAAATTCAAATTAAATGAGAAGTTTTGATTCGGAATCTATAAACTAAGAAATGGAGTTAATCGATAGATAGTACCTTTATTTTGACAGTATAAAAATTGATTAACGGCACAATAGCATCAAAATCTCTCAATTAGAAGATCTTACTAACAAATTGCAGGGGAAGAAGACGAATAAACACGTATCGAACAATCTTTTAATGAGATTCTCTCACCATCGATTTCCAGAGGAACAAGATGAGAAATATGGATCAAACAATCTCTCAATTAGATTCTATCACTCTCGATTTCGATTATTCAAATGAAGTTAATTTGAATAATTGTGATTATACGAAATCGAATTGTAATAGTATCTTCACTAGCTCCTTTTCTCTGCATGCGAGAAGTCCTATTTTTTCCTCTTCTCCTTTTTCTTCCACTAAAATATTTCTTACCTCTTTTTATTTTATAAAAATTATCATTAAGAAAAAAGTAAAGCAATATAAATTATAAATTACTTATATTCCCATACTGTACATATTTTTAAAAATTTAGCTTCAGAATTTACATACTTTCAAAAATAAAAAAATATTAAAGATAGTGCTACTAAGATATAGCTAGATGTCTTCTTAATCCTTCTCTCCCAGGCACATCTACCGAGGAAGCCGCCGCACATCTCCGAGAATGGATCTTCGTCGCTGCAACTCCGTAGGTCCCTCCTCCTCTCTATGAAGCTGCTCTCCTCCTCTCCCATGGCTCCGGTGGTAACTGCTACTTCTCTGTCGCGGCTCCACCCCCCGCCCGATCCACCGCCGCCACCGTTGGTGGTCTTTCGTTTCGCTCGTCGGTGATGGGGTCGCCGGTGTCGTCACCTTATTGGATTCGTCGGAAGTTTCGCTCGGTCAGTTTCGCCATTGCCTTTCTCGCCCCTCCCTTCGTTGGTTGCTGGACGACAGGTTCCTTCGTCGGGTTTGGTGAGGAATCTTTGTCGAGCCTTGGAAGCGTCCCACCGCCGGATCTGTAGTTGGGTATGCGTTCCGCTCCTCCTCCCCTCCATGGCTTTTGTGAATGTTCCACCACCATCTGCATCTCTTCGCCCAACCTTCTCGCCGCCGACTTCTCCAGATCCAAGCGCGAGTCTTCCTCCTGAATCTCGAAGCTTATTCACCGTTCTTTTAACCGTTCACTTTTGTCCTTGCTCAAGGCCTCTCGAACACTCTCATCCGCCGGAGCTTCTCGACCACTTTCAACCGCCGTCCCCCGAGCTCTTCCACCGCATGGTTCCACGCTCTATCATCGTCGTGCTCTGTTTCGAGAGAAGTCTCGGTGACTTCACCATTTTGGGCATGGGCCAAGAATTTAATTTGTTGGGCTTTTCTCTCTTGAAAGGCTCGCTAAGAGGAAGTACAATCTGAGTAAATCCAGGGCATTTTTGCTCGTGGTGTCTATAACCTTTTTCAAAACTCTCACAGTTTTTAAATGCCAAATCGAAGGTATTCTGAATAAATCCAAGGCTTCTTTGCCTATGGTGTCATTCCGTATAGCTTTTTGTCAAAAAGTTGCATCCCCCAACCGTCTCTCTGATAGGTGTCCTAGTCCCGCGCTTCTTGCCGGGAAACCTTTTGAAGGGCTTTACTGACTTGTCTTCTTGCGTAGCGGTCTGCACAGGACCAGAAGAGGCAAACCGGATTGCTTCGGTGTTTCCCGAAAGTAGAGTTTTCAGTCACAACGTCACAACTCAAGGTGACTAATTCCAAGTGTTCCGGCTTTGCCGTGATTCAGCTATCGACGCATTTGAGCTTAGTCTCAAATTCGCTGTCATTCTTTCAAGATCTATATGTGTTTATCTCTATTGACTTTCAATTGGCCTATCTTAGTGAAAGAGGATGCTTCATTCCTTATGTTTGTATTGTGAAAGCTTAATTAATGAAAAGAAAATGTTGTCCAAAAAAAAAAAAAAAATAGTGCTACTTAAATTTGTGGTTACAAAACTTTCATTTATACATATGCGCGTAAAAAACGTATCCAAATGAATTTTACATATGTTATAATATGAATGTTGTTTCCCTAGATTAAAAACTCAGACTTAAACCACTAACAACATTTGATCTATCATAATTTCATATAGTTCTCAACGGTATATCATTATACATTTCATTCTCAAAACATACAAATATACATTAATAGTTAATTCTCATCCCGTGCATAGCACGAATCAAAATCATGATATGTGGATTCACTTTGAATCCGCTTAAACTGCTTATTATATAGTAATCAAGGTAGGAATACCTCAAAATATCACAAATATAAATTTTATTTTTAATTTTGTAGTACTTAATTTTTAGACTGAATAAATATGTTCTAAAATATTTATAAAATTAATTAAAAAACTTTTATATGATTTTTCTTATTAAAAATGTTTTATAAATATTGTAATTTTAAATAATTTATATTATTATTTTGATATTTTCTTTTTGTGGACTTAGATCGGATCTGGATATCCGTGGATATAAGTGGATCCAGATCTAGACTCGGATATCCAGTATCCACTCCGATTTGGAGGTACGAATTTTATTTAAAAAAATACGGAGATGAAGACATAAACAATCATGTTAAACAAATTGTACATCAACATCAAATTATTTTTAAATTATCAATAGAGCATCTTTGCTTTAAAAAAATATATTGGAAGAAGAATAAAAAAGTGAATAATGCATCGAAAAAAAAATATTAACAGAAAGCTAATTCGGTCAGTCTACAGAAAATCTAGATAAAAAAATACCAAACTAAAATGTGGGAATGAAAATATTGCAAGAACAATGAATAGAAAAAATATATATATTAATTGAAGAGCTAGATCCGTCAAAATTTATAGAAAATCTAAATCGAAAAAGCGAAACTAGAAAGAGAGAATATAAAAAAGAAATTGAGGTATAATGAAAAAGAGGCGTATGCACATTTATATACTGAAAAAGTGCTGGAAAACTCCTAAAAGTACATTGTAAATCACGTCGGTCAAAATTATCAAAACGAACTTATGGGCTTACTGTCTAGCCCACTTAGAATTACTATACAAGAAGACTTTTCCATGATATTTATATATATATATATCCAAATCGGTTTGCACGGCCAACTTAGATTTAGTACCTTCGATTAGTGACACAAAGAATAGTAATATGGTACAAGGTTTTGAAGTTGTTCGAAAGATAGCTTTACAAAAAAAAATAGCAATTATTGACTCGGCCGATGCATAAAGTATTCGAAGTATGCCTATAAGCATTACTTATAGACCATATATTCTTGGCTGGCATTACACAAAAATGGGAAAATATACGGTTATGTCAGGATGCCAGACAACGGCTTGAATTGTTTCTACGGTCCGGACGTGAATAAATTACATGCACATACATGGAAATGAAATTGCTCACCGAAACTGCGATATTTCATTTGGCAAAGCCATTTCGGGATGTCTTTGTGACAGCAAATTTATGCGCTATATAAATTAATTGTGATACACAATGTGCACGGTGTGGAGCAGAAGTGGAAACGATAAATCACGTTCTTTTAATGTCCCCCGCCGTTACAAACATGGGCATTCTCTCAGATACCATCGGCCCCAGGGTTTTTCCCAACGTCTTCGGTCTTCTCTAATTTCGATCATCTTTTTTGGAGACTTCCAAAAGAAAATAAGAACACAACTTTCCCTTGGATTTTGTGCAATATTTGAAAAACGAGGAATGATAAGGTCTACTCAAATGTGGATAGAAATCCACAAGAAATACTAAGGATTGCGAAAAATGAGGCAACAACTTGGGAATCGGCACAACTTAGCGATCCATACTTGATTTCTCAACAAATTGGCCATATTCCGGGCATGGCTCAATACGTTTGATATGATGGAGGGAGATGTTATATTGATGACTCTTGAAAGGAAACTGACAACTTTTCTGAATTAGGATGGCACTGTTTTTAAGAGGGAGTCGAAGGCGTCATAATGGGAGAAAGAAATCTGTGAAGAAGTATCTCCCCCCCCCCCCTGCACGCTGAATTTGAAGCACTCATTTGGGTAGTGTACTGTATGATTGCAAATCAGAAGACGGTGATAGATTTTACAACATACTGCTCTGAGTTGGTGAAGATGGTGTCACTACAAGAAAACAACGTTTTCGCGACTACAGTTTGCGACTACAGACACAGTCGTAAATTTTTACGACTACTTAGCGACTATGTTGCGACTAGTTTACGACTTCACAAATACAGTCGCACCATAGTCGGTCATTTGCGACCAAACGTATTAGTCGCATATTGGTCGCTATTTTACGACCAATCGACGACTACCGTCGAGTCGGAAAACTTTAGTAACAAAATAGTCGCTATTTTGCGACTAAATTGCAACTTTTGTGGTGGGTCGCAAAACAGTCGTTTATTGGTCGTAAAATAACAGCATTTAACACGTTTATTCTTGTCGTACCTACTTGTATCTACTTTTTGCGACGACCACTTGTAGTCGGACAGCAGTCGCTATATAGTCGCTATGTAGTCGCAAATCAGTCGAAAAAATGTCTATAAAAAAAACTTGAGACCATCGTTCTCCTCATTCTCACAATCTCCTCATTCTCATAAACGAAAAAATCGAATTTTAGAAGAGAAACCATTTTTTTTATAATGTCGAGAAATTACAATTATAATAATTTTCGGGAGTGGATGTATAAGCGAATCGATGAAGAGACGGGAAATTCATGGCATTTGAAAATAGCCATTCTCTAGCGCAGAACAATGGCGGTAAGTTTTATTGTAGTGTTTGCAAGAACGACACATTTCTCCCGGGGCCTAGAATTTGGAATCATCTGTATAGTAGAGGATTTATGCCAGATTATTGTGTTTGGTATAAGCATGGAGAAGAAATCTCTATGGATTTAGGTCCGAGTTATGTTGATCCTACGCATTTAAGTGTGAATAGTGAATTGGGTAATGTAGTAGAAGATAGATATGTGGATATTGTGAATGATGCATTTCGTGATAACGTGAGTTTTGATAACTATCATCAATGTGGTACTAGTTATCAGAATGTAGAAGAACCGGTACGTAACCATTCAAAGAAATTCTACGACTTGTTAGAAGGAGCGAATACTCCATTATATGATGGTTGTCGTGAAGGTCACTCGCAGTTATCCTTAGCCGCTCGAGTCATGCAAGATAAGGCGGAATATAATATGAGTGAAAAGTTAGTGGATTCGGTTTGCGGAATCTTGACAGGCTATTTACCAGAAGGAAACCAGGCAACCGGTTCACATTACGAGACATAAAAATTGATGCACAATTTAGGTCTCCCATATCATACAATTGATGTTTGTATTAACAATTGTATGATATTCTGGAAAGAAGACGAGAAGGAAGCTAAATGTCTGTTTTCTGGTAAACAAAGATGGAAGCCTCAGAACGACCGGCGTAGATCCAAAGTACCATACAGTCATATGTGGTATCTACCTATTGCTGACAGATTAAAGAGAATGTATCAATGCGAGAGGACTGCAGCGGCAATGAGATGGCATGCCGAGCACCAAGCAAAGGAGGGATAAATGGGTCATCCTTCTGATGCGGCGGAGTGGAGATATTTTCAAGGTCTATATCCCGGGTTTGCTGAAGAACCTCGTAACGTTTATCTTGGATTATGTACGGATGGGTTCAATCCATTTGGCATGTCTCGTAATCATTCGCTGTGGCATGTGATCTTGACTCCATATAATTTACCCCCGGGTATGTGCATGAATACAAAGTATTTATCCCTTAATATTCTGAATTCTGGGCCAAATCATCCGCAAGCTAGTCTCGATATCTTCCTCCAACCTCTTATTGATGAGTTAAAAGAGTTGTGGTCTAATGGCGTCGATGCATACTATGTGTCCTTGAATCAAAATTTCAATCTAAAAGCAGTGCTAATGTGGACGATAAGCGACTTTCCGGCGTATAGCATGTTATCCGGATGGACAACCCATGGTAAATTGTCTTGTCCAATTTGCATGGAAGATACAAAGTCTTTTTATCTACCTAAGGGAAGGAAGACATGTTGGTTTGATTGTCACCGAAGATTTTTTCCTCATGGTAATCCAATGAGGAGGAATAAAAAAGATTTCCTAAAGAGAAAATACGCTTCGAGAGAGTATCCACCTCCGTCTTTGACCGGTGAGCAAGTTTATTACGAGCGGTTGGTTGGTGTAAATCCATCGAAAACAAAAGGCGTCGGTGGAAACAACCATGAAAAGAAAAAGCCGGGCTATGGGAAGCAACATAACTGGCACAAGGAAAGCATATTCTGGGAGCTACCGTACTGGAGGGACCTCAATCTCCGTCATTGTCTTGATGTGATGCATATAGAGAAGAACTTTTTTGACAATATCATGAATACTCTTATGAGTGTGACAGGTAAATCGAAAGACAACATTATGTCAAGATTGGATATAGAACAATTTTGTTCTCGGCCACACTTACATATTGATAGTGAGGGTAAAGCTCCTATCCCATCCTTCACATTGACAGAGGAAGCTAGAAAAAATTTACTGGAATGTGTGAAACATGCGGTTAAGTTCCCTGATGGTTATTCGTCAGACTTAGCTACATGTGTTGATATGGACAACCAAAAGTTTTCAGGCATGAAGAGTCATGATTGCCATGTTTTCATGGAGCGGTTACTTCCATTTATCTTTGCAGATCTCCTAGACCGGAATGTCCACCTTGCGTTATCATGTACTTGTTATGACAATTTAAAAAAAAAATTGATTATAGTAATTTATATATTAACTTCATGCAATTTTCATGTATATTGTAGGGGTTGGAGCATTTTTTTGGGACTTATATTCAAGAACTTTGCATAAGAGTCGCCTTCAAATTCTAAAACAGAACATCGTTTTAATCCTATGCAATTTGGAAAAGATCTTCCCACCTTCATTTTTCGATGTGATGGAACACCTGACTATACATCTCCCCTACGAAGTTGAATTAGGAGGCCCTGTCCAGTATAGGTGGATGTATCCTTTTGAAAGGTTTTTCAAAAAGTTGAAAGGGAAAGAAAAGAAAAAAAGATATGCGGTAGGATCGATTGTTGAATCATATATCAATGACGAGATTGCTTATTTCTCAGAGCACTACTTTTCTGGGAATATACAAATGAAATCAAGGTAAATGCTAAAATCAATCACATCATGTCCACTTTGCCTTTAAACTTTTTGTATACACACGCTAAATATGTATTATAATGTGAATTACTTTTTAACTCATTTGATCAGATTAACAAGATTCGATGAAGGTAAAGTCCCCGTATATCATGTCCCTAGAGTACCTTCTATATTTACTCAACTAGGCCGTCCAAGTGGAGAAATGCATGAAATATGGCTCTCAGAGAGAGACTATCAATGCGCACATGCATATGTTTTACGAAATTGTGACTATTTTTAGCCAATTGAGAGGTATATAAGTTGGCATCTCTCCCAAATTACGTTTTAATATATATAATATTTGTTTAATTTCTCATATAATTTGTGTTGGTCTTGTGTAGAATTTTTGAGGAATTTATTTCTGCAAAATATCCAGGACTTTCCGAAAAAGGACTATCTGCGAAAAGAGCTGACGAATATCATTTATGGGTGAAAGAATATGTATGTCTAAAAAATATTCATAACTTTGCGTAAATTTATACTTATATATATTTACACTGTTTTTTATATATATATGCACGTTACTTACTGGAACGCCACGAATCCATTTCCTACTTGGGTTCAAGAGATAGTGCATGGACCTTTGAATAAGGTTATTTGTATTTTACAAGAGGTTATTTGTTTCATACGCAGAATCACGGCGCTGGACGAAAGACATGTAACTATGGGGTATGTGTTAAAGGTCAAAATTACACTGATGCATCTGATGAAGCGGATTTCTACGGGATCTTAACTGATATCATAGAACTCGAGTACGAGGGGATGGTCAATTTGAGAATCACACTTTTTAAGTGTAATTGTGATATGCTCAAATTAATACCCTAAACAGTACTAAAGCAGTTGCTGCAGTATATCAGGGGTCGAACACAAGGACTCAGAAAAATCACACAATAGATTATATAGTATCGAATTAAACAAAGCCAAAAGATGTAATTGAAAGCAGTGCAGAAATTAAAAGAGTTGTAATTCAATTGGAGAAAGATAGGCTCATGGTATTTATCAGGAAATCAATGAATGCAGACAAACTAACTAACATGATTCAGATTTAGCGCGGTTCTTGAACTCAAATCACTAAGGTATAATTAACCAACTGTCGTTGCGAGATTTATCTAAATCTAAATCCTAGGAATTCCAAATCTCTTTGCGAATCCTAAAGTCTAAATCAGCTTTAATATCAGGTTTGATATGTTCACAAATAAATTAAACCAAATCTCTTTGCGAATAATCAATTTGCTCACCTAAGGTTCTATCAGGTAATTAATCGCACTGTCGTGCCTAATCAATTATCCTAAGATCTAAGTTCCAGATTCGTCAACCTAGAATTAGCTTTGAGAACACCTTAAGGTGAATAACTAATTCAGATAGTGAATCCTAATAAATTAATCAACCTAGCATTCAGAGAAAACCCTTATGAGAACCCTGAACCTAAAGTGGATCTACTCAGACATGGAGATTGAAAGCAACATGATTGAATAGATCATCAAAGAAATCAATAAAAACAGGAGTTCAGAGTTGTCTCTCCAAAAACCAAAAGTAGAATCAAAGTATAAAATATAAAGCATAGCCAGCAAAGTGGTTGAAAAACCTAATTATATAGTCTAAACACGTTCTGGGGTCTTCTTGAAAATATTAAAGACTTCTGGACCAAGTTGCAATTCTTCAACTCTTCATTAAAGTCGCGGGTCGTGTCTGCTGTGATGAGTGTCGATCGATGTTTGACGTGAAATCGGGTACTCAGCAACACGAACTTCAGCTTTGCTCCAAAATGCTCCAGAAAGCTCCAATATCTCCAATTATGCTCCAAACTTGCTAAGACCTGTAAAAGACTCTAAAAGACTCCAAAATACTAGAAAGACTTTATAAAACGGACTTATATCATGGCCTAAAAGGGGTAAAAACCATGATATATCAACTCCCCCAGACTTAGCCTTTGCTTGCCCTCAAGCAAATAGAAAACTAAACCAGAGAAAGAGGTTTGAAAACACGGAGACTCACCTGTTCATGAACCATCGCAAAGATCCTTTTCCCAAGTACCCAAATGTCACCTAACCAGCTTTTAATCTAACCACCATGTACTTCTCCGTAGACATTCGCAGCTTTTCCAGACTCCACACATTATCTCGCAGCATTGTTCAAATAAAGCCCTCATCGCCAGATTCATCGCTGCAGCCAATGTTCAAGAACCTTCTAGATTCTTTACCATACAATATCATGACAAGGAACCACCCTTTTTCACACTTTTTGTATCACTTTCTCTCCTCCAGACTTATTTCTTATTATATTCTTTTTTTTAGATTTGCATATACACATCAAGGTCCGAAACGCGAGTATTGATGGTGTTTGCCACCGAATCCCCGGTTCTTCCCTCTCTATGTATCAAAGGTTTAGGCGAATAGTGGTATCACGGGAAATTTTCCTAACCTCGCTTTCAACTTTTGTGTGATCATTCCCTCTTAAGTAGAATAATGGGATCGTTGGAAATTTTCCTAGCCCTCTACTCAGAAGAAAATCATTTCATCTTTTATGCTCTTATTTATCAACTTATAACAGGGGAGAGAGATACTATTACTCTAAACACATGGGTTCTTTTATCAGATATGAATGATGAATCAAGCTCTAAAAACACTAACCACATTGATGAAGTGCATAAATTTGGCTCAGGTTTCAGAAGAACTCTGCTGGAGACATGGATGTTTTCTAGTCAACTGGTCAGTCCTTGGATTTTTCATTAGTCGATCTAAAACTGATCCTGCAACACTGGTCACTCAAAAACAAAATCAAAACAACAATTCAAGCACATGATCATCATCTCCAACAAGTTTTGACTCAATAAAACAATGAATGACTCGATAAAACAACTGACTCTAAGAAAAACAAAACAAAATATCAGCAGACACCTCCCCTAGACTTGAACAACACTGTCCCCAGTGTTATCTAGCCTAGAGTCAGTAAAATAAAACAAATGAATAAAATATAATTTGGAAAAACAAGAAGTTACTCTGCTGGAACATCTGGTATCGATTGACACACAGCCTGGCATCGATCGATACCAGGCTTAAATCGATATGATGAACCGTCTATTGTTGATTGGTGTCGACCGATACCAATGGGATATCGATCGACACTAAGGTGATTTCGAGTTTTGCTCCTTATTTATCCTGACACAAACACAAAACGAAAAATAAATAAAAAAAAGAAATAAAAAGCATACTCACCAATGGGTTGCCTCCCACCAAACGCTTGTTTAACGTCATTAGCTTGACTGTAACGCCCTTCAGGCAGGATAAGAATGTGAGCTTGCACCAAAACAGGCTCCACAACTTGACATCGCTATCTTCAGAGTTTTGCTCAACATACTTTCCATAAATTCTTTTCCCTTCTCTTTCAGCTCCGAAGTAAGAAGAACTCTAGCCTTAGAGAATGGCTTCGAAGCTCCTTTGCACTTCACCTTGTACTCAACCGAATCCCCATCACACTTCTGAGGGATCAGAGTGACATGGGGATTCTCGACCTTTTTGCTCTTCGCCTTCTTCTTTGTTGTCTTAGCCTTTTGACAACTTCCTTGGGGGGATGATGGGCGGTTCAACTGAAACGTCTGTGACAGTTGGCTTGTCAGGAGGCTCTTCCAAAAGATCAACTGCTAATGTCTCTCCTGTGACAACCTCAATGCAAGAGACACGTGTGGGAGCACCTCTAGGGGGAATGACATCATAATAGACCCCTGTGTCAATGTAAAAGAAAGAGATTCTCTTATTAGGCGTGTCTATGATTGCACCAGCAGTAGCCATAAATGGTCGTCCCAGGAGCAAAGGCACCTCAGATCATTCGCTCATCTCCACAACCTGTAAATTTGTGGGCACCAGACAATCTCCTACTTTCACCATCAAATCAGAGATTGTACCATATGGAAGTGAGGTGGAATCGTTCGCGAATGTGATAGATGTCTTGGAAGATCGGATATCAGCCTCCAACCACTCTGCAATTGCCCTTGACATGACATTGACACTAGCCCCTGAGTCAACGAGAGACTCTTTGAACTCAACTCCAGAGATATAGCATGGAACCGCAAATTTTCCTGGGTCTTCCCTTTGGGCCAGCTGTCTTAGTGGAGGTGGTGCACCTCTAGCCTTAATGAAGAGTGCCTTAATCTCTTCCTCAGTTTCTCTGCAATCTTTGAAGTGACTTAGCAGAGGACGGTGTTCTAGAGATTCTTTAAAGGACAATTCATTGGAGATCCTTCGTACCATCTTCTCAAAGCCACGCAGCTGCTTTGGAGAAATGGGATCTCTGAGGTGTCGAGGAATATGATTTAGCTTCTTGGGCTTGTGAACTCTTTCTTCGATCAGCTCAAGTGTTTTCACAGTTTCTGGCTCGATCTGCGATGGGTATCGATCGACACCAGGCAGGGTATCGATCGATGCTATCGCTGTTGAATCGTCCTTGGCAGATATATCATCATCAATAGGAAGTTCCACAATCAGCTTATCCAGCGTAGCCTGGCATCTGGCGTCCTCTACCTCATTCTTAGTCTTCCCAGCAGCTCTGTGATAAGGTATCCTCGGTATATAGACTCTCTCTGCAACTACTTTAGGCACCACAGTCGAAATCTCAGGTGTCTCCTCAGAAATCGCCTCAGTATCGACCGATACCAATGGGGTATCGATCGATACACGGGTTTTGGAAGTATCCCGTTTCATAATTGTAACTGGCATCGATCGACACTTGGGGGTATCGATCGATGCCTTGGCGATTTCAGGATCCTCATCGAAATTTTATGCACTTTAGGAGATCACATTGACGTGTGCTCTTGGATTTTCAGTTCTCCGTGGAAGAAAACCTTCCTGTCTTTTCGAACTCTCTGAAGTCTGGGCTACTTGAGTTTCCAGCTGCATCTGATGAATACCAAGAGCATCGATCCTTCCACTCAGATCTTTGTACATGGCGTCCATCTTACTATTGAAGGTCACTGTGATCTGCTGCTGTCCTTGAACGAGCGTTTCAAGCATAGTCTCGATCTTGCTTTCTGACGTTTTAGCAGGCACAGGCTCGTAAGAAGAACTCCCATAGTTCCTGGTGTAACCGCTGTTCTGGGCAGGTTTCTGGTTGAATCGTCCTTGCTGGAAGTTGTTGTTGAAGCTTCGATTGTTGTTGAATTGGTTCTTCTGTCCCTGAAAACCAGAACCACTAATGTTATTGACATCTTCTTCTTCACCCTCGTTAAACACCTCAACATCTTCAGCAAAGTGAACGGCCTTTGTTGTCTTTCCCAGCAGAAAACTGTGCATAGAATCCAGCTGAGCCTTAACTTCAGCGATCTGCGACCCATCATGATATGCGACCCATCATGATTACCAGCCAGCTTCTTGCGCTCGAAATCTGCACTCTTGGTGCTACTGCTAGATGCAAAGTTCTCAATCAACACATAAGCGTCCTCAGGATACCTGGTGTTGAAATTTCCATTGCTCGAAGCGTCCAAAGCCATCTGATACCTCCAATCTATCCCTCTGAAGAAAATACCCAGCAGTTGCACATCAGAGTATCCGTGATGAGGACAATCTCTCTGATACGATCTGAATCTTGTCCAAGTAGCCTTGAACGCCTCAGTAGGTCCATGAGAAAATTGGGAGATTTTATTCCTCATATCCTCTGATCGTGAATCATCGTAGAAGTTGATCAGGAAGGCCCTCTTAGCGTCCTCCTAAGTAGTCAGCGATCCATGAGGTAGCTGCCTTAGCCAATAAGTCGCGTCTCCACCTAGAGAGTAGGGGAAGAGCTTGCAGAAGAGATAGTCGTAGGACACTCCATTGCTCTTGATGCTAGTGACTAAGTCCTCGAACTTCTCCACATGATCCATCGGATGTTCATGAGGAAGACCATGAAAGAGATGCTGTCCCACAAGAGTGTAGTATGCAGGTTTCAGCTCAAAGTCATTCCTCTCAAACGCAGGAGGACGAATCGCTGACCGATTGGAGAAAAACTGATCAGGCCTGTTGTACTCACCAATCGTTCTTCCACGATTAACCACAGCATTCCTCGCGATCCCAGCGACATTTTCAGCGACAACAGGAGCATGTGGAATGACGATCCCCTCTCCATCCAGACGTTGTCCTTGCTCATTGCACAACTGACCCTCTTGGTCTATGTAAGCACAAGCTGCATCACGAACCAACTCCAGTTGATTGCAGTTCATCTTAGCTGATTTCTTTGCTTTCCTGTTTGCGCGTTCCAAAAGTGCTAGCTGTTCCAGTGATAGATCAACTAGCGGAGTGTTCTTGTTGCTTCTGGTTTCAAGAATAGCCATACACCTGAAAACAAAAGTCAAGAACGTAAGTAACTGAAATATTCGTCGGGTATCGACCGATACTCAAGGGTATCGATCGATACTCGGGCGATTTAGACGAATTTCTTAGCTAAAATCTAATGGCGAATTGAGTCCCCGGCAATACCCTAAACAGTACTAAAGCAGTTGCTGAAGTATATCAGGGGTCGAACACAAGGACTCAGAGAAATCACACAATAGATTATATAGTATCGGATTAAGCTAAGCCAAAAGATGTAATTGAAAGCAGTGCAGAAATTAAAAGAGTTGTAATTCAATTGGAGAAAGATAGGCTCAGGGTATTTCTCAGGAAATCAATGAATGCAGATAAACTAACTAACATGATTCAGATTTAGCGCGGTTCTTGAACTCAAATCCCTAAGGTATAATTAACCAACTGTCGTTGCGAGAATTATCGAAATCTAAATCCTAGGAATTCCAAATCTCTTTGCGAATCCTAAAGTCTAAATCAGCTTTAATATCAGGTTTGATATGTTCACAAATCAATTAAACCAAATCTCTTTGCGAATAATCAATTTGCTCACCTAAGGTTCTATCAGGTAATTAATCGCACAGTCGTGCCTAATCTATTATCCTAATATCTAAGTTCTAGATTCGTCAACCTAGAATTAGCTTTGAGAACACCCTAAGGTGAAGAACTAATTCAGAATGTGAATCCTAATAAATTAATCAACCTAGCATTCAGAGAAAACCCTTATGAGAACCCTGAACATAAAGTGGATCTACTCAGACATGGAGATTGAAAGCAACATGATTGCATAGATCATCAAAGAAATCAATAAAAACAGGAGTTCAGAGTTGTCTTTACAAAAACCAAAAGTAGAATCAAAGTATAGAAAATAAAGCATAGCCAACAAAGTGGCTGAAAAACCTAATTATATTGTCTAAACACGTTCTGGAGTCTTCTTGCAAATATTAAAAACTACTGGACCAAGTTGCAATTCTTCAACTCTTCATTAAAGTCGCGGGTCGTGTCTGCTGTGATGAGTGTCGTCGAGTTCGCGTTAAGCATTTCTCTCCTCCAAAATTCATATATATCTTTCTTTCTATTCTGTCTAGTAACACCATCTACTTGTCTTGTAGAAAACCCACACATGGGATCTCTTAATCTTAGGGGTTGTTCAAAAATATTTCGAGAGGATTTGTCAAAGACGAATGAAGGATATGGTAAGCACCGCGAGGACTTCTCGAAAGCGACCACCCTGGATTAACCCAACATTGTGGACAAAAATGACAGAGAAATGGGACACTGTCGAAGCTAAAGAAAGGTCTCAGACCACATCCGCTGCTCGGAAATCTGACCGTAAAGGCCTTGGTGTGCACAAACACTTATCATGCCAAAAGTCATATCACCAAATCCAACAAGAAATGGTAAGTGTAATTTCTATATCTAATACTTCTGCAACTTTCTATTATGTAACAAATTTATATGTTACATTTTTAGGAAGACGAATTGGGCAGACCGGTTAGTATCGGTGAGGTTTTTGTGAAGACTCACACAAAATCTGATGGTACGTTTGTTGATATGAAGGCTGAGAGGATCGCGCAAAATTATTAGAAGAACTTGCAAGCTAAGATGCAAGAGATCGGGCCTGAAATTTCAGACGGTAGGTCGCAACAGCGAGAGCTAACCACAGAGGAATACAACGATCTCTTTCTTCAGGTAAATACGAAATCTATGTTATCTTTTGGTTTTCTGTCATCTGGTTTTATAAACCTTGGTTTTATTTATGCAGTCAACGTACACGGATGACAGAGGCAGACCATATGGTATAGGAAGCCTCGTAGAATCTCATGTTGGTGGAAAACACAAGTTCGAAGTAACCTCTTCATCGTTTCAATCCCTGGAAGATAAATTGGAAGAAGCTCAACGCCAAATAGAAGAACAAGGTAGCTGCTTCTAACGCTCGGCATGAGGCAGAGCTTACCAAACTTGCAGCTGACCAACAAAGCAAGCTTACCAAACTTGAATCTGACCAGAAGCATTATTCAATGGTGGAAAGGTATCTTCGTGAAACCGATCCAAATTTTCTAGACTTCATGGCTTCTCAATCTGATCGGCAACATGATTCTACACCCTAGGCTGTCATTTTATTTCATGTTTTGAACATTGGACCTTTCTTTGTATTGGTTTGTATTTGATATGCTAAAACTGTGTTGTTTGCGCGTGAGATGTGTGAGATAGAGAAAAAACCGAAACTCCTCACATTTTGCGAACTCCTCCAAGTGTAATGTAAAGGCCGGTCACTCCTTGGGTGTAGACACACTACAAGAAAACAGCGTTTTAGAGACTACATAAGTAGTTGTAATGTAGTCGGTAAAACAGTTTTACCGACTACATTACGACCACGTTACATAGTCGTAAATGTCTAGTCATTTATGTAAACTCGATACCCCCTATTTGGTTTACTGAACCGATATAGGTACTTAGGCTGTTGAGAAAAAAGAAACAAAACATAAGTTCTGATTGGTAACAAAGCACAATTCAGTAAATATTATAACAAATAGAAATCAATTAGAAACATATATATTGAAAATGAGTATTTGGGTCAAATAGTGTAATATATAAAAACAAATTTATATAATTGAAAAATATATGTTTTGGGAGTTTTGTGTCCTCTGTGGAAGCATTTCTCCTACAAAATGTAACAACACGTCATAGTCTGGAACACAATGAAGGAGTGTTTTTTGAAGACGACGCTCAAATCAGTAAAGAAAATGAGAAAGGACAACGATTTATGGGCGCCGAGTCAGGAAATGAAACGGAAAACGAGGTGAAAATGGGTTTAAATCACTTTGGGCCCGAAGAGAAATTTGATCCGCAAAGTATATTCTTAGTGGACCTTTGTGAAATGAGAGTGATGAACAATAGAATGCGGAAAGCCGACGATCGAAAAAGTGATATGAGGTATCTTTCAAACTTCTCTGTAAAGACTTGGAGGGATGTCTAGGGTTTTCATTCCAGAGAGCTATTTTAGAAGTGTGTAGTGTGTATTTTTAGGAAAAAATATTGTGTCCCTTACTATGTAGAGAGAAAATGTTATTTATAGAGAATACATGTACCGAGAAGTAGATCGGGTCGATATCCATGTGTCGGTCGGGCCTTGTATTTGATGCAGACATCCAACCAGTGTTAAATCATGGAATTAAGGAGGTATTCCATGTGTTTGAGAACTCTTTTCCATGCCTAAAACCAAAAAATAATTAAGAAGGTTCAAAGAAATCAAAGAGAAACCACTGGATCCACCTAGTGCAAATATGGTCCAAAAGATGATGTCCACAAGCCTAAAATGAATTACCCAGCTACAAGCCCATTTATTTTATGAACTTGACCCATGACATGAGCTCATAATCCAGCATCAAACCAGTTTGATTACCGGTCCACCCGATAAGGACATACGGGCCTTCTTTGGAGGATTACGGCCCAAACAGGAGGATTTCAGCGAAATCTCGATTTTTTCCATAATCCTACCTCATCTAGAGGATCTTGAGAAGTCATCTAAGTGACCAGCATACATGGGATCAAGTGGATCTCTTCACACCTCAACTTTCCTTATCCGGAGCCAATTACATCAAATCTGGTCCAACGGTATATTTTCTTAATTTATTCGACACAGCTGGTTTGGAGACCATCCACATGGTCCATAATGTTTTACGACGTCACTAATTCATGACCAAGCTGTTCAGATATAAAGTACCTCAAATTTCCTTTACTTGGCCAAAAATCAAGCAATTAAAAGCCATATCAATCAAAGCTTTGATTGATTTTTTTTATTTATGTTAAATATTTTATTTATTTGATTTGTAAAAATGTGTATGAGATTCATATAAGCTCACTCTCTTCCTAAAATACACACACATTTTTGGAATATAAAAGAAAGAGTTTTCTTTAAAGGTTATGCTTTGTTTTTGTTTATCTAATTTAGGTGGATTCTTATACTTAGTAAACGTTTGAATCTATGTCATTTGTGTGGTTTCACTAAAGTCTAGATTTGTGATCTCATCACAAATACTTTCACACCTTAGAGTGGCGTTCTTCGATCCACCTTCAAAACCATCAATCGATCCAACGAGAGAGAGCGGCGGCCATCTCATTTTATTCCATATCTATCTCCGCATCCAACCATTGAACAACAAGAGACAGCGACCGCC
Organism: Eutrema japonicum; assembly: GCA_030161315.1. Taxonomy (NCBI): domain Eukaryota; kingdom Viridiplantae; phylum Streptophyta; class Magnoliopsida; order Brassicales; family Brassicaceae; genus Eutrema; species Eutrema japonicum. The sequence continues at coordinate 25,921,454 of BSQW01000007.1, forward strand.
ATCTTGTTGCTTCCCATCAGTCCACCGTTTAAGCCTTGGCCTCAATCTTATATCAATATTGTTGGGTCGCTTTTTGGGTAGTTGGGTCAGATCTTGTACGAGATACTTGTGTGCTTTTCTTGTCGCCTATGTCCAGCTTTCTAAATACATTGTTGATGACGCGTGGCTCGTATACCTCTCAGCTGGTTTTGCGATGCTGAATCTGGAGGCCCATGCTAAATTTCCAGCAATTCCATTATTCTACCAAAAAAGTCTAGAGAAGGTCTGGTCGAGTGGTCGCTTTTAATGGTTCACATGTCAACATAACAAACAAACTAAGTAAAGCAGGAACATTTCGAAAGAGTTTTCATACTACATGATGATATGCTCAAGTTTTATTCTGAATTAGAAAGAATTTCTTACTTTCCTGATTATATTATTTTTTTATTGTCAATCATTTTGTTTGTCTGTCTGTCCTCTTGTCCTCTTCTTAAAGGGTCTTTATTGTCTCCCTTTTAGGCAATATATTTGGTTCTTTCAAAAAAATAGATCAATCTAAAATATCCCCAATCTGTATTCATAACTTTTCCATTAAACATTTTTCACAAGCCAACCTCTAAACTTTCAATTCTTAGTGTTTTTCTCAACTTCTTTTGGAGAGTGATGTACCAGGTAATTTCTTACTTTTTGTCCAGTTTTGAGTTTTGCTCAGATTGATTTTTTCATCAATACACAAGTGCCTGGTGAGTGGACAATATACCCCTGGATACACAACAAATTGAATTTGCTCGCATGCAATGATCAACTACGCCCTATTTCTATTCGTGATATTCATCATGTAAGGTCTGTATACCTTATCGAACCGCATAGACTACTGGACTAATATGGTTTTGAAATGTGTTGTTAGTTTTAGGTACAATGACTATCTGTTTTCCTTGTAGGAACTCAATTGAAAGTGTTCCAGTGATATATAATGGTTTTTACCCTGTTTAGGCTATGATATAAGTCTTTTTTATAGAGTCTTTCTACTGTTTTGTAGTATTTTAGAGTATTTTACAAGTTATAGCACGTTTGGAGCATTATTGGAATTATTGGAGCTTTCTGGAACAGTTTGGAGCAAAAGCTGAAGTCGTGTTGCTGAGTACCTGATTTCACGACGAGCATCGATCGATACCCCCTGGTATCGATCGACACCCATCGGAGCAAGACACGACCCGCGAGTTTTCCAAGACTTGAAGAATTGTAACTTGGTCCAGAAGTCTTTAATAATTACAAGAAGACCCCAAACGTGATTTAGGTTATTTATAGGGATTTTACAGCTACTGTTAGGCTATGCTTTATTATTTACTTTTATTTTACTTTGGTTTTAGAGAGACAAGTCTGAATCTCCCTTCGTCCGAGATCAGATCTCAAAACCTCTTGTTACCCTTTCTATTCTATTGATGATTTATTCAGTTATGTTGATTGTTTCATTCTCCATGTCTGAGTAGATCCACTTTAGGTTTGGGGTTTTCTCATAAAGGATTTCTTTGAATGCTAGGTTGATTTATTATTAGGATTCATAATCTAAATTAGTTCTTCACCTTAGGTTGTGTTCAAAGCTAATTCTATGTTGACGAATCTGGAACTTAGATCTTAGGATAATTGATTAGACACGAGAGTGCGATTAATTACCTGATAGAACCTTAGGTGAGCAAATTGATTATTCGCAAAGAGATTTGGTTTAATTGATTTGTGAACATATCAAACTTGAACTTTAAAGCTGATTTAGACTTTAGGATTCGCAAAGAGATTTGGAATTCCTAGGATTTAGATTTAAATAGTTTTCGCAACGAGAGTTGGTTAGCTATGTTTTAGTGATTTGAGTTCAAGAACCGTGCGTAATCTGAATCCTGTTAGTTAATTTAGCTGCATTCATTGATTTCCTGAGAAAAAGCCATGGGCCTATATTTTCCTCCATTGATTTACAACACTTTTAATTTCGTACTTGTTTTCGTTTACATCCTTTGATTTAGCGTATTTTGGATCTATTTAATCTATTGTGTGTTTCTGTGAGTCATTGTGTTCGACCCCTAGCTATACTACGACAACTGCTTTAGTATCTGAATAGGATATTAATTTGAGCATATCAAATTTGGCGCCGTTGCCGGGGACTCAATTCGCCATTAGATTTTAGCTAAAAAATTCGTCTAAATCGCCTAGTATCGATTGATACCCTGCTGGTATCGGTCGATACCTGACGTAAATTTCAGTTACTTACGTTCTTTGTTTCTGTTTTCAGGTGCATACCTAATCGAGAAACCAGAAGCAACAAGAACACCCCTCAAGTTGATCTATCACTGTAACAACTAGCACTTGTGGAACGCACAAACAGGAAAGCAAAGAAATCAGCTAAGATGAACAACAATCAGTTGGTTCGTGATGCAGCTGGTGCTTACGGAGACCAAGAGGGTCGGTTGTGCAATGAGCAAGGACAACGTCTGGATGGAGAGGGGATCGTCATGCCACATGCTCATGTTGTCGCTGCGAATGTCGCTGGGAACGCGAGGAATGATGTGGTTAATCGTGGAAGGACGATTGGTGAGTACAACAGGCCTGACCAGTTTTTCGCCAATCGGTCAGCGATTCGTCCTCCTGCGTTTGAGAAGAATGACTTTGAGCTGAAGCCTGCTTACTTTGCTCTTGTGGGACAGCATCTCTTTCATGGTCTTCCTCATGAACATCCGATGGACTATGTGGAGAAATTCGAGGACTTGGTCACTAGCATCAAGATCAATGGAGTGTCCTACGACTATCTCTTCTGCAAGCTTTTCCCCTACTCTCTAGGTGGAGATGCAACCTACTGGCTGAGACAGCTACCTCCTGGTTCGCTGACTATTTGGGAGGACACTAAGAGGGCCTTCCTGATTAACTTCTACGATGATGCACGATCTGAGGATCTGAGGAATAAAATCTCCCAATTTTCTCAAGGACTACTGAGGCGTTCAAGGCTGCTTGGACGAGATTCAGATCGTATCAGAGAGATTGTCCACATCACGGATACTCTGATGTGCAGCTACTGGGTATCTTCTTTAGAGGAGTAGATTGGAGGTATCAGATGGCTCTAGACGCTTCGAGCAATGGTAATTTCAACATCAGGTACCCTGAGGATGCTTATGTGTTGATTGAAAACTTTGCATCTAGCAGTAGCACCAAGAGCGCAGACTTCGAGTGCAAGAAGCTGGCTGGTAACATGGATGGTTCACAGATCGCTGAAGTTAAAGCTCAGCTGGATTCTATGCACAGTCTTCTGCTGGGAAAGACAACAAAGGCCGTCCACTTTGCTCCTGAGAATGAAGTGGAAGATGTTAACTACATTGGTGATTCTGGTTTTCAGGGTCAGCGATTTAGGTACAACACCAATCGAAACTTCACCAACAATGCTCAGCAAGGAGGGTACCACTCCCCACCACCCAAAGCTCCTGAGAGTAAGATTGAGGCTATGCTTGAACAGTTGGTTCAAGGACAGGAGAAGATTACGGTAACTTTCAATGGGAAATTGGATGCTGTGTACACCGAATGAAGGAGAAGGATCGAGGATCTCAATACCAGTCACAAGATGCTGAAAACGCAAGTAGCTCAGACTGCAGCAAATGTCAAAGGAAAGATGGTTCAATCACACAATGCACACGTCAATGCGATCTCCTCAAGAGCAGAAAATTTCGAAGAGTATTCAGAAATCGCCAAGGCATCGATCGATACTCCCTTGTATCGATCGATACCAGCTCAGACACATGCTCGAATGGATACAAGAACCCGTGTATCGATCGATACCCCATTGGTATCGGTCGATACTGAAGCGATTTCTGAGGAGACCCATGAGATTTCGACTGTGGTGCCTAAAGTACTTGCAGAGAGAGTCTATATACCGAGGATACCTTATCCCAGAGCTGCTGCAAAGGCTAAGAAGGAGGTAGAGGACGCCATATGCAAGGCTATGCTGGATAATCTGATTGTGGAGCCTCTTGATGATGATATATCTGTCAAGGACGATTCAACCGCGATAGCATCTATCGATACCCTACCTGGTGTCGATCGATACCCCTCGCAGAACGAGCCAGAACTTATGGAAACACGTGAGTTGATCAAAAAAAGAGTTTGCAAGCCCAAGAAGCTAAATCATGTGCCTAAACACCTCAGAGATCCCATCACTCCAAAGCAGCTGCGTGGCTTTGAGAAGATGGTAAGAAGGATTTCCCCTGAATCAACCTTTGAAGAAGCTCTAGAGTGCCGTCCTCTGCTAAGTCACTTCAAAGATTGCAGAGAAACTGAGTGAGAGATCAAGGCACTCTTCATTAAGGCTAGAGGTGCACCACCTCCACTGAGACAGTTGACCCAAAGGGAAGATCCAGGGAAATTCGTGGTTCCATGCTCTATCTCAGGAGTTTAATTCGATGCGTCTCTCGTTGTCTCAGGGGCTAGTGTCAATGTTATCTCAAGGGAAATTGCAGAGCGGTTGGGGGCTGATATTCGATCACCAAAGGTATCTATCACATTCGCGAACGACTCCACCTCACTTCCACACGGTACTATCCATGGTTTGCTGGTCAAAGTAGTAGACTGTCTGGTGCCTACTGATTTTCAGGTTGTGGAGATAAGTGCGATATCTCGTATGCCTTTGCTCCTGGGACGACCATTTATGGCTACTGCTGGCGCAATCATAGACACGCCTAATAAGAGAATATCTTTCTCTTACATTGACGGAGGGGTCTATTATGATGTCATTCCCCCTAGAGGTGTTCCCACACGTGTCTCTAGCATCGAGGTTTTCATAGGAGAGTCGCTAGCAATTGATCTTTTGGAAGAGCCTCCTGACGTGCCTACTATCACAGACGTTTCAGTTGAACCGCCCAGCGTCCCCAAGGAAGTTGTCAAGAAGGCTAAGGCAACAAAGAAGAAGGCCAAGAGAAAAAGAGTCGACGATCCCCATGTCACTTTAATTCCTCGGAGATGCGACGGAGATTCGATTGAGTACAAGGTGAAGTGAAAAGGAGCCTTGAAGCCATTCTCTAAGGCTAGGATTCTTCTTACTTCAGAGCTGAAAGAGAAAGGACATGAGTTTGTGGAAGGCATGTTGAAAAAAACTCTGAAGCTAGCAATGTCAAGTTGTGGAGCCTGTTTTGGTGCAAGCTCTCTTTCTTATCCTGCCTGAAGGGCGTTACAGTCAAGCTACTGACGTTAAACGAGCGCTTGGTGGGAGGCAACCCACTGGTGAGTCTGTTTTTGAGTCGTTTTTCTTTTTATTTTTCATTCATTCTGTGTTTGTGTCAGGATAAACAAGGAGCAAACTCGAAATCGCCAGAGTGTCGATCGATACCCTACGCGATTGAGAAAGGTTCATGTCGATTTAAGCTTTGTATCGATCGATACCAAGCTGTGTGTCGATCGATACTCAATGTTCCAGCAAGGTAACTTCTTGTTTTTTCCCAATTTTATTCTGTTCTTTTGTTTTCTTTCACTGACTCTAGGCTAGATAACACTGGGGACAGTGTTGTTCAAGTCTGGGGGAGGTGTATGCTGACATTGTTTTTGTTTTTCTTAGAGTCATAAAAAAAATTGTCGTTTTATTGAGTCAAAACTTGTTGGAGATAATGATCATGTGCTTGAATTGTTGCTTTGATTTGGTTTTTGAGTGACCAGTGTTGCAGGATCAGCTCTAGATCGACTAATGAAAAATCAAAGGGCTGACCAGTTGACTAGAAAACATTCATGTCTCCAGCAGAGTTCTTCTAAAACCTGAGCCAAACTTCTGCACTTCATCAATGTGGTTAGTGTTTTTAGAGCTTGATTCATCATTCATATCTGATAAAGGAACCCATGTGTTTAGAGTTATGGTATCTCTCTCCCCTGTTATAAGTTGATAAATAAGAGCATAAAAGATTGAAATGATTTTCTTCTGAGTAGAGGGTTAGCAAAATTTCCAGCGATCCCATTATTCTACTTAAGAGGGAATGATCACACAAAGGATTGGAAGCGAGGCTAGGATTTTCCTATGATGCCATTATTCGCCTACATCCTTTGATACATAGAGAGGGAAGAACCGGGGATTTGGTGGCAAACACCATCAATACTCGCGTCTCATACCTTGATGTGTATATGCAAGGCTGAAAATAAAATAAAAAAAGAGAACATAATAAGAAATAAGTCTGGGGGAGAGAAATTGATACAAAAAGTGTGAAAAAGGTGGTTCCTTGTCATGATATTGTCTGGTAAAGAATCTACAAGGTTCTTGAACATTGGCTGCAGCGATGAAACTGGTGATGAGGGTTTTATTTGAACAATGCTGTGGGATAATGTGTGGAGTCTGGGAAAGCTGCGAATGTTTACCGAGAAGTACATGGTGGTTAGATCAAAAGCTGATTAGGTGACATTTGGGTGCTTGGGAAAAGGATCTCTGCGATGGTTCATGAACAGGTGAGTCTCTACGTTTACAAACCTCTTTCTCTGGTTTAGTCTTCGGTTTGCTTAAGGGCAAGCAAATGCTAAGTCTGGGGGAGTTGATATATCATGGTTTTTACCCTGTTTAAGCCATGATATAAGTCCTTTTTATAGAGTTTTTCTAGTGTTTTGTAGTATTTTAGAGTCTTTTACAGGTTATAGCACGTTTGGAGCATCATTGGAATTATTGGAGTTTTCTGGAACAGGTTGGAGCAAAAGCTGAAGTCGTGTTGCTGAGTACCTGATTTCACGACGAGCATCGATCGATACCCCATGGTATCGATCGACACCCATTGGAGCAAGACACGACCAGCGAGTTTTCCAAGACTTGAAGAATTGCAACTTGGTCCAGAAATCTTTAATAATTACAAGAAGACCCCAAACGTGATTTAGGTTATTTATAGGGATTTAACAGCCACTGTTAGGCTATGCTTTATTATATACTTTTATTTTACTTTGGTTTTTGAGAGACAAGTCTGAATCTCCCTTCGTCCGAGATCCGATCTCAAAACCTCTTGTTACTCTTTCTATTAAATTGATGATTTATTCAGTTATGTTGATTGTTTCATTCTCCATGTCTGAGTAGATCCACTTTAGGTTTGGGGTTTTCTCATAAAGGATTTCTTTGAATGATAGGTTGATTTATTATTAGGATTCATAATCTAAATTAGTTCTTCACCTTAGGTTGTGTTCAAAGCTAATTCTAGGTTGACGAATCTGGAACTTAGATCTTAGGATAATTAATTAGGCACGAGAGTGCGATTAATTACCTGATAGAACCTTAGGTGAGCAAATTGATTATTCGCAAAGAGATTTGGTTTAATTGATTTGTGAACATATCAAACTTGAACTTTAAAGCTGATTAAGACTTTAGGATTCGCAAAGAGATTTGGAATTCCTAGGATTTAGATTTAGATTGTTTTCGCAACGAGAGTTGGTTAGCTATATTTTAGTGATTTGAGTTCAAGAACCGTGCGTAATCTGAATCCTGTTAGTTAATTTAGCTGCATTCATTGATTTCCTGAGTAAAAGCCCTGGGCCTATATTTTCCTCCATTGATTTACAACACTTTTAATTTCGTACTTGTTTTCGTTTACATCCTTTGATTTAGCGTATTTTGGATCTATTTAATCTATTGTGTGTTTCTGTGAGTCCTTGTGTTCGACCCCTAGCTATACTACGACAACTGCTTTAGTATCTGAATAGGGTATTAATTTGAGCATATCATCAAGCAACTTGCAATGGTGATTTCATGTAACTATAATCATTATGTCACTTTACTAAAAGGTCTATTGTAAACATTTTCTGTGAGCAGTGCAGGAATAATTCAAGGTTTCTATATGTGGGGGATTTTGATTGGGTGGTCACTTATTTTAACTTTAATTAGCATATTAACATCTTTTGAAAATGTAGTAGAAAGTAGCACTTTTTGTTATTGTTCAACCCAAATGTGCTACTGAACAGTACGCTGTGTACGATAATGGACGGTACACAATGTAGCAATAAGAGGCGTGTACGATAATGGACGAAACACGATTTTTTAAAAATTGATACTTTCTACTACACTTTCAAAAAGTGATAATATGCTAATAAAAGTTATAATAAGTGATATCCAAGGCAAATATCTACTATATGTGTGGTCGTGATTTTGTTGAAGTCTACAATGAATCAAGTCATGCAGGTAAGAAACTGCGACGACTCGCTTGTTTAAGCCGAGATTCTATATGTTTCATATCAAATGCACCGTTCATTTGTTTAAATGTAAACATTGAATTTTAGGAATGTGGGATGCAGTTGTGACTTAAAGAATGGAGGAATAAATTTCATTATTAGGCCATGTTCGTTTGTGTATATGGATGCCGTGTCTAGAAACTGCATCCGGACGCAATATATGGACACAACATTCAGATACAGTTCGTTTATTTATTTGATTTTTGCATCTATAAATTGCGTTCGAATACAGTTATGTTTGTTTGTGTGTTTTTATACATTATCTTGATTCACTTTAAAAAATCACATGTTTTATGTTAATAAAAAATGACATGTTTTATGTTAATAACATTTTTTATAATTAAATTATATTTACAACTAAATACTTATCAAATTAATATTTAAATATTTTATAAAATAGCTAAATTAGAATATAAATTTTTGTATAATAACTATTTGGTGGTTTTGACGTGAAACCACTATTTTGCAGTTTTGACGGCAAAATCATTTTTTGATGTTTTCATGGACAATCGCCATTTTGCGGTTGCTTAACTTAAGAAGTGATTTGTATTATTGGTGCCATGAACACTACCCATTATATTGAACCTCTTATACTAGCAATAGTATATCAAGTAATCGATCTCTAGACTTGCAAAAGTCCTTCATTAATTTGGCGCCGTTGTCAATTGGGTTTTGATTTCAACATTGAGATTTATGTTATTTTTGATTTTCTCTTTGATTACTAATGTCTTTCACTTTCCATTGCTATCTCTCAATCGTATAAGTGTATGCATACGCGTTCTCGAGGCAACCACGACCTAGTTGAACCGAGGGACGACATACATCGCTCGTATCGCGGGGTTAGAGCAAGGGAAGCACGTGTGAGACTACAACAAGTTGAGATCGACATGGATCATTTTGAAAATGTTCCACTTGGGGACATTCATGACAATGTGGACAACCTTCCACATCATAGGCAAGGTGGTAATGGAAAGCACCAAGGATAAGGAGCGAACGGCCAAAACCCACACCCACCCGCCCATAACGTGAGGGCTCCAAACCACCCTCCTAGAGCTCACAATGTGGTTGGTGCGGGTGATGCCGCGAACGCTCACCGGAATCGCTAAGGTATCCAAGCTCCTCCGGTCGAGATTAAAAACTTCGAGGTCAAAGCCGCCTTGATTAACATTGTCCAAAACAATAAGTTTCACGGTTTGGCCATGGAAGACAGTCTTGACCACATTGATCAATTTGATCGGATATGTGGCCTTACAAAGAGTAACGGTGTATCGGAGGATGGCTTCAGGTTGAGACTCTTTCCTTTCTCTCTCGGTGATAAAGCCCATCAATGGGAAAAGTGTCTTCCTCAATGTTAGATCACCACTTGGGATGAGTGCAAGAGAGCATTTTTGGCGAAGTTCTTCTCACCTTTACGAACCGCGAAGTTGAGAAATGACATCTCTAGTTTCACTCAACGGAACCATGAGACCCTTAATGAAGCTTGGGAGAGATTTAGGAGGTACACCACTCAATGTCCACACCACAGATTTTTGGATGCCTCGCTTTTGAGTACGATATACCGTGGTGCCTTACCAAAGATACGGATGCTATTGGACAATGACTCTAACAGAAACTTCTTGGCAAAACGAGTGGTTGATGCGATGGACCTCGTGGAGAACCTTGCTCAAAGCGATGATACGTATGGGGATGATTATGACCGCGCAACGAGAACCACTAGCGACGTTGATGAGCAAAAGAGGGCCAAGGAATTAAAGAGCCTCAACGAGAAGATCGACAAGCTTCTCCAATCATCTCAAAAGCAAGTTCACTTCGTCGGGGACTATGAAAACAACCAAGGTTATCAAGATGAGGTTGTAGAAGGCACCACCCAAGAGGAGATGAACTTTGTGGGTAATCAAGGCTATCAACGGGGTGGTTTCAACAATAATTACCGGAACCATCCTAATTTCTCCTACCGGAACACCAATGTGGAGAATCCACAAGACCAAATCTACCCTCAACAACTAGGGAACCAAGGTGGTCAACAAAAGCCTTTTACTCCACAACAACAAGGGCAAACATCCAACAACCAAGGCTATGCTCCAAAGAACACTTTCCAAGGAAACCAAGGCGGGTTTCAAGCCAAAGGACCCTTCAATGCACAGCCCGGGTTTCAATAAGGATTCGTTCCCCAAGGTCAAGCAACTATGTCTAAACTGCAAGAGCTTGACTTGAACACCATGTTTCAACAACTCCTCAAGGGACAAGCGGAGATCAATACACGTGACGATTGTTCTTACAATGATCTAAGATACAAGCTCGAGACGTTGAGCTCCAAGGTTAAGCAACTCGAGGGCAAAGGAGCCGCTTCCTCTTCAAGGCCACAAGGTCAACTACCGGGAAAGTCCGAGACTAACCCCAAGGAGTACCTAAACGCCATTACACTACGAAGTGGCATGGTCCTACCCACTAGAGAGGCCCATTCCAATCTCAACCATTGAGAACCAAAGTGGGGGGGGGGGGGTGGAACTTGAGATTCAAGATGAAGTGGTAGTTTAAGAAACGGTTTTGAAATGCAAAGACAAGGGTAAACGGGTTGAGGAGATCAAGACCAAGGTTGTTGCTCAAGAGAAGCCGAATAAGAGATAAACTCTATTTGTCCCACCACCAACTTATGTGCCTAAGCTACCATTTCCCAGACGCTTCAAGAAGCAATTGATGGAGAAGTACAATGCGGTGTTTGATAGAAAAATGGAAAAGGTCGAGCTCACCATGCCTTTGGTTGATGCATTTTTGCTTGTGCCTCAATATGTCAAATTCCTAAAGGATGCCGTGAAAGGAAGAGCTAAGGAGATGGAGTCCATGGTGGTATTGACACATGAGTGTAGTGCAATAATGCAAGAGAAGGTAGTACCCAAGAAACTTGGAGATCCGAGTAGTTTCACACTCCCGTGCGCTTTGGAACCTCTTGCTTTCGCTAATTTCCTTTGAGATCTAGGAGCTAGCGTGAGTCTAATGCCGCTATCCGTTGATAAAAGATTGGGATTCATGAGATACAAGGCTTGTAGGATTTCCTTAATACTTGCGGATAGAAGCGTTAGAGTACCAATTGGGCTACTTGAAGATTTGACAATCGCGGTTGGAGACTTAATTGTTCCAACGGACTTCGTGGTCTTGGAAATGGACGAGGAACCCAAGGACCCCTTGATTTTCGGTAGACCCTTCTTGGCAACCGCGGGTGCGATCATCGACGTGAGAAAAGGGAAGATCGATCTTCACTTGGGCAAGGACGAGGTACTAGAGTTTGACATCAATGAAGCGATGAAGAGACCCACCATCGATGGGCAAGTCTTCTACATCGAAGCGATGGATGAATTAGCGGACGAGGTCTTGGAATAATTGAATCTTGAGGATGGTTTGAAAGTTGCTTTGGTAAAGGATCATGGTGAACACGGGTATATGAAAGAGACTAGTGAGGGTTACAAGCTGATTTTGGACTCACACAAGCCAATGGTTGGTGAAGCCTTGGTCCTCGATTTGGGTGCTCAAGGGATGAAGGGTGAAACAATGAGCTCGGTCCAAGAGAGCTTTGCTTTGGAAGTGGAGCTAGATGAGAATGGGCAAGAAGCTAGCAATGGTAAGAATAGCGTGGATGACGATTGGAGTGAACTCAAAGCTCTTAAAATCGACCTCAAACCACTTCCCGTTGGGCTAAGGTTTGCCTTCCTAGGTCCAAACGAGTCATACCCGGTCATAGTAAATGAAAATTTGAAAGAAGATGAATTGCCCTCCCTTTTGAACGAATTGAGGAAGTATAGGAAAGCCATTGGTTATTCCTTGGATGACATCAAAGGCATTTCCTCTACTCTTTGCACACATAGGATTCATCTTGAAGATAAATCGATGACTTCTATCGAACATCAAAGGAGGTTAAATCCAAATTTGAAAGAAGTCGTTAAGAAAGAGATTCTAAAGCTTCTAGATGCCGGGATTATCTATCCTATCTCCGATATTAGGTGGATGTCCCCGGTCCATGTGGTGCCTAAAAAGGGAGGAATGACGGTTCTGAATAACGAAAAAGATGAATTAGTATCCACTAGAACCATAATCGGGCATAGGATGTGTATTGATTATCGAAAACTTAACTCCGCCACTAGAAAAGATCACTTCCCACTCCCATTTATTGACCAAATGCTTGAAAGGCTTGCAAACCACCCATACTATTGCTTTCTTGACGGGTATTCGGGATTCTTCCAAATCCCGATACATCCCAATGATCAAGAAAAGATAACATTCACATGCCCCTATGGTACATTCGCCTATCGAAGAATGCCGTTCGGGTTATGTAATGCACCGACAACCTTTCAACGGTGTATGATGTCTATATTTTCGGATTTGATCGAAGAAATGGTTGAGGTCTTTATGGACGATTTTTTCGTATATGGCTCTTCGTTTGGTGTTTGTCTTTCCAATCTTTGAAAGGTACTCACTAGGTGCGATGAAGCAAATCTCGTCTTGAATTGGGAGAAATGCCACTTCATGGTTCGTGAAAGTTTCGTCCTTGGGGACAAGATTTCGGAGAAAGGAATCGAAGTAGACAAGGCCAAGATCAAGGTTATGGTGGGTTTGGAACCACCAAGATCGGTTAAGGATATCCATAGCTTCTTGGGTCATGCCGGGTTCTATAGGAGGTTCATCAAGGACTTTTCAAAGATAGCGAGGCCACTCACAAGACTTCTTTGAAAGGAAGTAGAGTTTAACTTCGATGAAGAATGCCTTGAGGCGTTTTTGGAGATCAAGAAGGCCCTTGTGAGCACTCCCATTGTGCAAGCACCGGATTGGAGTCTCCCTTTTGAGATTATGTGTGATGCTAGCAACTATGCAGTAGGAGCGGTTCTTGGGAAAAAGAAGGACAATAAGATTCACGTGATCTACTACGCAAGTAGGATCCTTGACGATACACAATGAAGGTATGCTAACACGGAGAATGAGCTACTTGCGGTTGTGTTTGCTATCGAGAAGTTTAGGTCCTATGTGGTTGGCTCCAAGATCATCGTTTACATGGATCATGCCGCTTTGAGGCATAGCTATGCTAAAAAGAATACCAAGCCAAGGCTCTTGAGATGGATCTTGCTACTCCAAGAGTTTGATATGGAGATTGTCGATAAAAAGGGTATCGACACTACAGGAAATTGAAGTATTGATAGCACTAAAACATAGCGTTTTTACAAACTCTGCAATAAATGTTATAGACGCTACTCTTTCATAGCGTTTGTAAATTGCCAATGCTATGAAAGAGTGGTCGCGTATAAGAGTGTTACATCTTCTTAATTTTTTGCTCATGTCCTCCTTTTTAATTGCAAACTAGATTATAACCCATGCGCCCGCACGGGGATTTTTTATTTATTTGGTTTTTGAAATTTTGTAATATATATTGTCTTTATTGTGTTTAGTATAATTGGTGTTACGGACGAACGGGTTGTAATATGAGACCGATTGATTTTGGGTTTAACAATACAATGTTTTTGTATATATAATTTTCGTAATATGAAACACAACAATGCCCGTTGATGTAAAAATCCTTTGTTGATTTAGTTTTCGTAAGTTGTTTACTTATAGTAACGGGTTTAGAGGTTATCTTGCAAATTGTAACGTGTTTAGAGGTTTATACGATTTCATGTTTCGAAACCGATTGTTTTTTGGGCATGGTCTTGAAAAAACAAAATAGATTACCCAAACTTTCAATATGATTTTTAGTTTCTTATTAAATCTCTAGATCCGTGATATTGTGAATGTAGATAGAAATCTTACCAAAATAAAGAAACAAACCAAAAACAGGAACGATTTCAAATGTAGTCTTGAATAACAGAATCCAGAGCAATCATATGAATTGAAACCAAGCTCTCATCTGTAATCCTCTCAATGAAACTTTGTTTAAAAAAGTTTTCCTGCAATGAAGACCAGAATATTCATTTGTTCTGGTTATAAATTTTACGCATGCATATGTAAAAGATAATAATAAACAGTCAAGAATTTTACCATATAAATCTTGATTTCTTCATCTACTTCATTTGAACTAAAGGTTCTGAAACACCTGCTTGAAAACCACATTCATAGTTTTCTTCTCTGGCTTCCCATCTTTGTCTACAATTAAAATTTTCAATCCCTTTTTAGACGTGACCCTGGATATAACCACATAGAGTTGTCCGTGTGAAAACACAGGCCTTGGTAAGAAGATCCAAACTTTAGACAGTGATTGCCCTTGACTCTTGTTGATTGTTATCGCAAAAGCAACAGAAAGTGGCAACTGTCTTCTTCGCATTTTGAAAGGTAGTCTTGTATCAGATGGTGTAATCAACAATCTAGGAATGAGCACTTTAACTCCAACCTTATCTCCGGTAATAACTATAGCTTCAACCATGAAATCCGTCATCTGTGTAATTTGAAGTCTAGTACCATTCATTAAGCCTCCTTTAGGATCAATATTTCTTAACAACATCACATGACAACCAATCTTCAATCGTAATCTGTGATTAGGTAATCCAGAGGCCTTGATAGTGTTCAAAAAATCTGGACTGAGAGCATCATCATTAATAGAGCTTTGATCAGAAGGATCTATCGAATCAGAACTGAGATATATCATTTCCTCACCTGATGACAGAAAATTCAATATACTTCATGTTAAACGTGCGGAAGCAAATTTAAAACAGTAAAAGATAATGAATAAAAACTGATTTCCAACCTTTGAGTTTATCCAGCATATGTTCATTTATAGTATTCACATCTTCGTTCTTAGGACATAGAATTGCTATTTCTTGGAAAAACTGTGGTTCCTTATCCTCTTGTAAAGAAGCCGTATCTCCATAAACATCTTTGCTAATTGCTTCGATTGGATCAACGGCGTCAGTAATCAGAAACTCTTCGGGAATATCTATTAGAGCATCACCATCATTAGGTTCTGCAATTTTCCCATCTCCAACGTCTAATATCCATTCCGGGAAATCTTTAAGATACTTTGCCTCCTGGACAGTCAAATTGCTGGAAAGTAATCGCATGTTCAAAGTGAGTTTCAACACTTTGCAATGATCCCATAGATATGATGAATTTAGAGAAGCCATAACAATGTCAGCCCTATAACCTCCATTTATTACAGGAAGAACCTGTCTGAAATCACCTCCAAAAACAACAACTTTTCCAGCAAAAAGCTTATTTTCTGGATTCCCAATAATATCAGTTAGACTTCTGTCTAAAGACTCGAAACAATGCTTGTTCATCATTGGTGCCTCGTCCCATATGATAAGATTTTCAGCCTTCACTAACTCAGAACGATCTGTTCCATGTTTCATATTACAAAAAGAATTGTCATCTGGATTTATAGGGATCCCAAACCTGGAATGTGCTGTCCTGCCACCTTGTAACAACAGAGAAGAAATACCGCTAGAGGCAACATTAAGCACAATATCTCCTCGGCATCGTATTGCAGCAGATAGTATTCTCCAGAGAAATGTTTTTCCCGTTCCACCAAATCCATAAACAAAAAAGACTCCACCTCTGTTTTCTAACACAGCTCCCATGATCTCATCATAAATCTTCTTTTGTTCAACAGTCAGCTTGGAAAGATCTCTATCATGGTTTGCTTTCAATTCTTCTCGGTTATAGCTTGTCTCATCAACTATCAAGACATTATCGTTCTCATTACACCCTCCTAATGGTTGTGGCATACTTGAGTATAGTTGTAATGAACTCCCGTTACTTTTCATAATCTTCTCGATTTCTTGAAGAGCATAGTTTTGTTTATCCTCGTCACTTAAGACCAGTTCTGCAACATCAAATGAGTTTCATTATAATTATGATCCCAAATTCCTATATATCTATAATATTAATTGAAATCAAAAGATTAAAAACTAAAAATATTGTACACACTAAACCTGATCTGTTTAAATGGCGTCTCCTGCTATGCTCAATGTCTTCGGAAAGAAACTTCCAAGTATTGTTACAAACCACTTCTGGCTTAGATAAATTATCTGAAGTAAGCATGATAACAAAGAGCTGTCGTAGAAAGCTTATAGTACTATCAAAGCTTTTTCTTACAATATCATCAATATACTCTTGGTCATCTTCTAGCAATCCCCGTGCATAACACGCCTCTCTGTAGCGTTGATATAGTACTCCATTGTACGTTTTTATTTCCTCAAAAGAGCATGGACCTTTGACATAGTTTAGCAAAGTCCGCAAATAATATGCATCTTCCATCTTACGCGGTGCATAATTAATCCTTCCAACGCTAAATTTTTTTTTTATTAACTCTTTCTTTGAACATCTTCATCGTCTTCTCATAAATAAACCTAGTAGGAATTTGCTCATAAGTGAGCTCTCTAGCTTCTGCATTAACCTTATTCAGCTCAAACCAGGCCAAGAACATTGTATTTTGAATATGTTTACGGTTGACCACTTTTTCAACCTTTTCGTCACCCTTGAATATTACAATCTGTTCCCCCGGCAGATGGAAAGAAAGCCTTTCAACCGCTGTAGATCGATAATGTATAGGGTATTTAAAAATCCTCCATGTAGCTTCACAAGCAGAGATATACCTGTTCAATTAAAAATAGTCACGTTTAGTAATCTATACTTAAAAACAAAGGTGTAATAAATTCCTGCAAATGTTATGGTGAAGATATTAAATACCTGCAATCAAATAAATCTTTGATTTCTTTCTTTTTTTGTTGAGTGTTCCCTTGGGTTTTTCCAGAATTGTCTGTTCCATCTTTCTGAGGTGGTTCTACAACAACGCTTACACGATCTTGACCTTTATTAATGTACTTAAATAAGTACTTAACAGAGCCACTTTGGTTGCACCATTCCACATTAATGTGAGCTTTGTACCGGATAGATAGCTTCTTGTTGTAAGGTATTACATATCTATTGTCACACTTAAAACCATTCTTCTCAACATATCTATCCGGTTGATTGCGTCTTCTGTAAACTGGAAATCCTTCTTTGTTAACTGTAGTTTTTTTTTGCATAAACCTTTGGATATAATTTAGTACATTCACCATTCTCCATGCATGGTGAATTCAGGTTAGCAACTCCACAAGGTCCATGAATCATCATTTCCTTAATAACTTCATAAAGATCGGGTTCTTTCGCTTTGTCTGGGATTTCAGCCGAAATTATCTTGTCTATGTCGTCAGTTGTAGGAAACTTTGATGTTGAATCCATGAAAAGAAGAATGTGAGCATGTGGTAGGCCTCGTTTTTGAAACTCAATTGTATACATTGATGCACATATTGGGTCAATAAAACAATCAGGTTAGTAACTGGATGTAGTTTAAAAATTAAGAAAACTGGAACAAATAAACCAAATCATAACTTACAGGATCTTGTAGCTCCCAAAAGTTTGTTTCGAGTTAAATTATTCATCAACGCATCAAGTTTCATCTTAAATATCCTGCAAATAATATATGGACGATCCGTTGGATCTAAATTACGCTTATTGAGATATCTAGTGATCTCAAGCCACTTAGGATTGCATGTAAAAGTGATGAAAAGATCTGGGAATCCTAAATGTTTACATATGGCCATCGCATCCAAATAGTTATTCTTCATGTATCTAGGTCCACCTGTGAAAGAAGCTGGCAACATAAACTGCTTCCCTTGTTCATGCATATCAGTGTTACCAGCATTCTCTGATTGTTTAATGGAATCATAACTATCAGAACGTAGATATTTCTGATTTCTCCTCAGATAGCGTAACCTGTTAGACTCTATCATAGTATATGCATCTACTATGAACTGTTGGAATAATCTCCTTGAATAGAGAAGAGTGTGCGACTCAACGTTTCTTTCCTGAAGACGGTATGCAAAGAATTGTCTCATAGAGATACTATCCTTCTTAAATGCTTTACCACCTTTTGTGGCTCCTTTCTTTATCCCAAGCCTAAAACCATCCTCACCGTATGGAAACAGGAGAGGATATTGAAGTGCAAGATACAAAGGATGGATTTCACTAATCCTTCGAAGTTTACCAGATTGTACGTTGTTGAAGAACAATATCACGCTTATCCATATCCGGACTGAAATCTCCAGGAATCAGCGCAGCCACTTCAGATGCCGTGGGAACATTATATGTCCTTCCATCAGTGACACGATCACTAACAATTTTCATATGAAATGTTTCGTCTGGGTTAGTATCAAATCTCTCCCTGGCTGTTCTGAATTTTTCAACATATGGATTGAATGCATTTAACATTTTGATGATAGCCTCAATAATCTCGTCTTTCAAACCATCTGTTTTTCCTTGCACTCCAGCCTTCTTAGACTTACTGAAATTGATATGGTTAAAAAGATAGTCAGAAATCTTGTCATTGAATAACAAAAAGGATCAAGGATTACGGCGTGAACATTCAGTTTTGAATTCACATTACCTTAAAGCCGTTGCTCTGTTTTGTACCTCATTTTCTGTGTCAACAATATATAGCTGTAAGAACTTAGCATAATCCCCATTGGTTGGCTTTAAACTTTCCATCAAATGATAGTTTTCTCCTTGAAGTTGAAACATTTGTGGTCCACGCCCTTTTTTAATAAATCGATCAAGTTTTCCACCAAGAGAAGTAAATGAGAAAACCATGTTGTAAGGCCTCAAATTCCTTTGAAAATGCTTACTGAGTTTTTCTTTCCCATTTAGTAATCTCTTCAAGAGTTCAGGTGATTCCTTTAAAAACGGCAATCTCACTTGGCCTTGCATACAACATAGTGTAAATATAGGATTGCGTGAACGGGTCTGTTTTCTTATGCGTTCCCCATACCAAAAAATAGCACCACAGATTGTACACGTGTATGAAGGATCACCCTCATCCATGTATTCTGTACAATGTCCATATATATTTAAGAATAATTAAATAGACATTATAAAAATGGTTTTATGCTAAAGTTCAAATGTTATACCATTATGGTTTTTGGAAGACTAAGATACCATCTTATTTGCATCGTTTCTTGTTCTATAATGTTGTCTACATCTTCACCAAACGTTTCAGAATCAGATGTTTCATAATCCGTACTTCCTTGACTACTACAGTCAAATATATGTTCTTCATGTTCTTCTATTGTTCCTGCGAACTCATATTTTAGTTTGTTGATGGCAATAACTTGCAGGTATCATATATAGTGATTAATAAGTTAAA
The DNA here is from genome assembly GCA_030161315.1 of Eutrema japonicum. Classification (NCBI taxonomy): domain Eukaryota; kingdom Viridiplantae; phylum Streptophyta; class Magnoliopsida; order Brassicales; family Brassicaceae; genus Eutrema; species Eutrema japonicum. The sequence continues at coordinate 25,940,799 of BSQW01000007.1, forward strand.
AATTACCTTATGACTGATCATCTTGAAAAAGATGGCAATAACTTTCTTCTTCTTGTGAATGCAGGACTTCCTGATTATCATTGACACATGCATCTTCGACGGATGTAGAAGTTCGAGCAAATCTTGATGAACTTGAAGGTATGTTTGTAATGTCAGAAAGCACATTATTGGACTGCTTTCGGAATTCTCTAAAAGCACTTATTTGGTTAGTGTTTAATCCTGTGACATTTGTCTGCTTTGCTATTAAAAACAAAAAACCTTGTCATGAGTTCTGATAGTTTCTTTGTAGGTGAAAAATAAACAAAGATTAACAGTAAAATATTGTCATAATCCTCAACTTACATGATTTAACATTATTGTTTCGTTTTTTTTTCAGATCTCGAGCAATTTCACCATTCTCTTTGCCAGCAACTGGAAGGAAAACAAAGAAAATAAGGTGTATGCGTTGCTCTTTGTTATATAGTACATGTTTAACTATGAAAATATGGTATAAGTTTACCACTCTGTTTTCTTTTTGGTGTAGGTAAATTGGCTGGTAAAACATTCTCTTTATACATACTTGATTAACTTACTTATTCTTAAACTCATCTACTTCAGGAATGTGAGGGTTTATAAGCAGAGCAGATGAATCAAATGCATTGGTGATTTGAAGTTCTCCTGCAATTGCAAATTAATAAGGTTTTAGCTTGAAACCATAAATTTAAAATTCCCTGTTAAGCAAGTGTTAGTTTACTGCCCTCGATATAAGTTGATTTTTGCAAATCTGAGTAGACAAATAACCTGATTTGAAACTCCTTTTTCGCAATAAGTAGTAATTTGATCAGCAAATTTACCTCATAGACATACAGGCAAACGATGGTCCCTAAACCACCATAAAAACAATATATTATAATAAAATTATTTACACTTGTCAACAATATTACGAATATAAGGAACTTACTCAGTGTCTCGTAGGTGAAACTGAACCTTGTTCCTGTCTTTACCACCAACTTGAACGGTTTCAAGTTCACCCATATCAACCATTTGACCAATAACATCTGTATCATAACAGACGGAAGAGTTATGGGTGGCATAATATACTAATATATATACTGTGAATAGATTTTAAAATATAAACTACTTGGTAGATATATTAACAGAATAGTCTTTCTATTATCAAACAAACAAAATAAATTTCAATCAATAGATGTTTACATAAAAATAATATAATTTGTGTTGATATAACTTACCAATCAAGAACTGAGTTTTGAGATTACCACTTGTAATCTGTTCAAAACTGGTCAACTCCAAAAAGTTGTCATCTGATTTGACCAAAGACTGATAGATAGAAGTAGTGCTCACAACATTCATCTTGTAAATATGGTTTTTTAGTCGGTAATTGCCAGTTGCAGGAGTTAAAGAGAAGTTCTCTATTACTTTCCATTCTCCAACAGGAAGCTCGTTTTTAAAACGTAATACCATGGTTTTTTTACATGAGGCATGTATTTTAACACCCAACAGAAGTCAAAGTATAAGAGAACAATTATGATAAATTCAGAATCAAAACAAAGATAAAACAAAATACTAAAAGGAATATGTATTGATTTGAATTACTTTTTCATCTGCTAGTATTAGCTCCAAGGTTTCACCAGCCACTGATGTGTATTGTTTCCAACAATGCACCACTCTAACCTGGATTCGCCAGCTTGTCTTGTATGGGTTCACATTATTAAGAAGTGTGATTCCAGCGTTGACACCAATTTTCTGTTTTCTTTGTTATAGATTTGTGAGATCAATTGTTTTAGAGTTGTTCTTTTCAATCTTTGATAATTTTACTATTTATATAGATGTTAACGGAGATTTTGGTGTTTTGTGAATATTTCGCAAGATACGCACGGATTTGCTAACAAATCTTATAAATATTATGCAGCTTATAGAAAATTTCCTGTTATTTATTATCTCATGCATATAGCAGCATCTTAAACATAATTACGAATATATTAAGAAAGATTTTATTAGATCTGAAAGTTATACCGAATGAAGTATAGATTTATAAGATTTGAAATATATTCGTTGATAACGGAATATGTTTGATTTTAAGCTATTTTGAGTATTTTGCATGTTAAATTTAAGATTTTGTACGTTTATGTTGGAATATTTTCTTTCTGTACTATCTAGATCCAAATATATAAAATATTGAACGCAGATATATGAGTATAGTAAATGAATTAGTAAAAACTAAATCTTCCACAATAATATCTTTTATCCGTGTTGCGAAAATACTTTCGATATTGTTATGATTTCGTTACAACCCAAAATTTCGAAAGGATAGTAGAGGGAAATGAGTGATGTGTTCCATTGATATATTTTCAATACCCGAATGTGAAAATATTTTCAATCTTGTTAGTTTTCAATAATTTGTATATATTATTAGAATGATAATGTGGATCAAAAGTGTGAGACGATCTTCAAATTAAGGTAGATTCTTAAACATTGCACATTTACATCAAGTAATCTATATACTATTTAAATTGCACTGATAATAAATAGAGGGTAAGCATGGTGATTTAAACAATGCAGAAAGGTCTTAACATAAGGTTTACAGAAAGGTCTTATAAAACATGATTAAAAAGTTCAAGTTATAAAATAAGTTGGTAATAACTTCTATACCAACTACATCCTTAACCAAAATATCCGAATAACATAAACAAAACAACAATGAATCATGGGTTGAGTCTTAGAAAGGAGTAAAGCCTTGCCTTGATCATTGTTGTAACTCTGTGGTAGAGGAAATGGATACCTGACAATAGTGATTGATGAAAATTAGTAATCAGGAAATATTATTATGAACTCATATTTTATACTAACATATATTAAAAACGATATTACCTATTCAGAAATTGGTAGAGTTCAGGAAATGTGTAATCTTCAAACTCTATATCTGAGAGACCTTCTTCTGCTGTAAGCCATGAATGATCTTTAAAAAACAAAATAGGTTGTTAGTACATTGTTAGCCATGAATGATGATTTAACAAAAAAATTGGTTGTTAAACTCTATTCTGTTTAACTTACGGACTAATGTGGAGACACGGAAGCACCTTAGGATTCCAAATATGTGCCTTCATGCTCACGACAAAATCGTCTTGACAATTCCTCAACCAACTCTCTGTAAGCTAAACATTCCAACCCTTTAAACCTGAACGATTGGAAACAATTTCAAAACGTATCTAAAATATGTAACAGAGTAAATTTTGATGATCATAAAAAGCCACTTACTCTTGGTTTCTAATCGTAAATTGAACCATTGACCTCATCCTAGGCTTCTCATAAGAAAGTTGATTCCACCATCTCTTGGAAATATTTCCAACCCAAGTAATCATTCCTAGAACATCTATAAAGAATACAAAATTCAAAAAATAAAAACTCAAAAATATTATGATCTAAGAAGATATACTCTGTTTTACCTATAGGGTAACGTTCTGAGACAGTTTGACTTAGGATATCAACGATTGGAGTGAAAACCAAGAAATGATGGTGGTTTGGAAAGTCAGCGAGTAGTCTCATTTCTGTGTTTGAGTTGAAGTCGATCTCATAAGAGTGGCGAGTGGTTTGGCCAAGAATATAACCAAATGAAACACTAAAATCCTTAAGGGAGAACCAATAACGTTTGAAATGCTTAAGCCATGCATAAACATTTAAGGCTTCACCGGAAAGACTTGCTGAAATTCTGTTTCCCTGAAAACAAATGGAGTTTGATGTGTGATATATCATGGTTTTTACCCTATTTAAGCCATGATATAAGTCATTTTTATAGAGTCTTTCTAGTGTTTTGTAGTCTTTTAGAGTCTTTTACAGGTTATAGCACGTTTAGAGCATTATTGGAATTATTGGAGCTTTCTGGAACGGTTTGGAGCAGAAGCTGAAGTCGTGTTGCTGAGTACCTGATTTCACGACAAGCATCGATCGATACCCCCTGGTATCGATCGATACCCATCGCAGCAAGACACGACCCGCGAGTTTTCCAAGACTTGAAGAATTACAGAATTGGCCCAGAAGACTTTGATATTTACAAGATGGCCCATAACGTGTTTTAGGTTATTTATAGGGGTTTTACAACAACTGTTAGGCTATGCTTTTATGCTTTATTTCACTTTGGTTTTTGAGAGAGATTTAGAGGGAGACAAGTCTGAAACTCTGTTGATCCGAGAGAAGATTTCGAACCCTTGTTTTACTCTTTCTGATTATTTATTTGATGATTTATTCAGTTATTTTGATGGTTTCATTCTCCATGTCTGAGTAAATCCACTTTAGGTTCAGGGTTCTCATAAGAGTTTTCTCTGAATGCTAGGTTGATTAGTTTATAGGATTCACCATCTGAATTAGTTCTTCGCTTAGGTTGTGTTCAAAGCTAATTATAGGTTGACGAATTTGGAACTTAGATCTTAGGATAATTGATTAGGCACGACAGTGCGATTAATTACTTGATAGAATATTAGGTAAGCAAATTGATTATTCGCAAAGAGATTTGGTTTAATTGATTTGTGAACATATCAAACTTGGTATTAAAGCTGATTTAGACTTTAGGATTCGCAAAGAGATTTGGAATTCCTAGGATTTAGATTTAGATAATTCTCGCAACGACAGTTGGTTAATTATACTTTAGTGATTTGAGTTCAAGAACTGCGCTAAATCTGAATCATGTTTGTTAGTTTATCTGCATTCATTGATTTCCTGAGAAATACCCTGAGCCTATATTTTCCCAATTGAATTACAACTCTTTTAATTTCTGCACTGCTTTCAATTACATCTGAATTGCTTAGCTTAATTCTTACCTATACAATCTATTGAGCGTCTCTCTGAGTCTTTTGTGGTTCGACCCCTAGCTATACTATAACAACTGCTTTAGTACTTTTAGGGTATTAATTTGAGCATATCAATGTGTATTTCATGATAAAGAAGATTTCTCTAATAACAAACACTTTAGAAATGAAACTGAATTCCTATACTAATTAGAATCATCAATATATAAGAAGTGTTGAGATATTACCTCTTCATCACACAAAATAAGATGCATGTTTGGGACATACAAAACAAACTCTTTAGTCCAAACATGCAAGATCTTCACTCTTAGGTTCCAATATTTCTTGCGCCTATTGATTTCTAAGATCATGTGGACAGTTTCGTTTGCCATAATCTTCTCAACAAAGTGTCTGGTTTAGGAAAAGAGAAAGAGAAAGATATGAAAGACGAACGGTTAAAAATGTTAGAGAGAAGAAGCTATGAACGCAATATAGTTAACGCAAACCAATGAAAAAGTTGAAAGGATCACCAAATCTTACGCAAGCTAGATTGCGTTAAAAGAAGTTTAAAAATAATCAAAGTAAAAATATATGGTAATATTCTCCTTTGGTAATTATGAGAAACAGTTTTTTTTTAAAAGCAATCATTAAAGAGACGAAATATTTAGTTTAGATTTGATTTGATGTTTACTTTACATCTAGATTTGGTGATCAAAATCTAGGTAGTTCGTAAATCATTTCCTAAAATTTGGTTCGATTACAATTTTGTTTTAAGCGAAAGTATTGGAAATCATAGATTAACTAAATATTTAGTTTAGATATGATTAGATTTTTTATTTATAGTAAGATTTGGTGATCGAAAATCTAGGTAGTTCGTTATTGATTTGGTAAGATTACGTTTTTCAAAATTTTGTTTGAAGCCTTAGTATTGGATTTCCTGCATTAACTAAATATTTAGTTTAGCTTTGATTAGAAGTTTTATTTACAATAAGATTTGGTTCTCGAAAATCTAGGTAGTTAGTTTAAAATTTGGACAGATTTGGTTCTCAAACTTTTGTTTGCAACGATTTAGTTACTGCAATCACTCAACATCGCGATTCGAAATATATGAACATCTAATCAATATGGAAAGAATTGTAATGTCTGTGATTCATGAAGTGATCGAAACTAATTAAACAAAATGTTATGTTTCTAATAATCCAAATCAGGTAAGAAAATAGTATATTTCGAAGAACGGACCATTGCAAAAAGATATATTTGTATAAGATCATCATTGTACAAAGTTTGAATACAAATTGGAAATTGAAGAATGAAGAAATTTGATTAAAGAAATTGAAAACATTTCGAAATTAGCAACAATATTTAGATTGAGGTAAAGACAGGAATTTTACACCACTTTAGATTACAAAAGACAAATGTAAATAGAAATTACAATCATAGATCTTACAACAATTTTTATATAAACATACAAATGAAGCTTTTGTTTACAAAAAGACTTCTTGTGGTCGAAGGCAAACTAAACCGGAATGAATACAAAAGAATAGTTCAATTATGTTTCTTCTTGTGCTCGAAATTCTGAAAGCATATCAGAATTTGCTTGTAGAAGATATTAGTTTTCTTCAAGATTTTTTGCACTTTTGTGGAAACTAATATGCTCGCTGAAAAAAGCATATTAGTTTGAGTTTCATTGAAATTCTGAAAGCATATCAATGACCTCATCTAAGAAAAAGATGTGGAAGAAGAAACATATTAGAAAGACAGATAAACATAATTCAAAAAGAAAAAAAAACATTCACAGCAAATGCGAAAAACCCAAATCTGAAATTTTTTACAGAAACTTATATGTGGTAATGTATTTCTTACCCAAGAATTGTTATATTGACGAAGCCTCAGAAGTCGAAAGTAAATCTGCACACATAACCTTCAAAAATGTTAGAAAACATTAGCACAAACAAAAAGCTTGAGCAGAAATTTATGATTTTACCCCAATACACAATATTTTTCCTAAGTTCCACATCTTCTCAAACTCATGTCTTCAGATTTGGTTGGTGCTAATCCATTGAGGTCCTGCAAGAAAAAAAAAATTGTGTCAATACACATCATAATTAACAAAAAATTTCATAATAAGAAGGTAGAAGAATAAAACTAAAACTAAAACTAAAGCAGAAACCTAAAGAATTGTGTATCAATGACCAAAAGAGTCTCTTTATATAGATGAATGAAGAGTGCTGGAGAAGTTTTATGATGTTTATCTAAATGGAAGTTTAAATATTGCATCAAATCTTTTTAGTATCAAATTTAGATATGCTCGAATTTAAAAAAAAACTTGTTTGGAAACAGAGATAAAAAGTAGGGATAGTAGATATCCGGAATGGGATTAGACTAAAATCTGTTTGTTTACAAAATGTTACCTTGTTTTAATAGTATAGATGTCATTCGATTAGTGCTATGTTAGGTGGAAACGGGATACTTAATTTTTTTGCCCGCTTATTTTTTTGTTTTGGCTCCATAATTTACTCTAGAGGAAAACACTTAGACATTTCTCGTGTCTCATAACCAAAAATTGATATGAACACAAAAAATTAGGATTTTCACAAAAATCCAAAAATTGATATGAACACCGGATCCCGATCTCTTCTTTCACTCGATCCCTCTCTCGATCTCTCTTCTCTCTTCTCTCTTCTCTCAATCTCGATCTATTCTTCTCTCTGTCTCGATCGCTCTTCTCTCTTCTCCCAGTCTCGACCGCCGGCAAGACAACGACAACCCATGGGGAGGAGTAAGCTTATGTTATCGATTTGAAATCTTATTGACTCGAATAGGGTTTCAATTTCAGTTGGGTGCTTAAGAACATTTATGGGGTTTCAGTTGGATGAATCGAGAAATCGGGTTAGTTTCTGGAGCCAAAGCTCGAAATTGAAGGAGATCGGGATCCGGTGCTCTCCTAGGTCTTTCAAATGCGAAGCCATCATCTCCGATCAAGTCTCGTTCCTGTTCCGGTTCCTAAATCTGACTTGTTCATGGGGTTTGAGAAAATTGGTCACTAATCGTTGTAGGAAACTGAGCAGGTTCGTGTTCTAGCATCCCCCTTTGACTCTTTTTCTCTGCCAAGTTTCTTCGTTTCGATAGTGGAATCTATCCTTATTATCTAATTTATGTATACTAGAAGCTCTTAATTTTAGCTATTTTAAGACAGAGAAAAGGATTATGTATTTTTATACACCGGTTATTGGCCAAGCATGACCTTGAGTAGGATTAAACTTAATTGGACTATCCCGGAGTCACTCACAAGTCTTCCAAATCTGATAAATTTGTAAGTTATCCAGCTAGACTACACTGAAGGTAAGCTCCATGATTCTTCTTGCTCTAATCAATACTTTGTGTGAATAAAAGAGTAATTTATTTGGGTTTTAGAGAACTTAGCCCAGATTTCGTACTGGTTCTGTCGTTTTTGTAGGCAAAAAATGGAAAGTAAAACTTGTTGGCCCTTGATTAGATTTGTGACTTTGTTTGAACATGAGCTAAGGTTAATTAAATACGTGAAGTAAGTGATTAGTTAGCATTATTTTCACTAATTGAGAAGCATATCCATAAAGGATTAATGGTTTAAGACTTTAGCTAATGATATGTTGTTATATATTATTAGAAGAGAATATTGTGCCTCTCTTGTTTAGTTTGTAGGTTCTATCTTTACTTCTATAAGTATGATCGAGTACTCTGATGACTTCCAATTCGTTTTTCCATCTGTAGAAGGATCTTAGCCTTAGTGCCTAGATATTCAATCCGTGTTGGTTTTGCATTTTATTGTGATTAACTTCTCAAGTTTTTGTGATAAAGAAAGTGTCTTACGTATCTTTTTGGTCATGTTTCTGTTTTGAATATTTGATTTTGGTTTCTCATTGTGAAACAGGGTGACTCCTTACCTCTTCTTTGAAATGAAAAACCCCATTACATCACAAGGGGATATAGGAGTTGCAGAAAGTATTGACAAAAGAGCAACTTGGAAACCTCTCGATCATATACTCACCCAATCAAGCTATTAGTGTTTCTTCTATGTGATTCAACAAGTTGCTAACAAGCATTGACTTTTCCCATCGACGAAGAGAGTTTTTGTTAACATTATCAGTTTTGGAAACGAAAAAGTTGAATATAAATGTGTTTCTTTTGTACCATCCGATGACTGATTCTAAGATTGTATCTTATAGGAAATGTTAAAGGATATTGTGAGATGGATTGTATCATTGCATATATCGATACCAAAAATTAAGTTTACAAAATAAAAAATATAATAATTTGTTATGGATTAACGAGTGTTTGTTTTATTTCTCAATTAAAAAAGAAAATACAACAAAATATTATTTAATACTAAAAACATAAAACAAAATAGAAAATACTATTACAAAATACAAAAAAAATAGTGAATTTCATTTAGAGTTTAGGGTATAGGGTATAGGATTTGAAATATTTTTTTGTTTTATTGTTTCATATTAAGAGCGTAATTATTTTTTCATATTAAGAACGTAAAATAAAAAAGGAAAGGTTAGTGAATTTTTGATTTATAGTTTAGGGTATAGAGTTTGGGGTACAGGGTTTAAAATATTTTTTGTAGATTTATTAACAATAGAAATATAATGAGTGTTTGAATTAGGGTATATGGATTCACACTTGTAAAATAGTTTTTCTATTTCTTAATTAAAAATACAACAAATTATTACACATACACAATTACAAAGAAAAGTTAGTGAATCTTTGATTTAGGGTTTAGGGCATACGGTTTGATTTAAGTGTATAGGGTTAAGGGTTTGGTTTTGATTTAGGTTTTAGGGTATATGATATAATTGTTTTGTATATAATGTTCTACAGAAATAACTAAAATGTATAATGTCTTACATAATACATAAATAACTAAAATATATAATGTCTTACAGAAATAATTAAAATTAGAGTTAAATCTTGATTTAGGGTTTAGGGCATTTTATAGTTTTGGTTATGTTGGTTTAGGGTTTAAGTTATGTTTCCAATTAACAAATCAAAATGATTGGAAAAGAAATCCAAATTATTGTAAAATGATTATAAACTTACAAACCCTACAAACTAATGATAAGTTACTAACCCTTTTATCTACAGTTTAGTATCACATAACATTTGTTATATAGTTTTTTTTTTTTGTAAACTACAAAATTATATATTATTATGAAGATAATTAACTTATCATAAATAAACACATTGCTATTAAAATATTTCCAAATTAATAACGTAAATAAAAAAGTTTACAAATTTTTTTATTTAGGATATGAGAAAATAAATGAGCCTTTAAAAGACAATAACCAATGAGAAGAGATCACTCAGATCGCTTACGTGGCGCAATCTTAGACCGTAGGATCTTCCTTCCCTTGCTTTGTTTTCTCTCAGATCGTTCATTCCCTCTCCCCTTGTTTACCTCCGATAGAAAATAGATCAGTGATGTGGCATAACTTTTTTTTTCTTTTCTTTCTCTCTTAGTCTTCCCCGTCTTCTCTTCCTTGGCTGCGATTTAGATCGTGAATGATTGTTTTCGCTTCTAGGGCATGAGATCGGAATCGAATTGGTATTATATCTCTCTACTTTCTCTTCCAATTACTTTCGATTTTACCCACCCAGGATTTTAGGTTTTTTTCTTCTTCTGTTTGTCCGATGTTTAACTGTAGATTTCGCATCTGAAAATTTGTAGTACCGAAATCATGAGTTGAAGTCTTTTTGCTAGACATTTTGCAGGAAAACGTGAGAAGGTTTTGAGAACAACATATCAAAACAATGATGATGATTTTACTTTTAATTGCTTGTTATGTTGATCATGGACTGCAGATAGATGAGAACGTGGCCAGAGAGATTATCAATTATAGATCACTTAAGCATCCTAATATCATCCGCTTCAAGGAGGCAAGTTGTATTTTTTTTTTGGGCTCTTATGGTCATCTAAGAGCTGTCTTGAGGTCTTATTTTGATTCGGTTACAGGTGATTTTGACCCCTACTCTTCTTGCTATTGTGATGGAGTATGCTTGGGGAGGCATATGTGGAGAACTATCCATGTTTTCGTGACTTATATTCTTTGTTTTAGATTTTGGATCTAGTGCTTCAGTAGTTGATTAGAATGGATTTGGACATGTATATTATTGTTTAGATGTTTTGACATGGGTTTCGATTCTGTGATACATATTTATCCTATTGTAAATCATATAGAATCTTAGCTGCCACTGTTGATGCTACTTGTGGGAAAATAGCAAATGAATTGTTTACAATCTTAATTACTTCTGTTGCACAACATGAACCGCGTAATAGCTTCTCCTCTCTTTTTCTTCTGTGCAGCAAATATGCCACAGAGATCTGAAGCTTGAGAACACACTGCTTGATGGGAGCCCTACTCTGCTTTTGAAAATCTGTGATTTTGGTTACTCTAAGGTGTGCACTCATTCATTTCCTTTTCTTCTTTTCTCAGTGGCCGCAGTCCTCAATCCATAACAGATTATCATTATCTACTCACCCGTCTCTTAATTCTTATATTTTTGTCATGTTTTCTTTTTATCCTTAATCCTCAATCTGTTTTATTTCTTTTTGTGCAGTCATTTATACTACACTCTAGGCCTAAATCGACTGTTGGAACTCCCAACATACATTTCAAAGATTGGCTGTCCAAGAGTGAAGGGAGAATTCATAAGTTTAAAACAAGTGTTGTATGAATTTATCTTTTAATCATGTACTTTTACTTTGTAGTATTGGTCTTTTGTATCATTGTTTCATATATGAAAATAATATAATAAAATTTGGCATTTTTTTAATATAAAATCTCAATTTATCGACAAACAAAAAAGCCAACAAATCTTAATTTAAATATAAATTATTGGAATAATTTATAGAAACCATTATAGATCTCATACAATTGCTATTGTAAAATATATAATTGTATAAAATAACAACTCAACAACGCTATGAATAAAACTTATACAACAAAAAATACGTTATTATAAATATATCTATTGCATAAAAAAGAGCGCTATATTAAATCTCAGATATAATTGCATTTATTTAAAACGTTATCAAAAGTGCAGTGTTTTTTATAATGGGAGTATACAGAGCGTCTGTAAAAGCGCTATGGATTTCAACCATAGCAGATATTGCGCGCTATGAATATGCACTTTTCTTGTAGTGCGAGAATGGAGTTGCGGATCACTTGTCTAGGATGCGCATTGAAGATCTTGTGCCAATCGACGACTCGCTCCCCGAGGAGAAATTGATGTTAGTAAGCATTTTGAGACAAGGGATTGAAGCCGTGAGAGGTTTTGAGGACGCTAAAGGATTGACGGATGGAAAGCTACCATGGTTCGCGGATTTGGTAAATTACCTAGCTTGTGAAAGAGAGCCGCCTAACTTGGAGGGCTACAAGAAGAAGAAGTTCTTTCATGATGTCACGAGGTACTATTGGGATGAACCGTTCTTGTACAAGTTTTGTTCGGATGGTTTATATCGAAGGCGCGTGGCGGAGAAAGAAACGACTGGGATCTTGTTCCATTGCCATGGTTCGACCTATGGAGGTCATTTTTCTTCATTCAAGACAGCGACAAAGGTCCTCCAATCTGGTTTTTGGTGGCTTAGCTTGTTCAAGGACGCTCACGCTTTTGTCATCGCTTGTGATGCGTGCCAAAGGAAGGGTAACATTGCAAGGAGGGACGAGATGCCCCAAAATCCCATTCTTGAGGTCGAGATCTTTGACGTATGGGGTATTGACTTTATGGGACCATTCCATTCTTCATATGGAAACCAATACATCTTGGTAGCGGTGGACTACGTATCTAAATGGGTTGAAGCAATCGCTAGTGCAACCAATGATGCTAAGGTAGTTCTCAAGCTCTTCAAGACCATCATTTTTCCGAGGTTTGGGGTTCCAAGAGTTGTGATTAGCGATGGGGGTAGCCTGATATATCATGGTTTTTACCCCTTTTAAGCCATGATATAAGTCCGTTTTATAGAATCTTTCTACTATTTTGTAGTGTTTTAGAGTCTTTTACAGGTTTTAGCACGTTTGGAGCATAATTGGAGATATTGGAGCTTTCTAGAGCATTTTGGAGCAAAGCAGAAGTTCGTGTAGCTGAGTACCCGATTTGAAGCCTCGGTATCGATCGATACTGACTAGTATCGGTCGATACTCACTGCAGCAAGACACGATCGCGACTTTTCCAAAAGTTGAAGAATTGCAAAATTGCCCAGAAGCCTTTATTATTTACAAAAGCCCTAAAACTTGACTTAGGTTATTTATTAGGATTTTACAGCCACTTTGATGGCTATACTTTATTTTACTTTGGTTTTGTGAGAAAGCTTTTGAAGGGAGACAAGTCTAAAACTCTCTTCGTCCGAGAGAAGATTTTGAACCCTCTTGTTACTCTTTCTTATTATTGATTCAAGTATTTATTCAGACATGTTTATTGCTTCAGTTTCCATGTCTGAGTAGATCTCTTGTTAGGTTTAGGGTTCTCATAAGGGATTTCTTTGAATGCTAGGTTGATTAGTTGTTAAGGGTTCACAATCTGAATTAGTTCTTCACCATAGGTGTTTTCAAAGCTAATTCTGGATTGATCACCTAGAACTTAGATCTTAGGTTAATCGATTAGGCACGAGAGTGCAATTGAGAAACCTGATAGAACCTAGGGTGAACAAAATAACTATTCACAAAGAGATTTGGTTTAGTTGTTTTGTGAACAAATCAAACTTGAACTAAAAACTGGTTTAGACTTTAGGATTCGCAAAGAGATTTGGAATTCTAGGATTTAGGCTTAGATAATTCTCGCAACGAGAGTTGGTTAATTATACTTTAGTGATTTGAGTTCAATAACCGCGCTAAATCTGAATACTGACTAGTTAGTTTAATTTACGTACTTGCTTTCAATTTCATTGATCACTTAGCTTAATTCTCTTCTATATAATCTATTGTGTGTTTCCGTGAGTTATTGTGTTCGACCCCTATATATACTACATATAACAACTCCTTTAGTACTTATAGGGTATTAATTTGAGCATATCAAATTTGGCACCGTTGCCGGGGGCTCAATTCGCCATTAGATTTTATTTTGAGAATTTCGACTAAGTGCGTCGGTATCGATCGATACTAGCCAGTGTCGGTCGATACTCGTCGTTTCCTTTTGGTGATTATCGATCGACACCACCCAGTGTCAGTCGATACTCATCGTATTACCGTGTTACTTACGTTCTTGACCTTTGTTTTTAGGTGCATGCTTATTCGTGAAACCAGAAGGAACAAGAGCACTCAGCTAGTTGAACTGTAATTGGAGCAGCTAGCACTTGTGGAACGCACAAGCTAGATAGCAAATAAGCCAGCAGAGATGAACAACAATCCAATGGTTTTGGTTCAAGATGAAGCTGGTGCTTACAGAGACCAAGAGGTTCAGTTGTGCAATGCGAGAGGACAACGATTGGATGGAGAGGACAACATCATTCCACCTGCTCCTGTTGTCGAGGAGATTGTCGCTGGGAACGCGAATGCAGAGAATGTTGGGGGTAATCATGGTAGAACGATTGGTGAGTACAACATGCCTGATCAGTTCTATGCTAATCGATCAGCGATTCGACCTCCACCTTTTCAGAGGAACGACTTTGAGCTGAAACCTGTATACTTCACTCTTGTGGGTCAGCACCCTTTTCATGGTCTTTCTCATGAAAACCCTATGGATCACATTGACAAGTTTGAGGATTTGGTTACAAGCATCAAGAGCAGTGGAGTATCATATGATTACCTCTTCTGTAAGCTCTTCCCATACTATCTTGGTGGAGATGTAACTTATTGGTTGAAACAGTTACCAGCTGGGTCACTGAATATTTGGGAAGAGACTAAGAATGCATTCCTGAACAATTTCTATGATGATGCACGATCTGAGAAGCTCATGAACAAGATCTCACAGTTTTCTCAAGTACATACTGAGGCGTTCAAGGCTGCTTGGACGAGATTCAGATCTTACCAGAGAGATTGTCCACATCACGGGTACTCCGATGTTCAAATGCTGGGTCTTTTCTTCAGAGGGATTGATTGGAGGCACCAGATGGCTTTGGATGCTGCAAGCAATGGAAATTTCATCACCAGGTATACTGAGGACGCTTATGTGCTGATTGAGAATTTTGCATCTAGCAATAGCACCAAGAATGCAGATTTTGAGCGCAAGAGTGATAGTAGGATTTTTACTAGTCAATTACTCAAATCCCGCTCATGTCATTGTAGTATTTGAGATATCGAACCAAGAAGCTTAAGAATGAAGCACTAGGAATACATGAATCTTCCTAAACTAGAGCAAATGTTTTTGGGTTTTTATGTTTTTAAACTAAAGAAAACAAATGCAAGAAGGAAAACAAAGATAGAAATGTGGATCATGGAATGAACTATCAAATGAATGATTAACAATCAAACAATGAATCATTTGGAAGCATTAAACACTATCCTAGAACATGGGATTCACAATTATGACTAATCCACTCTCGTGGCATTAATCACTTTGTTAATCACCAAATCAAGATCAAACTCTCGTTTGTGATAAGATGGTTAACAAGCATTAAAATCCAATCCCAATTAGTTTACTAATCACCCTAGACATCAACTCTCGTTGGCTAGGCAAGAAAAGCTCACAAAAGGTTCGGTTAAACTCGGGTTATGAGTGAAATACCTAAGTTCGAGACTCGAATCGATAAATCTAATCTAGCATTAACACCGTTTACTAGAATCTCTCCCTAATGCATGGGATGAGACCATAAATCCTATGGTGTAGCTCTAGATTGGTTTGTCACGCCAACTAGAGCTACCTAATCTCGGTGTAGTTCTAAACTTTGGTTTATCTTATCAAATCTAGCATTAAGAACCAACCTAAGTGAAGGATCCAACAAGAATCAACCTAAATCATCATCTAATCATCAATACAATTAACTATTGATGCTAATACACACAATCAATGATAATCCTTAGGCTAAGATCACTAATCTTGATTAATTCTCTTTCAAGCAACTAATCACTATGCTAATCACTCAATCCATTAGCAAACTCTCATTTGTGGATCAATGATTAGCAAGCATTAAGAATATAAACAAGATCAACCAAAATACACCCTAGGCAACTAATCTCTTAGGCTAGGAACATAAATCCCTTGAATAGTTCATCAAGGCATTTCATCAAACACTTGGTGTGCATGAGAAATGCCTTATGATCTAGATCTACTTTCTCAAGCTAGATTTAGCATTAGGAACACTAAACAAGAAAGGAAAGCAAGGATTAAGAACATGAGCATCAATAATCAATCACCAAATCATCAAAATCAAGCTAAATCAAAGATCCAAAAAGGGGCCTAAGGCCTAAACATGAAAACACAAGAGTAAAAAAGACATAAAGATAGATAAAATGCATTAATATAAAGATAAGGGTGGAGAAATCTTCTCTAGAGTGACATTTGTATGAAGAACAATCAAAATCCCTCCAAAATCATAAGAAGAGTTTGGGATAAAACCCAACTCTAGGAAAAGAAAGCTTAGATCTAAAAAAAAGGGTTTTCAATATTTAAATGAGTTTGGGTCGGACCGGGTCAACCCAGAACAAACCGGGTTTTGCCCGGTGAAGTCTTTGGTACGTCTTCAGTGAATTGGTCATAACTCCTGAACCTGACATCCGAATGACCTGAATCAAACTCCTGTAGACAGCTAACTCGTCCGTCTACAACTCTTATGAAGATCGTTTGAGTTGATTCATATCGAACGACCTTCGTTTTGCTGACTATTTGGACGGTGTTGTCTTCTCTCGGCCAGACGGACATACCTTCAGTAAATCTATCTTATCTGCCTATCCATATGTCCAAATAACCCGATTTAAACTCATGTGTAAAGCTGATTCACTCCTCTACAATTTTGGTGAAGACCACCGAGGCAAATTCGGAGTGAAGACCCTTCAATACCGATGTCACATATCGGTATTGTACATCGGTACTAAGGGAATTTTCCCTCTGTTTCACACCGATATGTTGCACCGACTAGTGACCTCGGTATTGAATAAACCGTCTCGGTCAGGCGGATCCATCTCTAGTAAATCCGCTATATCTCTCCAACCACACGTCCGAATGACTTGATTCTAACACCTATGGACAGCTAACTCAGTCCTATACAACGTCCATGAAGATCATTGAAGCTGATTTAGAACGGAAGGCTTCCGTCCAGCCACATATTTCCGGCGTATCGGATGAGATCTTCCTTCTCTTGATGCTCAACCACTCCAATAATCCCAAATGTCTCCAAAACACCTAAAAACACTCCAAATGAATGCAAGAACTCACTAGGACCTAATGCAAATGTCTTAAACTCTAAATGAGACCTAAATGCAAGACAAAACTGTGATTATGCATGCAAATGGCACAAAACTCTAAGTAAAATGTATGCTTAAACATGTAAAATGCATGAATATCAATCCCCCCAAACATAAACCTTTGCTTGTCCTCAAGCAAACAAGAATAAAGAAAGGGAGAAGACTAAAAATGGGAGGTCAAATCTAAAAGCACCATAAAAAGAATCTAAGCCCAATGTCCAAGTTGCAAACTTCATGATGCGATCAAACAAACTTACTCAAAAGTGACTAGCCATACTTATCCTTGCATGACTTACATTCGAGCCTCAACCTACACAAACTTTCATATCCTCCAACCCCTTGACATTGATTAAGTGTAATAAGCGTGAATCATGTTTATGCATGATCAAATGAATTCATTTGGCTAAGGGTTAGGTTATGAGATGAAGATGATCTCATTATCATGCATGGGTAATAAAGTACAAGGATTTCTCATGGAAAGAGCAAACTTTAGCAAAATGCTAAAGGTAAAAGGCAACCTATGCATACAAGGGAGAATTCTCATCTACCCAAATGCCTAGAGTGTCTCTAACCTAAAGCCTTCTAACCCGTTTGTGCCCACATCCTAAGCTACCCTTTTCATCTTAAGGCATTTGCCTTCTTAAACCCACACATGCTTCTTGTCCTTTCACTTCACATTCTTCTCATTCGGGGATCAACTTCTTCTTCCTTGTTCTCATGGTTTGGTGCTTCTTTTTTGTGACTTAGCTCTCCTTTTTCTTCATTTTTGTTCACGCCTCTTTTTTTTTCTTTGATGCTTTGGCCTTTTCGGCTTTCTTCTTTTTCTTTGGATCTCTTGATGATATCTTATTCTTAGAGCTAGTCTCATAATTTTGCACCAACCAATCTATAAATTCGATCTCCTTTTACCTTCTCCTTATTCATCTTTCCCAATCCACAATCTATTCCAAACACATCCGTTGACCAAATTTCCAAACCGTTCCCCCAAACTTAAACCAAGAACCGCCAACCTATCTAGCCTATTCCTAGATTAACTCCGTGATGATGGAGCTAAATCTACATGAGAATTCCTCATTGTCGCCCTAAACCTAACACTTTTTGCCAAGTTTGCTCGAAAGAAGGCCTTGCCAATCACACACGAATATCAATGGCTAGAAAGAAGGTTGAAGTTAGAGTAGGGGAAACCATTCCGATGATGGGATATGGCTACTTGGATAAACAAGAGTAGTGAAAGGGAAAAGCTTATCCAAATATGTATGAAGTGATCCACGAATTCATTCAAAAATGTATAAACACAATATTTACAAGTCAAAATTAAGGTTATAACTTAGATGGGGTTGAATTCAAGTCAAGGTTTGCTTCAATCAAGGCAAGAACAAACATGAGATCAAGGCATGGTTAGTTCTTAATTTCTACACGAGATCAAAGCATTAAGTAACTAGCAACAATGGCATTGGACTAAGCTCTTAATATGGAATTTTATAAGGAAAATCTATCATTGCTCCTAATGCTTATGCAAAGCTACCTTATATGCTATGCATCTAGACTCAATCCTATATGGAATGCACAAAAGTTCAAAATTTTCAAAATTATTGAAAATGCATGAGACTCAAGATGCATAAGGAAAATAAGACACAAAACACAAGGTTAGATACTGGTCCCTCCCCCAAACTTAAATCACAACGTCTCGGTGTGAAAGAAGTTCAAGAGAGAGACCAAAAACAAAAGATGAAATGCAAAGACTCAAAAAGAAAAGAGATACTTACAAAGGAGGAGTGAGATTAGCGGAATGGAGATGGTGAAGAGAGGAGTGTGACACGTTGTTGCTCAAGCCCTCCTTCCGTCACATACCACGACTTTTGACCCAAGAGACCCTTATTGACTTGCTTTTTTTTGTGTCTCCAAGGGGCGCGTTTAACGTCACTAGCTTGACGGTTGCTTCCTCATTGTCACTCCCTTCATGAAACTCACAAGAGAAGTGAAAAGATTAGCAACAAAAGAAAATAAAAAGCTCTAGTCTTAAGAAGAATCAAAATCCTAATGATCAATGCTAAACCTCCCCGACAACGGCGCCGAATTGATAGTAGGATTTTTACTAGT
Source organism: Eutrema japonicum (assembly GCA_030161315.1). Classification (NCBI taxonomy): domain Eukaryota; kingdom Viridiplantae; phylum Streptophyta; class Magnoliopsida; order Brassicales; family Brassicaceae; genus Eutrema; species Eutrema japonicum. The sequence continues at coordinate 25,960,054 of BSQW01000007.1, forward strand.
CAATTACTCAAATCCCACTCATGTCATTGTAGTATTTGAGATATCGAACCAAGGAGGTTAAGATTGAAGCACTAGGAATACATGAATCTTCCTAAGCTACAGCAAATGTTTTGGGTTTTTATGTTTTTAAACTAAAGAAAACAAATGCAAGAAGGAAAACAAAGATAGAAATGTGGATCATGGAATGAACTATCAAATGAATGATTAACAATCAAACAATGAATCATTTGGAAGCATTAAACACTATCCTAGAACATGGGATTCACAATTATGACTAATCCATTCTCGTGGCATTAATCACTTTGTTAATCACCAAATCAAGATCAAACTCTCGTTTGTGATAAGATGGTTAACAAGCATTAAAATCCAATCCCAATTAGTTCACTAATCACCCTAGACATCAACTCTCGTTGGCTAGGCAAGAAAAGCTCAAAAAATGTTCGGTTCAAGCAATTCATTTAAACTCGGGTTAGGAGTGAAATGCCTAAGTTCGAGACTCGAATCGATAAATCTAATCTAGCACTAACACCGTTTACTCGAATCTTTCCCTAATGCATGGGATGAGACCATAAATCCTATGGTGTAGCTCTAGATTGGTTTGTCACGCCAACTAGAGCTACCTAATCTAGGTGTATTTCTAAACTTTGGTTTATCTTATCAAATCTAGCATTAAGAACTAACCTAAGTGAAGGATCTAACAAGAATCAACCTAAATCATCAACATCTAATCATCAAGATAATTAACTAATGATACTAATACACACAATCAATGCTAATCCTTAGGTTAAGATCACTAATCTTGATTAATTCTCTTTCAAGCAACTAATCACTATGCTAATCACTCAATCCATTAGCAAACTCTCATTTGTGGATCAATGATTAGTAAGCATTAAGAATATAAACAAGATCAACCAAAATACACCCTAGGCAACTAATCTCTTAGGCTAGGAGCATAAATCCCTTGAATAGTTCATCAAATCACTTGGTGTGCATGAAATGCCTTATGATCTAGATCTACTTTCTCAAGCTAGATCTAGCATTAGGAACACTAAACAAGAAAGGAAAGCAAGGATTAAGAACATGAGCATCAAGAATCAATCACCAAATCAACAAAATCGAGCTAAATTTAAGATCTAACAAAAAGGGCCTAAGGTCTAAACATGAAGAACACAAGAGAAAAAGAGAAATAAAAATAGATAAAATGCATTAATATAAAGATAAGGGTGAAGAAATCTTCAAAAGAGTGGCATTTGTGTGAATAACAATCAAAATCCCTCCAAAATCATAAGAAAAGTTTGGGATAAAACCCAACTCTAGGAAAAGAAAACTTAGATCTAAAAAAAAAGGTTTTCAATATTTAAATGAGTTTGGGTCGGACCGGGTAACCCGGAACAAACCGGGTTTTGACCCGGTGAAGTCTTTGGTACGTCTTCAGTGAATTGGTCATAACCCTGAACCTGACATCCGAATGACCTGAATCCAATTCCTGTAGACAGCTAACTCGTCTCTCTACAACTCTTATGAAGAACGTTTGAGTTGATTCACATCGCAAGGCCTTCGTTTTGCCGGTTATTTGGACGGTGTCGTCTTCTCTCGGCCAGATGGACATACCTTCAGTAAATCCGTCTTATCTCCCTATCCATAAGTCCAAATAACCCGATTCAAACTCCTGTGTAAAGCTGATTCACTCCTCTACAACTTCGGTGAAGACTACCGAGGCAAATTCGGAGTGGAGACCCTTCAATACCGATGTCACAAATCGGTATTGTACATCGGTACTAAGGGAATTTTCCCTCTGTTTCAACACCGATTTGTTGCACCGACCAGTGACCTCGGTATTGAATAAACCGTCTCGGCCAGGCGGACCCGTCTATGGTAAATCAGCCATATCTTTCAAAACACATGTCCGAATGACTTGATTCCAACTCCTATGGACAGCTAGCTCAGGCCTCTACAACTTCCATGATGATCATTGAAGCTGATTCAGATTGGAAGGCTTCCGTCCAGCCATATCGTTCTGGCGTATCGGATTATATCTTCCTTCTCTTGATGCTCAACCACTCCAATCATCCCAAATGTCTCTAAAACACCAAAAACACTCCAAATGAATGCAAGAACTCACTAGTACCTAATGCAAATGTCCTAAACTCTAAATGAGACCTAAATGCAAGACAAACCCGTTATTATGCATGAAAATGGCACAAAACTCTAAGTAAAATGTATGCTTAAACATGTAAAATGCATGAATATCAAAGAGGCAAGCTGGTGGCATGGAGTGTTCACAGATTGCTGAGGTTTAAGCTAAGTTAGATTCTATGCACAATCTTCTGATGGACAAGACAACAAAGGTTGTTCACTTTGCTGAAGATGTTGAGGTATTCAATGAGGATGAAGTAGAGGATGTTAACTATATTGGTGGTTCTGGTTTTCAAGGTCAGATGAATCAATTCAACAACAACTGAAACTTCAACAACAATTCTCAGCAAGGAGGGTCGAATCAGTTTGGCGAGAAACCATCTCAGAACAGTGGGTATACCAGGAACTATGGAAATTCATCTTATCAGCCTATACCTGCTAAGCTCCCAGATAGCAAGATCGAATCTATGTTTGAATAGCTGGTTCAAAGACAGCAACAAATCACAGTGGATCTAAATGGAAAGATAGATGCCTTGTACAAGGATCTGAGTGGAAGGATCGATGCCCTCAATACTCATCAGAAGATGCTGGAAACGCAAGTAGCTCAGACTGCAGCAGCTGTCAAGGGAAAGATGACTAATTCACAGAACGAATACGTCAATGCAATCACCTTAAGAAGTGCAGGAAATTTCGAAAACCCTGTCGAAGGTAATTCCGAACCTGATTCGTCTGTATCGACCGACACCACTGCAAGTATCGATCGACACCAACCTGGTATCGGTCGACACCCCTCGCAGGCTGAACCAGAGATAGTGAAGAAACCGGAGGTGATTGAGGAACGTGTTTACAAGCCTAAGATGCCATATCCTAGACCACCTAGACATCTCATGAAAACCATCACTGTAGAGAAGTTGCTCGCTTTCGAGAAGATGGTAAGGAGGATTCCCTATACTTTGTCTTTTGACAAAGCCTTTGAAAATCGTACTTTGGAATGTTACTTCTGAGATTGCAGAGAAACTGAGGAAGAGATCCGGGCAATCTTCATCAAGGCAAGAAACATACCACCACCGATGAAGCAGTTGACTAAGAGGGAAGACCCATGAAAATTTTATGTTCCATGCTCTATCTCTGGAGTTAAATTCAAGGAATCTCTGATTGATTCAAAGTCTAGCGTCAATGTCATGTCAAGGGCACTCGCAGAGAAGTTGAAAATTGGTGACATTAGATCTACTCAGATGACTCTCGCATTCGCGAATTCTTCCACATCGGTTCCATACGGTACAATCCCTGATCTGATTGTTAAAGTAGGAGACTGTCTGGTTCCTACCAATTTTCAGGTTGTGGAGATGCATGCAATGTCTAGTAAGAGAATCTTGCATCGGTTCCATACGCCTTTGATTCTTGAAAGACCGTTCATGGCTACGGTTGGTGCAATTATGGACACACCCAGTAAGAGAATCTCGTTCTCATACATTGACGAACATGTCTCCTACAAAGCCATTTCCGCTAGAAGAATTCCCAAACACATCTCTTGCATCACCGTTGTTACAGGAGAGACGTTGATGGTTGATCTTTTGGAAGAGCCTTATGATGAGCCAACTGTCATAGAAGTTCTAGATCGTCCTCCTATCATCACCAAGAAAGTCATCAAAAAGACTAAGGAAAAGAAGGAGGTGAAGAACAAAAGAGTCGAGAGTGCTACACATGTGACCTTAATCCCTCAGAAGTGCGATGGAGATTCGATCGAATATAAGGTGATATGCAAAGAGACCTCAAGACCATTTTCTAAGGCTAGAGTTCTTCTTAGGCTAGAGTTCATGGCTACGGTTGGTGCAATTATGGACACGCCCAGTAAGAGAATCTCGTTCTCATACATTGACGAACATGTCTCCTACAAAGCCATTTCCGCTGGAAGAACTCCCAAACACATCTCTTGCATCACCGTTGTTACAGGAGAGACGTTGATGGTTGATCTTTTGGAAGAGCCTTATGATGAGCCAACTGTCATAGAAGTTCTAGATCGTCCTCCTATCATCACCAAGAAAGTCATCAAAAAGACTAAGGAAAAGAAGGAGGTGAAGAACAAAAGAGTCGAGAGTGCTACACATGTGACCTTAATCCCTCAGAAGTGTGATGGAGATTCGATCGAATATAAGGTGAAATGCAAAGAGACCTCAAGACCATTTTCTAAGGCTAGAGTTCTTCTTACTCCGGAGCTGAAAGAGAAAGGACAAGAGGTTGTGGAGAACATGATGAGCAGAACTCTGAAGCTGGAGATGTCAAGTTGTGGAGCATGTTTTGCTGCAAGCTCTCATTCTAATCTTGACTGATCGTCCGTAAAGTCAAGCTCATGATGTAAAACAAGCGCTGAGTGGGAGGCAATCCACTGGTAAGTCTGTACATATGAAACTTCTATTTTTCTAGTTTTTGTTTTGTGTTTCGTTGTGTTACGTGAATCAGATTCGGAGGTCCAATATCGATCAATACCACTTGGTATCGGTCGATACCCGTCGTTAAACGTACACATTCTGGACCGACCTCAGTGTGACGAGCAAATCATTCCATTCCCTCAACATCGATCGACACCAACGGGTATCGATCGATACTCCACGCGCAGGTAAGTTTCCTTATAAACCGTATGATTTTCTTTTCCTCCCAATAGCCTCCATCGAACGATACGCGAACCCTCTATCCCCAAAATCACCAAATCTTCGTTTCTCAACGGATTTGAGTGATTTTTGAGTCTATTCTGCTCGGATTTTCGTGCTCTATCTCAATCTCTCACTCATTCTCACGATCTACAAGATATAAAACACGAATTTTTGCCTTTTGAATCCGTGAACCAATGTTGGATTTTCGACTTTTAGGCTCTTAGAACTAGTTCCGCTGCATGACTGACACTGAGGCTGCTCTTTCGTCTCAGCTTGGAACCTAGCAGACTCCGGTTGATCCTTCTCCTGTTGGTGATTTCGATGCTGATGGTGATTCCGAGGCGACAGAGGATTAGTCCTCTTTCTATCTGTTCATCACGTTTGCTGTTTCTTTTTCCCTTTCTTTTTATTTTCGTTTAAACTTTTGGGTCTTTTTTCAGCCCCTTCTTATGCTTTTGGACCTGTGGATTCATGCTTCTATGATATTTTGTTGCACATAACTCGTGTTTGAGTGGTCTAACAGTGCTAACATTTAACACCTGGATCGTTTGACACATTTTTGGAGTCACATCTGACCTTACACGTTGGAAACGAATCACCTGTGTCGACCAATACTTGGCATCGATCGATACCAAGAAGGGTGTCGGTCGACACTCGTACCCCACTTCGGTAATTCTTCTTATTTTTCATGAGTCCACTCTGTTCATTTGTTTCTTTCACCAACTTTGGGTTAGACAACACCGGGGACAGTGTTGTTCAAGTCTGGGGGAGGTAGTCACTGACATTATTTTTGTTTTTCTTAGAGTCAATCGTTTTTGAGTCAAAATTTTGTTTCATTGAGTCAAAACCTGTTGGCGACTGTGATCTTTTTCTTGAATCCTTTGTTCTGACTATACTTCTAAGTGACCATTGTTACAGAATCAGTTCTAGATCGGACTAATTAAAAATCCAAAGGCTGACCAGTTAACTAGAAGACACCCATGTTTCCAGCAAAGTTCTTTGAAGCCTGAGCCAAAAAATTTGCTCAACGGCCTCGCTTTCCCAAAATGAGATTTGTGTGTCAGTTCCCTTGAATGGGATTCTGTCTCGTATGTTAGTGTTTACCCTCCGCTGATGTTTCTTGATCGAATTCACGGAGTTGCTACACAATTGGGATCCTCCATGAATAAAATCAATTCTTTTCTTCGTGCTGGGAGGAGGTAGATCCGCCTCCCTGTCCTTAGGGCGCTCTGATAAACAGATTTTTGTATTAAGTTCATATCAATTACTCAAACCTACTCATATCATTGTAGTAATTGAGGATCGAACCAAAGAGGTTACGATCAATGCACTATGAATACATGAAACTTCCTAAGCTAGAACAGATGATTTGGTTTTTATGTTTTTAAACTAAAGAAAACAAATGCAAAAAGGAAAACAAAAGATAGAAGTGTTGGATCATGAAATAAACTATCAAATGAATGATTAACAATCAAATAATGATGACAAAGATTGTATTAAACACTATCTTAGAACATGTAATCACTTTGTTAATCACCAAACCAAGATCAAACTCTCGTTTGTGATAAGATGATTAACAAGCTTTAATCTCCAATTCCACTTAGTTCACTAATCACCCTAGACATCAACTCTCATTGGCTAGGCATGAAAAGCTCACAAAAGGTTTGGTTCAAGCATTTCATCGAACACCTCTCAGGCGTGAAATGCTTAAGCTCTAGTTTTTGATCTCTCAATCCAAAACTAGCTTTAAGATCAACCTAAGTGAAGGATCTAATAAGATTCAATCTAAATGATCATCATCTAACCATCAAGACAATTGATTAACGATGCATACACATTCAATGCACATTTATTCTTATGACATGGAACACTTTCAAGTAGACTAGCACACTCTCGTGACACTAATCATAGTACGAATTATCTAAAGTCAGCATCCACCGATCACTTAGAATGAAAAGCATGCTTAGAAATTTTCTACACATTTCATCGAACACCTTGTGTGTATGAAATGTCTAAGTTCTATAAATGAGTTTTCAATTCAATCCTAGCATTAATATTCTTCATAACATGAGAACAAATGTTGATCTAGTCCTAAGCATCAACAATGAACCATCAAACCATCCAAATCAAGCAAAATTCAAAATCCAACAAAAAATCAACTCATGAAAATATGAAGAACAAAATAGAGAAAGACATAAAGATAAAGAAATTGTATAAATAAAAGATAGAGTTGAAGAAATCTTCTCTAGAGTAGCATTTGTGATGAAGATCCATCCAAAATCATAAGAAGAGTTTGGGATAAAACCCAACTCTAGAAAGAATAAAGCTTAGTCATAAAAATTAGGTTTTGACTATTTATAAAAAGTGTTGGGCGGACCGGGTCAACCCGGGACAAACCGGGTATTGACCCGGTTGAAAGTGGGTCGAGGTGAGAAGAGCATCGGTTGGTAAAACCGCTATATCTCCTGGAATACATGTCCGAATGGTCTCAAACTACCTCCTGTGGACAGCTAACTAACTGGGATACAACTTTTGTGAAGATTACCGAGGCTAATTCGGATTGGAGACCCTTAGTCCAACCCGGTTGAAAGTGGGTCGAGGTGAGAAGAGCACCGGTTGGTAAAACCGCGATATCTCCTGGAATACACGTCCGAATGGTCTCACATCACCTGCTGTGGACAGCTAACTCACTGGGCTACAACTTTTGTGAAGACCACCGAGGCTAATTCGGATTGGAGACCCTTCAATCCCAATGTCACAAATCGGTGTTGCACATCGGTACTAAGGGAATTTTCCCTCTGTTTCCACACCGATTTGTTGCACCGACTTGTGACCTCGGTGTTGAAGAAATCGTCTCGGCCAGGCGGACATCGTCTCGGTAAAACGGCCATATCTCACGTACCTGACATCCGAATGACTTGATTCCAGCTCCTCTGAACATCTAACTCACTTCTCTACAACGTCCATGAAGATCGTTGAAGCTGATTCAAATCGGAAGGCCTTCGTTCAGCAACATATTTTAGGCGTCTCGGATGGACTTTGCATTCTACTTTGGCCCATTTCTCCAAATATCATCAATTGTCTCCTAATCACCTAAAAACACTCCATATGCATCCTAGACTCACTAAATCCTAGTGCAAACACCTATTACTCTAAATTAGACTAAAATGCCATTAAAATTATGCAAGACACATGCATGAGACACAAAACAATAACAAGAATGCATGCTAAGAGATGCAAAATATGGGAATATCAACTCCCCCAAACTTATTCATTTGCTTGTCCTCAAGCAAACAAACAAGTAGAGAGAGATAGGTTTGAAAGTGGAAGATCAAATCCGAGAATATTAACAAAAGAATTCGAATCAATGCCCTTGAGAGGAGTTACATGATGCACAAACCTCTATTTCAAATGGTTTAGCCATACTCTTTTCAAAACATAATCCACCCTAGCATATGTCTAGCTCAATGATGTGTGAGCTAGTTCGACATGGAAGCTTCTCCTTGTCGTTCCAAACTCAACACTTTTTGCTAAGTTCATTCGAAATTAGGCATCACGACACACACTAGTAATGTAGGCTTGAAAGAAGGTTAGGGTTATTACGAGGTGAACCATTCCAAAGGTGGGAAATGGATATTTGAGCTAACAAGAGAGTGGTAAAAGGAAGAAGATAGATCAAATATTTATATGATATCCATGAATTCAACTTTTCAATGCATGAGCATGATAATTCCAAGTCAAGATTAGAGTTCAAATAATATATAGAGTTAGAATCAAATCAAAACATGTTTCAACCAAGACATAAACATTCAAAACGCGAGATCAAAGCATGGATCACCCTTAACTTCGTGATCGTTCAAATGCATCAAAGAACTCCTAACGAGTGCATTAAATCAAGATCTTAAGTTCATATTCTACATGGATAATTCTCCCAATGCAAGTGAGTGTAACCCTATATGCTATGCATCTAGACTCAACCCTACATGAAATGCACAAAATTTCATTTTTTCAAAATTATTTATAATGCATGAGACTCAAGTATGCAAGATAGAAAATAAGATCACAAACACACATGATTAGACACCGGTCCCTCCCCCAAACTTAAATCACAACGTCTCGGTGTGAAAGAAGTCCAAGAGAGAGACCAAAAACAAAAGATGAAATGCAAAAACCCAAAAATAAAAGAGATACTTACGAAGGAGGAGTGAGATTAGTGGAATGAAGATGGTGAAGAGAGGAGTGTGATATACGTTGTTGCTCAAGCCCTCCTTTCATCACAAACCACGACTTTAGGCCCAAGAGACCCTTATTGATTGCTTGTTTTGTGTCTCAAGTTTGACAAGGGATAGGCTTGGGGAAGTCCCCAAGGGCGCGTTTAACGTCACTAGCTTGACGGTTGCTTCCTCATTGTCACTCCCTTCATGAAAATCACAAGAAAAGTGAAAAGATTAACAACAAAAGAAAATAAAAAGCTATAGCCTCAAGAAGAATCAAAATCCTAATGATCAATGCTAAACTTCCCCGGCAACGGCGCCAAATTGATAAACAGATTTTTGTATTAAGTTCATATCAATTACTCAAACCTACACATATAATTGTAGTAATTGAGGATCGAACCAAAGAGGTTAAGATCAATGCACTAAGAATTCATGAAACTTCCTAAGCTAGAGCAAATGATTTGGTTTTTATGTAAAGAAAACAAATGCAAGAAGGAAAACAAAAGATAGAAGTGTTGGATCATGAAATAAACTATCAAATGAATGATTAACAATCAAATAATGATGACAAATATTGAATTAAACACTATCCTAGAACATGTATTCCATAATTATGACTAATCCATTCTCATGGTACTAAATCAACATCAAACTCTCGTTTGTGATAAGATGATTAAAAAAATTTAATCTCCAATTCCACTTAGTTCACTAATCACCCTAGACATCAACTCTCATTGGCTAGGCATGAAAAGCTCACAAAAGGTTTGGTTCAAGCATTTCATCGAACACCTCTCGGGCGTGAAATGCTTAAGCTCTAGTTTTTGATCTCTCAATCCAAAACTAGCTTTAAGATCAACCTAAGTGAAGGATCTAATAAGATGCAATCTAAATCATCATCATCTAAGCATCCAGACAATTGACTAACGATTCCTAAACATTCAATGCATATTTATTCTTATGACATGGAACACTTTCAAGTAGATTAGCACACTCTCGTGACACTAATCATTGTATGAATCATCTAAAGTCAGCATCCACCGATCACTTATAATAAAAAGCATGCTTAGAAATTTTCTAGACATTTCATCGAACACCTTGTGTGCATGAAATGTCTAAGTTCTAGAAATGAGTTTTGAATTCAATCCTAGCATTAATATTCTTCCTAACATGAGAACAAATGTTGATCTAGTCATAAGCATCAACAATCAACCATCAAACCATCCAAATCAAGCAAAATCCAAAATCCAACAAAAATTCAACTCATGAAAACATGAAGAACAAAAGAGAGAAAAACATATAGATGAAGAAATTGCATAAATAAAAGATAGAGTTGAAGAAATCTTCTCTAGAGTGACATTTGTGATGAAGATCCATCCAAAATCATAAGAAGAGTTTGGGATAAAACCCAACTCTAGAAAGAAGAAAGCTTAGTCATAAAAATAAGGTTTATACTATTTATAAAAAGTCTTGGGCGGACCGGGACAAACCGGGTATTGACCCGGTTGAAAGTTGGTCGAGGTGAGGAAAGCACCGGTTGGTAAAACCGCGATATCTCCTGGAATACATGTCCGAATGGTCTCACAGTACCTCATGTGAACAACTAACTCACTAGGATACAACTTTTATGAAGACCACCGAGGCTAATTCGGATTGGAGACCCTTCGTCCAACCCGGTTGAAAGTGGGTTGAGGTGAGAAGACCACCGGTTGGTAAAATCACGATATCTCCTGGAATACATGTCTGAATGGTCTTAAACCACCTCCTGTGAACCGCTAACTCACTGGGCTACAACGTTTATGAAGACCACCGAGACTAATTCGGATTGGAGACCCTTCAATACCGATGTCACAAATCGGTATTGCACATCGGTACTAAGGGAATTTTCCCTCTATTTGCACACCGATTTGTTGCACCGACTTGTGACCTCGGTGTTGAAGAAATCGTCTCGGCCAAGCAGACATCCTCTCGGTAAAACGGCCATATCTCACGCACCTGACATCCGAATGACTTGATTCCGGCTCCTCTAAACATCTAACTCACTCATCTACGACGTCCATGAATACCGTTGAAGCTGATTCAAATCGGAAGGCCTTCGTTCAGCCACATCTTTCCGGCGTCTTGGATGGACTTTGCATTTTACTTTGACCCATTTCTCCAAATATCATCAATTGTCTCCAAATCACCTAAAACACTCCATATGCATGCTAGACTCACTAAATCCTAGTGTAAACACCTATTACTCTAAATTAGACCAAAATGCCATTAAAACTATGCAAGACACATCCATGAGACACAAAACAATAACAAGAATGCATGCTAAGAGATGCAAAATATGGGAATATCACGCTCTCGCCTCGTTGCATCCTTGGATGAGCATTCTCGCTTACTATCATCCTCAGATGGGCGATATCGCCTTTCGCCATCTCGAGCTAGGTAGTAGTTCCTCCTCGGGGGGGGGGGGGGGGTTTCTCAAGCTCGACGTTGCCCAGCTCTCCTGCTGCGAATTTCACAGCGATCTGCTTCTTCACCTCGTAGCACTTCTCAGTCGAATGACCCTTGATTTTATGAAAATCACACCACTTGTTGGGGTCATAGGGCTTGAATCTGTTATGAGGTTGGCTTCCTGTTGAGTACGAATGTAACCCCTGACCTTGTCTTTGGTCTTGCGATTCTTTCTGCCCAAAATTTTTAGGTCCCCGGGAGTTTGTCGTCTGAGCTTGCTTACCCGAGGTTGGGGGTGCCTGCTGCTTTGATTGAGCTGCACCTGCCTCTTCGAGAATAATCCAGCGCGAAGCACGGTGTAGCACATCATCTAGCGACACCGGCTCCTGGACTGTGAGCTCCTCGAAGAATTTTGAGTATTTTAGCAGTCCGTTATGAAGAGCTTTAAGGGCCGTTGGGTTATGTAAATTGGCAATTTTTGCCTTAACGGCCTTAAAACTGTCAATATACTTCCGCAACGAGTCACCTGGCTTTTGAGTAAGTACCCACATATCGGCCTCCGAGGTCTCGATCTGGATAAATACCAAATATTGCTTCAAGAATGCTGCTTGAAGCTGGGTGAAGTTATTAATCGAATTCGGCTCCAGGGAGGTGAACCATTGATATGCTCAAATTAATACCCTAAAAGTACTAAAACAGTAGTTGTAGTAAAGTAGGGGTCGAACACAAGGTCTCAAGGAAACACACAATAGATTGAATAGTATCGAATCAAGCTAAGCAATTCAGATTAAACAGTAAAAGGGTTGTAAAATCGATGGAGAGAATATATGCCTAGGGTATTTCTCAGGAAATCAATGAATGCAGATAAACTAACTAACATGATTCAGATTTAGCGCGGTTCTTGAACTCAAATCACTAAGCTATAATTAACCAACTGTCGTTGCGAGAATTATCTAAATCTAAACTTCAGAATCCCAAATCTCTTTGCAAATTCCTAAGAGTAAATCAGCCTTAATACCGAGTTTGAAATGTTCACAAATCAATTAAACCAAATCTTTTTGCGAATAATCAATTTGCTCACCCTAGGTTCTCTCAGATTTCTCAATCGCACTGTCGTGCCTAATTGATTAACCTAAGATCTATGTTCTAGGTGATCAATCCAGAATTAGCTTTGGAAACAACCTATGGCGAAGAACTAATTCAGATGGTGAATCCTAACAATTAATCAACCTAACATTCAGAGAAATCCCTATGAGAAAACCCTAAACCTAAGATGGATCTACTCAGACATGGAGATTGAAACAATAAACATGATTGAATAAATCCTTAAATAAATAATAAAGAAGAGAGTAAAACAAGGGTTCGAAATCTTCTCTCGGACGAACAGAGTTTCAGACTTGTCTCCCTCAAAAGCTCTCTCACCAAAAACCAAAGTAGAATAATGCGTAATGAAAGCTTAGCCATCCAAGTGGCTGTAAAATCCTATTAAATAACATAAATCACGTTTTGGGGCTTCTTGTAAATTGTAAAGTCTTCTGGGCTATTTTGCAATTCTTCAACTCTTGTTAAGTTGCGACTCGTGTCTTACTGCAGTGAGTATCGACCGATATTGAGGCTTCAAATCGGGTACTCAGCTACACGAACGTTGCTTTGCTCCAAAATGCTCCAGAAAGCTCCAATATCTCTAATTATGCTCCAAACATGTTAAAACCTGTAAAAGACCCTAAACCACTACAAAATAGTAGAAAGACTCTATAAAAAGGGCAGTAGCTACATAATTATTTTATCGAGTTTGTGAATCAATTAAACGAAGCGTTGGACAATCGAGAATTTTCTAGGGTTTATGGCCGATTTTTACGAGGAAATATATAGGATTTATGAAGCGACTTTTTGTCGTCTTTGGGTTCTTGAAATTGGAACACGTATGCTGCGTGTAATCTACTACCATAATCCTACACACCTACTCACTTATGTACTCGGACGGTAGCTTCCGACTTCGCCCGCACAAGTAGTGAATGATACTCCCAAATGTCGTTTACGCCCACAATTCCTCTGTAAGTATACTTCCGAAATCTTCCGACGGATTTGCTCGTCTACCCTAGGTTAAGCGATTAGATACAGCAATTCCGTGGCTATAAAACACATAATATCGATTGCAAAGATGGTTAGTCAAGCAACACATTAACAACAAGGATAGAACGAAGAACCCTAATTAATCGGTATCCTAGACTAAAAAACCTAATAAGAATCGAACCATAAGTTCCCCTTCAAACCCCTATACCCAACACGACAATTACTCAGCCATAGCTGAGGTAAACATAGTTAATAAATTCAAAATAAAAGAATGCATAAAAATGGATGGAGAAAGCTTCTCTATCGAAGAACACCGATGAAGAATCCTTCTTCCAATCCTTGAAGAACCATGAATACAAGTTGCTAGGGGTTTGCCTCTGCTAATAAGCATGAAAACAATGTAACGTGTCTGTCTAAGAGGCATAGAATAAGTATTTATAGAGCTAATCTCGTTTAGATTTTGATGGGAAAAGACAGTTTTGGCCTCGGGTGAAGAAACGAGTCGTTTGGTCGCGCAGGGTGCTGGCCGCGGGTCCATCCTCTCTGGGAGTGGCGAAATGCCACTTGGCCATGTGTGGAAGCTCTCCAGGAGTGGTGAAATGCCTCTTGGCCGCGGGTCCAGCTCCTCCAGGCGCGGTGGCTTCATCTTCGGGGCAGCTTCATTTGCATTCAGTGCTTCGGGTGTATTTAAGGATTCAACCATTGGATTGGCTCCAATCTAATTGTATTTGAAAGCTGGTTGTCTCTACTTCGTTGTGTCCAAATTTGGGGATGATCAGACGGTGAAAAGGTCCCCATTAGCTGCAAGACTTCTTGACGGTCCAAGTTTATCCCAAAACGTACTTTTGCTCCGAAATGCACTCTTTTATTTCGAGTTACCTGAAACGTCTTTCAAATCTCTAAAATATGAAAATTACTTGAAAAACTTTGAAAATGAGTCAAAACAAATGCAAAAAAATATGAAAGTGATCCATAAAAACGGTCAAAAACCGGTGTTATCAACTCCCACAGACTTAGATATTTGTTTGTCCTCAAACAAAACATAAATCTAAACTCGGAAAGAGGTTTTCAAAAATATAGGAACTAAAAAAATTCTCAGTGACCATCCTTCTTAACCATAACCAACGTAATGCATCAATCGGACTTAGTCTAGAAAATTCCCACTAAAGTACTACAACGCTAATCCACGGTATCCGTCATGCGAAAGTCTAACCACATAGATCCTAACTTTCAGTCAACTAGCTCTTAACATTCATTAAGGATTGCGTGATTCTTACCAAAAATATTAGACAAGACAATTGATAATAGGCATTTACGGGCAATTTAGAGGTAAGGCTAAAAGTGTTTCGGGTTACCGTAATTTCTTCGGAGGATGCTAGATATTATGCAAAACAGCAAGAGAGGATGGAGCTGTTGGTACCCACAGTTTTCAGTCACTCCTTGCTCGCATAAGTGTTGCTGCAAAACTCCTCCTTCGTCGGGACTTTTCTCCCTTTGACAGAACTTTTCTGTCGTTCCCCTCAGACTTAGATTTTTCTCCGGGTAATGATTCGAACGGCTTCTTACTCTTCACATATTGAAACATAGTTGCCTTGATAAAAATATTGAATACTCTAAGACTCTTATGATTTTATTTCCTTTTCTTTCGGGTTTTTTTTGTTTTCTTTTTGTTTTTAGAAAAGGGAAACGCCTTTAAACGGGGGCCTTCGAGAGTACCAAAATTACCGGTTACAAACGATTTCCAAGGCAACGTTTTGGCTTGATTTGTCGATACCTCCACAACCGCATCCGTCTAGTCTCTCGTCTCCTCGAGTGACTAAAAAACTTTGACATTCCTCCCTCTCCGGCGGTTTTGCACATATCTGCACATAAGACAACAAGAGAGTTGCATGAGGTTTGAACACACGTGTGATACATATCTACTAGGGTATCGATCGATACCAGGCTCATGTGTACTAGGGTATCGATCGATACAAGGCTCATGTGTCGTTTCTTCATGTAGGTATTGATCGATACGAGCATTGGTATCGATCGATGCTTGCTCTCTGAAATCGTTTCTGGCAGAACCTTGGACGTGTGTCGATCGATACAAGGTAGTATCGGTCGACACCTGGGTGGTGTCCGAAATCTCTGCTATTTGAGTTTCCAGCATCTTCTGATGAATACTGAGAAACTCAATTTTCCCATTCAGATCGGTGTACATAGCGTCCATCTTCCCATTGAGGTTTAGTGTCATCTTCTCCTGTCCCTGAAGAAGTTGTTCAAGCATGGATTTAATCTAACTCTCAGAAGTGGTTAACAAATTCCACTCCATCAATGTGGTGTGGGTGGGCATTGATACCTTTGATCTTGAAATCCATCTCCATCAATGTGGTTAACAAATTCCACTCCATCTTTTCCAGCAAAACGAACAGCCTTCTGTTGCTTGTCCATCAACTAATCTAACTTAGCATTCACCTAAGCAATTTGACTGCAATCCAAGTTACACGCTTGCTTCTTGCGCTCCATGTCTGCATTCTTGGTACTATTGCTAGAAACCAAGTTCTCAATAAGCACATAGGCATCGTTAAGATACCTCGTGTAGAAATTTCCATTGCTCGCAGTATCTAGAGTCATCTGATACCTCCAATCGATTCCCCTGTAGAAAGTACCCAACAGCTGAACCTGAGTGAAACCATGGTGCGGGCAATCTCTCTGATATGACTTGAAGCGAATCCAAGAAGCCTTGAATGCCTCAGTCGGTCTTTGAGAAAATTGAGAAATCTTGTTCTTGAGATTCTCGGATCGTGCATCATCATAGAAGTTGTTCAGGAAGGCAGTCTTTGTCTCTTCCCAAGTAGTCAGTGATCCAGGAGGTAACTGTTTCAGCCACTAAGTTGCATCTCCACCAAGAGAGTATGGGAAGACCTTGCAGAAAAGGTAGTCATAGGAGACTCCATTGCTCTTGATGCTTGTAACCAGATCCTCAAACTTCTCAATGTGATCCATTGGGTGTTCATGATGAAAACCATGAAAAAGATGCTGACCCACAAGAGTGAAGTATGCAGGTTTCAGTTCAAATTCATTCCTCTGAAAAGGCGAAGGACGAATCGCTGATCGATTGGCATAAAATTGATCATGCATGTTGTACTCACCAATCGTCCTACAGCGAGCAGCCACAACATTCCCTCCATTAGCGTTCCCATCGATATTCTCTGCGATAACAGGAGCAGGTGGAATGATGTTCCCCTCTCCATCAAGACGTTGTCCTCTCTCGTTGCACAACTGACCCTCTTGGTCTCTCAAAGCTCCAGCAACATCCTGAATCAGAATCATCGTGTTGTTCATCTTTGCTGGCTTCTTTGATTTCCTGTTTGCACGTTCCAAATGCACACCTGAAACACACTAGCCAAAGCACGTAAGTAAAAAAAAAAGCGTTGAGTATCGATCGATACTGGGTGGTGTCAATCGATATCAACAAAAGAAGACGACGAGTATCGACCGATACTAGACAGTATCGATCGATACCGACGAGTTTAGTCAAAATTCTCAAATTAAAATCTAATGGCGAATTGAGTCCCCGGCAACGGCGCCAAATTTGATATGCTCAAATTAATACCCTACAAGTACTAAAGTAATAGTTGTAGTAAAGTAGGGGTCGAACACAAGAACTCACAGAAACACACAATAGATTATATAGGTGAGAATTAAGCTAAGCGATCAATGATATTGAAAACAGAGCGTAAATTAAAACGGTTGTAAATTCGATTGGAGAAAGATAGATTCAGGATATTTCTCACGAAATCAATGAATGCAGATAAACTAACTAGTCAGGATTCAGATTTAGCGCGGTTCTTGAACTCAAATCACTAAGGTATAATTAACCAACTCTCGTTGCGAAAACTATATATATCTAAATCCTAGGAATTACAAATCTCTTTGCGAATCCTAAAGTCTAAATCATCTTTTAGATCAAGTTTGATTTGTTCACAAAACAACTAAACCAAATCTCTTTGCGAATAGTTATTTTGCTCACCTTAGATTCTATCAGGTAATTAATCGCACTCTCGTGCCTAATCAATTATCCTAAGATCTAAGTTCTAGGTGATCAATCCAGAATTAGCTTTGCAAACAACCTATGGTGAAGAACTAATTCAGATGGTGAATCCTAATAACTAATAGCATTCAGAGATAACCCTTATGAGAACCCTAAACCTAACAAGAGATCTACTCAAACATGGAAATTGAAGCAATAAACATGTTTGAATAAATCATCAAATAAAATTGAAAGAGTAACAAGATGGTTCAAAATCTTCTCTCGGACGAACAGAGTTTCAGACTTGTCTCCCTTCAAAAACTCTCTCACAAAACCAAAGTAAAATAAAGCATAGCCATTAAAGTGGTTGTAAAATCCTATTAAATAACCTAAATCACGTTTTGGGGCTTCTTATAAATAATAAAGTCTTCTGGGCCATTTTGCAATTCTTCAACTCTTCATTAAAGTCGCGGGTCGTGTCTGCTTCGGTGAGTATCGACCGATACTAGTCAGTATCGATCGACACTGAAACTTCAAATCGGGTACTCAGCTACACGAACGTTACTTTGCTCCAAAATGTTCCAGAAAGCTCCAATATCTCCAATTATGCTCCAAACGTGCTAAAACCTGTAAAAGACTCTAAACCAATACAAAATAGTAGAAAGACTCTATAAACCGGACTTATATCACGGCTTAAACGGGGTAAAAACCATGATATATCAGATACCGACTAAAGATGAACCGGCCATCTAGGACAACAAAGAATGGTAAAAATGAAAAAGATGTCCTAGATGTATGACTCGTTGTCTCGCCTAAAACAATTGATAAGAAAATTAAATATAGATTAAGTCCAAATAAAATGAGTTAGTATATCCTGTCAGAAAGAATTTCTATGGCTCGAAATCCTCTGGGAATGTCGCATTGAAATCACTCTAGCTACCGCCTTGTCTAGTACTAAACCAAAAAAGAGCTAACACGAGAAAATAGCGTAAAAGCACACTGGTCTATATCATCATAGATTTTTTTTCTGATGTTCTTCTTCTCCATGGCTGCGTATTCTGGTCCGTGTTCGTGAGACGAACTCGCGGATGGTGCACGGGCCTGTGATTGTTGAAGTAGTCGAGCACGCTCTGCCTCAGTGTCTCGGTTGGCCTTGGCCACTAGGAATTGTCCAATCATGTACGGTAGGTGTGGGACTGTAGGTATGTAGTCCCACTACACCAAAACAGGGTTTTTGTTACTGAATGTTGCTACTGATTACGCAGTCGGTAAATTTACCTATCGCTACTGATTTCTGACTGATTTGCGACTAATTTCAAACAGCCGCACATCAGTAGGTATTTAGTGACTAAAAATATCAGTCTATAATTAGTAGCAGTTTTACGACTGATTAGTGACTGAATTGTAGTCAGAAACATGCAATAGGTAATCAGTAGTAATTTTAACGACTGATTTGCTACTGAATTCGGTGGGTCGTAGAACAGTAGCAAATCAGATGCAAAACTGTAGCAAAAAGCAGTTATAAATCACGTTGAATTCATTTGGTGGTTGGTGTACCTAATTTAATTTGCAGTCGGGAATCAGTCGAGAAATTTTCTATATATTTGCCATACTAGAATTTTGTTGTCACAATTGTAGAAATACAAATCAAAAAAAGAGTTTATAAACACAAATCAAAGAGAGATCAATAAGCTTTCTCAAACTTAGAATGTCAGGAAATTACAATTATGGTAATTTCCGGGAGTGGATGTATAATAGGTTCGATGAAGCGACAGGAAATCTCTAGGCAGAGTTCACAGCGGGGGTGGATCAATTCGTGGCCTTTGCAAATAGCCAGCCTCTAGCTCAGAGAAATCGCGGTATGTTTCACTGCCCTTGTCTTGTTTGCGAGAATGAGAAATTTATCCCGGGTACAAGAGTTTTGAGACATTTGTATAGTAGAGGATTTATGCCAGATTATTATATTTGGTATAAGCATGGTGAAGAACTGGATATGGATTTAGGAACGAGTTATGTTGATAGGATGCATGTAAGTGGGAGTGAAGATGTGGGTAATGTAGTAGAAGATAGATATGTGGATATGGTGAATGATGCGTTTCGTGATAACATGAGTTTTGATAACTACAATCATCAGGATGTTAGTTATCAGAATGTAGAAGAACCGGTACGTAATCATTCAAAAAAATTCTACGACTTGTTAGATGGAGCGAATACTCCATTATACGATGGTTATCGTGAAGGTCACTCGCAGTTATCCTTAGCTGCTCGAATCATGCAAAATAAGGCAGATCATAATATGAGTGAAAAGTTAGTGGATTCAATATGCGGAATCTTGACAGATTATTTACCAGAAGGAAACCAGGCAACCGGTTCACATTACGAGACAGACAGATTGATGCGTAATTTGGGGCTCCCATGTCATGCAATTGATGTTTGCATTAACAATTGTATGATCTTCTGGAAAGATGATGAAAGGTTAGATGAGTGTCCGTTTTGTAATTCAAAAAGATGAATGCCTAACGAGCAAAACCGTAGGACCAATGTACCATATAGTCGTATGTGGTATATGCCTATTGCTGACAGATTAAAGAGAATGTATCAGAGCGAGAAGACTGCAGCGGCAATGAGATGGCACGCCGAGCACGAAGCAAATGAGGAAGAAATTTGTCATCCGTCTGATGGGGCGGAGTGGAAATATTTTCAAGATCAACATCCCCAGTTTGCCGAAGAACCCCGAAACGTTTATCTTGGATTGTGTACAGATGGGTTCAATCCATTTGGCATGTCAAAAAATCATTCATTGTGGCCCGTGATCTTGACTCTGTATAATTTACCCCCTAGTATGTGCATGAATAAGGAGTACTTGTTTCTAACAATTATGAAGTTTGGGCCAAATCATCCTCGAGCTAGTCTCGATATCTTCCTCCAACCTCTCATTGATGAGTTAGAAGAACTGTGGTCTACTGGAGTCGATGGATACGATGTCTCGTTGAATCAAAATTTTAAACTAAGAGCAGTGTTGTTGTGGACGATAAGCCACTTTCCGGCGTATGGCATGTTATCAGGATGGACCACCCATGGCAAATTGTCTTGTCCAATTTGCATGGGAGATACACGGTCTTTTTATCTTAAGCATGGAAGAAAGACGTGTTGGTTCGATTGTCACCGAAGATTTCTTCCTCATGATCATCCTCTAAGGAAGAATACAAAAGACTTTTTGAAGAAGAGAAACGCTAAGAAAGACTATCCACCAGAGTCTTTGACCAGTGAGCAAATTTATTTATACCGGTTGAAACGTGTAAAGCCATGGAAAACAGAGGGTGTTGGTGGCAACGGTCACGATAAGAAGAAACCTGGATTTGGGAAAGAGCATAACTGGCACAAAGAAAGCATATTCTGGGAATTGCCTTACTGGAGGGAGCTCACTATTCGACATAATCTCGATATGATGCATACAGAGAAGAATTGTTTTGACAACATCATGAATACTCTTATGCGTGTGAAGGGTAAATCGAAAGACACCATCCCGTCAAGATTGGATATAGAAGAATTATGTTCTCGGCCACACTTACATATTGATGATGAGGGTAGAGCCCATTTTCCTGAATATTCATTGACAGACGAAGCCAGAAGAAGCTTATTGGAATGTGTGAAAAATTCGATAAAATTCCCAGATGGTTATGCTTTAGACTTAGCTAGTTGTGCTGATATGGCGAATGAAAAGTTTTATGGGATGAAGAGTCATAACTGCCATGTTTTTATGGAGCGGCTACTTCCATTTATCTTTGCAGAACTACTAGACCGAAACGTCCACATTGCGTTATCAGGTACTAATTACTTATAATTTGAGGAAAATAAATCACCTAAATATGATTATGGTAATTTATATTAACCATTTGGTGCTGTTTTAATTTGTATCGTAGTGGTTGGAGCATTTTTCCGTGACTTATGTTCGAGAACTTTGCAGAAAAGTCGAGTCCAAATTCTTAAACAAAACATAGTTTTAATCATATGCAATTTGGAAAATATCTTTCCACCATCCTTTTTCGACGTGATGGAGCACCTACTTATACATCTCCCTTACGAAGCTGAATTAGGAGGCCCCGTGCAATACAGGTGGATATACTGGAAGGCCACAACTCCTCCCTTACGAAGCTGAATTAGGAGGCCCCGTACCCTTTTGAAAGGTTTTTCAAAAAGTTGAAAGGGAAAGCAAAGAACCAAAGATATGCAACAGGATCGATTGTCCAATCATATCTAAGGGAGGAGGTATCTTATTTCACAGAGCACTATTTTCCCTCGAGTATACAAACGAAATCAAGGTAAAAGCTATAACTATTCGCATGTTCACTAATCCATTTGGTATACACATGGTAGCTTTTATAAAATGATTTTCACTACTTTGGTCAGGTCAAGGCGATTTGCTGAAGGTGAAGTCCCCGAATATCATTTCGATGGAGTCCCCGCTATATTTAATTTCACTATTGGTACTTCAATATATTTTATATTGACTTTTTATATGCAGGTTACTTACTGGAAGGCCACAACTCCATTTCCAACGTGGGTGCACGACTGATATGCTCAATTTAATACCCTAAGATACTAAAGCAGTTGTTGTAGTAAGTGTAGGGGTCGAACCACAAAGACTCACAGAGATCACACAATAAATTATGAAGTGTCGAATTACGCTAAGCCAGATAGATGTAATTAAAAACAGTGCAGAAATTAAACGAGATGTAAATCAATTGGGAAATATAGGCTCAGGGTTTTTCTCAGAAAATCAGTGAATGCAGACTAACTAACTAACAGGATTCAGATTTATCGCAGTTCTTGAACTCAAATCACTAAAATATAGCTAACCAACTCTCGTTGCGAAAACTATCTAAATCTAAATCCTAAGAATTCCAAATCTCTTTGCGAATCCTAAAGTCTAAATCAGCTTTAACAACAGGTTTGATATGTTCACAAATCAATTAAACCAAATCTCTTTGCGAATAATCAATTTGCTCACCTAGGTTCTATCAGGTAATTAATTGCACTCTCGTACCTAATCAATTATCCTAAGATTTATATTCTAGGTAGCTAATCTAGAACAAGCTATGAACACAACCTAAGCGAAGAACTATAATTCAGATGGTGAATCCTAAAAGATATTTAACCTAGCATTCAAAGAAAACCCTTATGAGAAAACCCTAAACCTAAGGTGGATCTACTCAGACATGGAGAATGAAACAATCAACATGTTTGAATAAATCATCAATAGAATAGAAAGAAGGGTTTAGAGATCTGATCTCGGACGAAGGGAGATTCAGATTTGTCTCTCTAAAACCAAAGTAAAATCAAACACAGAAAATAAAAAGCATCGCCTAAACAATGGCTGTAAAATCCTATTTATAACCTAAATCACGATTTGGGGCCTTCTTGTAATTATCAAAGTCTTCTGGGTGCTTTTGCAATTCTCCAAGGCTTCATAATTAGTCGCGGCCCATGAAATCTCGATGAGTGTCGATCGATACCAGGGGGTATCGATCGATGCTCGGTGCTCAGATCGGGCTCTTAGTCATCAGACTTCAGTCTCGCTCCAGAATGCTCCAGAAAAGCTCCAATAATTCAAATTAAGCTCCAGATGTGCTATAACCTGTGAAAGACTCTAAAAGACTCCAAAACACAAGAAAAGACTCTATAAAAGGACTTATATCATGGCCTAAACAGGGTAAAAACCATGATATATCAACGACATAATTCATGGACCCCTGAAAAGGGCCAAAACTTGGCCCATCTACTATACAAGAGGATATTTGTTTCATACCCAGAATCACAACGCGGGAAGAAAGACATGTAACTATGGTGTATGTGTTACTGGAGATAATTACAGCAATGCAGCTGACAGAGCTGATTTCCACGGTATCTTAACTGATATCATAGAACTCGAGTATGAGGGGGTGGTTAATTTGAAAATCACACTTTTTAAGTGTATGTGGTACGACCCTGTGATCGGTAGAGGCACTCGGAGAGGCAATGGTGGCATTGTTGACATTCTTCCATCAATAAATACGAACCATTTATTCTGGGTACGTTCGCTCGTATATCTCCCCAGCCCGTTTATCACTTTCTCGATACCATTTATATATATGTCGGATTTTATACATTGATATTGCACAGCCTCTCAAGTGGATCAAGTTTGTTATATCCCGTACCCATACAAGAAGAAACCAAATAATGTGTGGCACAATGTTGTTAAAGTTAACCCGAGGGGAAATATTTCAGGAGAATATGTAGACGCGGAACCTACTCTTTTACAACAACAAACTGATGATCATGTAATGCTGGCTACAATTGAAGATCTCGTAGTCGAGAATTCACTACCAGGAGTAAACCCAGTACATCTCGATTACGATGTCG
Organism: Eutrema japonicum; assembly: GCA_030161315.1. Classification (NCBI taxonomy): domain Eukaryota; kingdom Viridiplantae; phylum Streptophyta; class Magnoliopsida; order Brassicales; family Brassicaceae; genus Eutrema; species Eutrema japonicum. Next base: position 25,983,990 of record BSQW01000007.1, read on the forward strand.
GCGATGCGGAACGAGATGACGAATTCTAGTGTAACTTATCCGATTCTGATGACGAAGATGCAGAAGGTGTAGCACCGTACTAATTATAAGAAGATTATATGGTACCGATGTTATTTATTGCTTTATTATGTTATATGATATCTTAAGCTTTGTAATTTGTAATGGCTGTTGTTAGTTTGCAAGGGTCGGACTTTGGCTAATAAATATGACAAGTTTTTATTATTAGGCAAAAACAACACAATCTTGCTATAATTAAGTTGCCAAAATATTAACTTAAAAAAAAAAAAATTGAAGTTTCATGAGGACATATAAAGCCTAAACCCATTTGGTAAACCACTCCGATCCAGTTGATGTTTAATTCCCCATAAGAGGCCACTAAAACACCGACACTTATGATAGACATTAGCAAAAGCATCCTGCTACTCCACTGACAAACACAGCAACAGTCACTACAATGGAAATGCCACCGTCATATTGCCAAGACTTCAAGTAATCGAACAATACACAATCATTCTAGCTTTAGCAATAACATATCTAACTTACACAATCATACTAGCCTGAACTATGCCACCAACAACGACAGCTAGCAAACACCCAATAAGAACAATGATAACTACCTTCAGGAAGCTTGATTTGGCTTCATTGTAACGATCCTCAAACCTCTTCTCAAACTCGTCTTCATCAATCCTCAACATACGCACCACCTTCATCTCTTTGAGCTCGGTTTCAAGACATCCTATTCTACAATCCACTCGTTGTAACTCATCAATAATTGCCTGATCAACCCACTTGAACACATGCTCATCATTCTTTAGCTGCATAAAACTCATTTTCACATTTTATGAAGACCACCATAAATAATTGCAAATCTGAAAACATATACATTATATCTAAACCAATGCTCACCTTGAGTTGTGCAGCATAACCACACCGGTAGTATCGCCGGAATGGATTCTCTGCCCACACCAACACATTTTTTGAAAGCCAAATACTTTTCCTCTTCCCCAGGGACCCCTTGATGTTCCCCTCGAACTTCCAGAAGAGTCACCCATGTTGAATCATAGACGAAAACAAGATGTAGAGAGTGGATTTTTCAGGGTTTCACTTGAACACATGCTTCGATTTGGGGATTTTAAGACAAAGGGATTTTACGACAAAGAGAATTCAGGGTTTTGCGAGTTAATGAAGACAAAGGAAAAGACTTAGATAAATAAAAGCGTTGTTGACTAAATCCCGAATGAGTTACCAAGCCTAGCGGTAACGCGCACCACACATCAGACCAGGGTTCGAGTCTCGTGGTGCGTGGTTATTCTCAAACCCATTTTTTTAATTTTAATCGGGTTTGGAAAAACAACAAAGGATGAGTAATGTAAAGGTGTCACGAATGTGTAAAAGAAGAAAAAATGATTCGCTTTCTTTTCAAGTTTGAACCGTCGTTCGTTCAAGATTCTCATAATAACATACCTTGAAAATAACAAACACCTTCTCGTGACACAGTCGACATCAATATCTTTTCTTTTCCTTTTCGGTTTCATTATCTTTTAAGTTCCTGCTAAGAAAAGCAAAATCATCACTTTCCTTTTCATTTCAACTTCAAAAATGGCTTCAAAGGCAATATCAATGCAACTCAAAGCAATCCGCAGGAATCCATCGCCGTTTTTCACCGCAGGTAAGTAGTCTGGTTTTGGTAAATGATTTAACAATTGTTTTCCTCATTATACTAATGTTTTTGTTCCAATTTTTACTAGGACCGGTTGGTGATGACGAATACCATTGGGAAGCAATTCTCAGGGGGCTCAAAACACACCTTATGAAGGAGGAGTCTTCAAACTCGCAATTTTCTTCCATCCAGAATATCCTATTAGACCTCCGATGGAATACACAAACAAAAGCCCCTAAGGAAATAATAAGCTTTAGAAACTGAGTCTCTTCTCTTCTCGTCTTTTTGTCTTCTCGTTTTATAATTTGATATTGATTTTTCCAGTCTTACTTACACTTACAACTGCAAAAAATATTATTATTCTCTCTATTTGTTTGCCCTCTTGAATTCACATTTCAGTTTTTAGGCAATGGTTAAGGCTCTTAATTCTTAGTTTCTTCTTATTTATTCTTCGTGGCTCTGAAATTTCGCTTTATTTTTGATTTTGATTCCTGATGTTTCTTAATCGTACCTGAAAGTGGATACTCAATCAAACTTGCTCTGTCTTTCCAGAGACAACTCTTTTTCTATTTCCATTGTTTCATCTTTCATTTCTCACCGGTACTTAGTTTCAGCTTCATCCAGTTCCTGAAATATAATTTAAAATTATTCATTTTCATAACTAAACATATTCGTGGACAATTGGATTCATTTTTATTTTAATCGGGTTTGGAATCGGATCCTAATCGGGTCTTAAATTGGTTAATGTTTGGTTATTCCCAAACTCAACTTTTTAAAATTTAATCGGGTCTGGAATCGGATCCTAATCGGGTCTTAAATTTGTTAATGACCCTAAACCCTAAACCCTAAACCCTAAACCCTAACCCCTAAACCCTAAACCATAAACCCTAAACCCTAAACCCTAAACCCTAAACCCTAAACCTAAATGCTAAACGCTAAACCCTAAACCCTAAACCAAAACCCTAAACCTTAAACCCTAAACCCTAAACCAGCCTAAACCCTAAACCCATGTTATCTAGACGTCTACCTTGCTCAATAACTTGCATTTGTCGCAATTAGAGATTTTAAACTTGGTGTTCGTAAGATTTGATTCATAGGGAAATTTGTTGATTAGTGGAAAAAGATGGTTTTGTTAAAAAGAAACACTAAACCCTAAATCCTAAACCCTAAATCCTAAATCGCTCTAAACCCGAGGGGAAACTAATGATCCTGTAATGCTGACTACAATTGAAGATCTCGTAGTCGAGAATTCACTACCAGGAGTAATCCTCGATTACGATGTCCGCGATGCAGAACTTATTATTTCAAGATCAAATTATGTTAATTATGAAAAAAATAAACTTATTTAATGTTTTATAATGTTATTTAAGGTTAATTATGAAGAAATTAAATTTATTTTGTGTATTATAATGTTATTTAAGGTTAATTATGAAAAAATTATAAAACAATTTGCTACTAAATACCTACTGATTTCTGACTGATTGGGCCAAAAAAACAAAAAAATTCGACTCAATTCACCTGGGAAAATAGACCGCGAAATTTTTTGGCCCAATTTTGTTTTTAACTCCAAAACACATTCGCCTTCGTCTTCATTTCTTCTCTCTTTTCTCTTACCTTTCGCGTAAACCCTAATCGTATCGTCTTCCTCGATTCTCTGGCTAGATCTCCTTCATCGAAACTCTGTCTATCTCACTCTCCGATCCTCACACACATTTTTCTCCCAAATAACAAACCCTAATACACTCTCCTATTCCTCGCTTATCTCTCGAAATCCCTAATTCATCGTCTCCTGTTGCGATGGGTGGAAAGAGGAAGCAAGTTCTAGTGAAACCAACAGTGTCGAGATCTATACCGGCCAGTCTACCCACTCGGTATGATTTCGCTCCAAAACCGACATCAGAAACTGTCCCGCCAGTTCTCCCCAACAACAATCGTCCGTCTGTGGAAGATTACCCTCCACCGAGGACGCTCTTTCTAAGCTCAAATACTCCACTGCGTCCATCGTCTGCGAATCAACCCTCTCCATCGTCTGCAAATCCACATTCTGGATCATCTCATTCTGCTCAACCTCCACTGCATGCATCGTCTGCGAATCCACACGCACCTGTTTATTCTGCGAATCGAGCAGCTCCAACGGTTCAAGATCCATCTGCAGCACCTCAAGTTCAACAAGGTCAATCGCCTCCATATCTAGTAGATCATTCTCGTCACAGTTCTCAAGCCCAAAATTCTCACAACCCAGTAGAAGAAGCAGATGTCGAAGCTCCGATAGAGCCTACTCTCTCCCAAGACCAGATGGAGGCTCTGAACTCGCTGCTACTTGCGCCAAGGCCGAAGCAAATCACCATCCTCGATCCCGACCTCGTCCAGCCTAATTTAACATGGTAATTTATTGCTTTCTTTGTTTTTGCTTTCACTACTTTGAGTTGAGACATGAATTCACGCAACAGAAAGAAATCAAAACATTAATACCGCTTACTCATTGTAATTTGTTTATCTTCCGTAAACATGATGATACTCTAGCAATTTACTAACTTAATACCGCTGACTTATACGTTTGATAGTATATGTAGTATAAATGTAACTCACTAAACTAACCTTTGGCTTGATATCTTAAGGCTCCCCTCTATAAATAGATGGCAAGGTGAAGACATAAACATTTTGCTTAGTGAAACTTTAAAACTTAGCTAACGTTTTTCTGTGAAATGTTTATCTTAATACAACTGTTCATATTTTCTCTTGAGTTTTTTTACATTCTGTTAAGAGTTTCTCTCTTAACTCTTACTTTCATTAAAGATAATCTGAAGCTTTTTCTGTTTTTGTAGGTTTGGTTTTGATCGATCCTCACTGACCAGGCAGGTTACAAAGTGTTTCACTAATAAGTTTGATGGCCCCTACTACAGTTTATCCTGTGTGCCTAGGGAAAGAGTAGAACGATGGTTCGTTGAATTCGCGGTAACATTCTCTCCCATGTAACACCTAACTTCTGTGTAATACGTGTATGTGCTTTATATAGACTAACACCAATCTTTCTCTTTTGTTTGTAGAAAAAACACAGATGGGATCCATCTTTAACATGTTTGGTTCAGGGGTATTTCGAAGCCATACTTCAACGTCGCTTGAAAGACATGGTGAGCACTGCATGGAGTAATGATGAGCAACCTAGATAGATGACTAATAAGATATGGGAAGAAATGAAAGCACACTGGAGCACTGAAGAACAAATAACAAAGAGTGCAACGACCTCAGCAGCTCGGATGTCTCAACGTAAATGTCTCGGGCATCACAAACACGCCTCTGGACAGAAGTCTTACCGACAAATCGAACAAGAAATGGTAAGTCACTTGAAACTATAAGTTTGCTTCAATCTGTGATAAATGGTTTGGTTTAAATCAGATTGAGTGTTGCATTCAAGTTTAAATCTGATTGAGTGTTGATTGACTATTGCATTTGCGTTGATTGAGTTAGTTTACTGGTTATAATTTTTCCATATCAGGTTGAGGAATTAGGCAGACCAGTGAGTTTCGGTGAGGTTTTCATCAGGGCTAATACGAAGAAAGATGGAACCTTTGCAGATAAAAAAGCAGAGCAAGTTGCTGAGCTCTATATGCAGAAAAAGCAAGAGAAGTTGTCTAACCTCGAGTCTGGGACCACATAGATTTCTAATGGTCATCATCCAGCGATATCCATTGAAGAGGATAACGAGGTTTTTATTCAGGTTAAGTGCTTCCTTCACTAATTTGTTATGTTTTGGATTTTGATTGACGATATAGTGTTCGGTATTAATTTCTTTTTTTTATTTTGGCAATCTATGTTCAAAAACGATAGAGGAGACCTGTTTGGCATTAGAAGCGTCAAGAATCATCTCAAGGGAAAGGTAAAACACCTGGAAACCTCTCCATCTTTCCGGCAGATGCAACAACATCTTGAAGCGGCTCAAAGGAAATTGGAGGAACAAGCTGCTCATATCGCCCAGCAAGAAGCAGATAATGCTCGACTTGCAGCTGCTCAAAAGGCCAACACCGCCGAGCTTGCGATTGTGAACAAGTTCTTGAAAACCGACAACCGATTCCTCGCATTCCTGGCCCAAGAAACTGATGCTGATGGTCCATCCTCTCCTCTCCACATACTTAGCTAACTTCTTTCTCCCTTCTTTATATCATTTGAAACTTTAAATTTATGTTATGTTTTGCAAATGGGAGTTGCCTTTCCATTTGTTTTAGAACTTGAAACTTATGTTGCTTTGTAATTTTGGTTTTATGGTGTATGGATTTGTGTTCTTCATTTGTTTTACTTTACTTTTGTTTTGAGGCATGTTTAAATTAAAATTAACAAACCAATTAGTCAATAAATAAAATAAAAAAAGGTAAACCAAATCAGGAATTCAAAAATCTAGTAGTATGTATTCAGTAGCAAATCAGTCGTACAAACAAACACAAATCACTCGCAAAATAGTCGGCAAACTGACGTAAATAATGCCAAAATACGTAATATAGATGCTCAGATCAGTCGTAAATTAGTAGCTGCAATAGTAGGTAATCACTCGTAATTCAGTAGTCAAATTTTACGACTGATTACCGACTACGGCTGTAGTAGCAAAATTAAAGTCACTATTTAGTCACTTATCAGTCGTAACATTTTGCTACTGATTAGCGACTACAGCTGTAGTAGCAAAATTAAGTCACTATTTAGTCACTAATCAGTCGTACAATATTGTTACTGATTAGAGACTAAATAGTGACCGCCTAATACAAGACGTAAATCAGTCGTAAATTAGTAGCAAAATCGAAACTGATTTTATTTGCGACGAGACCTTTACCTACCGCAGAAATCAGTCGGAAATCAGTCGTAACGGGGTGTTTTGCGACTGATTTCCGACTGTTTTTGCAGTAGTAAAAACCCAGTTTTCTTGTAGTGTCCATCGCCTCCGGTATCCATCTAGGTGCTGCTCCTTCTCGGAGTCTAGGGACATAGTTAGAAGGTAAGAAAACAAAGTAGGATTCACCGACATTAGTGCAAAATTTGTAACCAAATCTATCGGGGTCGAGTGAAGCGCGAGATATCGTGCGGTCTCGGGAGAATTGCATCAAGTCCAACCAGCTTCCTTGGAGTGTAACCTCGTTCAAGAAATCGAAGTGCGCGGCTTGTAGAATCGCCGTGATGATGCCTCCGAAGACGGTAGTAATGTCCTCGGATTTGGTGGTGGGCGCATTGTGTTTCACCTTCACCAAGTTCTTCGCGACGATACAAGCATAGCAAGCATAACGTAGGTCATCGGTGAAAGGTAATTGAAGGTTGACAAGCTTGCCTTTGAGGACACTCCCCACGTTTTCTCTCGAGCATATGGTGTGCGCTAAAATCTAGTGATCATAGCGGACAGCGGGATGCGTGAGTAGGGCGGCTTTGGACCGTCTGTTGTCGTAGACGCCTTGTCCCATTATGCTCCTTGGGGTGAATCTCATCGAGATATTTAAGCTTCAAAGCTTCACAAAGTTCCGGGATCGTTAGAGCATAAGAATATCCGGGAACGGTAAAAGTAAGTGTACCGTCGTTTGCTCTCGCATTAGAATGTCTCTCGTAGCACATGGTAATCCCGAGCGCGTCGAGATTCCCATCTTATTGAGCTTCTCAAGCTAATCGATATTCGGGTCCATAGGTTTCCCGACATATCGTACCTTTGGTCTTCGTTCCGGAGGTGGTGTTGGTTCGCGAGGAGGAGAAGGTGTCGGGTCACGTCGCGGTGGTGGCACACGACTTCTAGTCGAACGTTGTCGACTTGCCAAGAACTCACCAAAATTTGTGTCATCTCCTACGCTTCGTGTATCCGAGCTTTCTTCGCTCTCCTCGGTTCGATTATTGGTCAATCTCCGGGATGATTCTCCTATGTAACCGCTCTTCTTTGAGCGAGTTATTCTCATTCTTGCGTGGTGCATTGTTCCTGCAAAATAGAAAACAATTCTCGGAAAAAGTATGAATATGGTTGTGATTGAAAATTTTCATTATGTGAAGATATTAATTCTAGTATCAATTCAATCAATCAAATGAGAAATATTGATCACAAGTTTAAACAAATCGAGTTCATGATCGTGAATTCCGGGTTTTTGACGTTCTTGCATAAAAATTACTAGGTATCGATTTTAAGTTCAACCTTATGCAAATTTCAGTAGATTACCGTTTCCTAATTAACGATATAACTAGACTTGTCTAAATGAATCAAAATTAATCTCCAAATTCGTTTTTATTAGCTTGAAAATTCCAAATCACAAAAATTTCAAATCCAAGGGAATTAAGTGCTAAAATTGAAGTTCTAATCATTCTAGAAGTTCAATATAGAGTTCTCTAACAATTTCTAACCATCAAAGACATAGATCTAGTGAATTCAAGAAAAACACTAGGTTCGTGTTCATATGAAAAAGTAGAGATTTCTTTTTGTACCTTGTTGGAATTGACGGGATGAGTGAGGAATTGAAATCTTCTCCGAAAAAGAGTGAGAATGGACCGAAGAATTTTTGAAAAAGTTTTTGAATTGAAAAATGTTGTTCTTGCTCAAAATCTTCAAGTCTTTTGGAAGAGAAGAAGAAATAGAGCTTGAATCTTGAAATTCTCTTTTTATTCTTTGAAAAATTGTTTTTATGTAAAAAACAAGTTTTCTGTTTTTCAAAAGTTTTTGTGACATACCTTAGCAAGACACGGGAATTAAACCGGGTCTGGTTCAATTTCATGCCGAGAACATGTTTGGGATTGTACGGTTTAGTGTCGGGAATAGTTCGGTAATGGTCGGGATTGGTTTCGGTGTGGAATGGGCTGGCCGCGGGTCCACCTTGCGCTACTGCAGCCACGCGTCTTCTCGCCACGGGACCAGCCAACGCCTCCTCCGCCGCGGGTCCGGCTCTTCCAGCCACGGCCAAGTGGCCTTCTTCTCGGGTCGTTTTCTCCTTCTTTCCTTCGTCGTTTCACGATCTGTTTCGAACGTCGTCTTCATTTTTTTATTTTTTATTTTTTATTTTCTGATTTTTTGAATGTTTTTGGGTTTTTTTTTGTTTTTATATAAAGGCTGAAATCCTAAAAAGAAAAACGTTAATAGTAAAAGAAAGAAAGACGTACTAAATGGGTTGTCTCCCATTAAGCGCTTTTGGTTAAAGTCGTTAGCTCGACTTTTTGGTGAGACTAGGCGTGAGCAGTAGAAGTCTCAGGAACAAATGTTCCTTTGGCATCGTCTTGTTTGTGACGTGTTTCGCCTTTCTTCGGTATCACCTTCTTCTTTTCGCGTCTTTTCAGAATTTTTACTTCTCGAAGAGCTTGCTTCGTCTTCTCAACCATTTCTTCCACTCGTTCATCCTTGGTATCTCTTAAATCTAGTGGAATATTGATCTTAACTTTTGCAAATGGTTTAGAAGGGAATGGTGGACTTACCTTTGGCGGTTCCGTCTTAATATACTCATCTTTCTCTTTTCCTTTAGGGACAATCGAGTTCTTCATCTCATGTCCGTCCCTCGGGTTTGGAATTTCGTCTGGGACAGTAGGATAGAGCCTCCTTCGATCCACATTCAAGAAGACGGCTTGACGGTTGGCGTGATCAAGGATGGTGCCAACGGTAGCTAAGAAGGGTTGACCAAAAATCAACGGTTTATCCTTGTCTCGTTCCATTTCGAGAACTTGAAAATCAGCGGGAACGATCTTGTTTCCAATGGGTGTTTAAAGATCATGGATCGCTCCTTCGGGTCTCTTTTGTGATGATTCCCCAAAAATTACCCTCACGGTAGATGGCGTGAGATTCATTATACTGAATTTCTTGGCAAATGTCTTAGACATGATGTTGACATTGGCTCCGGAATCACACAAAAAATCTGCAAAATAAATTCCCGAAATCCAACAAGAAAAATAAAAACGTCCCGGATCATCGGCTTTTGTAAGCCTTTGAAGCGGGATTAGTTTTGGTATCTCGAATGGTGGTTTTTGGATAATCTTGGATTTAGAAATGACGTGTCCATAGAGTGGGACGAATTTTAGAACTTCTCTAGGCTCCATCTTAGCATCGACTTCCTTCTCGGGTATGGTGGAAATAACGTTGCAAAATCTCTTCGGGTTATCTTCCACTCTTCCGGGTAAAATTATGCTCGGTCTCTTAGTGGAGTCCGCGGTTTGAGAGACTTGCATATCCAACTTCTTGACATGTGTTGAAAGATATTCAAATTTCTCATTCAAGTCGTTGTACATACAATCGACCTTGATATTAAAATCTTTCGTCATCTTCTCGTTGCTCTGAGCGAGGAGTAGAATCGATTGCTTGAGATACGCTATTTGGGCAGCAAGTTGAGAGTTAGAGATAACTTATTGCTGCGTGTTTGAGTTTTTGGAAGGAGCGGCTTGAGCGTTGAAGGGCGGTCTTGATTGGAAGTTCCCATTTCCTCCATATTATATGTTTTGGAACCGGTTTGGGTATGGCCTGGATTGTTGTGGATAAGGCTGGTCTTGAGGGCTCTCCACGTTCGGGTTTCGATACGAGAGGTTGTTGAAGTTGGCGTTGTGGAAGTTGTTGTTGAATCCGTTTTTGAAACGGCTTTGGTATTGACCTTGTGCTCCCACATAGTTAACAACAAGGGAACCGTTTCCATTACAACCACGGAGCACATGGTTGTAATGGAAACCACGGAGCACATGGTGGTAATGGATATCACCAAGCTCAAGCACATGCCCATGGAGAAAGGGTTGACCGTGCACCAATTCACCTTCCACGTGCTCAAGACTTTTGATAAGCTCAAATTAATACCCTAAAAGTACTTAAATTTTGTCGGTTATAATACTTAGGGATCGAATCCACAGAGACTCTAGGAAACATACAATAGATTGAATAGATGAGAATTAAGCTAAGTGATCAATGGAATTAAAAACAGATACGTAAATTAAACAAGTTGTAAGTTCGATTGGAGAAAGATAGGTTCAGGGTATTTCTCAGAAAATCAATGAATGCAGATAAACTAACTAATCAGGGTTCATGTTATGCACGGTTCTTGAACTCAAATCACTAAAGTATAATTAACCAACTGTCGTTGGGAGAATTATTTAAGTCTAAATCCTATAATTCCAAATCTCTTTGCGAATCCTAAAGTCTAAACCAGCTTTTAGTTCAAGTTTGATTTGTTCACAAAACAACTAAACCAAATCTCTTTGTGAATAGTTATTTTGCTCACCCTAAGTTCTATAAGGTTTCTCAATTGCACTCTCGTACCTAATCGATTAACCTATGATCTAAGTTCTAGGTGATCAATCCAGAATAAGCTACGAGAACAACCTATGGCGAAGAACTAATTCAGATTATGAACCCTAAACAACTAATCAACCTAGCATTCAAAGAAATCCCTTATGAGAAACCCTAAACCTTACAGGAGATCTACTCAGATATTGAAATTGAAACAATAAACATGTTTGAATAAATCATTGAATAAATAATAAGAAAGAGAGTAAAACAGGGGTTCGAAATCTTCTCTCGGACGAACAGAGTTTCAGACTTGTCTCCCTCAAAAGCTCTCTCACCAAAAACCAAAGTAGAATTCAAGCGTAGAATAAAACTTAGCCACAAAAGTGGCTGAAAAACCTAATAAATAACCTAAGACACGTTTTGAGGCTTCTTGTAAATAATAAAATCTTCTAGGGCAATTTGCAGTTTCTCAAATCTTCATAAAAGTCGCGATCCTTCTGTTCTTTCGACGGGTATTGATCGATACCATAAGTATATCGATCGATACTCATGCACCAAATCGGTGTCTCTACTACAGGATCTCTGCTTGGCTCCAAAAAGCTCCAGAATACTTCAATATCTCAAATAATGCGCCAAACGTACCTAAAACCTGAAAAGACTCTAAAAGACTCCAAAATACTAAAAAGACTCTATAAAAAGTACTTATATCATGGCCTAAAATAGGTAAAAATCATGATATATCAACTCCCCCAGACTTAGCATTTGCTTGCCCTCAAGCAAAACAGAAAACTAAACCAGAGAAAGAGGTTTGAAAACACGGAGACTCACATGTTCTTGAAACATCGCAATGACCCTTTTTACAAGCACCCAAATGTCACCTAACCAGTTCCAAATCTAACCACCATGTACTTCTCCGTAGACATTCGCAGCTTCCCAGACTCCACACATTATCTCACAGCATTGTCCAATAAAGCCCTCATCACCAGTTTCATCGCTGCGATCAATGCCAAGAACCTTCTAGATTATGTCCCATACAATATCATGACACAAGAAACACCCAATTTCACACTTGTTGGTATTATTTCCTCTCCCCTAGACTTGTTTCTCATCATGTTCTTTCTCTTTTTTTTAGATCTGCATATACACATTAAGGTTTGAAACGTGAGTATTGATGGTGTTTGCCACCGAATCCCTGGTTCTTCCCTCTCTATGTATCAAAGGTGTAGGCGAATAGTGGTATCACGGAAAATTTTCCTAACCTCTCTTCCAACCTTTGTGTGATCATTCCTTCACAAGTAGAATAATGGGATCGCTAGAAATTTTTCTAACCCTCTACTCAGAAGAAAATCATTTCATCTTTTATGCTCTTATTTATTAACTTATAACAGGGGAGAGAAATACTATTACTTTAAACACATGGGTTCCTTTGTCAGATATGAATGAGGAATCAAGCTCTATGGACATCAGTCACATCGATGAAGTGCAAAAATTTGGCTCAGGCTTTAAAGAACTCTGCTGGAAACATGGGTGTCTTCTAGTTAACTGGTCATCCTTTGGATTTTTCATTAGTCCGATCTAGAACTGATTCTGTAACAATGGTCACTTAGAAATAAAGTCAGAACAATAGATTCAATAAAAAGTTCACAGTCCCCAACCAATTTTGACTCAATAAAACAAATTTTTACTCAAAAACGACTGACTCTAAGAAAAACAAACACAATGTCAGCAACTACCTCCCCCAGACATGAGTAACACTGTCCCCAGTGTTATCTAACCTAAGGTTGGTGAAAGCAACAAAAGAACAGAGTGGAATTGTGAAGAAAAAGGAGGAGTTACCGATCTGGGACAGGTGTATCGATCGATACACGGGGACTATCGATCGATACCAGGGTGATTTGGTCGATGGCAAGTCATCTTTCTCCTTGTTTATCCTGACACAAAACACAAAATGAAAAATAAAAATAAAAGGACTTATATACAAACTTACCAGTTGGTTGCCTCCCACTAAGAGTTCGTTCAGAGTAATTAGCTTGACTGTACCGCCGTTCAGGCACTGGGTGCATCATACATAGGCATTATGTGTCTTTCTGGAATCTCGGTTGTCCAGAAATAGTGTTTAACCCTTTGTTCATTGACAGTGAACTGTTCGCCTGAAGGATTTGTCAAGACAAGTGTGCCATGTGGTCTAACCTCCTTGATTGTGAAATGACCTGACCAACGAGAATGCAATTTACCAGGAAACAAATGCAAACGAGAGTTATACAGAAGTACCTGGTCATTGGGTTCAAAGTGTCTGAAGAGGATCTTTTTGTCGTGATATGCCTTGGTCCTTTCCTTGTACAACTTTGAGTTTTCATAGGCATGATGCCTAATCTCATCCAGCTCATTCAGCTGAATCAATCGCCTCTCAGCAGCAGACTTGATGTCAAAATTCATCAGCTTTGTAGCCCAGGCTGCCTTATGCTCGATTTCCACCGGAAGATGACACGCTTTCCCATATAGCAAGTGAAACGGTGTAGTCCCAAGTGGTGTCTTGAAAGCAGTTATGTATGTCCACAATGCGTCATCCAACTTCGTAAACCAATCCTTCCTAGAAGTACCCACAGTCTTCTCCAAAATCTCTTTGATTTGCCTGTTGGAGACTTCGACTTGCCCACTGGTCTGAGGGTGATAAGGAGTAGCTACACGATGATTTACACCATGCTTCTTCAACAACCTTTCGAAAACCTTGTTAATGAAGTGAGTGCCACCATCACTTATAACAATTCGAGGTACTCCAAATCGAGGGAAAATGATGGTTTTAAACAGCTTAAGAACCACTGAAGAATCGTTGGTGCGACTAGCAATTGCTTCCACCCACTTAGATACATAGTCCACATCAACCAAAATGTACCTGTTTTTATATGACGAAGGAAAGGGACCCATAAAATCGATGCCCCAACAATCAAAGATCTCAACCTCTATGATGAAATTATGTGGCATCTCGTGTCTCTTACTAATCTTCCCTCTTCTCTAACAAACATCGCAGTGCGAGACGAAAACATGAGCATCCTTAAACATCGTAGGCCACCTGAAGCCTGCTTGAAGAACCTTGGACACGGTCTTGAAAGTAGCAAAGTGTCCAGCATACTCATATCCATGACAATGAAACAGAACACTAAGTACCTCTGATTCAGCAATGCATCTCCGGTAGACACCATCAGAACAGTACTTGTACAGGTAAGGGTCATCCCAAAAGAAACGTCTTATGTCACGCAGAAAATTCTTCTTGTCATATTTCTTGAGGTGTTTTGGCTCCGCATCTGCAGCGAGATAGTTGGCCATATCATCGTACCACTGTTGATCAGAATTAGCTGCAGCGACTAGGTACTCTTTAGAAGCACCAAGGTGTTCAACAGTCAAGACAGGTTCGAAAATCGCAGGGTATCGACCGATACTAGGTGAGTGTCGATCAATACCAAAACTTGTAATTCGTGGGAATTAATACCCAAAAAGTACTAAAGATTTTTTGGTTGTAATACTTAGGGATCGAATCCGCATAGGCTCTAGGAAACAGACAATAGATTGAATAGATGAGAATTAAGCTAAGTGATCAATAGAACTAAAAACAGATACGTAAATTAAACAAGTTGTAAGTTCGATTGGAGAAAGATAGGTTCAAGTTATTTCTCATGAAATCAATGAATGCAGATAAACTAACTAATCAGGGTTCATATTATGCACGGTTCTTGAACTCAAATCACTAGAGTATAATTATCCAACTCTCGTTGCGAGAATTATCTAAGTCTAAATCCTATAATTCCAAATCTCTTTGCGAATCCTAAAGTCTAAACCAGCAGGAGATATACTAATGCATGGAAATTGAAACAATAAACATGTTTGAATATATCATTGAATAAATAATAAGAAAGAGAGTAAAACAGGGGTTCGAAACCTTCTCTCGGACGAACAGAGTATCAGACTTGTCTCCCTCAAAAGCTCACTCACCAAAAACCAAAGTAGAATTCAAGCGTAAACTAAAACTTAGCCACAAAAGTGGTTGAAAAACCTAATAAATAACCTAAGACACATTTTGGGGCTTCTTGTAAATAATAAAGTCTTATGGGGCAATTTGCAGTTTCTCAAATCTTCATAAAAGTCGCGATCCTTCTGTTTCTTCGACGGGTGTCGATCGATACCATAAGTGTATCGATCGATACTCATGCATCAAATCAGTGTCTCAGCTACAGGATATCTGCTTGGCTCTAAAAAGCTCCAGAATGCTTCAATATCTCCAATAATGCTCCAAACGTACCTAAAACCTGAAAAGACTCTAAAAGACTCCAAAATACTAAAAAAGACTCTAGAAAAATGACTTATATCATGGCCTAAAACGGGTAAAACCCATGATATATCAACGTTGTTGGAGCGGGTGATGCCGCTAATGCACACCAAAACCATCAAGGTATTCAAAGCAACAACAATTCTGAGGTTAATGCCGGCTTGATAAATATGGTGCAAAGCAACAAATTTCAAGGTCTTGCCATGGAAGACCCATTGGATCATCTTGATCAATTTGATAGAATCTGTGGTCTCACTAAGATGAACAGAGTCTCCGAGGATGGCTTCAAACTCCGCTTATTCCCATTCTCACTTGGGGACAAAGTGATATGCTCAAATTAATACCCTAAAAAGTACTAAAGCAGTTGATGCAGTATATCAGGGGTCGAACACAAGAACTCAGAAAAATCGCACAATAGATTGTATATTATCAAATCAAGCTAAGAATATAGGCCTAGGGTATTTCTCAGGAAATCTATGAATCCAGACTAACTAATCAGGGTTCAGGTTACGCACGATTCTAGAACTCAAATCATGAAAGTATAATTGACCAACTGTCGTTGCGAGAATTATCTAAATCTAAATTTCAGAATCCCAAATCTCTTTGCAAATTCCTAAGAATAAATCAGCTTTAATTTCAGGTTTGATATGTTCACAAATCAATTAAACCAAATCTCTTTGCGAATAATCAATTTGCTCACCTTAAGTTCTATCAGATTACTCAATTGCACTGTCGTGCCTAATTAATTAACCTAAGATCTAAGTTCTAGGTGATCAATCTAGAATTAGCTTTGAGAACAACCTAAGGCTAAGAATTAATTCAGATTATGAACCCTAACAATAAATCAACCTAGCATTCAAAGATATCCCTATGAGAAAACCCTAAACCTAAAGTGGATCTACTTAGACATGAAAATTGAAGCAATAAACATGACTGATTAAATACTCAAATAGATAATAAGAAAGAGTAACAAAAGGGTTCGAAATCTTCTCTCGGACGAACAGAGTTTCAGACTTGTCTCTGTTCAAAAAGCTCTCTCCCAAAACCAAAGTAAAAATAAAGCGTAGCCATTAAAGTGGCTGTAAAATCCTAAAAATAAAGCGTAGCTATTAAATAACCTAAGTCACGTTTTGGGGCTTCTTGTATATATTAAAGTCTTCTGGGCAATTTTTCAATTCTTTAACTCTTGGAAAAGTCGCGGGTCGTGTCTGCCTCGATGAGTATCGACCGATACCAGACAGTATCGGTCGACACTCAGACTTCAAATCGGGTACTCAGCTACACGAACGTCTGCTTTGCTCCAAAATGCTCCAGAAATCTCCAATATCTCCAATTATGCTCCAAACGTGCTAAAACCTGTAAAAGACTCTAAACCACTACAAAATAGTAGAAAGACTCTATAAAACGGAATTATATCATGGCTTAAACGGGATAAAAACCATGATATATCAACTCCCCCAGACTTAGCATTTGCTTGCCCTCAAGCAAATAGAAGACTAAACTAGAGAAAGAGGTTTGAAAACATAGAGACTCACCTGTTATTGAAACGTTGCTATGACCATTTTCCCAAGCACCCAAATGTCACCTAACAAGCTTTTGATCTAACCACCATGTACTTCTCCTTAGGCATTCACAGCTTTCTAGACTACACACATTATCTCACAGCATTGTTCAATCAAGCCATCCTCGCCAGTTTTATCGCTGTGATTAATACCAAGAACCTTCTAGATTCTTTCCCATACGATATCATGACAAGGAACCACCCTTTTTCACACTTTCTGGTATTATTTCTCTCTCCCAGACTTATTTCTTATTATGTTCTCTCTTTTATTTTTAGCTTTGCATATACACATCAAGGTATGATACACGAGTATTGATGGTGTTAGCCACCGAATCCTCGTTTCTTCCCTCTCAAAGTATCAAAGGCGTAGGCGAATAATGGCATCATTGGAAAATCCTAGCCTCGCTTCCAATCCTTTGTGTGATCATTTCCTCTGAAGTATAATAATGGGATCGTTGCAAATTTTCCTAACCCTCTACTCAGAAGAAAATCATCTCATCTTTTAATGCATCATATTTATTATACCATTATTTTAAACACGTGGGTTCTTTTGTCAGATACGAATGATGAATCAAGCTCTATGGATACTAATCACCTCGATGAAGTGCAAAAATTTGGCTCAGTCTTTAACGAATTTTGCTGGAAACATGAGTGTCTTCTAGTTAACTGGTCAGCCTTTGGATTTTTCATTAGTCGGTCTAGAACTGATTCTGTAACAATGGTCACTTAGAAGCAAGGTCAGATCAATGGATTCAAGAAAAAGATCACAGTCTCAGAAAAAGTTTTGACTCAATAAAACAACGAATGACTCAAAAACGACTGACTCTAAGAAAAACAAAAACAATGTCAGCGACTACCTCCCCCAGACTTGAACAACATTGTTCCCAGTTTTATCTAGCCTAGAGTAGGTGAAAACAAAAGAACATAATAAAACAGGGAAAAACAAGATGTTACCGTGCTGGAACATTGAGTATCGACCGACACACGGCCTGGTATCGATCGATACCAGGCTTAAGTCGATACAATGAACCCTTCTCATTCGCGTAGGGTGTCGACCGATACTCGATGGGGTATCGATCGACACTCAGGCGATTTCGAGTTTTTGCTGCTTGTTTATCTTGACACAAACACAAAACGAAAAATAAAAAGAAAAAGACTCAAAAACAAACTCACCAGTGGGTTGCCTCCCACCAAGCGCTCGTTTAACGTCATTAGCTTGAATGTAACGCTGTTCATGCTGTGGGTGCATCATCCAAAGGCATTATCGGCCCTGTTGGAATCATGGCTTTCGCCCAATAGTGTTTCACCCTCTGTCCATTGACAGTAACTTCATCGCCTGTAGGACTAATCAGCACGACGGCACCATGTGGTCTGACCTCCTTGATTGTGAAGGGACCTGACCAACGAAAACGCAGTTTACCAGGAAACAATTGCAAACGAGAGTTATACAGAAGTACCTGGTCGTTCGGCTCGAAATGTCGGGAGATGATCTTTTTATCATGATAGGCCTTAGTTCTTTCCTTGTACAGCTTTGAGTTCTCGTAGGCGTGGTGCCTAATCTCATCCAACTCGTTCAGCTGAATCAACCTCCTCTCAGCAGCAGGCTTGATGTCGAAGTTCAGCAACTTCGTTGCCCAAGCTGCCTTGTGCTCGATCTCTACTGGAATGTGACATGATTTCCCATACAGCAAGTGGAACAGTGTAGTACCCAGCGGTGTTTTGAAAGCAGTCATATAAGCCCATAGCGCGTCATCCAGCTTCGTAGACCAATCCTTTCTAGAAGTACCCATTGTCTTCTTTAAAATCTCCTTGATTTGCATGTTGGAGACCTCTACTTGTCCACTGGTTTAAGGGTGATATGTAGTAGCCACACGATGATTAACACCATGCTTCTTCAGCAACTTCTCAAAAACTTTGTTAATAAAGTGGCTGCCACCATCACTTATAACAATACGCGGCACTCCAAATCGTGGGAAAATGATGGTCTTAAACAGCTTAAGAACCACTGCAGAGTCATTGGTTGGACTAGCAATCGCTTCCACCCATTTGGACACATAGTCCACAGCAACCAGGATGTATCTGTTCTTGTGTGACGAGGGAAAGGGACCCATAAAGTTGATGCCCCAGCAATCGAAAACTTTAACCTCAAGGATGAAATTATGTGGCATCTCATGTCTCTTACTGATCTTCCCTCTCCTCTGACAGGCATCACACTGCGAGATGAACGCATGAGCATCCTTGAACATAGTAGGCCACCAGAAGCCTGCCTAAAGAACCTTGGACACTGTCTTGAAAGTAGAAAAGTGTCCAGCATACTCAGACCCATGACAATGAAAAAGAATCGCAGGCACCTCAGACTCTACAACACATCTTCTGTAGATACCATCAGAGCAGTGCTTGTATAGGTAAGGCTCATCCCAGAAGAATCGTCTCATCTCGCGCATAAACTTCTTCCTCGCATACTTTGTGGGATGCTTTGGCTCAATCTCTATAGCAAGGTATTTAGCAATGTCAGCATACCATGGTCGTGCAGGACTAGATACAGCAGCTAGATAGTCATCATAAGAGTCGAAGTGCTTTGTAGGCAAAACAGGACCAAATCGCGTCTGGAATCGACTGATATTAGGTGAGTATCGATCGATACTGAAGGTCTGCACTCGTGAAAATTGAAGATTTTCGGGACAAACGTCTTTAAGATGAGCTTCAATGAAGTAAATACCCTCCTCTGGCAAGAAATCATCAATAGGTACGACTTCATCGACCTTTAATCGCGATAAGTGGTCAGCAACGCCATTCTCGACTCCTTTCTTGTCCTTGATCTCGATATCGAACCCTTGGAGCAAAAGTACCCATCAGCATAGACGAGGCTTGAGGTCCTTGTTCTTCAGAAGGTATTTGAGAGTAGTATGGTCTGTGTGAACAATAACCTTGCTCCCAATCAAGTAGGACCCAAATTTCTCAAAAGAGAAGACAACTGCAAGTAACTCCTTCTCAGTGGTGTTGTAATTTTGCTGAGCATCATCCAACGTCCTGCTGGCATAATAAATAGCATGGAGCTTTTTTTCTTTCCTCTGACCCAACACAGCTCCTACAGCAAAATCGCTCGCATCGCATATTACCTCAAAAGGTAAACTCCAATCAGGTGGTTAGACAATAGGAGCACTCACCAATGCCTTGTTAATCTCCTCGAAGGCTGCAAGGCAATCAGATGTGAAGTCAAATTTGACTTCCTCACATAGCAGGGCTGTGAGTGGGCGCGCGAGCTTAGAGAAATCTTTGATGAACCTCCTGTAAACTCAGCATGACCAAGGAAGCTTCGAATCTCAGATACAGATCGTGGAGGTTGCAGGCTTGTCATGACCTGAATCTTAGCCTTGTCAACTTCGATACCTGCCTTAGAAACCTTGTGCCCAAGAACAGTGTCATCTTGTACCATGAAGTGGCACCTCTCCCAATTAAGAACCAAGTGTTTCTCTTCGCATCGTTGAAACACCTTGCACAAGTTATCTAGACAATCCTTGAATGACGATCCATACACTGAAAAGTCATCCATGAACACCTCCATGAACTTCTCAGTCATGTCTGTGAAAATTGATATCATGCATCGCTGAAAGGTTGCTGGAGCGTTACATAATCCAAATGGATTCTTCTGTAGGCGAATGTGCCATAAGGACATGTAAAGGTTGTCTATCCCTGGTCCTCTGGATGTATAGGAATCTGGAAAAAGCATGAGTACCCGTCGAGAAAACAGTAGTATGGGTGACTCGCTAACCTCTCCAGCATCTGGTCAATGAATGGCAATGGGAAATGATTCTTCCTTGTAGCCGCATTCAGCTTCCTGTAGTCAATACACATCCAACGACCAGTGATTGTCCTTGTAGGGATCAGCTCATCCTTCTCGTTTTTCATCACATTTATGCCTCTTTTCTTAGGCACAACGTGAACTGGAACTATCTGAGTTGGCATAGATAATCCCTGCTTCCAACAGCTTCATCACTACCCTCTTGACCACTTCCTTCAGGTTTGGATTCAGCCTCCTCTGGCATTCAATTGAAGACTTTGATTCATCCTCCAGGTGAATCTGATCCATGCACAAGTCTGGTGCTATACCTGAAATATCATCAAGAGAATAGCCAAGATCAGCTTTGTGATACTTGCGCAGCCTACTCAATAGTAAGGTAATCTATGCGTTGTTCAAGGAAGCATTAACAATCACAGGGTATGTGGAATTAGGACCAAGAAAAGCATACCTCAATGTGGCTGGGAGTGGCTTGAGTTCAATCTTAGGAGCTTTCTCCTCACTCCAATCACCAAGCTCACCAGTGTTCTTAGGAGTTTCGGTCAACTCCTCTATCGCACACGTCCGGTATCGATCGATACTGTCGGTATTGATCGATACTGCATCAGTGAGATCGAGCATCTTGGCGTATCTAGCAGCTACGTCTCCAAGCAACTCTTTTGAGACATCAGGGTACACCAGTGCTCTCTCCAGTGGATCTTCAAGGTGCATCTCCAGGAAGTACTACTCTGCTATGTCACTGAAGGTGTCCACATAGAACGTCTGCCCATCGATGGTTGGTCTCTTCATAATCTTTTCCATGTTAAAGGACATCACCAAATCACCGATGTTGAGAGCTATCTGTCCATTATTGCAATCGATCAGGGCTCCAGCAGTGGCAAGGAATGGTCTGCCCATGATAAGAGGATCCTTAGGCTCAGCATCGTACTTCAGGACGATGAAATCTGTTGGGATCAAGCAATTCCCAATCTTGATTGGGACGTCTTCGAGTAGTCCCTCTGGAAGTCGCACTGAGCGATCAGCAAGTACCAGCGAAATCCTTGTAGATTGGAAATCTGTCATCCCCATACGCATAGCAACTTAGTGTGGCATGAGGTTCACACTCAACCCAATATCGCAGAGAGAACGCTCGAATCTCTCTGAGAAGATAGTGCAATCCAAGACAAAACTCCCTGGGTCTGGTATCTTCTTGGGAATTTTGTTGAGTAGAATCGCACTGCACTCAGCTGTAATCATCATGACACCTTCCTCAAGGTTCACATTGGTAGACACCATCTTCTTCACATACCTCCTGAAAGCTGGAGAAGTCTTAATAGCATCAACAAAAGGAAGCTCCACAACCAACTTATCCAACATGGTCTTGCATCTGGCGTCCTTCCATTTCTTATTTGTCATCTTAGGAGGCATAGGATCAGGTATTTTTGGTTTGTACACCCTCTCCTTGACAATATATGGTTCCTTCTCGACCTGCGCCTCGGTATCGATCGACACTGACGTAGCTCTCCCAAGATCGAAACTCCAAAGCTGGGCAGAAGGGGGATAAACCTTGCAAGCACAAGTGCTTCAAGGGCTGTGGATCGATGGGTCACACAAAGGAGGCGGAAGATCCTTTGATTTACCGGTGTTCTTCCTTAGATATTACGCACTAAGAGAGAACATGAAGCTGGATATTACACACCAGCAAGGAAGAAGAGAGATGAGTCTCTCGACAACCTAAGAAGAAAGAGGCTGCGCCTATTTTTAATAATATGAAAGATGTGTTTTCTGACAAAGGTCTTAGGGTTTTTATAAGTAAACCATCGGCCAAAAGAAATGCAAAATAAAAGAAAGGCAAAATAAAAGAAAAAGGAAAACTTGATAAGTTGGACGCGTCTCCACTGTTGGGCTTTTCCTGAGTGATTCACTGGGCCGATTGGAGAGATCTTGGTAGTTTCAGAAACTAGACCCACGGGGCTTTGGATCCATGTATTTGATGTTTTCTGGGGCGTTGTGAGCTAACAGCGACACTTGATTGAAAAAGCCATAGTAGTGAATGGGCCTCGCTTCAGTCTTGAGCTTGTTGGGCCTTTAGACTTCGTACGAGCAGAGGCTTGACATGGGTTCAATTTGGTGAGTGAGCAAAGGGGAAGTGATCTAGCTTTGTCTCGTTAAAAACCTACTCCGAAAAACCCAGTGGGACAAAAACGGAGATAGGGAAAAAGAGTACAAAGCTAGACCACAAGCTCACTAACCTCCTTGAACTTTGGTCTTTGTTGGTGTAGCTTCTTGATTTTGTATCGATGGACCTTTAGGAATGATCAGAGGCTTCTCAGCTGCATGCTCCTCTGCTTCAAATTCCTCTTGAAATTGTGTGGAAGCATCTTGATCGATCATGCGATCGGTTAGTAACCGATCAATATGTGACATCAGTGTTTTCTTGATCTCGAACTGTTTTCCTTTAGCTTCAAGCTGCTTCCACTTGGCTACAAGCTCATCCTCTGGTTCAAGCTCCACTTTAAGCTCAGGTTCAAGTTCCTCCTTCTGGGCGCTTGCCATGATCACATCATCCTCCCCCAGTTGAAAAATATTTGTCCTCAAATCTGCCAAAAACAAAGCTAAGTTAGAACCAGCAGAATGTAGAGAGAACAAATACTTACCTTGCAAGCGTCTCTTTTTGGGTCTGGGCGTGATATGTGTTGGAGTGGGGAGTGTGCCGTGCTTCCTAGCTTTTGGAAGATCAGAATGATCACATGCCACAATTTGAATCCTCGAACTTCCACCAGGCTCAAAGATCATTCGGCATTGCTTCATGTTTGCTTGCTGCTCCTGTCTCAAATGCTCCATTGGGTAAAGAACAGCTTGAACAACAATCTTCTTAAGCCAAACATGGAAGAGCCACGTTTTTGGGGCATGAAAATCCAGCTCTTCCTCCTGTATACCCTGTGCACTCACAGCAAAGGCTCGAAACAAGAGATCATAGGTGCAAAAGGAATACTCCTTTGATTCAATAAACAACTTATTATAGACCAGAATGTCGAAACTTTTAGTGAATGGTCTTGAAACAGAAAAACCATCTTTATCTTTATGATATGAAATGCAGTGTTTTATCTTAGAGAGTCTATCAATATCCATAAGCACAGGATTACTATTAGTTTCATACGTTTTATCGAACAGAAAATCACCATGCCTAAAAAACTTTTTATGCTCAAATTCTTCACAAGATGGAAACACATTTTTAAAATCATCATTTGAAATATAAAGCTCTTTGATGTGTTCAAATTCCAGCAACTTAGCTTCATGAATAAAAAGAAACTCATACCTTGGAATTATTGCATCAGTCTCAATAATTTCCTTACCTGGTTCGCGTAAGCTCAGATATGCCATCACTGTTGTGCCTGTCTGGGCCGATTGGTAAGGCTGATTGAGGTGATCTAGATTTTTTTGGAAACTAGACCCTCGGGGCTTTGGATCCATATCTATATAGATTTCAGAGGTGCAGTGAGTCGGACTGTGTAGCACATTCTTGGGCACGGTCGCGCAATAAGGCCTGGAGCCGATCGGTTGACTTGTAAAATTAATATCTCTCAAGTCTGAATAGGTGTTTTTGTGCATCCAATTTTCCTGGTTTCTCTGATGAATCAAGATTCCAGAACATCTTGTTTCATAGCTTTATTCCTTCTGGTTTCGTTGGAAAAATCCTTTGAACAAACGCATGTCCGAATCGCCTATGCTGTGATTCACCTGTCTTGGAAGTTGAATAACTTCTTCACCTGAACTCGGAATGGATTGATTCAACTTCGAGGAGTGCTCTAGTTGAGGTGAGAGTGTAGTACAAGTGGTTGTTTCTTCTTTGGAGGTGTGCTCTTTAGTAAGACATGTTTCAACACCCTTTGACAAAGACAAGTGCATCATACTAGTGATAGGAAAATTAGAGACATGTTTGTTCAAAACAGAACTTATCTTAGCCTTGGTTTGAACAGATGCTTGTTCTGTTTTTGCCTTCTGTTTGCACAATATATCCTTGCTGTGAGCATTCTTCTTTTCAAGAGCCATAGGAACGTCACTCTTCTGTTTTGGCTGAGAGACAAGTGTGGAAACGTACTCCTTTTGATGTCTTGGTTTGTCACTCCTCGGCTTTTGATGTAGCTCGCGCTGTGGATGGCTTGGAACGAATCTTCTTCTCAAAACAGTTTTCATTTCTGTCCAAGTCTCTACTGGCTTTTCTCCACAGCGTTTCCTTGAAGTTACAAATTGATCCCACCAGCTGAGTGCATAATTATAAAACTCAGCTGCTGCTGTACGCACTTTGTTGACCTCAGAATATTGATGGCAACCAAAAACGAGTTCTGTCTTCTTCTACCACTCCAAGTATGTATCAGGGTCGTTTTTCCCATGGAATGGTGGAATTCTGAGCTTAAGACCTCTCAAGTGGTCTTGTTGATGAGCTATGCCTTCTCTTGCACGTCTATGCTTTCTTTGACTGTCCTAAGACGAGTGACTACTTTGGCTATAATAATTTGCTGTTTCAGCATCTCTTCTGCATTGTCTTTGCTCGTCTCTCTTTTGTTTTCTCGTTTGTTGTTGAATGCCTTGATGCAGAGCCTCGAATTTGGTGTTTATCACCTGCTCCATGACCTGCCCCATCCGAGCCATCATTGTATTCATCCACAACTTGTTGTTGATGTTTCCTGCTTGGTCTTCATCCTCCATCTTGACCTGAAACAAAACAAAACACTAAACCAGTAACTAGTTCTTCACAAAAATCGACTCATCAAGGTGTTTAGACATGAACAGATTTGCTATAACACACTTAAACAAGCGTGCTGCAATTCTGAAATTTATTAAACTCACAAACTGCTGCACCTAAGAATCTATGGATGCAACTAACACATGTAATATATTGTCTAGACTTAATCGCAACACCAAACTGACTCACCAACTCGAAAATCCTACACCTAATACTTGCTCTAACACACTGAATTGCAGAGACAATTTCT
This sequence comes from Eutrema japonicum, assembly GCA_030161315.1. Taxonomy (NCBI): domain Eukaryota; kingdom Viridiplantae; phylum Streptophyta; class Magnoliopsida; order Brassicales; family Brassicaceae; genus Eutrema; species Eutrema japonicum. The sequence continues at coordinate 26,009,506 of BSQW01000007.1, forward strand.
AAGTCACAAATCGCAGCAATATAAACCCTAAATTTTTTTTTTTGATTTTTGCTAAAACTGAAACGAAAACAACTACTAAACAGGTATCTAGGTTCGAAAATCACAAAAACTAATGAAGAACAGACTCGACACACAAAGTAAGACTGAGAAGACACAAAATCGCAAAGAAAAATAAAAGAACAGATGCGAAAAAGCAAAGGAAAAATATTACCCAGATTGTAGAGCGTGGCTCTGATACCACATGACGTAGCTCTCCCTAGATCGAAACTCCAAAGCTGGGCAGAAGGGGGATAAACCTTGCAAGCACAAGTACGTCAAGGGCTGTGGATCGATGGGTCACACAAAGGAGGCGGAAGATCCTTTGATTTACCGGTGTTCTTCCTTAGATATTACGCACTAAGAGAGAACATGAAGCTGGATATTACACACCAGCAAGGAAGAAGAGAGATGAGTCTCTCGACAACCTAAGAAGAAAGAGGCTGCGCCTATTTTTAATAATATGAAAGATGCGTTTTCTTGACAAAGGTCTTAGGGTTTTTATAAGTAAACAATCGGCCAAAAGAAAGGAAAAATAAAAGAAAGGCAAAATAAAAGAAAAAGGAAAACTTGATAAGTTGGACGCGTCTCCACTGTTGGGATTTTCCTGAGTGATTCACTGGGCCGATTGGAGAGATCTTGGTAGTTTCATAAACTAGACCCACGGGGCTTTGGATCCATGTATTTGATGTTTTCTGGGGCGTTGTGAGCTAACAGCGACACTTGATTGAAAAAGCCATAGTAGTGAATGGGCCTCGCTTCAGTCTTGAGCTTTTTGGGCCTTTAGACTTCGTACGAGCAGAGGCTTGACATGGGTTCAATTTGGTGAGTGAGCAAAGGGGAAGTGATCTAGCTTTGTCTCGTTAAAAACCTACTCCGCAAAACCCAGTGGGACAAAAACGGAGATAGGGAAAAATAGTACAAAGCTAGACCACAAGCTCACTAACCTCCTTGAACTTTGGTCTTTGTTGGTGTAGCTTCTTGATTTTGTATCGATGGAGCTTTAGGAATAATCAGAGGCTTCTCAGCTGCATGCTCCTCTGCTTCAAACTCCTCTTGAAATGGTGTGGAAGCATCTTGATGGATCATGCGATCGGTTTGTAACCGATCAAGATGTGAGATCAGTGTTTTCTTGATCTCGAACTGTTTTCCTTTAGCTTCAAGCTGCTTCCACTTGGCTACAAGCTCATCCTCTGGTTCAAGCTCCACTTTAAGCTCAGGTTCAAGTTCCTCCTTCTGGGCGCTTGCCATGATCACATCAGACACAGAAGAAGTATCGATCGACACACGGGATTTTGGATCCCCTCGTGCAGGTGTCTGGACCAGTGTCGACCGACACTGTCTGGTATCAGCAAGATCGACGAGATTCTCTGCAATTGGGTTGTTCTTCACTCCTGAAATCACCTCTTTTCCACTCCTCAAGGTAATGGCATTGATGTGTGCCCTTGGATTCTCAGTTTTCCCTGGAAGAAAACACTCCTGCCTCTTCACAGCTGTTGCAGTCTGAGCAACTTGAGTTTCCAGCTTCTTCTGAGTCAGATTGATAGCTTCACTTTTCCCATTCAGATCAGTGTACAGAGAGTCAAACTTTCCATTGAAATACACTTGCAACTTCTGCTGTCCTTGAAGAATTTTTTCCATCATGGATTCCATCTTACTCTCTGTGGACTTTGGAGAGATGGGCTAGTACGAAGAGTTCCCGTAATTGCGAATGAAGTCGCTACTCTGGAGTGGTTTCTGGACAAATTGTTTCGCTCCAAAACCAGATTGGTTCCCCTCAAACTTGTATCCACCTTGCTGAGTGTTGTTGTTGAAGTTTCGGTTGTTGTTGTACCCAAATCGCTGACCCTGAAAACCAGAACCACCAACGTAGTTAACATCCTCCACTTCTTCTTCATCGATATTATCGACTCCATCAGCAAAATGTACTGTCTTCTTCGAGTTCCCAATCAGAATATCCAGCTTGGCTTGAACTTCAGCAATCTGTGATCCATCCACATTCCCATTATGTCTCTTTCGCTCAAGGTCTGCATTTTTGGTGCTATTGCTGGACTCAAAATTCTCAATAAGCACATAAGTATCATCTGGATACCTGGTATTGAAATTCCCATTGCTCGAAGCATCCAGAGCCATCGATACCTCCAATCAATCCCTCTGAACAAAATACCCAGCAGCTGAACATCAGAGTGCCCGTGATGTGGACAATCTCTCTGATACGATCTAAATCTCGTCCAAGCAGCCTTGAACGCTTCAGTCGGGCCTTGAGAAAACTGGGAGATCTTGTTCCTTATATCCTCAGATCGTGAATCATCATAGAAATTATTCATGAAAGCAGTCTTAGTCTCCTCTCAGGTAGTCAGTGATCTAAGAGGCAACTGCTTCAGCCAGTAAGTCGCATCTCCACCTAGAGAGTAGGAGAAAAACTTGAGGAAGAGGTAATTGTAGGACACTCCATTACTCTTGATGCTAGTGACCAAGTCCTTGAACTTCTCAATATGATCCATGGGGTGTTCATGAGAACGACCATGAAAATGGTGTTGACCCACAAGAGTGTAGTATGCAGGTTTCAGCTCAAAGTCATTTCTCTGATATGGTGGAGGGCGAATCGCTGATCGATTAGCATAAAACTGATCAGGCCTGTTGTACTCTCCAATTGTTCTACCACGATCAGCTTCAGCATTCCCAATGTTGGCGCGCGCAGCTGGCGCGACAATCTCACCAACAACAGCAAGAGGGACAATGACGTTTCCAGCTTCATCAAGTCGCTGCCCTCTCTCATTGCACACTTGACCCTCTTGGTCTCTCAGAACTCTAGCTTCATCAGGTCTTAATACCACTGTGTTATTCATCCCTGATGTTTGCTTTGCCTTTCTGTTTGTGCGTTCTGAACGTGCTAGCTTCTCTAACGATAGATTAACTAGCGGAGTGCTCTTGCTCCCTCTGGTTTCACGATTAGGCATGCACCTGAAACACAAAAATTGAGAACGTAAGTAATCAAAAATCGTTATGAGTATCGACCGACACTAATTAGTATCGATCGATACCGACGAACTTAGTCGAAACTCGACAGCTAAAATCTAATGACGAAATTGAGTTCCGCGGCAACGGCGCCAAATTTGATATGCTCAAATTAATACCCTAAAAATTACTAAAGCAGTTGATGCAGTATATCAGGGGTCGAACACAAGAACTCAGAGAAATCGCACAATAGATTGTATAGTATCAAATCAAACTAAGCAAATCAGATGAAACGAAAGCAATGAACAGTAAAAGAGTTGTAAATTCGATGGAGAGAATATAGGTCTAGGGTATTTCTCAGGAAATCAATGAATGCAGATAAACCAACTAATCCGGGTTCAGGTTACGCACGGTTCTTGAACTCAAATCACTAAAGTATAATTGACCAACTGTTGTTGCGAGAATTATCTAAATCTAACCTTCATAATCCCAAATCTCTTTGCAAATTCCTAAGAATAAACTAACTTTAATTTCAGGTTTGATATGTTCACAAATCAATTAAACCAAATCTCTTTGCGAATAATCAATTTGCTCACCTTAAGTTCTATCAGATTACTCAATTGCACTGTCGTGCCTAATTAATTAACCTAAGATCTAAGTTCTAGGTGATCAATCTAGATTTAGCTTTGAGAACAACCTAAGGCGAATAACTAATTCAGATTATGAACCCTAACAATAAATCAACCTAGCATTCAAAGAAATCCCTATGAGAAAACCTTAAACATAAAGTGGATCTACTCAAACATGGAAATTGAAGCAATAAACATGATTGAATAAATACTCAAATAGATAATAAGAAAGAGTAACAAAAGGGTTCGAAATCTTCTCTCGGACGAACAGAGTTTCAGACTTGTCTCCCTTCAAAAAGCTCTCTCCCAAAACCAAAGTAAAAATAAAGCGTAGCCATTAAAGTGGCTGTAAAATCCTATTAAATAACCTAAGTCACGTTTTGGGGCTTCTTGTAAATATTAAAGTCTTCTAGTCAATTTTTCAATTCTTCAACTCTTGGAAAAGTCGCGGGTCGTGTCTGCCTCGATGAGTATCGGTCGACACTCAGACTTTAAATCGGGTACTCAGCTCGACACTCAGACTTCAAATCGAGTACTCAACTACACGAACGTCTGCTTTGCTCCAAAATGTTCCAGAAGCTCCAATATCTCCAATTATGCTCCAAACGTGATAAAACCTATAAAAGACTCTAAAACACTACAAAATAGTAGAAAGACTCTATAAAACGGACTTATATCATGGCTTAAACGGGGTAAAAAACATGATATATCACAAAGCACACCAATGGGAGAAGAATTTGCCTTAAGAGTATATTGCAAGAGAGCTTTCCTTGCAAAATTGCTATCACCTTCTAGGGCGGCCAAGTTGAGAAATGAGATCTCAAGCTTCACCCAACGAGGGATTGAGACCTTCAATGAAGCATGGGAAATTTTTCTAAACTACAAATCTCAATGTCCCCATCATGGCTTCTCGAACGCCTCACTCTTGAGCACTCTCTACCGTGGAGCTTTGCCTAAGATACAAATACTCCTAGACACGGCCTCCAACGGTAACTTCTTAGCCAAAAATGTCAATGAAGCTATGGAACTAGTGGAAAACCTTGCTCATAGTGATGGCACATATGGCTACAAGGACCACTAGTGATTTTGAGGAACAAAGAGAACCAAAGAGATTAAGGTTCTCAATGATAAGATGGACAAGCAAGCCAATATGATTGACAAGCTTCTCAATGCTTCTCAAAAGCCAGTTCATTTTGTTGGAGATTTCGAGGAAAACCAAGGGTACCAAAAAGGAAGACGTGGACTTGAACACACGATGAAATCAACTATGTGGGTAACATATGTGGCTACCAAAGGGGTGGATTCAACAACAACTACCGAAACCACCCAAACTTCTCTTACCGGAACCCAGGTGTGGAGAATCCATAAGATCAAGTCTACCCACAACAACACCAAGGCAACCAAGGAGCTTAACAAAAGAATTTCACTCCTCAAAACCAAGGTCAAGCCTCAAACAATCATCGACAAAGCTCTGTTCCTAAAAATCAAATCAATTTCAAGGGAACCAATGTGGTTACCAAAACAAAGCTCCTTTCATGCCTCTACCCGGGTTTCAACAAAGTTTTCCCCTAAGGTCAAGCTAATAATTCTAAGCCTCAAGACATTGATTTGAATAGCATGTTTCACCAACTACTAAAGGTTCAAGCGGAAATTAATACAAGAGTGGATTGTTCATATAATGATCTCCACAACTAGATTGCGACATTCAGCTCAAGGTACTTTCCTCGGAAAACCGGAGCCAAACCAAAAGAGTATGTTAATGCTATTACTCTTAGAAGCGGCAAATAACTACGACAAAGAGAGGCCCCTAAGTTGATCGATGAGGACATCGAAGTTCAAGGTGGGGAGGAGATACTTGAAACCGATGAAGTTGTAGTTAAACACGGTATTGCGAGTAATGAAGACAAGGGTAAAGGATTTGTTGTTCAAGAGAAGTTCAGGGAGAAACCCAAGAGGGAATAAATGTTGTTTTTTTAACCATCATACGATCCCATGCTACTATTTCCGGGTTCCTATGATCTAGATTAACCCTCTCAAGTCTAATCTAGCATTAAGATCACTTAGTAAGAAGGGAAATCATTTAATCTAAGCCCTAAACATCAGATATCATCCATTAGATCACCCTAAATCTACCTCATCCCTAGATTCTAAGAGACTACTCACTAACCATGAAGAATCCAACAAATCTCATAGAGAAGAAGTTAAATCTCATGATTAGATGATTAAGAAATAAGATATAGATGAGAAAGATTCATAAAATAAAGCTTAAATTGCATAAACCAAAGAAGATATCTCTTACAAATCACTTAGAACCCTAGAAAGCAAGTGTTTTTGCTAGAGAAAAATATAGATTAGAAAATTAGGTTTAGCCATACTTAAAGATAGGTGGGCGACCGGGTCAACCCGGAACAAACAGGGTCTTGACCCAGTCGGGTCTAGGTCGCGAGCCTCTACACCGGACAGTGGTCAGCTGGTGTTTCTAGGCGGTGTAGGAAGGCTTTGGTCGAGAGCTTGGATACCGGGCTGGCTTGCAGCGGTGCAACGGCTCGGCATTCTCCCTGTCCGCTTTGGTCCAGCACTAGGCGAAGCACACCAGTGGGTCTTGGAGTGGTGTGGCATGTCCTGAAGCTGGGCACCGGTCGGTGCAGCCAGCCGAAATTATCCCTGCCCACACACTGGGTGATGCATACCGGTCGGTCAAGGAGCGGTATGGTATGTCCTGAAGCTGGGCACCAGTCGGTCTTGGGTCGTTGTAGCCGGCCGGTATTATCTCTGCCCACACACCGGGCGAGGCACACTGGTCGGTCAAGGGCCGGTGCTTCAAGCTGACGTAGTGGATCCTTCTTTAACACCGTGCGGTGAGGATTCCGTGATATCTCCCTGTTTTGCACGTGGCTTCATACCGGGTGGTGATGGTCTAGTGCTATGGGCAGGTGTGGTTAGTCCGAACCAACTCTTGCTTCTAGCCATTGTTAGTGGTGAGTTTATCACTCTCCGGTTTAGCTCAATTTAAACCAGAGACCGTATCGAGTAGTCCTGGTCATGATAGTTCGGGCCGAGAGGAAAATCCCGTGATCGGAGAACCGGCCTTAAAACCCGAGATGGGCACATCTCATCACGACGACCGACCTTAAAGCCCAAGAAAGGGTCAACTCGTCACAAAAAGGACCGGCCTCTGATATGCTCAAATTAATACCCTATTCAGATACTAAAGCAGTTGTCGTAGTATAGCTAGGGGTCGAACACAAGGACTCACAGAAACACACAATGGATTATATAGGTGAGAATTAAGCTAAGCAATTCAGATGTAATTGAAAGCAGTGCAGAAATTAAAAGTGTTGTAATTCAATTGGAGAAAGATAGGCTCAGGGTATTTCTCAGGAAATCAATGAATGCAGATAAAATAACTAACAGGATTCAGATTTAGCACAGTTCTTGAACTCAAATCACTAAGGTATAATTAACCAACTGTCGTTGCGAGAATTATCTAATTCTAAATATTAGGAATTCCAAATCTCTTTGCGAATCCTAAACTCTAAATTAGCTTTAATATCAGGTTTGATATGTTCACAAATCAATTAAACCAAATCTCTTTGCGAATAATCAATTTGCTCACCTAAGGTTCTATCCGGTAATTAATCGCACTATCGTGCCTAATCAATTATCCTAAGATCTAAGTTCCAGATTCGTCAACCTAGAATTAGCTTTGAACACAACCTAAGCGAAAAACTAATTCAGATGGTGAATCCTAATAAACTAATCAATCTAGCATTCAAAGAAATCCCTAATGAGAATCCCTAAACCTAACAAGAGATCTACTCAGACATGGAAATTGAATCAATAAACATGTTTGAATAAATACTCAATAGAAAATAAGAAAGAGTAACAAAAGGGTTCGAAATCTTCTCTCGACGAACAGCGTATCAGACTTGTCTCCCTTGAAAGCTCTCTCACAAATCCAGAATAAAATAAAGCGTAGCCAACAAAGTGGCTGTAAAATCCCTATAAATAACCTAAATCACGAATTGGGGCTTCTTGTAATTATTAAAGACTTCTGGACCAAGTTGCAATTCTTCAACTCTTCATTAAAGTCGCGGTTCGTGTCATGCTGCGATGGGTGTCGATCGATACCAGGGGGTATCGATCGATGCTTGACGTGAAATCGGGTACTCAGCAACACAAATTTCAGCTTTTCCCCAAAATGCTCCAGAAAGCTCCAATAACTCCAATTATGCTCCAAACGTGCTAGAACCTGTAAAAGACTCTAAAACACTACGAAATAACATAAAGACTCTATAAAACGGACTTATATCATGGCCTAAAAGGGGTAAAAACCATGATATATCAACTCCCCCAGACTTAGCCTTTGCTTGCCCTCAAGCAAATAGAAGACTAAACCAGAGAAAGAGGTTTGAAAACGCGAAGACTCACCTGTTCAGGAACCATCACAAAGATCCTTTTCCCAAGCACCCAAATGTTACCTAACCAGCTTTTGATCTAACCACCATGTACTTCTCTGTAGACATTCGCAGCTTTTCCAGACTCCACACAAAATCTCGCAGCATTGTTCAAATAAAGCCCTCATCACCAGTTTCATCGCTGCAGCCAATGTTCAAGAACCTTCTAGATTCTTTACCATACAATATCATGACAAGGAACCATCCAATTTCACACTTTTTGTATCACTTTCTCTCCCCCAGACTTATTTCTTATTATGTTCTCTCTTTTTTTAGATCTGCATATACACATCAAGGTCCGAAACGCGAGTATTGATGGTGTTTGCCACCGAATCCCTGGTTTTTTTTCCTCTCTATGTATCAAAGGTTTAGGCGAATAGTGGTATCACGGGAAATTTTTCTAACCTCGCTGTCAACCTTTGTGTGATCATTCCCTCTTAAGTAGAATAATGGGATCGCTGGAATTTTTCCTAACCCTCTACTCAGAAGAAAGTCATTTCATCTTTTATGCTCTTATTTATCAACTTATAACAGGGGAGAGAGATACCATAACTCTAAACACATGGGTTCCTTTGTCAGATATGAATGATGAATCAAGCTCTGTAAACACTAACCACATCGATGAAGTGCAGAAATTTGGCTCAGGCTTCAAAAAAACTCTGCTGGAGGCATGGATGTTTTCTAGTCAACTGGTCAGTCCTTGGATTTTTCATTAGTCGATCTATAGCTGATCCTGCAACACTGGTCACTCAAAAACAAAATCAACACAACAATTCAAGCACAAGATCATCATCTCCAACAAGTTTTGACTCAATAAAACAACGAATGACTCGATAAAACAACTGACTCTAAGAAAAAACAAACACAATGTCAGCAGACACCTCCCCCAGACTTGAACAACACTGTCCCCAGTGTTATCTAGCCTAGATTCAGTGAAAGGAAACAAAAGAACAGAATAGAACTAAGAGAAACAAGAAGTTACCGTGCTGGAACATCTGGTATCGATCGACACATAGCCTGGTATCGATCGATACCAGGCTTAAATCGATATGATGAACCGTCTATTCGCGATTGGTGTCGACCGATACCAGTGGGGTATCGATCGACACTAAGGCGATTTCGATTTTTGCTCCTTGTTTATCCTGACACAAACACAAAACGAACGAAAAATAAAAAGAAAAAAAATGACTCAAAAACAGACTCACCAGTGGGTTGCCTCCCACCAAGCGCTCGTTTAACGTCATTAGCTTGACTGTAACGCCCTCAGGCAGGATAAGAATGGGAGCTTGCACCGAAACAGGCTCCACAACTTGACATTGCTATCTTCAGAGTTTTGCTCAACAAACCCTCCACAAACTTTTGCCATTTTTCCTTCAGCTCCGAAGTAAGAAGTACTCTAGCCTTAGAAAATGGTTTCGAGGCTCCTTTGCACTTCACCTTATACTCAATCGGATTTCCATCATAGTTCTGAGGGGTCAAAGTGACATGGGGATTCTCGACTCTTTTACTCTTCACCTTCTTCTTTGTTTCCTTAGCCTTCTTGACAACTTCCTTGGGGATGTTGGGCAGTTCAATCGAGACGTCTGTGCCAATAGGCACGTCATGAGGCTCTTCCAAAAGATCAACTGCTAGCGACTTTCCTCTAACAATAGTGAAGCAAAAGACATGTGTGGGAGCACCTCTAGGGGGAATGGCATCATAGTAGACATCTTCGTTAATGTAAGAGAAAGAGAGTCTCTTATTAGGTGTGTCTATGATCGCGCCAGCAGTAGCCATAAACGGTCGTCCCAGGAGCAAAGACACTTCATATCCTTCGCTCATCTCCACAACCTGAAAATTAGTGAGCACCAAACAATCTCCTACTTTGATCATCAAATCAGAGATTGTACCATATGGAATTGAGGTTGAAGAGTTCGCGAATGTGATAGATGTCGTGGGAGATCGAATATCAGCTCTCAACCGCTCTGCAATTGCCTTTGACATGACATTGACACTAGCCCCTGAGTCAACGAGAGACTCTTTGAACTCAACTCCAGAGATAGAGCATGGAACCATTGCTGAAGTTCAAGCCAAGCTGGATTTCCTGATCGGGAAGAATCAGAAAGCGGTCCACTTTGCTGCTGAGGATGAAGTGGAAGATGTTAACTATGTTGGTGGTTCTGGATTTCAGGGTCAGCAATTTGGGTACAACAACAACCGAAACTTCAACAACAACACTCGTAATTACGGGAACTCTTCGTACCAGCCTATCCCTCCAAAGTCCACAGATAATAAGATGGAATCCATGCTTGAGCAGATTCTTCAGGGACAACAAAAACTGCAAGTGGATTTCAATGGTAAAATTGACCATCTGTATACTGATCTGAATGGGAAGATTGACCATCTCAATGGGAAAATCGAGGCTCTCAATACCAATCACAGGATGCTGGAAACGCAAGTAGCTCAGACTGCAGCAAATGCCAAGGGAAAGTCGGTTCATTCACACAATGCACACGTCAATGCAATCAGCTCAAGTGCAGAAAATATCGATGAGGATTCAGAAATCGTCAGGGCATCGATCGATACTCCCCTGTATCGATAGATACCAGTCCAGACACTTGCACGAGAGGATCCAAAATCACAAGTATCGATCGATACTCCTACAGTGTCGGTCGATGCTGAGACGCAGGTTGAGAAGAAGCCTGAGATTTTCAAGGAGAGGGTGTATATACCCAAGATACCTTATCCTATGCCTCATATTATGACAAGGAAGGAATGGGAGGACGCTAGATGCAAGGCTTTGCTGGATAAGCAGAATGTGGAGCTTCCTTCTGATGATGATGTATCTGCTAGGGATGATTCAACTTCAGTAGTATCGATCGATACCCTACCTGGTGTCGATCGATACCCCTCGCAAATCGGGCCAGAAATTGTGAAAACACGTGAGTTGATCGAAGAAAGAGTTCGCAAGCCCAAGAAGCTGAATCCTATTCCTCAACACCTCAGAGATCCCATTTCTCCAAAGTAACTGCGTGGCTTTGAGACGATGGTACGAAGGATCTCCCAGGAATCATCTTTTGAAGAAGCTCTAGAACACCGTCCTCTGCTAAGTCACTTCAAAGATTGCAGAGAAACTCTAGAAGAGATCAAAGTGCTCTTTATCGAGGTAAGACGCAAGTCACTACCGCTGAGGGAGTTTACCCAGAGGGAAGAACCAGGGAAATTCCCGGTTCCATGCTCTATCTCTGGAGTTGAGTTCAAAGAGTCTCTCGTTGACTCAGGGGCTAGTGTCAATGTCATGTCAACGGCATATGCAGAGCGGTTGAGAGATGATATTCGATCTCCCACGACATCTATCACATTCGCGAACTCTTCAACCTCAATTCCATATGGTACAATCTCTGATTTTATGATCAAAGTAGGAGATTGTCTGGTGCCCACTAATTTTCAGGTTGTAGAGATGAGCGAAGGATATGAAGTGTCTTTGCTCCTGGGATGACCGTTTATGGCTACTGCTGGCGCGATCATAGCCACACCTAATAAGAGACTCTGTTTCTCTTACATTGACGGAGATGTCTACTATGATGCCATTCCCCCTAGAGGTGCTCCCACACATGTCTCTTGCTTCACTGTTGTTACAGGAAAGTCGCTAGCAGTTGATCTTTTGGAAGACCCTCCTGACGTGCCTATTGGCACAGACGTCTCGATTGAACCGCCCAGCATCCCCAAGGAAGTTGTCAAGAAGGCTAAGGCAACAAAGAAGAAGGTGAAGAGAAAAAGAGTCGAGAATCCCCATGTCACTTTGACCCCTCAGAACTATGATGGAAATTCGATTGAGTACAAGGTGAAGTGCAAAGGAGCCTCGAAACCATTTTCTAAGGCTAGAGTACTTCTTACTTCGGAGCTGAAGGAAAAAGGGCAAGAGTTTGTGGAGGGTTTGTTGAGCAAAACTCTGAAGATAGCAATGTCAAGTTGTGGAGCCTGTTTCGGTGCAAGCTCCCATTCTTATCCCTCCTGAGGGCGTTACAGTCAAGCTAATGACGTTAACCGAGCGCTTGGTGGGAGGCAACCCACTGGTGAGTCTGTTTTTGAGTCGTTTTTTTTGTTGTCCCTGAAGAATCTGCTCAAGCATGGATTCCATCTTATTCTCTGTGGACTTTGGAGGGATGGGCTGGTACGAAGAGTTCCCGTAATTGCGAGTGTTGTTGTTGAAGTTTCGGTTGTTGTTGTACCCAAATTGCTGACCCTGAAATCTAGAACCACCAACATAGTTAACATCTTGCACTTCATCCTCAGAAGCAAAGTGGACCGCTTTCTGATTCTTCCCGATCAGGAAATCCAGCTTGGCTTGAACTTCAGCAATATGCGATGCATCAATTCCTCCAGCCTGCTTCTTCCGCTCGGAATCAGCATTCTTGGTGCTATTACTAGACGCCAAGTTCTCAATTAGCACAATCGCATCATCTGGATACCTGGTGTTGAAGTTCCCATTACTCGCAGTATCCAAAGCCATCTGGTACCTCCAATCGATCCCTCTGTAGAAAGTACCCAGCAGCTGAACCTGATTGAACCCATGGTGCGGACAATCCCTCTGATATGACTTGAAACGAATCCAAGCTGCTTTGAGTGCCTCGATTGGACCTTGAGAAAACTGAGAAATTTTGTTCCTGAGCTCTTCGGATCTCGCATCATCATAGAAATTGCACATGAATGCATTCTTCGTCTCATCCCATGTAGTTAGCGACCCGGGAGCTAACTTCTTCAGCCAATAAGCAGCATCCCCACCAAGAGAGTACGGGAAAAGTTTGCAGAAAAGGAGCTCGTTAGGCACTCCATTGTACTTCATACCAGTGACCAAATCCTCGAACCTTTCGATATGATCCATGGGATGCTAATGAGGTAGGCCATGGAAATGATTCTGACTTACAAGAGCGTAATACGCAGGTTTCAGCTCGAAGTCATTCCTCTGAAAAGTCGGGATGCGAATCGCAGATCGATTGGCATAGAACTGATCAGGTCTGTTGTGCTCAGCAAGTGTTCTACCTCGATCAACCGCAGCATTCCCAACGTTGGCGCGCGCAGCTGGCGCGACAATCTCAACAACAGCAGCAAGAGGGACAATGACGTTTCCAGCTTCATCAAGTCGCTGCCCCATCTCATTACACACTTGACCCTCTTGGTCTCTCAAGACTCCAGCTTCATCAGCTCTTAATACCACTGGGTTGTTCATCCCTGATGTTTGCTTTGTCTTTCTGTTTGTGCGTTCCAAAAGTGCTAGATGCTCCAAATTCAGTTCAACTAGCTGAGTTCTCTTGTTCCTTCTGGTTTCACGAACGAACATACATCTGAAACCAAAGCACTAGACAAGGCACGTAAGTAACCAAAAAAATACGTTGAGTATCGACCGATACCAAGTGGTGTCAATCGATATCAGCAAAAGAAGACGACGAGTATCGACCGATACTACAGAGTATCGATCGATACCGACGAGCTTAGTCAAAATTCTCAGCTAAAATCTAATGGCGAATTGAATCCCCGGCAACGGCGCCAAATTTGATATGCTCAAATTAATACCCTATTCAGATACTAAAGCAGTTGTCGTAGTATAGCTAGGGGCCGAACACAAGGACTCACATAAACACACAATGGATTATATAGGTAAGAATTAAGCTAAGCAATTCAGATGTAATTGAAAGCAGTGAAAAAATTAAAAGTGTTGTAATTCAATTAGAGAAAGATAGGCTCAGGGTATTTCTCAGGAAATCAATGAATGCAAATAAACTAACTAACATGATTCAGATTTAGCGCAGTTCTTGAACTCAAATCAGTAAGGTATAATTAACCAACTGTCGTTGCGAGAATTATCTAAATCTAAATCCTAGGAATTCCAAATCTCTTTGTGAATCCTAAAGTCTAAATCAGCTTTAATATCAGGTTTGATATGTTCACAAATCAATTAAACCAAATATCTTTGCGAATAATCAATTTGCTCACCTAAGGTTCTATCAGGTAATTAATCGCACTGTAGTGCCTAATCAATTATCCTAAGATCTAAGTTCCAGATTCGTCAACCTAGAATTAGCTTTGAACACAACCTAAGCGAAGAACTAATTCAGATGGTGAATCCTAATAAACTAATCAACCTAGCATTCAAAGAAATCCCTAATGAGAATCCCTAAACCTAACAAGAGATCTACTCAGACATGGAAATTGAATCAATAAACATGTTTGAATAAATACTCAATAGAAAATAAGAAAGAGTAACAAAAGGGTTCGAAATTTTCTCTCGACGAACAGAGTATCAGACTTGTCTCCCTTGAAAGCTCTCTCACAAATCCAGAATAAAATAAAGCGTAGCCAACAAAGTGGCTGTAAAATTCCTATAAATAACCTAAATCACGAATTGGGGCTTCTTGTAATTATTAAAGACTTCTGGACCAAGTTGTAATTCTTCAACTCTTCATTAAAGTCGCGGGTCGTGTCATGCTGCGATGGGTGTCGATCGATACCAGGGGGTATCGATCGATGCTTGACGTGAAATCAGGTACTCAGCAACACGAACTTCAGCTTTGCTCCAAAATGCTCCAGAAAGCTCCAATAACTCCAATTATGCTCCAAACGTGTTAGAACCTGTAAAAGACACTAAAACACTACGAAATAACATAAAGACTCTATAAAACGGACTTATATCATGGCCTAATAGGGGTAAAAACCATGATATATCAGCCTCCGAGATTTACAGATCTCTTTCTGATCTTGAAGGGATTTTCGGGAAAGTTTCCTTTTCCTTAATGAACTAGGAAAAGGAAGTTTTCCCTTTCGAAACCAACTTCAAATCTTATAAATAGGGATACTAGCACCTCATTCGATTTCATTCACAATCATCACGAGAGACAAAAGGGAGATCGAAAGCTTAAATTTACTAGTTCTTATTTCTTGTGTTTCCGAGTTACCTTCTCCGATTTACGATCTTGTACTTTACCGAGCTCAAATCAATAAAACGAGATTCTGATCATAAGTTGACTATTTCACCCCTTGTGTGATTTTTACAATCAACAATAGGCCCCGTCTGTGGAGAAAGATTATAACTTATTCGGATTTCAGTGAGTAACTCGGTAATGGTTGAACTACAAGACGATCAGATGGATAACCGTAACCTCGAACAAAACAACGACCTCAATAATCGCAATCCAACCAACGGACACGACGACATACCACCTCGAGCTTCGGTAGATGCTGAAACAACCGCGACAGATCAATTCGATCAATACGCGCTCATGCAAGCTATGTCAGCACAGCTGGCCGACCTCACTATGAAGAATGATGAATGGTTCAACTTTTTATTTGCGAATCAGACGGAAATCTTTTGGCTCAGTGTCTAACTCAAGAATCACAAAATCTGCAGGGATGTAGCCATTACCAATCTTCGTTGGCAAGTCCTCTAGAATACCAAGTGAAATCTTCACAGAGCAATCAACAAACACCAAAGAGACTATACATGGTTTGAATGATGTGAGACCAAGACGCTTGGCAACATAATAAGGCATGAGATATACACTAGCTCTCAAATCGCAAAGAGAGCGCTCAAAGGTTATAAATCCAATTTGCATTGAAAGCACTAACCTCCCTGGATCACCCAATTTCTTAGGCATCCTACCTTGCAACAAAGTGATGCACTCCTCTGTAATCATTATCACACCTTCTTCA
The DNA here is from genome assembly GCA_030161315.1 of Eutrema japonicum. Taxonomy (NCBI): domain Eukaryota; kingdom Viridiplantae; phylum Streptophyta; class Magnoliopsida; order Brassicales; family Brassicaceae; genus Eutrema; species Eutrema japonicum. The sequence continues at coordinate 26,025,272 of BSQW01000007.1, forward strand.
CTAGTGATCTTGTTGGTGACCATGTCTTTGACATATTTCTTCAAAGCAGGAACTATCTGAACTGCATCAACAAAAGGAAGTCTCACAGAAAGTTCATTCACAAGAGCCTTGCATTTTGCATGCTCAAGATATCTTTGTGTCTTCTTCGAGCGCTTTGGGTAAGTAACCTTAGGCACATAGACACGTGCTGGTGGAGCTACATGTTCCTCAACTGCCTCATGAGGTTCAGACGAAGTATTTGTCGCTTCTGCTGCACCAGTCTTCTAAGTCTATGATCTCAGTAGTCGTCTTGTTCTTTTTAGAATCAACCACATTTTCAATCTCTTTCCCATTCCTCAACGTGATTGCTTGGACAAACTCATTTTTTGGATTATATTCACCTTTTCCTGGAAGAACTCCACTAGGCCTTTTAATTGGTTATGTTGTGTGAGTTACATGAGTGTCAAGTTTCTTCACATGAGTCTGGATGGCTTTAAACTTGTTGTTGAGATCCTGATACATCCCATCTACCTTGACATTCATCTCATTAGCCGTCTTCTGTTGATTTATCATCAACTGTTGCATCATTGCTTCAAGCTTAGACTCCTGGTTAGACTGAGGGTTAGAGAATTGTTGTTTCTGCTGGAAACCACCCTGATTCTGAAAATTGTTCTGCCCCGAATATTGCACGAACGATTTTCCTTGAAAATTATGTGCAAATGGCACTGATTCTGCACGCCTGGCTGTTGAAATCCCTCGGAGAATATGTTGACGCCCTGGTTTTTTACGAACAGTTTCGGCTGAAAAGTGTGCATTCCCTGATTTTGTACGCCAGTGTGTTGTGGATAAACATGATCTTGAGGGTTATGTTGTGCCTTAATTGCTTCCTGGATGTGTTTTTTGATTACTCGAATTGAGTAGTTGCAAGACTCGAGTGCTCCCATAATCATATGTACTCGTTTTCGGGGTTTTGGGATTGTGTGATTCTCAGGTTGCTCTTCGCGATCTAGCTTTGGTGGTTCGACGTCGGTGATATCTTTTGCTTGCACAGGATTATCCGTGGTTTGTCTATCGGTGTTAACACGTCGACGACCTCCGCCCCGGCGAGACATGATGTTAGGTCGGAGAGCGCCTTGAGTTGAGATCTCACCCTTTCTGAAACTCTGCAGTAGCAGGTCCTTGAGGTGTCGGCATTCCTCGGTGCTATGGCCTTTTCTTTTATGAAATTCGCAGTAGGGCTCAGGGTTGCATGCGAGTTTTTCTGGCTCGTCATTTGGTTCTTCCGGCCTGATCCATGTATTCCAGGGTTGTTGTGGTGGGATAGCGATAACTTGGTGCATCGAAGCTCATCGTTTGAAGTAGGAACGTAGCTCGCGAGCTTCGTCTCTGAGTTTCTCTTTAGTTACGGGATGCCTTGATAGGACATATTGATTATCTTTAGCGGCCTCTTCTTCTTCCTCAATAATGTACGTATGCGACTTGTGCAGGGCGTCTTCTAGGGCCTGAGGTCGGTTGCGATGGATTTCTTTGTGAAAAGCCGATTGATACCATGTTGCTCTGTAGAGGGCTTCGATCGCAGCATCGTCATCGATGGTACAGTGGGTGACCACCGATTTGAAACGGTTCATGAAGTCTCTTAGAGGTTCGTTTGGTTTTTGTATGAGGGCCCATAGTTCGGCGTTCTTTGTCTTCTTATTGATGAACATGGTGAAGAGTTTGAGGAACTTGGTTGTGAGCTCGTTATAGTTGTCGATCGAGTTTGCTTCGAGTTGGGAGAACCAATCGAGCGCATTCCAGCGAAGATTTTCTATAAAAGTTTGACATTTTGAAGCATCATGTTCCTCCTCGTTTTGGAATTTGAAACGATTCATCATGATGCTGAAGGAGGTCATAAAGTGTCGAGGGTCTGAATTGGCTTCGTACTGTGATTTTGAAACTCTCTAGACGCCAGACTGGGATGTTGATAACTCCTTGTGTGAACGGGATTTTCTATGTCTCCTGGAACACACGGTCGATCTCGGGTGCCGAGCTGGTGGCTTGATGAAATTTGGATCTCATATCTTGGAGTTGGGTTTTGAAGTTTTCGAGCTCCTGATCTAGAAATGCATGATCGGTGATGAGAGGTGTGGGTTCAAGAAATCAAAATTCTCTAGAAGAGCACAAATTAGCACAAGAATCACCAAGCCTAATCATTTTCGAGTCTAATCTCAAGGTTTATGTTCAAGTGAATGCATTTCTCACTCAAAATCATGAAGTTTTTACTTAAGAGAAAGTTCTTGATTCTCATGAAAAGTTTGAGTGAATACATTGGGAATGAAAACAAAAATGATAAAAACGTTGGAAGATCCAGAGAAAGAAGAGGAAAACAAGCTTGTACCAACTTGAATCGCCAATTTTGAGCAAGAGATGAAAGAGCTATGAGCAGTTGATGGTGGTAGTGGTCTTGGTCGCGACAAAGAGGAGGAAGAAGACTTATCTGGTCGGGTCGGGTGACTTACCTGGGTGGCTACACCGGGCGAAACGCTGGGCAATAGCTCAGACCAGTGGTCAATAGATCCATTTCTCAGAGCGTTGGACAATAGAGTGATTCGTTAGTTTCAGCACTCACACCGGTCCAGCTCCATACGGTGCATGCAAGCCAGCGCATGCAAGGGCTAATCACCTATGGTCCCAACACCGGCCAGTCTCCATCCGGTGCACAAGGCCGGTGCTGCCTACACCGGACCAACCGTGGTCAGTGCTCTCATCCAGCATTTCCCCTGTTTTTGGTCACGTCTCAAAACCCGGCTATCTTCATCCGATGTGTGCAAGTCGGTGCTCTCACACCTGGCCAACTTCATCCGGTGTACAAGGCTGGTGCTGTGCACCACACATTAGCACCACGTACTAGGCTCGCCCGGTGTTGACCATTTCTCTACTCTACACACTCTTGTTTGCAAGACATCACCTCTTAGACCATCAAGAGGCATATAGACACTTAACAAAGACATTAAAGAGAACTAGAAAAGATGAAAAACATATTTAAAAAAAAGTATGTACAAGGATAAACATGGGAATGTCTCCCAATTGCACTTTGTTCAACATCATTAAGTTCTTCAGAACAAAAGGTAATGCAAAAAAAGTAAACTAAAAATGGCACACACTAAGCACACGAAAATAGAATTCTTTAAACACATATTTATAGACTTTCTCTCTTGTTTCTGTCGGTTTTAGGGTATAGACTTAACGGGATTCGAACAGATTTGAAAATGGGCTTACGGGACCAAAACAGGAGCTGGCCGTGGGTCCAATGTCTCTGACCGCGGTTAAATGTCACTACTAAAATTTGATTTTCTGCCACCATTAAGTTTTTGCATTCTTGCTTTTCTTTATATTTTTTTGATGACTTACTTGCTTATACAGTTTGCTACTCCCTATGTTCTATATTAAGTGATGTTTAAGGTTTTTTCCCACACATTAAAGATTCATTTAATTTTTATTTTTTATATACTAAAAACATCATTTATTGTACATTTAAACACAAATCAACCAATAAAAAAATAATCTGCAAAATACAAAGAGTCAAAAATATTTAAAAAAAACTATTTAATTTTGTTTTGATTTGTGAGAACATCACTTATTTGAGAACAAAAAAAACCTCCAAAACATCACTTATTATAGAACGGAGGGAGTATAATCAAGGAACGTAAATATTTATTTGCTTAATGAAATACACCTAAAGATTCCCAACAATTATATCGCTAATGATTAGTTTTAAAATACCTTAAAATCTAAACGTGTAGCAAATTAATGGCATAATTTCTAGTAAAGAATATTCGATAATATGCTAAAAACAAATGAAAGTTATAACCTTAAATCAATTTTAATTTACTAACAATATAATCTATTAAATATACAAATGTAAATGTACAACAACTATGTTAAACTTTTTCAAATATCGATATACTTGTTACATGAATAAGTAAACATTTTTTTGTTACATAAATATTTTTATAGGTTAGATAGATTTAGGGGTTTAGTTTTGTACTTATTAAATAATCAATCAAACTCTAATTTTGTACGACAACAGAAAATTTCATTAAAAATTATTATTTTAGATTAAATATAAAAATACAGTTGCATATATTTAAACGCAAATCAAAATCCAAACATTAATGAAATATAATTCAGCTCACGTTTTTTTTTTGGGGTAAAAAAACTGAACTTTATTCAACTAAAGCAAAGAGTTTAACAAGTCTTGAAGGGTATGTTTTTCGAGCGAGTCCGCCTTTACATTGCTCGATCCACCAATGTAATCTAGCTCAATTTATACATGCTTTTCAATGCAAAAAAAACATAACAAACGAATCGAATCATGCCAAAAATCGAATATCTATGATTTTTATATATGCCACCAGTAAAATATATTTCTAGATCCGCCACTGGGTGTGTCGGTTGGAAACTGATGCGTGTGCGGGATGTTTCTAACTTATTGACAGCAATTGCGATAGCGGTGTAGCAAAAATATTATAAAAACATAGGATATAAATTTATATAAAAACCAAAAACTATATTAGTATAAGAATTTTTTTGAAATTATATTTTTAAATTACCTAACTTTTTTAAAAAGTTTAAGATTGATATCATTTTTTATAGACAATAAATGTATTTATAATTAAAACATATTTTAGTTTAGTTAATATATTTATATATAAATAATATTTGATAGAAAAGAATAATTTTTCACATATATTTGTTAATTTTATTAATATTTAAAATTATTTAAAAAAAAATTGAACCACTTGCAACCGCAATCGCTTGCGGAATGAGCTTTTAGTTTAGAGCGGTTCAGAGCGGTAAAAAGCGGTTTCTGTGATTGGTGTCAACCGCTAACAACCGCAACCGCCCGTGAACTCTACGTTTACAGGTGGTAACGAGAGAACTTAAGGGCTTAACTGGTCTAAACGCAGCGGTTGTGGTTGCGGGTGTGTAAGCTTGCCGAAGGGGGCGGTTGTAGTTTCAAACGTTATTGAGTGGTAAATGCGACTGGTCTAGCGGTTGGAAACTGATGCGTCTACGTGATATTTCTGACTGGTTGACAGCGGTTGCGAAAGCGTTTTAATATAAAATTTATTAAAAACATATGTTATGTAATTTATATATAAAATCTATATTATTATAAGAATTGCTTTTTGAAATTCTATTTTAAAAAAAATCTAATTAAAATCAAAAAAATTAAAATTGAAAATATTTTATACACAATAATTTTTTTTTCTTTTACAAATATTTATTTATAATTACAATATATGTTAGTTTAGTTAATATATTTATATATAAATAATATTTGATAAAAGAGAGTAATGTTTTATATATTTATTAATTTATTAATATTATTTTAAAAAAATTGAACCACCTGCAATCGCCTGCAAGCATTTGCGAAAGAGGGCGATATTAGTTTCAAACGTTATTGAGCGATTTATGCTACTGGAATGGTGGTTGGAAACTGATGCGTATACGTGCTATTTATGACTCGTTGACAGCGGTTGCGATAGCGATTTAATATAAATTTGTCAAAAAACATATGATATGTAATTTATATAAAACAAAATCTATATTATAATAAGAATTGTTTTTTGAAATTCTAGTTTTTAAAGGAATCTAATTAAAAAAAAAAGTTTAAAATTGAAAATATTTTAAATACAGAAAATTTATTTGTTTTTTATTGTTCTTTTACAAAAATATATTTATAATTACAATATATCTGACGACAAAAAAAATTACAATATATCTCAGTTTTTAGTTCACATATTTATATATATATAATATTTGATAAAAGAGAGTAATTTTGTTTGATATTTGTTAATTTTTTAAATATTTAAGTTTATTTAAAATAAATTAAAATTAAAAAAATTGAACCACCCCCGCACTCGTCCCCAACCGTTAACGCTTGCGGGAATAAGCTTTTGATTTACGGTGATTCCAAACGGTCTGGAGCGGTACGAAGCAGTTTTCGTGATTGGTATCAACCGCTAATAACCGCAATGGCTGGCAAACACAACATTTACGGGTGGTAGCAAGAGAACCAATCAACACCGCAAACTCCAACTTGAAGAGGGTGTTAAACTGTATATTTCGGAAGCAATATCATTGTTTCCACTTTTAAACAATCTATATATCTCCATGTATTCTTTGGTTATGGATCTTTACCATTTTATGACTTTTCTCTATCGGAATATATACTTTGCTTCTATATATTATTCAAAAGCTTTAACTCTTTGTTCAGAATTCGTGCTTTCTTAGAAAGGTGTCGGGAGGATAATTGACCTCTCGTCTTCGTTATTTTTTCTCAATGGTATTCGTATTTAATTATCATACTCCATAAAAATGTATTGTCCTTCAAAATTACTCGATTTCCTATTTGAATTTTATTGTTCATTGACTCATCCAAGGTGCCCAAAATATATCTGTCTAGAAGAGATTATTTTCCACGATTTGTATAATATTATAGTGACAAGTCCACAGTTTTCGTGTTCATTGAGGAGTTTTCCTTTCCACATTTTCAAATACTATAATAAGTCAGAGTTATTATTTTATTTTCTTCCTCTTTTAATAGATTCTCAAGACATGGGTGGCTGAGAATAAGGAGTATTGAGTTTTCAATTGGAAGTCGTAAGCGAATAAAGCTATAATCTTCTATATATTTGGAATTCTAACCGATTAGTTTCCTTCAAAAAGAATTATTCTCTTTGAGAATTTTTCTTCCAAACTTATGTTAATATTATACATTGACTATTATGATATTTTTTCCCCCTTTATTATTGACTTTTCTCCTGAGAGGGGCAAATTAAACATTTTCTGATTTGGTTAGTCAAGATGTGATACGTTTGTTCTTATTCTCTTATAATGATGTTGAGATATATTAGTTAAGTATTTTCTATACTTTTTGGAAATAGCATGAAGGTTTCTATGAGGTTTCTTAGTCATTTCTTACACATCATATGTGACTTTCACGCAGTCCTCATAGATCAAGACAACAAAATTCGGTCTAAACATTGCCTGCTTAGATACTTTGTATTCTGCCATAAGATCACCTTAGCTAATTATGGTATTAGTCATCAGTGATAAATAATGTATATACTTATAACTTGGTGGATGATGACATGCGATAAGAGTAATCTTTGTTTAAAGAATGGAAACATATCTATTTGTATCAGTCGTTCCACTTGGCGTGGTTGTACAAGAGCCATTCAATTCTAACATAAATATTTAAAAGTTTTGTGTGGAATGAAAAATATGTAGCTAACAAGATTTGTAATGACCTCTTGCTAATTAAGTGCCGTGTTAAACGAGTTGATTATTATCATGCGTTCGTGTGCATGAAGTTCTCTAGACCTGTGTTTGGAACCAAACATGCATGGAAGTTAATCTTATTCACTATGTCCGTACTAGAAACCATGGCACGATTCACTCGTTGACCTCAAGTGATCTAAAGTGAATTTATGTTAAACTCTTTGAATGGTATTGAAGTATTATGACACCAATTTCTTGGGAACCTGAATGTTAGTCCTACATGAAGCTGCTTCATCGTGAAGAATTAAGATTTTTTTCCTAAATAGTTTCTAAAATTTCAGATTGCAATAAAAAAAACAGAGAGATTAAAATACATTCCTAGATTGTTAAGGTTATTTTGAATGAATATTAATTGCCCAGGAGTTTTTTACTCATTCTTCCATCTTCTTTGAAAAGTATTGTAGTTCTACCGCAGATAAAACGATACTAGCTAGAGATCGCCACTTCTCGTTTTTGTCCATCATGTCTACGTATAAGAAGTTTTTATCAATAAAACTTGCATTTCCCATTAAAAACTAGCAACTAAAAAGTTGTCCATAAAGTGTATGTTGTAAATCACATGTACAAAATATAATAGTAAAGCGTGAGTAGACTAAAATTAATTGTTTAGTTAAATAGACTAATATACAATATACTTATCAATTTTAAGGTGTTAGGTTTGATGGAAAAATTATGATAGAAAAGTTTTAATAGGGCAAAACATATTATGAACAAGTTTTTGATAGATAAATACCAAAAATGACAATAATGCTAATTTGTGAAATTGGCCATCTTGTCTGAATGAACCATTGGCAAGGCGGTTCGGAGCATGGTAAGCTCCCTACATTACCAAGACTCAAGAGACTCGCCGAAGCTTGCACTTCTCTTCCAAAGATAGTTCAAGTCGTCACGCATGCAGAGTTTTATCCAAAATATCCTAATTTCCTTTGTTTATTTAATTCAGTTTTGTTTTTCGTGAATAACCATTATTTTTGTTGATCAAAAAATTTTACATTTCACCTAAAAATTGTGAAATTGGTAAATCCACAAATATTTTCTTGAAAAGAGGATAGAATGAGTAAATGTTTTGATTAAATATTTGGTTTCTTGAACCAAAAGAAGGATGGTGTTAATTGCTAGAGATTTTTAAGTACCTTGAGTTAACAAGATCTATTAAAAATAATATGTTCATGTGTTGGTCCAAAACATTTAATGGACAATAAGTAGACAAGATGTGAATTCATCTGACTCACTACTAGCCGTGCATGGATTGGCTGCTTAAGAAATTTCTGCACTCTATTCACTTGAATGTGACATATATATACCCAATTTAATAGTGGTAATTGGTACTTGCTTGCAAGTATATATATACGCACTTATCAGACCAGGTTGTATTATTGTCAACATATCTTTAGAGCTGTTATAACTTGGAACTGAAGAATGGTAAGTCTAATGTTCTTCAGTTCGACTTCAGTTCTATGCTCTTCTCCATCAAAAACTGTCAAGGCTAGGTAATGATTTATAATTGTAATGCAAAAAATGGACCCAAAAGACTATACTCAATATCATTAATTATCTTATAATTGGCTTATCTGATACATCAAATTCATTCTTTCTTCTACAGTCTAGACTTCGAGATGAAGAAACTTGGTAAGATTTTTCTTATCTTGACTATTATAACTGTGATCTGAGTGTATTTTTTTCATAACCTTGTGGTCCTTATCCTTGCTCAGGTGGTTGCTCGAAACTTGTCCGTAACGTGAATTTGGAGAAACTAAAGAACAATTATTTGTTTCCTGAAGTAATTTCATGATCTCCTTTATTTTATACGTATCCAATTGGTGATTTCATATTTCACTGACAGATTAAAATTGTGTAAATAGATAACCAAACGTGAGCTTGAGCACATTGAAAAGCATCCAAATGTACAATTGATAAGCCTTGGGACTGGTGATACAACAGAGCCTATACCGGAGCAAATAGCCTCAAACATGTCTAACGTATGAGTTATTTTATTTTATTTACATTTCTTCTCCGTTTTTTGTTTCTTCTAATTTTGCATGTTCGTTAAGCCCTAAAACCTAACGAATATGATCAACAAAAATATTAGCTCGTTTTCATGTGTCGTCGGCCTTATTTTGTCTCTAGCCAATATTAGCTCGTTTTCTCCTTTTATTTCGTATATTATAATAGGATAATATGAAAAAAACTTTGAGTTATTTTGGGGATACTATGAAAAATCATACTAATCCTTTGTCAATATTATGCCTTTCGTGAATATCTCGTCTCGTGTCCCATTAGACTTTAGTGCAGCAAGAGAAGCCATGTGTTTCTTTGTCAAATATATATGCTTTTGTAATTTAGTGTACTAGCTTTTATAGTGTAAACTTTGTTTGACTTGCATTAACTTTGGTTGTGTTAAATTAGTTTTACCGCTGTCTATTTTTCCCTCGGTATTTCCTTGTAGATGTGAAGGTATTGAATACTTTTTTTTTTTTTTTTTTAACTTTTGAAAATTGAAATATCAGTTAAATCATGAGTTAATTTGTGATAATTCGCAGAAAAGACGCACTTCATAAATAAATAGTGCGTTTAATTCCACATAATTGTTTTTTTTAAAAGTGAATTTTTAAAATCATTGCTAAACTACACTATTCAAAAAGATCATACTCAAAATGTAAATTACAAAATTTTCGAAAATATTACAAAATATATAATCAAAAGATTTTGCAAATAAAAAAACATGGTCATGGTATTACTCTTAAATCCTTTGGCAATTAGTAACATGTGTGTTGGGTTTTGATTATTCAGTTCGCACATGGCCTATCGACTGTAGAAGGATATAGAGGGTATGGACTGGAACAAGGGGATGAGGTAATTATGGTCTACTTTTTATTTGTTTTGAACAAAATATTGTATCACATAATTTGTGTCAATTTACTATTGTTGTTTATTTATAGGGTAATTTTGTTTATATTTGTAAACCGAAAGAGGGATCTGAGCATTAAGTTTTCGTTGTCTATGCTAATTAGATATGTTAATTAGAGGATTACCTAATATTTTCTATATAGCCTCACTTTGTTTGCATTTTGATTCTCATATTACATGCGATATATATGAGTATTTAAGTAGGGAGTCTCTTCCTCTATATTGACATATTTCTTAATTTGGTTTTACCAGACACTGCGAAAAGCTATTGCTGATACGTTCTATGAACATTTGAGCGTGAAAAGAAACGAAGTTTTTGTATCAGATGGTGCACAAAGCGATATTTCTCGTCTTCAAGTATGCATCCAAGTTCTGCTTATTTTGAGTTTTGTTTTTTGACACATTCTTTTGACGTTTTGCTTATTTGAGTTTTTTCTTCAGCTACTCTTAGGTTCCAATGTTACAATTGCTGTGCAGGATCCTACCTTTCCGGTAATGTCAGCGTATTTATTTTATGTTACACTCTTACTGGTTCTTTTTAACAACATATATTATATGGATTTGAACTCGGCTAATAACACGACAACAACACTAACACAACTATCATTTACATCCTTACTATTAATAATGGTATTCTAAGATGTTGTTTAAAGCCTCGTTTGCTGTTGTCTTTGTGTGATTCAGGCTTACATAGATTCAAGTGTCATAATTGGTCAGACCGGTCATTTCCATGAAGCAACCAAGAAGTATCAAAATATTGTTTATATGCCATGTGGGCCTAATAATAGTTTCTTCCCTGATCTGGCTATGACCCCGAGGACTGATGTCATCTTCTTTTGTTCTCCTAATAACCCTACTGGTTATGTCGCATCAAGGAAACAGCTACATCAACTAGTTGATTTTGCAAAGACTAATGGTTCCATTATTATATTTGACTCTGCATATGCTGCTTTTATCGAAGATGGCAGTCCACGATCCATATATGAAATTCCTGGTGCTAGAGAGGTGAGGCGAGTTTAATGATAAGAACGTGTATATATAAGATATGTAACATCAGATGAGAATAGAACAAATCAAAACTTGACAAGATCTAAGGACACCCAAACCCTTAAGTTAGATTTTATTTGGCTTTGGTTTGGGCCCACCTCATATCATTCACATTCATATATTCTTTGTGTTTTCTTGCATTTGTTATGTATTCACATTCATTTGTCATATTACTCTTTGGTAGGTCGCAATTGAAATTTCATCATTCTCTAAGTTTGCTGGCTTCACTGGTGTTCGACTTGGTTGGACTATCATCCCTGATGAGCTCTTATATTCTAATGGTTTTCCCATTATAAACGATTTCCATCGCATTGTGACAACTTCCTTCAATGGAGCTTCAAATATCGCACAGGCGGGTGGACTTGCATGTCTTTCTTCTGTTGGCCTTAAGGTAATTGGATTTTATGTCATTTGTTTGCATTTTTTGAACAGTTTTCCTAAACTTCCTCTTTCTGTTTAATTTCTTGGGTTAAACAGGAGATACGGTCAGTGATCAACTACTACAAAGAAAACAGGAAGATTCTTATGGAGACTCTGGTCTCGCTCGGTCTCAAGGTTTATGGTGGTGTAAATGCTCCATACTTGTGGGTTCATTTTAAGGGATCAAAATCATGGGATGTGTTTGCAGAGATTCTTGAAAACACTCATATAATTACAGTTCCTGGTTCAGGTTTTGGACCTGGTGGAGAAGAGTATTTGAGAATTAGTGGATTTGGACGCAGAGACGACATTGTTGAAGCATCAAAGAGGTTGCAAAGCTATTTTAACACACGACCCAAACATTTTCCATTTCTGTCTTCCTCTTCTAATGCCAATTAGGCTGAAAAAATCTCGTGTTATATGCATCATCTTGAATAATGTCCCCCACCTCGTGTACCATGATGTATATTGTTGAAATAATAAAAACTCAGAGACAATGTTAGTCTTTTTTCATATCAATAAATGATTTTATGTTCGAAAATTCAGTTAAAATTCAGTTAGTAAGTATTAAGGGAATTGTGGAAGCTCATTCGTCCAGTGATTGACTAAAGAGTTTATTAATGTTTTCTACGCCAGGAGGTTTGGGGTTCGAGGGTTCGTTTCCCAAATGATGCGATTTTTGCAGATTAATGAATGCATGCTTATACATAAATCTTCAACATAGTACAAGTGGAGCCGTTCATCGTGGTCATGGATCCTTGTGGAGCGTGCAGCGTGGAGCCGATTATCGTGATCATGGATCCTTGTAGAGCGAATAAGCATTGTCCGTTGTAGAATTGTCTTTGTAATTGTTCTCATAATTTGTATCAGCGTTAATAAAAAGTATTAAGGAAATTGGGTATTATTCTAAGCTCTAAGGAGAGAATTTTTGTTTTTTTGGTTAACTTTGAAAATTATATTATTCAAAAAGTTTGGTTATAACCAAACGGCATAATGTAGTTTACCTCCAAAATCTAAAAACAGAAGCAAGGCAACAAGTTTTTGAATAATATAATTTTCAAAGCTTCAAAATCCACGTGCATAGAAGTTTAAATTTGTCACAGTCCGTTGATGCCCATTAAAGTAAGCCCCCCGTACTCATTGACCTCTTGTTGGTCTTGTGAAGAAGGATAACATCAAGGAAGGCTTATGGAAGAATAGGCTGGACCTCTTGTTGCTGATTTTTTTTCCGATTTGGCTTTGATATGATACAAAGATACTTTGGTTGTTTCCTTGACTATCATAGCGAGTATAGAATTCCAAAGTAATGAACCGAATCATCCACATTTTACTTTTAATTAGTTTCAGTGGCAATAGAAGAATTTTTTGGTGAATGATGTAAATATGTTTCATGAACAGAATCATCCACATTGTTATGGTAATTTTTGGATACTGAATTTTATATTTTGGTAATTTTTGGATATTGAATCTGATTTATGGAATTTTAATATTTTTTTTTTTTGTTTTACTGATAGTCACAAATCATTCTCTAAATTACGACTGATAGTGGGAGTCACATATCACTCTTTAAATTACGGCTGAGTGGGAGTCACATATTAGTCGGAGGAGAGCGTCTGTTTTACAACTAATTTATTTAGCGACACAATATTTGCGACTACTTTTTTGGTCCCAAATGAGTCACACATGAGTCATTTGCGATCATTTTGAGACATTTTCGAAGGTCGCAAAAACTGTGTTTTCTTGTAGTGATATACAACCTTGCTTCTCAGCTAAAGCACGGTCCCCATCGGGAAGGGGAAGGGGAATGGAGCATGGTTCAATATCTGTAACATCGCTCATAAATCCAATATTCAAAGACATGTTGTGAGAAGCACCCAAATCAATGATATGTTCTGTCTTACAAGAGAGTTTCGCTGCATAATATGATATTTTCTTATTGTTTAAGAAATGAAACAAAGCAGTCCACTAATCGTCGCTCAATCATATTTGTTTTCTCGACGCGTTACCGCCACCGAGTGTGCACTTGGTTGAATAAGTGCAATGTGCGCGGTCCCAATGGTCTCTGGATATATTCGAGCCACCTTAGCACGAGCCAAATTTGCGCCTCGTCCTCTTCCAAAACTATCGACAAATCCCCTCCCCTACCAAATCGACCACAACATCCACCTATGTTTATGGCGTTTCTTTTATCACTGAAACTTCTTCCCTTTTCGCCCCACCAATATGGACACCCTTTCATTTGAAAGCAATCAGAGAGTTCATGTGCGTATTTGCCACAATGGGTACAAGTACCGTCTTTTTCTCGGTATTGAAAAGGTGTTATGTTTCCCATGTTTTTGACTTGAACCGCAAATCCCATAGGTTCTTGTCTCTCTTATTTGCCTCGAGTGATACTTTATTGTCTCTCATCACACACAACACGTTGATACACTTGTTACAGTTTCCGCATCGGCTCCATGTTGATGATGGCGGAGCGTATTCCGCCGAATTTCACATCATCCAAACACATCATGAATTGATGAGTTTTGTCTTCTTCTATGTCTTGTTCCAAATGTACATCGACCTCTCCACATGTGCACGATCGTAAAAGCTTATAAACAAACAATTCATCCCACATCTTTTTAAGTCTCCCATAGTATGATATTCTCATATTTTACATCTTTTAGCATGCATTTATGTTATTGTTATATGTCTCATGCATGTATCTTGCATAGTTTTTATAGCATTTTGGTTTCAATTAGAGTATTAGGTGTTTTGCATTAAGTCCTATGAGTCTTGCATGCATTTGGAGTGTTTTAGGTGATTTGGAGGCAATTAATGATATTTGGAGAGTTGGACCAAAGTAGAGTGCAAGGTCCATCCGATACACCGGAAAGACGTGGCTGGACGGAGGCCCTCCGATCTGACTAGTGGTTCGATAGTTAACACGGTTTGACTGGAGACGTATCCGCCTGGTCGAGAAACTAGTGCCTTGTACCGGCCAACCACACCGCGAACCTTCCATCCGGTCCAATCCGTGCGGTCCCAGCAAAAGAATCTCAACCGGCCCAAAGACGAATCCTCAACCGGTCAGAAGCCACACGGTCCAACACAGCATCATTCACACATCCAAGTTACAGCATCAGCTGAAGTGACTCAAAGATCAGGCCAAATGAAGACCTTCCCGTGCCCACTTTAATCTGAGGTCTTGATGAAAGTCATATACAATCGAGCTGAATTTCGTTTAGTGGTGGTTTCATGTCATTAAAATCAGCCGTTCAAGAGATATGGCAAATATAGTAAGGACATGTCTGTCTGGCATCCAAATGAGTTATGCTCCAAATACGACGTTTGAAAGATATACCCAGACGAAATGTTTCCACTCCGATTCAGCTTCTGAATTCTTCATATAATCTGTAGAGGAGGGAGCTAGAAGTCTTCGGGAGGTGATTTCAGGTCATTTGGATGTCAGGTTCATGAGTTATGGCCGATTCACTGAAGGCGTATCCGCCTGGCCGAGAAAATGCGCCTTCCAGCCAGTCTGATCCATCCGGTCCTAGCACATGGAACTCGACCGGCCAGAACACACCGGCCAGATCATGTCCGGTGCCAAAGTACAGACCGCCAAGACCCTCTTTGGCCCAGATTTGACCGAGTCAATACCCGGTTTGTCCCCTTTTTCTAAAAATACTCTAAACCTAATTTTTGTGATCCAAGTCTTCTTCTCCCATGAGTTGGGCACGACCCAAGCTCTTTTTTGAGGGATTTTGATTGCTCTTCATACATATGCCACTCTAGAGAAGATTTCTTCACCCCTTATCTTTTATTTATGCATTTTATCTATCTTTATGTCTTTTTCTCTTGTGTTCTTCATGTTCTTTAGACCTTAGACCTTTTTGTTGGATTTTGCTTAATTTGGATGGTTTGATGATTGATTGTTGATGCTTAGGACTAGATAAACATTTGTTCTCATGTTAGGAAGAATCTTAATGCTAGGATTGAATTGAAAACTCATTTCTAGAACTTAGACATTTCATGCACACAAGGTGTTCGATGAAATGTCTAGAAAACTTCTAAGCATGCTTTTCAATCTAAGTGATCGGTGGATGCTGACTTTAGGATGAGTTGTTGAATAAAATGGGCTTGTGATAAATTATGGACTATCTAAGTGATCGGTGGATGCTGACTTTAGATAATTCGTACAATGATTAGTGTCATGAAAGTGAACTAATCTACTAGAAAGTGTTCCATGTCAAAAGAATAAATGTGCATTGAATATTTAAGCATCGTTAGTCAATTGTCTTGATGGTTAGATGATGATGATTTAAGTTGCATCTTGTTAGATCCTTCACTTAGGTTGATCTTAAAGCTAGTTTCGGATTGAGAGATCAAAGATAGAGCTTAAGCATTTCACGCCCGGTAGGTGTTCGATGAAATGCTTGAACCAAACCTTTTGTGAGGTTTTCATGCCTAGCCAATGAGAGTTAGCCAATGAGAGTTGATGTCTAGGGTAATTAGTGAACTAAGTGGGACTGGAGATTAAAGCTTGTTAATCATCTTATCACAAACAAGAGTTTGATCTTTATTTGGTGATTAACAAAGTGATTAGTGACACGAGAGTGGATTAGTCATAACTGTGAATTCCATGTTCTAGGATAGTGTTTAATTCAATCTTTATCATCATTGTTTTTTCATTAATCATCTTCTTGATAGTTAATTCATTTTCCAACACTTATATCTTTTGTTTTCTTTCTTACATTTGTTTCTTTTTCCATAAACATAAAATCCCAAAAGATTTGCTCTAGATTAGGAAGATTCATGTATTCTTGAGTGCATTGATCTTAACCTCTTTGGTTCGATCCTCAAATAATACAATGATATGAGTAGGTTTGAGTAATTGATATGAACTTAACACAAATTCTATCTATCAATTTGGCGCCGTTGCCGGGGTGGTTTAGCATTGATCATTAGGATTTTGATTCTTCTTAAGACTAGAGCTTTTTATTTTCTTTTGTTGCTAATGTTTTCACTTTTCTTGTGATTTTCATGAAGGGAGTGACAATGAGGAAGCAACCGTTAAGCTAGTGACGTTAAACGCGCCCTTGGGGACCTCCCCAAGCCTATCCCTTGTCAAGCTAGTGACACAAAACAAGCATCAATAAGGGTCTTTTGGGTCCAAAGTCGTGGTTTGTGATCAAAGGAGGGCTTGAGCCACAACGTATCACACTCCTCTCTTCACCATCTCCATTCCGCTAATCTCACTCCTCCTTTGTAAATATCTTCTTTCCTTTTGAGTCTTTGCATTTCATCTTTTGTTTTTTGGTCTCTCTCTTGAACTTCTTTCACACCGAGACGTTGTGATTTAAGTTTGGAGGAGGGACCGGTATCTAACATTGTGTTTTGTGTCTTGTTTTCCATTTTGCATACTTGAGTCTCATGCATTTTCAATAATTTTGAATTTTTTTGTAATTTTGTGCATTTCATTTAGGATTGAGTCTAGTTTTCATGTTTGCATATTGCATTGGGAGTATCATTTTAAGAAATTGGTTCAATGCCCACGTCCGTAGTTGTCTAATGCATACTAGTGAGTTTGAAAGTAAGGATGCACCATCTTTGGATCTCATGCATTGATTTTTCTTGTCTTGATTGAAGCAAGTGTGAATTGAATTCAACCCTATCAATAAGAACTTTAGTCTTGACTTGAAATTATCATGTTTATGCATTTTTGAGTGGACTCGTGGATACCGTATACATACTTGGAACTTTTTTTTTCTTTTTACCACTCTTGTGGATCCAAGTAGCCATATCCCATTTTTGGAATGGTTCCCCCACCTTGAACTAACCTCCCTTCTAGCCAACAACTTCCGTGAGTGATGGAGAGGCCTTCTTTCGAGCAAACTTGGCAAAAAGTGTTAGGTTTAGGGCGACAAGGATGGATTCTCATGTAGATCTAGCTCCAACATCAAGGAGCTAGTCTAGGGCTAAGTTAGCTAGGATGGGGAATCTTGGGGTGTTTTGGGACGAGTAAAAAGAAATGGATTTGGTGGAATGAAAAGGAAAAGATGGGGACAAAGCAAAGGGGAATGCAATGATGATAAGTTGTTGGTGACAAGCTATAAGATTAGTTCTTAAAACTAGATTAGCCTCAAAGTGTGCAAGAAAAAGGAAAGAAGCCAAAAATTGGCTAAGGCATCAAAAGATGAGAAATGAGGCAAAACAAAGAAAGAAGAAAGAGAAGAGCTAAAGCAACAAGAAAGATGAGCACCAAGCCACAAGTTCAATGGAGAAGAAGAAACCTCCATTTGAGGAAAAGATGAAGTGGAGCAACAAGAAAAACGTGTGAGGCATGAAGGCAAAAGGCCTTGTGAAAAGGGTAGTTTAGGTTTGGAACTTCATGGTTTAGAGACGTCTTTGGCATTGGGTAGATGAGAATTCACACTTGTATGCATAGGTTGCCTTTTACCTTTAGCATTTTGCTAAATTTTGCTCATTCCTAGAGAGATCCTTGTATTGGAATACCCGCATGTGTGATTGAGATCATCTTCATCTCAAAAACCTTATCCCTTGGCCAAACGAGTTCATTTGATTTTGCATGAGCATGATTCACATATAAAATTAATGAATGCCAAAGGGTTGAAGGATAAGAGCGTTTGTGTAGGTTGGGACTTGAACTTGATGCATGTAGAGATGGAAATGGCTAACTCTTTTGGAGTAGACTCACTTTATGCATTCTAGAATTTCAAACTTGGGCATTAAATTCGATTTTCTCTTGTGATGCTTTTAGTTCCTAGCTCTCATCTTCATGTCTATCTCTCTCTTTGTTCTTGTTTGCTTGCTTGAGGACAAGCAAATAAATAAGTTTGGGGGAGTTGATATTACCATATTTTACATCTTTTAGCATGCATTTATGTTATTGTTATATGTCTCATGCATGTGTCTTGCATAGTTTTTATAGCATTTTGGTTTCAATTAGAGTATTATGTGTTTTGCAGTAAGTCCTATGAGTTTTACATGCATTTGGAGTGTTTTAGGTAATTTAAAGGCAATTGATGATATTTGGAGAGTAGGACCAAAGTAGAGTGCAAGGTCCATCCGATACACCGGAAAGACGTGGTTGGAAGGAGGCCCTCCTATCGGACTAGTGGTTCGAGAGTTAACACGGTTTGACTGGAGACGTATCCGCCTGGTCGAGAAACTAGTGCCTTGTACCGGCCAACCACACCGCGAGCCTTCCATCCGGTCCAATCCGTGCGGTACCAGCACAGGAATCTCAACCGGCCAAAAGACGAATCCTCAACTGGCCAGAAGCCACACGGTCCAACACAGAAGCATTCACACATCCAAGTTACAACATCAGTCGAAGTGACTCAAAGATCAGGCCAAATGAAGACCTTCCCTTGCCCAGTTTAATCTGAGGTCTTGATGAAAGTCATAGCCAATCGAGCGGACTTTCGTTTAGTGGTGGTTTCATGTCATTCAGATCAGCCGTTCAAGATATATGGCAAATATAGTAAGTACACGTATGTCTGGCATCTAAACGAGTTCTGCTCCAAATACGACGTTTAAAAGATAACCCCAGACGAAACGTTTCCACTCCGATTCAGCTTCTGAGTTCTTCATAGAAGTTGTAGAAGAAGGAGGTAGCAGTCTTCGGGAGGTGATTTCAGATCATTTGAATATCAGGTTCAGGAGTTATGGTCGATTAACTGAAGGCATATCCGCCTAACCGAGAAAACGCACCTTGCGCCTTGCAGCCGGTCTGACCCATCCGGTCCTAGCACAGGGAACTCGACCGGCCAGATAACACTGATCAGATCACGCCCGGTGCCAAAGTACAGACCACCAAGACCCACTTCGATCCAGATTTGACCGGGTCAATACCCGGTTTGTCCCGGGTTGACCCGGTTTGCCCCATTTTTCTATAAATACTCTAAACCTAATTTTTGTGATCCAAGTCTTCTTCTCGCATGAGTTGGGCACGACCCAAGCTCATTTTTGAGGGATTTTGATTGCTCTTCATACATATGCCACTCTAGAGAAGATTTCTTCACCCCTTATCTTTTATTTATGCATTTTTTCTATCTTTATGTTTTTTTCTCTTGTGTTCTTCATGTTCTTTAGACCTTAGACATTTTTGTTGGATTTTGGATTTTGTTTGATTTGGCTGGTTTGATGATTGATTGTTGATTCTTAGGACTAGATAAACATTTGTTCTCATGTTAGGAAGGATCTTAATGCTAGGATTGAATTGAAAACTCATTTATAGAACTTAGACATTTCATGCACACAAGGTGTTCGATGAAATGTCTAGAAAACTTCTAAGCATGTTTTTCATTCTAAGTGATCGGTGGATGATGACTTTAGGATGCGTTGTTGACTAAAATAAACTTGTGATAAATTATGGACTATCTAAGTGATCGGTGGATGCTGACTTTAGATGATTCGTACAATGATTAGTGTCATGAAAATGAACTAATCTACTAGAAAGTGTTCCATGTCATAAGAATAAATGTGCATTGAATATTTAAGCATCGTTAGTCAATTGTCTTGATGGTTAGATGATGATGATTTAGGTTGCATCTTGTTAGATCCTTCACTTAGGTTGATCTTAACTCTAGTTTTGGATTGAGAGATCAAAGCTAGAGCTTAAGCATTTCACGTCCGATAGGTGTTCGATGAAATGCTTGAACCAAACCTTTTGTGAGCTTTTCATGCCTAGCCAATGAGAGTTGATTTCTAGGGTGATTAGTGAACTAAGTGGGATTGGAGATTAAAGCTTGTTAATCATCTTATCACAAACGAGAGTTTGATCTTGATTTGGTGATTAACAAAGTGATTAGTACCACGAGAGTGGATTAGTCATAATTGTGAATTCCATGTTCTAGGATAGTGTTTAATTCAATCTTTATCATCATTGTTTGTTCATGAATCATCTTCTTGATAGTTAATTCATTTTCCAACACTTCTATCTTTTGTTTTCTTTCTTTCATTTGTTTCTTTTCCCATAAACATAAAAACCCAAAAGATTTGCTCTACATTAGGAAGATTCATGTATTCTTGGTGCATTGATCTTAACCTCTTTTGTTCGATCCTCAAATACTACAATGATATGAGTAGGTTTGAGTAATTGATATGAACTTAACACAAATTATATATATAATAGTACAACATCACGTTATATCTCTTTTGATTACAGTTAGCCAAATCGTCTTTCAACTCATGCACTCTTGGTCCATTCCCAACAGAGAAGTGCAATTTCAGATCATCCCACATGATTCTCTTGTCATCTACGAGCTTGGTCAAAGTCCGCAAAGTCGACTCGATCATGTTCATTATCCAAGCCACAATCATCGAATTGAAGACTTCCCAATTTTCTAGTTTTGCCGCCTCTATCTGTTTCACCAAGGTTCCATCTATGAACCCAATATTTCTCTTCATTCGCAAAGTATTCCGCACATGTTTCGCCCAATCCTGACTTGATCATGTTTAAAGATAATTTGGAGATTTATCATACACCGTCTTTGCGGGTTACATGGGTGAACACATACTTGATCAAACATGAATCATTCTGGTTTATCAGAGAAAATTCTAGCTTGGGATCATGGATTTGGAAAAATCTATTGAAATACAGAGAAGTAGCAAAAAAAATTATGTAACATTTGTTCTCATGTTAGGAAGGATCTTAATGCTAGGATTGAATTGAAAACTCATTTATAGAACTTAGACATTTCATGCACACAAGGTGTTCGATGAAATGTCTAGAATACTTCTAGGTATGTTTTTCATTCTAAGTAATCGGTGGATGCTGACTTTAGGATGAGATGTTGACTAAAATAGACTTGTGATAAATTATGGACTATCTAAGTGATCCGTGGATGCTGACTTTAGATGATTCGTACAATGATTAGTGTCATGAAAGTGAACAAATCTACTAGAAAGTGTTCCATGTCATAAGAATAAATGTGCATTGTATATTTAAGCATCGTTAGTCAATTGTCTTGATGGTTAGATGATGATGATTTAGGTTGCATCTTGTTAGATCCTCCACTTAGTTTGATCTTAACTCTAGTTTTGGATTGAGAGATCAAAGCTAGAGCTTAAGCATTTCACGTCCGATAGGTGTTCGATGAAATGCTTGAACCAAACCTTTTGTGAGCTTTTCATGCCTAGCCAATGAGAGTTGATTTCTAGGGTGATTAGTGAACTAAGTGGGATTAGAGATTAAAGCTTGTTAATCATCTTATCACAAACGAGAGTTTGATCTTGATTTGGTGATTAACAAAGTGATTAGTGCCACGAGAGTGGATTAGACATAATTGTGAATTCCATGTTCTAGGATAGTGTTTAATTCAATCTTTATCATCATTGTTTGTTCATCAATCATCTTCTTGATAGTTAATTCATTTTCCAACACTTATATCTTTTGTTTTCTTTCTTGCATTTGTTTATTTTCCCATAAACATAAAAACCCAAAAGATTTGCTCTACATTAGGAAGATTCATGTATTCTTGGTGTATTGATCTTAACCTCTTTTGTTCTATCCTCAAATACTACAATGATATGAGTAGGTTTGAGTAATTGATATGAACTTAACACAAATTATATCTATCATAGTACAACATCACGTTATATCCCTTTTGATTACAGTTAGCCAAATCGGCTTACAACTCATGCACTCTTGGTCCATTCCCAACAGAGAAGTGCAATTTCAGATCATCTCACATGATGCTCTTGTCATCTACGAGCTTGGTCAAAGTCCGCAAAGTCGACTCGATCATGTTCATTATCCAAGCCACAATCATCGAATTGAAGACTTCCCAATTTTCTAGTTTTGCCGCCTCTATCAGTTTCACCAAGGTTCCATCTATGAACCCAATATTTCTCTTTATTCGCAAAGTATTCCGCACATGTTTCGCCCAATCCTGACTTGATCATGTTTAAAGCTAATTTGGAGATTTATCATACACCGTCTTTGCAGGTTACATGGGTGAACACATACTTGATCAAACATGAATCATTCTGGTTTATCAGGGAAAATTCTAGCTTGGGATCATGGATTTGGAAAAAGCTATTGAAATACTGAGAAGTAGCAAAAAAAATTATGTAAAGTGGTGGTTCGAAGTGGGCTTTCTACATCTTTTTGGTACGACAAATGGTCAAGTCTGTTTGATCGATATTATTGGGTTGAGAGGTATCTTTGACTTGGGGATCAACAAAAATGCTACGGTGGCAGAAGGTTGGAACACTCGACGACGAAGGAGACGACACCGAGTGAATGAGCTAAACACGATAGAAGATGCTTTAGTCTTGCACCCGCAAAGCTGCAATAGTGATGGTGGAGATGTGGTCTTATGGAAAGGTAAAAAGGATGTTTTCAAGCCATCTTTCTCAACAAAGGATACTTGAAACCACACTCGAACCACATCAAATAAGGTAGCCTGGCATAAGGGAGTATGGTTTCCACATGCGACACCAAAATACTCTTTTTGCACCTGGCTCGCGATGAAGAACCGATTATCGATGGGGGATCGTATGATCAATTAGAATGTGGGAGCAACGTCTACATGTGTATTGTGTCGCAACCACTATTCATCGGAAATCTGGACAGCACTAACAACAAACCTCTTTCGAGTAAGCTTCTTCGTCGATTGGCACACCATCGTCGACTCCATCTCCAACAACAATTATGACCGGATATAAATTTTTCCAATCCGATATGCCTTCCAAGTAGCGATACACAGTGTATGGAGAGAACGAAATGCAAGGAAACATGGCGACGATCCGAGACCCGCAGCTCGCCTTATCAAATTTATCGACAAACAAATGTGAAATCAGCTACTATCCATTCGAGCTGTGGGAGACAAGCGATACGAAGCAGGGCTCCAAGTTTGGTTTGTTTCTATGAACTAAAGTTGTATAGCTTTATTTCTATTTTTTTCAAAAAATCAAAACAAAGAGACACTTGATGTAAAAAAAGATTTTTTTTTTAATTAATTAAACATTATATTAAAAAATAATAATAAAGAAGCTTTGCGCGTCTCACTTCTTCGTATTTCTTCCCTATTCTTATGTTCCTTTTTCTTGTATTTTTTTGTTGCCAAATTACTAAACTTGAGCTTTCTTTTTATAGCTAGTGCTAAAAAAAATGAGGTCGCAATTTCACACAGTTTTTAACGTGGGGAAGAAATTATTCAACCTTTAAAAATTAGAAACAAAAGACAGATTGGTCAGTTAATTTTCTTATATATAATATGTTTTCTTAAAAATAAAAATAAGTAAACTACAGAAATTAAAGAAACTTGAGAATGATTTTGCAAGGAGGCTTGGCGCTTCTCTACCAGCAGTTTACGGCATTATTCAAGAAGAATTTGTTGCTTTCATGGCGGAACAAAAGATCAACGTGTCTTCATCTATTCTCTTCATTCTTCTTCATCTTTCTCATATTCTGTATCGAGGAAGCGATGAAGGCGACTGACGCTTCCTCGACAGCTTACAAGAATGTCACTGATCCTACGCTATTGGTTTCACCGCCGATTCCCCCTTGTGAGGATAAGTTCTTTGTGAAGCTTCCTTGCTACGACTTCGTGTGGAGTGGAAATAATAGTCGTCGCGTGACTGACATCGTCTCTGCAATTATGGCGAACAATCCGGGGAGACAAATTCCGACCAACAAGGTAGGTAATCAAACGTGTGTTTTGAGATTAGAAGCAAAATGTGTGTGATTGATTGATTGTTCAGGTTCAATCGTTTAGAGAGCCTAAGGAGGTAGATGCATGGCTTCTTTCACATCCTTTACAAGTTCCCGGAGCTTTTCATTTTACGGAAAGGAATGCTACAGTCATCAGTTATGGTGTTCAAACGAATTCTTCCTCGGCGACAAAACGTGGTCGGATTGAAGATCCAACCTTTAAGTTCCTTGTTCCTCTTCAAATCGCTGCAGAGCGTGAAATCGCAAGGTCTTTAATTGGAGGTACCATCTTTAATCTCTGAGCTTGGTAAACACTGTGGCAGCTTGTGACAAGGAAATGTCTTTTATATATTTTCAGTTCCAGATTTTGGTTGGGGATTTGGATTTAAGGAATTTGCACGCCCAGCCGATGTAGGTGAAACAATCTCTGCTTTGAAAATGATGGGACCAGTGTTCTTTCTTGCTTTCTCCATGTTTGGTTTTGTTCTCCAACTCGGTTCTCTGGTCACCGAAAAAGAGTTAAAACTTCGACAAGCAATGACAATGATGGGTGTTTTTGATTCTGCTTACTGGTTATCTTGGCTTTTATGGGAAGGAATCCTGACCATTGTCTCCTCACTCTTCTTGGTCCTCTTTGGAATGATGTTCCAGTTTGATTTTTTCTTGAAGAACGGTTTTGTTGTTGTCTTCCTACTTTTCTTGCTTTTCCAGTTTAATATGGTAATAACACTCATTCCTAATTATATTTCTTGATACTTCTCTCTCCTCAAATATCTCTACATCATTCTATTACTTGTGTTGCTAGATTGGCCTAGCTTTCGCGCTATCAACTTTCATTAGCAAATCATCTTCAGCTACAACTGTCGGTTTCCTTGTTTTCCTGATTGGTTTCATAACACAGGTGTGGACTCTCTTTACTAAAAGAGTTTTTGAAACTGCTTCTTCAAATCTTGTATTCTTACTAATTACAGTTCTAAGTATAGATTGTATCAGCTACTGGATTCCCTTATTCCAAAGCGTATGCGGCTTCTCGCCGAGTGATGTGGTCACTCTTTCCACCTAACACTTTTAATGCCGGACTCAAGCTTCTTCTTGATGCAACATCAACTCCCGAAAGTTCTGGAATTAGTTGGAGTGAAAGAGCATTATGCCAAGGAGGCAAGGCAACATGCGTAATTTCAATTGTAGGTGTGAAATTTTGAAATAAATTTCATATAATAGCTAGTAGCTGTGTATTATTCTCAAACCCACTATAATGTACATCTTTTACATTTTGGCAGAATATTATCTACCAGTGGCTCCTTGGGACATTCCTTTTCTGGTTTGTATTGGCAATGTACTTTGACAATATTATTCCCAATGCATCTGGTGTTAGAAAACCGATCTTCTACTTCTTAGCACCTGGTTATTGGACTGGCAAAGGGGGCAACAAGGTGGAAGGTATTTTTCTTTGCCCTCATGAGCAATCTTTTTGCTAGGAAATATATAAGTAAAACATGTTTCTGCACTTTGCAAAAGGGAACATTTGTAGCTGTATTGGTTCAATTCCTCTTATAGAACATATTACGCCAGATGACAAAGATGTGCTTGAAGAGGAGACAATAGTTAAACATCAGGCAATGGATGGAATAGTTGACCCTAACATTGCAATTCAGATACATGGTCTTGCAAAGACATATCCTGGAACCACAAAGCTTGGATGCTGCAAATGCGAAAACATTGCTCCTTTCCATGCTGTAAAGGTATTTTGTTTCTTGTTCATTTCGTTAAGAAATTCTAATGCTCATTGTCTATTGTGATTTATAACATTAAATGTATCACAAGGGTTTTCGGCTAATTAGTTAATGAAATATGTTCAGGGTTTGTGGATGAATATTGCTAAAGATCAGTTGTTTTGTCTTCTTGGACCCAATGGTGCAGGGAAAACAACTACTATCAGTTGTTTGACTGGCATAAATCCAGTTACTGGTGGAGATGGTAAACATCTTATTAGAGGAAGCTAGTTCCACTAACATTTTAACCATTCTAATAAGATCTGTTTTATCTACTTAAACAGCTCTTATTTATGGAGACTCCATAAGAAGCTCTGTTGGCATGTCCAATATTCGTAAAATGATAGGAGTTTGTCCTCAGGTCTGGTCAAATTTATTTTGACTATATATCAGTGTTTCTGACAAGAATCTTAAATGTTGTATGTATTTGCTACTCTTTGTTTTTTATAGTTTGATATCCTTTGGGATGCTTTATCCAGTGAAGAGCACCTCCACCTCTTTGCTAGCATCAAAGGGTTATCACCAGCATCGATCCAATCGGTACGTCTTTAATTTATCTCATTTGTTTCTGTTACAGTGGCTGAGATGTCTAATATGATTGATTTGAGCTTTCTCGTTTATGCACACTTTTCCATTCTTGTTTTGCTTACGAGTTTCATTTATGTTACAGACGACTGAGAAGTTACTAGCAGATGTAAAACTGACAGGAGCGGCGAAAGTTAGAGCGGGAAGTTACAGTGGTGGAATGAAACGTCGACTCAGTGTTGCAGTCGCACTCATTGGTGATCCCAAGCTGGTCTTCCTAGATGAACCGGTCTGCAACTTGCTACTTTCTCTTTAAAATATGCGTTTTTATTACACACAAATCGGTTTAAGATGATGATTTATACATGGGATTGTAGACAACTGGCATGGACCCTATCACAAGGAGACATGTGTGGGACATTATACAAGAATCAAAGAAAGGTCGTGCCATTATACTAACAACGCATTCTATGGAGGAAGCTGATATTTTAAGTGATCGAATAGGGATCATGGCTAAGGGTAGGCTCCGCTGCATTGGGACCTCGATCAGGTTAAAATCCCACTTTGGTACGGGATTTGTTGCTACCGTTAGCTTCACCGAAAGCAAAAAGGAAAATTCGCATGAGCCATTGAAGAAATTCTTTAAAGAGGTATATATACACACAAAGTCTTTTAGCAGCCATTACTGTGTTTTAAGTGACGTGAGGAAAAAAGGAACTATATTTTGCAGCATCTTGAAGTTGAGCCAACGGAAGTAAACAAGGCTTTCATGACTTTTGTTATCCCACATGACAAAGAGAAAATTCTAACGGTAAGTACAATACAAAGCTCTAGTAAATCTCTTTGATCTTCATCTATCTATGATGTTCACCGTTGTTTCTCTTTCTCATAGACGTTTTTCGAGGAGCTACAAAACAGAGAATCTGAGTTTGGAATCTCGGACATCCAACTCGGGCTTGCCACTCTTGAAGAAGTGTTTCTGAACATCGCAAGACGAGCTGAACTAGAAAGCGCAACAGCTGAAGGAACCTTGGTCACACTAGAATTAGAGTCAGGCGTTTCACTAGAGGTATAAAAGAAATCCAATTGCATCATGTATACATGTTTTTGATCAAATGCACAGAGTTTTGAAATTCAAGTAAAATGGTCAATGTAATAGATACCTCTGGGAGCAAGATTTGTTGGGATCCCTGAAACAGAAAACGCAGAGAATCCAAGTGGGGTAATGGTGGAAGTGTATTGGCAACAAGACGGGTCGGGATCAATGTGCATCTCGGGACATTCATCGGAGATGCGAGTCCCGCAAAATGTTCCGGTGACACGTCCACCATCACCAAAGGCATTAGGACATAAAGGGCTACGACAAGGGATTAAGGGTATAGTAATCGATTTATGAATCTAACAATTAGTATTTGCTTTATTAGAATCGTGAACTAAGAAAGAGTGGATTGTTGGGGGTCAAAGTTGTACCAAACGTTCACATTGAGTTCTCTGTTTGTTCAATGTGTTCAAACTTAAGCACACTCGATATATATATTGTTTTTCAGACAAGTTCGTGATTCACACAACCTTCACGTGATTGCTTTTTTCTTTTCCAACATACATAAACGTGGAAAATACGCAACCAACCAACAACACAACGTATTTTTTGAAAAAGCAATTCCATAAAATAGCACGTATTTTAGTTTTTATTCCAGTTCTAGCACAATAAGTGTAAATTTTTTAAAATAGCACACATTTTGTATAAAAATACTTGTTTACCCTAAATTAATCACATAAAAAATAAAACATTGTGTTTGGGTTCCTACATTCCAATTTAGAGTTTAGATTTCCCTCGTTAGGTAGGGTTTTTAGTCGTTTTTATCTGCTATTTTTTTAATTTAAACTAGTGATGCTAATTTTTTTTTTTAAGTGTTTGTTTTTAGGGTAATTGCAAGATCTAGTAATTTTTAATATCGAAATTAAGCTTAGCTTTTGGCAACTGTGCAACAGACACTGTTTATAAGGAAAAGTCTTACAGACCCCTACGTTGCTACGAGAAACGGTTTTGCCACTTTAGCATCATTAAGTCACTTATTATGGGGCCCATCGTAACCGATGTCAGAGGAAAAAATCTTGGCTAGATTATGTTGTTCAAAAAAATATATTTTTTTTACTAAATTAAATCTGGAAAAAGATAGAGAAAGGGAAATGTCTTCACTTTTAGGGTTTGGTCTCCTCTCGACGACTAAACAAAACTGCTCTCAGTTTTTTTTTTCCGTCACCGATGTTTCCTTTTCTTTAACAATTCCGGCAAGAACAGATCGTCTTTTCCCGATCCTCTCACACACTTGTCGACAATTTCTGCCGGTCTCCCCTTTCCCTCAAAAGCCCTTGTCAATCTCACTGTAGCGGTCGGCAAATCCCATCCCAACCTCATCGGATATCGTGGTGTTTTACTGATTTTTCGCTGAAGCGGTTGCTCATCTAACTGGAGTCGACCAACGAACTGGTAAGGTTGATTTTCAGCAATATGCTTTTCGAAATCGTTAATCCAGTTCTATTATAGTATATTCTCTATGATTCTTTGCTTTTAATACTTCTAATGGGTCAATCGATGTCTATAATATTTTTTATCCCCCAGATTCCTGGCATAATCGGTTATGTAGTTCTGATTTCGATTAATTTTTCAACAAATGGCTGATCTCGATCTCCCTCAGAGGATACTCGCTATGGGTCAAGTGCTCGTTTGTGTTTTCACCATGCATGGTTTTGATGAGGCGATTGATGAGCACGTAGATCTAGGGGTAAGACTCATAAAATTTTGAGTTGCGAACGATGTTAGCATCATAATAGCTAACTAATTTAGCAATCTAATATTATATTTTCCCTATTGTTGGCAATGCAAGTTAGTATTAACCCTAGATTTCCCGAATTCTCTCTCGCTTTTACTTGAATTTGATTCTCGAGAACTGGATTTCACACTAATTTATTAATCCTTGCTCGTGGTTCGCCTTAGAAGTAGCATTTATCGTATTGCTGATTTGTCGCTGGAGCTCACCGGAACGGCGGTTATGCCGCCGAAGGATGTGAAATCGGCACCAGAAGCTAAGGCGACAGAGCCAGGCGCAACCATAAAAAACTTTACTAACGTCTTTTGTTTTTTCTGTTGTCCGTATAATAATTGCTTTATTTTTTTGTTTTTAAAACATTTTTTAGTACTATTATTAACCATGTCAACATGTTAACTTTACTTGTTAACGTTGATATATGTTAAATTGAATTGTTAACTTGACTTGTTAACGATGTGAACATGTTAACTTTACTTGTTAACAATGTTATATGTTAAATTGAATTGTTAACTTGGCTTGTTAACGATGTTTACATGTTAACTTTACTTGTAAATGATGTCATATGCTAAACTGAATTGTTAACTTCACTGATAACTCTTTCATTAGTGTTAAAGTCCAGTATGCGACCTCTCCCATAATTTCCTAGATTGCTTTGTTCCTCCAATACTACCCCTGCAGAGTCATTCGTTAACTAGGTTTGCGATTCACTATAGCACATAAATGATATGTTCATATTTTGCATGTTCTAGCATATATTTTACTTAGAGTTTTGTGCCATTTGCATGCATAATCACGGTTTTATCTTGCATTTACGTCTCAATTAGAGTTTAGGACATTTGCATTAGGTCCTCGTGAGTTCTTTCATATTTTGGAGTTTATTTTAGGTGTTTTGGAGAACATTTGGGGACATGAAGTTGAAACCGTCTGGACATGGACAAGGAGAAGGAAGAGTTCACCCAAAGCATCTCAAAGATGTGGCTGGATGAGAACCTTACGGCCTGATTCAGCTTCAATGGTCTTCATAGAAGTTGTAAAGGAGTGAGTTAGATATTCATATCAGCTGGAATCAAGTCATTTGGATGTCAGGTTCAGGAGGTATGACAAAATTACTAAAGACATATCCGCCTGCCGAAACAGTTTCGCCCAACACCGACTTGTGACATCGGTATTCACCAAAGCAGCAATACGGACGTCACAAGTCGGTACAACAAGTCGGTATTGAAACAGGGGGGAAATCCCCTTAGCACCGAAATGTTGTACCGAGGAATGACATCGGTATTGACCCTCAGGACAGTTTCTCACCCAAACCATCCGACACCACCCGAGGTCTCCATTCCGAATTAGCTTCTGTAATCTGCACGAAAGTTGTAGCCAAGTGAGATAGCTGACTACAGGAGGTGATTCCAGGTCATTAGAATATGTGGTTCGTTAGATACGGCCGTTTAAATGAGCGTATGTTCGTCTGGCCGAATCCACCAGATATGCCTGAAAGAACTGGATGGACGAAGGGTCTCCAATCCGAATTAGCCTCGGTAGTCTTCACTAACGTTGTATCCCAGTGAGGTAGCTATCCACAGAAAGTGGTTTGAGGCCATTCGGACATGTATTCCAGGAGATATCGTGTTTTACCGAAGGTTATACAACACCACCATCCGCACAAACTCATGTCCAATACCGATGTGCAATACCGAGTTGTGACCTCGGTATTGAGCTACTCAAGATCAGATTTGACCCAGTTTGAACCGGGTCGGTACCAGGCTTGTCCCGGGTCGATCCGGTTTGCCCCCTTTCACCTTTTAAGCCCAAAAACCGTATTTTTTTTGTTTATCTCTTTTCTTATCCCTTTCCTTAGGCTAAAAACCTTGTTCTTGTGATTTGTAAGAGGGATCATACACTTTTTATGCAAGTTTAAGTTTATATCTTTGTTTCTTTCTCTAATCTTTCACATTCCTATTCTCTAATCATGATTAACATCACCTCTTTCATGAGATTTGGTTTGTTCTTCATGATTAGTGAGTAGTTCTTTTTAGAACTCATGAATGAGGTAGATTAGGGGAATTTCGTGATAGATCTAGGATGTCTAGGGCTTAGTTTACATCTTTCCTCTCTTATTTAGTGTTCATAAGGCAAGATTAGACTTGAGAAAGCTAATGTAGACCATAAAGCATTTCATGCACACAAGGTGTTCGATGAAATGCCCGAAGAACTAAATAAGGGATTTTGCTTGCTTAGCCTATGAGAGTAGTTTTCTAAGGATTATTAGGGCCATTGGAACCTATGTTTAATTCTTGCTAATCATCTTATCACAAACGAGAGTTTGTTCTTGATTTGGTGATTAGAAAAGTGATTAAGACCATGAGAATGACTTAAGCTTGTTTATGTGTTCTAGGCTAAGGGAAATGCTTGTTTGTGTGTATTGACATCTAGATAGATCATGAAAGGACCCAAAATCCATAACTCCATCCAAGAGCTTGCCTTTATTATCTTTCTAATCTCGTTTAACATTCGTTTACTTGTGTTCTTGCTTTTAATTTGAATCATTTAGGTTGCTAGAAAACCAAAACCACCTTTGTTAGCTTAACTTAAGAAAATTTATGTATTCCTAGTGATTGAAACTTAACCCTTGGATTCCATACCTAATATACTACAACGTATATTGACTAATTGATCTACACATCAAAAAGTCTACTATCAATTTGGCGTCGTTGCCAATTAGGTTTAGCTTTCAACATTGAGATTTTAGATCTTTTTGAGATTAAGCTTTTTCTGATCTTTTGTTTACTAATCTATCTTTCAAGCTCTCTCTTGTAGGTGCATGAACTTGCGTTCTAAAGGAAACAACAACCTTGTTGAACCAAGAGACGACATCCACCTTCTACAACGCGGTCTTAGAGCAAAAAGAGAGAGGGAACGGGTTGTACACTTTGCTAGGCTCGACATGGAGAACGTGCAAGTGAACCCGGATGGTGGTAATGACCACGTTGTTTATGCTCCACATCAAGGAGCAAATGGTGGTAATGGAAACCACCACCCACCCGCCCGGAATGGTCATAACATAGTCGGAGCGGGTGATGCGGCCAATGCTCATGTCAACCGCCAAGGTATTCGACCACCACCGGTTGAAACCAATGACTTTGTGGTCAAAGCTAGCTTCATTAACATGGTGCAAAGCAACAAGTTTCATGGCTTGGCGGTAGAAGACCCTCTTGATCATTTGGATCACTTCGACACGATTTTTGGCTTGACAAAGATGAATGGTGTCTCGGAGGATAGCTTCAAGCTAAGGTTGTTCCCACTTTCTCTTGGAGACAAGGGAAGGCAATGGAAAAAGAGCCTTCCCCACGGTTCCATCACTTCATGGGACCAATGCAAGACATCATTCCTTGCCAAGTTCTTCTCTCCCTCTAGAACGGCCAAACTCCGGAATGAGATCTCAAGCTTCACTCAACGTTCTAATGAGAGCTTCAATGAAGCGTGGGAGCGGTTTAGGGGATATACAATGCAATGCCCTCATCATGAATGAACGGATGCTTTCCTCTTAAGCACTCTATACCGTGGAGCATTGCCCAAGATCCGTATGATGCTTGATACCTCTTCTAATGGAATTTTTTTAGCTAAGTACGTGTATGAAGCAATGAAGTTGGTTGAGAACCTTGCTTTGAGTGATGGAATATATGGTGATGAGTTCGATCGGTCCACAAGAACCACAAGCGATTTTGAAGAGCAACGACGAACCAAAGAGATGAAAGCTCTAAGTGACAAGTTGGATAAACTTCTCACTACATCACAAAAGGCGGTTCAATTTGTTGGAAACGGTGAGGCAAACCAAGGATTCCAAGAACAAATGGTGGATTTGAGAAACCAAGAAGAAGTGCACTATGTTGGGAATAATGGTGGCTATCAAAGAAGTTTCAACAACAACTATGGCAACCAAGGTCAAGCCCCCATTAATCACCAACAAATATATGCTCCTGAAAACAACTTTCAAGGGAACAAAGGTGGTTTTCAACAAAGCTTTGTCCCACAAACTCAAGAAAACAACTCCATGCCTCAAGACCTTGATATGAAGAACATGCTTCAACAAATTCTACATGGACAAGCTAGTGGAGCATTGGCTATGAGCAAGAAGATGGAGGAAATAAATACCAAAGTAGCTTGCTCATACAATGATCTCCACAAGAAACTTGAGGCATTGAGTTCAAAAGTGCAACAAATGGAGACCAAGGGAGCCAATGGAGACAAAATGCAACAAAGTTCTTCAAACGGGAAAGCAATACAAACCTCAACAGAGTATTGCAATGTCATCTTCTCAAAGGAATCACGTCCCTTTGATGATCATGAAACCGCCATTAGGAAAATTGAGCTTCTACTTCATGGTTCACATGTTGAACACCTTCCCCCTAGAGACGTTCCTTTGAAGCTCAATGTGGACATTGAGGAACAAGGTGGGGGAGTGACCCTTGAGAAGGATGAGGACGTGACCATGGTTGATGACAAGGGTATTGTCAATTTGGTTGATTCACCAAGCAAGACAAGGATTGAGCCTAAGTCTCTCCCCAAGCTTGGGAATCCCGGTAAGTTCTCCATCACTTGCTCTCTTGGTGATTTGGAAGTTGAGGATGCTTTGTGTGACTCCGGTTCAAGTGTAAACGTCATGTCCCGTGAGATGCTTAAGAGTCTAGGGATAAGAAACCTCACCTATCACTTTTGGAGATGCCTCCTCACGGAAGCCACTCGGTCGTCTTGAAGATTATCCGCTTAAGGTTGGGGATTGCATAGTCCCAACAAACTTTGTTGTCATGGAGATGAAGAAGGCCAACAAGCTCCCACTCCTCCTTGGAACCCCATTCCTACTTACTACCGGTGCTAGAATAGATTTCAAAAATCAAAAGGTAGTTCTCTAGAATGTGGATGACAAGGTATACTACCCAATGAGGACTTCTCCCAACAAGCTTTGTAGCACAATAATCATTGAAGATGATGGGTTTTGTGTTGAGGAAGTGAAGTATGCGGGTCTTTGTGAGATGGTTGTTGAAGCTCCGCCTCCAAAGGGTTATGAAGAGAGAGAGAAGTCTCTTGAGAAAAAAGGTTTAGAGTATGGTGATTGTAAAGGAGCTCCAAGAGTTCAAAACGTGGGCATTTGTGCAACAATGGCTTATGGTGATAATGAGGAAGTCCTTGCTTTGGATCGTGATTGCTTAGCATTCCCTTTTCATGCGACAATGGGGAATGATGGTGAGCGTAGGAAGAACGCAAAGAAGAAGACAAGAGCCAAGGCTAAGATGAAAAACGGACCGAGCAAGCTTCATGGGTCTAGGTCCGAGACACGCCAACCTTCTATGATGACTCTCACTCCTTGGAAGTACAAAGATGGAGTGATTGAGTACAAGATCAAATGCAAGGGCCGATCCAAACCCTTTGCCTCGGTCAAGGTGATCCTCACACCGGAGCTAAAGAAGAAAGGGCAAGCCGGTCTTCAAGAGGTCATGAACAAGGTTCTTCACCTCGAACTTAAAGATCCGCCTTGGAGTACTCACATTCCTCTCTCACCCACCTAAAAAGGGTAACCAATTTCAAACTTAGTGACTTTAAACAAAGTGCTCTTGGGAGACACCCCAAGCTTATCATTGTACATACTTTCTTTTCATGTCTTTCTATGTTTTCTTGTTATTTTTAAAACCGCGATATCTCCTGGAATACATTTCCGAATGGTCTCAAACCACCTCATGTGGATAGCTAACTCACTGGGCTACAACTTCTATGAAGAACGTAGAAGCTGAATCGGAGTGGAAACCCTTTGTCCTGCCAGTTCTTTCAGACGCTAGGGAATAGTCCTTTTTGCTCCATTTCTCTAAACTTCTCCAAAATGACTCCAAGCACCTATAAAACACTCCAAATGCATGCAAGACTAATAGGACCTAATGCAAATACCTAATACTCTAATTCAAACCAAAATGCTAAACAAAGATATGATCATGCATGCAAATGACTAAAAGTGTTAACTAAAATGCAAGCTAGAACATGTAAAATGCATGAATATCACAATTCTCTAGATACTAAGTAGTATAAGAGGTATCGAATCCAATGGGTTAAGTTTCAAGACACCAAGAATACATAGAACTATTTAAGTTAAGCAACAAGGTTTGTTTTAGTTTCAATTCTAGCAATCCTAATTCAATTCAAGCAAAGCAAATAAGTAAACAAGTTAACAAGTACTAATCGAGATTGATAAATGATTAAAGCAAGCTCTAGAGTGAGGTTATTGACTTAGGTTACTTCATTGATTGATCAAGGATACTAAGTAACTCAAACAAGTATTTCTCCCTAGGCTTAGAATGTCAAAACAAAACTAATCCACTTCCATGATCTTAATCACTTTGTTAATTAACTAATCAAGAACAAATTTTCATTTGTGAAAAACTAATTAACAAGCATGAATGTCAAATTCCAATGGCCATAATACTCTTTAGACAACTAATCCCTTAGGCTAAACAAGTAAAATCTATTAGCTAACTTATAGGGGCATTTCATCAAACACCTTATGTGCATGAAATGCCATAAGGTCTAAATTAGCTTTTCCAAGCATAATCTAGCATTAAGAGCTTTAGATAAGAGAGAGAGAAGATGATCTAGGTCCTAAACATCATTAACCATTCAAGAAGATACCTAATCTACCTCACCCATAAGCTTTAAAATAAGCTACTCACTAATCATCATAAGACCCTCAAATCTCATAAGAGAATTTCAAGATCCCATGATTAAAATGATTAGGAAAATGAAAGATTAAAGAAAGAAAGATGAAACAAGATTAATAAAACTTAGATTGCATAAATAAAACAAAGATCTTACAAAATACTTAGCAAATCACCAAAGGGGGTTTTTTGCCTTAGAAAATAGGATAGATACCTAGAAATTAGGTTTAGGGGTATTTATAGAAAAAAGTGGGCGACCGGGTCAACCCTAAACAAACCGGGTCTTGACCGGTCGGGTCTGGGTCTTCTGGTTCGGCGGCTTCACACCGGGTGGGAGGTGGCCGGTGCTGGTGGCTCTTCACACAGGGCGGCTACATTGGGCATGAGCAGGCCGGTGTGAGGCGTCCTGAAGCTTGGCATCGGGCATGAGCAGGCCGGTGGATCTCCTGTCCCAGGAAGCTCTTCACACCGGGCTGGGTGAGGCCGGTGGAACTGGCCGGTGGAATGCTCTAGGTAAAACGGCCATATCTCACGAACCATATGTCCGAATGACCTGAAACCACCTCCTGTAGTCAGCTAACTCTCTTGGCTACAACTGTCATGAAGGCTATTGAAGCTGAATCAGATCGGAGATCCTTCGTCCTGCCGATTCTTTCAGACGCTACGGAATGGTCCTTTTGCTCCATTACTCTAAACTTCTAAAAAATGACTCCAAGCACCTATAAAACACTCCAAATGCATGAAAGAGTCACTAAGACCTAACACAAACACCT
The DNA here is from genome assembly GCA_030161315.1 of Eutrema japonicum. Lineage (NCBI taxonomy): Eukaryota > Viridiplantae > Streptophyta > Magnoliopsida > Brassicales > Brassicaceae > Eutrema > Eutrema japonicum. The sequence continues at coordinate 26,062,214 of BSQW01000007.1, forward strand.
AATACTCTAAATGAGACCAAAATGCTAAACAAAGCTATGATCATGCAAGCAAATAACTAAAAGTGCTAACTAAAATGCAAGCTAAAACATGTAAAATGCATGAATATCAACTCCCCCAAACTTATTCATTTGCTTGTCCCCAAGCAAAAAAAACAAGGAAGGGAGAGAGAGAGAGAGAGAGAGAGAGAGAGAGAGAGAGAGAGAGAGAGAGCAATGAAGATGAGATAGAGTCCAAAAATTTCAACAAACTAAAACCATTCAATGGTGATTCAGAAATGCACTTGAACAATCTCTACTCTAAAAGATTTTGCCATACTCATCACAATATGAATCAAGATCTAGAATTAGCCTACACAAGCGTTCGTATCCCCCAACCCTTTAACATTCATTAAACGAAACCATGAATCATATTTATGAAAATCAAATGAACTCATTTGGTTAAGGGACTAGGGTTTTGAGATAAAAATGATCTCAATAATTGTGGCGATTCCATATCAAAGGATCTCTCAACGAATGAATGAACTTTGATAAAATGCTAAAGGTAAAAAGCAATTGATGCATACAAGGATAGACTTACATCTACCCAATGTCCCAAATTATTTCAACCATTACTTCTAAGCCCCTTGAAGACCACTCCTAACCTACCCTTTCTTCAAGACAATTTTGCCTTTCATAAACCACATTATCTCATCAATTCTTCTTCGTTTAAGCACTTGGGGAAAATTTATTCTTCACCTTCGATTAACAAATGGTTTGGCTCATTTCCTTTTCTTCTTTAGCTCATCTTTTGCTTTTCTTACTCGGTCTCTTTCTTCATCCTCTGGATGCACGAGCCATTTTTGGCTTCTCTTATTAGTTTTTTTTGTAGCTAGAATATTTTCTTATTATTTTTTTTTTGTAGCTATATCAAATATTCCTTGCCAACCATTTCAATCATTAGCTTTTCCCCTTCTTCTTCTCCAACTCTTTTCCTTGTTTCCATCTTTCCTAGTGATTTGCACGCCCAAGACTTTCTCTTTTCATTCCACCCCAAACTCCCCATCTATCTAGCCTAACCTATGTTTAGCCCGATAATGAACGAGCTAACTCTATATGAAAGCCTTTCCTTATCGCTCTAAACCCAACACTTTTTTCTAAGTTCATTCGAAAAATATAGGCCTCACAACACTCACAAAAGAACTAGGCTTGAAAGGAGGGTAAGTTAAGGGTGAGGATAACCGTCCCAAAGGTGGGGAATGGCTACTTGGACTAGCAAGAGTGGTAAAAAGGAAGAAGATAGCCCAAGTATGTCTATGGTAACCATGAGTCCATTTCTTCAATGCATAAATATGGTAATTTCAAGTCAAAATTAAGGGTTCAAATAGTTAGGATTGGCTTCAATTCAAAGCTTGTTTCAACCAAGACGAAAACATCAATGCACATGATCCAAGTATGGTGAGTCCTTACTTTCGAGTTGCTCAAATGCATCTAACGACTTAGTCTTAAGTTGACACTTTTCAAGGACAACCTCAGCATTGCTTCGAATGCGTATGAATGCAAATCCTATATGAACTCTAGACTCAATCTTAACATGAGCAACTATATGCTTCTCTTTATGTTCAAAATTTTCAAATTTTTGTGGTTTTTCTATGCATGAGACTCAATTATGCAAAGAGAAAAATAAGAACACAAAACACAAGGTCAAATGACACAAACCCCTCCCCCAAAATTGAATTGCATCGTCTCGGTGCAACAAAACTCAAAGAGAGAGCAAACATAATGCAAAAAGATGAATGTACAATGCAATGGAGTGTAGTTCAAACCTTAGAATGGAGAAAAGGGAGTGGTGGAGTGATCTATTAGGAAAGGTACTTGGGATCCGTGATATGCTCAAATTAATACCCTAAAAGTACTAAAGCAGTACTTGTAGTTAGGGATGTCAATCGGGCTAGCCCGGCCCGGCCCGAAACCCGTAAAACCCGCATATATTTAAGCCTGGCTCGGCCCGGCCCGAAAAAAAATCAGGCTTATATTCCAAAGCCCGGCCCGGCCGGGACAGGGCTCTAGTGCTTTTCGGGCTTTTTCGTTCTTTTATTTACAAACACAAAAATTCACAACGCTCAGATGAATAATTAAAACAAAATATTTATCAAAATATATCTAAATTGAAATGTATTATATCAAATCCAATTAAATTTAAAAGCAAAAGTTTGACAAAAAACAAATAAAATTCAAATACATTTTATTACCAAATAAAACATAAAATCAAAACACTTCAAATCTAGGTAATAGAGTTTAGATTAGAATCTCCTTCATCGTCTTCTAAATCCTCATCACCATCAAGAGGTACATTTAAAAAAAAAGTAAAATAATATTAAGTTTTGACATGTATAAATTATATAGAAATGTCATTGAAAGTCTATATATAATGATTTTAAAAATATGAAGTAAATATGGATGAATGATAATGGTACATGGATCACGAAATGTATAGAAAATATGTCAAATTATTATTTTTAGAAAGATAAATGTTTAAATAAAATCTCTAACTAATTAAAATATAATTTTTCGGGATTTTCGGGCTAAGCCCGAAAACACACTAGTCCGAATGGGCTTTAGCCTGAAAAGCCCGATTTTTTTGGGCTTATATTTCTAGGCCCGAGCCCGCTGTTTTTCAGGGTTGGGCCGGGTCGGCCCTCGGGCTTTGGCCCTAATTGACACCTTTAGTTGTAGTAAAGTAGGGGTCGAACACAAGGACTCACAGAAACACACAATAGATTATATAGATGATAATTAAGCTAAGAGATCAATTATATTGAAAACAGAACGTAAATTAAATCGGTTGTAAATTCGATTAGAGAAAGATAGGTTCATGGTATTTCTCATAAAATCAATGAATGCAGATAAACTAACTAGTCAGGATTCAGATTTAGCGCGGTTCTTGAACTCAAATCCTTAAGGTATAATTAACCAACTCTCGTTGAGAAAACTATCAAAGTCTAAATCCTAGAATTCCAAATCTCTTTGTGAATCCTAAAGTCTAAACCAACTTTTAGATCATGTTTGATTTGTTCACAAAACAAGTAAACCAAATCTCTTGGGAATAGTTATTTTGCTCACCCTAGGTTCTATCAGGTAATTAATCGTACTCTCGTGCCTAATCAATTATCCTAAGATCTAAGTTCTAGTTGATAAATCTAGAATTAGCTTTGGAAACAACCTATGGCGAAGAACTAATTCAGATGGTGAATCCTAATAACTAATTAACCTAGCATTCAGAGAAAACCCTTATGAGAACCCTAAACCTAACAAAAGATCTACTCAGACATGGAAATTGAAGCAATAAACATGTTTGAATATATCATCAAATAAAATAGAAAGAGTAACAAGAGGGTTCAAAATCTTCTCTCGGACGAACAGAGTTTCAGACTTATCTCCCTTCAAAAGCTCTCTCACAAAAACCAAAGTAAAATAAAGCTTAATGAAAGCGTAGCCATCAAAGTGGCTGTAAATCATATTAAATAACCTAAATCATGTTTTGGGGCTTCTTGTAAATAATAAAGTCTTCTGGGCCATTTTGCAATTCTTCAACTCTTTTTAAGTTGCGACTCATGTCTTGCTGCGGTGAGTATCGACCGATACTAGTCAGTATCGATCGATACTGAGTCTTCAAATCGGGTACTCAGCTACACGAACGTTGCTTTGCTCCAAAATGCTCCAGAAAGCTCCAATATCTCCAATTATGCTCCAAACGTGCTAAAACCTGTAAAAGACTCTAAACCACTACTAAATAGTATAAAGACTCTATAAAACGGACTTATATAATGGCTTAAACGGGGAAAAAACCATGATATATCAACTCCCCCAGACTTAGCCTTTGCTTGCCCTCAAGCAAATAGAAGACTAAACCAGAGAGAGAGGTTTGAAAACACAGAGACTCACCTGTTCATGAAACGCTGCAATAATCATTTTTCTTAGTGCTCCACATGTCACCTAACCAGTTCCAAATCTAACCACCATGTACTTCTCCGTAGACATTCGCAGTTTCCCAGACTACACATATTACTTCACACCATTGTTCAATCAAGCCATCCTCGCCAGTTTCATCGCTGTGATTAATACCAAGAACCTTCTAGATTCTTTCCCATACAATATCATGACAAGGAACCACCCTTTTTCACACTTTCTGGTATTATTTCTCTCCCCCATACTTAATTCTTATTACGTTTCTTGCATTTACATATTAAGGTTCGAGACGCGAGTATTGATGGTGTTTGCCACCGAATCCCTGGTTCTTCCCTCAAAAGTAATCAAAGGTGTAGGCGAATAATGGTATCATAGTAAATTTTTCTAACCTCGCTTCCACCTTTGTGTGATCATTTCCTCTGAAGTAGAATAATGGGATCACTAGAAATTTTCCTAACCCTCTACTCAGAAGAAAATCATTTCATCTTTTAATGCATCTTATTAATTAACTTGTAACAGGGAGAGAAATACAATTACTTTAAACACGTGGGTTCCTTTGTCAGATACGAATGATGAATAAAGCTCTATGGATACTAACCACATCGATGAAGTGCAAAAATTTGGCTCAGACTTTAAAGAACTTTGCTGGAAACATGAGTGTCTTCTAGTTAACCGGTCAGCCTTTGAATTTTTCATTAGTCGATCTAGAACTGATTCTGTAACAATGGTCACTTAGAAGCAAGGTCACATCAAAAGATTCAAGAAAAAGATCATAGTCTCCAACAAAGTTTTGACTCAATAAAACCAATTTTTAGTCAAAAACAACTGACTCTAAGAAAAACAAAAAAAAAGTCAGCGACTACCTCCCCCAGACTTGAACAACACTGTCCCCATTGTTATCTAGCCTAGAGTTGGTGAAAGAAAGCAAAAGGACGAAGTAGGATTGTGAAAAACGAGAAGTTACCGTGCTGGAACATCGAGTATCGACCGACACACGACAATACCATGCTTAAATCGATACGATGAACTTTTCGCATTCGCGTAGGGTGTCGACCGACACCCAACTTGGTATCGTTCGATTCCAAGTATTGGTCGACACAGGTAATTTCGTGTTTGCTCCTTGTTTATCCTGACACAGACGCAAAAACAAAAAATGAAAAGAAAAAGACTCAAAAACAAACTCACTAGTGGGTTGCCTCCCACCAAGCGCTCATTTAATGTCATTAGCTTGACTGTACCGCCGTTCAGGCAGTGGGTGCATCATCCAGAGGCATCATGCGTCCTTATGGAATCTTGGCATTCGCCCAATAGTGTTGCACCCTTTTTCCGTTGACAGTGAAGTCTTCGCCCGAAGGATTTGTCAAGACAATCGTACCATGTGGTCTAACTTCCTTGGCTTTGAAAGGGTCTGACCAACGAGAACGCAATTTACCAGGAAACAAATGCAAACGAGAGTTATACAGAAGTACCTGATCATTTAGTTCAAAGTGTCTAGAGATGATCTTCTTGTCATGGTATGCCTTAGTCCTCTCCTTGTACAACCTTGAGTTCTCATAGGCAAGATGCCTAATCTGGAAGATGGCATTCTTTTCCATACAGCAAGTGAAACGGTGTAGTCACAAGTGGTGTCTTGAAAGCAGTCATGTAATCCCAAAGTTCGTCATCCAGCTTCACATACCAATCCTTCCTTGTAACATTCCTTGTCTTCTCAAGAATCTCTTTGATCTGTCTGTTGGAAACCTTAACTTGTCCACTGGTCTGAGGGTGATAAGGAGTAGTGACACGATGGTTCACACCATACTTCTTCAGCAGCCTCTCGAAAATCTTGTTGATAAAGTGAGAGACACCATCACTTATCATAATTCGAGGCACTACAAATCGAGGGAAAATGATGGTCTTAAACAGCTTAAGGACCACCGAAGAATCATTGGTTCTGCTAGCAATGACTTCAACCCACTTAGACACATAACCCACAGCAACCAAGATGTATCTGTTTCCATATGACGAAGGGAAGGGACCCATAAAATCAATGTCCCAACAATCAAAAATCTCAACCTCAAGGATGAAATTATGTAGCATCTCATGTCTCTTACTGATCTTCCCTCTCCTCTGACAAGCATCGCAGTGCGAAATGAACGCATGAGCATCCTTAAACATAGTAGGCCACTAGAAGCCTGCTTGAAGAATCTTGGATACTGTCTTGAACGTGGCAAAGTGTCCAGCATAGTCGGATCCATGGCAATGAAACAGAACATTAGGTACCTCTGACTCAGCAATGCATCTCCTATAAATACCATCATAACAATGCTTGTACATGTAAGGTTCGTCCCAAAACTATCCCCTTATGTCACGCATGAACTTTTTCTTGTGATAGTTCTTGAGGTGCTTTGGTTATGCATATGCAGCGAGGTAGTTGGCGATATCAGCATACCATGGTTGATCAGATTCGGCTGCAACCACTATATACTCCTCCGAAACACCAAGGTGTTCAACAGTCAACACTGGTTCGGAAATCGCCGTGTATCGACCGACACCATAGGAGTGTCGATCGATACCGAGACCTGCAATTCGTGGGAATTGCTGAGTTTCAGCAAAACCCATTTGAAACTCAGTTTCAATGAAGTAAATGGACTCCTCTGATAATTGATCATCAATAGGGACGTCTGCATCGATCTGAATCCTCGAGATATGGTCAGCGACCCCGTTCTCTATTTTTTCTTGTCCTTAACCTCAATGTCAAAATCTTGTAGCAAAAGAACCCAACGAGAAAGGCGAGGCTTAAGATCCTTGTTCTGCATCAGATATTTGAGAGTAGGATGATCAGTATGAACAATCACTTTGCTCCCTATCAAGTAGGATCGAAATTTCTCAAAGGAGAAAACAACTGCAAGTAGTTCTTTCTCCGTGGTGTTGTAATTCCTTTAAGCATCATCCAATGTTCTGCTGGCACAATAGATGACGTGCATCTTCTTATCCTTTCTCTGACCCAGAACAGATCCAACAGCAAAATCACTAGCGTCGCACATGATCTCAAATGGCAAAGTCCAATCAGGAGGTTGCACAATAGGAGCACTCACCAAAGCCTTCTTAATCTCCTCAAAGGCTGCAAGACAGTCAGGTGTGAAGTCGAATTTGATCTCCTTGCATAGTAAGGCAGTGAGTGGGCGTGCTAGCTTGGAGAAATCATTGATAACCTCTTGTAAAACCCATCATGACCAAGGAAGCTTCGAATATCTTTCACAGAATTTGGTGGTTGGAGGCTTGTCATGACTTGAATCTTGGCATTGTCAACTTCGATCCCAGCTTCTGAAACCTTGTGCCCAAGCACTATGCCATCCTGAACCATAAAGTGACACTTTTCCCAATTAAGGACCAAGTGTGTCTCTTCACACATCTGGAGCACATTGCACAGGTTATCCAAACAGTCCTTGAACGATGATCTATATACTGAAAAATCATCCATGAACACCTCCATAAAATCCTCAATCATGTCTGTGAAGATAGACATCATGCATCTCTGAAAAGTGGCTGGAGCGTTACATAATCCAAATGGCATTGTATGCGAATGTGCCATAGGGACAAGTAAAAGTCGTCTTCCCTTGGTCATCTGGATGTATCAGAATCTGGAAGAAACATGAATACCCATCGATAAAACGATAGTAGGGATGACTAGCCAACCTCTCCAACATCTGGTCAATGAATGGCAGTGGGAAATGATCCTTCCGTGTAGCTGCATTCAACTTCCTGTAGTCAATGCACATTTGATGTCCAGTGATAGTCCTAGTAGGAATCATCTCGTCCCTTTCATTCTTCACCACGGTTATCCTTCCTTTCTTCAGAACAATGTGCACTAGACTGACCCAAGATCTATCCGAAATAGCATAGATGACCCCAACTTTCAAAAACTTCATCACCTCCTTTTTGACCACTTCCGCCAGATTCGGATTCAGCCTCCTCTGATGCTCAATTGAAGCCTTTGACTCGTCCTCAAGATGAATCCTATGCATGTACATGTCTGGTGATATACCTGAAATGTCATCAAAAGAATAGCCAAGAGCTTTGCGATATTTGCGGAGCTTGCTAAGCAGTAAGGCAATCTTTGTGTTGTTCAAAGAAGCATTAACAATTACTGGGTATGTAGAATTAGGACCAAGAAAATTTTTCCTCAGGTTTGGTGGGAGTGGCTTGAGTTCAACCTTAGGAGTATTCTTTGCACTCCAATCTCCAAGCCCAGCAGCTTGCTTAGAACTTTCGGCCAACTCTCCTTCTAGTCGCAGGGTATCGACCGATACTTGGGGAGTATGGATCGATACCGGCGACGCTGAATCGAGCATCTTCGAGTAAACAACAATATCATCACACGAATGGACCCCTGACTCAGCTGAACAGACCAATGCTCTCTCAAGTGGATCCTCAGGATGCATCTCCAAAAGTACTCTTCAGCTATGTCACTGAAGGTATCGACAAAGAAAGTCTGCCCATCTATGGTTGGTCTCTGCATCATTGATATATCATAGTTTTTATCCTGTTTAAGCCATGATATAAGTCCTTTTATAGAGACTTTCTGCTATTTCGTAGTATTTTAGAGTCTTTTACAGGTTATAGCACGTTTGGAGCATTATTGGAATTATTGGAGCTTTCTGGAGCATTTTGGAGCAAAAGCTGAAGTCGTGTTGCTGAGTACCTTATTTCACAACAAGCATCGATCGATACCCCCTGGTATCGATCGATACTCTTCAAGGCTGACACGACATGCGACTTTAATGAAGAGTTGAAGAATTGCAACTTGATCCAGAAGTCTTTAATAATTACAAGAAGACCCAATTCGTGTTTTAGGTTATTTATAGGATTTTTACAGCCACTTTGTTGGCTACGCTTTATATTTTATTTTGGATTTGTGAGAGAGTTTTCAAGGGAGACAAGTCTGAAACTCTGTTCGTCGAGAGAAGATTTCGAACCCTTTTGTTTCTCTTTCTGATTTTATATTGAGTATTTATTTAAACATGTTTATTGATTCATTATCCATGTCTGAGTAGATCTCTTGTTAGGTTTAGGGATTTTCATAAGGGATATCTTTGAATGCTAGGTCGATTGGTTATTTAGGGTTCATAATCTGAATTAGTTCTTCACCTTAGGTTGTTCTCAAAGCTAATTCTGGATTAATCACCTAGAACTTAGATCTTAGGATAATTGATTTGGCACGATAGTGCGATTAATTACCTGATAGAACTTAGGGTGAGCAAATTGATTATTCGCAAAGAGATTTGATTTAATTGATTTGTGAACATATCAAACTTGAAATTAAGGCTGATTTATTCCTAGGAATTTGCAAATAAATTTGGGATTCTGAAGTTTAGATTTAGATAGTTTTCGCAACGACAGTTGGTTAATTATACTATAGTGATTTGAGTTCGAGAAACGTGCGTAATCTGAACCCTAATTAGTTAGTTTATTTTGCATTTATTGATTTCCTGAGAAATATCCCTGAACCTATCTTTTTCCCATCGAATACAACTCGTTTACTACTTTCTGCTTTCTGTTAAACCTGAATTGCTTAGCTTAGCTTGATACTATACAATTTATTGTGTGATTTCTGTGAGTCCTTGTGTTCGACCCCTAACTATATTATAACTACTGCTTTAGTACTGTTAGGGTATTAATTTAAGCATATCAAATTTGGCGCCGTTGCCGGGGACTCAATTTCGCCATTAAATTTTAGCTGTCGAGTTTCGACTAAGCCCGTCAGTATCGATCGATACTACCTAGTATCGGTCGATACTCGTCGATTTCCTTTGTTGATATCGATCGATACTCTTAAGTGTTGATATCGATCGATACTCTTAAGTGTCGATCGATACTCATCGTATTTTTGGTTACTTACGTGCTTTGCTCTTCTTTTCAGGTGTATGCCTAATCGTGAAACCAGAAGAATTAAAAGCACTCAGCTAGTTGGATTGTCATTGGAGCAACTAGCACGTTTAGAACGTACAATCAGAAAGGCAAAGCGAATATCAGAGATGAAAAACCCAGTGGTTTTAAGAGCTGATGAAGCCGGAGTCTTGAGAGACCAAGGGGGTCGAGTGTGAAATGAGAAAGGGCAGCGACTTGATGAAGCTGGAAACATCATTGTCCTTCTTGTTGCTGAGCCTGAGATTGTCGCGCCAGCTGCGCAGGACAACGTTGGGAATGCAGTGGTTGATCGAGGTAGAACATTTGGTGAGCATAACAGACCTGATCAGTTCTTTGCCAATCGAGCTGCGATTCGCATCCCAACTTTTCAGAGGAATGATTTCGAGCTGAAACCTGCGTATTACGCTCTTGTAAGTCAGAACCTTTTCCATGGCCTACATCATGAACATCCCATGGATCATATCGAAAGGTTCGAGGATTTGGTCACTAGTATGAAATACAATGGAGTGCCCAATGAGTTCATTTTCTGCAAACTTTTCCCGTACTCTCTTGGTGGGGAAGCTGCTTATTGGCTGAAGCAGTTAGCTCCTGATTCGCTCACTACATGGGATGAGACAAAGAATGCGTTCCTAATCAATTTCTATGATGAAGCAAGATCCGAGGAGCTCAGGAACAAGATCTCTCAATTTTCTCAGGGTCTGACAGAGGCATTCAAGGCTGCTTGGATTCGTTTCAAATCTTATCAGAGGGATTGTCCGCATCATGGGTTCACTCAGGTTAAGCTACTGGGTACTTTCTACAGAGGAGTTGATTGGAGATATCAGATGGGTATGGATGCTGCGAGTAATGGGAACTTCTTCACCATGTATCCGTATGATGCGGTTGTGTTGATTGAGAACTTGGCGTCTAGTAATAGCACCAAGAATGCAGATTTCGAACTTGGCGGAAGATGCATGCTGGAGGAGTAGATGGATCGCAAATTGCTGACGTACAAGCCAAGCTAGATTTTCTGATTGGAAAGTCGAAGAAGACTGTGCACTTCGCTGATGAAGTCGCTAATGTGGAAGAAGAAGAGGATGTTAACTACGTCGGTGGTTCTGGTTTTCAGGGTCAGCGATTTGGGTACAACAACAACCGAAACTTCAACAATAATAATCAGCAAGGTGGGTACAAGTTCGAAGGGAACCAATCTGGTATTGGAGCAAAGTAATTTACTCGGAAACCACTTCAAGGCAGCGATTTCACTCGAAATTATGGAAACTCTTCATACCAACCCATATCTCCAAAAACCATGGAAAATAGGATGGAATCCATGATGGAACATATCCTTCAGGGACATCATAAGTTGCAAGGTGATTTCAATGGGAAGTTTGACTCTCTGTACACTGACCTGAACGGGAAAATCGAGGCCATCAATCTCTCCCAGAAGAAGCTGGAAATTCAGGTCGCTCAGACAGCAGCAGCTATAAAGAGGCAAGAAGGTTTCCTTCCAGGGCAAACCGAGAATCCAAGGGCTCACATCAACGCCATCACCTTGAGGAATGGTAAGGAGGTGAGTTCAGGAGTGAAAAACAACCCAATTGCAGAAAATCTCGTCGATCTTGCTGAAGATGAAGATTGGAGTTCTGAAAGTCCACGAGTGTCGATCGATACCAGTCCAGATGTCTGCACGATCGGATCCAAAATCCAATGTATCGATCGATACCCCTCAAGTATCGATCGATACCCCTCAAGTATCGATCGATACCCCTCAAGTATCGATCGATGCTTCAACACAGATCGAGAAGGAGTCCGAAATTGTCAAGGAGAGAGTGTATAAACTGAAGATGCCTTATCCTATACCTCCTAAGCTAACAAAGAAGCAATGGGAAGACACCAGATGCAATGCCATGTTGGATAAGTTGGTTGTGGAGCTTCCTTTTATTGATGCTATTAAGACTTCACCAGCTTTCAGGATGTATGTGAAGAAGATGGTATCTAGCAACGTGAATTTGGAGGAAGGTGTCATGATGATCACAGCTGAGTGCAGTGCTATCTTACTCAACAAAATTCCCAAGAAACTACCGGATCCAGGGAGGTTTGTTTTGGACTGCACTATCTTCACAGAGAGATTTGAGCGTGCTCTCTGCGATATTGGGTCAAGTGTGAACCTTATGCCACATTCAGTTGCCAAACGAATGGGGATGAAATATTTCCAATCTACGCGGATTTCGCTAGTACTTGCTGATCGCTCAGTACGACTTCCAGAGGGACTACTCGAGGATGTTCCCATCAAGATTGGGAATTGCTTGATCCCACATCGTCCTGAAGTACGATGCTGAGCCTAAGGATCCTCTTATCCTAGGCAGACCATTCCTTGCAACTACTGGAGCCTTGATTGACTGCAGGAATAGAAAGATAGCTCTCAACATCGGTGACTTGGTGATGTCCTTTAACATGGAAAAGATTATGAAAAGGCCAACCATCGATGGGCAGACGTTCTATGTGGACACCTTCAGTGATATAGTTGAAGAGTACTTCCTAGAGATACACCCTGAGGATCCACTTGAGAGAGCATTGGTCTGCTCAGCCACTTCGGAGATCCGTTCATGTGACGATACTACTGGATTCTCGAAGATGCTTGATTCAGCATCGCCAGTATCGATCGATACCCCTTTAGTATCGGTCGATACCATGTGGCCAGAAGGAGAGTCGGTCGACAGTTCTAAGCAAGCTGCTGGGCTTGAAGATTGGAGTGCAGAGAAAGCTCCTAAGGTGGAATTAAAACCACTTCCAGCAAATCTGAGGTATAGCTTTCTTGGTCATAATTCCACATACCCTGTAATCGTTTATGCTTCCTTGAACAACACAGAGAATGCCTTACTGCTGAGTAAGCTGCGCATGTATCGCAAAACTCTTGGCTATTCTCTTGATGACAGTTCAGGTATAGCACCAGACTTGTGCATGCATCGAATTTACCTGGAGGATGAGTCTAAGTCTTCGATTGAGTGTCAGAGGAGGCTGAATCCGAGAACCTGAAGGAAGTGGTCAGGTAGGAAGTGATGAAGCTGTTGGAAGCATAGAATATCTATGCCATCTCAGATAGTTCTTGGGTTAGTCCGGTTCACGTTGTGCCTAAGAAGGGAGGTATAACAGTGGTGAAAAACGATAAAGATGAGCTGATCCCTATAAGGACAATCACTGGTCATAGGATGTGTATTGACTAAAAGAAGCTGAATGCAGCTACAAGGAAGGATCACTTCCCATTACCATTCATTGACCAGATGCTGGAAAGGTTAGCAAGTCACCCATACTACTGTTTCCTCGATGGGTACTCAGGCTTTTTCCAGATTCCTATACATCCAGAGGACCAGGGAAAGACGACCTTCACATGTCCGTATGGCACATTCGCCTACAGAAGAATGCCATTTGGATTATGTAACGCTCCAGCAACCTTCCAGCGCTGTATGATGTCGATTTTCACAGACATAACTGAGGAGTTTATGGAGGTGTTAATGGATGACTTTTCTGTGTATGGATCGTCGTTCAAGGATTTTCTAGATAACTTGTGCAAAGTGCTTCAGCGATGCGAGGAGAAGCACTTGGTTCTTAACTGGGAGAAATGAGAGGAGAAGCACTTGGTTCTTAACTGGGAGAAATGAGAGGAGAAGCACTTGGTTACATGATGGCATTGTTCTTGGGCACATGGTTTCTCAGGCTGGGATCGAAGTTGAAAAGGCCAAAATTCAGGTCATGACGAGCCTGCAACCTCCACGATCTGTACCAGAGATTCGAAGCTTCCTTGGTCATGCTTGGTTTTACAGGAGGTTCATCAAGGATTTCTCTAAGCTTGCACGTCCACTCACAGCCCTGTTATGTAAGGACGTCAAGTTTGATTTCACATCTGATTGCCTTGTAGCCTTCGAAGAGATCAAGAAGGCATTGGTAAGTGTTCCTATTGTCCAACCACCTGATTGGAGTTTGCCTTTTGAGGTTATGTGCGATGCAAGTGATTTTGCTGTTGGAGCTGTGTTGGGTCAAAGGAAAGACAAGAAGCTCCATGCTATTTACTATGCCAGTAGGACGTTGGATGATGCTCAGCGAAATTACAGCACCACTGAGAAGGAGTTACTGGCAGTCGTTTTCTCTTTTGAGAAATTTCGGTCCTACTTGATTGGAAGCAAGGTTATTGTTCACACAGATCATGCTGCTCTCAAATACCTGTTGAAGAACAAGAAGTCTTTAATAATTACAAGAAGACCCAATTCGTGTTTTAGGTTATTTATAGGATTTTTACAGCCACGTTTTTGGCTACTCTTTATATTTTATTCTGGATTTGTGAGAGAGATTTTCAAGGGAGATAAGTCTGAAACTCTGTTCGTCGAGAGAAGATTTCGAACCCTTTTGTTTCTCTTTCTGATTTTATATTGAGTATTTATTCAAACATGTTTATTGATTCAATATCCATGTCTGAGTAGATCTCTTGTTAGGTTTAGGGATTTTCATAAGGGATATCTTTGAATGCTAGGTCGATTGGTTATTTAGGGTTCATAATCTGAATTAGTTCTTCACCTTAGGTTATTCTCAAAGCTAATTCTGGATTGATCACCTAGAACTGAGATCTTAGGATAATTGATTTGGCATGACAATGCGATTAATTACCTGATAGAACTTAGGGTGAGCAAATTGATTATTCGCAAAGAGATTTGGTTTAATTGATTTGTGAACATATCAAACTTGAAATTAAGGCTGATTTATTCCTAGGAAGTTGCAAAGAAATTTGGGATTCTGAAGTTTAGATTTAGATAGTTTTCGCAACGACAGTTGGTTAATTATACTCTAGTGATTTGAGTTCGAGAACCATGCGTAACCTGAACCCTGATTAGTTAGTTTATTTTGCATTCATTGATTTCCTGAGAAATAGCCCTGGACCTATCTTTTTCCCATCGAATACAACTCGTTTACTACTTTCTACTTTCTGTTAAACATGAATTGCTTAGCTTAGCTTGATACTATACAATTTTTTGTGTGATTTCTGTGAGTCCTTGTGTTCGACCCCTAACTATATTACAACTACTGCTTTAGTACTGTTAGGGTATTAATTTGAGCATATCAATCATCTTTTCCATGTTAAAGGTCATGACCAAGTCACCGATGTTGAGGGCGATCTTCCCATTCCTGCAATCAATCAAAGCACCAGCTATTACAAGGAATGATCTGCCTAGGATAAGAGGGTCCTTAGGCTCAACATCATACTCCAGGACGATGAAATCAGTTGGGATCAAGCAATTCCCAATCTTAATAGGAACATCTTCGATTAAACCCTCTAGAAGTCTAACTGAACGATCAGAAAGTATCAGGGAGATCCTTGTGGTTGTGAAATATGTCATCCCCATCCTTTTGGCAACTGAATATGGCATGAGGTTGACACTTGAGCCAAGGTCACAAAGAGAACGCTCGAATCTGTCTGTGAATATCGTTCAATCCAACATAAAACTCCATGGGTATGGCAGCTTCTTTGGGATCCTGTTGGTCAGGATTGCATTGCACTCATGAGTAATCATCAAGCATCCTTCTTCAAGGTTCACGTTGCTGGACACCATCCTCTTGACATATCTCATGAAGGCTGGAGAAGTCTTGATGGCATCAATAAAAGGAAGTTCAACGATCAACTTATCCATAATTGCCTTGCATCTAGAGTCTTCTACCTCCTTCTTAGTCTTCACAGAAGCCCTGGGATAAGGTATTCCTTGTGTGTAAACTCTTTCTGCAATTACATTAGGCACTTCCTTCGAAACCTTATGAGTAGATTCGACTGCAGGATCAGTATCGACCGACACTGAAGTGGTATCGATCGATACACGCGATTTTGATTTGTCCCGTAAAAGTATCTTGATAGGTATTGATCGATGTTGGCTAGTGTCGATCGATACTGGAGCGATTTCGGTATCCTCGTCGTCGAGATCGACGAAAATATCTGCAGTTTGGCCAATTTTTACTCATGGAGTGACCTCTTTTACATTTTTCAAGGTGATTGCATTGACGTGAGCCATTCACTACAAGAAATAACAGTTTTTGCGACCACTTTTTGTGACTCTTTTTTTGGTCGCAAAAAAGTGGGACGAAAGTGTGACCACTTTGCGACCACTGGTATTGCAGTGGCAAAAGAGTCCCAAATTACCGACTAAAAAAATTGGTCAGAAAAGAGTCGCTTATTTGCGACTGTTTAAGGACTTGCAAAAGTAGTCCCAAATTTGTGACTGATTTGCTTCGGTTTAGCAACTCCACTCGATTGTTTTTAAATAAACATCAAATAATATCAAAAAATATAAACTCGAAATTCTAAACCCTAAACCATCAAATAATATACAAAAATTCAAATAATAATACAAAAAATTCAAACTTACTATTTTTAAAAATATAATCATTTATAAATCCTAAATTCTAAACCCTAAACCTCTAACCCTTAATCATAAACTCTAAATCTTAAATTGTAAAATATATATTACACATAAACATAAATAATATACAAAAATATTAAATTGTAAACTAGATCTTACACATAAACATCAAATAATATACAAAATATTCAACACTTACAATTTTTTTTTTAAAATATAATCATTTTAGGGTTTAGGGTAACATGTAAACTAATTTTTAAACCCTAAATTAAATCATAAACTATAAATCTTAAATCATAAACATCTAACTCTTAATCATAAACTCTATATCTTAATTAAATCATAAACCTCTAACTCTTACTCATAAACCTTAAACCTCTAACCCTTAACCCTAAACCCTAAACCTCTAACCCTTAATCATAAATTTGATCTAAATTTTAAATTGTAAACAAAAAATTTAATATATGATCATTTTATAAATCCTTAATTCTAAACCCTAAACCTCTAACCCTTAATCATAAACTCTAAATCTTAAATTGTAAAGTAGATCTTACACATAAACATAAAAAAAAATATATATATATATAACACTTACAAAAATTTCAATCTAATCATAACATCTACTAAGTGTTACATGTGTTTTATAAGAAACGATTTTGAAAGATAAAAATTATCTCAAAATTTATTTATTTTTAAGTTTTAACATATTTTTGAACTGTTATATACACAAAATCATTGTAAAGTCATATTTAAACTTTCTAGGTTCTTAAAGTTTAGGGTTTAGGGTAAAAAAATTTTATTGTCACAAAAGAGTCCCAAATTTGCGACCGTTTAGCAACCGCAGTCGATTTTTTTAATAGTAGTCACAAAAGAGTCTCAAATTTGCGTTCTTCTTCTTCTTCTTCTTCTTCTTCTTCTTCTTCTTCTTCTTCTTCTTCTTCTTCTTCTTCTTCTTCTTCTTCTTCTTCTTCTTCTTCTTCTTCTTCTTCTTCTTCTTCTTCTTCTTCTTCTTCTTCTTCTTCTTCTTCTTCTTCTTCTTCTTCTTCTTCTTCTTCTTCTTCTTCTTCTTCTTCTTCTTCTTCTTCTTCTTCTTCTTCTTCTTCTGTAGGGTGGCTGCGAGATCTGATTCCGGGTTGGGTTAAGGACCAGACCGGCGATGAAGGAAAGGATGGAGAAGAGGAGCATACCGGCGAAGAAGGCTCACCGGCGAAGAGGGGCTCACCGGCGAAGAAGGCTCACCGGCGAAGAAACTCACCGGAGCAGATCGGTCTTCTTCACCAATCTGTTTTTTTATTTTATTTTTTTTTCATTTTTTTTAGTTTTTGTAATGAATTAATTAAATAAATAAAATATCTTTTTTTTTTTTTTTTTTTTTTTTTAATTATTTTTTTTCAAATAGTCACAAATCAGTCTCTAAATTAAGACTGATATTATAGTCACATATCAGTCCCAAATTTGCGACCGTTTTGCGACCAATTTATTTAGCAACGAAATATTTGCGACCACTTTTTTGGGTCCCAAAATAGTCGCAAATGAGTCATTTGCGACCATTTTGTGACTCTTTTGGTGGTCGCAAAAACTGTGTTTTCTTGTAGTGATTGGGTTCTCTCCTTTCCCTGGAAGAAAACCTTCTACTCTTTTCACAGCCTCTGAAGTTTGAGCTATCTTAAGTTCCAGTTTCTTCTGCTGAATATCAATAGTGTTGATCCTTCCACTCAGATCATTGTACATGGCATCAATCTTACCATTGAAATCCACAATTAGCTTCTGCTGTCCTTGAATAAACTGTTCAAACATAGACTCGATCTTGCTATCTGGAAGCTTAGCATGTATGGGCTGATAAGATGAATTTCCATAGTTCCTGGTATACCCAATGTTCTGAGATGATTTCTGACCAAGCTGATTCGAACCTCCTTGTTGAGAGTTGTTGTTGAAGTTTCGGTTGTTGTTGAATTGATTCCTCTGACCTTGAAAACCAGAACCACCAATGTAGTTAACATCCTCTACTTCATCCTCGTTGAACACCTCGACATCTTCAGCAAAGTGAATAGCCTTCGTTGTCTTACCCATCAGAAGATTGTGCATAGAATCCAACTTGGCTTGAACATCAGCAATCTGTGAACCATCTATGCTTTTGCTCTAAATCAGCATTCTTGGTGCTATTGCTAGACGCCAAGTTCTCAATCAGTACATACGCATCATCAGGATACCTGGTGTTGATGTTTCCATTGCTCGAAGCATCTAAAGTAATCTGATACCTCCAATCAATTCCTCTGAAGAAGAAACCCATCAGCTGAACATCAGAGTACCCGTGATGTGGACAATCTCTCTGATACGATCTGAATCTCGTCCAAGCAGCCTTGAACGCCTCAGTAGGTCCCTGAGAACACTAGGAGATCTTGTTCCTCAGATCCTCGGATCGTGCATCATCATAGAAGTTGTTCAGGAAAGCAGTTTTAGTCTCTTCCCAAGTAGTCAATGATCACGGAGGTAACGGCTTCAGCCACTAAGTTGCATCTCCACCAAGAGAGTATGTGAAGAGCTTGCAGAAGAGATAATCATAAGACACTCCATTGATCTGTATGCTAGTGACCAAATCCTCAAACCTCTCAATATGGTCCATGGGATGTTCATTGGAAAGACCATGAAAAAGGTGTTGACCCACGAGAGTGTAGTATGTAGGTTTCAGCTCAAAGTCATTCCCCTGAAAAGTAGGAGGACGAATCTCTGATCGATTTGCATAGAACTGATCAGGCCTGTTGTACTCACCAATCGTTCTACCACGATTAACAACATAATTCCCTGCATTCGCGTTCCCCGTGACATTTCCAGCGACAACAGGAGTAGGTGGAATGATGTTCCCCACTCCATCGAGACGTTGTCCTCTCTCATTGCACAACTGACCCTCTTGGTCTCTGTAAGCACCAGCTTCATCTTGAACCAACTCCACTTGATTGTTGTTCATCCTTGCTGGCTTCTTTGCTCTTCTGTTTGTGCGTTCCAAAACTGCTAGCTGCTCGAGTGACATATCAACTAGCTGAGTGCTCTTGCTCCTTTTGGTTTCACGATTAGGCATACACCCGAAAACAAGAGTCAAGAACGTAAGTAACTCGGTAACACGATGAGTATCGACCGACACTGGGTGGTGTCGATCGAAATCAACAAAAAGAGAACGACGAGTATCGACCGATACTAGATAGTATCGACCAATACCGACGAGCTTAATCAAAATTCTCAGACTAAAATCTAATGGCGAATTGAGTCCCCGTCAAAGTCGCCAAATTTGATATGCTCAAATTAATACCCTAAAAGTACTAAAGCAGTAGTTGTAGTAAATTAGGGGTCGAACACAAGGACTCACAGAAACACACAATAGATTATATATATGAGAATTAAGCTAAGAGATCAATGATATTGAAAACAGAACGTAAATTAAAACGGTTGTAAATTTGATTGGAAAAAGATAGGTTTAGGGTATTTCTCAGGAAATCAATGAATGCAGATAAACTAACTAGTCAGAATTCAGATTTAGCGCGGTTCTTGAACACAAATCACTAAGGTATAATTAACCATCTCTCGTTGCGAAAACTATCTAAGTCTAAATCCTAGAATTCTAAATCTCTTTGCGAATCCTAAAATCTAAACTAACTTTTAGATCAGGTTTGATTTGTTCACAAAACAACTAAACCAAATCTCTTTGCGAATAGTTATTTTGCTCACCCTAGGTTCTACCAGGTAATTAATCGCACTCTCGTTCCTAATTAATTATCTTAAGATCTAAGTTCTAGGTGATCAATCTAGAATTAGCTTTGGAAACAACCTATGGCGAAGAACTAATTCAGAAGGTGAATCCTAATATCTAATCAACCTAGCATTCAGAGAAAACCCTTATGAGAACCCTAAACCTAACAAGAGATCTACTCAGAGATGGAAATTGAAGCAATAAACATGTTAGAATAAATCATCAAATAAAATAGAAAGAGTAACAAGAGGGTTCGAAATCTTCTTCCGGACGAACAGAGTTTCAGACTTGTCTCCCTTCAAAAACTCTCTCACAAAAACCAAAGTAAAATAAAGCTTAATGAAAGCGTAGCTATCAAAGTGGTTGTAAATCCTATTAAATAACCTAAATAACGTTTTGGGGCTTCTTGTAAATAATAAAGTCTTCTAGGCTATTTTGCAATTCTTCAACTCATGTTAAGTTGCGACTCGTGTCTTGCTGCGGTGAGTATCAACCGGTACTAGTCAATATCGATCGATACTGAGGCTTCAAATCGGGTATTCAGCTACACGAACGTTCCTTTGCTCCAAAATGCTCCAGAAAGCTCCCTATATCTCCAATTATGCTCCAATCGTGCTAAAACATGTAAAAGACTCTAAACCACTACGAAATAGTAGAAAGACTCTATAAAACGGACTTATATCATGGCTTAAACGGGGTAAAAACCATGATATATCACTCCGACATTGAAGACCGTTGTTTCTTGCCATGACCGTGCGACTACCAAGAACCTTGAAACCACTCTACAAAAACATTAAAAAGCATTTAAAAAGAGAGAAAGTATTTACAAAGATAGACATGAGAATGTCTTCCAAGTGCGATTTCTTTAACGTCACTAAGCTCGACGTTTGTTACCCTTTTAGGCGGTGAGAGAGGATGAGTAGTGGAACTCCTAGGTGGATCCTTGAGCTCTAGTATAAGGACCGTGTTCATGATCTCTTGAAGACCGGGTTCCCTTTTCTCTTTGAACTCCGGTGTGAGGATTGTCTTGACCGAGGCAAAGGGATTGGACTGTCCTTCACACTTGATTTTGTACTCAATCACCCCGTCTTGATGTTTCCAAGGGGTGAGAGTTAAGGTGGAAGGTTGGCTTAGCTCGGATTTAGATCCATCAAGCATTATTAGCTCGTTTTCACCTTGGCCTTATTCTTTGCCCTCTTCGTAGCAACCGTGCTACTTTGAATCTCGTCCTCCATTGTGGTTTGGAAGAGGGATCCTAGGCAATAACCGTCCAATGCACGGGCTTCTTCATCATCACCATAACCCACTGTTGCACAAATACCAACATACTCGACTCTTGGAGATTCATCCCAATTTATCTCACAAGTGATCGTGCCACAAACTGCAGTAGAAGAAGGCACGATTGGGTAGATGACCTTGTCATTCACCTTCTTGAGTACTACCTTCTTGCTCGTGAAGTCGATGCTTGCACCGGCGATATTACGGAATGCAGTCCCGAGAAGGAGATGAAGCTTTTTTGTTTGTCCCATCTCCATGACAATGAAGTCCGTTGGTACAAGACACTCTCCAACCTTAAGAGGATAATCTTTAACAATGTCGAACGGTTTCTTTGAAGATGAGTCTCCAAATGTGATGGTGGAGGGATAGTCTTCCATTCTATTAACCCTAAGACTCTTGGCCATTTCCAAGGATATGATGTTCACGGTTGATCACGAGTCACACAGGGCATCATCTATCTTCAAGTTTCCAAGAGAACAAGTGATGGAGAACTTACCAGGATTCCCAAGCTTGGGGAGAGACTTAAGCTCAATCCTTGTTGTGCTTGGTGAATCAAAGACCGCCATAAGCTCTTCCACGTTCTCTCGGTTCTCAAGTATGCTTTTGATGAACTTTTGATATTGTGGAACTTGAGACAAGTCACTCACACTAGGCAAAGTCTCTCCAATGTTGTCCATGTTGGCCTTGAAGTTTAATAAGCTCAAATTAATACCCTAAGAGTACTAAAGCTTTGTCGATTGTAATACTTAGGGATCGAATCCACAGAGACTCAAAGAAACACACAAGAGGTTTTAGAAGTTGAATTAAGCTAAGTGATCAATTGAATTGAAAGCAAATACGTAAATCAAACAAGTTGTAAGTTTAATGGAGGAAAAGAGGTTCAGTGTATTTCTCAGGAAATCGATGAATGCAGATAAACTAACTAATAAGGGTTCAGGTTACGCACGTTGTTCTTGAACTCAAATCACTAAAGTATAATTAACCAACTCTCGTTGCGAGAATTATCTAAGCCTAAATCCTATAATTCCAAATCTCATTGCGAATCCTAAAGTCTAAACCAGCTTTTAGTTCAAGTTTGATTTGTTCACAAAACCACTAAACCAAATCTCTTTACGAATAGTTATTTTGCTCACCTCTATCAGGTTTCTCAATTGCACTCTCGTGCCTAATCGATTAACCTAAGATCCAAGTTCTAGGTGATCAATCCATAATTAGCTATGAGACCAACCTATGGTGAAGAACTAATTCAAATTGTGAACCATACACAACTAATCAACCTAGCATTCAAAGAAATCCCTTATGAGAACCCTAAACCTAACAGGAGATCTACTCAGGCATGGAGATTGAAACAATAAACATGACTGAATAAATAATAAGAAAGATAGTAGAACAAGGGTTCGAAATCTTCTCTCAAACGAACAGAGTTTCAGACTTGTCTACCTCAAAAGCTCTCTCACCAAAAACCAAAGTAGAATCATGCGTAATGAAAGCGTAGCCAACAAAAGTGGCTGAAAAACCTAATTATAATGCTAAAACACGTTATGGGACTTATTGTAATAATTAAAGAATTCTGGACTAAGATGCAAACTCTCCAGACTTGTAAAAAGTCGAGTTTCCTGTTTTCCCGAGCAGTATCGATCGGACACTAGGTAGTATCGGTCGATACTCATCCTCTGTGTCGACTCTTCAGCTTGCCAAACTGAACTGTCTTCACGAAAACTGGCATTACTTGTTATCGCACCGTTGGAATGGCCTCAAAACACTTCCAAATGAAAGCTAATCCATTGATCTGTATTGTGTCAAAATGTGAGCTCAATCCATCGGTGGGAAATTCTTCAACGAATGTGAAACTTCTGACGTCTCTGCATGACTCTGCATCTCCATATGCTCCAAAATGCTCCAGAATGCTTCAATATCTCTAATTAAGCTCCAAACGTACCTAAACCTATAAAAGACTCGAAAAGACTCCAAAATACTAGAAAGACTCCATAAATAGGACATATATCATGGTCTAAAAGGGGTAAAAACCATGATATATCAACTTCCCCAGACTTAGCATTTGCTTGCCCTTAAGCAAATAGAAGACAAAACTAGAGAAAGAGGTTTGAAAACACAGAGACTCACCTGTTCATGAAACATTGCAATGACCCTTTTCCCAAGCACCCAAATGTCACCTACCCAGTTTCAAAGCCAACCACCATGTACTTCTCCTCAGACATTCACAGCTTCCCTAGACTACACACATTATCTCACAACATCGTTCAATTAAACCCATCATTGCCAGTTTCATCGTTGTGATTAATACCAAGAACCTTCTAGATTTTTTCCCATACAATATCATGATAAGGAACCACCATTTTTCACACTTTTGGTATCATTTTCTCTCCCCCAAACTTATTTCTTATTATGTTCTCTTTTTTTTTTTTAGATATGCATATACACATCAAGGTATGAGACGCGAGTATTGATGGTGTTTGCCACCTAATCCCCGGTTCTTCCCTCTCAATGTATAAAAGGGTGTAGGCGAATAATGACATTATAGGAAAATCCTAGCCTAATTCTAGCCTCGCTTCCAATCCTTGGTGTGATCATTCTTCACCAAGTAGAATAATGGGATCGCTGGAAACATTCATAACCCTCTACTCAGGAGAAAATCATCTCATCTTTTCATGCACTTATTTTTTTTTAACTTATAACAGGGGAGAGAGATACTATTACTTTAAACACATGGGTTCATTTGTCAAATATGAATGAGGAATCAAGCTCTATGAATACTAACCACATCGTTGAAGTGCAAAAATTTGGCTCAGGCTTTAAAGAACTATGCAGGAAACTTGGGTGTCTTCTAGTTAACCGGTCAGCCTTTGGATTTTTCATTAGTCGATTTGTAACTGATTCTGTAACAATGGTCACTTAGAAACAAAATCAGAACAATAGAGTCAAGAAAAAGATCACAGTCTCCAATAGATTTTGACTCAATAAAACAACGAATGATTCAAAAACGACTGACTCTAAGAAAAACAAAAACAATGTCAGTGACTACCTCCCCCAGACTTAAACAACACTGTCCCCAGTGTTATATAGCCTAGAGTTAGTAAAATAAATCAAATGGACGAAGTTGGAATTATGGAAAAAGAAAAATCTACCGTGATGGAACGGGGAGTGTCGACCGACACACAACCTGGTATCGAGCGATACCAGGCTTAGGTCAACACATAAACTTCTTCTCATCGTCATTGATGCATGTGGTGTCGATCGATACCAGGTGGTATCGGTCGATACCCATCCTCTGTAACTGATTCACGCAAAACACAAGACACAAAACATAAAACCAAAACCAAAAACAAAAACAAAAGACTTATATACAGACTTACCAGTGGGTTGCCTCCCACCAAGCACTTGTTTTAAGTCAGTAGCTTGACTCTGGCTCAGGTGATCAGTCAGGAGAAGATTGAGAACTTACTCCCAGATAAATTCTACAACTAGACACTTCCAGCTTCAGAGTTGTGCTCAACATGATCTCCACAACCTCATTTCCTTTCTCTTTCTGCTCTGAAGTAAGAATGACTCTAGCCTTAAAGAATGGTTTTGAGGTTCCTTTGCACTTCACATTGTATTCAATTGAATCCCCATCACACATCTGAGGGATTAAAGTCATAGAAGCATCACCCTTCACTCCTTTGCTTTTCACCTTCTTCTTTGCCTTAGATGTTTTGACGTCTTTCTTGGTGATGACAGAAGGACTATCTAGAAGGTCTATGACAGTTGTCTCGTCAGGAGGCTCTTCCAAAAGATCAACTACCAACGTCTCTCCTGTAACAATGGTGATGCAAGAGATATGTGTGGGAGTTCCTCTAGTAGGAATGGCTTTGTAGTACACCTCCTTGTCAATGTACGAGAACGAGATTCTCTTGCTTGGTGTATCTATAATGGCACCAACCGTAGCCATGAACGGTCTTCCAAGAATCAACTGCGTACTAGATCTTACACTCATCTCCACAACCTGAAAATCAGTAGGAACCAGGCAATTTCCTACGTTAACCAGCAAATCAGGGATTGTACCATATGGAAGTGAGATGCAACAGTTCGCGAATGTGATAGATGTCTTGGGAGATCGAATATCAGCTCTCAATCTCTCTATAATTGCCCTTGACAAGACATTGACGCTAGCCCCCGAGTCAACGAGAGACTCTTTGAATCCAACTCCAGAGATAGAGCATGGAACTGAGAATATTCATGGGTCTTCCCTCTTAGCCAGCTGCTTCCGTGGAGGTAGTGTACTTCTGGCCTTGATCAAGAGTGACTTAATTTCTTCCTCAGTTTCTCTGCAATTTTGGAAGTAACACTCCAAAGGACGGTTTTCAAAAGCTTCTTCAAAAGATATAGTGTGGGGAATCTTCCTGACCATCTTCTCAAAAGCTAGCAACTTCTTCGCAATAATAGGGTTCATGAGATGTCTAGGTGGTCGAGGGTATGGTATCTTAGGCTTGTAAACACGTTCCTCAGTCATCCCTGGTGTTTTTGCAATTTCTGGGCCGGTCTGCGAGGAGTATCGATCGATACTAGGTTGGTGTCAGTCGATACTAGGTTTTTGTGTCGCTTCTGCATACTGGTATCGATCGATACAGGGTGAGTGTCGATCGATACTAGGTGAGTGTCGATTGATACTAGTGGATTGTCGATCGATATTAGGTGAGTGTCGATCGATACTAGTGGTGGATACGAACTCAGCCATCTCAGGCTCAAAATCATCTTCAACCTCTGCGAATTTTTCCTCATTTAGACCCTTTTTCACCACTGGAATGACCTCTTCAGCACTTCTTACAGTGATTACATTAATGTATTCATTTTGTGGATGAAACATCTTTCCCTTGACAGTTGCTGAAATTTGAGCTACCTGAGTTTCCAGCATCATGTGGCTAGTACTAAGAGCCTCGATTTTCGCATTCAGATCGGTATACACAGCATCCAATTTCCCATTGATGTTCACTGTCATCTTCTCCTGCCCTTGAACCAGCTGTTCAATCATAGCCTCAATCTTACTTTCAGGAGTCTTAGCAGGTATAGGTTGATAAGATGAACTCTCATAGTTCTTTGTGTAGCCACTGCTCTGGAAAGGTTTCTTCCCAAACTGATTCGACCCAAAACCACATTGACTAGTGTTAGACTTAAATCTTTGTGTAAATCCTCCTTTCGGTTGTTGTTGTACTAAATTCTCTTATCCTGAAAACAAGAACCACCAATATAATAAACATCCTTCACTTCATCTCCATTGATAGTCTCGACATTCTCAGAAAAATGAACTGCCTTCATCGATTTGCCCATCAAAAGATTATGCATAGAATCCAACTTAGCCTGAACCTCAGCAATCTGTGAACCCTCGATACTACCAGCTAGCTTCTTGCGCTCAATGTCAGCATTCTTGGTGTTGTTGCTAGATGCGAAGTTCTCAATCAGCTGGTAAGCATCGTCAAGATATGTGGTAAAGAAGTTTCCATTGCTCGCAGAGTCTAATGCCATCTGGTACCTCCAATCAATCCCTCTGAAGAAGAATCTCAGCAACTGAACCATAGTGAACGCAAGATGTGGACAATCTCCCTGATACGATCTCAATCTCCCCCAAGCAGCCTTGAAAGACTCAGTCATTCCCTGAGAAAATTGGGAAATCTTGTTCCTAAACTCTTCTGATCTCGCATCATCATAGAAGTTATTAAGGAACGCAGTCTTGGTCTCATCCCAGGTAGTCAATGACCCGGCTGACAACTGCTTGAGCCAATAAGAAGCATCTCCACCAAGAGACCAGGGAAATAGCTTACAAAAAGGTAGTCATATGAGACTCCATTGCACTTAATGCTAGAGACCAAATCCTCGAATTTCTCAATGTGATCCATCGGGTGTTCATGAGGAAGACCATGAAAAGGGTGCTGACCCACAAGAGTGTAGTATGTAGGTTTCAGCTCAAAGTCGTTTCTCTGGAAAGCAGGAGGACGAATCGTTGATCGATTTACGTAGAACTGATCAGGTCTGTTGCATTCACCAATTGTTCTACCACGCTCAACCGCAGCGTTCTCAGCATTCCCTGCATTCACAGCGTTTCCAGCATTTGCAGCGACAACTCCATCAACAGCAGTAGGGGCAGGAATAATGTTCCCCTCTGCATCCAACCGTTGACCATCCTCATTGTACAACTGACCCTCTCGGTCCCTGTAAGCACCAGCAGCATCCTGAATCAAAATCATTGTATTGTTGTTCATCTCTGCTTGCCTTTTTGCTTTTATGTTTGTACGTTCCAACTGTGCTAGCTGCTCATTTGATAGGTCAACTAGCGGAGTGTTCTTGTTCCTTCTGGTTTCACGAAGAGGCATGCACCTAAAACACAAAAGTCAAGAACGTAAGTAACCGAAATTCACGACGGGTATCGACTGATACCACTAGGGTGTCGATCGATACTCAACGATTTAGACAAAATTATCAGCTAAAATTTAATGGCGAAATTGAGTCCCCGGCAACGACGCCAAATTTGATAAGCTCAAATTAATACCCTAAGAGTACTAAAGCTTTGTCGATTGTAATACTTATGGATCGAATCCACAGAGACTCAAAGAAACACACAATAGGTTCTAGAAGTTGAATTAAGCTAAGTGATCAATTGAATTGAAAGCAAATACGTAAATTAAACAAGTTGTAAGTTCAATGGAGGAAAAATAGGTTCAGGGTATTTCTCAGTAAATTGATGAATACAGATAAACTAACTAATCAGGGTTCAGGTTACGCACGTTGTTCTTGAACTTAAATCACTAAAGTATAATTAACAAACTCTCGTTGCGAGAATTATCTAAGCCTAAATCCTAGAATTCCAAATCTCTTTGCAAATACTAAAGTCTAAACCAGCTTTTAGTTCAAGTTTGATTTGTTCACAAAACAACTAAACCAAATCTCTTTACGAATAGTTATTTTCCTCACCCTAGGTTCTATCAGGTTTCTCAATTGCACTCTCGTGCCTAATCGATTAACCTAAGATCCAAGTTATAGGTGATCAATCCAGAATTAGCTATGAGAACAACCTATGGCGAAGAACTAATTCAGATTGTGAACCCTAAACAACTAATCAACGTAGCATTCAAAAAAATCCCTTATGAGAACCCTAAACCTAATATGAGATCTACTCATATTGAAACAATAAACATAAATGAATAAATACTTGAATAAATAATAAGAAAGAGAGTCGAACAAGGGTTCAAAATCTTCTCTCGGACGAACAGAGTTTCAGACTTGTCTCCCTCAAAATCTCTCTCACCAAAAACCAAAGTAGAATAATGCGTAATGAAATCGTAGGCAATAAAAGTGGCTGAAAAACCTAATTATAATGCTAAAACACATTCTTGGGCTTTTTGTAATAATTAATGACTTCTAGACTAAGATGTAAACTCTCCAGACTTGTAAAAAGTTGATTTTCTTGTTTTCCCGAGCAGTATCGATCGACACTAGGTAGTATACCTCGATCGACACTAGGTAGTATACCTCATCCTCTGTGTCGACTCTTCTGCTCACCAGACTAGACTGTCTTCACGAAAACTGGCATAACTTTTGATCTCACTGTTGGAATGACCTCAAACCACTTCCAAATGAAAGCTAATCCATTGATCTGTCCTCTGTCAAAATTTGAGCTCAATACATCTGTGGGAAGTTCTTCAACGAATGTCAAACTTCTGACGTCTCTGCATGACTCTGCATCTCCATATGCTCCAAAATGCTCCAGAATGCTTCAATATCTCCAATTAAGCTCCAAACATACCTAAACCTGTAAAAGACTCGAAAAGACTGCAAAATACTAGAAAGACTCCAACACACTAGAAAGACTCCATAAATAGGACCTATATCATGGTCTAAAAGGGATAAAAACCATGATATATCAAAGTTTAAGAGCACTTTCTTTTGTGCCTTGGTGAAAATACGACCGGAAAATGGAAGTGGAGGCTCATATAGAGAAGGTCTAATGCAAGGAGCTTTCTCAATTTCCATTTGCGTTAGAATTTCTTGTTCCTCATTCAAGATCACGTCATCATCACTCCCAAAGGTCACCCCCACCTTGTTCCTCAATGTCCTCATTGAGCTTCAAGGGAACATCTCTAGGGGGTGGTTCTTCGACTTGTGGACCTTAAATTAGAAGCTCAATTTCTTTAACAGCGGCTTGATGATCATCATTGGAGGATATAGCATTGCAATACTTCTTGGGGCTTTCTATTGCTTTTCCGGGTAAGGAACTTTGAGATTGATATGAGGAGGGATCACTCTTGCCTTCAAGGTGCTTAACCTTGGAACTCAATGTCTCAAGCTTGGAGTTAAGATCGTTTTAGGAGCAATCCACTTTATTGTGGATCTCCGCCATCTTCTTGCTCATGTCCATTGCCACATTTGCTTGACCTTGGACTATTTGTTGAAGCATGGCTTTCAAATCAAGGTTGTGAGTTGTGGTCGTGGTGCCTTGGACTTGTTACCTTACGCCATCTAGATATTCGCTCAGTCGTGTAGATCGAAGCCATCCACCGCTAACTCTCCCTCAAATCGCGGTGCCACCCACCGAACCACCGAACCGCCGAACCGATATCCGCCACGACGCCGCATCTTCTTCTCCGACCACCGACTAACCTCCTCCTAGCTCTCGCCGCCGTCCTCCAGCAGCATCGTAGCACTGGAGAATACATAAACCGTCACGCCGAAAGATCCCGCCACCGCACCGCCGTCCTCGAGCGTCGATGAAAGTTCCATCTTTGCGTGTGTATGTCCTCCGCACAAGCTCTGTGTAAGGTGGTGGTTCATCAGAACCAAACTCGATCATCTGCAAAAACAAAGAGAAACAAAAAGATAAGTACAAACACTACAAGAAAACAACGTTTTAACGACTACATGTGGCGACTAAAACATTAGTCGCTACGAATTGTGACTAATTAGCAACTATTTTCCGACTATTTGGCGACTAGTAAGGTTTAGTCGTAATGTTGTCGCTGTTTTACGACCAAACATAATAGTCGCTATTTTATGACTGTTGTACGACTATTTTAAGCTCAGTCGCCAAATTATGACTACGGTTACGACTAATATTACGACGGGACTTAGTAGTCGCAGAATAGTCGCCAAATTAGCGATTAATATGCGAGTATTTGGGCGGGTCGCATAGCAGTCGATAAACAGTCGTACAAAACCGGTGAAAAACACGTGTTATTTGTTGTTTGGGTTGGTGCACCGGTTTTATGTGACTACAATATGTAGTCGCCTTTCAGACGCCATGTAGTCGCTATGTAGTCGGCAAAAACGTCTATATAAACAAAATTTACCTCATTTCTTCTCCTCATTCGATCTTAAACACAAAATAAAACATATTTCTTCTCCTCATTCGATTTTAAACACAAAATCAAACCTATTTCTTCTCCTCATTCGATTTATTAGTTATAAAATGTTGGGAAATTACAATTATAGTAATTTTTGGGAGTGGATGTATAATAGGTTCGATGAAGAGACGGAAAATTTATCGGAACAGTTCAGAACGGGGGTGGAGCAATTCATGACATTTGCAAATAGCCAGCCTCTAACACAGAGTAATGGCGGTAAGTTTTTTTTTCCTTGTAGTGTTTGCAAGAACGAGAAATTTATCCCGGGGACAAGAATTTGGAATCATATTTATAGCAAAGGATTTATGCCAGATTATTATGTTTGGTATAACCATGGGGAAGAATTCAATATGGCGGATTTAGGATCGAGTTATGTTGATACGACGTATATAGGTGGGAGTGAAGAAGTGGGTAATATAGTAGAAGATAGATATATGGATATGGTGAATGATGCATTTCGTGATAACGTGAGTTTTGATAACTATCATCAAGGTGGTACTAGTTATCAGAATGTAGAAGAATCGGTACGTAACCATTCAAAAAAATTCTACGACTTATTAGAAGGTGCAAATAATCCACTATACGATGGTTGTCGTGAAGGTCACTCGCAGTTATCCTTAGCTGCTCGAGTCATGCAAAATAAGGCAGAATATAATATGAGTGAAAAGTTAGTGGATTCGGTTTGCGGAATCTTGACCGACTATTTACCAGAAGGAAACAAGTCAACTGGTTCACATTACGAGACAGAAAAATTGATGCGCAATTTAGGTCTCCCATATCATACAATTGATATTTGTATTAACAATTGTATGATCTTCAGGAAAGAAGACGGGAAGGAAGATAAATGTTTATTTTGTGGAAAACAAAGATGGAAGCCTAAGAACGACCGGCGTAGAACCAACGTACCATATTGTCGTATGTGGTATCTACCTATTGCTGACAGATTAAAGAGAATATATCACAGCGAGAAGACTGCAACGGCAATGAGATGGCATGCCGAGCACCAAACAAAGGAGGGAGAAATGGGTCATCCTTCTGATGCGGAGTGGAGATATTTTCAAGATCAACATCCCCGGTTTACCGAAGAACCCCGTAACGTTTATCTTGGATTATGTACCGATGGGTTCAATCCATTTGGCATGTCTCGTAATCATTCGTTGTGACATGTGATCTTGACGCCATATAATTTACCCCCGGGTATGTGCATGAATACAAAGTATTTATTTGTTACAATTCTGAATTCTGGGCCAAATCATCCGCGAGCTAGTCTCTATATCTTCCACTGACCTCTTCTTGAGGAGTTAAAAGAGTTGTGGTCTAATGGCGTTGATGCATACGATGTGTCCTTGAATCAAAAATTTAATCTAAAAGCAGTGCTGATGTGGACGATAAGCGACTTTCCAGCGTATAGCATGTTATATGGATGGACAACCCATGGTAAATTGTCTTGTCCAGTTTGCATGGAAGATACAACGTCTTTTTATCTACCTAATGGAAGGAAGACGTGTTGGTTTGATTGTCACCGAATATTTTTTCCTCTTGGTCATCCACTGAAGAGGAATCAAAAAGACCTCCTAAAGGGAAAAGACGCTTCGAGAGAGTATCCACCTCCGTCTTTGACCAGTGAGCAAGTTTATTTTGAGCGGTTGGCTGGTGTAAATCCATCGAAAACAAAGGATGTTGGTGGAAACGGTCACGAAAAGAAGAATCCGGGCTATGGGAAGCACCATAACTGGCACAAGGAAAGCATATTTTGGGAGCTGCCGTACTGGAGGGACCTAAACCTCCGTCATTGTCTTGATGTGATGCATATAGAGAAGAATTTTTTTGACAACATCATGAATACTCTAATGAGTGTGAAGGGTAAATCGAAAGACAACATCATGTAAAGATTGGATATAGAACGATTTTGTTCTCGGCCACACTTACATATTGATAGTGAGGGTAAAGCTCCTTTCCCATCCTTCACATTGACAGAAGAAGCCAGAAAAAGTTTACTGGAATGTGTGAAACATGCGGTTAAGTTCCCATATGGATATTCGTAAGACTTAGCTAGTTGTGTTGATATGGACAACCAAAAGTTTTTAGGCATGAAGAGTCATGAGTGCCATGTATTTATGGAGCGGGTACTTCCATTTATCTTTGCAGATCTCCTAGACCGGAATGTACACCTTGCGTTATCATGTACTAATTACGACTATTTCTGTAAATATGATTATAGTATTGTATATAGTAACCTCATGAAATTTTCACGTATATTGTAGGGGTTGGAGCATTTTTCCGAGACTTATGTTCGAGAACTTTGCATGAAAGTCGCGTTCAAATTTTGAAACAGAACATAGTTTTAATCCTATGCAATTTGGAAAATATATTTCCACATTCATTTTTCGATGTGATGGAGCACCTGCCTATACATCTCCCATACGAAGTTGAATTAGGAGGCCCTGTCCAGTATAGGTGGATGTATCCTTTTGAAAGATTTTTCAAAAAGTTGAAAGGAAAAGCAAAGAACAAAAGATATGCGGCAGGATCGATTGTTGAATCATATATTAATGACCAGATTGCTTATTTCTCAGACCACTACTTTGCTGCGAATATACAAACGAAATCAAGGTAAATGCTAAAATCAATCACATGATATCCACTTTGGCATTTAATTTGTATAGACGTCCTATATATAAAATGTGAATTACTTTTCTACTAATTTGGTCAGGTTAACAAGATTCGATGAAGGTGAAGTCCTCGTATATCATGTCCCTGAAGTACCTTCTATATTTACTCAAGTAGGCCGTCCAAGTGGAGAAATGCATGAAATATGGCTCTCAGAGAGAGACTATCAATGTGCACATGCATATGTTTTACGAAATTGTGACTATTTCAGCCAATTGAGAGGTATATAAGTAGGCATCTCTCTCAGATTACGTTTTACTATATATAATCCTTGTTTAATCTCTCATATTTGTGTTGGTCTTGTGTAGAATGTTCGAGGAATTTATTTCTGCAAAATATCCAAGGCTTTCCGAAAAAGAACTCTCTACCAAAAGAGCTGACAAATATAATTTATGGGTGAAAGAATATGTATTTCTACAAAACATTCATAAATATGCATATATTTATACTTATATATATTTACGCTATTTTTATATATATGCAGGTTTCTTACTGGAACCCCACGAATCCATTTCCTACTTGGGTTCAAGAGATAGTGCATGGACCTTTGAATAAGGTCAAAACCTGGCCAATGTATTTTACAAGAGGCTATTTGTTTCATACGCAAAATCACGGCGCTGGACGAAAGACATGTAACTATGGGGTCTGTGTTAAAGGTCAAAATTACACTGATGCATCTGATGAAGAAGATTTCTACGGGACCTTAAATGATATCTAGAACTCGAGTACGAGGGGATGGTCAATTTGAGAATCACACTTTTTAAGTGTAAATGGTATGACCATGTTATCGGTATAGACACTCGGAGGAGCAATGGTGGTGTTGTAGACGTTCTTTCATCGAGAAAATACAATAAATACGAACCATTTATTCTAGGTACGTACTTATTAATGTCGATATCGTATATATATATATATATATATATATATACTGATGTATAACTTATTTATACATTTTTATATTGCAAACAGCCTCACAAGCGGATCAAGTTTGTTATATTCCGTACCCATACACAAAGAAACCGAAGCAGTTGTGGCTCAATGTTCTAAAAGTGATTCCGAGGGGAAACATTTCAGGGGAATATGAAAAAAAGGAACCGACTCTTTTGCAAACAGAAAATGATGATGCTGTATTGATGACTACAATTGAAGATTTCGTACTTGACAATTTCGTACAAGGTGACCAAATAAACCTCGATTACGATGTCGGAGATGCAGAACCAGAAGATGAATTTTATTGTAATTTGTCGTCTTCTGATGAAGAATCAGATAACGAAGAACCCTACTAAGTAACTATGTTACTTATGTCACAATTTTGGTGTAATTTGTCTTTTATATTATTTATCGTATAATAATATAAATAACTCGACCAGATGAATTTCAGTGTAATTTGTCGTTTTGCGATCTTTACCACTAGGCCACAATATTTAATCAGTATTTATCATACACACACATTTATAACTCGACCAGATGTATTCAGGATAAAACAAAATAAAACTGTCCTCAACCGGACTCGAACCCAGGTTCGGGTGAACATGTTTGCGATCTTTTCCGCTATGCCATAGTCTTTAATCGGTATTTATCACACACACACATTTATAACTCGACCATATGTATTCAGGGAAAAAAAAACAAAATATGTCCTCCACAAGACTCGAACCCGGGTGAAGAGGAACATGTGTGCGTCTTTACCATTAGGCCATAGTCTTTAATCGATTTATAACACACATACAAATTATTATGTTAACCAGATTTATTCATATTAAACAAAAAAACCTACGAAAGCACTAAATCCCTAAGTCTTTCTTCGCGAAACCCTTCGATTTCATCTTCTTCTCCTCTCGAATCTCTTCTTCTCCCTCTATTTCATCTTCTTCTCCTTCGATTTCTCCTCTCGAATCTCTTCTACTTCATTTCTTGCCATTCTCTGACGATGCCAGAAGCTAAGAAGGGTAAGAATCAGAAGAGAAAACACGCTCCCAATCTTTCTCAGAGACGCGGAGGTTACAATCCCTCTCCGAAAATGTCGCGAACACCGAGATCTCTTCCTCCGCAGTACAACATCAC
Source organism: Eutrema japonicum (assembly GCA_030161315.1). Lineage (NCBI taxonomy): Eukaryota > Viridiplantae > Streptophyta > Magnoliopsida > Brassicales > Brassicaceae > Eutrema > Eutrema japonicum. Next base: position 26,097,592 of record BSQW01000007.1, read on the forward strand.
GCCGGCTGCCCAAGTTCCTCCGACTCAGGCGACACCACCTCAAGTCGCCGTCGATAATCAACAGTCAACCTCAGGACCAAATTTCCGGAGCTTTCCACCGCCAAAGCAACTTTTCAACAGTGAAGAACGCCGTGCGCCTAAATCGGATCCACTGGAGGCTCCACCGTCACCACATCAGAACTGTCAGGCTCAGAGTCATCCATCTTCTCACGGACACAGTTTCGAAGATGAATCTCCAGTGTTGCCGGATCTCCAGGAAGACACGCTAAGGGCTCTCAATGCACTGCTTATGGTGCCAGACCGGGATAAGTTTACAACTGTCCTCTCTCCCACACCAACGCCGAACTCTAGCTGGTATGACCCTGCCATCTTCTCCATCTTTTTATCGCATTTGTACATACCCTGTTTAGGATAGAGTGTAGTTTAGAATGTGTTTTGTGTTTGAATGTGATTGTGCATTGAATCGTGTCTGTGTGTATAATGTGTTTATGGATTTGATTAGAATGTGTTTACTGGATTTGATTAGAATTGTGTTTGTGTTTGATTAGAATTGTGTTTGTGTCTGAATTATGTTTGTGTCTGAGTCTTAGCGTAGACACAGTTTGATGTGTTTAGAAATGTGTTAATCTAGCTTAGTTTAGAATGTGTTTCATGTCTAGTTTCATGTGTCTATTAGTGTTAGTTCTCTAAAGTCTTAGGTCTTCTGGTTTTAGGTCTTAGGTATTGGTTCTCTGAAATGTCTCTGTGTTTGAATGTGTTTGATGGATTTGATTATAACGTGTCTGCTTATATTAGAATTGGGTTTGGTTTCATGTTTTTGATTAGAATTTTTTCAAGACTGGTTTCATGTGTCTATTAGTGTTAGTTCTCTGAAGTCTTAGGTCTTAGGTCTTCTGGTTTTAGGTCTTAGGTCTTAGGTCTGTTGGTTTTAGGTCTTAGGTCTTAGGTCTTCTGGTTTTAGGTTTTAGGTCTTAGTTCTCTGAAATGTGTTTCATGTCTGTGTTTTAATGTGTTTGTGTATGTATTGTGTCTGTCTTTGATTCGAATTGTCTCTGTGTTTGAATGTGTTTGATGGATTTGATTAGAACGTGTTTGTTTTGATTAGAATTGTGTCTGGTTTCATGTGTTTGATTAGAATTGTTTCATGTCTGGTTTCATGTGTCTATTAGTGTTAGTTCTCTGAAGTCTTAGGTCTTAGGTCTTCTGGTTTTAGGTCTTAGGTCTTAGTTCTCTGAAATGTGTTTCATGTCTGTGTTTGAATTTGTTTGTGTCTGTATAGTGTCAGTCTTTGGTTTTATGTCTTAGGTCTTAGGTCTTCTGGTTTCATGTGTTTTTAAGTCTTAAGTTAAATAAACGTTTGCTTTATTTCATGTGTGTTTTTGCAGGTTTAATCGCGACATAGGATCGAAACTGGTTAGGAAAATCACTAAAGTGTTTACAAACAAGTTCGATGGTCCCTACTATAGCTGTACATGTGTGCCTCGGGAGAGACAAGAACGATACTTCCTCAAGTTCGCGGTAAAGTTTTCTCTTCTATAGCAGTGTGATGTTTTTTGTCATATAGGTTTGCTTATGATGTTTTCACTAACATTCTGTTGTCTTTGTATTGTAGAAAACCCACACCTAGGATCCCTTGATAACATGGACAGTTAAAGAGTATTTTGATGAAATCTGTCAACACCGGATGAAGGACATGGTTAGCAGTGCGAGGACTAGTCGAGAGCGACCTAATTGGATCGGTGAGACGCTCTGGAATACGATGACTCAGTACTGGGACACTGAAGAAGCAAAGTTGAGGAGTCTCACCTATTGCAATGCTCGTCTGTCTAACCTTCAAGGTCTCGGTCCTCACATCCACTTGTCAGGACCGAAGTCATATCAACAAATTCAACATGAAATGGTAAGTAACTTTTACTTTTTCTTACACCTTAACAACTTTAAAAAATTTCATAATCGTTGTTTATTTTGTAACATTGCAGGAAGCGGAATTGGGACGATCGGTTAGTCTTGGTGAGGTTTTCATCAAGACACATACAAAACCAGATGGTACCTATGTCGATAAGAAGGCGGAGAAAATCGCTCAAAGATATCAGGAGAAGCTGCAACATAAGTTGTCTGACCTCGTGACAGAGGCTTCAAATGTTTCAGACGGTGCTTCTCGACCTTGAGAGCTAACAACAGATGACTATACTAGCATCTTTCTTGAGGTAAGTAACATTTTCAGTCCACATTTATATTGTCTTGACTTTTGTATACTTTAATTACATTTTTCTCTTACTTTTTCACAGTCCACTGACTTGGATTCGCGAGGAACTCCTTATGGAGTTGGAAGCCTGAATGAGACTCTTATCAATGGCAAGCGCAAGCAACCGGGAGACTCTTCCTCGTTTGTTGCACTGCAAGAGCAACTGAAGGAAGCTCAACGGAAAATCGAGGAGCAGGCTGCCTATAATGAACGGCGTGATTCTGAGATTGCTGCCCGTGAAGCACAGCACTCCCGAGCTGCGGCTGAGCAAAAGGACAAGTTCGAGCACTTCTCCTTGGTGGAAAAGTACTTGTGCCAAACTGATCCGAGGTTTCTAGACTTCTTGTCTGCTAATTCACCTCCAGCAACAACCAATATGCTTCCATCAACAGATCAACCATCTACTTCTTAGGTTACCTCTGTTTTTTTATCACTTGTGTTACCTCTGTTTTTTTAGAACTTGTGTTGTGAACTTGTTATGGAGTTTGAATACATTGGTTAATATTTGTCATCAAATGGTATTTTGAATGAAATTTCGGTTGTTTTGTAATTTAAGTTTGTAACACATGTTTACATTTGAGAAACAAACAAATACCAATCGATCATACCAAATTCTAATATTGACAACAAAAATAGTCACTAAACAGTCGCATAGTAGTCGCCAAATAGTCACTAAACAGTCGCATAGTAGTTGCCGTATATTTACATCATCGAAGCTTATGTTCCGATTTCGGCCAGAACTTAGGACTTGATGCTGGTTCTACTTTTGAATTCTATATCATATTCGCTTAGTTCAATTGCCCATTTAGCGAGTCTTCCGGACTGTGGCGGCTGTGCAAAATCGTTCGCAGATGTTTATTGGTGAGGATCGCAATCGAATGAGACTGGAAATAAGGACGGAGCTTCCAAGCTGCGATAATTACCGTGAGTGTGAGTTTCTCAAGTGTGGGGTATCGGGTTTCACCGTTGTCTAGAGACTTGCTGATGTAGAAGATTGGCTTCTTTTCACCTCGGTCTTCCTGAACTAGAACACCACTTACGGCTGATATCGAGATCGCAATATATAGGAAAAGAGTTTAACCGTCTTCGGGTTTTTCCAGGAGGAGTGGGGTTGATAAGTATTCTTTGAGCTGTTTGAATGCATCTTCGCACTTGTCGTCCCACATGAGGTCATTGTTACCGCAGAGTAACTGGTAAAACGGTAGGCATTTATCCGTTGATCGGGAGATGAATATGTTTAGTACGGCTATCCGACCTGTTAACATCTGGACTTCGCGCTTCGTCGTTGGTGATGGGAGGTCAAGGATTTCCGAGATCTGTTTAGGATTAGATTCGATTCCCCTTCGAGTAACAATGTAGTCGAGGAACTCGCCGGACGTGACTCCGAATGTGCACTTAGTGGGGTTCAGTTTCATGTCGTATTGGTTAAGTATGTTGAAACATGTGTGGAGATGTCTGACGTGGTCTTTGGCGATAAGTGATTTCACCAGTATATCATCGATGTATACCTCCATTGTTCGGCTGAGCTGACTTGCGAACATGCGATTGACGAGCCTTTGATAAGTTGCTCCAACGTTTTTCAAGCCGAACGGTATGACCTTATAGCAATATATGCCCAAATCTATGATAAAAAATGTCTTCTCGCGATCATCGGTATGCATGAGTATCTGGTAATAACCGGAGAAGGCATCCACGAAGGAGAGGAGTTCGTTTCCCGTGATGGCCTCGACCAGTCGATCAATATGCGGGAGTGGGAAACTATCCTCCGGACATGCTTTATTGAGGTCGGTGAAATCGACGCACACTCTCCACTTGCCGTTCTTTTTCTTGACAGCCAATCGGGATATTTGACCTCGGTGATTGATCATTTGACTTTGTCGTTCACTGCCTGAGCCTTCTCTAGGCCGATCTTCCGTCGTTTCTGTTTAATTGGTTTGAAGGTTGGACCGATAGCGAGTTCATGAAAGGTGATTTTCGGATCGATCCCTGGCATGTATTTGATGGACCAAGCGAAGGTTGATACGTTTCTCTTGAGGAAACGAATGAGGTTGCTTTTGATCTTTTCATCGAGATTGGCACCAATACAGATGCATTTCTCGAGGTTAAGGTCGTCGATGGTGACTTGTACGATTGACTCTCGCTTCGGTAAGTCGTGATTCGTATTTTTGTTTAACAGGTCGGTGGAAGTTGGATTTGAACTGATCACGCATGTGCGAGGTGCAGTTCTCAGCTTGCACTCTTTGATGGCGCACATGCAAGACATCGATTGGTTTCCCTTAAAAGTGAAGTTTCCGTACGGCGTCGGGAACTTGACGCATTGGTGGTACGTTGAGAGAATAACCCTCATCGCGAATAGTCAGAGCGTTCCGAGTATGAAGTTGTAGATTGTTGTCTTGTCTAAAACCAAGAATTTTATTATTCTCATTGTTCCGCCGACGTAGATCGGTATCTTAATTGTTCAAGTTGTCATGGTTTTTCTCCTTAGAATCCTGTCAGGGGTTCGATATATGGTGTAATTTCTGATTTCGGGACGTCCATATCTTTTAAAGTTTGTTTGAAGATGACGTTGACCGAGCTGTTAGTGTCAACCAAAATCCTTTCGACGGTAACGTCGCGGATGAGTAGCTGGATGACCAGCAGGTCGTTATGAGGCATGTGGAGTCTAACCGTGTCAGCTTTTGTGAACGTTATGGGTACACCACCCTCGGCAATTCGGTTATCTCGATGTGCCGTGATTGCTTCACGACTATGCTTTTTGATTGCCCGAACTTAGTAATTGCAAGATTTGATTGCGCCAATGATCATGTGGACCCTCTTTCGAGCTTTCGGGATAGTATGATCTTCGGGTTGGTCCTCACGATCGCGTTTTGGCAACTCGGGATCGGTGTGATCCTTAGCCTGTTCAGGAATACTGTTATTTGTGGTCTGCCTCCTGGTAGTGTAGTTTTGCCGATTTTTGCCGCGATAAAATCTGTTGTTAGGTTGGGTGGAGCCCTGAGATGAGATTTTCCTATTCCTGAAACTCCGAAGTAGCATATCCTTAAGGTGGCGGCATTCCTCAGTTATTTATTCAATTTAAATGTGATAACAAAATTTGGAAAACCTAAATTGAAGTTAAAATTAAATTCAGTTCTTTTTATTAATAAAATTAAAAGCTTATAAGTGTTTGGTAATTAAGATTAGATGGTTCTTGGATTAAGTTAGAGTTTATAAGTGTTTATCAATAATTTTAAGATGATTCTTGGATTACAAATCTTTTAAGTCTCAAAATAAATCAAAAAGAAAATTAATTTCTATCAATCAAGCAAATTATAATGTTTAATTCTCATAATCAACCAGTGAACGACACATAAGCGAAAATCACTTAAGTGACTTCTATTTTAATATATAGATATTAATTGGTAATATCTCAATTTTTCAGTGATGGTATATTCTTTTGTATAATAAAATAACACTTTAATTTTGTTAGATAATTCAATATCAATATTCTCTCAAATAGTTTTATAAAAACCATAATTGTTTTTCCCAATGCGTCGTGTGTTGTCACTTTCACTTGTCATATGTAGAACATGATCTTAAGATTCCATGAGTCTCTCTCCCGACGGAGAAGTCGCGGCAGCGGGACCACTCTAATTTCTTCACCACAGCCCACAGATGGGAGCGTTCCTGCGACACCTAGTTCGGGATCTCGGCCCATGTGTATTGAAGAACTAGTGATTCAGCCCGGAAGAATCCATTGCAAGGTGCTTAACCCAGAGCTGAAATCCGGAGAGATTTACATCTAACGGCCGCGTTCAAGCGGAGTTTCACCATCAGGCTGGCATCATGTACCTATACAATATGTACGACTGGAAGCAAAAGTTGTTGGCAGACGCTAAGATGCACAGGGGAATGAATGAGAAGGTGTGAGATGACCTCATCGTGCATTGGAACTTGGAGATAACAATCACTACTTCGACCACAAATTTCCAAAACCGGAAGAGTGATTATGACGGGAAATGAATCGCAACCCACAACTTGGATGCGACTTATGTTTTCCCGAAGGAACATGACATGTTAAGTTTTTTAAATTTTGTACATTAATCCCTTTTTTGTTTTTACTAACACATTTAAAAAAAAATATTGATAAGACCATTACAGCCGGAGGCGTGCGACCGGACTTGCTTGGTGACGGTGACCCGAACCAACAAAAAGACGACGGGTCTTGTCCAAGATCCCCTAGTGGGGGACGTCATCGAGACGGTCAAGAAGAAGAAAAACAATTGCTTGTCCCAACTGTCTCAGCTCTCTGAGGACGGTTCGGTGTCTTCGAACAACCTCCCCGTCGAAGACATGAACAAAGCGTTCTCCAAGTAATTCTTATTCATGTATCTTTATATTCTATCCTTAACTTATTTTAATACTACTAATACTTTCCTATCGTTTTTTGTTAGGAAACTCTTGTACGCAAATGTCGTTTCCGACGGCGTACCGACAGCCCAACACTTCGGAATCAGAGATTTTCCTAGTAGTGTTAGATTAGTCTAAATATGACAAGCAAGACTTTTCTGTAAGTATCAACATGCAATTACTTATTTACTTTTAAAACAAAAACTTTCTAGATCTAATTTCGACGTTACGTTGTCTTTCAACGTTTTCTTCACGTTCAAAGTTGTATCCACGATATTATCGAAATTAATTTCCCTATATACATCGTATGATACTATCAAAATTTTTTTTTTTTTTTTTGGGTGCTACTAAACCTACAAATTAGAATGTGTATCTTCCGGTAATTAGAGTTATTGACATATATGGATTATTGGGAATAAAAACTAAGTATAAAGTTTAATAGGTTATCCGCTACCAAAATATGTATTATAGGTTCTCAAATAAAGATACATGAGCAACAACAAATAAAAAAACACGAGCACTCCATTGATGATGAATTTAATGAAGGGATAATTAGAAATATAAGACAAAATTGGAGAAACATTGTCCCCTTAAGACTTAAAATCTTAATTTTATCCCATTAAAATTTAATTTAATGTTAAACCAGTTTTACTCATAATATTGAATTACTTAATATTAACATATGTTTTATTAGAAAAATTTACTTTGTTAAAAAATTGTAAAACATAAGTAAAGGTGAATATATATGTTAACAACTACAAAAAAAAACATTATTCCCCTACAAAAAAAAAAATTTATATTCCTCTCTTCCGATATCGTAACTCCGTCGCCTCGCCTCTCTGTCTCCGCCGCCGATTGATTCCTTCAGGAAGTCAAAATTAACCGTCGTTCGTCTTACTCCTCCGCCTATCCGCCTCCTCTTCCTCATACGCTCTTTTCAGTCAATTTTGCTTTGTAGGGTTTCAAAATTCCAAATTGATTTTTTATTTTTTTGGTGCAGCCGGAGATATTACCGGAGATTCATCAAGTCATTGTCGGGAACCGGTTTTCAAGTCCGGAGATATTATTATCGACTATTCCATAGTCCTCCATATCCATCATTTTTAACTCAACAAGAGTGGTACTTGATTCTAAAGTAAGTAATTTACCTCGTTTTTCTTCATCTACCATGAAAATCCACTCCTTATTGATATCCGATCTCCATAAACCAGGTGAAACATACATATGCAACATATTTGAAGAAGAACCGAAGCAAAAAGCTTGTAGAAATCCAAAGTCACGTTTTGTGACGAATAGAATTAAGATAAGAAAAAAAAATATATTTTTAAAGATTTTCAGTTAACCCTAGATTTTCTCAGATTTTGTTAACAAGCAGTAGAATATATCTCATTAATATTATTTAAGAAGGTATTTTTAAAAATGAACTTTGTTTTGTAAGTTATTACATGAAATGGCATTACAAATAACAAAAAATAATTAAAATAGGAAAGAATATAATAGTCTTTTAAAATTATTGATTAGAACGTGGAAAATATATATTTTTCATTAAAGAGATTAGCTCTATATTATTATTTTAAGAGTCATTTAGGAAAGTGAACTTTATTTTATAAATTATTACATATTATGAAATTACAAATAACAAAAGATAATTGAAATAAGAAAGGATATAATTTTCTTTTAAAATTATAAAATTTATTATTTAGTTTCTTAAGTTTTACTATATTAAAATATTATATTTTAAAAAATAATAATCAATTTATATATATTCAAAGAAGAAACAAATATACAAAATATTGATATATTTTCACTATAATTGATTATATTTGATTTGAAAATATATTAAAACAAAATTTCAGAAATATTTTACTAATTTAATAAAATGTTAGACACGAGAAATTTAATTTTTCTAAGAGTTCGGGGACTAACCACAAAAACAAAAATCATTAAACGCTGCATATTAAAGTTATTTTTTCAGATTTAAGATTTTTTGCGAGTTAGCCAGAATAATATTTTAAGTTTACTGCAAAACGGGTTAAGTAAACAGGTTAGTCCGGTTTGACATCTCAATCTATAATCATTAGTTAAACATATTCTAAAATTAAGTTAAAAGCAAATTTTTTTTTAATTTCAAAACAATTTTTAAGAATAAATTACTCCGCGCTATAGCTAGAGCGGGTTAAATCCTAGTATTATACGTTCCATATAACAAAGACAAAACAGCAGAACTTTTATTCTACAAAAAGTAGAATGTAGAGAGAAATGTAGAATTTGTATTCCAAAATCTGTATAATGCAACACAAGTTGTAGAATATATATTTTATAGGTCAAGTAGAATGCATCACAAGTGGTAGAATATTGATTCTACGTTTGGTAGATTATAGAAACAATACCAGAAAATAAATTCTACAAAATCGTTGAATTGGTACAATTTTTAGAATATGTATTCTACAAATCGTAGATCTGGTGAAAAAAATATTTTAAAAATCAGAATATTTCCTTAAACAATTATCGAATATATTTTTATTTCCCTTTTTGGAATTTTGGAATTTTTGAATTTTCTAAGTATTTTAAAATATTAATTTTATAATTTTTAACATTAATTAAAAGGTATTTAAGTAAAAAAAAAGTGACAAAAGTCCACAAATTCTTAAGGGGGGAATAGTCTCCTAAATTGGTCCTATATTTACAATTCCCCCTTTAATGAATGATGTTTTTTTTTGAATTGAATGTAAAATTAATTCAACCAAAAAAAATTGTTTTTATATATGATTGCGTATTATTTCGATTTACATAAGTTAGCTACTGTATCTATTTTTGAAATTGATTAAAAAAAATTATCTGGAGGCGAACCATGTTTGCATCCCGCCTTCATATCTTGTATCTCTCATTTGTCGTATAGAAGTCAAACGGTTCTGAATATGCTTGTCAATTATTTTTGCGAGCTGCAAGGCTTGTCTTGTAGGTTCTCCATGTCTGCTATTGTTCCGTTCTAGCCATATGGAATGAAGAGAAATTTGGAAAGCATACCGTATAAGAAACAAATGGATTTTGTCCCGAGAGCTATCCACCAATAGATCGATGATTTGATCCCAAATTGTTGTGTAGTTCGTCAATAATATATTTCAAACCAAGCTGGACCAGATTTCTTCCGAGAACATGCACGAAAAGTAGAGATGGTTTAGTGTTTCATCTGTATTTTGGCATAAAAGACAAGCTCTGTTCACTGCGTTATTCTGTTGAATCATACTGTTTCCCGTTGATAATCTGTTGCGAATTGCTAGCAACGAATGGAATGCATATTAGCATAGGAAAACCAGACTCACCTCCACCATTCTTTAGTAGGCATAGCTTCTCTAATCAAGTGTCAAGTGTTTTTCGAACTGAATTCCGACCAAAACATGTCTCCTTTTTTCCTCCAAAGAACCATATCATCACCATCGAGCTTACCCTTTCTCCGCTTGTCATCAATCTCATCTTCTATACGATTGCATAAATCATTTATGTGTCTTCTCCTTCTATGAATTTGTAAGACCTGCTCCACTGTTGTGTAGTTTGAAATTCCCATGTCTATACATCCTCGATCACCTAATAAACCCACCAGTCTGCCCAATGGTGACAATACATAAAACTAAAAAGATGTATTTGCTCCATTTCGCACTTTGATCTTCACAAAGTCCTTTGCAATCTCTCTATATTTGAGTAATATTTTCCACATCCACGATTCTAGAGACGAAAAGCTTTTTACAGTCGAGAAAGAACCCTTTCTTATTAAGTACATGCGTATCCAATTCACCCATAGTGAGGAATGAGCAACCGGAATTCTCCAGATTAGCTTTAAGTAGCTGACTTTATTTGCCTCCCGAAGTGGTCTTAATCCCAATTCGCTCTCCTTCTTGGGTTGACATACTTCGCTCCATGCTATTTTTGCTTTTCTCGTACTCAATTCCGGACCCGGCCATAAAAAAGCAGAGCATAGCTTATCAATTTTTATGAGACATGTTTTCGGTAGACGAAAAGCAGAAATCCAGAAATCTGTCAAACTATGAATAACATAGCCAATCAATTATTAAAAAAATAATAATTAAATTTCCTACATGAACTACATGAACTTTTGAAAATTGGCCAATTCCACCAAAATTTTGTTTTACTCGCAAACCATACCAAACCATTAAAACGCATAATTCATGAAGCCGCATAATTCATGGGGGAATAAGGTAAAATTCCAATTGCTGGGTCAAAACTTGTTGACTACGCATTTAAACCAATGGTGCTTCGAAATTGCTACGTAGACATATGGTTAAATGCTTATTCAACAAGTATTGACTCAAGCGAGAATTCAATGAATATCTCTTTGATTTCGACAAAATTGCTTTGTCGGAAGTTTTTGGATTTTCATGCTTCCTACTTTTTAATGCAAAATCAATTAAATATCGCGGATTTCTTTTGTTCCAACGAATTTGCTATGGATCCCGTAATATGTGTATGAAATTCGTCAGAAATGGACTCTATACAAGGACATCGATTTCTTCTTTCTCAATCACACAAACACAATCATCACTTCTAAATCTCTCTATAACATTATCGACTGCTCTAATCTATCACTACTATCTTTTATTAAATTTATATTTCCTTTGTTATATGTTTTATTATTTATGCAATTGTCTTTTAAATACATTAATATATATATATAATGTTAATTAGATATATAACTATATAGACAATTTGTAGGAGTATGGCTACATGAACTTGGCATGGATATCAACGGTGGTTGCGGGATCACGGAATGCATGTAGGATCGGGTTCGGGAGGAACTTCGGAGGCATTGATGCAACCGCCTTCACAACCGATGGATACCGATAGAGTTGAAGAAACGCTTCCGCCACCAGTCGATGAACCGAGTAATCCACCGCATCCGCTTCAAAACATCTCGTTGGAGGAGGTGTTGCGTGCTCTGGGATGACAAAATCTCAAAACTCTCGATCCGTCACGCATGAATGACGGAATATGATACAAATACATTTATGTTAATACAAATATGTTTCATTTATTGCTAGTATAAATGACATAAATCATATGAAAATATTTATTATTTATTATTCCCGTACCAAGATGGTACGCCAAGAGTTTAAGGACACTGCGACAGAACGGTTGAAGGGGAAGGTCTACGATTACAAGCAAAGGTATCTGAAAGGGAAGGTAAAACCAACCTGGATGAAAGACATTGTCTGGCAAGGGTTAATAGCTCATTGGGAGGACAAAGACAACACAATTACTTCAACAAAAAAAAAAAGAAAAGAAGACAACACAATTAAGAGTGCGAAGAACAACTAACATAAATGTCTAAAACACAAGACCTTCCCCCGGACTTTAGTTTATCTCATGGCCGATAAGATGCAATGTACCGCAAGGTAACTAATTTAAGTTCACTAAACTAAATTATATATTTTTGTGTTTTTAGTTTTCTACTATTAACAAACGTTATATATAGTAAAAAAAAGGGTCGAAGATTCGGATATGATTCGATACCGTCCGAGCTAGGATAATCCGTTTCCAAGTCAAGCTTCTCAATTTCAAGATAAGTTTCGAAAAACAAAAGAAAAGTACGTGGAGACTCAGAAGAGGCTGGCCGATGCCAACAAGAAAATGAAAGAGTTGGCATCGAATAATGAAGACATCACTCTTTGCGATCTTACATCCGGACTTTGTGTCGCCTTCAAGGAGGAGATAGCAACCGAAAAATATCATAAGCGATCTAAATTCTTAGATTTTGGAGTTGCTTTTTCTTTTTATTAGATTGTTTATAACTTTCTAAGTTCTAGTTTATTATGAAAACTTTAATTTTAATATTTGAATATTTATTTAAATTTGTTTTTAATTTTCTTATATTATTATTATTATTATTTCTTATTATAATCTTCGACGAATTGTATTATTATATTTATTTAATATTATACTGGATTTACGACGGGTTTATGATGGTCGGATAGTGTCGTCGTTATTTCGTCGAATACTTACGACGAATTTGCGAGTAATGATTTTATATTCATTTAAAATTACGACGAATTTAAGACATTATTTCGTCGGAAACTTTCATCGAATTGGCGACGACTCCAGTCGTCGGAACGTCATTGTAATCTTCGTACGCTTTGCCGGCAGATTTTACCGACGACACTATTCGTCGGTAAGTTTCCGACGAGTTTGCGATGGATTCCTTTTTCCAACGCTTAAATCCGGATGGATTGACTTTCATCCCAAATCTGTCGTTGATGCTCATTTTCGATGAATTTGGGATGGATTCGACGGTCAGAATATAACTTTTTCCTTGTAGTGAGTGAGTCGATTGATCGAACCAGTACGTACTACTACACGCAATAATTAAGAGAAAAAAAGACGCATCATAAGAAACTAACATTTACAAGAAAAATTTTAGAGAAAAACGTAACCAACAAAAAAAGAAAAGACTTTAAACCTCAATCGTGTAATGTATTAATGGAAACTATTAACATTACACGTGTTGTATCTATTAGGTAAATTGATTATTTATGAATTCTTACTGGAAACTATAAAAAATCTAGTCGTAGGTTCAAGAGTAAGGGAATCTGTCTAAGGGGATCACATGGATATATACTAATGAGTAATATGATTAATGTTATAATTATTTCACAAGGTCAAAGCATAAATCACTAAAAATGAGAGTAGCAAAGTGATTTACCTCGTGACTTTAAAACAGACGTTATCTAACAAATTTGTTGTAGTGGAAGTCTGATAAACGGTGCATGGTTTCTATTCACCAAAATCTCTGAACATAAAATTTTATAATTTCCATCTTATCAAACACATCAGGTCTTTACATATACAGAGTATTTGGTTGGTTCAATAAATTTGCTTACATTGGATGAATATAATAAATACTCTAAGAATTATTTTTGATACAAATTAAACAAATAAATAATTATTTGCTTGAGTTTGGTTACCAAAATTGGTATGTAAATTCTTCACATCTGTAGTTTGTATTAAGACATTGTAAGATGGAGGGATTGTAAATTTGGTATCTTACCCACTAAAATGTCTTTGAGATCCCCAAGTTTTCTTCTATATAAACCAACGTTTTATTTCTATCCAAACACAACCATTTTAATTTTATCCACTCATAAGTAAACAAAAATGATAAGTTTAAACAAAAAAGCTATGGCTGTCGTAATGGTTTTGTTGGTTATACTAAGTAATTCATCATTGAATGCAGGTCAAGAGTTATTCTTTAACCCTTCTCATTGTGTCAATGCGATTAAAAATGTGGAGGGTTGCACCGATGCTATTGCGGCCATACTGAAGTGGGATTTCAGTCACTTGAAACGCCGTTGCTGCGAAGCATTGGAAGGCCTCGACGATAACTGCTGGCCGATAGTGTTCCCCAGGCAACCATTTGTCCATGGGGCGATTAAAGGAATCTGTTTTTTTGCATAAAAAACAGAGAGAAAACATATGTGTGTTTCTATATTGCTCTGTATGATCTGAGCAAGCAAATAAACAATTAACTAATGCGTGTTGTAAGAGGTTATAATCTTATTTTTATTATTATGATTTGGGATAACTTATATATATATATAAAGAGAAGATATCTTATTATTATGCCTCTCTTTTCCTTATGATTGAAACATTTCCAAACATTCTAAGCATTTCAACAAAACTCAAAAACTCTCGTGTCTTTTTCACCGATTCTTAGCGAAAAGCTTGTTAGTATTGAGCACATTGGCATCAAAATACTATAATGGGCTGAAACAGACACCTTAGAGAAAAGGAAGGCAAACCAAACAAAGTTAATTAGTGACTTACACCAATCTTTAATAACAAGTCTCCGATGATTTGGTCTGTGTTGTTTGTGTTTGAACAGAAGCTGTGATTTTATTTTCTCAGATTGTTAGAACCTCAACTACTCTCCTAGTTGAACACAGAAGATGAGATTTTCTACAATATATAAAGCCTACACATGATAAATAAAATATTACACTTTACAAACTAACTAGCAATGGTGAAACTCCCTTTAGTTCTGGTGATATCCTTCTCCGGTCTGGACCTTCTCCAGGAAGTTCAGATAATCCACCTGGAGCTCCTCCAACACAAACAACTAAAGGTTTGCTCCGGTCTGGATAAAATTATTAAGTATTTTTTCTAAAGTCGATTCCATCATCAACAAAAAAATAATATATTTAACATATACATTTTAAAAAGTTAATTTATATGTCACTACATAAACCTCTTCACATTTTAATTGCATACAAGACACAAGCATAGACTTTGTTTTAAAGAAATATCTTATCGCAAGCAAATAGATTAAGAAAAAAAATGTTATGTGCCTGTTGATCCAAGTGATCACGAATGATGCTTAGAGATTGATTAGGGAGTTGGAAGGTGAGATTTTCATTAATGGAACGAGTTACTTTGACTTTCGGTCAAGTCGGGGTCAAAAGAAAAGAGATTCGGAATTGTGATGAACATATCGGGGATCGGATTCCTCTTATATATGATCGAAAAGGGGCAACCAATTTAGATTTACGAACTAGTTCCGACAGGAATCCAGTTCGGTGTTCTAAACGGCGTTGCTTTATTTTAGTACAGAGAGGTTGGGAATAATATCTAGAGAGAGAGAGAGTAATAAATGCGTGATCCCCTTTTTAAATGCATACTAAGGGGTATATATAGCGGGGGTTGACTCCCTGCTCCCCGGGATTCCGGGACCACGTGGCGCTTCCAGCCTCTTTTGCGGGTAAGGTGCCCTAAGAGGCGTGTCCCGATTTTTAGGCTGAGGGGTCATGATGAGTTCGGCGCCATACTCCTACGGATATAGCATATTGTTCGGTCAACTACCTTCCACGTGTCGCTTCCCCTTTAGATCTTTGCGCAGAGTTGGCGAGATGTTGAGTTCAGCGCCATCCCCATATGGGATAGCGTATTGTTCAGTCAACTATCTTCCACGCGTCCTTTTCTCCTTTGACCCCCTCTGATTGAGGTTGGTGAGATATCAGTTCGGGCCCGGGGCACGCTTCTACGAGCTCGGCAGGGTTTGAAGTTGGAGCCCGGGCTGCCAGCTTGGTGTTTCCTTTAGTCAACCGTTGACTTCTAATTGATACAATCGAGAAGGGCCTTTTCGCTGATATGGGCCTAGATAATCGGGGGTGCTAAGCCCACCTCCAACAATAGCCCCCCCCCCCCCCCAGTTCGGTGCCATGAGGCGTGGCGAATGTATCGAAGTTGATCTTGTGTTAGCTCGGCGCATCTCAGGTCGGTGCTTCGAGCTTAAGTAGTTGAGCGCGGGATGTCATCGTTTAGGTTCGAGCCCTTGCTTATACGTGTCGGTTTTTCCGAAGATCCGGAGACTATTGGCGCGTGCCCATCACGCGGGGAACCGAAGCGACGTTATACTTTCTGCGCGTACTGCTCACGCGTGGGCGTGCAAAAGACGCTTTACGTTGATCGAGGCGTTTTCTGCTTTCTGCGCGGGAAAAACTAAGAGACGTCATCATTACGGTTTTGGGGAACGCGCTCTCTTTACACGTGTTCATACGTCTCTTCGCTGTCCCCCTTCAGTCTATTTAAACCCCTCTTCTTCCTATGGTTAAACTCTTATGCGCAAACTCTTAAGGTAACTCTTCTTCTTTTCTCTGATTTTTCAGTTGTCGATTTCTTTTAAATTCCTCTCGCGATTCGATTATGGGTTGGGTTACCGCAGTTCTTCCTTCTTCTCTGTGGAATGGCGCCGATACTTGACGGAATTAGGGCTGAGTCTAGCGACGAATCTGCGTCTCGTGACAACCGGGATGCCTCCTCGACGGAAAGCTCTTCTTCTCTTAATAATTCCGAGCGCGCCCCTTCACCGTGCAGTGGCGGCGGGGATGAGGCGCGTTTTGCTCCGCTGCTTTCCCAGGTCCAGCCGGGAGGATCGGTGGCTGAAGGATCCTCCCGAGGAGATCATTCACTTCGGGGAGAGCTACTGCTGCGATTACCAGAGGTCGGTCCTTTTTTTTTTTTTTTTTTTTTTTGCCGAGCTGATGGTTTGCTTAATTGCAGGTCGATAAAGGTTTGCTATGCCACTGTATGCGGACTCGTTCGTTGCGCCGCCGCCGCCGCCTGTTCTTGAGGTGCCGGAACGACGAGTGCCACTTCAGCAGACCGGGGAGGAGGGATCCCGGGCTGATCCATCTATGAAGAGGGGGGCTATAGCCGCGAGCAAAAAAGTGGCCAAGAAGACTAAGAGAGCCGATTTGGTGGAGTCCTCGTCTCTAGGTCGGGGGGACGTCCGGCCTGATGAGTTTGGTCGTGGGACCGACCTTTCCCGCGACCTCTCTGTTGAGGAGTCCGGGGACTTGGAGTTTGAGGTATCCGCAAGCTGGGCGTGTGAGGCGTCCCGGGTTCCGGATGAGGACGTGATCGAAGTCCGAGCGCCCGAAGGCTCCGGGGCGGTCGTCGTCGTGGAGGAGGCCCGGGATCCTGACACCGGGGAAAGGGCTGAGGTCCGTGGTGGTGATGGTGATGATGCGTCGGAGGGTTCCGACGCGGAGCCTAAGGACTTCAGCTTCTATTTCTGCCACGAGGACGGCAACACTTTTTCGTTGTGGACAGAGATGGGTGCGCCGAGCTGGCTCAGGCAATGATGTATGGGGAGTATCATCCGCACTGCTCTCCCTCGGAAATGGCTGAGTCTGATGCTTTTCGTGACGCGGCGCGGACTGCAGCTCGGGTGAGTAAAATATATATATATATATATATATATATATTATACTGAACAACTTGTGCTGATGCAGACGATGGCCCGCATTGCATTTCTCGGGGAGGACTACGAGAAGCGACTGTCCGAGTGGGACGCGTCGATCAGTTTCGAGAAGCGGCGCAGGGAGGCCGGTGAGCAGGCCCAGTCGGTTCGCATCCGCGGGCTCTAGAGGGGACTGGAGGGCGAGAAGGCCCGGTCAGGGGCTATGGAAAGGGCCGCGGCGCAGGCGCGAGCCCGGGCTTCTGAAACGGGCCAGGTTCTGACCGAACTTGAGGCGGAGAAGGCTCGATCGGCTGCTTTTGAAGAGGAGCTCGGAATTATGAAGGGGGAAAGGGAAACACTTCATTCCAGGTTAAAGGGCTAGAGGGTGCTATCGAGCGGGCGAAGGCGGCCGTGGCTGCGGAGAGTGACCCGGTTACGACGAGGTGGGAGAAGGGGAATCAGAAGTGGGCTGCGAAGATGGAGAAGATTCGTGCCCATCTCGCTGGTCGTGACAGCGCTTTAGAACCCCATCTTCTGTTCAGCCAGGTGGTCGGAACGAAGGCGTGCCTTAAGAGGATGGAAGCTGATGACGGGATGTCGGTGCCGTGGTACCGGTATGCGAAGCTGGATGAGGACGAAGGGATCTACGGTACCGAACTGGACGGGATTGATTTTCCGGATCTAACTCCGGAAGACTTGGAAATCCCTCTCGGCTGTACCTCTGGTGTTCAACTCGAGCGGCTTATGCCAGCTGAGGCCCTTTCAGCCCCAAATCATCCCCGAGGTCCTTCTGAGCCGCCCGTCGCAGACCCGGCCTTAGATGTCCATATGCCGGTTGTTGAAGATGGTGTTACTGTACCGGCGGCTTCTACTGGTCCGACAGCTGAGGATCCGGTCTTGGGTGCCACCGTGGCGGCTGCCCAAGCTGATCGGATTGCCCAGGTTGACCCCACCGTGTTGCCCGTTGAGATCAGAATCGGGGCAGAGCAGGTTGAGCAGCCTTTTCTGGGTGGGCATGGCACCAACATGAGGATGGTGGGCTCGGATGACATAGACGGTAAAAAGTTGAGGATTTGTCGACCGAAGTGCCTCTGTAAAAATTTGTTTCTTGTTTACCTTGCTCTCCTTTTTTTTTTTTTTTTTAATTTTTATTTGTATACCGGGCCGTTGGCCATTGTGTAATATGGCGTTTAGCCCTCTTTTCAATGAATGAAATTATAGTTTGGAACTTCGTCGTTCTTCTCGTAGGTGTTTGGCCCGAGCTTGGCTCGGTGGCGGTTTATTTTAGTTTGGTAGAATAGGTCGCAAACCATATCCTTTTGTTATATTTTGTGTGAGAACAAGTCGTTGACCGTGCTCTAGCGCTTGTATATTGGGTGTGAGATATGGCTCGACTTGAGATACTTCATGCTTGTGTATCTTAATGTATTTTTGTTGTTGCGAGGTGTAGCTCGGCTTAAGGCACTTAAGGCTTGTGTACCTTATTTTTTTGGTGCAAGTAGCGAGCTCAGCTTAAGACACTTAACGCTTGTGTGTGTGGTAGAGGTGCGAGCTTTGATCTCGGCTTCAGTACTTACGGCTTGTGTACTGTGTGAGTGTGAGTATTGGAGCTCGGCTTAGCACTTATAGTTTGTGTGCTGGGGATTGCAAGCACTGGAGCTCGGTCCCCTTTTCTTTTCTATTTTTTTTTAATAAGGTTATGGACCTTATTCTTTGGGGTAGGTCGTGGACCGTACTATTTTTTTTTTGAATCTCGAACAGATTTTATTAGATTTATAGCTGAGCCCTGTTTAGGGGTTGCCTATGTACCCTTTAGTAGAAGGGATCAAGCCAATCGTAGTTCGTTTTTTTTTTTTTTTTTACAAAGGTAGAAAGAGGGAAGCGGAGCCCGGGGGCTCAGTAGTAGTAGCGCTTGAGGTTCATTGAGTTCCATGAGCGCGGGATTGCGTCGCCGTTCATCGTGACGAGGTCGTAGACACCGGGTTTGCCGATCTTGGAGATGAGGTAGGGGCCTTCCCAATTGGTGCCGAGCTTGCCCGCATTTAGCTCGGCCGTATTTTCGAAGACCTTACGCAGGACCAGGTCATCTTCAGTGAAAAACCGGCCTCAGACCTTTTTGTTGTAGTACTTGGAGACGAGCTGTTGGTAGTTCTGGATTCGGAGGAGGGACTGGTCGCGCTGCTCTTCTAGAAAGTCCAGCTCGCTCAGATGTACGGCGTTGTTGAGGTCGGCCTGCTGCGTGAGCATAGCGCGGCGCTGAGTGGGAATTCCGACCTCAGAGGGAGCTATGCTTCCATACCATGAGACAGGCTGAATGGTGTGCGACTTGTTGCCGTCCTTGGCGTTGTGCGATAGGACCAGAGAACTCCATCTAGCTCGTCGGTCCACAGGCACTTCTTGTCGTTCAGTCGTTTTTTGAGGCCATCGAGGATGGTTTTGTTGGTTGCCTCGTCCTGTCCGTTGCCTTGTGGATATCTCGATGTGGATTTACTCCTTCAGTTGCTGGAGGGCCTCCTCACACTTCCTGTCCCACTCAAATCGCTTGTTAGCTCGGAGCAGTTGGTAGAACGGTAAGCATCAGTCAATTGAGTGATATGCTCAAATTAATACCCTAAAAGTACTAAAGCAGTAGTCGTAGTATAGTTAGGGGTCGAACACAAGGACTCAAAGAAACGCACAATAGATTATGTAGATTCGAATTAAGCTAAACCAATGGATGTAATTGAAAGCAGAACGTAAACTAAAAGTGTTGTAATTCAATGGAGGAAAATATAGGCTCAGGGTATTTCTCAGGAAATCAATGAATGCAGATAAACTAACTAGCAGGATTGAGATTTAGCGCGGTTCTTGAACTCAAATCACTAAAATATAATTAACCAACTGTCGTTGCGAGAATTATCTAAATATAAATCCTAGGAATTCCAAATCTCTTTGCGAATCCTAAAGTCTAAATCAGCTTTAAAGTTCAGGTTTGATATGTTCACAAATCAATTAAACCAAATCTCTTTGTGAATAATCAATTTGCTCACCTAGGTTCTATCAGGTAATTAATCGCACTGTCGTGCCTAATCAATTATCCTAAGATCTAAGTTCCAGATTCGTCAACCTAGAATTATTTTTGAGCACAACCTAAGGCGAAGAACTAATTCAGATGGTGAATCCTAAACAGATAATCAACCTAACATTCAAAGAAATCCTTATGAGAAAACCCTAAACCTAAAGTGGATTTACTCAGACATGAAGAATGAAACAATCAACATAACTGAATAAATAATCAGAGAAAGTAAAACAAAGGTTCGAAATCTTCTCTCAGATGAACAGAGTTTCAGACTTGTCTCCCTCAAAATCTCTCTCAAAAACCAAAGTAAAATAAAGCATAGCCTAAAAGTGGTTGCAAAATCCCTATAAATAACCTAAAACATGAGTTGGAGCTTCTTGTAATTATTAGAGACTTCTGGACCAAGTTGCAATTCTCCAACTCTTCATTAAAGTCGCGGGTCGTGTCTGCTGCGATGAGTGTCGATCGATACCAAGGAGGTATCGATCGATGCTCGACGTGAAATCGGGTACTCAGCAACATTAACTTCAGCTTTGCTCCAAATTGCTCTAGAAAGCTCAAATATTTCTAATTATGCTCCAAATGTGCTAAAACCTGTAAAATACTCTAAAGGACTACAGAATACTAGAAAGACTCTATAAAATGACTTATATCATGGCTTAAAAAGGGTAAAAACCATGATATATCAACTCCCCAAACTTAGCCTTTGCTTGCCCTCAAGCAAATAGAAGACTAAACCAGAGAAAGAGGTTTGAAAACACGGAGACTCACCTGTTCATGAACCATCGCAGAGATCCTTTTCCCAAGTACCCAAATGTCACCTAACCAGCTTTCGATCTAACTACCATGTACTTCTCCGTAGACATTCGCAGCTTTTCCAGACTCCACACATTATCTCGCAACATAGTTCAAATAAAGCCCTCATCACCAGTTTCATCGCTGCAGCCAATGTTCAAGAACCTTCTAGATTCTTTACCATACAATATCATGACAAGGAACCACCATTTTTCTCACTTTTTGTATCACTTTCTCTCCCCCAGACTTATTTCTTATTATGTTCTCATTTTTTTTATTTTCAGCCTTGCACATACATATCAAGGTATGAGACGCGAGTATTGATGGTGTTTGCCACCGAATCCCCGGTTCTTCCCTCTCTATGTATCAAAGGTTTAGGCGAATAGTGGTATCATGGGAAATTTTCCTAACCTCGCTTTCAACCTTTGTGTGATCATTCCCTCTTAAGTAGAATAATAGGATCGCTGGAAACTTTTCTAGCCCTTTAGTCAGAAGAAAATCATCTCATCTTTTATGCTCTTATTTATCAACTTATAACAGGGGAGAGAGATACAATAACTCTAAACACATGGGTTCCTTTGGTCAGATATGAATGATGAATCAAGCTCTATGAACACTAACCACATTGATGAAGTGCACAAAGTTGGCTCAGGTTTCAGAAGAACTCTGCTGGAGACATGGATGTTTTCTAGTCAACTGGTCAGTCTTTGGATTTTTCATTACTCGATCTAGAACCGATCCTGTAACACTGTGCACTCAAAAACAAAATCAAATCAATATGTTCAAGCACAAGATCATCATCTCCAACAAGTTTTGACTCAATAAAACGATTTTGACTCGATAAAACGACTGACTCTAAGAAAAACAAAAACAATGTTAGCAGACACCTCCCCCAGACTTGAACGACACTGTCCCCAGTGTTATCTAGCCTAGAGTAGGTAAAAGAAAACAAAAGAACAGACAAAAATTGGGAAAAACAAGAAGTTTCCTTTGCTGGAACATTGAGTATCGATCGACACACAGTTTGATATCGATCGATACCAGGCTTAAATCGACATGATGAACCATCTCTTCGCGATTGGTGTCGACCGATACCAATATGGTATCGATCGACACTAGGCGATTTTGAGTTTTGCTCCTTGTATATCCTGACACAAACACAAAACAAAAAATAAAAAGAAAATGACTCAAAAGTAGACACACCAGTGGGTTGCCTCCCACCAAGCCCTCGTTTAACGTCAGTAGCTTGACTGTACTGCTGTTCAAGCAGGATAAGAATGAGAGCTTGCACAGAAACAGGCTTCACAACTTGACATTGCTATCTTCAGAGTTTTGCTCAACAAACCCTCCACAAACTCTTGCCATTTTTCCTTCAGCTCCGAAGTAAGAAGTACTCTAGCCTTAGAAAATGGTTTCGAGGCTCCTTTGCACTTCACCTTGTACTCAATCGAATTTCCATCATAGTTCTGAGGGGTCAAAGTGACATGGGGATTCTCGACTCTTTTGCTCTTCACCTTCTTCTTTGTTACCTTAGCCTTTCTTGACAACTTCCTTGGGGATGCTGGGCGGTTCAATCGAGACGTCTGTGTCAGTAGGCACGTCAGGAGGCTCTTCCAAAAGATCAACTGCTAGCGACTTTTCTGTAACAACCTCAATGCTAGAGACACGTGTGGGAGAATCTCCAGGGGGAATGACATCATAATAGACCCCTCCATCAATGTAAGAAAAAGATATTCTCTTATTAGGCGTGTCTATGATTGCGCCAGTAGTAGCCATAAACGGTCATCCCAGGAATAAAGGCATACGAGATATTGCACTCATCTCCACAACCTGAAAATCAGTAGGCACCAGACAATCTCCTACTTTGACAAACAAACCATGGACAGTACCGTATGGAAGTGAGGTAGAATCATTTGCGAATGTGATAGAAGTCTTTGAAGATCGAATATCAGCGCCCAACCGTTCCGCAATTGCTCTTGAGATGACATTGACACTAGGCCCTGAGTCAACGAGAGACTCTTTGAACTCATATCCAGAGATAGAGCATGGAACCACGAATTTCCTTAGTTTCTCTGCCTTAATCTCTTCCTTAGTTTCTATGCAATCTTTGAAGTGACTTAGCAGAGGACGGGACTCTAGAGCTTCTTCAAAAGACGATTCATGGGAGATCCTTCGCACCATCTTCTCAAAGCCACGCAGCTGCTTTGGAGAAATGGGATTTCTGAGGTGTTGAGGAATAGGATTCAGCTTCTTGGGCTTGCGAACTTTTTCTTCAATCAACTCAGGTGTTTTCACAATTTCTGGCCCGATCTGCGAGGGGTATCGATCGACACCCGGGGGGGTATCAATCGATACTACTGCAGTGGAATCACCCCTGGCAGATACATCATCATCAGAAGGAAGCTCCACATTCTGCTTATCCAGCAAAGCCTTGCATCTAGCGTCCTCCCATTCCTTCCTTGTCATAATATGAGGCATAGGATAAGGTATCTTGGGTATATACACCCTCTCCTTTAAAATCGCAGGCTACTTCTCAGCCTGCGTCTCAGCATCGACCGACACTGTAGGAGTATCAATCGATACTTGTGATTTTGGATCCTCTCGTGCAAGTGTCTGGACTGGTATCGATCGATACAGGGGAGTATTGATCGATGCCCTGGCGATTTCTGAATCCTCATCGAAATTTTCTGCACTTGAGTTGATTGCATTGACGTGTGCTCTTGGATTCTCAGTGTTCCCTGGAAGAAAGCCTTCCTGTCTCTTTACAGCTGCTGATGTCTGAGCAACCTGAGTTTCCAACTTCCTCTGGCTAAGATTGATGGATTCGATTTTTCCATTCATATCGATGTACAGAGAGTCAAACTTCCCATTGAAATCCCCCTGCAACTTCTCTTGTCCCCGAAGAAACTATTCCATCATGAGTTCCATCTTATTCTCTGTGGATTTTAGAGAGATGGGCTGGTACAAGGAGTTCCCGTAATTGTGAGTGTTGTTGTTGAAGTTTCGGTTGTTGTTGTACCCAAATTGCTGACCCTGAAATCCAGAACCACCAACGTAGTTAACATCCTCCACTTCATCTCCACTGATATTTTCGACTCCATCAGCAAAGTGTGCAGTCTTCTTCGACTTTCCGATCAGAAAATCCAGCTTTGCCTGAACATCAGCAATCTACGATCCATTAACTCCTCCAGACTGCTTCTTCCTCTCGAAATCAGCATTCTTGGTGCTATTACTATACGTCAAGTTCTCAATTAGCACAACTGCATCATCTGGATTCCTGGTGTTGAAGTTCCCATTACTCGCAGTATCCAGAGCCATCTGGTACCTCCAATCAATCACTCTGTAGAAATACCCAACAGCTGAACCTGATTGAACCCATGGTGCGGACAATCCCTCTGATATGACTTGAAACGAATCCAAGCTGCTTTGAGTGCCTCGATTGGACCTTGAGAAAATTGGGAAATTTTGTTCCTGAGTTTTTCGGATCTCGCATCATCATAGAAATTGCACAGGAATGCATTCTTCGTCTCATCCCATGTAGTTAGCGAACCAAGAGCTAGCTGCTTTAGCCAATAAGCAGCATCTCCACCAAGAGAGTATGGGAAAAGTTTGCAGAAAAGATACTCATTTGGCACTCCATTGTATTTCATACCAGTGACCAAATCCTCGAACCTCTCGATATGATCCATGGGATGCTCATGAGGTAGGCCATGGAAAGGGTTATGACTTACAAGAGCGTAATACGCATGTTTCAGCTCGAAGTCATTCCTTTGAAAAGTTGGGATGCGAATCGCAGCTCGATTGGCATAGAACTGATCAGGTCTGTTGTGCTCACCAAGTGTTCTACCTCGATCAACCCCAGCATTCCCAACGTTGGCTTGCGCAGCTAGCGCGACAATCTGACCAACAACAGCAGGAAGGACAATGATGTTTCCAGCTTCATCAAGTCGCTGCCCTCTCTCATTGCACAGTTGACCCTCTTGGTCTCTCAAGACTCCACCTTCATCAGCTCTTAAAACCACTGGGTTGTTCATCCCTGATGTTTGCTTTGTCTTTTTGTTTGTGCGTTCTACACGTGCTAGCTGCTCCAATGACAGTTCAACTAGCTGAGTGCTTTTGCTTCTTCTGGTTTCACGATTAAGCATACACCTGAAAGCAAGAATCAAGCACGTAACTAATCAATAGCACGATGAGTATCGATCGACACCAAGTGGTATCGATCGATATCAATAAAAAGAAACGACGAGTATCGACCGATACTAGTTCGTATCGATCGATACCGACAGGCTTAGTCGAAACTCGACAGCTAAAATCTAATGACGAAATTGAGTCCCCGGCAACGACGCCAAATTTGATATGCTCAAATTAATACCCTAAAAGTACTAAAGCAGTAGTCGTAGTATAGTTAGGGGTCGAACACAAGGACTCATAGAAACACAGAAGGAGCAAAAGCAATTTTACTCAGACATGGATAATGAAACAATCAACATAACTGAATAAATCATCAATAAAATAATCAGAGAAAGTAAAACAAGGGTTCGAAATCTTCTCTCAGATGAACAGAGTTTCAAACTTGTCTCCCTCAAAATCTCTCTCAAAAACCAAAGTAAAATAAAGCATAGCCTAAAAGTGGCTGTAAAATCTCTATAAATATCTTAAAACACGAATTGGGGCTTCTTGTAATTATTAGAGACTTCTGGGCCAAGTTGCAATTCTCCAACTCTTCATTAAAGTCACGGGTCGTGTCTGCTGCGATGAGTGTCGATGGGTACCAAGGAGGTATAGATCGATGCTCGACGTGAAATCGGGTACTCAACAACACGAACTTCACCTTTGCTCCAAATTGCTCCAGAAAGCTCCAATATTTCCAATTATGCTCCAAACATGCTAAAACCTGTAAAGACTCTAAAGGACTACATAATACTAGAAAGACTCTATAAAATGGACTTATATCATGGCTTAAAAGGGGTAAAAACCATGATATATCATTGAGCGGGAGATGAATCGGTTGAGCGCGGCGATTCTCCCGGTGAGTCGCTGCACTTGGCGCGTATTTTCTGGGGACTTGAGGTCGATGACGGCCCGGATCTGCTTGGGGTTAGTTTCAATACCGTGCTGCATGATGATGTACCCGAGGAACTCTCCCGATGTGACGCCGAAGGAGCACTTGGCCGGGTTCAGCTTCATGTTATACTCGTTCAGCGTCTGGAAGCAGGACCGGAGATGAGCGACGTGGTCATCCACTACTAAGGACTTCACCAGCATGTCATCTATATAGACCTCCATGGTGCGTCCGATCTGATCGGTGAACATCTTGTTGACGAGCCACTGGTAGGTGGCTCCGGCATTCTTGAGTCCAAAGGGCATCACATTGTAGCAGTAGGTTCCGCGGTCTGTGATGAACGAGATTTTCTCCTGGTCGTCGGAGTGCATGGGGATCTGGTTGTATCCCGAGAAGGCGTCCATAAAGGAGAGTAGCTCGTTCCCGGTGGTGGCTTCGACGACCTGGTCGATTCGGGGAGGGGGAAGCTATCTTTTGGGCACGCCTTGTTGAGGTCGGTGAAGTCTACGCAGACCTTCCATTTCCCATTATTTTTCTTGACCACCACCGGGTTGGCTAACCAGTCCGGATACTTGACCTCGGTGATTGATCCGGCCGCAGTCAGCTTTTTTATTTCGTCGTTGACGGCCTGCGCGCGCTCGGGACCTAGCTTCTGCCGCTTATGCTTGATCGGTCTGAAGGTTGGGTCCACGTTGAGCTCGTGGCTGTAAATCGCCGGGTCGATGCCGGGCATGTCGCATGTTGACCAAGCGAAGGTGGAGGTGGTCCGCCCTATGAACTTAACCAGCTCTTCCTTGAAGCTTTCTTCTAGGTCAGCTCTGATGCCGACGCAGCGGGTGGGGTCGCGCGGATCGATGTTGACCTGGGTGACGAGATCCCGGCCTTGGAGGTCCTAGTTATTTGGTTCACCGGGCTGATGCGAATTGATTGTTAAGCAGGCCGGCGCAGCGTGACGCAGCTTGTGATCAATGGCGAAACAAGCGCGGGAGACCCTCTGGTTACTCCTAAGAGTATACGTTCCGGCCTAGTTGAGGAACTTGAGGCACTGGTGATATGTTAAAGTGACTGCCTTCATTGAGTGCAGCCAGGAGGTTCTAAGAATGACGTTGTGGAGATTGTCTGGTGCCCTATAATTTTCAGGTTGTGGAGATGAGCGAAGGACATGAGGTTTCTTTGCTCTTGAGACGACCGTTTATGGCTACTGCTGGCGTGATCATAGACACACCTAATAAGAGACTCTCTTTCTCTTACATTGACGGAGATGTCTACTATGATGCCATACCCTCTAGAGGTGCTCCCAC
Organism: Eutrema japonicum; assembly: GCA_030161315.1. Lineage (NCBI taxonomy): Eukaryota > Viridiplantae > Streptophyta > Magnoliopsida > Brassicales > Brassicaceae > Eutrema > Eutrema japonicum. The sequence continues at coordinate 26,125,189 of BSQW01000007.1, forward strand.
ACATGTCTCGTGCTTCATCGTTATCACAAGAGAGACATTTGTAGTTGATCCTTTGGAAGACCCTCCTGACGTACCAACTATCACAGACGTTTCAGCTGAACCCCCCAGCGTCCCCAAGGAAGTTATCAAGAAGGCTAAGGCAACAAAGAAGAAGGCCAAGAGGAAAATAGTCGAGAACTCCAATGTCACTTTAATCCCTCAAAACTATGATGGAAACTCGATTGAGTACAAGGTGAAGTGCAAAGGAGTTTCGAAGCCATTCTCCAAGGCTAGAGTTCTTCTCACTTCGGAGCTGAAAGAGAAAGGGCAAGAGTTTGTGGAAGGCATGTTGAGCAGAACTCTGAAGCTAGCAATGTCAAGTTGTGGAGCCTGTTTCGGTGCAAGCTCCCATTCTTATCCTGCCTGAGGGCGTTACAGTCAAGCTATTGACGTTAAACGAACGCTTGGTGGGAGGCAACCCACTGGTGAGTCTATATATAAGTATTTGTTTTCTTTTATTTTTTGTATTATGTCAGGATAAACAAGAAGCAAACTCGAAATCGATTAGTGTCGATCGATACCCCATTGGTATCGGTCGACACCAATCGCGAATGAAAGGTTCATCAAGTCGATTTAAGCCTGGTATTGATCTATACCATGCTGTGTGTCGATCGATACTCGATGTTCCAGGAAGGTAACTTCTTGTTTTTCTCAATTTTATTATGTTCTTTTGTTTTCTTTCACTGACTCTAGGCTAGATAACACTGGGGACAGTGTTGTTCAAGTCTGCGGGAGGTGTCTGCTGACATTGTGTTTGTTTTTCTTAGAGTCAGTTGTTTTATCGAGTCAAAAACGTTATATTGAGTCAAAACTTGTTGGAGATGATGATCATGTGCTTGAATTGTTGTTTGGATTTTGTTTTTGAGTGACCAGTGTTGCAGGATCAGTTCTAGATCGACTAGTGAAAAATCCAAAGACTGACCAGTTGACTAGAAAACATCCACGTCTCCAACAGAGTTCTACTGAAGCCTGAGCCAAAATTTTGCACTTCATCAATGTGGTTAGTGTTTAAAGAGCTTGATTCATCATCCATATCTGATAAAGGAACCCATGTGTTTAGAGTTATGGTATCTCTCTCCCCTGTTATAAGTTGATAAATAAGAGCATAAAAGATTAGATGATTTTCTTCTGAGTAGAAGGCTAGGAAAATTTCCAGCGATCCCATTATTCTACTTAAGAGGGAATGATCACACAAAGGTTGAAAGCGAGGTTAGAAAAATTTCCCGTGATACCACTATTCGCCTAAACCTTTGATACACAGAGAGGGAAGAACCGTGGATTTGGTGGCAAACACCATCAGTACTCGCGTTTCAGACCTTGATGTGTATATGCAAGGCTGAAAATAAAAAAAAAGAGAACGTAATAAGAAATAAGTCTGGGGGAGAGAAAGTGATACAAAAAGTGAGAAAAAGGGTGGTTCTTTGTCATGATATTGTATGGTAAAGAATCTAGAAGGTTCTTGAACATTGGCTGCAGCGATGGAACTGGTGATGATGGCTTTCTTTGAACTATGTTGCGAGATAATGTGTGGAGTCTGGAAAAGCTGCGAATGTCTACGGAGAAGTACATGGTGGTTAGATCGAAAGCTGGTTAGGTGACATTTGGGTACTTTGGAAAAGGATCTCTGTGATAGTTCATGAACAAGTGAGTCTCCGTGTTTTCAAACCTCTTTCTCTGGTTTAGTCTTCTATTTGCTTGAGGGCAAGCAAAGGCTAAGTCTGGGAGAGTTGATATATCATGGTTTTTACCCCCTTTAAGCCATGATATAAGTCCGTTTTATAGAGTCATTCTAGTATTTTGTAGTCTTTTAGAGTCTTTTACAGGTTTTAGCACGTTTGGAGCATAATTGGAGATATTGGAGCTTTCTGGAGCATTCTGGAGCAAAGCAAAAGATCCTTGTTGCTGAGACATCAAAATCACCTGAGTATCGATCGATATTGCCTAGTATCGATCGATACCCATCGCAGCAAAACACGACCCGCGACTTTAATGAAGAGTTGAAGAATTGCAACTTGGTCCAGAAGTCTCTAATAATTACAAGAAGCCCCCATTCGTGATTTATGTTATTTATAGGGATTTTACTGCCACTTTTAGGCTATGCTTTATTTTACTTTGGTTTTTGGGAGAGATTTTGAGGGAGACAAGTCTGAAACTATGTTGATCCGAGAGAAGATTTCAAACCCTTGTTTTACTCTTTCTAATTATTTATTTGATGATTTATTCAGTTATGTTGATTGTTTCATTCTCCATGTCTGAGTAGATCCACTTTAGGTTTATGTTTTCTCATAAGGATTTCTTTGAATGCTAGGTTGATTATCTGTTTAGTATTCACCATCTGAATTAGTTATTCACCTTAGGTTGTGTTCAAAGCTAATTGTAGGTTGGCGAATCTTGAACTTATATCTTAGGATAATTAATTAGGTACGACAATGCGATTAATTACCTGATAGAACCTAGGTGAGCAAATTGATTATTCGCAAAGAGATTTGGTTTAATTGATTTGTGAACATATCAAACCTGAACTTTAAAGCTGATTTAGACTTTAAGATTCGCAAAGAGATTTGGAATTCCTAGGATTTAGATTTAGATAATTCTCGCAACGACAGTTGGTTAATTATACCTTAGTGATTTGAGTTCAAGAACCGCGCTAAATCTGAATCCTGTTAGCTAGTTTATCTGCATTCATTGATTTCCAGAGAAATACCCTGGCCTATATTCTCTCTATTGAATTTACAACTCGTTACTGTTTACTGTTTTTTGTTTCAACCTATTTTCTTAGCTTGATTTGACGCCATACAACCTATTGTGTGACGTTAGCTTGAGTCTTTGTGGTTCGACCCCTAACTATATTACAACTGCTGCTTTAGTACTGTTAAGGTATTAATTTGAGCATATCAACCGCACCGAGTCGTTACACGAGAGGAGCTCTCCCATGATCATTCCTATCAAAGTCTGCGCCGGGGGAGGCGACCTGCCCCCTTCTTAGTCTCGAGAGGGAGACCGCCGACGACGGTCGTCGTTCTGGACACGGTTATCATTCCTAGCCCGGTTGTCCTCGCGACCTCGGTTGTCACGGTGCTGACGTCGGTCGGCGTCCAGGCTCGCGGGCGCAACTGCTCGGGTACGTGGATTTCCCCCCTCTGGTATTGGTTCAGCAGGACCTCTTGGAGCGCGCGGCATTGCGAGGTCGGGTGTCCCTTCCCTTGATGAAAATCGCAGAAGGCCGTCATGTCGTATTTCTCCTCTGCCCGGGGCTCCTTATCTTTTGGCTCGTCGGGGCGCTGGTCCTTTTGATTGGGGTCACGCACATATTTGTTCCAGGGTAATTTCGGCGCAGAGTTGGATAGGAGAGCGGGGTCGTGCATATGGAGGACGGCCGGCGATTCGCTGACGAGGAATGCAGCGGCCTGCTTTCCTTTGCTGCGTTGGTACTCCTCATCGTAATGTTGACGAGGTTCCTGATATCCGTCTTGAGGTCGTTCCTTTGGGACCGGAGCCTTGTGCGGGGCACTGCTCTTTTATTCGGCTGCCTTCTCCTCCTCGAGCTAAACGTAGAGTCCGGCGCGGTGTAAGGCATCTTCTAGCGAGCGCGGCCTATTGAGCTTCATATCATCATTGAAGGGCGAGTCGGCCCACATGCCCTTCCTCAGGGCGGGATGGGCTGATTCGTTCCTCACGTTGCTCTGTGAAGCCGTGGCCTTGAAGCGTTCGATGAAAGACCTGAGCGACTCCTTCGCTCCTTGGTTTAATGCCCAGAGGTTGGCGATGGACGCAGACTGCCTAATATAGATAGAGTAGTGCTCGAGGAAGATGGTCGAAAGATCTTTGAAACTGTTGATGGAGTGTGTTTTCAGCCGAGAGAACTAGGTGAGGGCGGGCCCAGTAAGGTTTTCCACAAAAAGCTGGAAGTGGGCGTCCTCGGGCTCGTCTGGGGAGAAGTGGGTGCGACCCATGACGATGGTGAACGCCGTCAGGTACTGGGCCGGGTCGGTGTTGCCTGCATACGGCGGGAGCTTGAGTTTCCCGAGGTGCTCGAGTGGGATGGATGCGATCCGTCGGGTGAATGGTGTGTTTTGCGTTTCCCTCAGGACGCGGTCTATTTCTGGAGCAGCGCTGGTGGCTTGGTGAATCTTAAAAGACATTGCACGGATCGTTTCCTTCATAGCCTCGAACTCGGCGTCCCTGGCACGCTCCGCGCTGGCCCGTCTGGGGTGTACTTCGCCGGCAGGCCCTTCGGATCCTGTCGGTGAATCTCCAAATAAATTTCTCTGGAGGCGTAGGGTATCTGCCCGGGAGATCGGTTCTTTGATCTGAACTGCGAGGGATCCGGTGTTGTTTGACTGGTCACGGGAGGCCGCTATTGTGGTGAACCGTTGATAGGTGGTTCGCGTAAGCTCGCCTATCCTGGCGAGTAGAGTCTGCATTACGGCGGACATAGTGGGATGGTCCTCCGGCGTCTGAGGCGTATTTCGGGCGGCTGAGCTGTCAGCTGGAGTGGACCCCTGAGCCGGAGGCGGAGTTTCGAGGGGCTGGCTTTAGGGGATTGACCCTTCGGTCGCCACCTGAGCTGATGGCGAGGCGGCTGCTGCTTCGGCTGGCCGTGAGGCTGTTGTTTGAGCCGGAATTGCCTGTTCCGACAGCACCTTTGGAGGCGGGACCGTCATTGTTGCTGTGGTCGAACTGTTCCTTGCGTGTAAAAAAATCTCTTAACCCCCATCCTTCTAGCGCCAATTGTTGATCCAAGTGATCACGAATGACGTTTAGAGATTGATTAGGGGGTTGGAAGGTGAGATTTTCGTTAATGGAACGAGTTGCTTTGACTTTCGGTCAAGTCGGGGTCGAAAGAAAAGAGATAGGGAATTGTGATGAACAGGTCTGGGACCTGATTCCTCTTATATATGATCGAAAAAGGGAAAACAGTTTAGATTTACGAACTAGTTTCGACAGGAATCCAGTTCAGTGTTCTAAACGGCGTTGCTTTATTTTAGTACAGAGAGTTCGGGTATAATATCTAGAGAGAGAGAGTAATAAATGTGTGATCCCCTTTTTAAATGCATACTAAGGGGTATATATAGCGGGGGTTGACTCCCTGCTCCCCGGGATTCCGGGACCACGTGGCGCTTCCAGCCTCTTTTGCGGGTAAGGTGCCCTAAGAGACGTGTCCCGATTTTTAGACTGAGGGGTCATGATGAGCTCGGCGCCATACTCTTACGGATATAGCATACTGTTCGGTCAACTACCTTCCATGTGTCGCTTCCCCTTTAGATCTTTGCGCAGAGTTGGCGAGATGTTGATTTCAGCGCCATCCCCCTACGGGATAGCGTACTGTTCAGTCAACTACCTTCCACGTGTCCTTTTCTCCTTTGACCCCCTCTGATTGAGGTTGGTGAGATATCAGTCTGGGCCCGGGGCGCGCTCCTACGAGCTCGGCAGGGTTTGAAGTTGGAGCCCGGGCTGCCAGCTTGGTGTTTCCTTTAGTCAACCGTTGAATTCTAATTGATACAATCGAGAAGGGTCTTTTCGCTGAGATGGGCCTAGCTAATCGGGGGTGCTAAGCCCACCTCCAACAGTGCCTCTCAAGTATCAACAACAACAATTTGCTCAACGATGGATCAAACCTCACAATCTTCTTCTTCAGCCACGATCATGCTTGGTGGTCGAGCCATCGACCGTCATAACCCAATCATACGTGACGGTCAGAGACTCACTTGTCCACCTTCTCCAAACCCAAGACTAGATTATGTCTAGAGAGCAGTGAGAAAAAAACGTGTTGCAAAGAAGAAGAGCAAGAAAGGTGACTGTGATGGTGGTAAGTCATAACCTCCGGAAATCATCTATCTGTTTTGGCGCCAAAGTTCAAGGTACAACAAAAACGAGAATGAGAAATATTTTAGGGATTCACAATGAAGGAGGGGGAAATAAATATCTTGGATTACCAGAACATTTTGGATCGAAGAAAGCTGAGATGTTTCGTTTCATAACAGAGAAAGTTAAATATAGAGTCACTACGCGTCGGTTTATGGATGAGAGCCATCTGAAGAACCTTAAGTGGTTGAAACCCGAGAGGCGTTGGTTCTTCACTACATTTGCTATAGATTTTATGGTGTCGCTCCCTAACGACGAGCTGACAGACATTCTCGAGGATCCTTCTCAGCTTCGTTTCGAGCCTCCACCACGCATGTTGATTCGAGCACCTGTGACTAGACGACGAGCTCATGCGCCTGCACCTGCTGCTGCTGACATTCCATTTACTTCACGACAGGGAGGACGAGCCCAGCGATCGCGAGCAGCGACCTTTTCTATCCATGCACCATCATTTCCTTCTCCTTCAGAACTTCCGATGGAGCCAGCTGCCTTTCAGAAGATGATGATCGAGAGTATGCGAAGCATATGGACATCCATTTCTCGCTGCCGCTGCTTGACTGACACGGACGCTGCTCCTCCGTCTCAGCTTGGAACCTCACAGACTCCAGTTGATCCTTCTCCCCTAATGATCCTGTTGCTGATGGTGATTCAGAGGCGACAGAGGATTAGTCTTCTTCTGTTTTCACGTTTGTTTTTCTTTTCTTTTCTTTTCTTTATTTTTCGTTTGTGTTGAACCTATGTCAGCTTTATTTTTGCATTTGAACTCATGCATTTATGCTTGATTATCTTGTTGCTATTAACCTTTTTTAGTGTTCCTAACAGTGCTAACTTCTAACACTTTGGATCACTTTCCCTGGGTTAAGGAACTCGATGCCACTGATTTGAAATCAGTGTGTCGACATATAGCTGGTGTCGATCGATACTAGTCTGTATCGATCGACACCCATCACCTTCACATGTAACATTTTCGATTTTCACAATCCATTTGGTTCATTTGTTTTCTTTCACCAAACTTAGGATAGATAACACTGGGGACAGTGTTGTTCAAGTCTTGGGGAGGTAGTCGCTGACATTGTGTTTGTTTTTAGAGTCAATTGTTTTTGAGTCATTTGTTTATTTATTGATTCAAAACTTTGTCTGGAGACTGTGATCTTTTTCTTGAATCTATTGATCTGGCCTCTCTTCTAAGTGACCATTGTTAGAGAATCAGTTTTAGATCGACTAATGAAAAATCCAAAGGCTGATCAGTTAACTAGAAGACATTCATTTTTCCAGCAAAGTTCTTTAAAGCCTGTGCCAAATTTTTGCAATTCATTGAGGTGATTGATGTCCATAGAGCTTGATTCATCATTCATATCTGACAAAGGAACCCACGTGTTTAAAATAATGGTATTTCTCTCCCTGTTACAAGTTGATAAATAAGATGAATTAAAAGATGAAATGATTTTCTTCTGAGTAGAGGGTTTAGAAAATTTCCAGCTATCCCATTATTCTACTTGTATATCCTGACATAAACACAAAACGAACAATAAAAAGAAAAATGACTCAAAAGCAGACTGACCAGTGGGTTGCCTCCCACCAAGCGCTTGTTTAACGTCAGTTGCTTGACTGTAGCGCCGCTCAGGCAGGATAAGAATGGGAGCTTGCATCAAAACAGGCTCCACAACTTGACATTGCTAGCTTCAAAGTTCTGCTCAGCATGCCATCCACAAACTCTTTTCCTTTTTCCTTTAGCTCCGAAGTGAGAAGGACCCTAGCCTTAGAGAATGGCTTCGAAGCTCCTTTGCACTTCACCTTGTACTCAATTGAATCTCCATAGTGCTTTTGAGGTATCAAAGTGACATGGGGATTCTCGACCTTTTTGCTCTTGGCCTTCTCCTTTGTTGCCTTAGCCTTCTTGAAAACGTCCTTGGGGACGCTGGGCAGTTCAACAAGAATGTATATGACAGTTGGGCCGTCAGGAGGCTCTTCCAAAGGATCAACTACCAATGTCTCTCTTGTGACAACAGTGAAGCATGAGACATGTGTGGGAGCACCTCCAGAGGGAATTGCATCATAGTAGACCCCTCCGTCAATGTAAGAGAAATAGAGTCTCTTATTAGGTGTGTCAATGATCGCGCCAGCAGTAGCCATAAACGGTCGTCCCAAGAGCAAAGAAACTTTAGATGCTTCGATCATCTCCACAACCTGAAAATCAGTGGGAACTAGACAATCTCCTACCTTAACAGGCAAAGAATGGATAGTACCGTATGGAGGTAAGGTGCATGAGTTCGCAAATGTCAGAAGCATCGTAGGGGGTTTTATATTAGCCTTCAATCTTTTAGCAATTCCCCTCGATATTACATTGACGCTAGACCCTGAGTCAACGAGAGACTCATCGAACTCAACTCCAGAGATGGAGCATGGAACCGCGAATTTTCCTGGGTCTTCTCTCTGGGTTAACTGCCTCAGTGGTAGTGACTTGCGTCTTGCCTCGATAAAGAGTGCTTCGATCTCTTCCAAAGTTTTTCTGCAATCTTTGAAGTAACTTAGCAGAGGCCAGCCCTCTAGAGCTTCCTCAAAAGTGCACGAGTGGGGAATCCTTCGTACCCTCTTATCAAAGCCACACAGCTGCTTTGTAGTGATGGGGGCTTGGAGGTGTCAAGGAATATAATTTAGGTTCTTAGGCTTGCGAACTCTTTCTTCAATCAACTCAGGCGTTTTCATAGTGTCTAGCTCGATCTGCGAGGGGCATCGACCGACACTAGGTAGGGTATCAATCGATACTCTTGCTTTTGAATCATCCATGGCAGATATATCATCATCAAAAGGAAGCTCCATAACAAGCTTATCCAGCATAGCTTTGCATCTGGCATCTTCCCGTTCCTTCTTTGTCATCTTAGGAGGCATATGATAAGGTATTTTGGGTTTGTACACCCTCTCCGTGACAATCTCAGCCTTCTTCTCGACCTGTGTCTCAGTATCGATCGATAATGGATGAGTATCGATCGATACACATGATTTTGGATTCCATTGGGCAGGTTATTGGACTGGTATCGATCAATACTGGCCGGTATCGATCAATACTTGGGCGATTTCAGAATCTCAATCGTCATCTTCAACAGCATCGACAAAAATCCCTGCATCAAAAGCCATTTCTACCACTGCAGTGGCTTCCTTAGCACATCTTGTGGTGATTGCATTGACGTGTGCTCTTGGATTCTCAGTCTTCCCTAGAAGAAAGCCTTCCTGCCTCTTTACTGCTGCTGCTGTCTGAGCAACCTGAGTTTCCAACTTCCTCTGGCTAAGATTGATGGCTTCGATTTTTCCATTCAGATCGATGTACAGAGAGTCAAACTTCCCATTGAAATCCTCCTACAATTTCTCTTGTCCCCGAAGAAGTTTTTCCATCATGAATTCCATCTTATTTTCTGTGGACTTTGGAGAGATGGGCTGGTTCGAAGAGTTTCCGTAATTGCGAGTGTTGTTGTTGAAGTTTCGGTTGTTGTTGTACCCAAATTGCTGACCATGAAATCCAGAACCACCAACGTAGTTAACATCCTCCACTTCATCTCCACCGATATTATTAACTCCATCAGCAAAGTGTACAGTCTTCTTCTAATTTCCGATCAGAAAATTCAGCTTTGCCTGAACTGCAGCAATCTGCGAACCATCAACTCCTCCACCTAGCTTCGTCTGCTCGAAATCAGCATTGTTGGTGCTATTGCTAGACGCCAAGTTCTCAATCAGCACGACTGCATCATCTGGATACCTGGTGTTGAAGTTCCCATTACTCGCAGTATCCAAAGCCATCTGGTACCTCCAATCGATCCCTCTGTAGAAGGTATCCAGCACCTGAACCTGATTGAACCCATGGTGCAGACAATCTCTCTTGATTTGAAACGAATCCAAACAGCCTTGAGTCCCTCTGTTGGACCTTGAGAAAATTGAGAAATTTTTTTCCTGAGCTCTTCGGATCTCGCATCATCATAGAAATTGCACATGAATGCATTCTTCGTCTCATCCCATGTAGTTAGCGAACCAGGAGCCAACTGTTTCAGCCAATAAGCAGCATCCCCACTAAGAGAATATGGGAAAAGTTTGTAGAAGTGGAACTCATTGCGCACTCCATTGTACTTCATACCAGTGACCAAATCTTCGAACCTCTCGATATGATCCATGGGATATTCATGAGATAGGCCATGTACAGGATTCTGACTCACGAGAGCATAGTACGCATGCTTCAGCTCGAAGTCGTTCCTCTGAAAAGTTGGGATGCGGATCGCAGATCGATTGGCATAGAACTGATCAGGTATGTTGTGCTCGCCAAGTGTCCTAACTTGATCACCTGCAGCATTCCCAACGTTGGCGCGCCCAGCTGGCGCGACCATCTCAATGACAGCAGCAGGGACAACGACGTTTCCAGCTTCATCAAGTCGCTGCCCTCTCTCATTGCACACTTGACCCTCTTGGTCTCTCAAGACTGCAGCTTCATCAGCTCTTAATACCACTGGGTTGTTCATCCCTGATGTTTGCTTTGTCTTTCTGTTTGTGCGTTCCACAAGCGCTAGCTGTTCCAATGACAGTTCAACTAGCTTAGTGCTCTTGTTGCTTCTGTTTCACGAACAGGCATACACCTGAAAACAAAACACTAGACAAGGCACGTAAGTAACCAAAAAAATACGTTGAGTATCGATCGATACCGGATGGTGTCGATCGATATCAACAAAGGAATCGCCTGAGTATCGACCGATACTAGTGAGTATCGATCGATACCGACGAACTTAGTCGAAACTCGACAGCTAAAATCTAAAGGCGAAATTGAGTCCCCGGCAACGGCGCCAAATTTGATATGCTCAAATTAATACCCTAACAGTACTAAAGCAGCAGTTGTAATATAGTTAGGGGTTGAACACAAGGACTCACAGAAATCACACAATAGATTGTATAGTGTCAAATCAAGCTAAGCAATTTAGATAAAACAAAATAAGTAAACAGTAAACGAGTTGTAAATTCAATGGAGAGAATATAGGCTCAGGGTATTTCTCAGAGAATCAATGAATGCAGATAAACTAACTAACATGATTCAGATTTAGGGTGGTTCTTGAACTCAAATCACTAAAGTATAATTAACCAACTGTTATTGTGAAAACTATCTAAATATAAATCCTAGAAATTCCAAATCTCTTTGCGAATCCGAAAGTCTAAATCAGCTTTAATACCGAGTTTGATATTTTCACAAATCAATTAAACCAAATCTCTTTGCGAATAATCAATTTGCTCACCTAAGGTTCTCTCAGGTAATTAATCGCACTGTCGTGCCTAATAAATTATCCTAAGATCTGAGTTCCAGATTCGTCAACCTAGAATTAGCTTTGAACACAACCTAAGATCTAAGTTCCAGTTTCAGACATGGAGAATGAAACCATCAACATAATTGAATAAATCATCAAATAAATAATCAGAGAAAGTAAAACAAGGGTTCGAAATCTTCTCTCGGATCAACAGAGTTTCAGACTTGTCTCCCCCTAAATCTCTCTCAAAAACAAAAGTAAAATAAAGCATAGCTTAAAAGTGGCTGTAAAATCCCTATAAATAACCTAAAACACGAATTGGGGATTCTTGTAATTATTAGAGACTTCTGGACCAAGTTGCAATTCTCCAACTCTTCATTAAAGTTGCGGGTTGTGTCTGCTGTGATGAGTGTCGATCGATACCAAAGGGGTATCGATCGATGCTCGACGTTAAATCGGGTTCTCAGCAACACGAACTTCAGCTTTGCTCCAAAATGCTTCAGAAAGCTCCAATATTTCCAATTATGCTCCAAACGTGCAAAAACCTGTAAAAGACTCTAATAGACTACAAAATAATAGAAAGACTCTATAAAATGGACTTATATCATGGCTTAAAAGGGGTAAAAACCATGATATATCACAGTTCCAACCAGGCTAAAGAATCCTCCATGAACTTCGCCAAACTCAAAGGACTTCTTCGCCGAACTGAGGGGGGGGGGGACATATTGTTAGAGGTGAGTTTAGCACTCTCCGGTTTGAACCAAGACCGGACCAATTGATTCCGGTTGATGACGGTTCAAATTAAGTTAAGGGGCCCATAGTCACAGCCAGCAGTCCGAGCTCGGCCTAAAAGTCCAACTCACTACTAAATGCACCGACCTCCGAGAATTACAGAATCTTTCCCGATTTTGTTGGGGAAAAAACAAATTTCTTATCCTGATGGAACTAGGAAAAGATAATACCCCTATTTTAGGCCAACTCATAAACTTTATAAATAGAGAGACCTCGCCACAACTCAGGTGTGAGAGCAGAATCTCACAACCTCAATCATTGGCTTTTCAGGTTGTATCTTTTTGAGAATTACTTATATGATTTTGAGAGAAAAAATTGTATATTATTATCTTTGCCAAGAATTCAGTGCTTTACATTGAGGCTGGTGTTTCATACTTATAACAGCTGAAAACGTAACTGCATGGTCCTAATTATGTACATTAACTACATAATCAAGTTTGTAATCTTTTGTCTTTGATATGAAATAAATGCATTTGACCACGTTTGAACTTGGTCAAATGCATACTCCTGTCTTCCTGCGAGCTCGCTTCCTTTCCTCGTGCTCAGTGCTTTCAGCATGCTCGCTTCTTCCAGCATGCTCGCTTCTTCCAGCATGCTCGCTTCTTCCAGCATGCTCGCTGCTTCCAGCACGCTCGCTGATTCCAGCACGCTCGCTGCTTCCAGCTTGTTGACTTGCTCTATCTCGCGACATCGCTTACTTCAGCTCTTAAACAGTCTCATGAGACCTCATAGTGGACCGAGCCTTCTTTGTTGATCATGCTTATTCGGGCTAGATTTAGGGTGCTAAATCCTGGCCCAACAGTAGCCCCCCAGCATCCTTGGTGATGTGCCAGTGAGGATGCGGTCCTGCAATCTCGGGATCATCTTGATCTTTTAATCATGTTAGAATTTTTTGTTTGAACTTGTTATGCTCTAGTGGGCGTTTTGTTTGAACTTATGTTCCTGCGAGGAGGCTTAATTTTATTTACTTTGATCTTTAAAAATCTTTCGTTTTTCCTTAGAATCAATTTTGCCATTTAGAGGCTGACACTTTTCAATGGATCAAAGACAGTCTTTCAGCCAAAGATCCAGGCCGTTCAGAGAACTTGCTCCAAGGTCGTTAAGAGACCTCGGGAGCTGACCAGGCGATTTTAAGACGCAAGGTCGAAGCCGTTTAGAGGCAAGCATGCAACCTAAACAGTTTAGACATAGAGGTTGTTGTCATTTAGAGACTAAAAAGGTTGTGAGCTTGCAATTTAGACACAAAGTCGAGTCATGCTAGCTGGTAGCATGCTCTAGCTCGTAAGGTTGTTCATTTAAGTAATTAAGCTTTTAGCTTGGAGATGGAAGTTGAAGAACTTCATGCTGCTTTTAGCAGGCTCAATTTAGGATTTTTTTATTTAACAATTGCACCATTGTGAGGTTGCCTACGTACCCTGAGGATGAACAAGCCTTTCACCATTTAGAGGCTGATACTTTTCAATGGGTCAAAGGCAGTTTTTCAGCCAAGGACTCGGGCCTTTTAGAGACCCTGCTCCCAGGTCGTTTTGAGACCTAGGGAGCTGACCATACGATTTTAAGACGCAAGGTCGAAACCGTTTAGAGGCAGGCATGCAACCTAAATAGTTTAGACGTAAAAGTTGTTATCATTTAGAGACTAGAAAGGTTGTGACCTTGCAATTTAGACGCAAAGTCGAGTCATGCTAGTTGGTAGCATGCTCTAGCTCATAAGGTTGTTCATTTATGGAGTAAAGCATTTAGCTTGTAAATAGAAGTTGAGAGACCTCAAGCTGCATTTAAGGGGAGATTTTTATTTATTTTAATAGATGTACCCTCGTTTTGGACGTGGTTTGCGCCCTTAGAACATACGCTCGCCTGAACTGCTCTTTCGAGATCGTCCTGACGAGCTGCTATTAGGAAATTCTGTTCTATGAGAACCGATATCAAGTTCCGGATCTCTGCTATTTGATCCGGAGCACGCTGGTTTAAGACTGTAGGTCCCGAAGGAACAACAGTTTCGTTGGTCCCAGCCGTGTCATTCGCTTCCATCCGAACTCATCGGAGCGGTAGTATCAGGCTGGGAGAGTGGAATGGATGTGTTTATAGCTCCTGATGAAGCCGTGACTGTTGCGCTTGTTGTGCCTGACATTATCCTTTTTTGAAAGATAAACTTCGTGGGTTAGAATAAGGAAATTGTTTTGCGTCTCCCCACCGACGGCGCCAAATTGTGAGAGCAGAATCTCACAACCTCAATCCTTGGCATTTCAGGTTGTATCTTTTTGAGAATTACTTAAAATATTTTGAGAGAAAAAGTTGTATATTATTATCTTTGCCAAGAATTCGGTGCTTTACAATGAGGCTGGTGTTTCATACTTATACCAGCTGAAAACGTAACTGCATGGTCCTAATTATTTACATTAACTAAAGAATCAAATTTGTAATCTTTTGTCTTTAATATGAAATAAATGCATTTGACCAGGTTTAAACTTGGTCAAATGCATACACATGTCTTCCTGCGAGCTCGCTTCCTTTCCTCGTGCTCGGCGCTTTCAGCACGCTCGCTGCTTCCAGCATGCTCGTTGCTTCCAGCACGCTCGTTCCTTCCAGCTTGTTGACTTGCTCTATATCGTGACCTCGCTTACTTCAGCTTTTAAACAGTCTCATGAGACCTCGTCGTGGGCCGAGCCTTCTTTGTCGAGCATGCTTATTCGGGCTGGATTTAGGGTGCTAAATCCGGGCCCAATATCAGGGCATCCACAATCATCTACGAGACGTAAGAGACCAAGAGCTGAGACTTTAGCTTTTAAAATTCTTAGCTCGTAAGTCATCTTTTTACGATCTAGCAATCTTGTAACTCCGCCGAGATTAATCAATAAACGAGATTCAATCCCTTGATTTTACTGTTTTGCCCCTTGTGTGATTTTCAGAATCAACAAGAACCCTAAAGGTAAGTCCACTATTCGCTTCTAAACCAGTTGAAAAAGTTAAGATCAATATTCCACTAGATTTAAGAGATACCAAGGAAGAACGAGTGGAAGAAATGGTTGAGAAGACGAAACAAGCTCTTCGAGAAGTGAAAATTCCAAAAAAACGCGGAAAGAAAGGCGATACACGTCATAAACAAGATTTTTCTAAAGAAACATTTGTTCCAGAGAAATATACTGCTCACGCCTATTCTCACCAAAAAGTCGAGCTAACGACTTTAACCAAAAGCGCTTGATGGGAAGCAACCCATTCGGTATGTTTTTCTTTTAGTTTTTCTATCTTTTTCTATTGACGTTTTTCTTTTTAGGATTTCAGGCTTGATATAAAAAAAACCCAAAAACATTCAAAAAATCAGAAAAAAATGAAGACGACGTTCGAAACGGATCGTGAAACGACAAAGGAACGAAGGAGAAAATGATATGCTCAAATTAATACCCTAAAAGTACTAAAGCAGTAGTTGCAGTACATGTAGGGGTCGAACACAAGGACTAACAGAAATCACACAATAGATTAAATAGATTCGAATTAAGCTAAACCAAAAAATGTAATTGAAAGCAATGCGTAAATTAAACAAGTTGTAATTCGATTGGGAGAAAGATAGGTTTAGGGTATTTCTCAGGAAATCAATGAATGTAGATAAACTAACCAATAGGATTCAGATTTAGCGCGGCTCTTGAACTCAAATCACTAAGATATAATTAAGCAACTCTCGTTGCGAAAATTATCTAAATCTAAATCCTAGGAATTCCAAATCTCTTTGCGAATCCTAAAGTCTAAATCAGCTTTTAAATCAGGTTTGATTTGTTCACAAAACAACTTAACCAAATCTCTTTGCGAATAGTTATTTTGCTCACCTTAGGTTCTATCAGGTAATTATTCGCACTCTCGTGCCTAATCAATTATCCTAAGATCTAAGTTCTAGATTCGTCAACCTAGAATTAGCTTTGCAAACAACCTATGGTGAAGAACTAATTCAGATGGTGAATCCTAATCAACTAGTCAATCTAGAAATCAGAGAAAACCCTTATGAGAACCCTGAACCTAAAGTGGATCCACTCATACATGGAGAATGAAAACAACATGATTGAATGGATCATCAAAGAAAACAATAGAAAACAGGAGTTCAGAGTTGTCTCTCCAAAAACCAAAGTAAAATAAAGAGTAATGAAAGCGTAGCCATCAAAGTGATTGAAAAACCTAAATATAATGCTAAAACACGTTCTGGGGCTTATTGTAATTATTAAAGTCTTCTGGACCAAATTGCAATTCTTCAATTCTTTATTTAAGTCGCGACTCGTGTCTGCTGCAGTGGGTATCGACCGATACCAATGGGGTATCGATCGATACCGATGCTTCAAATCGGGTACTCAGCTACACGAACGTCTGCTTTACTCCAAAATACTCAAGAAAGCTCCAATATCTCCATTTATGCTCCAAACCTGTAAAAGACTCTAAAACACTACAAAATAGTAGAAAGACTCTATAAAACGGACTTATATCATGGTTTAAACAGGGTAAAAACCATGATATATCAACTGCCCCAGACTTAACCTTTGCTTGCCCTCAAGCAAATAGAAGACTAAACCAGAGAAAGAGGTTTGAAAACGTAGAGACTCACATGTTCTTGAAACGTTGTAATGACCCTTTTCCCAAGCACCCAAATGTCACCAAACCAGCTTTCGATCTAACCACCATGTACTTCTCCGTAGACATTCGCAGCTTCTCAGACTACACACATTATTTCACAGCATCGTTCAATCAAGCCATCCTCGCCAGTCTCGTCGCTGCGATTAATACCGAGAACCTTCTAAATTCTTTCCCATACAATATCATGACAAGGAACCACCTTTTTCACACTTTCTGGTAATATTTCTCTCCCCCATATTTATTTTTTATTATGTTCTTTCTTTAATTTTTTTGCTTTGCATATACACATCAAGGTATGAGACGCGAGTATTGATGGTGTTAGCCACCGAATCATTGGTTCTTCCCTCTCAACTTATCAAAGGCGTTGGCGAATAATGACATCACAGGAAAATCCTAGCCTCGCTTCCAATCATTTGTGTGATCATTCCTCACCAAGTAGAATAATGGGATCATTGGAAATTTTCATAACCCTCTACTCAGAAGAAAATCATTTCATCTTTTAATGCATCTTATTAATTAACTTGTAACAGGGAGAGAAATACCATTATTTTAAAACACATGAGTTCCTTTGTCAGATACGAATGATGAATCAAGCTCTATGGATACTAACCACATTGATGAGGTGCAAAAATTTGGCTCAGGCTTTAAAGAACTTTGCTGGAAACATGAGTGTCTTCTGGTTAACTGGTCAGCCTTTGGATTTTTCATTAGCCGATATAGAACTGATTCTGTACCAATGGTCACTTAGAAGCAGGGTCAAATCAATAGATTCAAGAAAACGATCACAGTCTCAGACAAAGTTTTGACTCAATAAAACAACGAAAGACTCAAAAACGACTGACTCTAAGAAAAACAAAAACAATGTTAGCGACAACCTCCCCCAGACTTGAACAACACTGTCCCCAGTGTTATCTAGCCCAGAGTTGGTGAGAGAAAACAAATGAACCAAGTGGAATTATGAAAATCGCCAATCTTACCTGTGAAAGTGATGAATCTCGATCGATACAAACTGGTATCGATCGACACCAGTCGTATGTCGACACACTGATTTCAAATCAATGGTATCGAGTTGCTTAACCTAGGGAAAGTGATCCAAAGTGTTATAAGTTAGCATTGTTAGGAACACTCAAAAACAGGTTAATAGCAACAGGATAATCAAGCATAAATCCATGAGTTCAAATGCAAAAACAAAGCTGACATAAGTTTGACACAAACGAAAAATAAAAAGAAAAAAGAAAAAGAAAAGAAAAACAAACGTGAAAACAGAAGAAGACTAATCCTCTGTCGCCTCGGAATCACCATCAGCATCAGGATCATCAACAGGAGAAGGATCAACAGGCTGAGACGAAGGAGCTGGGCCCGTGTCAGTCATGCAGCGGCAGCGAGAAATGGCAGTCCAGATGCTCCGCATACTATCAATCATCACCTTATGAAAGGTGGCTAACTCCATCGGAAGTTCATAATCAGACGGAAATAATGGAGCATGAATAGAAAAGGTCGCTGCTCGCGATCGCTGGGCTCGTCCTCCCTGGCGTGAAGTATATGGAATGTCAGCAGCAGCAGGTGAGGGCGCATTAGCTCGTCGTTGGGGAGCGACACCACAAAATCTCCAGCATATGTAGTGAAGAACCAACTCCTCTCGGGCTTCAACCACTTAAGGTTCTTCATATGGCTCTCATCCATATACCGACGCGCAGGGACTATCGAGCAGCTCGTAGTACCGATCCATAGGTGCTGGAAGATAGGAGTGAGGAGACTGCCAAATGTCTCTGTCTTCGTGCTCGTGCATGTGAATGGTTTGGTCTTCAATGAGACCAAATGATGCGCAAATACAGCGCCAAGGTTGACTTCTGTAAGCTCAGGCCATGCTAAATATTCCTCATGAAGAATGTCTCTGATAGCCAGAAACAAGAGTAGAAGCTCGGTCACCTTCATCTTGTTCGGTTCCATCTTGCACAAGAGAGTGGTGCTCAAAATCCGAACCAAACAGCGTAGGACCGGGTGTCGGATATCTATCTGAGTGGACTCCTTAGAGTAATAGGCACCATTCCCGAAATGCTCCCAAAATTTCTGCATGTCAGGATGCTGCGCGGGAAGAGCAACTCTCCTGCAATCCCGCGGAAAACTGTAGATGTCACAGAGATCAGGGAGTGGTAACTTGTACATCACTCCACAAACCATGAAAGTCAGAGTACCCTCCTGTGCATCCCGGAGAACCTCGTCCTGATAGTAAACTCGAACTATCGCCATGAACTGACGAACCAAGTCCGGGTAAAGATCATACTGCTGCGTGGCCATCCGGCCAAGACCGATCTTCGCAAGCATACGGGCCAGCTCTGTGTCAAGGCCCAAACGACGTATGGAGATCCCGTCAACAAACCGAGTAGGTTCTATGACAACTCTCAACCACGCGTTATAGTGCAGCGTGTCATAATCATCCCATTCCTCCAAGATGGGTCTGTAGGTGCAGTCATCACTCAACGCAATCTCCTTCTCCTTCCCATTCCAATCACGATGACAAGGGATCCTGGCCTTCTAATTCAGCTTAGGCCAAGGACCTCTGCGTGGGGCTACATGAACAATAGGAGCAGATGGATCAGAGCTCGATGCGTCTGAAGTTCGTGCTCTCTTTGACCTTGACGCAATCTTTGCTTATTGGAGAAACAAATGCTTCCCGCACGGTGTTGATCGATACAAGATAGTATCGATCCACACTCATTGGCCAAATCATGTTCTTTCTCCACGACATGTGGTGTCGATCGATACGAACCGGTGTCAGTCGATACCCTTCCTAAAAATATGCTTCACGTTAAGACACAAGACACAAAACCAAAAATAAAAAAAAATAAAAAAAAAAGAGTTATGTACACACTCACCAGTGGGTTCCCTCCCACCAAGCGCTTGTTTTACGTCACGAGCTTTACTTTACGGACGATCAGTCAGGAGAAGAATGAGAACTTGCACCGAAACAAGCTCTACAATTAGACATTACCAGCTTCAGAGTTCTGCTCATCATGCCCTCCACAAGCTCATGTCCTTTATCTTTAAGCTCCGAAGTGAGAATAACCCTAGCCTTAGAGAATGGTTTCGAAGTTCCTTTGCAGTTCAACTTATATTCAATAGAATCTCCATCGCACTTCTGAGGGGTTAAAGTCACATGGGGAACACTTTGTACTCCTTTGCTCGTCACCTTCTTCTTTGCCTTAGCTGTTTTGACGTCTTTCTTGGTGATGACAGAAGGACTATCTTGAACGTCGATGGTATTAGGTCCGTAAGGAGGCTCTTCCAAAAGATCAACTACCAACCTCTCTCCTGGAACAACGGTGATGCAAGAGATATGTGTGGAAGTTCCTCTAGGGATGGCTTTGTAGTACACCTCATTGTCAATGTATGAGAACGAGATGTGCTTGTTGGGTGTGTCCATAATGGCACCAACCGTAGCCATGAACGGTCTTCCAAGAATCAACTGCGTACGAGGTTGTGCGCTCATCTCCACAACCTTAAAATCAGTAGGAACCAAGCAATCTCCTACGTTAACCAGCAAATCAGGGATTGTTCTATATGGAAGTGAGGTGGAGCTGTTCGCGAATGTGATAGATGACATGGGAGATCAAATATCAGCTCCCAATCTCTCTGCAATTGCCCTTGACATGGAATTGACGCTAGCCCCTGAGTCAACAAAAGACTCTTTGAATTCAACTACAGAGATGGAGCATGGAACGGAGAATATTTATGGGTCTTCCCTCTTGGTCAACTGCCTCAGCGGTAGTGACTTGCTTCTGGCTTTGAGGAAGAGTGCCTTAATCTTGTCCTCAGTTTCTCTGCAATCTCGGAAGTGACTCAGCAAAGGCATGTACTCTAGAGCTTCTTCAAAAGTCAGTGTGTGTGGAATTCTTCGTACCATCTTCTCAAAACCAAGCAGCTGCTTTGGAGTGATGGGGGCTCGGAGGTGTTTAGGAATAGGATTCAACTTCTTGGGCTTGTGAAGTCTGTCAACACTCATACGTGTCTCCTTTAAAGTATCTGGGTGGGTATCGACCGATACAGGGATTGTGTCGATCGATGCTTGCTCCTTTGAGACATCCTTGACATATTCTTGGACGGGTGTCGATCGATACAGGAGGGTATCGGTCGACACAGAGGTGATTTCTAAAATCTCTTCGGCATCCTCAGCGAGATTGACCAAAATCTTTGTAGTTGAGCTCTTCTGCACTCCTGGGTGTACCTCTCTTCCACTCCTCAAAGTGATAGCAGTGACGTACTCGTTCTGTGAATGGCCCACCAGTTCCTTGACAGTTGCTGCAGTCTGAGCTACCTGAGTTTACAGCATCTTCTGCTGGTTATTAATAGCGTCGATCCTACCACTCAGATCATTGTACAGGACATCAATCTTCCATTGAATTCCACATTTAGCTTATGTTGTCCTTGAAGGAGTTATTCAAACATAGATTCAATCTTGCTCTCAGAAGTTTTGTGTGGTGTTTATGGGCATTGATACCTTTGATCTTGAAATCCATCTCCACCAACATAGTTAACATGTCCCACTTCATCATTTTCCACAAGATGAACAGCCTTATGCTGCTTGCCCATCAACAAATTATGCATTGAATCTAACTTAGTATTCACCTCAGCAATCTGACAGCAATTCACACTATCATCTTGCTTCTTGCGCTCCATGTCTGCATTCTTGGTACTATTGCTAGAAACCAAGTTCTCAATAAGCACATAGGCATCGTCGGGATACCTGGTGTTGAAATTTCCATTACTTGCAGCATCTAAGGACATCTGATACCTCCAATCGACTCCTCTGTAGAAAGTACCAAGTAGCTGAACCTGAGTGAAACCATGGTGCGGGCAATCTCTCTGATATGACCTGAAACGAATCCAAGCAGCTTGAGTGCCTCAGTCGGTCCTTGAGAAAACTGATAAATCTTGTTCCTAAGATTCTCGGATCGTGCATCATCATAGAAGTTGTTCAGGAACGAATTCTTCGTCTCATCCCAAGTAGTTAGTGATCCAGGAGGTAACTGCTTCAACCAGTAAGTTGCATCTCCACCAAGAGAGTATGGGAAGAGCTTGCAGAAGAGGTAATAATAGGACACTCCATTGCTCTTGATGCTTGTAACCAAATCCTTAAACCTCTCAATGTGATCCATAGGGTGTTCATGAGGAAGACCATGAAAAAGATGCTGACCCACAAGAGTGAAGTATGCATGTTTCAGCTTAAAGTCATTTCTCTGAAAATCAGGAGGGCGAATCGCTGATCGATTGGCGTAGAGCTGATCAGGCTTGTTGTACTCACAAATCGTCCTTCCGCGATTAATCACAGCGTTCCCTGCATTCACAGCAATTGCAAGGACAATAATAGTTCAAGCTTCATCAAGTCGCTGCCCTCTCTCATTGCACAATTGACCCTCTTTGTCTCTCAAAGCTCCAGCAGCATCCTTAATCAAAATCATTGGATTGTTCATCTTTGCTTTCTTGTTTGCACGTTCTAAAGTTGCTAGATGCTTGTTTGACAGATCAACTAACGGAGTGTTCTTGTTCCTTCTGGTTTCACGAATAGGCATGCACCTGAAACACAAAAGTCAAGAACGTAAGTAACTGAAATTTGCGACGGGTATCGACCGATACCACAAGGGTGTCGATCGATACTCCACGATTTAGACAAAATTATAAGCTAAAATCTAATGGCGAAATTGAGTCTCCGACAACGGCGCCAAATTTGTTATGCTCAAATTAATACCCAAAAAGTACTAAAGCAGTAGCTGCAGTATATGTAGGGGTCGAACACAAGGACTCACAGAAATCACACAATAGATTAAATAGATTCGAATTAAGCTAAACCAAAAGATGTAATTGAAAGCAATGCGTAAATTAAACAAGTTGTAATTCGATTGGGAGAAAGATAGGTTCAGGGTATTTCTTGAACTCAAATCACTAATATATAATTAACCAACTCTCATTGCGAAAACTATCTAAATCTAAATCTAAATCTTAGGAATTCCAAATCTCTTTGCGAAATCTAAAGTCTAAATCAGCTTTTAAATCAAGTTTGATTTGTTCACAAAATAACTAAACCAAATCTCTTTGCGAATAGTTATTTTGCTCACCTTAGGTTCTATCAAGTAATTAATCGCACTCTCGTGCCTAATCAATTATCCTAAGATCTAAGTTCTAGATTCGTCAATATAGAATTAGCTTTGCAAAAAACCTATGGTGAAGAACTAATTCAGATGGTGAATCCAAATCAACTAATCAATCTAGCAATCAGAGAAAACCCTTATGAGAACCATGGACCTAAAGTGGATCTACTCAGACATGGAGAATGAAAACAACATGATTAAATAGATCATCAAAGAAAACAATAGAAAACAGGAGTTCAGAGTTGTCTCTCCAAAAACCAAAGTAGAATCAAGAGTAATGAAAGCGTAGCCATCAAAGAGGCTGAAAAACCTAATTATAATGCTAAAACACGTTCTGGGGCTTATTGTAATTATTAAAATCTTCTGGACTAAATTGCAATTCTTCAATTCTTTATTTAAGTCGCGACTCGTGTCTGCTGCAGTGGGTAAAACACTACAAAATAGTAGAATGACTCGGACTTATATCATGACTTAAACATGGTAAAAACCATGATATATCAGAAAATGACACGGGACTAAGGCCAGTATGTCGCGGCTGGGAGGGGCCGACCCGCGGCGGCGGACTCTTCGACCGCGCCGGCGTTAGCTGGTCACGCGGCGGAGGACCACTTGGCCGCGGTCGCGTCCCGAACTTCATTCCGACCATTCCCAATACTAAACCGTGCAATCCCGAACATGATCCCGATGTGAAATTGAACCAACCCCGGTTTAATTCCCGTGTCCAGCTATAGTAAGTCACAAAAATATTTGAAAAACAGAAAACTTATTTTTTACATAAAAACAATTTTTCAAAGCACAAAAAGAGAATTTCAAGATTCAAGCTCTCTTTCTTCTTCTTTTCCAAAAGACTTGGAGATTTTGAGCAAGACCAACATTTTTAAATTCAAAAGCTTTTTCGAAAATTCTTCGGTCCATTCTCACTCTTTTTCGGAGAATATTTCAATTCCTCACTCATCCCGTCAATTCCAACAAAGTACGAAATCTCTACTTTTTCCTATGAACAAGAACCTAGTGTTTTTCTTGAATTCACTAGATCTATGTCTTTGATGTTTAGAAATTATTATAGAACTCTAGATTGAACCTCTAAGAATGATTAGAACTTCAATTTTAGCTCTTAATTCCCTTGGATTTGAGATTTTTGTGATTTGAAATTTTCAATCTTAATTAAAAACTAATTTGGAGAGTAATTTTGATTAATTTACACAAGTCTAGTTATATCATTAATTAGCAAACGATAATCTACTGAAATTTGCATACAGTTGAACTTAAAATCGATATCTAGAAATTTTTATGCAAGAGCGTCAAAAACCCAAAATTCACAATCTTGATTTGTTTAAACTTGTGATCAATGTTTCTTATTTGATTAATTGAATTGATAATAGAATTAATATCTTCGTATAACAAAAATTTTCAATCACAAGCATATCCATACTTTTTCCGAGAATTGTTTTCTATTTTGTAGGAACAATGGACCACGAGATAATGAGAATACCTCGCTCAAAGAAGAGCAGTTACATAGGAGAATCATCCCGGAGATTGACCAATAGTCGAACCAAGGAGAGTGAAGAAAGCTCGAATACATGAAGCGTAAGAGATTACACCAATCTTGTCGAATTCTTGGCAAGTCGACAACGTTCGACTAGAACTTGTGTGCCACCACCGCGACGTGACCCGACACCTTCTCCTCCTCGCGAACCAACACCACCTCCGGAACAAAGACCAAAGGTATGATATGTCGAAAAAACCTATGGACCCGAATATAATGAATATCTTGAGAAGCTCAACAAGATGGGTTATCAAATCAACACCTCGCATATATTACTCAACTCTCGACGCGCTCGGGATTAGAGAAGACGTAATTTGGTATCTCAACACACTTAACATTCGACCTTTCATGGAGCTTAACCTCTCTACCTATAAATATCTCACCAAATAATTCTTATCGATTGTCACCATGTGCTACAAGAGGCTCTCTAATGCGAGAGCGAACGACAGTACACTTACTTTTACCATCCGCGGATATTCTTATGCTCTAACGATCCCTGAACTTTGTAAAGCTTTTAAGCTTCAATATCTCGATGAGTTTCACCTCGAGGAGAATCCAGATGAAGATCTATGGAGCAAAATAGGAGAAGGCGTCTACGACAACGGACTGTCCAAAGCCACCCTACTCACGCATCCCGCTGTCCGCTATACATACAAGCTCATAGCGCACACCATATTCTCGAAAGCGAACGTGGGGAGTGTCCTCAAAGGCGAGCTTGTCACCCTTCAATTACTTTTCACCGATGACCCACTCTATGCTTGTGCCGTCACGAAGAACTTGGTGAAGGTGAAACACGACGCGCCCGCCACAAAACCCGAGGATGCTACTACTGCCTTCGGAAGCATCATCACGGCGATTCTACAAGTCGTGCACTTCGATTTCTCGAACGAGGTTCCACTCTAAGGAAGCTGGTTCAACTTGATGCAATTCTTCCGAGACCACACGATCTCTCGCGCTTCACTCGACCCAGACAGATTTGGTTACAAATATTGAACTAATGTCGGTGAGTCCTACTTTGTCTTCTTACCTTCTAACTCTGTCTCTAGACTCCGAGAAAGAGCAGCACCTAGATGGATACCGGAGGAGATGGACTACATAACTACAGTCCCACGCCTACAGTACATGATTGGACAGTTCCTAGTGAACACGGACCAGAATACGCAGCCATGGAGAAGAAAATAGCACGACAAGAGAGACGATACATGCGCATGATGTGTTTCCTCGAAGAGCACCACCAGTTCGATGGCAACACGCCCGACTACGAGACAGATGGCTCAGGCGACTCCTAGCCATGCACTTCACCACCACGGTTTAATCGATCTCTTTCACCTTATCTTTTATTTTAATGATTTTACCATCCTTTCACCAACTTTTTCACACTGAAGACAATGTCATTTAAGTCTGGTGGAGGATATTTATCCATTACTAATCTATTTTTCTTTTCTTTGGATCTTTTTAATTCTCACTAAATTTTTAAGACCTCGTGTAGAATTTTTATTAAGTATTTTTCTGGAACATAATAACAAAATCTATTATAATATAGACTAGTGTGCTTCTACGCTATTTCCTCGTGCTAGGTCTTTTGTGGTTTAGTACTAGATTAGGAGGTAGCTAGAGTGATTTCAATGCGACATCCCCAGAGGATTTCAAGCCATAGAAATTCTTTCTGACAGGATATACTAGCTCATTTTATTTGGACTTAATCTATATTTAATTTTCTTATCAATTGTTTTAGGCAAGACAACGAGTCATACATCTAGGATATCTTATTCATTTTTACCACTCTTTGTTGTCCAAGATGGCAGGTTCATCTTTAGCCGGTATCCCACCCGAAACTTAACCTTTGTTCAAACCTCATGCAACTCGCCGGAGAGGGAAGAACAACACCGTTTTGCAGTCACTCGAAAAGACGAGAGACTAGACGGATTCGGCTGTGGAGGTATCAACAAATCAAGCTAAAAAGTGGCCTTGGAAATCTTTTGTAACTGATATTTTTGTACTCTCTAAGGCTCCCACTTAAGGGTGTTTCCCCTTTCGATAAAAAAAAACTGTAAAGAAAGGAAATAAAAGCCTAAGAGTCTTTGAGTAGTCTATATTTTTACCAAGGCAACTATGTTTCAATATGTGAGGAGTAAGAAGCCGATCAAATCATTACCCAGAGAAAAATCTAAGTCCGGGGAAACGACAAAAAAGTTATGTCAAAGGGAGAAGAGTCCCGACGAATGAGTAGTTTTGCAGCAACACTTATGCGAGCAAGGAGTGACTGAAAACTGTGGGTACCAACAGCTCCATCCTCTCTTGCTATTTTGCATAATATCTAGCATCCTCCGAACAAAATTCGGTAACCCGAAACACTTTTAGCCTCACCTCTAAATTGCCCTTAAATCCCTAGCATCGATTGTCTTGTCTAATATATTTGGTAAGAATCACGCAATATTTAATAAATTTTAAGAGCTAGTTGACTGAAAGTTAGGATCTATTGATATGCTCAAATTAATACCCTATTTAGATACTAACGCAGTAGCTATAGTATAGTTAGGTGTCGAACCACAAAGACTCACAGAGACGAACAATAGATTATATGGAAGGGAATTACGCTAAACAATCAATGGTATTGGAAACATTACTTAAATTAAATGTGTTGTAATTCAGTTGGGAGAAGTATAGGCTCAAGGAATTTCTCAGGAGATCAATGAATGCAGATAAACTAACTAGTCAGGATTCAGATTTAGCACGGTTCTTGAACTCAAATCACTAAAGTATAATTAACCAACTGTCGTTGCGAGAATTATCTAAATCTAAATCCTAAGAATTCCAAATCTCTTTGCGAATCCTAAAGTCTAAATCAGCTTTAATACTGAGTTTGATATGTTCACAAATCAATTAAACCAAATCTCTTTGCGAATAATTAATTTGCTCACCTAATGTTCTATCAGGAAATTAATCGCACTGTTGTGCCTAATCAATTATCCTAAGATCTAAGTTCCAGATTCGTCAACCTAGAATTAGCTTTGAACACAACCTATGGTGAAGAACTAATTCAGATGGTGAATCCTAATTAACTAATCAACATATCATTCAGAGAAAACCCTTATGAGAACCCTGAACCTAAAGTGGATCTACTCAGACATGGAAATTGAAGCAATAAACATGTTTGAATAAATCATCAAATAAAACCGAAAGAGTAACAAGAGGGTTCGAAATCTTCTCTCAGACGAAGGGAGTTTCAGACTTGTCTTCCTCACAAAGCTCTCTCTCAAAACCAAAGTAAAATAAAGCATAGCCAACAAAGTGGCTGTAAAAATCCTATAAATAACCTAAATCACGTTTTGGAGCTTCTTGTAATTATTAAAGACTTCTGGACCAAATTGCAATTCTTCAACTCTTCATTAAAGTCTCGGGTCGTGTCTTGCTGCGATGGGTGTCGATCGATACCAAGGAGGTATCGATCGATGCTTGACGTGAAATCGGGTACTCAGCAACACAATCATCAGTTTTGCTCCAAAATGCTCCAGGAAACTCCAATATCTCCAATAAGGCTCCAAATGTGCTAAAACCTATAAAAGACTCTATAATAGAATAAAGACTCGATAAAATGAACTTATATCATGGCCTAAAAGGGGTAAAAACCATGATATATCAACTCCCCCAGACTTAGCCTTTGCTTGCCCTCAAGCAAATAGAAGACTAAACCAGAGAAAGATGTTAGAAAACATAGAGACTCACCTGTTCATGAAACATTGAAATGACCAATTTCCCAAGTACCCAAATGTTACCTAACCAGATTTTTGATCTAACCACCATGTACTTCTCCATAGACATTCTCAGCTTCCCAGACTACATAAATTATTTCGCAGCATTGTTCAATCAAGCCATCCTCGCCAGTTTCATCGCTGCGAATTAATATCAAGAACCTTCTAGATTCTTTTCCATACAGTATCATGACAAGGAACCACCATTTTCACACTTTTGATATTATTTCTCTCCCCCATACTTATTTCTTATTATGTTCTCTTCTGATTTTTTTAGCTTTGCATATACAAATTAAGGTATGAGACGCGAGTAATGATGGTGTTTGCCACCTAATCCCCGGTTCTTCGCTCTTAATGTATCAAAGGATGTAGGCGAATAATGGCATCATAGGAAAATCTTAGCTTCGCTTCCAATCCTCTGTGTGATCATTCCCTCTAAAGCAGAATAATGATCGCTGGAAATTTTCCTAACCCTCTACTCAGAAGAAAATCATTTCATCTTTTAATGCACTTATTAATTAATTAACTTGTAATAGGGAGAGAAATACCATTATTTCAAAACACATGGGTTCCTTTATCAGATACGAATGAGGAATCAAGCTCTATAGATACTAACCACATTGATGAAGTGCAAAAATTTGGCTCAGGCTTTAAGGAACTTTGCTGGAAACATGAGTGTCTTGTGGTTAATTGGTCAGCCTTTGGATTTTTCATTAGTCGATCTAGAACTGATTCTGGAAAAATGGTCACTTAGAAGCAAGGTCAGATCAATAGATTCAAGAAAAAGATCACAGTCTCAGACAAAATTTTGACTCAATAAAATGTTTTTGACTCGATAAAATAACTGACTCTAAGAAAAACAAACACAATGTCAGCATACACCTCCCCCAGACTTAAACAACACTGTCCCCAGTTTTCCGCTCCCGTGAGCTCGGTGATTGTTAGCTCTTGTGGTAATTCGATGAGGAAGTCGGCCAGAACTTAGGACTTGATGTTGGTTCTACTTTTGAATTCTATATCATATTCGCTTAGTTCAATTGCCCATTTAGCGAGTCTGACGGACTGTGGCGGTTGTGCAAAATCGTTTGCAGATGTTGATTGGTGAGGATCGCAATCGAATGAGACTGGAAATAAGAACGGAGCTTCCAAGCTGCGATAATTACAGTGAGTGTGAGTTTCTCAAGTGTGGGGTATCGGGTTTCACCGTTGTCTAGAGACTTGCTGATGTAGAAGATTGGCTTCTGTTCACCTCGGTCTTCCTGAACTAGAACACCACTTACGGCTGATATCGAGATCGCAATATATAGGAAAAGAGTATAACCGTCTTCGGGTTTTTCCAGGAGGAGTGGGGTTGATAAGTATTCTTTGAGCTGTTTGAATGCATCTTCGCACTTGTCATCCCACATGAGGTCATTGTTACCGCGGAGTAACTGGTAAAACGGTAGGCATTTATCCGTAGATCAGGAGATGAATATGTTGAGTGCGGCTATCCGACATGTTAATCTCTGGACTTCGCGCTTCGTCGTTGGTGATGGGAGGTCGAGGATTTCCGAGATCTGTTTAGGATTAGATTCGATTCCCCTTCGAGTAACAATGTAGTCGAGGAACTCGCCGGACGTGACTCCGAACGTGCACTTAGTGGGGTTCAGTTTAATGTCGTATTGGTTAAGTATGTTGAAACATGTGTGGAGATGTCTGACGTGGTCTTTGGCGATAAGTGATTTCACCAGTATATCATCGATGTATACCTCTATTGTTCGGCTGAGCTGACTTGCGAACATGCGATTGACGAGCCTTTGATAAGTTGCTCCAACGTTTTTCAGGCCGAACGGTATGACCTTATAGCAATATATGCCCCGATCTATGATAAAAGATGTCTTTTCGCGGTCATCGGTATGCATGAGTATCTGGTAATTACCGGAGAAGGCATCCACGAAGGAGAGGAGTTCGTTTCCCGTGATGGCCTCGACCAGTCGATCAATATGCGGGAGTGGGAACTATCCTCCGGACATGCTTTATTGAGGTTGGTGAAATCGACGCACACTCTCCACTTGCCGTTCTTTTTCTTGACAGCCAATCGGGATATTTGACCTCGGTGATTGATCCTGCTACAAGTAATCATTTGACTTTGTCGTTCACTGCCTGAGCCTTCTCTAGGCCGAGATTCCGTCGTTTCTGTTTAATTGGTTTGAAGGTTAGATCGATATCGAGTTCATGAAAGGTGATTTTCGGATCGATACCTGGCATGTATTTGATGGACCAAGCGAAGGCTGATACGTTTCTCTTGAGGAAACGAATGAGGTTGCTTTTGATCTTTTCACAGAGATTGGCACCAATACCGATGCATTTCTCAAGGTTAAGTTCGTCGATGGTGACTTGTACGATTGACTCTCGCTTCGGTAACTCGTGGTTCGTATTTTTGTTTAACAGGTCGGTTGAAGTTGGATTTGAACTGATCACGCATGTGCGAGGTGCAGTTCTCAGCTTGCACTCTTTGATGGCGCACATGCAAGACATCGATTGGTTTCCCTTAAAAGTGAAGTTTCCGTACGGCGTCGGGAACTTGACGCATTGGTGGTACGTTGAGAGAATAACCCTCATCGCGAATAGTCAGGGCGTTCCGAGTATGACGTTGTCGATTGTTGTCTTGTCTAAAACCAAGAATTTTATTATTCTCATTGTTCCGCCGACGTAGATCGGTATCTTAATTGTTCATGTTGTCATGGTTTTTCTCCTTAGAATCCTGTCAGGGGTTCGATATATGGCGTAATTTCTGAGTTCGGGCCGTCCATATCTTTTAAAGTTTGTTTGAAGATGACGTTGACCGAGCTGTTAGTGTCAACCAAAATCCTTTCGACGGTAACGTCGCGGATGAGTAGCTGGATGACCAGCAGGTCGTTATGAGGTATGTGGAGTCTAACCGTGTCAGCTTTTGTGAACGTTATGGGTACACCACCCTCGGCAATTCGGTTATCTCGATGTGCTGTGATTGCTTCACGACTATGCTTTTTGATTGCCCGAACTTAGTAATTGCAAGGTTCGATTGCGCCCATGATCATGTGGACCCTCTTTCGAGCTTTCGGGATAGTATGATCTTCGGGTTGGTCCTCACGATCGCGTTTTGGCAACTCGGGATTGGTGTGATCCTTAGCTTGTTCAGGAATACTGTTATTTGTGATCTTCCTCCTGGTAGTGTAGTTTTGCCGATTTTTGCCGCGATGAAATCTGTTGTTAGGTTGGATGGAGCCCTGAGGTGAGATTTTCCTATTCCTGAAACTCCGAAGTAGCATATCCTTAAGGTGGCGGCATTCCTCAGTTATTTATTCAATTTAAATGTGATAACAAAGTTTGGAAAACCTAAATTGAAGTTAAAATTAAATTCAGTTCTTTTTATTAATAAAATTAAAAGCTTATAAGTGTTTGGTAATTAAGATTAGATGGTTCTTGGATTAAGTTAGAGTTTATAAGTGTTTAGCAATAATTTTAAGATGATTCTTGGATTACAAATCTTTTGAGTCTCAAAATAAATCAAAAAGAAAATTAATTTCTATCAATCAAGCAAATTATAATGTTTAATTCTCATAATCAACCAGTGAACGACACGTAAGCGAAAATCACTTAAGTGACTTCTCTTTTAATATATAGATATTAATTGGTAATATCTCTATTTTCAGTGATGGTATATTCTTTTGTATAATAAAATAACACTTTAATTTTGTTAGATAATTCAATATCAATATTCTGTCAAATAGTTTTATAAAAACCATAATTGTTTTTCCCAATGCGTCGTGTGTTGTCACTTTCACTTTTCATATGTAGAACATGACCTTAAGGTTCCATGAGTCTCTCCCCCGACGGAGAAGTCGCGGAAGCGGGACCACTCTAATTTCTTCACCACAGCCCACAAATGGGAGCGTTCCTGCGACGCCTAGTTTGGGATCTCGGCCCATGTGTATTGAAGAACTAGTGGTTCAGCCCGGAAGAATCCATTGCAAGGTGCTTAACCCAGAGCTGAAATCCAGAGAGATTTACATCTAACGGCCGAGTTCAAGCGGAGTTTCACCATCAGGCTGGCATCATGTACCTATACAACATGTACGATTGGAAGCAAAAGTTGTTGGCATACGCTAAGATGCCTAGGGGAATGAATGAGAAGATGTGAGATGACCTCATCGTGCATTGGAACTTGGAGATAACAATCGCTACTTCGACCACAAATTTCCAAAACCGGAAGAGTGATTATGACGGGAAATGAATCGCAACCCACAACTTGGATGCGACTTATGTTTTCCAGAAGGCACATGACATGTTAAGTTTTTTAAATTTTGTACATTAATCCCTTTTTTGTTTTTAGTAAAAAATTTAAAAAAAATATTGATAAGACCATTACAGCCGGAGGCGTGCGACCGGACTTGCTTGGTGACGGTGACCCGAACCAACAAAAATACGACGGGTCTTGTCCAAGATCCCCTAGTGGGGGATGTCATCGAGACGGTCAAGAAGAAGAAAAACAATTGCTTGTCCCAACTGTCTCAGCTCTCTGAGGACGGTTCGGTGTCTTCGAACGACCTCCCCGTCGAAGACATGAACAAAGCGTTCTCCAAGTAATTCTTATTCATGTATCTTTATATTCTATCCTTAACTTATTGTAACTTATTTTAATACTTTCCTATCATTTTTTGTTAGAAAACTCTTGTACGCAAATGTCGTTTCCGACGGCGTACCGACATCCCAGCGCTTCGGAATCAGAGATTTTCCTAGTAGTGTTAGATTAGTCTAAATATGACAAGCAAGACTTTTCTGTAAGTATCAACATGCAATTACTTATTTATTATTAAAACAAAAACTTTCTAGATCTAATTTCGACGTTACGTTGTCTTTCAACGTTTTCTTCACGTTCAAAGTTGTATCCACGATATCATCGAAATTAATTTCTCTATATACATCGTATGATATTATCAAAAATTTTTTTTTTTTTGGGGTGCTACTAAACCTACAAATTAGAATGTGTATCTTCCGGTAATTAGAGTTATTGACATATATGGATTATTGGGAATAAAAACTAAGTATAAAGTTTAATAGGTTATCCGCTACCAAAATATGTATTATAGGTTCTCAAATAAAGATACATGAGCAACAACAAATAAATATACACGAGCACTCCATTGATGATGTGAATTTAATGAAGGGATAATTAGAAATATAAGACAAAATTGGAGAAACATTGCCCCTTAAGACTTAAAATCTTAATTTTGTCCTATTAAAATTTAATTTAATGTTAAACCAGTTTTACTCATAATATTGAATTACTTAATATTAACATATGTTTTAATTAGAAAAAATTACTTTGTTAAAAAATTGTAAAACATAAGTAAAAGTGAATATATATGTTAACAACGACAAAAAAAAACATTATTCCCCTACAAAAAAAAAATTTATATTCCTCCCTTCTGATATCGTAACTCTGTCGCCTCGCCTCTCTGTCTCCGCCGCCGATTGATTCCTTCAGGAAGTCAAAATTAACCGTCGTTCGTCTTACTCCTCCGGCTATCCACCTCATCTTCCTCCTACGCTCTTTTCAGTCAATTTTGCTTTGTAGGGTTTCAAAATTCCAAATTAATTTTTTATTTTTTTGGTGCAGCCGGAGATATTACCGGAGATTCATCAAGTCATTGTCGGGAACCGGTTATTCAAGTCCGGAGATATTATTATCGACTATTCCATAGTCCTCCATAACCATCATTTTTAACTCAACAAGAGTGGTACTTGATTGTAAAGTAAGTAATTTACCTCGTTTTTCTTCTTCTACCATGAAAATCCACTCCTTATTGATATCCGATCTCCATAACCCATGTGAAACATACATATGCAACATATTAGAAGAAGAACCGGAGCAAAAAGTTTGTAGAAATCCAAAGTTACGTTTTGTGACGAATAGAATTAAGATAAGAAAAAAAAATATTTTTTTAAAGATTTTCAGTTAACCCTAGATTTTTTCAGATTTTGTTAACTAGCAGTAGAATATATCTCATTAATATTATTTAAGAAGATATTTTTAAAAATAAACTTTGTTTTGTAAGTTATTACATGAATTCCATTACAAATAACAAAAAATAATTAAAATAGGAAAGAATATAATAGTCTTTTAAAATTATTGATTAGAACGTGGAAAATATATATTTTTCATTAAAGAGATTAGCTATATATTATTATTTTAAGAGTCATTTAGGAAAGTGAACTTTAATTTATAAATTATTACATATTATGAAATTACAAATAACAAAAGATAATTGAAATAAGAAAGGATATAATTTTCTTTTCAAATTATAAAATTTATTATTTAGTTTCTTAAGTTTTACTATATTAAAATATTATATTTTAAATAATAATAATCAATTTATATATATTCAAAGAAGAAAAAAATATACAAAATATTGATATATTTTCACTATAATTTATTATATTTGATTAGAAAATATATCAAACCAAATTTTGAGAAATATTTTACTAATTTAATAAAATGTTAGACACGAGAAATTTAATTGTTCTAAGAGTTCGGGGACTGACCACAAAAACAAAAATCATTAAACGCTGCATATTAAAGTTATGTTTTCAGATTTTAGATTTTTTGCGAGTTAGCCAGAATAATATTTTAAGTTTACTGCAAAACGAGTTAAGTAAACAGGTTAGTCCGGTTTGACATCTCAATCTATAATCATTAGTTAAACATATTCTAAAATTAAGTTAAAAGCAATTTTTTTTTAATTTCAAAACAATTTTTAAGTATAAATTACTCCGCGCTATAGCTAGCGCGGGTTAAATCCTAGTATTATACGTTCCCATATAAGAAATACAAAACAGCAGAACTTTTATTCTACAAAGAGTAGAATGTAGAGAAAAATGTAGAATATGTATTCCAAAATCTGTATAATGCAACACAAGTTGTAGAATATATATTTTATAGGTCAAGTAGAATGCATAACAAGTGGTAGAATATTGATTCTACGTTTGGTAGATTATAGAAACAATACCAGAAAATAAATTCTACAAAATCGTTGAATTGGTACAATTTTTAGAATGTTTATTCTACAAATCGTAGATCTGGTGAAAAACATATTTTTAAAATCGGAATATTTCCTTAAATAATTATCGAATATATTTTTATTTCATTTTTTGGAATTTTTGAATTTTCTAAGTATTTTAAAATATTAATTTTATAATTTTTAACATTAATTAAAAGGTATTTAAGTAAAAAAAAAGTGACAAAAGTCCACAAATTCTTAAGGGGGGAATAGTCTCCTAAATTGGTCATATATTTACAATTCCCCCTTTAATGAATGATGTTTTTTTTTGAATTGAATGTAAAATTAATTCAACCAAAAAAAATTGTTTTTATATATGATTGCGTATTATTTCGATTTACATAAGTTAGCTACTGTATCTATTTTTGAAATTGATTAAAAAAAATTATCTGGAGGCGAACCATGTTTGCATCCCGCCTTCATATCTTGTATCTCTCATTTGTCGTATAGAAGTCAAACGGTTCTGAATATGCTTGTCAATTATTTTTGCGAGCTGCAAGGCTTGTCTTGTAGGTTCTCCATGTCTGCTATTGTTCCGTTCTAGCCATATGGAATGAAGAGAAATTTGGAAAGCATACCGTATAAGAAACAAATGGATTTTTTCCCGAGAGCTATCCACCAATAGATCGATGATTTGATCCCAAATTGTTGTGTAGTTCGTCAATAATATATTTCAAACCAAGCTGGACCAGATTTCTTCCGAGAACATGCACGAAAAGTAGAGATGGTTTAGTGTTTCATCTGTATTTTGGCATAAAAGACAAGCTCTGTTCACTGCGTTATTCTGTTGAATCATACTGTTTCCCGTTGATAATCTGTTGCGAATTGCTAGCAACGAATGGAATGCATATTAGCATAAGAAAACCAGACTCACCTCCACCATTCTTTAGTAGGCATAGCTTCTCTAATCAAGTGTCAAGTGTTTTTCGAACTGAATTCCGACCAAAACATGTCTCCTTTTTTCCTCCAAAGAACCATATCATCACCATCGAGCTTACCCTTTCTCCGCTTGTCATCAATCTCATCTTCTATACGATTGCATAAATCATTTATGTGTCTTCTCCTTCTATGAATTTGTAAGACCTGCTCCACTGTTGTGTAGTTTGAAATTCCCATGTCTATACATCCTCGATCACCTAATAAACCCACCAGTCTGCCCAATGGTGACAATACATAAAACTAAAAATATGTATTTGCTCCATTTCGCACTTTGATCTTCACAAAGTCCTTTGCAATCTCTCTATATTTGAGTAATATTTTCCACATCCACGATTCTAGAGACGAAAAGCTTTTTACAGTCGAGAAAGAACCCTTTCTTATTAAGTACATGCGTATCCAATTCACCCATAGTGAGGAATGAGCAACCGGAATTCTCCAGATTAGCTTTAAGTAGCTGACTTTATTTGCCTCCCGAAGTGGTCTTAATCCCAATTCGCTCTCCTTCTTGGGTTGACATACTTCGCTCCATGCTATTTTTGCTTTTCTCGTACTCAATTCCGGACCGGGCCATAAAAAAGCAGAGCATAGCTTATCAATTTTTATGAGACATGTTTTCGGTAGACGAAAAGCAGAAATCCAGAAATCTGTCAAACTATGAATAACATAGCCAATCAATTATTAAAAAAATAATAATTAAATTTCCTACATGAACTACATGAACTTTTGAAAATTGGCCAATTCCACCAAAATTTTGTTTTACTCACAAACCATACCAAACCATTAAAACGCATAATTCATGAAGCCGCATAATTCATGGGGGAATAAGGTAAAATTCCAATTGCTGGGTCAAAACTTGTTGACTACGCATTTAAACCAATGGTGCTTCGAAATTGCTACGTAGACATATGGTTAAATGCTTATTCAACAAGTATTGACTCAAGCGAGAATTCAATGAATATCTCTTTGATTTCGACAAAATTGCTTTGTCGGAAGTTTTTGGATTTTCATGCTTCCTACTTTTTAATGCAAAATCAATTAAATATCGCGGATTTCTTTTGTTCCAACGAATTTGCTATGGATCCCGTAATATGTGTATGAAATTCGTCAGAAATGGACTCTATACAAGGACATCGATTTCTTCTTTCTCAATCACACAAACACAATCATCACTTCTAAATCTCTCTATAACATTATCGACTGCTCTAATCTATCACTACTATCTTTTATTAAATTTATATTTCCTTTGTTATTTGTTTTATTATTTATGCAATTGTCTTTTAAATACATTAATATATATATATAATGTTAATTAGATATATAACTATATAGACAATTTGTAGGAGTATGGCTACATGAACTTGGCATGGATATCCACGGTGGTTGCGGGATCACGGAATGCATGTAGGATCGGGTTCGGGAGGAACTTCGGAGGCATTGATGCAACCGCCTTCACAACCGATGGATACCGATAGAGTTGAAGAAACGCTTCCGCCACCAGTCGATGAACCGAGTAATCCACCGCATCCGCTTCAAAACATCTCGTTGGAGGAGGTGTTGCGTGCTCTGGGATGACAAAATCTCAAAACTCTCGATCCGTCACGCATGAATGACGGAATATGATACAAATACATTTATGTTAATACAAATATGTTTCATTTATTGCTAGTATAAATGACATAAATCATATGAAAATATTTATTATTTAATTATTTCGAGATACAAATTCACTAAGGGAATCACAAGAAGTATCAAAAAAATCATGACGAATGAATTCTCGGAGCCGGCTCCAAATTGGTCCTTACTCTCGGCGGATACGTGACATAAATTACTTTATAAATTAAACAATGTATTAATATGACATAAATAACTTTAGAAATTATATCATACAATTATAAATTATAAAACTAATACATAAATTATACATTCAGATTATTAAATATATAGCGAAATCTGGAAACGGGAGATGAACCAGATATGATGACTTTTACGGAGGAAACTCATAAGAACAAGGAGACCGGAGAGTTTATGGATAAGAAAGCGGAATATATTTCCAAGAGCACAACTAACATAAATGTCTAAAACACAAGACCTTCCCCCGGACTTTAGTTTATCTCATGGCCGATAAGATTCAATGTACCGCAAGGTAACTAATTTAAGTTCACTAAACTAAATTATGCATTTTTGTGATTTTAGTTTTCTACTATTAACAAACGTTAAATATAGTAAAAAAAAGGGTCGAAGATTCGGATATGATTCGATACCATTCGGGCTAGGATAATCCGTTTCCAAGTCAAGCTTCTCAATTTCAAGATAAGTTTCGGAAAACAAAAGAAAAGTACGTGGAGGCTCAGAAGAGGCTGGCCGATGCCAACAAGAAAATGAAAGAAGTTGGCATCGAATAATGAAGACATCACTCTTTGCGATCTTACATCCGGACTTTGTGTAGCCTTCAAGGAGGAGATAGCAACCGAATGATATCATAAGCGATCTAAATTCTTAGATTTTGGAGTTACTTTTTCTTTTTATTAGGTTCTTTATAACTTTCTAAGTTCTAGTTTATTATGAAAACTTTAATTTTAATATTTGAATATTTATTTAAATTTGTTTTTAATTTTCTTATATTATTATTATTATTATTATTTCTTATTATAATCTCCGACAAATTTCGACGATTTGTATTATTATATTTATTTAATATTATACTGGATTTACGACGGGTTTATGGTGGTCGGATAGTGTCGTTCTTATTTCGTCGAATACTTACGACGAATTTGCGAGTAATGATTTTATATTCATTTAAAATTATGATGAATTTACGACATTATTTCGCCGAAAACATTCATCGAATTGGCGATGACTCCAGTCGTCGGAACGTCATTGTAATCTTCGTACGCTTTGCCGACAGATTTTACCGACGACACTATTCGTCGGTAAGTTTCCGACGAGTTTGCGATGGATTCCTTTTTCCAACGCTCAAATCCGGATGAATTGACTTTCATCCCAAATATGTCGTTGATGCTCATTTTCGATGAATTTGGGATGGATTCGACGGTCAGAATATAACTTTTTCCTTGTAGTGAGTGAGTCGATTGATCGAACCAGTACGTACTACTACACGCAATAATTAAGAGAAAAAAAGACGCATCATAAGAAACTAACATTTACAAGAAAAATTTTAGAGAAAAACGTAACCAACAAAAAAAGAAAAGACTTTAAACCTCAATCGTGTAATGTATTAATGGAAACTATTAACATTACACGTGTTGTATCTATTAGGTAAATTGATTATTTATGAATTCTTACTGGAAACTATAAAAAATCTAGTCGTAGGTTCAAGAGTAAGGGAATCTGTCTAAGGGGATCACATGGATATATACTAATGAGTAATATGATTAATGTTATAATTATTTCACAAGGTCAAAGCATAAATCACTAAAAATGAGAGTAGCAAAGTGATTTACCTCGTGACTTTAAAACAGACGTTATCTAACAAATTTGTTGTAGTGGAAGTCTGATAAACGGTGCATGGTTTCTATTCACCAAAATCTCTGAACATAAAATTTTATAATTTCCATCTTATCAAACACATCAGGTCTTTACATATACAGAGTATTTGGTTGGTTCAATAAATTTGCTTACATTGGATGAATATAATAAATACTCTAAGAATTATTTTTGATACAAATTAAACAAATAAATAATTATTTGCTTGAGTTTGGTTACCAAAATTGGTATGTAAATTCTTCACATCTGTAGTTTGTATTAAGACATTGTAAGATGGAGGGATTGTAAATTTGGTATCTTACCCACTAAAATGTCTTTGAGATCCCCAAGTTTTCTTCTATATAAACCAACGTTTTATTTCTATCCAAACACAACCATTTTAATTTTATCCACTCATAAGTAAACAAAAATGATAAGTTTAAACAAAAAAGCTATGGCTGTCGTAATGGTTTTGTTGGTTATACTAAGTAATTCATCATTGAATGCAGGTCAAGAGTTATTCTTTAACCCTTCTCATTGTGTCAATGCGATTAAAAATGTGGAGGGTTGCACCGATGCTATTGCGGCCATACTGAAGTGGGATTTCAGTCACTTGAAACGCCGTTGCTGCGAAGCATTGGAAGGCCTCGACGATAACTGCTGGCCGATAGTGTTCCCCAGGCAACCATTTGTCCATGGGGCGATTAAAGGAATCTGTTTTTTTGCATAAAAAACAGAGAGAAAACATATGTGTGTTTCTATATTGCTCTGTATGATCTGAGCAAGCAAATAAACAATTAACTAATGCGTGTTGTAAGAGGTTATAATCTTATTTTTATTATTATGATTTGGGATAACTTATATATATATATAAAGAGAAGATATCTTATTATTATGCCTCTCTTCTCCTTATTGTCAGAGGTGGGTTTAGCACCCCCAATTAGCTAGGCCCATCTCAGCAAATAAGGTCCGCCTGGTCGAAATCAGCCAGAAGTCGGCATTCGACCGAGGACGGCACCGAGCTTCCATCCCGAGCTCGCGCCCCGAGCTTCCATCCCGAGCTCGCACCCCGAGCTTCCATCCCGAGCTCGCACCCCGAGCTTCCATCCCAAGCTCGCACCCCGAGCTTCCATCCCGAGCTCGCACCCCGAGCTCCCATACCGAGTTCACACCCCGAGCTGACTTTGACGCCGCACGAAGATGCACTGTTCGCCGACACTGTTCGCCGACACTGTTCACCAGCGCTGTTCACGACATACCCCGCACTGTTCACGGGCACTGTTCACGACATGCCTTGCACTGTTCACCGACACTGTTCACCGACACTGTTCACCGGCCCTGTTCACGACATACCTTGCACTGTTCGCGACCTGTCTTGTCAACGTCACGACATCCCCGAATTGCGGAGAGCTGTCTACGCGGTTCTTGCTATATATATCCCCTCACGCACCTTCACTTGGAGATATCTGGACCGGGACTCACCGACCTTTAAAAAAAAAAAAAAAAAAAAAAAAAAAAAAGTGGCTCGACGCCACCCCTCACCGTTCGAAATTTCCGGAGCTCCGTCACCATCGCCGCACCTGCAACAAATCAAGCCGACGATGGTCCAGATTCAGACCCAACGCGATGCACAAATCGAAGCCCAACCTCCTCCTTCCTCACGACCATCTCTTGGCGGTGAATCCGAGCAGATCCAATCTACTCAAATCCAACGAACCACTGGCGAAGACCTGCATCTTCCGCTGCAAAACCGCATCTCCGACCAGAGTCGTCTCCACCTTCGGCGCCGAAGCCCACACCTTCTCCTCTCTATCTACTCTCCGACTTCGCAGCCCACGTTCGCTGCTCAACTTCTCCGTCACAAGGACCGTTCAATCGAGACTCAAATCACGAATCCGCCGACTCACCGTCACCAGCCTCGACAACCAATCAGCTAAGTATGTTTAAAACGAGCTCGTCAAGCTCAGCCTTCGCCGCCGTCAAGCCACCTCCGTCCGCGACATCCTTCGCCGACCACCATCTCGGATCTATTCCCTTGCTCTGATCTCGACATCACTCATCATCACACGTCGGATATCCGCCGTCGCTCAAGCTTCCCGGAGATCTGCCATGGCCGCCGCCGCTTTTCTCCGCCATCACCGACTTACGCGACGCGAAAGAGGAAGTTAGTTTCCAATTTCTTTTTCTAGTCAGATTTAATCACAAGATCCGTTTCTCTAAGCCGAACTCCAAGAAAAGCAGTGCGTGGTCGTAGTTCGTCGATCTGACAGTGAGGCAGTTCGGGGTCGCAGCTCGTCGGTCTAACAGTTAGGTAGCTCGGTCGCAGCTCGCTCATCGCGCAGTCGCAGTTCGCCGACCTCAACAGCTCCGCCTAACTAACGACCTCAACAGCTCGCCGACCTCCTACTCGCCAAGCTCATGATCGCAGTTCTCCGACCGCGCGACTCGCTGACCTTGTGGTACGCTAAGTAACTAACCTATTTTAGAAATTAAACGACTCGGAATCATAGCTCACCGGCCTCGCGCCTAACTAACAAACGCCGAGCTCAGCCTCAAGCGCAATCTCGTATCTTTAGCCATTTTTTTTGCAGATCATAGCTCGTCGATCTGACAGTGAGGCAGTTCGGAGTCGCAGCTCGGTCTAACAGTTAGGTAGCTCGGTCGCAGCTCGCTCATCGCGCAGTCGCAGTTCGCCGACCTCAACAGCTCCGCCTAACTAACGACCACAGCTCGCCGACCTCCTACTCGCCGAGCTCACGATCAGTCCTCTGACTGCACAACCCGCGGCCCACCGACCACGCAGCTCGCTAACCTCGCGGTCTAGCAATTCACACACGTCCGTCTATTGCTCCCGCCTAACGAGACCCAGCAGTCAATCCTAAGATCTTGGAAGCCGACCTGAGATGCGCCGAGCTAACAAAGATCAACTTCGATGCATTCGCTACACCTCATGACACCGAACTGGGGGGGGGGGCTTATTGTTAGAGGTGGGTTTAGCACCCCCAATTAGCTAGGCCCATCTCAGCAAATAAGGCCCGCCTGGTTGAAATCAGCCAGAAGTCGGCATTCGACCAAGGACGGCACCGAGCTTCCATCCCGAGCTCGCGCCCCGAGCTTCCATCCCGAGCTCGCACCCCGAGCTTCCATCCCGAGCTCGCACCCCGAGCTTCCATCCCAAGCTCGCACCCCGAGCTTCCATCCCGAGCTCGCACCCCGAGCTCCCATACCGAGTTCACACCCCGAGCTGACATTGACGCCGCACGAAGATGCACTGTTCACCGACACTGTTCACCAGCGCTGTTCACGACATACCCCGCACTGTTCACGGGCACTGTTCACGACATGCCTTGCACTGTTCACCGACACTGTTCTCCGACACTGTTCACCGGCGCTGTTCACGACATACCTTGCACTGTTCGCGACCTGTCTTGTCAACGTCACGACATCCCCGAATTGCGGAGAGCTGTCTACGCGGTTCTTGCTATATATATCCCCTCACGCACCTTCACTTGGAGATATCTGGACCGGGACCCCCGACCGCGGAAGGATCTCGCTGGGGACTCTGATTTTTACTCTCTCACCTACCACAAGTTACCCGACCTCTCTCTCTTTGTAACAAGACAACACTTTAGAACGCCGAACTGGACGTCCTTCGGAACCAGTTCGTAATTCTAAAGCGTTTACTTCTCTCTCATCAATAAAACGAAACACGGCCCCCGGCCTACTCATATTTCTCCCGACCTGTCTTAAATGTGGTTAAATTGCTCTATTAACGAAAATCTCACCTCCCATCTCCTAACCTTTCTTTAAACACACTTAGTGATCCCCGGGATCAACACTTATGATTGAAACATTTCCAAACATTCTAAGCATTTCAACAAAACTCAAAAACTCTCGTGTCTTTTTCACCGATTCTTAGCGAAAAGCTTGTTAGTATTGAGCACATTGGCATAAAAATACTATAATGGGCTGAAACAGACACCTTAGAGAAAAGGAAGGCAAACCAAACAAAGTTAATTAGTGACTGACACCAATCTTTAACAACAAGTCTCCGATGATTTGGTCTGTGTTGTTTGTGTCTGAACAGAAGCTGTGATTTTATTTTCTCAGATTGTTAGAATCTCAACTACTCTTCCTAGTTGAACAGAATATGAGATTTTCTACAATATATAAAGCCTACACATGATAAATAAAATATTACACTTTACAAACTAACTAGCAATGGTGAAACTCACTTTAGTTCTGGTGATATCCTTCTCCGGTCTGGACCTTCTCCAGGAAGTTCAGATAATCCACCTGGAGCTCCTCCAACACAAACACCTAAAGGTTTGCTCCGGTCTGGACAAAATTATGAAGTATTTTTTCTAAAGTCGATTCCATCATCAACAAAAAAATAATATATTTAAAATATACATTTTAAAAAGTTAATTTATATGTCACTACATAAACCTCTTCACATTTTAATTGCATACAAGACACAAGCATAGACTTTGTTTTAAAGAAATATCTTATCGCAAGCAAATAGATTAAGAAAAAAAAATTTTATGTGCCTGTTGATCCAAGTGATCACGAATGATGTTTAGAGATTGATTAGGGGGTTGGAAGGTGAGATTTTCGTTAATGGAACGAGTTGCTTTGACTTTCGGTCAAGTCGGGGTCGAAAGAAAAGAGATCGAGAATTGTGATGAACAGGTCGGGGACCGGATTCCTCTTATATATGATCGAAAAAGGGCAAACAGTTTAGATTTACGAACTATTTCCGACAGGAATCCAGTTCGGTGTTCTAAACGGCGTTGCTTTATTTTAGTACAGAGATATCGGGTATAATATCTAGAGAGAGAGAGTAATAAATGCGTGATCCCCTTTTTAAATGCATACTAAGGGGTCTATGTAGCGGGGGTTGACTCCCTGCTCCCCGGGATTCTGGGACCACGTGGCGCTTCCAGCCTCTTTTGTGGGTAAGGTGCCCTAACAGGCGTGTCCCAATTTTTAGGTTGAGGGGTCATGATGAGCTCGGCGCCATACTCCTACGGATTTAGCATACTGTTCGGTCAACTACCTTCCACGTGTCGCTTCCCCTTTAGATTTTTGTGCAGAGTTGGCGAGATGCTGAGTTCAGCGCCATCCCCCTACGGGATAGCGTACTGTTC
Organism: Eutrema japonicum; assembly: GCA_030161315.1. Lineage (NCBI taxonomy): Eukaryota > Viridiplantae > Streptophyta > Magnoliopsida > Brassicales > Brassicaceae > Eutrema > Eutrema japonicum. The sequence continues at coordinate 26,169,867 of BSQW01000007.1, forward strand.
AGTCAACTACCTTCCACGCGTCCTTTTATCCTTTGACCCCCTCTGATTGAGGTTGGTGAGATATCAGTCCGGGCCCGGGGCGCGTTCCTACGAGCTCGGCAGGGTTTGAAGTTGGAGCTCGGGCTGCCAGCTTGGTGTTCCCTTTAGTCAACCGTTGACTTCTAATTGCTACAATCGAGAAGACCCTTTTCGCTGAGATGGGCCTAGCTAATCGGGGGTGCTAAGCCCACCTCCAACAATATCCCCCTCCCCCTAGTTCGGTGCCATGAAGCGTGGCGAATGTATCGAACTTGATCATGTGTTAGCTCAGCGCATCTCAGGCCGGTGCTTCGAGATTAAGTAGCTGAGCGCGGGATGTCATCGTTTAGGTTCGAGCCCTTGCTTATACGTGTTGGTTTTTCCGAAGATCCGGAGACTGTTGGCGCGTGCCCATCACGTGGGGAACCGAAGCGACGTTATACTTTCTGCTCGTACTGCTCACGCATGGACGTGCAAAAGACTCTTCACGTTGATCGAGGCGTTTTCTGCTTTCTGCGGGGGAAAAATGAAGAGATTTCATCATTAGGGTTTTGGGAAACGCGCTCTCTTGACACGTGTCGATACGTCTCTTCGCTGTCCCCCTTCCTTCTATTTAAACCCCTCTTCTTCCTATGGTTAAACTCTTCTGCGCAAACTCTTAAGGTAACTCTTCTTCTTTTCTCTGATTTTTCAGTTGTCGATTTCTTTTAAATTCCTTCCGCGATTCGATTATCGGTTGGGCTACAGCAGTTCTTCCTTCTTCTCTGTGGAATGGCACCGATACTTGACGGAATTAGGGCAGAGTTTAGCGACGAATCTGCGTCACGTGACAACCGGGATGCCTCTTCGACGGAAAGCTCTTCTTCTCTTAATGATTCCGAGCGCGCCCCTTCACCGTGCAGTGGCAGCGGGGATGAGGCGCGGCTTGCTCCGCTGCTTTCCCGAGTTCAGCCGGGAGGATCGGTGGCTGAAGGATCCTCTCGAGGGGATCACGGTGCCGGCCGGGGCAGGCGGGGATCCGGGCGAGCCGTCGATCGAGGCGGACGACAGGGTGGTCGAGCTAGGGGAGTTCGGGCGGCCAAGAAAAAGTCTCCCCTGGTCCATTATGAACCGGGCGGTTTCCCGACCTGGAGTACGCCTGAGACAGTTACTCAGTTGAGGGATATGTGCGACTTCACTGCGGCCGCTGAACTTCGACTCCCCGGGCCGGACGAGCGTCCGTGGAATCCTCCGGCAGGCTTTGTCTGCTTGTACGAGGGGTTTTTCCTGAAGTGCGGGCTTCGCCTTCCTCTTCCTGAGCTGTTCGTCCAATATTGTCGGGCCCAAGGGATGGCCTTCTCGCAAATCTGCCAGTCTACGATCCAGGGAATGATCGTGCTGTTGACCCTGGGGTGGGAGTGCGATGTAGAGGTGACGATTCCCATGTTTGAAGTTCTCACCGTGCAGAAGGTAAATCCTGGGATCCCGGAAACCTACTATGCTGCTTTTAAACCTGCGGCAAATATTGTTGAGGTCAGCAGTACGGGGGCGAATGCCAGTAAGCTGTCCAAAGTAGAGAACCGGTCCCGTAGTTACTTCTACATCCAGGCTACACCCGGGATTGGAATTTCTCCCCGAGTAGGGGACTGTAGATCGAGCTGATTTCCTTTTTTGTTTATTTGACTTGCCATTGCTTTTTCTGTTTTCAGGTCCTCACTCCTCCAAATTCAAGTTGTCGAACTACGAGGGTGTCCTTGCTGTGTTCAGGACGGTGGGTGAAAGAGTTGGAAATCATTCACTTCGGGGAGAGCTACTGGTGCGATTACCGGAGGTCGGTCCTTCTTTTATTTATTATTTTTTTTTTTTGCCGAGCTGACTGTTTGCTTAATTGCAGGTCGATCAAGGTTTGCTATGCCGCTGTATGCGGACTCGTTCGTTGCGCCGCCGCCTCCTGTTCTTGAGGTGCCTGAACGGCGAGTGCCACTTCAGCAGACCGGGGAAGAGGGATCCCGGGCTGCTCTATCTAAGAAGAAGGTGGCTATAGCCGCGGGCAAAAAAGTTGCCAAGAAGACGAAGAGAGCCGATGTGGTGGAGTCCTCGTCTCCAGGTCAGGGGACGTCCGACCTGATGAGTTAGGTCGTGGGACCGAGATTTCCCGCGACCTCTCTGTTGAGGAGTCCGGGGCCTTGGAGGTCGAGGTATCCGCAAGCGGGGTGTGTGAGGCGTCCTGGGTTTCGGATGAGGACGTGATCGAAGTCCGAGCGCCCGAAGGCTCCGGAGCGGTTGTCGTCATGGAGGAGGCCCGGGATCCTGACAACAGGGAAATGGCTGAGGTCCGTGGTGGTGATGGCGATGATGCGTCGGAGGGTTCCGACGCGGAGCCTAAGGACTTCAGCTTCTATTTCTGCCACGAGGATGGCAACACTCCGTTCGTTGTGGACAGAGATGGGTGCGCCGAGCTGGTTCAGGCGATGATGTATGGCAGTATCATCCGCACTGCTCTCCCTCGGAAATGGCCGAGTCTGATGCTTTTCGCGATGCAGCGCCGACTGCAGCTCGGGTGAGTAAAAATTATGTGCCTGTTGATCCAGTGATCACGAATGATGTTTAGAGATTGATTAGGGGGTTGGAAGGTGAGATTTTCGTTAATGGAACGAGTTGCTTTGACTTTCGGTCAAGTCGGGGTCGAAAGAAAAGAGATCGAGAATTGTGATGATCAGGTCGGGGACCGGATTCCTCTTATATATGATCGAAAAGGGGCAAACAGTTTAGATTTACGAACTAGTTCCGACAGGAATCAAGTTCGGTGTTCTAAACGGCGTTGCTTTATTTTAGTACAGAGAGGTCGGGTATAATATCTAGAGAGAGAGAGTAATAAATGTGTGATCCCCTTTTTAAATGCATACTAAGGGGTATATATAGCGGGGGTTGACTCCCTGCTCCCCGGGATTCCGGGACCACGTGGCGCTTCCAACCTCTTTTGCGGGTAAGGTGCCCTAAGAGGCGTGTCCCGATTTTTAGACTGAGGGGTCATGATGAGCTCGGCGCCATACTCCTACGGATATAGCATACTGTTCGGTCAACTACCTTTCACGTGTCGCTACCCCTTTAGATTTTTGTGCAGAGTTGGCGAGATGTTGAGTTCAGCGCCATCCCCCTACGGGATAGCGTACTGTTCAGTCAACTACCTTCCACGCGTCTTTTTCTCCTTTGACCCCCTCTGATTGAGGTTGGTGAGATATCAGTCGGGGCCTGGGGCGCGCTCCTACAAGCTCGACAGGGTTAGAAGTTGGAGCCCGGGCTGCCAGCTTGGTGTTTCCTTTAGTCAACCGTTGACTTCTAATTGATACAATCAAGAAAGGCCTTTTCGCTGAGATGGGCCTAGCTAATCGGGGGTGCTAAGCTCACCTCCAACAGTGCCTCTCAAGTACCAACAGCAAAAATTTGCTCAACGATGGACCAAACCTCACAATCTTCTTCTTCACCCACGATCCGGCTTGGTGGTCGAGCCATCGACCGTCATAACCCAATCATACGTGATGGTCAGAGACTCACTCGTCCACCTTTTCCAAACTTTATTTCCTCATCATATTCTTCTTCTTCTACTTATTATACTCCCCTTAAGACTAGATTATGTCTAGAGAGCAGTGAGCAAAAACGTGTTGCAAAGAAGTAGAGCAAGAAAGGTGACTTTGATGGTGGTAAGTCACCGATTGGTTGTTTTAGTAATGACACCCATCAGGGTTCTTCAAGGTACTTATTGAGCAACCCGGTTTTCTTTGATGGGTTTGTGGATTCCAACCCGATTTCACTACCTATTGAAGCGGAGATAACCAAAGCTGATGATTTAGATAACTTTCATGAAGGTAGATTGTTAATAAACGCCTCAAAGTATATTTCATCTTCTTCCTCTTTCTTGGAGAAGAAGCAACTCGATTTCTTCGACGGGTTCTTGGATTACGGCCCGGATCTGTCTCCAGATAATCCTTTCTCTGAACCCACAAAAGCCTCTCCGACATCATCTATGAACTCTCTAGAAGATAAAGATGTTTCTTCTCCGGATTTCAAATTCTCTCCTCCACAACCACCACCACCTCCGCCTCAGTCGTCGCCGCCGCTACAGGAAAAGAACCCATCTTCCGATCAAGTTAATCATCCACTGATTTTTGTAGTCATGAATCTATATTTAAAACCACATTTATCATTTGTTCACTACAAGAAAAATGGACATTCTTATCACACAAATATGGCTATTATATGGTTATAATAACATTTTCATAAACGCTATGATTGGAGAAGGTATAATGGATTGACCCCATAGGTTATTTTATAATAGCGTTGATATGGTGATATTATTTAAAATGTTGTAGCACATTTTAATGCTATACTAATTTATGTTATAACACTTTTGCTGATGACTCGCTTTTCTTCACCCTAGCTAATGCTAAATCATGTCGTGCAATTCAACAAATCCTGAATCTATATGAATGTGTGTCGGGCCAAGAAGTTACCCTCCGGAAATCATCTATCTGTTTTGGTGCCAAAGTTCAAGGTACAACAAAAACGAGAATGAGAAATATTTTAGGGATTCACAATGAAGGAGGGGGAAATAAATATCTTGGATTACCAGAACAGTTTGGATCGAAGAAAGCTAAGATGTTTCGTTTCATAACAGAGAAAGTTAAATATAGAGTCACTACGCGTCAGTTTATGGATGAGAGCCATCTGAAGAACCTTAAGTGGTTGAAACCTGAGAGGCGTTGGTTCTTCACTACATCTGCTGTAGATTTTATGGTGTCGCTCCCTAACTACGAGCTGACAGACATTCTCGAGGATCCTTCTCAGCTTCGTTTCGAGCCTCCACCACGCATGTTGATTCGAGCACCTGTGACTAGACGACGAGCTCCTGCGCCTGCACCTGCTGCTGCTGACATTCCATCTACTTCACGACAGGGAGGACGAGCCCATCGATCGCGAGCAGCGACCTTTTCTATCCATGCACCATCATTTCCTTCTCCTTCGGAACTTCCGATGGAGCCAGCTGCCTTTCAGAAGGTGATGATCGAGAGTATGCGGAGCATATGGACCTGCCGCTGCTTGACTGACACGGACGCTGCTCCTACGTCTCAGCTTGGAACCTCGCAGACTCCAGTTAATCCTTCTTCCGCTGATGATCATGATGCTGATGGTGATTCAGAGGCGACAAAGGATTAGTCTTCTTCTGTTTTCACGTTTATTTTTCTTTTCTTTTTCTTTTCTTTTCTTCTTTTTATTTTTCGTTTGTGTTGAACCTATGTCAGCTTTATTTTTGCATTTGAACTCATGCATTTATGCTTGATTATCTTGTTGTTATTAACCTGTTTTTGAGTGTTCCTAACAGTGCTAACTTCTAACACTTTGGATCACTTTCCCTGGGTTAAGCAATTCGATGCCACTGATTTGAAATCATTGTGTCGACATATAGCTGGTGTCGATCGATACTAGTCTGTATCGATCGACACCCATCACCTTCACAGGTAAGAGTTTCGATTTTTACAATCCATATGGTTCATTTGTTTTCTTTCACCAAACTTAGGATAGATAACACTGGGGATAGTATTGTTCAAGTATGGGGGAGGTAGTGGCTGACATTGTGTTTGTTTTTAGAGTCAATTGTTTTTGAGTCATTCGTTGTTTTATTGAGTCAAAATTTTGTCTGGAGACTGTGATCTTTGTCTTGAATCTATTGATCTGACCTTGCTTCTAAGTGACCATTGTTACATAATCAGTTTTAGATCGACTAAATCCAAAGGCTGATCAGTTAACTAGAAGACACTCATGTTTCCAGCAAAGTTATTTAAAGCCTGAGCCAAAATTTTGCACTTCATTGAGGTGATTGATGTCCATAGAGCTTGATTCATCATTCATATCTGACAAAGGAACACACGTGTTTAAAATAATGGTATTTCTCTCCCTGTTACAAGTTAATAAATATGATGAATTAAAATATGAAATGATTTTCTTCTAAGTAGAGGGTTTAGAAAATTTCCAGCGATCCCATTATTCTACTTCAGAGGAAATGATGACACAAAGGTGAAAGGGAGGTTAGGAAAATTTCCTGTGATAACATTATTCGCCTACACCTTTGATTACTTTTGAGGGAAGAACCGGGGATTCGGTGGCCAACACCATCAATACTCGAATCTCGAGCCTTAATAAGCATATTCGAGAACATAATAAGAAATAAGTTTGGGGGAGAGAATAAATACCAGAAAGTGTGAAAAAGGATGGTTCCTTATCATGATATTGTATGGGAAAGAATCTAGAAGGTTCTTGGTATTAATCACAACGATGAAACTGGCGAGGAAGACTTGATTGAACGATGCTATGAAATAATGTGTGTAGTATGGGAAACTGTGAATGTCTACGGAGAAGTACATGGTGGTTAGATCAAAAGCTGGTGAGGTGACATTTGGGTGATTGGGAAAAGGTTCATTGCAACGTTTCAAGAACAGGTGAGTCTCTATGTTTTCAAACTTCTTTCTCTGGTTTAGTCTTCCATTTACTTGAGGGCAAGCAAAGGCTAAGTCTGGGGGAGTTGATATATCATGATTTTTACCCCGTTTAAGCCATGATATAAGTCCGTTTATAGAGTATTTCTACTATTTTGTAGTGGTTTAGAGTCTTTTACAGGTTTTACCACGTTTAGAGCATAATTGGAGCTTTCTAGAGCATTTTGGAGCAAAGCAGACATTCGTGTATCTGAGTACCCGATTTGAAGCCTTAGTATCGATCGATACTGGCTAGTATCGGTCGATACTCACTGCAGCAGACACGAGTCGCGACTTAAATGAAGAATTAAGGAATTGCAAAATTGCCCATAAGTCTTTAATTATTCCAATAAACCCCATAACGTGTTTTAGCATTATAATTAGGTTTTTCAGCCACTTTGATGGCTAGGCTTTCATTACTCTTGATTCTACTTTGGTTTTTGGAGAGACAACTCTGAACTCCTGTTTTCTATTGTTTTCTTTGATGGTCTATTCAATCATGTTGTTTTCATTCTCCATATCTGAGTAGATCCACTTTAGGTTCAGGGTTCTCATAAGGGTTTTCTCTGAATGCTAGATTGATTAGTTAATTAGGATTCACCATCCGAATTAGTTCTTCGCCTTAGGTTGTGTTCAAAGCTAATTCAAGGTTGACGAATTTGGAACTTAGATCTTAGGATAATTGATTAAGCACGAGAGTGCGATTAATTACCTGATAGTACTTAGGGTGAGTAAAATAACTATTCGCAAATAGATTTGGTTTAGTTGTTTTGTGAACAAATCAAACTTGAACTAAAAGTTGGTTTAGACTTTAGTATTCGCAAAGAGATTTGGAATTCTAGGATTTATACTTAGATATTTTTCGCAACGAGAGTTGGTTAACTATATCTTAGTGATTTGAGTTCAAGAACCGCGCTCAATCTGAATCCTGACTAGTTAGTTTATCTGCATTCATTGATTTTCTAAGAAATACCATGAACCTATCTTTCTCCCAATCGAATTACAACTTGTTTAATTTACGTATGGCTTTCAATTACATCTTTTGGTTTAGCTTAATTCGAATCTATTTAATCTATTGTGTGATCTATGTGAGTCCTTGTGTTCGACCCCTACTTTACTGCAACTACTGCTTAGTACTTTTAGGGTATTAATTTGAGCATATCAAGAGTCTTCCTAGTGTTTTCGTAGTCTTTTAGAGTCTTTTCAGGTTTTAGCACGTTTGGAACGCAATTGGAGAAAATGAGCCGTTTTGGGTGAAAATGAGCATATGGAAATGAATAGTTATGCAGAGACGTCAGAAGTTTGGCATTCTTTGAAGAACTTCCCACCGATGGATTGAGCTAAAATTTGGATACAAGACAGATCACTGGATTAGCTTTCATTTGGAAGTGAGGTCATTCCAACGGTGCGATCGCAAGTTATGCCAGTTTTCGTGAAGACATTCTAGTCTGTCGAGCAGAAGAGTCGACACGCAATCAGTTATGTTGATTGTTTCATTCTCCATGTCTGTGTAGATCCATCTTAGGTTTAGGGTTTTCTCATAGGGATTTCTATGATTGCTGGTAATTGATTAGTTAGGATTCACCATCTTAATTAGTTCTTCACCATAAGTTGTTCTCAAAGCTAATTCTAGGTTGACGAATCTGGAACTTAGATCTTAGGTAATCGATTAGGCACGACAGTGCAATTGAGTAATCTGATAGAACCTAGGGTGAACAAATTAATTATTCGCAAATAGATTTTGTTTAGTTGATTTGTGAACATATCAAACTCGGTATTAAGGCTGATTTATTCTTAGGAATTTGAAAAGAGATTTGGGATTCTGAAGTTGAGATTTAGATAATTATCGCAACGACAGTTGGTTAATTATAGCTTAGTGATTTGAGTTCAAGAACCGTGCATAACCTGAACACTGACTAATTGGTTTCCTGAGAAATACCTTGAGCCTATTTTCCTCCATCGAATTACAACTTGTTTAATTTACGTATTTGCTTTCAATTCCATTGATCACTTAGCTTTATTCAACCTTTAAAATCTATTGTGTGTTTTCTTGAATCTATGTGGATTCGATCCCTAAGTATTACAATCGACAAAGCTTTAGTACTTTTAGGGTATTAATTTGAGATTATCAGGAGTTTTAGTTTCAGAAGATCGAGGAGAGCAAAAACACATCTTATACATCAGCAAGTCTTTGAACGATGCAGAAACGAGATACCCAACACTCGAGAAACTCACACTTGTTGTAATCATCGCAACTCAGAAACTCCATCCTTACTTCTAGTCCCATTCAATTGCAGTTCTCATCAACCAGCCTTTGCGAACCATCTTGCATAGTCCGACCCAATCTGGTAGGCTGGACAAATGCGCAATCGAGCTAAGCGAATATGATATCGAATTCAGAAGCAGGACCGCCATAAAATCCCAAGTTCTAGCCGATTTCAGAAGCAGGACGAGAGTTGACGGTCGCCGAGCTCACGAGAACAGAAAAATGGCTCCTTCACGTTGATGGCTCATCATCACACCGAGGTTCAGGGGTCGCTCTACGCCTTCAATCCCCGAAAGGTGAAATCTTGAAACAATCTTTCCGACTAGAGTTTCAGGCCTCAAACAACGAAGAAGAATATGAAGCACTTATAGCCGGACTACGATTGGCCAAGGCAATCGAAGCAAAACACATACAGGCGTTCTGCGATTCGCAACTCATCACCAGCCAATTCAGCGGTGAATACAACGCAAAGAAAGATCGCATGGATGCATATTGGAAATTGGTAAAGGAGCTCGCAGCCGAGCTCCAAACTTTCGACCTAACTAAAATACCTCATGGAGAAAATGCCCCAGCTGATGCACTCGCCGCCTTAGCATCAAACTCAAATCCTCATCTCTAACGAACCATCCTGGTCGAAAGCATGTCACGATCAAACATCGAACAGACGGTGACCTGCAATGTAACCACACGCAAGCGCGACTATGAGATCCACCCCGCCATCGATCCCAACCAACGCAAAACAAGAGATCGGCCGGTCCCCGAGCTCAGTGAGAACACCAAAACCGGACATACCTTGAGCGACCCTGACCTCCGAGATCAGTCAGACGAAGACGAAGTATGAGAAGGTCTCCCCGTCCCTATGGACATTGAGGCAGAAGATAAGCAAGAGCCCAAAGACTAGACTATCGAGATAAAGATGTACATCTCCGAAATGAACGGTCCCGACCGATAGATGGGCAGCTCGGCGACTTACAATGCGATATGCCCATTACATCATTCACAATGGCGAATTCTTGCGATGGAGCGCCTCAGTTGTCCTTTTGAAATGTGTCTCCGGAAAAGATATTCACACAATCATTAGTAAAGTACATGACAGCGACGGTGGAAACCATTTCGGAGGTCGTTCTTTGGCTTTAACAATCAAGAAGGCAAGCTACTATTGGCCAACTATGCTAGCGGACTATGAGAAGTTTGTCGCCAGATGCGAGAAATGCAAAAGGCATGTCCCGATGATAAATCTCCCAACCGAGTTACTCAAGATGTCAACTGCCCCTTACCCCTTCATATGATGGGCAATGGACATCATCGGCCCCCTCCCTATTCCACCAACCATAAGCAATACATCTTAGTCATGACAGACTACTTTACCAAGTGGGTGGAAATACATCATATGCAGACCTGGAGTACCATATAAGATAATCACGGATAGCATACCTTAGTTCATCTCAGCCCTATTCGGTGATTTTTGTGTTAACTAGAAAATATGGCTAAGTTTCTCCACTCCGATATACCCACCTGGAAAAGGCCAAGCTAAAGCGACTAATAAGAGTATCATCGATGGCCTCAAGAAAATAGTCAACACAAAGAAAGGATTTTGGGTCGATGAACTCCATGGAGTCCTATGGTCCCATCGCACCACACCTCGCAGTTCTATTGGTAAATCCCCCTTTTCATTAGCCTACGGCGTATAATCTTTATGTCCAGCCGAGCTCGATATTCCTGGCATACGTCAATCAATGCTAAATCAAAATCCTTAACTTAATAGCGAGTTGCTCCTTGATACTCTGGACACACTTGAAGAACAACGCGGACAAGCACTACTCCAAATCCAGAATTATCAACACTTAGCCGCTCACTACTACAACAAAAAGGTTCGAGGACGACACTTCGAAGACGATGACCTCGTCCTTCGCAAAGTCTCTCACAACACAGAAGAAAAGAACTCCGGCAAACTCGGTGCTAACTGTGAAAGACCTTACCAGATCATGCGCGTCGTTAAACCCGGCGTCTACGAACTTATGAAAATGGAAGGAACTCCAATTCAGAGATCATGGAATTCAAAGAACGTCAAACGGTTATACTACTAGTTCGGCAGAAGAGCTAAAAAAAAAAAAGACTACCTCTATGATGTAATATGAACTACAAATGGCTTGATCCCTTTTTTGAGGGTACATAGGAATCCAAAACCGGGTTCAGCTGTGAATTTAATAAAAATTATTTGCTTATGCAAAGTTTTACGAAGCCGAGCTACTGAAGCTCGCCGAACTCTACAAGTTCGCACCTTTCGGAAGTCAAACCTAGATAAATTGACAACTGAATAAACCCGAGCTAACCAAGCTCGCCGAACTCTTCAGTTCGTATCTCTCCAAACCAAACTCTTTTAGACATCTGTCTAAAAGCAACTAAAATAAACCGAACCATCACAATTCGTCAAAAGGTTCACATCTTTTGATCTCGAAGCCAATGAAGCAGAATCGAGCTCCTCATTTTAAACTTAAAACCATCATGGTTTCATACATTGACGTCCTGGCCAGACGATCGATAGTACTCCTCAGGGATACAAATGATTATAAAGCCGAGATCCGTCTCGCAAAAGCCGGGATATTTCCCGCATTCGAACACATCCTCGGACCATCTGAACTAAAGTAAGCTGAATCATCTCGCAGTCGGATTCGATCTTAGGACCTGGAGTATCCTAAGATGAGCAAATATTCGCAGTCTCATGCCGAGCTCCAGGGCTGAAGCCGAATGACACATTCTCGCAAAAACTAAGCCGATTTCACAATAATTGCAAATTTGGTAAGCCGATTTCTCAACAATCGCAAACTATATAAGCCGATTTCTCAACAATCGCAAACCTATTAGCCGATCTCCAAAGGATGGCCGATCTCTAGTTGATCGAAAGCCAAGTTCAACTAATGCGCCCTGGTTAAGACCGTATTAAGTACGACACTAATTATGGAATATTAGCGAATTCGAGAAGATTGTATCATTTTAAAATTTTATAAAGAAAACTCGCACGAACCAAAATAATTAATCCAAAGTCAAAATCGACTAAGTTAGAACTCATTATATTCCTTAGGCAAAGGTTTAAAAGCCCCCTCGGGCAAACAGAGTACGGATTACAAAATAATGTCTCCAAGGGAAGTTCAAAACCTCATCAGGCATAAAAAGAAAGGAGAAAAGAAAGAGAAGGAAACTTAAGGAGACTCGCGGACCCTAAGCTCCTCAGACATCTCTGGACCGATGATCGAAGCCATTAACACACATTCGTCAATATTGGCGGGCACCTTGGTTCCAACAGCACCGAGATGGGGACCCGGAGGAATGTCGTTGAAAGAGATCGGGGATATCTTGAAATCATCCTCTTCAAGCTCTGTAAGCTCCAAAGACTGCATCTCAGTCGTCATTTCTTTCTCCACGGTCGTGTAGTGATCCAGCGTCTCTGGAGGAATGAGCGTCCCTCTACTCACAAGCCGATCCAAGCACTTCGTCGTGCATGTGACTTGACTGAAAACGACCTGCCTTTTATTGGCCGCCTCGAGCTGGTCGATGTAGCCCTTTATCTTTTCAAGACGGTCATTCACCTTATCCTCCATCTCCTTCCTGAGGCCCCTCTCCACGGCCACCCAAGCATCCTGAGATGCCCTTAGCCTTACCCTCGATTTCAACTTTCCGTTTTTCAATGGTCATATGGCTAAGAGCGTTATTTGCATCGAGCACCTCGGCCTTCATCTACTAATTCTCAGCACGGAGGGCTTCGAGCTCTCAATCCTTCGAAGCAGCTCCCTCCTCCAGTTGGCAAACCTTGACATTTACGTTAGCCAAATCCCCTCTTAACTTCTCGGCTTCCTCGACAATCCGAGCTGGGATCTATACTTAAGGTCCATCGACCGGATAATATCGTTCGTCTGCGCTTCGACATAAAAAGAACAGCAATTAGTAAACACAAAAAATATATACATAAAGACGAAGATAATCTTTTAGAGCAACAACTCACATGTGCCTTTGACCGAACAAATTCCAAATACTTCTCCTTCTCCGGGAGGTCGTCTAGTGTTGGAAGACCGCGGCCACCGAGCTTGAATTGACGAAACAGCTCGGCACAGGACGATGTGTCGTTGATCAGAGGCTAGTCCATACTATAATTAAAGAGCACGGCATTGACATTTCTCACAGCAATAGACTGGGACAACCTTGGGAGGAACATCGTCATCCCTCCGGACCGAGGGGAGTATAGAGTCGTCAAGGATGGCCGAATAATTCAGGATGGATAGAAAATTCCGTCGAGGCGGCATTCTGGGTGAAGATTCTCGAGGAGTTGTGCAAACATAAAAAATCTGAGAAACAGATCGAATAAAACTAAAATCCTTTTATTTAAATAATTTTGGGACTAACCAGTATTGGAACGCTACGATCTGCTCTTTGCAAGGTCAGCTCGGTGGATATCTGGCCAGCGAATTCTCCCTAACTCCCTAAACCGAGCTGCAATCGCCTTCCAATGATCGGAGATACGCCGATAAGTAGTGTTCCGAACTACAAGAACAAAAAAACGTATTAAAAGAAGAGTAAAATACGCGGCCTCGTTGTAACAGGACGGATAATTCACTACAAGAAAACAGTCGATTTGCAATGGAATTTGCGATGGATATAATCCGTCGCAAATTTGCGACGGATTTGCGAGGGATTTGCGACGGATTTGCGAGTGACTAACTAGCCGTCGCAAATCCGTCTCTATTTTGCGAGGGAAAAAGTCGTCGCAAATTGCGACGATTTTGCAACAAATTTGCGACGAACGTGCGAGGGAATATCTAGAGTCGCAAATCCCTCGCAAATTTGCGAGGGCCAACGGGGCGTCGCAAATGCGTTGCAAAATTGCGACGAATTTGCGAGGGATTAGCGAGGACTACAGTAGTCGTCGCAAATCCCTCGCAAATTTGCGAGGGCCAACGGGGCGTCGCAAATGCGTTGCAAAATTGCGACGAATTTGCGAGGGATTAGCGAGGACTACAGTAGTCGTCGCAACTCCGTCGCAAAATTGCGACGGTAAATGTCCCTCGCAAAATTGCGACGGATTTGCAACGGATTTTTGCAAGGGATTTGCGATGGAAGCAGTTAGGTGGAGTTAGGTGAGGTAGGTAGAACACGTTTAAAAGAAAAATTAATTTCCATCGCAAAGTTGTTGCAAATCCCTTGCAAATCCTTTTCCGTAGCAAATCCATTGCAAATTTCCGTAGCAAATCCGTCTCAAATCCGTCGCAATTTATTTTGAAATCCTATAAATACAGATCACGTTGAGAGCTTTCATAACACAAAAAAAAAAACGAAAAAAAAAAAAAAAAAAAAAAAAAAATTTTTTTGATATATATATTTTGAGTGGTGAATGTTTAAAAAATGTCTTCGGGGCACGAAATATACGCATTACGATCATGGATGTACAATCAAAGAGATCCAGAGACGGGTGAAGTGACGAAAGAGTATCGGGACGGGTTGCGAGCATTCATGTACCAGGCGACAAGCCAACCATGTGCGACTCGTGACGGTAAAATTTTCTGTCCATGTAGAAAGTGCAAGAACACCCAATATGTGGATATTGATACTGTGAAGAGGCATCTATATAATAGAGGATTTAAGCCAAACTATTATATCTGGTTTTCGCATGGGGAAGGTTGTAGTGTTGATGCTGGAAGTAGTAGTACGAGTCATGGCGTTGATCAACCTAGTTATAATTATGGGCATGATCATTTATTCGGAAATATTGATGAAGGGTATCAACAGGGAAATAGGTTTCATGATATGGTTACAGATGCATTTCATGAAAGTACAACTGCATTTGCTGATGATAATACTAGGGAAGAACCCAACATAGAAGCAAAGCGTTTTTATGATATGTTAGACGCTGCGAAGCAGCCCATTTACGATGGATGTAGAGAAGGGCAGTCTAAACTATCATTGGCATCTAGGATGATGACAATTAAAAGTGATCATAACCTAAATGAGATTTGCATGGATTCATGGGCTGAGCTAATTAAAGAGTATTTGCCACAAGATAATATTTCCGCTGAGAGTTACTATGAAATACAGAGGTTGGTTGCGAGTCTTGGGTTACCATCAGAAATGATTGACGTATGCATAGACAATTGCATGATTTTCTGGAAAGATGATGATAAGTTGCTGGAATGTCGATTTTGTGGGAAGCCGAGATATCAACCAACTACTGGAAGGACCCGCGTTGCATACCAACGTATGTGGTACTTGCCAATCACCGATAGGTTGAAACGGTTATACCAATCAGAAAGGACATCGGCGGCAATGAGATGGCATGCACAACATACCACGGAGGATGGGGAGGTTACGCATCCGTCAGATGCAAAGGCGTGGAAACACTTTCAGACTGTACATTCAGACTTTGCTAACGAGAGCAGGAATGTCTATCTTGGCTTATGCACCGATGGGTTTAGTCCATTTGGTATGTCCGGGAGACAATATTCTCTATGGCCTGTCATTTTGACGCCATACAATCTTCCTCCAGAAATGTGCATGCAACGGGAATTTTTGTTCATGAGTATTCTAGTACCCGGTCCTAAGCATCCGAAGCGATCCCTTGATGTATTCCTCCAACCTTTGATTCATGAGTTGAAACAGTTGTGGTATACAGGTGTTCGCACATTCGATTATTCGCAGCAAAGGAACTTCAAGATGCGTGCTGTGCTATTGTGGACCATTAGTGACTTCCCGGCGTATGGAATGTTATCGGGGTGGACTACGCATGGAAGGTTATCGTGTCCATATTGCCTTGATCGGTCAGAGGCCTTCCAGTTGAAGCATGGAAGGAAACCATGTTGGTTTGACTGTCATCGTCGGTTTCTTCCCATGCATCATCCGCATCGCAAGAACAAGAAGTTGTTTAGGAAGAACAAGGTCGTGCGTGTTCCCCCCCCCGTCTATCTTTCAGGGAATGATTTGTTAGAGCAGATTGATTATTACGGTGCTCAAGAAACATGTAAACGTGGGGGCAATTGGCACACTAAGGCAAACATGCCTGACGGATATAACGTTTCTCACAATTGGCACAAACAAAGTATTTTTTGGGAACTGCCATATTGGAAGGATCTTCTATTACGGCATAATCTTGATGTGATGCACATCGAAAAAAATTTCTTCGATAACATCATGAATACGATTTTGAATGTCAAGGGAAAGACTAAAGACAAAATGAAATCAAGGTTGGACATGGCCGAAATATGTGTAAGAAGCGAGTTGCATATTACACAAAACGGAAAAATGCCGATTCCAACTTTTCGATTGTCTACGGATGCGAAACGAGCGTTGTTTGACTGGGTTGGTTCAGAAGTAAAGTTCCCTGATGGATATGTGTCCAAATTCACAATTAGATGCATAGAGCAAGGCAATAAATTTTCCGGTATGAAGAGCCACGATTGCCATGTATTCATGCAGCGATTACTACCATTTGCATTACTCGAGCTCTTACCGACAGCTGTTCACGAAGCAATTGCGGGTAAACAAGTATTAATTTAAATATGTATTTATAATATAATTTTCTTATTTAATTACTGATATATATATTATTTGTAGGCATTGGAGCATTTTTCAGGGATCTATGCACTCGAACACTGACTGAGGATGGCATAGCGCAATTACTCAATAATATACCTGTTTTGCTGTGTAATTTAGAAAAAATATTTCCACCTTCATTTTTTGACGTAATGGAACATCTCCCAATCCACCTACCACATGAAGCAGCTCTTGGGGGGCCCGTGCAATTCCGATGGATGTACCCGTTCGAGCGATTCATGGGACATTTGAAAGGAAAGGCCAAAAATCTTGCAAGAGTGGAGGGTTCCATCGTTGCAGGTAGTTTGACCGAGGAAACATCTCACTTCACGTCATACTACTTTAGCCCAACCGTCAAAACGAAAAAAACCGCTCCTAGAAGATATGACGATGGTGGGGTTGCACCTAAGTATAACGTTGATGTCCCGGATATCTTCGCCCAAATAGGGAGACTTGCTGGAAAGTTGAAAGAAGTTTGGTGGGAAGACCATGAACATTGTCGTGCAGCTCACAATTATATATTGCGAAATTGTGATTTTGTTCAACCGTTTGAGAGGTAATAATTAATTAGCTGCACTTAGATTACTTACATTTATATATCTCACTCGTTGTTTAATTAGTTTTATAAAAAATTATTGCAGCGTTTTCGACATCCAGATCCGAGAAGCCTATCCCGGTTTACTTGAAAAAGACTATGAGAAGTACAAAGAACGTGACTTTGCTGGATGGTTAAAATACTATGTACGTAAGATATATATATACATATATATATATATATATATAAGTTATCTATCATTTCACGAATATTTTTAATATAATTTGTTAAAATTAATTAATTGTTATTCAAATTATGTATATATATGTAGGTAATGAATGGATGTGCAAACCAGCCCTTGCCACTATGGTTGCACGAGGTTGTTCAAGAACCAATTGCGAAGATCACTACTGCCCCAATGTACTTCACTCGCGGATACACTTTTCATACATATAAGCATGGCTCTCGAAGGTCAACCGCAAATTATGGAATCCATGTGCCAGGTGAAAACGACTACTACGGCGTATTGCAAGAAATTATAGAAGTCACATATCCTGGAATTATCGGTTTGAAATGCATTTTATTTAAATGCGATTGGTACGATCCAACAGTCGGTCGAGGGGTCCGCACAAACAACATAGGGGCGATCGATGTCAATGCAAACCGACGTTTTTCCAAGTTCGAACCCTTCATCCTAGGATTGCAAGCAGAACAAGTGTGTTTCATTCCATATCCTCGGATTAAGCAAAGACGTGAGACATGGTTATCGGTGATAAAAGTGAACCCAAGAGGCCGTATAATTGGGTTAGGCATCGAAGATGCTCTGCAAAATGAAAGAGTCGGAGAAGTCTCCATCGCAGTCGAAACATCAGAAGATATCATACATATCGATCCACAAAACAGAGAAGTTGAAGACATCGTGGATGATTCAAGCGAAGATGCAGCCGCATCTGACGAGTTCGAGGAGAACGATAGCGGAGAAAACAATGATGAGCATAGTGAACACTCTAATATGTCTGAAAATGAATCTGAAAACGATTCGGAATAATGTGTTAAATGTACTATAATGTAATTTTTAAAATAAAAATATGTATATGTTGTAAATCCGTTAAAAAAAATAAAAACTTTATTATGATGATAATACATATACCATAAACCATAAATCTTATAAAAATAAACTTTATTGTGTACTATTAAACGTATACCCTAAACCCTAAACATTAAAAAAAAAAAATCACGAATTTGCAACGGATTTGCGATGGATCCGTCGCAAATCCGTTGCAAATAAGAGCCCATCGCAAATCCGTTGCAAATTTGCAACGGAATTGCGATGGATCCGTCGCAAATCCGTTGCAAATAAAGGATCCATCGCAAATCCGTTGCAAATTTGCAATGGAATTGCTAGGGATTCATTCCTTATTTCCGGAGAAGATAAAAACGTGATAAGCGTCTAACGGTTTTAAAAGTGAATCTCAAAAAATTATATTTCTAAAGTTATTTAATCATGTGCATTCATAAATTTTGAAAATTTGGAAATGTCCCCGTATGATATAGAAAACGTCATATATCCGTATATGTTGTTTATGAATATATATATATATATATATAAGTTCAACATTCCTCGTACCCTCAAATTCATTATATTTGTGAAAAAAATATGCTTATGATCATGACTCTTATGAGATTATAAACCGTAAACTTTATTATGTACTATTAAACGTATACCCTAAACCCTAAACATTAAAAAAAAAAAATCACGAATTTGCAACGGATTTGCGATGGATCCGTCGCAAATCCGTTGCAAATGAGAGCCCATCGCAAATCCGTTGCAAATTTGCAACGGAATTGCGATGGATCCGTCGCAAATCCGTTGCAAATAAAGGATCCATCGCAAATCCGTTGCAAATTTGCAATGGAATTGCTAGGGATTCATTCCTTATTTCCGGAGAAGATAAAAACGTGATAAGCGTCTAACGGTTTTAAAAGTGAATCTCAAAAAATTATATTTCTAAAGTTATTTAATCATGTGCATTCATAAATTTTGAAAATTTGGAAATGTCCCCGTATGATATAGAAAACGTCATATATCCGTATATGTTGTTTATGAATATATATATATATATATATAAGTTCAACATTCCTCGTACCCTCAAATTCATTATATTTGTGAAAAAAATATGCTTATGATCATGACTCTTATGAGATTATAAACCGTAAACTTTATTATGTACTATTAAACGTATACCCTAAACCCTAAACATTAAAAAAAAAAACTCACTAATTTGCAACGGATTTGCGATGGATCCGTCGCAAATCCGTTGCAAATTAGTGATCCATCGCAAATCCGTTGCAAAATGTTTTTTGGAAATTTGGTACGAAAATTGAATTTTTTCAACAGATGTTGGGCCAAAATTTAACCGCGAATTTTGCGATGGATTTGCGATGGATCCGTCGCAAATCCGTTGCAATTTTTGGATCCATCGCAAATCCATTGCAAATCCATCGCTTTTTAGTTTTATAAACCGACTGTTTATCTTCTTCTTCCTTTCTCCCTTCTCAATCCCTTCTCCTGCGATCCGTCGATTCCTTCGATCCCACTTCTCCTCCTCCGGCGATCGGTACCTCTTCCTCCGGCGAACGGTTCGTCTTCCTCCGGCGATCAGTTTCTCTTCCCGCCGCGACCTCCTCCCTTCAACCCGCGAGCGAGCTCTTTCTTCTCCTCCTCCGCCGGCGACCACTCCTCTCCCTCCGACGACCTCCTCTCCCTCCGGCGACCTCCTCTCCCTCCGGCGAGTCCCCTCCCTCCGGCGAGTCCCCTCCTCTCCCCTCTCCCTCCGGCGACTTCTTCTTCTCCTCCGGCGAAGGTAAGTTCATTTTGTAATTTCATTTTTTTTTTCATTTTTTATTTCAAAAATATATGTTGTTATCTTAGAAAAAAAAATTATTGGATTTGTGATATTTGTTTGATTTGTTAGATTTGTTAACTTTGTTAGATTTGTGAAAAAAAAATTAGATTTGTTAGATTTGGATTTGTATTTAATTTAGATTTTTAGATTTTTAGAATTGTTAGATTTTGTTAGATTATTTAGTTTCTTAGATTTGTTAGATTATTTAGTTTTTTAGATTTTTAGTTTTTTAGATTTGTTAAAAAATTATATTTATTATATTTGTATTTATTAGGATGAATTTAGATTGTTAGATTTAGATATGTTATATATTAGGTTGTTAAATTTGTATTTTAATTAGTATGAATTTACATTAGATAATTTTATAATTATTATGACATTATATAAAATTATTAGTTTGATTGTAATTTTTTTGTATTTTCTAAATTATAATATAATTATATGAATTAATTATTAAATTTTTTTTTGTAGATGTCGGGATTTCGAGGTAACGACTATACTCGATTTCTTTCGATGGGTTCCACAAGTACTCCTCCTGTTATACAGATGGAGTTTGCGAGTACTGCTGTTCCTGAGACCGTGGAGCCTGCCCCTGCACCGGAGGATCCCGCACCGTCTAACCCCGCGGCTGACTCCATCCCCATTGATATTGTGATAGAGCAGATTCTTGAGAGTCCTGGTCATGATAGTCTACCACGACTCGATCCAGGCCGTCCTCCAGGAACATTATGGTAAAATTTATATTTCCTAAGTTATTTATGTTTTTGTTTACAATTATCATAATTTTTTTTTTAAAATTTACTATATTTTCTAATTTCAGGTTTGATGATGACGGAGCTGTGGCTGCTCAGATCCGTTCGATCTTTGAAACGGATTTCAAAGAACCGCATGCCAATTACTCGCAAACACCGGAATATATCATTGAACGTTGGTATAAAACGTTTGCTGTAAGTTTTCTAAATTTTATTAAATTTATTTTTATTATTAATAATAATATTTTTTATGCATTTAACTTCTTATTTTTTTTGTTATAGCAATCGTTTCATTGGGATTTTGCAATTAACGGCGAGGTCCGTAAAAAATTTGAAAAGAAGTTGAAGGCTCGTATGTGCGGTCAGGTTGGGCGTTGGAAAGAAAAGTGGAAGATTAAAGGCGATGAGTCGAAGCCTAAGTGGATGGATCCGACTGTTTGGAACGGTCTTGTTCGATATTGGATGGATCCAAAGAGCAAGAAGAAGAGTGACGATAGTCGCAAGGCCCGATACTCTGATCCTGATGGTTACGGGCCTTCTAAGCATCGTTCAGGACAAACCTCGTTTAAAGCACGGGGCCGAAACATAGTAAGTTTTTTTTTTAAAAATTTTTTTACATTCTTAATTTAATTTAATGTTATGAATTTATGAATTTTTTTTAGGCCGCAAAGACCGGATCATCAGTTCCGGATTTGTTAGCGGTTCTCGAGGAGACAAAACGGAAACCGGATGGCTCTTTTATCGATGGACGCTCGGAGAAGATCTACCACGATGTCACTTCGCGGCTCGACCTGTTATCTCAGACCGTCGATAGTGATGATCCCGAGAGCACAGCATCTTGCGCCCTTACTCCTTTCGTGAAGAACCAAATTTTTACCGAGGTACGTATTTAAAAATTAAATTGTTGTATTGTATTTAAATATTTCTAATTATAATGTTTGTTTTTTTGTCTTTCATAGGTTGCTCCCCGCAAAAAAGGAAGAATTTACGGTGTCGGTTCGCTTCAACCGCAAATTGAAGCTTCTTCTACATCGGCTTCGCGTCCATCCCATGACGATTTACACCGGATCATAACGAGTCAGGCCGAGATGCTATCGAGTCAGGCCGAGATGCTAACGAATCAGGCCGAGAAGATTAATTCCTATGATGCTTTTATGGATTACTTTGCTGAGAAGGATCCGGCTTTTGCAAGACTTCGCGAAGCACGTAACTCTTCGGGATCGGGATCCGGAACCGGTACCGAAACCGGAACCGGAAGCGGAACCGGAACCGGATCCGGAACCGGAACCGGAACCGGAACTGGATCCGGAACCGGAACCGGAACCGGATTGTAAACATTTTATTTTGTTTTTTTTTTTAAACAATTATGCACTTTTTGTAATAACTAAATTTTATAATTATGTTTTTAAATTTAATATGTTAATTATTTTAATTATTATTCAATTTTTAAATTAAATTTTTAATTTACAAAATTCAATTTTCCTTGCATTTCCATTGCAATTTTGCGAGGGATTCGCGAGGGAAAGTTGCCTTCGCAAATTTGCGAGGGAATTATCTCGTCGCAAATTTGCGACGGATTTGCGAGGGAAAGTTGCCTTTGCAAATTTGCGAGGGAATTATCTCGTCGCAAATTTGCGACGGATTTGCGAGTGACAATTGCCGTTGCAAATTTGCGAGGGAATTATCTCGTCGCAACATTGCGACGGATTTGCGACAGAAAGTAGCCGTCGCAATGTTGCGACAGACTTGCGAGGGAAATTATCCGTTGCAAATTTGCGAGGGATTATTTATCATCGCAAATTTGCGACGGATTTGCGACGGATATTTTCCGTTGCAAATTTGCGAGGGAAAATGGATCGTCGCAAATTTGCGACGGATTTGCGAGGGAAACTGTTTTGCGACGACTGATTTGCGACGGAAATCGTGTCGTCGCAATTCCGTCGCAAAACGTGATTTGCGACGGAATTGCGACGGATTTGTCCATCGCAAATCCGTTGTTTTCTTGTAGTGATTACCAATATTTTGGTTCCATGTTCTCCTATAACCAATGCCCGAGGTGGACACAAGAGCGGGGTCAACTTTGACGAAAAAGTATTTCGTCTCCCAATCCTGAATTTGGTTGGGTTTCGGGCCAGCAATTATGTCGTAGCTTTATATTCACCAAAAAATACCAAGGTTTGGTGATGAGGACATCAAGTCCGAAATCTCGCAAGGACCCAAGATCAACGCCATGAAAGCTCATGGGATTGCTACTGCCTTTGAAATGGGCTGTACTGAGTGTACGGCAGGCTTAGACCCTCGTCCTATAGGCAACAGCGGTTCCATTTCTAAGGTCGGGACAGTAGTTCCTAAGCTCCTAGACCGAACAGAGCCGACCGTCCCACCACCCAAAAGAGGTGGGATTCATCGACCAACCCACCACGAGGAAGAGGACAGTCGAGCCAGAATCCCCGTAGCTCGACTTTGGCATCACGGTCACCCGATCGTTCACGAAGCAAGCCCGACTGGAGAGCTCGACGGCCAGGAGGATCCAAACGTCCCACCACCCAAAGGAGATGGGATTCATCGACCAACCGATCATGGAGGACAGAACAGTCGAGCCGGAATCCCCATAGCTCGACCAAAACCGGCACTCACCTTAGCCATGCTCCACGGCGCACCCGGGAGAGCGTACGAGCCGGGAAACATGTGTTTTGGCCCAAGATCTTCCACCGCTAATTCAGCCAAGGCCCAACACGCATATTGGAGCCTCTTATGGTCCAATCCAGATTTAGATGTGACTTGGCACAGTCCGGATCCAAACCGGGAAGGTCTGTCTCCTACGCGGACCCGTTTGGAGCCAAGTAAGGAAAGTCCGACCTGTCTTCCTTTGCACGACTTCTCCACATGTGTAGAGCAGTCCACTGAGTATACAATGGGGCCTAGACCACCAGAGCACAAGGAGATAAGCCCAAATCATCTACACGGTCGTTTTGGTGGAAGGATTAATGAACTTGCCATAATTGGCTATGCACGCGATCAAGGCAATATATTGTCGTCTAATCTCGACCATCCATTCTCACCATCGCATCCTAGACGTCCAGCAACCCAATTAACCTAGACAAAGGCGTGTCTCCATCAGCCCAACAAGAATCTCGCCCAAAGATCACAATCGCAACAATGTCGACATCCGAAGACTCATAATGTCGACATGCGAATATTTTCCTCTTAATTTGTTTCCTTGTTTTTGAATTCTTGTGACCGTTAGGTCTTCTTGTCGAGCTCTTATAAAAGCTCTTTGCTTCTGTATTCACAAACCACGAAATTTCCTAAGTAATACAATAAACTTTCAAGTTAGTTTTCAAAGTCTTGTTGCCTTTGAATCGGTTCCCTTTGTTTGTTCTTAAGTATTGTGCGAGGTGTCCCCCTTGCTTAAGAGCTGCTTGAATCTTCTCTCTCTAGTGCGTGGTTTCCCCCAGGAGAGTTAAGTTCATACTGTTTGTCCGGTCCCATCACAACCGAGCCAAGCTTCCGCACCATCACCATCGACCCATCATTCCGCATCCAAGCCGCTTTGAATCACTTTGAGGCCTTGATTGTAAATCCGACCTCCGAGTCTTACATCATTGGTATCAGAGCTTCAAAAGCTCCTATCTATCAGGTTACATCGTTCCTTGTTCAAGTTTTTCATTTATTTCATTGCTTGTTCGTTTTAGTTCATTCTCAAATCGAAAACTACAAAAAAAAATTTTATCTGCTTTACCCGTCTGTTTTGTTTCAATTTTCATAAAATCATAAAAACTCATAAAAACATTTCGTCTTTTGTCGTTGCTTGTTAACTCATCATAAAAAAATATAAAATTGTTTCTGGAATTTTAGGAAGTGATTTAATATTTTTAGATCAATAAAAACGGAACCGGAAATTTTCAGTGCGAAAAACAGTTTTTTGTGTTCTTATTTGTTCTTAAGCTAGACTTTGATTTCTGTGAATTTTTCTTGTGTAAGGTACTATGGGAGATCTAGCAAACGACCCCATGTCACTCATGGCTCGTAGCTTAACGGCTCTCCAAGAAGAGATGAGAAGCATGAACCAACGGTTAGAGCAAGGCCTTGCCAACGTAGGAGGCAGGCTTGACCAAGTGGAAGCACGGCCTCCGGGAGCAAACAGAGGGGCTCCACCACAAGCAGCACAGCATGATGATGAACACATGCCAGAGCGTGAAGACGACCCACCACCTGGTCGGGACCAAGCCCCGGATCCACAACAAAATCAACAACGCCGGAGAGATCCAATGAACCGAGGCAGGCCCGTGATGAAGGTCAAGGCCAGTACACCGGCAACAATGATTTGAAGATAACACCACCTACCTTTGCTGGGAAGGTAGATCCAGAAGCCTACCTTGATTGGGAAAGGCGTATGGAGTATATCTATGAGTGCTATAACTATCAAGAGCACAAGAAGGTTGCCTTTGCAGCTGCTCAACTCACCGACCATGCACTTGCTTGGTGGGATCGAGAGATGGCAGAAAGAAGAAGGTACGGAGATGGACCACTCAACTCTTGGAGGGAGATGAAAGCACTTCTCAAGCGGCGATACGTTCCACCACACTATCACCGAGAGCTCCAACGGAAATTCAGAAAACTCTACCAAGGCCAGAAGACGGTAGAAGAGTACTATGATGAATTTGAAATCTTGAGGAACAGGCTAGAGCTAGAGGAGACCGAGGAGACCCTCATGTCTCATTTCCTCGAAGGCCTTAATGAGAAGATTGCCAAGAAGGTGGAGATGCAACCGTATCATCAAATTCATGAGCTGCTACACCTTGCTATCCAAGTGGAGAAACACCTCAAGAAGAAGACATCTACTGCCCCTAAGCCGAAATACAACTCCCCAATATGGAATCCTCCAACAACTCAAGCTAATGACAAAGGGAAATCACTTGAAATTGAATCTAGATTCAAGAGTAAAGCACCGGAGTCCTATAGAGATGTACGACAAGAGCAAGGTAAGTCTTCTACTCCGTATCATACACGTGAGCTCACTTGTTACAGGTGCAAAGGGAAAGGCCACATCTCAAGAGACTGCCCAAATCCGAGAGTGATGATTCTATTGCCATCCGGTGAATATGAGTCACAAGACGAAGCAGAACCGGAGGATGAAAAAGAAGCCATTGAATATGCTGATGAAGGAGAGTCCCTAGTGATCATGAGAGCCCTCAACACTCGGGTGATTGAAGAAGACACGGCCCAAAGAGAAAATCTCTTTCACACACGTTGCACCGTGCAAAACAAGGTATGTCACCTCATCGTCGATAGTGGCTCTTGTACTAACATTGCAAGCTGTTTGTTAGTTGAAAAATTAGGTCTTACCGCCACGGACCACCCTAGACCCTATAAGCTTAAGTGGTTGAACGATAAGGAAGAGCTAAAGGTGTCAAAACAAGTGCAAATTTCCTTTTCAATCGGTGGATACAAAGATAAAGTGGTGTGTGATATTGCACCAATGGAAGCTGGTCATATTCTCCTAGGAAGACCCTGGCAATATGATAGAGCCGTGTCCCACAATGGAAGAACAAACCAGTACTCCTTCCATTTCAATGACAAGAAGGTCACGCTTGCTCCATTGGACCGATCGGACGTCCGTGTGTTGCAAGCAAGGGCAAAAGAGAAAAGACAGCTCAAGGTAAGTCTTTTTCTTGAGAAATCTGATAAGCCATCTTCCTTAGAGCCTATAACACACTTGTCTTTGCCATTCGTGTCGAAAACAGGTTTTGTAGGTGGCAATCCAACTTTAGCCGAGGCCAAATCAGTTTTAGCCGAGAGACCAAAAATTGCCGAAGCAGCACCTATTCTAGCCGAGGAGAAAGCAGTTTTTGCCGAGACAACTTCAAAGGCAAAACCGGATTTCACCAAGCTCCACGCCACTACCAGCCCACTCGACAAGCCGAAACAAGGATATATCTACTCGTTGTTGATCCGAGAAGCACCTCCAACGGTGGCTCCAATCCAAAAATCAAGCCAACTCCGAGGTAAGCTCCTAAACCACCTTTCGGGATACAAGTCTAATGCACTTTGTTTGGATGTAGGTTTGAAGATTTCGAGGACGAAATCACTTGAAGAGGGAGGGTATGATGAGGACATCAAGTCCGAAATCTCGCAAGGACCCAAGATCAACGCCATGAAAGCTCATGGGATTGCTACTGCCTTTGAAATGGGCTGTACTGAGTGTACGGCAGGCTTAGACCCTCGTCCTATAGGCAACAGCGGTTCCATTTCTAAGGTCGGGACAGTAGTTCCTAAGCTCCTAGACCGAACAGAGCCGACCGTCCCACCACCCAAAAGAGGTGGGATTCATCGACCAACCCACCACGAGGAAGAGGACAGTCGAGCCAGAATCCCCGTAGCTCGACTTTGGCATCACGGTCACCCGATCGTTCACGAAGCAAGCCCGACTGGAGAGCTCGACGGCCAGGAGGATCCAAACGTCCCACCACCCAAAGGAGATGGGATTCATCGACCAACCGATCATGGAGGACAGAACAGTCGAGCCGGAATCCCCATAGCTCGACCAAAACCGGCACTCACCTTAGCCATGCTCCACGGCGCACCCGGGAGAGCGTACGAGCCGGGAAACATGTGTTTTGGCCCAAGATCTTCCACCGCTAATTCAGCCAAGGCCCAACACGCATATTGGAGCCTCTTATGGTCCAATCCAGATTTAGATGTGACTTGGCACAGTCCGGATCCAAACCGGGAAGGTCCGTCTCCTACGCGGACCCGTTTGGAGCCAAGTAAGGAAAGTCCGACATGTCTTCCTTTGCACGACTTCTCCACATGTGTAGAGCAGTCCACCGAGTATACAATGGGGCCTAGACCACCAGAGCACAAGGAGATAAGCCCAAATCATCTACACGGTCGTTTTGGTGGAAGGATTAATGAACTTGCCATAATTGGCTATGCACGCGATCAAGGCAATATATTGTCGTCTAATCTCGACCATCCATTCTCACCATCGCATCCTAGACGTCCAGCAACCCAATTAACCTAGACAAAGGCGTGTCTCCATCAGCCCAACAAGAATCTCGCCCAAAGATCACAATCGCAACAATGTCGACATCCGAAGACTCATAATGTCGACATGCGAATATTTTCCTCTTAATTTGTTTCCTTGTTTTTGAATTCTTGTGACCGTTAGGTCTTCTTGTCGAGCTCTTATAAAAGCTCTTTGCTTCTGTATTCACAAACCACGAAATTTCCTAAGTAATACAATAAACTTTCAAGTTAGTTTTCAAAGTCTTGTTGCCTTTGAATCGGTTCCCTTTGTTTGTTCTTAAGTATTGTGCGAGGTGTCCCCCTTGCTTAAGAGCTGCTTGAATCTTCTCTCTCTAGTGCGTGGTTTCCCCCAGGAGAGTTAAGTTCATACTGTTTGTCCGGTCCCATCACAACCGAGCCAAGCTTCCGCACCATCACCATCGACCCATCATTCCGCATCCAAGCCGCTTTGAATCACTTTGAGGCCTTGATTGTAAATCCGACCTCCGAGTCTTACATCATTTGGCCTCAGCTATATTAACCGAGGTGAGTTTTTCAAACATCCGAGCAGTGACCGGAATGCTAAATTCAGCTCCCAAAGAGAAGAGCCACGTTATGTTAACCATACTTGTCGGGTAAAGCTGGAAAATCGCAGCATTCCGCCTTTTACAGAAGTCAAAAAGTATGTCGGGAAGGGAAAATTGAGCCCGCACGCCTTGAATCAAGAATCATAAAAACAAATATGCCCCTTTGGAGCATCCCATGGTCGTTGGTGACTATCTGGAAGCATAACATTTAATGTATCTGAGAAAGGGAGGGACCCCACCAGCTCGTCAATCCCATCTATCGATAAGCAAGTCGGCTCGATAGTTAGTGGCTGCACTGCCAGAGGAATCAACGGAACCCGAGGTTTTCCTTCTAAGTTGCCCTCCAAAGGATTGTTCGCGATAGAATCTCGACCTGATGCCCCAACTTTTTCATGGGCACGGATCCTATCCTCCTCCTCAAGTTGAGAAGCAATAGATGTGTCACGTCGGATCTGCTCATCTTCCATCCTTTTTCGTTCAGTATTCAACTCCCTCTCCAGCTCGGCAGCGATCTCCGCATCGCGTTGAATTTTAGCTTCAACATGAGGATGACGGACCCGAGGTCGGGGATTACTCGATTCGGCTGTATCATCGCCAACTTGCCTAGACAAGAAGAGCCTCTACACATCAACAAGTCGAGACTCGTCAGCTACAGGTAGATCATTTCCAACACCATCTCCTCGATCGATATGTATCGGCCTATTGATATTCGCCGTCGAAGCGTCTTTGAGCTTCACTTCCGTCACTATCCCGGTCGTGAAGACCAGTAACTTGTGTCCAAGACGGAGCGGCAGCATGAACTCCTGCTCGGCGTGAATTGCGACGAAATAATGGAGGAACATCTACTTCGTCTTCCATCACTAAAATCTACGATTGAATACTCGACAAGAGGGAACCGTACAGATTAGAGGAAGAGTCGCGAAGAATGAAGAGGAAATTACAGGAAATTAACCAGAGAATCACAAGAAGCAGACGAGAGTGGCTCGGAACCCGAATATCTTCAAAGAAATCAAAGGAATTCGCCGTAGAGATCGTCGAAATCCGATTACAAAATTCGATAAATAAGCAAAACCCTAGAAAGATGAAATCAATAATTAGAGAGAGAAAATAAGAAATGGGTTACCTTTATGAGCAGAGAAATGGGGAAAACCAAAGAGTCAAGGGAATATATAGAGAGAAAAATAATAATGACAAAATCCCTCGATTCCCGCAACATTTAAAGAAACTGATGCGACATGTCTTGTCAGAGAAGACTCGCCGAACTCAAAAATTCGCCGAGGTCATTCATAAAAAAAAATAGGCTTAAAACCGTCAAGACAAAGATACCGATCTCAGTTCCAACCGGGCTAAAGAATTCTCCATGAACTTCGCCAAACTCAAAGAACTTCTTCGCCGAACTGAGGGGGGGGGGGACATATTGTTATAGGTGATTTTAGCACTCCCCGGTTTGAACCAAGATGGCCCAATTGATTCCGGTTGATGACGATTCAAATTAAGTAAAGGGGCCCATAGTCACAGCCAGCAGGCCGAGCTCGGCCTAAAAGTCCAACTCACTACTAAACGCACCGACCTCCGAGAATTACATAATCTTTCCCGATTTCGTTGGGGAAAAAATAAGATTTTCTTATCCTGATGGAACTAGGAAAAGGTAATACCCCTATTTTAGGCCAACTCAGAAACTTTATAAATAGAGAGACCCTCGCCACAACTCAGGTGTGAATGCAGAATCTCACAACCTCAATCATTGGCTTTTCAGGTTGTATCTTTTTGAGAATTACTTATATGATTTTGAGAGAAAAAATTGTATATTATTATCTTTGCCAAGAATTCGGTGCTTTACATTGAGGCTGGTGTTTCATACTTATACCAGCTTAAAATGTAACTGCATGGTCCTAATTATGCACATTAACTACATAATCAAGTTTGTAATCTTTTGTCTTTGATATGAAATAAATGCATTTGACCATTTTTGAACTTGGTCAAATGCATACTCTTGTCTTCCTGCGAGCTCGCTTCCTTTACTCGTGCTCGGTGCTTTCAGCATGCTCGCTTCTTCCAGCATGCTCGTTGCTTCCAGCACGCTCGCTGATTCCAGCACGCTCACTGATTCCAGCACGCTCGCTGCTTCTAGCTTGTTGACTTGCTCTATCTCGCGACCTCGCTTACTTCAGCTCTTAAACAGTCTAATGAGACCTCATCGTGGGCCGAGCCTTCTTTGTTGAGCATGCTTATTCGGACTGGATTTAGGGTGCTAAATCCGAGCCCAACAGTAGACCCCCAGCATCCTTGGTGATGTGCCACTGAGGATGCGGTCCTGCAATCTCGGGATCTACTTGATCTTTAAATCATGTTAGAATTTTTTGTTTGAACTTCTTATGCCCTAGTGGGCATTTTGGTTCAACTTATGCTCCTACGAAGAACTTGGTGAAGGTGAAACACGACGCGCCCGCCACAAAACCCGAGGACGCTACTACCGCCTTCGGAAGCATCATCACGGTGATTCTACAAGTCGTGCACTTCAATTTCTCGAACGAGGTTCCACTCTAAGGAAGCTGGTTCAACTTGATGCAATTCTTCCGAGACCGCACGATATCTCGCGGTTCACTCGACCAGACAGATTTGGTTACAAATATTGTACTAATGTCGGTGAGTCCTACTTTGTCTTCTTACCTTCTAAATCTGTCTCTAGACTCCGAGAAGGAGCAGCTCCTAGATGGATACCGGAGGAGATGGACTACATAACTACAGTCCCACGCCTACAGTACATGATTGGACAGTTCCTAGTGACCAAGGCCAACCGAGACGCCGAGGCCCGTGCACCATCCGCGAGTTCGTCTCACGAACACGGACCAGAATACGCAGCCATGGAGAAGAAAATAGCACGATAAGAGAGACGATACATGCACATGATGTGTTTCCTCGAAGAGAACCACCACTTCGATGGCAACACGCCCGACTACGAGACAGATGGTTCAGGCGACGCCTAGCCATGCACTTCACCACCACGGTTTAATCGATCTCTTTCACCTTTTCTTTTATTTTAATGATTTTACCATCCTTTCACCAACTTTTTCACACTGAAGACAATGTCATTTATGTCTGGGGGAGGATATTTATCCATTACTAATCTATTTTTCTTTTCTTTGGATCTTTTTAATTCTCACTGAATTTTTAAGACCTCATGTAGAATTTTTATTAAGTATTTTTCTGGAACATAATAACAAAATCTATGATGATATAGACTAGTGTGCTTCTACGCTATTTCCTCGTGCTAGGTCTTTTGTGGTTTAGTACTAGACTAGGAGGTTGCTAGAGTGATTTCAATGCGACATCCCCAGAGGATTTCAAGCCATAGAAAGTTTCTGACAGGATATACTAGCTCATTTTATTTGGACTTAATCTATATTTAATTTTCTTATCAATGGTTTTAGGCAAGACAACGACTCATACATCTAGGATATCTTATTCATTTTTACCACTCTTTGTTGTCCTAGAAGGCAGGTTCATCTTTAGCTGGTATCCCACCCGAAACTTAAACTTTGTTCAAACCTCATGCAACTCCCCGGAGAGGGAGGAACGACACCGTTTTTCAGTCACTCGAAAAGACGAGAGACTAGACGGATTCGGCTGTGGAGGTATCGACAAATCAAGCTAAAAAGTGGCCTTGGAAATCTTTTATAACTGATATTTTTGTACTCTCTAAGGCTCCCACTTAAGGGCGTTTCCCCTTTCGATAAAAAAAAGAAAAACAGCAAGGAAAGGAAATAAAAGCCTAAGAGTCTTAAAGTAGTCTATATTTTTACCAAGGCAACTATGTTTTAATATGTGAGGAGTAAGAAGCGGATCGAATCATTACCCATAGAAAAATCTAAGTCCGGGGGAACGACAAAAAAAGTTATGTCAAAGGGAGAAGAGTCTCGACGAAGGAGGAGTTTTGCAGCAACACTTATGCGAGCAAGGAGTGATTGGAAACTGTGGGTACCAACAGCTCCATCCTCTCTTGCTGTTTTGCATAATACCTAGCATCCTCCGAAGAAAATTTGGTTACCCGAAACACTTTTAACCTCACCTCTAAATTGCCCTTAAATCCCTAGCATCTATTGTCTTGTCTAATATATTTGGTAAGAATCACACAATATTTAATAAATTTTAAGAGCTAGTTTACTGAAATTAATACCCTATTTAGATACTAACGCAGTAGCTATTGATATGCTCAAATTAATACCCTATTTAGATACTAACGCAGTAGCTATAGTATAGTTAGGGGTCGAACCACAAAGACTCACAGAGACGCACAATAGATTATATGGAAGAGAATTACGCTAAACAATCAATGGTATTGGAAACAGTACGTCAATTAAAAGTGTTGTAATTCAGTTGGGAGAAGTATAGGCTTAGGGTATATCTCAGGAGATCAATGAACGCAGATAAACTAAATAGTCAGGATTCAGATTTAGCACGGTTCTTGAACTCAAATCACTAAAGTATAATTAACCAACTGTCGTTGCGAGAATTATATAAATCTAAATCCTAGGAATTCCAAATATCTTTGCGAATCCTAAAGTCTAAATCAACTTTAATACCGAGTTTGATATGTTCACAAATCAATTAAACCAAATCTCTTTGCGAATAATTAATTTGCTTACCTAAGGTTCTATCAGGTAATTAATCGCACTGTGGTGCCTAATCAATTATCCTAAGATCTAAGTTCCTGATTCGTCAACCTAGAATTAGCTTTGAACACAACATATGGTGAATAACTAATTCAGATGGTGAATCCTAATTAACTAATCAACCTATCATTCAGAGAAAACCCTTATGAGAACCATGATACTAAAGTGGATATACTCATACATGGAAATTGGAGCAATAAACATGTTTGAATAAACCATCAAATAAAACAGAAAGAGTAACAAGAGGGTTCAAAATCTTCTCTCGGACGAAGGGAGTTTCAGACTTGTCTTCCTCACAAAGCTCTCTCTCAAAACCAAAGTAAAATAAAGCATAGCCAACAAAGTGGCTGTAAAAATCATATAAATAACCTAAATCATGTTTTGGGGCTTCTTGTAATTATTACAGACTTCTGGACCAAATTTCAATTTTTCAACTCTTCATTAAAGTCGCGGGTCGTGTCTTGCTGCCATGGGTGTCGATCGATACCAAGGAGGTATCGATCGATGCTTGACGTGAAATCGGGTACTCAGCAACACAATCTTCAGTTTTGCTCCAAACTACTCCAGGAAACTCCAATATCTCCAATAAGGCTCCAAATGTGTTAAAACCTGTAAAAGACTCTAAAAGACTCTATAATATAATAAGGACTCGATAAAATGGACTTATATCATGGCCTAAAAGGGGTAAAAACAATGATATATCAACTCCCCCAGACTTAGCCTTTGCTTGCCCTCAAGCAAGTAGAAAACTAAACCAGAGAAAGAGGTTTGAAAACGTAGAGACTCACCTGTTCATGAAACATTGAAATGACCAATTTCCCAAGTACCTAAATGTTACCTAACCAGCTTTTTGATCTAACCACCATGTACTTCTCCGTAGACATTCTCAGCTTCCCAGACTACACAAATTATTTCGCAGCATTGTTCAATCAAGCCATCCTCGCTAGATGACATGGGCGGTCGAATATCAGCTCCCAATCTCTTTGCAATTTCTCTTGACACTACATTGACGCTAGCCCCTGAGTCAACTCTAGATTCTTGGAAGTCAACTCTAGAGATGGAGCATGGAACCGAAAATATTCATGGGTCTTCCCTCTTGGTCAACTGCCTCAGCGGGGGTGGTTTATTACTGGCCTTGATGAAGAGTGCCTTAATCTCTTCCTCAGTTTCTCTACAATATTTAAAGTGACTTAGCATAGGCCATCCCTCTAGAGCTTCTTCAAAAGTGAATGAGTGGGGAATCCTTCGTACCATCTTTTCAAAGCCACACATCTGCTTTGGAGTGATGGGGGCTCGGAGGTGCTGAGGAATAGGATTCAGCTTCTTAGGCTTGCGAAGTCTGTCAACACTCATACGCAGTTCCCTTGCAGTATCTGGGTGAGTATCGATCGATACAGGTAGGGTGTCGATCGATGCTTGTTCCTTCGAGATGGCCTCGACAGATTCGTGGACTGGTATCGATTGATACTGGATGGTATCGATCGATACACGGGGATTTTCTATAAACACGAAATTTTCTGCTATTTGAGTTTCCAGCATCTTCTGATGAATACTGAGAGACTCAATTTTCCCATTCAGATCTGTGTACATAGCGTCCATCTTCCCGTTGAAATTTACTGTCATCTTCTGTTGTCCCTGAAGATCCTGTTCAAGCATAGACTCAAGCTTGCTCTCAGAAGTTCTGGGTGGTGTGGATGGGCGTTGAAACCTTTGATCTTGAAATCCATCTCCATCAATGTGGTTAACAAATTCCACTCCATCTTTGTCAGCAAAACGAACAGTCTTCTGCTGTTTGTCCATCAACAAATCTAACTTAGCATTCACCTCAGCAATTTGACTGCAATCCAAGTTACCATCTTGCTTCTTGCGCTGCATGTACGCATTCTTGGTACTGTTGCTAGAAACCAAGTTCTCAATAAGCACATAGGCATCGTCAGGATACCTCGTATAGAAATTTCCATCGCTCGAAGC
The DNA here is from genome assembly GCA_030161315.1 of Eutrema japonicum. Taxonomy (NCBI): domain Eukaryota; kingdom Viridiplantae; phylum Streptophyta; class Magnoliopsida; order Brassicales; family Brassicaceae; genus Eutrema; species Eutrema japonicum. The sequence continues at coordinate 26,204,670 of BSQW01000007.1, forward strand.
ATCTAGAGTCATCTGATACCTCCAATCGATTCCTCTGTAGAAAGTACCCAGCAGCTGAACTTGAGTGAACCCATGATGCGGACAATCTCTATTATATGACTTGAAACGAATCCAAGCAGCCTTGAGTGCTTCAGTCGGTCCTTGAGAAAACTGAGAAAGCTTGTTCCTGAGATCCTCGGATCGTGCATCATCATAGAAGTTGTTCAGGAACGCATTCTTCGTCTCATCCCATGCAATTAGCGAACCAGGAGACAACTGTTTCAGCCAGTAAGTTGCATCCCCACAAAGAGAGTATGGGAAAAGCTTGCAGAAGAGGTAGTCATAGGACACTCTATTACTCTTGATGCTTGTAACCAGATCCTCAAACCAAGAAAAAGATGCTGACCCACAAGAGTGAAGTATGCAGGTTTCAGCTCAAAGTCATTCCTCTGAAAAGGCGGAGGACGAATTGCTGACCGATTGGCATAAAACTGATCAGGCATGTTGTATTCACCAATCTTTCTACCGCGAGCAGCCACAACATTCCATGCGTTCGCGTTCCCAGCGATATTCCCAGCGATATTCCCAGCGACAACAGGAGCAGGTGGAATGATGTTCCCCTCTCCATCCAGACGTTGTCCTCTCTCGTTGCACAACTGACCCTCTTGGTCTCTCAAAGTTCAAGCAGCATCTTGAATCAGAATTATTGTGTTGTTCATCTCTGCTGGCTTCCTTGCTTTCCTGTTTGCACGTTCCAAATTCACACCTGAAAGACACTAGGAAAAGAACGTAAGTAATAAAAACACGTTGAGTATCGATCGATACCAAGTGGTGTCGATTGATATCAACAAAGAAAAGCGTCGAGTGTCGACCGATACAAGGTAGTATCGATCGATACCGACAAGCTTAGTCGAAATTCTCAAACGTAATCTAATGGCGAATTGAGTCCCCGGCAATGGCGCCAAATTTGATATGCTCAAATTAATACCCTATTTAGATACTAACGCAGTAGCTATAGTATTGTTAGTGGTCGAACCACAAAGACTCACAGAGACCCACAATAGATTATATGGAAGAGAATTACGCTAAACAATAAATGGTAATGGAAACATTACTTAAATTAAAAGTGTTGTAATTTAGTTGGGAGAAGTATAGGCTCAGGGTATTTCTCAGGAGATCAGATTTAGCACTGTTCTTGGACTCAAATCACTAAAGTATAATTAACCAACTGTCGTTACGAGAATTATCTAAATCTAAATCCTAGGATTCCAAATCTATTTGCGAATCCTAGAGTCTAAATCAGCTTTAATACCGAGTTTGATATGTTCACAAATCAATTAAACCAAATCTCTTTGCGAATAATTAATTTGCTCACCTAAGGTTCTATCAAGTAATTAATCGCATTGTCATGCCTAATCAATTATCCTAAGATCTAAGTTCCAGATTCGTCAACCTAGAATTAGCATTGAACACACCCTATGGTGAAGAACTAATTCAGATGGTGAATCCTAATTAACTAATCAACCTATCATTCAGAGAAAACCCTTATGAGAACCCTGAACCTAAAGTGGATCTACTCAGACATGGAAATTGAAGCAATAAACATGTTTGAATAAATCATCAAATAAAACATAAAGAGTAACAAGAGGGTTCGAAATCTTATCTCGGACGAATGGAGTTTCAGACTTGTCTTCCTCACAAAGCTCTCTCTCAAAACCAAAGTAAAATAAAGCATAGCCAACAAAGTGGCTGTAAAAATCCTATAAATAACCTAAATCACGTTTTGGGGCTTCTTGTAATTATTAAAGACTTCTGGACCAAATTGCAATTCTTCAACTCTTCATTAAATTTGCGGGTCGTGTCTTGCTGCGATGGGTGTCAATCGATAACAAGGAGGTATCGATCGATGCTTGACGTGAAATCGGGTACTCAGCAACACAATCTTCAGTTTTGCTCCAAACTGCTCCACAAAGCTCCATCCAATATCTCCAATAAGTCTCAAAATGTGCTAAAACCTGTAAAAGACTCTAAAAGACTCTATAATAGAATAAAGACTCGATAAAACAGACTTATATCATGGCCTAAAAGGGGTAAAAACCATGATATATCATTTATGTGGTTAGACTTTCGCATGACGGATACCGTGGACTAGCATTGTAGTACTTTGGTGAGAATTTTCTAGACTAAGTCCGATTGATGCATTACGTTGGTTATGGTTTAGAAGGACGGTCACTGAGAATTTTGTTAGTTCCTATATTTTCGAAAACCTCTTTCCGAGTTTAGATTTTGGTTTTGTTTGAGGACAAACAAAGATCTAACTCTGGGGGAGTTGATAACACCGGTTTTTGACCATTTTTATGGATCACTTTCATATTCTTGTGCAGTTGTTTTAACTCCGTTTTCAAAGATTTTCAAGTTATTTTCATATATTAGAGATTTGAAAGATGTTTCACGTAACTCGGAATAAAAGAGTGCATTTCGGAGCAAAAGTACGTTTTTGGATAAACTTGTACCGTCAAGAATTCTTGCAGCTAATGGAGACTTTTTCACTGACTGATCATCCCCAAATTTGGATACAACAAAGTAGAGACAACCAGATTTCAAATGCAATAGGATTGGAGGGAATCTAATGGTTGGATCCTTAAATACGCCTGAAGCAATGAAGGCAGGTGAAGCTGCCCCGAAGATGAAGCCACCGCGCCTGAAGGAGTTGGACCAGCGTCCAGGAGGCATTTCGCCACTCCTGGAGAGTCTCCCCCCACGGCCAGGACCCAGAGCGACCAAATCGACTAGTGTTTTCACCGAGGCCAAAACCGTCACTTCTCATCAAACCCTAAACGTGGAACACCTCTATAAGTACTTATTTTTGGCTCTTAGACAGACACATTACATTCTATTTATGCTGGAAGGCAGAGGCGAAGCTCTTGTGACTTTTGCACTTGTTTACTTTGGTTTAGAGCAAAAGATTCTCGATTCGTGTTCTTCGATAGAGAAGCTTTCTTCATCCCTTTTTACTTACTGTTTTTTTTTATTTATTGAATATTATTACCTCATATATGGCTGAGTAATCTCCTTTTTGGGCATAGGGGTTTGAAGGAGCTCTCATGGTTCAATTTTTATTAGGTTTTTAGTCTAGGATGCTGATTAATTAGGGTTCTTCGTTTTATCCTTGTTGTTAATGTGTTACTTGACTAACCGTCTTAGCAATCGATATTAGGTGTTTTAGAGCCACGGTGAAAATCGGCCATAAACCCTAGAAATTTTCCGATTGCCCAACGCTTCATTTAATTGATTTACAACCTCGATAAAATAATTAGTTAGCTACTGCCCTTCTTAGTTTAGTTTAGATTCCATAGATACGACCATATCAAAACCAAAAATATATTTTACGTCTACACATAAATTAGAACTCGTTAGAAATCGGACAATGTCTATCCCTGTGGATTCAATCCCTAAATACTACTTGCGGCTTAGATATAAAGGGTAAAACCCCACGCCGGGGTTAATTCCCGGTGTATCAAAGGGCCAGTCGAAGTGGTGAGCAGTTCGGTTGGGAGGTTAATCATTGGGCCCCGTCTTTGGCATTTTTCACACTTGGCGGCGAACTTATCGCAGTCTGTTAACATCGTCGGCCAATAGTAACTTGCTTTTTTGTTTTTAATGCCAGAGAGCGACCTCCAGAATGATTTCTACCATCTCCATCATGTACTTTACTCGTGACTTCGTGAATATCTTTAATGGCGACACATTTCAAGAGGACTCCCGAAGCACTCTACCGGAATAGCTCGCAGTCGAGAACGATGTAATGGGAAGATCGCATTTCAAGTCGCCGAGATGCCCATCTGTCGTCTAGAACGGTTCCTTCGTAGACATACATTTTGATCTCGATAGTCCAATCTTAGGGCTCTTCATCTTCTTCGGCTTTGATGTCCATAGGGGCATGGAGTCCTTCAGATACTTTGTCATCTTGATTCGACTGATCTCGTAGTTCTGGATCGTTTGATGTTTGTTCGGTTCCGACGCTGGTGGCGGGTATGGAATCCGGATTGTTCCTTGCTTTTTGTGGTTTAGGGTTGACAGCAGGGTGCGTCTCGTAGTCATGCCTACGTGTGGTTACGTTGCAAGTCTTGGCCGGTTCGATGCTATGTCATGAGATGCTTTCGACCGGGACCGTACATCGGAGATGAGGGTCCGATCTTGACGCAAGGGCATCGGCTAGGGTATTTTCGCCGCGGGGTATCTTAGTGAGGTAGAAAGATTGGAATTCAGCAGCGAGTTCTTTTACAATCTTGGAATATGCGTCCATGCGATCGTTCTTTGCATTGTATTCGCCCCTGTATTGACTAGCGACAAGCTGTGAATCGCAGAATGCTTGTATCTATTTCGCTCCAATTGCTTTGGCCAATCGCAGTCCGACCAAAAGTGCTTCATACTCGGCCTCGTTATTTGATGCTTGAAATTCCAATCGGAATGATTGCTCTAGGATTTCACCTTTTGGTAATTGGAGGCGTATGCTGACTCTAGAACCGCGGTGCGATGATGAGCCATCGACGTGAAGGAGCCAGTTTTCCGCTCCCGTGAGCTCGGTGATTGTTAGCTCTTGTGGTAATTAGATGAGGAAGTCGGCCAGAACTTAGGACTTGATGCTGGTTCTACTTTTGAATTCTATATCATATTCGCTTAGTTCAATTGCCCATTTAGCGAGTCTGCCGGACTGTGTCTGGCTGTGCAAAATCGTTCGCAGATGTTAATTGGTGAGGATCGCAATAGAATGAGACTGGAAATAAGGACGGAGCTTCCGAGCTGCGATATTTATAGTGTGTGTGAGTTTCTCAAGTGTGGGGTATCAGGTTTCACCGTAGTCTAGAGACTTGCTGATGTAGAAGATTGGCTTATGTTCACCTCGGTCTTCCTGAACTAGAACACCACTTACAGCTGATATCGAGATCGCAATATATAGGAAAAGAGTTTCACCGTCTTCGGGTTTTTCCAGGATGGGTGGGGTTGATAAGTATTCTTTGAGCTGTTTGAATGCATCTTCGCACTTGTCGTCCCACATGAGGTCATTGTTACCGCGGAGTAACTGGTAAAACGGTAGGCATTTATCCGTAGATCGGGAGATGAATATGTTGAGTGAGGCTATCCGACCTGTTAACATCTGGACTTCGCACTTCGTCGTTGGTGATGGGAGGTCAAGGATTTCTGAGATCTGTTTAGGATTAGCTTCGATTCCCATTCGAGTAACAATGTAGCCGAGGAACTCACTGGACGTGACTCCGAACGTGCACTTAGTGGGGTTCAGTTTCATGTCGTATTGGTTAAGTATGTTGAAACATGTGTGGAGATGTCTGACGCGGTCTTTGGAGATAAGTGATTTCACCAGTATATCATCGATGTATACCTCCATTGTTCGGCTGAGCTGACTTGTGAACATGCGATTGACGAGCCTTTGATAAGTTGCTCCAACGTTTTTCAGGCCGAACGGTATGACCTTATAGCAATATATGCCCCGATCTATGATACAAGATGTCTTCTCGCGGTCATCGGGATGCATGAGTATCTGGTTATAAACGGAGAAGTCATCCACGAAGGATAGGAGTTCGTTTCCCGTGATGGCCTCGACCAGTCGATCAGTATGCGGGAGTGGGAAACTATCCTCCGGACATGCTTTATTGAGGTCGGTGAAATCGACGCACACTCTCATCTTGCCGTTCTTTTTCTTGACAACAACGGGGTGGGCCAGCCAATCGGGATATTTGACCTTGGTGATCGATCCTGCTCTAAGTAATCATTTGACTTTGTCGTTCAATGCCTGAGCCTTCTCTAGGCCGAGCTTCCGTCGTTTCTGCTTAATTGGTTTGAAGGTTGGCTCGATAGCGAGTTAATGAAAGGTGATTTTCGGATCGATCTCTGGCATGTATTTGATGGACCAAGCGAAGGTTGATACGTTTCTCTTGAGGAAACGAATGAGGTTGCTTTTGATCTTTTCATCCAGATTGGCACCAATACCGATGCATTTCTCGAGGTTAATGTCGTCGATGGTGACTTGTACGATTGCCTCTCGCTTCGGTAAGTCGTGGTTCGTATTTTTTTTAACAGGTCGGTTGAAGTTGGATTTGAACTGATCACGCATGTTCGTGGTGCGGTTCTCAACTTGCACTCTTTGATGGCGCACGTGCAAGACATCGATTGGTTTCCCATAACAGTGATTATTCCGTACGGCGTCGGGAACTTGATGCATTGGTGGTACGTTGATAGAATGACCTTCATCGCGAATAGTCAGGGCGTTCCGAATATGACGTTGTAGATTGTTGTCTTGTCTAAAACCAAAAATTTTATTATTCTAATTTTTCCGCCGACGTAGATCAGTATCTTAATTGTTCATGTGACCATGGTTTTTCTCCTTAGAATCCTATCAGGGGTTCGATATATGGCGTAATTTCTGAGTTCGGTAAGTCCATATCTTTTAAAGTTTGTTTGAAGATGACGTTGACCGAGCTGCTAGTGTCAACCAAAATTCTTTCGACGGTAACGTCGCGGATGAGTAGCTGGATGACCATCAGGTCGTTATGAGGCATGTGGAGTCTAACCGTGTCTGCTTTTGTGAACGTTATGGGTACACCACCCTCGGTAATTCGGTTATCTCGATGTGCCGTGATTGCTTCGCGACTATGCTCTTTGATTGCCCGAACTTAGTAATTGCAAGATTCGATTGCGCCCATGATCATGTGGACCCTCTTTCGAGCTTTCGGGATAGTATGATCTTTGGGATGGTCCTCACGATCGCGTTTTGGCAACTCGGGATCGGTGTGATCCTTAGCTTGTTCAGGAATACTGTTATTTGTGGTCTACCTCCTGGTAGTGTAGTTTTGCCGAGTTTCGTCGCGATGAAATCTGTTGTTAGGTTGGGTGAAGCCCTGAGGTGAGATTTCCCTATTCCTGCAATTCCGAAGTAGCATATCCTTAAGGTGGCGGCATTCCTCAGTTATTTATTCAATTTAAATGTGATAACAAAATTTGGAAGACCTAAATTGAAGTAAAAATTAAATTCAGTTCTTTTTATTAATAAAATTAAAAGCTTATAAGTGTTTGGTAATTAAGATTAGATGGTTCTTGGATTAAGTTAGAGTTTATAAGTGTTTGGCAATAATTTTAAGATGATTCTTGGATTACAAATCTTTTGAGCCTTAAAATAAATCAAAAAGAAAATTATTTTCTATCAATCAATCAAATTATAATGTTTAATTCTCATAATCAACCAGTGAACGACACGTAGGCGAAAATCACTTAAGTGACTTCTCTTTTAATATATAGATATTAATTGGTAATATCTCTATTTTTCAGTGATGGTATATTCTTTTGTATAATAAAATAACACTTTAATTTGTTAGATAATTCCATATCAATATTCTCTCAAATAGTTTTATAAAAACCATAATTGTTTTTCCCAATGCGTCGTGTGTTGTCACTTTCACTTGTCATATGTAGAACATGATCTTAAGGTTCCATGAGTCTCTCCCCCGACGGAGAAGTCGCGGCAGCGGGACCACTTTAATTTCTTCACCACAGCCCACAGATGGGAGCGTTCTTGCGACGCCTAGTTCGGGATCTCGGTCCATGTGTATTGAAGAAGTAGTGGTTCAGCCCGGAAGAATCCATTGCAAGGTGCTTAACCCGGAGCTGAAATCCGGAGAGATTTACATCTAACGACCGCATTCAAGCGGAGTTTCACCATCAGGCTGGCATCATGTACATATACAACATGTACGACTGGAAGCAAAAGTTGTTGGCAGACGCTAAGATGCACAGGGGAATGAATGAGAAGGTGTGAGATCACCTCATCGTGCATTGGAACTTGGAGATAGCAATCGCTACTTCGACCACAAAATTCCAAAACCGGAAGAGTGATTATGACGGGAAATGAATCGCAACCCACAACTTAGATGCGACTTATGTTTTCCAGAAGGCACATGACATGTTAAGTTTTTTAAATTTTGTACATTAATCCCTTTTTTGTTTTTACTAACAAATTAAAAAAAAAATATTGATAAGACCATTACAGCCGGAGGCGTGCAACCGCACTTACTTGGTGACGGTGACCTGAACCAACAAAAAGATGACGGGTCTTGTCCAAGATCCCCTAGTGGGGGAGGTCATCGAGACGGTCAAGAAGAAGAAAAACAATTGCTTGTCCCAACTGTCTCAGCTCTCTGAGGACGGTTCGGTGTCTTCGAACGACCTCCCCGTCGAAGACATGAACAAAGCGTTCTCCAAGTAATTCTTATTCATGTATCTTTATATTCTATCTTTAACTTATATTAATACTACTAATACTTTCCTATCGTTTTTTGTTAGGAAACTCTTGTACGCAAATGTCGTTTCCGACGGCGTACCGACAGCCCAGCACTTCGGAATCGGAGATTTTCCTAGTAGTGTTAGATTAGTCTAAATATGACAAGCAAGACTTTTCTGTAAGTATCAACATGCAATTACTTATTTACTTTTAAAACAAAAGCTTTCTACATCTAATTTCGACGTTACGTTGTCTTTCAACGTTTTCTTCACGTTCAAAGTTGTATCCACGATATTATCGAAATTAATTTCTCTATATACATCGTATGATACTATCAAAAAAAGTTTTTTTTTTTTTGGATGCTACTAAACCTACAAATTATAATGTGTATCTTCCGGTAATTAGAGTTATTGACATATATGGATTATTGGGAATAAAAACAAAGTATAAAGTTTAATAGGTTATCCGCTACCAAAATATGTATTATAGGTTCTCAAATAAAGATACATGAGTAACAACAAATAAATATACACGAGCACTCCATTGATGATGTGAATTTAATGAAGGGATAATTAGAAATATAAGACAAAATTGGAGAAACATTGTCCCCTTAAGACTTAAAATCTTAATTTTGTCCTATTAAAATTTAATTTAATGTTAAACTAGTTTTACTCATAATATTGAATTACTTAATATTAACATATGTTTTATTAGAAAAATTTACTTTGTTAAAAAATTGTAAAACATAAGTAAAAGTGAATATATATGTTAACAACGACAAAAAAAACATTATTCCCCTACAAAAAAAAATTATATTCCTCCCTTCTGATATCGTAACTCCGTCGCCTCGCCTCTCTGTCTCCGCCGCCGATTGATTCCTTCAGTAAGTCAAAATTAACCGTCGTTCGTCTTACTCCTCCGCCTATCCGCCTCCTCTTCCTCCTACGCTCTTTTCAGTCAATTTTGCTTTGTAGGGTTTCAAAATTCCAAATTGATTTTTTATTTTTTTGGTGCAGCCGGAGATATTACCGGAGATTCATCAAGGCATTGTCGGAAACGGTTATTCGAGTCCGGAGATATTATTATCGACTATTCCATAGTCCTCCATAACCATAATTTTTAACTCAACAAGAGTGGTACTTGATTCTAAAGTAAGTAATTTACCTCGTTTTTCTACATCTACCATGAAAATCCACTCCTTATTGATATCCGATCTCCATAAACCAGGTGAAACATAAATATGCAACATATTTGAAGAACAACCGAAGCAAAAAGATTGTAGAAATCCAAAGTCACGTTTTGTGACGAAGAGAATTAAGATAAGAAACAAATATATATTTTTAAAGATTTTCAGTTAACACTAGATTTTCTTAGATTTTGTTAACTAGCTGTAGAATATATCTCTATAATATTATTTAAGAAGACATTTTTAAAAATGAACTTTGTTTTGTAAGTTATTACATGAAATGACATTACAAATAACAAAAAATAATTAAAATAGGAAAGGATATAATAGTCTTTTAAAATTATTAATTAGAACGTGGAAAATATATATTTTTCATTAAAGAGATTAGCTCTATATTATTATTTTAAGAGTCATTTAGCAAAGTGAACTTTACTTTATAAATTATTACATATTATGAAATTACAAATAACAAAAGATAATTGAAATAAGAAAAGATATAATTTTCTTTTAGAATTATAAAATTTATTATTTAGTTTCTTAATTATTACTATATTAAAAATATTATATTTTAAAAAATAATAATCAATTTATATATATTCAAAGAAGAAACAAATATACAAAATATTGATATATTTTCACTATAATTTATTACATTTGATTTGAAAATATATCAAAACAAAATTTGAGAAATATTTTACTAATTTAATAAAATGTTAGACATGAGAATTTAATTTTTCTAAGAGTTCGGGGTCTGACCACAAAAACAAAAATCATTAAACGCTGCATATTAAAATTATGTTTTCAGATTTTAGATTTTTTGCGAGTTAGCCAGAATAATATTTTAAGTTTACTACAAAACGGGTTAAGTAAAAAGGTTAGTCCGGTTTGACATCTCAATCTATAATCATTAGTTAAACATATTCTAAAATTAAGTTAAAAGCAAATTTTTTTTTTAGTTTTAAAACCATTTTTAAGAATAAATTACTCCGCGCTATAGCTAGCGCGGGTTAAATCATAGTATTATACGTTCCATAGAACAAAGACAAAACAGCAGAACTTTTATTCTACAAAAAGTAGAATGTAGAGAAAAATGTGGAATATGTATTCCAAAATCTGTATAATGCAACACAAGTTGTATAATATATATTTTATAGGCCAAGTAGAATGCATAACAAATGGTAGAACTGAATTCCGAACTCACCTCCACCATTCTTTAGTAGGCATAGCTTCTCTAATCAAGTGTCAAGTGTTTTTCGAACTGAATTCCGACCAAAACATGTCTCCTTTTTTCCTCCAAAGAACCATATCATCACCACCGAGCTTACCCTTTCTCCGCTTCTCATCAATCGCATCTTCTATACGATTGCATAAATCATTTATGTGTCTTCTCCTTCTATAAATTTGTAAGACCTGCTCCACTGTTGTGTAGTTTGAAATTCCCAAGTCTATACATCCTCGATCACCTAATAAACCCACCAGTCTGCCCAATGGCGACAATACATAAAACTAAAAAGATGTATTTGCTCCATTTCGCACTTTGATCTTCACAAAGTCCTTTGCAATCTCTCTATATTTGAGTCATTTTTTCCACATCCACGATTCTAGAGGCGAAAAGAGTTTTACAGTCGAGAAAGAACCCTTTCTTATTAAGTACATGCGTATCCAATTAACCCATAGTGAGGAATGAGCAACCGAAATTCTCCAGATTAGCTTTAAGTAACTGACTTTATTTGCCTCCCGAAGTGGTCTTAATCCCAATTCGATCTCCTTCTTGAGTTGACATACTTCGCTCCATGCTATTTTTGCTTTTCTCGTACTCAATTCCGGACCCGGCCATAAAAAGCAGAGCATAGCTTATCAATTTTTATCAGACATGTTTTCGGTAGACGAAAAGCAGAAATCCAGAAATCTGTCAAACTATGAATAACATAGCCAATCAATTAAAAAAACTTAAATAATTAAATTTCCTACATGAACTACTTATAATTTTGAATTTCCTACATGAACTTTTGAAAATTGGCCAATTCCACCAAAATTTTGTTTTAATCGCAAACCATACCAAACTATTAAGACGCATAATTCATGGGGAATAAGCTAAAATCCCAATTGCTGGGTCAAAACTTGTTGAGTACGCATTTAAACCAATGGTGCTTCGAAATTGCTACGTAGACATATGCTTTCTCTTTCATTCTCCTAGAAACGGCCCACATTTCACACTTCACTAGGTGATCTTTTATTAGCTTGTTTTCAGAAGTGTCCTGTCACACTCCACTATCTACACATCTATGCAATCTTTAAAAGCCAACGCTTATCCAAACTATCCACAGGTAGCATTGTTTTATCATCCTAGGAACTGGGCAGAGACATAGTCTCACAGTGCTCAGACTCGAATCAGTTCAATTTTGTTTCCCTTTGAACCTAGATCTTGGGATCTCCAGTCACATAGGTGGGGTATCTGTCAAACGTCATCTTTTTCTATAGGCTTTGAACCCATTCATTTTGATGATTTAACAAACTTGGTCACGAGGCTAACTTTTTTGGGAAACAGATCCGCTAAGTTATCAGCCGTTTTGAGATCAGTTGTCTAAATGGTCTTATGTCATTCTCGAGATTTGCCATATTATAACTTACTCAGTGCCCGAGAAATAGCTCACTAACTCTCACAGTGTACACATAATGCTGGCACTGATTTTTCCCACATCGGGATATCTTCCAGAGAGTTTCGAAGCCATTCTGCTTCCTCTGCAGCTTTATCTAAAGCTATAAACATTGACTACTTGGTTAATTAGGCCAAGAGTGCTTGTTTGGAAGATTTCCAGGATACTGCTGCACCACCAAGAAAAATATTATCCACTTATAATATCTGTCAGGTTTACTAGGCCAGAAGGTGAACATAATGTCTTGAACCCCCTGCACTTTGATATAAACCGAGACGACATATAACGCTGGATAATTCAAAATTCTAGTGATGGCTTTACACAGAGTATGACCTGGATTACTCTTGTAGCGACTGAATGCGCTAAATCGGATCTAGTACGATTCATCAAGTACGTTAGACTTCCGATAATTCTTGCATACATCACTTGTGATACAACTTTATCACAATTAGAGTTATTGCAATCTTGTTTGAGTAGTTCTCAAAACATTTTAGGATCTTGAGACAAGATTATCCACTAATCTTATGTCTATCAAACTTCCCACTAAACACATTCTTAGTGTGTTGGATTATGTCCTTCTTGCTTCGATGATGACCGTGTCATCATATAAACATAACAAAACGTATCCATGTGGAGTACTTTTGATGTATATCACCTTAAGTGATTTGGAAGCTATTTGACATCACTTTGTTGTCAAACATTCCAAGCTATTTCTTAGGAGCTAACTTAAGCTCGTAAAAGGATTTTGCAAGTGTACTTATTTTCTTTCCTTGCTCAGAAGTGACATAACCCTCCGGTTGTTTCATGTAAATCTCCTTTTCTAAATGGTCGTTTAGAAAGACAGATTTACATCCATTTGATGGATTACAAGATCTCATATTGATGTGTTTCCAATCAGCATACGACTAATTTCAACTTTAGCCTCTTCTGCTTTTTTACAGAAGTACCAGCATTGCTCGATCTAAGGTCCAATGCCCGTCAAGCATCGATCGATACCGAGGTGTATCGATCGATACCTCTAAAAGCGTAAGAGCCCAAGAGTTCAATTGCTCGCCTCAATTCGTGAGGTACTACAGCGTATCCTTTACACGGAAACCCATGTTCAAAAGAAGACACATTCCATGGTTACCGTGATTACTTGGATGTCTTGTATATCTAATTTATACACCAGAAGGCTATCATCACTAAATTGTGTGCATATTAAATGAAGATACAATCCACCGTTTTTTTTTTGGTCCGATTGTCACCTTCTTATGTGATTGGTAGGCACCCCCACACTTTCATGTATTTTTATAAAAAAACATTACTTTTCCAAAGTTCACATGAAGCATTTCCAGTGACTTTGTGTGGTATTTAGTTCAGGGTATAACTTGCGGTAAGCAATGCTTCCCCCACATTTATGGACTAACCCAATGTTTTTAGGAATAATGAGTTCATCAAATAATTCGGTAATTTGTTATGAAACTCCATTAGATTGCAGTGAATAGGGATCAATCGTTTGATGGATAATACCATGTTCATGTCCTCTATCACTTCAAACTATGTTGATAGTTCTCTCGAGTTGATTTTTCAACCTCGAGTTTATACTCCTTGAGAATTTTCCAAGGTCTCGTATTTGCTTTTTAGCAATTAGATATAACTATATTTCGTACAATCCTCAATGAAAGTCACGAAATATTTCTCACCACCTTTTGTATGAATCAAACCAAGAGGTTCGCTCGATGATGGTGTTTTAGTGAGTTTGGTTGGAACGCAAACCTCACACTTATCTTTGCTTATTTTGTATTCCGGAATCTCATTCAATCTACGCATAGATTCGAATATAATGTGACTGAAACATTCAGATTACATACTAAGAGATTATGTACCATAAGCAAATGATTCTTTCTCATTAATGTCAACAACATTGGTTACATTAATTTTATGTCCGACTGTCTCAACGTTAATTTGGACCAGTCCGTCCTTAATATAGACAACATTCTTTGTCAATACATGCTTAATTAGCATTGTCCCCTAAATAAGATTTTTATGCATCTCTAGCACATGCTTTATATCAGTGAGAGTGAGCTTCTTTGATAAGTCAACTTCAGCACTATGATTAAATTCTTGTCATTATTTATGGTAGGAGGAAAACATTCCCATATCAACGCATATATAATACCACAACTCTTGTGGATTATGCTCAACCATATTGACTCTGAGGATGACATTACACATGTTTATCTCGACTATATTGGCTTCAGCCATTCCATTGTCTTTTACACCACCGAATCTAACAATGATCACATTGGTGTTGTTAGTCATATAAAAATTTGATTTTGTTCAAGGGAATCAAACCAAATTAATATACTAACCAATACCCAACTCTCAAGTTAAAGGGTAAAATTCAATTCAATTTCTAGAATTTAATAAACTTAATACAATATCGAATTATATTAGTATTCTTGAACTCATATCAAGAATCACAAGAGGCCTGCTCACTTAGCCCAATGATTTAATTATTCGATTAAATCAGCCTCCAATACTTAATTGAACATCAATTAATTATTCCAAAAATCGCAAATTTTTGGACACAAAATATTGAGCTATGTTCAATATATTGCAACTTAACATGTCTTTAAACCAAAGACTGTTTAATGATTTCAACGTTGCATCAATTTAATTATTAAATAATTAAACATTAAGAGTATTCGATGAGAATCTGAAACTCTTTCTTTTTGATTTTGAAACCGCAGTTTTAAAAACCGATTAAAACGGATTATGAAATCGTTTTAGAATCGCTATCACGCGTTCTAATCTGAGCCTCCGGAGAGCGTTCGCTCATTCGTTTCTTGAATCACGTTTGATAAATGTTTTAGCCAATTTTAAGAGAAAAGCTATGAGACGTTCGTAAATGCTAAACGACGCAGGATTAGTACCGCAAGGTTGTCACTTGTCGAACCGTTTATAAACGTCCGTAAACTCATAATCATAATGATTATTATCTGTGACTTTGACTAAGAAACAATCACCCTTTTATGATATGTATTCTTTTAATATCGATATGGAATTAAAATTCTAATTTAAAATCCGCTTATCGAAACAACTAGAATCGCATGAGCGCGTTCTAAAGTTTTGAACCGCAAATGCGCGTTCAAGTTCGAACCTCCTCAGAGTGTTCGTCAAACCGTTCTAAACGTGTTTGATGTTAGGTGTTCGCAAACCCTAACCCGGGAAGCGTTTTAAAAAAAACGTTCCAAGGAGGTATCGATCGATGCTCGACGTGAAATCGGGTACTCAACAACATGAACTTCAGCTTTGCTCCAAACTGCTCCAGAAAGCTCCAATATTTCCAATTATGCTCCAAACGTGCTAAAACGTGTAATAGACTCTAAAGGACTACATAATACTAGAAAGACTCTATAAAATGGACTTATATCATGGCTTAAAAGGGGTAAAAACCATGATATATCAACTCCCCCAGACTTAGCCTTTGCTTGCCCTCAAGCAAATAGAAGACTAAACCAGAGAAAGACGTTTGAAAACACGGAGACTCACCTGTTCATGAACCATCGCAGAGATCCTTTTCCCAAGTACCAAAATGTCACCTAACCAGCTTTCGATCTAACTACCATGTACTTCTCCGTAGACATTCGCAGCTTTTCCAGACTCCACACATTATCTCGCAACATAGTTCAAATAAAGCTCTCATCACCAGTTTCATCGCTGCAGCCAATGTTCAAGAACCTTCTAGATTCTTTACCATACAATATCATGACAAGGAACCATCCTTTTTCTCAATTTTTGTATCACTTTCTCTCCCCCAGACTTATTTCTTATTATGTTCTCATTTTTTTATGTTCAGCCTTGCATATACACATCAAGGTATGAGACGCGAGTATTGATGGTGTTTGCCACCGAATCCCCGGTTCTTCCCTCTCTATGTATCAAAGGTTTAGGCGAATAGTGGTATCACGTGAAATTTTCCTAACTTTGCTTTCAATCTTCGTGTGATCATTCCCTCTTAAGTAGAATAATGGGATCGCTGGAAATCTTCCTAACCCTCTACTCAGAAGAAAATCATCTCATCTTTTATGCTCTTATTTATCAACTTATAACCGGGGAGAGAGATACCATAACTCTAAACATATGGGTTCCTTTGGTCAGATATGAATGATGAATCAAGCTCTATGAACATTAACCACATTGAAGAAGTGCATAAAGTTGGCTCAGGTTTCAGAAGAACTATGCTGGAGACATGGATGTTTTCTAGTCAACTAGTCAGTCTTTGGATTTTTCATTAGTCGATCTAGAACCGATCCTGTAATATTGTGCACTCAAAAACAAAATCAAATCAATAGGTTCAAGCACAAGATCATCATCTTCAACAAGTTTTGACTTAATAAAACGATTTTGACTCGATAAAACAACTGACTCTAAGAAAAACAAAAACAATGTCAGCAGACACCTCCCCCAGACTTGAACGACACTTTCCCCAGTGTTATCTAGCCTAGAGTAGGTAAAAGAAAACAAAAGAACATAATAAAATTGGGAAAAACAAGAAGTTACCTTGCTGGAACATTGAGTATCGATCGACACACAGCTTGGTATCGATCGATACCAGGCTTAAATCGACATGATGAACCATCTCTTCGCGATTTGTGTCGACCGACACCAATAGGGTATCGATCGACACTAGGCGATTTTGAGTTTTGCTCCTTGTATATCCTGACACAAACACAAAACAAAAAATAAAAAGAAAAATGACTCAAAAGCAGACTCACCAGTGGGTTGCCTCCCACCAAACGCTCGTTTAACGTAAGTAGCTTGACTGTACTGCCGTTCAGGCAGGATAAGAATGAGAGCTTGCACCGAAACAGGCTCCACAACTTGACATTGCTATCTTCAGAGTTTTGCTCAACAAACCCTCCACAAACTCTTGCCCTTTTCCCTTCAGCTCCGAAGTAAGAAGTACTCTAGCCTTAGAAAATTGTTTCGAGGCTCCTTTGCACTTCACCTTGTACTCAATCGAATTTTCATCATAGTTCTGAGGGGTCAAAGTGACTTGGGGATTCTCGACTCTTTTTCTCTTCACCTTATTCTTTGTTGCCTTAGCCTTCTTGACAACTTCCTTGGGGATGCTGGGCGGTTCAATCGAGATGTTTGTGCCAGTATGCACGTCAGGAGGCTCTACCAAAAGATCAACTACTAGCGACTTTTCTGTAACAACCTCGATGCTAGAGAGACGTGTGGGAGCACCTCCAGGGGGAATGACATCATAATAGACCCCTCCGTCAATGTAAGAGAAAGAGATTCTCTTATTAGGCGTGTCAATGAGAGACACTTTGAACTCAACTCCAGAGATAGAGCATGGAACCACGAATTTCCCTGGATCTTCCCTTTGGGTCAACTGTCTCAGTGGAGGTGGTGCACCTCTAGCCTTAATGAAGAGTGCCTTAATCTCTTCCTTAGTTTCTCTGCAATCTTTGAAGTGACTTAGTAGAGGACGAGACTCTAGAGCTTCTTCAAAAGACGATTCCTGGGAGATCCTTCGTACCATCTTCTCAAAGCCACGCAGCTGCTTTGGAGAAATGGGATCTCTGAGGTGTTGAGGAATAAGATTCAGTTTCTTGGGCTTGCAAACTTTTTCTTCGATCAACTCAGGTGTTTTCACAATTTCTGGCCCGATCTGCGAGGGGTATCAATCAATACTACTGCAGTTGAATCGTCCCTGGCATATACATCATCATCAGAAGGAAGCTCCACATTCTGCTTATCCAGCAAAGCCTTGAAATTAGCGTCCTACCATTCCTTCCTTGTCATAATATGAGGCATACGATAAGGTATCTTGGGTATATACACCCTCTCCTTGAAAATCTCAGGCTTCTTCTCAACATGCGTCTCAGCATCGACCGACACTGTAGGAGTATCGATCGATTCTTGTGATTTTGGATCCTCTCGTGCAAGTGTCTGGACTGGTATCGATCGATACAGGGGAGTATCGATCGATGCCCTGGCGATTTTTGAATCCTCATCGAAAAATTCTGCACTTGAGCTGATTGCATTGACGTGTGCTCTTGGATTCTCAGTCTTCCCTGGAGGAAAGCCTTCCTGTCTCTTTACAGCTGATGCTGTCTGAACAACCTGAGTTTCCAACTTCCTCTAGCTAAGATTGATGGCTTCGATTTTTCCATTCATATCGATGTACAGAGAGTTAAACTTCCCATTGAAATCCCCCTGCAACTTCTATTGTCCCCGAAGAAGCTGTTCCATCATGAGTTCCATCTTATTCTCTGTGGATTTTAGAGAGATGGGCTGGTATGAGGAGTTCCCGTAATTGCGAGTGTTGTTGTTGAAGTTTCGGTTGTTGTTGTACCCAAATTGCTGACCCTGAAATCCAGAACCACCAACGTAGTTAACATCCTCCACTTCATCTCCACCGATATTATCGACTCCATCAGCAAAGTGTACAGTCTTCTTCGAATGTCCGATCAGAAAATCCAGCTTTGCCTGAACATCAGCAATCTGCGATCCATCAACTCCTCCAGACTGCTTCTTCCTCTCGAAATCAGCATTCTTGGTGCTATTACTAGACGTCAAGTTCTCAATTAGCACAACCGCATCATCTGGATACCTAGTGTTGAAGTTCCCATTACTCGCAGTATCCAGAGCCATCTGGTACCTCCAATCGATCCCTCGGTAGAAAGTACCCAGCAACTGAACCTGATTGAACCCATGGTGCGGACAATCCCTCTGATATGACTTGAAACGAATCCAAGCTGCTTTGAGTGCCTCGATTGGACCTTGAGAAAACTGGGAAATTTTGTTCCTGAGCTCTTCGGTTCTCGCATCATCATAGAAATTGCACATGAATGCATTCTTCGTCTCATCCCATGTAGATAGTGAACCAGGAGCTAGCTGCTTCAGCCAATACGCAGCATCTCCACCAAAATAGTATGGGAAAAGTTTGCAGAAAAGATACTCATTTGGCACTCCATTGTACTTCATACCAGTGACCAAATCCTTGAACCTCTCGATATGATCCATGGAATGCTCATGAGGTAGGCCATGGAAAGGGTTCTGACTTACAAGAGCGTAATACGCAGGATTCAGCTCGAAGTCATTCCTCTGAAAAGTTGGGATGCGAATCGCAGCTCGATTAGCATAGAACTGATCAGGTCTGTTGTGCTCACCAAGTGTTCTACCTCGATCAACCCCAGCATTCCCAACGTTGGCTTGCGCAGCTGGCGCGACAATCTGACCAACAACAGCAGGAGGGACAATTACGTTTCCAGCTTCATCAAGTTGCTGCCCTCTCTCATTGCACACTTGACCCTCTTGGTCTCTCAAGGCTCCACCTTCATCAGCTCTTAAAACCACTGGGTTGTTCATCCCTGATGTTTGCTTTGCCTTTCTGTTTGTGCGTTCTACACGTGCTAGCTGCTCCAATGACAGTTCAACTAGCTGAGTGCTTTTGCTCCTTCTGGTTTCACGATTAAGCATACACTTGAAAGCAAGAGTCAAGCACATAAGTAACAAACAACACGATGAGTATCGATCGACACCAAGTGGTATCGATCGATATAAACAAAAAGAAACGCCGAGTATCGACCGATACTAGGTAGTATCGATCGATACCGACAGGCTTAGTCGAAACTCGACATCTAAAATCTAATGACGAAATTGAATCCCCGGGAACGGCGCCAAATTTGATATGCTCAAATTAATACCCTAAAAGTATTAAAGCAGTAGTAGTAGTATAGTTAGGGGTCGAACACAAGGACTCAAAGAAACACACAATATATTATGTAGATTCGAATTAAGCTAAACAAATGGATGTAATTGAAAGCAGAACGTAAACTAAAAGTGTTGTAATTCAATGGAGGAAAATATAGGCTCATGGTATTTCTCAGGAAACCAATAAATGCAGATAAACTAACTAGCAGGATTCAGATTTAGCGCGGTTCTTGAACTCAAATCACTAAAATATAATTAATCAACTGCCGTTGCGAGAATTATCAAAATCTAAATACTAGGAATTCCAAATCTCTTTGTGAATCCTAAAGTTTAAATCAGCTTTAAAGTTCAGGTTTGATATGTTCACAAATCAATTAAACCAAATCTCTTTGCGAATACTCAATTTGCTCACCTAGGCTCTATCAGGTAATTAATCGCATTGTCGTGCCTAATCAATTATCCTAAGATCTAAGTTCCAGATTCGTCAGCCTAGAATTAGCTTTGAGCACAACCAAAGGCGAAGAACTAATTCAGATGGTGAATCCTAAACAGATAATCTACCTAGAATTCAAAGAAATCCTTATGAGAAAACCCTAAACCTAAAGTGGATTTACTCAGACATGGAGAATGAAACAATCAACATAACTGAATAAATCATCAATAAAATAATCAGAGAAAGTAAAACAAAGGTTCGAAATCTTCTCTCAGATGAACAGAGTTTCAGACTTGTCTCCCTCAAAATCTCTCTAAAAAACCAAAGTAAAATAAAGCAAAGCCTAAAAGTGGTTGTAAAATCCCTATAAATAACCTAAAACACGAATTGGGGCTTCTTGTAATTATTAGAGTCTTATGGAACAAGTTGCAATTTTCCAACTCTTCATTAAAGTCACGGGTCATGTCTGCTGCGATGAGTGTCGATCGATACCAAGTAGGTATCGATCGATGCTCGACGTGAAATCGGGTACTCAGCAACACGAACTTCAGCTTTGCTCCAAACTGCTACTGAAAGCTCCAATATTTCCAATTATGCTCCAAATGTGTTAAAACCTGTAAAAGACTCTAAAGGACTACATAATACTAGAAAGACTCTATAAAATGGACTTATATCATGGCTTAAAAGGGGTAAAAACCATGATATATCATTGAGCGGGAGATGAATCGGTTGAGCGCGGTGAGTCGCTGCACTTGCCGCGTGTTTTCTGGGGACTTGAGGTCGATGACGGCCCGGATCTGCTTTGGGTTAGCTTTAATCCCGCGCTGCGTGATGATGTACCCGAGGAACTCTCCCGATGTGACGCCGAAGGAGCACTTGGCAGGGTTCAGCTTCATGTTATACTCGTTCAGCGTCTGGAAGTAGGACCAGAGATGAGCGACGTGGTCATCCACTACTAAGGACTTCACCAGCATGTCATCTATATAGACCTCCATGGTGCAACCGATCTGATCGGCGAACATCTTGTTGACGAGCCGCTCATAGGTGGTTCTGGCATTCTTGAGTCCAAAGGGAATCACCTTGTAGCATTAGGTTCCGCGGTCCGTGATAAACGCGGTTTTCTCCTGGTCGTTGGGGTGCATGGGGATCTGGTTGTATCCCGAGAAGGCGTCCACAAAGGAGAGTAGCTCGTTCCCGGTGGTGGCTTCGACGACCTGGTCGATCTGGGGATGGGGAAGCTATCTTTTGGGCACGCCTTGTTGAGGTCGGTGAAGTCTACGCAGACACTCTATTTCCCATTCTTTTTCTTGACCACCACCGGGTTGGCTAACCAGTCCAGATACTTGACCTCGGTGATTGAGCCGGCCGCAGTCAGCTTTTCTATTTTGTCGTTGACGGCCTGCGCGCGCTCGGGACCTAGCTTCTGCCGATTCTGCTTGATCGGTCTGAAGGTTGGGTCCACGTTGAGCTCGTGATTGCAAATCGCCGGGTCGATGCTGGGCATGTCGCCTGTTGACCAAGTAAAGGTAGAGGTGTTCCGCCCTAGGAACTTAACCAGCTCTTCCTTGATGCTTTCTTCTAGGTCAGCTCCGATGCCGATGCAGCAGGTGGGGTCGCGCGGATCGATGTTGACATGGGTGACGAGATCCTGGCCTGGGAGGTCCTGGTTATTTGGTTCACCGGGCTGATGCGCATTGATTGTAAAGCAGGCCGGCGCAGCGGGACGCAGCTTGTGTTCGATGGCGAAACAAGCGCGGGAGACACTCTGGTTACTCCTAAGAGTATACGTTCCGGCCTGGTTGGGGAACTTGAGGCACTGGTGATATGTTGAAATGTCTGCCTTCATTGAGTACAACCAGGGGGTTCCAAGAATGACGTTGTAGATCGGGGTGGTACTGAAGACGACGAACTTGACGATTTTGGTGACCCGACCTACATAGACCGGCACTTCGATGGTGCCGATTCCATTGGCGGTGTTTCCGGAAAAGCCGGTTAATGGGATTGAGAGCAGCTTGACCTCAGCTCCATTTAGATTCATCCTAGCCAAGGTGTCCTTAAAGATGAGGTCGACCGAGCTGCCCGTATCGACGAGGACTCTGTTGACATCGCAATCAGCCACACGAAATTGTACGACGAGAGGGTCGTTGTGGGGTTGATGAACCCCGACCGCGTCGGCCTCGGTAAAGCAGATCCCCTTCTTACTCACGTCATGCGCGTCGATTTCTGGGCAGGAATGCCATTTTAGGGAGGCGTCGGTCTTTCTCTCGTGATGTTTGATGGACCGTACCATGGTCATTCCTATCAAAGTCCACGCCGGGGGAGGCGACATGCCCCCTTCCTGGTCTCGAGAGGGAGACCGCCGGCGACATTCGTCGTTCTGGGCGCGGTTATGAGGCCTAGTCCGGTTGTCCTCGCGACCTCGGTTGTCACGCTGCTGACGTCGGTCAGCGTCCCGGGCTCGCGGGCGCAACTGCTCGGGTACGTTGATTTCCCCCCTCTGGTATTGGTTCAGCAGGACCTTTGGAGCGCGCGGCAATGCGAGGTCGGGTGTCCCTTCCTTTGATGAAAATCGCAGAAGGCCGTCCTGTCGTATTGCTCCTCTGCCCGAGGCTCCTTATCTTTTGGCTCGTCGGGGCGCTGGTCCTTTTGATTGGGGTCACGCATATATTTTTTCCAGGACAATTTCGGCGCAGGGTTGGATAGGAGAGCGGAGTCGTGCATATGGAGGACGGCCGGCGATTCACTGATGAAGAATGCGGCGTCCTGCTTTCCTTTGCTGCGTTGGTACTCCTCATCGTAATGTTGACGAGGTTCCTGATATTCGTCTTGAGGTCGTTCCTTTGGGACCGGAGCCTTGTGCGGGCACTGCTCTTTGATTCGGCTGCCTTCTCCTCCTCAAGCTCAATGTAGAGTCCGGCGCGGTGTAAGGCATCTTCTAGCGAGCGCAGTCTATTGAGCTTCATATCATCCTTGAAGGGCGAGTCAGTCCGCAGGCCCTTCCTCAGGGCGGGAAGGGTTGATTCGTCCGTCACGTTGCTCTGTGAAGCCGTGGCCTTGAAGCGTTCGATGAAAGACCTGAGCGACTCCTTCGCTCCTTTGTTCAATGCCTAGAGGTTGGCGCTAGACGCGGACTGCCTGATATAGATAGAGTAGTGCTCGAGGAAGATGGTCGAAAGATCTCTGAAACTGTCGATGGAGTGTGTTTTCAGCCGAGTGAACCAGGTGAGGGCGGGCCCATTAAGGTTTTCCATACAAAGCTGGCAGTGGGTGGCCTCGCCGTCAGGTACTGGGCCGGGTCGGTGTTGCCTGCATACGGCGGGAGCTTGAGTTTCCCGAGGTGCTGGAGTGGGATGGATACGATCCGTCGTGTGAATGGTGTGTTTTGCGTTTCCCTCAGGACGCGGTCTATTTCTAGAGCCACACTGGTGGCTTGGTGAATCTTAGAAGACATTGCACGTATCGTTTCCTTCATAGCCTTGAACTCGACGTCCCTGGCACGCTCCGCGCTGGCCCGTCTGGGGTGTACTTCGCTGGCAGGCCTTTCGGATTCTGTCGGTGAATCTACAAATAAATTTCTCTGGAGGCGTAGGGTATCTGCCCGGGAGATCGGTTCTCTGATCTGAACTACGGGGGATCCAGTGTTGTCTGACCGGTCGTGGGAGGCCGCTATTATGGCGAAACGTTAATCGGTGGTTCGCGTAAGCTCGTCTATCCTGGCGAGTAGAGTCTGCATTACGGCGGACATAGTGGGCTGGTCCTCCGGCATCTGAGGCGTATTTCGGGCGGCTAAGCTGTCGGGTGGAGTGGACCCCTGAGCCGGAGGCGGAGTTTCGAGGGGCCGGCTTTGGGGGATTGACCCTTCGGCCGCCACCTGAGCTGATGGCGAGGCTGCTGCTGCTTGGGCTGGCGTTGAGGCTGTTGTTTGAGCCGGAATCGCCTGTTCCGACATCACTCTTAAAGGCGGGACCGTCATTGTTGTTGTGGTCGAACTGTTCCTTGCGTGTAGAAAAATATCTTAAGCCCCCCTCCTTCTAGCGCCAATTATTGATCCAAGTGATCACGAATGACGTTTAGAGACTGATTAGGGGTTGGAAGGTGAGATTTTCGTTAATGGAATGAGTTGCTTTGACTTTCGGTCAAGTCGGGGTCGAAAGAAAAGAGATCGGGAATAGTGATGAACAGGTCAGGGACCGGATTCCTCTTATATATGATCGAAAAGGGGCAAACAGTTTATACGAACTAGTTCCGACAGGAATCCAGTTCGGTGTTCTAAACGGCGTTGCTTTATTTTATTACAGAGAGGTCGGGTATAATATCTAGAAATAGAGATAGTAATAAATGTGTGATCCCCTTTTTAAATGCATACTAAGGGGTATATATAGCGGGGGTTGACTCCCTGCTCCCCGTGATTCCGGGACCACGTGGCGCTTCCAGCCTCTTTTGCGGGTAAGGTGCCCTAAGAGGCGTTTCCTGATTTTTAGGCTGAGGGGTCATGATGAGCTCGGCGCCATACTCCTACGGATATAGCATAATGTTCGGTCAACTACCTTCCACGTGTCGCTTCCCCTTAAGATCTTTGAGCAGAGTTGGCGAGATGTTGAGTTCAGCGCCATCCCCCTACGGGATAGCGTACTGTTCAGTCAACTACCTTCCACACGTCATTTTCTCCTTTGACCCCCTCTGATTAAGGTTGGTGAGATATCAGTGCGGGCCCGGGGCGCGCTCCTACGAGCTCAGCAGGGTTTGAAGTTGGAGCCCGGGCTGCCAGCTTGGTGTTTCCTTTAGACAACCGTTGACTTTTAATTGATACAATCGAGAAGGGCCGTTGACTTTAGACAACAATTTGCTCAACGATGGACCAAACCTCACAATCTTCTTCTTCAGCCACTATCCGGCTTGGTGGTCGAGCCATCGACCATTATAACCCAATCATACGTGACGGCCAGAGACTGACTCGTCCACCTTCTCCAAACCCTATTTCCTCATATCATCTTCTTCTTCTTCTACTTATTATACTCCCCTTAAGACTAGATTATGTCTAGAGAGCAGTGAGCAAAAACGTGTTGCAAAGAAGAAGAGCAAGAAAGGTGACTGTGATGGTGGTAAGTCACCGATTGGTTGTTTTAGTAATGACATCCATCAGGGTTCTTCAAGGTACTTATTGAGCAACCCGGTTTTCTTTGATGGGTTTGTGGATTCCAACCCGATTTCATTACCTATTGAAGCGGAGATAACCAAAGCTGATGATTTAGATAACTTTCATGAAGGTAGATTGTTAATAAACGCCTCAAAGTAAATTTCATCTTCTTCCTCTTTCTTGGAGAAGAAGCAACTCGATTTCTTCGACGGGTTCTTGGATTACGACCCGGATCTGTCTCCAGATAATCCTTTCTCTGAACCCACAAAAGCCTCTCCGACAGCATCTATGAACTCTCTAGAAGATAAAGATGTTTCTTCTCCGGATTTCAAATTCTCTCCTCCACAACCACCACCACCTCCTCCTCAGTCCTCGCCGCCGCTACAGGAAAAGAACCCATCTTCCGATCAAGTTAATCATCCGATCAAGTTAATCATCCACTGATTTTTGTAGTCATGAATCTATATTTAAAACCACACATATCATTTGTTCACTACAAGAAAAATGGACATTGTTATCACATGAATAATGCTATTATATGGTTATAATAACATTTTCATAAACGCTATGACTGGAGAAGGTATAATGGATTGACCCCATAGGTTATTATATAATAGCGTTGATATGGTGATATTATTTAAAATGTTGTAGCACATTTTAATGCTATACTAATTTATGTTATAACACTTTAGCTGATGACTCGCTTTTCTTCACCCTAGCTAATGCTAAATCATGTCGTGCAATTCAACAAATCCTGAGTCTATATGAAAGTGTGTCGGGCCAAGCACTTAACCTCCGGAAATCATCTATCTGTTTTGGTGCCAGAGTTCAAGGTACAACAAAAACGAGAATGAGAAATATTTTAGGGATTCACAATGAAGGAGGGGGAAATAAATATCATGGATTACCAAAACAGTTTGGATCGAAGAAAGCTGAGATGTTTCGTTTCATAACAGAGAAAGTTAAATATAGAGTCACTACTCGTCGATTTATGGATGAGAGCCATCTGAAGAACCTTAAGTGGTTGAAACCCGAGAGGCGTTGGTTCTTCACTACATCTGCTGTAAATTTTATGGTGTCGCTCCCTAACGACGAGCTGACAGACATTCTCGAGGATCCTTCTCAGCTTCGTTTCGAACCTCCACCACGCCTGTTGATTCGAGCACCTGTGACTAGACGACGAGCTCCTGCGCCTGCACCTACTGCTGCTGACATTCCATCTACTTCACGACAGGGAGGACGAGCCCAGCGATCGCGAGCAGCGACCTTTTCTATCCATGCACCATCATTTTCTTCTCCTTCGGAACTTCCGATGGAGCCAGCTGCCTTTCAGAAGGTGATGATCGAGAGTATGCGGAGCATCTGGACTGCCATTTCTCGTTGCCGCTGCTTGACTGACACGGACGCTGCTCCTCCGTCTCAGCTTGGAACCTCGCAGACTCCAGTTGATCCTTCTCCCGCTGATGATCCTGATGGTGATTCAGAGGCGACAGAGGATTAGTCTTCTTATGTTTTCACGTTTGTTTTTCTTTTCTTTTCTTCTTTTTATTTTTCGTTTGTGTTGAACCTATGTCAGCTTTATTTTTGCATTTGAACTCATGCATTTATGCTTGATTATCTTGTTGCTATTAACCTATTTTTGAGTGTTCCTAACAGTGCTAACTTCTAACACTTTGGATCACTTTCCCTGGGTTAAGCAACTCGATGCCACTGATTTGAAATCAGTGTGTCGACATATAGCTGGTGTCGATCGATACTAGTCTGTATCGATCGACACCCATCACCTTCACAGGTAAGATTTTCGATTTTCACAATCCATTTGGTTCATTTGTTTTTTTCACCAAACTTAGGATAGATAACACTGGGGACAGTGTTGTTCAAGTCTAGGGGAGGTAATCGCTGACATTGTGTTTGTTTTTAGAGTCAATTGTTTTTGAGTCATTCGTTGTTTTATTGAGTCAAAACTTTGTCTGGAGACTGTGATCTTTTTCTTTAATCTATTGATCTGACCTTGCTTCTAAGTGACCATTGTTACATAATCAGTGTTAGATCGACTAATGAAAAATCCAAAGGCTGATCAGTTAACTAGAAGACACTCATGTTTCCAGCAAAGTTCTTTAAAGCATGAGCCAAATTTTTGCACTTCATTGAGGTGATTGATGTCCATAGAGCTTGATTCATCATTCATATCTGACAAATGAACCCACGTGTTTAAAATAATGGTGCTTCTCTCCCTGTTACAACTTAATAAATACGATGAATTAAAAGATGAAATGATTTTCATCTGAGTAGAGGGTTTAGAAAATTTCCAGCGATCCCATTATTCTACTTCAGAAGAAATGATGACACATAGGTGAAAGGGAGGTTAGGAAAATTTCCTGTGATACCATTATTCGCCTACACCTTTGATTACTTTTCAGGGAAGAACCGGGGATTAAGTGGCCAACACCATCAATACTCGCGTCTCGAACCTTAATAAGCATATGCGAAAACATAATAAGAAATAAGTCTGGGGGAGAGAAATAATACCAGAAAGTGTGAAAAGGATGGTTCCTTGTCATGATATTGTATGGAAAAGAATCTAGAAGGTTCTTGGTATTAATCACAACGATGAAACTGGCGAGGAAGGCTTGATTGAACGATGCTATGAAATAATGTGTGTAGTCTGGGAAACTGCGAATGTATACGGAGAAGTACGTGGTGGTTAGATCAAAAGCTGGTTAGGTGACATTTGGGTGCTTGGGAAAAGGGTCATTGCAACGTTTCAAGAACATGTGAGTCTTTATGTTTTCAAACTTCTTTCTCTTGTTTAGTCTTCTATTTGCTTGAGGGCAAGCAAAGGCTAAGTCTGGGGGAGTTGATATATCATGGTTTTTACCCCGTTTAAGCCATGATATAAGTCCGTTTATAGAGTCTTTCTACTATTTTGTAGTGGTTTAGAGTCTTTTACAGGTTTTAGCACGTTTAGAGCATAATTGGGGCTTTCTAGAGCATTTTTAATATGAGCTCATGGCCTAAGGTACAAGGCCGGGTGGTCTAGACAATTGGACTAAGGTCGCTCCTTGTCTAGTCCGGGATAGGATGGAGGCGTGGGTGGATTGATTTGGTGGCATCGGGTGGATCCTGGTTGGTATGGATCTGTTCTCCACGGTTATTGACTCTTAAAAGGCCCACAAATACATGCCAAGGGGGCTCAGGGTTGGGCCGCTTCATACTTGGGTTGTGGACTTCATCTTTTGGGCCATACTTGAAATCGGGTGGATCCGGTAGTTTCTCTTCGATTGGGCTTATTTTTGGGTGAATGTCTTGAGTCTCCACAAGTCTTGGCATTGTTTCCTCTTCATGTGGATATGATGATTTGATGTCCACATCACTCCCTCTATCTTGAGAAAGTTTTGTCCTCAAAACTTGTTCTTGCGACCTCGAGTTGTCTTTAGAATGGGGTTGGACTTCCTCCGCTGATTGTTCCTTATCGATGGTGAGTGGGGGTGAGGAATGACATGGAGACAGTTTTGGTGGATCAGGCGGCCTAGGCTCCTTGGGTAGCAATGCAATGGACATTTGGTGATGCTTTTGGTTCATCTACTAGTTTGATGACCGTGTCAACATTTCTTTCCACCTTTATTCCCCTCTTTTCTTCTAAGCGTGTGAGTTTTTTTTATCAATATTATTGATTTCATTCTGGATATCTGAGAGCAATTTCCAAAAGACAGCCGTGTCTCCTTTATTGGTATTCATTACTCAATGGTATAAATGACACCAAGAGAAAGAATACACAAGGATTGAAAACAAAAAGAGGAATAGAAAGAAGATGATATTTTTTTTTTTTTTTTTTGAAAATCTGAACACAAATCGGAAACAAATGAAAAAAAAAAAATATATATATATATATATATATATATTAAATTCTTTTAATGAGAGAAACAAATTAAAATTTCAAGTAAAACAAAGAAAACTATATATATATATATATATATATATATATATATATATATATATATATATATATATATGTTTTGATAAAAAGGAAAAAAACGAAACAGAAATGAAAACGATAGAGGATAGGAGCTTTTGAAGCTCTGATACCAAAATGATACGAGCTCACGGCCTAAGGTACAAGGCCGGGTGGTCTAGACAATTGGACTAAGGTCGCTCCTTGTCTAGGTCGGGATAGGATGGAGGCGTGGGTGGATTGATTTGGTGGCATCGGGTGGATCCTGGTTGGTATGGATCTGTTCTCCACGGTTATGGACTCTTAAGAGGCCCACAAATACATGCCAAAGGGGCTCTGGGATGGGCCGCTTCATACTTGGGTTGTGAACTTCATCTTTTGGGCCATACTTGAAATCGGGTGGATCCGGTAGTTTCTCTTCGATTGGGCCTGTTTTTGGGTGAATGTCTTGAGTCTCCGGCATTGTTTCCTCTTCATGTGGATATGATGATTTGATGTCCACATAAATTTTAGAGCAAAGCAGACATTCGTGTAGCTGAGTACCCGATTTGAAGACTTAGTACTGATCGATACTGGCTAGTATCGGTCGATACTCACTACAGCAGACACGAGTAGCGACTTAAATGAAGAATTGAGGAATTGCAAAATAGCCCATAAGTATTTAATTATTACAAAATAGCCCATAGACTTATATATTTTTCGCAACGAGAGTTGGTTAACTATATATTAGTGATTTGAGTTCAAGAACCGCGCTCAATCTGAAACCTGACTAGTTAGTTTATCTGCATTCATTGATTTTCTGAGAAATACTCTGAACCTATCTTTCTCCCAATCGAATTACAACTTGTTTAATTTACGTATTGCTTTCAATTATATGTTTTGGTTTAGCTTAACTCGAATCTATTTAATCTATTGTGTGATCTCTGTGAGTCCTTGTGTTCGACCCCTACTCTACTACAACTATTGCTTAGTACTTTTAGGGTATCAATTTGAGCATATCAAGAGTCTTCCTAATGTTTTCGTAGTCTTTTAGAGTCTTTTCAGGTTTTAGCATGTTTGGAACGTAATTGGAGAAAATGAGCCGTTTTCGGTGAAAATGAGCATATGGAGATGCATAGTCATGAAGTGACGTCAGAAGTTTGGCATTCTTTGAAGAACTTCCCACCGATGGATTGAGCTCAAATTTGGATAAAGGATAGATCACTGGATTAGATTTCATGTGGAAGTGGTTTGAGGCCATTCCAACGGTGCGATCAAAAGTTATGCCAGTTTTCGTGAAGACAGTCCAGTTTGGCGAGCAGAAGAGTCGACACGCAATCAGTTATGTTGGTTGTTTCATTCTCCATATCTGAGTAGATCCATCTTAGGTTTAGGGTTTTCTCATAGGGATTTCTCTGATTGCTGATAATTGATTAGTTAGGATTCACCATCTGAATTAGTTCTTCACCATAGGTTGTTCTCAAAGCTAATTCTAGGTTGACGAATCTGGAACTTAGATATTAGGTAA
Organism: Eutrema japonicum; assembly: GCA_030161315.1. Lineage (NCBI taxonomy): Eukaryota > Viridiplantae > Streptophyta > Magnoliopsida > Brassicales > Brassicaceae > Eutrema > Eutrema japonicum. Next base: position 26,235,530 of record BSQW01000007.1, read on the forward strand.
TCGATTAGGCACAAAAATGCAATTGAGTAATATGATAGAACCTAGGGTGAACAAATTAATTATTCGCAAAGAGATTTGGTTTAGTTGATTTGTGAACATATCAAACTCGGTATTAAGGCTGATTTATTCTTAGGAATTTGCAAAGAGATTTGGGATTCTGAAGTTGAGATTTAGATAATTCTCGCGGCGACAGTTGGTTAATTATAGCTTAGTGATTTGAGTTCAAAAACCGTGCATAACCTGAACCCTGACTAATAGGTTTGCCTGCATTCTCTTATTTCCTGAGAAATACCCTGAGCGTATTTTTCTCCATCGAATTACAACTTGTTTAATTTACGTATTTGCTTTCAATTCCATTGATCACTTAACTTAATTCAACCTTTAAAATCTACTGTGTGTTTTCTTGAGTCTATGTGGATTCGATCCCTAAGTATTACACCCGACAAAGCTTTAGTACTTTTAGGGTATTAATTTGAGCTTATCAGGAGTTTTAGTTTGAGAAGATCGAGGAGAGCAAAAACACATCTTATACATCAGCAAGTCTTTGAACGATGCCGAAACGAGATACCCAACACTCGAGAAACTCGCACTTGTTGTAATCATCGCAACTCAGAAACTCCGTCCTTACTTCCAGTCCCATTCAATCGCAGTTCTCATCAACCAGCCTTTGCGAACGATCTTGCATAGTCCGACCCAATCTGGTAGGCTGACCAAATGCGCAATCGAGCTAAGCGAATATGATATCGAATTCAGAAGCAGGACCGCCATAAAATCCCAAGTTCTAGCCGATTTCCTCATCGAGCTACCACGAGAGTTGACGGTCGCCGAGCTCCCAAGAACAGAAAAATGGCTCCTTCACGTTGATGGCTCATCGTCACACCGAGGTTCAGGGGTCGCTCTAAGCCTTCAATCCCCGAAAGGTGAAATCTTGAAACAATCTTTCCGACTAGAGTTTCAGGCCTCAAACAACGAAGAATAATATGAAGCACTTATAGCCAGACTACGATTGGCCAAGGCAATCGAAGCAAAACAAATACAGGCGTTCTGCGATTCGCAATTCATCGCCAGCCAATTCAGCGGTGAATACAACGCAAAGAAAGATCGCATGGATGCATATTCGAAATTGGTAAAGGAGCTTGCAGCCGAGCTCCAAACTTTCGACCTCACTAAAATACCTCATGGAGAAAATGCCCCAGCTGATGCACTCGCCGCCTTAGCATCAAACTCAAATCCTCATCTCCAACGAACCATCCTGGTCGAAAGCATGTCACGATCAAGCATGGAACCAACTGTGACCTGCTATGTAACCACACGCAAGCGCGACTACGAGATCCACCCCGCCATCGATCCCAACCAACGCAATACCAGAGATCGGCCGGTCCCTGAGCTCAGTGAGAACACCAAAACCAGACATACCTTGAGCGACCCTGATCTCCGAGATAAGTCCGACGAAGACGAAGTATCAGAAGGTCTCCACGTCCCTATGGACATTGAGGCAGAAGATAAGCAAGAGGCCTAAGACCGGACTATCAAGATAAAGATGTACATCTCCGAAATGAATAGTCCCGACCGATAGATTGGCAGCTCGGCGACTTAAAATGCGATATGCCCATTACATCATTCACAATGGCGAACTCTTGCGATGGACAGCTCGGTTGTCCTTTTGAAATGTGTCGCCGGAAAAGATATTCACACAATCATGAGTAAAGTACATGACAGCGGCGGTGGAAACCATTTCGGAGGTCGTTCTTTGGCTTTAAAAATCAAGAAGGCAATCTACTATTGGCCAACTATGCTAGCGGACTGTGAGAAGTTCGTCGCTAGATGCGAGAAATACCAAAGGCATGTCCCGATGATAAATCTCCCAACCGAGTTACTCACGATGTCAACAACCCCTTACCCCTTCATATGATGGGCAATGAACATCATCGGCCCCCTCCCTATTCCACCAACCAGAAGCAATACATCTTAGTCATGACAGACTACTTTACCAAGTGGGTCGAGGCCAAATCCTACCCCGAGATTCACGCTCACCACGTCGAGAAATTTTTGTGGAAATACATCATATGCAGACCTGGAGTACAATATGAGATAATCACGGATAGCATACCTCAGTTCATCTCAGCCTTATTCGGTGATTTTTGTGTTAAATGGAAAATATGGCTAAGTTTATCCACTCCGAGATACCCACCTGGAAAAGGCCAAGCTGAAGCGACTAATAAGACTATCATCGATTGCCTCAAGAAAATACTCGACACAAAGAAAGGATTTTGGGCCAAAAAACTCCATGGGGTCCTCTGACCCATCGCACCACACCTCCCAGTTCTATTGGGAAATCCCCCTTTTCATTAGCCTACGGCGTAGAAGCTTTATGTCCAGCCGAGCTCGATATTACTAGCATAGGTCGAACAATGCTAAATCAAAATCCTGAACTTAATAGCGAGTTGCTCATTGATATGGACACACTTAAAGAACAACGCGGACAAGCACTACTCCGAATCCAGAATTATCAACACTTAGCCGCTCACTACTACAACAAAAAGGTGTGAGGACGATACTTCGAAGACGGTGACCTCGTCCTTCGCAAAGTCTCTCACAACACAAAAGAAAAGAACACCGGTAAACTCGGTGCTAACTGGGAAAGACCTTACCAGATCATGCGCATCGTTAAGCCCGGCATATACGAGCTTATGAAAATGGACGGAACTCCAATTCCGAGATCATGGAATTCAATGAACATAAAACGGTTCTACTACTAGTTCGGCAGAAGAGCTACAAAAAAAAGTACCTCTATGATGTAATATGAACTACGAATGGCTTGATCCCTTTTTTGAGGGTACATAGGCATCCAACACCGGGTTCAGCTGTGAATTTAATAAAAATTATTTGCTTATGCAAAGGTTTACGAAGCCGGGCTACTGAAGCTCGCCGAACTCTGCAAGGTCGCACCTTTCGGAAGTCAAACCTTGATAAATTGACAACTAAATAAACCCGAGCTAACCAAGCTCGCCGAACTCTCCAGTTCGTATCTCTCCAAACCAAACTCTTTTAAATATCTGTCTAAAAGCAACTAAAATAAACCGAACCATCACAATTCGTCAAAAGGTTCACATCTTTTGATCTCGAAGCCAATGAAGCAGAATTGAGCTCTTCATTTTAAACTTAAAACCATCATTATACATTGACGTCCTGGCCAGACGATCGATACTACTCCTCAGGGATACAAATGATTATAAAGCCGAGATCCGTCTCAAAAAAGACGGGAAATTTCCCGCATTCGAACACATCCTCAGACCATCTGAACTAAAGTAAGCTGAATCATCTCGCAGTCGGATTCGATCTTATGACCCGGAGTATCCTAAGATGAGCAAATATTCGCAGTCTCATGCCGAGCTCCAGGGTTGAAGCCGAATGACACATTCTCGCAAAAACTAAGCCGATTTCACAATAATTACAAATTTGGTAATCCGATTTCTCAACAATCGCAAACTATATAAGTGATATATCATGGTTTTTACCCTATTTAGGCCATGATATAAGTCCTTTTTATAGAGTCTTTCTAGTGTTTTTTAGTATTTTAGAGTCTTTTACAGGTTATAGCACGTTTGGAGCATTATTGGAGATATTGGAGCTTTCTGGAGCATTCTGGAGCGAAGCAGAAGATCCGTGTAGCTGAGACATCAAAATCACGTGTGTATCGATCGATACCCCCTAGTATCGATCGATACCCGTCAAGGAAACACAAGGATCGCGACTTATTGAAGAGTTGAAGAATTGCAGAATTGGCCCAGAAGACTTTGATATTTACAAGATGGCCCAGAACGTGTTTTAGCTATATAATTAGGTTTTACAGCCATCTGTTTAGGCTAAGCTTTATTTTATATACTTTGATTTTACTTTGGTTTTTGAGAGACAATTCTGAAACTCCCTTCGTCCGAGATCAGATCTCAAAACCTCTTGTTACTCTTTCTATTCTATTGATGATTTATTCAGTTATGTTGATTGTTTCATTCTCCATGTCTGAGTATATCCACTTTAGGTTTAGGGTTTTCTCATAAGGATTTTCTCTGAATGCTAGGTTGGTTAATTTATAGGATTCACCATCTGAATTAGTTCTTCGCTTAGGTTGTGTTCAAAGCTAATTCTAGGTTGACGAATCTGGAACTTAGATCTTAGGATAATTGATTAGGCACGACAGTGCGATTAATTACCTGATAGAACCTAGGTGAGCAAATTGATTATTCGCAAAGAGATTTGGTTTAATTGATTTGTGAACATATCAAACTTGGTATTAAAGCTGATTTAGAATTTAGGATTCGCAAAGAGATTTGGAATTCCTAGTATTTAGATTTAGATAATTCTCGCAACGACAGTTGGTTAACTATACCTTAGTGATTTGAGTTCAAAAACTGCGCTAAATCTGAATCATGTTAGTTAGTTTATCTGCATTCATTTATTTCCTGAGAAATACCCTGAGCCTATCTTTCTCCAATTGAATTACAACTCTTTTAATTTCTGCACTGCTTTCAATTTCATCTCTTGGCCTAGCTTAATTCGATACTATACAATCTATTGTGCATCTCTATGAGTCTTTGTGGTTCGACCCCTAGCTATATTACAACTACTGCTTTAGTAATGTTAGGGTATTAATTTGAGCATATCAAATTTGGCGCCAAATTTGAGCATATCAAATTTGGCGCCGAATGACACATTCTCGCAAAAACTAAGCCGATTTCACAATAATTGCAAATTTGGTATGCCGATTTCTCAACAATCGCAAACTATATAAGCCGATTTCTTAACAATCGTAAACCTATAAGTCGATCTCCAAAGGATGGCCGATCTCTAGTTTATCGAAAGCCGAGTTCAACTAATGCACACTGGTTAAGACCGTATTAAGTACGACACTAATTATGGAATATTAGCGAATTCGAGAAAATTGTATCATTTTACAATTATATAAAGAAAACTCGCACGAACCAAAATAATTAATCCAAAGTCAAAATCGACTAAGTTAGAACTCATTATATTCCTTAGGGAAAGGTTTAAAATCCCCATCGGGCAAACAGAGTACGTATTACAAAAAAAATGTTTCCAAGGGAAGTTCAAAGCCTCATCAGGCATAAAAAAAAGGAGAAAAGAAAGAGAAGGAAACTTAAGGAGACTCGCTGTCCCTAAGCTCCTTAGACATCTCTGGACCGATGATCGAAGCCATTGACACCCATTCATCAATATTGGCGGGCACCACAGTTCCAACATCACCGAGATGGGGACCCGGAGGAATGTCGTTGAAAGAGATCGGGGATATCTTGAAATCATCCTCTTCAAGCTCTATAAGCTCCAAAGACTGCATCTCAGTCGTCATTTCTTTCTCCACGGTCGTGTAGTGATCAAGCGTCTCCGGAGGAATAAGCGTCCCTCTACTCACAAGCCGATCCAACCACTTCGTCGTGCATGTGACTTGACTAAAAACGACCTGCATTTTATTGGCCGCCTCGAGCTGGTCGATGTAGCCCTTATCTTTTCAAGACGGTCATTCACCTTATCCCCCATCTCCTTCCGGAGGCCCCTCTCCAGCGACCCAAACATCCTGAGATGCCCTTAGCCTCTTCCTCTTAGCCTTACCCTCGATTTCAACCTTCCGTTTTTCGATAGTCATATGGCTAAGAGCGTTATTTGCATCGAGCACCTCGGCCTTCATCTTCTAATTCTCAGCACGGAGGGCTTCGAGCTCTCAATCCTTCGCAGCAGCTCCCTCCTCGAGTTGGCAAACCCTGGCATTTACGTTAGCCAAATCCCCTCTTAACTTCTCGGATTCCTCGACAATCCGAGCTGGGATCTATACTTAAGGTCCATAGACCGGATAATATCGTTCGTCTGCGCTTTGACCTAAAAAGAAAAGCAATTAGACAACACAAAAAATATATACATAAAGACGAAGATAATCTTTTAGAGCAACAACTCACATGGGCCTTTGACCGAACAAGTTCCAAATACTTCTTCTTCTCCGAGAGGTCGTCTAGTGTTGGGAGACCGCGGCCACCGAGCTTGAATTGACGAAACAGATCGGCACAGGACGATGTGTCGTTTATCAGAGGCGAGTCCGTACTATAATTAAAGAGTACGGCATTGACATTTCTCGCAACAAGAGACTGGGACGACCTTGGGAGGAACATCGTCATCACTCCGGACAGAGTGGAGTATAGAGTCTTCAAGGATGGCCGAATAATTTGGGATGAATAGAAAATTCCGTCGAGGCGGCATTCTGGGTGAAGATTCTCGAGGAGTTGTGCAAGCATAACAAATCTGAGAAACAGATCGAATAAAACTAAAATCCTTTTACTTAAAGAATTTTGGGACTAACCAGTATTGGAATGCTATGATCTGCTCTTTGCAAAGTCAGCTCGATGGATATCTTGCCAGCGAATTCTCTCTAACTCCCTAAACCGATCTGCAATCGCCTTCCAATGATCGGAGATACGGCGATAAGTAGTGTTCCGAACTACAAGAACAAAAAAACGTATTAAAAGAAAAGTAAAATACGCGGCCTTTGTAACAGTATATAAGCCCGTTTTATAGTGTCTTTCTACTATTTTGTAGTGGTTTAGAGTCTTTTACAGGTTTTAGCACATTTAGAGCATAATTGGAGCTTTCAGGAGCATTTTGGAGCAAAGCAGACATTCGTGTAGCTGAGTACCCGATTTGAAGCCTTAGTATTGATCGATACTGGCTAGTATCGGTCGATACTCACTGCAACAGACACGAGTCGCGACTTAAATGAAGAATTGAGGAATTGCAAAATAGCCCATATGTCTTTAATTATTACAATAAACCCCATAACGTGTTTTAGCATTATAATTAGGTTTTTCAGCCACTTTGATGGCTAGGCTTTCATTAATCTTGATTCTACTTTTGTTTTTGGAGAGACAACTCTGAACTCCTGTTTTCTATTGTTTTCTTTGATGATCTATTCAATCATGTTGTTTTCATTCTCCATGTCTGAGTAGATCCACTTTAGGTTCAGGGTTCTCATAAGGGTTTTCTCTGAATGCTAGATTGATTAGTTGATTAGGATTCACCATCCGAATTAGTTTTTCGCCTTAGGTTGTGTTCAAAGCTAATTCTAGGTTGACGAATCTGGAACTTAGATCTTAGGATAATTGATTAGGCACGAGAGTGCAATTAATTACCTGATAGTACTTAGGGTGAGTAAAATAACTATTCGCAAAGAGATTTGGTTTAGTTGTTTTGTGAACAAATCAAACTTGAACTAAAAGTTGGTTTAGACTTTAGTATTCGCAAAGAGATTTGGAATTCTAGGATTTAGACTTATATATTTTTCGCAACGAGAGTTGGTTAACTATATCTTAGTGATTTGAGTTCAAGAACCGCGCTCAATCTGAATCCTGACTAGTTAGTTTATCTCCATTCATTGATTTTCTGAGAAATACCCTGAACCTATCTTTCTCCCAATCGAATTACAACTTGTTTAATTAACGTATTGATTTCAATTACATATTTTGGTTTAGCTTAACTCGAATCTATTTAATCTATTGTGTGATCTCTATGAGTCCTTGTGTTCGACCCCTACTTTACTACAACTACTGCTTAGTACTTTTAGGGTATCAATTTGAGCATATCAAAAGTCTTCCTAGTGTTTTCGTAGTCTTTTAGGGTCTTTTCAGGTTTTAGCATGTTTGGAACGTAATTGGAGAAAATGAGCCGTTTTGGGTGAAAATGAGCATATGGAGATGCATAGTCATGCCAAGAAGTCAGAAGTTTTGTATTCTTTGAAGAACTTCCCACCGATGGATTGAGCTCAAATTAGGATAAAGGACAGATCACTGGATTATCTTTCATGTGGAAGTGGTTTGAGGCCATTCCAACGGTGCGATCGAAAGTTATACCAGTTTTTGTTAAGACAGTCCAGTTTGGCGAGAAGAAGAGTCGACACGCAATCAGTAATGTTGATTGTTTCATTCTCCATGTCTGAGTAGATCCATCTTTGGTTTAGGGTTTTCTCATAGGGATTTCTCTGATTACTGATAATTGATTAGTTAGGATTCACCATCTGAATTAGTTCTTCACCATCTGAATTAGTTCTTCACCATAGGTTGTTCTCAAAGCTAATTCTAGGTTGACGAATCTGGAACTTAGATCTTAGATAATCGATTAGGCACGAAAATGCAATTGAGTAATCTGATAGAACCTAGGGTGAACAAATTAATTATTCGCAAAGAGATTTGCTTTAGTTGATTTGTGAACATATCAAACTCAGTATTAAGGCTGATTTATTCTTAGGAATTTCAAAGTTATTTGGGATTCTGAAGTTGAGATTTAGATAATTCTCGCAACGACAGTTGCTTATTTATAGCTTAATTATTTGAGTTCAAGAACCGTGCAAAACCTGAACCCTGACTAGTTGGTTTGCTTGCATTCTCTTATTTCCTGAGAAATACCCTGAGCCTATTTTACTCCATCGAATTACAACTTGTTTAATTTACGTATTTGCTTTCAATTCCATTGATCACTTAGCTTAATTCAACCTTTAAAATCTCTTGTGTGTTTTCTTGAGTTTATGTGGATTCGATCCCTAAGTATTACAATCGACAAAGATTTAGTACTTTTAGAGTATTAATTTGAGCTTATCATGAGTTTTAGTTTGAGAAGATCGAGGAGAGAAAAAACACATCTTATACATCTGCAAGTCTTTGAACGATGCCGAAACGAGATACCCAACACTCGAGAAACTCGCACTAGTTGTAATCATCGCAACTCAGAAACTCCGTCCTTACTTCCACTCCCATTCAATCGCAGTTCTCATCAACCAGTCTTTGCGAACGATCTTGCATAGTCCGACCCAATCTGGTAGGCTGACCAAATGCACAATCCAGCTAAGCGAATATGATATCGAATTCAGAAGCAGGACCGCCATAAAACCCCAAGTTCTAGCCGATTTCCCCATCGAGCTACCACGAGAGTTGACGGTCGCCGAGCTCCCAAGAACAGAAAAATGGCTCATTCACGTTGACTGCTCATCGTCACACCGAGGTTCAGGGGTCGCTCTACGCCTTCAATCCCCGAAAGGTGAAATCTTGAAACAATCTTTCCGACTAGAGTTTCAGGCCTCAAACAACGAAGAAGAATATGAAGCACTTATAGCTGGACTACGATTGGCCAAGGCAATCGAAGCAAAACACATACAGGCGTTCTGCGATTCGCAACTCATCTCCAGCCAATTCAGCGGTGAATCCAACGCAAAGAAAGATCGCATGGATGCATATTCAAAATTGGTAAAGGAGCTCGCAGCCGAGCTCCAAACTTTCGACCTCACTAAAATACCTCATGGAGAAAATGCCCCAGCTGATGCACTCGCCGCCTTAGCATCAAACTCAAATCCTCATCTCCAACGAACCATCCTGGTCGAAAGCATGTCACGATCAAGCATGGAACCAACTGTGACCTGCAATGTAACCAAACGCAAGCGCGACTACGAGATCCATCCCGCCATCGATCCCAACCAACGCAAAACCAGAGATCGGCCGGTCCCTGAGCTCAGTGAGAACACCAAAACCAGACATACCTTGAGCGACCCTGATCTCCGAGATAAGTCCGACGAAGACGAAGTATGAGAAGGTCTCCACGTCCCTATGGACATTGAGGCAGAAGATAAGCAAGAACCCAAAGACTGGACTATCAAGATAAAGATGTACATCTCCGAAATTAACTGTCCCGACCGATAGATGGGTAGCTTGACGACTTAAAATGCGATATGCCCATTACATCATTCACAATGGCGAACTCTTGCGATGGAGCGCCTCGGTTGTCCTTTTGAAATGTGTTGCCGGAAAAGATATTCACACAATCATGAGTAAAGTACATGACAGCGACGGTGGAAACCATTTCGGAGGTCGTTCTTTGGCTTTAAAAATCAAGAAGGCAAGCTACTATTAGCCAACTATGCTAGCGGACTGTGAGAAGTTCATCGCCAGATGCGATAAATACGAAAGGCATGTCCCGATGATAAATCTCCCAACCGAGTTACTCACGATGTCAACAACCCCTTACCCCTTCATATGATGGGCAATGAACATCATCGACCCCCTCCCTATTCCACCAACCAGAAGCAATACATCTTAGTCATGACAGACTACTTTACCAAGTGGGTCGAGGCCGAATCCTACCCCGAGATTCACGCAAACCACGTCGAGAAATTTGTGTGAAAATACATCATATGCAGACCTGGAGTACCATATGAGATAATCACGGATAGCATACCTCAGTTCATCTCAGCCTTATTCGGTGATTTTTTGTGTTAAATGGAAAATATGGCTAAGTTTCTCCACTCCGAGATACCCACCTCGAAAAGGCCAAGCTAAAGCGACTAATAAGACTATCATCGATGGCCTCAAGAAAATACTCGACACAAAGAAAGGATTTTGGGCCGACAAACTCCATGGAGTCCTCTGGTCCCAACGCACCACACCTCGCAGTTCTATTGGGAAATCCCCCTTTTCCTTAGCCTACGGCGTAGAAGCTTTATGTCCAGCCGAGCTCGATATTCCTGGCATACGTCGAACAATGTTAAATCAAAATCCTGAACTTAATAGCGAGTTGCTCCTTGATACTCTGGACACACTTGAAGAACAACGCGGACAAGCACTACTCCGAATCCAGAATTATCAACACTTAGCCGCTCACTACTACAACAAAAAGGTTCGAGGACGGTGACCTCGTCCTTCGCAAAGTTTCTCACAACACAGAAGAAAAGAACACCGGAAAACTCGGTGCTAACTGGGAAAGACCTTACCAGATCATGCGCGTCGTTAAGCCCGACGTCTACGAACTTATGAAAATGGACGGAACTCCAATTCCGAGATCATGGAATTCAATGAACGTCAAACAGTTCTACTACTAGTTCGGCAGAATAGCTAAAAACAAAAAAGTACCTCTATGATGTAATATGAACTACGAATGACTTGATCCCTTTTTTGAGGGTACATAGGCATCCAACACCAGGTTCAGCTGTGAATTTAATAAAAAATATTTGCTTATGCAAAGTTTTACGAAGCCGAGCTACTGAAGCTCGCTGAACTCTACAAGTTCGCACCTTTCGGAAGTCAAACCTTGATAAATTGACAACTAAATAAACCCGAGCTAACCAAGCTCGCCGAACTGTCCAGTTCGTATCTCTCCAAACCAAACTCTTTTAGACATCTGTCTAAAAGCAACTAAAATAAACCGAACCATCACAATTCGTCAAAAGGTTCACATCTTTTGATCTCGAAGCCAATGAATCAGAATCGAGCTCTTCATTTTAAACTTAAAACCATCATGGTTTCATACATTGACGACCTGGCCAGACAATCGATAGTACTCCTCAGGTATACAAATGATTATAAAGCCGAGATCCGTCTCGTAAAAGCCGGGACATTTCCCGCATTCGAACACATCCTCGGACCATCTGAACTAAAGTAAGCTGAATCATCTCGCAGTCGGAGTCGATATTAGGACCCGGAGTATCCTAAGATGAGCAAATATTCGCAGTCTCATGCCGAGCTCCAGGGTTGAAGCCGAATGACACATTCTCGCAAAAACTAAGACGATTTCACAATAATTGCAAATTTGTTAAGCCGATTTCTCAACAATCGTAAACTATATAAGCCGATTTCTCAACAATCACAAACCTATAAGTCGATCTCCAAAGGATGGCCGATCTCTAGTTGATCGAAAGCCGAGTTCAACTAATGCGCACTGGTTAAGACCGTATTAAGTACGACACTAATTATGGAATATTAGCGAATTCAAGAAGATTGTATCATTTTACAATTATATAAAGAAAACTCGCACGAACCAAAATAATTAATCCAAAGTCAAAATCGACTAAGTTAGAACTCATTATATTCCTTAGGGAAAGGTTTAAAAGCCCCATCGGGCAAACAGAGTACGTATTACAAAAAAATGTCTCCAAGGGAAATTCAAAGCCTCATCAGGCATAAAAAAAAAGAGAAATGAAAGAGAAGGAAACTTAAGGAGACTCGCGGTCCCTAAGCTCCTCAGACATCTCTGGACCGATGATCGAAGCCATTGACACCCATTCATCAATATTGGCGGGCACCTCGGTTCCAACAACACCGAGATGGGGACCCGGAGGAATGTCGTTGAAAGAGATCAGGGATATCTTGAAATCATCCTCTTCAAGCTATGTAAGCTCTAAAGACTGCATCTCAGTCGTCATTTCTTTCTCCACGGTCGTGTAGTGATCAAGCTTCCCTCTACTCACAAGCCGATCCAAGCACTTCGTCGTGCATGTGACTTGACTGAAAACGACATGCATTTTATTGGCCGCCTCGAGCTGGTCGATGTAGCCCTTATCTTTTCAAGACGGTCATTCACCTTATCCTCCATCTTCTTCCGGAGGCCCCTCTCCACGGCCACCCAAGCATCCTGAGATGCCCTTAGCCTCCTCCTCTTAGCCTTACCCTCGATTTCAACCTTCCGTTTTTCGATGGTCATATGGCTAAGAGCGTTATTTTTGCATCGAGCACCTCGGCCTTCATCTTCTAATTCTCAGCACGGAGGGCTTCGAGCTCTCAATCCTTCGAAGCAGCTCCCTCCTCGAGTTGGCAAACCTTGGAATTTACATTAGCCAAATCCCCTCTTAACTTCTCGGCTTCCTCGACAATCCGAGCTGGGATCTATACTTAAGGTCCATAGACCGGATAATATCGTTCGTCTACTAGTACTAAAGCAGTAGTAGTAGTATAGTTAGGGGTCGAACACAAGGACTCAAAGAAACACACAATATATTATGTAGATTCGAATTAAGCTAAACAAATGGATGTAATTGAAAGCAGAACGTAAACTAAAAGTGTTGTAATTCAATGGAGGAAAATATAGGCTCATGGTATTTCTCAGGAAACCAATAAATGCAGATAAACTAACTAGCAGGATTCAGATTTAGCGCGGTTCTTGAAATCAAATCACTAAAATATAATTAATCAACTGTCGTTGCGAGAATTATCAAAATCTAAATACTAGGAATTCCAAATCTCTTTGTGAATCCTAAAGTTTAAATCAGCTTTAAAGTTCAGGTTTGATATGTTCACAAATCAATTAAACCAAATCTCTTTGCGAATACTCAATTTGCTCACCTAGGCTCTATCAGGTAATTAATCGCATTGTTGTGCCTAATCAATTATCCTAAGATCTAAGTTCCAGATTCGTCAACCTAGAATTAGCCTTGAGCACAACCAAAGGCGAAGAACTAATTCAGATGGTGAATCCTAAACATATAATCAACCTAGAATTCAAAGAAATCCTTATGAGAAAACCCTAAACCTAAAGTGGATTTACTCAGACATGGAGAATGAAACAATCAACATAACTGAATAAATCATCAATAAAATAATCAGAGAAAGTAAAACAAAGGTTCGAAATCTTCTCTCAGATGAACAGAGTTTCAGACTTGTCTCCCTCAAAATCTCTCTCAAAAACCAAAGTAAAATAAAGCATAGCCTAAAAGTGGTTGTAAAATCCCTATAAATAACCTAAAACACCAATTGGGGCTTCTTGTAATTATTAGAGTCTTATGGAACAAGTTGCAATTTTCCAACTCTTCATTAAAGTCACGGGTCATGTCTGCTGCGATGAGTGTCGATCGATACCAAGGAGGTATCGATCGATGCTCGACGTGAAATCGGGTACTCAGCAACACGAACTTCAGCTTTGCTCCAAACTGCTACTGAAAGCTCCAATATTTCCAATTATGCTCCAAATATGTTAAAACCTGTAAAAGACTCTAAAGGACTACATAATACTAGAAAGACTCTATAAAATGGACTTATATCATGGCTTAAAAGGGGTAAAAACCATGATATATCATTGAGCGGGAGATGAATCGGTTGAGCGCGGTGATTCTCCCGGTGAGTCGCTGCACTTGCCGCGTGTTTTCTGGGGACTTGAGGTCGATGACGGCCCGGATCTGCTTTGGGTTAGCTTTAATCCCGCGCTGCGTGATGATGTACCCGAGGAACTCTCCCGATGTGACGCCGAAGGAGCACTTGGCAGGGTTCAGCTTCATGTTATACTCGTTCAGCGTCTGGAAGCAGGACCAGAGATGAGCGACGTGGTCATCCACTACTAAGGACTTCACCAGCATGTCATCTATATAGACCTCCATGGTGCAACCGATCTGATCGGCGAACATCTTGTTGACGAGCCGCTGGTAGGTGGTTCTGGCATTCTTGAGTCCAAAGGGAATCACCTTGTAGCAGTAGGTTCCGCGGTCCGTGATAAACGCAGTTTTCTCCTGGTCGTTGGGGTGCATGGGGATCTGGTTGTATCCCGAGAAGGCGTCCATAAAGGAGAGTAGCTCGTTCCCGGTGGTGGCTTCGACGACCTGGTCGATCTGGGGAGGGGGAAGCTATCTTTTGGGCACTCCTTGTTGAGGTCGGTGAAGTCTACGCAGACACTCTATTTCCCATTCTTTTTCTTGACCACCACCGGGTTGGCTAACCAGTCCAGATACTTGACCTCGGTGATTGAGCCGGCCGCAGTCAGCTTTTCTATTTTGTCGTTGACGGCCTGCGCGCGCTCGGGACCTAGCTTCTGCCGATTCTGCTTGATCGGTCTGAAGGTTGGGTCCACGTTGAGCTCGTGACTGCAAATCGCCGGGTCGATGCTGGGCATGTCGCCTGTTGACCAAGTAAAGGTGGAGGTGTTCCGCCCTAGGAACTTAACCAGCTCTTCCTTGATGCTTTCTTCTAGGCCAGCTCCGATGCCGATGCAGCAGGTGGGGTCGCGCGGATCGATGTTGACATGGGTGACGAGATCCTGGCCTGGCAGGTCCTGGTTATTTGGTTCACCGGGCTGATGCGCATTGATTGTAAAGCAGGCCGGCGCAGCGTGACGCAGCTTGTGTTCGATGGCGAAACAAGCGCGGGAGACCCTCTGGTTACTCCTAAGAGTATACGTTCCGGCCTGGTTGGGGAACTTGAGGCACTGGTGATATGTTGAAATGTCTGCCTTCATTGAGTACAACCAGGGGGTTCCAAGAATGACGTTGTAGATCGGGGTGGTATTGAAGACGACGAACTTGACGATTTTGGTGACCCGACCTACATAGACCGGCAGTTCTATGGTGCCGATTCCATTGACGGTGTTTCCGGAAAAGCCGGTTAATGGGATTGAGAGCAGCTTGACCTCAGCTCCGTTTAGATTCATCCTAGCCAAGGTGTCCTTAAAGATGAGGTCGACCGAGCTGCCCGTATCAGCGAGGACTCTGTTGACATCGCAATCAGCCACACGAAGTTGTACGACGAGAGGGTCGTTGTGGGGTTGATGAACCCCGACCGCGTCGGCCTCGGTAAAGCAGATCCCCTTCTTACTCACGTCATGCGCGTCGATTTCTGGGCAGGAATGCCATTTTAGGGAGCCATCGGTCTTTCTCTCGTGATGTTTGATGGACCGGACCATGGTCATTCCTATCAAAGTCCACGCCGGGGGAGGCGACCTGCCCCCTTCCTGGTCTCGAGAGGGAGACCGCCGGCGACAGTCGTCGTTCTGGGCGCGGTTATCAGGTTGTCCTCGCGACCTCGGTTGTCACGCTGCTGACGTCGGTCGGCGTCCCGGGCTCGCGGGCGCAACTGCTCGGGTACGTTGATTTCCCCCCTCTGGTATTGGTTCAGCAGGACCTCTTGGAGCGCGCGGCAATGCGAGGTCGGGTGTCCCTTCCTTTGATGAAAATCGCAGAAGGCCGTCCTGTCGTATTGCTCCTCTGCCCGAGGCTCCTTATCTTTTGGCTCGTCGGGGCGCTGGTCCTTTTGATTGGTGTCACGCATATATTTTTTCCAGGACAATTTCGGCGCAGGGTTGGATAGGAGAGCAGAGTCGTGCATATGGGGAACGGCCATCGATTCACTGATGAGGAATGCGGCGGCCTGCTTTCCTTTGCTGCGTTGGTACTCCTCATCGTAATGTTAACGAGGTTCCTGATATTCGTCTTGAGGTCGTTCCTTTGGGACCGGAGCCTTGTGCGGGCACTGCTCTTTGATTCAGCTGCCTTCTCCTCCTCGAGCTCAATGTAGAGTCCGGCGCGGTGTAAGGCGTCTTCTAGCGAGGGCAGTCTATTGAGCTTCATATCATCCTTGAAGGGCGAGTCAGTCCGCAGGCCCTTCCTCAGGGCGGGAAGGGTTGATTCGTCCGTCATGTTGCTCTGTGAAGCCGTGGCCTTGAAGCGTTCGATGAAAGACCTGAGCGACTCCTTCGCTCCTTTGTTCAATGCCTAGAGGTTGGCGCTAGACGCGGACTGCCTGATATAGATAGAGTAGTGCTCGAGGAAGATGGTCGAAAGATCTCTGAAACTGTCGATGGAGTGTGTTTTCAGCCGAGTGAACCAGGTGAGGGCGGGCCCATTAAGGTTTTCCATACAAAGCTGGCAGTGGGTGGCCTCGCCGTCAGGTACTGGGCCGGGTCGGTGTTGCCTGCATACGGCGGGAGCTTGAGTTTCCCGAGGTGCTGGAGTGGGATGGATACGATCCGTCGTGTGAATGGTGTGTTTTGCGTTTCCCTCAGGACGCGGTCTATTTCTGGAGCCACACTGGTGGCTTGGTGAATCTTAGAAGACATTGCACGTATCGTTTCCTTCATAGCCTCGAACTCGGCGTCCCTGGCACGCTCCGCGCTTGCCCGTCTGGGGTGTACTTCGCTGGCAGGCCTTTCGGATTCTGTCGGTGAATCTACAAATAAATTTCTCTGGAGGCGTAGGGTATCTGCCCGGGAGATCGGTTCTCTGATCTGAACTACGGGGGATCCGGTGTTGTCTGACCGGTCGTGGGAGGCCGCTATTATGGCGAAACGTTAATCGGTGGTTCGCGTAAGCTCGTCTATCCTGGCGAGTAGAGTATGCATTACGGCGGACATAGTGGGCTGGTCCTCCGGCATCTGAGGCGTATTTCGGGCGGCTAAGCTGTCGGGTGGAGTGGACCCCTGAGCCGGAGGCGGAGTTTCGAGGGGCCGACTTTGGGGGATTGACCCTTCGGCCGCCACCTGAGCTGATGGCGAGGCTGCTGCTGCTTGGGCTGGCGGTGAGGCTGTTGTTTGAGCCGGAATCGCCTGTTCCGACAGCACTCTTAAAGGCGGGACCGTCATTGTTGTTGTGGTCGAACTGTTCCTTGCGTGTAGAAAAATATCTTAAGCCCCCCTCCTTCTAGCGCCAATTGTTGATCCAAGTGATCACGAATGACGTTTAGAGACTGATTAGGGGTTGGAAGGTGAGATTTTCGTTAATGGAATGAGTTGCTTTGACTTTCGGTCAAGTCGGGGTCGAAAGAAAAGAGATCGGGAATAGTGATGAACAGGTCAGGGACCGGATTCCTCTTATATATGATCGAAAAGGGGCAAACAGTTTATACGAACTAGTTCCGACATTCGGTGTTCTAAACGGCGTTGCTTTATTTTATTACAGAGAGGTCGGGTATAATATCTAGAAAGAGAGATAGTAATAAATGTGTGATCCCCTTTTTAAATGCATACTAAGGGGTATATATAGCGGGGGTTGACTCCCTGCTCCCCGTGATTCCGGGACCACGTGGCGCTTCCAGCCTCTTTTGCGGGTAAGGTGCCCTAAGAGGCGTTTCCTGATTTTAGGCTGAGGGGTCATGATGAGCTCGGCGCCATACTCCTACGGATATAGCATAATGTTTGGTCAACTACCTTCCACGTGTCGCTTTCCCTTAAGATCTTTGAGCAGAGTTGGCGAGATGTTGAGTTTAGCGCCATCCCCCTACCGGATAGCGTACTGTTCTGTCAACTACCTTCCACACGTCATTTTCTCCTTTGACCCCCTCTGATTAAGGTTGGTGAGATATCAGTGCGGGCCCGGGGCGCGCTCCTACGAGCTCATCAGGGTTTGAAGTTGGAGCTCGGGCTGCCAGCTTGGTGTTTCCTTTAGTCAAACGTTGACTTTTAATTGATACAATCGAGAAGGGCCTTTTCGCTGAGATGGGCCTAGCTAATCGGGAGTGCTAAGCCCACCTCCAACAGTGCCTCTCAAGTATCAACAACAACAATTTGCTCAACGATGGACCAAACCTCACAATCTTCTTCTTCAGCCACTATCCGGCTTGGTGGTCGAGCCATCGACCATTATAACCCAATCATACGTGACGGCCAGAGACTGACTCGTCCACCTTCTCCAAACCCTATTTCCTCATATCATCTTCTTCTTCTTCTACTTATTATACTCCCCTTAAGACTAGATTATGTCTAGAGAGCAGTGAGCAAAAACGTGTTGCAAAGAAGAAGAGCAAGAAAGGTGACTGTGATGGTGGTAAGTCACCGATTGGTTGTTTTAGTAATGACATCCATCAGGGTTCTTCAAGGTACTTATTGAGCAACCCGGTTTTCTTTGATGGGTTTGTGGATTCCAACCCGATTTCATTACCTATTGAAGCGGAGATAACCAAAGCTGATGATTTAGATAACTTTCATGAAGGTAGATTGTTAATAAACGCCTCAAAGTAAATTTCATCTTCTTCCTCTTTCTTGGAGAAGAAGCAACTCGATTTCTTCGACGGGTTCTTGGATTACGACCCGGATCTGTCTCCAGATAATCCTTTCTCTGAACCCACAAAAGCCTCTCCGACAGCATCTATGAACTCTCTAGAAGATAAAGATGTTTCTTCTCCGGATTTCAAATTCTCTCCTCCACAACCACCACCACCTCCTCCTCAGTCCTCGCCGCCGCTACAGGAAAAGAACCCATCTTCCGATCAAGTTAATCATCCGATCAAGTTAATCATCCACTGATTTTTGTAGTCATGAATCTATATTTAAAACCACACATATCATTTGTTCACTACAAGAAAAATGGACATTGTTATCACATGAATAATGCTATTATATGGTTATAATAACATTTTCATAAACGCTATGACTGGAGAAGGTATAATGGATTGACCCCATAGGTTATTATATAATAGCGTTGATATGGTGATATTATTTAAAATGTTGTAGCACATTTTAATGCTATACTAATTTATGTTATAACACTTTAGCTGATGACTCGCTTTTCTTCACCCTAGCTAATGCTAAATCATGTCGTGCAATTCAACAAATCCTGAGTCTATATGAAAGTGTGTCGGGCCAAGCACTTAACCTCCGGAAATCATCTACCTGTTTTGGTGCCAAAGTTCAAGGTACCACAAAAACGAGAATGAGAAATATTTTAGGGATTCACAATGAAGGAGGGGGAAATAAATATCATGGATTACCAAAACAGTTTGGATCGAAGAAAGCTGAGATGTTTCGTTTCATAACAGAGAAAGTTAAATATAGAGTCACTACTCGTCGATTTATGGATGAGAGCCATCTGAAGAACCTTAAGTGGTTGAAACCCGAGAGGCGTTGGTTCTTCACTACATCTGCTATAAATTTTATGGTGTCGCTCCCTAACGACGAGCTGACAGACATTCTCGAGGATCCTTCTCAGCTTCGTTTCGAACCTCCACCACGCCTGTTGATTCGAGCACCTGTGACTAGACGACGAGCTCCTGCGCCTGCACCTACTGCTGCTGACATTCCATCTACTTCACGACAGGGAGGACGAGCCCAGCGATCGCGAGCAGCGACCTTTTCTATCCATGCACCATCATTTTCTTCTCCTTCGGAACTTCCGATGGAGCCAGCTGCCTTTCAGAAGGTGATGATCGAGAGTATGCGGAGCATCTGGACTGCCATTTCTCGTTGCCGCTGCTTGACTGACACGGACGCTGCTCCTCCGTCTCAGCTTGGAACCTCGCAGACTCCAGTTGATCCTTCTCCCGCTGATGATCCTGATGGTGATTCAGAGGCGACAGAGGATTAGTCTTCTTATGTTTTCACGTTTGTTTTTCTTTTCTTTTCTTCTTTTTATTTTTCGTTTGTGTTGAACCTATGTCAGCTTTATTTTTGCATTTGAACTCATGCATTTATGCTTGATTATCTTGTTGCTATTAACCTATTTTTGAGTGTTCCTAACAGTGCTAACTTCTAACACTTTGGATCAATTTCCCTGGGTTAAGCAACTCGATGCCACTGATTTTAAATCAGTGTGTCGACATGTAGCTGGTGTCGATCGATACTAGTCTGTATCGATCGACACCCATCACCTTCACAGGTAAGATTTTCGATTTTCACAATCCATTTGGTTCATTTATTTTTTTCACCAAACTTAGGATAGATAACACTGGGGACAGTGTTGTTCAAGTCTAGGGGAGGTAATCGCTGACATTGTGTTTGTTTTTAGAGTCAATTTTTTTTGAGTCATTCGTTGTTTTATTGAGTCAAAACTTTGTCTGGAGACTGTGATCTTTTTCTTTAATCTATTGATCTTACCTTGCTTCTAAGTGACCATTGTTACATAATCAGTGTTAGATCGACTAATGAAAAATCCAAAGGCTGATCAGTTAACTAGAAGACACTCATGTTTCCAGCAAAGTTCTTTAAAGCATGAGCCAAATTTTTGCACTTCATTGAGGTGATTGATGTCCATAGAGCTTGATTCATCATTCATATCTGACAAATGAACCCACATGTTTAGAATAATGGTGCTTCTCTCCCTGTTACAACTTAATAAATACGATGAATTAAAAGATGAAATGATTTTCTTCTGAGTAGAGGGTTTAGAAAATTTCCAGCGATCCCATTATTCTACTTCAGAAGAAATGATGACACATAGGTGAAAGGGAGGTTAGGAAAATTTCCTGTGATACCATTATTCGCCTACACCTTTGATTACTTTTCAGGGAAGAACCGGGGATTAAGTGGCCAACACCATCAATACTCGCGTATCGAACCTTAATAAGCATATGCGAAAACATAATAAGAAATAAGTCTGGGGGAGAGAAATAATACCAGAAAGTGTGAAAAGGATGGTTCCTTGTCATGATATTGTATGGAAAAGAATCTAGAAGGTTCTTGGTATTAATCACAGCGATGAAACTGGCGAGGAAGGCTTGATTGAACGATGCTATGAAATAATGTGTGTAGTCTGGGAAACTGCGAATGTATACGGAGAAGTACGTGGTGGTTAGATCAAAAGCTGGTTAGGTGACATTTGGGTGCTTGGGAAAAGGGTCATTGCAACGTTTCAAGAACATGTGAGTCTTTATGTTTTCAAACTTCTTTCTCTTGTTTAGTCTTCTATTTGCTTGAGGGCAAGCAAAGGCTAAGTCTGGGGGAGTTGATATATCATGGTTTTTACCCCGTTTAAGCCATGATATAAGTCCGTTTATAGAGTCTTTCTACTATTTTGTAGTGGTTTAGAGTCTTTTACAGGTTTTAGCACGTTTAGAGCATAATTGGGGCTTTCTAGAGCATTTTTAATATGAGCTCATGGCCTAAGGTACAAGGCCGGGTGGTCTAGACAATTGGACTAAGGTCGCTCCTTGTCTAGGCCGGGATAGGATGGAGGCGTGGGTGGATTGATTTGGTGGCATCGGGTGGATCCTGGTTGGTATGGATCTGTTCTCCACGGTTATTGACTCTTAAAAGGCCCACAAATACATGCCAAGGGGGCTCAGGGATGGGCCGCTTCATACTTGGGTTGTGGACTTTATCTTTTGGGCCATACTTGAAATCGGGTGGATCCGGTAGTTTCTCTTCGATTGGGCTTATTTTTGGGTGAATGTCTTGAGTCTCCACAAGTCTTGGCATTGTTTCCTCTTCATGTGGATATGATGATTTGATGTCCACATCACTCCCTCTATCTTGAGAAAGTTTTGTCCTCAAAACTTGTTCTTGCGACCTCGAGTTGTCTTTAGAATGGGGTTGGACTTCCTCCGCTGATTGTTCCTTATCGATGGTGAGTGGGGGTGAGGAATGACATGGAGACAGTTTTGGTGGATCAGGCGGCCTAGGCTCCTTGGGTAGCAATGCAATGGACATCTTCGATTTTGGTGATGCTTTTGGTTCATCTACTAGTTTGATGACCGTGTCAACATTTCTTTCCACCTTTATTCCCCTCTTTTCTTCTAAGCGTGTGAGTTTTTTTATCAATATTATTGATTTCATTCTTGATATCTGAGAGCAATTTCCAAAAGACAGCCGTGTCTCCTTTATTGGTATTCATTACTCAATGGTATAAATGACACCAAGAGAAAGAATACACAAGGATTGAAAACAAAAAGAGGAATAGAAAGAAGATGATATATTTTTTTTATTTTTTTTTGAAAATCTGAACACAAATCGGAAACAAATGAAAAAAAATAATATATATATATATATATATTAAATTCTTTTAATGAGAGAAACAAATTAAAACTTCAAGTAAAACAAAGAAAACTATATATATATATATATATATATATATATATATATATTTTTTTTTTTTTTTTGATAAAAAGGAAAAAAACGAAACAGAAATGAAAACGATAGAGGATAGGAGCTTTTGAAGCTCTGACACCAAAATGATACGAGCTCACGGCCTAAGGTACAAGGCCGGGTGGTCTAGACAATTGGACTAAGGTCGCTCCTTGTCTAGGTCGGGATAGGATGGAGGCGTGGGTGGATTGATTTGGTGGCATCGGGTGGATCCTGGTTGGTATGGATCTGTTCTCCACGGTTATGGACTCTTAAGAGGCCCACAAATACATGCCAAAGGGGCTCTGGGATGGGCCGCTTTATACTTGGGTTGTGAACTTCATCTTTTGGGCCATACTTGAAATCGGGTGGATCCGGTAGTTTCTCTTCGATTGGGCCTGTTTTTGGGTGAATGTCTTGAGTCTCCGGCATTGTTTCCTCTTCATGTGGATATGATGATTTGATGTCCACATCAATTTTAGAGCAAAGCAGACATTCGTGTAGCTGAGTACCTGATTTGAAGACTTAGTATTGATCGATACTGGCTAGTATTGGTCGATACTCACTACAGCAGACACGAGTAGCGACTTAAATGAAGAATTGAGGAATTGCAAAATAGCCCATAAGTCTTTAATTATTACAAAATAGCCCATAGACTTATATATTTTTCACAACGAGAGTTGGTTAACTATATATTAGTGATTTGAGTTCAAGAACCGCGCTCAATCTGAAACCTGACTAGTTAGTTTATCTGCATTCATTGATTTTCTGAGAAATACCCTGAACCTATCTTTCTCCCAATCGAATTACAACTTGTTTAATTTACGTATTGCTTTCAATTATATGTTTTGGTTTAGCTTAACTCGAATCTATTTAATCTATTGTGTGATCTCTGTGAGTCCTTGTGTTCGACCCCTACTCTACTACAACTATTGCTTAGTACTTTTAGGGTATCAATTTGAGCATATCAAGAGTCTTCCTAATGTTTTCGTAGTCTTTTAGAGTCTTTTCAGGTTTTAGCATGTTTGGAACGTAATTGGAGAAAATGAGCCGTTTTCGGTGAAAATGAGCATATGGAGATGCATAGTCATGAAGTGACGTCAGAAGTTTGGCATTCTTTGAAGAACTTCCCACCGATGGATTGAGCTCAAATTTGGATAAAGGACAGATCACTGGATTAGATTTCATGTGGAAGTGGTTTGAGGCCATTCCAACGGTGCGATCAAACGTTATGCCAGTTTTCGTGAAGACAGTCCAGTTTGGCGAGCAGAAGAGTCGACACGCAATCAGTTATGTTGGTTGTTTCATTCTCCATATCTGAGTAGATCCATCTTAGGTTTAGGGTTTTCTCATAGGGATTTCTCTGATTGCTGATAATTGATTAGTTAGGATTCACCATCTGAATTAGTTCTTCACCATAGGTTGTTCTCAAAGCTAATTCTAGGTTGACGAATCTGGAACTTAGATATTAGGTAATCGATTAGGCACAAAAATGCAATTGAGTAATATGATAGAACCTAGGGTGAACAAATTAATTATTCGCAAAGAGATTTGGTTTAGTTGATTTGTGAACATATCAAACTCGGTATTAAGGCTGATTTATTCTTAGGAATTTGCAAAGAGATTTGGGATTCTGAAGTTGAGATTTAGATAATTCTCGCGGCGACAGTTGGTTAATTATAGCTTAGTGATTTGAGTTCAAAAACCGTGCATAACCTGAACCCTGACTAATAGGTTTGCCTGCATTCTCTTATTTCCTGAGAAATACACTGAGCGTATTTTTCTCCATCGAATTACAACTTGTTTAATTTACGTATTTGCTTTCAATTCCATTGATCACTTAACTTAATTCAACCTTTAAAATCTATTGTGTGTTTTCTTGAGTCTATGTGGATTCGATCCCTAAGTATTACACCCGACAAAGCTTTAGTACTTTTAGGGTATTAATTTGAGCTTATCAGGAGTTTTAGTTTGAGAAGATCGAGGAGAGCAAAAACACATCTTATACATCAGCAAGTCTTTGAACGATGCCGAAACGAGATACCCAACACTCGAGAAACTCGCACTTGTTGTAATCATCGCAACTCTGAAACTCCGTCCTTACTTCCAGTCCCATTCAATCGCAGTTCTCATCAACCAGCCTTTGCGAACGATCTTGCATAGTCCGACCCAATCTGGTAGGCTGACCAAATGCGCAATCGAGCTAAGCGAATATGATATCGAATTCAGAAGCAGGACCGCCATAAAATCCCAAGTTCTAGCCAATTTCCTCATCGAGCTACCACGAGAGTTGACGGTCGCCGAGCTCCCAAGAACAGAAAAATGGCTCCTTCACGTTGATGGCTCATCGTCACACCGAGGTTCAGGGGTCGCTCTAAGCCTTCAATCCCCGAAAGGTGAAATCTTGAAACAATCTTTCCGACTAGAGTTTCAGGCCTCAAACAACGAAGAAGAATATGAAGCACTTATAGCCAGACTACGATTGGCCAAGGCAATCGAAGCAAAACACATACAGGCGGTGAATACAACGCAAAGAAAGATCGCATGGATGCATATTCGAAATTGGTAAAGTAGCTCGCAGCCGAGCTCCAAACTTTCGACCTCACTAAAATACCTCATGGAGAAAATGCCTCAGCTGATGCACTCGCCGCCTTAGCATCAAACTCAAATCCTCATCTCCAACGAACCATCCTGGTCGAAAGCATGTCACGATCAAGCATGGAACCAACTGTGACCTGCTATGTAACCACACGCAAGCGCGACTATGAGATCCACCCCGCCATCGATCCCAACCAACGCAATACCAGAGATCGGCCGGTCCCTGAGCTCAGTGAGAACACCATAACCAGACATACCTTGAGCGACCCTGATCTCCGAGATAAGTCCGACGAAGACGAAGTATCAGAAGGTCTCCACGTCCCTATGGACATTGAGGCAGAAGATAAGCAAGAGGCCTAAGACCGGACTATCAAGATAAAGATGTATATCTCCGAAATGAATAGTCCCGACCGATAGATTGGCAGCTCGGCGACTTAAAATGCGATATGCCCATTACATCATTCACAATGGCGAACTCTTGCGATGGACAGCTCGGTTGTCCTTTTGAAATGTGTCGCCGGAAAAGATATTCACACAATCATGAGTAAAGTACATGACAGCGGCGGTGGAAACCATTTCGGAGGTCGTTCTTTGGCTTTAAAAATCAAGAAGGCAATCTACTATTGGCCAACTATGCTAGCGGACTGTGAGAAGTTCGTCGCTAGATGCGAGAAATACCAAAGGCATGTCCCGATGATAAATCTCCCAACCGAGTTACTCACGATGTCAACAACCTCTTACCCCTTCATATGATGGGCAATGAACATCATCGGCCCCCTCCCTATTCCACCAACCAGAAGCAATACATCTTAGTCATGACAGACTACTTTACCAAGTGGGTCGAGGCCAAATCATACCCCGAGATTCACGCTCACCACGTCGAGAAATTTTTGTGGAAATACATCATATGCAGACTTGGAGTACCATATGAGATAATCACGGATAGCATACCTCAGTTCATCTCAGCCTTATTCGGTGATTTTTGTGTTAAATGGAAAATATGGCTAAGTTTATCCACTCCGAGATACCCACCTGGAAAAGGCCAAGCTGAAGCGACTAATAAGACTATCATCGATTGCCTCAAGAAAATACTCGACACAAAGAAAGGATTTTGGGCCAAAAAACTCCATGGGGTCCTCTGGTCCCATCGCACCACACCTCCCAGTTCTATTGGGAAATCCCCCTTTTCATTAGCCTACGGCGTAGAAGCTTTATGTCCAGCCGAGCTCGATATTACTAGCATACGTCGAACAATGCTAAATAAAAATCCTGAACTTAATAGCGAGTTGCTCATTGATATGGACACACTTAAAGAACAACGCGGACAAGCACTACTCCGAATCCAGAATTATCAACACTTAGCCGCTCACTACTACAACAAAAAGGTTTGAGGACGATACTTCGAAGACGGTGACCTCGTCCTTCGCAAAGTCTCTCACAACACAAAAGAAAAGAACACCGGTAAACTCGGTGCTAATTGGGAAAGACCTTACCAGATCATGCGCATCGTTAAGCCCGGCATATACGAGCTTATGAAAATGGACGGAACTCCAATTCCGAGATCATGGAATTCAATGAACATCAAACGGTTCTACTACTAGTTCGGCAGAAGAGCTACAAAAAAAAAAAGTACCTCTATGATGTAATATGAACTACGAATGGCTTGATCCCTTTTTGAGGGTACATAGGCATCCAACACCGGGTTCAGCTGTGAATTTAATAAAAATTATTTGCTTATGCAAAGGTTTACGAAGCCGGGCTACTGAAGCTCGCCGAACTCTACAAGTTCGCACCTTTCGGAAGTCAAACCTTGATAAATTGACAACTAAATAAACCCAAGCTAACCAAGCTCGCCGAACTCTCCAGTTCGTATCTCTCCAAACCAAACTCTTTTAAATATCTGTCTAAAAGCAACTAAAATAAACCGAACCATCACAATTCGTCAAAAGGTTCACATCTTTTGATCTCGAAGCCAATGAAGCAGAATTGAGCTCTTCATTTTAAACTTAAAACTATCATTATACATTGACGTCCTGGCCAGACGATCGATACTACTCCTCAGGGATACAAATGATTATAAAGCCGAGATCCGTCTCAAAAAAGACGGGAAATTTCCCTCATTCGAACACATCCTCAGACCATCTGAACTAAAGTAAGCTGAATCATCTCGCAGTCGGATTCGATCTTATGACCCGGAGTATCCTAAGATGAGCAAATATTCGCAGTCTCATGCCGAGCTCCAGGGTTGAAGCCGAATGACACATTCTCGCAAAAACTAAGCCGATTTCACAATAATTACAAATTTGGTAATCCGATTTCTCAACAATCGCAAACTATATAAGTGATATATCATGGTTTTTACCCTATTTAGGCCATGATATAAGTCCTTTTTATAGAGTCTTTCTAGTGTTTTGTAGTATTTTAGAGTCTTTTACAGGTTATAGCACGTTTGGAGCATTATTGGAGATATTGGAGCTTTCTGGAGCATTCTGGAGCGAAGCAGAAGATCCGTGTAGCTGAGACATCAAAATCACGTGTGTATCGATCGATACCCCCTAGTATCGATCGATACCCGTCAAGGAAACACAAGGATCGCGACTTATTGAAGAGTTGAAGAATTGCAGAATTGGCCCAGAAGACTTTGATATTTACAAGATGGCCCAGAACGTGTTTTAGCTATATAATTAGGTTTTACAGCCATCTGTTTAGGCTAAGCTTTATTTTATATACTTTGATTTTACTTTGGTTTTTGAGAGACAATTCTGAATCTCCCTTCGTCCGAGATCAGATATCAAAACCTCTTGTTACTCTTTCTATTCTATTGATGATTTATTCAGTTATGTTGATTGTTTTATTCTCCATGTCTGAGTATATCCACTTTAGGTTTAGGGTTTTCTCATAAGGGTTTTCTCTGAATGCTAGGTTGATTAATTTATAGGATTCACCATCTGAATTAGTTCTTCGCTTAGGTTGTGTTCAAAGCTAATTCTAGGTTGACGAATCTGGAACTTAGATCTTAGGATAATTGATTAGGCACGACAGTGCTATTAATTACCTGATAGAACCTAGGTGAGCAAATTGATTATTCGCAAAGAGATTTGGTTTAATTGATTTGTGAACATATCAAACTTGGTATTAAAGCTGATTTAGAATTTAGGATTCGCAAAGAGATTTGGAATTCCTAGTATTTAGATTTAGATAATTCTCGCAACGACAGTTGGTTAACTATACCTTAGTGATTTGAGTTCAAAAACTGCGCTAAATCTGAATCATGTTAGTTAGTTTATCTGCATTCATTTATTTCCTGAGAAATACCCTGAGCCTATCTTTCTCCAATTGAATTACAACTCTTTTAATTTCTGCACTGCTTTCAATTTCATCTCTTGGCTTAGCTTAATTCGATACTATACAATCTATTGTGCATCTCTATGAGTCTTTGTGGTTCGACCCCTAGCTATATTACAACTACTGCTTTAGTACTGTTAGGGTATTAATTTGAGCATATCAAATTTGGCGCCAAATTTGAGCATATCAAATTTGGCGCCGAATGACACATTCTCGCAAAAACTAAGCCGATTTCACAATAATTGCAAATTTGGTATGCCGATTTCTCAACAATCGCAAACTATATAAGCCGATTTCTTAACAATCGTAAACCTATAAGTCGATCTCCAAAGGATGGCCGATCTCTAGTTTATCGAAAGCCGAGTTCAACTAATGCGCACTGGTTAAGACCGTATTAAGTACGACACTAATTATGGAATATTAGCGAATTCGAGAAAATTGTATCATTTTACAATTATATAAAGAAAACTCGCACGAACCAAAATAATTAATCCAAAGTCAAAATCGACTAAGTTAGAACTCATTATATTCCTTAGGGAAAGGTTTAAAAGCCCCATCGGGCAAACATAGTACGTATTACAAAAAAATGTTTCCAAGGGAAGTTCAAAGCCTCATCAGGCATAAAAAAAAGGAGAAAAGAAAGAGAAGGAAACTTAAGGAGACTCGCTGTCCCTAAGCTCCTTAGACATCTCTGGACCGATGATCGAAGCCATTGACACCCATTCATCAATATTGGCGGGCACCACGGTTCCAACATCACCGAGATGGGGACCCGGAGGAATGTCGTTGAAAGAGATCGGGGATATCTTGAAATCATCCTCTTCAAGCTCTATAAGCTCCAAAGACTGCATCTCAGTCGTCATTTCTTTCTCCACGGTCGTGTAGTGATCAAGCGTCTCCGGAGGAATAAGCGTCCCTCTACTCACAAGCCGATCCAACCACTTCGTCGTGCATGTGACTTGACTAAAAAACGACCTGCATTTTATTGGCCGCCTCGAGCTGGTCGATGTAGCCCTTATCTTTTCAAGACGGTCATTCACCTTATCCCCCATCTCCTTCCGGAGGCCCCTCTCCAGCGACCCAAACATCCTGAGATGCCCTTAGCCTCTTCCTCTTAGCCTTACCCTCGATTTCAACCTTCCGTTTTTCGATAGTCATATGGCTAAGAGCGTTATTTGCATCGAGCACCTCGGCCTTCATCTTCTAATTCTCAGCACGGAGGGCTTCGAGCTCTCAATCCTTCGCAGCAGCTCCCTCCTCGAGTTGGCAAACCCTGGCATTTACGTTAGCCAAATCCCCTCTTAACTTCTCGGATTCCTCGACAATCCGTGCTGGGATCTATACTTAAGGTCCATAGACCGGATAATATCGTTCGTCTGCGCTTTGACCTAAAAAGAAAAGCAATTAGACAACACAAAAAATATATACATAAAGACGAAAATAATCTTTTAGAGCAACAGCTCACATGGGCCTTTGACCGAACAATTTCCAAATACTTCTTCTTCTCCGAGAGGTCATCTAGTGTTGGAAGACCGCGGCCACCGAGCTTGAATTGACGAAACAGATCGGCACAGGACGATGTGTCGTTTATCAGAGGCGAGTCCGTACTATAATTAAAGAGTACGGCATTGACATTTCTCGCAACAAGAGACTGGGACGACCTTGGGAGGAACATCGTCATCACTCCGGACAGAGTGGAGTATAGAGTCTTCAAGGATGGCCGAATAATTTGGGATGAATAGAAAATTCCGTCGAGGCGGCATTCTGGGTGAAGATTCTCGAGGAGTTGTGCAAGCATAACAAATCTGAGAAACAGATCGAATAAAACTAAAATCCTTTTACTTAAAGAATTTTGGGACTAACCAGTATTGGAATGCTATGATCTGCTCTTTGCAAAGTCAGCTCGATGGATATCTTGCCAGCGAATTCTCTCTAACTCCCTAAACCGATCTGCAATCGCCTTCCAATGATCGGAGATACGGCGATAAGTAGTGTTCCGAACTACAAGAACAAAAAAACGTATTAAAAGAAAAGTAAAATACGCGGCCTTTGTAACAGTATATAAGTCCGTTTTATAGTGTCTTTCTACTATTTTGTAGTGGTTAGAGTCTTTTACAGGTTTTAGCACATTTAGAGCATAATTGGAGATTTCAGGAGCATTTTGGAGCAAAGCAGACATTCGTGTAGCTGAGTACCCGATTTGAAGCCTTAGTATTGATCGATACTGGCTAGTATCGGTCGATACTCACTGCAACAGACACGAGTCGCGACTTAAATGAAGAATTGAGGAATTGCAAAATAGCCCATATGTCTTTAATTATTACAATAAACCCCATAACGTGTTTTAGCATTATGATTAGGTTTTTCAGCCACTTTGATGGCTAGGCTTTCATTAATCTTGATTCTACTTTTGTTTTTGGAGAGACAACTCTGAACTCTTGTTTTCTATTGTTTTCTTTGATGATCTATTCAATCATGTTGTTTTCATTCTCCATGTCTGAGTAGATCCACTTTAGGTTCAGGGTTCTCATAAGGGTTTTCTCTGAATGCTAGATTGATTAGTTGATTAGGATTCACCATCCGAATTAGTTTTTCGCCTTAGGTTGTGTTCAAAGCTAATTCTAGGTTGACGAATCTGGAACTTAGATCTTAGGATAATTGATTAGGCACGAGAGTGCAATTAATTACCTAATAGTACTTAGGGTGAGTAAAATAACTATTCGCAAAGAGATTTGGTTTAGTTGTTTTGTGAACAAATCAAACTTGAACTAAAAGTTGGTTTAGACTTTAGTATTCGCAAAGAGATTTGGAATTCTAGGATTTAGACTTATATATTTTTCGCAACGAGAGTTGGTTAACTATATCTTAGTGATTTGAGTTCAAGAGCCGCGCTCAATCTGAATCCTGACTAGTTAGTTTATCTGCATTCATTGATTTTCTGAGAAATACCCTGAACCTATCTTTCTCCCAATCGAATTACAACTTGTTTAATTAACGTATTGATTTCAATTACATATTTTGGTTTAGCTTAACTCGAATCTATTTAATCTATTGTGTGATCTCTATGAGTCCTTGTGTTCGACCCCTACTTTACTACAACTACTGCTTAGTACTTTTAGGGTATCAATTTGAGCATATCAAAAGTCTTCCTAGTGTTTTCGTAGTCTTTTAGGGTCTTTTCAGGTTTTAGCATGTTTGGAACGTAATTGGAGAAAATGAGCCGTTTTGGGTGAAAATGAGCATATGGAGATGCATAGTCATGCCAAGAAGTCAGAAGTTTGGTATTCTTTGAAGAACTTCCCACCGATGGATTGAGCTCAAATTAGGATAAAGGACAGATCACTGGATTATCTTTCATGTGGAAGTGGTTTGAGGCCATTCCAACGGTGCGATCGAAAGTTATACCAGTTTTTGTGAAGACAGTCCAGTTTGGCGAGAAGAAGAGTCGACACGCAATCAGTAATGTTGATTGTTTCATTCTCCATGTCTGAGTAGATCCATCTTTGGTTTAGGGTTTTCTCATAGGGATTTCTCTGATTGCTGATAATTGATTAGTTAGGATTCACCATCTGAATTAGTTCTTCACCATAGGTTGTTCTCAAAGCTAATTCTAGGTTGACGAATCTGGAACTTAGATCTTAGATAATCGATTAGGCACGGAAATGCAATTGAGTAATCTGATAGAACCTAGGGTGAACAAATTAATTATTCGCAAAGAGATTTGCTTTAGTTGATTTGTGAACATATCAAACTCGGTATTAAGGCTGATTTATTCTTAGGAATTTCAAAGATATTTGGGATTCTGAATTTGAGATTTAGATAATTCTCGCAACGACAGTTGGTTATTTATAGCTTAATTATTTGAGTTCAAGAACCATGCAAAACCTGAACCCTGACTAGTTGGTTTGCTTGCATTCTCTTATTTCCTGAGAAATACCCTGAGCCTATTTTACTCCATCGAATTACAACTTGTTTAATTTACGTATTTGCTTTCAATTCCATTTATCACTTAGCTTAATTCAACCTTTAAAATCTATTGTGTGTTTTCTTGAGTTTATGTGGATTCGATCCCTAAGTATTACAATCGACAAAGATTAAGTACTTTTAGAGTATTAATTTGAGCTTATCATGAGTTTTAGTTTGAGAAGATCGAGGAGAGCAAAAACACATCTTATACATCTGCAAGTCTTTGAACGATGCCGAAACGAGATACCCAACACTCGAGAAACTCGCACTAGTTGTAATCATCGCAACTCAGAAACTTCGTCCTTACTTCCACTCCCATTCAATCGCAGTTCTCATCAACCAGTCTTTGCGAACGATCTTGCATAGTCCGACCCAATCTGGTAGGCTGACCAAATGCGCAATCGAGCTAAGCGAATATGATATCGAATTCAGAAGCAGGACCGCCATAAAACCCCAAGTTCTAGCCGATTTCCTCATCGAGCTACCACGAGAGTTGACGGTCGCCGAGCTCCCAAGAACAGAAAAATGGCTCCTTCACGTTGATTGCTCATCGTCACACCGAGGTTCAGGGGTCGCTCTACGCCTTCAATCCCCGAAAGGTGAAATCTTGAAACAATCTTTCCGACTAGAGTTTCAGGCCTCAAACAACGAAGAAGAATATGAAGCACTTATAGCTGGACTACGATTGGCCAAGGCTATCGAAGCAAAACACATACAGGCGTTCTGCGATTCGCAACTCATCCCCAGCCAATTCAGCGGTGAATCCAACGCAAAGAAAGATCGCATGGATGCATATTCAAAATTGGTAAAGGAGCTCGCAGCCGAGCTCCAAACTTTCGACCTCACTAAAATACCTCATGGAGAAAATGCCCCAGCTGATGCACTCGCCGCCTTAGCATCAAACTCAAATCCTCATCTCCAACGAACCATCCTTGTCGAAAGCATGTCACTATCAAGCATGGAACCAACTGTGACCTGCAATGTAACCAAACGCAAGCGCGACTACGAGATCCATCCCGCCATCGATCCCAACCAACGCAAAACCAGAGATCGGCCGGTCCCTGAGCTCAGTGAGAACACCAAAACCAGACATACCTTGAGCGACCCTGATATCCGAGATAAGTCCGACGAAGACGAAGTATCAGAAGGTCTCCACGTCCCTATGGACATTGAGGCAGAAGATAAGCAAGAGCCCAAAGACTGGACTATCAAGATAAAGATGTACATCTCCGAAATTAACTGTCCCGACCGATTGATGGGTAGCTTGACGACTTAAAATGCGATATGCCCATTACATCATTCACAATGGCGAACTCTTGCGATGGAGCGCCTCGGTTGTCCTTTTGAAATGTGTCGCCGGAAAAGATATTCACACAATCATGAGTAAAGTACATGACAGCGACGGTGGAAACCATTTCGGAGGTCGTTCTTTGGCTTTAAAAATCAAGAAGGTAAGCTACTATTAGCCAACTATGCTAGCGGACTGTGAGAAGTTCGTCGCCAGATGCGATAAATACGAAAGGCATGTCCCGATGATAAATCTCCCAACCGAGTTACTCACGATGTCAACAACCCCTTACCCCTTCATATGATGGGCAATGAACATCATCGAACACCTCCCTATTCCACCAACCAGAAGCAATACATCTTAGTCATGACAGACTACTTTACCAAGTGGGTCGAGGCCGAATCCTACCCCGAGATTCACGCTAACCACGTCGAGAAATTTGTGTGAAAATACATCATATGCAGACCTGGAGTTCCATATGAGATAATCACGGATAGCATACCTCAGTTCATCTCAGCCTTATTCGGTGATTTTTTGTGTTAAATGGAAAATATGGCTAAGTTTCTCCACTCCGAGATACCCACCTCGAAAAGGCCAAGCTAAAGCGACTAATAAGACTATCATCGATGGCCTCAAGAAAATACTCGACACAAAGAAAGGATTTTGGGCCGACAAACTCCATGGAGTCCTCTGGTCCCAACGCACCACACCTCGCAGTTCTATTGGGAAATCCCCCTTTTCCTTAGCCTACGGTGTAGAAGCTTTATGTCCAGCCGAGCTCGATATTCCTGGCATACGTCGAACAATGCTAAATCAAAATCCTGAACTTAATAGCGAGTTGCTCCTTGATAATCTGGACACACTTGAAGAACAACGCGGACAAGCACTACTCCGAATCCAGAATTATCAACACTTAGCCGCTCACTACTACAACAAAAAGGTTCGAGGACGACACTTCGAAGACGGTGACCTCGTCCTTCGCAAAGTTTCTCACAACACAGAAGAAAAGAACACCGGCAAACTCGGTGCTAACTGGGAAAGACCTTACCAGATCATGCGCGTCGTTAAGCCCGACGTCTACGAACTTATGAAAATGGACGGAACTCCAATTCCGAGATCATGGAATTCAATGAACGTCAAACGGTTCTACTACTAGTTCGGCAGAAGAGCTAAAAACAAAAAAGTACCTCTATGATGTAATATGAACTACGAATGGCTTGATCCCTTTTTTGAGGGTACATAGGCATCCAACACCAGGTTCAGCTGTGAATTTAATAAAAAATATTTGCTTATGCAAAGTTTTACGAAGCCGAGCTACTGAAGCTCGCCGAACTCTACAAGTTCGCACCTTTCGGAAGTCAAAGCTTGATAAATTGACAACTAAATAAACCCGAGCTAACCAAGCTCGCGGAACTCTCCAGTTCGTATCTCTCCAAACCAAACTCTTTTTGACATCTGTCTAAAAGCAACTAAAATAAACCGAGCCATCACAATTCGTCAAAAGGTTCACATCTTTTGATCTCGAAGCCAATGAAGCAGAATTGAGCTCTTCATTTTAAACTTAAAACCATCATGGTTTCATACATTGACGTCCTGGCCAGACAATCGATAGTACTCCTCAGGTATACAAATGATTATAAAGCCGAGATCCGTCTCGTAAAAGCCGGGACATTTCCCGCATTCGAACACATCCTCGGACCATCTGAACTAAAGTAAGCTGAATCATCTCGCAGTCGGAGTCGATCTTAGGACCCGGAGTATCCTAAGATGAGCAAATATTCGCAGTCTCATGCCGAGCTCCAGGGTTGAAGCCGAATGACACATTCTCGCAAAAACTAAGACGATTTCACAATAATTGCAAATTTGGTAAGCCGATTTCTCAACAATCGTAAACTATATAAGCCGATTTCTCAACAATCACAAACCTATAAGCCGATCTCCAAAGGATGGCCGATCTCTAGTTGATCGAAAGCCGAGTTCAACTAATGCGCACTGGTTAAGACCGTATTAAGTACGACACTAATTATGGAATATTAGCCAATTCAAGAAGATTGTATCATTTTACAATTATATAACGAAAACTCGCACGAAACAAAATAATTAATCCAAAGTCAAAATCGACTAAGTTAGAACTCATTATATTCCTTAGGGAAAGGTTTAAAAGCCCCATCGGGCAAACATAGTACGTATTACAAAAAAATGTCTCCAAGGGAAGTTCAAAGCCTCATCAGGCATAAAAAAAAAGGAGAAATGAAAGAGAAGGAAACTTAAGGAGACTCGCGGTCCCTAAGCTCCTCAGACATCTCTGGACCGATGATCGAAGCCATTGACACCCATTCATCAATATTGGCGGGCACCTCGGTTCCAATAGCACCGAGATGGGTACCCGGAGGAATGTCGTTGAAAGAGATCAGGGATATCTTCAAATCATCCTCTTCAAGCTATGTAAGCTCTAAAGACTGCATCTCAGTCGTCATTTCTTTCTCCACGGTCGTGTAGTGATCAAGCGTCTCTGGAGGAATAAGCGTCCCTCTACTCACAAGTCGATCCAAGCACTTCGTCGTGCATGTGACTTGACTGAAAACAACATGCATTTTATTGGCCGCCTCGAGCTGGTCGATGTAGCCCTTATCTTTTCAAGACGGTCATTCACCTTATCATCCATCTCCTTCCGGAGGCCCCTCTCCACGGCCACCCAAGCATCCTGAGATGCCCTTAGCCTCTTCCTCTTAGCCTTACCCTCGCCTTCCGTTTTTCGATGGTCATATGGCTAAGAGCGTTATTTGCATCGAGCACCTCGGCCTTCATCTTCTAATTCTCAGCACGGAGGGCTTCGAGCTCTCAATCCTTCGAAGCAGCTCCCTCCTCGAGTTGGCAAACCTTGGAATTTACATTAGCCAAATCCCCTCTTAACTTCTCGGCTTCCTCGACAATCCGAGCTGGGATCTATACTTAAGGTCCATAGACCGGATAATATCGTTCGTCTGCGCTTTGACCTAAAAAGAAAAGCAATTATACAACACAAAAATATATACATAAACACGAATATAATCTTTTAGAGCAACAACTCACATGGGCCTTTGACCGAACAAGTTCCAAATACTTCTCCTTCTCCGGGAGGTCGTCTAGTGTTGGAAGACCGCAGCCACCGAGATTGAATTGACGAAACATCTTGGCACAGGACGATGTGTCGTTGATCAGAGGCGAGTCCGTACTATAATTAAAGAGTACGGCATTGCCATTTCTCGTAGCAAGAGACTGGGACGACCTTGGGAGGAACATCGTCATCACTCCGGACCGAGGGGAGTATAGAGTCGTCAAGGATGGTGAATAATTTGGGATTAATAGAAAATTCCGTCGAGGCGGCATTCTGGGTGAAGATTCTCGAGGAGTTGTGCAAGCATAACAAATCTGAAAAACAGATCGAATAAAACTAAAATCCTTTTACTTATAGAATTTTGGGACTAACAAGTATTGGAATGCTACGATTTGCTCTTTGCAAGGTCAGCTCGGTGGATATCTCGCCAGAGAATTCTCCCTAACTCCCTAAACCGATCTGCAATCGCCTTCCAATGATCGGAGATACGGCGATAAGTAGTGTTCCGAACTACAAGAACAAAAAAACGTATTAAAAGAAGAGTAAAATACGCGGCATTTGTAACAGGACGAATAATTACAAATATTTTGGTTCCATGTTCTCCTATAACCAATGCCCGAGGTGGACACAAGAGCGGGGTCAACTTTGACGAAAAAGTATTTCGTCTCCCAATCCTGAATTTTGTTGGGTTTCGGGTCAGCGATTATGTCGTAGCTTTATATTCGTCAAAAAATACCCAGGTTTGGCCTCAGCTATATTAACCGAGGTGAGTTTTTCAAACATCCGAGCAGTGACCGGAATGCCAAATTCAGCTCCCAAAGAGAGGAGCCCCGTTATGTTAACCATACTTATCGGGTAAAGCTGGAAAATCGCGGCATTCCACCTTTTACAGAAGTCAAAAAGTATGTCGGGAAGGGAAAATTGAGCCCGTTCAAAAACAAATATGCCCATTTGGAGCATCCCATGGTCGTTGGTGACTATCTGGAATCATAACATTTAATGTACCCGAGAAAGGGAGGGACCCCACCAGCTCGTCAATCCCATCTATCGATAAGCAAGTCGGCTCGATAGTTAGTGGCCGCACTTCCAGAGGAATCAACGGAACCTGAGGTTTTCCTTCTAAGTTGCCCTCCAAAGGATTGTTCGGGACAACATCTAGACCTGATGCCCCAACTTTTTCATGGGCACGGATCCTATCCTCCTCATCAAGTTGAGAAGCAATAGATGTGTCACGTCGGATCTGCTAATCTTCCATCCTTTTTCGTTCAGTATCCAACTCCCTCTCCAGCTCGGCAGCGATCTCCGCATCGCAGTTAAACATGAGGAGGACGGACCCGAGGTCGGAGATTACTCGATTTGGCTGTATCATCGCCAACTTGCCTAGACAAGAAGAGCCTCTCCACATTGACAAGTGGAGACTCGTCAGCTACAGGTATATCATTGCCAACACCATCTCCTCGATCCATATGTATCGGCCTATTAATATTCACCGTCGAAGCGTCTTTGAGCTTCAGTTCCGTCATTATCCCGGTCGTGAAGACCAGTAACTTGTGTCCAAGACGGAGTGGCAGCATGAACTCTTGCGCGGCGCGAATTGCGACGAACTAGTGGAGGAACATCTACTTGGCCTTCCATCACTAAAATCTACGATTGAGATACTCGACAAGAGGGGAACCGTGCAGATTAGAGGAAGAGTCGCGAAGAATGAAGAGGAAATTGCAGGAAATTAACCAGAGAATCACAAGAAGCAGACGAGAGCGGCTCGGAACCCAAATATCTTCAAAGAAATCAAAGGAATTCGCCGTAGAGATCGTCGAAATCCGATTACAAAATTCGATAATTAAGCAAAACCCTAGAAAGATGAAATCAATAATTAGAGAGAGAAAATAAGAAATGGGTTACCTTTATGAGCAGAGAAATGGGGAAAACCGAAGAGTCAAGGGAATATATAGAGAGAAAAATAATCATGACAAAATCCCTCGATTCCCGCAACAGTTAAAGAAACTGAAGCGACATGTCTTGTCAGAGAAGGCTCGCTGAACTCAAAAATTCGCCGAGGTCATTCATCAAAAGAAATAGGCTTAAAACCGTCAAGACAAAGATACCGATCTCAGTTTGATATGCTCAAATTAATACCCTAACAGTACTAAAGCAGTTTTGATACCCTAAATTAATACCCTAAATTAATACCCTAACAGTACTATACCGATCTTAGTTTTGATATGCTCAAAACCTGAACCCTGACTAGTTGGTTTGCTTGCATTCTCTTATTTCCTGAGAAATATCCTGAGCCTATTTTCCTCCATCGAATTACAACTTGTTTAATTTACGTATTTGCTTTCAATTCCATTGATCACTTAGCTTAATTCAACCTTTAAAATCTATTGTGTGTTTTCTTGAGTTTATGTGGATTCGATCCCTAAGTATTACAATCGACAAAGATTTAGTACTTTTAGAGTATTAATTTGAGCTTATCATGAGTTTTAGTTTGAGAAGATCGAGGATAGCAAAAACACATCTTATACATCAGCAAGTCTTTGAACGATGCCGAAACGAGATACCCAACACTCGAGAAACTCGCACTAGTTGTAATCATCGCAACTCACAAACTCCGTCCTTACTTCCAGTCCCATTCAATCGCAGTTCTCATCAACCAGCCTTTGCGAACGATCTTGCATAGTCCGACCCAATCTGGTAGGCTGATCAAATGCGCAATCGAGCTAAGCGAATATGATATCGAATTCAGAAGCAGGACCGCCATAAAACCCCAAGTTCTAGCTGATTTCCTCATAGAGCTACCACGAGAGTTGACGGTCGCCGAGCTCCCAAGAACAGAAAAATGGCTCCTTCACGTTGATTGCTCATCGTCACACCGAGGTTCAGGGGTCGCTCTACGCCTTCAATCCCCGAAAGGTGAAATCTTGAAACAATCTTTCCGACTAGAGTTTCAGGCTTCAAACAACGAAGAAGAATACGAAGCACTTATAGTTGGACTACGATTGGCCAAGGTAATCGAAGCAAAACACATACAGGCGTTCTGCGATTCACAACTCATCGCCAGCCAATTCAGCGGTGAATCCAACGCAAAGAAAGATCGCATGGATGCATATTCAAAATTGGTAAAGGAGCTCGCAGCCGAGCTCCAAACTTTCGACCTCACTAAAATACCTCATGGAGAAAATGCCCCAGCTGATGCACTCGCCGCCTTAGCATCAAACTCAAATCCTCATCTCCAACGAACCATCCTTGTCGAAAGCATGTCACTATCAAGCATGGAACCAACTGTGACCTGCAATGTAACCAAACGCAAGCGCGACTACGAGATCCATCCCGCCATCGATCCCAACCAACGCAAAACCAGAGATCGGCCGGTCCCTGAGCTCAGTGAGAACACCAAAACCAGACATACCTTGAGCGACCCTGATCTCCGAGATAAGTCCGACGAAGACGAAGTATCAGAAGGTCTCCACGTCCCTATGGACATTGAGGCAGAAGATAAGAAGAGCCCAAAGACTGGACTATCAAGATAAAGATGTACATCTCCGAAATTAAATGTCCCGACCGATAGATGGGTAGCTTGACGACTTAAAATGCGATATGCCCATTACATCATTCACAATGGCGAACTCTTGCGATAGAGCGCCTCGGTTGTCCTTTTGAAATGTGTCGCCGGAAAAGATATTCACACAATCATGAGTAAAGTACATGACAGCGAAGGTGGAAACCATTTCGGAGGTCGTTCTTTGGCTTTAAAAATCAAGAAGGCAAGCTACTATTAGCCAACTATGCTAGCGGACTGTGAGAAGTTCGTCGCCAGATGCGATAAATACGAAAGGCATGTCCCGATGATAAATCTCCCAACCGAGTTACTCACGATGTCAACAACCCCTTACCCCTTCATATGATGGGCAATGAACATCATCGACCCCCTCCCTATTCCACCAACCAGAAGCAATACATCTTAGTCATGACAGACTACTTTACCAAGTGGGTCGAGGCCGAATCCTACCCCGAGATTCACGCTAACCACGTTGAGAAATTTGTGTGAAAATACATCATATGCAGACCTGGAGTACCATATGAGATAATCACGGATAGCATACCTCAGTTCATCTCAGCCTTATTCGGTGATTTTTTGTGTTAAATGGAAAATATGGCTAAGTTTCTCCACTCCGAGATACCCATCTCGAAAAGGCCAAGCTAAAGCGACTAATAAGACTATCATCGATGGCCTCAAGAAAATACTCGACACAAAGAAAGGATTTTGGGCCGACAAACTCCATGGAGTCCTCTGGTCCCAACGCACCACACCTCGCAGTTCTATTGGGAAATCCCCCTTTTCCTTAGCCTACGGCGTAGAAGCTTTATGTCCAGCCGAGCTCGATATTCCTTGCATACGTCGAACAATGTTAAATCAAAATCATGAACTTAATAGCGAGTTGCTCCTTGATACTCTGGACACACTTGAAGAACAACGCGGACAAGCACTACTCCGAATCCATAATTATCAACACTTAGCCGCTCACTACTACAACAAAAAGGTTCGAGGACGACACTTCGAAGACGGTGACCTCGTCCTTCGCAAAGTTTCTCACAACACAGAAGAAAAGAACACCGGCAAACTCGGTGCTAACTGGGAAAGACCTTACCAGATCATGCGCGTCGTTAAGCCCGACGTCTACGAACTTATGAAAATGGACGGAACTCCAATTCCGAGTTCATGGAATTCAATGAACGTCAAACGGTTCTACTACTAGTTCGGCAGAAGAGCTAAAAACAAAAAAAGTACCTCTATGATGTAATATGAACTATGAATGGCTTGATCCCTTTTTCAGGGTATATAGGCATCCAACACCAGGTTCAGCTGTGAATTTAATAAAAAATATTTGCTTATGCAAAGTTTTACGAAGCCGAGCTACTGAAGCTCGCCGAACTCTACAAGTTCGCACCTTTCGGAAGTCAAACCTTGATAAATTGACAACTAAATAAACCCGAGCTAACCAAGCTCGCCGAACTCTCCAGTTCGTATCTCTCCAAACCAAACTCTTTTAGACATCTGTCTAAAAGCAACTAAAATAAACCGAACCATCACAATTCGTCAAAAGGTTCACATATTTTGATCTCGAAGCCAATGAAGCATAATCGAGCTCTTCATTTTAAACTTAAATCCATCATGGTTTCATACATTGACGTCCTGGCCAGACAATCGATAGTACTCCTCAGGTATACAAATGATTATAAAGCCGAGATCCGTCTCGTAAAAGCCGGGACATTTCCTGCATTCGAACACATCCTCGGACCATCTGAACTAAAGTAAGCTGAATCATCTCGCAGTCGGAGTCGATCTTAGGACCCGGAGTATCCTAAGATGAGAAAATATTCGCAATCTCATGCCGAGCTCCAGGGTTGAAGCCGAATGACTCATTCTCGCAAAAACTAAGACGATTTCACAATAATTGCAAATTTGGTAAGCCGATTTCTCAACAATCGTAAACTATATAAGCCTATTTCTCAACAATCACAAACCTATAAGTCGATCTCCAAAGGATAGCCGATCTCTAGTTGATCGAAA
Source organism: Eutrema japonicum (assembly GCA_030161315.1). Classification (NCBI taxonomy): domain Eukaryota; kingdom Viridiplantae; phylum Streptophyta; class Magnoliopsida; order Brassicales; family Brassicaceae; genus Eutrema; species Eutrema japonicum. Next base: position 26,277,737 of record BSQW01000007.1, read on the forward strand.
TCCGGGTTCAACTAATGCGCACTGGTTAAGACCGTATTAAGTACGACACTAATTATGGAATATTAGCCAATTCAAGAAGATTGTATCATTTTACAATTATATAACGAAAACTCGCACGAAACAAAATAATTAATCCAAAGTCAAAATCGACTAAGTTAGAACTCATTATATTCCTTAGGGAAAGGTTTAAAAGCCCCATCGGGCAAACAGAGTACGTATTACAAAAAAATGTCTCCAAGGGAAGTTCAAAGCCTCATCAGGCATAAAAAAAAGGAGAAATGAAAGAGAAGGAAACTTAAGGAGACTCGCGGTCCCTAAGCTCCTCAGACATCTCTGGACCGATGATCGAAGCCATTGACACCCATTCATCAATATTGGCGGGCACCTCGGTTCCAATAGCACCGAGATGGGTACCCGGAGGAATGTCGTTGAAAGAGATCAGGGATATCTTCAAATCATCCTCTTCAAGCTATGTAAGCTCTAAAGACTGCATCTCAGTCGTCATTTCTTTCTCCACGGTCGTGTAGTGATCAAGCGTCTCTGGAGGAATAAGCGTCCCTCTACTCACAAGCCGATCCAAGCACTTCGTCGTGCATGTGACTTGACTGAAAACGACATGCCTTTTATTGGCCGCCTCGAGCTGGTCGATGTAGCCCTTATCTTTTCAAGACGGTCATTCACCTTATCCTCCATCTCCTTCCGAAGGCCCCTCTCCACGGCCACCCAAGCATCCTGAGATGCCCTTAGCCTCTTACTCTTAGCCTTACCCTCGATTTCAACCTTCCGTTTTTCGATGGTCATATGGCTAAGAGCGTTATTTGCATCGAGCACCTCGGCCTTCATCTTCTAATTCTCAGCACGGAGGGCTTCGAGCTCTCAATCCTTCGAAGCAGCTCCCTCCTCGAGTTGACAAACCTTGGAATTTACATTAGCTAAATCCCCTCTTAACTTCTCGGCCCTTCTCGACAATCCAAGCTGGGATCTATACTTAAGGTCCATAGACCGGATAATATCGTTCGTCTGCGCTTTGACCTAAAAAGAAAAGCAATTATACAACACAAAAAATATATACATAAAGACGAAGATAATCTTTTAGAGCAACAACTCACATGGGCCTTTGACCGAACAAGTTCCAAATACTTCTCCTTCTCCGGGAGGTCGTCTAGTGTTGGAAGACCGCGGCCACCGAGGTTGAATTGACGAAACATCTTGGCACAGGACGATGTGTCGTTGATCAGAGGCGAGTCCGTACTATAATTAAAGAGTACGGCATTGCCATTTCTCGTAGCAAGAGACTGGGACGACCTTGGGAGGAACATCGTCATCACTCCGGACCGAGGGGAGTATAGAGTCGTCAAGGATGGTGAATAATTTGGGATGAATAGAAAATTCCGTCGAGGCGGCATTATGGGTGAAGATTCTCGAGGAGTTGTGCAAGCATAACAAATCTGAAAAACAGATCGAATAAAACAAAAATCCTTTTACTTATAGAATTTTGGGACTAACAAGTATTGGAATGCTACGATTTGCCCTTTGCAAGGTCAGCTCGGTGGATATCTCACCAGAGAATTCTCCCTAACTCCCTAAACCGATCTGCAATCGCCTTCCAATGATCGGAGATACGGCGATAAGTAGTGTTCCGAACTACAAGAACAAAAAAACGTATTAAAAGAAGAGTAAAATACGCGGCATTTGTAACGGGACGAATAATTACCAATATTTTGGTTCCATGTTCTCCTATAACCAATGCCCGAGGTGGAAACAAGAGTGGGGTCAACTTTGACGAAAAAGTATTTCGTCTCCCAATCCTGAATTTTGTTGGGTTTCGGGTCAGCGATTATGTCGTAGCTTTATATTCATCAAAAAATACCAAGGTTTGGCCTCAGCTATATTAACCGAGGTGAGTTTTTCAAACATCCGAGCAGTGACCGGAATGCCAAATTCAGCTCCCAAAGAGAGGAGCCCCGTTATGTTAACCATACTTGTCGGGTAAAGCTGGAAAATCGCGGCATTCCGCCTTTTACAGAAGTCAAAAAGTATGTCGGGAAGGGAAAATTGAGCCCGTTCAAAAACAAATATGCCCCTTTGGAGCATCCCATGGTCGTTGGTGACTATCTGGAATCATAACATTTAATGTACCCGAGAAAGGGAGGGACCCCACCAGCTCGTCAATCCCATCTATCGATAAGCAAGTCGGCTCGATAGTTAGTGGCCGCACTTCCAGGGGAATCAACGGAACCTAAGGTTTTCCTTCTAAGTTGCCCTCCAAAGGATTGTTCGGGACAACATCTCGGCCTTATTCCCCAAATTTTTCATGGGCACGGATCCTATCCTCCTCATCAAGTTGAGAAGCAATAGATGTGTCACGTCGGATCTGCTAATCTTCCATCCTTTTTCGTTCAGTATCCAACTCCCTCTCTAGCTCGGCAGCGATCTCCGCATCGCGGTTAATTTGAGCTTCAACATGAGGAGGACGGACCCGAGGTCGGAGATTACTCGATTTGGCTGTATCATCGCCAACTTGCCTCGATTCCCGCAACAGTTAAAGAAACTGAAGCGACATGTCTTGTCAGAGAAAGCTCGCCGAACTCAAAAATTCGCCGAGGTCATTCATCAAAAGAAATAGGCTTAAAACCGTCAAGACAAAGATACCGATCTCAGTTTGATATGCTCAAATTAATACCCTAACAGTACTAAAGCAGTTTTGATACCCTAAATTAATACCCTAAATTAATACCCTAAATTAATACCCTAACAGTACTATAGCGATCTTAGTTTTGATATGCTCAAAACCTGAACCCTGACTAGTTGGTTTGCTTGCATTCTCTTATTTCCTGAGAAATACCCTGAGCCTATTTTCCTCCATCGAATTACAACTTGTTTAATTTACGTATTTGCTTTCAATTCCATTGATCACTTAGCTTAATTCAACCTTTAAAATCTATTAGGCAGACCAAATGCGCAATAGAGTTAAGCGAATATGATATCGAATTCAGAAGCAGGACCGCCATAAAACCCCAAGTTCTAGCCGATTTCCTCATCGAGCTACCACGAGAGTTGACGGTCGCCGAGCTCCCAAGAACAGAAAAATGGCTCCTTCACGTTGATTGCTCATCGTCACACCGAGGTTCAGGGGTCGCTATACGCCTTCAATCCCCGAAAGGTGAAATCTTGAAACAATCTTTCCGACTAGAGTTTCAGGCCTCAAACAACGAAGAAGAATATGAAGCACTTATAGCTGGACTACGATTGGCCAAGGCAATCGAAGCAAAACACATACAGGCGTTCTGCGATTCGCAACTCATCGCCAGCCAATTCAGCGGTGAATCCAACGAAAAGAAAGATCGCATGGATGCATATTCAAAATTGGTAAAAGAGCTCGCAGCCGAGCTCCAAACTTTCGACCTCACTAAAATACCTCATGGAGAAAATGCCCCAGCTGATGGACTCGCCGCCTTAGCATCAAACTCAAATCCTCATCTCCAACGAACCATCCTGGTCGAAAGCATGTCACGATCAAGCATGGAACCAACTGTGACCTGCAATGTAACCAAACGCAAGCGCGACTACGAGATCCACCCCGCCATCGATCCCAACCAACGCAAAACCAGAGATCGGCCGGTCCCTGAGCTCAGTGAGAACACCAAAACCAGACATACCTTGAGCGACCCTGATCTCCGAGATAAGTCCGACGAAGACGAAGTATCAGAAGGTCTCCACGTCCCTATGGACATTGAGGCAGAAGATAAGCAAGAGCCCAAAGACTGGACTATCAAGATAAAGATGTACATCTCCGAAATGAACTGTCCCGACCGATAGATGGGTAGCTCGACGACTTAAAATGCGATATGCCCATTACATCATTCACAATGGCGAACTCTTGCGATGGAGCGCCTTGGTTGTCCTTTTGAAATGTGTCGCCGGAAAAGATATTCACACAATCATGAGTAAAGTACATGACATCGACGGTGGAAACCATTTCGGAGGTCGTTCTTTGGCTTTAAAAATCAAGAAGGCAAGCTACTATTAGCCAACTATGCTAGCGGACTGTAACAAGTTCGTCGCAAGATGCGATAAATACGAAAGGCATGTCCCGATGATAAATCTCCCAACCGAATTACTCACGATGTCAACAACCCCTTACCCCTTCATATGATGGGCAATGAACATCATCGACCCCCTCCCTATTCCACCAACCAGAAGCAATACATCTTAGTCATGATAGACTACTTTACCAAGTGGGTCGAGGCCGAATCCTACCCCGAGATTCACGCTAACCACATCGAGAAATTTGTGTGAAAATACATCATATGCAGACCTGGAGTACCATATGAGATAATCACGGATAGCATACCTCAGTTCATCTCAGCCTTATTCGGTGATTTTTTGTGTTAAATGGAAAATATGGCTAAGTTTCTCCACTCCGAGATACCCACCTCGAAAAGGCCAAGCTAAAGCGACTAATAAGACTATCATCGATGGCCTCAAGAAAATACTCGACACAAAGAAAGGATTTTGGGCCGACAAACTCCATGGAGTCATCTGGTCCCATCGCACCACACCTCGCAGTTCTATTGGGAAATCCCCCTTTTCCTTTGCCTACGGCGTAGAAGCTTTATGTCCAGCCGAGCTCGATATTCCTGGCATACGTCGAACAATGCTAAATAAAAATCCTGAACTTAATAGCGAGTTGCTCCTTGATACTCTGGACACACTTGAAGAACAACGCGGACAAGCACTACTCCGAATCCAGAATTATCAACACTTAGCCGCTCACTACTACAACAAAAAGGTTCGAGGACGACACTTCGAAGACGGTGACCTCGTCCTTCGCAAAGTTTCTCACAACACAGAAGAAAAGAACACCGGAAAACTCGGTGCTAACTGGGAAAGACCTTACTAGATCATGCGCGTCGTTAAGCCCGACGTCTACGAACTTATGAAAATGGACGGAACTCCAATTCCGAGATCATGGAATTCAATGAACGTCAAACGGTTCTACTACTAGTTCGGCAGAATAGCTAAAAACAAAAAAAAGTACCTCTATGATGTAATATGAACTACGAATGGCTTGATCCCTTTTTTGAGGGTACATAGGCATCCAACACCAGGTTCAGCTGTGAATTTAATAAAAAATATTTGCTTATGCAAAGTTTTACGAAGCCGAGCTACTGAAGCTCGCTTAACTCTACAAGTTCGCACCTTTCGGAAGTCAAACCTTGATAAATTGACAACTAAATAAACCCGATCTAACCAAGCTCGCCGAACTCTCCAGTTCGTATCTCTCCAAACCAAACTCTTTTAGACATCTGTCTAAAAGCAACTAAAATAAACCGAACCATCACAATTCGTCAAAAGGTTCACATCTTTTGATCTCGAAGCCAATGAAGCAGAATCGAGCTCTTCATTTTAAACTTAAAACCATCATGGTTTCATACATTGACGACCTGGCCAGACAATCGATAGTACTCCTCAGGTATACAAATGATTATAAAGCCGAGATCCGTCTCGTAAAAGCCGGGACATTTCCCGCATTCGAACACATCCTCGGACCATCTGAACTAAAGTAAGCTGAATCATCTCGCAGTCAGAGTCGATATTAGGACACGGAGTATCCTAAGATGAGCAAATATTTGCAGTCTCATGCCGAGCTCCAGGGTTGAAGCCGAATGACACATTCTCGCAAAAACTAAGACGATTTCACAATAATTGCAAATTTGGTAAGCCGATATCTCAACAATCGTAAACTATATAAGCCGATTTCTCATTAATCACAAACCTATAAGTCGATCTCCAAAGGATGGCCGATCTCTAGTTGATCGAAAGCCGAGTTCAACTAATGCGCACTGGTTAAGACCGTATTAAGTACGACACTAATTATGGAATATTAGTGAATTCAAGAAAATTGTATCATTTTACAATTATATAAAGAAAACTCGCACGAACCAAAATAATTAATCCAAAGTCAAAATCGACTAAGTTAGAACTCATTATATTCCTTAGGGAAAGGTTTAAAAGTCCCATCGGGCAAACAGAGTACGTATTACAAAAAAATGTCTCCAAGGGAAGTTCAAAGCCTCGTCAGGCATAAAAAAAGGAGAAATGAAAGAGAAGGAAACTTAAGGAGACTCGCGGTCCCTAAGCTCCTCAGACATCTCTGGACCGATGATCGAAGCCATTGACACCCATTCATCAATATTGGCGGGCACCTCGGTTCCAACAACACCGAGATGGGGACCCGGAGGAATGTCGTTGAAAGAGATCAGGGATATCTTGAAATCATCCTCTTCAAGCTATGTAAGCTCTAAATACTGCATCTCAGTCGTCATTTCTTTCTCCACGGTCGTGTAGTGATCAAGCGTCTCTGGAGGAATAAGCGTCCCTCTACTCACAAGCCGATCCAAGCACTTCGTCGTGCATGTGACTTGACTGAAAACGACATGCATTTTATTGGCCGCCTCGAGCTGGTCGATGTAGCCCTTATCTTTTCAAGACGGTCATTCACCTTATCCTCCATCTCCTTCCGGAGGCCCCTCTCCACGGCCACCCAAGCATCCTGAGATGCCCTTAGCCTCTTCCTCTTAGCCTTACCCTTGATTTCAACCTTCCGTTTTTCGATGGTCATATGGCTAAGAGCGTTATTTGCATCGAGCACCTCGGCCTTCATCTTCTAATTCTCAGCACGGAGGGCTTCGAGCTCTCAATCCTTCGAAGAAGCTCCCTCCTCGAGTTGGCAAACCTTGGAAATTACATTAGCCAAATCCCCTCTTAACTTCTCGGCTTCCTCGACAATCCGAGCTGGGATCTATACTTAAGGTCCATAGACCGGATAATATCGTTCGTCTGCGCTTTGACCTAAAAAGAAAAGCAATTATACAACACAAAAAATATATACATAAAGACGAAGATAATCTTTTAGAGCAACAACTCACATGGGCCTTTGACCGAACAAGTTCCAAATACTTCTCCTTCTCCGGGAGGTCGTCTAGTGTTGGAAGACCGCGGCCACCGAGCTTGAATTGACGAAACATCTTGGCACAGGACGATGTGTCGTTGATCAGAGGCGAGTCCGTACTATAATTAAAGAGTACGGCATTGCCATTTCTCGTAGCAAGAGACTGGGACGACCTTGGGAGGAACATCGTCATCACTCCGGACCGAGGGGAGTATAGAGTCGTCAAGGATGGTGAATAATTTGGGATGAATAGAAAATTCCGTCGAGGCGGCATTCTGGGTGAAGATTCTCGAGGAGTTGTGCAAGCATAACAAATCTGAAAAACAGATCGAATAAAACTAAAATCCTTTTACTTATAGAATTTTGGGACTAACAAGTATTGGAATGCTACGATTTTCTCTTTGCAAGGTCAGCTCGGTGGATATCTCACCAGCAAATTCTCCCTAACTCCCTAAACTGATCTGCAATCGCCTTCCAATGATCGGAGATACGGCGATAAGTAGTGTTCCGAACTACAAGAACAAAAAAACGTATTAAAAGAAGAGTAAAATATGCGGCATTTGTAACAGGACGAATAATTACCAATATTTTGGTTCCATGTTCTCCTATAACCAATGCCCGAGGTGGACACAAGAGCGGGGTCAACTTTGACGGAAAAGTATTTCGTCTCCCAATCCTGAATTTTGTTGGGTTTCGGGTCAGCGATTATGTCATAGCTTTATATTCATCAAAAAATACCAAGGTTTGGCCTCAGCTATATTAACCGAGGTGAGTTTTTCAAACATACGAGCAGTGACCGGAATGCCAAATTCAGCTCCCAAAGAGAGGAGCCCCGTTATGTTAACCATACTTGTCGGGTAAAGCTGGAAAATCGCGGCATTCCGCCTTTTACAGAAGTCAAAAAGTATGTCGGGAAGGGAAAATTGAGCCCGTTCAAAAACAAATATGCCCCTTTGGAGCATCCCATGGTCGTTGGTGACTATCTGGAATCATAACATTTAATGTACCCGAGAAAGGGAGGGACCCCACCAGCTCGTCAATCCCATCTATCGATAAGCAAGTCGGCTCGATAGTTAGTTGCCGCACTGCCAGGGGAATCAACGGAACCTGAGGTTTTCCTTCTAAGTTGCCCTCCAAAGGATTGTTCGGGACAGCATCTCGACCTGATGCCCCAACTTTTTCATGGGCACGGATCCTATCCTCCTCATCAAGTTGAGAAGCAATAGATGTGTCACGTCGGATCTGCTCATCTTCCATCCTTTTTCGTTCAGTATATAACTCAGCATCGCGGTTAATTTGAGCTTCAACATGAGGAGGACGGACCCGAGGTCGGAGATTACTCGATTTGGTTGTATCATCGCCAACTTGCCTAGACAAGAAGAGCCTCTCCACATCGACCAGTCGAGACTCGTCAGCTACAGGTAGGTCATTGCCAACACCATCTCCTCGATCGATATGTATCGGCCTATTGATATTCACCGTCGAAGCGTCTTTGAGCTTCAGTTCCGTCACTATCCCGGTCGTGAAGACCAATAACTTGTGTCCAAGACGGAGTGGCAGCATGAACTCTTGCGCGGCGCGAATTGCGACGAACTAGTGGAGGAACATCTACTTGGCCTTCCATCACTAAAATCTACGATTGAGATACTCGACAAGAGGGAACCGTGCAGATTAGAGGAAGAGTCGCGAAGAATGAAGAGGAAATTGCAGGAAATTAACCAGAGAATCACAAGAAGTAGACGAGAGCGGCTCGGAACCCAAATATCTTCAAAGAAATCAAAGGAATTCGCCGTAGAGATCGTCGAAATCCGATTACAAAATTCGATAAATAAGCAAAACCCTAGGAAGATGAAATCAATAATTAGAGAGAGAAAATAAGAAATGGGTTACCTTTATGAGCAGAGAAATGGGGAAAACCGAAGAGTCAAGGGAATATATAGAGAGAAAAATAATCATGACAAAATCCCTCGATTCCCGCAACAGTTAAAGAAACTGAAGCGACATGTCTTGTCAGAGAAGGATCGCCGAACTCAAAAATTCGCCGAGGTCATTCATCAAAAGAAATGGGCTTAAAACCGTCAAGACAAAGATACCGATCTCAGTTTGATATGCTCAAATTAATACCCTAACAGTACTAACGCAGTTTTGATACCCTAAATTAATACCCTAAATTAATACCCTAACAGTACTATACCGATCTTAGTTTTGATATGCTCAAAACCTGAACCCTGACTAGTTGGTTTGCTTGCATTCTCTTATTTCCTGAGAAATACCCTGAGCCTATTTTCCTCCATCGAATTACAACTTGTTTAATTTACGTATTTGCTTTCAATTCCATTGATCACTTAGCTTAATTCAACCTTTAAAATATATTGTGTGTTTTCTTGAGTTTATGTGGATTCGATCCCTAAGTATTACAATATACAAAGATTTAGTACTTTTAGAGTATTAATTTGAGCTTATCATGAGTTTTAGTTTGAGAAGATCGAGGAGAGCAAAAACACATCTTATACATCAGCAAGTCTTTGAATGATGCCGAAACGAGATACCCAACACTCGAGAAACTCGCACTAGTTGTAATCATCGCAACTCAAAAACTCCGTCCTTACTTCCACTCCCATTCAATCGCAGTTCTCATCAACCAGCCTTTGTGAACGATCTTGCATAGTCCGACCTAATCTGGTAGGCTGACCAAATGCGCAATCGAGCTAAGCGAATATGATATCGAATTCAGAAGCATGACCGCCATAAAACCCCAAGTTGTAGCCGATTTCCTCATCGAGCTACCACGAGAGTTGACGGTCGCCGAGCTCCCAAGAATAGAAAAATGGCTCCTTCACGTTGATTGCTCATCGTCACACCGAGGTTCAGGGGTCGCTCTACGCCTTCAATCCCCGAAAGGTGAAATCTTGAAACAATCTTTCCGACTAGAGTTTCAGGCCTCAAACAACGAAAAAGAATATGAAGCACTTATAGCTGGACTACGATTGGCCAAGGCAATCGAAGCAAAACACATACAGGCGTTATGCGATTCGCAACTCATCGCCAGCCAATTCAGCGGTGAATCCAACGCAAAGAAAGATCGCATGGATGCATATTCAAAATTGGTAAAGGAGCTCGCAGCCGAGCTCCAAACTTTCGACCTCACTAAAATACCTCATGGAGAAAATGCCCCAGCTGATGCACTCGCCGCCTTAGCATCAAACTCAAATCCTCATGTCCAACGAACCATCCTGGTCGAAAGCAGGTCACGATCAAGCATGGAACCAACTGTGACCTGCAATGTAACCAAACGCAAGCGCGACTACGAGATCCACCCCGCCATCGATCCCAACCAACGCAAAACCAGAGATCGGCCGGTCCCTGAGCTCAGTGAGAACACCAAAACCAGACATACCTTGAGCGACCCTGATCTCCGAGATAAGTCCGACGAAGACGAAGTATCAGAAGGTCTCCACGTCCCTATGGACATTGAGGCAGAAGATAAGCAAGAGCCCAAAGACTGGACTATCAAGATAAAGATGTATATCTCCGAAATGAACTGTCCCGACCGATAGATGGGTAGCTCGACGACTTAAAATGCGATATGCCCATTACATCATTCACAATGGCGAACTCTTGCGATGGAGCGCCTCGGTTGTCCTTTTGAAATGTGTCGCTGGAAAAGATATTCACACAATCATGAGTAAAGTACATGACAGCGACGGTGGAAACCATTTCGGAGGACGTTCTTTGGCTTTAAAAATCAAGAAGGCAAGCTACTATTAGCCAACTATGCTAGCGGACTGTGAGAAGTTCGTCGCCAGATGCGATAAATACGAAAGGCATGTCCCGATGATAAATCTCCCAACCGAGTTACTCACGATGTCAACAACCCCTTACCCCTTCATATGATGGGCAATGAACATCATCGACCCCCTCCCTATTCCACCAACCAGAAGCAATAAATCTTAGTCATGGCAGACTACTTTACCAAGTGGGTCGAGGCCGAATCCTACCCCGAGATTCACGCTAACCACGTCGAGAAATTTGTGTGAAAATACATCATATGCAGACCTGGAGTACCATATGAGATAATCACGGATAGCATACCTCAGTTAATCTCAGCCTTATTCGGTGATTTTTGTGTTAAATGGAAAATATGGCTAAGTTTCTCCACTCCGAGATACCCACCTCGAAAAGGCCAAGCTAAAGCGACTAATAAGACTATCATCGATGGCCTCAAGAAAATACTCGACACAAAGAAAGGATTTTGGGCCGACAAACTCCATGGAGTCCTCTGGTCCCATCGCACCACACCTCGCAGTTTTATTGGGAAATCCCCCTTTTCCTTAGCCTACGGCGTAGAAGCTTTATGTCCAGCCGATCTCGATATTCCTGGCATACGTTGAACAATGCTAAATCAAAATCCTGAACTTAATAGCGAGTAGCTCCTTGATACTCTGGACACACTTGAAGAACAAAGCGGACAAGCACTACTCCGAATCCAGAATTATCAACACTTAGCCGCTCACTACTACAACAAAAAGGTTCGAGGACGACACTTCGAAGACGGTGACCTCGTCCTTCGCAAAGTTTCTCACAACACAGAAGAAAAGAACACCGGCAAACTCGGTGCTAACTGGGAAAGACCTTACCAGATCATGCGCGTCGTTAAGCCCGACGTCTACGAACTTATGAAAATGGACGGAACTCCAATTCCGAGATCATGGAATTCAATGAACGTCAAACGGTTCTACTACTAGTTCGGCGGAAAAGCTAAAAACAAAAAAAGTACCTCTATGATGTAATATGAACTACGAATGGCTTGATCCCTTTTTTGAGGGTACATAGGCATCCAACACCAGGTTCAGCTGTGAATTTAATAAAAAATATTTGCTTATGCAAAGTTTTACGAAGCCGAGCTACTGAAGCTCGGCGAACTCTACAAGTTCGCACCTTTCGGAAGTCAAACCTTGATAAATTGACAACTAAATAAACCCGAGCTAACCAAGCTCGCCGAACTCTCCAGTTCGTATCTCTCCAAACCAAACTATTTTAGACATATGTCTAAAAGCAACTAAAATAAACCGAACCATCACAATTCGTCAAAAGGTTCACATCTTTTGATCTCGAAGCCAATGAAGCAGAATCGAGCTCTTCATTTTAAACTTAAAACCATAATGGTTTCATACATTGACGTCCTGGCCAGACAATCGATAGTACTCCTCAGGTATACAAATGATTATAAAGCCGAGATCCGTCTCGTAAAAGCCGGGAAATTTCCCGCATTCGAACACATCCTCGGACCATCTGAACTAAAGTAAGCTTAATCATCTCGCAGTCGGAGTCGATCTTAGGACCCGGAGTATCCTAAGATGAGCAAATATTCGCAGTCTCATGCCGAACTCCAGGGTTGAAGCCGAATGACACATTCTCGCAAAAACTAAGACGATTTCACAATAATTTCAAATTTGGTAAGCCGATTTCTCAACAATCGTAAACTATATAAGCCGATTTCTCAACAATCACAAACCTATAAGTCGATCTCCAAAGGATGGCCGATCTCTAGTTGATCGAAAGCCGAGTTCAACTAATGCGCACTGGTTAAGACCGTATTAAGTACGACACTAATTATGGAATATTAGCGAATTCAAGAAGATTGTATCATTTTACAATTATATAAAAAAAACTCGCACGAACCAAAATAATTAATCCAAAGTCAAAATCGACTAAGTTAGAACTCATTATATTCCTTAGGGAAAGGTTTAAAAGCCCCATCGAGCAAACAGAGTACGTATTACAAAAAAATGTCTCCAAGGGAAGTTCAAAGCCTCATCAGGCATAAAAAAAAAAGGAGAAATGAAAGAGAAGGAAACTTAAGGAGACTCGCGGTCCCTAAGCTCCTCAGACATCTCTGGACCGATGATCAAAGCCATTGACACCCATTCATCAATATTGGCGGGCACCTCGGTTCCAACAGCACCGAGATGGGGACCCGGAGGAATGTCGTTGAAAGAGATCAGGGATATCTTGAAATCATCCTCTTCAAGCTATGTATGCTCTAAATACTGCATCTCAGTCGTCATTTCTTTCTCCACGGTCGTGTAGTGATCAAGCGTCTCTGGAGGAATAAGCGTCCCTCTACTCACAAGCCGATCCAAGCACTTCGTCGTGCATGTGACTTGACTGAAAACGACATGCATTTTATTGGCCGCCTCGAGCTGGTCGATGTAGCCCTTATCTTTTCAAGACGGTCATTCACCTTATCCTCCATCTCCTTCCGGAGGCCCCTCTCCACGGCCACCCAAGCATCCTGAGATGCCCTTAGCCTCTTCCTCTTAGCCTTACCCTCGATTTCAACCTTCCGTTTTTCGATGGTCATATGGCTAAGAGCGTTATTTGCATCGAGCACCTCGGCCTTCATCTTCTAATTCTCACCACGGAGGGCTTCGAGCTCTCAATCCTTCGAAGCAGCTCCCTCCTCGAGTGGCAAACCTTGGAATTTACATTAGCCAAATCCCCTCTTAACTTCTCGGCTTCCTCGACAATCCGAGCTGGGATCTATACTTAAGGTCCATAGACCGGATAATATCGTTCGTCTGCGCTTTGACCTAAAAAGAAAAGCAATTATACAACACACAAAATATATACATAAAGACGAAGATAATCTTTTAGAGCAACAACTCACATGGGCCTTTGACCGAACAAGTTCCAAATACTTCTCCTTCTCCGGGAGGTCGTCTAGTGTTGGAAGACCGCGGCCACCGAGCTTGAATTGACGAAACATCTTGGCACAGGACGATGTGTCGTTGATCAGAGGCGAGTCCGTACTATAATTAAAGAGTACGGCATTGCCATTTCTCGTAGCAAGAGACTGGGACGACCTAGGGAGGAACATCATCATCACTCCGGACCGAGGGGAGTATAGAGTCGTCAAGGATGGTCGAATAATTTGGGATGAATAGAAAATTCCGTCCAGGCGGCATTCTGGGTGAAGATTCTCGAGGAGTTGTGCAAGCATAACAAATCTGAAAAACAGATCGAATAAAACAAAAATCCTTTTACTTATAGAATTTTGGGACTAACAAGTATTGGAATGCTACGATTTGCTCTTTGCAAGGTCAGCTCGGTGGATATCTCGCCAGTGAATTCTCCCTAACTCCCTAAACGGATCTGCAATCGCCTTCCAATGATCGGAGATACGGCGATAAGTAGTGTTTCGAACTACAAGAACAAAAAAACGTATTAAAAGAGGAGTAAAATACGCGGCATTTGTAACAGGACGAATAATTACCAATATTTTGGTTCCATGTTCTCCTATAACCAATGCCCGAGGTGGACACAAGAGCGGGGTCAACTTTGACGAAAAAGTATTTCGTCTCCCAATCCTGAATTTTGTTGGGTTTCGGGTCAGCGATTATTTCGTAGCTTTATATTCATCAAAAAATACCAAGGTTTGGCCTCAGCTATATTAACCGAGGTGAGTTTTTCAAACATCCGAGCAGTGACCGGAATGCCAAATTCAGCTCCCAAAGAGAGGAGCCCCGTTATGTTAACCATACTTGTCGGGTAAAGCTGGAAAATCGCGGCATTCCGCCTTTTACAGAAGTCAAAAAGTATGTCGGGAAGGGAAAATTGAGCCCGTTCAAAAACAAATATGCCCCTTTGGAGCATCCCATGGTCGTTGGTGACTATCTGGAATCATAACATTTAATGTACCCGAGAAAGGGAGGGACCCCACCAGCTCGTCAATCCCATCTATCGATAAGCAAGTCCACTCGATAGTTAGTGGCCGCACTTCCAGGGGAATCAACAGAACCTGAGGTTTTCCTTCTAAGTTGCCCTCCAAAGGATTGTTCGGGACAGCATCTCGACCTGATGCCTCAACTTTTTCATGGGCACGGATCCTATCCTCCTCGTCAAGTTGAGAAGCAATAGATGTGTCACGTCGGATCTGTTCATCTTCCATCCTTTTTCGTTCAGTATCCAACTCCCTCTCCAGCTCGGCAGCGATCTCCGCATTGCGGTTAATTTGAGCTTCAACATGAGGAGGACGGACCCGAGGTCGGAGATTACTCGATTTGGCTGTATCATCGCCAACTTTCCTAGACAAGAAGAGCCTCTCCACATCGACAAGTCGAGACTCGTCAGCTACAGGTAGATCATTGCCAACACCATCTCCTCGATCGATATGTATCGGCATATTGATATTCACCGTCGAAGCATCTTTGAGCTTCAGTTCCGTCACTATCCTGGTCGTGAAGACCAGTAACTTGTGTCCAAGATGGAGTGGCAGCATGAACTCTTGCGCGGCACGAATTGCGACGAACTAGTGGAGGAACATCTACTTGGCCTTCCATCACTAAAATCTACGATTGAGATACTCGACAAGAGGGAACCGTGCAGATTAGAGGAAGAGTCGCGAAGAATGAAGAGGAAATTGCAGGAAATTAACCAGAGAATCACAAGAAGCAGACGAGAGCGGCTCGGAACCCAAATATCTTCAAAGAAAACAAAGGAATTCGCCGAAGAGATCGTCGAAATCCGATTACAAAATTCGATAAATAAGCAAAACCCTAGAAAGATGAAATCAATAATTAGAGAGAGAAAATAAGAAATGGGTTACCTTTATGAGCAGAGAAATGGGGAAAACTGAAGAGTCAAGGGAATATATAGAGAGAAAAATAATCATGACAAAATCCCTCGATTCCCGCAACTGTTAAAGAAACTGAAGCGACATGTCTTGTCAGAGAAGACTCGCCGAACTCAAAAATTGGCCGAGGTCATTCATCAAAAGAAATAGGCTAAAAACCGTCAAGACAAAGATACCGATCTCAGTTTGATATGCTCAAATTAATACCCTAACAGTACTAAAGCAGAAGTTGTAATATAATTAGGGGTCGAACACAAGGATTCACAGAAATCACACAATAGATTGTATAGTGTCAAATCAAGCTAAGCAATTTAGATGAAACAAAAGCAGTAAATAGTAAACGAGTTGTAAATTCAATGGAGAGAATATAGGCTCAGGGTATTTCTTAGGGAATCAATGAATGCAGATAAACTAATTAACATGATTCATATTTAGCGCGGTTCTTGAACTCAAATCACTAAAGTATAATTAACCAACTGTCGTTGCGAAAACTATCTAAATCTAAATCCTAGGAATTCCAAATCTCTTTGCGAATCCTAAAGTCTAAATCAGCTTTAATACCGAGTTTGATATGTTCACAAATCAATTAAACCAAATCTCTTTGGGAATAATCAATTTGCTCACATAAGGTTATATCAGGTAATTAATCGCACTGTCGTTCCTAATCAATTATTCTAAGATCTAAGTTCCAGATTCGTCAACCTAGAATTAGCTTTGAACACAACCTAAAGCGAAGAACTAATTCAGATGGTAAATCCTAAACAGATAATCAACCTAGCATTCAGAGAAAACCCTTATGAGAACCCTGAACCTAAAGTGGATATACTCAGACATGGAGAATGAAACCATCAACATAACTGAATAAATCATCAAATAAATAATCAGAGAAAGTAAAACAAGGGTTCGAAATCTTCTCTCGGATCAACAGAGTTTCAGACTTGTCTCCCCCTAAATCTCTCTCAAAAACCAAAGTAAAATAAAGCATAGCCTAAAAGTGGCTGTAAAATCCCTATAAATAACTTAAAACACGAATTGGGGCTTCTTGTAATTATTAGTGACTTCTATACCAAGTTGCAATTCTCCAACTCATAATCATAGAGATATAAAGCAATTCATAATCATAAACTTCAAATAAAAGCAAGAGGGTTTAGAAATCTTCTCTATATCGAGATACAAAGGCGATATCTTCTCCTTGAAGCTCTTAGAATCCAAAATCAATGAAGAACTTGTAAAAACTATGAAGAAATCGTGGCTGTGTGTTATTTTAGGGTGGCTCCCTGTTTTTTGAGGCTAAAAACAAGTACAAATAGCCTAAAAGTCGACCTAGGGTTTCATTAAACCGAAAAATGAAGTTATGGATCGCAGGGGTCTTTTGGGCCGCGCTAAGGCCCAATTCAGACGTGTTTTCAGTAAAATCGGTGTATCTTCCTGACTACTGCTCAAAATTACTTGAAAACAATTGCATATGAAATATGACTCACAAGGCTATCTTTCCAAAAAATTTCATATCAATCCATCAAAGGGAAGGCATCCAATGAAAGGGAAACTTCTGATGCATCTTTGCTGTCAAATTGGAGAAATCCGCCTTTCTTGAGCTTTAGGTGCTTGGCTGATCTTTTGAACTTGGTAACATGTCTTGGACGTGGTAAACTCCTTTTTGGCTCCATCTTGCATCTTTTTTGATGATTTGACCTATTTAGACTTTAAAACTACAAATACGAGAAAATTACCTCAAAAGCACAAAACCGAATAAAAATGCTTAGATAAAATACTAAAATCCTTATTAAAAACAGTAAATTATAGAGTATATCAACTTCCCCAGACTTAGCATTTTGCTTGTCCTCAAGCAAACATAAAACTAAGCAAGAAAAAAAAGTTTCAAAAACACGGAGTCTCACATTTCCTTTAGTCTCACATTTCCTTTAGAATTATGCAATGACCATTACCTTAGTAATCCACGTATTGCCAAACTAGCTCCACATCGAACCATCATGTACTTCTCTGCAAGCATTCACAGCCTCCCAGATTCAACTCATTATTTCACAGAATAATACTAACTGGTCACTTCATCATCACAACAGACCAACGTAGCCTCAAATACTTGTTGGAGAAGAGGTGAAACACACCTATACAGTAGCAGTGGTTACCTAAGTTGTTGGAGTTTGACTACGAGATACAGTATAAAGAGGGTAAAGAGAATTTGGTAGCTGATGCCCTGTCAAAGATAGAAGGGTATGAGATCTTACATATGGCCATGTCAGTGATGGATTGTGATATTATGCAGAGGATTAAAGCTGGTTATGAGACTGACTTACAAGTGAAGACTATGATTGAGGAATTAGGAGATAAAGGTCAAACCCAATGCTAAGCCTTTCTACTCCTGGTCGCAAGGCATTTTGAGACGCATAAGTAAGATTCTGGTTCCAGCTGATTCAGATATTAAAAGGTTTATATTGGAATGGATGCGTAGCTCTAGCAGCGGGGGCCATTCGGGAAGAGATGCTACCCATCAGCGTGTTAAGAGATTGTTCTATTGGAAAGGCATGGCAAAAGACATACAAGCTTTCATTCGCAGTTGTCCTATTTGTCAACAGTGCAAGTATGATGTTGCAGCAACCCATGCTTACTCCAGCCTTTACCAATCCCTGATAATATTTGGTCTGATATATCTATGAAATATTTGGTCTGATATATCTATGGACTTCATTGATGGGTTACCTCTTTCCTATTGGAAATCTGTCATTCTAGTGGTGGTGGATAGATTAACAAATGCAGCTCACTATGTGGCATTAACTCATCATTACTTTGCAATCACAGTGGCTCAAGCATTCTTGGATCACGTTTTCAAACTCCATGGACTTCCTACATCTATTGTAAGTGACAAGGATTCTGTGTTTTTAAGTGATTTTTGGAGGGAGTTGTTTACATTGCAGGGAGTATCTCTCAATTACTCTTCAGCTTACCATCCTCAAAGTGATGGTCAAACGGGAGTTGTTAATAGATGTTTGGAGACATACCTCAGATGCATGTGTAGTGACAAACCTCACTTGTGGAGCAAATGGTTGGCACTAGCGGAATACTGGTATAACACTACCTTCCATACCTCTCCTCAAGTCACTCCATCTGAGGCTGTTTATGGGCAACCACCTCATGTCCATATACCATATCTACCTGGTGAATTCAAGGTTGCTGTTGTGGCTAAGAATTTACAAGAGAGGGAGAATGAGATATTACTGCTTAAATTTCACTTACTTAGAGCCCAACATCGCATGACTCAGGTCGCTAACAGACGCCGTTCAGAGAGGAGTTTTGTTGTTGGGGATTTGGTTTATGTGAAGTTACAGCCCTACTGTCAAAACTCCATGGTTATGCGAGGTTACCAGAAACTTTCACCAAAGTATTTTGGTCCTTATAAGGTGTTGGATAAGTACGGAAAGGTTGCTTACTAACTGGAGTTACCAACTTCATCTCGTAATCACCATGTATTCACCATCGGAAAGAAGTAGTTTCCGATGTGTTGGTTAAGACTCCCGAGAAGATCTTAGATATAAAGATGGTTAACACGCAAAGGATGGCAGTCACAATGGTTTTGGTTAACTGGCTGCATCAGAACGAAGAAGAAGCAACTTGGGAGCATTTCTTTGACTTATTGCAGCAATACCCAGATTTTAGACCTTGAGGACAAGGTCAATGAAGGAGGGGAGATTTGATACAGTATTAATACAGATGCTACACGTGGACGGTTGAGATGATCATGCATAGCTCAGTGTAACAACAACAATAATCAAATAAAACAAAGCCATTTGGGAATCTTTTTCATTATCGATATTTTGTAAAAAAACCTTCTTCTTCCTTTTGGATTTTTCTCTGTTATTCTTTGAAATACGTTTGCATTTTTGAGCTCAGGAATCGTTTCTTCTTTTAGATTCTTGGATCAGGTGTGAGAAAATCTTTGTTTTATGAACATTGATCTTCCATTTTCATCAATCAATTTCCTAAGAAAATCTGTTGTATCACGGAACCCCATGAACATTCAACTATCGCCGCCAACCCCAAGAGGAGCACACCCGCGAGATTGAGCAAAGGAGAAAATTGAATGGATAGCCGCACAGATAAGACAAAGGGCGTCCCTATCACGCCTGCAATTTAAAATCCGACTGCCGGAGAAGGAGATCGAGAAGGAAGTAAACGCAGGCGGCTAGGGTTTGTAGAGAGGTAACGGGAACGATTGTCCTTAAACCCATATTATTTGTGTGTTCTTTATGCATATATTTGGAAAATGCTACACACTGGTTATTTTGGAAAATGCTTTAATTTGCTTTAATTTGGAAAATGATTTTATTTGTGTGTTCTTTATGCATATCTTTAGAAAAACTGATATTCATGCATTTTACATGTTCTACCTTGCATTTTAGTTAACACTTTTAGTCATTTCCATGCATGATCATAACTTTGTTAAGCATTTTGGTTTGAATTAAAGTATTAGGTGTTTGCATTAGATCCTATGATTCTTGCATGCATTTAGAGTGTTTTATAGGTGCTTGTAGTAATTTTGGAGAAATTTAGAGAAATGAAGCAAAAAAGACCATTCTGTAGCGTATGAAATAACTGGCAGGACGAAGGCCTTCCGATCTGAGTCAGCTTCAAAGATCTTCAAGAAAGTTGTATAGGAGTGAGCTAGCTTTCCATAGGAGTTGTAATCAGGTCATTCGGATATCAGGATCAGGAGTTATAGCATCACTAACGCGATGTCTGTCTGACCGAGCCAATCCCGCAGCACCGATCTTGGACCATCACACGAACAGAGATTCCATCGGCTGGTCCTTACCCGAGGCGTGAAGACTCGTCCCGCAGACCAAAGATCCACCGGCTGGCAGCACCGGCTGTCCCTCACCCGGTGTGGAGCTTCAGGACGCGTCCCACTGGCCAGCTCCCACCCGGTGTACTTACCCGATGCTGAAGCCGAATGAAGACGTTCAAAGGCCGGGATTCCACCGGCTGGCAGCACCGACTGACCCTCACCCGGTGTGAAGCCGTCGCTCAGTCAAAATCTAGACCCGGCCGGGTCGGTACCTGGTTTGTCCCAGGTCGACCCGGCCGGGTCGGTATCGGGTTTGTCCCGGGTCGGTACCCGGTTTGTCCCGGGTCCACCCAGCCGGGTCGGTACCCGGTTTATCCCGGGTCGACCCGGTCCGCCCCCTTTTCCTTTAAATAACCCTAAACCTAATTGTTTTAGATTTATCCTATTTTCGAAAGCAAAGAACCCCCTTTTGGTGATTTGCTAAGTATTTGTAAGAGATCTTTGTTTATTTATGCAATCTAAGTCTTATTAATCAAGTTTTCATCTTCTTTTCTTTAATCTTTCATTTCTCTAATCACTTAACCATGGTATCATTAATTTCTCTTATGGGATTTGAGGATCTTATGATGATTAGTGAGTAGTTTGATTTAAAAGCTCATGGGTGAGGTAGATTAAGTGTCTTCTTGAATGGTTAAGGATGTTTAGGACCTAGATCACCTTCTCCCTCTCTTTTATAAGGCTCTTAATGCTAGATTAGACTTGGAAAAGCTAGTTTAGATCTTAGGGTATTTCATTCACATAAGGTGTTTAATGAAATGCCCATATAAGTTAGATAAGAGATTTTACTTGTATAGCCTAAGGGATTAGTTGTCTAAAGAGTATTATGGCCATTGGAATTTGTTATTTATGCTTGTTAATTAGCTTTTCACAAATGGAAATTTGTTATTGATTAGTTAATTAACAAAGTGACTAAGATCATAGAAGTGAGTTAATCTTGTTTAATTTTGACATTCTAAGCCTAGGAAGAAATGCTTGTTTATGTTAATTAACATCCTTGATCAATCAATGAATTCACCTAAGTCAATAACCTCACTCTAGAGCTTGCTTTAATCAATTGTTAATCTCGATTTTTACTAGTTTACTTGTTTACTTTTACTTTGCTTGAATTGAATTAGGATTGTTAGAACTCAACCTAAAACCAATCTTGTTGCTTAACTTAAATAGTTCTATGCATACTTGGTGAATTGAAACTTAACTCATTGAATTCGATACCTCTTATATTACTTGTATCTAGAAAATTGATATCTAGAAAGACCATAAAAGTTAACTATCAAAAAACTACACAATGATTTTTTTTTTGTTAAAATTTTCATCAGAAAAACAAATAAATAAATATAAATATATATATATATATATATATATATATATATATATATCTAGATTTATATCATTATTTTTTTCCCAACTAACAAAATATACAAATTACTTGTTTCTCTGACGATAAGAAGACATGAACCAATAGAAGTTGGTAAACTAAATAAATTCATGGTATAACATGGTGCAATCATTAAGATTTAATATATAACACAAAATAATACATATAATAATCCAGCTAAGATATTATAATATAACTCTAATTTTGTGCGAAAAAGTTGGGATCATTGTATAATAGAATAACTATAAACCCATTCTTGACAAGGTATTAAAAAATGTTATATGATTAAAAAAAAAACACGTCGAGGCGAAGACAACCTAGTTGAGCCAATAGACGACATTCACCTTCTAAACCGAGGTCGTAGAGTTAGGAGAGCAATAAACCAAGTTTAGGAGGTTGCCGATTTGGGTATGGAAGACATTGATGATATTCCGATCGGTGACATACGTGACAACGTGCAACCAGTACAAGGTGGCAATGGAAACCACCACGCTCAAGGTGGCCAAGCTCACCACGTTCCACCACTACCCGCCCAACCAATAAGAGCCCATAACCATCCCCACGGGCTCAAAACGTGGTTGGTGCGGATGATGCCGCCAATGCTCATCAAAACCGTCAAGGGATCCAAGCCCTCCGGTTGAGAACAATAACTTTGAAGTGAAGCCGGGATTGATCAACATGGTACAAAGTAATCAATTCCTTGGCCTAGATATGGAAGATCCATTGGATCATATCGATCAATTCTATAGGATATGTGGGTTAACCAAGATGAATGGTGTCTCGGAAGACGGTTTAAGCTAAGAATTTTCCCATTCTCCCTTGGAGATAAAGCTCATCAATGGGAAAAGAGTCTTCCTCAAGGCTCAATCATGTCATGGGACGATTGCAAGCGAGCTTTTCTTGCAAAGTTCTTTTCTCTTTCAAGGACCGCCAAGTTGAAGAACGACATCTCGAGTTTCACACAACGCGGAAATGAATCCTTCAACGAAGCATGGGAACGGTTTAGAAGCTACACCTCTCAATGCCCACATCATGGTGCCTTACCAAAGATAAGGATGCGTTTAGACACGGCTTCTGATGGGAACGTCTTAGCCAAAGATGTAGATGATGCCATGGAGCTCGTAGAGAACTTAGCTCAAAGCGATGGAACTTATGGGGGTGATTATGGCCAGGCTACGAGGACGACTAGCGATTTTGATGAACAAAAGTGGTCTAAAGAAATGAAGATTCTCACCGAGAAGATGGACAAGCAAGCTTTGATGATTGACAAGCTCCTTAGCGATTCTCTAAAGCCGGTTCACTTTGTTGGCGTCTTTGAAGACACACAAGGTTACCAAGCGGAAGAAAGAGACGTGGGTACACAAGAAGAGGTGAATTACGTGGGAAATCAAGGCTACCAAAGAGGCGGTTTCAACAACAACCACCCAAACTTCTCATATCGCAACTCAAACGTCGAAAACCCTCAAGACCAAATTTACCAGCAACAAAGGACCTTTATGCCATCCAATCAAGCTCAAAGTTCGAACTTCCAACAACAAGCTTTCGCTCCAAAGAACACTTTTAATGGGAACCAAGGTGGTTTTCAACCTAAGCAATCGCTTCCACCACCTGGTTTCATGCAACCAGGCCAAGGCTCCACGAGCACAACTCAAGACCTTGAATTGAAAGCCATGCTTCAACAAATCGTCCAAGGTCAAGCAAATGGGACAATGGACATGAGAAAGAAATTGTCGGAGATCCACAACAAAATGGATTGCTCCTACAACGATCTTAACTCCAAGATTAATACATTGAGCACCAAAGTTAAGCCCCTTGAATGCAAGAGTGCTCCCTCCTCATCTCAATCTCAAAGATCCTTACCCGGAAAAGCAATACAAAGCCCCAAGGAGTATTGCAATGGTATATCCTCCAATGATGATCACCAAGACGATGTTAGAGAAATTGAGCTTCTACTTTATGGTCCGCAAGTCGACGAACCTCCCCCTAGGGATGCTCCCTTGAAGCTCAATGAGGACATTGAGGAACAATGTGGGGGTGACCTTTGGGAGTGAGGATGACGTGATTTTGAATGAGTAACAAGCAATTCCAACGCAAATGGAAGTTGAGAAAGCTCCTTGCATTAGACCTTCTCCATATGAACCTCCACTTCCATTTCCCGGTCGTTTTCTCACCAAGGTACAAAAGAAAGTGCTCTCAAACTTCAAGGCCAACATGCACATGATTGGAGCGCCTTTCCCTAGTGTGAGTGACTTGTCTCAAGTTCCACAACATCAAAAGTTCATCAAAAGCATACTTGAGAACCGAGAGAAAGTGGAAGAGCTTATGGCTGTCTTTGATTCACCAAGCACAACAAGGATTGAGCCTAAATCTCTCCCCAAGCTTGGGAATCCCGGTAAGTTCTCCATCACTTGTTCTCTAGGAAACTTGAAGATAGATGATGCCTTGTGTGACTCGGGATCAACCGTGAACGTCATATCTTTGGAAATGGCCAAGAGTCTTGGGATTACTAGAATGGAAGACTATCCCTCCACCATCACATTTGGAGACTCATCTTCAAAGAAACCGTTCGACATTGTTAAAGATTATCCTCTAAAGGTTGGAGAGTGTCTTGTACCAATAGACTTCATTGTCATGGAGATGGAACAAACCAAAAAGCCTCATCTCCTTCTCGAGACTTCATTCCTTAATACCGCCGGTGCAAGCATCGACTTCACGAGCAAGAAGGTAGTACTCAAGAAGGTGAATGACACGGTCTTCTACCCAATCGTGCCTTCTTTTACCGGGGTTTGTGGCATGATCACTTGTGAGGTTAATGGGGATGAAGCTCCAAGAGTTGAGTATTTTGGTGTTTGTGCAACGGTGAGTTATAGTGTTGATGAAGAAGCCCGTGAATTGGGTTGTTATTGCTTAGGGTCCCTCTTCCAAACCACAATGGATAATGAGATTCAAAGTAGCACGTTTGCTAAGATGAAGGCAAAGACCAAGGCCAAGATGAAAAATGAGACAAGTATGCTTGGTGGGTCTAAGTCCAAGCTAAGCCAACCTTCCATCATTACTCTCACCCCTTGGAAACATCAAGATGGGGTTATTGAGTACAAAGTCAAGTGTGAGGTCGAATCCCTTTGCCTCGGTCAAGGCAATCCTCACACCAGAGCTTAAGGAGAAATGGGAACCCGGTCTTCAAGAGATCACGAACAAGGTGCTCAAACTTGAGCTCAAGGATTCACCTAGGAGTTCCACCACTCATCCTCTCTCACCTGCCTAAAAGGGTAACAAACGTCGAGAGCTTAGTGACGTTAAACAAAGCGCACTTGGGAGACATTCCCATGTCTATCTTTGTAAATACTTTCTCTCTTTTTAAATGCTTTTTAATGTGTTTGCTAAGCGGTTTCAAGGTTATTGACGGTCTCACGGTCTTTGCAAGCAACAAAGATGCTCAAATTTAGGAGCTCAAGTGCCTCTCCTAATAGGTCACTCCACCACTCCCTTTTCTCCATTCCAATGTTTGAACTACACTCCATTGTATTGTACATTTATCTTTTGTGTTTTGTTTGCTCTCTTTTTGACTTTTGTTGCACCGAGACGGTGCAATTCAACTTTGGGGGAGGGTTTGTGTTATTTGACGTTGTGTTTTGTTTCCTTACTTTTCTCTTTGCATACTTGAGTTTCATGCATAGAAAAACCACAAAATTTTGAAATTTTGCATTCATATAAGTCATCTAGTTGTATCTCATGTTAAGATTGAGTCTAGAGTTCATATAGGATTTGCATTCATACGCATGGGTGCAATGATGAAATTGTCCTTGTAAAATGTCAACTTAAGCTTTAGTAGTTAAATGCATTTGAACAACTTGAAAGTAAGGACTCACCATACTTGGATCATATGCATTTATGCTTTCATCTTGGTTGAAACAAGCTTTGAATTGAACCCGATCCTAACTATTTGAACCCTTAATTTTGACTAGTAATTATCATGTTTATGCATCAAAAAATGAACTCATGGATACCATATACATATTTGGGCTATCTTCTTCCTTTTTAACACTCTTATTAGTCCAAGTAGCCGACCCCCATCTTTGGGACGGTTATCCTCACCCTTAACTTACCCTCTTTTCAAGCCTAATTCTTTAGTGAGTGTTGTGAGGCCTATATTTTTTTCGAATGGACGTGGCAAAAAGTGTTGGGCTTAGAGCGACAAGGAAAGGCTTTCATGTAGATTTAGCTCGCACATCATCGGGCTAAGCATAGGTTAGGCTAGATAGATGGGGAGTTTAGAGTGGAATGAAAATAGAAAGTCTTGGGCGTGCGATGCAAAGAAAAGGTGGGAACGAGGTGAAGATTTGAAGAAAAAAAAGGAGAAAAGCTAATGATTGAAATGGTTGGCAATGAATTTTTAGTATAGCTCAAAGTGTAATAGAAAGGGTGGTTAGCTCAAAATCTAATAGAAAGGGTGGTCTCTACCTACAAAAAGAATAAAAGAACCCAAAAATGGCTAGTGCATCCAAGGGATGAAGAAAGAGATCAAATAATGAAGGCAAAAGATGAGCAAAAGAAGAAAAAGAAAAGAGCCAAGTCAAGCAATTTGTTGATCAAAGGTGAAGACGAAATTTTCCCCAAGTGCTTAAACAAAGAATAATCGATGGGGTATGTGGTTTATGAAAGGCAAAATGCCTTGGAAAAAGGGTAGCTTAGGAGTGATCTTCATGGGGCTTAGAGATAGGGGTTGAAATCATTTGGGTGTTTGCATGCATGATCATAGCTTTGTTAGGCATTTTGGTTTGCATTACAGTATTAGGTGTTTGAATTAGGTCCTATGAGTCTTGCATGCATTTGGAGTGTTTTATAGATGCTTGGAGTCATTTTGGAGAAGTTTAGAGAAATAAAGCAAAAAGGACCATTCCATAGCGTCTGAAATAACTGGCAGGACGAATGTCTTCCGTTCTGAATCAGCTTCAAGGATCTTCAAGGAAGTTGTATAGACGTGAGTTAGCTTTCGATAGGAGTTGGAATCAGGTAATTCGGATATCAGGATAAGGAGTTATGGCAAAATCACTAAGGCAATGTCTGTCTGACCGAGCCAATCCCGCAACACCGATCTTGGACCATCACACGAACAGAGATTCCACCGGCTGGAATCTTTTGCTAGTCGTTACCCGAGGCGTGAAGACTCGTCCCGCAGACCAAATATCCACCGGCTGGCAGTATCGGCTGTCCCTCACCCGGTGTGGAGCTTCAGGATGCGTCCCACCGGCCAACTCCCACCCGGTGTACTTACCCGATGCTGGAGCCGAATGAAGACGTTCCAAGGCCGGGATTCCACCGGCTGGCAGCACCGACTGACCCTCACACGGTGTGAAGCCGCCGCTCAGTCAAGATCCAGACTCGGCCGGGTCGGTACCCGGTTTGTTCCGGATCGACCCGGTTCGCCCCCCCCCCCCCCCCCCCCCCCCCCCCCCCCCCCCCCTTTTCTTTTAAATACCCATAAACCTAATTTTCTTAGATCTATCCTATTTTTGAAGGCAAAGAACCCCCTTTTGGTGATTTGCTAAGTATTTGTAAGAGATTTTGGTTTATTTATGCAATCTAAGTCAGATTAATCAAGTTAATCTTTCATTTCTCTAATCACTTAATCATGGGATCATTAATTTCTCTTATGGGATTTGAGGATCTTATGATGATTATTGAGTAGTTTGCTTTAAAAGCTCCTGGTGAGGTAGATTAGATGTCTTCTTGAATGGTTAAAGATGTTTAGGACCTAGATCACCTTCTCCCTCTCTTATCTAAGGCTCTTAATGCTAGATTAGACTTGGAAAAGCTAGTTTAGACCTTATGGCATTTCATGCATATAAAGTGTTTGATGAAATGCCTATATAAGTTAGATAAGAGATTTTACTTGTTTAGCCTAATGGATTAGTTGTCTAAAGAGTATTATGGCCATTGGAATTTGTTATTCATGCTTGTTAATTAGATTTTCACAAATGGAAATTTGTTCTTGATTAGTTAAATAATAAAGTGATTAAGATCATGGAAGTGGGTTAATCTTGTTTTGACATTCTAAGCCAAGGGAGAAATGCATGTTTGTGTTAATTAACATCCTTGATTAATCAATGAATTCACCTAAGTCAATAACCTCACTCTAGAGCTTGCTTTAATCAATTGTTAATCTCGATTTTTACTAGTTTACTTATTTACCTTTACTTTGCTTGAATTGAATTAGGATTGCTAGAACTCAACCTAAAACCAATCTTGTTTCTTAACTTAAGTAGTTCTATGCATTATTGGTGAATTGGAACTTAACCCATTGAATTCGATACCTCTTATACTACTTGTATCTAGAGAATTAATATTTAAAAAGACCGGAAAAGTCAACTATCAAAAAGCTACACAATGATTTATCTGAAATTTTTTTGGTTAAAATTTTCATCTGAAAAAAAAATATATATATATATATATATATATAAATCTAGATATCTAGATTTATATCATTATTTTTTTCACAACAAACAAAATATACAAATTACTTGTTTCTCTCACGATAAGAAGACATGAACCAATAGAAGTTGGTAAACTTAATAAATCCATGGTATAACATGGTGCAATCATTAAGATTTAATATATAACACAAAATCATACATATAATAATCCAGCTATGATATTATAATATAACTCTAATTTTGTACGAACAAGTTGGGATGATTGTATAATAGAATAACTATAAACCCATTCTTGACAAGGTATTAAAAAATGTTATATGATTAAAAAAGAAGCACGTCGAGCTACTTGACTCCGGTCAGCTCAGCTAAATGTCAATTAGTTTCGTTTGACCGGTTAACCAAAATCCACAATCGAACAAGTTGAGAAATTAAACTTTTGTTCTTGAAAATCCGAAATTGAGTGAAGAAGTCCGAAATTCTTTAACATTTGTATCACGTCATTGCTTCGAGGTTTAAATTGTGAAAATGGGTCTATTGCTGATACTTAACCACCGGTTCGGTTTAGCCTATTAAACGCGGTGAGACAAAGGATCCGATTATCCGCAGCTTCTCCATCAAAACCTCGACTTTTCTCCTTTTCTTCTTATTCTTGTTCACTACGTAAACCCAACAACACTTGTATATACAAATCTGTATTAACTTTGTTATCTTACAAACACAACACACACATTAACAACTTCTAAGAGAGAAGAAACCCAGAATCTGAATTTTAGTTCACATACATCTGAAGAGAATGCGAAGCATGGTGAAGAAGCTACTGTGGTGTGGATCAACGAACTTTGCTTCTTCGAGGACATCAGCATTACCAGAACAAGGAAGAGTTCGGGTTTATGTATGTAAAGATAAAGAGAGTCAGTGCAAGCTAGAGGTTGAGGCTAATTTGTTAAACCACCCAATGTTTGAGGATCTATTGAGGTTGTCAGAAAAAGTTCGGACACTCGTACGAAAGGGCCTTGAGAATCGCTTGTGACTTTGATGTCTTCATAATTTTGATCAATCTACTCAAAACCACCAATCATCATAACCCTTCTTTTTGATGTAACAATAATTCCAGAAAATTAACATAGCTTCGATACATTTGTTTTTTTGGTTTCATCATTCTTTACTTCAGAAAGAGAAAAACAAAATGGACGATGTTCATTTCCCTCTTTTTATTTATTTATGATTGGAGTCGGAAACCAATGGACATTTTGTATTAGTGGTTTCGTCACATAATTCTTTAATTTTTTTTTTCTGATATTAAGAGCATTTCCATTGCTACTCTATTTTCAGTTCTAAACTCTATTTTTAGAGTCAAACCATCTTCAATGGTACTCTAAATCTCATTCTAAAACCAAATATATATTTTTAAATAATCTATATGATATCTTTATTGTTAGATATGAACATTCTAATTAATTATAATATCTATAAATAACATTTAATTTTTATTTGATTGATTAAATTATTTAAAATATTATAACATTAATTGATGATTATAGAGAATAATAATGTAAATTTTATATTTGAACGTGGTTGCTTTGGTACCTAAGAGAAGAAATTTTAATACGGATTAAAAAATTTAAGTGACGTCCATTTTACCACACAACTAATTTAAGTGACGTCAATTAAATATATAATTTATGAAATTTGATTTTAATAAAACAATAAAACAATTAGTTGTGTGGTAATCTAAATTTACATAATAACAAAGTTTACAATTAAGATTACATCGATATATACTTAACTAATTCATACTCATATTATACTAATATCCACCATATGATAACATCATATAACTTTTATAACAATATGTTTTTGTTAGATAGCAAACTTTGCAATACTTTAAGGTTATAGAAATCACATAATCATGAAACTTTTCGTTAAAATTTATTTCAAACCATTTTCGTTAGTTTTTGCTCAATATAAATTTCACAAAAAATAAAGTATACAAATTATTGTTCCGCACACAACGCGGATTACAATCTAGATTTCACATAGAACATGTTAGAAATATGGTATAAACATCAAAACACATATTAATCAACAAAACAAAAAATTCTGACTAAAAACTTAAGAATTACAAATTCAACATATTTGAATCAATAACACTTGAATTATATCTTATTTCTCATTTCATCTTTTGTATATTTCAATATTTAGTATAGAAAAACTTTATCCCGCCCGGATGCACATATAAGAATCTAGGAATTCTTTATTTCTTTTTTCTCGATATTAAGAAAATTTCCATTGCTACTCTATTTTTACTTCTAAACTCTATTTTAGTGTCAAAACATCTTCAATGGTACTCTATCTCACATTCTAAAAATAGAAAAATGAAGTGTTACTCCAAATTTGAAGTAACACTATTCATTTCTCTATTTTAAAAATATAAACACTTTCTTTATATTTTATATGTTTGATATGTTTTCATTTTATACCTAAACAAAATTATATGTTTTTAATATATACTTAAATAAAATTATATTAACAATAACTAGTTATCTAATTAAGTAAATATTTTAACTGCAACAATGACATATATTAAATTAAAAAATACAATGACATAACAATTGTTCAAAAAATTGGAAACTAGTTTTTGAAAATTTTAATGTCTTTTTAACCTGTTACTTCATTATAATTTATAATTTTGATATAATTTTATGTTTAAGATTGCATAAAATACATGAAAACAAATATTAGGTTTAATACATTATTATTTTCATTAAATTATGGACATATATTAGGTCAAATTTTAGAGTCAAATAATTTAAACTAATAATAATAATAATTTTAAAATAAAAACCCGATAATCGGCCTAGGTGGCAGAAATCGAAAATCCGCCTAAGCTGCCTGAAGGCCCCGAACTGCCGTAAATCGCCACGGCTCTCCACCGAGTAACACCTAAGTGGCTAGGCGGGCGAGTTTTTTTAACATGGGACATAACAAACGATAAATTTCAAGTACAATCAAAAATTAAAAATATATAACCTAGAATAATCGCCTTTAAATAAACATAACACAACATACCAGTGATTTAATAATCTGCTAGATCGCTTCCAGATTCATCAACATCATTAAAATATTGCTCGGATGAAGTGCATGCAGAAGGAGCTTGTTGATCAACCATTTTCCATAAGATTTGTGTTTGTTCAGCTTGAACGTATACACAAATATTTGGACCTTGCTTGGAACTTAAGTCTTGAAGTAAAACTTTGTTATCTTTATTGAGTTCTTTTAGTGCATAATTCTTACTTTCAATCTCCAAATGATGTTTCCTTTTCGCATTTGTCTCATTTAATTGTTCCATAAGTCATTTATTACATTCTTCTAAGGTCTTGATAACAGTCGACGTTTGATCTTCGCTTTGTTTTTCTACAATTTGCAATTTTTAACTCCAAATAGTCGTTGAGATGGAGATCCGCCAAAAATGTCTTATGTGTTACCTAAGTTGATATAAAATGAAAAAAACCTTGGAGATGCTTGTTTAGTAGAATCTAGCGTAGGATTTTCTTAATCTGAAGATGTATACCCAGAACCGCAGGGATTTGATACATTTTTAGCAGGAGAGTGACACCATATTTAAATTTTTCAAATTTCTTAATAATGTTCTATACATGATCAAATTTCTAAACATATTTGAATTTTGGATCTTTCATTAGCCTTTCTTTAGCTTGATTGGATTTCACTATATGTTAAAACAAAAATAAATGAATATTTATATAACAGTAAATAAATCCAAAATCATATGTTAATATACTACAAGAAAAGACTGCCATTTTCGACGGCATTTCCGAGGGAATACCGAAGATTATAAATTATGACGGATTCATGGTCGTCGGATATAGGTGGAGAATTTCAGACGGATTCAGTTTTAGCAAATCTTGATCGGTTTGGGGATCGGTTTCAAAACGATCCCACTTGTTTCCGACCGATTTTCGACGGATATATATCAGTTAATGTATATGCATGTAGCCATTATATAGCCATTAAATCCGTCGGAGAGTCGCTGAATATTTCTCTATCAATATTTCTCCCCTTCATTCACAACATTCACAACATACGCACAGCAAAAAAACTTACACAATGTCTTAATTTCGATTGTGCATGGACAAACCTCTGCGTGATCCCGCGACGAAGGAATTGACGGATGAATTCACACAAGATGTTGAGGAGTTCATGAACTTTGCGTCAAACAATAGCATGACATTGGAATACGGTCAATTGTATTGTCCTTGTTGATATTCATGCATTTTACATGTTCTAGCTTGCATTTTAGTTAACACTTTTAGTCATTTGCATGCATGATCATAGCTTTGTTTAGAATTTTGGTTTGAATTAGAGTATTATATGTTTTCATTAGGTCCTATGAGTCTTGCATGCATTTGGAGTGTTTAATAGGTGCTTGGAGTCATTTTGGAGAAGTTTAGAGAAATGAGCAAAAATGACCATTCCATAGCGTCTGAAAGAACTGGCAGGAAGAAGGTCCCCCGTTATGATTCAGATTCCATGGCTTTCATGGAAGTTGTAGCCCATTAAGTAATCTGTCCACATGAGCTAGAATCAAGTCATTCGGACGCGTGGTTTGAGAGATATGGCTGTTTGAATGGAGACGTAGCTGTCTGGTCAAGAAACTAGTGCCTTGTACCGGCCAACCACACCGCGGGCCTTCCATCCGGTCTGATCCATCTGGTCCTAGAACAGGAGAGATGACCGGCCCATTCACAAATCCATGACCAGCCAGAAGCCAAACGGTCCAACACATCAGCATTCACACATCCAAGTTACAACATCAGTCGAAGTGACTCAAAGATCAGGCCAAATGAAGACCTTTCCGTGCCCAGTTTAATCTGAGGTCCTAAAGAAAGTCATAGATAATCGAGCTGACTTTCGTTTAGTGGTGGTTTCATGTCATTAAGATCCGCCGTTCAAGAGATATGGCAAATATAGCAAGGACACGTCTGTCTGGCATCCAAACGAGTTCTGCTCCAAATATGACGTCTGAAAGATCAACCCAGACGAAGGGTTTCCACTCCGATTCAGCTTCTGCGTTCTTCATAGAAGTTGTATCCCAGTGAGTTAGCTATCCACAGAAGGTGGTTTGAGACCATTCAGACATGTATTACATGATATATCGTGGTTTTATTAACCGGTGCTCTTCTCACCTCGACCCACTTTCAACCGGGTCAATACCCGGTTTGTTCCGGGTTGACCCGGTCCGCCCAGCTTCCTATGAATTGCAAAAAGACCCAAATTTCATTCTAAGTCTTTTTCCCAAAACTTTCGTAAGGCAAAAACCTCTCTTTTATTTTGTTCTTGGATTTTTGGAAGAGACCTTTTAATTTTAATGCAATCTTGAGTTTAATTCTTCTTAATCTTTCTAATCTTTTTCATTTTAATCTTTCTAATCTCTAATCATGGATTCAATCATCTTCCTTATGGGATTTGAGGGTTTCTTCATGATTAGTGAGTAGATTCTTTTAGGGCTCATTGATGAGGTTGATTAGGGGTTTTCTTGTTTGATATATGATGTTTAGTGATTAGATTACATGTTTTCTCTCTTATTTAGGGTTAATAATGCTAGATTAGGCTTGGGAAAGCTAATCTAGATCATAGAGAATTTCATGTACACAAAGTGTTCGATGAAATTTCCCAAGAACTAAATAAGAGATTTTACTTGTTTAGCCTAAGGGATTAGTTGTCTAAAGAGTATTATGGCCATTAGAACTTGATTTTCATGCTTGTTAATTAACTTTTCACAAATGGAAATTTGCTCTTGATTAGTTGATTAGCAAAGTGATTAAGACCATGAGAGTGGATTAGTCTTCTTTAAGTGTTCTAGGCTAAGGAAGACATGTTTGATTGTTTGTTTAGACATCATGGATTAATCATAGAACTCTCCAAAGTCCATAACCTCATCCAAGAGCTTGCCTTTATTAAGTTATTAATCTCGTTTAAGCTTGTTTAGTCTTGTTTGCTTATTTACTTGCTTAAATTTCAATTAGGTTACTAGATTAAAACCACTTGATTTGCTTAGCTTATATAGTTTCTTGGATTCCTATTGTGTTAGCCTCTCACCTCCTTGGTTCGATATCTTAAATACCACAATGACATGAGTGGGATTTGAGTAATTGATTAGTAAAAATCCTACTATCACGTGTACTAAATATCGGAATCATAGATTAGTCTCTGTTAGAGAAGTATGGAAGCACTTATATAGGACTGGATTTATGCATGGTTACAAGATTTGGTATACCCACGGAGAAAATGATTCAATGGTGCAATATTATGGTAGCACATCGGATAGGTTTGGGAGTACTTCGGGTAGGTTTGAGGAACCAACACCGGAAGTAGATGTAAACGCATGTACTGTTCCGATGGTGAATGATGCATTTCGTGAAAACATAGCATCGTATCATGTTGAGGATGGTAACAGGATAGAGGAACCAAATTTAGAAGCGCGTAAGTTTTTTGATATGCTAGATGCGTCTATGCAGCCATTATACAAAGGATGTAGAGATGAAATATCACCTTTATCAGCTGCAAGCAGGTTGATGACTATAAAGACGGATTTCAACTTAGCTGAGGATTGTGTTTATGCGATAGATGATTTTGTGAGGGAAATTCACCTAAAGATAATATTTCACCGGCTTCATACTACGAGATTCAGAAACTTATAGATGGTCCTGGATTACCGTATCAGATGATAGATGTCTGCATCGACAACTATATGATCTACTGGAGAAAGGACGAAAATCGGTTGAAGTGTCGCTTTTGTCACAAACCTCGGTATCAGGATACATGTGGCAAAGTACATGTTCCACATAAACGGATGTGGTATTTGCCCCTAGCTGATAGGTTGAAGAGGTTATATCAATCTGAACGCACAGTAGGGTATATGAGATGGCATGCAGAATATAACTCATATGGAGAGATATTGCGCATCCCTCATATACAAAAGCATGGAAATTTTTTCAAGAGGTTTATCCTAGTGTTGCGTCTGAGCCAAGGAACATATAACTCGGGTTATCTACGGATGGATTCAACCCTTTTGGAAAGCATGGGAGGCAATATTCGTTGTGGCCAGTAATCGTCACACCTTATAATTTGCCGCCAACTTTGTGTATCTCGTCCACAGTCCAGAGTATCTTAAGAGATCCCTTGATATTTTTTTGCAGCCATTAATTTATGAGTTGAGAATGTTGTGAAAAAATGGTGTTGAAGCGTTCGATGTTTCCCTGCAACAAAATTTTATGATGCGTGCGGTACCTATGTGGACCATAAGTGATTTCTCAGCATGCGCTATGCTATATGGATGGTCGATGCATGGAAGGTTGGTGTGTCCGTATTGTCAAGATAATACTGATGCGTTCCAATTGAAGAACAGACGAAAGACATTTTGGTTCGATTGGCATCGACTTATGTGCAAAGACCAAGATATACTGTTGGGGTCTGACGAGCTGGGAGGGGGGGGGGGGAACTGTTGGGGTCGGTTTTCATTTACTCAAGATTAACATTCTAAGATAGCAAGACGCACCGACCCGAAAGAATAGGAGAGACCCGACCCAAAGCGTAATAACCCTGAATAGCCCTCTTTAGGTGCCTCACCTTTAGGTGCCTCACCTCGTCTTGAAGAATAGTGTCGAGGCGAAGCAGCGATAATGACGCTCCCTGACCGAACCGAGGCTGACTCAAGACAAGCCGGCTCGCCCGGCAGGAATGGCTAGTGGGCCGAGAGGAACGATTATGGGCCGAGACACAAATCATTCAACAACTCTCTTGGGCCGAGTTAGAAGACCAGATTGTCTGTTACCCCAGTGACACACCGAGAATTAACCCCGACGTGGGGTTTTACCCTTTATATCTAAGCCGCAAGTGCACAGCACATGAAATAGTATTTAGGGATCGAATCCACAAGGATAGATGTTGTCCAATGTCTAACGAGTTCTAACTTATGTCTAGACGTAAAATTTATTTTTGGTTTTGTTACGGTCGTATCTATGGAATCTAAACTAAACTAAGAAGGCCAGTAGCTAACTAATTATTTTATCGAGGTTGTGAATCAATTAAACGAAGCGTTGGACAAGCGGGAATTTTTTAGGGTTTATGGCCGATTTTTACGAGGACATTTCTAGGATTTCTAAAGCGACTTTTTATCTTCTAGGTTCTTGAACTTGGAACACGTATGATGCGTGTAGTCTACTACCGTAATCTTACACACCTACTCACTTCAATACTCGGACGGTAGCTTTCGACTCCGCCCGCGCAAGAAGTGAATGATACTCTCAAAGGTCGTTTACGCCCACAATTCCTCCATAAGTATACTTCCGAAATCTTATGACGGATTTGATCGTCTAGCCTAGGTCAAGAGATTAGATACAGTACTTCCGTGGCTCTAAAACGCCTAATATCAGTTGCTAAGATGGTTAGTCAAGTAACGCATTAACAACAAGGATAGAACGAAGAACCCTAATCGGTATCCTAGACTAAAAACCTTATAAGAATCGAACCATAAGCTCCCATTCAAACCCCTATGCCCAACAAGGAGATTACTCAGCCATAGCTGAGGTAATCATATTCAATAAATCAAATAAAAACAGTAAGTAAAAAGGGATGAAGAAAGCTTCTCTATCAAAGAACACGAATCGAGAATCATTTGCTCCAAACCAAATAAAACAAGTGCACAAGTCACAAGAGCTTCGCTTCTGCCTTCAAGCATGAAAATTATGTAACATGTCTGTCTAAGAGGCATAAAATAAGTATTTATAGAGCTAATCTCGTTTAGGGTTTGATGGAAAATGATGGTTTTGGCCGATTAGGCGAATAGTGGTATCACGGGAAATTTTCCTAACCTCGCTTCCAACCTTTGTGTGATCATTCCTTCAATAGTATAATAATGGGATCGCTGGAAATTTTCCTAACCCTCTACTCAGACGAAAATCATTTCATATTTTTAAGCTCTTATTTATTAACTTATAACAGGGGAGAGAGATACCATTACTTTCTACACATGGGTTCCTTTGTCAGATATGAATGAGGAATAAAGCTCTATGGGCATCAACCACATCGATGAAGTGCAAAAATTTGGCTCAGGCTTCAACGGACTCTGCTGGAAACATGGATGTCTTCTAGTTAACTGGTCAACCTTTGGATTTTTCATTAGTCCGATCTAGGACTGATTCTGTAACAATGGTCACTTAGAAGTAAAGTCAGAACAATAGATTCAAGAAAAAGATCACAGTCTCCAACATGTTTTGACTCAATAAAACAAAATTTTGACTCAAAAACGACTGACTCTAAGAAAAACAAAAACAATATCAGCTACTACCTCCTCCAGACTTGAACAACACTGTCCCCAATGTTATGTAGCCTAAGGTTGGTGAAAGAAACAAAAGAACATAGTGGAATCATGAAGAACAAGAAAGTTACCGGAATGGGCGTCGGTGTCGACCGACGCACGACCTGGTATCGATCGATACCAGGCGTTGATCGACACAGGTCCTCAAATCATCGAGAATTGGTCAAATGTTACGACCGATTTTGTTTCAAACGATCCAAGTGTTAAGGTTAGCACTGTTAAATCACTCAAAAACAAGTCATATGCAACAAAAGATCATAGATGCATAGATCCACAAAGTTCAAAATCAAAAGAAAAGGCAGACATAAAATTAAAAGTTCAAAAGAAAATAAAAAGAAAAAGAAAAAGAAAAATCAAACATGATAATCAGGAGAGGGGAAACTAATCCTCCTCATCAGAAGTGTCGTCGCCAGCGGTGTTGGATGGTCCAGCCTCCGCCGGTGTGCGCGGTGATCGAGGTGAACGAGGACGAGGTGGAGCCATACAGCTGCATCGGGAAATGGCAGTTCACATCGTCTGTAGAGTCTCGACGACGTATCGCTGAAAAGGATCCAGCTCCATGTCAGGCGGTGGAGGAAGAGAAAACGCAAGAGCAGCAGTGGGAGTACGTGCACGTTGCGAACGTCGTGGTGCAGGTGTGTCTGTAACAGCAGCACGAACACGGCCTCTAGATGGGGCTCCTCCTCGTCGACGAGTAAGAGGTGCAGCATGCATGTCCACCGGAGTAGGCATGAAAAGTAACTGAGCAGGATCCACTCCAATGTCTGTCAAATCGGTATTAGGGATCTAGACCAGAAAGTCCCCATCAGAAGTGCTGAAACACCAACGTCGACCTGGTTTCAGCGACCTTAGGTTCTCCAAGTGCTGCTCGTCAATAAGATCACATGTAGTCACAATCGAGCAGCTCGTGGTGTTGATCCTAAGATGCTGAAAAATCGGAGTAAAAATACTGCCCACCATCTCGGTCTTGGCCCGAGTCTCTGTCCTGCGGGTCGTGCCACCATGTCTTGTAAAAGGTTTGGTCTTCAGCGAGACCAAGTGGTGCGCGAACACATCACCCAAGTTGACCGCAAGGTCTAACTCAGGCCACTCGTAGGCCTCATCCGTAATAATGTCCCCAATACTGATAGAGAGAACAATAAGCTCAGCCACCCTCATCTTGTTGGGCTCCATCTTGCTCAGAAGGGTGTCGGTCAAAATCCTCGTGATGCAGCGCATAACAGGATGGCGCACTTCCATCTGAGTAGTAGTCTTGCTATCATAAGCTCCGTGCCCAAAATGCCTCAAAAATGCTTGAATATCGAGGAATTGACGAGGAAACTCACACCTCTCAAAGTCCCTGTGGAACCCATAGATCTCGCATATCTCCAGAAATGGCAATCGGTATCGCACACCTCGAATCATGAAGGTCAGAATACCCTGATGTGCAGTTACGGAGGTGCACTAGTATAATAAACATGAGCTGTAGCAAGGAGTTGGCGCACTAGATCGGGATAAATATCGAACTGTCTCTTAGGCATCATCCCCAAACAAATCATGCAGAGCAATCTGTCGAGCTCCCTGTCAAAACCCAGATGCCTCATAATGAGCGTATCGACAAACTGGGTGGGTGGCACATCAACATCCAACCAAGCGTTGTAGAACAACGAATCATAATCGTCCCACTCCTCAGAAATAGGCTGGGAGATGCAAGCCCTGCTCTCAGATACCTCCTTATCTGTACCCTCAAATTCTCGCGTCAGAGGTAACCGCGCATTCTCACTCCTCTTAGGCCAAGGGGGCCTACATGTTGTGCCCGAAGACACGTGGGAAGTGGGCCTAGAGTGAGGCGGCATTGGTGAAGCAGCAACTGTCTCAGGTATTACGCGTAGACACGCGTGTGGGAGATCTATATCCTCGTCTGAACCATCATAGCGCACCCTGTAGCGGTTTCCTGCTAAGCAAGCTTTCACCATTCTTCTGCACCAAGTGAGGCCGTCGAAGAACTTAACGGTTTCGAGGAGACGGAACTCATGCGGAGGGTCCTCAGGTGGATTCGAGCTTGTGGCATCTGTTCGTGTTCTCTTTCGAGTAGACATCTGCAATCAAAGACAAAGAGCACAACAAACACAGATTAAGCACCAAATCCAACACTATAGCAACAATCAGCCACAAATTACTCAACATTCCATCACTACCCGCAGGGTATCGATCAGTACAAGCAGAGTATCGAGCGATACGCTGCTATTTTGAACCAGAATCTCACACAGCAAAAACAGTCAAGGAATGTACTGAGTATCGACCGATACCAGGTGGTATCGATCGATACTGAGCAGATCGCGAATTGCACGAATTG
Source organism: Eutrema japonicum (assembly GCA_030161315.1). Taxonomy (NCBI): domain Eukaryota; kingdom Viridiplantae; phylum Streptophyta; class Magnoliopsida; order Brassicales; family Brassicaceae; genus Eutrema; species Eutrema japonicum. The sequence continues at coordinate 26,317,729 of BSQW01000007.1, forward strand.
GTCTTCTATCCAAAAATTTCAAAAGTCGAAACTAATGGCAATTAAGCGTAAGACGGGTTCCGACTAGTCCTAGAACAACACAATCAAGTAGTATTCATCCAACAAAACGAGTTCTAAGAGCTAAAAATCGAAAACCTAACCGTAGGTCACATATTGAAAAAGAGAAGATTCGTGTTTCATACCTTGTAGATCGAGTGAAAGGGTGAGAGAATGAGAATGAGAACGAAAATCCAACAAGAATAGACTCTTGAATCACTCAATTTCGTGAAGAAAAAAAGGTTTGGTGATTTGTGTTCAAGTATCTTTCGATGGAGGCGAATGAGGAAGAAAGGAAATCCCGTAGGGTTTATAAGGAAACTTACCTGAATGGTTGTATCGACCGATACCATAAGTGGTGTCGATCGATACACGGCAGTCGGTTCAGCATATTTGCGTTTAACATCGGTATCGACCGATACCAAGTGGTATCGATCGATACTGAGCCTCCGAATCTGGTTCATGTGACACACAAAACACAAAACAAAAACTAGAAAAATAAAAGACTCATATGTACAGACTTACCAGTGGGTTGCCTCCCACTCATCGCTCGTTTAACATCATTAGCTTGATTGTACATCCGTTCAGGCGGAGGGTGCATCATCCAGAGGCATTATGTGTCCGTCTGGAGTCTCAGTGCTCCTGAAATAGTGTTTCACCGTTTTTCTATTGACATTGAACTCTTTGCATGAAGGATTTGTCAGGACAATCACACCATGTGGTCTAACATCCTTGACTGTGAAAGGACCTGACCAACGAGAACACAATTTAACAAGAAACAAATGCAAACGATAATTATATAGAATTACTTGGTCATTTGGTTCAAAGTGTCTGGTGATGATCTTTTTGTCGTGATACGCCTTGGTCCTCTCCTTGTAGAGCTTCGAGTTTTCATAGGCATTGTGCCTAATCTCATCCAGCTCATTCAGCTGAATCATTCGCTTCTCAACAGCAGTCTTGATGTCAAAATTCATCATCTTTGTAGCCCAGGCTGCCTTATGCTCGATTTCAACCGGAAGGTGACAAGCTTTCCCATATAGCAAGTGAAATAGTGTAGTCCCAAGTGGTGTCTTGAAAGCGGTCATGTATGCCCACAGTGCATCATCCAGCCTTGCAGACCAATCCTTCCTAGTAGTTCCCACAGTCTTTTCCAGAATTTCCTTTATCTGCCTATTGGAAACCTCAACTTGTCCACTAGTCTGAGGATGATAAGGACTAGCTACACGATGATTCACACCATGCTTCTTCATCATCTTCTCGAAGACCTTGTTAATAAAGTGAGAACCACCATCACTTATAACAATTTGAGGTACTCCAAATCGAGGGAAAATGATACTCTTGAATAGCTTGAGGACGACAGAAGAATCGTTGGTGGGACTAGCAATTGCTTCTACCCACTTAGACACGTAGTCCACAACTACCAAGATGTACTTGTTTTTGTATGACGAAGGAAAAGGACCCATAAAATCGATGCCCCAACAATCAAAAATCTCAACCTCAAGGATGAAATTATGTGGCATCTCATGTTTCTTACTGATCTTCCCTCTCCTCTGACATGCATCGCATTGCGAAACGAAGACATGAGCATCCTTAAACATAGTAGGCCACCAGAAGCCTGTTGGAAGAACTTTGGACACTGTCTTGAAAGTAGTAAAGTGTCTAGCATACTGATATCCTCGTATTTTGTCCCTTTTCATGCATTCATTTAGCATAGGTTTCATCTCATATGCGTATAGTTTCATGGCTTTTCGTAATTGTTTTGTCCCAATTAGAGTTTAGGAGTCTCATGATATGTCCTAGAGAGTCTTGCATGTTTTGGTGTCCTTATTAGGTACTTTGGAGGCTTCCGGAGACTTTGGAGGAGGTTGCATTTGGCTCGGGATCTTGAAGCGACGGTCGGAAACATGAAAGCTCGGATATACTTCTTCCTCGGAGATTTCCCACAGCACCGGCCGGGACAAGACTCTCGCTCAAACCGGGATGACATTTCTCCTCGGACAGGGGGAATCCCACCCTCTCTTCCGGGTCTGAAGCAACCCAGCACCAATTCTCTAGGCAAGAAATCCCTCAGCATCATCCCGGGCAAGAGCCAGCTGGCACAAAGATCTCCCTCGGCCGGCACATGATCTTTCCTCGGGAAGGGAGAATCATGGTCCCTCGTCCCGACATGAAGCTGCCCGGTGTTGCAAAATCTCCCTCGGAGATTTCCCCTCAGCACCGCCCGGGACAAGAAATCCCTCATAGCCGGCATAGAACTTTCCCACGGGCATGGGATATCCCGGTCTCTTGTCCCAGATCAATCTTCCCCGGGATCACTATCCCGGGTGCATCCCGGCCGGGATCGATTTGTGATCCGAAATGTCCGGGTTGACCCGGTTCCCCTCTCTTTTTATTATAAATACTCTAAACCCCTAATTTTATTTGCTAAGCGTTTCTTAAGTCTGAAACCCTCACCTTTGAGACAGAACTTGAGATTTGTAAGAGAGATCCTCTCTGTTTATGCAATTTAGTATTTGTTTCCATCAATCTCTTCCATCTATCTTCTTTTTATCTTGATTATCCATCACCCATCAATGAATTCATCTCTTATCCTTATCAATTTTGAGGTGTTCTTAATGGGTCTTGAGTAGTCCTTTAGGATCTTGAGATGAGGTAGATTAGGGTGATCTAAGAATTGATTAGTGGTGTTTAGGGTTATATGATCTTATATTCCCTCTTGTCTAGTGCCCCTAATGCTAGATCTACCTTGAAAGAGTGGATCTAGATCATAAGGCATTTCATGCACATCAAGTGTTTGATGAAATGCCTTGATGAACTAGACAAGAGATTTATGCTCCTAACCTAAGACATTAGTTGTTTAGGGCATATCTTTGGTTGATCTTGTTATGATTCTTAATGCTTGCTAATTGTTAATCCACAAATGATGATTTGCTAATGGACTTGATAATTAACATAGTGATTAGTTGCTTGAAAGAGAACTAATCAAGATTAGAGATATGTTTCCTATGAATTAGCTTCTTTGAGTGAATGAACACCACTAATTGGATTTGGATCACCTTATATCAATAACATCATCTCTAGTTCCGCTTTTTTTATTTGAATTACATATTGTTTAGTTATTGCATTGTTTAATTGCCTTAATTTGGTTACGTAACAACAACCCACACTTGTTGCTTAACTTACTATAAGTGCTTTGCATTCTTAATGATTAGAATAATCCCAATTATGTCCCAATTATGGATTGATAACCTCCTTACTACATCGTATTGGGGATATTGATACCTCCTAGAGAGTAAAAAGTCATGTATCACATACTCAGATCCATGACAATTAAACAAAACATTAGGTACCTCTGACTCAGCAATGCATCTCCTGTAGATACCATCAGAACTGTGCTTGTACTGGTAAGGTTCATCCCAGAAGAATCGCCTTATTTCTCGCATAAACTTCTTCTTGTCATATTTCTTGAGGTGCTTTGGCTCTTCATTTGTAGCGAGGTAGTTATCAATATCAGCGAACCATGGTTGATCAGAGTCAGCTGCAGCAACTAGGTACTCTTCAGAAGCATCAAGGTGTTCAACGGTCAAAACGGGTTCGGAAATCGCCGGTTATCGACCGACACTAGGTGAGTGTCGATCGATACCGAGACCTGCAATTCGTGGAAATTGCAAAGTTTCAGTAAAACCCATTTGAAACTCAGTTTCAATGAATTAAATAAACTCTTCTGGTAGTTGATCATTAATGGGCACGTCTGCATCGATCCGAATCCTCGAAAGATGGTCAGCTACTTCGTTCTCTATTCCTTTCTTGTCCTTAACCTCGATATTGAAACCTTGGAGCAAAAGGACCCATTGACAAAGGCGAGACTTGAGATCCTTATTCTGCATCAGATATTTGAGAGCAGCATGATCAGTATGAATAATCACTTTGCTCCCAATCATGCAGAGACATCAGAAGTTTGACATTCGTTGAAGAACTTCCCACCGATGGATTGAGTTCCAATTTGGACACAAGACATATCAATGTATTAGCTTTCATTTTAAAGTGGTTTGAGGCAATTCCAATGGTGCGATCGAAAGTTATGCAAGTTTTCGTGAAGACAGTCCAGTCTGGCGAGCACAGTGTTCCAGTATCGACCGACACAAATCCAGTATCGACCGACACCAACTGCAGACGGGAAAAACATGATTTTACAAGTTTAAAGACTCTAAAACTTGGTCCAGAAGACTTTAATAATTACCAGAAGCCCCAAAACGTGTTTTACCTTTATAATTAGGTTTTTCAGCCACTTTGGTGGCTACGCTTTCATTACTCTTGATTCTACTTTGGTTTCTGGAGAGACAACTCTGAACTCCTGTTTTCTATTGTTTTCTTTGATGATCTATTCAATCATGTTGTTTTCATTCTCCATGTCTGAGTAGATCCACTTTAGGTTCAGGGTTCTCATAAGAGTTTTCTCTGAATGCTAGATTGATTAGTTGATTAGAATTCACCATCTGAATTAGTTCTTCGCCTTAAGTTGTGTTAAAAGCTAATTCTAGGTTGACGAATCTGGAACTTATATCTTAGGATACTTGATTAGGCCCGAGAGTGCGATTTATTACCTGATAGAACCTTAGGTGAGCAAAATAACTATTCGCAAAGGAATTTGGTTTAGTTGTTTTGTGAACAAATCAAACCTGATTTGAAAAGCTGATTTAAACTTTAGGATTCGCAAAGAGATTTGGAATTCCTAAGATTTAGATTTAGATAGTTTTCGCAACGAAAGTTGGTTAACTATATCTTAGTGAATTAAGTTCAAGAACCGTGCTAAATATGAATCATGCTAGTTAGTTTATCTGCATTCATTGATTTCCTGAGAAATACCCTGAACCTAGTTTTTTCCCATCGATTTATATCTCTTGATTTAGTTATTGTTTTCTGCTTCTATTAAACTTGACTTAGCGTAATTTGAATCTTATAATCTATTGAGTGATTTCTTGAAACTTTGTGGTTCGACCCCTAACTTTACTACAACTAATGCGTTAGTACTTTTAGGGTATTAATTTGAGCATATCACAGTGCTCGATACCATCCTCTTAACATATCTCTTGAAAGCTGGAGAAGTCTTGATAGCATCGATAAAATAAAGTTCAACAATCAACTTATCCATGATTGCCTTGCATCTATAGTCTTCTACCTCCTTCTTAGTCTTCCCAGTAGCCCTGGGATAAGGTATCCTCTGTGTGTAAACTCTATCTGCAACTACATTAGGTACTTCCTTCGAAACCTTAGGTGTTGATTCGACAGCATGATCAGTGTCGATCGATAAACGGGGTTTTGATGTGTCCTGTGAAAGTATCTTGATAGGTGTCGATGGATGCTGGTTAGTGTCGATCGATACTGTAGTGATTTCAGAATCCGCATCGTCAAGATCGACGAAAATATATGCAGTTTGGCTAATTTTCACTCCTGAATTGACCTCTTTTCCACTCGTCAAGGTGATTGCATTGATGTGTGCCCTTGGTTTTCTCCTTTCCCTGGAAGAAAACCTTCTTGCCTTTTCACAGACTATGAAGTCTGAGCAACCTGAGTTTTCAGCTTCTTTTGCTGAATATTAATAGTTTCGATCTTTCCACTCAGATCATTGTACATGACATCCATCTTCCCATTGAAATCCACAGTTAGCTTCTACTGTCCTTGAACGAGCTGTTCAAACATAGACTCAATCTTGCTATCTGGGGTATTAGCAGGTATAGGTTGGTAAGATAAACTCCCATAGTTCTTGGTATAACCACTGCTCTTGAATGGTTTCTAGACAAACTGATTCGATCCTCCTTGCTGAGCATTGTTGTTGAAGTTTCTGTTGTTATTCTGGTATTGAATTCTCTGACCTTGAAAACCAGATCCACCTATGTAGTTAACATCTTCCACTTCATCCTCATTGAATACCTCAACGCCATCTGCAAAGTGAACAGCCTTCATCGTCTTGCTCATCAACATATTGTGCATAGAATCTAACTTGGCTTGAACCTCAGCAATCTGCGAACCTTCCATGCCACAAGCTAGCTTCTTGCATTCCATGTCTGCATTCTTGGTACTATTGCTAGATGCCAAGTTCTCAATCAGCACGTAAGCGTCCTCGGGATACCTGGTGTTGGAATTTCCATTGTTTGCAGCATCCAAAGCCATCTGGTACCTCCAATCAATCCTTCTAAAGAAAAAACCCAGCAACTGAACATTAGTGAACCCATGATGCGAACAATCCCTCTGATATGACCGAAATCTGAGCCAAGCAGCCTTGAATGCCTCAGACGGTCCCTGAGAAAACAGGGAAATCTTGTTCCTGAGCTCCTCGGATCGTGCATCATCATAGAAATTATTCAGGAATGCATTCTTAGTCTCTTCCCAAGTAGTCAGTGACCCAGCTGGCAACTGCTTCAGCCAATAAGCTGCATCCCCACCAAAAGAGTATGGGAAGAGCTTGCAGAAGAGGTAATCATAGGATACTCCATCGTATTTGATGCTTGTAACCAAATCCTCAAACCTCTCAATGTGATCCATAGGGTGTTCATTGGAAAGACCATGGAAAGGGTGCTGACCCACAATAGTGTAGTAACCAGGCTTCATCTCAAAGTTGTTTCTCTGAAAAGTAGGAAGACGAATCGCAGAACGATTGGTGTAGAACTGATCAGGTCTGTTATACTCACCAATTGTTCTACCACGATTAATCACAGCATTCCCTGCGACAATCTCTTCGAGAACAGCAGGAGGTGGAATGATGTTCCCCTCTCCATCCAATCGTTGCCCTCTCGCATTGCACAATTGACCCTCTTGGTCTCTGTAAGCACCAGCTTCATCTTGAACCAAAACCACTGGATTGTTGTTCATCTCTCTGACTTTTTTGCTTTTCTGTTTACGCGTTCCAAAAGTGCTAGCTGATCGTTTGACGAATATGCATGCACCTGAAACACAAAAGTCTAGAACGTAAGTAACAAAATTCATGACAGGTATCGACCGATACCACTAGGGTGTCGATCGATACTGGTCGAACTTAGTCAAAATTCTCAAACTAAAATATAATGGCGAATTGAGTCCCCGGCAACGGCGCCAAATTTGATAAGCTCAAATTAATACCCTATAAGTACTAAAGCTTTGTCGATTGTAATACTTAGGATTTGTCATTTTGGTCATCAACTCAAACATCCATTCCCTAGAGCTCACCGTGTCAACCTTGGAGCCATTATTGCTAAAGTTTGGGTAGGGAAGAAAACCCGAGGTCTTTCCGGGAAGGGTAAGAAGGAGTATGTTGGGAGCCTCCTTACACCCATCTTCGATCATCTCAAGATATCGTGAGATTGTGGTTGCTTACGACATGCCAACATGTCCGAGAAGTACTTCCAGAATTGTCATATCCTCAAACCAACGCTCATCTACCAATTTCAGAACTCAGACGGAGAGATCCTGCATTTTTAGCTGCCTTATCAAGACTTGACCACACTGGATGACGAGGCAAATATCGATTGGATACCACCGGGGCACAAAATAATGTCAATTACTTCCAGTTCTCAGCGCAGACGCAGAGGATCATCCACTCGAGCTTCTCGCTCATCTCCCAGAGCATCTGCTTCTCACAGACAGGAGGACTTTCCTGAGGGCATCCCTGTGGACACCGCAAATCAGATCGAATACCTTCTTCCTCCGGATTGCAGTGAGTACCGTCTCACACTTTGTCCGTTCGAGACAGATGATGAAGAGAAGTGGAAGTTTGTCAGTGGAGGATTGCTGAAGAACAACACCATGCTGATGAAGATTTGGGGAGAACTTGCTAAGATAACGACTCCTAGGGCACCATCCTGTTTCAGGGCACCTGCCACTGCAGATGATCGTAATGATGAGCCAGCTGATGGCATGCACGATTTTGGGACCAAACCTAACGTTGATGGATGCATGTTGACTGTTGGTGAATCCAGCGGTTCACATCCACCCGATGAGAGACTTCCGAGGAGGAGGCGCATGCTAGGACAGGACGCGAGCGGCAGATCGGAGGACCACTGATTCACCAGTAACATTCTCTATTGTTCGTTTTATTTTCTTTCATTTTATATTTTTCTTGAGTCTGTTTGACCTTCTTCTTGATTTATTTTCACACCGCGACGGTGTGAAGTAAGTCTGGGGGAGGGTCTCTATCGTTACTAATGCTATTTCTTTCTTTTGTTTTTTCTTTTGAGTCATTTTGATATTTTCCTTCAGTCATTTTGTTTTATTAAGTCAAAACTTGCTGGAGATTATAATCACGACATTTGAATTTTTAACAAATTTTGCATCTAAGTGACCATTGTCGCTGGGCTAGTTTTAGATCAGACTAATGAAAAATCTAAAGGCCGACCAGTCAAAAAGAGGCATCCATGTTTCCAAGAAAATTCAAAAGCTTGAGCTAGTTTATGAGCTCTTCCTTTTACCTCATCATCGCGATTGGCGTCTTCAGAGCTTGACTCCTCATTCGTATATGAAAAGATAACCTATGTAAAAATATGGTACTCCTCTCCCTTATTTAAGATAAAAAGGAGAAAAGATGAAATGATTTTATTTCGGGTAAAGTGTTAGGAAAATTTCCATCGATCCCATTATTTTACCTCGAGAGAAATGATCACACTAAGGTCGGAAGCGAGGCTAGGAAAATTTCCAGAGATACTATTATTCGCCTACACCTTAGAATAAAAGGATGGCACTAAAATGAACCGGAGATTCGGTGACAAAAACAATCAATACTCGCGTTCCATCCGCCATTAACTCTATGAAAGAAAATGAGAAAATAATAAGTTTGGGGGAGGGAAAAAGTACCAAAGGTTGTGTTGTTATCTTGTCACGATATCGAAAGGGAAAGAGTCTAGAAGGTTCTTGGCACCATGACCTTTGATGAGACCCAGCAATGATAGCTTTTGATTGATCCGCGAAATAATGAGTTGAATCTGGGAGGCTATGATGCTTGCAGAGAAGTACATGGTGGTTCGATCTAGAGCTAGTTTGGCAATACGTGGATTACTAAGGGTATGGTCTTTGCTGAGTTCTAAAGGAAATGTTAGTCTCCGTCTTTTTCAAACTTTTTCTTTTTGCTTGGTTGCTTGAGGACAAGCAAAATACTAAGTCTTGGGGAATTGATATGCTTGGTTTTTTATCGTTTTTAACACATGTTTTGGTGTTTCTTTTGAGTATTTTATTGAGTCAAAGTCAGTTTTAGAGTCTTTTAGTCTTTTATTCAGTTATCTCAGGTAAAAAGGCGCTTACATAAGAAATTGGAGTTACGTGGGCAAAACGCATGAAACAGTACAAAAGAGCATAATCGATCGATGCAAGGAATGCATCGATCGATGGAGCATACCCTGAAGAGCCTGAATCGATCGATGCACAATTGGCGTCGATCGATGCGACATCATCAGAAGAATCAAAATCGATTGATGCAAGGAGTGCATCGATCGATGGAGCAAGCATAGAAGAACCAAAATCGATCGATGCAAGCCTGCGATAAGGTAAAAACAAATTCTGACTTTCCTGTTTTGCCCCGGAAACTGCCTATTCTGACCTAATTTGCCGAAAACCGTATTTATACTTTATTTTCATCCACTTTTTAGGCTATCTCTCTCTCTTGACCGCTATTTACTCTACTCAGGTTTTGGTTATTGATTTTGTAAGCAAGAAGAAGAATCTCTGCAACTATTGAGAATAATTCTAAACCCTTTCATCTCTTTCATTATTACGATGAGTTTCTCTCTATCTTCTTGCTTGTTATCCATTGTCATGTCAGAGTAGTCTCATAGTTAGGTTTAGAGTTTCAAGGGGATCCATGAACCATTGAATTAGACATAGATATGGATTTATATATCTTTTGTGGTTTTCACTTTATGTTGAGTTTATTGCTTAGGCTTAAGTTGACCGCTTAGTCTATGAACTAGGGCTTAATCTCTCGCCTTCTCGAGTGACTGGAAAACTGTGTCGTTCCTCCATCTCTGGCGTTTTTACACATATATGCACATAAGACAACAAGAGAGTTGCATGAGGTTTGAACAAAGGTTAAGTTTCGGGTGGGATACCAGCTAAAGATGAACCGGCCATCTAGGACAACAAAGAGCGGTAAAAATGAAAAAGATGTCCTAGATGTATGACTCGTTGTCTCGCCTAAAATAATTGATAAGAAAATTAAATATAGATTAAGTCCAAATAAAATGACCTAGTATATCCTATCAGAAAGAATTTCTATGGCTCGAAATCCTCTGGGGATGTCGCATTGAAAGCACTCTAGCTACCGCCTAGTCTAATACTAAACCACAAAAGAGCTAGCACGAAGAAATAGCGTAGAAGCACACTGGTCTATATCATAGATTTTGTTCTTATGTTCCTGAAAAATATTTAATAAAATATACTACACGAGGTCTTTAAAATTCAGCGAGAATTAAAAAGATCCAAAGAAAAGAAAAATAGACTAGTAATGGATAAACATCTTTCCCCAGACTTAAATCACACTGTCCTCAGTGTGAAAAAATTTGGTGAAAGGATGGTAAAATCATTAAAAGAGAGTCGTCGTTTCACTCTCTGTTTCGAACGTCGTCTTCATTTTTTTGTGTTTTGTGATTTTTTGAATGTTTTTGGTTTTTTTTGTTTTTATATAAAGTCTGAAATCGTAAAAAGAAAAACGTAATAGAAAAACTAAAAGAAAAACGTACCAAATGGGTTGCCTCCCATAAAGTGCTTTTGGCTAAAGTCGGTAGCTCGACTTTTTGGTGAGACTAGACGTGAGCAGTAGATGTCTAGGGAACAAATGTTCCTTTGGCATCATCTTGTTTATGACATGTTTCGCCTTTCTTCAGTTTCACTTTCTTCTTTCCGCGTTTTTTCGGAATTTTCGCTTCTCGAAGAGTTTGTTTTGTCTTCTCAATCATTTCTTCCACTCATTCTTCCTTGGTATCTCTTAAATCCGGTGGAATATTGATCTTAACTTTTGCAAATGGTTTAGAATGGAATGGTGGACCTACCTTTGGGGGTTCCGTCTTAATCGACTTATCTTTCTCTTTTCCTTCAGGGAAAATCGAGTTTTTCATCTCATGTACGTCCCTCGGGTTTGGAATTTCGTCCAGGACAGTAGGATAGAGCCTCCTTCGATCCAGATTCAAGAAGACGGCTTGACGGTTGGCGTGATCAAGGATAGACCGTCGACCAAAAATCAACGGTCTATCCTTGTCTCGTTCTATTTCGAGAACTTGAAAATCAGCGGGAACGATCTTGTTTCCAATGAATATTTGAAGATCATGGATCGCTCATTCGGGTTTCTTTTGTGATGAGTCCCCAAAAAATACGCTCACGGTAGATGATGTGATATTCATTATACCGAGTCTGTCGGCAAATGTCTTAGACATGATGTTGTCGTCGGCTCCGGAATCACACAAACAATCTGCAAAATAAATTTCCGAAATCCAACAAGAAAAATAAAAAAGTCCCGGATCATCGGCTTTTCTAAGCCTTTGAAGCGGGATTAGTTTCGGTAACTTGAATGGTGATTTTTGGATCATCTTGGATTTGGTAACGACTCGTCCTTAGAGTGGGACGAATTTTGGAACTTCTCTAGGCTCCATCTTAGCATTGTCTTCCTTCACGGGTATGGTGGAAATCACGTTGCAAAATCTCTTCGGGTTATCTTTCACTCTTCCGGGTAAAATTCCGCTGTGTCTCTTAGTGGAGTCCGCAGTTTGAGACACTTGCATATCCAATTTTTTGACATGGGTCAAAAGAGATTCAATTTTCACATTCAAGTCGTTGTACATACAATCGACCTTGACGTTAAAATCTTTCGTCGTCTTTTCGTTGCTTTGAGCGAGGAGTTTAATTGATTGCTCGAGCTTCGCTATTTGGGTAGAAAGTTGAGAGTTATAGATACCTTGTTGCTGCGTGTTTGAATTATTGTAAGGAGCGGCTTGAGAGTTGAAGGGCGGCCTCGGTTGGAAGTTCTCATTTCCTCCATAGTTGCCATTTTGGAAACGGTTTTGAAAAGGCTTCGATTGTTGAGGATAAAGTTGATCTTGGGGATCCTCCACGTTCTGATTTTGGTGGGAAATATTGTTGAAGTTGGCGTCGCGGAAAGCGTTGTTGAATCCGTTGTTGAAACGGCCTTGGTAGTGACCTTGCGCTCCCACATAGTTAACTTCTTCTTCTTGAGCATACGACAAGTTGTTGTCGGGTTCGTAATAAGCGTTATCATCGACACCAACAATAGCTTCACAATCATTTACTTGGCGATTTTGGTTGTTGACGTCATGACTTTTAGCTCGAAAATCTCCTTGGATTCCGACATGTTCGATCTAGTTGATCTATCATTGTCGGGAGAATTGTTGCTACTAGACATAGAAAAATTCTCGATGAGAGCTCTTCCTTGGTTGATAGTCTTCATGGAAAAATCTGCAATGCTAGCCGTGTCGAGAGAAAGTTGATATTTCGGTAGTAATCATTGGTAGAAAGTGTTGAGCAAATTCGGACCGGAGAAATCGTGATGAGGACAATCTCTCTCATACTCTTTGAAACGTTCCAACGCTTCGTGGAAAGACTCCACCAATTGTTGATGAAAGCTTTGGATTTTGTTTCTCAATGAGTTGGATCTCGACTTGGTGTAGAAATGATTTAGGAAGGCGACTTTTCACTCTTCCCAATTAGTAATAGATCATGCGGGCAAAGATTTCAACCAATTGTGAGCTTTATCGGCCAAAGAAAAAGGAAAAAGCTTACATTTCAAATAATCGGCGGGAACTTGGTTCGTTCTCGTCATTCCGCATATCACTTCGAACAACTCGATGTGCTCCATCGGATGCTCTTTTGCAACTCCATGAAACTGACTTTGCTTTACCAAAGCAATGAATTGAGGTTTGATCTCAAAATGGTTTCTGTTCAGTATAAGAAGTTGTATGGCTGCTCGGTTTTGGAAGTGTTGATACGGTGCATCAAAATCTTCTGGGTGGTCGTTTTCGGCCATCCGTAAGTTTATTTTGAGTCTTCGGAGTTCTCTCTTGTGTTTGTCGATATCGTCTAGTAGCGGTACAGTTCCTCTATGAATTCTCCTAGTGTGCATACACCTTATAACAAAAGACAAAGATAAAGGAGAAAGTCAAAAGAACAACAAAGAACTTGAAAATCAAAAGTGTCTAGAGCAGAAATTAGAATATGAAATCAAACAAGCTAAACTATCCCCGGCCACGGCGCCAAAAACTTGACACACCGGGAATTAACCCCGGCGTGGGGTTTTACCCTTTATATCTAAGCCGCAAGTGCATAACACACGAAGTAGTATTTAGGGATCGAATCCACAGGGATAGACGTTGTCCCATTTATAACGAGTTCTAACTTAAGTCTAGACGTAAAACATATTTTGAATTTTGTTACAGTCGTGTTTATGGAATCTAAACTAAACTAAGAAGGGCAGCAGCTAACTAATTATTTTATTGAGGTTGTGAATCAATTAAACGAAGCATTGGAAAATCGGGAATTTTCTAGGGTTTATGGCCGATTTTTACAAGGAAATTTCTAGGATTTCTAAAGCGACTTTTTGTCGTCTTTGGGTTCTTGAACTTGGAACACGTACGATGCGTTTAGTCTACTTCCGTAATCCTAAACACCTACCCACTTCAGTACTCGGACGGTAGCTTCCGATTCCGCCCGCGCAAGAAGTGAATGAAACTCTCAAAGATCGTTTACGCCCACAATTCTTCCGTAAGTATACTTCCAAAATCTTACGATGGATTTGCTCATCTACCCTAGGTCAAACGATTAGATACAGCACTTCCGTGGCTCTAAAACGCCTAATATCAGTTGTTAAGACGGTTAGTCAAGCAACGCATTAACAACAAGGATATAACGAAGAACCCTAATCGGTATCCTAGACTAAAAACCTAATAAGAATCGAACTATAAGCTCCCCTTCAAACCCCTATGCCCAACAAGGAGATTACTCAGCCATAGCTGAGGTAATCATATTCAATAAATCAAATAAAAACAGTAAGTAAAAAGAGATGAAGAATTCTCTATCGAAGAACACGAATCGAGAATCCTTTGCTCCAAACAAAAGAAAAGAAGTGCACAAGTTACAAGAACTTCCCTTCTGCCTTCAAGCGTGAAAATAATGTAATGTGTCTGTCTAATAGGCATAAAATAAGTATTTATAGAGCTAATCTCGTTTAGGGTTTGATGGCAAATGACGGTTTTGGCATCGGTGAAGAAATGAGTCAGTTTGGTCGCGCAGGGTCCTGGCCGCGGGTCCGTCCTCTCTCGGAGTGGCGAAATGCCACTGGGCCGCGGGTGGATACTCTCCATGAGTGGCGAAATGCCTCCTGGCCGCGGCTCCAGCTCCTCCAGGCGCGGTGGGCGTCTCCTCGGGGCAGCTTCGTATTCTTTCAGTGCTTCGGGTATATTTAAGGATCCAACCATTGGATTGCCTCCAATTCAATTGTATTTACTCTGTTGTGTCCAACTTTGGGGAAGATCAGACGGTGAAATATCTCCATTTGCTGTAAGACTTCTTGACGGTCCAAGTTTATCCAAAAACGTACTTTTGCTCCGAAATACACTCTTTTATTCCGAGTTACCTGACTCCGAAATCTCTAAAATATGAAAATCACTTGAAAACCTTTGAAAACGGAGTTAAAACACCTGCAAAAGAATATGAAAGTGATCCATAAAAAAGGTCAAAAACTGGTGTTATCACCCAGCCAGAGTCCGAGTCGGTGGCCGCATAAAGCAATAAAGGAAATATTCATTTTCTCCGAGATTCTTGTCAGTATAGACTTGTATTAATAGCATTCAAAATCACTTGTAAAAGAGGATGGAGAAAAAACCCTAGCACAAGCTCTTAGCAACATTACTCTTGTACTCAAACGCTTACAAACATCAATAAAACCATCTTTGGATTTATTACTGTGTTTTCATCCGAGAAATCTTTGTTCCCCTTAAAAGTCCTTTACAAAAATTGATTGTGTGAATGTCGACTCACACACACATAATCACAATGAAGTAACGTGACAAGTTTTTTTTACAAAAAAAAAAAATTTATATTTAAAATAACTAAGTTTCATTTTTTCTTCTTCATCATATTCATATGTTTTAGGGTTAGCCAATTTGATTTTGAGACTTGAGACCAAAACATCATAAAAACAATGTATTCGGTTTCAGTCACGTAATGGCAAATCTCACCTATATTTGGATGATTGATCATTTGAATTAATTACAAAAGAAGCAAGAAGAGCTCGTCTAGTGAACTACACGCCTCCATATGAATTAATGGCAAATCTTGTGTCTTCTTTTTGGAAATTGTTTGCTAAAATCAAAACATCTAGCGAACTACACGCCTCCACACGACATAGAGAAGCAAGAAGAGCTCGTCGAAGGTCTCGGGATGCCCACAGATATGAGCTGCATAACAATAGTCTATCAAGATTCAGTGGGTGGACTTCAGATGAGGTCTAAGGAAGAGAAATTGATTGATATAAATTCGTGCGAGGATCTGCCAGTTGTTAACATTGGAGATCTTATGCAGGCGTGGAGTAACAGACATCTGAGATCGTCTCCAAAGGCGAATCTAGCAATATATTTGATTTGGGGCATAAAATTATACAACACTAAAATATCATCTTATCGTATAAAATATGTTACATAAGTAGGTAAATATATTTTCGCATTTAAAAGAAAGAAACATATAATAATGTTTGAGGCAGTTATTTAACGATGACTGGTTAAATGAAAAAAAAATAAAAAAGGAAGCAAATATGTTAAAGAAAAGAAAAATAGCGATTTGATTGAAAGAAATTTAAATCAAAAGGGGCAATATAATCCGACTGTGAAACTAATGGAGGCAATAAAAGGAATTTGCATTGAATTTCTTCAATCATTCTAAATTTACTTAACAAAATTACAATTTCTTAAAAAAATAATGGGGGCAAGTGCACCTATACCTCTCTTACTAGATTTGCCCCTGATCGTCTGAACATCGAGTTTGTATTGAGAAAGCTGGTGAACAGAGTCTCTCTGGCGTTTTTTCTCTGTTTCGAGGATGAGAAAGTGATACTTGCGCCGCAAGAAATCGTGGGAGAGGGAAATTGCAGGAGTTAAAAATCGTTTAAGTGTTCAGAATACCTGAAATTCAGGCAGGGTAATAAAGCAGGAAAGTTTGAGAGGATTGGTTACATTGTTTAGGTGTTCAGACTTTGCTGGACTCAAACCGCCTCAACCAGATTCCTTAAGAGAAAAAAAACCCGGTATATCTGTTTAGAGATCACTAAACCGGTTTGTGGTTGAGAAAAGGGAAAGAGGTAGGCATGACCAAAATCGAACAGTAACCGTATTTTGGACCGTAACCATACCGTTTTCAAATTGTAACCAGACCGTAATCGTGTCAGACGGTTAAAAACTGTAACCGTTAACCGTAAAAATATATTAGTTATGGTTAGAAAACTATTAACCGTAACCGTTAATTAATTGTAACCGTATCAAAATCGTTGGTTAACTGCAAGGTTAAACCGTAAAATTTTAACCGTAACCGTTTTAAAAATAAAATTATATATACTAATAATTATAATTAGTTCTATAAAATTAAAAATTCAAAGAAAATTATATATAATCAATTTACCAATAGCAAATGCAAATATAACAAATATAAATATTAATTAAAACTTAAACGTGCTAGACTAATGGTTTAAGATATTAGATATATGTTTGTCGACTACAACAAAATTTGGAAGGCATACAAAAATTTCAAATTTAATGTTCATATATACAAAAAAAACAAATAGAGCTAAATCTCATAATTGAGCTAAATAAAAAAACTGTAAACATAGTGGTCATCGTCATTCGTCAAAATAGATAATTTTTATTTTTTATTATTCTAATTTATAAAATTTATAATTATTTAATTATAAATCATGACATTAACCATTTATTGTCATCAGGTAATCGTAATCGTATCTAACCGTAACCGTATTAACCGGATTCGTATTTAACCGTAACCGTTTTAACCGTATATTAAACGGTTAAGGTTAAGGTTAAAAAAAATATACCGTAACTGGTGGTTAAATAACCTTAACCGTATTAACCGTAACCATGGTCATGCTTAGAAAGAGGTTACGATTGTTGTGACTTGTGAGTGTCATGCAATATCAAATATTAGCTAGTAGAATCTAAAGCTACTTTTAGATTTTTATAATTTTTGTTTAGAAGATCCTTTTCCTGAATCTTTCGATATACTACTAATGTATCAGAGGTTTTTTTTTTACATGTTTATTCAAAGTGGGAGTATTAATCAAGCTAGACACAGTATAAATGGTGAACAAAGAAGCATAAGTGTGACCCACAAATGATTGTGTCCTGAAAAGGACTTGAGCAACTAAACACAACTTTCTTCCTTAGATTTTTATGGTTTGTCTAATCAAATTTGATTTATACAAACTTGCTTGTGCATAAGTCTGTTTCATTCACTGAATAATTTCTAATAGAAACCACAATTAAGCTGAAGTTTGCTTCCACTTCAAGGTAATCAGTATTATTATTTAGTAAGTGGAGCCAAACCTCCACGGAGTTAATTGTTTTGTCTTTTCGAAGAAGAAGAAGAGAAGCATAAAGGTTGAAGAAATAAATGTTTTGTGACGGAGAGAAGAAAGAAAACGTGAAAATGGTAAAAAAACGTGAAAGAGAATGAAAAAATAAATTAAAAAAAATTAAAAAAATTTTAGTTGATTCTAGATTTTCTCAGATTTTGTTAACTATTTGATAGAACTAGATTAGTACCCGCATATATGCGGGTTTGTAATTTAATATTTTATAACCTGTGAAAAAAAAAATAAAGACAAAAAATTAGATCATCCGTAAAAATATATAATACATAAATTTAAAAACAAAATTTACGATGAAAAAAATATATACCTTGAAAAAAAAATGTTGTGAAGAGAAAAAGTAGATAGCTTTGGATATGATTATTGGACTTTCAATTTTTTGGTGTGTAATTGGCATACTACCAAATTGTGGTTTATATAGATGTGGGAAATTAGAATTTTTTTTTCCTTTTATGATTAATTTCCTTAATCTAAATGAAAAAGGGTAAATTGCTGTTTTTACCCCAAAATTTCATTTTTATGACAAAAATACATTGTCCTTTCAATCAAATGCTGCGCTATACTTTCGGGGTGAAAAATTACAGTTACCCCCTTATGACCAAACAAAAAACGCAAAACCGCTATTACCACTTTAACCTTCGCGACATGTCAGACATCTATAGAGGTCTGACATTTAGACTCTAATAGAAGTCTGATTGATTTCTCTTACCAGACTTTTATCATACGTATTCGAGAAGTATGATACAGATTAAAACCGTAAATTTAAATTTTTTTAAAAAATTAAAAAATTAAAAAAAAATTTCTACAATAATTAAATATAGACGATTTTGATGTATATAAATTAATATTTCATAAAATTGAATCAAATTAAATAAGGTTAGTTAATTATGCATATACCTCAATAAATATCAGACTTCTCGAAGAAGTCTGATACAGATTTAATTAGTAAATTTAAATTTAAAAGTTGTAAAAAATTATCTTGTTAAAAACTTCTTATACATAAATTAAATATAGACAATTTCGAAGTATTAAACTAAAATTTTATAAAATTGAATCAAATTAAAATTATGTAAGGCAAAGTAGGTTGTAAACCTCAAAACATGCTTTGTAGTGGAAACATTTACATATAACTTTAGGGTTAGATTCATGGTTTACCAAATTTACATTTGAAAATTTAAATTTGCACATATATGTTGTAATGTTCATATATTTCACGAATTTGATGCTTCCTAGAAGTGTTATGTTTTAATATTGTCACTCATAAGTGCTAAATATTAGATTTAGGGTTACTCGGACTTATCGGAGAAGTCTGAGAGAATCGGGATTTCTCAGACTTCTCAGAGATTACCAGAATTCAATTTTAACCTGATTTTTTAAAATTCAATTGTAAAACTACCCTCTCGTTGACCATATGGGTTTCATCAGACTTCTAAAGCAGTCTGAGTATATAACTCATATCTGAAATCGACGATATGCAGAAATTCGTACCTATATCCGTTTAGAGTTTCTTTTCACCCTCGTCGAGCACCCAGAACGTCAAATATCACCGAAATCCCGAAAGGCCAGTCGTGTTTTGCCATTTTTATGCCATAATATCTGATTTCGGTACGTTTGAATCGGAAAATCAGTGGGAAAATGGGAGAAATCGGAGAGAGAAGTTGCGAAAAGTGTTTACGAGCTCTATTCTTGAGCTTTAATGGTGAAAAACGGGTTAGTTACTGCATTAACTCGTCGACGATGGTGGTTGTCGTGTTTTCTCAGAATTCTCAGAGAATCGGGGTTACTCAGACTTCTCAGAGAAGTCTGAAACATATTTAATTTGAAAATTTTAATTAAAAAATATTAAAAATATAGTTTTTAGAAATTTTTACTACATAAATTACACATACTCATTGTTGCTGTATATAAATTAAAAGTACATAAAATTTAATCAAATTGAATCATTGGAGATGAATTTTGAATTGTATTTAATATGAAAATTTAAATTAAAAAAATAATTAAAAAAAATTTCATACAAATTTTTCATACATAAATTAAACATAATCATTGTAGATGTACATAAATTTAAATTACATAAAAGTTAGTCAAAATGAGTGAGTATGAGATAAATTTGGATCTAAACACCATGTAGGTAAGAGTTTACGGTTTACGGGTTCAATATTTGTTGGATTAGGGTTCAAAGTTTGCCCTTGGAGTGTAATTAACTATAAAAGAGTGTGAATATCGAGTTATATATTGCATTGTGCAAATAACAAAGAAAACAAGAGTTTTGTCTATGTTCGACATATGAAGTTGGATATCAT
Source organism: Eutrema japonicum (assembly GCA_030161315.1). Lineage (NCBI taxonomy): Eukaryota > Viridiplantae > Streptophyta > Magnoliopsida > Brassicales > Brassicaceae > Eutrema > Eutrema japonicum. The sequence goes on from BSQW01000007.1 coordinate 26,337,682, forward strand.
GTTCTTATCTGTAGGGTTAGATTGAGAGTTTCTAAATTTTTAATTCATATTATTTTTTTTACATATACTGGTTAGTTTGTGACTAAGTTAAACGAGTTTGATGTTTGTTATAATTTTCTTTATAATATGATGGTATTTATGTAATAATTATCAAGTTTATGGTTTATCAGACTGCCATTTTAGTCTGATCATGTCCACTGTTTATCAGAGTTCTTGATGGAAACCTATGAATTAACATGAAATAAGTTACCATACTTGTGATTTTACCCCATATATAAACTAAAGTTACCAACCCTAATCTGTAAAAGTCATTATCGACTCTCTCTCTCTAAAACAGGAAGAATCTCTCTCTCTAAACTCTCTCAAACATCTCTCCGGAAACCCTCGTCGCCACTGCCACCGCCACCGCCGTCGTCAGCTTCTTCAGTCTGGTAATTACCTCTCCTTTTTCGCCTTCTACTCTACGTTTTCTGCAAATTTGTTTTAGATCTATACGAAATAAGACTATTTTCCATGTTTTTTGCATAGATCTAAACAAACATATGGGTTATTTGCCTAGATCTAATTAATTCCATTTTAGATCTACTTGAAAATTACTATATTAGAAGTCTGAAAGTGAATTAGACTCGATACGAAGTCTGATACTTGAACTGATATTAATTAGACCCTATTAGAAGTCTAAAATTATACTTTCATTTAATTAGACTCTGTTAGAAGTCTGAAATTATACTTTCATTTAATTAGACTCTGTTATACTCGATTAGAAGTCTATGTTTTCGGAGCCTCTAGAAGGTTAGGTCTTTCTCTTGCTCTCTCCTTCAAAAACCCTAGATGAGACTATTTCTAGAAAGCAGCTGATGCACTTCTCTGTCTGCAGGTTCATAATTCTGGGTTTTTGCTTCGATTCAGGATTTCATATCACGGTAATATTTCTTAACTGATTTACTATCACATATAACTATCTGGAATTCATTAGTCATTTGAAACAGATATCAAGAAGAATCTTTCTCCCTAATCTCCCAAAGGTAATTGACATATTTGTTATGGTTTTAGTTCAATTTTTCATTATCTTCGAGATTTAATACTAATTTCAGTGTTGCTATACGTTTTGATTCAGAAATGGAAGCAAGGAAAGTCATAATATGCGGACTCCCGACAAACGGAATCATACCACAGCTCCACCCACAACCACCACAAGGCATAATCTGCGGACTCCCGGCAAACAAAATCATACCACAGCTTCATCCACAGCCACCACAAGAAGCAGATGATGATCGAGGAAGTGATGTGGTGGAGCTCACACGAGTAGATTACCGGAGAGCTATGGGATACTTGATACGGGTTGAGGAAGATGAAGAAGACATCGAACCTGAGTTCCGAAGACTTGTCCAAAACCTCAGAAAGGAAGACCAAAAGCTCAGAAACCAAGAATTCAACTCCGCTGCAATTAAACGACCAAAACAAGAACAAAGAGAGTCCTCAAGAGGCAAGGGTCGTCGTCGAGACTAATGAGCAGAAGCTGAAGGTATTAGTGAATTTACTTATGAACTTGGTTTAATTTATCACTATGTAATTTGTAAGTTTAGTTTAAACTATGTATTTTGTATTTGAGGTGTGTTTGATAGTATCAACAATGTTTTGTAAACCTCAAGTTAGTTAATGTGAATATGTTTTTTCCATGGAGACAATGCAAGGGGTATTTCCACAACAACACGTTTCATTTAGTGTATAATGCATAAGAGTTAAATTGTATCTTAATCATAAACTCTAAATTTTAAATTTTAAAACTCTTAAAAAAAACATCAAATAATATACAAAAAATAATCCAACAATTATAACAAATTTCAGAATTGATAATAGAAAACAAAACAAATAAATTATTGAGTTTGATTTAGTGTATAGGGCTTAAAGTTTTATTTAGTGTATAATGCATAAGGTTTAGGGAATTGTAGTTTAGAGTTTAATGTGTGAAATATAATTTTTTGTAATTTCTTAATTAACAATAGAATATAAAATAAATTTTTAGTTCATATGTATAACATAATATTTATAGAAAATATTTTTTTAAGAAAAAACTTAAAAAGAATTAAGCGTTGAGTATTTGATTTAGGGTTTAGGGTATTGGTGTTTAGTGTTTAGGTTATGTTGATTTATGGTTTATGTTATATTGATTTATGATAGGTTATATTGTTTTAGGGTTTAGGTTATATTGATTTATGTTAGGTTATGTTGTCAATTAACAAATAAAAATGATTACAAACAAATATACAAACCTTACAAACTAATGATAAGTTACTAAGAGTTTAGGGCATAGGGTTTGAGGTTTAGGGTTAGATTGAGAGTTTCTAAATTTTTAATTCATAATATTTTTTTTATGCCATTTCAGTCTGATCATGTCCATAGTTTATCAGATTTCTTGATGGAAACCTGTGAATTAACCTAAAATAAGTTACCCTACTTGTGATTTTACCCCATATATAAACTAAAGTTACCAACCATAATCTGTAAAAGTCATTATCGACTCTCTCTCTCTAAAACAGGAAAAATATCTCTCTCTCTAAACTCTCTCAAACATCTCTCTGGAAACCCTCGTTGCCACCGCCACCGCCACCGCCGTAGTCAGCTTCTTCAGACTGGTAATTACCTCTCCTTTTTCGCCTTCTACTCTACTTTTTCTGCAAAAGTTTTAGATCTATACAAAATAAGACCATTTTTACATGTTCTTTGCATAGATCTAAACAAACATATGGGTTATTTGCCTATATCTAATTAATTCCATTTTAGATCTACTTGAAAATTACTATATTAGAAGTCTGAAAGTGAATTAGACTCGATACGAAGTCTGATACTTGAACTTATCTGAATTAGAATCGATTAGAAGTCTGAAATTATACTTTCATTTAATTAGACTATGTTAGAAGTCTGAAATTTTACTTTGTACTAATTAGACTTGAGAAGAAGTCTGAAATTAGACTCTTTCAGAAGTCTGAATTTCGACTTGATTTTAAATTAGACATTATTAGAAGTTTGGCTTTATACTTGTTTTAATTTTTGCGAATGTTTTCTGGTACAAATGATGAGGCGATTCAGTCACCTTCCAACGTCGAGTAGTTCATGTTCAACAGGTCGACGTCGATCCAGATCATCCTATGGATTCCCCAAGAAATGCTTATGCGGTCTAGAGCCCGTCATGCGAACATCCACTACTGCCGATAATCCAGGAAGAAGATTCTTCGGATGTCGTAACTATGATGTAATGGCCTCTATATGTCATGTTGTTCGTTTGTTTTTTTCCTGCTTATTATAATTTATGATCTTAATATGATTGTATAAATCTGGCTGTGTAGGATGGTGGTTACCATATAATGAAGTGGTGGGATGAGGCTATGACTGAGGAGTTTAACGATGTAAAGCTGTATGTTGACCAACATGGTCAACTAATTGATGGCATGTTCGTTTCTAATGCTCAAAGCGAGAAGTATTTGTCCACGTTGCTCGATGATGTCAAGGTAACGAAGGCATAGATATCTCAATTGAAGGATCGGTTGACGGAGAAGCCATGTGGCCAGATAATGCGTGGCGTCGAGTTGAAGAGTCTGACGTTCGCTGGTGCTATTATTATCGTCCTGGTCATGTTTATCTGTTTTGGTTTCTTGTAATATGTGACAATTTGTAACCAAAATTTTTATTTTTTTCCATGGAACGAGATATTTGATTATGAAGTCGGTTTAATTTACATGTGTCCTTCTTTACTATGTCATAATGTTTATGAAGTCTGAATTTATTAGACTTCTTTCGAAGTCTGAAAAACGTGAACTTTTGAAAACTTTCACAAGTCTGGTCCTGATAATATCACCATTCCAGACTGCAAAACGAGTCTGGCAGTAGAAGTATTTGAAAAATACTTCTAAGCGGCAATTAAAAATATTAGAAAAAACCACAGAAAAATGCGGGAATTTTGCCGCCCAAAATTTTTAGACTTCTCTCTCAATTGTCTCATCACTATCAGACTGCTAAAAGAGTCTGATATCCGACTGCATTAAGAAGTCTGACATCAGATTGCGAAAGCGGTATTTTTATGTGGTAAAACCGTTTTTTCTAACCGCCGCTTAGGACACATATAAAAGGGTTTTTTTATCCCCTCATTTTTACAGTTACCGAAGAAAAAACAAAAAAAAAAAACACCAATTCTCTCTCGGAGAAACTGAACTGACATCTTCGTTGTCGCTGCCGGAATTCGTCGCTTACATCGTTTCATGTGCCTTTGACGGTAAGATTCTTCTACTCCTCTCTTCGCCGCAAACCGTCACCTTCTCGATACTGATTTCGAGAACTCAGCGCTGAACTCTTGTCTTTTTTTATTTCAAGATCTGGTTTCTCTCTTCTTGTCGTTGTCACCGCTCTTTCAAGTCTTCCATAGAGGGTAAAAAATTCAAATTGAGCAATAATGTTTAGATCTTTGGGTTTGAGTTGTATTGTGTTCTGTGGATTTTTGGGATTCGTCCGATTGCTTCAGACTGCAAATAGAGTATGACTATAAGTTTTCAGAATGCGAATAGAGTTTGAATTTGAGTAGTCAGACTGCATATGACGTCTGACTTTAATTTTTCAGACTGCTAATGGAGTCTGGTTGTGGTTGATGCAGGTTTTAGAAATAATGGCAGAACGTGAATTCCCTCCAAGGATATTCACAACCGGGTATGAGCCTCAACCAGACAAAAGCATACACTACTTCAGCGGTAAGAGAGATCTCATGGACGCTCTCCAATAAGCGCTGGATGATGATGAGTGGGAAGAGCTTCGCAACTCAGCCTTTGGGGTTTTTGTGATGTGGCATAAGCTGAACTTCGTATGGTGTTCAAGGATGGTGCACTGCATGCTTACTATGCAACTAGAGGTACATCAGAAGCATGAGCTTTGGTGTCTTCTTGGCCTTCAACCGGTGAGGTTTTCCCTCCATGAGTTTCAACAGATAACCGGACTCAATTGCGACTATGTTGAGAATCTCGAGTACCCGGAGGTTGAGTATACAGCCGATATGAGAGCAATGTGGGAGCTTCTCGGGATGGATTTCGAGGTAGGGCCAAGTTATTTTCAGTTACTGGACACTTGCAACAGATGTCGAGGCTGGGAATAGCAAGATAGGATTTGGTTTGGATACCTAGCGATTTACACGAGCTTCATTGAGGCTCAACACTGATCAGTTTCCGTAAGGGCTGACATGACTAAGCTACTGCTGTCTCCAGGGGCGTTAGAAGCATACCCATGGGGAAGACTGGCCTTCAAAATCTTGGTAGGCTCTGTCAAAACAGAGGCAAACAAAAAACTCCAAGATGACAAAAACTATAAGGTTGAGGGCTTCGCTGAGGTCTTGAACGTCTGGGTATATTGGGCCTGTCCCGGGATTGCTACGCTTTATGGAATGCACTTGCAAGATAAGCCATCCCCACCGCTATTGGCTTACAAAGGATCACAGAATCGGAAGAAACTCGATTTAGAGTTGCGCAAGCAGGTATTTTACTGACCTTTTTTTCTTAAAATTCATCTTCGATTTCTCTATGTCATACTGTAAATTCAGTCTGATAAGTTATCAGACTAATTTTGAAGTCTGAATTTTTCCCAGACTTCATTTGCAGTATGAAAGTTGTTGCCATACTGAATTTGCAGTATGAAATATTGAAGTCAGACATTTTTTGAAGTCTGAAACTTTGTACCATACGGGAAATGCAGTCTGGTAGATTTTATTTATTTTCTACATACTAATATACATTTTGCTCGTTGACTTGTACTTGCAGACCCGCGTCAACAACTTTGTCATCAAGGAGTTTGAGGACATGTTCCCCCGCTGGAACGATGGTGAGGATGATGAGAAAGTTGTGAACATTGTGAAAGCAATGTTTGGTGAGTTTGAGCGCCCTTGGAGGTGGAGTTTTAAACATTGGAAGTCTGAAGGTGTGTTCGCCATTGTCAAGAAAGAGGTGCCCCTTATTAAGTCCGAGGTGGTTAAGTCTGAGGGTTGTCTGAAGAAGGCCAAGGGAAAGGGTGTTAAGAGGAAGGTTGTTGATGATGATGGTGAGGATGTTGATGATGATAAGAAGCGAGCAAAATCAGGCGGTGATGATGGTGGTGAGGTTGTTTACTTGATCAAGTCGGTGGGTGAGAAGATGAATGAACTTTTTAGTATTGTTAAAGAAGGTTTTGAGCAGGTGAATGAGAAGATGATTGAACTTGAGAAGTAAGTTAGGTTGTTAAGGGGAGAAAAGAGGAGGAAATATGGTGTTGAGAAGTCTGATGGTGGTGTTGAGAAGAAGTTTGATGTTGGTGTTGAGAAGAAGTCTGATGATGAGAAGAAGTCTGATGATGGTGGTAAGGTTGATGATAGTGGTGAGGCTGGGGCGGGGAAACGCAAAAAGGTTTATTATGGTGGTAAGGTTGATGATGGTGGTGAGGCTGGGGCGGTGTAACGCAAAAAGGCTCCGCGGAAGAATATTACACCCAAAAAAATTGTTGTGAAGACTCCTAAGCATGCCGTGGTTGTTGAAGTTGCAGACCAAAAAGGACCTGAAAAAGAAGCTTCAGCGGTAGAGGATGCAAAGGAAGCCCTAGCTGAAGACAACCCTGCCCAACCGTCTGAGGCCAAGATTCAGCCTGTGGTGGATGTGGGGGTTAGTATCCCAAACCCTATACCAAAAAATGTTCAAGAAAGGAGACGTAGTCGAAGACTTAAGGAAAACGCCGTTGCTTAATATGCAATATAAGTGTGATAGTTATTTGTAAAAACCTGAATCTATGTGCAACTAAAAACTAGTTATTTCTCTTTGTTGTTGTGTTTGATGTGAACATGGTTATCTGGTATTAGACTGAGATTTATGTCTGATTTTGGTGTTATTTTAATATTTGTCAGACTTTTTTGTGTTTTGGATTTATATTGCAGTCTGTAGGTGGTATGGATAGTGTTAGATTATTTGTCTTAGACTTTTATTGCAGTCTGACGGAGGTGATTTTTTTATTTTGTAAGTGCAGAATAGTGTCGTGGGCAGCGAACAGAGTGTTCTTATCGTCGATAAGGCGGCCACGGGCGTAAACTTTGATGCTGCATATATGTCGAAACAAGACACTAAGCAGGCAGCTGCTGGAGCTTATGTAAAGGCGAAGGCTCAAGAACTCAAACAGAAAGAGCAGGATAAGAAGGAGAGAAAGAGCTCAACCCAAGTGCAGATCACACCGACATATGATCATTGTGCTCCGGCAACTAGGATGGAAGTGAATACACTTAATGATCACGTCAAAAAACTGTCGTATGTCGTCACACTCTACCTATATTCTAGAATAATTAGCTCGATGTCTAACATACGTAATATATTCTGTAGGGATTATCCGAAGAGGGAGGCGAACACATCCCTATCTTGGTACTACGATCTGCGCACCCCCCAGGAATGGCTGCATGACACGGTTAGTATATAATATGGTCGGGTTTAAGGATTTTCTGTTCTCAGACTTAATTTGCAGTTTGACATTGTTGTTATCTCTTTTAGAATTCCTTCATACTTCTTTAGAGGTCTGGTGTCAGACTTCTTTCCAAATCTGGTGAAAGAATTTCTTTTTAGAGACTTGTTTTGCAGTCTGACATTGGTGTTCTCTATTTTAGAGTTTCTTTAGACTTCTGTTTAAGTTTGACATATTTTGCACAATGTTGACTGAATGCAGCAAATAGATGTTGGGATTGATCTGATGAGGCTTCGACAACACGAACACCCAGAATGGTTCTTGTCCGAGAGGCTGACCTTCATTGACACACTGCTAGGTAATTTGTGGAAGAAACATTATGATGATTTTGTGAAGAGCGGCGAAGGAGAAAATGTGATGCCCACAGCAAGGAGGCTACCACCTGGTGTATGGGATTACCATACTGGTGAACTACCCTTATTCCTGAAATCAAACAAGACTTGGGGGCTGGAAATTGATTACATCTACACTGCCTTGCACGTTGGGGGAAATCATTGGATAGCTGTTATGATTTCTATCCCGGATAGGCACGTAACCATATGGGACAACATCATTGGACGGAAAACCGATGAGGTGGTAGGAGCGGCAGTGGCACCTATATATGAGATCTTTCCCTACGTGATGCATTGTTTGGCCCCAGTAGATGAAAGTTGGAATTATCCCCTTGAGCGATACACCTACACGATCGTAAGGAGCCCAGAACTTCCCCAAAAGATCCAGACAGGTGATTGTGGGGTGATTTGTTTGAAGTTCATTGAGTTCCATTCTCTTGGAATGCCGTTTCCGAAGTGGATGTGTGCTAAGAACATGAATACTTGCAGAGAGAAGATTGCGTATGAGATATTAACTAAGCTCTGCCGAACAGGTGAAGAGGCTCGTACCGACACCGAGAATGAATTGCTAGACGTCTACGAATAGGTGAAGTAGAGTTCCTCTTTAACTCTTGGATTCCCAAGAACAATGGATTCTTGCATATATTTATCTTTTGTAGATGTAAGAAAAACTCATCCATCTTTTGGCTTACTTTCTGCGGGAATTTTTTGTGCCATGCCAATTGTGATGTCAAAAGCGTGTTGGGCATAGGTAGGGTATTTCTAGGGCAATTGGTTTAAGACTTTTATAGAAGTATGGTGTCAGACTTCTATTTCTATCTTTTGTAATGAATTTATGTTATTAGACTTATATTGCAGTTTGTAAAGGGTGTGATTTTCTTAAGACTTATTTAGACTTGGCGAGATGCAGCAAACACATAAGTACTACAAATTAAGTTTAAGTCAACAACAACAACCAACGATTAACACAACAAGTTCTTAGACTTAGACAACTTAAAAACCGACTTGAAAACGAAATATTGTACTGGAAAGATGATATGCTCAAATTAATACCCTAACAGTACTAAAGCAGCAGTTGTAATATAGTTAGGGGTCGAACACAATGACTCACAGAAATCACACAATAGACTGTATAGTGTCAAATCAAGGTAAGCAAATAGGATGAAATAAAAGCAGTGTGTAAATTAAAAGTGTTGTAATTCAATTTGGAGAAATATAGGCTCATGGTTTTTCTCAAGAAATCAATGAATGCAGATAAACTAACTAACAAGATTCAGATTTAGCGCGGTTCTTGAACTCAAATCACTAAAGTATAATTAACCAACTGTCGTTGCGAGAATTATCTAAATCTAAATCCTAGGAATTCCAAATCTCTTTGCGAATCCTAAATTTTAAATCAGCTTTAAAGTTCAGGTTTGATATGTTCACAAATCAATTAAACCAAATCTCTTTGCGAATAATCAATTTGCTCACCTAAGGTTCTATCAGGTAATTAATCGCACTGTCGTGCCTAATCAATTATCCTAAGGTCTAAATTCCAGATTCGTCAACCTAGAATTAGCTTTGAACACAACATAAGGCGAATAACTAATTCAGATGGTGAATCCTAAACAGATAATCAACCTAGCATTCAAAGAAATCCTTATGAGAAAACCCTAAACCTAAAGTGGATTTACTCAGACATGGAGAATGAAACAATCAACATAACTGAATAAATCATCAAATAAATAATCAGAAAGAGTAAAACAAGGGTTTGAAATCTTCTTTCGGATCAACAGAGTTTCAGACTTGTCTCCCTCTAAATCTCTCTCAAAAACCAAAGTAAAATAAAGCATAGCCTAAAAGTGGCTGTAAAATCCCTATAAATAACCTAAAACACGTTCCGGGCCTTCTTGTAAATATTAAAGTCTTATGGGCTAATTCTGCAATTCTTCAACTCTTCAATAAGTCGCGATCCTTTTGTTTTCTCGCCTAGTATCGATCGATACTCATGTGATTTTGATGTCTCAGCTACACGGATCTTCTGCTTTGCTCCAGAATGCTCCAGAAAACTCCAATATCTCCAATTATGCTCCAAACGTGCTAAAACCTATAAAAGACTCTAAAGGACTACAAAATACTAGAAAAACTCTATAAAACGGACTTATATCATGGCCTAAAAGGGGTAAAAACCATGATATATCAAAAGACACCAACAGACTCCTCTCAGACTTTCTTCAGACTTCTCTATCAGACTTCTAAATTGCATTCGTCAGTACATCAGACTTCTACCAGATCTAATCCTTCTCAGGTTTGGTTACCTGTCTCCACCGAAAAAGACAGTAGCTTTTCATATACAGTAGATAGATGAAAACAACTATAAAACAGGTGAGTGTAAGGTGATTTAGCTTACACAATTTGGATTTTTGTGGCATGGTTGTTTGCAATTAGAACAAGTATATTGCTTGGGAAGCTTCCGTGGTTTATTGCCCTTTGTCTTGGCAATTTCTAGCCAAGTTTGCCATCTCGACTTCTGAGGTCTTCCAGGAGGACGAGGATTATGCGGGGTAAGGACACGTACGGTGTCAGAAGATTTCATAGTACAGTTCTTCGGAAGGATGTTCATTGCGTATGCCTGAAACAGATAGTCCCTACCGTATGATGGGAATAACAGCGTATATGGGTGTAGCTCAAGTTCTGGTGCAGCGCAGGTTGCATGTGAGCAAGGTATCTTTTCGTAATCCCACACACCACATTCACACGTTCGGTTGTGCAAGTCGACCACACAATCCCTATGTCCTCCCTTAACAACGAATCGATACCCATCAACGCGTTCCGACGTCATGAAGTCCGCATAACACTACAAGAAAACACGCTAGAACCGACGGCAAAATCCGTCGGAAACGCATATTTACGACGGATTTCCGGCGGATTTTGCCCGTCGGTTCAATCTCGTCGGAAACGAAAATCCGTCGGAAATTCCTCGGAAATTTCTGACGGATTTCCGACGGTATATTTTCCGACGGATTTCCGACGGTATATTTTCCGACGGATTTCCGACGAGGTTTCAGTCTGTAATAATTCCGACACTAATCCGAGGGATTTCCGACGGGCAATTCTCGACGGATTTCCGACGGATTGAGAATCCACTCCGACGGCTTATATACCGACGGATTTCCGACGGCTTGTTTACCCGACGAATTTCCGACATAGTATTTACCGACGGAGTATTTACCGACGAATTTCCGACGAAGTATTTACCGACGGATTGCCGACAGAGTATTTACCGACGGATTTCCGACAGAGTGTTTACCGACGGATTTCCGACGGAGTATTTACCAACGGATTTCCGAAGACGTATCCGTCGGTGGGGGTTCTCAAGCCATCGGAATTCCGTCGGAAATTTCTGACGGATTTCCGACGGTAATGTGTAAATGTTTTTAATATTTTATTATATATATAATTAATATTTATTAAAATTATATATTAATTAAATTAAATAAATTAAATGAATAAAAAAACGAAAATGAATTATATAAATAAAATCTTACAAAACATAAATATTTAAAAGTTTTAGAAATAGTTGAAATTACATTAAAAAAACATTATTAAAATAGATCCGGGGGCAGGTCCGAGAACTTCGTCTTGAAGAAATCCGCCCACACAGTGACCTTCGCCGTGAGCTCTTCGTTTTGCCGGATAAGGCCTTCATCCATCGAGAAACCGACCGAAGAAGAAGGGGATTGGGTCGCAACCTTACCCAACCTCGGCCGACGACCTTTCCTAACCGGTACCTCCTACAAAAACAATTAAAAAAATATAGATTTAAAAAAAAAAACAATTATCTAAATAAATATTATCATAAGTTTTACTTACCGCGAGGACTAGCTCGTTAAGCTCGGCCCGAGTGACTTCGTTGGATCCGGTGTAATCGTCTTGCGATCTCTGGGTGAGCAAATCGTCTTTTGTCCTCTTCACGGTTTCGACGAACCCCCTCACTTCTGGATCTTGAATTTGGCCCGTCTTCTTGTTGGTGTGCGTCCTCTCCATCAATGCAAGGTGATCAGGCTCTTCGCCCAATTCCTCCGTCTACGAAATATATAAAACGGTTAAAAAACCGTTTTTTAATAAAAAAAGAACTAAAAAACGAAAAAGTACTTATCATTTCGTCGGCCGTTGTCAAGTAGCTCTTTGCCCCGTTGTTGTGAAAGGCTTCTCCCTTCCCTTTCCGGTCACTCCTCCGGTTTTTGGTGTGAGTCTCAGAATCAGCTACGGTCGTCGGCAATTTCCAGTAGGTCTGGTACCCAGTGTACACATCCTCATTCAAGCCTTTCGGCTTATCTTTCCCCTTCTTCCAAGCCTTCTTCCAATCTCAGATGTGGCGAGAGAATTGCCGGGCAGCCTCCGTATGAAATTCTCCCTCAACCGTCTTCGTGAGCGTAGACTTCCAATTAAACTATTGTTACAAAAAAAATAGATATAAACTTTGTTAACAAAATCTCAAAATATAATACAAACAAGTAATTAAATTATGACTTACCGCAAATGTACGAAACCACATATCTTGGTCGTCCGACGGCATAGAGGCATATGTCGGGTACGGGTGTTTGAGGAGGCTGTGCAACATCCCCAAAATCGACTTGCTAATGCTATTTCCGGAGTATCTAAACCTATGAAAAAACAAATTAAAAATCGATAATTAATCATCAAAAAATATTGTTTGAAAAGACAAAGTATTACCAAGTAGATCTCGGGATGCGGCGTTTCGGGTCGAGAAATGTGAGTAGTTCTCGTCCCGGCTGTTGAACGAGCTCCTCGACGGTCATGATCGTCGGATGACCTACACTCTCTGAATCGATTGTAGGTGAAGGCGCCGTAGGCGGGACAATTTGAGGGTTCAGATTTTAGTTCGCGGGCCTCCGCCCTCCTTGCCTCGAACCGCCGGCACGGTCACTAGCAAAATGCTCGTAAGACATACAACAATAAAAACTGAATCATTTAAAAAAATATCAAAATAATCATAAAATATATACATTTAAAAAAAACATAAAATAAATACTTTTAAAAACACTTATAAAATATACATGTATAAAAAAATTGTAAAAACGTTTAAAAAAAATATATACATATATAAATAAAAAATGTTTTTATTTATTAAATTTAAGAAAAAGTTTTTAAAAATATATATGTATAGAATATAAATATATAAAATATAAATATATTTTCAAAAGTTACATATATATAACAAAAATGTTTTTCATATATATAAATTTTTAAAAAAGAGTTTTATAAAATAAAATTATAAAAAACGTTTTTTATTAATATATAAATTTTAGAAATCATTTTTATATAAATAAATTTTGTAAAAACGTTTTTCATATATATAAATTATGTAAAAACGTTATTAAAAGATATAAAATATAAATATATTTTCAAAAATTACATATATATAACAAAAATGTTTTTCATATATATAAATTTAAAAAAACGTTTTATAAAATACATATATACAAAAAACGTTTTTTATTCATATATAAATTTTCGAAATCATTTTTATATATATAACATTTGTAAAACCGTTTTTCATATTTATAAATTATGTAAAAACGTTTTTAAAATTACATATATATATATAAAATACATTTTTTCATAGATTTAAATTTTACAAAACGTTTTTCAAATATACTTTCATATAAATAAAAATTGAAAAACCTTTTTTATATATATAATTATAAAAAACGTTTTTGAAAATTTATAAATAATTAACCTAAGCTAACAACCTAATCTAAATCCACATTCAACAATTTAAAAAGACACAAAATAAAAATCCACAAATAAACCTAAATCTAATTCCACAAATCAATATAGATCTAAAACCACAAACACAAGTAATCTAGATCTAAAACCACAAACACACACATATACATATATATATATATATATATATATATATATATATATATATACACACACAAAGAATTTGAAGGGGGTTTCTTACATAAGTGTGGATTTTCCGGCAAAGGGAACAGTTGAACGGCGGCGGTGGAGGCGAGGAATGAACCGGCGGCGGCAGGGGAGAGAGAACGGCGGGGGGGGGGGAGAGGTGATGGCGGTGGTGGAGGCGAGGTGGAAGAAGAAGAAGAGTTATCGGAAAGAAAGAGAGAAGAAGAGGAGAGAAGAAGAAGAGAGAAAGAAGAGAAAGGGGAGAAGGTGGATTAAGGTTTGGGAGAAGAACAGAGAAGAAGAGAGAACAAGAGATAAGAGAATGAAAGAGAAGAAGAAAAATCGATCGGTCTAATTAACTAGACACGTTTCCGACGGACCGAACCATCGGTTTCCCTTCGGAAATCGTAAAAATTTAACCGCCCCAATTTTCGATCACTTTCGTTAGGATTTAAAAATGGAAAAATTGATAAATTTTAATGTTTAACAACCATTAGTGTTACATACTTAAAAGAAAAACTTTTAAAAACCAATCAAAACAAATTATTAAAGATTTTATATAAATCGAACGATGAATGATATCAAGCATTCATAAAAACACATAGAACATCCAAGGACATTTACGTTTTTGATCTTGGTTTTAACTAAGTAGTTTAAAATGCATGATTTTAATAAACATTTCACATAAACTAGTGTATATTTGTTAGTTCTACATCTACGAAGACCTAACCAATTCAAAAACGTGCAAATTTGAGGTTTAATACCTGAACCGTCGGAAATTTCTCTGAAAATTCTGCCGGATTTAAGAAAATCCTAAAGTCCGTCGGAAATTTCCGACGGATTTCCGATGGTTTAGGGTTTTTCAGTGTTAGCCGATGCATTATCCTTAAATTATTAAATCCGTCAGAAATCCGTCAGAAATCAGTCGGATTTCTGACGGATTTAAACTATTTACGGTTTTAGCCAAGACATTCGGGAAATTTACGGTTAGCCGGGGGAATTTACGGTTTAAGCCTAGGGGATTTACGGTTTTACCCGAGGGGATTTACGGTTTTAGCCGAGGGGATTTACGGTTTAAGCCGAGGGGATTTACAGATTTAGCCGAGGGGATTTACGGATTTAGCCTAGGAAATTTACCGTTTTAGCCGAGGGGATTTACCATTTAACCGGGGAAATATTTTTCCCCCGGCTAAAAAATTGTCCAGCCTACGGTTTTAGCCGAGGAAATCTTTTTCCCCCGGCTAAAACCGTAATCCGGGTAAGTTTTAGCCGGGGATAAGATTTCTTCGGCTAAAACCGTAGGCCGTCGGAAATTACAGTTTTAGCCGGGGGAAAAAGATTTCCTCGGCTAAACCGTAGGCCTTCGGAAATCCGTTGGAAATTTCCGACGGATTTCCGACGGCCTACGGTTTTAGCCGAGGAAATCTTTTTCCCCCGGCTAACACCGTAATTCGGGCAAGTTTTAGCCGGGGGATAAGATTTCCTCGGTTAAAACCGTAGGCCGCGGAAATCCGTCAGAAATTACGGTTTTAGCCTGGGGAAAAAGATTTCCTCGGCTAAAACCGTAATCCGGGCAAGTTTTAGCCGGGGGATAAGATTTCCTCGGCTAAAACCGTAATCCGGGCAAGTTTTAGCCGGGGGAAAAAGATTTCATCGGCTAAATCCGTAGGTTGTCAGAAAAAACCGTAAATCCCCCGGCTAAAATCCGTAAATCCCCTAGTTTTCCACCGTAAATATTGCGTTACTATATTTATGTTTAATTTACGGAAAGAAATTAAGCTACGTTTTTATTTCATAAAAATGTTAAAACAAGATAGATAAATACAATATATTACATAAAATTCATTATTCAGAATCCGTAGAATAATCTGACGTAGCTGAATCGGAGTGCTCGTCAAATTCGCCGTTCTCTTCCTCTGAATCCTCAAAGACCTAGTCATTCCCGTCCATGGTGAAATCAACCACGAGATCAACTTCAAGAGAATGCTCGATCGGACCTAAGTTACCTATTGCCGGAACCTGCAAAGGGTCGTGCTCTGCCACACCATAATCTCTTCCCCTTGGGTGTATCGACGTAACTGTAATCCAAGGGTCTTGCTTGTTCCTAACCCGGGGGTATCGAATGTAGGAAACCTGATCTGCTTGTGAAGCAAGAATGAAAGGATCGTATTTTTGAAGTCGCCTTCGAGAGTGGACAGATGTAACAACAAATGCGTCATGGCGTACACCTCCTACTGGACTATACCAATCACAATATAACGCAATGCACCTCAAGTCGAGCATCCCCGGATAATGGACCTCCAATATTTCGCGGAGGACACCGTAGTACACAACTTCTCCAGATTGTGTTGATATACCAGAATTACAAGTTGTCTTTGAGCTTCCTTCCCGATGAGCCTTAAAAGCATATCCTCGGGTGCAATACATCAGATAAGACTTTGCAATAAACGTCGGCCCTTTCATCATCTCAACTAACAGGTCGGAAACTCATTACCGAGAGCAGTCATCTGACGAACCTGTTAAAATTTCAAGTGGACAATAATCGACACAATATTTATATATAAAAATTATTATTCTAATTTAAATATATATTAATAAATCATCATTTATCACTTACATGATATTTCAACCAATCACCAAAGTCATTCTGCTTGACGACATCAAGCTCATCCTCTGTGTAATTTGGATACCATTCGCGTATTTGGGTCATGAACATCCTGTGCATGAACAAATGCATTAGAAAATTATAATAACATTAACCAACACCAAAATAACATTTAATTAGGTACCTCTCATATTCTAAAACGTCATCGCAGTTTGTCAGAATATACATATGCAAGTGCCTTTGCTCCTCCTCTAATAGTCGCCGATCCTTGCTTTTTCCACTCTGTGTAAATATATCGGGAACATAGACAGGATAACTAACTCTGTTCCCTCTATCATCATGACGTGCGGGGCGTCTACTTTTTGTTTTGATTTGCGCTGGAAAGTAGTAGCTAGCAAAGTTGGAAGTTTCTTCATTAATGCTTTGTGCGACAATAGAACCCTCAACTCTAGAAATATTTTTCACCTTCTTCTTTAGGTGGAACATATACCGCTCAAAAGGGTACATCCATCGGTATTGAACAGGCCCACCAAGTGCTGCTTTTCGAGGGAGATGAATAGGAAGATGTTACATAACATCAAAAAAGACAGGAGGAAATATTTTCTCGAGGATGCAAAGGAGAACCGGGATGTTTTCCCCTAGATTTCGGATGCCGGTTGGTGTAAATGATCTCGTGCATAGATCCCGGAAGAAAGCACCGATCCCTGCATATATAGTACGTACGTACACAGACAAAATTAAATAACTTCCGTTTAATAATCACAAATATAAAATCACCATACGTGATAGTGTAAATGTATGTAAACCTGCAATAGCTCCATGGACGTTTATAGGAAGAAGACATTCAAATGCAAATGGAAGGAGGCGCTGCATGACAACATGACAATCATGACTCTTCATCCCAGAAAACCTCCCTTCTGAACTGTCGACGCAATTACGAAGGTTAGATACGTATCCGTCTGGGAATTTGACACCATGCTTAATCCAATCGAAGAACTCCTCCTTCGAAGACGCATCCATCCGGAAAACAGGGGGATGTAGTGATTTCCCGTTCGCCATTACATGCAACTCCTTACGAGAACAAATATCTGGCAAGTCCAATATGGCCTTCAAATTATCTTTCGTCTTTCCTTGCAAATTTAGAACAGTGTTCATGATGTTGTCAAAAAAGTTCTTTTCAATGTGCATCACATCTAGATTATGGCGCAGCAAATGGTCCTTCCAATATGGTAAATCCCAGAAAATACTCTTCTTGTGCCAATTGTGGTACTCACCACAACCGTCAATGGGATAATGCCAGTACCCCCCGCATGAAACTGTCTTCTCAGCACCAAAATCTCTTAACTGATTCTTAATATAATTTCCATCTACCTCAGGAGGTGGATCATCGAAAACTTTTTTGTTCTTTCTAAACAATGTTGTGCTCCGACGATATGGATGATCATGCGGTAGAAATCGTCGATGACAATCGAACCAAGAAGTCTTACGTCCGTTCTTCAATTGGAACGCATCAGTGTTATCTTGACAATACGGACACGCCAACCTTCCATGCGTCGACATCCAGATAGCATACCGTATGCTGGAAAATCACTTATGGTCCACATAAGTACCGTACGTATCATAAAATTCTGTTGCAGGGATACATCGAACGCTTCAACACCATCTTTCCACAACATTTTCAACTCATAAATTAATGGCTGTAAGAAAATATCAAGCGATCTCTTAGGATGCTCTGGACCTGGGACGAGGATCGTGAGGAACAAAAACTCTCGTTTCATGCACATAGATGGCGGTAAATTGTACGGTGTGACGATTACTGGCCACAACGAATATTTCCTCCCATGCTTTCCAAATGGGTTGAATCCATCGGTAGATAACCCCAAGTATATGTTCCTTGGCTCACATGCAAAACTAGGATAAACCTCTAGAAAATGTTTCCATGATTCTGCATCTGAAGGATGCGCTATCTCTCCAGCTGAGTTATGTTCTGCATGCCATCCCATAGGCCCTGCCGTGCGCTGGGATTGATATAACCTCTTCAACCTATCAGCTAGGGGAAGATACCACATCCGTTTATGTGGAACAGGTACTCTGCCTCCTGTATCCTGATAGCGAGGTTTGTGACAAAACCGACACTTCAACCGGTTTTCATCCTTTCTCCAGTAGATCATACAGTTGTCGATGCACACATCTATCATCTGATAAGGTAATCCAAGACCAGCTACAAGCTTCTAAATCTCATAGTATGAAGCCGGTGAAATATTATCTTCAGGTAAGACATCTCTCACAAAATCAGCTATCGCATCAACACAATTTTCGGCCAAGTTGAAATCCGTCTTTATAGCCATCAACCTGCTTGCAGCTGATAGAGGCGATATTCCATCTCTACATCCTCTGTATAATGGCTGCTTAAATGCATCTAGCATATCAAAAAACTTCTGCGCTTCTAAATTTGGTTCCTTTACCCTGTTACTAGCCTCAACATGATGAAAAGATGCTATGTTTTCACCAAACGCATCATTCACCATCTGAGTGTAACCTGCGTTTACATCTACATCCGGTGTTGGTTCCTCTAACCTAGAACCCGAATTACTACCAAACCTATCCAATGTGCTACCATAATAATGCACCATTGAATCGGTTTCTCCGTGAGTATACCAAATCTTGTAACCAGACATAAATGCATTCCTATATAAGTGCATCCTTACATCCCTAACTGTGACTAATCTATAATTCCGACATTTAGTACAAGGACAATACATTTTACCGTATTCCGATGTCATGCTATTGTTTGACGCAAAGTTCATGAACTCCTCCACACCTTGTGCGAACTCATCCGTCAATTCTCCCGTCACGGTATCACGCGGAGGTTTGTCCATCCACGATCGAAAATAAGACATTATATATGTGTTTGTTTTTTTTTTCTTTGTTGTGATTCTAAATGAATGAGGGGTGGATACGTTTTTATAACCAAAGTTTTTGAGTTTTCCGACGGCATTCCGACGGAATAAATAGATATTATTGATGTCGGCAACGATGTCGGCAACCATGTCGGCAAAGTTTAATCCGTCGAAAATCCGTCGGAATGCCGTCGGAAATTACCCGACGGATGCAATTGTCGGAAAACCGTCGGCAATCATGTCGGCAAGATCAGCATCCGTCGGAAATCCGTCAGAAGTTTTCCGACGGATGCCACTCGTCGGAAAAGCGTCGCCATCATGTCGGCAAGATCACCATCCGTCGGAAACACCGTCGGAAATCCATCGGATAAATTTCCGACGGCAATTCCGACGGGCAAAAAGCCGTCGAAATTTTCCGACGGTAATACGACGGATTTCCGACCGATTTCCGACGAACTGAATATCCGTCGGAAATTTCCGATGGACCAAATATCCGACGGATTTCTGACGGATATTCAGTTCGTCGGAAATCGGTCGGAAATCCATCGTATTACCGTCGGAAAATTTCAACGGCTTTTTGCCCGTCGGAATTGCCGTCGGAAATCACCCTGCTTTCTTGTAGTGTATAATATTCACGAATAGCCATCAAATATTCAACTCCTCGGCTAAATTTTGTTGTGAGACTCAATGCATCTAGCCGCTTTTTACAAAACAACGTCCCTAGCTTCTCTTGTATGAACTCCAAAAGGAAAGAGATAGGATATCCTTTTGCCTTCTTGACTACGGAGTTTATAGTTTCGGCAATGTTGCTCGTCTTTATGTTGTACCTTTCTCCAACAAAGTGAATGCGGTTAACGCAAGTGAAAACAAGACTGCAATAGAAGTCTGATAAATATCAGACTGCAATAGAAGTCTGATAAAGACGAATCAGACTGCACAAGAAGTCTGATAAGAAAAATGCATTTTCAGATTATACATGTCTCCATTGAAATGACCGAGTGACCATAGACTCGGATCCGCCTTCTCCAATTATCTAGCAAGGTCAGGATTTACCGCTCGTAAGGAGGCCATGTATCGGTTAAAATCGTACATCGTATATGCGTACGCCACGTTTTTCACCAAGTACAAAAGATATTTTTCCCTGAACTTTGTGACTACGTTATTTTGTAGATGGTAATAACAAATCCCTCGCTTTGCCCAAGGAAGAACCTTTTCAATAGCATTTTTGATGGATGTGTGCCTATATGAGACTATGACCAGAGGATATTGGTCTGAAATGCAGTCTCTAAGCTTTGTGAAAAACGACTCCCGCAAGGCATCATTCTCAGAGTCTACAATGCCAAAAGCCAACGGAAATATTTGAAATTTGGCGTCTTGTGAGGCCGCCACTAGCATAACACCTCCATACGGCCCGTAAGATGTGTACCATCTACCACAATGACTCTTCTAAGATACTTAAATCCCTCTATGGAAGCTCCAAATTCTAGAAATAGATATTTAAATCTATTCTCCTTATCTAGTTCTAGAGCAGTCTGCGTTCCCGGGATGGTTTGCTCGATTCCATGCAATAATGCAGGCAGTCTCTCATACCCATCTTCTGCTGATCCTCTCACCAACGTTTGAGCATGTAACAACGCTCTGTATGCGGCTGTGTAGCTCATCTTAATCCCATACTGCTTGTTCATTGATACTAAGACATGCTTTGGTGTAATCTTCTCAATTATTCCAAAACAATCTAGAAACAACCAACCAATATAATGCGGAGTATGACGTTTTTTCTTAGCCTTCCTGTCTAGCGTTGAACATGTGTGGGCTCTATTGTTGATCATCACCCAAAACTTGTTTTGTTCGTTCTTGACAGCTGCTCGAAGCTTCCAGTTACATCCTTCCACAAGACATTTAGCGACAAACAGGCTCTTGTCAGACTTATCTACTGTAAATGCGTATTTCCTCATTATCGCCGTCAAACGCAGCTCTGATATAAGATCTTGGTTTCTATCAAAACACTTTTCGAGAAAGATGCCGTCAGACCAATTTCTTCCTCTACCAGCAAATCGTTCAGCCACACGCTGCAACTCGCAAGTCTTATTATCTTCATCTTTTTTATCATCTTCATCTTCATCTTCCACTTTCCCATACATGCTATAATCTACACCATCATAGTAAGATTCAGCGTGTTTCTTGATAACTTGCTCTGGCCCATCAACACCACCACCAACACCACCATCATCACCACCACCACAAATAGAATCATCTGATACCGAGCCCACATCTTCGTCTTCCCAGTCTTTGTCTTTGTCATCTTCATCTTCATCTTCATCTTTTACATCGTGATTCCCCGCAACTTGATATGCCAAACCGGATCGGCTCGAGACACAAAGATGGATTAAATGGGCACTAGCTAACTCGACCATGCTTCTTACTTGCGTATCATTTGTGACATAAATATGATGGCTATATGGACTGATCTGTTGCAAGAGTGGTTCCAGTAACGGATATGATAACTCCACCAACTTGGTTTTCTTGTCTAGCATATAATCATCTTGTACTATCTCAACAAGTTCACAATATGTAGAACGATCGCCGAAAGTGATTAACCGCCCTCTTTTGAGAGTATCCACCACAAAATGCCAAATCTGGTCTCTCAAAACCTATTCACCAAAATTAACAGGTAGATGCACCATTATCTGTAAAAACAATCATGGAAAAACAACATTAGCGATCTTAATGGAAATATCAAACTTCTTCGCGAAGTCTGATTCTATTAGCTACATTGCCAGAATTATTAAAAAATTATTTAAAAATAATTACCGAGCATAAGCATGTAAAACTAACGCACGGGGAACATACACAACTAACACATATATAAAAAAAATTAAAATCAACGAATTTTATCACAAATATACAAAACAAAACGGTTTTAAAATTTTTGTCAATCCAGACTGCCACAGAAGTCTGACAAACAGTACGTCAGACCTCTATGGCAGTCTGAAAAATAGGGTATTTTTGCAATTAGAATGTTACAAAGCAGACTGCGGATGCCGTCTGACGAAATGTTATCAAAGCAGACTTCTATCGCAGTCTGACAAAAAGGGTATTTTTGTAATTGACCCAAACTTTGACTTTTTTGTTAGACTGCATTAGATGTCTGAGAAAAAGAAAAATGTATTTCTGCAATTGACCAAAATTTTGACTTTTTGTCAGACTACACGGAGAAGTCTGACAAACGTCAGACTACACAGAGAAGTCTGACAAACGTCAGACTTCTCATGTAGTCTGAAAAAATTATGGTGTAGTTTTACAATTGACCGAAGTTTGACTTTCGTTCCCAGACTTCCATGGCAGTCTGAAGAAATCCTTCAGACTGCGATAGAAGTCTGACAGAAATTGGTGTATTTTTTGCGTTGACCAAAATCTTCGATATCAGACTTCTTTACCAGTCTGAAAGATTTCATCATTTTCAGACTGCCATAGAAGTCTGAAAATTGTTCCCTCCTATTCAGACTGCCAAAGAAGTCTGATACTTTTTCCCCCATTTTGGTCAACTTTTGAAAAATTTCAGTCAATTACTACCAGTACCCTGTTTTTTTTTTCAGACTTCTGATTCCGTCTGAAAAAATAGTCAACGGTCAAAATCCATCATTTTCCCTTCATACTGGATATGAAATCTGAATAAAAAGTCAAGTTTCGGTAAATTACAAAACTACCCTATGCCTCGATTAGAGGATTTTCTTGATTTTTTTGTTTTCAAAGGAAATTACCATACTTCAATTTTAATCTAAGTATTTAAAAGTCAATTGCAAAACTACCCTCTCGTTGACCATGTGGTATTCATCAGACTTCTAAAGCAGTCTGAGTATACAACTCAGATCTGAAAATCGACGATATGCAAAACTTCGTACCTATATCCGTTTAGAGTTTGATTTCACCCTCGTCGAGCGCCATGAACGTCTAATATCACAGAAATCCCGTAAGTCCAGTAGTGTTTTGTCTTTTTATGCCATAAAAATGATTTAGATAAGTTTGAATCGGAAAATCGAGGGGAAATGGGAGAAATCAGAGAGGAGAACTCGCGAAAAGGAAGTACGAGATCTATTTTTGGCCTTTAATGGCAAAAAATGGGTTAGTTACTGCATTAACTCGTCGACGATGGTGGTTGTCGTGGAGGTTGAGAATTGATGGCAATGGCATTTCCGTAATTAAGTTAGATCTGAATTTTTTTTTCTCTTTTGAAAAAAACGTTAGACTCTAACAACAGTGTGAGGAATGACATTTGCGTGAATACCAAGATTCTTAAACGGTAACTCGTGGGATTCTGAAAAGGAGGAGAGGAATGGGGCATTTTTAGCTTTGACTTAAAATTGTATGGTATTTTTGCAAATAGGCCATGAAAGAAACTAAGAAATGTTTTTTACGTTTTAATATTAAATTTGATTTTTAGAATAAATTTAATTTTGTAATAACTTTATCTTTTAAGATTATGAATCATAAATTTTTAAGTTTTTTTTAATTAATCGATTTAAAAATTTTCAACTTTGACTTGACACGTGTCGCGATCAGGTGAATTACCAACTTTGAAACATTCAGTTTATATAATAAGATTTACTTATTCTAAAATGAAATAAGGTTTATCCTTTAAAAAAAATTGGCTTTTATTCTTTTCTTTTTTTATGATTGTTATCTATTATTTAATTTCTTTATTCTAATCTTAGATATATGTTTTTCATATTTTTTTAACTTTGGTTTTTATTTATGGTTTTTTGTTTAATTTCCTTAATCTAAGCATAACTAATATTTTTTGTACCTTTTAGGATTAGGAATCGATTATAAATTTTACTTTTATTGTTAACTAAATTAGGTCCCGCGTGATACGCGGGTAAATTATAAACTATATTAGACTCTTAAATTGATAACTCGCGTAAATATGACACGTATAATTAGATTTTAATTTAAGACTAGTGTTATTCACAATTAAGAAAATTCGAAATTGATTCATATTACCCATAAACATGGCAAACATTCCCTCTATATGAATGAGAGGGTTCTAAAAATCTTAATTTTTTTTGTTGTTATTTTGTCTTATAGGAAATTTTATATTATTACATTGTTATTTTACGTTTTTTATTTTATGTTTTTTTTATTGTACGTTTTTATTAAAATCTTTATTTTTTGTTATTTTGTGTTTTTCTTACATTGTTTTTTTTTTGTTATTACATCTTTATTTTACGTTTTTTTATTTTACGTGTCACACTATTTTTT
Source organism: Eutrema japonicum (assembly GCA_030161315.1). NCBI lineage: Eukaryota > Viridiplantae > Streptophyta > Magnoliopsida > Brassicales > Brassicaceae > Eutrema > Eutrema japonicum. The sequence continues at coordinate 26,362,206 of BSQW01000007.1, forward strand.
CTCTAATTTTAAATTTATTAGTTAATATTTAAATAAAATACATTTTTTTGTTAGTCTGTCTCATAGAAAAATTTATATAATTACATTGTTATTTTCTATTTTTAACACATGTCACTATCTTAACAAACTTCTAATAATTTAATTTCATATATTATGAATTTTTTTATATTCTCTTACATGTACTTATCAAACGTAAATTAGACTTATGAGCTTTTTCTTCTCCAAATTTTTGAAGAAGAGAATGATGCACAAAACCTTGAATTGTATTATCCTGTTTAAAACTACAAAAATTTAAACATCAATATTTGTAAATAGTACGTATATATTTAATCTAGATGATACAAACATTTTCATCAAGGAATAGAAGTTCCACTCTCATAAGCACATTATTTACTTTTAGATTTCTAGCTTCCCACTTTCGAATTATGCACGCTATAGTACGGCGATTGACCCTATTTCGATCTAATTGATTCAAAGTAAAATAGTTTTGATCGATTTTTTGTTTTAAAAGTCATGATTTGCTTGTTTAGAACTCTAATAAGAGAACTAAAGGATGGAAGTACACATTTAAAAATTAGAAAGGTGTAGATTATTATATAGAGTTTTATTGTGGTTGTATATTAATAATTTTCTTTTTTTAAGTTTCCTTTTGTCATAATGAGGTTTTACTTTTAAGTTTACTTTTTATATAGAGTTCTGGTCGGGGTTTTTTTTTGTTCGTGGTTATATTTTTTAAGTTTCCTTTTTTAAGTTCCGTGTTTATATATATATATTTTTTTTTTGGTTGTGGTTATATTATTAGTTTCTTTTTTGTTGGTCGTGGTTATATTATTAGTTTCCTTTTTATGTGTTTCTCTTTATTAGTTTCTTTTTTATTATGTTCCATGTTTTCTTTTTATATTTTACGTGTTTTTTTTGTCGTGGTTATATTTTTTAAATTGTTTTTTTTTAAATTCCGTGTTTATATTATTATTTTTTAGGTCGTGGTTATACTATTAATTTCCTTTTGTATGTTTCCTTTTAATAATTCGTTTTTTTAAATTCCCTTTTTAAGTGTTGTGGTTATATTATTAGTTTTGTGGTTATATTTTATTTTAAATTTCCTTTTTATATAGATTTGTTTCCTTTTTTAGTATAACCTTTTTAATATTTACTTTATTTCATTTTTACTAAGATTGTCTTTTTTGTTTAAAGTTTATAATATTTACTTTAATTTATTTTTAAATTTTTAATTAAATTGACACATGTTAAGATCTAAATTAACAACCGTGACAAATGTCACAATCTCATGATTGAAAATTATCCTACGTGTCACACTCTCGTCGAGGGATCCAGCTTTATATAATACTAGGGTGTGATCCGCGCTACGCGCGGGCGTTATAAACAATTTTTCTAAACAGTTTTTTTGTCTAATGTTATTTTATTTTTTGAATATGGTAGTTAATTGGATTGTCTCTATCATCTTAAAATATGTGTATTTTTATTTTTTGGTTTATTTTCTTAATTTCTTAAATTTATGATCTTATATGTATTTGTTTAGTGGATATTACACATTTTTACTTTTTTTTTTCTTTGTTGGTCAATTTCATGCAATTATTTGGTTTTTTTAAAGGGAATATCTTAACAATTTAAAGTTTTCTTTGCATAATTTTTTTTGGTTTTCATCTAGAACCTATTTGTTGAAGCCCTTGTAGAATACATTTCCCTTTAATACTATTAAGAAATTTAGGAATTTGGGCTACTTTTAAAAAAATTAGTTTTAAAATATTTTTTTTATTTTTTAAAAAATATGTTGGATTTATAGATACTCTGCGCGGATGTGGTCCACATTTTTTTAATTTTGTTTTGATTGTGTAATATTATTTTATTTGATTGGTTTTGGAGTAATGGAACTGTTTCTAACAATTAAAATTTGGTTGTTCTTTATTTTATTTTATTTTCCATTTTATATTATTTTTAATCATGTTTTTTCTAACATCATTCTTTTTAATCGTGTTTCATGTTGGATTATAATCCTCTTTATTGCGTGAAATATGTTGCGTGTTTCTTAACTATATTATTTTAAAAATTTTGCAACACCGATTTCCATATTTATCAGGCACAATATGCTTTTCTTATGGACCTAGCCCATTACATCAATCATTAACAAATCCATCAAATTTAGTAAACTGTACCTAAGGAAATTGGCACTGTTTACCCCCCCCCCCCCCCCCCCATAAAAGAGGCGGGTGTGACCCTAGAACTTAAAATTGAAATAATAAGATCTGGTTTGCACTCTCTCCTCTACAACGATTGATCTTTCTTTGGGTATATCGTCACGGTCGCCCTTGTGAAGCGATTCTCTATCGGTGAGTCCGACATATGTGTATTTGGGTAAACAATGGTTGACATATTGGAGCTCATTAAGGTCAAATAATGGCCCATGTTAGGCCATTTAAGATTTAGTTTGTGTTGTTATCCAAACTTTGCTTTCAGAGATTTATAATAAGAACCTAGAGATTAATGGTGATGTCCTTGTTTTGTGTACATGTGGTATTTTTTTTAAATGATATTCAATCGAAAATGAGAGTTGTAGAAATAATATATAATCCAAATTGTCAAGCTATGTCAATTCTTTTTTTTGTATAATTAATATTTTAATGGATATTTTGGAATTTTTTTTTATGTTTGGGTTTTTTTTGGGTTTTTTTGGGTTTTTTGTTTTATGTGTGTATGTTTTGTTTTTGCTTTAATGTTTGTTGTTTAGGTGGAGGGTGAGGTGGCATCATGAGAAGAGAGCAAAGTTAACTTTATATATATAGAAGATATACATTCTACATTCCATAGAACAAAAACAAAACAACAAAACTTATATTCTGCAAAAAATAGAATGTAGAGAAAATGATAGAATATGTATTCCAAAATCTGTAGAATGCAAAATAACTTGTAAAATATCTATTCTATAGGCCCAGTAGAATGCAGAACATGTGGTAGAATATTGATTCCAAGTTTGGTAGATTATAGAGCAAATACCAAAAAATAAATTCTACAAAATCGTAGAATTGTTACGATTTGTAGAATACACATTCTGCATTTTTGTAGATCTTGTGAAAAAATATTTTTAAAATCAGAATATTTCTTTAAACGATTATCGAATATATATTTATTTCCTTTTTTGGAATTTTCTGTTTTTCTAAGAATTAAAAACATTTATTTTGTATTTTTTAACATTTGTCAAAAGATATTTTAGTCAAAAAAGTTGCAAGAGTTCACAAAGTCTTAAGGGGACAATAGTTTTCAAAATGTGTCCTAAATTTACAATTTTCTCTTCTTTTTATATCTTACCATTGTAAATAGTGATTTTCATGAATAATCCAATATGATTATATTTACTAAATCACTAAAAATAACATTTATATTAAATCAATATATATCAAAAAGTTTATGCGGCATAGCGCGGGTATCTACCTAGTAAAGAATAATTTAAAAAAAAACTTATTACATCACACAAGGGTGATTTATATAACATCTAAACAAGTTAAAAAAAATGTCAAATAGATTAAATCAGGAAAGAAAGCTCCGAATATTAAAAAAAAAAAGGTTATAATAGGATATTTAGAATTCCTTTTTTTTTTTTTTAAAGTTCGATGTTGGGTTAGGTCTTAGGACAACAAATACATATATATAAATAAAACTTTTCTCTCCTCTCCTTTCGCCACCTCAGCGTCTATATGGCATATTTTAATTATTTTTATTTATATAACTAAGATAACTAGTGAACAAATTTCTCTATACATGTATAAAACAAGAGATAATTAGAAATATAGGACAAAATTGGAGAAATGATTTAGGTGTTTTACCACGTAGTCAATTAATAACTAAAGTGCACACTACTTCTGAAACAACCGATTTCTTTTTTTTTTGGAAATAAATCCACCGCAATAATTAAACAATACCAGAGTTAATTAACAACACAGAACAAGTCTACAGCAATAATAAAAAAAAACCCCGGGTCCAAATCATCCCCTCTTCACCGCCTTGATTCCACGATCACGCCTTATCTTTACCTGCATCGACAAAAGTGATGCATCAACATTTGGCTAACCAAATGCTGAGTGAGATTAATTGATCATCCCAACAACAGGCTACCAATAAGCACAACGATCAACAATTAACAATACGAAGAATTAATTAACACCAATTAAAAAGAAAACCCAGCACAATTAGCAATTAAACACCAATTAAAAGAAAGCCCAGCACAAGCTTAGCGATTAACACCAATTAAAAGGAAACCCATGAGAGACTAAACCACCGAAAAGAAACAATCGCCTAGCGACTCCAAGAAATTGCCCGGGACAAGCCACATCCCAACAATTAAGCTCAACCAAGCACCACGAGCACGGATTCGAGGTTACCTAACCTCCATCTCCCCCACAAGCTTAGCAAACCCCGCCCCCTTAAGCTTTCAAGGATCGCAAATCAACAACAAAGAAAACAAGCTCGGATCGCAAATCAACCACCAAGAGACAAGCAAGAAATCGCGAATCAAGCACAAGAAGAACAAGCTTGGATCGCGAATCCAACAACCAAGAAGACAAGCTTGGATCGCGAATCCAACAACCAAGAAAACAAGCTTGGATCGCGAATCCAACAACCAAGAGAACAAGCAAGGATCGCGAATCCAACAACAAGAAGAACAAGCTCCACACAAGCTTAAATGCTAGCCTTTGGTCACAACTCACCTTAGACACGATGGATCGAGCTCCAAAACGACTTCCCGAGCTCAAGATCGACCTCCCCTTCACGCCCAAAACCAAGGTCCTCCAACCTCTTCTTCAAGCTTCTCCCCACGCTCAAGCCTCTCTCGATCTCGCAAGATCCAAGCTTCGCCAAGCTTCTCTCCTTCTCTCTCTCTCTCTCTCTCTCTCTCTCTCTCTCTCTCTCTCTCTCTCTCTCTCTCTCTCTCTCTCTCTCTCTCTCTCTCTCTCTCTCTCTCTCTCTCTCTCTCTCTCTCTCTCTCTCTCGCGACCAATCTCCTTTTTCCTCCGAGACTGGTTTTTCACGCCCAAGAAGAGAAGAGGAAGAAGACAATAAGAAGATTCATTCTTTGAGAAAAACCCCACAACTTCCAAATCGATTTATGACACCCCCGGAACAAACCCGAATTAATTATTTCCCCCAATAATTAATTTCCCCAGATTTGTCTAAGGCTCAAAACCCGAAGGAAAATTCCGGAACAATTAAATTAATTAAATTAATTAATTTATTTTCCGGAACGCGGGCGTTACAATTCTCCCCCACTAACATAGATTCGCCCTCGAATCTTCGATACCGTTCATCTCCCATGAACCGTTCATCTCCAATGAACCTTATCGTCGCAACGATTACACAACCTATGGCCAAACCCGACCATCTCAATACTCACACGAGGTCCAATACCAACCTCCGAGGTTTCCCATTCAGACCCTATGCTTATAACACCGCGACATCATATGTACTTATTGCTCAAATACCGGCCAACCCCATTACTCAAGACACCGCAGCATCTCTGAGTTCCGAGCATCGGCCATATCCCGCAGGATATCCACCATACCACATCACCCAAGACACCGCAGCATCTCCGAGTTCTAGGTATATGCCGTACCACTCCACTCAGTAATATAACCTACAAGAGTCTCAATACCCCATACCTCTCAATTCTAGGCAATATATCCCACGTCTGGGACATACTCCTTACGAATCCACGGTATCACGTATCACTCTAGGCTATAAATCTCCCGAGACTGGGTACATCGCCACTCACACTCCCAAGACACACAGTCCTGCGAGCTATCGGCACCGGAGGAACCAGTCCTCCCAACGAGCAATAAATCACATATCTCTAAGCATCTCGACTGAACTATACTCCATACCCGGAATATCTGCCGTGCATGACCAATAACCCGGCCATCGCACCTCCCTTGCGCACCTTCCAATGTCGGCTTGCTTTAGAAAAACTTGTCAAGACAACTACGACTAGGCTATCTTTAACACCCAACAACTCTCTGCAGTAAGTCATCAATACAAACGTAATAAAACAAACAAGTACCATACGCCTGCAATCCAACCCACCACACAGAACCGCTAAGTGAAATAACCCGGTCTCGTCACTCGACTCATTTTCCCAAACAAGCTTAACGAAAACACGCAATGCTCACCACAGCAACAAGAACATCTATCTTATTACACATCATAATGTAACATCGTTCTACACAACGGCAATACAAAATGAATACACATAGCACACAGCTATAACCGAAACTGGAACCTCTCGATGGAACTCAAGCCGCAGCTTGCTTCTGGAACCACTTCTGGAACCTCGCTTCCATCCTAGCCTCTGGCTCCCAAGTTTCCTCCTGAACACCGTCACAGTCCCACAGAACTCGCATCATCGGAATCTTCTTCCGACGAAGCTCCTTGACCCTCCGCTCGAGAACTCTCAAAGGTCTCGCCTCAACGGTCATATTGGGCTGGAGATCTGACGGAATCTCAGCCAATACCTCGTCACCCCTATGCAAACACTTCTTCAGCATCGACACATGGAATACCTTATGAAAAGCTTGCATAACAACGGGTAACTCCAACCGATACGCTACCGGTCCAACACGCTCTACAATCCGGAACGGTCCCAAATACCTCGGACTCAACTTAGTCGCAACAATGGACCTGTTCGGACCTCTCAGCAAAGCCATCTTGAGATACACACTATCTCCCACCTCAAACACAAGCTCTTTCCGCCTCTTATCAGCATAACTCTTTTGCCGATCCTGGGCCTCTTTCATGTTCAGCTTCAAAACCCGGATCTTCTCTGTAGTTTCCTGAACAAAACTCGCACCCAAAGTGCTCCTCTCCCCCACTTGGGTCCAACACAAGGGGGTACGACAGGGCCTCCCATACAGAGCCTCATATGGAGCCATGCCAATACTCGCCTGGTAACTATTGTTATACGCAAACTCAACCAAGCTCAAGTGATCCACCCAATGACCACCCCAATCCAGCACGCACATCCTCAACAAATCCTCCAAAGTCTGGATGGTTCGCTCGGACTGCCCATCTGTCTGAGGATGATACGCCGTGCTCAAGTGCACCTTCGTGCCCATCTCCGCCTGAAACGCATTCCAGAACTCCGATGTGAACTTAGGATCCCGGTCCGAAACAATACTCACCGGTACTCCATACAGTCTCACAATCTCCTGCACGTACTTCCTAGCCAAAACTGCCGCCCCATCGGTCTTCTTAATGGCCAGAAAACGCGCACACTTGGTCAATCGATCGACGATGACCCAAACAGCATCCTTGGTCCGAGAAACTGGTAAACCCACCACGAAATCCATCGTGATCATATCCCACTTCCACTCTGGAATGGGTAAACTCCGCAACAAACCACTCGGGACCTGGTGCTCCGCCTTCACTAACTGGCACACGTTGCACGAAGCAACCCAGTTAGCCACATCCTTTTTCATCCCGACCCAATGATAATAGCGCTTGAGATCGCGGTACATCTTAGTCGCTCCGGGATGAATCGCAAACATACTCGAATGAGCCTCACTCAGGATCTCTCGCCGCAAATCCTCATCCAAAGGTACGCATACCCTCCCACTAACAAGGATAGTGCCGTTCGCTGATACCTGATACTCAGAACCCTCTGCTCTCGAAGCCTTAACCAAACCCTCATCTTTTCCCTGAGCCACCCGAACCCTGCTCAAAAGATCCGCCTGGTTAGCCGCCTCTAAGCCCAAAGGTTCCTGAGATACAACACATAAGCGTAATGTGCTAATCTCGCTCACCAAGGACTCTACCTCGAGCTCCCGAGCCAAAGCCACCCGCTTCCGACTCAACGCATCCGCAACCAGATTAGCCTTACCAGGATGGTAAGCTATCTCCAGATCATAATCGGCCACTAGCTCCATCCAGCGCCTCTGCCTCAAATTCAACTCAGGCTGAGTGAAAATGTACTTCAAGCTCTTATGATCTGTGAACACCTGCACCTTTCCGCCATAAAGATAAGATCTCCAAATCTTTAATGCAAAAACCACTGCAGCCATCTCCAAGTCATGGGTAGGGTAGTTGCCCTCATGCTTCCGCAGCTGCCGCGAAGCATAGGCAATAACCTTCCCCCTCTGCATCAAAACACAACCAAGACCCACTCCCGACGCATCGGTGTACACCACGTAAGGCTCACCCGACTCAGGCAACGCCAATACTGGAGTACTAGACAACATGGCCTTCAGCCCTGCGAAACTCTTCTCACACTCTGAGGACCACACGAAAGGAACATCCTTCCCTGTCAGCTTCGTCATAGACTTAGCCAAACTTGCGAAACCCTTGACGAACCGCCGATAATACCCTGCCAACCCAAGAAAACTCCGAATCTCAGTGGCATTCCTCGGCCTCGGCCAAGTACTAATGGCCTGGATCTTCTCCGGATCTACCGACACTCCCTCCGCAGAGACAATGTGACCCAGAAAACCGATCTCCCGCTGCCAGAAGCTACACTTGCTCAACTTAGCAAATAACTTCTGTTTCCGCAGCCTCGAAAGAACCACACGCAGATGCACCTCATGCTCCTCCCGGCTCCTCGAATACACCAAGATGTCATCGATAAAGATGATCACAAACTCATCTAGATACTCCTGGAAAACGCTGTTCATCAATCTCATAAATGCAGCCGGTGCATTAGTCAACCCAAATGGCATCACCACAAACTCGTAGTGACCATAACGAGATCTGAAAGCCGTCTTCCGGATATCTACCTCATCGATGGGAATCTGATGATAACCCGACGCCAAGTCAATCTTGGAGAACCAAGTAGCCCCTCTCAATTGATCCAACAACTCATCAATCCGCGGAAGAGGATACCTGTTCTTCACTGTGACTCGGTTAAGTCCCCGATAATCAATACACAACCGAAAACTCCCGTCCTTCTTCTTCACGAACAACACTGGCGCTCCCCACGGCGAAGAACTCGGACGAATAAATCCCTTACTCAACAACTCCTCCAGCTGCTTCTTCAGCTCTGCCATCTCTGCGGGAGCCATCCTATAAGGAGCCCTGGATATCGGTGCCGTCCCCGGTTCCAACTCGATCGTGAAAGGATCCGACCTAGATGGTGGCAACCCCTGCAACGACTGGAACACATCCTGGAACTCACGAACCACGCGAATATCCTGAACCCTAGCCTCTCCGACGGCCTCCGGCAAGGAAATGGTAGCCAAATACGCCTCGCAACCTCCCTCGATCAGACGCTCCGCGTGCCCAACCGAGATCACGAGACTCCCGGAAGTCGGTCTCACACCCTGATACACCAACTTCCCTTTCCCCTGGTCGAACTCGACTCGCCCTCGGTGACAGTCCAGATGCGCCCTGAACTTCCCGAGCCAATCCATGCCCAAGATGACATCGTACAGCTCCACTGAGCAGATAATCAAATCGGCAGCCATGGACTCTCCTGCTACCTGAACATCCACGTCTCGCACCCGACCGTAGATCCTCAGGAGCTTCCCTCCGGCAACCTCCACGAAACCCAAACTCACACCGGGCTCGCTCCGGAGATTAGCCTTCTCGGCCAACTCCGGGGAAACGAAGCAATGCGATGCTCCTGAGTCAAACAACACATGACACTCTACACCTCCAACACACAAGGTCCCTGCACATATACATGTGCCGAGAACCTTAACACCCCGACGAGCACGACATTCCCCAACACAAAATTAAACTTAGGTGAGTCTAAGAAAATACCTGTGATCGGCCTGGAACTCGGCTCGCCGGTCTCGGTGATGGAGTACACTCGAGGCGCTGATGCCACCTGCCTGAGAGGCCGCACTACCGCGGTCTCCCTCTGCCGCAACTGGGGACACTGAGGCCTGATGTGCCCCGCCTCCTTGCAGTGATAGCACACTCGAGAATCCACTCGCGCTCCGCCCTTCTGAGGACAGCTCGCCACTCGGTGATCCATGCTCCCACAACCAAAGCAACCCGGACCACCCCGACTACCACTCGAAGCGCTCTCCCACTTCCGCTTCTGTCCTTGCATCGGCTTACTACTGCCTCTGCTCGAATCGGACTGCTGCTGTACAGATCGCGCCTGAAAACGCGGTGTAGCCACTACCACCTCGTCCTTCAGACCCTCCTCAAGCAAAGCTGCAGTCTCAACCAACTCATCAACCGTGCAAAAAGGCCTCACCATGCAACGGTTCCTCAAGTCAACCCGAAGACCCATCAGAAATCTCTGCACACGGGCCGACTCACTCTCACCCGCTCGTCTAACATAAGACCCGAGCCGGACGAACTCCACCTCATACTCGCGTACCGACCGATTCCCCTGAGTCAAACTCGCAAGCCTCGACCCTAACCGGTTGAACGCCTCCTGAGGAAAGTACTTGGAGTTAAACTCCTCCACAAAATCCGCCCAAGCCATCGCGGCCTGTACTCTCCGTGCTGCCACACCCCTCCACCAGAGATGCGCATCACCCTCCAGAAAATGGACCGCAATGTCCACCTGGTATCCCGCGGGACACCTACTCGAGAGGAAATTCCTCTCTATCCTCCTCAACCACGCATCAGCGTCCTCAGGATTAGCACCTCCAGAAAAGAACCCCGTGCCAATCCTCAGCATCTGCTCCATCATCCTCAGATAGGATGGGATCTCCTCAGCAACCGCAGCTGCCGCCTGAGGCTGAGCCTCCACCACTACCGGAGCCACAGGAGCCTGAGCCGGTACCCTCTCTGGTAACCGCTCCAACAACCTCGTCAACAGATCCGCGATGCGATCATCTCGAGCACGAGCATCACCCGCTGCTACACCCGCAGCACCCGCTGGAACACCAGCCACACTGACGCTCACGCCAGCCCCAACGGCACTCACTCCGGCCGCACCCTCAGACCCAACCTGACTCGCACGCGAATCTTCGACCTGCTCCGCCGGCACACGGCCACGACCACTACCACGGCCACGACCCCTACCACGCCCTCTAGCCATCTGCACACGTGCAGAAGCACAAGCTAAGAAAACTAAAAACAATCATCACAATAAAGATACTCACCGTGGAATCTCACAAGGCTCGAAGAGGATGATTCTAAGACCCCCACACAATACCCAATTTATTCTAGAACCACCTAGGCTCCTAGAACCGTAAGGGCTCTGATACCAAAATGAAACAACCGATTTCTTTTTTTTTTGGAAATAAATCCACCGCAATAATTAAACAATACCAGAGTTAATTAACAACACAGAACAAGTCTACAGCAATAATAAAAAAAAACCCCGGGTCCAAATCATCCCCTCTTCACCGCCTTGATTCCACGATCACGCCTTATCTTTACCTGCATCGACAAAAGTGATGCATCAACATTTGGCTAACCAAATGCTGAGTGAGATTGATCATCCCAACAACAGGCTACCAATAAGCACAACGATCAACAATTAACAATACGAAGAATTAATTAACACCAATTAAAAAGAAAACCCAGCACAATTAGCAATTAAACACCAATTAAAAGAAAGCCCAGCACAAGCTTAGCGATTAACACCAATTAAAAGGAAACCCATGAGAGACTAAACCACCGAAAAGAAACAATCGCCTAGCGACTCCAAGAAATTGCCCGGGACAAGCCACATCCCAACAATTAAGCTCAACCAAGCACCACGAGCACGGATTCGAGGTTACCTAACCTCCATCTCCCCACAAGCTTAGCAAACCCCGCCCCCTTAAGCTTTCAAGGATCGCAAATCAACAACAAAGAAAACAAGCTCGGATCGCAAATCAACCACCAAGAGACAAGCAAGAAATCGCGAATCAAGCACAAGAAGAACAAGCTTGGATCGCGAATCCAACAACCAAGAAGACAAGCTTGGATCGCGAATCCAACAACCAAGAAAACAAGCTTGGATCGCGAATCCAACAACCAAGAGAACAAGCAAGGATCGCGAATCCAACAACAAGAAGAACAAGCTCCACACAAGCTTAAATGCTAGCCTTTGGTCACAACTCACCTTAGACACGATGGATCGAGCTCCAAAACGACTTCCCGAGCTCAAGATCGACCTCCCCTTCACGCCCAAAACCAAGGTCCTCCAACCTCTTCTTCAAACTTCTCCCCACGCTCAAGCCTCTCTCGATCTCGCAAGATCCAAGCTTCGCCAAGCTTCTCTCCTTCTCTCTCTCTCTCTCTCTCTCTCTCTCTCTCTCTCTCTCTCTCTCTCTCTCTCTCTCTCTCTCTCTCTCTCTCTCTCTCTCTCTCTCTCTCTCTCTCTCTCTCTCTCTCTCTCTCTCTCTCGCGACCAATCTCCTTTTTCCTCCGAGACTGGTTTTTCACGCCCAAGAAGAGAAGAGGAAGAAGACAATAAGAAGATTCATTCTTTGAGAAAAACCCCACAACTTCCAAATCGATTTATGACACCCCCGGAACAAACCCGAATTAATTATTTCCCCCAATAATTAATTTCCCCAGATTTGTCTAAGGCTCAAAACCCGAAGGAAAATTCCGGAACAATTAAATTAATTAAATTAATTAATTTATTTTCCGGAACGCGGGCGTTACAACTTCAATCATAACAGTATGTCATTGTAGTACTTTAGGATCGAATCCACATAGATCAAAGTTACACTACTATTCTCACAAGATGAAATTAAGCTAAGATGATAATAAGGTTTGATTTGCAAAGTACTGAAAATAACTAAACGCAGTGTCAATTCAATAAGAGAAAAGCATTACGTCGAGGGTTTCTTCGCGGGAATCCAGAGATCATGAATCAAACAGCTATTCAAGGAATGATTAAACACAAGTTTCAAACTCAAACATAAATATCTAACCAATCCACTTATGTGGCATTGATTACTAAATCTAGCAACCTAAAATCCTAACTTCCATTGAACATAGAGTTCTAGACCATCATTAACGATTAGGTTCAATATGTTCACGAATCGTCTTAACATCAACTTCTGTTGGCTAAGGACAATTCGCTCGCTTATGTTCTTTCTAGCAACCTACGGCACTCAGTGGTATAGATTAAACCCTAGATCATAGATAAAACGGTCAACCTAGCCTAAGCAATAAACACAAAAATAAGCGAAAACCACAAAAGATGAATCCCTATCTATGTCTAATTCAATGATTCATGGATCCCGTTAAAACCATAAACTTAACTATGAAACTACTCGGACATGGCAACGGAGAACAAGTAAGGAGATAGAGAGAAACTCATAATAATAATTAAAGAGAGGAAAAGGTTTAGAATTCTTCTCAATAGATGTAGAGATTCTTCTTCTTGTTTACAAAATCAATGGCCAAAAATCTAAGTAGAATAGAGAGTAGTAAAAAAAAGATAGCCTAAAAAGTGGATGAGAATAAAGTATAAATAGGGTTCTGGGCTAATTAGGTAAGAACAAGCAGTTTCCGGGGCAAAACAGGAAAATCAGAAAATTTCATTTTCCTTCTCGCCGACTTGCATTGATCGATGCACATATTGCATCGATCGATTTTGGAATTTCTGGGCATGCTCCATCGATCGATGCACTCCTTGCATCGATCGATTCTGGCTCTTCAGAGGGTGATGCATCGATCGGCTCCAATTGTGCATCGATCGACTTTGAACTTTCTGAGCATGTTGCATCGATCGATTTTGGATCTTCTGATGGTGTTGCATCAATCGATTCTTGCTCTTTTTGTACCATTCCATGCGTTTTTGCCCACGTAACTCCAATTTCTTCATTAAACGCCTTTTTACCTGATATAACTAAATAAAGGACTAAAAGACTCTAAAAACGAACTTTGAATCGATAAAATACTAAAAAAAACAGCAAAACATGTGTTAGAAAACGGTAAAAACCAAGCATATCAATTCCTCCAGATTTAGTCTTTTGCTTGTCCTCAAGCAAACATAAAACTAAGCAAGAAGAAAAAAGTTTGAGAAACACGGAGACTCACATTTCTTTTAGAACTCTGCAACGACCATTACCTTAGTAATCCACGTATTGCCAAACTAGCTCTAGATCGAACGACCATGTACTTCTTTGCAAACATAGCAGCCTCCCAGATTCAACTTATTATTTCACGGAATAATCAAAAGCTATCATCGTTGGGTCTCATCAAAGATCATAGTGCCAAGAACTTTCTAGACTCTTTCCCTTTCGATATCGTGACAAGACAACAACACAGCCTTCGGTACCTTTTCCCTCCACCAAACTTATTATTTTCTCATTTTCTTTTCGTAGGGTTAATGGCGGATGGAACTCGAGTATTGATGGTTTTTGTCACCGAATCCCGGGTTCATATTAATGACACCCTTTATATCTAAGGTGTAGGCGAATAGTGGTATCCTCGGAAATATTTCTCAACATCGCTTTCAACCTTAGTGTGATCATCTCTTTCGAAGTAAAATAATGTGATCGATGTAAATTTTCCTAGCCCTTTACCTGAAAGAAAATCATTTCATCTTTTCTGCTTTTTATTTAAAATAGGGGAGAGGAATACCATACTTTTACACATGTCGCCTTGTCAGAAATGAATGAGGAGTAAAGCTCTGAAGACAGATCAAGCTTTTTGAATTTTTCCGGAAACATGGATGCTTCTGATTAACTGGTCAGCCTTTAGATTTTTCATTAATCTGATCGAAAACTAGCCCTGCAACAATGGTAACTTAGATGCAAAATCTCATAAAAATTCAAAGGTTGTGATCATAATCTCCAACAAGTTTTGACTCAATAAAACAGAATAACTGAAAAGAAAACATCAAAATGACTCAAAAGAGAACAAAAGAAAGAAAACAGCGTTAGTAACGATAAAGACCCTCCCCCAGACTTACTTTTCACCGTCTCGGTGTGAAAGAAAATCAAGAAGAAGGCAAAACAGACTCAAGAAAAATAAAATAAAACAAAAAGGAAAAGAAAATAAAGGAAAACGTACCGGTGGGTTGCCTCCCACCGAGCGCTTGCTTAAAGTCATTAGCTTGACTTGATAGTCTTTTAGGCGTGAGATGGGTCACCAAGGGGAAGGGTTTCGTCCCCTTTGATTTCTACGTCAGCGAGGTATGGCTTTAGGCGCTGACCATTAACCACAAACTAATTTCATGTAGTGCCCAGCAACACCACAGCTCTGTACTGTCTCACCTCCTTGATTGTGAATGGTCTGGACCATCTCGATCCTGGAAAACGTTTAAGGCGATAGTTGAAAAGCAACACCTGATCATTTACAGTGAAGTTCCTGGGAATAATCTTCCTGTCATGATAGGTCTTGGTCTTCTCTTTGTAAATCTTCGAACTCTCATAGGCCATGTGACGAATCTCTTCTAGCTCGTGTAGTTGCATCGTCTGTCTTTCGGAAGAAGATTTGATGTCAAAGTTCAATAACTTTACAGCCCATGTTGCCTTGTATTCGAGCTCCACAGGAAGATGGCACGATTTTCCATAGACAAGATGGAATGGTGTCGTGCCCAAAGGTGTCTTGTAGGCGGTCATGTACGCCCAAAGAGTGTCATCCAGCTTTGTAGCCCAATCTTTCCTCGTTGTGTTCACAGTCTTTTGCAGGATACTCTTAATCTCCCTGTTGGAAATTTTGACCTGTCAACTCGTCTGCGGATGGTAAGAAGTGGCTACCTTATGCTTGACTCCATGATTCTTCAAGCACCCTTTAAAGATCTTGTTGATGAAATGAGACCCACCATCGCTGATCACCACTCTAGGCACACTAAACATTGGAAAGATCACAGATTTGAACATCCTGAATACCACATTTGCATCATTCGTTGGGCTAGCCAGTGCTTCAACCCATTTAGACACATAGTCGATTGCAACGAGGATGTATTGATTTCCATAAGAGGATGGAAAATGGCCCATGAAGTCAATACCCCACACATCGAACACTTCAACCTCTAAGATGAAATTTTGTGGCATTTCGTTCCTCTTGCTAATATTTCCCTGCCTCTGACATGAATCACATTTGGAGATGAAAGCATGTGCATCGCGAAACATAGTCGGCCACCAGAAATCGGCTTGCAGAGCCTTGGACACTTTCTTGAACGTGGCAAAGTATCCAGCATATTTCGAACTATGATAATGGAAAAGAATACCAGGAATTTCTTCCTTTGAAACACATCTCAGAAAGACACTATTTGAGCACTGCTTGTATAAGTATGGCTCGTCCCAAAAATAACGTCTGATGTCTCTCAAGAACTTCTTCTTCTTGTTCCCAACAAAGTTATTTGGTTCTTTCTCTGCAGCCAAGTAGTTTGCTATCTCACCAAACCAAGGAATTTCATGGAGCTTGGTACGGTGTGGAGATGTGTAGTAGTCATTGCACCCAATACTGATTGCGTACACGTTCTCCTTAGGTAGGCTGTCGTCTAGGGGAGTTTATTCAACTATACGTATCCTAGACAAATGATCTGCAACACCATTCTTGATCCCCTTCTTGTCTTTAATTTCAAGATCAAATTCATGCAGTAAAAGAATCCATTGCAAAAGCCTATGTTTGGCATCCTTCTTTGTAAGTAGATACTTCAGAGCTGCATGATCATTATGAACTATAACCTTAGACCCCACAAGATAAGATCTGAACTTTTCAAAAGCGAACACAATAGCAAGAAGTTCCTTCTCGGTTGTAGCGTACTTGCACTGCGCATCATCAAGAGTTCTGCTGGCGTAGTAGATAACTTGAAGCTTCTTGTCCCTTCGCTGTCCCAAAACAACTCCTAGTGCGAAATCGCTAGCATCAATCATCACTTCGAAAGGTAGATCCCAGTTTGGTGGTTGGACAAGTGCTACCTTGATGGTGTGAAAAGCCTCTAGACAGTCGCTGTCAAAATGGAACCTCACCTCCTTGCATAACAAACGTGTCAAGGGTCTAGCAATCTTGGAGAAATCCTTGATGAACCTCCTGTAGAATCCAGCATGTTCCAGAAAGCTTATAATCCCCTTGATAGAATCTGGTGGTTGTAGACTAGTCATCACCTCGATCTTTGCCTTGTCCACTTCGATACCCTGCTCTCAAATCCGATGACCCAAGACTATCCCATCTCTGAACATAAATTTGCACTTCTCCCAGTTCAACACCATATGTTTTTCCTCGTAGCGCTGTAATACCCTGCATAAATTAGAAAGACAGACAGAAAAGGAGGATCCATACACAGAGAAATCGTCCATGAAAACCTCCATTATGTCCTCAATCAAGTCAGTGAAAATCGACATCATGCATCGATGGAATGTTGTTGGGGCATTGCACAAGCCGAATGGCATTCTGCGATAAGCAAAAGTGTCGTAAGGACATGTGAATGTAGTCTTCTCCTGGTCGTCTGGGTAGATGGGAATCTGAAAGAAACCAGAACAACCATCTAGAAAACAGTAGTAGGGGTGGTTAGCCAATCTTTCAAGTATCTGATCAACAAAAGGTAAGGGAAAATGATATTTACGAGTAGTGGCATTCAATCTCCTATAGTCAATACACATCCTATTCCCTGTGACATTTCTAGTTGGTATCAACTCATTTTTCTCATTTTCAACAACTGTTACACCACCTTTCTTTGGAACAACATGGACTGGGCTCACCCAAGTACTATCAGAGATATCGTATATTATGCCCGCCTCTAGGAGTTTCATTATCTCGTTTTTTACAACATCTTTTAGATTTGGGTTGTACCATATCTAATGTTCTATCGAAGTCATCGATTCGTCCTCTATATGTATTCTATGCATGCAAAGGTCAGGTGAAATCCCTGTGAGATCATCTAGTGAGTAGCCTAAAGCTCTACGATATTTTCTAAGCTCACAAAGAAGCAAACCAGTTTCCACATTGTTCAACTCAGCATTGATGATCACTGGGTAAGTGGAATTAGGGCCAAGAAAAACGTATCTTAGCCCAGCTGGGAGTGTTTTGAGTTCGATTTTTGGAGCTTTCAGCTCGCTCCACAGGTCAGCAGAAGGTGCGGGGAGACTTGATGTTGGAGGTGTCTCTGCGGCTCTATCTAAATTGATATATTCGACCATCTTCCCCATTGTCTGGCTTGAGTTCAGCTTCTTAGCATAACTGGTGGCATCGTCACTCATAAACCCATGCTCACTTTCTGCTTTTGTCAAAACAGTCTCCAACGGGTCATCGAATAGAATCTTTTCAACCACTTCGTCAAAGACCTCTAGTGAGTCATCTATCGAGAATGTATGCCCGTCCAACATAAGCTTCTTCAGCATCTTATCCATCTCAAACTTCATGACAATGTTTCCCAGGTGGAGATCTATTCGCCCATTCCTCACATCTATGATGGCTCTTGCTGTACACAAGAAAGGTCTTCCCAAAATGAGAGGATCCTTTTGTTCTTCATCCAGCTCTAGTACCATAAAATCTGCAAGAACAAATGCATTTCATATTAGCACATGTAGATCCTCAAGAACACCAACATGCAGCTTCACAAAATGATCGACAAACACTAGAGAGATATTAGTTTGCTTGAACGTTGTGAATCCAATCCGCTTAGCCACATAGTATGGCATTAGGTTGACGTTGGACCCAAGATCACATAGAGAGCAATCAAAAGTCATTGCTCCAATCTGCATAGAGAGAATGAACTTTCCTGGATCGCCTAGCTTCTTTGGCATCTTGTTTTGGAGGACATCACTTCAATCTTTAGAAACCATCATGACATTACCTTCGGTAGACACCTAACATGTCACTAAGCTCTTCATATACTTCTTCAATGAATGTATCATTTGGACTGCATCAACAAGAGGGAAAGCTTTCACAAGAGGAAGCTTCACCACAAGATCATTCAGCATTTTCTTGCACCTGGCTTCTTCTGGGTCTTTACGCGACTTCCTTGGACGAGTAGGGTAAGGTATCCTTGGGGTGTAGACGCGTGTAGGTGGTAACACATGTGGCTCATCTGTAGCTTCCGTACTTGTGAAAGCTTTCCCTTTTTTGGCTGTCCCCTTGTCAACCCCTCCTAGATCAATGACGGAATCAGCATCTTCCCCCTTCCGTGCAGTCGGTTCCAACTCCTTCCCGCTTTTTAGTGTAATGGCGTTGAGAACTCATTCCTTGGATTTTGCTCTACTTTCCTGGGAAGAGTTCCATGGGGTCTCTTGATTGCATCAGCAGTTTGAGCAACCTGAGTATTCAGCTTCTTCACATGAGTGCACACAGCTTCATACTTGTTGTTGAGATCGTTGTACATGTTATCAACCTTCACATTGATCTCTTTAGCATATTGGTGTTGATTGAGCAGGAGTTGTTGCATTAGAACCTTAAACTCATCCTGAGATTCATTTGCGGAGTTTGCAGGAGTTTGGAATGGGGCGGGTTTTGTCGTCTGGAAGGAGTTGAACGGTTGTTTCTGCTGGAACCCACCTTGAAACATTTTCTGGCCCTGGAAACCTTGAGAGAATCCTGAGACGCCTGCGTTTTGCACAAACGCTTTTCCTTGGGGGTATTGAACTTGTTGGGGGTAGAATTGATCATGGGGATTCTCAACATTGGTGCTTCTGTAAGACAGATTCGGATGGTTTCTGTAATTCTGGTTGAAACCTCTGTTATGCATGTACCCTTGTCCACTAACATAGTTCACCTCATGTTGCTCATTGGTTTCGTCTTCAGCTAACCCGTGACAGAAAATTTCATCTCTTGCCTCCTCACAAGACTGTACACCTCTCTTATTTCCCTTCAGTAGTAAGTTCACTTTCGCAGTCAGCTCATCAATCTTCTGCGAATCCGCCACATTGACACGTTTAGACCTGTCGTACTCAGGGCATCGATTTCCAGAACTTGAAGCCAAGTTCTCTATCAGCTGGTACGCCCCTTCCTTATTCTTAGTCATGAAATCTCCATTACTTGCAGCATTAAAAGTGTTCTTATAGTCCCAGTCAACTCCATCGTAGAAGATGCTTAGTATCTGCTCATCCGAGTACCCATGATGAGGGCACTCTCTGCGGTATTCTCTGAACCTCTCCCATGCTTCGCAAAAAGACTCTTCAGCGTGCTGCTGGAAGGTGGTGATTTTATTTCGCAGCGAAGCTGTCTTAGACTTGGTGTAGAAGTGATCCAAGAAAGTAGCTATGTATTCTTCCCATGTAGTCAACGACCCAGGTGGAAGTGACTTGAGCCATCTTAGCACCTTGTCCGCCAAAGAGAAATTGAAGAGCTTGCACTTGAGGTAATCGAGCGGTACTCCATTCGACTTGGTAGTGCTGCAGATTTCTTCGAAATTCTCGATGTGGTCCATTGGATGCTCTGCAGGTAAGCCATGGAACATGTGCTGCTTCACCAATGCAATCATCTGAGGTTTGATCTTATAATCTTGTCTCGTAATAGCCGGTAGGCGGATAGCAGCTCTGTTCTTGTAGAAGGCATGAGGTGTATCCAAGTCTCCAATGCCAGGTTGTTGTTGATGCTGATGTTGTTGTTGTTGCAACTGTTGGACTTGTTGCTATATCCTATAGAGTTCGGCAGCTACATCATTTTGTTGGTCGTTGTTCTGATCGTCCATGATGACAAGAATTGTCCTTGCCCTCCGGTTCGTTCGTTCTAACCTTGCTAGCTCTTCGTTGCTGAGCTCGCAAAAGTTTTCAGAGCCCCAGCTTCTAGTAACTATATTCAGCTTTTCTGTCAGTCACCTAAAACACACAAGTGATCAAGGTAGAATATGTTAGTAAATCTTAGACTAAATTTCAAATTCAAAATTGAAGATAACGCTATTGGTCCCCGGTAACGGCGCCAAATTGATTTAGTTGTTTTACCACGTAGTCAATTAATAACTAAAGTGCACACTACTGCAATCATAACAATATGTCAATGTAGTACTTTAGTATCGAATCCACATAGACCAAGGTTACACTACGATTCTCACAAGATGAAATTAAGCTAAGATGATAATAATGTTTGATTTGCAAAGTAATGAAAATAACTAAACGCGGTGTAAATTCAATAAGAGAAAAAACGTGTTAGGTCGAAGGTTTCTTCGCGGGAATCCTGAGATCATGAATCAAACAACTATTCAGGGAACGATTAAACACAAGTTTCAAACTCAAAAATAAATATCTAACCAATCCACTTCTGTGGCATTGAATACTAAATCTAGCAACCTAAAATCCTACCTTCCGTTAACATAGAGTTCTAGACAAGCATTAACGATTAGGTTCAATATGTTCACGAATCGCCTTAACATCAACTTCTGTTTGCTAAGGATAATTCGCTCACTTATGTTCTTTCTAGCAACATATGACATTTCCGTGGTATAGATTAAACCCTAGATCATAGACAAAGCGGTCAACCTAGCCTAAGCAATAAACACAAAAATAAGCGAAAACCACAAAGATGAATCCCTATCTATGTCTAATTCAATGATTCATGGATTCTGTTGAAACCCTAAATATAACTATGAAACTACTCGAACATGGCAACAGAGAACAAGTAAGGAGATAGAGAGAAACTCATAATAATAATTAAAGAGAGGAAAGGGTTTAGAATTCTTCTCAATAGATTCAGAGATTCCTCTTCTTGCTTACAAAATCAATGGCCAAAAATCTGAGTAGAATATCGAGTAGTAAAAAGAGAGATAGCCTAAAAAGTGGCTGAGAATAAAGAATAAATAGGGTTCTGGGCGAATTAGGACAGAATAGGCAGTTTCTGGGGCAAACCAGGAAAATCAGATATTTCATTTTCCTTCTCGCCGACTTGAATCGATCGATGCGCATATTGCATCGATCGATTTTGGACTTTCTGGGCATGCTCCATCGATCGATGCAATCCTTGCATCGATCGATTATGGCTCTTCGGAGGGTGATGCATCGATCGACTCCAATTGTGCATTGATCGACTTTGAACTTTCTGAGCATGTTGCATCGGTCGATGCACTCCTTGCATCGATCGATTTTGGATCTTATGATGGTGTTGCATCGATCGATTATTGCTCTTTTTGTACCGTTCCATGCGTTTTTGCCCACGTAACTCTAATTTCTTCCTTAAACGCATTTTTACCTGATATAACTAAATAAAGGACTAAAAGACTCTAAACGAACTTTGACTCGATAAAATACTCAAAAGAAACACAAAAACATGTGTTAGAAAATGGTAAAAACCAAGCATATCAAGAACATTGTCCCCTTAAGACTTAAAATTTTAATTTTGTCCCATTAAGATTTTATTTAATATTGAATCAGTTTTACCCCTAATATTGAATTACTTAATATTAATATATGTTTTATTAGAAAATTTTACTTTGTTAAAAAATTGTAAAACATAAGTAACTCCGTCGCCGACGACAGCAAAAAAAACATTCTTCCCCTACCAAAATAAAAATTATATTCCTCCCTTCTGCAACTCCGTCGCCGTCGCCTCGCCTCTCTGTCTCCGCCGCCGATTGATTCTTTCGGTAAGTCAAAATTAACCGTCGTTCGTCTTCCTCCGCCGCCTATCCGCCTCCTCTACCTATTGAAACGTCTTTTCAGTCAATTTTGCTTTGTAGGGTTTTAAAATCCCAAATTGATTTTGTTTTTGGTGCAGCTGGAGATATTACCGGAGATTCATCAAGTCATTGTCGGGAACCGGTTATTCAAGTCCGGTGAGCGTTTTGCTTTAGGTGCCTCTGGTGGAAAAGGTAACTTCTTCTACTCCAATTGTTTATGCTTCAAACCTTTAAATATCTTCACTTTTAGTTTGATGTTTGCATCATATTTTTTCTTCAATCCTTGTTTTATCATTAACTTAGAAGGTGGTGCAGATTCGATGGTGCTGGCATATGTACTGAAAATTTGTTCTCTTTTCCCCGAGTCACTATTACCTACATTTATTGTTGCTTAGTCTATGTTCTTAAGAATTCACATTTACGTGTTTACTTACAGAATTATTTAGCCAAGTAAAAAGTGTCTAGTTCCTGGTTTTGTGTTGCATTATGTTTATTTAGCAAATATAATCTTGCTTTGGTAATGGACAAATTAAAACATTTGTTTTCCTCTTCCAGTGTGAGATAAATGATTAAGTAGAGAGTTGAATGTGTTGCCATGATACATATAATAGTTTAAAATAAAGTTCACATGAGATTTCCAATAGAATAGTGTGTTCGTTTTGGCGTTTATTAATACAGAAGTCAAAATTTGTTTTTTTATAAGTTTTAAATTTAAGCTAACAGAATATACAGCTTGCTTTAGTTATTGGTAATACTTGTAAATGCTTCTTGTATACTGTTTACGAATTTAACAATTATTGTTGTTGTTTTTCATTTTGTAGGTATGGATTTGAAATTGCCAAAACTGATATTTAGGCAAGGAAGTGAGCCCCAAGTAGAAAAGATTAACAACCGTTGCATGATGACCATTCTAACCCCACTGAAGGAGAAGCTCCGAGATGAGTACGGCAAGGTTTTAAGAGATCCACTATTTGGTCCGATTGTGGTAATTCAAGAAAACGGACTCGGGTATTCAGCGAGATTGATCCACACCTTCATGTGTAACAACTCATCACTGACAAGAAACATGAGCTATGGTTCGTGTTTGCAAGGAGGCCTCTATATTTTTCTCTCCAAGAATTTCACGCAGTTACTGGGCTCAACTACAAAGACGCTGAGAACTGCAACTTAGAGAAATGGAAAGATGATGATGGTTTTTTGAGTAAGTTTCTACTGAGTAACAAAGGAATAAGCGTAAAGAAGATAATGGAGAAACACCTAGAAGGTGTACACAACTGGAAGCGTGAGGACATATTGAGGGTGGTGTGTGTTATTGCAGGTTTAGTCATGGCGCATATTGCGGCTGTTAATATCCCACACAAATACATCAAACTGGTGATGGATATTGGTCAGCTTCGGAAGTACCCATGGGGTCGTCACTCGTTTGACCTTCTAGTTGAGAACATCATCAAAATTTGGGTGAAGCTGTCGCAGCCCAAATGCTACACTTTGGATGGATTTTCAATAGCATTGCTGATTTGGATTATGGAGGTAATTCCAGATTTTGGAACATTGTTGGGCAAAAGAATCGACAATGACATCATATCAGTTCCTAGATTAATCAACTAGAGAGCACTTTTACAAAGAAGGTGAGTAGTTTTTAAAAAAATTAACATTACTTTTAGTACACCATTTTATTTCTCTACGTACGATTCTATTTAATTTTTTTGTTTAATTTCTTGTAGGAATTTCTCTATCTATACATATCTTCCACGGGGAATTTTGATATAATCGATTCAGCTGAATTTGTAAGGGCGGATGAAAAGACTGAGGGGAGAGTAGATCTCATGAAAACAATGATTGCTGGGGATAATGACTAGAGTCACCATATTTGGGATGTTGAAGAAGCAATTAACACTTCTTCAGAGGTTAATGTCGAATCTACATAGGTTGAGAATGTGCTTGATGATGATGATAGTGAAGTTGGAACTCTAAACGCTGTAGGAAGCTCTGTTTCTGGTTTGAGGAGTGACAAGAAAAAGGCTAGCTGATCATGGTTTTGAGGCGCGCAAATACAAACTGTTTTGCCAACGTTCATCGGGAAAAAACCAAGCTTTCGATGAAGACATTAAGTCTTTCATTCAAGGAGTGTTTCAGGCTTCATTCAAGACTTTGGAGGACAAGATGATTGAAGGATTCCAAAGTTTAGAGAATAAGTTTACATTGCTTAATGAACGATTGGACAAATTGGAGCCATCATCCGGTTTAATCCCCTCCACTACTGATACATCTGAGCCAAAAAAAAAAGGTAAGAAAGACAAGAAACTTTAAGTTATGACCTAGTTTATTTGGATGTTGTCATTTCTTGAATTACGAGTTGTTTGTTGTTAGTTTAAGAGTTTTTGGAATGTAATATGAACACTTATTGTAGTAACTTGAGATTGTAACATATGTTTGACTATATGGTGTCGTCTTATTTTGCAATGTAATATGAACTTTTTGGTTTATTTATTAACAGGCCAATAAAACATAGAATCTACACGAAGTATTGTTGAGTCAAGTATCAGATATCGATTTGAGAATGAGTACACAAGATCTTCTCAAAAAAACAATGGGTCACCTCTCTCAAGATTCGTTTGTAATGGGATTTGATCCAACGCCGCCTACAAAAGACGAAGAACTAATCCAATGGTTGACCCCAACCACTTCGTTACCACCTGTGAAAATCACAAGTCCGAAAAGATATGGTGAAAAGTCCACAAATTTCACGCAGTTACTGGGCTTCACCCTTCACCTTCATACCATTGTCAGATATGGTAAGAAACCCAAAAGACGATGCTGATTACTCATTATTTTTCATGCCAGAAGATTATTGGACACAACTATTTGAGTGGTCTATGGCGCCCAAGTAAGTCTCTTCTTGTTCGAACTTTTCCCTCTTACTGCAAAGCGTTATCTTTATTATCGGGACCCTTGAAATCGTCTAAGCCATGGATTAACCTAAAGCTTGTAGCTTTAAGTAAGTATCTGTCTTTCTTCTCTTGGTCTAGCAAGTTCACTTCGTTTCGCTTCTGTTTTGTTCCTATAACTGTTCTTAGCCTCATGTCTCTTTCTGTCATTTTTTGTGTGTGCTCGTTTTGTTCCTCGTGTCGGATTTCTAGTTCTGAATTTGTCTCTTTACTTTGTGTCGGTATTTATCATTCATTCATCAATATGTGGTGATGATACTCACATTTTTTATTTGATAAAGCGTCGGTAACATGCGCTCAACTAAACTTTGTAAATTGTCTTGCTATTTCAGAGATTTACATATTGGTCCAAGTGTTTTTTCACATGAGTTAGCTCATCGTATAATGGAACGTAAACAATGGCTACGAACCGAAGTGAGTATTAGACATGATATTAAGCTTACCAATATTACACATACACAACATATTTACACATATTTTTTCAGGAAATAGACGCAATTATGTACTTATTTCGGGAGAACGCATCTCTACGACGATGGAAACCAGATCGTGTTGTCTTCATGGACTGTTCATTAAGCGTTTGAATCTATGGTGCATTCAAGAAGTATTTGGAGAATAAAAAGATATACAAATTGAACTCTTGTATTTTACATTATGGAACCGGTGATCTTCCATCTCATGGAAGAACACACAAAGTTTGGGATGTCGACGTTGATCGTCTCTACACTCCGGTCCATGTCAATGGTAATCACTGGATTTCTTTGTGCATCAATTTTGTTCAAAGAACAATTGAAGTATTTGATTGTTCAGGCATGAAACACAACATATATGTGGAAGCATTCGCAGTTCTGATCCCTAGGATTGTGAAGGAAGTTCAGTCACCGAAAAATAGGAAACAACTGAATATTAAACAATATTCAATCTCCTACGTCCCGATAAAGCCTGGTTTAAATAAGAGTCATTGTGATTGTGGAGTATATCCGTTGAAATACATTGAGTGTCACCTGTTTGGACTAAGCTTTTCTTTGATGGACTATGACAACATTTCAGAGGCTCGGCAGAAGATTACATTTGATCTTTGGCAAGCGGCAAATGATCCAGTGATGATTGATAGAATGTCGAAATATGAACCTACACAAGGTGAGTCAGATTTTGTGGAACTTGATTGACATAGCCTTCTTTGTTTCCAAAAGAAAGACATATTTAGATTTTGGTTAGTCTGATGTTTGTAACTTACATTTTTATCTTTTTCATCGATTAAGGGATAACTTTGATTATATCTCCTTGCTTGGGGTTAATTACTTACACAAAAATATTGTAACAACCCGTTCCCGGGCCCCCGAAGAAACCGGGGAAATCGGACATGTTAGGTTGGCAGACTAACCCCCAATGGTTAAGTCGCCTAGTTTGGGTCCAATGGTGAGCACACATGATCGCCAGGAAAACGCCCAGGTCACACAACAATATTAGACATAACCGATCCTCGCTAACCTCTACAGATAAAAGGGAAGAGGAGGGGTGAGTAATGGAGATTACTCAGTGAGGATGAACCTTGTGGAGGCTCACTGTTCACTTCCAGACAATAACGTGAGATACTATTATGAAAGTCTAATCCTAAAACCAGCACAAACAAGAATGGGTAACTTCAAAGATTGATCCTAACAGAGGGTCCGAAGACACGGAGGGTTCGCCCAACCCTCACGGCGTTGAGAACCAATGCCAAAGTATACGACCCCACCGGTTTCCCACACAGAGAGTCCCGAGTACCAAGGTATATACTCCACCAGTCCCAACAATCAAATTGGTTCCGATGCCTAGGAATACACTCCACCAGAACAATCACAACAGAAGGTTTCAATGCCAAAGCAGACGACCCCACCAGTTCCAGCAAACAATATGGTTTCGATGCCAAGGCATACACTCCACCAGAACAATCACAACAGAAGGGTCTGATGCCAAAGTATACACACCACCCGTTCCAGCAAACAATATTGGATAACTCCACACAATACCAAGTTACATCCTTATCTGCCCTTTTACTAAGTTCAAGAATCACAAACAGGACTCAACCAAGTTGTAACAATGGGGACCTCAATTCATAACAAACAATTTACCAGGTTATTAAAGTTCATCAATCATTAATCCATATTCAAGTAACTTATTCATCAAACAACAATCATCCATCAACAAATCCTAGAAACAGATCTATCACACCCTAATAACATATCTGGCAATAGGTGGTGGAATATAAATAATATACTCAATTGGCAATCAATAGAGAGCACTAAATAAATCCAATAGCTTGCTTAGTGGAAAGCTAGGTTTAAAAGAAGACTTGATCAAAAACAGTAAATCGAGATCTTAAAAGAAAGTGAAGGGCAACTAGTCATCACCTTGGCATAGGAGGAGGCGATGGAAGAGAGGAGAAGGAAGGAGGAGGCGGCGGCGTCGTCATCGCGGAGAGGAGAGAGAGCGACGGCGAGGAGAGAGAACACGCGGCGGAGGAGGAGAAGAGAGAGAGGCGGCTGCGAGAAAGAGGAAGAGAGGAGGGAGTTTGTGGCTAGGATTTTAGAAAAGAAATAATAAAAGACTTAGCTAGGTATTTATAGAGAAATTGTTTCTCGAAAAGAAAAAGGAAAAACAAAAAAAAGGAAGATTTGAGATTATCTAAAAGGAAAAGAGATATTTTAGTTGCAAAAAAAGAATAAAAAAGAAATCTATGCTGAAATATTCCGAAAGGATAATTAAATCAACTTAAACCAAAAATTAAGAAACGGATATATACTATCACAAATATGATCTTTACTTCCTTTCACACTAAAATAGGTTTAAGCGACTGTAATAGGATTTTTATCAGTCTAAAAGATAGAATTACACATGCAAAAAGCACCAACAATTACAACTAAACAAACAAGTTTCTTGACTATACCCTTGAGATGTATTAGCTCATGCTCGATCTTTTTGTTCTTATCCTCGATCTCTTCTACTTTCTCCATCAAAATCTTCTCCGAATTTAGGATTTTGGTCATGTCTTCAACAAACAGCCTCTGATTTTTTTCAAGAACATCTAACTCTTCCATCTTCGCTTCTTTAGCCCATTTGAAAGCATGGCCATAGTCACCCTAAAACAAAAAAATTATACAAAGAATTTACCAAAAGAAATGAAGTTTTGTCATATGGAATTTCGGACTTACTTGTTTTGCAGCAACACATTTGTAGAATTTCTGATTAGGATTCTTAGACGTCATAGAAACACATATTATGGGTTTCTCTCCACATCGACATCTTCTCAGTATCCCTCTACTTGAAATGGCCGTAGAACCTGATGAGATGTAACTCATTTCCTATATAAACAAAAATCATCAAACATCAGTTTCTCTAAATCTGACAATGAAAAAGCAATACTTCGGTTAATATAGACTTACGAAAAAGCTCTGATCTCACAATCATAATTCAAACCCAGAAATTCAAACCCAGAAATTTAAACCCAGAAATTCAATCCCAGAATTTTAAACCCAAAAATTCAATCCCAGTTATTCAAACCCAGAAATTGCGATCACACGTACATAGCAAATCGAATTTATCGATGAATGCATTAACATATCGTAGGCGTTGAGAATAATTAGACGAAGAACGGTGATGGAATTGTTGTTTCGTTTTAAAAAGGGATCTTTCGATACTTTGAAGACATAGTTGTGTGTTTAAAAGTGGATTCGCATATAACCTAGTTTTTAAAAAAATAATCGATAAAAATTTGCATAGAGATCACGTATAGAATCGAACTTAAGACATGTGATTCAAAAATTGTGGGCGTAACCAGCGGTGCTAAGCGCCTCATTCGATAGTTATTTGAAAGTTATATTCTTTTATCCCTATAACTCGATATTTCTGTACAAACAAAGGATCGAATGATCCACTCACACCTTCGACCCATTATTGAACAAATTAAAGAATGTGACTGATAAAATTTTGCCAAAGTTTTCCAAAGAGATAGTTAATGAAACATAGAAAACATGAGTCTTCAAAACCAGATTGAAACGAACAAAAAAAGCAAAAGTTATCAAATTAAAACAGTGATAACAAACGCCTATATTGCCATGTCAGATGTCCCTCTCTTGTGACCTTCAATACCACATCGACTACACTTATGCTTTTTAGACCCTTGTGATCTTTGTGAAGAATGTATCTTGTCTTCAACTATTTCGTGTCTTCATTTTCTTCGTATACCAGTTGCTCTTCATCTGTAAATGTGACACACAAACGTATCGACGTATTCTTTCTTGCATACCCAACAAAGTTTTTCAATTGACGATCATTTGTGATAATAACTGGGGGAGATCTTAAGTTATCAATCAAATTGCTCGACATTTTGTTCGACTACTCCATATTCCTCCATAACCATCGTTTTAAACTCAACAAGAGTGGTACTTGATTCCAAAGTAAGTAATTTACCTCGTGTTTCTTCATCTACAATAAAAATCCACCCCTTATTGATATCCGCTCTCCATAAACTAAATGAAACATACATATGCAGCATATTTGAAGAAGAACCGAAGCAAAATTCTTGTAGAAATCCGAAGTCACGTTTTGTGACGAAGAGAATTAAGACAATGTGAAAAAAGTAAAAAACGCGAAAGAGAACGGGAGGAGAACCGGAAATAGAAAAATAAATATTTTTAAAGATTTTCAATTAATCCTAGATTTTCTCAGATTTTGTTAACAACCAGTAGAATATATATTATACGTTCCATAGAACAAAGACAAAACAGCAGAACGTCTATTCTACAAAAATTAGAATGTAGAGAAAAATGTAGACTATGTATTCCAAAATCTGTATAATGCAACATAAGTTGTATAACATATATTATGTAGGCCAAGTAGAATGCAAAACAAGTGGTAGAATATTGATTCTACGTTTGGTAGATTATAGAAACAATACCAGAAAATAAATTCTACAAAATCGTTGAATTAGTACGATTTGTAGAATACATTCTACAAATCGTAGATCTAGTGAAAAAATATCTTTAAACAATTATCGAATATATTTTTATTTCCTTTTTTGAAAATTTTGAATTTTCAAAATATTTTAAAGTATTAATTTTATAATTTTTAACATTAATTAAAGGGTATTTAAGTTAAAAGTGACAAAAGTCCACAAAGTCGGTTATTCTAATCCATGAAAGTACATTTTCGAAAAGTCTCCCTAGCCGCCCTCGCCTCCTCTACAAGGCGAAAAGTTGAATAGTCGCCGGCGCTATGGAGTCCCCGCCTCCATCGGATCACGCTTCCCAGGTCCCTCCAGTAACAGTTCAACAGACTAGAAAAGATTCATGGTCCTCGGTTGTCAAGGAAACTTCACTCTCAATTGCCCATATACAGCCATATTTTGTTCTTACGAATGGAGTTGCAGAAATCGCGATTCCTGACGAAGATTTTGTGGATGGGCCCCCCCCCCCTCTCTGGAAGAGCTTTGTTGTGGGTTACTTCATGGGAGATGCTCCACATGTCGGATCAATTCACGCCACTATGAATCGCATTTGGACGTCTGTGGAAAAAGACAAGAAGATAGATGTACAATTCATCAACAAAAAGACAGTGTTGTGCAGGATTGAAAATCCTCGCATACACGAACGGGTTCTTAATCGTTGCTACTAGCACATAGCAGACATCCCTCTAGTGGTAAATGTATGGAGCCCAGATACTGCAAGTAATCCCCCGGATCTTTCGGCGATGCCTCTCTGGGTTGATTTTTGAGATGTGTCGTGTTATCTCTACTTGAATGTGGGCTTGAGTTTCATCTCCAGCACGGCGGGTACGTTTGTAAAACTACATCCTAACACATAACGCTGTTTGAGATTGGATGTTGCTAGAGTTTTGGTCGAAGTCAATTTGCAGAAACCTTTAGTGGAGAAGATATGCTTCAAAGACAAGCAGAGGCAAGCAGTAACGGTGGCTGTTACTTACCCGTGGCTCCCACCTCACTATAATTCCTGCCTCTAGTGGGGTCACATGAATAAAGAGTGCACGGCGAGAAAATCAGTCACTATTCTCTCAAAGGAACAAAGTACAGAAATCCATGTTGGGATCGCTAACAAAGAAGCTGAGTTGGAGACAATGACGGAGACATGTTCGGTGTAGGAAATAGCAAATAAATTGTTACAAGATCTTGAGCGTTCTCCCACCTTTCAACTATCAAACGCGAAGTCGGGTATGGGAAATGAGAATGGGCCTGGAAAAAACAAACCAGCTGAGCGGGTGGTAGAGAAGACGGAGACGGTAAATGCTTGGACTATAATTACGAAACAGAGTCGGAACACATCTCCTTTACGGAAGAGTAAACCGTTGGACATGAGAAACGGCTCTATATTTCCAAATGGCTCCGAGATACTAGAGAGCATACAAGAAGAAGGGAATACCGAGGACCGAGATGCCGAAATGCCAAAATGACGAAGGCGGATAAGAAAGGGGCAAACCAAAATACGAATCGGAAATCGGAAGAAAGGGAGGAAGGGGAAGTAGAGGAATAAGATAATGAGGAGACTGTTGAGTTGGAATCTGATAACATTACTCAGGTTGGTACAAGTAAGGACCAACAAAACAAACAAAAGGGTGGAGGTCAGCGGAACAGGTCAAAGCCTATTCTGAAACCGATTCTTAGTCGTAAAGAGCTTGGTATTCAAAACAACAACAAATATTTCTTTCGGAAGTTATGACGTCATTTTTTGCATGGAATTCGCGGAGATTTAATACGCCTCGCAAACACAATGTGGTTTGTAATTGGATACAAGTGGTGAAACCATCATTTGGTTGTTTACTTGAAACTTGGGTGCAAGAGTCTAACTCAATCGCCATTTTAGAACGCGTTTTCTCTGGTTGGTCGACTCTCACAAACTATGACTATCACCGTCTGGGACGTATTTGGGTTGTTTGGTCAAACGATGTAACGATAACTCTTTTACTGCAAAGTGCACAACATATCACATGTTTGGTCACCATTACAAGCTCAAGGGTGCTGTTCTTATGCTCTTTTGTTTATGCTTTCAACTTTGATGTTGACCGTCAAGCTCTATGGTCTGAACTATGCTATACTCGTGCCTCCTTGCTACAGAATTAAGAACCGTGGATAATACTTGGTGACTTCAATGAAATCTTATCACTAACAGAGCACTCTCGGGCAACAGATTACAGACTTAACATGGCTGGAATTAGGGATTTTCATAATGTTGTATCATACTACGGCATTACGGATATTGCATCATCTGGTGCTGGTTTCACTTGGATCAACAATCAAGACTCAAATCCTATTGGAAAGAAGCTTGATCGGGCCCTAATGAATTCATACTGGTTAAGTACTTTTCCCTATTCTCACGCCACTTTTGAAGCCGGTGGCATCTCAGATCACTTGCAGTGTCTAGTACACTTGTCGACCATCAACGCTAATCCCCGCAAGTCATTCCGATTCTTCAATTTCTTAGCGAGTCACCTTCTGTTCTTACCTACTGTGGCAAATACATGGTCAGAATCCGATCCTCTTTACCACTCACGCGCTGCGCTCTCCCTCTTCCACAAAATCTCAAATCACTGAAGTACCCATTAAAGGAGCTGAACCGCACCAGATTTGGTGATCTTCTTCGAAAAAACATCTGAAGCTTATGCTCTGCTCTGTTCGCTCCACAACAGAGCTCTCTCTAACCCATCTTCAGGAAATCTGGCTGACGTGTCTACAGCGTCTTATCATTGGCAAAAATTGGCTGCTTTGGAGGAGCAGTTTTTTATGCAGAAGTCTCGAGTTCAATGGTTACGTTGTGGGGATCAAAACACTTCTTTTTACCACCAGGTGGCTCAAGCTCGAGCATCGCGAAACTCTATCCGACGATTATTAACGGAGTCTGGTGATGTGCTAGGACGACCTGAGGAAATCAAAGCCGAGGCGGCAAATCACTTCCGAAATTTTCTCCAGCACATGCCCGCGGATCTCTTGGCTATCTTACCAGAATATCTATCTGATCTCTTTGATTATAGAGCTTAACCAAAGTGCGTTCGTCAAGGGTCGTCTCCTCCTTGAAAATTTCTTGTTGGCCACCGAGCTTGTGAAAGATTACCACAAGGAAACTATTGCACCCCGCAGCACTATCAAATTTGACATCTTGAAAGCATTCGATACGGTGGAGTGGTCCTTTATTGTGGAAATTTTCCGCGCTCTTGGATTTCCGGATATCTTCACTAACTGGATCTATTTGTGTATATCGACATCTTCCTTCTCTGTGGCAGTTAATGGTGAATTGCAAGGGTTTTCCACGAGATGTCAAGGTATTCGTCAAGGGTGCTCTTTGTCCCCATACATGTTTGTAATGGTTCAAAACGTTTGCTCAAGACTGTTAAACCGGGCAGTGGACACTGGTCGTATTGGAAGCCACCCACGCTGTACCCAAGTTCGAGTTTCACACTTGTGCTTTGCTGATGATATCTTGGTCTTTATGTATGGCTATGCATCTTCTCTTAGGGAAACTTTTGAGGTTTTTGAAGAGCTTTCACGTATATATGGCCTTCTCATTAATGCTGCCAAATCGGCTCTCATCGTGGGAGGAAGAGACCGACATGATCTCCTAAATGCAGCTACAGATCTTGGTATCCCTATAGCCACTCTGCCTATTCGCTACCTTGGACTCCCTCTCACAACAAATACCATGACCTCACACGACTACGCTCCTCTCATTGATAAGTTTTGTACTCGAATCTCCTGGACTAGTAAGAAACTCTCATACGCAGGTCGTCTTCAACTTATTGTCTCAGTAATATCGAGCATTTCAATTTTTTGGTGTTCGGTGTTTCGGCTACCTTCTCGTTGCTTTGATGAGATAGAACGGATGTGTGGGGCTTTTTTATGGTCAGGGAACCCAAACACACCTACAGGGGTCAAAGTATCATGGAAGGAGGTATGTAAACCAAAATCGGAGGGAGGACTTTGCTTGAGACAACTCCGAGATGTCTCGAATGTATTTGCGATGAGTCTCATATGGCGAGATGTCGGGTTCGCTTTGGGTGTCTTGGACAAAGCAGAACCTAATGAAAAACTCAAACTTCTGGACGGCGCGGGAAAACTCTGTGGGGTCTTGGATATGGAGAAAACTTCTGAAACTTCGAACTCTTATGGCTCCTTTCATCATGGCGGAGGTGGGTAATGGCACAACAGTATTCTTTTGGCACGATCAGTGGCTACCGTTGGGGAGGATTATCGACATCACGGGGTTGGATGGACCACGCATACCCGGAATTCCGATAAATGCAACCATCTCTGAGGCAGGTGGGCCTACCGGGTGGAGGATCCGCCGCACGAGAATACGACATCTCTATCCTCTTATTGAGTAGATCCGTGCGCAGCCCCTCCCCCGGGCAGAAATGGGACCCGATCGTTACTTAGGGAGACGAAAGAACGATGATTTCACTGCAAAATTTTCTTACTTCCACACGTGGAATCAGATTCGAGAGCATCATATTGACGTCCCATGGAGTCGCGCCGTATGGTTTAATTATGGGATACCTCGATTTGGTTTTATAACGTGGCTTGCAATGCGCAACAGATTAACAACGGGTGATCGTATGCGTCGTTGGGGTGCTCACGAAGCATGTGTGATGTGCAGTGAACCAAACAAAACCCGAGACCACTTATTTTTTGCACGTCCTTTTTCCTTCACAGCATGGTCTGAAATTGCAGGTAATCTTCTCAACCAGACCCAAGATCCAGATTGGGAGGTGACCCTGCAAAGCATCATCACGTATGATGGGGATCGACTCACCACTATTTTGATCCGTCTGGTATTCCAAGTGACTATCTACTCGATCTGGATAGAGCGAAGCTCAAGAATACACCAATCTGGATACCAATATGTACCTCGACTTGTTTGATCTATTGACTTCTGGATAGAGCGAAACTTAAAATCAATTGATATCCACCACATTATTTTTTTTTTAATTTATCAAAAGTTAATTTTCATTGATATATTTGATAAAGTATATACTATAATGTGAAAGTTGATATGTTTTGTGGTTAATTTTATACTTAATAATTAAACATATATAAACGTCAAAATTTTTTTTAAAGATATAAGAGAATGTGAAATAAAAATTTCGATTTATAATATACCTACATGCAGGAATTCAAAACAAATACTTCATAATAAAGAACATCAGAATCATATACAATGTCGGACCAGCGATGCACCAGACTGGAGCATTTCGATCACAATATGATCACTCTGTCTACTATCAATGCTCATTCGACTACTACTAGGACACTCTCTACAGTCATACAAACCGCCAGTTCTACCGCGACGTCAACAGAACAGTCGATTTTATATTCTTTAGTGGGTCGGGTGCAATCCTTTTATGTTTGATGCTAGGGCAGGGAATTTTATGGTTGCTTCACTTATCCAAGGAAGTGCTTAGTTACCAAGAACTGGAGTGCCGTAGCAACTAACTTAGTGACTTATTATTTCGATTTAAATTATTATAAGAAATTTTTATATGCTTTAGCTAAAAACATTATTGTTTAAAAAATTAATATTTTTTGTTGTAAATTAAATAAAACATGTATCATATTTCCACACTTTAATCAGCATCTTTAACTTACACACAAAATACGAGACATATGATTTGTGTCTTAACCCATTGTAGTTCTAATTTTAATTATATAATATATTTCAAATGGAGAGTGCAGTAGTAGGAAGATGAATGTTTCAACAGGAACATGTTCACTTTGCGTCATATGTTTAACATAAACTGGGTATTTATACCCGGGAAGGTAAATATAAATAACCGGGTAACAATATATTTTCTCATTTCACATTCCTCCACATCAGCGTCCACCTAGACATCCACCATATTTTAAAACAATAACATGGAATAATCTTAAAATTCAAGTATAATTAAAAAAAATTAAAATGACTCAAATTCTTAAATTTGTTAATATCAAATAAATTAGAAACATATTTTATATGGGCTTCAACAATTAGGATTTACATGAAACAAAAGAAAAAAACAAAAATTATGCAACAAAAAATTTAAAATGTTAATATCTTCCCTTTAAAAACCCAACTAATTGCATACAATTGACAATCGAAGGAAAAAAAACAGGTAAAAATGTGTACCATTCACTAAACAAACACATATATGATCATAAATTTTAAAAGTTAAACAGAAAAACAAAAATTGCACAAAAATAGAGAAAAATTAAAATAAACAAATACATATATCTTAAGCAGACAAAGAAAATTCAATAAACTACGAGAAAAATAATAAAAACCGTTTAGAAAATTATTTATCACGTCCACACATAGTGCGGGTCACACCCTAGTGTTAAATAAAGAAAACATATGTATCCTTTTTAATAAAGAAAACCGGTTCACATTTGGTTCACTTCCAAAAATATGGGTTTCTAGTTACATTTGGATCAATTTTGTATATATAATTTACAAAACAAAAATTTTGGATACTTAAACGCGAATCTTAATTTAAAATCTAAATATATAGATCATAGTAACATGGTTATAATTAGTTTCAAAATAACTTTTTTGTACACGCGTATTAAGTATATTAGGAAGATATATAAAGCGAAAGAAATCATAAAATCGGATTTTGTTAGTATAAATGTATATAATTAATATTTTTGAATATATAATTGTATTTGGAGTAGTGTGGACATCCATTTAGTTTTTGGTTCGATTATCATTTTGGTTTGGATATCCAATTTTTTTTTTTTTATAAAAAATATCCAGCCTGGTTTGGTATCTCTTCATTCAGTTCGATTCGGTATGGTTCAATTTCTTTGATTCCAAATAATTTTGCCTAGGCCTAAAACTAGATTGTGTTTATTTCGTATAAAAATAATATGTCGAGCAAATGAAAAATAATCGACGAAATTGGTCCATAAGCTTTGTGTAAAATTATTTATGGCCCATTAGGTAGACCTGTAAAGTTTCGAGTCAGTATATCTCTATAATATTTGTGAAGTGATAATCTGATGTGGCATATCGTTTCTCATACGTAATTTTACTCTATTGCCATCATTATTTTTTGTGATATTAGGTGTCGATTTATGATTCGTTTATGTTTTGATGATGTGTCGGTGTCACTTAAATCGAACCAGAACCTGGTTTATATTCTTGGTTCGTTTTAGTTAGCGATTTATTGTCTTCGTTTGGTTTAGTTAGCAATCTCGATGATGATCGCGTGGTTTTATTATTTGTAATCTTTTTTTGTTTTTGAACATTTTCATGTAATCTTTTAATTGGTTGTTTGCATGGTTTGCTTTGTTTCGCATGCATTGGTTTAGTATGTGATCCGGTTTATGATCACGTGGTGTGCTTAGCTGTGATCTTTTAATTGGTCTTTGGCATGGTTTGGATTGTTGCTTAGTATTGAGTCTGTGATTGTGGTTCTAGAATTTTGGTTATCTGAATGGGTTTATTGCGACTATCGTATGGTTAATAATGTGATTCCCCTTCGTTTTGTTGTATTGTTCTTTGGTTATGTTTAGGTGACATACGTGGTTTGGTTTATCACGATCTATATAAATTTTCCTAGCAGTTAGCACTACAAGAAAATATACCGATTTCTAATGGGATTTTCGATGGGAAAAAATCGATAGGAAATTCCCGACCGATTTCCGATGAAATACTGAGGAAAAACATCCCGTCTTAAATTGGTCAGAAATTTCCGACCATTTTTTAGTCGTCGGAAATCAGTCGGAATTAATTCCCGACCGATTTACGACGATATAGAGACCGATTTAATATTGTCGGAAATCAGTCGGAAATTCTGATTTTTTTTTTACAAATACAAAATAAACGTGTTTATATACATTTAAAACATGTGTTCTCACCCCGTCGGTAATCGGTCGGGATTTTCTGACGAATTCCCGACTATTTGTGGTTTCGAAACCTCAAATGGTAAAAATTTGATTATGTTTATGATTGCTAGGATTAGATATGATATATTGAAAGAATTCAATGTTAAAATATCTTAATAATAATCACTCTTTTTGAGCTTTTAATCAAAACCCGACAAGAAACCGATAAGTGTGAGTATAAGTTATATGTATCGTTATGAAAGGTTACACTCGTTCTCGAATAGATTCATATAAATTGTCATATGATCCATTTTATGTTTACCTATTAAGTTAGTTGTTAGGAAATAAGATTAGTAGATGTTTCTTATACTTTATATGGATTTAAAATTTAGTATTACATACCTAAACCCTATATGGTCAGAAAGTAGTCAGAAATCCCGACCAATTTTCGAAGGGATTTATAAATGATATTTTTACACTTAGCATTTTACACTTAGCATTTTTCGGAAAATCTTGATATTTTGTCGGAAAGTGGTAGGAAATCCCAACCAATTTCCGATTGGGTTTATAAATGATATTTTTACGCGTAGCATTTTACACTTAGCATTTTTTGAAAAATCTTCATATATGGTTGGAAATTGGTCGGAAATCCCGACCAATTTCCGAAGAGATTTATAAATGATATTTTTTTTTTGAATCACCGAGGTTCCGGGCCCGTACATCTCTAGAGCGGGGCCAAAACTATGTTAAAGTCACTCCTTTGGAGGAGACCCCTCCCAACGGAATCGAACCCATGGCCGGTAGGAGAGGCATATACCCACTCCTCATTAACCATTAGGCCAACTCAACGTTGGTATAAATGATATTCTTACACTTAGCATTTTTCAAAATATCTTCATTTATGGTCAGAAATTGTTTGGAAATCCCGACAAATTTTCGACGGGATTTATAAATGATATTTTTACACTTTAAATTTTACACTTGGCATTTTTTGAAAACATTTCATATATGGTCGGAAATTGGTCAAAATTCAGACCAATTTCCGACGGGATATATAAATGATATTTTTACACTTAGCAATTTTCGAAAAATCTTCATATATGGTTGGAAATTGGTCGTAAATCCTGATTAATTTCCGACGGGATTTTTAAATGATATTTTTACACTTAGCATTTTTCGAAAAATCTTCATATATGGTCGGAAATTGATCATAAATTTATTACCAATTTCCATATGCATTAATTAATTGTATGGGTTTTTTTTATCGATTGTACATGTTTTATATGCATGAATTAATTTTACATTTTTATAAGGTTTAATTAATGAAGCATATAGTATTATTTTCTAAGTCACATTTCTATTTTCTATATTTTTTGGAAAAGTATCTGATTCGGTCGGTAATTAACGTTTTGATATTACAAACATTTAATAAACGCGTTGATATAATTTGTAACATATGTTGTTAGCACAGTCGATAATCGGTCGGGAATTTCCGACGGAATTCCGACCATTTAGGTTTTCGAAACCTCATATAGCAAAAAAAATTGATTATGTTTATGTGTTTTATGGTTAGATAAGACATTTTGAAATAGTTGAATGTTGATATATCTTAAAAATCTCTCTTTTTGATCTTGTAATCAAAACCCTATAACAAGCCAAAAAAAGTTTGTATAACTTCTATGTTTCTTTATGAAAGGTTAATCTCGTTTTCGAGTCAAGAGGCATTAATGACCCAAAAACACAATATACTTTGGTTTATGTTGATCTAGTAAGTTATTCGTTAAATAGAAGAGGTGTTAATGACCCCTAAACCCAAAATTTTCAAAAAATTTTGATTTTAAAACCCTATAGACTAAATGGTCGGAAATTGGTCGGCAATTTCCAACGGATTTCCGACCGTTACTACATTTTTCGAGGTTTATACTTAGCATTTTTCGGTTTTAGTCTTCAAAATCTCGAAAAAATTAGTAACGGTAAGAAATCCGTCAGAAATTTTCACCCGATTTCCGACGGATCTGAAAAAAAACCTGAGAAATTCAGAAATTTTGTGAAATTTGGGCGGTTATTTAATTTTCATTCCCGACTGATTCCGGACGGATTTGCCCGTCGGGAATGTCTAATTAAATATCAGATCTTCTTCTTCTTCTCCTCATTTCTCTTCTTCGATCATCTTCTACCAAAATCGACGACGCCGACCCCTCCGCCGTCGTCCTTGCTCTTCACCGCCCTTCCTCTTCTTTCCTCTTCCTTCCTCTTCCTCTATTCCTCACTTCTCTTCTCTTAACCATGTAAGTTTTTTTCTCTTGGTTTAGATTTCGATTTAGATTGTTAGTGGATGGAATTTTTGTTATATTATTAGGTTGTCTATAGATTTGGTTGTTAGATTAGTTGGTTAGATTGTTTAGTATTTGGATTTATGTTTAAAAAATTATTTATGATATTTACTAAATTTTAATTTAATAGATTTAGATAGAATACTTATGTGTTTTCATATTTTGTGAATTGAAATTAGTTTTTGAAATTTATATAATTTTTTAATATAAAATTTATAGTATGAAAAGTTTGTAGAATAATATTTTTTTTATAATATAATCACATTTTGGACAATTAAAATGTAAAAATTTTAAATATATTTTGTGAATTTGTAATAATTTTAGTACGTTTTATAATAAGTTTTAGCACTTTACAAGTGATTTTATTTTTTTAGAATAGTAGAATCTTTTTAGCATTGTACAAATGATTTTTTTTAGTTTTTAGAATATTATAATATTTTTGACATTTTACAAGTGATATTTCTAGAATATTAGTATATTTGTTTTTGCATTTTACAAGTGATTTTTAAAAACATTTAATGTTATATATATGTTTTTTTGGCAATAAACTAACAAATTTTGCGTTTTTATTTTTCGAGTTCGTACGAGGGTTACAATTCTCGCCGCAGTAGTTTGTCTCGAGGGACGTAATGATAACACCGTATTTTTACCCGTTTTACTATATATATTAGAACTTTAATAAGTGTTCCACTTGGTTTTCTATGCTTTTATTACGGGTTTCGCATGTTTGCGGTTTTAAGACCCTTTTCAGGTAACTCGGAATAAAAGAGTGCATTTCGGAACAAAAGTACGTTTTTGGATAAACTTGCACCGTCAAGAAATCTTGCAGCTTATGAAGACCTTTTCACCATCCGATCATCCCCACATTTAGATATAACAAAATAGAAACAACCAGCTTTCAAATAAAATTGGATTGAGGACAATCCAATGGTTGGATCCTTAAATATACCCGAAGCACTGAAGGCAAATGAAGCTGCCCCGAAGAAGCAGTTCACCGCGAATGGAGGGCTCCCAGCCGCGGCCAAGCATCAGTTCGCCGCCCCTAAAGTCATTCCACCCGCGGTCGGGGTCCATTTCGCCGCGGCCAGGAAGGACGCAGCGCGGCCAAGCTCAGTTCCGTCCAAGATGATCCGTTTCTTAACCCGAGGCCAAAACCGTCTTTTTCCGTCAAACCCGAAAACGATCCAAGCATGTTGAAGACCTATAAATACTTGTTTTAGACAGAAATTTCGGGGAGAACCTTCTACACACTAGTTTTGCTTTCATTCTTGTATTCTTGCATTGATATTTTCGGGATTGGTGAGGAGATTTCTCACCGTTCTTGAACTCGTGAGGCCTCTTTCACCTATCTCATGTTTTATTTAATCATGCATTTTACCAGTATGTGTGAGTATTTTAGATTGTTGGGTTTAAAAGATTATCGAGGGTAATTATATGTTCGATAAGGATTTCACTCGGTAAACCCTAGCTGATTTCTAGAGGTCTTTCTTGTGGAAATTTGTTAATGCATGAATCTAGTGTCATGAACTAGAGGCTGATAAGGGGAGTTTAGAACCATGAAAGTGTTGCATCTAATCACCAGCAAAGTGCATCCACAAGGCGTGCGCGTCGTAAGATTTCGAAAGTATACTTATGGAGTGTCATGAACCTATGGACCCACTAGCAAATCACAATCTTACGTGCGGCCAGAGACAAGCTACTGGTCGAGTAAATAGATTGGAGGACGTAGGTTGTATGGGAGTAGACTACGTCATTATTATGTCATGTTCGTGGAGTTATAATCTAGAAATACCGGTTACTAATGAGCTAGGGGCCGTTTGATTGAAGCGAGCATACCCGAGATATTCCTCTCGACCCAACAACGTTTTAGAATAGTTACAACCGTCTTTATTAGTGTATTTTAGCAATAGAGTCCGTAGAAGTTGTTTAGTTATCAATTTCATTAGGTTTAGCTTAGTAGTCGAT
The DNA here is from genome assembly GCA_030161315.1 of Eutrema japonicum. Lineage (NCBI taxonomy): Eukaryota > Viridiplantae > Streptophyta > Magnoliopsida > Brassicales > Brassicaceae > Eutrema > Eutrema japonicum. The sequence goes on from BSQW01000007.1 coordinate 26,404,701, forward strand.
TTTTCTCAGGTATTATGTTAGTCTTAAAATTTCTTATGATTAGGTTTAGAATCTCTTAGTGTTAGATTATAAATTAGATTCCCCTAGATTAAAGTAGCCATCGATTTCCTTAGAAATAGTTTAGTAGAAATTTTCCGTTTTTCGTTCTTGACAATTCTATTTACAAAAACCATATATAATATATTCGTTCTAGGTTTATTTACTATACACTGTCTAAGGTCTCATAGAACAGCACCATCTCCCTGTGGATTGATACATGAAGTACTACAACGCACATATGTGCACTTGCAGGCTTTAAGGTTTATAAATTTAAGACTTAAAGTTTCGGAGACGAATCCGATACGCATCAAGTTTTTGGCGCCGTTGCCGGAGAGAGATCGCTAAAGAGTTGCATGTTGGATCCCGAACTTGATCCCGATCCACGAACAAGCGATGATTCACATGACGAGGAAACCAAAAGGAGATCAAAGAAGACTTGTCGTAAGACACATTATTTCTAAGATTGAGCTCACCTCGATACCAACGTCGAGCTAAACGACTTTAAACAAAAGCGCTCAATGGGAGGCAACCCATTTTAGGTACATTTTTCTTTCTAGTTTTTCTTTCCTTTTCTACTAACTTTTTCTTTTCTTAGTTTCAGCTATATACAAAAATCAAAAAACACAAAAAAAAAAACCGAAAATACAAAAGATGGAGACACGGTTCGAAGTTGCTCGGTCCAACCCGAACCGGAAGGAAGTACTTGACCGCATGAAGAAGCTCGACCACGGATGCGTCTCACCGACCCGCAGCGAACCAGCCCATACCAGTGGCCGCAGCTGCACAAGTCCGACCCGCGGCCAGCCCCATCCCGATCGACTCCGTTCAATCTCCGATCAATTCCCATCCATTCCCAAACATCCCCACATCCATTCCCATCACCATATCACTATCTACCATCCCCCATTCACAACCATTCAATCCCCACATCTAGGCCTGGGCATAATAACCGAACCAAACCGAACCGAAATTAATGGTTCGGTTAGGTTATGGTTACTACACAATAACCGAATGGTTTTTATTTTTTGATATCCATTGGTTATGATAACCGAATGGTTATTAACCGATAACCAATGGGTATCCATGGATATCAAAAAAAAAAAATTATGTTTATTTCCTTTAATTAACCAAAATATAACCGAAATAACCGAACCAAAATAACCAAAACTAACCGAAATAACTGAAACTAACCGAAATATTTCCGAAATTTAACCGAAATAACCGAAACATTTCGAAATGTAACCGAAATAACCGAAATATTTTGAAATTTAACCGAAATAACCGAAAATATTTGAAATTTAACCGAAAATAACCGAAAATAACCGAAACCATTCGGTTACCAAACGGTTATTAATTTTGATAACCATACCGAACCGAATGGTAACCGAACCGAAACCGAACCAAAAACTGTTACTAACCGAATGGATAGTAAAATACATAACCGAACGTAACCGAAAACCGAAATAACCGAACCGAATAACCATTTGCCCATCCCTACCCACATCCATTGCCCGACAGCATCCAGGTAAGTTCTCTTTTTCCTTAAACTTTTTCAATTATTACATACATCTATTATTCGTCCTTACTCAATTTATTTCACACTGAGGAAAATGTGATTTAAGTCTGGGGGAGGATTCCATCCCTTACTAACCACCGCTTCTTTCATTTGTGTTTACATTTTGCATTTTTCGACGTTTTTCTTTAAAAAAATTCATGTTTTTTTATAAGCGTAGGAATACTTTTTGAGGGAATGATGAAAGGAATCCATGACGATAACCGACCAATGTGCTTCTACGCTATCTCCTAGTAACATGCTTTTTCATAATTTGGTTCTAGACTAGGCGGTAGCTAGAGTTTCTGTTAATGCGAAATCCCTAAAGAAATTTAGACCGTAGAGGTTCTTTAGGATGGAATATGCTAGCTCTATTTTATTTGGACTTAATCTTGACTTAATTTTCTCATCAAAGGTTTAGGCAAAGATAACGAACCATACATTCATGACGTTCTTTCACCTTTTACCACTCTTTGTCGTACATGAATGGCCAACTCATCTTTAGGTGATATCCCACCCGAAACTTAACATTTGTTCAAACCTCATGCAACTCTCTTTGTGACTTATGTGCAGATAAGTTTGGGGGAATGATATAAAACTTCTGTTTTTGGAGAAAGGAGGAAGTGCAACATTTTTACGCAAGAAGAAGTGACTGGAAGTTGTGGTGATCAATAGATCCTTCTTCTCTTGATGTTTTGCATAATATCTCGCACCCCCCCCCCCCCCCCCCCCCCCGGTAAAATTACGGTAACCCGAAACACTCTTAACCTCACCTCTTTTTAATACCTAGCATCGATCATCTTGGTTTAATCCTTTTGATGAGAAACTCACGCCTATACTTAATGAATGTAGATATCTAGTTGACCAAATTTTTGGATTTTGAAAGTTTATATTTCGTATGACGGACACCGTGGACTAGCATTCCGGGAACTTATAGTGAGAATTTTCTAGGCTATATTGCGATTGATGTAGTTCGATGGTTATGGTTTAGAAGGACGGTCTCTGAGATTTCTAATTCCCGATTATTTTTTGTTTGATCATTTCCAAATTTGAGCTTTGTCTTGTTTGAGGACAAACAAGGTTTAAGTCTGGGGTGTGATAACACCGTATTTTTACCCGTTTTACTATATATTTTAGAACACTTTAATAAGTGTTCTACTTAGTTTTCTATGCTTTTATTACGGGTTTCGCATGTTTGCAGTTTTAAGACTCTTTTCATGTAACTCGGAATAAAAGAGTGCATTTCGGAACAAAATTACATTTTTGGATAAACTTTGACCGTCAAGAAGTCTTGCAGCTTATGAATACATTTTTACCGTCCAATCATCCCCCAATTTTGATACAACAAAGTAGAGACAACCAGCTTTCAAATGCAATTGGAGTGGGGAAAATCCAATGGTTGGATCCGTAAATATACCCGACGCACTGAAGGCAAATGAAGCTGCCCCGAAGAAACAGTTCACCGCGTCTAGAGGGCTCCCAGCCGCGGCCATGCATCAGTTCGCGGCCCTTGGAGCCATTCCACCCACGGCCAGGGTCCATTTCGCCGTGGCAAGGAAGAACGCACCCGCAGCGAAGCCCAGTTCCGCCTAAGATGATATGTTTCTTAACCCGAGGCCAAACCGTCTATTCCCGTCAAACCCCAAAATGACCCAAGCATGTTGAAGACCTATAAATACTTGTTTTAAACAGAAATTTGGTGGAGAACCTTCTACACACTAGTTTTGCTTTCATTTTTGTATTGTTGCATTGAGATTTTCAGGATTGGTGAGGAGGTTTCTCACCGAGCTTAGTTCTTGAACTCGTGAGGCCTCTTTCACCAATCTCATATTTAATTTAATCATGTCTTTTTCCAGTATGTGTGCGTAGTTTAGATTGTTGAGTTTAAAGGATTATCGAGGAGAATTCTATGTTCGATAAGGATTTCACTCGGTAACCCTTGCCGATTTCTAGAGGTCTTTCTTGTGGAAAGTTGTTAATGCATGAATCTAGTGTCATGAACTAGAGGCTGATAAGGGGAGTTTAGAACCACGAAAGTGTTGCATCTAATCACCAACAAAGCGCATCCACAAGGCGTGCACGTCGTAAGATTTCGAAAATATATTTACGGAGTGCCGTGAACCTATGGACCCACTAGCAAATCACAATCTTACGTGTGGCCAGAGACGAAAGCTACTGGTCGAGTGAATAGATTGGAGGACGTAGGTTGTACGAGAGTAGACTACGTCATTATTATGTCATGTTCGTGGAGTTATAATCTAGAAACACCGGTTACTAATGAGCTAGGGGCGTTTTGATTCAATCAAGCATACCCCCGAGATATTCCTCTTGACCCAGAAACGTTTTAGAATAGTTACAACCGTCTATAGTAGTGTAGTTTAGCAATAGAGTCCATAGAAGTAGTTTAGTTATCGATTTCATTAGGTTTAGGTTAGTAGTCGATTTTCTTAGGTATTAGGATAGTCTTAGTTTTTCTTAGGATAGGTTTAGTTTCTCTTGGAATTAGTTCGCCGCCCTTAGAGCCATCCCACCCGTGGCCAGGGTCCATTTCACCGCGGCCAGGAAGGATGCACCCGCGGCCAAGCCCAATTCCGCCCAAGATGATCCGTTTCTTAACCCGAGGCTAAAAGCGTCTTTTCCTGTCAAATCCTAAAACGACCCAAGCATGTTGAAGACCTATAAATACTTGTTTTAGACAGAAATTTTGGGGAGAACCTTCAATACACTAATTTTGCTTTCATTCTTGTACTCTTGCATTGATATTTTCGGGATTGTTGAGGAGATTTCTCACCGTTCTTGAACTCGTGAGGCCTCTTTCACCTATCTCATGTATAATTTAATCATGTCTTTTACCAGTATGTGTGAGTATTTTAGATTGTTGGGTTTAAAAGATTATCGAGGGGAATTCTATGTTCGATAAAGATTTCACTCGGTAAACCCTAGCCGATTTCTAGAGGTCTTTCTTGTGGAAATTTGTTAATGCATGAATCTAGTGTCCTGAACTAGAGGCTGATAAGGGGAATTTAGAACCACGAAAATGTTGCATCTAATCACCAGCAAAGTGCATCAACAAGGCGTGTGCGTCGTAAGATTTCGAAAGTATACTTACGGAGGGTCGTGAACCTATGGACCCACTAGCAAATCACAATCTTACGTGCGACCAGAGACGAAAGATACTGGTCGAGTGAATAGATTGTAGGACGTAGGTTGTACGGGAATAGACTACGTCATTATTATGTCATGTTCGTGGAGTTATAATCTAGAAACACCGGTTACTAATGAGCTAGGGGCCGTTTGATTGAATCGAGCATACCCCGAGATATTCCTCTCTACCCAGCAACGTTTTAGAATAGTTACCGTCTTTAGTAGTGTATTTTAGCAATAGAGTCCGTAGAAGTTGTTTAGTTATCGATTTTATTAGGTTAATGTTAGTAATCGATTTTTCTTAGGTATTATGTTAGTCTTAGAATTTCGTAGGATTAGGTTTAGAGTCTCTTAGTGTTAGATTATAAATTAGATTCCCCTAGATTAAAGTAGCCATCAATTTCCTTAGAAATAGTTCAGTAGAAATTTTCCGTTTTTCGTTCTTTACAATTCTAGTTACAAAAACCATATAATAATATATTCGTTCTAGGTTTATTTACTATACACTGTCTAAGGTCTCATAGAACAACACCCTCTCCATGTGGATCGATACCTCAACTACTACAACACACATCTGTGCACTTGCAGGCTTTAAGGTTTATAAATTTAAGACCTGAATTTTCAGAGACGAATCTGATACTCATCACGTAACCACATCAACATAACGATGGTTCATCTCGAGAGCCGCAACAACGACTTCAACAAGATGGAAGGTTAACGGGAACAAGAACGGGAAGGGTAATGGGTTGGGGAAGGGGAACGGGAATATGAACGGGAAGGGGAACAGGAACGGGAACCGGAACGGGAACTTTAGGAACAGGATCGGGACATTACTTTTTATGTTTTTGTAATTCGAAAACAATTTTATTTAATTTCAAAACAATTTTTATATTTAGGCACAATTTAATTTTTAATTTTATTTCAAATTATTAATTTAATTTATTTTGAATAAAAAATCACTATTTTTGATTTTTTAATTACAGTTTTTTTAGATGCCCGTCGGGAATCGGTCGGGAAAACTCCAGTCAGGAATCAGTCGGGATATATGCCCGTCGGGAATCTGTCGAAAAATTTCCAACGGATATAATTTGTCGGAATTCGGTCAAAAATTCCCGACCGATTTCTGACGAATTTTTATTTTCGACGCGATAGTCCCGACGGGTCAAATTGGTTGAAAATTGGTCGGGAAAACCGTTTCCCGACGGGGTCCAGACGGATACGGCCGTCGGAAATCGGCTGTATTCTTGTAGTGTAGGTTCGGTTAACATTGTTAGGTAGTCTACGTTATAGCATTAAGTAGCCTATGTTAGAGCATGATCAGTGAATGGCAGTTCATTTCAAGTTGGTCTTATTGCTAAGTGTTGTGTCTATTTGTTGTTAGGAAGGGTTCTACATAGTTTCAAGTCGCCATCAGTTTGGTATGGGGTCTAATTCCTCCGTTTTGATTTGATACTGGTTTTTGTCAATGTTCACTACAAGAAATACGACCATTGATAGCACTTGAGCATAGCACGAAATTGCTAAGTGTTGTTGTAGAGGGTATACGGTGGTGGGGTACTATATTGCAACATTAAATCAATGATGTGTTGTTATTTCATTAAGCGGAAAACCAAAATTGGGTTTTGGAGCCCAATATCTGCTACGAAAAAGGCCGTGAACACTTAGTGAAAAAACAATCTTGTCTTATCAAAAATAAAACAAAAACAGATAAAAGAAAAAAAAAAATCTCTGTCTCTCTCGTTTTTTCTTCTTCGTCATTTAGCTAATTCTTGTAGTCTTGATTGTTTATTTTCTGTTTGGTCAACCTGATTCTGATTGAGAATTAATGGCCCTTATGTTTATGCACTTCTCTTCATGGATTGAGTTTCTGTTAACTAGATTGTATGTCTGTTGCTGCGTTTATAAATCTGATTGTTTAGTTGATGTATATTGAGGATTGATTGAACATGATTTATATGATGATTGGCAGATTGATGCTTATAGGTATGGTGATATCTAATGTGTTAGTGTTAGGATTCATAACCGATTTTGCTTTATTTCTCACTGAAATGTAGAACAAATATCAAAGCATAAACCTAAGGATATAATCTGGATCTGAAATCACAACAATTAAGGGTTAGTCATACTAATCTAATTGTTAGTTGTGGTTATTGTTTGTGTTGTGAGTTGAATGTGTATGAGTTGTTGTGGAAGTTGTTGTTTGATTTGTGATGTCTATGTTTTCAAGCTCTTCTGTTCTTGTATGTTTGAGCTGTTGTGGTTATGGTTTTATTAAGCTGCTTATGGGTGTTATAAGGTGAACACATTTAATGGTGGACAAGGCATGGGTGCATCTTTGCAGGTATACAGTTTAATTTGTATATTTAGTCAGGGTTTAAATATGTGATGAGAGACTTCTAACATTTTCTCATTGTTTTCTTTTTTCATCTCATACAACAGAGCTGATCCTGCATAAGAGATTGGTGCCTCCAATTTTGTTTCTGCTTTGCTAGGATACAGTGACATGGTAGTATGCCCATGTAGAGACTGTCGTAATGTCGATCGTCATGAAGCGAGCATTGTAGTGGATCATCTTGTAGGAAGGGGAATGGATGAGGCTTACAAGATGGAGAAGGAATGGTATCATCATGGAGAAGTGAAATCAGATGGTGAAGGTCGAAGACAAATAAATATGTGGAGCGATGAGATTATTTGGTTATTCAAGGCTGCTGAATGTTTAGATGAAGAGATTCTGCAGAAGGCTGACTTATGCGATGTTGTTGAGGTTGAGGACAAGAGAGAAGACGAGTTTCTAGCAAAGCTAGCAGATGCCGAGACACCCTTGTTTCCAAACTGTGCAACACATAGCAAGGTGTCAGCTATCGTGTCTTTGTATAGACTGAAGACTCAGAATGGTTGGTCAGACAAAAGCTTCAACGAGCTGCTTGAGACATTGCCGAAAATGTTACATGTGGATAATGTTCTTCACACATCATTTTATGATGTGAAGAAATATCTGAAGTCGTTAGATATAGGAGATTCATGCGTGTGTAAATGACTGCTGCCTGTTCAGGAAGAAGTACAAGAAGATGTAACCAATTTGACTAATGTTGGTCTTGTTTCTGTAAAGTGTTAACAAAAGATTTCCAGCTAAGTGTCTGTTGATTTATTGGTGGGGAACCGAGGACACTGTCGCTGAGGGCCGTATTCTTTCTGATGATCAGGAAGAATTTGTCAGCGATATACCCCTAGAACCTAACGCAATCAAAGTTTTGGTTGAATCTGCCACCACTCTAGAAGCATTTCTGTGGAGACCTACGCCTAACATGTTTAGTATGGAGGACGCTATTGGACAGATTATAGCACGGTTTGTAGATTGTTGGGTTGCTTCAGTTGATGGACAAGAGAATGCGGCTAAGGTAATGGTTTCGTTAGTGTTAGATTGTATGCCTTTGTCATTTCTATAGTTAACTCTGTCTTTTCTCAGTTTTTGGTTGACTACTGCATTGTATTGTGATTGTGTTTCACATAGCCCATGTGCAAGTTCAATGAACAAATGCAAGCTAATGGATTGGGCTACGAATGATGAACTTGTTGCTGAAGGCCATTGGGAGTCTCGAGACCCAAAAACTATGGTTAATGGTCTACCTCTCGGTCCAAACGCAGTCAAAGTGTATGTTGATGTCGTACTTGCACCTCATGCATTTCTCTTGATGCCTACTACTGATGTGACAAACATGGAGGACTCTTTGAAGTCTTTTGTAGCATGGCCTGCGAATAGATTTGTGTTTGAACCAGAGAAAGAAGCAACCGTTCAGAAAAGTTCTAGCTAGCATTGTCCATCAACTACAAGGTCTTCTCCTGAGCAATTTCCATCAACTACAAGGTCTTCTCCTGAGCAATCTTCACCAGTAATGAAGTCTCTAGAGAAGTTGACATCAGTTCCTACTTCTCCAATAAATAATCCTACAACAGTTCCAAGTTCTTCTCTTGAGCTTCCTCCACCACCAAAAAAATCACCTGTAAAGAAAGCTAAAGCACCTCCAGCTTCTCCTTTACGAAAATCATTGATATTTTCCTTCAACTCTAGTCTAACTTACCAAACCTTGATATCTGGAATGTTTTGTGGTATTAGCTGGTTATTCTGGAACTTGTTTTTTTTTCATTGTCTACATCGCAGCGTAATGCTGGCAACGTCAAGGAGAATCAGAAGTGCAAGCTGATGGATATCACCGGTAAAAAACGGGTTGTTGTGGAAGGCCGCTGTGCGTCAAACAACCCAGAACAAGTTGTCCACTTCGTTACCTTGGGCCCAAATGCAGTTCGAGTTTGGGTTGATGTGGTGAAGATCAAAAGTGCAGCAGTGTGGAGGTCATCTTCTGAGATCGAGACTATGGAAGATGCACTTGGTACATCTATTGCATGGCCAGAGGACAAAGTGGTAATGTGCTGAAGTCGGTTGGACGTGTTTATCGTTAGTTCTTTTTTTTTTTTATTCCAAGACATGGTTGCTATGTTAAAACTTATGTCTGTGTTGTACTTTGGTTGTGTATTGTACTTGTGGGTTTCGTTAATTATGAATCATCTTCAGTTTCAATATTTTTGTTAATATGATTCATAATTCATGTACCAAGTAGAATAAAAATTATGCATGAACAACATGCCAAACGTAAAATAGCTCCAACAATGATACGTCTAAAAAGAGAGCAAAATATTATAGCCACTAGGACAAATGAAATGGCAAGAGTCTAGTGCCACTATAAATCTTAAAAGAGCACAATAATAGAGCCACCAAAAAATAAAAAATGGTAATAAAAAGATGTTATTATAAAATGTATAACAGCAAAGAAAATCGTGCTATTATATATCACCATATAATAGCAAGACAACTTTTCGCTATTGTATGTGGGGGGGTCGAAGATAGCTCCTCATATCACGACCAACATTAAAACGTTGTAATATATATATATATATATAATAGTGTTTCCACGATGCTAACAATGTGCATTTTCTTGTAGTGGTTTTTAGTTTCTTTCGATTTATTCTAATTTAAAGGATTGTTTCTGGTCGGATTAATATATCATGATTTTTACCCCGTTTAAGCCATGATATAAGTCCATTTTATAGAGTATTTCTACTATTTCATAGTCTTTAGAGTCTTTTCAGGTTTTAGAACGTTTGGAGCACAATTGGAGAAAAGGAGCCGTTTTGGATGAAAATGAGCATATGGAGATGTAGAGTCATGCAGAGACGTCAGAAATTTGGCATTCGTTGAAAACTTTTCCACCCATGGATTAGCTTTCATTTGGAAGTGGTTTAAGGCCATTCCAACGGTGCGATCGAAAGTTATGCCAGTTTTTGAGAAACAGTCCAGTCTGGAGAGCAGAAAAGTCGGCAGAGAGGATGAGTATCGACCGATACTACCTAGTATCGACCGATACCTACTTCAGGAAGAAGGAAACGTGACTTTTTACAAGTTTGAAGTTTACAACTTGGTCCAGAAGTCTTTAATTATTACAAAAAGCCCAGAACGTGTTTTAGCATTATAATTAGGTTTTTCAACCACTTTGGTGGCTACGCTTTCATAACTTGAGACAGAGATTATTCTACTTTGGTTTTTAGAGAGACAATTTTGAACTCCTGTTTCTTATTGATTTCTTTGATGATCTATTCAATCATGTTGTTTTCAATCTCCATGTCTGAGTAGATCCACTTTAGGTTCAGGGTTCTCATAAGGGTTTTCTCTGACTACTAGGTTGATTAGTTGATTAGGGTTCACCATCTGAATTAGCTCTTCGCCTTAGGTTGTGTTCAAAGCTTGTTCTAGATTAGCTACCTAGAACTTAGATCTTAGGATAATTGATTAGGCACGGAGTGCGATTAATTACCTGATAGAACTTAGGGTGAGCAAAATAACTATTCGCAAAGAGATTTGGTTTAGTTGTTTTGTGAACAAATCAAACTTGAACTAAAAGCTGGTTTAGACTTTAAGATTCGCAAGGAGATTTGGAATTCTAGGATTTAGACTTAGATAGTTTTCGCAACGAGAGTTGGTTAGCTATACTTTAGTTATTTGAGTTTAAGAACCGCGCTAAATCTGAATCATGTTAGTTAGTTTATCTGCATTCATTGATTTCCTTAGAAATACCCTGAACCTATCTTTCTCCCAATCGAATTACAACTTGTTTAATTTACGTATTGCTTTCAATTACATCTTTTGGTTTAGCTTAATTCAAATCTATTTAATCTATTGTGTGATATCCTGAGTTCTTGTGTTCGACCCCTACATATACTACAACAAATGGCAAGAGTCTAGTGCCACAATAATAACAATCCATTGATATTAGTTCGTGTGATGCTGGAGCTTTGAGAGACCAAGAGGTTCAATTGCGCAATGAGAGAGGGCAGCGACTTGATGAAGCTGGAAACATCATTGTCCCTGCAGCTGTTGTGAATGTTGGGAATGATGCAGTTGATCGTGGGAGGACACTTGGTGATCACAACAGACCTGATCAGTTTTATGCCAATCGATCAGCGATTCGCCCTCTTGCTTTTCAGAGGAATGACTTTGTGCTGAAACCTGCATACTTCACTCTTGTGGGTCAGCACCCTTTTCATGGTCTTTCTCATGAACACCCTATGGATCACATTGAGAGGTTTGAGGACTTGGTTACTAACATCAAGTGCAATGGAGTGTCCTATGATTACCTTTTCTGTAAGCTCTTCCCATACTCTCTTGGTGGGGATGCAACTTACTGGCTGAAGCAGCTGCCTACTGGTTCGCTTAATACCTGCGAAGAGACGAAGAAGGCATTCCAGAACAATTTCTTCGATGATACGAGATCCGAGCCACTTAAGGCTGCTTGGGTGCGATTCAGATCTTATCAAAGGGATTGTCCACATCACGGATTCACTCAGGTTCGGTTGCTGGGAATCTTCTTCGGAGGGATTGATTGGAGGTATCATATGACTCTAGATGCTGCGAGCAATGGAAATTTCTACATGAGGTATCCTGACGATGCGTATGTGCTCATTGAGAACTTGGCGTCTAGCAATAGCGCCAAGAGTACTGATCTTGAGAGGAAAAGGCTGCACGAAGGTGTTGATGGATCGCAGATTGCTAAAGTGCATCCGAAGCTAGATTCGGTGCATAATTTGTTGATGGGCAAGCAGCAGAAGGCTGTTCGTCTTGCTGAAGAGGATGAAGTGGAATATGTTAACTACATTGATGGAGTTGGATTTCAAAATCAAAGGTATTAATGCCCACCCACACCACCCAAAACTTTTGAGAGCAAGGTTGAGTCTATGCTTGAACATATTCTTCAGGGACAGTAGAAGATGACAGTGGACTTCAATGGGAAGATGGATGCTATGTACAGATATCTGAATGGAAAAATTGAGTCTCTCAGTATTCAACAGAGGATGCTATAACTCAAATAGCTCAGACTACAACAATTGTCAAGGGAAAGATGGTTCATTCACCGAACGAATACGTCACCACAAAGATTTTCACCAATTCTGTCGAGGATGACGATGAGATTTTGAACACCACCCTTGTGTCGACCGATACTCCCTTGTATCGATCGACACACGTCCAAAGTTCTGTCAGAGATGATTCCAGAGCGAAAGCATCGATCGACACCACCCCTGTGTCGGTCGATACTAGTTCAGTTGCTGAAACGAAATCCGAATTGAGTGCAACAAGGGTTTACAAACCTAAGGCGCCATACCCCATGCCACCCAGACACCTCAGAGACCCCATTTCTCCAAAGCATCTGCTTGGCTTTGAGAAGATGGTACTAAGGATTCCCCACACACTGACTTTTGAAGAAGCTCTAGAGTACCGCCCTCTGCTGAGTCACTTCCGAGATTGCAGAGAAACTTTGGAAGAGATCGAAGTACTTTTTATCAAGGCAAGAAGCAAGTCACTACAACTGAGGCAGTTGACTAAGAGGGAAGACCCATGAATATTCTCAGTTCCATGCTCTATCTCTGGAGTTGAATTCTAAGAGTCTCTCGTTGACTCGGGGGCCAGCGTCAATGTCATGTCAAAGGCAATTGCAGAGAGATTGGGAGCTGATATTCGATCTCCCAAGACATCTATTACATTCGCGAACTGTACCACCTCACTTCCATATGGTACAATCCATGATTTGATGGTCACAGTAGGAGATTGTCTGGTTCATAATGATTTTCAAGTTATGGAGATGAGTGCAAGATCTACTACACAGTTGATTCTTGGAAGACCGTTCATGGCTACGGTTGGTGCCATTATTGACACACCCAGCAGGAGAATCTTGTTCACGTACATTGACAGGGAGGTGTACTACAAATCCATTCCTAATAGAGGAACTCCCACCCATATCTCTTGCATCACCATTGTTACAGGAGAGACGTTGGTAGTTGATCTTTTGGAAGAGCCTCCTGACGAGCCAACTATCATAGAACTTCTAGATAGTCTTTCTGTCACCACCAAGAAAGGCCTAAAAACATCTAAGGCAAAGAAGAAAGTGAAGAGCAGAGGAGTAAAAAGTGTTACTCATGTGACTTTAACCCCTCAGAAGTGTGATGGGGATTCGATTGAATACAAGGTGAAGTGCAAAGGAACCTCAAAACCATTCTCTAAGGCTATAGTCATTCTTACTTCGGAGCTAAAAGAGAAAGGCAAAGAGGTTATAGAGAGCATGTTGAGTAGAACTCTTAGTCTTCAAGTATCTAGCTGTGGAACTTGCATGGGAGTGAGTTTTCAACCTCGCTCTGACCGATCACCTGAGCTAAAGTCAAGCTACTGACTTAAAACAAGCGTTTGGTGGGAGGCAACCCACTGGTGAGTCTGTACATAAGTCTTTTATTTTTGTTTTTATTTTTCGTTTGTGTTAAACTTATGTCAGCTTTATTTTTTTGCATTTGAACTCATGGATTTATGCTTGATTATCTTGTTGCTATTAACTTGTTTTTCAGTGTTCCTAACAGTGCTAACTTCTAACACTTTGGATCACTTTCCCTGGGTTAAGCAACTCGATGCCACTGATTTGAAATCAGTGTGTCGACATACAACTGGTATCGATCGATACCAGTCTGTATCGATCGATACTCATCACCTTCACATGTAAGATTTCCGATTTTTACAATCCATTTGTTTCATTTGTTTCTTTCACCAACCTTAGGCTAGATAACACTGGGGACAGTGTTGTTCAAGTATCGGGGAGGTAGTCGCTGACATTGTTTTTGTTTTTCTTAGAGTCATTTGTTTTTGAGTCAAAATTTGTTTTATTGAGTGAAAACTTTGTTGGAGACTGTGATCTTTTTCTTCAATCTTTTGTTCTGACTCTACTTCTAAGTGACCATTGTTACAGAATCTGTTACAGATCGACTAATGAAAAATCCAAAGGCTGACCAGTTAACTAGAAGACACTCATGTTTCCAGCAAAGTTCTTTAAAGCCTCAACCAAAATTTTGCACTTCATCGATGTGACTGATGTCCATAGAGTTTGATTCCTCATTTGTATCTGATAAAGGAACCCACGTGTTTAAAGTAATGGTAATTTTCTCCCTGTTACAAGTTAATTAATAAGATGCATTAAAAGATGAGATGATTTTCTTCTGAGTAGAGGGTTAGGAAAATTTCCAGCGATCCCATTATACTACTTCAGAGGAAATGATCACAAAAAGGTGGAAGCGAGGTTAGGAAAATTTTCTGTGATACCATTATTCGCCCACACCTTTGATTACTTTTAAGGGAAGAACCGGGGATTCAGTGGCAAACACCATCAATACTCGCGTCTCGAACCTTAATATGTATATGCAAGAGACATAATAAGAAATAAGTCTGGGGAGAGAAAACAATACGAAAAGTGTGAAATTGGATGGTTCCTTGTCATGATACTGTATGGAAAAGAATCTAGAAGGTTCTTGATATTAATCACAGCGATGAAACTGGCAAGGAAGGCTTGATTGAACGATGCTGTGGAATAATGTGTGTAGTTTGGGAAACTACGAATGTCTACAGAGAAGTACATGGTGGTTATATTTGAAACTGGTTAGGTGATATGTGTAGCACTAAGGAAAATGGTCATTGCAATGTTTCATGAACATGTGAGTCTCTATGTTTTCAAACCTCTTTATATGGTTTAGTCTTCTATTTGCTTGAGGGCAAGCAAAGGCTAAGTCTGAGAGAGTTGATATATCATGGTTTTTACCCCGTTTAAGCCATGATATAATTCCATTTTATAGAGTCTTTCTACTATTTCGTAGTCTTTTCAGGTTTTAGCATGTTTGGAGCACAATTGGAGAAAATGAGCCGTTTTGGGTGAAAATGAGCATATGGAGATGCAGAGTCATGCAGAGACGTCAGAAGTTTGGCATTCGTTGAAAAACTTCACATTTGGATACAAGACAGATCAATGGATTAGCTTTCATTTGGAAGTGGTTTGAGGCCATTCCAACGGTGCGATCGAAAGTTATGCCAGTTTTCGTGAAGACAGTCCAGTCTGGCGAGCAGAAGAGTCGGCACAGAGGATGAGTATCGACCGATACTTCCTAGTATCGACCGATACCGACTCAGGAAGAAGGAAACGTGATTTTTTACAAGTTTGAAGTTTACAACTTGGTCCAGAAGTCTTTAATTATTAAAAAAATCCCATAACGTGTTTTAGCATTATAATTATGTTTTTCAGCCACTTTTGTAGCTACGCTGTCATAATTTGAGACATAGATTATTCTACTTTGGTTTTTAGAGAGACAACTCTGAACTCCTATTTCTTATTGATTTCTTTGATGATCTATTCAATCATGTTGTTTTCATTCTCCATGTCTGAGTATATCCACTTTAGGTTCAAGGTTCTCATAAGGGTTTTCTCTGAATGCTATGTTGATTAGGGTTCACCATCTAAATTAGTTCTTCGCCTTAGGTTGTGTTCAAAGCTTGTTCTAGATTATCTACCTAGAACTTAGATCTTAGGATAATTGATTAGGCACGAGAGTGCGATTAATTAACTGATAGAACTTAGGGTGAGCAAAATAACTATTCGCAAAGAGATTTGGTTTAGTTTTTTTGTGAACAAATTAAACTTGAACTAAAAGCTGGTTTAGACTTTATGATTCGCAAAGAGATTTGGAATTCTAGGATTTAAACTTAGATAGTTTACGCAACGAGAGTTGGTTAGCTATAATTTAGTGATTTGAGTTTAAGAACCGCGCTAAATATGAATCATGTTAGTTAGTTTATCTGCATTCATTGATTTTCTTATAAATACCATGAACCTATCTTTCTCCCAATCGAATTATAACTTGTTTAATTTACGTATTGCTTTCAATTACATATTTTGGTTTAGCTTAATTCGAATCTATTTAATATATTGTGTTATATCCTGAGTTCTTGTGTTCTACCCCTACATATACTACAACAAATGCTTTAGTACTTATAGGGTATTAATTTGAGCATATCACGGATTAAGCTGATTAGCAGGGACGAGGGTACCACAGGACGTGCCCATGGTTTTGGATCGTCTTTGCATATCCATGTGTTGCAGAGAGAGTGATCATGGAGAAACATATCATTGATGGCTGCACGGTTAGTATTCTAAACTCATCAAAAGATCATTCATTGATATGTATTATAGTAACAATCTAGGCTCATAAAAGAGCAGTGCCAAAGGAGCCCTCCTCAGCTCCTGCTAACCGAAACCCGCTTCTTGGGTATGATAATAACTATGTAGTAGTCTCTAATAGGTCATCTTCTAATAGCTACTTTAACAATTTTTTTCGTAGTTATAGTAACAATCTAGGCTCTTATGAGCGTGTGGAAAGTGCAACTTTCAGAACGGTAAAGTGACCTCTTTTTTACCTTCATCCGGCGTCTCTCACGGCATCGGAATCCTCTTCCGGCATCTGCTCTAGGCCCTCTCCTCCTCATGGGGAAGAAAAAAATCCCAAACTTGGTTCGCCGTCGAAGATCTCTGCGAAGGGCTCCTCTTCTTCGCCCGCGTCATCCGCCTCTTCTGGTGCTAAGCTTTCGGAGTCTCCCAAGGCCTCGGTTACCTCTTCGGTCTCGATAGACCCAGCTTTTTTCCCTGCGAACACTGAGGCCAATAACCCCACATTGGATTTGATTCTTGCGACTCAATCGCACGACTCAATCGATCTATCTCTTAGGTCAACAAAAAATCATCGGAGAAATCAATTTCAGGTCCGATTGACGTTTCTGCGAAGGGTATTGTTTCACCTGACCCAGATTCATCTGTCCAGGCATATTTTTATGAGGAGGAGAGTAGAGCTCTCATAGGAAATCCTTCTGTGAAGGTCGACATGTCGACTGACCCAGCAAAAAATAAAATTGAAGTTACAACACCTACAGACTCGTGGAGCAATCTCTTCAAGGGAGGTGAAAGAAAATTGAAGAAGAAAGGGAAGGCATTCACTTTCCCATCAGGTGAAGCGTGCGTGGAAATTCCAAATTCAGTGATTGAAAAGAACAGGAGATCGTCTCTCAGCTTCATTATGGGCCAATTCTACTCTAAGCCTCCATCCCATGGGATTGTGAATTCAAATGTCAATGGTATATGGAGTAAGCAATTTCGTGATGTTTTAGTCATGAAAATGGAAGGTCATGCTTTACTCTTTCGAATACTGAACGCAGCAATGAGAGCTCGTGTTCTAAATCAGTGTCTCTGAAGTATCGAAGGGCAGACAATGTTTGTTGCTAATTGGGAGCCATGTTTGGTTCCCATGAAACCTTCGGCTCCAATCTGGTTAGAACTAAGGCAAGTTCCCTTGCAATTCTTTAATGAAGAAGGTCTTGAACACATTGCTGGGCTCGTAGGGGAACCGATGTTCCTGCATCCCACCACAGCAAATAAAACCAATCTGGAAGTGGCGAAAGTGTTCACAATTATTGATCCGAGGAAGCCCCTCTCGGAGGCTGTAAACGTTAAATTCCAGTCTGGAGAAGTTCAGAGAGTTGGTGTCTCCAGCCCATGGATGCGCTCTTATTGCAAAAAGATTGGGCATACCATTAAAAGATGTAAGAAAGTTCCAATTACATGTTATGTCTGTAAGCCTACATGACATAGTTCTGCTAACTGTATGCGACCTAAGGCTAAATCTAAACAGCCTTAAGGGAAAGAAAAGGCATATGTTACTAATGGGCTTTACGTAGCTGTGGAAAAGGTGATTGATAAACCATAAGTAATCCCCTATCAGTCTAAGGAGAATGCCAAAGGAAGGAAGTAGAGCAAAACTATTATGATCAGTCTCTGGTTGGGGAATCAAGTGCTTTTGCTCCTACTGGTTCGGCTCCAAACTCTGATAGTCAAAAAGAAAAGGAGGTTATGCTCCCATGCTCTGATGCGGATGATGATTCGTCAGATGTGGAGTCTAGTGATTCAGTAGAGGAAGGGGAATTGAGAGAAAAATAGGCTGAGTTCATTGAAGTACTATCTAGAAGGAAGAAACAGAATTCCCGGGACAAGGGTCCCAAAAACACTAATTTTTATGTGTATGGACCTTTTTGGCTGGAATGTGCGAGGTTTCAGTAAAATAAGTCACCGCACTGGTTTTAAGAAATGGATTAAGCAGTAAAAGCCGCTTTTTGGGAGTCCTTCTTGAGACTCATGTCAAGCAGCCTAAGCAGAGGAAGTTCATCAATTCTATTCTTCATGGCTGGCAGTTTGAGGATAATTATTATTTTTCGGAGTTAGGAAAAATTTGGGTTCTATGGCACCCAAGTGTCCAAGTTTCTATATTCTCTAAGTCCTTACAAATGGTAGCTTGCGAGGTGAAATTACCTGACTACCAGAATTCATTTGTGGTTTGTTTTGTTTATGCTTATAATGAAGAAGAGTAGATAAAAGATTTGTGGGAAGAGATCATTTTGCTTTCTACGAACCAGAATGTAGCTGGTAAAGCTTGGGAAGTGATTGGAGACTTCAACCAGGTGTTAAATCCGAATGAGCACTCTTCAACAACTAGTACAAATATAGACAGACCAACTAGAGAGTTTCGCGATACCCTTTTGAATGCTACCCTGGCTGATCTGACTTTCAGAGGCTGCTCTTTTACATGGTGGAATAAAAGAAGGTTAAATCCAATTGCGAAAAAGCTTGACAGGATATTGGTGAATTATTTGTGGCAGGTCCAATTCCCATCGGCTTATGGACTCTTTGGTGAGCCTGATTTCTCAGACCATTCCTCTTGTGGAATTGTTCTGAATAACGTGCATCGCAGGCAGAGAAAGTCTTTTAAGTTCTTCAACTTCCTGCTGTAAAATCAGGAATTCCTTGCGTTGGTGGGATATCATTGGTTTTCTCTTAACATTGTAGGATTAACCATGTACCGTGTTTCCCATAAGTTAAAAACTTTGAAGAATCTGATAAGGAGCTTTAGCAAAGCTAACTACTCGAATCTGGAAAAGAGAAAGGAGGAAGCGCATGAAATAGTAATTGCGCGTCCAAGTGATATGCTTGCAGATCCTTCTATTCTGAATGCATAGTTAGAATTTGAGGCCACTAGGAAATGGCAGATCGTTTTAAGAGCGGAGGAAGCTTTCCTTTTGTAAAAATCGAGAGTAACTTGGATCATAGAAGGAGATTGTGGATCAACTTATTTCCACATGATGATGGATGCTAGATTAGCCATGAATCACATTCACTTTATGGAAGGTCCTGATGGATCTAGGATCGATTCGCAGCTAGATATTCAAAACAAGTGTGTAAGCTATTTTGTAGAGCTTTTGGGTGGTGATGTGAGTCCACCTTTGTTCCTTCAAGAGGACATCACAAATCTTTTGGGTTTTGAATGCTCGCTGGTTAAGAAGACCAATCTGGAGAAAGATTTCACAGAGCTTGAAATTAAGAATGCCTTTTTCTCTCTTCCTAAGAACAAGACTTGCGGGCCTGATGGTTTTTCTGTTGAGTTCTTCACTGGGTGCTGGAGTGTTGTTGGTTCAGAAGTGATTGAAGCGGTTGGAGAATTCTTCAGATCTGGGAAATTGTTAAAGCAGTGGAATGCGACATCGTTGGTTCTCATTCCAAAAGTTCAAAATGCGGCTAGAAAGACGGATTTTAGACCGATATCTTGCTTAAACACGTTGTATATGGTAATTTCAAAACTCCTTACAGTGAGTCTTCAAAGTCTGCTTAGACTCGGTTATCTCCCATACCCAATCAGCCTTTTTGCCTGGGAGGCTCATATCTGAGAACGTCTTGTTGGCTACTGAGTTCGTTAACTGTATAACCGGAAAAATATCAAACCAAGAGCGATGCTCAAGGTGGATCTTCGCAAAGCGTTTGATTCAGTAAGATGGGATTATGTTCTAGCAACCATGAGAGGTTTGAACGTCTCGGAAAAGTTCATCAATTGGATCTCAGAGTGTATCTCCACGCCTACCTACTCGGTCTCAGTTAATGGCCAATCGAGTGGGTTTTTTAGGAGTTCAAGGGGTTTGAGGCTAGGTGATCCACTCTCTCCTTACCGCTTTGTCCTGGCAATGGAAGTTTTTCTAGGCTGCTTCATTCTCGTTTAGCCTCAGGTTATATTCATGAAATTATCTGGTGTTTTTAATCATGAAATTATATTAAATTGATGAGTCTTGAGCAATGGATTTTTTCTATAGTTTAGATCATTATATGATCATGATCTCTTAGAAATCTTATAGCTTCCGGATTTGCTTTTTTGTTATATTTTTTGATAAAATGAAATTGTTTTTGTGTTAAAGTGGCAATGTTAGTGTTAGATAGATAAGAAAGCAATGTAGAATCCTTCCGTTTTTTGGTTGCAGGTCAAGGAGAATAAAGCTGTTCCACAGGATGATCAGCAGGTGCTAAAACTACACTCAAGTCCAATGCACCTTATCTCACCTATCTATGGTGGTAATGGTGGCATGGGCAAACGAAGAAGGTCTTCGATGGTTGTTTACCATCGAGCATAACCGAGGCCGAGTTCAAGAACTATTTTGATCAGTTTGGTACAATTGCTGATGTTGTGATAATGTATGATCATAATGCGCAGAGGCCACGAGGCTTTGACTTTATCACTTTTGATTTCGAAGAGTCTGTCGATATGGTTTTTCACAAGACCTTCCACGAGCTAAACGGCAAAATGGTTATGGTTAGAAGATCAGTGCCAAAGGAGCCCTCCTCAGCTCCTGCTAACCGAAGCCCGCTTCTTAGGTATGATAATAACTATGTAGTAGTCTCTAATAGGTCATATTCTAATAGCTACTTTAACAATTTTTCTCGTGGTTATAGTAACAATCTAGGATATTATGAACGTGTGGGAAGTGCAACTTTCAGAACGGTAAAGTGACCTCTTTTTTACCTTCATCTGGCGTCTATCACGGCATCGGAATCCTCTTCCGGCATCTGCTCTAGGCCCTCCCCTTCTCATAGGGAATAAAAAAACCCCAAACTTGGTTCGCCGTCGAAGATCTCTACGAAGAGCTCTTCTTCTTTGCCCGCTTCGTCCGCCTCTTCCGGTGCTAAGCTTCTGGAGTCTCCCAAGGCCTCGGTTACCTCTTCGGTCCCGATAGACCCAACTTTTTTCCCTGCAAATACTGAGGCCAATAACCCCACATTGGATTTGACTCTTGCGACTCAATCGCACGACTCAATCGATCTATCTCTTAGGTCAAAAAAAAATTCATCGGAGAAATCAATTTCACATCTTATTGACGTTCCTGCGAAGGCTATTGTTTTACCTGACCTAAATTGCTATGTTCAAGCAAATTCTTGTGACGAGGAGAGTAGAGCTCTAACAGGAAATCCTTCTGCGAAGGTCGACTTACCCGGCGAAAAATAAAATTGAAGTTACAACACCTACAGAGTCGTGGAGCTATCTCTTCAAGGGAGGTGAAAGACAATTGAAGAAAAAAGCAAAGGCATTCACATTCCCATCAGGTGAAGCGTGCGTGAAAATTCCAAATTCAGTGATTGAAAAGAACAGGAGATCGTGGATCAGCTTCATTCTAGGCCAATTCTACTCTAAGCCTCCATCCCAAGAGATTGTGTATACAATTGTCAATGGTATATGGAGTAAGCAATTTTGTGATGTTTCAGTCACGGAAATGTAAGGTCATGCTTTCCTCTTTCGGATAGTGAACGCAGCCACGAGAGCTCGTGTTCTAAATCAGTGTCTTTGGAGTATCGAAGGGCAGAAAATGTTTGTTGCTAATTGGGAGCCAGGTTTGGTTCCCATGAAACCTCTGGCTCCAATCTGGTTAGAACTAAGGCAAGTTCCCTTGCAATTATTTAATGAAGAAGGTCTTGAACACATTGTTGGGCTCGTAGGGGAACCAAAGTTCCTACATCCCTCCACAGCAAATAAAACCAATCTGGAAGTGGCGAAAGTGTTCACAATTATTGATCCGAGGAAGCCCCTCCCGGAGGCTGTAAGCGTTAAATTCCAGTGGAGAAGTTCAGAGAGTTGGTGTCTCCAGCCCATGGATGCTTCCGGTGTGCTCTTATTGCAAAGAGAATGGGCATAGTATTAAAATATGTAAGAAAGTTCCAATTACATGTTATGTGTGTAAGTCTACATGACATAGTTCTGCTAACTGTATGCTACCTAAGGCTAAATCTAAACTGCCTAAAGGGAAAGAAAAGGCAGATGTTACTAAAGGGGTTTACATAGTTGTGGAAAAGGTGATTGATAAACCAGAAGTAATCCCCTCTCAGTCGAAAGAGAATGCCAAAGAGAAGGCAATAGAGCACAACTATTATGATCAGTCTCTGGTTGGGGAATCAAGTGCTTTTGCTTCTACTGGTTCGGCTCCAAACTCTGATAGTCAAACAGAAAAGGAGGTTATGCTCCCATATTCTGATGCGGATGCTGATTCGTCAGATGTGGAGTCTAGTGATTCAGTAGAGGAAGGGGAATTGAAAGAAAAAGAGGTTGAGTTCATTGAAGTACTGTCTAGAAGGAAGAAACGGAAATCCCGGGACAAGTCTCCCAAAAACACTAATTTTTATGTGTATAGACCTTTTTGGCTGGAATGTGCGAGGTTTCGGTAAAATAAGTCACCGCACTGGTTTTAAGAAATTGATTAAGTAGCAGAAGCCGCTTTTTGGGAGTTTTCTTGAGACTCATGTCAAGCAGCCTAAGCAGAGGAAGTTCATCAATTCTATTCTTCATGGCTGGCAGTTTGAGGATAATTATTGTTTTTCGGAGTTAGGAAAAATTTGGGTTCTATGGCACCCAAGTGTCCAAGTTTCTATATTATCTAAGTCTTTACAAATGGTAGCTTGCGAGGTGAAATTACCTGACTACCAGAATTCATTTGTGGTTTGTTTTGTTTATGCTTATAATGAAGAAGAGTAGTTAAAAGATTTGTGGGAAGAGATCATTTTGCTTTCTACGAACCAGAATTGACACGATTTGACTGAGGATCGCTTGCTCTAGTACGGTTGAGAGGGATAGATCCACGACTTCAAAGAATCCACGGGAAGAGATGCTAAGGCGTGGGAGAATTCCCGAAAATCCTTAGGCCCAAATCCGACTATGAACTTTTGAAACGAGGGGGTGGCTGCGTTGTCTTGAGGGATTCGAGAACAGAGATGTTAGAGCGTGGGAGATGAATCCCGAAAATCTCTAAGCCCTTTGTCACAAGAAGAATCGAACAAGAAAACGGATCGAAGGTTGCGTCGAGAAGATGCGGAATTAATCTCGATAAACCAAAAGAAATTCAGTGACTAACCATCACAGAAAATCGAGAGAAAAGAGAGAATAATCTCTGAAAATAACTTAGATAAAATGAATGTATGTTTTCGACAATGAGGGAGAGAAGAAGATAAAGAGAAAATTCAAAGGGGAAAAGCAAGGGTCATTCTCGAAACAAGGAGAAGACCCATCGAAAATTACAAAGAAAATAAATACAGTTTTTGAATTCAAATGATAGTTGACCAACTGTTGGAATTCCGCCAGAAATTCCCGCGGAAATTTTCCCTCGGAAAGTCCCTCGAAAAAGTCCCTCGGGAATAAATCCCTCGGAATTTTCCTCGGAAAATTCCCCCGCGGAACTCTCAAGAAGTCGGACCGTTTAGCGGTGTAATCCGTTTGCCTCGTTAAAACCTCTATACGGAAAACCCATTTGGGACAAAACCGTATACAGGAAAAAGAGTACAAACGTATCACACAAACGGCCTAACCTCATAGAGAGTTCGAAGACAATGAGGTGAGGACGGGTTGTGTACGTTGATCCTCCTCGTTCCTTGCATCCGTGAGTAAGTTCCGAACAGCTCCCGCCAGTTGCCGTGCCTTAGACCGTGTGATTGGTCCCTCGGGAATGATCATCGCGTCTTCTTGAACCTCCACCGGATCTGTCGCATCCATGATCATATCATCCCCCTCCTCTTGAAAAGGATTTGCCCTCAAATCGATTTCATCTGCAACATAAGGAATAATATCAGCAACATTAAAACTTGAACTTATCGAATACTTACCTTGGAGATCGAGTTTGTAGGAGTTGTCGTTGATTCTTTCCACCACCGTGAACGGCCCATCGACTCTTGGCAAGAGTTTCGACTTTCTTTCCTCCGGAAACCGTTCTTTCCTTAGATAAATACAAACCAAATCGCCGGGTTCAAAGACTTTCTTGTTTCGCCCCTTGTTTGCATGTTTACGGTATTGCTCCGTCTTACGTTCGATGTTTGCTTTCGCCTTCTCGTGCATCTGTTTGACCATCTCGGCCCTTTTCTTACCATCCATATTCACATGTTCACTCAAATGTAAATGGGTTAAATCGAGAGGAGTAAGAGGATTAAAACCATAAACGAGTTCGAAAGGAGAAAACAAAGTCGTAGAATGTTGTGCATGATTATAAGCAAATTCTACATGAGGCAAACAATCTTCCCACGATCTAAGGTTCTTTTTAATAACAGTCCGCAATAAAGCTCCTAAGGTCCTATTAACCACCTCGGTTTGACCGTCCGTTTGCGGATGACACGTAGTAGAGAAACAAAGCTTTGTACCTAACTTAGCCCAAAGAGTTTTCCAAAAATAGCTAAGAAACTTTGTATCCCTATCCGACACTATAGTCCTAGGCATCCTATGCATGCGAATAACTTCCCTAAAGAATAAATCGGCTATGTTCGATGCATCATCAGTTTTATGGCAAGGAATGAAATGTGCCATCTTAGAAAACCTATCGACTACCACAAATATCGAATCATTTCCCTTCCTAGATTTAGGCAATCCTAACACAAAATCCATGGAGATATCTGTCCAAGGAGCACTCGGAATGGGTAGAGGAGTATACAAACCTTGGTTTTGACGTTTAGATTTTGCATACTTACAAGTCGTGCACCGGTTGCAAACACGTTCCACATCGCGTTTCATATGCGGCCAAAAGAAATGATCTTGCACGATATGAAGTGTTTTGGCAACGCCAAAATGTCTCATAAGTCCACCACCATGTGCTTCCCTAATAAGCAAATCTCGCAAAGAAGAGTTAGGTATACAAAGACGGTTCTCGTAAAACAAGAAACCATCGCTTTGATAATATTTTCCGAAAGCAAATTTAGAACAAGATGAGAAAACTTCCTGGAAATCAGAATCGGTTGCATATGAATCCTTGATCATCTCGAATCCAAGTATTTTCGCATCAAGTGTCGAGATAAGAGTGTAGCTTCGAGACAACGCATCGGCAACAACGTTTTCCTTACCTTGCTTGTACTGAATTACGTATGGAAATGTCTCGATGAATTCGACCCAACGTGCGTGCCTCTTATTCAACTTTTGCTGGCTCTTTAAGTGCTTGAGAGATTAGTGATCAGTGTGAATAATGAACTCCTTCGGCCATAAGTAATGCTGCCACGTTTGGAGAGCTCGAACCAAAGCATAAAGTTCCTTCGTTTCTACGGGATTCGTTCGATACGCCGGCCGGTTCGGAAGAGTAGCGCCGGGAACAAAGTTGATTTGATGCTCGATTCCGCGGAGTGGTGGCAAACCACTTGGTCCATCATCCGGGAACACATCAGCATACCCCTGTAAAAGAGATGAAACGCTGCTCGGAATATCCGGCTCGGGATTAGTCATACTCGAAAGAACATCCCTAAAAACTAATAACACACAAGATTGCCGAGAAACGAGAGCATGTTTTAGTTCACTCGGTTTGATATATAATGATTCATTCACAAGTGTTCTCTCACATGACTTAGTACCTATACTCTCGGTTTTATCAGAATGAGAAGACGAGGAATCACTTACCTTGCCTTTGCCGTGACTCTTATCGAGTTTAAGTTGATCGAGATATACCTCGTGCGGCGAAAGTGGAGCAAGAGTGATTTTTCGGCCGTGATGTTCAAAGGAATGCTTGTTCGTAAACCCGTCATGAACGGTTCTACGGTCATATTGCCACGGTCTTCCAAGTAGGAGGTGACCAGCTTCCATAGGTAGAACATCGCACACTATTTCGTCCTCGTAGCGGCCGATTGTCAAAGGAACCGAAACTTGTCGGGTAACTTTGAGATGTCTTTGATTATTCAACCATCGAAGGTTGTAAGGCAGTGGATGCTTACTGGTCTCCATACCTAGCTTATCCACCAATGTAGTGCTAGCAACGTTAGTACAACTTCCACCGTCGATAATTAGACTACATACCTTGCTTTTAACCATGCATCGGGTATGGAAGAGGTTTTCCCGTTGTTCGTTTTCAATGACCGGTTCCTGGGCAAGAAGAACACGTCTCGCCACTAAGAGTTCCCCGTCAACCGCATGCTCTTCATAATCGTCAAAGATTGGAGCGGTTTCCGTCTCTTCTTCATCGTCGGTCACGATTTCACCGTTTTCTAGCAACATCATTGCGCGTGCGTTTGGACACTTGTTGGCGTAATGTCCTTTGCCTCTGCATTTAAAACACTCAATGTCACGATTACGCATTGGATTCGAATCACCCTTACCTTTGTAGTCATAGCCGGAAGTTTGCGGTTTGAAATCCGTCTTAGGCTTAGAATCGGCTCTTGGTGGATAATTCGGTTTGTCTCCTTTGGTGAAGCTCGGTTTGGAGCTTGAGGCGTAAGGTTGCCGTGACGCGCCTTTTCTCTTAAGTTGCTGTTCCACTAGGACAGCCTTATGCAACATTTCCTCCAAAGTCGCATACGTTTGCATTTCCATTCGGTCTTGTAAATCACGGTTCATGCCGGCTAAGAACCGTGCCATTGTGGCATCGATCGGCTCATCCACGTCAGCCTTTAGCATGAGCTTTTCCATCTCCTGGAAATAGTCCTCCACGTTCTTACCTCCTTGACCTAAACGCCTTAACCGTTGGTGAAGTTCCCGGTGGTAGTGTAGCGGTACGAATCGTCTTCGCATTAGTGCGATCATCTCCGTCCAAGTCTCCACGGGATTCTCACCGTTGCGTCTCCTGTTTGTCACAATTTGATCCCACCAGTCAATAGCATATTCATGAAACTCAGTAGCAGCTAACCTGACTTTTTTATAAGGGGAAAAATTTTGGCAATCGAAAACTAGTTCGATTTTCTTCTCCCATTCGAGGAAGGCATCCGGATCGTTTTTGCCGTAGAATGGGGGAATGCGAAGCTTCATTCCGCCAAGGTCATCGTTGTTACGTCTTTGAGGTCGTTGCTGCCGGTTGTGGTTTCCCTCGGATGAATCTCCTCGGTCATAAAATGGATAGTCCTCCGATTCATTTTGCCGCGGCCGATTTCTCCTCGGTCTCGCCGGTGCGTGACAACTTCCATATCCAACACTCTGTTCGGATCGGACATCATTGGCTCTATGGTCTCTCGGTTCAGCACCTTGATTTCTTTCACCACGTCTTGGCGTACGAACCGCCAAAGTCGCCATTTGGTCTCGCATTTCGCGGAGCATTTGTGCCATATCATCGACTTTTTGATTAACGCCATCAACTTTTTGATTCATCACAGCCTCTCGTTCTCTCCTAGAACGTGATGAAGCTGATTCACTTTCTTCCGACATATTGTACCTCGCATAAAATCAAACACAACACAAATGAGTGTATGCAAAATTCCAGATTTTTCTCAAGTAACCACAAAAACAGATGTTTTCCGAAAAACTCAAAACGAAATTCTTTTTATTTTGTTTTGAATTTTAAAAATTATGACAATTAACTAAAGACAAAGATCTACTCAGATATATTTTTTTTGATTTTTTTGATACGTTTTTGAATTTATAAAAATCAAAACAGACAGAAAAACGAAAACTTTTAAACCCAGAAAATTGTAAGAAGATGAACAGTTTGAATTGGATAAATCTCACCGATTTTGGAGCAAGTGTCTCTGATACCACTTGACACGATTTGACTGAGGATCGCTTGCTCTAGTACGGTTGAGAGGGATAGATCCACGACTTCAAAGAATCCACGGGAAGAGATGCTAAGGCGTGGGAGAATTCCCGAAAATCCTTAGGCCCAAATCCGACTATGAACTTTTGAAACGAGGGGGTGGCTGCGTTGTCTTGAGGGATTCGAGAACAGAGATGTTAGAGCGTGGGAGATGAATCCCGAAAATCTCTAAGCCCTTTGTCACAAGAAGAATCGAACAAGAAAACGGATCGAAGGTTGCGTCGAGAAGATGCGGAATTAATCTCGATAAACCAAAAGAAATTCAGTGACTAACCATCACAGAAAATCGAGAGAAAAGAGAGAATAATCTCTGAAAATAACTTAGATAAAATGAATGTATGTTTTCGACAATGAGGGAGAGAAGAAGATAAAGAGAAAATTCAAAGGGGAAAAGCAAGGGTCATTCTCGAAACAAGGAGAAGACCCATCGAAAATTACAAAGAAAATAAATACAGTTTTTGAATTCAAATGATAGTTGACCAACTGTTGGAATTCCGCCAGAAATTCCCGCGGAAATTTTCCCTCGGAAAGTCCCTCGAAAAAGTCCCTCGGGAATAAATCCCTCGGAATTTTCCTCGGAAAATTCCCCCGCGGAACTCTCAAGAAGTCGGACCGTTTAGCGGTGTAATCCGTTTGCCTCGTTAAAACCTCTATACGGAAAACCCATTTGGGACAAAACCGTATACAGGAAAAAGAGTACAAACGTATCACACAAACGGCCTAACCTCATAGAGAGTTCGAAGACAATGAGGTGAGGACGGGTTGTGTACGTTGATCCTCCTCGTTCCTTGCATCCGTGAGTAAGTTCCGAACAGCTCCCGCCAGTTGCCGTGCCTTAGACCGTGTGATTGGTCCCTCGGGAATGATCATCGCGTCTTCTTGAACCTCCACCGGATCCGTCGCATCCATGATCATATCAAGAATGTAGCTGGTAAAGCTTGGGAAGTGATTGGAGACTTCAACCAGGTGTTAAATCCGAATGAGCACTCTTCAACAACTAGTACAAATATAGACAAACCAACTACAGAGTTTCGTGATACCCTTTTGGATGCTACCCTGGCTGATCTGACTTTCAGAGGCTGCTCTTTTACAGGGTGGAATTGATATATTATGGGTTTTACCCCTTTTAAGTCATTATATAAGTCTGTTTTATAGAGTCTTTCTACTATTTTGTAGTGTTTTAGAGTATTTTACATGTTTTATCACGTTTGGAGCATAATTGGAGATATTGGAGCTTTCTGGAGCATTTTGGAGCAAAGCAGAAGTTCATGTAGCTAAGTACCTGATTTGAAGCCTCGGTATCGATCGATACTGACTAGTATTGGTCGATACTCACTATAGCAAGACACGATCGCGACTTTTCCAAAAGTTGAAGAATTGCAAAATTGCCCAGAAGACTTTATTATATACAAGAAGCCCCAAAACGTGTCTTAGATGATTTATTAGGTTTTTCAGCCACTTTGATAGCTGTGCTTTATTCTAATTTTTATTCTACGCTTTATTTTACTTTGGTTTTTGGAGAGACAACTCTGAACTCTTGTTTCTTATTGATTTCTTTGATGATCTATTCAATCATGTTGTTTTCATTGTCTATGCCTGAGTAGATCAACTTTAGATTAAGGGTTCTCATAAGGGTTTTCTCTGAATGCTAGGTTGATTATGTTATTAGGATTCACCATATGGATTAGTTCTTAACCATAGGTTGTTCTCAAAGCTAATTCTAGGTTGACGAATCTGGAACTTAGATCTTATGATAATTGATTAGGCACGAGAGTGCGATTAATTACCTGATAGAACTTAGGGTGAGCAAAATAACTATTCGCAAAGAGATTTGGTTTAGTTGTTATGAACAAATCAAACTTGAACTAAAAGCTGGTTTAGACTTTAGGATTCGCAAAGAGATTTGGAATTCTAGGATTTAGATTTAGATAGTTTTCGCACCGCGAGATGGTTAGCTATACTTTAGTGATTTGAATTCAAGAACCGCGCTAAATCTGAATCATGTTAGTTTGTTTATCTGCATTCATTGATTTCCTTAGTAATACCCTGAACGTATCTTCTTCCCAATCGAATTATAACTTGTTTAATTTACGTATTGCTTTCAATTACATCTTTTGGTTTAGCTTAATTCGAATATATTTAATCTATTGTGTGATATCCTGAGTTCTTGTGTTCGACCCCTACATATACTACAACAACTGCTTTAGTACTTATAGTGTATTAATTTGAGCATATCAAATTTGGCTCCGTTGACGGGGACTCAATTTCGCAATTAGATTTTGGCTAAGAATTTCGTCTAAATCGTTGAGTATCGATCAACACCCTAGTGGTATTGGTCGATACCCATCGTGAATTTCGGTTACTTACGTTCTTGACTTTTTTCTTTCAGGTGCATGCCTCTTCGTGAAACCAAAAGCAACAAAGACATTCCGCTAGTTGACCTCTCAAACGAGCAGCTAGCAAATTTGGAACGTACAAATAGAAAAGCAAAAAGGCAAGCAGAGATAAACAATACAAGATTTTGATTCAGGATGCTGCTGGAGCTTTGATAGACCAAGAGGGTCAATTGTGCAATGAGAGAGGGCAGTGACTTGATGAAGCTGGAAATATCATTGTCCCTGCTGTTGCTATGAATGCTGAGAACGCTGCGGTTGAGCGTGGTAGAACGATTGGTGAGTACAACAGACCTGATCAGTTCTACGCCAATCGATCAGCGATTCGTCCTCCTGCTTTTCAGAAGAATGACTTTGAGCTGAAACCTACATACTTCACTCTTGTGGGTTAGCATCCTTTTCATGGTCTTTCTCATGAACACCCGATGGATCACATAGAGAGGTTTGAGGACTTGGTTACTAGCATCAAGTGCAATGGAGTGTCCTAAGATTATCTCTTATGTAAGCTCTTCCCATACTCTCTTGGTGGAGATGCAGCTTATTGACTGAAGCAGTTACCAGCTGGTTCGATGACTACATGGGCGGAGATGAAGAATGCATTCTTGAATAGTTTCTAAGATGATGCGAGATCGGAAGAGCTCAGGAAGAAGATTTCTCAATTTTCTCAGGGTCCGACAAAAGCACTCAAGGCTGCTTGGATTAGATTCATATCATATCAGAGAGATTGTCCACATCACGGGTTAACTCAGGTTCAGTTGATGGGTACTTTCTACAGAAGGATTGATTGGAGGTACCAGATGGCTCTAGATGCTGCGAGCAATGGAAATTTCTACACGAGGTATCCTGACGATGCGTAAGTGCTCATTGAGAACTTGGCGTCTAGCAATAGCGCCAAGTGTGCTGATCTCGAGCGGAAAAAGCTGCACGGAGGTGTTGATGGATCGTAGATTGCTAAAGTGCATGCGAAGCTGGATTCGGTGCATAATTTGTTGATGGGCAAGCGGCAGAAGGCTGTTCGTCTTGCGGAAGAGGATGAAGTGGAATATGTTAACTACATTGATGGAGTTGGATATCAGGATCAAATGTATCAAAAGGTTAAATCCAATTTCGAAAAGCTTGACAGGATATTGGTGAATGATTTGTGGCAGGTCCGATTCCCATCGGCTTATGGATTCTTTGGTGAGCCTGATTTCTCATACCATTCCTCTTATGGAATTGTTCTGAATCACGTGCATCGCAGGCAGAGAAAGCCTTTTAAGTTCTTCATCTTTCTGCTGCAAAATTAGGAATTCCTTGCGTTCGTGGGGTATTGATATATCATGGTTTTTACCCTGTTTAGACCATGATATAAGTCCTTTTTATAGAGTCTTTCTAGTGTTTTGTAGTCTTTTAGAGTCTTTTACAGGTTATAACACGTTTGGATCATTACTGGAATTATTGAAGCTTCCTGGAACAGTTTGGAGCAGAAGCTGAAGTCGTGTTGCTTAGTACCTGATTTCACGACAAGCATCGATTGATACCCCCTGGTATCGATCGATACCCATCGCAGCAAGACACGACCCGCGAGTTTTACAAGACTTGAAGAATTACAGAATTGGCCCAGAAAACTTTGATATTTACAAGATGGCCCAGAACGTGTTTTAGGTTATTTATAGGGATTTTACAGCCGCTTTGTAGGCTAAGCGTTATTTTACTTTGATTTTACTTTGGTTTGAGAGAGACAAGTCTGAATCTCCCTTCCTCCGAGATCAGATCTCAAAAGCTCTTTCTATTCTATTTGATGATTTATTCAGTTATGTTGATTGTTTCATTCTCCATGTCTGAGTAGATCCACTTTAGGTTCAGGGTTCTCATAAGGGTTTTCTCTGAATGCTAGGTTGATTATCTGTTTAGGGTTCACCATCTGAATTAGTTCTTCGCTTAGGTTGTGTTCAAAGCTGATTCTAGGTTGTCGAATCTGCAACTTAGATCTTAGGATAATTGATTAGGCACGACAGTGCGATTAATTACCTGATAGAACCTAGGTGAGCAAATTGATTATTCGCAAAGATATTTGGTTTAATTGATTTGTGAACATATCAAACCTGATATTAAAGCTGATTTATCCTTTAGGATTCGCAAAGAGATTTGGAATTCCTATGATTTAGATTTAGATAATTCTCGCAACGACAGTTGGTTAATTATACCTTAGTGATTTGAGTTCAAGAACTGCGCTAAATCTGAATCCTGATTAGTTAGTTTATCTGCATTCATTGATTTCCTGAGAAAAACCCTGGGCCTAAATTTTCCCAATTGAATTACAACTCTTTTAATTTATGCACTGCTTTCAATTACATATGTTTGACTTAGCTTAATTCGATACTATACAATCTATTGTGCATCTCTGTGAGTCTTTGTGGTTCGACCCCTAGCTATATTACAACTACTGCTTTAGTACTGTTAGGGTATTAATTTGAACATATCATATTTGGCGCCGTTGTCGGGGACTCAATTCGCCATTAGATTTTAATTTGAGAATTTCGACTAATTTGGTCGGTGTCGATCGATACTCCCTAGTATCGGTCGATACTAGTCGTCTTTTTTGTTGATATCGATCGACACCACTTGGTATCGATCGATACTCAACGTATTTTTTTATTACTTACGTGCCTTGTCTAGTGTTTTGTTTTCAGGTGTATGCCTGTTCGTGAAACCATAAGCAACAAGAGCAGTCAGCTAGTTGAACTGTCATTGGAACAGCTAGCACTTGTGGAACGCACAAACAGAAAGACCAAGCAAACATCAGGAATGAACAACCCAGTGGTTTTAAGAGCTGATGAAGCTGGAGTTCTGAGAGACCAAGAGGGTCAAGTGTGCAATGAGAGAGGGCAGCGACTTGATGAAGCTGGAAACGTCGTTGTCCCTGCTGCTGTAATTGAGATTGTCGCGCCAGCTGGGCGCGCCAACGTTGGGAATGCTGCAGGTGATCGAGCTATGACACTTGGCGAGCACAACATACCTGATCAGTTCTATGCCAATCGATCTGCTATTCGCATCCCAACTTTTCAGAGGAACGACTTCGAGTTGAAGCATGCGTACTATGCTCTCGTGAGTCAGAGTCCTTTCCATGGCCTACCTCATGAGCATCCTATGGATCATATCGAGAGGTTCGAGGACTTGGTCACTGGTATTAAATACAATGGAGTGCCAAATGAGTATCTTTTCTGCAAACTTTTCCCATACTCTCTTGGTGGAGATGCTGCTTATTGGCTGAAGCAGTTGACTCCTGGTTCACTAACTACATGGGAAGAGACGAAGAATGCATTCTTATGCAATTTCTATGATGATGCGAGATCCGAAGAGCTTGGGAACAAAATTTCCCAATTTTCTCAAGGTCCAACAGAGAGACTCAAGGCTGCTTGGATTCGCTTCAAATCATATCAGAGAGATTGTCCACACCATGGGTTCAATCAAGTTCAGCTACTGGGTACCTTCTACAGAGGGATCGATTGGAGGTACCAGATGGCTCTGGATACTGCGAGTAATGGGGACTTCAACACCAGATATCCAGATGATGCAGTTGTGCTAATTGAGAACTTGGCGTCTAGCAATAGCACCAAGAATGCTGATTTCGAGCTGAAGAAGCAAGTTGGAGGAATTGATGGATCTCAGATTGGAAAGTCGAAGAAGGATGTGCACTTTGCTGACGGAGTCGATAATATCGGTGGAGCTGAAGTGGAAGATTGTAACTATGTTGGTAGTTCTGGATTTCAGGGTCAGCAATTTGGGTACAACAACAACCGAAACTTCAACAACAACAATCGCAATTACGGGAACTCTTCATACCAGCCCATCTCTCCAAAGTCCACAGAGAATAAGATGGAATCCATGCTTGAACATGTTCTTCAGGGACAGCAGAAGTTGCAAGTGGATTTCAATGGGAAGTTTGACTCGCTGTACATGGATCTGAATGGGAAAATCGAAGCCATCAGTCTCTCCCAGAGGAAGCTGGAAACTCAGGTCGCTCAGACCGCATCAGCTGTGCAGAGGCAGGAAGGTTTTCTTTCAGAGAACTAAAAATCCAAGACCACACGTCAATGCGATCTCCTCTGCAGAAAATTTTGATGAGGATCCTGAAATCGCCAGGGCATCGATCGATACCCCCAAGTGTCGATCGATGCCGGTTACAATTCTGAAACGGGATCCTTCCAAATCCCGTCTATCGATCGATACCCCATTAGTATTGGTCGATACTGAGGCGATTTCTGAGGAGACACCTGAAGTTTCGACTGTGGTGCCTAAGGTAGTTGTAGAACGAGTGTATATACCCAAGATGCCTATCCTTTAATTCCTAAGCTGACAAGGAAGGAATGGGAGGACGCTAGATGCAAGTATTTGCTGGATAAGCAGAATGTGGAGCTTCTTTCTGATGATGATGTATCTGCCAGGGACGATTCAACTGCACTAGTATCAATCGATACCCTACCTGGTGTCGATCGATACCCCTCGCAGAACGAGCCAGAAATTTTGAAAACACCTGAGGTGATCAAAGAAAGAGTTCGCAAGCCCAAGAAGCTGAATCCTATTCCTCAACACCTCAGAGATCCTATTACTTCAAAGCAGATGCGTGGCTTTGAGAAGAGGGTACGAAGGATACCTCACTCGTTCACTTTTGAAGAAGCTCTAGAGGGCTGGCCTCTGCTAAGTCACTTCAAAGATTGCAGAGAAACGGAGGAAGAGATCAAGGCACTCTTCATTAAGGCCATAGGTACACCTCCACTGAGGCAATTGACACAGAGGGAATACCCAGGGAAATTCGCGGTACCATGCTCTATCTCTGGAGTCGAGTTTAAAGAGTCTCTCGTTGACTCAGGGGCTAGTGTTAATGTCATCTCAAGGGAAATTGCAGAACGGTTGGGCGCCGATATTCGATCTTCAAAGGTATCTATCACATTTGCGAACGACTCCACCTCACTTCCATACGGTACAATCTTTGCTCGGCTGGTCAAAGTAGGAGATTGTCTGGTGCCGACTGATTTTCAGGTTGTGGAGATGAGTGCGATATCTCGTATGCCTATACTCCTGGGATGACCATTTATGGCTACTGCTGGCGCAATCATAGACACGCCTAATAAGAGAATCTCTTTCTCTTACATTGACGGAGGGGTCTATTATGATGTCATTCCCCATAGGAGTGCTCCCACACGTTTCTCTAGCATCGAGGTTGTTACAAAAATGTCGCTGGCAGTTGATCTTTTGGAAGAGCCTCCTGATAAGCCTACTGTCGCAGACAATTCAGCTGAACAGCCCTGCATTCCCAAGGAAGTTGTCAAGAAGGCCAAGGCAACAAAGAAGAAGGCCAAGAGCAAAAAGGTCGAGAATCCCCATGTCACATTGATTCCTCAGAAGTGTGATGGAGACGCGATTGAGTACAAGGTGAAGTGCAAAGGAGCCTCGAAGCCATTCTCTAAAGCTAGAGTACTTCTTACTTCGGAGCTGAAAGAGAAAGGGCAAGAGTTCGTGGAAGGCATGTTGAGCAGAACTCTG
This sequence comes from Eutrema japonicum, assembly GCA_030161315.1. Lineage (NCBI taxonomy): Eukaryota > Viridiplantae > Streptophyta > Magnoliopsida > Brassicales > Brassicaceae > Eutrema > Eutrema japonicum. Next base: position 26,440,648 of record BSQW01000007.1, read on the forward strand.
AAGCTAGCAATGTCGAGTTGTGGAGTCTATTTTGGTGCAAGCTCTCACTCTTATCCAGCCTGAAGGGCGTTACAGTCAAGCTATTGACGGTAAACAAGCACTTGGTGGGAGGCACCCCACTGGTGAGTCTGTTTTTGAGTCGTTTTTCTTTTTATTTTTCGTTCGTTTTGTGTTTGTGTCATGATAAACAAGGAGCAAACTCGAAATCGCCTGAGTGTCGATCGATACCCTTCAGTATCGATCGATACCCTACGCGATTGAGATAGGTTCATGTCGATTTAAGCATGGTATCGATCGATACCAGGCTGTGTGTCGATCGATACTCAATGTTCCAGCAATGTAACTTCTTGTTTTCCCAATTTTATTCTTTTCTTTTGTTTTCTTTCACTGACTCTAGGCTAGATAACACTGGGGACAGTGTTGTTCTGGGGGAGGTGTCTGCTGACATTGTGTTTGTTTTTCTTAGAGTCAGTTATTTTATCGAGTCAAAAACGTTTTATTTAGTCAAACTTGTTGGAGATGATGATCCTGTGCTTGAATTGTTGTTTGATTTTGTTTTTGAGTGCACAGTGTTGCAGGATCAGTTCTAGATCGACTAATGAAAAATCCAAGGGCTGACCAGTTGACTAGAAAACATCCATGTCTCCAGCAGAGTTCTTCTGAAGCCTGAGCCAAATTTTTGCACTTCATCAATGTGGTTAGTGTTTTTAGAGCTTGATTCATCATTCATATCTGATAAAGGAACCCATGTGTTTAGAGTTATGGTATCTCTCTCCCCTGTTATAAGTTGATAAATAAGAGCATAAAAGATTGAAATGATTTTCTTCTGAGTAGAGGGTTAGGAAAATTTCCAGCGATCCCATTATTCTACTTAAGAGGGAATGATCACACAAAGGATTGGAAGCGAGGCTAGGATTTTCCTATGATGCCATTATTCGCCTACATCCTTTGATACATAGAGAGGGAAGAACCGGGGATTTGGTGGCAAACACCATCAATACTCGCGTCTCATACCTTAATGTGTATATGCAAAGCTGAAAATAAAAGAAAGAACATAATAAGAAATAAGTCTGGGGGAGAGAAATTGATACAAAAAGTGTGAAAAAGGGTGGTTCCTTGTCATGATATTGTATGGTAAAGAATCTAGAAGGTTCTTAAACATTGGCTGCAGCGATGAAACTGGTGATGAGGGTTTTATTTGAACAATGCTGTGGGATAATGTGTGGAGTCTGGAAAAGTTGCGAATTTCCACGGAGAAGTACATGGTGGTTAGATCAAAAGCTGATTAGGTGACATTTGAGTACTTGGAAAGAGTGTCAATTCGATGGTTCATGAACAGGTGAGTCTCTACGTTTTCAAACCTCTTTCTCTGGTTTAGTCTTCTATTTGCATGAGGGCAAGCAAAGGCTAAGTCTGGGGGAGTTGATATATCATGGTTTTTACCCTGTTTAGACCATGATATAAGTCCTTTTTATAGAGTTTTTCTAGTGTTTTGTAGTCTTTTAGAGTCTTTTACAGGTTATAACACGTTTGGAGCATTATTGGAATTATTGGAGCTTTCTGGAACAGTTTGGAGCAGAAGCTGAAGTCGTGTTGCTGAGTACCTGATTTCACGACAAGCATCGATCGATACCCCCTGGTATCGATCGATACCCATCGCAGCAAGACACGATCTGCGAGTTTTCCAAGACTTGAAGAATTACATAATTGGCCTAGAAAACTTTGATATTTACAAGTTGGCCCAGAACGTGTTTTAGGTTATTTATAGGGATTTTACAGCCACTTTGTAGGTTAAGCTTTATTTTACTTTGATTTTACTTTGGTTTGAGAGAGACAAGTCTGAATCTTCCTTCGTCCGAGATCAGATCTCAAAAGCTCTTTCTATTCTATTTGATGATTTATTTAGTTATGTTGATTATTTCATTCTCCATGTCTGAGTAGATCCACTTTAGGTTCAGGGTTCTCATAAGGGTTTTCTCTGAATGCTAGGTTGATTATCTGTTTAGGGTTCACCATCTGAATTAGTTCTTCGCTTAGGTTGTGTTCAAAGCTGATTCTAGGTTGACGAATCTGGAACTTAGATCTTAGGATAATTGATTAGGCACGACAGTGCAATTAATTACCTGATAGAACCTAGGTGAGCAAATTGATTATTTGCAAAGAGATTTGGTTTAATTGATCTGTGAACATATCGAACCTGATATTAAAGCTAATTTAGACTTTAGGATTCGCAAAGAGATTTGGAATTCCTAGGATTTAGATTTAGATAATTCTCGCAACGACAGTTGGTTAATTATACTTTAGTGATATGAGTTCAAGAACTGCGCTAAATCTGAATCATACTAGTTAGTTTATCTGCATTCATTGATTCCCTGAGAAATACCCTGAGCTTATCTTCTGATCCTACTAGTTTTCTCTTAACATTGTAGGATCAACCATGTACTGTGTTTCCCAGAAGTTAAAAACTTTGAAGATTCTGATAAGGAGCTTTAGCAAAGCTAACTACTCGAATCTGGAAAAGAGAACGGAGGAAGGGCATGAAATAGTAATTGTCCGTCAAAGTGATTTACTTGCAGATCCTTCTATTATGAATGCAGAGTTAGAATTTGAGGCCAGTAGGAAATGGCAGATCCTTTCAAGAACAGATGCGGCTTTCCTTTTGCAAAAATCAAGAGTAGCTTGGATCAGAGAAGGAGATTGTGGATCAGCTTATTTCAACAGGATGATGGCTGCTAGATTACCCATGAATCACATTCACTTTCTTGAAGGCCCTGATGGATCTAGGATCGATTCGCAACTAGATATTCAAAACCAATGTGTAAGCTATTTTGCAGAGCTTTTGTGTGGTGATGTGAGTCCGCCTTTGTTCCTTCAAGAGGACATCACAAATCTTTTCGATTTTGAATGCTCACTGGTTCATAAGACCAATCTGGAGAAAGATTTCACAGAGCTTGACATTAAGAATGCCTTTTTCTCTCTTCCGAAGAACAAGACTTGCGGGCCTGATGGTTTTTCATGTTGAGTTCTTCATTGGGTGCTGAAGTGTTGTTGGTTCAGAAGTGATTGAAGCGGTTGGGGAATTCTTCAGATCCGGGAAATTGTTAAAGCAGTGGAATGCGACATCGTTGGTTCTCATTCCAAAAGTTCAAAATGCGGCTAGAACGACGGATTTTAGACCGATATCTTGCTTAAACACGTTGTATAAGGTAATTTCAAAGCTCCTTACAGTGATACTTCAAAGTCTGCTAGACTCGGTTATCTCCCATATCCAATCAACCTTTTTGCATGGGAGGCTCCTAGCTGAGAACGTCTTGTTGGCTACCGAGATCGTTAACGGTATAACTGGAAAAATATCTAACCAAGAGCGATGCTCAAGGTGGATCTTCACAAAGCGTTTGATTCAGTAAGATGAGATTATGTTCTAGCAACCTTGAGAGGTCTGAACGTCTCGGATAAGTTCATCAATTGGTTCTCAGAGTGTATCTCCATGCCTACCTTCTCGGTCTCGGTTAATGGCCAATCGAGTGGGTTTTTTAGGAGTTCAAGGGGTTTGAGGCAAGGTGATCCACTCTCTTCTTACCTCTTTGTCCTGACAATGGAAGTTTTCTCTAGGCTGCTTCATTCTCGTTTTGCCTCAGGTTATATTCATTATCACCCTAACACAGAGGTCTTGAATATTTCCCATCTAATGTTCGCCGATGATGTTATGATTTTCTTCAATGGTAGTAGCTCCTCCTTGCATGGCATAAGTGAAACTCTAGATGATTTTCCTAGTTGGTCAGGTTTGTGAATGAATCAGGACAAGACTCTGTTGTTTCACACGGGGTTGAGCCAAAGTGAATCCAATGCTATTGCTAGCTACGGATTCTCGGCTAGTTCTTTCCCGATTAGATACTTGGGGTTGCCGCTAATGTCTAGAAAGCTGAGAGTTGCGGAGTATGCTCCTTTGATCGATAAAATTGCAATAAGGTTCAGATCATGGACTGTGTGTTTCCTGTCTTTTGCGGGAAGGCTACAACTCATCTCGTCGGTTATAAATGGGACGGTGATCTTCTGGATTTCAACGTTTGTTCTTCCCAAAGGTTGTTGATAAGCTCAAATGTAATACCCTAAAGTACTAACAGCTTTGTCGATTGTAGTATTTAGGGGTCGAATCCACAGAGACTCAAGAATCACACAATAGATCAATTAGGTTTGAATTAGGCTAAGCAGATCAACGGAATTGAAATCAATAACGTAAATTAAAGGTTGTAAGTTCAATGGAGGAAATATAGGTTCATGGTATTTTTCAGGAAATCAGAGAATGCATGCAAATCAATCAATAAGGATTCAGTTTAAGCACGGATCTTGAACTCAAATCACTAAGCTATAATTAACCAACTGTCGTTGCGAGAATTATCTAAGTTTAAATCTCATAATTCCAAATCTCTTTGCAAATCCTAATGACTAACTAGCTTTAAGTTCAGGTTTGATATGTTCACAAAACAACTAAATCAAATCTCTTTGCGAATAGTTATTTTGCTCACCCTAGGTTCTGTCAGATTATCAATTGCACTGTCGTGCCTAATTGACTAACCTAAGATCTTAATTCCATGTAGCTAATCTAGAATAATCTTTAAGAACAACATATGGTAAAGAACTCATTCAGATTATGAACCCTAACCAATAAATCAACGTAACATTTAAAGAGATCCATTATGAGAACCCTAAACCTAACATGAGATCTACTCAGACATGGAGAATGAAACAAACAACATGATTGAATAGATCTTTGAAATAAATAATAAACATAACAATAATAAAAGGGTTCGAAATCTTTTCAGACTCGTCTCCCTCAGAAATCTCTCTCACAAAACCAAAGTAAAATCAAGCGTAACCTAAACAGGTGGCTGAAAACCCTAATAAATAGGTTGAAACACGAATTGGGGCTAATTGTAATTATTAAAGTCTTATGGACCAAAGTGCAGAATCTTCAAATCTTGTAGAAAGTCGCGATTCTTCTTTTCCTGCAGTCGGTATCGACCAACACCATTAGTGGTATCGATCGACACACTGCTTCTTCTGCTCGCCAGACTGGATTGTCTTCACGAAAACTGGTACAACTTTTGATCGCACCATTGGAATGGCCTCAAACTACTTCCAAATGAAAGCTAATCCATTGATCTATCTTGTAGTCAAATTTGAGATCAATCCATCGGTGAGAAGTTCTTCAAAGAATGCTAAACTTCTGACGTCTCTGCATGACTCTGCATCTCCATATGCTCATGTTCACCCAAAACGGCTCATTTTCTCCCAAAGTCACCTAAAACCTGTAAAGACTCGAAAAGACTCCAAAAATACTAGAAAGACTCTATAAATAAGACCTATATCATGGTTAGAAACGGGTAAAAACTATGATATATCAACTCCCCCAGACTTAGCCTTTGATTTCCCTCAAGCAAACAGAAAGCTAAACAAGAGAAAGAGGTTTGAAAAAACACAGAGACTCACATGTTCTTAAAACACTGCAATTACCCTTTTTCTTAATGCTCCACATATAACTTAACCAGTTCCCAATCTAACTACCATGTACTTCTCCGTAGACATTCGCAGCTTCCCAGACTACACACATAATTTCGCAGCATTGTCCAATAAAGTCCATCATCGCCAGTTTCATCGCTGTAATCAATGCCAAGAAAGACTCTTTCCCATACAGTATCATGATAAAAGAACCACTCAATTTTCACACTTTTTGGTATTGTTTTCTCTCCCCCTGACTTATTTTACATCATGTTCTCTTTCACATACATATTAAGGTTTGAAACGCGAGTATTGATGGTGTTTGCCACCGAATCCCCGGTTCTCCCCTCTCTACGTATCAAAGGTGTAGACGAATAATGGTATCACATGAAATTTTCCTAACCTCGCTTCCACCTTTGTGTGATCATTCCTTCTGAGTAGAATAATGGGATCGCTGGAAATTTTCCTAACCCTCTACTCAGAAGAAAATCATTTCATCTTCTCATGCTTTTATCTATTAACTTGTAACATGGGAGAGAGATACCATCACTTCCTACACATGGGTTCCCTTGTCAGATATTAGTGAGGAAACAAGCTCTATGGACATCAACCACATCGATGAAGTGCAAAAATTAGCTCAGGCTTTAATGGATTCTGCTGGAAACATGGGTGTTTTCTAGTAACTGGTCAACCTTTGGATTTTTTAGTAGTCCGGTCTAGAACTAATTCTGTAACAATGGTCACTTAGAAGCAAGGTCAGCACAATAGATTCAAGAAAAAGATCATAGTCTCCAACAAATTTTGACTCAATAAAACAAATTTTGACTCAAAAACGACTGACTCTAAGAAAAACAAACACAATGTCAGCTACCTCTCCCAGAATTGAACAACATTATCCCCAGTGTTATCTATTCTAGAGTCGGTAAAAGAAACCAAAAGAACTAAGTGAGAAAGAAGAAAACCCGAGGGTTTTAAAAGAGAACTTTCATGCGCGTTGGGTATCGACCGATACCATTACTGGTATCGATCGATACAAGGACTATTCGTCGATGCGACGTCTGTTTCTCCTAGTGTCGATCAAGATCGATACCAGAGTTGGTATCGGTCGACACAGTCACTGTTCATCTGATTCACACAAGACACAAAACACAAAAACAAAAATACAAAAATAAAAGACTTATGTACAGACTCACCAGGGGGTTGCCTCCCACCAAGCGCTTGTTTACAGTCATTAGCTTGAATTTGGCTCATGTATTAGTCAGGATAAGATTGAGAACTTTCTCCAAAACAAGCTCCACAACTAAACATCTCCAGCTTCAGAATTCTGCTCAACATACCCTTCACAACATCCTTTCCTTTCTCTTTCAACTCTGAAGTGAAAATAGCTCTAACCTTAGAGAATGGTTTCGAAGTTCCCTTGCACTTCACCTTATATTCAATCGAATATCCATCACACTTTTGAGGGGTTAAGGTCATATAGGCAGCACCTTTGACTCTTTTGCTTTTCACCTTCTTCTTTGCCTTAGCCGTTTTGATGTCTTTCTTGGTGATGATAGAAGGACCATCTAAAACTTCTATGACATTTGGCTCATCATAAGGCGCTTCCAAAAGATCAACCATCAACATCTCTCCTGTAACAACGGTGATGCAAGAGATATGTTTGGGAGCTCTTCCAGAAGGGATGGCTTTATAGGAGATCTCCTTGTCAATGTATGAGAACGAGATCCACATACTGGGCGTGTCTATAACTGCACCAACTGTAGCCATGAACGGTCTTCCATGAATCAAAGGCGTACTAGATCTTTCACTCATCTCCACAACCTGAAACTCAGAAGGAACCAGACAATCTCCTACTTTAACAAGCAAATCTGGGATTGTACCGTATGGAACTGAGGTGGAAGAGTTCGCGAATACAAGAGACATCTTAGGAGATCTTATATCAGTAATTCCCAACCTCTCTACAATTGCCCTTGACATGACATTAACGCTAGACCCTGAATCAATTAGAGACTCTCTGAATTCAACTCCAGATATAGAGCATGGAACTGAAAATTTTCCTGGGTCATCTCTCTTAGTCAACGGCTTCATTGGTGGTGGTGTGCTTCTTGCCTTGATGAAGAGTGTAGTGATTTCTTCTAGAGTTTCTCTGAAATCTCGGAAGTGACAGAGCAAAGGGCGGTATTCCAAAGCTTCTTCAAAAGACATCGTATGGGGAATCTTCCTTACCATCTTCTCAAAACCGAGCAACTTCTCTGCAGTAATGGGATCTCTGATATGTCTAGGTGGTAAAGGATATGGCACCTTAGGCTTGTAAACACGTTCCTCGACAACCTTCGGTTTTTTCACAATTTCTAGCTCATTCTGCAAGGGGTGTCGGTCGACACAAGGCTTATGTATCATTTCTTCAGGTGGGTGTCGATCGACACTAGTAGTGGTGTCGGTCGACACAAGTTGGTGTTGATCGACACTAGGAGTGGTGTCGCTCAACACAGCCGAAACAGGCTCAAAATCACCTTCAATCTCTGCGAATTTTTCTGCATTCAAACCCTTTTCTACCACTGCAGTGACCTCTTCAGCAATTCCTAAGGTGATTACATTGACGTATTCATTCTGTGAATGAACCATCTTTCCCTTGACAGCTGTTGTAGTCTGAGCTATTTGAGTTTCCAGCATCTTCTGATGAATACTGAGAGACTCAATTTTCCCATTCAGATCTGCATACATGGCATTCATCTTCCCATTAAAGGCTACTGTCATTTTCTACTGTCCCTGAAGAAGCTGCTCTATCATAGATTCAAACTTGTTCTCAGGAGTTTTGGGTGGTGGAGATTGGTACCCTCATTGCTGAGCATTGTTGGTGAAGTTTCAGGTGTTGTTTTGCTGGTATTGATACATATGACCTTGAAACCCAGCTCCACCAATGTAGTTAACATCTTCTACTTCATCGTCAGCAGCAAAGTGTACCGCTTTTTGGGTATTTACCATCAAGAAATTGTGCACTGAATCCAACTTAGCTTGAATCTGAGCAATCTGCGATCCATCCATACTCCCAGTCTGATTTCTTCGCTCAAAATCTGCATTCTTGGTGCTATTGCTAGATGCCAAGTTCTCAATAAGCACATAAGCATCGTCAGGATATCTGGTGTTGAAATTTCCATTACTCGCAGCATCCAAGGCCATCTGATACCTCCAATCAATCAAATTTGATAAGCTCAAATGTAATACCCTAAAGTACTAATACCTTTGTCGATTGTAGTATTTAGGGGTCGAATCCACAGAGACTCAAGAATCACACAATAGTTTATATAGGTTCGAATTAAGCTAAGTAAATCAATAAAACAGGAAGCAATAAAGGAATTAAGAGTTGTAAATTCAATGGAGGAAGATAGGTTCAGGGTCTTTCTCAAGAAATCAGAGAATGCAGTTTAACCAATTAGTCAGGGTTCAGATTTAGCGCGGTTCTTGAACTCAAATCACTAAACTATAACTAATCAATTGTCACTGTGAGAATTATCTAAATCTAAATCTCAGAATTCCAAATTTCTTTGCAAATTCTAAAGTCTAAACAAGTATTAAGCTCAAGTTTGATATGTTCACAAAACAACTAAACCAAATCTCTTTGCGAATAGTTATTTTGCTCACCCTAGGTTCTATCAGATTATCAATTGCACTGTCGTGCCTAATTTACTAACCTAAGATCTTAGTTCCAGGTAGCTAATCTAGAATAAGCTTTAAGAACAACATATGGTGAAGAACTAATTCATATTATGAACCCTAACCAATAAATCAACCTAACATTCAAAGAGATCCATTATGAGAGCCGTAAACCTAACAGGATATCTACTCAGAAATGGAGATTGAAACAAACAACATGATTGAATAGATCTCTGAAATAAATAATAAAGATCAGATTAACAAAAGGGTTCGAAATCTTTTCAGACTCGTCTCCATCAGAAAGCTCTTTCACAAAACAAAAGTAAAATCAAGCGTCGTAGCCAAAGTGGCTGAAAAACCTAATTAATACTCCTAAAACACGTTTTGGGCTTTGTTGTAAATAATAAAGTCTTTTGGGCTTGAAAGCAAAATCTCCAATCTCCTTTTCTGCATCGCGACTCGTGTCTGTCTGCAGTCGGCATCGATCGATACCATAAGTGTATTGGTCGATGCCCGGGCTTCGATTCAGGTACCTTAGCTACACGATCTCTGCTTTGCTCCAAAAAGCTTCAGAATGCTCCAATATCTCCAATTGTGCTCCAAACGTGCTAAAACCTGAAAAGACTCTAAAAGACTATGAAAACACTAGAAAGACTCTATAAAAAGGACTTATATCATGGCTAAAAAGGGGTAAAAACCATGATATATCAGTTGTATAAAGAAAATTGAGTCTATGTGTAGCCGGTTCCTTTGGGCAGGTTCGATAGATGGGCCTTTTATGGCCAAAGTCTCTTGGAGCACAGTTTGTGTTCCGAGAAAGTATGGTGGTTTAGGCCTTAGACGTTTTTCTTCTTGGAACACTGCTCTTTGCCTTAGAATAATCTGGCTTATCTTCTCCAAGAGCAAATCTTTGTGGGTGGCTTGGCATAAACTTACTTGGAACGCTATAAGACATAGGGATGAGGAAAAGGATTGGTATAAAATTATATGGTTCAAAGGAGCAACGCCGAAACATGCGTTCTTTATGTGGATTGCTCAGCTAAACAGGCTTCCTACGAAGATGAGACTAGCAGCGTGGGGTTTAAAATCTCAAACTTTTTGTTGACTTTGCGATGGTCTCGATGAAACTAGAGATCACTTGTTTTTTGGGTGTGCGTTTAGCGTGGAGATTTGGCCAGTGCTTATGCGAAGAATTGAAGAATTGGACATCATTACTTGCTTGGGTGAGGTTACGATCTGATGATGTTCCGCCACTACTTCGGAAGTTGGTGGCGCATACAATCTATTGTGTGCTTTCTTGAGTCTCTGTGGATTCGATCCCTAAGTATTACAATCGACAAAGCTTTAGTATTTTTAGGGTATTAATTTGAGCATATCATTGTTTTTACCCGTTTTAGGCCATGATATAAGTCCTTTTATAGAGTATTTCTAGTATTTTGGAGTCTTTTCAAGGTTTAGCACGTTTGGAGCACAATTGGAGAACATGAGCCGTTTTGGGTGAAAATGAGCATATGGAGATGCAGAGTCATGAAGAGACATCAGAAGTTTGGCATTCGTTGAAGAACTTCCCACCGATTGATTGAGCTCAAATTTGGATTCAAGACAGATCAATGGATTAGCTTTCATTTTGAAGTGGTTTGAGGCCATTGCAACAGTGCGATAGAAAGTTATGCCAGTTTTCGTGAAGACAGTCCAGTCTGGCGAGCAGAAGAGTCGACACGCAGGTTTGGTATCGATCGATACTAGTCAGTATCGACTAATACCGACTTCAGGAAGAAGGAAACATGACTTTTTACAAGTTTATAGCTTGAATTTTGTTCCATAAGACTTTAATAATTACTAGAAGCCCAAAACGTGTTTTAGCTTTATAATTAGGTTTTTCAGCCACTTTGGTGGCTATGCTTTATTTTACTTTGATTTTTGAGAGATAGCTTTGTGAGGGAGACAAGTCATAACTCTGTTCATATGAGAGAAGATTTTGAACCCTCTTGTTACTCTTTTCTTACTGTTTATTTTAATGACCTATTCAGTTATGTTGATTGTTTCATTCTCCATGTCTGAGTAGATCCATCATAGGTTTAGGGTTTTCTCATAGGGATTTCTCTGACTGCTGGTAATTGATTAGTTAGGATTCACCATATGAATTAGTTCTTCACGATAGGTTGTTCTCAAAGCTAATTCTAGGTTGACGAATTTGTAACTTAGATCTTAGGTTAATCGATTTGGCACGACTGTGCAATTGAGTAATCTGATAGAACCTAGGGTGAGCAAATTAATTATTCGCAAAGAGATTTGGTTTAGTTGATTTGTGAACATATCAAACTCCGTATTAAGGCTGATTTATTCTTAGGAATTTGCAAAGAGATTTGGGATTCTGAAGTTTAGATTTAGATAAATCTCGCAACGATAGTTGGTTAATTATAACTTAGTGATTTGAGTTCAAGAACCGCGCTAAATCTGAATCCTGACTGATTTGTTAACTACATTCATTGATCTCGTGAGAAATAACCTGAGCCTATATTCTCCAATCGATTTTACACCCTCTTTTATTGTTTATTGGTTTCAATTACATTGCATTCTTCTTTGTTTATATTTTAGTTGTTTAATTCTTGATGGTGGATTAGGTTTATATTATTTATTCCTTTTTCTTTATCTAGTTTATCTAGTCTGTTGGAAATTGATTTTAATATTTCATTCGTGGGAAATTTAAGCTCAAGTTTGATATGTTCACAAAACAACTAAACCAAATCTCTTTGCGAATAGTTATTTTGCTCACCCTAGGTTCTATCAGATTATCAATTGCACTGTCGTGCCTAATTTACTAACCTAAGATCTTAGTTCCAGGTAGCTAATCTAGAATAAGTTTTAAGAACAACATATGGTGAAGAACTAATTCATATTATGAACCCTAACCAATAAATCAACCTAACATTCAAAGAGATCCATTATGAGAGCCGTAAACCTAACAGGATATCTACTCAGAAATGGAGATTGAAACAAACAACATGATTGAATAGATCTCTGAAATAAATAATAAAGATCAGATTAACAAAAGGGTTCGAAATCTTTTCAGACTCGTCTCCATCAGAAAGCTCTTTCACAAAACAAAAGTAAAATCAAGCGTCGTAGCCAAAGTGGCTGAAAAACCTAATTAATACTCCTAAAACACGTTTTGGGCTTTGTTGTAAATAATAAAGTCTTTTGGGCTTGAAAGCAAAATCTCCAATCTCCTTTTCTGCATCGCGACTCGTGTCTGTCTGCAGTCGGCATCGATCGATACCATAAGTGTATTGGTCGATGCCCGGGCTTCGATTCAGGTACCTTAGCTACACGATCTCTGCTTTGCTCCAAAAAGCTTCAGAATGCTCCAATATCTCCAATTGTGCTCCAAACGTGCTAAAACCTGAAAAGACTCTAAAAGACTATGAAAACACTAGAAAGACTCTATAAAAAGGACTTATATCATGGCTAAAAAGGGGTAAAAACCATGATATATCAGTTGTATAAAGAAAATTGAGTCTATGTGTAGCTGGTTCCTTTGGGCAGGTTCGATAGATGGGCCTTTTATGGCCAAAGTCTCTTGGAGCACAGTTTGTGTTCCGAGAAAGGATGGTGGTTTAGGCCTTAGACGTTTTTCTTCTTGGAACACTGCTCTTTGCCTTAGAATAATCTGGCTTATCTTCTCCAAGAGCAAATCTTTGTGGGTGGCTTGGCATAAACTTACTTGGAACGCTATAAGACATAGGGAGGAGGAAAAGGATTGGTATAAAATTATATGGTTCAGAGGAGCAACGCCGAAACATGCGTTCTTTATGTGGATTGCTCAGCTAAACAGGCTTCCTACGAAGATGAGACTAGCAGCGTGGGGTTTAAAATCTCAAACTTTTTGTTGACTTTGCGATGGTCTCGATGAAACTAGAGATCACTTGTTTTTTGGGTGTGCGTTTAGCGTGGAGATTTGGCCAGTGCTTATGCGAAGAATTGAAGAATTGGACATCATTACTTGCTTGGGTGAGGTTACGATCTGATGATGTTCCGCCACTACTTCGGAAGTTGGTGGCGCATACGATCTTCATTTGGATTGAGCGTAATAACAGGTTATTCAATTCTGTGTTGAAAACAACTTCTTAATTCTCAGGGACATTGAGAGGCAAATTCGCAATACGATCACAGCAAGACGGCACCGGAGACAATTCAGAAATTTAATGCTGTTGTGGCTCGAGTGAATGCGGAATTTGTTTCGCACAAAGCTTTTGTTATCATGTTTTTTATTTCTTTTTGCCATGGTAACAAATATCAGAGTTAAGCTCATTTGTAAAACTCTTCTTTCATTTATATGAATAATTACAGTTTCGCAAAAAAAAAAAAAACAATCTAGGCTCTGATAGCCGGTTAAGTCATATTGGTAGCGAACAAAATATTTCGGTGCCAAAGGTGCCCTCCTCAGCTCCTGTTGTTTATGAGAAGATTTTGTGTTATCATTTTGTTTTTGATCGTGCCTCTGGGGTTACAAATTTTGGTTTTGATCGTTGTAGAGATATTGAGATCAATTTCCAAACTAAAATGTTAATATTCTTGTGTGATAATTATTTGATATGTTCTTCTGTTACAAATTCTTTTCTTCTATTTTTAATTTTGTTTGTGCTTTAGATTACGTAGCTCTGTTTTAGGTTGTATTAATGCTATAATGTACGATATAACCTCTGTTACACACTTACACTTGTTGCAACCTTTTGTTCTTCTTCTTTACTTGCGTGGTAAGCTTTCTTGCCTATATCAAGGGTAATGCTTTTCTTGAGCCACTTAGGCGACTAGCCGAGAATCCAGCTTTAACTCTAGAGATACAAATAATTTACTGTTTCCATGGTTGTGATTTTTCCTTTAGTATTGTCTACTAACTTTCTATAAACCATTAATCTATATGTTTAGTTCATCTTACGGCCTAAAAGTTACTGATTGATTGTCCATTTTGTGTGTTGAAGATGGTGCAATTTCATCTGACAAAGGAATTGAGTGGAGGCGATGAGATATCACAGGATGGGAAACAAAGATGCGAAGACAGTGATCTCAAGGACAGGTTGCTTCGCAAACTAGGAAGCCGTTTTAGTTCTTTAAAGCTAGATTTTTCAAAGAAGAAGAAGAAAGGAAAGCTACAGAGAGAAGCAAGAAAAGCTCTACTCCATTGGTGGAATGTTCACTAAAATTTTACAAGTGGCCTTACCTTACTATAAGCCAAAAACACATTTTATGTTCATCGAGCTAACCATAATTACGATAATAGGAGTTAATCGTTAACGTCGTCGTCGTCTCTACTATCTAACGTTTTTATTGAAGCCTCCGCTACGAACACCACCTCCACTTCAAACATTAGACATTCTTAGTGAGGTATCACCTCGGTTCCTTTCTCCTTTAACTCAGGAGTGTTCCTCTGCTTTCTCGTCTTCATGTTCCTGCAGTTTTTGAAGAAAAACAGAGTATTAATCAAAGTTTGTTCATCTTGTATAACTTCGTGGTAAAGTGTATGTGTTTCTCTATCTACATGTCTCTATAGATAAGCTTTTTTTTTGTTTTTAAAGTGGTTTTAGTTTAGTGACTTTTCTGAGTCCACAATAAGATTTTACGTTTTGTTACTCGAGAGTTGGTTCCCATTGGTTAATGTTTTGTAAATTTGGGTGCATGACATTCTTTGAAATGGGGTTTTTTTTTTCTCTATGTACTGACAGTTTGGTAGTGAAGAGTCTTCAACGTGGAATGAACTTGATGACAAGTTTACTTGGGTAATTAAGATTTTTTTCTCTTTGAAACCTGAAAGCTCTATTTTGATCAGTTCGTGAACGCTTGGTGATTCTTTTATTCGTGTTTCCTATAGGCCTCTTCTTGCTTTTCCAAGTAACACTATCGATGGAATAACAATATCAATATGGGTTACTTGTTGTATAACGTTGTATTTCCGGGATCGTAACGTATAATGAACTTGGATAATGATTGAATCGTACTCAAGAGCACTTTCCTTAAAAAGTATTTCGATCATTCTCAAGCCTTGGGTTACACGAAATCCCTTCTAGGCTACGACAATCAAAGTTATCTCTTGTTATAGGCTAAGATCGGAGAGAAACAAATAGAGATTTTGTGTTTTGTTTTTGTGTTTTCACCCAAGATTTTATCAATCTTTGGTCTCGTGAATCTGTTTTCTTCCTCTCGTTATCACTACAAGAAAACTGGTCTTTTACAACGGACATAATCGATGTAAAACAGGCTTTGGGACGATTTAGCGACGATTGTCAATACGTCGTAAATAGTTCGTCGTTAATCCCAAAACGTCGTAACATCGTTGTAACTGTTGGGATGTTTACAAATCGTCGTTAAATCGTCGTTAAACATTCGTCTTAAAATCGTCGTAATATTACGACTATTTTACGACGTTTATACCAATGAGGTGTTACGACGATCATACGACGGTTTGTGTTACGACGATTTGTGTTACGACGATTATACCAATGAGGTGTTACGACGATCATACGATGGTATGTGTTACGACGATTTGTGTCACGACGATTACGATGGATGAGTTACGACGATTTTACGACGGATAAAGTACGACGAGTTTACGACAACTGGTGTTACGACGGATGGTTTACGACGAATTTACGACGGTTTATCGAATTAGCATATTTAATAATTTAATTAATAAATATAATTTAAATTATTAATATTAAAATTCAAATTAAAATAAATAATTATAAAATACAAATTAAAGTTTCAATTACAAATTACAAAATCCTAATTAATACCAAAATGTCCAAAAAGCTATTCGTCGGTTCGCTGCAACAATTCGTCTCGCTGTGCAGCGAGCGGATCCACATCCTGATCTGCATCCCTCGGTCCCGATGTCGATGCTTGCTGCACTCTCAGGGCCTTCGCCAATGCGGGATTATCCACCGCAAGAAGCTCGAACAGAGAATCGTATCCTTGGATTGTCTTATCTAATCCAAGGATCTTCTGTTCGGATTCCGCTTGCTTCGCCCGTAAAGTGTTGATCTCGGTATGGGCGGTGTTCAACTCGTTCCTCAACCCAAGCGGATCGTCGTTCGGATGATGTGCGGAAGACGAGGCAACAAAATTACCTCGAATCGATCCCATCCCTAAAACTCTGCCCTTCTTCTTCGGGGCTACCTAAAAAAATTGTTAAAATTAATAAATTAAATACGAAATAATTACGTAAAAATATAATATGATTATTATTACCTCTTCAAATATCTCGTCCATCTGGGCTGTGGTCAAAGCCGCGTTGGACTGAACCGAGCTACCTCTAGGTGATAGCTGCTGAGAGAGTTGAGTTTGACGCTCCTCAATCCGTGCTTGGGCGGTATTGTAGAGCCGCTCCGCTCGAGGATCCACAAAAGAACTGTCTTTATTTTTGTGAGTTTCCTCAAAAACTCTAGTCATCGGAGGAAGTTCGCCTCCGTTTGCCTAAACAAATGACATTCGGAAAAAAAACGGTTAAAAAACAGGGTTAGATATCAAGGAGGTTGACAAAAAAAAACATTTAATTTAATTAATTACAAACTAAGAAAAATCAATATTAGAAAAAATCATACCATTTGAAGACGCCTTCCCGCAAATGACGTCTGACTTGAAGTATGTGGCAACACCGCCGAACGACCTTCTGGACCGACAGTGTTCCGAGAAGCCGAACACTTAGCAGCCACTTGCTGCGAATGCGGATCCATCCAGTATGTCTTCAAGCCGTTCCAGACTTCGGAAGACATGTACGGGGGCTTCGCCGCATTGCCCTCAACCTCCCACTTCCGCTTCCAATCGGAGACGGTATTGTTAAGCCGCAATTTTCCCTTCGCCTTAAACTCCGTCTTCACCGTCTCGTTGATCTCAACATCCCAGTGCCATTTTTCTATAAAACAAGAAAATAATTAGAAACGATTAAATAATACTAAATAATTAAATAAATAAAAAAGTAAAATGACTATTACCGCGAAACATTTGAACCACATATAACGACGTCGCCCGGAACGGCAGACCAATTGTGGTGAGGCTCCTCGAAGTAGGCTTTGATGGTGTTAGACACACTCCGCCCGACTTTGTTGTCCTCCTTAAACCTGAAATATAAAAATGTAATTATAAGTAAAAACAAAATATTACTGAAAAAAACAAAAATTAGCTTACATACCAAAAATTATTAGGCGGCCTGAGCGGATCTAATCAGGGTAAACGATCATGACCCGGCGAATGCAAAATGTCCTCGGCCGTCAATCCCGCATATAGCAAAGCGTGTCGAGGTGCAGGTGCAGCTGGCGGAGACCGGAACCACAGACGCTGTGGCAGACGATGATGGGGCATCCGAATTAACACTCGGTCCCGAAGCGCCACCCATAAACGCGGAATAGTGAGTCCTACGTGGCCCCATATCTAAAAAAAAATAAATGACTATCAAAAATATAATTCAATATAATTTCAATCCTATCTAATTCAAATCCTATCTAATTCAAATCATATCTAATAATTCCATTCCTAAATAATATTAACAATCATAAATACTTATCTAAATTATTTATAAATCAAAAAAACAAAACAAAAATTACCTTAGAGAGAGAAAGTTCTGATTTTAGAGAGAGAAGGAGATTGTGAGTGGTGAGGGAAAAATCTAGGCTTCCGTATATATAGATTTTATTGCCATCGTAATTTGGATGGTATTTTACGACGGATCCGTCGTAAAATCGTCGTAACCAATGAAACTAATCAGAATAATTTTACCAACGCGGGAAATTTTCATTTCACGCGGCAACATTAATTCCCGGATCCGTCGTAAACTCGTCGTAAGATACCAACGCCATTACGACGGATCCGTCGTAACATCTTCGTAATATTAGAAATATAAACCCTAAACCCTAAAACACATAACCATCTTTTATTACCGAAATACATTTGTACATCATAAACTTTTCAATGTACACAATACAATCAATAATGACGATTGAATATGACAAATATCAAATTTCCTTATATCTTCTTACTTCTCTATAACATTCGTTGTATAAGTTTCTTCGTAACATGCATGAAGTATAAATTTTTAATAATTTTTGTATTCTGTCAAACAACGAATCGAGAACTTATGTAAAACAATATAACTGATGATATACCAAACATTTACAACCTATACTCAACCTTAAAACCCTAAATCCTAAACCATAAACCCTAAACTCTACATATTAGTCGTAATGTCATCGTAAAACAATCCGTCGTAATTTACAAATCGTCGTAAATGCGTCGTAATTGACAAATCGTTGTAAATTCGTCGTAGTTTTACGACGATTTACGACTTAAATAGTGACATCGGTATCACGACGATTTCATGTAGACTCTGAGAGTTTGGTAAAACACGGTTTCTTATAGGTCACCTAATTATTTACATCAAATATTGTCGACGTAATTTCATCGTATATGCGATGTAAAATCGTTGTAATTCTATTTGATGTAAAACCGTTGTAAATTTTCGTTGCAAATCCGTTGGTAATTTCTAGAAAATTTCTATAAATACCTTCCACACATTCAATGGTAACTAAAAAATAAAAAATACACACTAAATATATACATACCTACGTTTCCTTGGGTTCTTATGCTGATCATTGTGTTCCCAGTTCTTGATGATCTTGCTAACAAAAAATCATGTGGGATCTTGTTTTCACGTAAAGACAGTCTTCATAACTACCATAGGTGAATGATTCATAGAATTGGACATCTATGTAAATCATAATATAAGGATGTCCAATTCTATGTATCTTTCACTTATGGTGGTTGGTCTTTATGAATGTAGAAAACTAGACCCCCAGAGTTCTTTGTTGGCCAGATCATTAGAAGTGGGAATACAACGGTCTGCTCCTTAACCCAAGACGACATTACGATGATATTCGTCGTAATATCGATGTAAAGTTACATCGATATTACGACGATTTATATTGTCGTCGTAAAATGGTCGTAATTGACAAATCGTCGTAAATTCGTCGTAATTGACAAATCGTCGTAAATTCGTCGTAAAATATCACAGTTATCCACCAGATATGGAACGTGTAATCGGAGCGATAAATGATATTTGGGCACGTTCTGGACCCATGATCTTTGTTCACGCTATTGGTCCGGGAACATAGTTGAATGCACATTCGTTTAATTTCTTACCCAAAAAATAGCAGCAAATATCTTTGTTGTATAGATGAATGCACATTCGTTTAATTATGCATTTATTTAACTTTGAATGGAAATAGTACAAAAGCAATAAATGATTATCTTATCATAAATATAGGAAAATAGAGTTTATCCTCGCCTTGAAGCCCCAAAAAAGAAAAAAGATTATCCTGCAATCAAAATACACACAGTCCCAAGACTGGTTTTCCAATTTTCTAAAATAAGCTAAAATTCAAATAATCTAGAGACTCGCGTAGTCGCGTCGGTATGATTCCACACGCCTTTTCCCCTTCCCTAATCCCTATCCACTTCCACACATCTCTCTCTCTCTCTCTCTCTCTCTCTCTCTCACATCTCTTTGTATGTAAATCGTGTTTGTTGAACTGATCGGAAATGGCGACTCCATCACTGTTCTCTCCGGCAAGCGCACACTTCTTACCGAGATAAATCTCCGGTAAAGTTATATTATACAAATTAAAATAAGAGCAATTACCTATATAAATCAATCAGAATCATCATCTCCGCTCGGTTCATCATCTTCATTGGGTTCATCATCTTCAGGTTGCGAATCATCGTCACTATCATCAAACTCATCGGAATCGCCTTCTTCTTATGTGTCGTCAGGTAGATATTCAAGTTCCCTGTGGCGGGGATCAATTAAAAGAATGTTCTCCGTAATCTTTGGTTCTATAATGTCATAGCAAGAATCTTGTTGCATTGGAAGATCGTCAACACCAACAATTTTACCCCTTGGAGCAATTTTAATTACCGATAACCATGTGGGCCCAGTGGTTCGAACTCGCGGATATGGCACGAACGTTACTTGTTCTACTTGTGATGCTAGGATAAATGGTTCAAACTTGTTGTATCGCCGTGCTTTGTTGACGTCTACCACACCAAATATGTTTATTCGAACCCCTCGACTGACTGTTGGATCGAACCAATCACATTTGAAGATAACGCATTTCATACTAACCAAGCCGGGGTACTCCACTTCGATTATTTCCTGCAACACCCCATAAAAATCTATTTCACCCCTAACACAAACTCCGTAGTTGGTAGTTGCCCACCGAACGCCGTATTTGTATGTATGAAACACATAACCACGGGTGAAATACATGGGTGCAGTCGTTATCTTCCCGAGGGGGCCTAGTAGTAACTCATGAAACCATATTGGATATTCGGCGTCAACATGATCCACCTATGAAATTTGGGAATGTTAGATCGAGCATCAATATATATACTTAATGAAAATTTTTATTACGTAAACTTACTTGCGTCTTCAACCACTTAGCAAAGTGACGATCTTTACGATCATTTATTTCATCATCTGAAACGCCTTCAATGCATTCTCGTACCTGACTAACAAATAAACTGCAAAATACATATATATACATTGAAATTAACACCTTTATCTATATATATAATAAATTAGGAATGGCTAATTAAATTGTCACGTTACCTCTCCAAAGGTTCCACTTCCTCGCAATTTAGGAGGATGTACGTATGTGCGATGTGCCTGTCATTCTCGTTAGACCACCAAACTTCCTTCACTTTTCCAAAAAGATGACCGATTGGTGAGAAGATGTCTGGGACAGCCTCTACTGCATAAGTTCTTCCCACACCACCATCATCATATCGTCGGGGTTTCCGTTTGCGTGTGCGAACTTTCGTAGCGAAATAGTATGAAGTGAAGTGTGAAGTTTCTTCGGTCAAACTTCCTGCAACAATTGATCCTTCAACCCTTGCTAGATTTTTAGCCTTTCCCTTTAAATGTTTCATGAACCGCTCGAATGGGTACATCCACTTAAACTGAATAGGCCCGCCTAGTTCTGCTTCGTGAGGGAGATGAATGGGAAGATGTTCGATGACATCAAAAAATGCCGGCGGGAATATCTTCTCCAGATTGCACAACAATATTGGAATATTAGCATCTAACTGTGCAATTACATCTTCTGACAACGTCCGTATACTAAGATCCTGGAAAAACCCTCTGATGCCTGCAACACCCAACAATTATATAGTGCAATATTTGAACAAATTATAAGTGATTTGATGATGTCTCTTACCTCCAATTGCTTCATGAACATTTCCTTGAAAGAGTTTGGCAAATGAGAAAGGAAGTAATTGTTGCATAAAAATGTGGCAGTCATGACTCTTCATCCCTGAAAACTTTTGTCCTTTCTCAACAGATTTAGCCAGATTGGATACATACCCATCAGCAAAATTTCACATCAGATGAAACCCAATTGAACAACGCTGCCTTTTGTTCGGCACCCAACCGAAATATAGGAACTGGTGATTTCCCATTGCTCATAATATGCAACTCATTTATGTTGCAAATATCAGACAAGTCCAACCTTGACTTTCCGCTGTCTTTGGTTCTTCCTTTCACGTTTAACACCGTATGCATGATGTTATCAAAAACGTTTTTCTCAATATGCATGACATCAAGATTGTGTTGCAGCAGCTGATCTTTCTAGTATGGAAGTTCACAAAAATTTGTTTCCTGTGCCAATTGTGATTCTCCCCGTATCCATCAGGCATATTAGCTGGAGTGTGCCAATTTCCCCCACGATTTACAGTTTCTAGTCCCCAAAATGATCTATTTGCGCTTCTAGATCTTCCCCTGATAGATACACTGGTGGGGGGACACGCACGATTTTTTTCTTCCTAAACAATCACTTGCTTCTCCGATATGGATGGTTGATTGGTAGAAACCGATGGTGACAATCAAACCAGCATGTTTTTCGACCATGTTTCAGCTGAAACGCATCTGTCCGATCAAGGCAATACAGACAAGATAACCTCCCACGCGTCGTCCAACCTGATAGCATCCCGTATGCAGGGAAGTCGCTTATTGTCCACATAAGCACAGCACGCATCGTAAAAATTTTCTTCCTCGAACAGTCGTATGTACGAACTCCTGTAGACCACAACTGTTTCAACTCATGTATGAGAGGCTGCAAAAATACATCAAGGGAACACTTCGGATACTTCGGACCAGATACTAATATACTCAAGAATAAAAATTCTCTTTGAATGCACATATCTAGAGGAAGGTTGTATGGCGTTAGGATTACTGGCCATAAAGAATATTGCCTACCAGACATACCGAATGGACTAAATCCATCTGTGCAGAGGCCAAGATACACATTTCGCTTAAATTTAGCAAATTCCGGGTGTATCGTGTTAAAGTGTTTCCAAGCTTTTGCATCTGACGGGTGTGTCACTTCTCCTTCTCTCTGCGAATGTTCAGCATGCCACCTCATCGACCCAGCTGTCCTTTTAGATTGATACAATCGTTTCAACCTATCAATTATAGGAAGATACCACATCCGTTGGTACAGTATCTTACTACGCCCAGAAGTTTGTGTTCTGAATCTCGGCTTTTGGCAAAATCGACATTCATGCAGCTTATCATTATCTTTCCAAAACAGCATACAATTGTCAACACATACATCTATCATCTCAGAAGGCAACCCAAGACTAAACACCAACTTCTGTATCTCATAGTATGTTTCGGCAGCCAAATTATCATCTGGCAAATGCTCTTTAATAAGATCAGCCCAATCATCCATGCAAAGCTCAGCTAAGTTATTATCAGTTTTAATTGTCATCATCCTAGATGCAAACGACAATTTAGACTGACATTCTCTACATCCATCGTAGAGTGGCTGATTTGCAACGGCTAGCATATCATAAAACCGCTTCGCATCTACATTGGGTTCCTCAACACTATTATCAACATTTGTTTCATGAAATTCATCATTGACCATTTCATGCATCCTATCATGATCTTGACCCTGCTGATCAAATTGATTTTCATGACCATGATGATAACTACTACCCTGATCAAAATCTACATGACCTTGATAATTACTACTACAATCAGCTTGATCAGTAGTACTCCTTTCAAAACGTCTCCATGTTGATACCAAACATAATATTGCGGCATAAACCCTCTATTTAGTAAATATTTCCACACCGTCTCAATAAAAATATATCTCGTATTCCTGCATTTACGACAATGACAGAACATCTTACCGCTTTCGAGGGTTGTTTGCATATTTCCGGCCTGATACATGAATATTTCAAGCCCCTTTTGGAATTCTTTCGTCAACGATCCCTCCGAATCCTTTTGCGTATACATCCATCTTCGTAGTTCGTATATGGACATTTTATAAAAATAGTTTTTGAAGTGTTTTTTTATAAGAGATTTTTTTTTATATAACTTTTGTTCAAAGTACGCTAGTATTTATAAAAAAATTTAGGATTTACCAACGGATTTGCATCAAAAGTTTACATTAAATTGACATCCAAATAAAATTTACAACGATTTTAAATCGCATATACGACGGATTTATGAAGAATATATTAGATGTAAATAATTAGGTAACCTTGCTTAAAAACGTGCTCACCGACCTAGACACAATCGACGTAAACTCGTCGTAATTTACATCGAATATATGTCGTCGTAATATCGATGTACAATTACATCGATATTACGGCGATATAAAAATCATTGTAATATCGTCGTAATTGTGATGTACAGTTACGACGATATTACGACGACCAATATTTACGACGAAATTACTTCGAATTTAAAATGAGTCGTAATGTCGTCGTAAACTCGATGTAAATTTACGACGCCTAATATTCGATGAAAAATTTCGTTGGTATTCGTCCGTTTTCTTGTAGTGTATATTCTACTTTTTGAGGCAAAGGAACAGAGTATTTATAAAATCCAATGGTTGTCACGTACGTTTGCAACTTTACGTGTAACACTGTAACCGTAATTAACCATAAACCAATAGTTACAATGTTTCATAATATAACCGTTGATACACTTAAAACTCCAACATTCCTCCCCCATTTAAGTGTACTCTTTTGATTTACGAAATCAACAACACAAAAACCAAACTCATGCATAAATATAAATGTCTTAAGGATTGAATTTACATATTAGTGATATTACACATTCCAAATGCCCGAGAATCAGGATGTCCTACGGATTGAATCCTTTCAACTCATTTGGGTACATGAAGATAATACACCCACGAATGTACACACTACTCTAAGTGTTTATCCTTGACACTATTATAAGCCATGTGTCCTTATCCTTTCATGAGCATATACAAAGCTAAGTCCAAGCTTCTTGAAGTGGCTACACTTCACACCCATATAGGTAGATACTTTTCATCTTTCACCTGCAAAATGCAATTTTCAAAAGATCTATTAAAACGAAAACTTTAACCTAACCCTCTCTTGCAGGTCTAAGCACTTACTTTGGGATGATATAAACAAGTGTTTCAATCTCTAAGTGTGGGCTTTCCACATTGAATTCAGCCTCTAATGTCGTATTAGAGGGGAATTGGGTATCCCACCCTTAAAGATTTAATTAGACTTTAATCTCATCCCTTTAGCCGACTTGGTCTCCAAGTCCCTAGCTAGTCCTTTTGTCAAGTGATCTACTTGATTTTGTTGAGACCGAACAAACTCTATGATAATCACCCCATGAGTGATCAACTCACGTACCGCGCTATGTCTAACGCCCAGATGTCGCGACTTACCATTATACATTTGGCTATAAGCCTTAGCCAAAGTAGCTTGACTATCACAATGGATAGAAATCGGTGATACCGGTTTCGGCCACAATGGAATCTCGGAGACTAAGTTTCTTAACCACTACGCCTCTCTCCCCGCAGCCGCTAACGCTACAAATCCTGATTCCATAGTCGAACTTGTAATACAAGTTTATTTCTTAGATGCCCATGAAATGGCACCTCCCCCAAGAAAGAACACCCAACCACTTGTAGAAGAATGATCATCCACGTTGGTGATCCAACTTGCATATGAATATCCTTCTAAGACTGAAAAAAATCTGACATATGACAAACCATAATTTATTGTTCCTTTCAAGTACTTGAGCACCCGCCTTATAGCTTGCCAATGATGAGTGCTAGGATTAATAGTGTATATACTCAACCTTCCTACCGCATAAGCTATATCTGGTCTAGTGCTCGTCATGGCATACATTAAGCAACCAATTACTCGTGAGTACTCGAGTTGTGATATTGCTTGTCCCATATTAGGCATAAGCTTCACACTCGCGTCCATGGGAGTATTCACGGGAGAGCAATTCTCATAATTGAATTTTTTAAGCACTTTTTCAATGTAATGTGATTGTGTTAAAGATAGTTCTTTGTTCTCACGCTTGATTCGAATTACAACAATCACGTCCGCCTCCCCCATGTCTTTCCTGGCAAAATTTGATGACAAAAACTCTTTTGTAAGTTCTACTTGTCTAAGGTTTGTGCCAAAGATCAATATGTCAACAACATATAAACAAATGATCACTCCGTTACCAGAATTATCAAATTTACTATATAAACACTTGTCCGACTGATTTAATTTGAATCCATTTGATACGACGCTTCATCAAACCTTTGATGCCATTGCTTAGGTGTTTGCTTTAGCCCATACAATGACTTTATCAACTTACAGACCTTATGCTCTTGATCAAGCATAATAAACCCTTCGGGTTGTTTCATATATACCTCTTCTTCTAAGACACCGTTCAAGAACGCAGTCTTAACATCAATTTTGTGGATCACAAGATTATGAATGGCCGCTAAACCAATTAATAATCTAATAGAAGAGATTCTAACAACAAGAGCATACGTATCGAAATAGTCAATGCCTTCCCTTTGTCTAAAGCCTTGAATAACCAATCGAGCCTTAAACTTGTCGATCGTTCTATCGACTTTCATCTTCTTCTTGAAGATCCACTTGCAGCCTAAAGGCTTGCAACCAAGTGGGAGATTCGTTAAGACCCAAGTATTATTTTCTACAATAGAGTCCATCTCATCATTTAGGGAGAGTTACTTAAATAGCACGAAAATTAGGTAAAATGACTACACTAGTACAACAAAAAAATTTATTACTGAAGTGTTTTCCATACCCAGAATTTCCTTCTAAGCATTTGATAACAAAAACGTAATTACAGGAATGTCATTACTTTTTTTCCACATCAGCGAAAAAACAGGCATGCCACCTACGTGGCACAAAAACTGCCTACGTGTATTATGAAAGTCTGCCGCAGAAATTTCTCGTTGTAGTGACGGCAGACTTACAGGACGAGCGGCTGATTTAAAATAACGGCCGACTTCTTAGTTGGTCGGCTGATTTATATTCATAAGTCAGCTAGAGGTCACGGCAGACTTATATGAACCTCGGCCGACTTATAATTATCAGCTGACTTAGGAGTACACGACGCGACTGATTTTTATTCTGACGACCGATTTATGAAAATTTTGGCTGACTTATTGCTATGACATGGCCGACTTATTGTCGCTAGCCTGATTTATCGTTAATCCGGCTGACTTATGTGGCCGATTTATTTTGCAACGGCATACTTATGCAGGTTAATTGTGGCTGACTTATTGTAAATCAGCCGTAATAAGACCGATTTACTTAAAAGTCGGCCTAATTACGGCTGACTAATTAGCGAAAGATTAATTACTATAAAAGTATGCTATTGACGACTGACTTATATGATGTAGCGGCTGACTAATTTTTTCCACCTGATTTTTGTGTTTTAATGGCTGATTTCATAAACTTTTTTAATTACTTAAATAGTCTTTTAGTGTCGACTGACTTATAGTTTTGTTTAATGGCTGATTTTATATGGTTGATTTATGTGTTCGTTTGATGGCATGTTTCCATGTCAGCAAAATAAAGATTACATCATCTCTAAATACATTATTAGGTTTAGCCGCCGTCCGCCGTTTTCTTCGTCGTCGTTCTTAATCTTTTCCCTTCTTCATCATTCTACATTTTTCTCGAGCTTTATACCAAATCTAAATTTTCAGAGAGGATGGATTCGATAATAATTGTTTGCGGTACATGGGTTCTCAAAAATCGATATGTATTCAACGCCGACAAGAGAGGGTGTAGAGTTCTAAAAGTTAACGAAGAGACAATCTACAACAATCTTGTGGAGATAATAATGGTGGATTATGGGTTGGAGTCGCGAAGCTGTAAGATTCAGCTGAGCTACATGTTCTCCAACAAGTGTTTGGTCTAGTTCGTAAATTAGCTATAACAGTGTTTGCTCTGGTTCGTAAATTAGCCATAACGGTGTTTGCAATGCTTAATAAATCAGCCAAACCTCAAATCCGGCAGTTGTAAATCAGCCAAATCTCAAATCTGTGTGTTTCTAATTTTAATAAATTTATTTAATTTGATAGGTTCTATTTATAACTTTATTTCAATGTTAAGTAATTTAAGTCTTACATCAAAACAATGGGTTATATTTGTAAGCTTTACATATTTTGTAGGTTTACCCATAATATGTTCATCTCAAACCCTAAACCCCATACAATATACAATATTATCCTTACCATGTATTTATAAGAATTTCCATATATAAGCCCATAATATCATTCGTCCCTTTAGATTACTAAATTATAAACATGTCATATATGTATTACCCTAAAAGTTTGGGGTGTTTGGATCGTAGGCCTAAACAAGGTCCAGTTTGACCTTGGGATCGTACTTATAAAAAAGCCATGGACGACACATGACAATACATAATTCGTCTACATAGAAAGGATCGTATTTATCCCCAACAAGTATTTGGAGAGAATGATTCAATTAAGCGAATTTTTTTGTATTATTTAATATTTATATTTATGATGTTTTAAAATTAAAAATCAATTTTTGTTTATTTTATAGTTATGCCTTCAGAGTTTTAAATTAGTTTAATTCAAACTAAAATGGTTTTAATATGCAATTAATATAATTTGTAAAAATATATCATGGATAAAATTATTCTTCTACATATATATATTTACGCACATTGATATTCCCTTTTTGAATAAGTCTATTAAACTTTTCTTTAATATATATTTAATTAAAAAGTTGACCTCTTTTAAAAATACTTAAAAGTTACTCTTTTGCGACTATGTAGTATAAAAGTTTCAATGAAAAAACATATAGTATAAAGCACGAATTTGAGAAGAAAAGAGAAACATGAACATCGATTAGTGATTTCCTTTTTTTTCTTTTTTTTCTTTTTTTTTCTTTTTTTACCTTTCTCCCATCTTTAACACTTTCTGTAGCGTTTAATAACGTACATGAATAATGTTACTTTAAATCAGTCATAATGGTGGTTGGTATGGTTCGTAAATCAGCCATAACGGTATTTGCAATGCATAATAAATCAGCCATAATGGTGTTTGCAATGCTTAATAAATCAGCCAAACCTCAAATCCGGCAGTTGTAAATCAGTTAAACCTCAAATCTGTGTGTTTGTATTTAAAAAACAAAATTAATTTGATAGGTTCTATTAATATTTTTATTTCAATGTTAAGTAATTTTATGTCTTACATCAAAATAATATGTTATATTTGTAAGTTTTACACATTTTGTACGTTTATTCTTATCAAGTTCATCTCAAACCCTAAACCCCATACAATATACAATATATTCTTTACCATGTATTTATAAAGATTTCCATAAATAAGCCCATAATATCATTCTTTTCTTTAAATTACTAAGTTATAAACATGTCATATCTATATTACCTTAAACCCTAAATATAGTAACAACATAATCCTTACCATATCTTATCTATATGTCTAACTAGATTAGTTACATGTTTTGTAGTATCAATGTTATCATAGATCACAAAAAAAATCAATGTACAGTCTTAATCCCCTAAATCCTAACCCTAAAACCCCCTAATCCCCTAAATAAATATAAAAGTCTTAATCCCCTAAATTCAAAAATACTTGTGTGATAAGTCGGCCATAATAGCTTACAATTCGGCCATGAAGTTTTTTGAATGTGTTGGATACCAAAAAGTTGAAAAAAATTGAATTTTCAAACAGACGTCAAAAAAAAAATTGGATTTTCAAACGATTTGAATTAGAATTCAAAATGGGCGTGAATATCGACGAAATTTAATTCAATAGTTTTGTGTGTGGATATCGACGAATTTGAAGTTTCCCACCTACACTTTTTGTAATCTCGAGACACCACGTGAATCCCTACGTTCCTCTCGTAAATCGGCCATTACGTTGATTGGTCTGGTTATTAAGTGGGAGAACGGCCAATTCCTACCCAGACTATTCCAAATGGTGCAGATTCGTACCAGACAAATTCAAGTGTCCAATTTCATACCCAGACTCTGCAAAATTTGAATATTCATACCTGAACTTTTTTTTTTTTGGCGAAAACCAACATTGACCAACACCCGTTAGTCAACATCGTTAACGGTGAGAACTCACATGCCACGTAAGCTGCCCCGTTGTCACGGATTGACAAAATGACGTTGTTTTGTTTCAACATTTGTTTGAAAAAATATGATCGAAACATCGTCGTTTTGTTATAGAGCATAGGAAATGTCGTCGGATTAGTTTCCTCGCTTCTGACCTCAGCTCTGACCTGAGTATGGAGTTGCCAAACACTGCATTTTTCTCCTTCATCACTTTCAACATGTTCTTCTCAACTAGTTTGTACCGTCAATTTCCAAAATTGAACCAAAAAAATCAGATGAATCAAGTGCAAATCCAATTTCAGAGATCGTTAAAATATGCTATTTACCTCTCAACAGATCATCTGTCAATAAATTTCCTGCGAGTAGCAGCAGAGACCCATAAACTCCACGAATTTCTATTCAGAGAAACTTCGTGAGGTGCGATTCTTCTGTAAACCAAATCTCCAGCGAGCTCCACCGCCATCACATGGCTCTCGTCCTAAACGGGAAGAAAACTACCACCATCCGGTTTAGTCATGTTGCTACCGCCATAATCAAAATGCGAAGAGACACGTCGCTCGCCGTGATTTTGCAAAAAAAACCCCCAACGAAACCCAGAGCGACAAAAAAAAACTGAGGATCCGTTGACGGAAAAAACCCAGACGAATAGAACGAGATCAGTGACGGAAAAAAACAGAGGATTCGTTAATACCATGACGACTCTGATCGATTTAAGTTGCTCCGGCGATCACAGAGGGAGAATCTATGAATCGATTTCGTAGTAAGATCCGACTCTAATGTGCGCGACTGCAACTGTAAAAAAAAATCAGAAGAAAACGGGAGTTGGAAGAAAAAGCAAGAAATATCAAAAACGAGAAACAATCGCTTCAGTTTTACCATTCACATGCGGTGCCAGCGAAGATTTTTTCCCGGCGGAGATTTCTCTGATCAGATTCCTTTTCACGAACATCATTTCCTATGCTCTAAAACAAAACGATGACGTTTTGAGCAGATTTCTTCAAAAATTTTAAAAACGGCTTCATTTTGTCAATCCGTGACAACGGGGCATCTTACGTGATATGGGAGTTCTCACCGTTAACGGTATTACGGGTTTGACTAACGGGGTGTTGGTCAATGTATTGGTCCCCAGAAACAGTGCCAAAAACTTGATACACAGAGTTTTAATCCCTGAAATATTTCTACAAGTGCACAGCAAACGCAGTAGTACTTAGGGGTCGAATCCACTAGAGACCAAAAAATCACACTACGAGTTTATGAGAATCGAGTTAAGGTAAGATGAAAAATATGAGGTTTTGTTTTAGGGATGTGAATAGTGACGAAAATAACAAATAAATAACTTAAAGCAAGTAAATAAAGATGTAAAATCAGTAGAGGAAGGTGCTAGGCATCGGATAATTCGTAGAGTATCGTGGATCAATTTAATCGGATAATTTAGACATGGAATTCAATAAATATGTTCTGAACTCGAATCACGAATGAATAATTAACCTACTTCCGCAGCGCCAATTACTATGTTTAGACAACTTAATTTACTCAACTTCCGCTGGTAATTAAGTAGTTAAACATGCATAAATAGTTCAAGTTCGATATGTTCACAAAGACTAATAACTCAACTCCCGTCGGTTATCACGCTTTGCTCATCTAAATCAATTCAGATAATTTAACAACACTTTTTGTGCGTAAATAGCTATGAGCAGTAGCTAGATGGTCAATCAAGCAATAAGCATTAAGCATAAATTTAGATGAAGAACTTTAAAGATTATCCCAATTCTAACAACCTAACGATCAATCCATGAACTCATTGAATATCGACAACCTAGCGAGAGAACTACTCACACATGACCAGAGATGAAACACATAGAGATATAAAGCAATTCATAATCATAAACTTCAAATAAAAGCAAGAGGGTTTAGAAATCTTCTCTATATCGAGATACAAAGGCGAGATCTTCTCTCGGGAAACTCTTAGAATCCAAATCAATGAAAAACTTGTAAAAACTATGAACAAATCGTGGTTTTGTTTATTTTTGGGTGGCTCCCTGGTTTGTGAGGCTAAAAACAAGTACAAATAGCCTAAAAGTCGACCTAGGGTTTCATTAAATCGAAAATAGAAGTTTTGGGTCACATGGGTCTTTTGGGCCGAGCTAAGGCCCAATTCAGACGCGTCTCCAGTAAAATCGGTGTATCTTCCTGACGACTGCTCTAAATGACTTGAAAACAATTGAATATGAAATATGACTAATAAGGCTATCTTTCCACAAAATTTCATCTCAATCCATCAAAGGGAAGGCATCCAAAGAAGGGGAAACTTCTGATGAATATGTGATGTCCAATTGGAGAAATCCGTCTTTCTTGAGCTTTAGGTGCTTGGCTGATCTTTTGAACTTGGAAACATGTTTTGGACGTGGTAAACTCTTTTTTGGCTCCATTTTGCACCCTTTTTGATGATTTTACCTATATAGACTTTAAAACTACAAATACGAGAAAACTACCTCAAAAGCACAAAACCAAATAAAAATGTTTAGATAAAATACTAAAATCCTTATTAAAAACAGTAAAATATAGAGTTTATCAACTCCACCAGACTTAGCATTTTGCTTGTCCTCAAGCAACAGAAAACTAAGTAAGAAGAAAAAGTTTGAAAAACACAGAGACTCACATTTCCTTTAGAATATGCAATGACCATTACCTTAGTAATCCACGTATTGCCAAACTAGCTCCATATCGAACCAGCATGTATATCTCTGCAAGCATTCGCAACCTCCCAGATTCAACTCATTATTTCACAGAATAATCCAAAGCTATCATTGATGGGTCACATCAAGGATCATAATGAAAAGAACCTTCTAGACTCTTTCCCTTTCGATATCGTGACGAGACAACAACACAACCTTTGGTACTTTTTCCCTCCCCCAAACTTATTATTTTCTCATTTTCTTTCCGTAGGGTCAATGGCTGATGGAACGCGAGTATTGATGGTTTTTGCCACCGAATCCCCAGTTCATTTTAGTGCCACACTTTTATTCTAAAGTGTAGGCGAATAGTGGTATCTCTGAAAATTTTCCTAACCTCGCTTACAACCTTAGTGTGATCATTTCTTTCGAAGTAAAATAATGGGATCGATGGAAATTTTCCTAACCCTTTACTCGAAAGAAAATCATTTCATCTTTTCTGCTTTTTATTTTAAATAAGGGAGAGGAGTACCATACTTTCACACATGTCGTCTTGTCAGATACGAATGAGGAGTCAAGCTCTGAGGACACCAATCACGATGATGAGGTAAAAGGAAGAGCTCAGAAATTAGCTCAAGCTTTTTGAATTTTTCTGGAAAAATGGATGCCTCTGATTAACTGGTCAGCCTTTAGATTTTTCATTAGTCTGGTTTGATACTAGCTCTGCAACAATGGTAACTTAGATGCAAATCACATAAAAATTCAAAGGTCATGATCATAATCTCCAACAAGTTTTGACTCAATAAAACAAAATGACTCAAAGAAAACATCAAAATTACTCAAAAGGAAAAACAAAAGAAAGAAAATAGTGTTAGTAAACGACAAAAACCCTCCCCCAGACTTATTTCACACCGCCTCGGTGTGAAAATAAACCAAGAAGAAGGTAAAACATACTCAAAGAAAGAAAATCAAGAAAAATTTAAAGTTTACGTACCTGGGTCGGTATCGGTCGATGCAAGATATGCATCGATCGATTTTTGTTTCTTTGGACGCCCTGCATCGATCGATGCGTACACTGCATCGATCGATTTTTGTTTCTCTGGACCCTTGGCATCGATCGATGCGTACACTGCATCGATCGATTTCTGATTCTCTGGACCCTTGGCATCGATCGATACCACATGGGTATCGATCGATTATGTTCTGTTTTGGGCATGTTCCATCGATCGATGCAGAGATGTGCATCGCTCGATTTTGATTCGTCTGGTTGGCCGCCATCGATCGATTTTGAAATATCGGGTCGCCTGGTATCGGTCGATGCACACCTTGCATCGATCAATTGTCGTTCTTCGGGGACCCCTGTATCGGTCGATGCATGCCTTGCATCGATCGATTGGCCCTTTTTGTTTTTTTTTGTTTTTTACTTGAGACACTAAGACTCAAAACTAAAAATTAGAAAATGTTATTGAAAAACAAAGAAAAATATAAGATATGTACACTTACTGGTGGGTTGCCTCCCACCAAGCGCTTGTTTAAAGTCGTAAGCTCGACTCCTTTTCTGTTTGGGCATGGGGGCATCATTTAAGGGAATCGTTTCCCTCTCATCTTCTTCAATATCTACGAGATATGGCTTTAGACATTGTCCATTGACAGTGAAGTCACCTCCATTGCGATTCCAAAGCACCACAACACCATATGGTTTTACTTCTTTGATCTTGAACGGTCCAGACCATCGCGATCTGAGTTTGCAGGGAAAGAGTTTAAGTCGTGAGTTAAAGAGTAGAACCTGGTCGTTTGGTGAAAACGTCTTGGGGACTATCTTCTTGTCATGATATGCTTTAGTTTTCTCCTTGTAGATCTTAGAACTCTCATAGGCAAGATGACGAATTTCATCTAACTCATTCAATTGAACTGAACGTCTCTCAGTTGATGTCTTGATGTCGTAATTCAGCTTCTTTACCGCCCATTCCACCTTATGCTTAATCTCAACAGGAAGATGACATGCCTTTCCATAGACAAGATGAAAAGGAGTCGTTCCAAGAGGAGTTTTGAAGGCCGTCCTATAGGCCCAAAGAGCATCGTCGAGCTTAGCGGACCAATCTTTCCTTGTCATTCCGACTATTTTCTCTAAGATCCTTTTGATTTCTTTGTTCGAGATCTCTACTTGACCACTTGTCTGAGGGTGATAAGGTGTAGCAACTTTGTGTCTCACGCCATTTTTCTTCAAAAGGTTCTCAAAAACATTGTTGATGAAGTGAGAACCTCCATCACTAATCACGACTCGCGGTACACCGAATCTCGGGAAGATGGTCGACTTGAACAACTTCATCACTACCTTTGCATCGTTTGTGGGACTTGCTATGGCTTCCACCCACTTAGACACGTAATCAACATCAAGAAGTATGTACTTGTTCCCATAAGACGAAGAAAAAGGACTCATAAAGTCGATTCCCCAAACGTCGAAGACTTCGACTTCAAGGATGAAGTTTTGTGGCATCTCATTCCTTTTGCTAATGTTTCCTTGTCTTTGACAAGTATCACACTTGGATATAAAGGCATGGGGATCCTTGAACATGGTAGGCCACCAAAAATCAGCTTGTAAGATTTTAGCGACAGTCTTGTTAGTAGCAAAGTGCCATGCATAGTTAGATCCATGACAAGCAAATAGAATGCCTGGAACTTCTTCTTCAGGGATGCATCTTCAGAACATATTATCTGAACATTGCTTATAAATATATGGTTCATCCCAAAACTACCTTCTAAGATCATGCAAGAACTTCTTCTTCTTGTAACCGAAGAATTGTGGTGGTTCGACCTCTGCTGCTAGGTAATTTGCAATATGCCCAAACCAAGGAAGTTCAAAACGTTTTGGTTTTGGAGGTGGTATTGGGAGTGTCTCAAGGGTGAGTGATTCTTTAAAATTACCATCTTTCACCACGTTCTCAACAGGATCTTGAGAAGTCAAGGTCGAACTTGCATCACATGAGATAGCTTTGCGCTCAGATTTTTTTGATTTGTCAGCTTCCTTAGACTTGATTAAAGGGGCTTCTATAGAAACGTGGTCGGACCTTTCTTTGTTATCTCCAGAGTCTAAAATCAGCTTGCCTCCTTTGTAGATGGTTATACAATAAGATCTCTCACAACTAGGAACTGCGGAATAGAAGACTCTTTTTGACTTTAGAGAAACAAACCCTTCAGTTGGGATAATCAACAACTGCTCCCACGGTTGCAAGGAATGAACTTCCAAGTATTAATGTCCTTGGAGAGTCCTTTTCCATCTTAAGAATGTGAAAATCTACAGGAACAAGACATCCTCCTACTTGTACCATTAGATCTTGTACAAAACCATGTGGAATTGTTCTTGAATTGTCTCCGAACTTAAGAGAACATTGAGGAGACTTGATATCACCAATCCCTAGCTCGTTTGCAATGGTTTTATACATGACATTCACATTAGCTCATGTGTCACAAAGAGAGTTAAGAATTTACACACCATTAATCATGCAAGGGAAGATAAACTTCACCGAATCATCTATCTTACAAAGCTTCCTTTGATGTGGTGCTTTTGAGATCAGCTCATCATCTTCATGCCTTGCCACAGGGTACTCGTTGGTAGATTGGTCTCTAAGAGCTAGTGAAACCACGTTCTTGTTCTCAGTTGTGACCACTTTGCAGAATTTTGGATTTGTCTCAGCCTTTCCCGGAAGAAAACCATCTTGTCTCTTCACACCTTCTGCCATTTGAGAAACTTGCACTTCAATCTTCTTAACATGATTATAGAGGTAAATAAACTTCTCATACAACCCCTCATTGTTCTTATTGAGATGATCATACATGCTTTCCCCTTTAAAACCGAAATTTTGAATATCTTGGGCGTTTTGCTTATGTCCCTCCATGATATGTTGTTGATTATTCATAAGCTGATGCATCATAGCTTCAAGGTTGCTGTCTTTAGGTGCTATACTCACGTGATCTTGGTCTAGAAGAGGAGCTTCAACACTCGGTTGAAAGTTTCCATCGTCAAAATCGTTTTTGTTTCGGTTTTGATGAACGTTTCCAAACCCAGCAATATAGTTGACTTCTCTTTGCTGCTTATGAGAGCCATCACCAATACACTTGTTATTAACCTTACCATCACCATCTCCCACTTTCTTAGATAGGTGAACACCGCTCGGTTGACTTTCGAGAAGCTGAGAAACCATTGCTTTTAGCTCGAGGATTTGTGCGGATTCTGAATTTGGCTTCATGTCTCCCATGTTTTCCTCATTGCCCGAGCATGAATTCTTATTGATCTCTGCCAAATTATCAATAAGAGTGTTAGCTTGAGCGACGGTATTAGTCATGAAGTTACCTTGACTTGCGATGTCGAGTGCCATCTTGAACTTCTCATTAACTCCTCTGTAGAAGATGTTTAACAAATTCGACTCAGTGAAACCATGGTGAGGGCACTCTCTCTTGTACTCCTTGAAACGTTCTACAGCCCCATAAATTGATTATTTTGGTTCTTGTTGAAATTCTGAGACTCTGCTTCTCATCCGTTTCAATCTATCTTTCGGGTAAAAATGCTTCAAGAAAGCTCTCTTGTACTCATCCCTAGTAGTAATTGCTCCTGCTGGAAGAGACTTCATCCATTTGTAGGCTTTCTCAACCAAAGAGAATGACACTAAAGTGCACTTCGAGTAGTCTTCAGGAACTCCATCGGATCTCCTTGTACTACAAATTTCTTCGAACCTTTCGATATGATCAATGGGCTGCTCCTCATCTAAGCCACGAAATTGATGTTGCTCCACCAAAGCAATGAGTTTTGAGCTGATCTTAAACTCTCCAGGAGATGGTGGAGGGCAGATTGGTTGGCGTTTCGTGAAGAAGATGTCTAGCGAATCGAATTCTCCAATTGTTCGGTTTTGAAGATCCATCCGTATATGCGACTTTAGTGCTTCTTAAAATATTTATATCTCTTACTCAAGAGAACCCAAAACACACGGAGATAGAGAAAAGTAATGAAAATATAAAAAATAAAGACAAAAAAACTAAGTACCTTAGACTAAACTCTAGTCCGAAACTTGTAGGCAATTGTATTGGTCCCCGACAACGGCGCCAAAAACTTGATACACGGAATTTCAATCCCTGAAATATTTCTGCAAGTGCACAGCAAACGCAGTAGTACTTAGGGGTCGAATCCACTAGAGACCAAAGAATCACACTACGATTTTATGAGAATCGAGTTAAGCTAAGATGAAAAATATGATGTTTTGTTTTAGGGATGTGAATAGTGACAAAATTAACAAATAAATAACTTAAAGCAAGTAAATAAAGATGAAAAATCAGTAGGGGAAGGTGCTAGGCATCGGATAATTCGTAGAGTATCATGGATCGGTTTAATCGGAGAATTTAGACATAAAATTCAATAAATATGTTCTGAACTCGAATCACGAATGAATAATTAACCTACTTCCGCAGCGCCAATTACTATGTTTAGACAACTTAATTTACTCAACTCCCGCTGGTAATTAAGTAGTTAAACATGCATAAATAGTTCAAGTTCGATATGTTCACAAAGTCTAATAACTCAACTCCCGTCGGTTATCACGCTTTGCTCATCTAAATCAATTCAGATAATTTAACAACACATTCGGTGAGTAAATATACCTATGAGCAGTAGCTAGATGGTCAATCAAGCAAAAATCATTAAGCATAAATTTAGATGAAGAACTTTAAAGATAATCCCAATTCTAACAACCTAACGATCAATCCATGAACTCATTGAATACCAACAACCTAGCGAGAGAACTACTCACACATGACCAGAGATGAAACACATAGAGATATAAGGCAATTCATAATCATAAACTTCAAATAAAAGCAAGAGGGTTTAGAAATCTTCTCTATATCGACATACAAAGGCGAGATCTTCTCTCGGGAAGCTCTTAGAATCCAAATCAATGAAAAACTTGTAAGAACTATGAAGAAATCGTGGCTGTGTTTATTTTAGGGTGGGTCCTTATTTTGTGAGGCTAAAACCAAGTACAAATAGCCTAAAAGTCGACCTAGGGTTTCATTAAACCGAAAAATGAAGTTTTGGGTCGCAGGAGTCTTTTGGGCCGAGCTAAGGCCCAATTCAGATGCGTCTCCAGTAAAATAGGTATATCTTCCTGACCATTTCTCCAAATGACTTGAAAACAATTGAATATGAAATATGACTAATAAGGCTATCTTTCCACAAAATTTCATCTCAATCCATCAAAGGGAAGGCATCCAAAGAAGGGGAAACTTCTGATGAATATGTGATGTCCAATTGGAGAAATCCGTCTTTCTTGAGCTTTAGGTGCTTGGCTGATCTTTTGAACTTGGAAACATGTTTTGGACGTGGTAAACTCTTTTTTGGCTCCATTTTGCACCCTTTTTGATGATTTTACCTATATAGACTTTAAAACTACAAATACGAGAAAACTACCTCAAAAGCACAAAACCGAATAAAAATGCTTAGATAAAATACTAAAATCCTTATTAAAAACAGTAAAATATAGAGTATATCATACAACGAGTTTAGAAAGTTACAAGTAGATAAACACAAACATATTCCTATGTAGAACTCATAGATTACAGCATTTGCACTATCTCCTTGATGTCAGTCTTCAGATCCACAACATCCTCCTTAAGTTCACTAATCTCCTGGGTCATAGACGCATGCATGTCGGAAATAATATCTAATTCTTCATCGTGAGCTTCGTCCACCCACTTAAACACGTGAATCGACCCAGATCCGATGGCGTAACGACAAAACTTTCGTCCCAGGTTAGCTTTTGTTTGAGAAGTGAGCACTCTAGTTTGGACAAAATAGATAAATCGGTCATCACTAGTTTGGACAAAATAGATAAATCGGCCATCACTAGTTTGAACAAAATAGATAAATCGGTCATTACTAGTTTGGTTAAGGTTTCTCGGCGGTTAAGGTTTCGCTTCGGGAATCGCCCATATAGGTTTTTTCGTTTCTTTTTTCGCTTCGGAAAAATTATTTCTCTTATTAAGAATCTGAATCGTTACAATTGATAGTAACGAGAAGAAAATGAATCGTTAAATTTTTTAATTAACAATAAATCTCACTTAAAACAGTAACTCCTAAATGGCATTATCGTTTAAAGACATAAATCAGCCATCATATAAACATAAATCAGCCATCAAATTTACATAAATCAGTTATCAAATATAAATAAGTCAATTATGTATAAATCAGCCATCAAGTGTACATAAATAACCCATCAAGTATCCATAAATCGGCAATCAAGTTTACATAAATCAGCCATCAAATATACATAAATCAGCCATCAATGTAGCGTGGATGATTATGGCACTGGTTTTCATGGCAGGTTTTGACCAGTTAGAGGCGATTGAACCAGAGATACCACAAAGCCATAAACAACCTATGAAGAGTCAAATTGAGATAGTAATATCAAACAAACTCAAAAGCGTCAACGAAATTAAGAACACATATCAAAAAAATCGAATCTGAGGAACAATTCAGATAAATACGACATAACCTAGATCTATAATAACGATGAACCAATACAAATATTTGACGAAACTGGATTCATGTATTCTTATTAGATGAGGTTACCAACACAAAAAGGTTAGATCTGAAGAAGATGAAGAGGGAGAATAAGAAGATGAGAAGAAGAGAAAGAAGGAGACAAAGAGTAGAAAAGAAGACTTACCGTGGGTCGACGCGGCGGTAGAGGAGGAAGGAGACGAAGAGAAAGAAGGAGAAAATAATACTTACCGGTATCAACGACGTCAGAATCTTAGACGAGGAGGGAATCCGGGAACAAAACTGCGTCTTCACCGGAGTCGAAGCCAGAGCGGAGGTGATTCGGCGAGTGAGAGAAGAAGAGTGAGAGATGCGGCTAGGGTTTTAGTTGGAAGAGAAAACGACAAGAGAAACAGAGAGAATAGGAGATTAATGTTGTTTTTTCTTCTATATATCTCACTTAAAAAAAAATCTAAATGGCATTATCGTTAATTATAGTTTTAAACTGCCCTTAATGGATATTTCCTTTAGGGTTTGTATCATTTAAGTAATATCTAGTCATATCACAACGTTTTGTGCTATTTGAGTAATTCTCTCATAAAACAAACTGACAATAAATAAGAAGAAGAAGATGTGTAAAAATTGGAAGAAAACGAAGAAGAAAAGAAGCCAAGGAATAGGAGGACAAAAACGTCAAAAATGAGGAAGGAGACCGAAAGATGAAGATGACAAAGTATGAGAATGTGAAGATGCGAAAGGAGACTAAGAAAAGCCAGGAAAGATAAGAAGACGAAGAAGACAAATACGATGATTTAAGAAAAAGATGGATAGCACAAAATAGCTAAGAGGAATAATGATAAGAAGATGATGAGGAAGTTGAAGAAAATTGGATGATGAAGAAAAAGAACTATCAGACGAAGAAATTCAGAAGAGGATGTAGACAAAGTAGAAGAAGGTGAAGATGAGGAATGAGGCTAAGAAAAACCAGAAAAAAATAAGAAGACCAAGAAGACATACACGATGAGTTAGGAAGAAGATGGATATGACAAAATAGCAGAAAATGGATAAGGATAAGAAGATGAGGAAGTTTAAGAAGAAGAAGAAATTCGGATGGTAATGTAGACAAAGTAGAAGATGAGGAATCAAAATTTAAATAAGTTAAAGAATATGAATAAGAAGAAGATGAGTAAAAATTGGAAGACAAAAAAAGAAGAAGATGCCATATAATACGAGGATGGTGAAAAAGAAGTCAAATACGATGAAAAAGAAGAATAAAATAAAATTAATGCATGTTTATGTGATCATGTAAAAAACATTAATTGTTTCTGATGTTATGAAGAGTTGCAATGTTTACTTATGTCTATGAATCTAGAAAAAGGAAATACAGACAGTCACAAATATAACCTAATCAATATCCATCTTTATATCATAAATTATGTGTATATATATACACGATCGACCAAAAGTTTTATTTAAAAGACTCTTATAGATTCAAACATTTTCTCGCCTCGACATTGTTCGTTTAATAATGGCCGATTATCCGTTGGTTCATGAATTGCTCCCCAAGTTAAAGATGCATAATCTAATCTTCATTTTAAAACGTTTAGTAGTAATGTCATCTTACTTTTATTTGTGTTGTGTTTTGTGTTTTCGCTCAGTTTGGACTAATCGAGATTGCCACCAGGTTGTGGGCCCGTGTATGTCAGGGAGCGAGAGATGTTGTACCGCAAGTGTCTAACCCAGAGTCACTGTAGCATAAGATGGGCAGACTAGAAAGAACCCACCGAAGGAAACTGCTAGTAGTTCACAACAGAGAGGTGTTGAAGTTCCCGGAATTGAGAAGTCTCATCGAATGGAGCAAAAAGTTAAATAAATCCAATAGTACCGTCAGGAGTTCGAGCAGTGGTCAACATTCTGAAAAGTCTAAGTGACAGAAAGGGTCTAGCGCGAGTAATCCGAGGAGGACTGACACCGGAGCTGCAACTTGGTATTTGGGAGCACTTTGGAGAAGTGAAGTTCATGACGCTTGACCACGTGGTTACAGGTGCTAGCCAAGGGAGGAGCAGCTCATGCAAGAGAGGCTTCGCAGAGAG
Organism: Eutrema japonicum; assembly: GCA_030161315.1. NCBI lineage: Eukaryota > Viridiplantae > Streptophyta > Magnoliopsida > Brassicales > Brassicaceae > Eutrema > Eutrema japonicum. The sequence goes on from BSQW01000007.1 coordinate 26,482,570, forward strand.
CCCATCGCCATTTCAGATTTCAGTGAGGAGCCTGAACATTTTGGAGACCCAATATCCAACCAAGAAGATACCATGTGGGACCCTCATGGCTAGAGTTGTCTTTGTTTCCTATTAAGCAGTAGGACTAGGTGTTGTATGATGGCTACGGTGATTTTTATGATTTGGTGTTTGGTAGGCTTTTGGTATTTTCAAAGTAGATGTCATACTCCATACTAATTTAAATTGATCCTTCGATTTTAAACCCGGGTAAAAAAGTCTTGCAAGTTATGTGTAAACCCTAAGAGCTGCCGTGTTCACCAAGTAAAAGAATCTTTCGAGCTTTCCTGTGATCCCGAGTAACCATCCTTGTTGAGCAAGTAAGAGTCAAAGCCGCAATTAAGCAGAAAGAAAGGAAGAAATCTCATCGTTTCAAGTTAGAGCCGTGAAAGATCATTTCAGACCGGAACATATGGAATTGGGACGGAACCCCACTCCTTCATATTAAAGTTATTTTCGAGAAACCTCAAGAGCTGATGGAGCGCTCATCAAAGTTAAACCCTAGCTTCTACCATGGTTACTTTAGACGCAAGAAACCCCAGAGATTGCAGAGACGTCACAATTTTACGCTAAGTCTGGAGACAATTATGAATCAGAGATTTGTGAGACCATTTCCCGATGAACCAGAAGGAACTGGGACGTGATCTAGATATCAATGGAGAGACATCGTTATGATGAGTTAGCTGGCGCAACAAGACTATTGATCAGAGTTATGATCCACTTGAAAATTTGACGCGGAAGTTAGACAAAGTCTTTCAAAAGATGTAGTAGTTCCGGAAACGAATTAGAAGTAGCGTTGTCACAGAAATTTCAGGGTGTCATTTGGAGTTACAAACGTAACCCGATCGAGCTCAAATTTGGAAAGAATCTTGTTGACTCACCAACCTTCAAATCCAACGATGGGATTTAAAATTTAACGGTCAGATCAGAAGTTATTCACGCATTCCCAAACCTATAGTATGTTGTAAAGATTGAACAAAGGAAATTCTCATTGCATAACTCTTGCCACGGAATTCGAGGACGAATTCATATCTATTGGGGGAGAATTGTAACATCCTGGAACCCAAACAGAGGTCCGTTTAAAAAAATCTCATAAGTAAAGGCCCAAAACCCGAGAATGCCCAAAATGAAAACCTAACCCTAGGAATCAACTATCCCTATTAAAAGGTGTCACTGCAGAGAAGTTCAGCACTAGAAACTTGTACGGCGAAGCCCTGCCCGATTTGCTCTTCATCACTTTAAACCTTAGCTACCGTCGCCACCTTGTGAAACCATTTTCCAGCTAACCGTGAGGATCTACGTGACGATCTACATACTGATGGAAAGCCTTGTGTCTTAGATCCAGAAGGTACAAGATTGTTTAGATCGGAGGTATTTGGTTGAAGTTATGGCTGTTTCTTATCGTCTTTCACAATATGTCATAATCTCAAGCAACCGCAGATCTAACCAGATTCGGTAGGGAATGGAAGCCAAGGATAAAGATTGTTCTGATCGATCTGAAATTGGTAAGAAACTTTCTGACTCGCTTATCTACCCCGAATCAGAAAGCGGATTGCCTTTTGGAGTTGTGATGTGAAAGCTATGGTTAATTAGTCAGACTTGATATCTGCAGGGCGAATCTGTGACCAGTCAAATGCAAATTTGTGTTGCGGTTTGTCATAGATCGGAAGAAGATGAATTTTGGAATGGAATTTAATAACCCTTATAGCGGAGTCTTTGTAAAATATGTTGGCCTTATCGTTTTTATTGTGGGAGTTATGTCATACTTACCGGGACTGTTCTGCACAGCGCGCAGATCGGACCAGTCCGACGAGAGGAGGTGAATGGACAGGCAGATCAATCTGGATCGTGGTGAAACTTTGCAGAGACTTTCAGGACAAGTATATCTAGCTCTCACTGGAAGGAAAACGGATTTGAGCTTCAAGAGCATAAGTAAATGTGTTGTCAAAGTTGTGATAGCGAATCTGTCCAAGAGAGGAGAAAAGAGAAAGAGTTGTTCTTCATCAGTAAAGTGGCTAAGGTGAGAGCGGGCTCAACCTTTACTCCACACATTTAGATTATGATTAATGTTTAGCCGAGTTTAAACCGATCATTGTTTGTTGTTTGCTTACGCTGCAAGTAGATAGAATTCCAAAACGTGAGTCGAGTCGTTATTTGTTCTAAGTGTTGAATATTGATAATTAAAGTTAAATGTTAATAAATGAATCGATTCATGATTGTTGTTTGAGAACCTAGAATATGCACATTAAAAGAGTACTATTGAAACCGGATTTTGTTTGTTGTTGAAATTGTGATATTGCATGTGGTGATGTTAGCGTGCATGAGGCACAATATTGCGGGTTACCGATATAGGTCCTGCAGGGTAGGGGGTTCCCGTGGCTCAGTCGTTGAGATCTTCCGGCTGAGCATGGCAAAGCACTTTCTTGCAGCTGTGTGGTGGTCCATGGGGTGCTCGTGACTAGCCCATGGGTAAAGATGTCTGACGAGCCGAGGTTTTGCTGTAAGAAGTGATTAGGTATGAGGGATCTCGTAAAGCACTAAGGATGGTGATATCCTAAGGATGGTGATATCGTGGACCGCATTTTGGCGGTGTTATTGGGATGTAGTCCCACATGTGTTTTGCGTGCTATGTTTGCGTGTGTCGTAAGTGTTAGGACTATTGCTTGCTTGGTCGTTTTAGCCTTAATATGAGTATTATCAAAGTTTAGGCGTGGCAAGTTTATGTTGTGTTCGTTCTCCTGTGTAATCTAAAGTACTCATCCCCTCCCCATGTGTTTCCCTTTTTCTTTTCTCTTGCAGGTGTGTTAAGACAAACGTTCAATTTCTAATAAGTTGGCGGGAATTTCGGTGTTGAAGTTCCCGGAATTGAGAAGTCTCATCGAATGGAGCAAAAAGTTAAATTAATCGAATAGTACAATCAGGAGTTCTAGCAGTGGTCAACATTCTAACAAGTCTAAGTGACATAAAGGGTCTAGCGCGGGTACTCCGAGGAGGACTGACACCGGAACTGCAGCCTGGTATTTGGGAGCACTTTGGAGAAGTGAAGTTCATGACGCTTGACCACGTGGTTACATGTGCTAGCCAAGGGAGGAGCAGCTCATGCAAGAGAGGCTTCACAGAGAGCACATCGCCATTTCAGATAGTAGTGAGGAACATGAACCGTTCGGAGACCCAGTATCTAACCAAGAAGATACCATGTGGGACCCTCATGGCTAGAGCTGTCTTTGTTTCCTATTAAGGAGTAGGACTAGGTGTTGTATGATGGCTACGGTGATTTTGATGATTTCGTGTTTGGTAGGCTTTTGGTATTTTCAAAGTAGATGTCCTACTCCATATTAATTTAAATTGATCCTTTGATTTTAAACCCGAGTAAGAAAGTCTTGCGAGTTATGTGTAAACCCTAAGAGCTGCCGTGTTCATCAAGTAAAAGAATCTTTCGTGCTTTCATGTGATCCCGAGTAACCATCCTTGTTGAGCAAGTAAGAGTCAAAGCCGCAGTTAAGCAGAAAAAGGAAGAAACCTCATCGTTTCAAGTTAAAGCCGTGAAAGATCATTTCAGACCAGAACATATGGAATTGGGACGGAACCCCACTCGTTCATGTTAAAGTTATTTTCGAGAAACCTCAAGAGCTGACGGAACGCTCATCGAAGTTAAACCCTACCTTCTACCGTGGTTGCTTTAGGCGCAAGAAACCACGGAGATTGCAGAGACGGCCCAATTTTTACGCTAAGTCTGGAGACAATTGTGAATAACAGATTTGTGAGGCCATTTTACGATGAAACAGAAGGAATTGGGACGTGATCTAGATATCAATGGAGGGATATCGTTATGAGGAGTTAGCTGGCGCAAACAGACAATTGATAAGAGTTATGATCCACTTGGAAATTCGACCCGCAAGTTAGACAAAGTCTTTCAAAAGATGTAGTAGTTCCGGAAACAAATTAGAAGTAGCGTTGTCACATAAATTTTAGGGCGTCATTTGGAGATTCAAACGTAACACGATCGAGCTCAAATTTGGAAGGAAGCTTTGTTGACTCACCAACCTTCAAATCCAACGGTGGGATTTAAAATTTAATGGTCGGATCAGAGGTTATTCACGCATTCCCAAACCTATAGTATGTTGTAAAGATAAAGCAAAGGAAATGCTCATTGCAGAACTCTCGCCACAGAATTCGAGAATGAATTCATATCTAGTGGGGGAGAATTGTAACATCCCGGATCCCAAACTGAGGCGTGTTTAAAAACATCTCAGAAGTAAAGGCCCAAAATGAAACCCTAACCCTAGGAATCAACTCTCTCTATAAAAAGATGTCCCTGAAGAGAAGTTCAGCACTAGAAACTTGTATGGCGAAGCCCTGCCCGATTTGCTCTTCATCATTTTAAATTCTAGCTACCGATGCCACCTTGTGAAACAATTTCCCAGCTAACTGTGAGGATCTACGTGACGATCTACATACTGATGGAAAGCCACGTGTCTCCGCTTTCCAGAAGGTTCAAGATTGTTTAGATCGGAGGTATTTGGTTGAAGTTATGGCTGTTTCTTATCGTCTATCGCAATCTGTCCTAATCTCAAGCAACCGCAGATCTAACCAGATTCGATAGGGAATGGAAGCGGAGGAGAAAGACTGCTATGATCGATCTGAAAGTTGGTAAGAAACTTTCTGACTCGCTTATCTACCCTGAATCAGAAAGCGGATTGCCATTTGGAGTTGTGATGTGAAAGCTATGGTTAATTAGTCAGACTCGATATCTGTTGGGCGAATCTGTGAGCAGTCAAATGCAAATTTGTGTTGCGGGTTTGTCATAGATTGGAAGAAGATGAATTTTGGAATGGAATTTCATAACCCTTATAGCGGAGTCTTTGTAAAATATGTCGGCCTTATCGTTTGTATTGTGGGAGTTATGTCATACTTACCGGGACTGTTCTGCACAGCGCGCAGATCGGATCAGTCCGACGAGAGGAGGTGAATGGACAGGCAGATAAATATGGATCGTGGTGAAACTTAGCAGAGACTTTCAGGACAAGTATATCTAGCTCTCACTGGAAGAAAAACGAATTTGAGCTTCAAGAGCATAAGGAAATGTTTTGTCAAAGTTGTGACAGTGAATCTGTCCAAGAGAGGTGAAAAGAGAAAGAGTTGTTCTTCATCAGTAAAGTGGCTAAGGTGAGAGCGGGCTCAACCTTTACTCCACACACTTAGATTATGATTAATGCTTAGCCGAGTTTAAACCGATCATTGTTTGTTGTTCGCTTACTCTGCAAGTAGGTAGAATTCTGAAACGTGAATCGAGTCGTTATTTGTTCTAAGTGTTGAATATTGATAATTAAAACGAAATGTTAAGAAATGAAATAATTTGTGATTGTTGGTTGAGAATCTAGAATGCACGTTAAAAGAGTACTATTGAAACCGGATTTTGTTTGTTGTTGAAATTGTGATATTGCATGTGGTGATGTTAGCGTGCGTGAGGCACAATATTGTGGGTTACCGCTATAGGTCCTGCAAGGGAGGGGGCTCCCGTGGCTCAGTCGTTGAGATCGTCCGGCTGAGCATGGCAAAGTACTTTCTTGCAACTGTGTGGTGGTCCATGGGGTGCTCGTGACTAGCCCATGGGTCAAGATGGCTGATGAGCCGATGTTGTGCTGGAAGAAGTGTTTAGGCACGAGGGATCCCGTAAAGCATTAAGAATGGCGATATCGTAAGGATGGAGATATCCTGGACCACGTTTTGGCGGTGTTATTGGGATGTAGTCCCACATGTGTTTTGCGTGCTATGTTTGCGTGTGTCGTAAGTGTTAGGACTATTGCTTGCTTGGTCGTTTTAGCCTTAATATGAGTATTATCGTAGTTTAGGCATCACAAATTTATGTTGTGTTCGTTCTCCTGTGTAATCTAAAGTACTCATCCCCTCCCCATGTGTTTCCCTTTTTCTTTTCTCTTGCAGGTGTGTTAAGATAAACGTTCAATTTCAAATAAGTTGGCGGGAATTTCGGTTACTTATCTTTTTGGGCCAGACCAAAAAGTCAACATGCTGACTTAGACTGTGTGGCGGATCGGGTGTTACAGTCTCCAACTCACTCGTTTTCTCCACATGCACGAACCTAGAGATTATTTTTCTTTATTTGCGGACTTGCTCTGTAAGAAGTACTCTCTCCTCGCGTTCCTCTGCAATCATGACATATCACCATTGGTCCGTCCGGTTCCGCATAGGTGCGGTTATAGAGTGAACCAAAAGCAGGACAACATAAGATGATGCCCCCAGACGGAATGCCGCCTATAAACTTCCACGGGTTGAGAACAACATGCTGCCTTAGCTCTATCTTTATAAAAGTATCACATTCCCACAATAGGATCTCTCAGTGTATGAATAAACCGCTTAGTGCGACGAGGGTTGAAGGAGGGTTTACTTCACGCAAAGGATGAAGGAAATCACATAGGAGAAGTATGCATTGAGTGTCCTCCTCATACGGTGGCGTTAAATAGGTAAGTGAAACACTTGGAGTTTTCAAACCATCCAGCGAGTAAAAACTTTCTTTGAAATCCAACGTGGTTGAGCGTGTCCTCATACTGTAGAGATTCCTCGTTACCCAAATCTACTCCACAAAATAGTAAAACCGCATTGATGATGCCTCCGGAGTTACCAGAAGCATCTTTCCCTCCTTTGTAACATCATGCTTAATCTCGATGAGGCGTCTAGCTTGGAGAGATCCAAAGTTTGTCGTTTGAGGCGATTTTTCAAATGGAGCAATATGGATGAAAAACTCATCCTAAGAATTGAACTATGCTCGTTCCTACTAAAGATCATATATGCTATCATTCTATACATGTAACGAACGGCTGAATGTGTGATCTGAGACTCTTTAGATAAATTATTTACAACATCTACCACTCATACTAATTTGATCAGAAAATAATTTATATCAAGTTATTTAATATTCAGCATTTAATTATGAAGATATTATTTCTCTTCCATTTGCTACAAAAATATCTATTGAAATTTTAATATATAATATTATTTATTTATTTAACACTATATCCTTTTTCGACTCTGTTTGATCTTATTTTTATATATAAAAAAACTTCACATCATCCACGTAATAAAAACTCTACATTTTTTCATACATGTTATAATTAAAAAAAAAATTAAACATAAATTACTCAAATAATGAAGAAATATGAGTGCGTCTTGAAAGTCTCACGACGGAAATGAAAATTTTTGGTGGCTGATAAACCTACTATAAAAATGACCAAAATGATTTAAAAAACATAAAAAAAAACCATAAGAATAGGAAACTTGACTTAATAGGTGTCCAAATTTATAAGTTTTTCTTCGGTATAATATAATTTTGGGTAAACGATATATTTCTCCACGAACTATGGCCATATCCTTCTAGATCACCACCGAACTATGACCTATGTATATTTCCCCACGAAAAGATAGTTAAAGATCTAAATCCCCTCCGAAAACAAAGTTCGAGGCTTAAATCACCACATATGTCGGTTTTGATGGTTTGTGTTCAAACCAAATCCTAAACCAAACTAAAACCCAATTCCAACTAAACCGACTTGAAAAAATGACCCGACCACCCAACTTCTTCTTAGCCTACCCAAAAACCTGACCCGTTAAAATTATATCGAAATTAAAATTAAAACCCAATTCATGATGAGATGCGATGAATCTGTACGAGACTCATGATGAGAACGAAGACAACTTCGAGATGCTTCGGAGCATAAATAGCCAATTAGCTTCGTCGACGGGATTGAGAAGTGGTCCTTCTTTGATTCTGATTTCAATTAGATCTCCGTCAGTGAATCTTGAAGCTTGAACGAATGATGTCGATTCTCCGTCAGTGAAGCTTGAACGAACGATTATCTTGCGAGAGGAATACGGCGGATCCGTTGTGTCGTGGGAAAAGCTCGATGAGTGGTTAATGTTAGCTATTGTAACATCTCATGTTCGAATATGTAACTCTGATTTTGTGAAGAGAAGAAGAAGAAGATTTGTGAAAAGAACAAAATAGAAAACCTGAGATTTCGTTGTCTTCTTCTGGGTTTATTGTTTCAAATGAGTAATTGGAGAAGACAAAAAACCAGAAACAACAACAATTATAATCTTAATTCTCCTAATTCATGAATATGAACAAGATACTAATTGATTTCGTAAAGGGGGATCGAATTTGTAGATGTTGAGGTGAGCATTGTTGTCTCCTCCTCTCTGTCGTTTCAGTTTAAAAAGGAGGATCGAATTTGGATGATAAACCTTGCATCTAAGATAAGTCTCGCACGTCGCGGTTCCGATGAACCACAGTCTTCCTTCTAATTTCTCCAGAAGCCTTCGTAGCTCCGCCACCGTCATCCTACCTACCTCCACCGCGAGTGTGGGTCTCGCCGAAGAGAGAAAGAGAGAGAGAGACGATGACAAAGAAGAAATATGTTGGTGCAGGAGAGATAAAGAGAGGTTGCAGGTGGTATTATGGTGATGGAGGAGAGAAAAATACAAATTCACAGACAAAAGAAAAGCAGAGAGATGGGAATTTTGGTTAGAGAAGAAGAAGATGAGGTGTCGGGTTGGGTCGGGTCAAATTTGGTTTAATAATCTTAACCGGGTCGTAATCGGTTAAGAGTCGGATTTTAGATGGTTAACTATGTTTACAAAACAGTAAACCAGTTTAAATCGAGCTCTATGGTGATTTTAGTTTTAAACTTTTTTTTGTGGAGATTTAAGCCTCAAACTTTTTTTTCGGGGGATTTAGGCCTTTAACTATCCTTTCATGGGGAGATATACAGAGGTCATAGTTCGGTGGGAATCTGAAGGGATATGACCATAGTTCGTGGGAAAATAGATCGTTTACCCTATAATTTTTGATCAAATTGTATAATTAAACAGAAGAACAGAAATATTATAAATATTTGAACGATAATTTTTTTAAAGTATTTATAAAATGTTAAAATATTATAAATAGTTTAACATGGTAAGAAATTTAAAATATTAAAAAGAAAGAGTTTGATTAAGAGATTAAATTACTATAAAATTTTTAATTTAATCAATTTTTTTGACTTGATCAAGATTAAAATCGATTATAAAATCTTATGTATGCATATTTGGAATTGTGTTATAACACAACTGTAATTGTATCTATTATTTGTAGTTACCTAATTAGCACACAGTTTTGCAGTTGCAAATATTAGCTAATATTTTTGTAGTTATATTCATATATATATATATATATATATATATATATATAACATTCGTATATTTCAATAAAAAAATTAGAGCTAACTTTCTTTCTTTCTTTTTTTGGTTGGAAGGTTAAATTTATGGGAAAATAGGTATGGTGACACTATTTCATGACCAATTTAGGAAAATAAAATACCAATATAATATTCAAGGGGAAGAGGTGGTAAGAGATCAAACACTCCATTGTCAACTTCACACCATACATCCGATTATTAAACCATTAGTCGACTTTTTTTTTTGCTTCTCACAACTAGTTTTTGTTTTTCAGTATTTTAATTTTAAATTTACCTTTTTCAACTCTTTCTCTCTCTCTACTCAAAACCTCTATTCACTATTTCAGAATCCAGACATACGAGAAACCTTCGAAAAAATATGCTTCTCACACCGACGACACCAAATCCAGACTTAAGAGAACCTAAGAGAAAATTGGCTACCCACACCGGCGAACCTTCTTCTACCACACCGGTGAGGCCACCATCCTCTGTCTACCAGGTTTATTAGCTCTTCCTCATTTCTTTTTCTCTGAAACGGAAAATATGTGTCTACACAGTTCTTCGGATTAGTTTTTTTGTTGAAACAGTCAATCTATATGCGATTTCTATAGATGTACAATAGATCTATAACCCATCATAGATCTACAATAGATCTGTAACCCATCAAACACTACAAGAAAACTGCCCTTTTACAACTAACAGAATCGTCGTAAATTGGTTGTAAAACATGGTTTACGACGGATTAGCGACGAATAACAATTCGTCGTAATATGATCGTCGTTAATCGGAAATCATCGTAAATTGGTCGTAACATTAATGAGGACTAAAAATCGTCGTAAAATCGTCGTATATTATTCGTCGTAAAATCGATGTAAATTTACATCGATTTTACGACGAATACATTACATCGATTTTACATCGAATTATACAATTTTTTTTTCGACAATCCGTCGTCAATTTGTCGTAATAGGATGAAACATTACATCGATTTTACATCGAATTATACAATTTTTGTTTTGACAATTCGTCATAAATTCGTCGTAATAGGTAGCTGTAAATGCGTTGGTAAATCGATGTAAAATATTCGGTTTAAATTCGTCGTAAATTATTGAACGATGTAAAATCGATGTGAATGTTGAGTCGATGTAAACTCGATGTAATACATGTATATATACAATAAATTATTTTTTTTCAATTAAAATTAAAAAAAATAATTAATAAAATTATATTTATAAATTAAAATTTTATAAATCTATTCAAAATATAAAATAAAATATAAAATACAAAATAAAATTCTTAATATAAACTATTCGGGAGCCGTCGCGGATCTAACCGATCTAAAGAATCATGCCCCGGCGACTGCAAAATATCTTCGACAGTCAATCCCGCATACAACAACGGCGGTCGAGCACCTGCTTCTGGAGGCGGCGCTGGTTCGGAAAAAGAATCCGGAACAGCGGACGGTGTCGCAGAAGATGACGGGAGTTGCGAATTAGCACTCAGTCCCGTCTCGAGAAACTGCCGATAGTGTGTCTTACGTGGCGCCATATCTAAAAAAATATTTAAAAATAACTCAATTCCAATATAATATACTTCCATTCCTAACTAATAAGTCCAATCCTAACTAATAAAATTACAATCCTAACTAACAATTCAAAATCCTCACAAACAATAATATAATTTAAAAAAACAAAAAATAAATTTTTTACCTTTTTCGTAGGTAGAGAGAGGTGAGAGCGTTTTAGAGAGAGTGTGAGTTTGTGTGAGATTGTGAGGGAGGAAAAATCGGGTCACGTATATATAGATTTTGTGGTCGTCGTAAAATCATTGGTAATTTACGACGATTCCGTCGTAAAATCGTCGTAATATTAAAACCGAAAATTCAACCTATCGAAATTTTTTCCCCACGCGGTAAATTAAATATTTCGATTTCCAACGGAATTACGACGGATTCGTCGTAAAATCGTTGTAATTTTTACAACGAATTTACGACGAATCCGTCGTAAATTCGTTGTATAAGATTAAATCTATACCCTAAACCGTAAATCGCAATACACATATCCAGGAAGTAAGAACAAAGTATATTTGTGCATATAATACTTCTAATATTTAACAACAGATTCAATAACGACGATTGAATCTATATCGTCACCGATTTCCTTATCTTACATAATAATGTATAGCATTCGTTCTTATAAGTATATATTCGTAACATGCATGACTTAAATAATGTAAATAATTTTGTAAAAACTTAAACTTGTTTATACTATGATTAGAACTTACGTAAAACAAGATATAAGATAAAAAAAACTAAACATGCAAATCAAACCCTAACCCTAAATTTTAAGTATTACAACAAAATTATGACGGATTCGTCGTAAAATCGTTGTAATTTTTACAACGAATTTACGACGAATCCGTCGTAATTTCGTTGTAATAGATTAAATCTATACCCTAAACCCTAAATAACAATACACATATCATGGAAGTAAGAACGAAGTATATTTGTGCATCTAATACTTCTAATATTTAACAACAGATTCAATAACGACGATTGAATCTATATCGTCGTCGATTTCCTTATCTTACATAATAATGTATAGCGTTCGTTCTTATAAGTATATATTCGTAACATGGATGACTTCATCCATGTAAATGATTTTGTAAAAACTTTAACTTGTTTATACTATGATTAGAACTTACGTAAAACAAGATATAAGATAAAAAAAAATCAAACATGTAAATCAAACCCTATACCCTAAATTTTAAGTATTACAACGAAATTACGACGGATTCGTCGTAAAATCGTTGTAATTTTTACAACGAATTTACGACGAATCCATCGTAATTTCGTTGTAATAGATTAAATCTATATCCTAAATCCTAAATCACAATACACATATCCTGGAAGTAAGAACGAAGTATATTTGTGCATCTAATACCTTTAATATTTAACAACAGATTCAACAACGACGATTATACGATGGATTATCATGTTTATACTATGATTAGAAGTTATGTAAAACATGATATACGTTGATAAACCAAACATGTAAATTAAAACTAAATCATCGTAAATTCGTCGTAGTTTTACGACGATGTTACGACGTAAATAGTGACATCGGTATCACGACGATTTCACGTCGACTCTGAGAATTTGGTAAAACACGGTTTCTTATAGGTCACCTAATTATTTACATCAAATATTTTCGACGTAATTTCGTCGTATATTCGATGTAAAATCGATGTAATGCTATTCAATGTAAAACCGTTGTAAATTTTCGTTGCAAATCCGTTGGTAATTTCTAGAAAATTTCTATAAATACCTTCCACACCTTCAATGGTAACTCAAAAAAAAAATACACACTAAATATATACATATCCACGTTTTCTTGGGTTCTTATGCTGATCATTGTGTTCCCACTTCTTGATGATCTTGCCAACAAAGAATCCTGTGGGATCTTGTTTTCATGTAAAGACAGTCTTCATTACTACCATAGGTGAATGATTCATAGAATTGGACATCTATGTAAATCGTAATATAAGGATGTCCAATTCTATGTATCTTTCACTTATGGTGGTTGGTCTTTATGAATGTAGAAAACTAGACCCCCAGAGTTCTTTGTTGGTCAGATCATCAGAAGTGGGAATACAACGGTCTGCTCCTTAACCCAAGACGACATTACGACGATATTACGTCGTAATATCAACGTAATATGCAGAAGCCATATTCGTCGTAATATCGATGTAAAGTTACATCGATATTACGACGATTTATATTTTCGTCGTAATGTCGTCGTAAAATGGTCGTAATTTTACATCGAAATTACGACGAAATATATTTACGACGATTTTACATCGAACACATATTTCGTCGTAATGTCGTCGTAATGTCGATGTAAAGTTACATCGATTTAAAACGGTCGTAAATTTTCGTTGGAAAATGACAGTTTTCTTGTAGTGATTTCATATGTGTTGGAAGAATGAACTACCTTTTTCATAGTTTCACTATGTGGTTGTATAGAATATTTGATTCTTTTTATATGTAGTTATGTTCACATAGCTGACTATCTAACTGATGTATGTTTGAATGTGTTCTGCTCTAGAGTGACTCACTATCTGCTTTACATAAATATATTTAGCTATCTTGGAATAGTTGACTATCTCAGTGCGCTCGGGTTTGGAGTAACTGAATATATGCGTTTCATTTATATATATAGTTGCTGATTATGGAAATGCATTGTCTTGTGAATTAATTGACTATTTTCTTTTCAAAAATAGATAATCAAATGTATTGGAATAGCTGTCTATCTCATTGCAGTCTGCTTTGTTGTAGTTGTCTAGTTCACTATATGTTGCTCTTAATTCTGATCTATGAAATTGGCTTTTACTTGTGTTTGAGTAACTAAGTATCTTCTACTTGTGTTTTGGAGTAAATGACTATATGTGTTTCATGAATTTATATAGTTGTGTTGGAATAGCTGATTATGAAAATTAATGTGTTGTGCAGGGAATTAACTGACTATATGCTTTTCAAAAATAGATAATAAGTTGTGTTCGAATAGCTGACTATCTCATTGTGGTTTGCGTAGCTGAGTATCTGCTTCTCTTAATTTTGATCTATGAAACTTTATATATTTGTGTTTGACGAACTGATTATCTACTTTTCGTAGGATTCGATGGAGAGTAATGAAAATTTTCAAATAACCACACATCCTCAACCAGATAATGTGTTCCACCAAATACGTGATGTACTTGTTGATGTGTAAGTAAGGGTTAGAAGAGAATATGTGAAGATGTATTGATGTACTCGATGATTTATGGGTTTGTGTGAAGACGTGTGTTTGTGTGCAGGGAAATAACCATCCATTACATTTTACATTCATATGTTATAAAATAGATGACTATTTTTTGTTCTCGTTTACATATAAATTCACGCATATGCACATTTCATAACCGTCTATTTTATTTACATAAATAGCCATATATTTTTGGTGTTTGTGCAGAAAAAATAATCATCTATTTAGTTACAAATACGCGATATTCCACATCTTTAAGGGTTTGAATATGCATACTGTTAGAATTAGGGATGGGCAAATGGTTATTCGGTTCGGTTCGGTTCGGTTATTTCGGTTTTCGGTTACGTTTGGTTATGTATTTTACTATCCATTCGGTTAGTAACAGTTTTCGGTTCGGTTTCGGTTCGGTTTCGGTTCGGTTACAATTCGGTTCGGTTCGGTATGGTTATCAAAATTAATAACCGTTTGGTAACCGAAATATTTCGGTTATTTTCGGTTAACCGAATGGTTTCGGTTATTTTCGGTTATTTTCGGTTAAATTTCAAATATTTTCTATTATTTTCGGTTAAATTTCAAAATATTTTGGTTATTTCGGTTAAATTTCGGAAATATTTCGGTTAGTTTCAGTTATTTCGGTTAGTTTCGGTTAGTTTCGGTTATTTCGGTTCGGTTATTTCGGTTATTTTGGTTAATTAGGGGAAATAAACATAATTTTTTTTTTTTTTGATATCCATGGATACCCATTGGTTATCGGTTAATAACCATTCGGTTATCATAACCAATGGATATCAAAAATAAAAACCATTCGGTTATTATGAAGTAACCATAACCTAACCAAACCATTAATTTCGGTTCGGTTCGGTTCGGTTTCATTCGGTTCGGTTATTATGCCCAGGCCTAGTTAGAATCATAGTGGGATTTCGATACCCAATTTTATTTGAATACCATGTTCATATAATCAACTATCTTATGCTCGTAGTTACAAACTTATTTTGTTTAAAGTAGTTGATTAATGTACATGTATAGTCATGTGAGTCTAATTGACTATATATGTTTCATAGTTACACTTATTGTGTGCTATGTAGTAATGTTTGAGTGAGAGACTATATTATTCGCATAGATTAGCTATCAATTAGTTTTTACGGAATTGTCTATCTTATTCTAATAGTTACGTTCTTTTTTTGTCAACAAAAGTTCATTATTTTGCATATTTGTCACCCCACAAATTATTTGATTACTCTGTGTACTTTCGTAACAAATTATATTATTCTCATAGTTCCATACCCATTTTGTGTAGAGTATGTGATTACCTTATTCTCTTAGGGTCAATATCGGTTTGATTATAGTAGTTGATTACTTTCGATACACTAGTAGTTTGACTATCATGTTATTATATTTGATTACTTTGTCTACATAGTTGTCTTTGCGTAATGGACTATTTTATTCTCATAGTTCCAAACTCGGTTTGTTTAGTGTATGTGACTACTTTTTATGGGTAGTCATGTTAAAATAATTAACTATCTTCTTTTCATAGTTAAACTTACTGACTACCTAATTTTGTAGCAAAATGGAGAATCATTAATGTAATGCCACACCACAGTGATATGCTCAAATTAATACCCTAAACAGTACTAAAGCAGTTGTTGCAGTATATCAGGGGTCGAACACAAGAACTCAGAGAAATCACACTATAGATTAATTAGAATCGAATCAAGCTAAGCAGTTCATATTAAACAAAAAGCAGTAAGCAGTAAACGAGTTGTAATTCGATGGGAAATAGATAGGTTCAGGGATATTTCTCAGGAAATCAATGAATGCAAAATAAACAAACTAATCAGGGTTCAAGTTACGCACGGTTCTCGAACTGAAATCACTAAAGTATAATTAACCAACTGTCGTTGCGAGAACTATCTAAATCTAAACTTCAAAATCCCAAATTTCTTTGCAAATCCTTAAGAATAAATCAGCCTTAATTTCAAGTTTGATATGTTCACAAATCAATTAAACCAAATCTCTTTGCGAATAATCAATTTGCTCACCTATGGTTCTATCAGGTAATTAATCGCACTGTCGTGCCAATTCAATTATCCTAAGGTCTAAGTTCCAGGTGATCAATCTAGAATTAGCTTTGAGAACAACCTAAGGTGAAGAACTAATTCAGATTATGAACCCTAAATAACTAATCAACCTAGCATTCAAAGAAATCCCTTATGAGAATCCCCAAACCTAACAAGAGATCTACTCAGACATGGAAATAGAATCAATAGACATGTTTGAATAAATACTCAATAGAAAATAGGAAAGAGTAACAAGAGGTTTTGAGATCTGATCTCGGATGAAGGGAGATTCAGACTTGTCTCTCTCACCAAGTTCTCTCTTAAACCAAAACAAAATAAAGCATAGCCATAAAAGTGGCTGTAAAATCCCTATAAATAACCTAAAACACGAATTGGGGCTTCTTGTAATTATTAAAGACTTCTGGGCACTTTTGCAAATTCTTCAAATCTTGGAAAACTCGCGGGTCGTGTCTTGATGCGATGGGTATCGATCGATACTAGCCAGTATCGATCGATACCAAGGCTTCATATCGGGTTCTCAGCAACACGAACTTCTGCTTTGCTTCAAATGCTCCAGAAAGCTCAAATATCTCCAATAATGTTCCCAACGTGCTATGACCTATAAAAGACTTTAAAAGACTCCAAAATACTATAAAGACCCTATAAAAAGGACTTATATCATGGTTTAAATAGGGTAAAAACTATGATATATCACACAGCCAGAAAATGTGTTTCACCAAATACGTGATACTCATTGATGTGATAGTAAGGGGTCGGAAGAGAATCTGCAAAGGACGCTTGTCGTTTAGGATATGCATGTAACCTTCTATACAAAACATTGAAGGAACCATCTGTCATGAGTTTTCTATGTGACTACATAGTCTATTAGATTGATATTTAAGTTTTTCCTTTCAATATTTGTAAGTAAAAACTTTTAAAGCATTGTCTTTACTTGAAATCAGAAATGATCATTTACAAATATATTAACTTGGTACACAACTACACATGCAAACAAAATAGTTGACTATAAGTAGTCAACATCTTACCATCATCCCAAATATCATCCACTATTGACGGAGCATCCCTTTCAAACATAGCATGTACCTCTTCGGGGTCAGAGAAAACACCATTAATCGTCTCTTGTGCGCAGCTGGACCTAATTGATTGACGGCTACTTTCACCTTTCTGTATACCTTCACCATCTGCTTCAAATCATGAGGACTACTTCATATATGGATATAACACTCAAAACAAATAGATGACTACATTTCACTGAAAATACATCAACAAATAGATGACTACTTCATATGGATATAAAAAACTAACTATACAAATAAATAGATGACTACTCAATATACTCAACCTAGTCCTTTACACACATACCAAAAATAATCTACTCAGATACACATATCGAAGACGTTAAATTTTTCGCTGCTATGGTTCAAAATAGAAGGTAGCATATGTAACTTTGACCAAAAGTACATGTCACATCATGTCAGCAAAAAGCAATGTGTGAGTAAGGGTTTTTTTTACAATTCCCCTTACTCCTGAGAGTTGACTACTGTTATTTTGTGAATTGACTACTTTTGTATGGTATTCAATTAATTAGGTTCTCCAAACCTAATATTGATGCAATTCACCCTAAATTTATTGCCTCAAAACAAAAGAAAAGAGTTATGTATAGTTGCTCAAGTGAGCAAAAGAAAGAAAAAAAAAGAGGAAGAGGGAAAAAACAGAACAAGCCGAAAAAATTTACAAAAACAGAGTATGAGAAAAATGCAGGCCGTCATCAATGCCGATCAGTGTGCGCGAATCAGAGCTGCATCAGAAACTGAAAACGAGGATGCTCCCAATAGCAGAGGGAGGTGTTGCGATTTCTGCTTGTTTTGTCGATGTGACGAGCAAGATGATGCGTCGTCCGTTGAGGTTTTCCGTGGATCATATCATTCCTCTCTCTCCATACAAAGTAAACAATTGCTTGAAAAGCTAGACGAGCAAGAGTGTGGCGCAGGTGGTCGCGAGACAGCGCAGCGATGGCAGAGAGAATATCTGCCCAGCCCAGGGTTAAACGAGAAGCAAGAAGAGTACCACTTACTTCAGACCAGAGTGTGAAAGAGAAAAGGCAGGCGAAGAAGAGATGGTCTCGCGATTCATCCCTCTCACCACAGAGAACACAAACTTGGCTTATTCCCCAATTCCTCATTCGAACACCAGTAGACAATCAATCTCGAACAATGAGCCAGAGGATAAAACTATACCGTGGGATCGCTTGAGAAAACCATATCGTTATGCACCAAGCCACAAAATTTCTCGCATCTCTAATTTGCTCCCAGGTTGCACGCGAGGAGAAGTTGGGTCGAAAAGAGTCTAGTATGTGACGCCAAAGATACACATCAGGACCCAAAGTAGCGAGAGGCAAAGGAGTAGAGAGTATGAGATCAACCAATTGAGGGAATTGTGGGGCTCTTCTTCTCTGAATTTTCCATCCTGAGGGAGTGACTGCATCGGAAACTGTTGCGGATAGAGGAATACCTAGTACTCGCGGTCCATTGCTTCATGTGACATCAATGATACGACCAATGGGTAACCAGTTATCGAACCAAAAAGAGGCACTTTTACCATCATTTATTTCCACTTTGATGAAGGAGCGAGCTTGATCACGGATTTTCAGAAGTTTGCGCCAAACCCAAGAGCCAATATTTGTGTGGACCAATCCAAAAAGATTGACTGCGCATAAGGTTATGGCGAACCTAAGCCACCCATAGGGAACCCGCTGAAGTGAAAAGCTTCCATATGAGGCTCAAAGCGAAGACCCTTGATGCATCACACAGTTTTCTGATCCCAAGGCCTCCTTCGCTTTTCGGGCAACATATATCATCCCTAGCAACTTTCGCATGATTCAGTGCATTTGGAGAACCTGGCCATAAGAAAGTGCCACAAAGTTTTTCAATTTCGTCGAAGCAACATGATGGAAGACGAAATACAGAGCACCAGAGGTTCGAGATGCTTGCTATCACCGATTTTATCAGCTGGAAACGACCAGCATAAGATAATTATTTGCTTGTCCAGGATAGAAGTTTGCTTCGGATCTTGTTTACCAATGGTGCGTATAATCTTGAGTCGTCATTGTTTTAGTAGTAAGCGGGAGTCCAATGTAGCGAAATGGCAGCGTACCGATGGGAATACCCACTGAATTAGCCTCCGCAAGAATGATAAGTAGAATTTTTACTAATCAATCACTCAAATCTCACTCGTGTCATTGTCGTATTTAAGGTATCAATCCAAATGGGTTTAAATGTCTCAATCACTAAGAATGCATAGAACTACTTAATTCAAGCAAACAATGTTGGTTTTGGAACTAATTTTAGTTATCTAATTTGGATTAAACAAGAAACAAGACTAGCAATACTAAACGAGATTAAATGCAATAATAAAAGGCGAATCCAAGGATGAGGTTATGGACTTAAGGTGATTCTATAGCTAATTTATATTGCCCAATACACAATCAAGGCTAATCCCTAGGTTAAGATCACTAATTATGACTAACCCTTTCTCAAGACACTAATCACTTTGCTAATCACTAAATCAAGATCAAATTCTCATTTGTGATAGAATGATTAGCAAGCATTAATTTCCTTTTTCAAATCAACCAATAAACACCCTACACATCTACTCTCATAGGCTAGGAATGAATATTTCTAAATAAGCCATTTGGGGAATTTCATCGAACACCTTGTGTGCATGAAAGGCTCTAAGGTCTAGATTGATTATCTCTAACCCAATCTATCATTAAGCACACTTAGCTAGAAGGGGGATCCATAAACTAAAGCCCTAAGCATCATAAATCAAGCTAATCATCACCCTAAATCTGCCTCATCCCAAGATTCTAAATGACTACTCACTAATCATTAGGAAACCAACAAATCCTATTAAGAATATGTTAAATCTCATGATTAAATGATTGAATGATTAAGAAAGAAGAGATGGAAGATAGAAATCAAGAAATTCAAACTTAAATTGCATAAACAAAGAAGATGTTTCTTACAAATCACTTAGAACCCTATAAAGGAGGGTTTTTGCATAAGAAAAAAGCTTAGATCAAAGAAAACTAGGTTTAGAGTATTTATAGGGATTGATGGGCAGATCGGTTCAACCCGGGACAAACCGGGTGTTGACCTGGCCAAAACTGGATCCAAAGTTTTATACCGGACGGTGGCGGTCCGGTATGGCGGGCCGGTATGGCGGGTCTTCGGCGAGAGCTTATGTGTCGGGCCAAGACAGGGCGGCGTGGAGGACCGATATTTGGCATATCCTCTTTCTTGATGAATACCGGGCGGCCATGCCGGACAAGAGCGGACCGATGTAGTTGCGTCATGAAGTTGCATGTCGGACGGTCGCCAAGAGGTGTGGGAGACCAGTATTTCTCTTGGCCTTTCTTCTTTTCAACCCCAACCGGTGGTAGCCAGGTATGACAGGCCGGTATGGTCTTTGGTGAGAGCCTTCATGCCGGGCCAAGACAGGACGGTGTGGAAGGCCGGTATTTGTCATGCCCTTGCTTCTTTGTAGCACCGGCCGGTGGTGGCCAGGTACGACGGGCCGGTATGGCTAGTCCGAAATCTCCATTTCTCCTAGCAATCTTCTCATGATCCACGCTGAAGTGCAAGCTCCTCTAAGGTCTCCAAAGGCCTCCAAGCACATAGAAACACACTCCAAAACATGCAACACACTCTAGAACCTAGTATGAACAATCTACACTCTAAATGAGAACCAAACACAAGAAGAATGCTATGAGATATATGCAAAAAGGGGTAAAACTTAGGCTAAATGAATGCTTAGAAGAGATAAAATATGAGTATATCAAAGAAGTATTGTAAGATCGTGACCGGCAATGTAAAGAGCATATTTAGATGGATTAATTCTGAGCCCAGAAATTTGTCCAAAGGTGTCAAAAACATGTAGGATTCCCTGAAACGATGCCGATGTACCATCCAAGAAAAATAACAGGTCGTCAGTGAAGCTCAGATGTGTCACCTTTACTATTTGACAGTGCGGATGATAGCCAACAACACCAACTCCTACTGCTCGATTCAACATACATGAAAGAACATTTATAACAATCACAAACAGGTACGGAGAGATAGAGCACCCTTGCCTCAGACCTTGCTTACTCGGAAAAAATCCCTCGAGCTCACCATTAACTGAGACAGAGAACTACGCTGTGGAGATACAAACTCTGATCCAGTGAATGAAAAGCATTGGCAAGCCCATTACTTGCAGAATGTAGGTGATGAAATTCCAATTTATGGTGTCAAAGGCTTTGGAGATGTCGAATTTGATCACGCTTCTAGGAGTACCTGAGTCTTTATGGTAATCTTTAATCAGCTCTGTTACGAGAAGGACATTTTCGAGAAGCAAACGTCCTTTGATTAAGGCGCTTTGGTTCGCCTCTATGAAATTGGGGAGTGTATCCTTAAGAAGTTTTGCTAAGATCTTTGAGATAACCTTATATAGCATGTTGCAACAGGCTATTGGGCGATAATCCTTCATGGTTTGAGCATCTGGGTATTTCAGAATGAGGGCAAAAATAGTAGCATTGACGCTTCTCGACATGAAACCATTAAGAAAGAACAATTGAACAGTCGTGGTAAAATCAGGTCCAACCACTGGTCAGGCAGCTTTGTAAAATTCGAGGGAAAATCCATAAGGACCAAGCTCCTTGTCTCAAGGCATAGAGAACAAAGTGCGGTGGAGATGTAAGGTTAACACACTCGTCAGCGGGGCAGCAAAATTCAAGGAGATCCGATAGATATGTTAGGGAGCATTCCTGATACTCAACTGAATCACCTTGAAGAAACTCTTGGAAATGGCGTGCAGCTTCGAGTTTAATGTTAGCAAAATCTGTGATCACCTCACCCGTTGCTAATGTCAGTTTTCAGATCGCATTTTTTGTGGCTCTCGCTTGTGCAACAAGGTGATAATACTTGGTGTTCTGATCACCACATCCCAACCATTGCATCCTTGATTTTTGCTGATAGAATTTCTCCTCCACCGACACATAATGATGTTATTCATCTGATGCTTATGTGACTGTAGCGAGGGATTCTTGTGTCGGGTTTTGAAGAGATTGTTGTTGTAGAGTGCAGAACATCTCATAAGCCTCTTTAACGCACTGAAGAAGATCACTGTACCGAGTTTTGTTCAACTCACGAAGACACTGTTTTAGGCTCTTAAGCTTCCCATGGAACCTGAAGAGAGCTGCCCGAGAGTGGAAGAGCGGAGCAGTCTCATACCACACTTGCGATATCCTCTCTAGGAACATAGGATGATCCTTTAAGATATTGAAGAACTTAAAAGGTTTTTGGTTGCTTGAGACCTGGGGCGAGAGCCTGATCAAACATCTGGAATGGTCAGAGACACCACCAGCATCAAAAGTTGTGAAAGACTGAGGGAACTTAGTGAGCCACTCGCCATTTATAAGAGCTTTGTCCATTTTTTTCCAATAGTATTCAGATCCTGATGGTTAGTCCATGGGTAGAGGGGACCTGTGTGAGCTAAATCCGAAAGACCGCAGTGAGAGACCACATTTTGAAAATCTTGAATGCTTGCTCGATCAGTCCCACGGTGTGCCGCTCGGGAATGCTTAGCCCCCGAAAGAATTTCATTAAAGTCCCCTAGTACAATCCAAAGAGTTGTATAGGAGATAACATAATGATGAGTTGCGGCAAGAGAGTTTCAAAGATGACGTCTATCTTGAGCGAAGTTAGAAGCATAAACAAAGATGCTGAGAAAAGCCACACCCGTACTTTTAATTCTGATCCAGCAAGTGATTTGTTGAGCATCCTTATGCAAAACAGTTACTTCAACCATATCCGACCAACAGACCCAAATACGGCCTAACCGATGGTAGTCATAGTTGGTTATCCATGACCAGCCACGAAATGTATACTGAATTATAGAACTTGAAAGTGTCTCTTGGACACAAGCTTCGACTAAACAACCAAAAGCAATCTTTGCGGTTTGGACCCAGTTACGGACCGCATTGTGTTTGCGAGGCTAATTGAACCCCCGCATGTTCCAAACAAAAAATGACGTCATTGCTTCCGGAAGGAAGCTTTGTTACCATTGGTGGAGGAGATGGGGGAAGACCGAGCTCTCGACGGCTGGCTATTGGTTTAGATGCATTTTTCTTTGCGCGATGAGTTGAATTGTTCTTTGTAGAGGTGTCCTTTTTGGAGTCAAATGTCTAAGCAGCCTCATCCTTTGACAACATGCCCAAGTCAGGGTCCTCGATATCTAATTCTCCATCCTCTCGCTCCTCAACTGCTAGAACAGAGTAACGAGATGGCGATACAGAGCCGCTACGCTCAGACGCCGATACAGAACAGAGTAACGAGATGGCTGTGAAGAAGATGGATGTGAAGAAGATGGGATGTGTCTCGCCGATTTTGTCACTTTGGTCCACTCATCCTCCTTCATAGATATATCCCGAGGAAGTTGCTCCTTTGTGCTGACATCGACATTCCTCTGCTCATCCTCAGTGATCAGAGTATCGATAGGTTCCATTGCATTTTTGATTGCCAACACTGCATTTACGCTTGTCGACACTGCATTTTCGCCTGCCAACACTGTAGAAACCCCATTCTTTGCGACTTCTTTGATGTCTGTTTTTTTACTACAGTCGTCAAAAACATGTCCCCATTTGTTGCAATACTGACAACGAGAAGGAAGCCATGGAAAATTTACCTTAATCTCAAATGGTTTTCCCAAAGATTCATGAAGATTTAACACTGACGGAAGCTCATGTTCTAGGTTCACTTCAATAAGAACTCTTATTGTGTCCAACCTTAGACACTTCTCTGTGTTTGCATGCAACTTTATTGGGTGACCAATGAAATTGGTGATGAAGCTAAGCCCCTTATCGGAGTAAAGATACCATGGGATCGAAGTGAAATCAACCCACGTGGGCAGAGAAAGGAGATCCAGTGTTTTGCTGGCAGTTGCCGACCTCCACTGCTGGACCACGAGGGGAAAGTCAGCTATGTGCCAGAACCGTTTGTTGAGGACTCGCTCACGCATAGGGTCAGAGTTAGGGATGGGCAAAAAACACAAACCAAACCGAACCGAACCAACCAAACTTAAACCGATCCAAACCAAACCATATTCTATATATAACCCAATCGGTTGAAGTTTTTCTCAACCCAAACGGTTCAGTTCGGTTCGGTTTTAAACAGAACCGAACTGATAATCCAATGTGATTTTGCTAATTAGTTAATTAATAATATTAAAAATATAAACACATATGATGGGATATTCGGTTCTTCACCTAAAGTCTTTAAGCTAAAGGTCCTAAACCCAAGTTTTTCTTTTTTGTTTTCAACTTCCATTTGCTTCCTAGTTTTGCTAAGATAAATGATTTTTTATAATAGTTATATATTAATGCTATCAGCCTATAATGGCTCATATAAGAGATGAATAAACATTGGTTTGTATAATTAACTTATATTTAAATTATTGACTTGTTGTAGGTTCATTTAAGTGGCATAAGAGATTAATTTTTTTTTTTTTTTTTTTGATTAAGTGGGATAATTTCAATTTGGTTTAAAATTTTAGGGAATGGTTTTTTTATGGCTTTGTTTTGTTTACGTTTCGTTAGGATTCTTGTTTTTGTAAGTTGATTTTTTTTTAAAATCGAACTAAAACCAAACCAAATTACAACCAATCCGAACTAAACTCAAACCGAACCAAACTTATTTTGGTTGAGTTCGACTAGAGTTTTATTCAACTCGAATCAACCGAACCGAACCCAAAATTAAACCGAAATGCCCACCCCTAGTCAGAATCGATTTTGTAAAGAACAACTGTTTTACTCAAAAATTGAACATATATTTTCGAGATCTGACCAGTAGTCCTCCAAATCTTATTGACAATAGCATGAACATCGCCATTGTGCGGCGAACCACCAATGAAGTGCCCTAACACGAAGCACTGCCAGAGGGGTTTTACATCTTCTAACATGTTTGCAGGGATGAGACCCGATGTTTGATATCCTTCGAAGGATCACAAAACATAGAGCACCACGAAGCAGGCTGGGTGAGCGGAGATGATGGCATAGGGCTATTTTGAGTGGGGTGGGGTGGGGTGGGGCGGGAAGGGGGAAAAGGTCGCTCCGTTGCTAGAGGCGGCGACTCCATGGCTTTCGGAGATGAAGCGTGAAGAGGAGGCAAAAAAAGAAAGTTTCTCCCTCATAATCGTCTGGAATGGCTATGGTTTAGTTAGAGCTAACTTTAACTTTGTACAGAGTGCGGTTAATCACCTACTTTATGTATTTTTGTATTGTGACTATCTAATCTCAAGTTGATTTATCACAAATATTTTTGTGATCTTCATCGGTTCTCGTCCTCTTTGAGAGAAGACAAATGCATAGTTATGACTTATTGGCTGCTTAAACAAAAAGTTACCAACATAGTTTGACTTTGACTTTGCGTAATGCAAAATTAACGGCAGCAGGAAAAGAGGTTCCCTCGCCCTCTCAATCTGCCTAATAAGTTGCCGGTCAACAAGCACCACTACTTGTCATTTTCCTTCATTTCTATTGGTTTTTTGTATATATATACAAATTGTAATATTTCGTTATTTCCTTAAAAATTCACAAAAGAACAGTTTTCTAAAATACACATTTTTAGGTTTTTATTCAGCACTTTTAGTTTAATTTTTTTAATAATAGCACAAATATAATATTAAAATGACACAATTTTATTCTAATGGAAAAAAAATAAATCTTAAATTAGAAAAGATGAACCCAAACATAATGTTTAAGTTTATTTGTAACTCATTTAGAATAAACAAGTATTTTTTACACAATAGTTTATGTTGTTTTAGAATTTTAAATTTGGTGTGCTAGATTTGTAACAAAAACTAATTTAAAGCTATTTTGTGATATTTCTAACTAGATGGTAGAATATAAATATTTTAATAAATATTTTAATTTAATAAAAATTAAAATATTAAAAATTAGTAAATATTTGTATTATTAGATCAAATGGTGGGACATATGGATGTTTTATTACTTTAAAATGTTGCTATGTCAAAATCATGATGTTTAGTGTGTGTTTGGAGAAAAAGAAAATTTACTTTAAGGGCATAAGAGATTTTTACTACTCGTAAAGAGCATCAGTAATTAAAATTGCTTATTAAAGTAATATGAGTTTAAAAAGAGTCTCTAAATATAATATTCTCGAAGTTTTATGTATGAACATAATTAGTTTGATTGTTTAGAATGCGAATAAAATAACTCTGAAGTTTAAAATGTTATTGTCAACTTAAAAATTAATTCAAATACTTATCAAAAAAAAAACTTAAAAGTTAAAAATGCAATTTTCTTTATTTTTTTCTTAATTACAAAAAACAATTATATTTATTCTTTTTTTTCTTTTTTTCTTTTTCTGTCCTTGTAATTACATATTTGCTATTAATTGATGGGTTTTTACATCCCCGTAAATAGTAAATATTATAAATTTTTCCTTGTTTGACTGTCCAAACTTTTTTATTAATTTCTTCCATTATGCGATCGAAATTGTTTTTGGACATATAAGTATTTACCTACTTAGCTAATTAGGTAAAGTCATTTATCCCAAATTATATTTTTTATTTTGTCTTTACATATATATATTGTAATGACATACAAACTTTAGCTAAAAAGAGGAAAAACCGCTTTTTCTTTCAAGCGACTCAAAAGGCGATCGCCTAACATCTTCTTCTACTTGATTTCTCCGGCCGATGGTGGAGTCGGTGTCCTCTGACATCAGTCGTACTCCTCCTTTTTCACAAGCCGATTGAGGTTAACATCAGAGCAATGGAGGATCAAAAACCCATGTCGTTATCATCAATGGCTTTTTTTCATGGACAATTGATTTTTCGCCGGAATCAAGTGTTTCTCTCTGTGATAAAAACATCAATTATAATTTTGCTGCTTCTTGAACCGATGATGATTCCAAAAACGTTTTGTGAATCGATTCATCAGCGGTTTAATTTATATTCCTTCCGATTTAGAATTGGGATTGTTAAAGCAGTGGTCGTTGTTAGATGTTGCATCTCCTACATCAATCACGCTTCTGTTATCTCTGACGTAGTCAATATACCCACAATCGATGGCTAATCACAACGGATTTCGAAAGGAGTTTTGGGGATTCTTATCCCAAAACTAGT
This sequence comes from Eutrema japonicum, assembly GCA_030161315.1. NCBI lineage: Eukaryota > Viridiplantae > Streptophyta > Magnoliopsida > Brassicales > Brassicaceae > Eutrema > Eutrema japonicum. Next base: position 26,509,897 of record BSQW01000007.1, read on the forward strand.
GAGACGGTATCGTAATCGGTCTTTCATATTCCTTTTATTAATGGAGGATAATCCGACGGAGAAGTTATGTGATAAGATTAGGGTCATCAAAGATGATGGACGGCGAATCTGGAATTCTAGTTCGATTCTTATCGGTATTTTTACTCTGATATATATGATATTTCTATGGAAGCAACCACCATGGAGGATACGAGGGTTTGGAGATGACGACATTCATACAGTCGTTGAAAATTGGTAATCTCATGTATTATTTCTATCGAAAGAACCAATAAATTGGGTTCTTATTCGAAGAATATTTTTAGTTCTTACTTGGGGATGTGTTAATGTAATACAACATGAAAAAATTAGATAATAGCCAAATATCGCATCAGATCGAATGCGAATATGAGAAATAGAGGTGTGGACACTCTTTCAGCGAGTAAAATTTATCGGATAAACTGATCGCCAAATTTCATTTTCGTTGTTTTATTACTTATAATTTTCTATTTTATGTATTACGTTTTTTTATGTAATTTTTTCTATTTGTATCATTCGTACGTTTGCTGATTAATATAATATAAATTAATATATATATATATATTGTAATTACTTTTACATCCCCGTAAATATTAAATATACTTGAAATTCATTTTAAAGTGCTTTTTTCTTTTTTTTTTGAGGAAGTCAGATATTTTCGGATAATCACCTCATATACCACTTTTCTGAATTTTTTAATCACAATACCCTAACTTAATCACAATACCACTGTCTGTAAGTGAAACGACGAAAATACCCCTGGGTTTTTTAAAATGAAATATCCCCGTCAGTATTATCCAGTATTACATAGTATTACCCCCGAGTGTTACTCCTAGTATTACTCAGTTATACTGAGTAGAGGGGATTCGAACCCCAGTCGCGCGCACGCAGGTGACGCGCGAAGAGCTCGCAACCACTGAGCTCCCGTGCATTCCTTTGTCCTTTTACCAATTCAATTCTACTTAATCTTTACAACTCTTCATTAAGGGTAAAATCGATTTTTCCCTATAGGGTGAAATTTGCATGAGAGTGGTAAAGGAGACGATGCTCCGATATTTTCTGGGACGTGACAGTAGAAAGAAGAAGAAAGGAGAGAAGGTGAGCGTCATATAAAGCGTGAATCAACCAACGCCTGACACTACCTCTTTCTCCGAGGATCTCAAAATCGCATTTGATTTCTCCGACGACGGCTCGAGTCGTGATCAGTCATCGGGATCTGGATCAGTTTGACCAGATATGGCGGCGGAGAACGAGAGAAAATCTTCTGCGGTCTCCGATATGGGAGCTTGGGCAATGAATGTGATCAGCTCCGTTGGAATTATCATGGCGAATAAACAGCTAATGTCTTCTTCTGGTTTCGCCTTTAGTTTCGGTTCGTCTTCTTCCCCCTCCCCTCGATCTCTCTCTCTTCTTCTTCTTCTTCTTCCTTTTGAGATCTGATGATTCGATTACTTTTAGCAACGACTCTCACCGGATTCCATTTTGCTTTGACCGCATTGGTCGGTTTGGTCTCGAACGCTACGGGGTTCTCCGCATCCAAACATGTCCCTATGTGGGAGCTAATTTGGTTCTCCATCGTCGCTAATGTCTCTATAGCAGCCATGAATTTCAGTCTCATGCTCAATTCCGTCGGCTTCTACCAGGTTTTTTCCACCGATCCATTGCATATAGAATCAAATTGTGATCTCTTTTTTTGTTCTCTCCTGAATGAAATCGGCTCCTTGTGTGTGACATAGATCTCGAAGCTGAGCATGATTCCTGTGGTCTGTGTCATGGAATGGATTCTCCACAGCAAAAGATACTCGAGAGAAGTGAAAGTATCTGTTGTGGTTGTTGTTGTAGGTGTTGGTATTTGCACTGTCACTGATGTTAAGGTTAATGCCAAAGGTTTCATTTGTGCATGTGTTGCGATTTTCTCCTCGTCTTTGCAGCAAATTGTAAGTTCCCTTTGGCAAAATTTCTGATCTTGTTCGTAAAAGCTCGGAATCTGATCTATTGGGTGTTTTTTTGTGCCAGTTAATAGGTTCCCTGCAGAAGAAATATTCAATTGGGTCTTTTGAGCTGTTGAGTAAAACAGCACCGATTCAAGCTCTTTCGCTTCTCGTTGTTGGTCCTTTTGTTGATTATCTCCTAAGTGGGAAGTTCATTATGAACTACAATATGTCTTCTGGTTGCTTTGTAAGCATATCCCTCTCTCTCTCTCTCTCTCTCTCTCTCTCTCTCTCTCTCTCTATGTTCTGCTATTGTATATAGTTCGTTTTGTTTATGTTATCATTGGTCTAATTTATTCTACCATTTGCAGCTATTCATTCTTCTCTCATGTGCTTTAGCTGTCTTCTGCAACATAAGCCAGTACCTTTGCATCGGGCGGTTTTCAGCAGTATCGTTCCAGGTTATAGGTCACATGAAAACGGTGTGCATCCTCACACTGGGATGGGTTCTATTTGATTCTGCAATGACTTTCAAAAACGTGGCGGGCATGATTGTTGCGATTGTTGGGATGGTAATCTACAGTTGGGCCATGGAATTGGAGAAACGGACTAATCTTGCAGCAAAGGCTTTGAACAGTGTGAAACACAGCTTAACAGAAGAAGAGTTTGAACTTTTGAAGGAAGGTGTAGAAACTACACAGTCGAAAGATGTTGAACTTGGCCGCACAAAAGCTTAGGCAGAGATGGATAGAAAACATAGTCTTCAGGTACAATTTGTTCTGTTATAATTTGTATTGTTTTGTGTTATTTAAACCAAAGGTGGTGGTCGAATAACAACGCAGAGATCGAATTCTCCCATTTAAGGATCCTCGGAGATTAATCTACGCTTCGACCTAGGTGCATTGGTTATAAAAAGAATGTTTTGTGTAATTTATATATTTGCCCAATTCCATGGAAAAACCTTCAATATATGTTCTTGTTTTACAGAGCACTTAAAAGAGTATATTCTTTTTCCATTCTCTTACATATTTGGTCTTGTCCTCTCGATATATATGTCACTCACCATGGTTTTGTGGAACCACTTAGGGGAATGGATTACTGGGAGTCTGGGAAGATGAAGTAGAACCACCAGCGACTAACAAAAGAGATTATGAAAAAAGAAAAAAAAAAATTGCAATTCGAGGTCTGGTTTGCAACATACCAAACAAACCGGTAGTCAAATTAGTCAGGTGCAACTTAAGACATCCTAAATAACAGTACCCAAAATGCTAGTTCAAATAGCATGAATCTTATTAGGACTAAATCTTGGCCACAATTAATCATTTCCAGCTCTAATCTAATTAAACACTTTTTATTCGGTCTAGAATCCTAAATTATTAACGAGGTGATGATCCGTAGATTCATTTGATGAATTACGACCGAATTGAGATGGTAAAAATAAGCCAATATAACTTCGGAATTTAGCGAAATTTAGGTCCAACCCGACTTTGGGATTAGACTATTCCTTATCGAGAAAGAGAGCTAAAACCACTTGGCTTATCGAAGTGAAGAACTCACATCCGATTCTAGAACTTTCAATCATTTAAATCTCTCTTTCTTTGATTGGTCGTTAAGTCCAGAGTCTAGAGGGATTCCTCTCTTTCACCATGTTTGAACAAATCTCTCACGTTGCTTCTGAATTTTTTTCAGAGCATGCATTTGCGTTGTGATGAGTGATTGTCAACATGGCTTGAATATCAAGGTATTGCAACCTCTAAAATAAGCTCCTTCCTTTCTAAATCCCGATCTAAAATCGTTCATAAAAAGTCAGAGATTTAGAACATCACAAAAATGTTTTTTTTTTCTTTTTTTATCGAAATTGTGAAAACAAATCTCATAGCTAAAATTCGCGTCTTTTACGATAGACTAGAAAATTATATTTTCCGCTTCCTTCAAAATCAGAGGTCATTAATGGTATGACCTCAAGGGTGCATCGGGATTTTTTAAAGCAAATATCATTTCCGAAATCAGATCAAAGTATTGTCGCTTTGAAAAATAAATCAAAGTTTTCTGAGATCGAACTCTCTACGGACGTGCCGTTTTTCTCTCTTTGGAGTGAAAAACAAGACAAGAATTCTGAATCTTTTCTAATTCGAAAATTATGTCTATTGTGAGCGCTTGTTTAAGCACTCCAATGAAAAAAACTTAGACAATTTTATTTGTCCAATAATCTCCCTTTCGAGTGAGGGAATAATCTGCTCATCTCTATTTAGAGATTAAGAGAAATGATTTTTCTCTAAGTCTCATATTTTTAAATCTGTTTTCGTTGACATCGAGATAGAGTTCTTAGATTTTCAGATATGGTTTTTCTCTATGTCTCAAATTTTAAATATGTTCGACATCGAGATGGAATTTTCGGATCTTCATATCTGTTAGCGATCGCGTGGATGCGTCTTTTTGCCATCTCAATCTTTTGTATTGGTGTTAGACTTGCATGCCCCTCCTTCTAGCGTCAAATTGTTGTAACTAGAATTACAACAGTCAAAATTTGTAAATAGGAAATAATCGAATAACTTTGGCTTATCTTTAAATAGCAGAAGATTGAAGGGGTTTTCTACAATAAACAAGAATCCAAAATCAGAGCACCAAGTGGACGGATTGAGAGTAGCTTTGTGTGGAGAATATGGGAAAGTTATAGTGATTCCAGAGTGAAATATAGTAGAAAATGAACACAAGAATTCATCCTAAAGTGAGGATACGACATGAAAAACGGTGTTTATAATAGCGGTAGCTGCACTCAGAGTTTGAGTTGCCTACGTACCCATTTCGGGATCAAGCTACAACATAGTTCGTTTGAGTACAATGATCTTCCTCACAAAAGAAGGATTTTAGCTATAAGGGTTCTCTTAGGAAGAAGATAGCTTCACTTCTCCTATAGAAACCGAGCTGCGTATAGAGAATATTTAATATTAGTGTGTGTGTGTTTTCCTATAGAAATCCCCTTGCTCCTTTTCCTTATCCTTGCTTTTATACACTGAGTCCGTGTTTAACGTTATCATTTACTCTGCTTGATTCGCCATGAATGATATTTAATTCGAAAGATACGGCTGTTACGTTCATGCGTCTTTAATCACCAGTTTGAACGAATCTTTGGTCTTCGCATGGTTGACTGACGGATTAACATTTATTCTTCTTCGACCGTAAGTGACTCCGATGTGCCTTTCAGCTCAACTTCTTCACCTCTTTTCTGTCTTCCACTTCTCCGATCTTTTACGCATCATTCTTAGCCATTAATTGGTGAATTATTCATCCAATTAATAGTAAAATATTAACATTGACTATTTTTAAATATCTTTGACCGTTGACCCTTTGACCATCCCAAACTAAATGAATCTTCTTGGGCTTATAGAGATAATGGACTTCCGAAAATGCAGTCTATATCCATTATGGCCTATTTTCGAGACTTTGGCCTATTTAGCAAGGACATAATTATTTTCCGTATATTTCAATTTTCACTTTTATTAAACTGTAAAACCATATCGATAATTGACTAAATCATATTCTTATTATATAAATATATACATATACTATATTAGTATCGTACAAATTTGCTAATAATAATTTTGTCTTGTGCCAAGCGAGTCATAACCTATATTATTATATATATAAAAAGGTAAAAGTAAATTGTGTTTTAAAAAATGGATCCTAATAAATCGAAAAAAGTAAAGTACGAGAAAAAATAGAAAATGAAAAAAATGTAAACTATTAAATTTATATAAGATTCATAATATATAAAAATTAGGAAATATTAAAAGAGAGATTGTTTATATAATAATATTTGAATTTTGAAATAATAAGATTTAATATATACTATTAAAAGGGAAGTACATTTTATGTCCAAACATGAACAAATTTAGATAAGACTATAATTTATATGGATAACTATACTAGTTGCCAAACATGTCTTTTTAAAAAAATAATCTACATGATATCTTTATTGTTAGATATGAATATTCTAATTAATTATAATATTTTAAAATAACATTTATTCTCTATTTAATTGATTAAATTATTTAAAATATAATAACATTAATCCATGATTGTAGAGATTAAATGTAAATTTTATGTATGTACGTAATTGGCTGGTTGTTTTGGTACCTAAGAGAAGAGATTTTGATCCGAATTTAAAAATTTAAGTGAAATCCAAATTTATGTTTGGTTTAATCTGGTTATTTAATTGAACCAAATGATATAAATCTTATTATTAAAAACATTTTAATTTGATAAAATTAGTCAATATTTATATTATACAGTAATATGGTGGGGCAGATTATGGTTATGTTCTTAAAATTGCGATCCTTTGTGGGTTGGTTTGCCAAAACATGCAAGATATCAGACTGATTCGAGGCATATTAAAAGGACGGGTTAGAATTAGGCATGAGCATTCGGGTTCGGTTCTTTCGGGTACCCAAATTTTAGAATTCTAGAATCCATTCGGTATTTCCTTTTCCGGATCAGGTTTGGTTCGGTTCCGCCCGGGCTCGGGTACCCGGAATTTATCCCAATTCTAGAAAAAACAAAAAAAATTGTTTAATTTAAATAAAATTTGGTTAAATTTTGCAAAAATTATTTAATTTTGACAAATATAACTAAAGATTTTCGAATATTTTGAGTATTTTCGTTATTTCGGTCTAAACATAACTAATATATTTATAATTATTTGGTTCGGTACCTTCTAATTCGGTTAGGTTCCGGTTCGATTTTTCGGTTCTTGGTATTTTGTCCAGGCCTAGTTAGAATCTAGTTATGCATTAAATAAGATTTATATAATAAGATTTGAAATTTGGTTCGTGAACTGTCTCATTCATTTAGATAAATTAAAACCATATTAAATTCTAATTTGTTATTTTTTAAATTTTATTTTAAGTATTTATTTTTTTACGCTTTTAGTCTCGTTTAATGTTTTAGTTGGTCACTAATAATTTAATTAAATAAATTCAATATTTGTATTTTTCTAGATTGTTATTGTAACGCCCGCGTTCCGGAAGAATTAATTATTTGGGGGAAATAATTAATTCAGGTTTTGTTCCGGATAGTATCGACCGATACTAGGGGTATCGATCGATACCGGTCGGGATTTCTCCTTATAAGCCTTCTTCCTCTTCTCTTCTTACGCGTGGAAACCATTTCTTTGAGTGAGAAAAGTCTTGGTCGCGTGAGAGAGAGAGAGAGAGAGAGAAGAGAGCGTGAGAGAGCGTGAGAGAGGTGGAAGCTTGGTGAAGCTTGGATCTTGCGAGATCGAGAGAGATTCGAGCTTGGGAGAAGCTTGAAGAAGAGATCGGAAGAGTTTGGTCTTGGTTTTGGGCGTGAGCTTGTGGGAAGCAAGGGAGGTCGATTTTGAGCTCGATCCAGCCGATTTAAGGTGAGTTGGGACCAAAGGTTAGCAAGTAAGCTTGTGTGGTGCTTAGTTAAGCTTGATTGTTGAGTTTGGGGCTTTGCCTTGGTGATTTGTGGCGATTTCTGGGTTTAGATCTCGCGGAAGGTTGTGATTTGCAGGTGGGTATCGATCGATACCATGTGTGTGTCGATCGATACTAGACTCTTGTCGGTGGACTCGAGTCGTGCAGGCATCGATCGATACCAGGGGTGTATCGATCGATACCAGTTGTTGCCTGTGGGCATGTGTTGCTTGGCATCGATCGATACCAGGGGTGTATCGATCGATACCGGTTGTTTGCCTGAGGGCATGTGGTTGGGGTATCGATCGATACCAAGGGGGTATCGATCGATACTGGTTGTGGTTTGTGCTTTGAAGGCGTGTTGTGTGTTGCCTTTCAGGCTGTGTGTCTAGCAGTTCTTGGGATGGGATTGTTAGGCGTTGGTATAGTTTTCTTGGTGATGAATTGCTATTTGTGCTGGAAGTTTTAATTGGTGTTAATTAATTCTGCGTATTGATAATTGTTGTTGATTGTGCTTATTGTTTAGCCTGTTGTTGGGATGATCTCTCACTCAGCGTTTGGTTAGCCAAATGTTGATGCATCACTTTTGTCGATGCAAGTAAAGATAAGGTGTGATCGTGGAATCGAGGCAGTGAAGAGGGGATGGTTAGGACCCGGGGTTTTATTTATTGTTGTTGCTTTTGCTGTTAGAACTGCTGGCTTGTGTAAGCTGTAGAACTTGGATTGTTCTGGTGTTTGTATTATTTCCGCGTTGTTAATTATGACTGTTTATTTGTTTATGTTTAAAAAAAAAAAAAAAAAAAGTGCAGTCGTTTCAATTTGGTATCAGAGCCCATACGGTTCTAGGAGCCTAGGTGGTTCTAGAATAGATTGGGTGTTGTGTGGGGTCTTAGAATCATCCTCTTCGAGCCTTGTGAGATTCCACGGTGAGTATCTTTATTGTGAGGATTGTTGTTGGTTTCTTAGCTTGTGCTTCTGCACGTGTGCAGATGGCTAGAGGGCGTGGTAGGGGTCGTGGCCGTGGTAGAGGTCGTGGCCGTGTGCCGGCGGAGCAGGTCGAGGATTCGCGTGCGAGTCAGGTTGGGTCTGAGGGTGCGGCCGGAGTGAGTTCCGTTGGGGCTGGCGTGAGCGTCAGTGTGGCTGGTGTTCCAGCAGGTGCTGCGGGTGTAGCAGCGGGTGATGCTCAGGCCCGAGATGATCGCATAGCGGATCTGTTGACGAGGTTGTTGGAGCGGTTACCAGAGAGGGTACCGGCTCAGGCTCCTGTGGCTCCGGTAGTGGTGGAGGCTCAGCCTCAGGTGGCAGCTGCGGTTGCTGAGGAGCTCCCATCCTACCTTAGGATGATGGAGCAGATGCTGAGGATTGGCACGGGGTTCTTTTCTGGAGGTGCTAATCCTGAGGACGCTGATGCGTGGTTGAGGAGGATAGAGAGGAATTTCCTCTCGAGCAGGTGTCCCGCAGGATACCAGGTGGACATTGCGGTCCATTTTCTGGAGGGTGATGCGCATCTCTGGTGGAGGGGTGTGGCAGCACGGAGAGTACAGGCCGCGATGGCTTGGGCGGATTTTGTGGAGGAGTTTAACTCCAAGTACTTTCCTCAGGAGGCGTTCAACCGGTTAGGGTCGAGGCTTGCGAGTTTGACTCAGGGGGATCGGTCGGTACGCGAGTATGAGGTGGAGTTCATCCGGCTCGGGTCTTATGTTAGACGAGCGGGTGAGAGTGAGTCGGCCCGTGTGCAGAGATTCTTGATGGGTCTTCGGGTTGACTTGAGGAACCGTTGCATGGTGAGGCCTTTTTGCACGGTTGATGAGTTGGTTGAGACTGCGGCTTTGCTTGAGGAGGGTCTGAAGGACGAGGTGGTAACGGTTACACCGCGTTTTCAGGCGAGATCTGTGCAGCAGCAGTCCGGTCCGAGCAGATGCAGTAGTAAGCCGATGCAAGGACATAAGCGGAAGCGGGAGAGCGCTTCGAGTGGTAGTCGGAGTGGTCCGGGTTGCTTTGGTTGTGGGAGCATGGATCACCGAGTGGCGAGCTGTCCTCAGAAGGGCGGAGCGCGAGTGGATTCTCGAGTGTGCTATCACTGCAAGGAGGCGGGGCACATCAGGCCTCAGTGTCCCCAGTTGCGGCAGAGTGAGACCACGGTGGTGCAGCCTCTCAGGCAGGTGGCATCAGCGCCTCGAGTGTACTCCATCACCGAGACCGGCGAGCCGAGTTCCAGGCCGATCACAGGTATTTTCTTAGACTCCTCTAAGTTTAATTCTGTGTTGGGGAATGTCGGGCTTGTCGGGGTGTTAAGGTTCGCGGCACATGTATATGTGCAGGGACCTTGTGTGTTGGAGGTGTAGAGTGTCATGTGTTGTTTGACACGGGAGCATCGCATTGCTTCGTTTCCCCGGAGTTGGCCGAGAAGGCTAATTTACGGAGCGAGCCGGTGTGAGTTTGGGTTTCGTGGAGGTTGCCGGAGGGAAGCTCCTGAGGATTCACGGTCGGGTGCGAGACGTGGATGTTCAGGTGGCAGGAGAGTCCATGGCTGCCGATTTGATTATCTGCTCAGTGGAGCTGTACGATGTCATCTTGGGCATGGATTGGCTCGGGAAGTTCAGGGCGCATCTGGACTGTCACCGAGGGCGAGTCGAGTTCGACCAGGGGGAAGGGAAGTTGGTGTATCAGGGTGTGAGACCGACTTCCGGGAGTCTCGTAATCTCGGTTGTGCACGCGGAGCGTCTAATCGAGAGGGGTTGCGAGGCGTATTTGGCTACTATTTCTTTGCCGGAGGCTGTCGGAAAGGCTAGGGTTCAGGATATTCGGGTGGTTCGTGAGTTCCAGGATGTGTTCCAGTCGTTGCAGGGGTTGCCACCATCTAGGTCGGATCCTTTCACGATCGAGTTGGAACCGGGGACGGCACCGATATCCAGGGCTCCTTATAGGATGGCTCCTGCAGAGATGGCAGAGCTGAAGAAGCAGCTGGAGGAGTTGTTGGGTAAGGGATTTATTCGTCCGAGTTCTTCACCGTGGGGAGCGCCAGTGTTGTTCGTGAAGAAGAAGGACGGGAGTTTTCGGTTGTGTATTGATTATCGGGGACTTAACCGAGTCACAGTGAAGAACATGTATCCTCTTCCTCGGATTGATGAGTTGTTGGATCAGTTGAGAGGGGCTACTTGGTTCTCCAAGATTGACTTGGCGTCGGGATATCATCAGATTCCCATCGATGAGGTAGATATCCGGAAGACGGCTTTCAGATCTCGTTATGGCCACTACGAGTTTGTGGTGATGCCATTCGGGTTGACGAATGCACCGGCTGCATTTATGAGATTGATGAACAGCGTTTTCCAGGAGTATCTAGATGAGTTCGTGATCTTACCGAATAACCATTTGCCCATCCCTATTTGAAACCATAAATAAACAATTTAAAATAATTTTCTGTGTCATAACCAATTTAATTAAGTTTAGATATAAAAGAGAAACAAAATAATATGTAAGATCAAATTTGATATATATTATAGTTTTACTTTTATCATATACAATAAATCTTAAAGTAAGCTATTATACCTTATGGAGTCAAAGAAAGAACACTTTTATACGTTCCCTGAACTCCATTACATCTACCACTTGAAATGCCACATTTTCCATAGACCACCTGAGTTTGATTAGTTTTTGGGGTAGATGAATGGTAGGGACAACCTAAATATTTGGGACATAACCCATAAGCTTGACTCAATCGGTTCTCTTTAATTTATTCCTCTTCTATGGTATTGTCTGCTCGTGCTGCTTGGTGTAAGGAGATATAAGATAGTTCGGGCAATCTTATCAGTCTACAAACATCTACCTAATGCCAAAATTGCATCATATTTTACTTTGAATCCAAAGATGCTCACTAATTGGTATATTACCTTGAGAACCATTGAAGATTAAGGACACCACATGGCTAATCAAACAACCATCCTCTTTGTATAGGGAACTGCAAAACCTCCATGATAAGTAATCTCACTGAAGCTGTAAGTACAACCCTCCTCTTTGTATAACTAATTAAATTTATTCTTCAATAGAGGCTTTGGGCATTAGTGCAGAGAGAAGTTCCTATAACATTCATACAAACTAAATACATTGTTAGCATTAGTCCTTTTTAGTTTGTGATATAATTTTGCAAACTCAAAGAGAAGAGACCTTTATTGTATCTAATTAACCTGAAGACGTTGCTTTTTTGTAGCTCACACTCCCTAGAAATTATGTATAACTTTGTTTTGTTGAACATGTGTTGATGGTTTGTCGTCACACTTTTAGATAAAATTCAATCTCATTGTTGATAACATACTATATTTATACTCATAAATACATTATTCAAAATAACCAAACTTGTTCTCTAGAAACAGGAACTCACAAACTTTTTTTTTGCTATGAATCTTAATATCATATAAAATGAAAAGTTTGATCTTACAAGGGGCAAAATCTACTGCTTACTACCTTGGCAAAAAAGAAATAAAAAACAAGGTAGTATCGAACTAAACATGAAGAAAACAGAGTGAACACATTCTGTTAGCTTATCTTAACCAAAGAGACATAAGGTTTGAGAAAGATCTTCTCTGTCTTCTTGAGGAGATAGAATTACGGATCTCACGATCTATGTCTTTATATATGACCAAAGGTGGGATCGATATTTGGTTGTGAAGAACATTATTTCTTTGTTTCCATAAGTAGAAGATGGTTGCCTGAACAACTAGCTTTCGAAGAATTGAGGGTGCGTCGGTGGAGCTGAGTCGGATCTAGGAGAGCAATTCAGCCCATGAGCTAAAGCAATGGTTTGTTGGCCGAAATCTGCTGATTGTTAATCTCCACACTTCGATGCTGTAGTCACAAGTAAGAAGGAGATGGTCCCTTGTTTCATCGTTCCTTGAGCAAAAGCAACAAGCCGTTGGTACATTTAAGCCCCAAGTTGCAAGACGGGTCCTAGTTGGGAGACGGTTTCGCTGAGCAATCCACATTGTAAACGCGTTCCTTGGTACCGCTCCCTTAAACCACACACAATCAGCCCAATCCTTTTCCTCTGCCCTTGGCCTGATAGCCTCCCAAGTTTTCGAAGAAGAAAAGCCGTTACAGTTTCTTCCGTCAACAACCCAAAAATATGCATCTTCCTGAGAACATTTTGACGGGACCTCGATGGTGGTGAGGTACGTATGAAGGTTTAGTGTCTCATCTGATCTCGGTTCTGGGAGCCGCCACCCTTCGCTCCCAGCACCGAGATCAGATATTAGAAAATTCCGATTCCAAATTTTTTTTTTTTTGGATTTAGGAAAATTATATATGAATCCGGTTATCCTACCCGTTTCTATCTAATCTTATATCTTATTATAATTATATATTACTTTATCAATTTATATAATCTATTTATCATAGAATCATAACTTTTTACTTTATATGAAGCTAAGTTTATAATGTAGTGAAATTATTATTAATATTTTCATGTATTCATCTAAAAATAAATATTTTTCTAAACTCTACTAATAAATCTCATAAAACTAAAATTCATCAATTGAAATTTTTTTAGATCAATAATATATGAGATATCTTGTATAACAAAATGTCTTTTCATATTCTAAGGAAAAATATTATATTAATGGATGACAATTATTATGAGAATGAATGTATGATAACACAATTATTATGAGAATTATGGAATTAAGTGATTATGTGATTAGGGGATGTAATAGAGAATAAGTGAATGATGAGGTGTCAAGATTATAGAGTATGTGAGAATGAGGTGGCAACATAAGAAGAGAATGAATTCTCCTTTATATATATAGATATATAGAAAACTCGATGAAATAAAATCTTTTCATTAAATTTTGTATTTCACAAAGTAGAAAAAATTCAAATTTTAATATTTATAGTGTTTAATGGTTTTTATATATACTTAATATATATATATATATACAATATTTAGAAAATAATTACATAATATATTAATCAAAACTTTAAAATCAAATTTGGTTTGTAAATATCTGAATATTTCTGTAGGTTTATGATTTCCGAATATCCATAATCACATAACAAATTTCGGATAGAATTACAGCATCAAGTCATTTCCACAAAAACATCATGTAGTTAGTCATTTAATCATTTAAAAATATCTCAATTCTCTGACGTGTTTTGAAGGTGCACTCATAATCTTTCTTTCTCTCTCTCTCTCTCTTTCTCACTTAAGCTATGTATATTTGTGCGAGCTTTTATAATTTAATATTATAACCCTCTTAAAATTTATAGCTTTTTCTTATATCTTAGTTTTTAACATTTTCTAAATAGAATTGGATATTCGTGGATATTAACGAACTCGAATCCGAGAATTTATTTTTTTGGATTTGGTAAAACCGGATCCAAATCCAATTATCCTAGAATTTTATAGTTTACTATTCATATCTACCAAATCATTTAAATAAAGTATCCCACTTTTAATAATAATGAAGAAATACATATATATATATATATATATATATATAAATGTTATCATTTATAAATAAATGTATTTTCAAATTCTTGTTAAAATCAATGAATGATAGTTACGATGAGAATTAAAGTATAATAACACAAAATATAATAAATCATATTAGCAATTTAAAATTAACAAATGAGATGATGATGTGTCACAATTTTAGAGTATGAGAAAATGATGTGGCATTATGAGAAAAGACTACATTCTCCTTTATATTTATAGATTTTAATGCTGAGATATCTTGTAAAGATACTGTCGTTGGGATGCTCTAATACACCAATTTTTTTGTTTTGGTTACAAAATTTTAGATTAAATAGTGTAAATTTTTTTAAATTTGGACCCTAAACCCGGTGCATAAACACCCCCGGCACATTGAGAGAGCTGGGCCTGTTTGTACACACATACTAATATAATTATAATTTTATATCATTTAATCCGATAAACCTAGAGTGCAAAATTAATCCGATAACCTAGAAGTTTCATTTGGAAATGTGCCTAATTTAAGCTGTATTTTTGATAAGTATTTGATGTAATGGTAGTTTTGAAAAGTTTCCAATATCAGGAAGATATTTTTACGCTTCACCAAATGCGAAAAAATCAGTAGGATTCTCTCATAAACAACCACACGGCACATACAATAAAATAGTTTGGAGTTTCCTGTGTCTACTCTTAATTATAGTCGCTAAATATGGTTTTTCAGCTAATGACTCAGATTAATACGTATAGCTTTAATATTATTTTTCAAATTTTACATTCTTCTATATAATTCAGCAATTAACCAAAATAACACAATTTTAAATTTTGTTTTAAATTTAGTATCACTAATTGAAAATGACAATAATAACACAAATTTTAACAATAATAACACATATTTAACATTAAAATGATCTAAAATCATTTTTAATAAAACAAATTTACCTAAATTCAAAATAATGAACTCAAAAATAATATTTAATTTTATTTAAAATATATTTAATATAAATAAGTATTTTTACATAATTATTTATGCTATTTTTGAAATTTTAAATCAGCTAGTTTTAAGAAAAATAAATTAAATGGTGATATTTTAATGTATTTCTCTAATTCTAATTGGTTACCATTTATGTTTTTTGTTTTTTTTTTTGCTGGGCAAATTTTTTTATTAATTTTCAAAATTACATTGTTTACATGAGTTTTAAAGAATATAGGACAATAACAAAACAAAGCATTTGGAAATATTATTTTTGTTGTTAAAAAATAAATACAAATTTGGTTCGCAATTTATCCATACCATGAATCATTATTCCACCATTTTTTTATCCAATCTTATTTTGCTCTTCTTCATCTAAACCACGATTGATTTATTGCCTCTAATATCATCTCGAATAAGCTTTTTTCATTTGTTATTCATATTCCAATTTAATATAATCCCCCGAACCAAAACATGCAAGCACCCTCCCGAAACAGCTTTTACTTCAAAGAAATTAAATTAAAAAGACGAAGAGTCAGAAATCTCGTGTGGAAAATCGACGCTCATCGCGCCTACAAAACGCTTGCGTTTCGATATGATTTCGATTTCATCAACCTCCTCCGAAAAAATAAATTTCACAACAAACGAAAAATGAGATAAAGATTTGGGGAAGAAGACGGAGACAATGGGGAGACGAGGGGTGAGATTTTTCTTGTATATATATAGAAAATTAAAGAGACACATTATTTGCCCTAGTTTTAATTGTGTTGGGCTTCTAGATCCATTGAGAAATGGGCTTTAAATGTCCAAAACGTTTAGGGTTACATATAAGTCGAAATTAGGGGTTTAGTATAAATTCACGCTTCTCTTCGCCGTCAGTGTTTGTTAGCTTTAGCCGCAGGAGTGACTCATCGGAGTTTCAGGTTCTTCTCTATTCATCTCCGTTGATTTCTCCTTGTTCTTCGTTTGGTTTCGTAGATCTACTATTCGTCTCTCTAAATCTTCCGACTGTTTGTTATTGGATATTTTGTTTTCTGATTTATTGTATATTGATACGAATTAGGAGAAGAAGAATGTCTCACAGGAAGTTTGAGCACCCAAGGCACGGGTCACTTGGTTTCTTACCGAGGAAGAGAGCTAACCGTCACAGAGGAAAAGGTGAGTTCTCTTCAAAATTTAGATTCAGTGTTATTGAGATCTTCAAAATGGAACATTTGATCTGTTTTTTTAGAGTTACGAATTGACTTTTCTTGATATTTTGATTCAGTGTTATTGAAATCCTTACATGTGTAGTTTCAAAATGGAACCTTTGATCTGTTTTTAGAGTTAATGTTGAGTATCCTTCAAATTTAGAATCATCATTATTGAAATGCTTACTTGGTTATCTTGTGAATGGAAGATTTGCTCTAGTTTTCGTAGTTGCGTTTGAGTTTTTTTTTTTTGAATTTCGATTGACCTTTATTGAGATGCTTACTTTTGTGTCTTCAAAATGGAACATCTGCTCTGTTTTCTATAATTGAGATTGAGTATTCTTCAAATTTAGTTTCAGTGTTATTGAAATACTTACTTGGTTAACTTGTGAATTGAAGATTTCTTCTGTTTTCTAGAGTTACTATTTAGGTTTTCTCTTTTTATGTACTCACAAATGTTGAATTTGATATTCAGTGAAGTCATTCCCCAAGGATGACCAAACCAAGCCTTGCAAGTTCACAGCTTTCATGGGTTACAAGGCTGGTATGACCCACATTGTTAGAGAAGTCGAGAAGCCCGGATCCAGTAAGTGATTCCTGTTCATTTATTTTTAATCTGAATTTTGTTATTGTTCATTCTAATTTTAAGATTGGTAATTTTAATGGATTATGTTTAATTTTTTGTATTCTCGTATAGAGCTTCACAAGAAGGAGACCTGCGAGGCTGTTACCATCATCGAGACACCTGCTATGGTTGTTGTTGGAGTTGTTGCCTATGTCAAGACTCCCCGTGGCTTGAGGTCCTTGAACACTGTCTGGGCACAGCACTTGAGTGAGGAGGTCAGGAGAAGGTTCTACAAGAACTGGGCCAAGTCTAAGAAGAAGGCTTTTACCGGGTACGCGAAGCAGTACGAAAGCGAGGATGGCAAGAAGAGCATTCAGGCTCAGCTTGAGAAGATGAAGAAATACGGAACTGTTATCCGTGTTTTGGCCCACACTCAGGTATTTTTGCTTATTGAATGTTTTCACTGGTTTTAACATCTTGTGCATTTTGTTGTTGCTTACAATTATACGTTACCTCACCACCCTGCAGATCAGGAAGATGAAGGGATTGAAGCAGAAGAAAGCTCACATGATGGAGATCCAGATCAACGGTGGTACCATTGCCCAGAAAGTCGACTTTGCGTACAGTTTCTTTGAGAAGCAGATCCCGATCGATTCTGTTTTCCAGAAGGATGAAATGATTGATGTGATTGGTGTGACCAAGGGTAAGGGTTACGAAGGTGTTGTTACCCGTTGGGGTGTGACAAGGCTTCCACGTAAGACTCACAGGGGTCTACGTAAGGTTGCTTGTATCGGTGCGTGGCATCCAGCTAGAGTCTCCTACACTGTAGCCAGAGCCGGTCAGAACGGTTACCATCACCGTACTGAGCTGAACAAGAAGATTTACAGGTTGGGCAAGGTTGGTCAGGAGACGCACACAGCCATGACTGAATATGACAGGTCAGTTTTATTTTTCTTTACTGGTTCTTTATCCTGTTCGGTTTGTAACTGATGATGTTGTGGCTATGACAGGACTGAGAAGGATGTGACTCCGATGGGAGGATTCGCACACTATGGTATTGTGAAGGATGACTACTTGATGATTAAGGGATGCTGCATGGGTCCAAAGAAGAGGGTTGTGACTCTAAGACAGTCACTACTAACCCAGACTTCCCGTCTTGCACTCGAGGAGATCAGACTCAAGTTCATTGACACTTCCTCGAAGATGGGGCATGGTAAATTCCAGACCACCCAGGAGAAGAACAAGTTTTACAACCGTGGCAAGGCTTAAACATGTTTTTTTTTCCTCATTAGCTCTTCCTCCTGAAAGTCTTGAAATACTTTTTGAACGATTCTCTGCAATTTTGTGTTTTAGTTACATTTGGATATTTTGGACATCATGCTTCTTGCTTTATCCCCTATTATTTTCATTTTTATAATTATGGTACTCAGTATGGTAAAATTTGATAAATTCGGTTCTGCAAATCGAGTAGATATAAATAAACCAACTAAATCGTAGACTTGAAATACATTGACAGCGTATCACTCTTTTCTCTGCGAGACTTGCTGACACCATCTTTCTCTTCCGATCTTTTTGCTGGCGTCCGGCGTTATAAGTTAGCATCATGCACTTGTTATCCGTTACTTTACTCTTTTTAAAAAGAGGATACTCGTGACCTAAATGTCGGGTAAATGGTATCATAATTCTGTTATCCGTAGGTAAGAATTAGGTATCGGATATCATTTTTTTTTCCATATCCTTCTCGTTACACGACCCGTGAATACCCGATTTAATTGTATTTTATAACATTACCAATAGCGTTATTATAATATATATAATTGATAATACTATAAACCTAATTATTATGCTCAATTAACAATAAAATATATAATTATGTTTTTTAGTTAACGTTAAAACCCAAACCTAGAGGTGTCAATTAGGGCCAAAGCCCGAGGGCCGGTCCGGCCCGACCCTGAAAAACAGCGGGCTCGGGCCTAGAAATATAAGCCCGAACAAAATCGGGCTTTTCGGGTTAAAACCCATTCGGGCTAGTGTGTTTTCGGGCTTAGCCCGATCAGGCTCGGGCTAGCCCGAAAAGCCTGAAACTTTATATTTGAATTAGTTAGAGATTTTATTTAAGCATTTATCTTTCTAAAAATAATAGTTTGACATATTTTCTATACATTTCGTGATCCATGTACCATTATCATTCATCCATATTTACTTCATATTTTTAAAATCATTATCTATACATTTTCAATGACATATCTATATAATTTATACATGTCAAAACTTAATATTATTTTACTTTTTTTTATATGTACCTCTTGATGGTGATGAGGATTTAGAAAACAATGAAGGATATTCTAATCTAAACTCTACTACTTAGATTTGAAGTGTTTTGATTTTATGTTTTATTTGGTAATACAATTTATTTGATTTTTTTTTGTTTTTTTGTCAAACTTTTGTTTTTAAATTTAATTGGATTTGATATAATACATTTCAATTTAGATTTATTTTTAGAAATATTTTGTTTTAATTATTCATCTGAGAATTGTGAATTTTTGTATTTGTAAATAAAAGAACGAAAAAACCCAAAAAAGCCATAGAGTCCTGTCCGGGCCGGACCGGGCCGGGTTTTGAAATATAGGCCCGATTTTTTTTTTTGGGCCGGGCCGGGCTCAAATATATGCGGGTTTTACGGATTTCGGGCTGGGCCGGGCCGGGCTAGCCCGATTGACATCCCTACCCAAACCCAACCTAACTCAATATGAAATCATTATGCGGATAAGGGCAACAATCTATAAATATGCGGATAAAGGTAAAGTATCAGATATTTAGCGGATCATCTATTTTTTATAGGGTACCCATTTTTTAAGGTACCCGTTATTTGCACATCAGATAAAGATAATTTTTTTTTATCCGTAAGAGTCGGGTCGAGTAAAAGATACTCCGAAATTCAAAAGTACGGGACCCGTGCCCAGCCCAGCCCCTACCTCAAGCATGTCTTCCTGCTCACGCTTTCTCCTTAGAGAGGGGTCTTCTCAGCGAAGAAGGAATTCTTGGCACCTGATGTGGTGGGTTCGATTTATTGGGAAAAATCTAAAAAATACACCAATTCAATAACCCATTTACTTCACTGAAGGGTGGGGAGTCGAACTTCCACATAAAATATATAACATATACATAACATATATTGAGGAAGCAATTAATGTTTTTTACATAGGCGTTCAAAGTAGACGACATAGGGGTATTGGATTAGAGATTTTAGGAGATTTGAGTTTTTTTGTTTGTTTAAAAACCCATATTATTTAACTAATAATTTCTAAATGTCAGAAACATTTTTCATTAATGTACTTGTAGATTATTATTCAAAATTTACAGCGGTTTAATCAAACTTCTCGATCCGCCGTCGTGCATCTACATGGTAAAAATAAGTTTATTTTCATATTAAAATTAATTAATTTTAAAAAAGTTCTGAATCATTGTTTTGTTTTTTAGGTTCAGAATATCCGGAAATGGCAGCTTTATCTATTATCATTAATTAGCCATATTGTAAAATTCAGATAAAAACAATTTTCTTAAATTTTAAAACAATTAAAAAAAAATAATTACCCCGCCCTATAATTAGCAAATAAACTTATTGGATTAGAGATTTTAGGAGATTTGAGTTTTTTTTTTAAATTCCTTGTTATTTAACTAATGATTTCTAAATATCTTACCAAATCCTGTGTTATCGAAAATGAAATTTGTGTAAAATCATTCAAAATCACTTACAATCCGGCGTTATTCAGTCAACAATTTGTAAAAACCAAATCAAATCCATTGTTATTCAAAACTAAATTTGTTTTTTTAAGTGTTGAAAAGGATATCGAGAAACTTTACATCAATTTTTAGTTAAAAATAATCGTCAAGAAATTCACACATCTACATGTGTTATTTGGAGAGACTTCCAAGAATAAATAAAATAACCGTTCTTCACATGCCATTACTCTCGTTTGTGTTCTTAGATCCTCGATTTCGATGTATTTGAAACATTTAACAATCTCGTTTGTGTTCTTAGATTCCTCTATTATCAAAATGGCGAATGCATCTGAGTTCTTCACTCATCCTTGAATTCCTACCTTACGAAGCATAATCCATGTTTCGATTAGAGTTTCTGGATCTAAGTTTTGCGTTTTGAATCGATTCTCTAAAAGGGTTTGTGCTCTAGATTCAGCTCCATCGATAGCCTCGATAAGCATGCTTTGCCATCTCGATGATCCATGTAAAAAAAAAATCACATTTTAAGATATTCTCGTGCTAGATTCTTTAATAATCAATTGATTTGAGATCGTTCTTTGATATTTGTTTTAAAACTTTTGAGATTATGATGATTTGATTATTGTTAAGTCTTAGCTTAGCTTTGTCAATATGTTATTCCCTCTTTCAATCGAGTCAACGATTCTTCCAGCTGAGAGAAAACCCTCTCATCAGCAATTCAGATCGGATTTTCATCAAAGAAAATGATGGTCTCAAGGTTTAATTTTCTCAATTGCCTCTGATTCATACCTTAAAGGATTGTCTTTTATGGTGGTAATTTATTAGGATTACATAAGTTGCTCGATCTTAAACAATATTTTGAGATTGCAATAAATTGTTCTTGATCTTACTTATTTTTGGTTTTGGGGAATCAAAATTGGATCAAATACAGGCTGCAACCATCGTCATTCTTGTTTGCGAAATGTAATAGAGATAATTTTCGGCATCTTTAAATCAAGATTTTTCTTCAAATCTGCACCACCATTTCCATATAAGACGCAAGAAGAGTTAGTACTTGCATGTGTTGTTTTACATAATTATCTTCGTAAAGAGTGTTTTGTAGACATGTTTCTTCCTGAAGAAACTATTGTTGAAGTAAATGATGTTGCAAGTGATGACGAAGACAATTATGATGAAGTTCTTCATGGTACTCAAGAACAATAAAGAGTGATTGCTAATAATTGGAGAGCAAATATAGCGGCAACCATTTGGACACATGCTATGCATATTGGATTTGGATGCATCAACGATTTTACTTTGTTTTATCTTTAGATTGTATTTTTTCTTCTGTTTTTTGGTTCTTTTCCTTTATGCTTTGGAGTTCTTTTGTTTTATATTTTTGTCTTCGTGTGTGGGTTTGCTTTTAGTTAGGCACGAAGATGAACTTTCTTATTTTTTTTTGTTCTTGTCTCTTCTTAACTTCTTAGTCAATGATTTTTGTTTTTCCCTTTTCTGTTTGTTTTGTGTCAATTTCAGGGTAAGATTGAGAGCTTCCAATTGATTCACAAGCTTCCGACACCACCGCATATATATCACATATGAGCTATATATATATAGTAGTAGGTTACCCGTAAAGCTGGAATCAAGTTGCTCTTATCAGCTGAAATATCTCAAATTCTGCTGTTTAGAACTCTTTCCCCTTCTCCAACTTTACATTCAAACCGTAACACACCACCGAGTGTTTTCACAGCCAAAGGCATGCCGCAACACTCATGGATTATCCTTTCTGCAAGATCTCCAATTTCTCGATTTAGGCATGGATCTTGATTACCAAATACAATTTTTATGAACAACGACCAGCAATCTCCATCATATATGAGTTGTAGACATTTTTTTGCTCCAAGTTTAGCCTCTGGAAAAATGTTACCAAATCACACAAAATTCTCTGAAATTTATAGAAAATCTTACCAAATCACCAATTGTTTAAAAAAAAAACAAATCACACAAAAAATACGGTGATATCTACAAAACCCACCGAAATTTCACCAAATATAAAACCCACCAAAATCTCCTAAAATATCTAATCCAATACACCTCCATGATCTTGAGGATACTAATTTTGGCAACATTTATCTAATCGATCAAAAGCGCATTGGTGCCATGTGCACTCACGATCAAGTGTTCCAGGTTCTCAAAAAATTCAATTAAACATTTATGTGAAGAAATCAAGAATATGATTGAATGTAGTGCCGAGAAAAAAATGCCATTATTCAGCAGACGAGGTTGAGTACTGTATATTACATTCCAATTATATATTATTTCATTTAATATTTGGACTAACATATATGTTATTTTTATAGCTTATAACATCTTTCGAACAATTAACAATTACTTTTGATTTTATGCTAAGAACCAAAGCAGATGGCATTTTCTCTACCATGCAATAGTTCACTAAACAACAACATTTATCAACCATGTGCTTGAAGGTTTTGAGTTTATAATTTTTTGGAGGGACAATTTTTTTTCATAGATTTATTTGTTTAGATGGTTTAATAAAGTGTGCGATTGATCAAAATTCAACGTTCAAAATTAGTGCACAATCAATGTTTTCTTCTGATCTAATATGATAGTTTCTTCTCCATTGACTCCTATGGTGGGTTTATACTTCCCTTCATTCGTTTTCTTTTCCCGAACTATTTCAAACTATTGCTAATCTGTGACTACAAATCAAAGCAATGTTTGTTTAGATGGTAGTTAGACGACATGAGGTGATAATTTTTTTTATTGAATCGCTAGTGAAAATGAGAAATGTTAACGAATCTTGTAGTCAGCATATGCAAAAGTGTCTTGATGATGAAAAAAAGATTGAAAGAGCTATATGACGAAGCTTGCATTAAGATTTACAATGGTGTCATGCCGTTTAAACGCCTGATAGAAAGATGAGGTAGGATGCTCATGTGGAGATATCACATACACCATATAGCTTCGAGAAAGTTATGATTATTTAAGAAATTACATTTAGCTTATTTTATTGATTTATTTTGCTGAAATTATGAATATTTCATAAACTACATTTATGTTTTGTGTATTTTATCTTTCCTCATAGCTTCAAGCAAGATTGAATCCTTTGGAAGCTACGGTGAAAAATATGAGATCGACAATAAGTACTGTAAACCTCTTGCTTAAGCCAACTCCAGAAATCACTCAGAAACAGATTGTTGCTACTATTGAAGACACTAATCTGTAGCAACAATCCTGTTCTAGAAGACATTAACATCCCGTTCCAGAAGACATTAAGGAACAACCCGTTCCATAAGACACTTAGGAACAACCTTTTGCTATTGCTCCAACTAAGTAATTTTTCCCCATGATTAATACGCCATTTTCTTTTCATTGCAAGTGTACAAAAAGTTTCATGTTTTTAAAGGTTTTTGTTAATTTCTCTGTTTGATTAGAGTTCTCTTTCAATCTACAAGAACATGATTTGAAAATTAGTTTTTTTTTTCCAATGAATATAAGAGGGGTTTAGTGGGAGTTGGATTTAGATAGAGTTGATTGATTTTAAAAGTCAAAAGATTTTTGTTAAATTTGCATAGAGTTTTGCTGAATTTGAAGTCTTTTTAAATTTGCATAGAGTTTTGCTGAATTTGAAGTCTTTTTAAATTTGCAAAGAATTTTCTGTATTTAAAAAATCCACAATTTTTTGTTTTTATAACAAATTTTAAGAATCCAAGGAATATGCATAGTATTCTGAAAGTTTTTTTAAGAGTTAAATTGTTAAAAATTCATATCTCAATAACATTAGATTTTTAACAAATTACATAATTATTAAAAATCAAACTTTTTGAATAACAATGGATTTTAAATAGAATTTAAAAATCATCAAACCAATAACACTGAATTTTATAAAGAATGGTAGAATCCATAAACCAATAACAGTGAAATCTATTAAGAATGTTAAAGTCCATAAACCAATAACAACATATTCTACAAATTTTAACAATCATTAAAAATTCAATTTCTACTAAACCCTCCTAAATTACCTTTACAATGATAAAGAATCTACAAATTGCTAGTTTTGTAGAAAAAAAAAACTGTTGATTTATATGATCGTTTGACGTAAGAACACTAAGGGAATGTACCAAATTACACAACAAAACAGAGAACATTATTTATGTTCTTCCTCTTGAGATTGAATGAGTTATTCATCTACAAATATACAAATTTGAGTTATTAACATCGAAAAAAATATAAAATAGCGCCTCGACCAGTGACACTGAAATAAAAAAGAAACCCAAGACCATATATTATTCCGGTGTGAAGTAAATGAGCAAATCTGGGACCTCTCCAAGGTTAGGCTACAACCCTTTCTACTTTCACACATGGACTGCATTCTCTTTTTGGCTTGGGTATAAGGTTGACACAACCCCAAGGACATTGCGCTGACTCGTAGTCCACACTACTATCTATGGGGTATGGACTGAAAAAAACAATCGGCTTCACAATTCCATCTCCTCCATGTCACAAGCCATCTTCAAGACGATTGATCCATTGATCCGAGATGCCATTCTGGCGAAAAGGAACCGCAAAAATTATGGTGATTTTATGCAAATTTGGCTCACCCATTCTTAGGACCACCTCCTTCAAAGTTACTTGTTAGGTTCTCAGTTTTGTTTTAATTCTTTTTTTTTTGGCAATGACAGGCTGTTGTTAACCACTTTTTTGTAATATTTTACAAACAATCACATTTTTAATGAAATTCAAATATTTAGCAAAACAATATTAATAATAAAGCAAAGAAGACTCTATTTACAAGCACATAAACACTTCAAAACCTTAGAGCATATTTTAGTTACTTGCACTAGTTTCTGTAACGCATAGCACATTCAAAAGCCTCATACACCTGCAAAAGGTAAAGAACAAACGTAAAGAAACACAAGTATGATAATAGTGTTAAGATCAGTGCAAACTGGCTATCTCACGCACCAGTTGTAACATCCCGACCTTCGGTACTCGAAAATCGATATGTTAATTTCCGTTATTTAATTTCCGGTTTGAGTTGATTTCTAGATCATTCTAGAATATTCCAACAACTAAATATCCCCTTTTATTTTATTCTCAACCAAATATTACGTTTCCTTTTTTTAAATAAGTTCAAATTTCATTTTCGTTTTTCTTTTCGAGAAACAATTTCTCTATAGTCTAATTTTTCATTCTCGCATTTCCAAAATCCTAAACACGTTTCTCTCCCCTCTCTCTCTCTCTCTCTCTCTCTCACACACACACACACACACACACACACACACACACACACACGTGCGCGATCGTCTCTCTCTATCTACTCTGTCATTTTCTCTCTCCTCGCCGCCTCTCTCTCATACGCGAACCCTAGCCACCGTGAGATGAAATTCCCGCTGCCTCCTCCTCATATCCCGATGATGAGCCTCTCTCCTCCATCTGTGCTAAGGTGATGACTCGTTGCCCCTCACTTTCTTTCAAAACGTGCTTTTCCTGTTTTTGATAAGTCTTTTCTTAAACCGTAGCTTTCCACTAAACTAGCTATTTGATTCGTTTAGTGTTTCCTGTTGTTTGATAATTTCACTATAATATATATATATATATATATATATATATATATATATATATATATATATATATATATATAACCATATTCTTAGATTTGTTATTAGGCTATCTTAGATCTCCTATTGGTTATGCATAGATTCGTTTCTAGGGTTTATTTACGAATATTGTTTGTTGCTTTCACAAGTTTTCTGAATATTGACTTAAGAACTAAGGAACCCTAAAACCTGGTGACTTATTGATATGAGTGTGATGTTTAGATCCCATTGTTACAACTTGGTTGAGTCCGGTTTGTGAGTCTTGAATCTAGATGGGCGGAGAATGATAAGGATATAATATGGCATTGTGTGGAGTTTACTTAAGGATTGTGAGGTTTATGTCACACGGCGATTAGGACGCTTGTGATACAAAATGACATTTTCTTTGGGGCTGATGTGTGTGGCACCTTCTGGGGCATCAGTTCTCACCGCCGAGGAGGGTTTTGGCGAGCCCTCATGGATAGTTTGTGTGACACATTTTGTTGAGGCAGGCCGATCTCGGTTAGCTCCTTCAGGAAGGCAATGGTAGGGTGCCAAAATTGTGGTGGCAGACCGATTTGTTTGCTTCCTTTGGGAAGGCAGGGTCAGGTGTCACGAGTTGATAAGAGGTGGAGCAATGGGCTAGAGAAGTGAATTGGGGATCAATTGAATATTGTGTGGATCCCATTTGGTTGTGCTTGTTTTAGGATTAGACTTTCATTAATAGTAACTCGCATAATGTCTGGAAGTGTTTGTGAGTCTCCACCAGACTCATCCTCACTGAGTAATCCACGTTACTCACCCCTCCTTTTTTCTTTTGTTCTGCACATGTTAGCGATGATCGAAATGTCTTATATTGTTGATTGTGACATGGACATTTTCCTGGCGATCATGTGTGCTCACCAATGGACCAAACCGGGCAACTTAACCCACACGGTTTAGTTTGCCAACCTAACATGCCCGAGTTCTCCGGTTTCTTCGGAGGCCCGGGATATGAGTGTTACAACTTGGTATCATAGCCCATGATTAGGTCACTCTAGTTTTGACCTGGAGGATAGCGCCCGAGTTTTCGTCGTGTTTGCGAAATTGTTATCTTGAAAGTTTTTCAAAACGTTTTCAAACCCAACACAACAACAATATATTGACGCCTGATCTGATAGTTCTTCTTATCTTTTTATTTTCTTTACTTTTCTTTAGCTGGAGACCAAGGCCTTTGACGCGGAAAACTGCTCGTAAGAGAGTCACTTCTCCTTCTAAGATCAGCTAGATAATCTTATAATTCATAATCACGTGCCATTATTTGGTATCAGAGCACACTCGAGGATTTGGTATTATCATTCTATCATCGAGTGTGCTTTTCATCTTCTATCATTTTCTATCTCTTCATCTTCTAATAAAAAAAATCATTTTTTCATCTCTTCACTTTTATATATTTTCATCTTTTACCTTTTCATCTTCTTTTCTTCCATATTTTTATTTATGTGTGTTTATTTATTTATTTTCGTAAAAAAAAAAGATTCCTTTTAATGTACGTAGTCTGGATTTGAGGACAAATCTTTTTCAAGAGGAGGGGGATGATACGAGCATGGAAAGCACTAAAGAAGATCAAGGAGATGCTATGCTTATACCCGTTGGACTAGTTACGAGAGAGAAGGCTAAGAGGATCAAAGACGCACTTAACGGGCTGATTTATGAAGTTTTGGGCAAAGAGAACATTAAAAAATCATTTGGGGATGTTACCTATCAAGTCTAGCCCATTTTGAGCATGTTACAAGTCCAAGAAGAGCCCAAAATCATCACTTTATTTGCTGCCCAAAAGAAGTGACGAAAATAGAAGTCAAAGAGCCAAGAAGTCCAAGAGTTATTCAACTCTAGTAAATTGTTTCTAGTCTTAGTTTCATTTTCGAGATTGTCTAGTTTTTACCACATTCTTTTCTATTTAATCTTTGAAATCTCAATTGAGAAAAGTTAAGTTTTATACATTATTTTTGGAAACTTTCATAGTGATTCTCATTTCTTAGTTCTTTGTGAACTTTTCAATCATGGAGTGATTCCATAGATCTTTTCGATCCGATTGGTGTGTTCATCTGAAGAGACCAACCGGTCGATTCAAAAAGGTAACCATCTCCTTTTTGCGCGGACCATTCTACCGACCGAATCCTTTGAGAGCTTTTAAGTGTGTCAAGCGTTGAGAAATATCGAGAGTGATTATCACATCTCTTCCCATTGCACCACGAGTCTCTTCATCCTAAGTCTTCTACCACCTTGTTCATTTTGGAGTGTTCACAATCCAACGTGAGTCGAGGATTATCCCTTCTACCGCCTTCGAGTGCTGATTCCTTAGGAGAATCATATTATTTGGTAACAGAGCACACTCAAAGTTTGGTATTCTATCATTCTATCATTCTATCATTCTATCATTCTATCATTTTCTCATCTTTTCATTTTCTTTCTTTCATCTTCTATCTCTTCTTTGATCCTTTTCTTTCTCCTTTTTTTTTTCTTTTTGAATAAGAACATATAGAAGGTGAAGAGCACACTCGAGGAGACTTAGAAGTTGGTAAGGATATGCTTTGCAACAAAGGAAACCGCGATGTTTCAATTGATCAAAGGATGTGGGGCGAGTCGTAATACATAAGATGCGAAAAGCTTCTGATTTATGTAAGATGGCTCCTTGGATATGACACACCAAGCCAAGCCAAATTGTGAAAGTTGACATTATTTGGTATATTAATTCCAAAGGAATCGACATTCGAAGGCGCTAGAAGGGATAATCCTTGATCCAAAAGACTCGCGAACGAACCAGATGATTAAGGCGGTAAAACCTAGACCGTTGAGACTCGTAGTGCAAGGGCGTGATTATGAATGATAATACATAGGTTTCAATAAAGAAATGAGAAAACAAGTAACATATGGTTCTTGATACGATCTCACAAATATCAACACTTAGAAGTTGGTAGGATTGGATAAGCTTGTCTCAAAGAAACCGTGAAGTCTCAATGAACAAGGACGTGGATCGATTGGTCTCACAAGAGTTGCAGAAGGCTCTTGATATTCCTAAACGACTCCTTGGATATGACACACCAAGACAAACCGAGTTTTGATTGATTGGATATGACTCACCAAACAATCGGGGTTGATCGCTGATATTACTTACCAAGATCGGTTTTGCTCACAAAGAAAAGAGTTTCACACTCATATTTTATTGATCACAGTTGATGAATTTTACTAAAGAGATTACATGAGTTTACAAAGAAAGGAAATGTGTGAAAAACAAGGCACACTTGAAATTACAACTTAGACTAGGAATTAAAACAAGAGTAGAATAACCCTTGAACTACTTTGACCATCGATTTTGTCTCTTGAAGTGCCTTGGTCGAAAATCCTCTTGATGGGCTTGTAAATTTGTGATCCAAATGCCTCATTAAAAACCTTGTCATGTAAAACCCATGATCAAGAAAAAGAGTGCAAATAGGTCACATGACCATTTGTATGATCATCTTGGGCTTGTGTAAAAATCAGAATGATTTTAAACACATCTCCATCCAACCAGACCAAGTGATTTCGAATGCAAATTTGATGGAATAATCTTCCAAGCCTTGCTAGGCTTTCGGTTTCCACGACCATGTTTGAGTAGTTCACTTGCTAGGCTTTCGGTTTTCAAAGGGAATTCATAGATTGATTGTTAGGTTGCTAGATATGAGAATTTCTATAGAGGTCTTCATCTAAATTGTGTTAAATGCTTGGTGTTGATTGACCATCTAGCTACTAGTTTCTGTTATTAAAGTAATTTACTCACCAAAAATGTTGTTGAATTGCTTAAACCAATTTAGGTGAGCAAAGCGTAATAATCTACGGAAGTAGAATTGTGAAACTTTGTGAACAAATCAATCTTGGACTATCTATGCATGTTTAAATACTTATTTACCATTGGGAGTTGATTAATTTTATGTCATTTAAACATAGTAATTGGTGCTACGGGAGTAGATCAATAATCTTTTTGTGATTTGAGTTCTAGAACGTTATCTTGCGAATGATTCGATGCCTAGCACCTTCTTCTACTGATTTTACATCTTTATTTACTTGCTTTAAGTTATTTATTTGTTAATTTCGTCACTATTCACAGCCCTAAAACAAAACCTCATATTTTTCATCTTATCTTAACTCGATTCTCATAAACTCGTAGTGTGATTCTTTGTTCTCTAGTGGATTCGACCCCTAAGTACTACTGCATTTGCCGTGCACTTACAGAATTATTTCAGGGATTAAAACTCTGTGTATAAAGTTTTTGGCGCTGTTGTCGGGGACCAATACAATTGCCTACGAGTTTCGGACTAGAGTTTAGTCTAAGGTACTTAGTTTTTTTGTTGTTGTTATTATTTTTTATTTTCATTATTCCTTCTCTCTGTGTGTTTCAGGTTAGCTTGAGTATATACATCCTTAAAGAAGCATCTAGGAAATGTATGGAGATGGATCCTCAAAACCGCACAATCCGAGGGTTTGATTCATTCGATGTCTTGTTCACAAAACGCCAATCAATATGCCCTCCACCACCTCTTGGAGAGTTTAAGATCAGCTCAAAACTCATTGCTTTGGTGGAACAACATCAATTTCGTGGGTTAGATGAAGAGCTACCCATTGATCATATCGAAAGGTTCCAAGAAATCTGCAGTACAAGGAGATCCAATGAAGTTCCTAAAGATTATTTGAAGTGCACTTTATTCTCATTCTCCTTGGTTGAGAAAACCTACAAATGGATGAAGTCTCTTCCAGCAGGAGCAATCACTACTTGGGGTGAGTACAAGAGAACTTTCTTGATGTACTTTTACCCGAATGATAGATTGGAACAGATGAGAAGCAGAATCTCAGAATTTCAACTAGAACCAAAAGAATCAATTTATGGGGCTGTAGAACGTTTTAAGGAGTACAAGAGAGAGTGCCCTCACCATGGTTTCACTGAGTTGAATTTGTTAAACATCTTTTACAGAGGAGTTAATGAGAAGTTCAAGATGGCACTAAACACCGCAAGTCAGGATAACTTCATGACTAATATCGTTGCTCAAGCTAACACTCTTATTGACAATTTGGCAGAGAGCAATAAAAAATCATGCTCGGGCTATGAGAAAAACGTGGGAGACATGAAGCCAATTTCAGAATCCGCACAAATACTCGAGCTAAAAGCAATGGTTTCTCAGCTTCTCGAAAGTCAACCGAGTGGTGTTCGCCTATATAAGAACGTGGGAGATGGTGATGGTAAGGTTAATAACGAGTGTATTGGTGATGGTCATAAGCATCAAAGAGAAGTCAACCACATTGGTGGGTTTGGAAACGTCCATCAAAACCGAAACAAGAACGGTTTTAACGGTGGAAACTTTCAGCCAAGTGTTGAAGCTCCTCTTCTAGACAAATATCACGTGGGTATAGCACCTAAAGAGACCAGCCTTGAAGCTATGATCCATCAGCTTATGGAGAATCAAAAACAGATCATGGAGGGACAAAAGCAAAACGCCCAAGATATTTAAAATCTCGGTTTTAAAGTGGTCATCATGTATGATCATCTCAATAAAAAACAATGAGGGGCTGTATGGGAAGTTTATTGACCTCTCTAATCATGTTAAGAATATTGAAGTGCAAATTCTTCAAACTGCAGAAAGTGTGAAGATACAAGATGGTTTTCTTCCGGGAAAGGTTGAGACAAATCCAAAATTCTGCAAAGTGGTCACAACTCAGAACAAGGACGTGGTTTCACTAGCCTCTAGAGATCAATCTACCAACGAGTACCCTGTGGCAAGGCATGAAGATAATGAGCTGATTTCAAAAGCACCACATCAAAAGAAGTTGCATAAGATAGAAGATCCGATGAAATTTATCTTTCCTTGCACAATAAACGGTACTGATTTCTTGGATTCTCTATGTGATACATGAGCTAATGTGAATCTCATGTCTAAGACCATAGCAAAGAAGTTGGAGATTGTTGATATTGAGCCTCCTCAAATGACACTCAAATTTGGAGACACTTTTAGCACAACTCCATACGGGGTTGTGCGTAATTTGGTGATGCAAGTGGGATGATATCTTGTTCCTGTTGATTTTAATATCCTAGAGATGCAAAATGACTCCTCAATGTCACTGGTACTTGGGACTCCTTTCCTTAAAACAGTGGGAGCAATGTTTGATTTTCGCAGAGGACGAGTTTCTTTCTCCGAAATCAAAAAGAGAGTCTTCTATCATGTAGTTCCTATTAAAAGCTCGTGTTGTACAACCATCTACAATGAATGGAGAGCAATTGTAGACCCTGGAGATGAAATTAAAAAGTCACAAGACGTTCCTATAGAAGCTCTTTACATCAGATCTCATGAAGTTATTAAACTGATCAAAAGGATCTTGGAGAAGACATTCGGAATGACAAGGAAAGATTGGTCCGCTAAGCTCGATGATGCTCTTTGGACCTATAGAACGGCCTTCAAAACTCCTCTTTGAACAACTCCTTTTCATCTTGTATATGGGAAGGCATGTCATCTTCCTGTTGAGATTGAAAACAAGGCGGAATGGGCAGTAAAGAAGCTGAATTACGACATTAAGACAGCAACCGATAGACTTTTGGTTCAATTGAATGAGTTAGATGAAATTCGTCATCTTGCCTATGAGAGTTCTAAGATCTACAAGGAGAGAACTAAGAAATATCATGACCAGAAGATAGTCCCAAGACGTTTTCACCAAACGACCAAGTTCTGCTCTTTAACTCATGGCTTAAACTCTTTCCCTGTAAACTAAGATCGTGATGGTTCAAACCATTAAAGATCAAAGAAGTAAAAACATATGGTACTGTGGTGCTTTGGAACCGCAATGCATGTGACTTCACTGTCAATGGACAACGTCTAAAGCCATATCTCGCAGATATTGAAGAAGATGAGAGGAAAACGATTACCTTAAATGATGCCAAAAATTGGTTTTTGACGAAAAATAGAGAAGAAACGAGAAGAGGTCCAACATTGGGCGCTGAAATCGGCCTAGAAGAGTTCCAGCCCGAGCTCGAGCCTCAAACTGAGGCAGAACTCGACCCAGGGAAAGAAACCTTCGGCCCGATCCCGCCTGACCCAAGCTTGTGCCTCAAACTGAGGCAGAACTCGACCCAGAATGCGATAACCTCCGGCCCAATCCCCCCTGGCTGTTGGGTCCAAATTCAGCACTCAAAGCCCAGCCCGAATAAACAGGCTCAACAAGGAAGACTCGACCCATGACGAGGTCTCATGAGATTGTTTACAAGCTGAAGTAAGCGAGGTCGCGAGATAGAGCAAATCAACAAGCTGGAAGAACCGAGCACGAGGAAAGGAAGCGAGCTCGCAGGAAGACATGAGCATGCACTTGACCAATTTCAAACCTGGTCAAACATACTTATGTCATATTAAAGACAAAAGATTACGAGTTTAATTTTGTAGTAAATGTGTATAATAATTAGGTAGTTACGTTTTTAGCTGGTATAAGTCTGAAACACCAGCCACATTGTAAAGGGACCGAATTCTTGGCTAATACAACAACATACAACTATTGCTCTCGAAATCTTCTAAGTAATTCACAAAAATATACAACCTGCGAAGCCAAGGATTGAGGTTGTGAGATTCTGCTCTCACAATTTGGCGCCGTCTGTGGGGAAGGAGCAAAACAATTTCCTTCTTGTAACCTACGAAACTGATCATTCGAAAAGCGGATAATGTCGGGCGCAACAAGCGCAACATTCACCGCTTCATCCGGAGCTATAAATACCTCCATTCCACCACCCCAGCCTGACACCATCGCTCCGGCAAGCTTGGATGGAATAACAAACGTTCTCATTACCACCTCGGGAGCGAATGTCACAACTGGAACTAACGAAACTGCTGATCCTTCGTGACCTGCAATCTTAAACCAGCCGGCTCCGGATCAAATAGCTGAGATCCGGAACTTGATATCGGTTCTCACAGAACAGAATCGCCTAATGGCAGCTTGCCAAGACGATATCGAAAGGTCGGCTCGTGTTAGAGGGGGGATTAGCACCCCCTGGTTTAACTCGGTTCGAACTGAGACCGGTTCAATCAAGACCGGTTTACGATGGTTCAGATCAAGGACAAATCAGCCCAAAAACATTGGGCCGAGCTCTGAATCTCGCTAAAGCCCATCTCGGCTACCGATCTAGGCCCAACGCGAGCCCAGTCCGTTACAACATATGATAATCGAAGTATTGGAAGGGATACTCAGATCAATCCCCCGAGGACTCTTCCACCGCCTCTAGCTACTCCGACATTCACGGACCCGACCATCTTTATGGAAGCCATGGCAGCACAGTTCGCAGAAATCAACAAAAAGAACGAAAAGCGGATCGCTTCACTAATAGCATCCCACTTTAAACGCCGAAGCCAGATCGGTACCCTCGATCCAAACCTGATCACCCCCGCCAACGAAAACACATTACGCCGGAACCTCTTGCCCGACCTGACCGACCTACCGACTAGGAGATCCGCAGCCGATTCGGAAATCCACATCGCGTATCAAGCCGCCATGAACCTGGAATTCGCAAGGGTCCAGGCCCAGCTGCAAGACATGCGGTCTAAAGTCCACCAAGCGACAAGCTCAGCACCATAAATCGACCGGGTGGTTCAGGAGTCGCAGAGGACACCATTTACGGACCGATTCATCAATACTCCAGTCCGGCGATTGGAAAGGGTCAAGATCACGCCGTACGATAGGTTTACCGATCCTAAGCATTTCCTAACCTCTTTTGTTATCATGATGAATCGATTTCGTTTCGGCTCGGAAAACGAAAAGGTCGCAGCCATGTGCCAATTATTTGTAGAGAACCTATCCGGAGCCGCACTCGATTGGTTTTCGATGCTCGAGCCGAATTCAGTCAACAGCTACAACGAGCTTACTACCAAGTTCCTCAAACGTTTCACCATGTTTATCAAGCAGAAAACGAAGAACGCCGAACTCTGGGCCCTCGAACAGAAGCAGGACGAGCCCCTACGTAACTTCATGGAACGTTTCAAAGCGGTCGTCTCCCACTGTACGATCGACAACGAAGCTGCGATCGATGCTCTTTATAAAGCGACTTGGTACGAATCAGACTTCCACAAGGAGATCAAACGCAACAATCCAAAGACGTTGGAAGACATCTTACACATGGCGCACATCTTCATAATGGAGGAAGAGGAAAGATCCGAGAAAGATAGGCGGTACGCACTCACGAAACAGCCTGCTGCTAAGGATAAACAATATGTCCTTCCAAAGCAGCCCGTCAACACGGTTCAAACTCAGCAATCCTGCTCGAACACTTGGGTTCGGTCGGACGAACCAAAAGAGCCTGATACCAAGCCCGGACTATACTGCAAATTCCACAATCGAGTCGGAAATCACTTAACTGAAGAGTGCCGACACCTACAGGAATTCTTGCTGATGAAGTACAAAAAGGGGGAAGTTCCAGTCGAAGGAGCCTTCCAACCTTCGAATAAACCTCGCCGTAACGATAACGGAAGAAGACGTAACTTCAAACCGAGCAAGGCTACCGAGCAACCTAAAGATAAGTCTGACGACGAACAACCGAAACGAGATCGAGAGGAAAAAGTGGAGGCCCAGCAACCTCCGCAAGTTCGGAAGCGTGTCAACATGATCATGGGCGCATTGGAATCATGCAACTATTATGTCCGAGCTCTAAAGACGTACATCAAGGAAGCAGCGGCCGCCAAACATACAAACCAGATTATATCTTGCGGAATGCCGATCACCTTCTCCGAGGCCGACACCGAATGACTCCATATGCCGCATAACGATCCGCTGGTCGTCGAAGCACTAATCAGTGATGTTGTAGTCGGACGAATCTTGATCGACACTGGGAGCTCGGTCAATGTGATTTTCAAAGATACCCTGAAGAACATGGACTATCCCGACAATCAGATTAGACCGAACATCGAACCACTCACCGGTTTCTCAAGTGAGCAAACCATGACTGCCGGGACAGTCAAGCTCCCCATGTATACCGGAGGGATTTGTCGGATGGTCAAGTTCCTGGTACTGAACAAACCCGCAATCTACAACATGATACTCGGCACACCGTGGATATTTTTGATTAAAGCCGTCGTATCAACATATCACCAGTGCGTCAAGTTCCCAACACCTTCCGGAGTCTTCACCCTCAAAGGCGACCATGTTATGTCACGAACGTGTTTCATCAACGAATGCAAACTAAGGACCACACCTCTCACTTGCATCATCAATAAGAAGAAAATTCCGAACGATCCCGATCTGCCGCGACGCGGAACGATTGTCCAAATCAACATTGATGACTTCAATCCAGAGAGATGCGTGGGGATCGGGGCCGAGCTCGACGAAGACATCAAAACAGACTTGGTCCGATTCCTCAGAAGAAACGTTTTGACCTTCGCTTGGTCAATCACGGACATGCCAGGGATCAACCCAAAGATGACAAGTCACGAGCTCAATATCAATTCCACCTTCAAACCGATCAAGCAGAAATGACGCAAGCTTGGTCCCGAGAAGGCCCGAGCCGTTAATGATGAAGTCTAAAAGTTACTTAGCGCGGGATCAATCACGGAAGTACGGTATCCGGACTGGTTGGCAAACCCAGTCGTTGTTAAAAAGAAGAACGGCAAATGGAGGATCTGCGTCGATTTTACCGACCTAAACAAAGTTTGCCCAAAAGATAGTTTCTCGCTCCCACACATCGACAGACTCGTCTAAGCCACCGCTGGGAACGAACTCCTCTCGTTTATGGATGCCTTTTTAGGCTACAATCAGATACTCATGCATCCGGATGATCGTGAGAAGACCTCCTTCATAACCGACCGTGGTATATATTGCTACAAGGTTATGGCCTTCGGCCTGAAGAAAGCCGGTGCAACTTATCAACGATTCGTCAACCGAATGTTTGCTAGCCAGCTCGGCAAGAAGATGGAGGTCTATATCGATGACATGCTCGTCAAATCGCTAATTGCCAAGGATCATATCAGACACCTCAACACCTGCTTCGACATCCTAAACGAGTACGGCATGAAGCTTAACCCGACCAAATGCACATTCGGCGTGACCTCGGGAGAGTTCCTCGGGTATATCGTAAACCAAAGAGGAATCGAAGCCAATCCTAAACAGATCTCGGCAATCATTGACCTACCATCCCCGACGACGAGAAGGGAAGTGCAAAGGTTAACGGGACGTAACGCTGCACTCAACTGGTTCATCTCCCGATCTACCGACAAGTGTCTCCCCTTCTACCAACTGTTGCGCGGTAACAAAGATCTCGAGTGGGATGACAAGTGCGAAGAAGCATTCAAGCAGCTCAAGGAATACTTGTCAACACCACCAGTTCTAGCAAAACCCGAAGATGACGAGACTCTCTACCTCTACATCGCAATATCGACCTCGGCGGTCAGCGGGGTCCTTGTCCGGGAAGACTGGGGCGAACAAAAGCCAATCTTCTATATCAGTAAATCACTCGATGGTGCTGAAGGACGATATCCGACTCTCGAAAAGCTGGCTCTCGCCGTTGTTACCTCAGCTCGGAAGCTACGCCCCTATTTCCAGTCACAATCAGTCACCGTCTTAACCAATTAGCCACTCCGGACGATTCTACATAGTCCGAGCCAATCCGGCCGATTGGCTAAATGGGCTATTGAACTCAGCGAGTACGACATCGATTACAAGAGCCGAACGAGCATCAAGTCGCAAGTCCTTGCCGATTTCCTCATCGAGTTATCTCCAGAATACGTCAATACTGATGTCATAACCGCCGAACAATGGATCCTACACGTCGACGGGTCTTCATCTCGTCGTGGCTCTGGAATAGGCATTCGTCTCAAATCTCCGACGGGAGAAATCTTAGAGCAATCCTTCCGCCTGGCGTTCAACGCATCAAATAACGAGGCAGAGTACGAAGCGTTAATTGCCGGACTACGTTTGGCCAAAGCCATCGGCGCAACGCGCATACATGCCTACTGCGACTCGCAGCTCGTCGCAAGTCAATTTAACGGGGAGTATGATGCCAAGAATGATCGAATGGATGCATATCTCAAACTCGTCAAACAACTCACCACAGAATTTGATTCGTTCGAACTAACCAAGATACCGCGGGGAGAAAACGCTCCTGCCGACGCACTCGCTGCTCTAGCTTCAAGCTCGGACCCTCATCTCAAACTAACGATTTCAGTCGAAAGTATATCCGAACCGAGTATTGGAAGCACGGAGCAATGTATTATCACAACTCGTAGACGAGATTACGAGGAAAATCCTGCGACCGAACCCGTCCTACGCCGACAAAGACGGATTCCGACTATCGAGCCTGATCAAGACACCGAGCTTGAACATGCCACTATCATCGAAGAGAATGATAACCCGCCGCAAACCAATGAGTCAACCCAATCGGACAACGAAGCGGAAGAACAAACAGACGACCTTCACGAGCCGATAAACCTCGAGCAGTGTGACGAGCAGACGCCCACAGATTGGACGCTAGAGATAAAAATGTACATCATCGATGGATACATCCCGGCGGACAGATGGGCCGCTCGACGACTCAAAATGCGGGCTGCTCGCTACATACTTATCAAAGATGGACTGTTTCGTTGGAGTGCGGCAGGAATCCTTCTCAAATGCATCTCAGGCGATGAGATCCAGGAAGTCATGAAGAAAATACACGAAGGCGATGGCGGTAATCATTCGGGTGGCCGATTTCTAGCCCTAAAAATCAAACGCGCAAGCTATTATTGGCTAAGCATGCAAGCAGACTGCGAGAAGTTCGTCGCAAAGTGCGACAAATGTCAACGACACGGCCCAATGATACACCTTCCTACCGAGCTGCTAACCACTTCAACGGCCCTGTATCCATTCATGCGCTGGGGGATGGACATCATCGGCCCTTTCAGACGATCCACCACGCAGAAAAAATTCATCCTCGTCGTGACGGATTACTTTACCAAGTGGGTAGAAGCCGAGGCATATCCTGTCATCCTTGCTTCTGACGTTCAGAAGTTCGTCTGGAAATTCATCATCTGCCGACACGGAGTTCCGTACGAGATTATCACCGATAAAGGTCCCCAGTTTTTATCAACGCTATTCAACGATTTCTGCGCCAAGTGGAAAATTCGTTTAAGTTTCTCTACACCGAGATACCCGCCGAGCAACGGCCAAGCCGAAGCAACAAACAAAACGATCATCGCTGGCCTCAAGAAACGATTGGATACTCATAAAGGGACATGGTATGATAAACTCGACGGAGTCTTATGGTCATATCGCACGACTCCAAGATCTTCAACGGGACAATCCCTTTTCTACATGGCTTATGGTGTGGAAGCCCTATGCCCCGCCGAACTCACCATACCGA
Organism: Eutrema japonicum; assembly: GCA_030161315.1. Classification (NCBI taxonomy): domain Eukaryota; kingdom Viridiplantae; phylum Streptophyta; class Magnoliopsida; order Brassicales; family Brassicaceae; genus Eutrema; species Eutrema japonicum. The sequence goes on from BSQW01000007.1 coordinate 26,549,155, forward strand.
CTATCCGTCGAACTATTCTTGTGCAAAACCCCGATATTAACGATGAGATCATGCTCAACAACATCGACAATCTCGAGGAACAACGCGATCAAGCCTTACTCCGAATTCAGAATTATCAGAACTTGGCAGCACGCTACTACAACAAGAAGGTCCGCGGACGTCAATTCACTGACGGCGACCTTGTCTGAGAAAAGTCTTCGAAGGCATCGACGAAACGAATGCCGGCAAGCTCGGCACAAACTGGGAAGGACCTTATCAGGTCATGAGGGTAGTCAAACCAAGCGTCTACGAGCTCATGAAGCTAGACGGAACCCCTATTCCCCGTTCATGGAATTCAACGAACCTCAAGCGCTACTACATCTAGGCCAACTCTCGAGCGCAAAAAAAAAAAAAAAAAAAAAAAAAGAAAAAAAGATCACCGAGCTACTACACATGGGCTCGATTCCAATATGTAATATGAACTACGAATGGCTTAATCCTTTTTTCGAAGGTACATAGGCAGCCTTCACAGGCGCAACTATAACATTAATAAATTTTATTATACAAAGGCATTTTAACCGAACTCCAACAGTTCGTATTTCTAAGACAAACTTTACGTTTGCCGAACTCCAACAGTTCGTATTTTATAAGTCAAACTTTACGTTTGCCGAACTCGAACAGTTCATATTTTATAAGTCAAACTTTACGTTTGCCGAACTCCAACAGTTCGTATTTTATAAATCAAACTTTACGTTTGCCGAACTCCAACCGTTCGTATTTTGTAAGTCAAACTTTACGTTCGCCGAACTCCAACAGTTCGTATTTTGAAAGTCAAACTTTACGTTTGCCGAACTCCAACAGTTCGTATTTTGTAAGTCAAACTTTACGTTTGCCGAGCTCCAACTGGTCGTATTTTTAAGTTAAACTTTTTGTTTGCCGAACTCCAACAGTTCGCATTTTTAAGTCAAACTAAACGTTTGCCGAACTCCAAAAGTTCGAATTGTCAACCACAACGGTTTCCATATCGACGTCCTGGCCAGACGATCGAATAAGCCGAGCTAAGCTCGCACGCATCCTCATGGTGCAATGGATAACACACTTTCCACATTCGAAGCCGAGACCAGTCTCGCATTAACTTCTCAGATTATCTAAGCCAAATAAGCCGAGTCCGTCTCGCACACTTAGATTCAATATGAGAAAAACCTAGAGCATATTAAGATAAGCTGTTCACGTATTCTTGAATCAAACTCTAAGGTCAAGCCGAACGTCTTTCCTCGCAAAGTTAAGCCGATTTCTCAACAATCGCAAAATTAGTAAGCCGATTTCTCAACAATCGCAAAGCCAGTAAGTCGATTTCTCAACAATCACAAAATTAGTAAACCGATCTACGACATGGATCGCCGACCTCGAACAGGTTCAGTCAAACTCGTCCTCTTCACCCGGCTAAGACCGTACTGATTACGGCATCATTGTGTACGACAAGCTTGAGGAGTTCGTATAATGTACGACTTCGAATATATCAGAACTCAACATAAAGATGGCTTAGGAAACGACTAAGTATAACATTCAAATTCGCAAATTGATAAAAACCAGAATTCATTTAAAAGCCCCTCGGGCAAACAAAAAAATGGATACCGGACTTTAAAGACCCTCCGGTCCAAGAGGTCAAGTTATAAGCCCATTCGGGCAGAAGAAAACTAAAACAGATTACAAAAAAAGGAGGGGGGGTGGCTTAAACATTCTGCCTCCGCATCGCATCGGCGCGATTAGCCGACATCGAAGACCGGTTGGATCCGAACTCATCAAGGCCCGGTGGGACCTCATTGCCTATCGAGGTTGAAACCTCCGGGTGCACTGGATCATTGAATGGCGAGACAACCAAATCCACATCATCTTGCTCACGGAGGTCGATCGCGGCATATTCCACCGAATTTTCGGCCTTAAACTTTTCGAGTTTTTCAATGCGAGACGGCAGAACAATAATGCCGTGCTTCTTCTTAAGGCTCTCACAAAAACCAAGGATTCCCTGGATTTGGTTGATAACAAGGAATGGCTTCTTCGCCTGATCAACCACCGACAGATGATCCTTGACCTTTTGGAGCCGAACCTGGCACTGTTCGGTGACCACCTTCCTCTTCGAAATCTGCTGAGTACGGCCAGCCCGCAACCGCAAAGTTTCCGCAAACAGCTTCATCGAGAGCGCATCCTTTTCCAACTCCAGCTCGGCGTTGGATCTCTTCAGTGCGGCCAGCACCCTAGTCAGTTTGGACACCGCGCGATCACCAGCCTCCACCCTGTCTTCAGACACGGGCAGATCTTTGCGGAGTTCTACGACCTGAACGCTCGCTTCGAAAGCCTTACGACGGGAGGCTCCGAGCTCACGGTCGTAAGACCCGACGATCTCGTTCGTCTGGGCAACCATCTGTCAAATAACGAACGTCAGAAACAAGGATTAAGAAGAAGGGACAAACTTGGAAAAAGGTGCTTACCTTAGCAGTGGTCCGAGCCAGTTTCTTGAAAGCCTCAGACTTATGGAGGCGATCCACCGGAGGAAGGAAGTCTGGGCCAAAGCTCACTCGCCGATACGTTTCGGCATAATCCCACGAGTTAGCCTCTGGATCTGACGTCCGATGCTTCTTCGGTACGGGAGAATCGTCCGATAGGACCACCGTATCTTCTTCAGCATATTGGGGTTCGGTATTCTCCACACCGCCTTCAGTACGCTCGGCATCTTTAGCACCAACGCCAGCAGTTTGGCCGGCCTCTTGCCGGGTCCCTCTTTTGGCTTTCTTTCTCCTCTTTTTCTCGGACGGAAGAGAAGTGCGTCCTTCAGTGGAGACCCGTTCCCCAGCAGGAACATCATCTAGTCATCGTTAGCCGTAGGTCCAGCCTCGCCCAAGGAAGGAACTTTAGGATTTATCTGTTCGGCTACGGAAGGAATATCCGCATCCACTTCATCACCATCAAATTCGGCAAAAAGATCAGGAATTTCGTCAAGCTTCATCTTTCGGCGGCGAGAGGGGTTTGCTGTGGAAAGAAAGAACAATACAGATAAAGGAAAGAAAAGGAGATTGCCGGACTGCGAAGAAAAATTTACCGACCTACCTTTAAGAGCTCTTTTCGCTTTTAAATCGAGCTTCTCTTGGTAGGCTTCAGGGCACCGAACTTTCCCAGCCGCAATTAACTGCTTCGCGTGGAAGAAAGTGAATCCCGGTGTGGTGATAAGGAAACCCGGTATGTGACGATCTGAAAAGAAAAAGAAAAAATATAACTTAGGCAAAATAAAGCAATAAATAGAAATCGAGAACCAATATCTACCGATAGGGGTCCTCCACTGAGTTCGGTAACTCCCGTCCGGGCGCTCAACGGAAGATTCATCAATCTTCACAAAGAAATACCGGGCATTCCAGTTGTTAACCTTGCTCGGCTTATTCCCGGTAACAAGATCGGCTTCCGGCTTCGCGTTAGCCGATAAAAACCAAGGCCTAGCCTTTGACAAATTCACCCGAAACAGCCCTTCGAAGACCTTGGCCGTGATGGGAATGCCGCATTCTTCCCCAAGAGTAAGGTGACCCATGATATTTATTACCATGGCCGGCATGAGCTGGGAAATCGCGACGTGTCGCCTCTTGCAGTACTTGTAAAAAAGCCCCGGGATAGGAAATTGAAGTCCGCAGCTTCTGAAGTACTCTTCATAGACGCATATAAAGCCGGGAGGAGGGTCCCATGGACGATCGGCAGCCTTCGGGATCTTAAAGAGCAGGTGGTCTGGAGCGCCACACCTCTCCAAGGTAACCTGGACCGTCTCCGCAGTCGAGCGAGACGGTCCGATGTTCACGGGTTTTTCAACCACCCGTCCGGCAGCCGGCATGGGAACATCATCTCCTGTATCTAGACGAACTGCCGGCGAAGCAGCGCGGTAGTCCGGACAAGCAGCATCATCACCCTCCGCGAGCCGAGCTGCAAATTCCCGATCTGCCCGAATCTGATCGTCTAAATCGGAAACTTCCTCTTCAGGCTCGTCCTCATCAATAATATGAGGGACTTCGACAACAACCCTTGGATTACTCGGCCCAGTAGCAGTACGTTCGGAGTTACGCCTGATCGGCTCCTGCTAAATATCGTCCGAACGGACCGAACTCGAATCGGAGCTACCGACAGACGGCTCAAGATCGGAGAATGTTGATGGTAGAGTTCGGTCGTTAACAGAAGAAGAAGAAGCCCGTGAATCCATATCGATCGAAAGAAAGAAATTGATGAAGAACAAGATTAAGAACTCAAAAATCTTCGAGCAAATCGGAGACATCACGGCGGGGGAGATGATCGAAGAACGGAAAATAAATATATTCTAGAGAAGGGAGAGCGCTAGAGAGAGAAAGAATAATACCTTTTGAAGGAAATAAACAGAAGTTAAAAACGGAAGGAGGTTCGCCCGATATTTATAAAGGAAATCGCTATCATGACGACTCCTCGAATTCCGCGAAAGTTTGGGAAAACGAATCGACTCCTCGAATTCTGTGGAAGTTTGGGGAAACGAATCGACTCGCCTTTTTCCCAAGGAGAAGAATGATTACGAATCAACTCAAAGATTCACCGAACTCGAAAGTTCGTAAATCGATTCGACCATGAGAATTCCAATCTTAACCAACGAAAGGAATTCACCGAACTTAAAATAGAATCTGATCAGATCGTATCGATATCAGTTCGAACCGAGCTAAAGAATACTCCTTATAAATTCACCGAACTCATAAAATCCCTCGCCGAACTGGGGGGGGGACCAATTGTTAGAGGGGGGATTAGCACCCCCTGGTTTAACTCGGTTCGAACCGAGACCGGTTCAATCAAGACCGGTTTACGATGGTTCGGATCAAGGACAAATCAGCCCAAAAACATTGGGCCGAGCTCAGAATCTCGCTAAAGCCCATCTCGCCTACCAATCTAGGCCCAGCGCGAGCCCAGTCCGTTAAAAAATATGATAATCGAAGTATTTCCCTTTTCCCGCCGATCTCGGAAAATGAAATATTCCCCTCGATCGAATCTTCGAGATATCAGGAAGATATCCTTATCTCGGAGAGAAAACCGGAATATTTCCTTCTCCTAATCGAACTCGGAAAAGGAAATATTCTCCTTTCAAACCGCCTCAAGACAATATAAAAAGAGGAGGAGGCTCGTTCATCCAGGCATCCACAACTTCCGCAGAGACCAGAGAATACGAGAGAGCTCCTTTACCGATCTCAAGATCTTTTGTCTTTGCCATCTTACTAAAACTTTGTTGTAACGCCAACTCTTAATCAATAAACGATATTCTGATTAAAGTACTGTTTTACCCCTTTTGTGTGATTTACGGATCAACAGCTCGGATAAGCGTGATCAGGCGATTTGCTTTCCCACCTGGGACACAAGCCCCGTTTGCACCTGGACAAGGAGGGTTAATGTTTACACCTCCGCCAGTAACGAGGCTAAACTTTTCCGGTATCAATGCCGCGACCAGCATAATGGTCGGCTCATCCACCACCTCGCGGTTCAACTCGATGATATCGGACCCTATATTCACTCCTTCCACGATCCAGACCGCGGAAGGAGTGACCCCATCAATTCACTACAAGAAAGTAGCTAATTTGCAAAGAAAATTTGCAACGAAATATTTCGTAACAAGTATTTGCAACATAATACGTTGCAAATCCGTTGCAAAATAAATTCTGTTGCCAAATTTCTCCAAAATAATCAGTTGCTATATCGTCGCAAGTTTGCAACTGATTTGTAATGGATTAGCAACCGTATATTTTTGCAACAATGTTCGTTGCAAACCGTTTCCAAAATTTGCAACGGGAATACGTTGCAAACGTTTGCAACGGATATCATTACAAAACGTTACAAAATTTGCAACGGATATTCATTGCAATAGTTTGCAACACGTTTCCGTTGCAAATAATTGGTAGGTGGGAATGATTTAAACGTGGGCTTCTAAATACGTGAGTATGTTGCTAAGTCGCTGCCTTATGTTTCTATATAAACAACATATAGTTATTCAATTTTGGTTTCACACTTAACAAATATGTGGTTTGACTTCTTGCAACGGAATAACATGGGTTTTGCAACAAAATTCTTGATTTTGCAACGGATTTCTTGATTATGCAACAAATTTCTTGAGCTTCCTTGCAATTTGCAATTCTGTTGCTAAATGACTCATTAAAAAAAATCTAATATTCAATCCTCTAATTCATATAATTACTATCAAAGTTGTGCATGGTATATTGCAAAATGTAAATTTAATACACTTAGTGAAAGAAAACACCACAACAATCATCATTCATGTCAAAAAATATATAAGAGTCCAAAATTCATCTTAAGAAAGAGTAAACATGAATACACAATTACTCACTTATATGATTTTAAGTCATATTTTTCACATATCATAGATTTGGTAATCGAATATGAGCAAACAAAAGATTAAACCTTATGGAAAACAAGAATAACAAGTAAATGAATCGTTGTCAACATATAATTATACAGTTGTGGTTTCACACTTAACAAATATGTGGTTTCACTTCTTGTAACGGAATAGCATGGGTTTTGCAACGGATTTCTTGATTTTGCAACGGATTTCTTGAGCTTCCTTGCAATTCCGTTGCTAAATGGCTCATTTAAAAAAACCCAAGTTTCGATCTTCTTACTCATATAACTACTATCCAAGTTGTGCATGGTATTTTGCACAATACAAATTTAATACATTCAGTGAAATAAACCACCACAACAATCATCAGTCATGTCAAAAATATATAAGAGTCCAACATTCATCTTAAGAAAGAGTAAACATGAATACACATTTAATCACTTATATGATCTTAAAGCATATTTTTCACATACCATCGATGATCTAATCAACGAAAGCATTAACCATGATGGAAAACAAGAATAACAACTAAATGAATCCTTGTTAACATATAATAAGCCATTTGTGGTTCCACACTTAAGAAATTTTTGGTTTCACATCTTGCAACGGACTAGTAACATTGTTGCAACGGATTTCTTGATTTTGCAACGGATTTTTTGGTTTTGCAACGGATTTCTTGAGTTTCCTTGCAAATCCGTTGCTAAATAGCTTATTTCGAAAAAACAAGTTTTAATCCTCTTACTCATATAACTACTACCCAAGTTATTCATAGTATACTACACAATGTATATTTCATACCTTAAGAAATTTGTGGTTTCACATCTTGCAACGGACTAGCAACGGTGTTGCAACGGATTTCTTGATTTTGAAATGGATTTCTTGAGTTTCCTTGCAAATCCGTTGCTAAATATCTCATTTCGAAAAAACAAGTTTCAATCATCTTACTCATATAACTACTATCCAAGTTATTCATAGTATAATGCACAATGTATATTTTATACCTTAAGTGAAATAAAACACCACAACAATCATCATTCATGTCAAAAATATATAAGAGTCCAACATTCATCTTAAGAAAGAGTAAATATGAATACACATTTACTCACTTATATGATCTTAAAGCATATTTTTCACATACCATCGATTATCTAATCAAAGAAAACATTAAACGTGATGGAAAATAAGAATAACAACTAAATGAATCCTTGTTAATATATAGTAAGCCATTTGTGGTTCCACACACTTAAGAAATTTGTGGTTTCACATCTTGCAACGGACTAGCAACGGTGTTGCAACGGATTTCTTGATTTTGCACTGGATTTCTTGAGTTTCCTTGCAAATCCGTTGCTAAATATCTCATTTCGAAAAAACAAGTTTCAATCCTCTTACTCATATAACTACTACCCAAGCTATTCAAAGTATATTGCACAATGTATATTTTATACCTTAAGTGAAATAAAACACCACAACAATCATCATTCATGTCAAAAATATATAAGAGTCCAACATTCATCTTAAGAAAAAGTAAATATGAATACATATTTACTCACTTATATGATCTTAAAGCATATTTTTCACATACCATCGATGATCTAATCAAAGAAAACATTAAACGTGATGGGAAACAAGAATAACAACTAAAGGAATCCTTGTTAATATATAGTAAGCCATTTGTGGTTCCACACACTTAAGAAATTTGTGGTTTCACATCTTGCAACGGACTAGCAATGGTGTTGCAACAGATTTCTTGATTTTGCAACGGATTTCTTGGTTTTGCAACGGATTTCTTGAGTTTCCTTGCAAATCTGTTGGTAAATAGCTCATTTCGAAAAAAACAAGTTTCAATCCTCTTACTCATATAACTACTACCCAAGTTATTCATAATTTATTGCACAATGTATATTTTATACCTTAAGTGAAATAAAACACCACAACAATCATCATTCATGTCAAAAATATATAAGAGTCCAAAATTCATCTTAAGAAAGAGTAAACATGAATACACATTTACTCACTTATATGATCTAAAAGCTTATTTTTCACATACCATCGATGATCTAATCAAAGAAATTATTAAACGTGATGGAAAACAAGAATAACAACTAAAGGAATCCTTGTTAATATATAGTAAGCCATTTGTGGTTCCACACACTTAAGAAATTTGTGGTTTCACATCTTGCAACGGATTAGCAACGGTGTTGCAATGGATTTCTTGATTTTGCAACTGATTTCTTAGTTTTGCAACGGATTTCTTGAGTTTCCTTGCAAATCCGTTGCTAAATAGCTCATTTCAAAAAATAAAACAAGTTTCAATCCTCTTACTCATATAACTACTACCCATGGTATTCATAGTATATTGCACAATGTATATTTTATACCTTAAGTTAAATAAAACACAACAACAATCATCATTCATGTCAAAAATATATAAGAGTCCAAAATTCATCTTAAGAAAGAGTAAACATGAATACAAATTTACTCACTTATATGATCTTAAAACATATTTTTCACATATCATCGATGATCTAATCAAAGAAAACATTAAACGTGATGGAAAACAAGAATAACAACTAAAGGAATCCTTGTTAATATATAGTAAGCCATTTGTGGTTCCACACACTTAACAAATTTGTGGTTTCACATCTTGCAACGGACTAGCAACGGTGTTGCAACGGACTAGTGATGTGTCCATAATTTGCATAGTTTAAGCATGCATATCATGTAGGTTTTAGATTATTTACTTGGATCTTCATGGCATTTCATACTTGTTTTGTCCCACTTAGAGTATTAGGAGCTGCATTAGGTCCTAGTGAGTCTTTTGCATGTCTTTGAGGAGTTTTTTAGGTGTTTGGAGACACTTGGTGGCGTTTGGAGATTTGGTGCTTAAAGACTAGAGAGGAACCATCCAGAACGTCTCAAAGAATCGATCAGAAGAAGGCGATCCGATTTGATCCAGCTCTTGGAGTCTTCATGAGAATTGTCGCCCGATGAGTCCTCTAACCATAGGAGTTGAAATCAAGTCATTCGGACGTGTGGTTTGAGAGACATGGCTGATTTACCAGAGATAGGTCCGCCTGGCCGAGACGGTTTCTTCAATACCGAGGTTACTGGTCGGTGCAACTGCTCGGTGTGGAAACAGAGGGAAAATTTCTTAGCACCGACGTGTGGTACCGAGGAGTGATGTCGGTATTGAAGGGTCTCCACTCCGAATTAGCCTCGGTGGGCTTCACCAAAGTTGTAGAGGAGTGAATCAGCTTTACACGGGAGTTTGAATTGGGTTATTTGGACTTATGAATAGGGAGATAAGACAGATTTACTGAAGGTATGTCCGTCTGGCCGAGAGAAGATTAAACCGTCCAAATAACCGGAAACACAAAGGCATTCCGATATGAAAAAACTCCAGTAGTCTTCATAAAACTTGTATAGGAGTGAATCAGATTTACACAGGAGTTTGAATCATATCATTTGGACCTCTGGATCGGATTTTATGGCCAAGACACTGAAGCATGATCTGCCTGGCCGAGAAGAGATGACATCGTCCAAAGAACCGGTAAAACAAAGTTCTTCCGATCATATTCAGCCTCTCCAGCCTTCATGAAAGTTGTAGAGGGAAGAGTTAGCTGTTCATAAAAGTGCAAATCATGTCATTTGGACATCAAGCTAGGGAGATGCCTCGAAGTTATCGAAGACGCATCCAAGATCCGACCGGGTCAATACCCGGTTTGTTCCGGGTTGACCCGGTTCGCCCATTTTCATTTATAAACCCAAAAAACCTAATTTTCATTCTTATGCTTTCTTTGTTCAAAAATACCTTCCACTTTAGGAGAGAAATATATTTTTGGAGAGAGAGATCCTTTAATTTATGCAATTGATTGTTTCTTTGATTGAATCTCTTCTTCCTATCTCATCTCTTCTTTGATTACACAAGAACCATCCATGGATTCTCTCTATTTCTCCATCGATTTTGAGAGGTCCTTTATGGGGTTTGAATAGTTCTTTAGGATCTAGGGATGGGGTAGAATTAGATGGTCCAATGCTTGATTTGTGAAGTCTTAGGGTAGAATATCTTTTATCCTTTCTTGTTAAGTGATTTTAATGATGGATCTAGCTTGGGAAAGTGGATCTAGACATGAGGCATTTCATGCACACAAGGTGTTTGATGAAATGCCTAGAGGAACTTTTCAAGAGATTTTCATTTCTAGCCTAATGGATTAGTTGTCTAGAGTGATTATTTGGTTGATCTTGTTTATATGTTCTCAAGGCTTGCTAATGGTTGTTCCACAAATTAAAATTTTCTAATGGGATTAATGATTAGCAAAGTGATTAGTGCCTAGACATAGAATTAGTCTAAATTAGGATCTATTACCTAGGGATTAGTCTTCATGAAGCTTTAGACATCACAATTAGGACTTGGATCACTCTATTTCAATAACCCTATCCTTGGATTCATTTTTGTTCATTGAATTGCATCACTTGTTTATTGCTTTAGCTTGTTTTGTTTTCATTTTAGTTTCTTAATCACAAACCCCTATTTGCTTGCTTAACTCACTTAGTAGTATGTATTCATAATTCTTGAATCTTAACCCTTGGTTCGATCCTTTTATGCTCAATAGGCATTTTAGGTAATTGATATAGGTAAAAATCCATTTCTCAACAATCGCAAAATTAGTAAACCGATCTACGACATGGATCGCCGACCTCGAACAGGTTCAGTCAAACTCGTCCTCTTCACCCGGCTAAGACCGTACTGATTACAGCATCATTGTGTACGACAAGCTTGAGGAGTTCGTATAATGTACGACTTCGAATATATCAGAACTCAACATAAAGATGGCTTAGGAAACGACTAAGTATAACATTCAAATTCGCAAATTGATAAAAACCAGAATTCATTTAAAAGCCCCTCTGGCAAACAAAAAAATGGATACCGGGCTTTAAAGACCCTCCGGTCCAAGAGGTCAAGTTATAAGCCCATTCGGGCAGAAGAAAACTAAAACAGATTACAAAAAAGGAGTGGGGGGGGGGGGGGGTGGCTTAAACATTATGCCTCCGCATCGCATCGGCGCGATTAGCCGACATCGAAGACCGGTTGGATCCGAACTCATCAAGGCCCGGTGGGACCTCATTGCCTATCGAGGTTGAAACCTCCGGGTGCACTGGATCATTGAATGGCGAGACAACCAAATCCGCATCATCCAGCTCACGGAGGTCGATCGCGGCATATTCCGCCGAATTTTCGGCCTTAAACTTCTCGAGTTTTTCAATGCGAGACGGTAGAACAATAATGCCGTGCTTCTTCTTAAGGCTCTCACAAAAACCAAGGATTCCCTGGATTTGGTTGATAACAAGGAATGGCTTCTTCGCCTGATCAACCGCCGACAGATGATCCTTGACCTTTTGGAGCCGAACCTGGCACTGTTCGGTGACCACCTTCCTCTTCGAAATCTGCTGAGTACGGCCAGCCCGCAACCGCAAAGTTTCCGCAAACAGCTTCATCGAGAGCGCATCCTTTTCCAACTCCAGCTCGGCGTTGGATCTCTTCAGTGCGGCCAGCACCCTAGTCAGTTTGGACACCGCGCGATCACCAGCCTCCACCCTGTCTTCAGACACGTGCAGATCTTTGCGGAGTTCTACGACCTGAACGCTCGCTTCGAAAGCCTTACGACGGGAGGCTCCGAGCTCACGGTCGTAAGACCCGACGATCTCGTTCGTCTGGGCAACCATCTGTCAAATAACGAACGTCAGAAACAAGGATTAAGAAGAAGGGACAAACTTGGAAAAAGGTGCTTACCTCAGCAGTGGTCCGAGCCAGTTTCTTGAAAGCCTCAGACTTATGGAGGCGATCCACCGGAGGAAGGAAGTCTGGGCCAAAGCTCACTCGCCGATACGTTTCGGCATAATCCCACGAGTTGGCCTCTGGATCTGACGTCCGATGCTTCTTCGGTACGGGAGAATCGTCCGATAGGACCACCGTATCTTCTTCAGCATGTTGGGGTTCGGTACTCTCCACACCGCCTTCAGTACGCTCGGCATCTTTAGCACCAACGCCAGCAGTTTGGCCGGCCTCTTGCCGGGTCCCTCTTTTGGCTTTCTTTCTCCTCTTTTTCTCGGACGGAAGAGAAGTGCGTCCTTCAGTGGAGACCCGTTCCCCAGCAGGAACATCATCTCGTCATCGTTAGCCGTAGGTCCAGCCTCGCCCGAGGAAGGAACTTTAGGATTTATCTGTTCGGCTACGGAAGGAATATCCGCATCCACTTCATCACCATCAAATTCGGCAAAAAGATCAGGAATTTCGTCAAGCTTCATCTTTCGGCGGCGAGAGGGGTTTGCTGTGGAAAGAAAGAACAATACAGATAAAGGAAAGAAAAGGAGATTGCCGGACTGTGAAGAAAAATTTACCGACCTACCTTTAAGAGCTCTTTTCGCTTTTAAATCGAGCTTCTCTTGGTAGGCTTCAGGGCACCGAACTTTCCCAGCCGCAATTAACTGCTTCGCGTGGAAGAAAGTGAATCCCGGTGTGGTGATAAGGAAACCCGGTATGTGACGATCTGAAAAGAAAAAGAAAAAATATAACTTAGGCAAAATAAAGCAGTAAATAGAAATCGAGAACCAATATCTACCGATAGGGGTCCTCCACTGAGTTCGGTAACTCCCGTCCGGACGCTCAACGGAAGATTCATCAATCTTCACAAAGAAATACCGGGCATTCCAGTTGTTAACCTTGCTCGGCTTATTCCCGGTAACAAGATCGGCTTCCGGCTTCGCGTTAGCCGATAAAAACCAAGGCCTAGCCTTTGACAAATTCACCCGAAACAGCCTTTCGAAGACCTTGGCCGTGATGGGAATGCCGCATTCTTCCCCAAGAGTAAGGAGACCCATGATATTTATTACCATGGCCGGCATGAGCTGAGAAATCGCGACGTGTCGCCTCTTGCAGTACTTGTAAAAAAGCCCCGGGATAGGAAATTGAAGTCCGCAGCTTCTGAAGTACTCTTCATAGACGCATATAAAGCTGGGAGGAGGGTCCCATGGACGATCGGCAGCCTTCGGGATCTTGAAGAGCAGGTGGTCTGGAGCGCCACACCTCTCCAAGGTAACCTGGACCGTCTCCGCTAGGCCTGGAACGGAGCGGATATCCGGATTTTTCAAGATATTCGGATCCGTATCCGTATCCGCCGGATAATCAATTTCATTATCCGAATCCGGATCCGAAAGCTCCGGATATCCGGATTCCGAATATCCGTTGAAAAACTTGGATATTCGCGGATATCCGGATCCGTTTTTGAATTTTTTTTTTGATTTTTTTATATTCTTCGAATCCAAGAAAAGAGAAAGAACAACTATAATGATCTGAAACGAAGATTGAAGACTTTTTTTTTTGTCATCTGATTATTATTATTGATACACACCGATTGAAACAAACTGGGAGAAAACAAAACATCGGAAACAAAGATTGAAGCTTTCGGATCGGCGAAAAGATCTAGATCTGAAACGAAGATTGAAAACGTTTGCGGGCGAACCGCACATATGATCCAAACGGAACCGGCGTCTCCACTCATCCAGCCAAATAAAACCCACCAAATCTGAAAACGGCAACCCGCACGGCACAAATCGCTCCTCGACCAACAACAAGTCAAACAAAAAGACAAAGCCCACTCAAAACCAAGAACACGAAAAACAGAAAAAAGCCTTAAAACGATGAACAACATCGCTAGACAAAGAGAAGAACGAGAAATTAAATAAAACACCAGCAGAACCGACGACGTGGCTATGGAAGCCCACAATCGCCGGCTGGAAACACACGCCTCAGGCAAAGAAGGAGAAGCAGAGGGAGAAAAGAGAGACAGGGGACAAGGAAAGAGAAAAAAAAAAGGAGAAAAAAATGAAAATTCTATTGCATCTCTATTTACTTTAGGCCCATTAAAAGTCGGCCCATTTATGTTCTTTTGTATGATAACGAAACGCTGTCGTTTTATTTGTGAGACTAGTAAAAACAAATATAAACGGATATCCGTTATCCGTTTTCGAATTTTTCTATTATCCGAATCCGTATCCGGATCCGCCGGATACGTTATTTTATTATCCGTATCCGTATCCGAACTACCCGGATATCCGTTTTTCGGATCGAATCGGAGCGGATGTCGGATCGAATACCGGATCCCGGATAATAATCTCAGCCCTAGTCTCCGCAGTTGAGCGAGACGGTCCGAAGTTCACGGGTTTTTCAACCACCCGTCCGGCAGCCGGCATGGGAACATCATCTCCTGTATCTAGACGAACTGCCGGCGAAGCAGCGCGGTAGTCCGGACAAGCAGCATCATCACCCTCCGCGAGCCGAGCTGCAAATTCCCGATCTGCCCGAATCTGATCGTCTAAATCGGAAACTTCCTCTTCAGGCTCGTCCTCATCAATAATATGAGGGACTTCGACAACAACCCTTGGATTACTCGGCCCAGTAGCAGTACGTTCGGAGTTACGCCTGATCGGCTCCTGCTAAATATCGTCCGAACGGACCAAACTCGAATCGGAGCTACCGACAGACGGCTCAAGATCGGAGAATGTTGATGGTAGAGTTCGGTCGTTAACAGAAGAAGAAGAAGCCCGTGAATCCAAATCGATCGAAAGAAAGAAATTGATGAAGAACAAGATGAAGAACTCAAAAATCTTCGAGCAAATCGGAGAAATCACGGCGGGGGAGATGATCGAAGAACGGAAAATAAATATATTCTAGAGAAGGGAGAGCGCTAGAGAGAGAAAGAAGAATACCTTTTGAAGGAAATAAACAGAAGTTAAAAACGGAAGGAGGTTCGCCCGATATTTATAAAGGAAATCGCTATCATGACGACTCCTCGAATTCCGCGAAAGTTTGGGAAAACGAATCGACTCCTCGAATTCCGTGAAAGTTTGGGGAAACGAATCGACTCGCCTTTTTCCCAAGGAGAAGAATGATTACTAATCAACTCAAAGATTCACCGAACTCGAAAGTTCGTAAATCGATTCGACCATGAGAATTCCAATCTTAACCTACGAAAGGAATTCACCGAACTTAAAATATAATCTAATCAGATCGTATCGATATCAGTTATAACCGAGCTAAAGAATACTCCTTATAAATTCACCGAACTCATAAAATCCCTCGCCGAACGGGGGGGGGGGACCAATTGTTAGAGGGGGGATTAGCACCCCCTGGTTTAACTCGGTTCGAACCGAGACCGGTTCAATCAAGACCGGTTTACGATGGTTCGGATCAAGGACAAATCAGCCCAAAACATTGGGCCGAGCTCAAAATCTCGCTAAAGCCCATCTCGGCTACCAATCTAGGCCCAGCGCGAGCCCAGTCCGTTAAAAAATATGATAATCGAAGTATTTCCCTTTTCCCGCCGATCTCGGAAAATGAAATATTCCCCTCGATCGAATCTTCGAGATATCAGGAAGATATCCTTATCTCGGAGAGAAAACCGGAATATTTCCTTCTCCTAATCGAACTCGGAAAAGGAAATATTCTCCCTTCAAACCGCCTCAAGACAATATAAAAAGAGGAGGAGGCTCGTTCATCCAGGCATCCACAACTTCCGCAGAGACCAGAGAATACGAGAGAGCTCCTTTACCGATCTCAAGATCTTTTGTCTTTGCCATCTTACTAAAACTTTGTTGTAACGCCAACTCTTAATCAATAAACGATATTCCGATTAAAGTACTGTTTTACCCCTTTTGTGTGATTTACGGATCAACAGCTCGGATAAGCGCGATCAGGCGATTTGCTTTCCCACCTGGGACACAAGCCCCGTTTGCACCTGGACAAGGAGGGTTAATGTTTACACCTCCGCCAGTAACGAGGCTAAACTTTTCCGGTATCAATGCCGCGACCAGCATAATGGTCGGCTCATCCACCACCTCGCGGTTCAACTCGATGATATCGGACCCTATATTCACTCCTTCCACGATCCAGACCGCGGAAGGAGTGACCCCATCAATTCACTAGAAGAAAGTAGCTAATTTGCAAAGAAAATTTGCAACGAAATATTTCGTAACAAGTATTTGCAACATAATACGTTGCAAATCCGTTGCAAAATAAATTCCGTTGCCAAATTTCTCCAAAATAATCAGTTGCTAAATCGTCGCAAGTTTGCAACTGATTTGTAATGGATTAGCAACAGTATATTTTTGCAACAATGTTCGTTGCAAACCGTTTCCAAAATTTGCAACGGGAATACGTTGCAAACGTTTGCAACGGATATCATTACAAAACGTTACAAAATTTGCAACGGATATTCATTGCAATAGTTTGCAACACGTTTCCGTTGCAAATAATTGGTAGGTGGGAATGATTTAAACGTGGGCTTCTAAATACGTGAGTATGTTGCTAAGTCGCTGCCTTATGTTTCTATATAAACAACATATAGTTATTCAATTTTGGTTTCACACTTAACAAATATGTGGTTTGACTTCTTGCAACGGAATAACATGGGTTTTGCAACAAAATTCTTGATTTTGCAACGGATTTCTTGATTATGCAACAAATTTCTTGAGCTTCCTTGCAATTTGCAATTCTGTTGCTAAATGACTCATTAAAAAAAAATCTAATATTCAATCCTCTAACTCATATAATTACTATCAAAGTTGTGCATGGTATATTGCAAAATGTAAATTTAATACACTTAGTGAAAGAAAACACCACAACAATCATCATTCATGTCAAAAAATATATAAGAGTCCAAAATTCATCTTAAGAAAGAGTAAACATGAATACACAATTACTCACTTATATGATTTTAAGTCATATTTTTCACATATCATAGATTTGGTAATCGAATATGAGCAAACAAAAGATTAAACCTTATGGAAAACAAGAATAACAAGTAAATGAATCGTTGTCAACATATAATTATACAGTTGTGGTTTCACACTTAACAAATATGTGGTTTCACTTCTTGTAACGGAATAGCATGGGTTTTGCAACGGATTTCTTGATTTTGCAACGGATTTCTTGAGCTTCCTTGCAATTCCGTTGCTAAATGGCTCATTTAAAAAAACCCAAGTTTCGATCTTCTTACTCATATAACTACTATCCAAGTTGTGCATGGTATTTTGCACAATACAAATTTAATACATTCAGTGAAATAAACCACCACAACAATCATCAGTCATGTCAAAAATATATAAGAGTCCAACATTCATCTTAAGAAAGAGTAAACATGAATACACATTTAATCACTTATATGATCTTAAAGCATATTTTTCACATACCATCGATGATCTAATCAACGAAGGCATTAACCATGATGGAAAACAAGAATAACAACTAAATGAATCCTTGTTAACATATAATAAGCCATTTGTGGTTCCACACTTAAGAAATTTTTGGTTTCACATCTTGCAACGGACTACTAACATTGTTGCAACGGATTTCTTGATTTTGCAACGGATTTTTTTGGTTTTGCAACGGATTTCTTGAGTTTCCTTGCAAATCCGTTGCTAAATAGCTTATTTCGAAAAAAACAAGTTTCAATCCTCTTACTCATATAACTAATACCCAAGTTATTCATAGTATACTACACAATGTATATTTCATACCTTAAGAAATTTGTGGTTTCACATCTTGCAACGGACTAGCAACGGTGTTGCAACGGATTTCTTGATTTTGAAATGGATTTCTTGAGTTTCCTTGCAAATCCGTTGCTAAATATCTCATTTCGAAAAAAACAAGTTTCAATCATCTTACTCATATAACTACTACCCAAGTTATTCATAGTATAATTCACAATGTATATTTTATACCTTAAGTGAAATAAAACACCACAACAATCATCATTCATGTCAAAAATATATAAGAGTCCAACATTCATCTTAAGAAAGAGTAAATATGAATACACATTTGTTAGAGGGGGATTTAGCACTCCCCCGGTTTAACCCGGTTTGAATAGAAATCAGCCCAACAATCAACTTCAAGACCCATCGAAACCGATCTACGTAATTAAAGGGAAATTTCCTTTAATTAATAAAGAGAAGATTTCCTTTATTTGGATAAAGGCAAATCCCGGAAAGAAAGGAGATTATCCTTATCAGCTTCAAGGAAAAAGGATAATTGCCAATACAAAGTCAAGAAGGAAAAGGAAGAGCTAAGGACTTCAAGACTTATAAATAAGGAGGCCATCGCCTCATTCTTAATCATCTCGAAATCCCATCACATCCTTTGTAACAAGAACTACGTTTTGGCTTGATCCCTATTTGAAGGGTACGTAGGCAGCCTTCAACGGCACAGCTATAAATCTAATAAAAATAATTCTCCTAAACTCTAAACTGAATTCGCCGATCTACGATCTGTGCGAATTCTGGTTCCTTCAATTGGCGCTAGAAGGAGGGGGGCAAGAAAAATCTGGTGTTTATGGAGAATTATTTTTTAACCCGAGAAATCAGAAACACGGAGACGACGTGAAAATCTCATCATGTTTACCGATTAAATCAACAATTCTCCAATCTACGCAGCAACAGATCGCGTAAAAAAAAAAAAAAAAAAAAAAAAAAAAAAAAAAAAAAAAGGACATCCACTGATAGATCCAGCTCGTCACTTATCGATTATAGCTCGTCTACAGAGCTCCCTAAAATTCAGGTATTTTTTTATCAAATTTTTTACTTGTTATTCGAAGATATTTTCTTTTCAGATTATATCATAGGATCCGTTCCTTCAAGCCGAACTTAAGCAGTTCGCCGAACTCGTACAGTTCGTATCATCAAGCCGAACTTAAGCAGTTCGCCGAACTCGTACAGTTCGTATCATCAGGCCGAACTTAAGCAGTTCGCCGAACTCGTACAGTTCGTATCATCAAGCCAAACTCAAGCAGTTCACCTACCTCCCAATCGAACATATCGCCTACTTCGCAGTAAAGCAACTCGTGGTCGTAGCTCGACGATCCGACAGTAAGGTAGCTAGCGGTCGCAGCTCGTCGGTCTAACAGTTAGGTAGCTCAGTCGCAACTTACTCATCATGCAGTCACAGTTCGCCGATCTCGCAGCCCCACCTAACTCACGGCCACAGCTCGCCAACCCCCTGCTCGCCAAACTCACGATCGCAGTTCTCCGACCGCACACCTCGCTGACCCCGCAGTATGGCAACTCGTAATCGTAATTCACCGATCTAAACAATTGGGCAGCTCGCAATCACAGCTCGCCGACCTCACAGTCCCGCACGAACTATCGAAACCGAACTTGGAAAAGCCGAGACCGACCTCGCACCTAACTAACAAACGCCGAGCTCAGTCTCGAGCTCAATCTCTCGTCTTTAGTAATTTTTGCAGGAACAAAGACGAACAACGTCTAAAAGGAAATTCGACCAGATGCTGATTTCAACTCCAATCGGGCTAAAGAAATCCGCCGAACTCGAACACTCCTTCGCCGAACTGAGGGGGGGACTAATTGTTAGAGGGGGATTTAGCACTCCCCCGGTTTAACCCGGTTTGAATAGAAATCAGCCCAACAATCAACTTCAAGGCCCATCAAAACCGATCTACGTAATTAAAGGGAAATTTCCTTTAATTAATAAAGAGAAGATTTCCTTTATTTGGATAAAGGCAAATCCCGGAAAGAAAGGAGATTATCCTTATCAGCTTTAAGGAAAAAGGATAATTGCCAATACAAAGTCAAGAAGGAAAAGGAAGAGCTAAGGACTTCAAGACTTATAAATAAGGAGGCCATCGCCTCATTCTTGATCATCTCAAAATCCCATCACATCCTTTGTAACAAGAACTACGTTTTGGCTTGATCCCTATTTGAAGGGTACGTAGGCAGCCTTCAACGGCACAGCTATAAATCTAATAAAAATAATTCTCCTAAACTCTAAACTGAATTCGCCGATCTACGATGTGTGCGAATTCTGGTTCCTTCAATTGGCGCTAGAAGGAGGGGCCAAGAAAAATCTGGTGTTTATGGAGAATTATTTTTTCGAAAACCCCTAATCATCTCGGTTCGTCGATCAAAAAAAAAAAAAAAAAAAAAAAAAAAAAAAAAAAAGAAGCTCGAACGCCATCTCCGTTTTCCCGAGAAGCTATCTCTGTTGCGAAAACCGCTCATCTTCTCCGACCTGAAAAACCACGAACTCCGTCAGCAATCTGGCACCACGTCGAGCCTCCCGGAGCTCCGCCATCGCCGCCGCCTCCGGATTCGTGCATACCCAACGCCGAACTCCGTCTCGATCCATCGCGCGTATCCAACGCCGAACTCTATCGCAATCCGCCATCGCTCAAGCTCTCTGGAGCTCGGCCATCGCCGCCATCACTGGATTCACGCATATCCGACGCCGACCTGCAACGATCCAAGCCCACGCGAGAAGAAAATCAGATTTTCTTTGTATTGGGCTTGCATCGATTTTTGGCCCATATGCTGATACGATATTAAGCCCAATCACCGAACTGCAATCTCCTCCTTCCTCACGACCATCCCTCGGCAGTGAATCAGAGGAGATCACGAGCTCACCGAGACGAACCACACGATCACAGCAAAGGACGTACCGAGCATGGAGACGTGCCAAACTGCCGAGCTTGGAGACGTGCCGAACTACCGAGCTTGGAGACGTGCCGAATATGAGATCACTCACCGAACTCGTAAGAACACGCCGAACTCGTAAGAACACGCCGAGCAGGCCCAGATTCTGGCCCACCATACATCAACCAAGCTCCTCACAATTTCCACCTGGGGCAATGACCGGACGATGCAAGCTCCGATCAAATCAAGTCCGAGACCCGAAAAAAAAAAAAAAAAACTTACTGATCATACCTCGTCCACCGAACTCCCTAAAATTCAGGTACCTCTTATCAAAAAATATATTTATTATTTGAATATATTTTCTATTCAAATTCAATCACAGGGTCCGTCTCTCTAAGCCGAACTCAGTCAGTTCGCCGAACACGTACAGTTCGTATCATCAAGCCGAACTCAGTCAGTTCGCCGAACTCGTACAGTTCGTATCATCAAGGCGAACTCAAGCAGTTCGTCTACCTCTCAATCGAACATATCGCCTACTTCGCAGTAAAGCAGCTCGTGGTCGTAGCTCGACGATCCGACAGTAAGGTAGCTAGCGGTCGCAGCTCGTCGGTCTAACAGTTAGGTAGCTCAGTCGCAACTTACTCATCATGCAGTCACAGTTCGCCGATCTCGCAGCCCCACCTAACTCACGGCCACAGCTCGCCAACCCCCTGCTCGCCAAACTCACGATCGCAGTTCTCCGACCGCACAGCTCGCTGACCCCGCAGTATGGCAACTCGTAATCGTAATTCACCGATCTAAACAATTGGGCAGCTCGCAATCACAGCTCGCCGACCTCACAGTCCCGCACGAACTATCGAAACCGAACTTGGAAAAGCCGAGACCGACCTCGCGCCTAACTAACAAACGCCGAGCTCAGTCTCGAGCTCAATCTCTCGTCTTTAGTAATTTTTGCAGGAACAAAGACGAACAACGTCTAAAAGGAAATTCGACCAGATGCTGATTTCAATTCCAATCGGGCTAAAGAAATCCGCCGAACTCGAACACTCCTTCGCCGAACTGAGGGGGGGACTAATTGTTAGAGGGGGATTTAGCACTCCCCCGGTTTAACCCGGTTTGAATAGAAATCAGCCCAACAATCAACTTCAAGACCCATCGAAACCGATCTACGTAATTAAAGGGAAATTTCCTTTAATTAATAAAGAGAAGATTTCCTTTATTTGGATAAAGGCAAATCCCGGAAAGAAAGGAGATTATCCTTATCAGCTTCAAGGAAAAAGGATAATTGCCAATACAAAGTCAAGAAGGAAAAGGAAGAGCTAAGGACTTCAAGACTTATAAATAAGGAGGCCATCGCCTCATTCTTAATCATCTCGAAATCCCATCACATCCTTTGTAACAAGAACTACGTTTTGGCTTGATCCCTATTTGAAGGGTACGTAGGCAGCCTTCAACGGCACAGCTATAAATCTAATAAAAATAATTCTCCTAAACTCTAAACTGAATTCGCCGATCTACGATCTGTGCGAATTCTGGTTCCTTCAACATTTACTCACTTATATGATCTTAAAGCATATTTTTCACATACCATCGATTATCTAATCAAAGAAAACATTAAACGTGATGGAAAATAAGAATAACAACTAAAGGAATCCTTGTTAATATATAGTAAGCCATTTGTGGTTCCACACACTTAAGAAATTTGTGGTTTCACATCTTGCAACGGACTAGCAACGGTGTTGCAACAGATTTCTTGATTTTGCAATGGATTTCTTGAGTTTCCTTGCAAATCCGTTGCTAAATATCTCATTTCGAAAAAACAAGTTTCAATCCTCTTACTCATATAACTACTACCCAAGTTATTCAAAGTATATTTCACAATGTATATTTTATACCTTAAGTGAAATAAAACACCACAACAATCATCATTCATGTCAAAAATATATAAGAGTCCAACATTCATCTTAAGAAAAAGTAAATATGAATACATATTTACTCACTTATATGATCTTAAAGCATATTTTTCACATACCATCGATGATCTAATCAAAGAAAACATTAAACGTGATGGGAAACAAGAATAACAACTAAAGGAATCCTTGTTAATATATAGTAAGCCATTTGTGGTTCCACACACTTAAGAATTTTGTGGTTTCACATCTTGCAACGGATTAGCAATGGTGTTGCAACAGATTTCTTGATTTTGCAACGGATTTCTTGGTTTTGCAACGGATTTCTTGAGTTTCCTTGCAAATCTGTTGGTAAATAGCTCATTTAAAAAAAAACAAGTTTCAATCCTCTTACTCATATAACTACTACCCAAGTTATTCATAATATATTGCACAATGTATATTTTATACCTTAAGTGAAATAAAACACCACAACAATCATCATTCATGTCAAAAATATATAAGAGTCCAACATTCATCTTAAGAAAGAGTAAATATGAATACACATTTACTCACTTATATGATCTTAAAGCATATTTTTCACATACCATCGATTATCTAATCAAAGAAAACATTAAACGTGATGGAAAATAAGAATAACAACTAAAGGAATCCTTGTTAATATATAGTAAGCCATTTGTGGTTCCACACACTTAAGAAATTTGTGGTTTCACATCTTGCAACGGACTAGCAACGGTGTTGCAACGGATTTCTTGATTTTGCAATGGATTTCTTGAGTTTCCTTGCAAATCCGTTGCTAAATATCTCATTTCGAAAAAACAAGTTTCAATCCTCTTACTCATATAACTACTACCCAAGTTATTCAAAGTATATTTCACAATGTATATTTTATACCTTAAGTGAAATAAAACACCACAACAATCATCATTCATGTCAAAAATATATAAGAGTCCAACATTCATCTTAAGAAAAAGTAAATATGAATACATATTTACTCACTTATATGATCTTAAAGCATATTTTTCACATACCATCGATGATCTAATCAAAGAAAACATTAAACGTGATGGGAAACAAGAATAACAACTAAAGGAATCCTTGTTAATATATAGTAAGCCATTTGTGGTTCCACACACTTAAGAATTTTGTGGTTTCACATCTTGCAACGGATTAGCAATGGTGTTGCAACAGATTTCTTGATTTTGCAATGGATTTCTTGGTTTTGCAACGGATTTCTTGAGTTTCCTTGCAAATCTGTTGGTAAATAGCTCATTTAAAAAAAAACAAGTTTCAATCCTCTTACTCATATAACTACTACCCAAGTTATTCATAATATATTGCACAATGTATATTTTATACCTTAAGTGAATTAAAACACCACAACAATCATCATTCATGTCAAAAATATATAAGAGTCCAAAATTCATCTTAAGAAAGAGTAAACATGAATACACATTTACTCACTTATATGATCTAAAAGCTTATTTTTCACATACCATCGATGATCTAATCAAAGAAATTATTAAACGTGATGGAAAACAAGAATAACAACTAAAGGAATCCTTGTTAATATATAGTAAGCCATTTGTGGTTCCACACACTTAAGAAATTTGTGGTTTCACATCTTGCAACGGATTAGCAACGGTGTTGCAATGGATTTCTTGATTTTGCAACTGATTTCTTGGTTTTGCAACGGATTTCTTGAGTTTCCTTGCAAATCCGTTGCTAAATAGCTCATTTCAAAAAAAAAAAAACAAGTTTCAATCCTCTTACTCATATAACTACTACCCATGGTATTCATAGTATATTGCACAATGTATATTTTATACCTTAAGTTAAATAAAACACAACAACAATCATCATTCATGTCAAAAATATATAAGAGTCCAAAATTCATCTTAAGAAAGAGTAAACATGAATACACATTTACTCACTTATATGATCTTAAAACATATTTTTCACATACCATCGATGATCTAATCAAAGAAAACATTAAACGTGATGGAAAACAAGAATAACAACTAAAGGAATCCTTGTTAATATATAGTAAGCCATTTGTGGTTCCACACACTTAAGAAATTTGTGGTTTCACATCTTGCAACGGACTAGCAACGGTGTTCCAACGGACTAGTGATGTGTCCATAATTTGCATAGTTTAAGCATGCATATCATGTAGGTTTTAGATTATTTACTTGGATCTTCATGGCATTTCATACTTGTTTTGTCCCACTTAGAGTATTAGGAGCTGCATTAGGTCCTAGTGAGTCTTTTGCATGTCTTTGAGGAGTTTTTAGGTGTTTGGAGACACTTGGTGGCGTTTGGAGATTTGGTGCTTAAAGACTAGAGAGGAACCATCTAGAACGTCTCAAAGAAGCGATCAGAAGAAGGCGATCCGATTTGATCCAGCTCGTGGAGTCTTCATGAGAGTTGTAGCCCGATGAGTCCTCTAACCATAGGAGTTGAAATCAAGTCATTCGGACGTGTGGTTTGAGAGACATGGCTGATTTACCAGAGATAGGTCCGCCTGGCCGAGACGGTTTCTTCAATACCGAGGTTACTGGTCGGTGCAACTGCTCGGTGTGGAAACAGAGGGAAAATTTCTTAGCACCGACGTGTGGTACCGAGGAGTGATGTCGGTATTGAAGGGTCTCCACTCCGAATTAGCCTCGGTGGGCTTCACCAAAGTTGTAGAAGAGTGAATCAGCTTTACACGGGAGTTTGAATCGGGTTATTTGGACGTATGAATAGGGAGGTAAGACAGATTTACTGAAGGTATGTCCGTCTGGCCGAGAGAAGATTAAACCGTCCAAATAACCGGAAACACGAAGGCCTTCCGATATGAAACAACTCCAGTAATCTTCATGAAACTTGTATAGGAGTGAATCAGATTTACACAGGAGTTTGAATCATATCATTTGGACCTCTGGATCGGATTTTATGGCCAAGACACTGAAGCATGATCTGCCTGGCCGAGAAGAGATGACATCGTCCAAAGAACCGGTAAAACGAAGTTCTTCCGATCATATTCAGCCTCTCCAGCCTTCATGAAAGTTGTAGAGGGAAGAGTTAGCTGTTCATAAAAGTGCAAATCATGTCATTTGGACATCAAGCTAGGGAGATGCCTCGAATTTATCGAAGACGCATCCAAGATCCGACCGGGTCAATACCCGGTTTGTTCCGGGTTGACCCGGTTCGCCCATTTTCATTTATAAACCCAAAAACCCTAATTTTCATTCTTATGCTTTCTTTGTTCAAAAATACCTTCCACTTTAGGAGAGAAATATATTTTTGGAGAGAGAGATCCTTTAATTTATGCAATTGATTGTTTCTCTGATTGAATCTCTTCTTCCTATCTCATCTCTTCTTTGATTACACAAGAACCATCCATGGATTCTCTCTATTTCTCCATCGATTTTGAGAGGTCCTTTATGGGGTTTGAGTAGTTCTTTAGGATCTAGGGATGGGGTAGAATTAGATGGTCCAATGCTTGATTTGTGATGTCTTAGGGTAGAATATCTTTTATCCTTTCTTGTTAAGTGATTTTAATGATGGATCTAGCTTGGGAAAGTGGATCTAGACATGAGGCATTTCATGCACACAAGGTGTTTGATGAAATGCCTAGAGGAACTTTTCAAGAGATTTTCATTTCTAGCCTAATGGATTAGTTGTCTAGAGTGATTATTTGGTTGATCTTGTTTATATGTTCTCAAGGCTTGCTAATGGTTGTTCCACAAATTACAATTTTCTAATGGGATTAATGATTAGCAAAGTGATTAGTGCCTAGACATATAATTAGTCTAAATTAGGATCTATTACCTTGGGATTAGTCTTCATAAAGCTTTAGACATCACAATTAGGACTTGGATCACTCTATTTCAATAACCCTATCCTTGGATTCATTTTTGTTCATTGAATTGCATCACTTGTTTATTGCTTTAGCTTGTTTTGTTTTCATTTTAGCTTCTTAATCACAAACCCCTATTTGCTTGCTTAACTCACTTAGTAGTATGTATTCATAATTCTTGAATCTTAACCCTTGGTTCGATCCTTTTATGCTCAATAGGCATTTTAGGTAATTGATATAGGTAAAAATCCATTTATCAACTAGCAACGGTGTTGAAACAGATTTCTTGATTTTGCAACAGTTTTCTTGGTTTTGCAACGGATTTCTTGAGTTTCTTTGCAAATCTGTTGCTAAATAGCTCATTTTGAAAAAAAAACAAGTTTCAATCCTCTTACTCATATAACTACTACCCATGTTATTCATAGTATATTGCACAATGTATATTTTATACTTTAAGTGAAATAAAACACCACAACAATCATCATTCATATCAAAAAATATATAAGAGTCCAAAATTCATCTTAAGAAAGAGTAAACATGAATACACAATTACTCACTTATATGATTTTAAGTCATATTTTTCACATATCATAGATTTGTTAATCGAATATGAGCAAACAAAAGAATAAACCTTATGGAAAATAAGAATAACAATAATAACAAGTAAATGAATCGTTGTCAACATATAATTATACAGTTGTGGTTTCACGCTTAACAAATATGTGGTATCACTTCTTGTAACGGAATAGCATGGGTTTTGCAACGGATTTCTTGATTTTGCAACAGATTTCTTGAGCTTCCTTGCAATTCTGTTGCTAAATGGCTCATTTAAAAAACCCAAGTTTCGATCCTCTTACTCATATAACTACTATCCAAGTTGTGCATGGTATATTGCACAATATAAATTTAATACATTCAGTGAAATAAACCACCACAACAATCATCAGTCATGTCAAAAATATATAAGAGTCCAACATTCATCTTAAGAAAGAGTAAACATGAATACACATTTAATCAATTATATGATCTTAAGGCATATTTTTCACATACCATCGATGATCTAATCAACGAAAGCATTAACCATGATGGAAAACAAGAATAACAACTAAATGAATCCTTGTTAACATATAATAAGCCATTTGTGGTTCCACACTTAAGAAATTTTTGGTTTCACATCTTGCAATGGACTAGCAACATTGTTGAAACGGATTTCTTGATTTTGCAACAGATTTTTTGGTTTTGCAACGAATTTCTTGAGTTTCCTTGAAAATCTGTTGCTAAATAGCTTATTTCGAAAAAAACAAGTTTCAATCCTCTTACTCATATAACTAATACCCAAATTATTCATAGTATACTACACAATGTATATTTCATACCTTCAATGATAGAAAACACCACAACAAACATCTTAACGATAAACATTCATGTCAAAAATTTGTAAGGCTCAAACATTATTCTTAAGAAAGAGTAAAGATGATTACACACTTACTCACTTATATGATATTAATGCATATTTTTCACATACCATCGATGATCTAATCAAAGAAAATATTAAACGTGATGGAAAACAAGAATAACAACTAAATGAATCCTTGTTAACATATAGTAAGCCATTTGTGGTTTTCACACTTAAGAGAGTTGTGGTTTCACATCTTGCAACGGACTAGCAATTGTGTTGCAGCGGATTTCTTGATTTTGAAACGGATTTCTTGAGATTCCTTGCACATTTGTTGCTAAATAGCTCATTCCGAAAAACATGGTCCAATCCTCTTACTCATATAACTACTACCCAAGTTGTTCATAATATATTGCACAATGTATATTTGATACCTTCAGTGAAAGAAAACAGCACAACTAACATCTTAAGGATAAACATTCATGTCAAAAATATGTAAGACTCCAACATTATTCTTAAAAAATAATAAAGATGAATACACACTTACTCACTTATATGATCTTAAGGCATTTTTTTACATACCATAGATGATCTAATCTAAGAAAACATTAAATTTGAAGGAAAACAAGAATAAGAAATAAAAGGATCTCTGTTAACATATAGTAAGCCATTTGTGGTTTCGTTTCACACTTAAGAAATTTGTGGTTTCACATCTTGCAATGGACTAGCAACAGTTTTGCAATAGAATCGCAACGGAGTTTGAACATCCATTGCAAATACGTTACAACTTAGAACCTTAGCAACATAACATCAACGAATTTCTTAGGTTTGCAACAGATTTTTTGAGTTTCTTTTCAATTCCGTTGCTAAATGACTCATACAAAAACTAAATGGCCATCCTTTTACTAATATATTTAATTGTTTAATACTTAGATGATGTATTTTGAAAATTACATGTAATATGTGTTTAAAACTTACTCATATATATTCATATGTCGATCTAGGGCTATCAACTATGTTGTTTACATTTCATTTCACATTTCACCTGCTATTAATTTTGAAAATTTTATTTCTAAATTGATTTGGAAACTTTTTTTGACTAATTCCCACCAAAATCGATGTAAGGGGGAAATTCTGCATCCATTTTAATCAATAGATAAATAAAAATTAAAAACAAAACCTAAGGTTCCTCTAGGTTATTATTTGTCGGGGAAACATCTAATATGCCCTTTTTATAAATTTAATCAACTTGCCCTTCTTTCATTTACTCAAATAAAATTTTACTATTTTGCCTTCACATTAAAATAATGTGAAAAAAAAAAAAACAAAACAAAACGGGAAGAAAACAAATGAATCGGTACAACTGGTACAACTAGTTAATATGTACAACTAGTATAAATGGTACAACTGGTATAAATGATACAACTAATCAACTTTCTGAATTGGATATAACTGGTACAACTATTAAACTTTCCGAATTGGGTACAACTAGTACAACTTCGTTGTAATATATTAATGTTGTTAATTTTTTTTCTTTTTCAGAGGACAATAAATAGTAGTCAATTCACAGTCATATATTTTGATTATGGGAGATATTATTCAGGGAACGGAGCTAGCGTACAATGGATTCCAAGTGAAGATCCGAACTATACTTTATTGATGAAAGAATCTTTGGAAGTGTTAGCTTATTTTGGGTTGGTTAGTAGAATATGCAGGAAGATCATAGTAGATGAATCTATGACGAAACTGAAGTTAACTTACATTCCAATTAAAACAGATCATAAGAAGACAAGTGTAATCTTGGATGATGAAGATGTTATAGCATATGTAATGCAATACAAAGATGACCGTGCTACATATTTGAGAAGAAGAAGAAGAAATCGGATATGGGATATGGTTAGTTGGGTTAGTAAATACTGAAATATTTTAAGGGTAATTACGTATTTGATCAGCTTTTTAATTAAAATAAAAAGAAAATTTTGATCCAAAATTAAAAGGAAGATCCGTTCTAATCGGATATGGGTCGGATATGATTAGTTGGGTTAATAAATACTGAAACATTTTAAGGGTAATTACGTATTTGATCAACTTTTTAATTAAAAGAAAAAAAAATTGTTTTTATAACATGGACAAATCTGATTTTCGTTCGATCATTTGGGACATTGCTGATTTTTGCCCTTATTTGTCACACTTACAATTTCCTCATTCCATCGCCGCTTCTCTTTCTCTCTATGTTATCGAAGTCTCTCGACTTCTCGATCTCGCTCTCTATCGCGAAAAACAGTAGTCCAGATCTCTCTCTTTCGGTCTCACACCGGCGGTGTCTCCACGGACCACCGGTGTTCTCTCTCTCTCTCGTTCCTTCTCGATTTCTATCTCTGTCTCGTGCGGTCGCCTTCTCCACTGGCGTCCTCTCTCTCGAAATCTCACACCGGCGGTATCTCTCTGTCCACCGGCGATTTCTTTCTCTCACCGGAGCCTTCTCTCTCTCACCGGCGAATCCAACTCTCTCTTTCCAAGGTAATCTAGCTTTCTACTCTCTCCAAATTTTTCTCATCTTTTTTGGATAATTGAATCTGACCTTTTATGTCTACGAAGTTCTCGCCGAATGGATGCTTTTTTGTCTCTGCGTCTTTGCATATAACCAGTATCAAACAAACACACACAGTCCTCTTTTTTTATTTATGAATATATGTTGTTAGTCGGAGACAACATAAGGGAAAATTTCTCTTGATTCTGGAATTTTGTGCTTGATCTTTAGTCTTATACATTTCTGTTTATGCAATTTTTTTGAAATTGGGGCTGATTTTCTCTCTCTGACTTTTTTTCTTTTGAAACCTTGACAAAGGAAAACCATGAATCTGCGCAAAGGAGAGATTACTGGTGACATCTCATTTAAACCAAATCAACGCAAAGGAAAGGGTATTGCGTATGGCTCAACTAATCCCAATCAACGCAAAGGCGATTGGATCATCTAATCTTAACTAAGGGGGTTAGAGTGTGCCGGTTACTCGTTCACGGGAGTCGAGGGCGACCTCTTAAAACTCTTTGATAGTATTTGTTCAGATAAGCATAAGCATAAGTATTTGATTATACTTGTTTATTTTTTGTATTTACAGCGCAAGAAAACATGAGTTAGAATTCCGATCATCGAGTTTCTCCATAAGGCACACACACGGTCTTGTGGTGATGAGAGTGTCTAGTCCAATTATACGCCAACCAACAATGAACTCGATGAACTTGATCTCAGAGGTATATTTCATTAATCTCTTTTTATTTTCTTCTTTGACGTTCTTTTGTTTCTTCTTTGATGTTCTTCTGTTTCTATCACTGCTAGATACTGACTCTTTCTTCTTTGTTGTTCTGTTTTTTATTTGATGTGTTGTTTCTTCTTTAATTAGTTGAGGTTCAGTCTATTTTTAATGTTTTCTTTCATTGCCAATGTTTTATTTCTTCTTTGAATCTGCCTTTTAAGTCTGTGAATAGGCTGTGAGCATATGCTTTTAATGTTGTGCAACTGCTGTGAATAGGTTGTGAGCATATGCTTTTAATGTTGTGCAACTGCTGTGAATAGGTTGTGAATGGGATATGAATAGGCTGTGATTTTCCTTTTAATCTGTTTTTAATGTTGTGAATCAGCTGTGTGACTAGTAATGCCGTGAACCAGTTCTTATGCCTTTCAATCTGATTTTAATGTTGTGCATCAGTTCTTATGCCTATTTTTACTGCCTACTTCGAAATTTGTTTTTGTAGGCCATTCCGCCTTCCAACAAAGGCCGTGTCTACGGCCTTCCATCGTTAAACAAGAAGCAGAGGCATACGAGCCATCAACATTTCGAGGAGAAGAGTTCTCAAACATGAAGGCTGAGCTCATGGCAACAAAGACATAGTTAGAAAGCACAAAAGATGAGTTGACTGAAAACAACAAGCGTTTGAAAGCGTTGGAATCGATCGTTGAGTTGATGAAGACTTACCCCAAGTGGTGATTGACAAAACAGTTTTGTCGGGAAACAAAGAATCCGTGAACAAGAATGGCAGGGATAACGTGGACGGTAATGACGATGATGATGGTGAAGAAGATAACGGCGAAGACGATAACAAAGACGACCGTATGTAAGAAGTAGATTAGATTTTATTTTGCATTCTAGGCATTGGTCTATGGATTTTGTTGTATTGTATTATCCAATCGACCCACTTTTAGGTTTTGATGTCCTAAAACAATGTTTTGGTTTGTGGTGTAATATATTTTGCATTCTAGGTTTTTTTATGCGAATTTTATTTTATAAAAAAAAAAAAATTGCAACAACATTGGCTACAAAGATTTCAAACAAATTTCATTGCAAAATAATGAATGATCCATTGCAATAACAATAATTCGTTGCAAACAATTGCAACGATTCTCTGACAGGTAGTTGCAAATATTGCAATTAATCTTCGTTGTTGCAAAATTTCCGTTGCAAATATTAGCAATGGTAACATTCCGTTGCAAACATTGTAACGATTATCCACGACATTTGGTTGCAAATATAATAAAATTAGCGAATCGATTAAAAAATATTATGAAGAAACTAGTGTCGAACTTCAGCGGATGAGATCGCAGGTCCATGCCGCTCTAAGCTCAGCACCCGAAATGGATAGGGTGATTGATGAAGTCAATCAGACCACATTCACCTCGCGGATTGCGAGCCCCCAGCTCGGCGATGTCGGGAACATCTGATTTCCCCGATATAACGGAGAAACCGACCCCAATGCATTTATGAGAAGTTTCAAATTCGCCTTCTCAAGGGTGCGACTACTCGGGGGGACCTCGAGTCAGCACGCTGTCGCTTCTTTCTTGAAAATCTAACGGATTCGACCCTGGAATGGTTCACCTTCCTCAAGCCGAATTCGACCGACAACTTTACCCAGCTTCATGCAACATTCTTGAATCAATATTCGGTATTTATCCAGATCGAGGCCTCGGAGGCCAATCTGTGGGTACTTACTCAAAGCCAGGTGACTCGTTGCGGAAGTACATTGACAATTTTAAGGCCGTTAAGGCAAAAATTGCCGATCTACATAACCCAACGGCCCTGAAAGCCCTTTAAAACGGACTGCTAAAAACCTCAAAATTATTTGAGGAGCTCACAGTCCGGGAGCCGGTATCGCTAGACGATGCGTTACACCGTGCTTCGCGCTTGATAATTCTCGAGGAAGCCGGTGTAGCTCAATCAAAGCAGCAGGTGGATCCGCAACCTCGAGCAAGCAAGCTCAGACGACAAACTCCCAGGGACCTAGAAAACTCGGGAGGAAAGAGTCCCAAGACCAAAGACAAAGTCAAGGGTTGCACTCGTACTCAGTAAGAAGCCCACCTCATAACAGATTCAAGCCCTATGACCCCAGCAGGTGGTGTGATTTTCATAAAATCAAGGGTCATTCGACCGAAGAGTGTTACGAGTTGAAGAAGCAGCTCGCTGCGAAATTCGCAGCAAGAGAGCTGGGCAATGTCGAGCTGGAGAAACCCCCTCCAAGGAAGAACTACAATCCAACTCGAGATGGCGAAAGGTGAGATCGCCCATCTGAGGATGATCGTAAGTGAGAACGTTCATCCGAGGACGCAACGAGGCGAGATCCCCCCAAGGACAAGGAGACAGAACTACCTCCTCTCAGCACGAAGAAAATAATTAACTTTATTCATGAAGGATCCCAGTTGTGTCGCAACTCCGTAAATTCGATCAAGAAACATCAACGAAGGGTGAACACCGATGTACGTGATAGAATCCCATTCAAGGGACCTGACACATCTCGTTCTGGGAAAGCGAGGCCGTTGAACTAGATTTTCCACATGACGATGCTCTCCTAATCATGCTGGAAGTGGGTGAATACGTGCTCACCAAGATGCTCGTGGACACTGTGAGCTCCGTAGAACTCATCCTTCTAAGTGTTCTTAGGTAAATGGGTATACCATATCACGAAATCAAGGGGGATAAGATGGTGTTAACCGGCTTTTCCAGGGAAACTACATTATCCCTCGGAATAATAAGACTCCCTGTAATAGCAACTGGAGTAAGGAGGATGGTCGAATTCACTGTGATAGATAGGCCAGCCCCATTCAATACCATCCTAGGAAGAACCTGTATACATTCAATGAAGGTTGTATCTTCAACCAACCATCAGTGTATAAAATTCCCTACCTAGCATGGAATCGCAACAATGAAGAGGAGTCAAAAGGCATCCAGAATGTGTTATATGGGAGGTTTCCAAATAGCAAAGGAAAGCACATTATAGCAATTACAGCGTGAGGACGAGCTCACAGATCGCTTGGCCAGAAAGAAGAGTGGCCCAGGCTCCATCGGACCTCGCAAGGACTTTGTCAAGAAAGTCGTGGTCAGCGAGTCTCATCATAACCAGAAGGTAGGAATTGGATCCGACCTCTCCAGGGGCCAAAATGACCAATTAATAGCCTTCCTCATAGAAAATATCGATTCATTTGCATGGAAAACAGTCGATATG
The DNA here is from genome assembly GCA_030161315.1 of Eutrema japonicum. NCBI lineage: Eukaryota > Viridiplantae > Streptophyta > Magnoliopsida > Brassicales > Brassicaceae > Eutrema > Eutrema japonicum. Next base: position 26,583,648 of record BSQW01000007.1, read on the forward strand.
CCTGGGATCGATCTAAGTATCATCTCACATGAGCTCAATATCGATCCAAATCACAAGCCGGTGCGTCAAAAGCGTAGAAAATTTGGACCTGACAAGACCGAGGCTGTTAATAGCGAGGTCACCAGGTTGCTAACTGTGGGATTCATCAAGGAGGTCAAATATCCCGACTGGCTAGCAAACCCAGTCGTGATAAAAAAGAAAAATGGCACCTGGCGAGTGTGTGTGGATTTTACGGATCTGCATAAGGCATGTCCTAAGGATAGTTTCCCACTACCTCACATTGACCGGTTAGTGGAAGCTACCGCGGGGCACCAGCTCCTCAGCTTCATGGATGCGTTCTTGGGATATACTCAAATACAAATGAACCCTAAGGACCAAGATAAGACATCTTTCATCACAGAACGAGGAACGTACTGTCATAAAGTGATGCCATTCGGCCTCAAAAACGCAGGAGCGACCTACCAAAGACTTATGAATAGGCCGGATGTTTGCCAGCCTCCTGGGCAAGTCAATGGAGGTCTACATTGACGATATTTGGTTAAATCTTTGAAAGAAGAAGACAACATAAGTCAACTAGGGGAATGTTTCGGCTTACTGAATAAGTGTGGGATGAAACTGAATCCCTCAAAATGTACCTTTGGAGTTGCTTCGAGTGAATTCCTAGGTTACATAGTAACCCAAAGAGGAAAAGAAGCGAACCCCAAATAAATCAGCACGTTCTTGGAAATGCAATCTCCGAGCTCGGCAAAGGAGGTGCAGAGACTGACATGCCGCATTGCTGCTCTAAACTGGTTTATTTCCAGGTCGACTGATAAATGTCTCCCCTTTTATCAGTTGTTAAAAGGAAACAAAAAAATCATTTGGGATGACAAGTGTGGGGAAGCCTTTAAGAAACTAAAAGCATACCTCTCTGAGCCCCCCATTCTTTCAAAACCAGTTTAGGGAGAACCCCTCTACCTGTACGTCGCAATATCTGAGGCAGCGGTAAGTGGCGTCCTCGTAAGAGAGGAGCGAGCCGAGCAAAGACCTATCTACTACGTAAGCAAGTCCCTGGTGGACGCCGAAACCAGGTACCCACGAATGGAAAAATTGGCTCTGGGAGTAGTAGTATCAGCTCGCAAGCTCATGCCATAGCTCCAGTCACACTCTATCATAGTGATGACAACACAGCCGTTGCGAACAGTGCTACATACTCCCATCCAGTCCGATAAGCTACTATTGAGCTGAGTGAGTACGATATTGAGTATCGACCTCGAACTAGCGCCAAGGCATAAGTATTAGCTGACTTGACTTCGTCATCGAGCTTGCAGCGAGATGACCAAATCAAGCTCCGGAACCTGGCTACTTTACGTGGACGGAGCTTCCTCGAAACAAGGAGCAGGCGTCGGAATCCACCTCGTATCCCTGACCAACGAGGTTGTGGAACAGTCTTTCAGACTCGGTTTCTCAGCATCAAATAACGAAGCCGAGTACGAGGCTTTAATAGCAGGTCTCCGACTCGCAGTTGGAATAGGATACGCAACTTGAGTGCATACAACGATTCTCAGCTCATTACAAGTCAGTTCCATGGAGAATATGAAGCCATGGATAGCAGAATGGAATCTCATCTAGCTATAGTCCACAAGCTAGTCAAGCGATTCAAAGTCTTCAGCCTGACGCGGATCCCGCGAGGTGAGAACACTATCGCGAACGCATTGGCAGCTCTCGCCTCGACCTCGAATCCTCTTGTGAAAAGAGTGATTCCAGTGGAAGGAATCGAAAAACCTAGCATTAACATCGAAGAAGATGTTGAGGATTTAATGAAAATCGATGTCGACAATATGGAGCTGGGTGTAGTGTTGGCCCCAATAGAGGACGACCCTCCTTCTGGAATAGGGGAAGCTGAGGACTCGGACCAAGCTCCAGTTGACGCTAGACATGATTCCCTCCGCGAAAAAATGGTTGCGAGAACTGATTGGCGAGCAACGATTATACAATATATTGAGGGGGTGCCCCCCCCCCCCCCCCCCCAGCAAGTAGAAAGCCCATAAACTCAAAAGCATAGCTTCAAGATATTGTAAAATGGATTCTCGCCTCTACAAACGAAGCATGAGTGGCCCATACCTGGTGTGTGTCCACGGACTCGAAGCTTTCACAATTATGCTGGAAGTTCACGGGGGCTCGTGTGGCAGTCATTCATGAGGAAGGGCGTTAGCCATCAGAATCAAGAGACAAGGGTATTTTTGGCCCACCTTGGTAGCTGATTGTGAAGAACAATCTAAAGCATGCGACAAATGCCAACGAGATACTCCCACATTACATCAGCCTACTGAAAACCTGTCTTCCATCTCATCTCCTTACCGCTTTATGAGGTGATCTATGGACATAGCAGGACCTCTAGTAACCTCGGGAAAAAGGAGGTGTCGTTTCCTACTCGTCCTTACCGACTACTTCACTAAATGGATAGAAGCAGGGGATTTCCAACAGATTTAGGCAAACCACGTGGAAGAATTCGTATGGTAAAACATAGTTTACCGGAACGGAGTCCCATATGAAATCGTAACCGATAACGGTTCACAGTTCATTTCAAATCGGTTTCTCGAATTCTGTGAAAACCACATAATCAAGCTGACAACTTCGACTCCACGTTACCCTCAAGGCAACGGGCAAGCCGATGCAGCAAATAAACTGATATTGAGTAATCTCAAGAAACGATTGGACGCTAAAAAGGAAAAATGGTCGGACGAACTCTCAGGAGTGCTACGAGCCTGTCGGACCTCACCTCGTAAAGCAACCTCAGAAACACCATTCTCCTTGGCTTATGGGATTGAGGCCATGGTCCCTGCAGAGGTCGCAGTTCTCAGCTTGATGGTAGATATATTCCCTATAAATGAGGAACTAAATAACGAAATGCTTATCGACCAGCTCGATGTTATCGACGAGCGTCGAGATCAAGCACTCGTCAATCTCCAAAATTACCAACACGCAGCATCGCGTTATTATAATTCAAAGGTCAAACAACGACGATTTCGAGTAGGCGAGCAAGTCCTACGAAAATTATATGAAAATACTAAGGAAATGAATGCTGGAAAATTGGGCACTAACTGGGAAGGTTCATACCGGATCTCCGAAGTAGTAAAGAACGGCGTATACAAGCTCGCCAGGGTGCACGATAACACACATGAAAGGAACTCATGGAATGCCATGAACCTTAAGAAATACTATCATTAAAGCAGAAGACACTTGTAAATTCGAACTACGAAAGGCCTGATCCTTTCCCAGGGTACGTAGGCAACCTCACAAGGGTACAAATATTAAAATAAAATAAAAATATATATACAGATCTTCTCTTAAGCCTGATAAAAGCAGCCTGAAGTTTCTCAACCTCTAATCTACAAGCTAAAAGCTTTACTTTATAAATATACAGCCTTACGAGCTAAATCATGCTACTAGCTAGCATGACTCGACTATGCGTCTAAATTGCAAAGTCACAACCCCTCGAGTCTCTAAATGACAACGACCTTTACGTCTAAACTGTTTAGGCTGCATGCCTGCCTCTAAACGGCTTCGACCAGTGCGTCTTGAAATCGCCTTGTCGGCTCCCGAGGTCTCTAAACGACCTGGGAGAAAGGTCTCTGAACGACCCGGATCTTTGGTCGAAAGACTACCTTTGATTCATTAAAAAGTATCAGCCTCTAAATGGCAGAAATAGTAAATAATTCTAAAAGAAAAATATAAAAAAAAGAAATGAAATTAAAGCCTCCATAAAAGGAGCATAAGTTCAACATGAAAAAAGAACCCCCTCGGGCATTAAAAGTTCAACAACAAACGGGTTTAAAGGCCTCCCCAGGCACCAAGTTCGAAAGACAAAAAAGGACAAAGAGAAGAGAAAGGTCTCTAGCTGGCAGGCTCAGCTGGTTTACTCACTGAGACAGGCTGGTCCAAGGGCAACGGGAAGTCCTTCCTAAGCTCCTGAGAACCAAAGTCCAGTTGGTCACTTAGTGGTTGAGCGCTTGACCCATCAGGTAACGTAACCAAATCATCGGATACCTGCGGAAGATCGAGTTTTCCCAAGGAAAGATCGGATACCTGGACGATGGCGAGCTCCGCATCCAATCTCAGCTTCTTAGCCTCGATACCCTTCTTTTCGGCCTCAAAGAAGTTGATGGTCTGATTAATAATTCCGTCAAGAAGAATGATGTTGGAATTGCACTCCATAATCTGATTTTGAAGGGTGTTGGCGCGAGCCTGAGCTTCCCGAGTAGAGTCTTCCCATTTCTTGGCCAAAACGGTCTGATCTTTAACTTGGCTCTTCAGGAGGGCAATGTTAGCCATCTCCTCCTCACTCCGCGTAAGCCTTGCCACCAGCTCATCCTGTTCGGCGACCAGGTCGGTAATGGTCTTAGCTGCCCTCTCGACTTCCTCAGGCTGAGTAATAGAGCGGAGATCCTGCTCAAATGAGTTAACCAGCTCATTCGCAGCAGAAATCGCCTGAAAAGAAACTCAAAGAATTCAACAAGGAAGTCAGAGATAAAACAAAAGAGAGAAGGGGAAACTAAAGCTACCTGGCCCATCGCACACGCAAACTTGGTATAGCTTTCAGGTTTCTTCATATTTCTAAGAGATGGCAAGAAGCAGGAAGAAGATCTAACACGCCTTAGAAGATTAGCAAGCTGAGAACTGTAATCGCCTCAGGACTGTCAAAGTCGAACCTAAAAGCATTCGGAGACTTGCTTCCGCCACTTTGTGAGCGAGGTGCTACCTGCCTCTTCGCTACATCCTCACCCTCGAATCCGTCATCACAAGATCGCTTAAAGCGAGATTGATGCTCGGCAGAGTGACTAGGCTCCTTAGCAGACACCCTGGAGATCGATCTCTGGGAGTTCACAGCTCGCGTATCACGCTGAGCAACCTCGATCTCATCCTCCACAGGAAGATCACCGCCATCACCACGGTCAGCATCGGGCTCATGTTGATCCTCCCTTTTGGAGTCCTCGCGACGCGAGGTGTCAGCACAGGCAGATTTACCAAGAGCCTCCTTGACCATCTTGTCAAGAGCACCAACAAGCGTCGGAACAGGGCGCAGCCGCATCCTCTCCCTGTATGAGAGACGCTCCGGCTTCCTAGGAGGGACCATCTTGTTGGATTCGGTGGAGCTGTCGTCGGCGACCAGGTTAACCAAAAAAATTGTAGGAGCAGTATCCTGCACTTGAGATCTGATCGGAGTTCCAACCATAGCGAGAGCTAAATCCTTGGCGACGGCTTCAAGTTTTGGAATGAGGGATGGAGCTTAAGTCAAAGTTCGAGCATGAGTTGGAACCTGAGCTTGAGTCGATGGAGACGAAGGACTTACAAAGCCAGGTGACGTCGATTTCTTCTTCTTAAAAAAAAAAGAAAGAAAAATCGAAAGGAGAGAAAAGAAAAGGAAAAATAGATACGAACATGTGAGCTGGAGAGCTGCCGCAACAGACAGCCTGGGAGCTGGACGATCGCGAGCCTGCAGAACCCTAGCAAGAGTAAACTGCTTCAAGTCGGAGTTTTGTTCTCTAAGAAGATCGATGAGCGGCCGGACCTCAGCCGTCACGATCTTTGAGGAATCGATAAACTCTGCAAAAGGAAAATCAAATCAAAACAGAAGAAAAAGCAATTAAGGAATTCCTGAAAAGGGCACACGAGCCGGCTTCCTAGGGTTCATGCTAACCGGTAATTTGAGCCCAGGAATGCCGAACTATCGACTCGCCCTCAATGGATTTCCCGGAAATTCTGAAGTAGAACCATTGCTCCCACCATTTATCCTCCATTACATTGAACCTAAAGACAGAACGGTTAACCTTTACCAGGAAATAATAAGTTCCGCGAATATTCGAATTCACCTTGACATTGAAGAGCTGGCGAAATCTCTCGGTATTAAATACAACTCCGGTTTCTTTAGACCTCACCCAGAGCGAGACTAAGTTTCTCATCGCACTGGGCATGAGCTGGGGAAGGGTGAGCCCGAGGTCGCCGATAATATCTTAGATGGCCGCCGGGATAGGAAAAGTGAGGCGGCACTTCAAGAAAAATACGACATAGCTACATGCATAACCCTCCGGAGAATCACCATCCGAAGGAATAAGGAAATCGCAAAAATGAAGTCCGCATAAAGAAGAAATATTTTTGAGCTCCTCGGCTGAGACCGTGCTCCCCGAGTGAGGCCCGAATTGATCGGCGAGATTGGGTAAAAAATTCGGTTGCGAGGAGGAAGCCATGACAGAAAATTAAAAATCGAGGGAGGAAGGAGCAAGTTCGTCGGAGTTAACGAGGGAAGAACTTTTTACAGAAAAAGATAAGCAATGAAGGATAAACCGTAAAAGATGACTCGGTTAAAAATAAAATAAAAAGAAGAAATAAAAAGGAGTAAAGAAGACATCATTACCTTGGGGAATGAGAAGTTGAGGCGACGTGGGAAGGTGAAGCAGCGTGAACTGTTCATTTATACCAACCGCCCACTCGCCCACTCGCCCACTCGCCCTGTCATTTCCCTCAAATATCGCGTGCTTAATATAAGATCCCTGCAATTTCGGCGCTGAGTAGGCGAAAGACCAATCAGGACCCTAAATTGTATTAACTAAGAGACCAATCAGGACCCGAGATTGTAGCACCGCATCCTCGATGACAATTCAACAAGGATGCTGGGGGGCAACGGTTGGGCCCAAATTCAGCACTCACAGCCCAGCCCGAATAAACAGGCTCAACAAGGAAGACTCGGTCCACGACGAGGTCTCAAGAGATTGTTTACAAGCTGAAGTAAGCGAGGTCGCGAGATAGAGCAAATCAACAAGCTGGAAGAACCGAGCACGAGGAAAGGAAGCGAGCTCGCATGAAGACATGAGCATGCACTTGACCAATTTCAAACCTGGTCAAACACACTTATGTCATATTAAAGACAAAAGATTACGAGTTTAATTCTGTAGTTAATGTGTATAATAATTAGGCAATTAAGTTTTTAGCTGGTATAAGTCTGAAACACTAGCCACATTGTAAAGGGACCAAATTCTTGGCTAATACAACAATATACAACTATTCCTCTCGAAATCTTTTAAGTAATTCTCAAAAATATACAACATGCGAAGCCAAGGATTGAGGTTGTGAAATTCTGCTCTCACACTGGCCCGAGCCCGAGCCTCCAATCGAGGCAAACCTCGACCGTCGGGACCGGGCGATCCCAGGTAAGTTTCTCTTCTCCCTTGGTTTAACTCCTCCCAAACCGACTCTTAACCGATTTAAAAACGGATTTTTCCTTCCCCACTTTATAAAAACGATTTTTAAGTCTAAGGAAGATGATTTTTGGATCAAAAACACAAAACATCATCTCTTTGTTCTAGAGAGAGTGTTCTTGATTTTAAAGGCCTAAAAATCAGGGATCTTGTTTAATTTGTTTGGTTTGAAGAGAATTGACCGAGGAGCTGAGAAAATGGAAAACGAGCTAGGTAGCCTCTCACTCATATCTGGTTTCGATCTAACCAAGGCTGCCGATGACGACGCCACAAGCCATACGTCACAAGAGGTTGAGTTTGTAGCTGATTCCGACGAGACAGAGGTGCCTTCTCGCGAATCTGAAGACAACGATATTTCATCTTCTGTCTCTGAGACGTTCTGATCCAAGTCCCTTCGTCAAATTTTATTTTTTATTTATTTTCTCCTTAATTATTATTTTTACTTTATCAAGTGTATCTGCTCCCTTTTATCGCTCACTTTCACACCGAGACGGTGCGAAGTATATATGGGGGGGGGGGGGAGATTTATCGTTTACTAATGCTATATATATATTTTTGATGTTATTTTTATTATTCTTCAGTCATTTTAATGATTTTTATTGAGTCGTTTTATTGAGTCAAAACTATTATGTTGGAAATTATGAACTTTTCTTGGAACTAACCGTGTGACACCAACATTTAGTGATCGTTCTAACAGAGATTGACTGCCTATTTTTACCAATGAAAAATCCGTGAGTGGACCGACCTACCATTAAAACGCCCATTTCTCTAAGGGAACCGAAAGATTTAGCGCTGAGTTCAACCTAATGAACTTAACTTTTCTCTTCTTGGGGCTTGGTATACATCGACCAAGAAACATTTTTTAAGCCTGCAATGAAAAGTCTGTGTGAGTACGGTTTCCCTCGCTCTTCCCTTTAGTTAAGTACTTCAATGCAGAAAGGATATGGATGGCGCGGAAGTGAACTGGGGATTCGGTCGAAGAAACCATCAATACTCGTGTCTCATGAAAGTATGCCAAAAGAAGTGAACCGGATTCGGTGGCAAACACCATCAATACTCGCATCTCATGGAAACTTATCCAAGGAGGTGAACCGGGGATTCGGTGGCAAACACCATCAATACTTGCGTCTCGTATTCCTTGATCACGTGAAACAAAAAGAAAAAGAAGAAATCGGTCTAAGAAAGAGAGAAAAAAGGAGAGGAAATAAACCAGAAGTAAGAATGTCAATGTAAACATGAAACTTGATTGAGGAAAGTCTACATGTTCTTTGATCAATACTCCCTCGATGAGACCGCACGCCTTTAACTTTAAAAAAGTTAGCAATGGAGAATTTGGGTAACCGTATGAGAATGTGGGCCAGACTTGGGAAATTGATAAGCAAAACGGCGAAGTTCATGGTGGTTTCTATCTAACGTTTAATATGTTCTAATTGGTTTACGACAATGAATGTTAGTACGATGTTCTAAAGAATTAGTGAGTTTTCAAACCTTTTTTCTATTCTTAGTTTCTTTGTTTGCTTGAGGACAAGAAAAAACTAAGTCTAGGGGAGTTGATATACTCTATATTTTACTATTTTTAATACGGATTTTAGTATTTTATCTAAGGATCTTCATTCGGTTTTGTGTTTTTTGAGGTAGTTTTTTGGTATTTGTAGTTTTAAAGTCTCTATATGTCAAATCATCAAAAATGATGCAAAATGGAGACAAAAAGGAATTGTCCACATCCAAGACATGTTTCCAAGTCCAAAAGATTAGCCAAGCACCTAAAGCTCAAGAAAGGCAGATTTCAATAATTGGACATCACATATTCATCAGAAGCTCGGCCCAGTAGCTTGGTCGACACTGCGCCCCTGCGACCCAAAAACTGCATTTTTCGGTTTACTGAAACCCTAGATCAACTTTAGGGCTATAAATACTTGTTCTTAGCCTCTTGTAAGCAACAATCCACCACAATAAACACATGCACACCTCTCTAAACATTACACACGATTTCTACAAGTTTTTCATTGATTTTGGATTTTAAGAGCTTCTGGGAGAAGATCTCGCTTTGTATTCGATATATAGAGAATATTTCTTAAACTTTTTATCTCTTTTATTGATTTATGATTATGAACCACTCTATTTCATCTCTGTGCTCGTCACCCACGACCATGTTTGAGTAGTTCACTTGCTAGGCTTTCGGTTTTCAAAGGGAATTCATGGATTGATTGTTAGGTTGCTAGATTTTAGAATTTCTATATAGTTCTTCATCTAAATTGTGTTGAATGCTTGCTGTTGATTGACTATCTAGCTAGTAGTTTATGTTATTAAAGTAATTTACTCACCGAAAGTGTTGTTGAATTGCTTAAACCAATTTAGGTGAGCAAAGCGTAATAATCTACGGTACGAAAGTAGAATTGTGAAGCTTTGTGAACAAATCAATCTTGGACTATCTATGCATATTTAAATACATATTTACCCGCGGGAGTTGAGTAATTTTATGTCATTTAAACATAGTAATTGGTGCTACGGGAGTAGATCAATAATCCTTTTGTGATTTGAGTTCTAGAACGTTATCTATTGACTTTCTCTTGTTTAACTTTCTTATTTATTTGATCCATAAATGTTTGCAAATTATCCGATGCCTAGCACATTCCTCTACTGATTTTACATCTTTATTTACTTGCTTTAAGTTATTTATTTGTTATTTTCATCACTATTCACAGCCCTAAAACAAAACCTCATATTTTTCATCTTAGCTTAACTCGATTCTCATAAACTCGTAATGTGTTTCTTTGATCTCTAGTGGATTCGACCCCTAACTATTACTGTCTTTGCTGTGCACTTGCAAAATTATTTCAAAGATTAAAACTCTGTGTATCAAGAGCCATCATGAGTAACTCGGCGATCAAACTGCCATGGCCTCCCCAACAGAATGTGATTTGCTTCCATTGGTAGGACATCACACAAAATTTCATCCTCATACTTGCCAATGGTTATGAGAAACAAAACTTGGCTGCTCACTCTCATGTCGCCATAGTCATTAAGCCATTGAAGTTTGTATGACCTTGGATGCTTCTTCACGGTCATTCTAAGTTTCTGGACCATATATTCATTAGCCACATTGGTGTAACTTCTTTCATCGATTATAAGGCTGCACACATTGCCTTGGATGAATTTGGATTGAGAAGTCTTCCAATCAAACTGAAAACATTCTTTTCGCTGGAGAAATATTCAGGTAAATTAGGCATATCAAAATCCACTTCTTCATCATCTTCGAAGGACATGGCCAACAAGGTTTTATCCACGACTGATGACATCTTCAGAAGCTTGAGAAGAATTGAAGAAAACAAAAAACCCAGAGAAATATAAGAAAGGCTAATCGAACAAAGATAAGAGACAACCACGGAGGAAAAACAAGAAGAATCACTCTTATCAACTCTCGATCTTGAGCTGTGAAGAACCATGATGAAGAGAAAATAAGAACATGAGAATAAACCCTAAAGCGGCTGGAAGATTGATGACAAAAGCTTACAAAAAGCAATAAATCTGTTTAGAATTACTGAAGGGAAAAGGTTTTCCAGACAGGTGCCCTATTATCAGCAAGTTAGAATATTCTTGATGAAAAGGAGTCTTAAGCCCAAAAGAGAGAGTCTAGTTGTTATCGTCTAAGTTGCACTATTAAACATGATAGAATTTTGGTGTCATTTGGTTAAGACACATCAATTTATTATCAGGCACTTTAATTAATTAATTAATTGATTATTTTTTTTGGGCCATTTGGTTGGGCATGTTTTAATTAAAAGTCATAACTTTATTTAAGTGGGCTATTTATTTAATTGATTTGGACATATCTATTTTTAAGATTTGATAGATGAACTATTTTAAATAAAGAGAAAACTCATCAAAATAACTTCGTGCATAAGGAATATTACTAGATTAACTTCTAGGGAGGGATGTCATACTAGACTAACCTTACTTTGTTGGTCAATGTCCATTTTATCAATATGTTGTATTGTATTACGATTATGCCATTATTAATTACTTTTGATTTATTTATTTTTTGAACAAAAGAAAACCTACCGTCATATATATGACGGTAGGTTTGTTTATATATGACTGTAGGTTTGTATCATCATTAAAAGTTAATGACAAAAAAAACATGGTTTACAAAAAAAAAAACCTCTCGACAAAGGCGATATGAGGCGACGACGACGTTTGGGACGACGTCTTGATTCCGACGCGATTCCGGCTTGATTCTGGCGAGGAGTGAGCCGTTTCCGGTAAGTCTCTTCATCCTCTTGCTTTGTTTTAGGTTTCTCTTGCTTCCACGAAGAAGAACCGCGACGAAGAAGAAGTTACGGCGAAGGAGATTGACTTTGGTGATAAGCCGCGACGAGGGTTCCGGCGAGTCATCTTCCGCCGTGTCTGCCACGAATGGGGAGAATGGCCGGTTGGCGGCGGCGGCGCTGAAAACTCTAATTTCATTTTTTTCGTCGGCGAACCTAACCCTAATTTATTTTGGTTGCAGATAACTTGTTTTGTCTGTGTTTCTGGTCTACCGAACGGAATTCCGGTGAGAGCAAGGATTTTCCGGTGAGTAATGTTAAATTTTGTATTTCTTTGGTGGTAGATTTCGTAACGCTTGATGGTAGATTTATTAGTAAGCTATATGTGGGTTGGTGAGTTTGGTAGGTTTGTTTATATATGACAGTATGTTTGTTTGTATATGACGGTAGGTTTGTTTATATATGACGATAAATTTATTTTTATATGACGGTAGGTAGTTTGTATATGCGGTAGATTTGTTTGGTAGACTTATTGTTAACTACTGGTAGTAATGGTAGACTTATTGTTAACGACTGACTTATTCTCTCTTTTCTGTGACAGGTAGGTGGCGTCATTTCCGGTGATATTACCGGCGTCTGCAAATTCCGTTAACGAATCCAAAATGCAGAGAGATAAATGAACATACTTGTATATGAATATAATTAGAGAAAGGGAGATATTAGAAATGTTTTTTTGTGAGTTTAGAAATGTTTGTTCTTGAACATGTTTGTATATGCCTTTTAGAATATAAAAAATATAATTTTTCTCTCTGGAATTGAAGTACTAAGGAAATGGAGGTTGATTTATATTCAATTTTAATGTATTCCCATGCATTGTCTGAGTAAATTTGGATTCATTGCGCGAGTAGTAAATTCATCATAAAGATGAGTTAAAATACTACATTTATAAGTGACCACAGGCGCCTCTTGCAAATGAACAACTACAGACGGCATGCCAACTTGTTCTATCGATCAATGAAGAAAATAAAATTCAAATAAGTATACCGTGGATGAGAAAAAAATAATTATCTTTGACAAATAAAAACATTTAATTAAGTCCTAAGTACCAAGACAAGGGTTGTAAACAAACTTTCGATTAAGTAAGGTGATTATGCATCATTGTCTCGATGAGGAAGATATATTGAACCACTAACAAATAGTAATTGGAACAAACAATTAAACCCAACTAAAATCAAAGATCAACTACTACCTATATTATGCTCAAGAACAAACACCCTCGATGCACTAAATCAATGGTTCAAAAAATGTACACAAAATAGGTCTCTCTTTGTGATTTAAGATAAAATTAAAAGTTAACTCCAGGAAAAAAATCAACAAAATAAATCTACCATCACTACAATAAATCTACCATCAAATAAAAAAATTTCTCATACTTAGCAAATTTGGGTACCTGGTTTTTCGTAGATATGAGTTTTAGTGTAGGGCAAAAACGTCATTTCTCATTCTGGGAAAAGTCAAATGTCTACCACCAAACAATGTCGATAAATCTACCGTCAATAAAAGTCTACCACAACGCGAAATAATAAGTCTACCAACTGAAGGTTATCTGAGTAAATACCAAAAGATTTACTAAATCTACCGCCATTAACAATAAATCTACCGTCATTAAAATTAAATTACCACCATTACAAAACGAAGTCACCGAAATGTTCGACGGTTTTTTATCTACCGCCATTACAAATAAATCTACCCACCCAATAAAAATCTACCGTTGCCAATACAAATCTACCGTCAAATAAATAAATCTACCATCACGATAAAATAATTCATACTGATTAACTCTACCACCAAAATAAATAATTCTACCAAAAAGTCAAACCGAAGGTTCTCTGAGTAAATACCAAAAATAAGTCTACCATCAAAGAAAATATATCTACCAACTGAAAGTTATCTGAGTAAATACCAAAAATAAGTCTACCATCAAAGAAAATATATCTACCAACTGAAGGTTATCTGAGCAAATACCAAAAATAAGTCTACCAAAAATAAATATATTTACCGCATGTTAAAATGAGTATACCAAAATAAGTCTACCAATATTTAGCAAATCAACCATCTTTCAAAAACATCTACCATCCATCAAACAAATCTACGGACCAAAATTTGAGTTGACCAACATCAAACAAGTCTACCGTCAAAGAACGGTAGACTTGTTAAATCAACTTTTGCCTAAGTGGCAAATGAATAGTAATGACAGTTTTGTAATTGCGTTTTTCTCAACAAATGCCATAAGGGTATTTTTGGTAATACGAATAAAATTAGGTTATTGTAATAATAAAAATAAAAGTATGTCAAACTAATAATAAACATAGAAATAAAGGTTAGTATAGTAATCCACCCTTAAATAAAAGCCCAAATTCGAGTTTCAAAAATAGAAACATAAAACAACAAGGTCGTGGGTTTGATCCCACCATGGAGGAAAAACAAGAAAAATCACTCTTATCAACTCTCGATCTTGATCTATGAAGAACCAGGATGAAGAGAAAATAAGAACATGAGAATAAACCCTAAAGCGGCTGCAAGATTGATGACAAAAGCTTACAAAAAGCAATAAACTATCCTGAAGGGAAAAGGTTTTCCAGACAGGTGCCCTATTCTCAGCAAGTTGGAATATTCTTGATAAAAAGGAGAGTTTTAAGTCCAAAAGAGGGAGTCAAGTTGTTATCGTCTAAATTGCACTATCAAACATGTTATAATTTTGGTGTCATTTGGTTAAGACACATCAATTTATTTCCAGACATTTTAATTAATTAATTATTTTATTTGGACTATTTGGTTGGGTCTGTTTTAATTAAAAGTCATAATCTTATTCAAGTGGGCTATTTATTTAATTGATTTGGGCATATCTATTTTAAAGATTTAACTATATTCTAACCCGTTCGTCTGCACATGAATTTTTTTTTGTTTATCAAAATTTGTAATATAATTTGTGTTTATTTTTTTATTTATATATAATTTTTTTTGTATGTTTATATTAGATAATAAATATGAGACACATATTTATTTTTGTGTTTAGATAAAAATAAATTTGTAGATTTTTTGTTTGTAATATGGTTTTATGTTTAATTATGATTTTTGTGTTTATATATAATTTGTTTTGTAGTTATAATTTTTGTAATATGTTTAGTTTTGAAATTACATGTAATTTATTTTTTGAGTTTACTAAAATTAAATTGTATAGATTTATTTGATTTTATGCTGATTTTAATATGTTTATATATATTTATTTTTGAGTTTCTTTTCAATTTTTTTTTTGAGTTTATACTAATTAAAATAAGCTCTAAACTTATGTTGATAATACTAACTAAGCATGATGTTACAGCTCAGGCCCATCGAACTAAATATACAAAAATGTACAGCTCAGGCCCATCAGACATTATAACACGCTCATGCCCATCATACATACACAATCTTCTTCTTGTCTTTACCACTCACTTGAACCGTAGAGATTTCATCCATATCAACCACTTGGCCAATAACATCTGCAAAATTACAAATGCATGTAAGAAACTAAAAAGGGTGAAAACCTAGATAGAAGAATAGCATAACTAAACCATATTTTCTTCATATTTCCGATGATTATCACAACTAAATCATAATACATTTTTCACTATAGTATGTTTTTATTTATAAAGACGATGGTTGTTGTTTTAGCATTGTTGTTATGCATTAGTTGATTTTTTAAATCGGTCTCTAGGATATAATCAATAAGCGTACTGAATATATCTTGTAGTATGTTTTAATATATACTTACCAATCAAGTACTGAGTTTTGAAATCACCACTTGTAATCTGATCAAAATTGGTCATTGACAAAAAGTAGTCATCTGATTTTAACAAAGACCGCTTGCTTGAAGTGGTGCTCACAAAACTCATTTTGTAGACATTGGTAGTTAGTCGGAAATTGCCATTTGCTGGAATTAAGGAAAAGTTCTCAATAACTTTCCATTCTCTAACAACAAGCTGTTTTTCAAGACGTAAAACCCATGCTTTTTTACATGAAGCATGGATTTTAACACCCTACAAAAGCAAAATAAGAGTATATTTTAAGAAACATAATCAAATGTTTGCAACAATTACACAATTGTATTGAAATTGATAGTAACTTACACTTTCATCTGCTAATATCAGCTCTAATGATACTCCCCCTTGAGATGTGTATTGTTTCCACGAATGCAAGACTTTCACTTGAATTCGACAGCTCATTTTGTAAGGCTTCACATCTTTAAGGTATGTAAATCTAACTATTTTGTTTTATAGAGATTTGAGAAAGAGTTTTTCACTTAATCGTGATGAGAAAAATTATACTTTTCGTGTCTTCATTTTTATAGCAATAGGTGAGGTTAAAGATGTTAATCGGATTTCAAGAGAACTAGGAGTATATCTAATAATTTATCAAATTCAAATTCATTGTTAATTAATTTTTAGATTTTGTGATCTAGGAGTAGATCTAGGAGTATAGCTAATAATTTATCTAATAATGAATTTTAGATCTAAAAATTTGTATTTTTAAAATCAAGACTTGTTTAGATGTTATTCGAATAGATATATTAAAAATTATATATGTTTTCAACTTGTTAAATTAATTAACATTTGTGTTAAATTAATTTGATAAACAAAATGGAATCGTTCAAGATTTTAACTTTGTACGCATGCAACGGTTGCAGGAATATTCTAAAACATATTAATCTCAAATATTTTCATAGAGATTTGGTAATATTTATTTGTAATTGAATAACAATTTAATAAGATTTTGTTGCTAGATCTTGTAGACGCTTAAAAGAAACCGTAAATTGTAGTTGGTCCAAAGTAAGATATTGATCGTTTTGGTTTAATGATGCGTGTGTGTCGTCTTTTAACCACCTGAATAGATTCATAAAGCTCTTGATCAAATTACTATCCTATATGAGTGCATGAACACTGGATAAGCTTTTGATAAACGCTTCCATAACAATGCAATAGAACTGGATAAGCTATTGATAAACGCTTCCATAACAATGCATTAAACGGAGGCATGAAAGGAAAGCAGAGGAGCACATGCTCGAGAAGATTTCACAATTCAACAAAAAAATTGATTTCTCATGTAATCGATAATCTGAAAATTGTAATCTTCTTAGAGAATTGTTTTAATCTGTATAATAATCGTTTCAATTTAATTTGTATAATTTAGTAATCTTTAATTTAATTTAACAAAATTATACGGTTCAAGCTAAGAAATTTTTATCTCTAAAAAGAGAATTTTTAATTGAACAAAATTATTATGTTTGAAAACATGATATTTATCCACAAAAATTTAAAGTTTAAAAGTTATCCATGATAGAAATATATTTATATGCATTTTTTCATGTTTGGACACTAAAAGTCACTCTGTTTTAATAGATTAGATTAGATAGATGAACTATCTACCTTATAAAGAGTGAAGGGTCTCTCTACAGGGTTGACACTTGTCCCCCCCATATTGGTTAAAATATATATATATATATATATATATATATCTTTTTTTTTCATTTTTACTCAATAAATTCAAGATTAAAAAAATCTTAATAACTTAAAACACTTTCCAACTTCTATTCAACCACATACCACATTATATCTAATTTAAAAATATATAAAAACCTTTACAATTTACTTACAATATTTTTTTGCCAAATTCGTTGTCACACATTATATCTAACTTACTTACTTATTGGTTAAAATATATATATATATATATATATATATATTTTTTTTTTTTTTTTTTTCATTTTTACTCAATAAATTCAAGATTAAAAAAATCTTAATAACTTAAAAAACTTTCCAACTTCTATTCAACCACGTACCACATTCTATCTTATTTAAAAATATATAAAAACCTTTTCAATTTACTTACAATATTTTTTTGCAAAATTCATTGTCACACATTATATCTAACTGACTTACGCCTTTAACACAATCCTTGCCAAATTCATTATATTTTAAAATAAAAACAAATAAATAAAACAAGTCTAAATTCATGCTATTCATATATCTAAAATGTATCTACGAAACGAAAAGAAAAAATTAACTTAAAACATTTAATATATATAAAGAAAACAAATATAAATACCCACTCAATGAATTTTACGGTAGAAAATTGTATTCTGTTAATGCGCAGAGAAGTGCACTGCTGTCTGAGACTCCTAATCCTCCGGCGAACCAGCAACAACAACAACAATCAAGAAGAAGTGACGCTAAAGTATTGTCGGAGATTGAAGACTGACTCATGAACAATTCTACCCCGATCGATCCGGTTTGCTCCTTGTCTGCTCAAGCTAATTCTACGACATTCCGATTTCGAAACCCTCTTTGAACGAATCCAACGAAATGGAGAGGGACAGAACGGCGACAAGGAGAGAGAGAGAGAGAGTGTGTGTTCCGGCAAGAGTGAAAGGGACATAGAACCGGCGTGAGGGAGAGGGAAAGAGGTCTGACGAGAGGGAGAGGGAGAGAGCTGGCGCGAGGAAGAGGGAAAGAGAGAGAGCCGGCGAGAGGGAGAGAGAGTTAAGGCGAGGAGGAGAGAGAGAGCCAGCAAGAGGGAGAGAGAGAGAGAGAGAGAGAGAGAGAGAGAGAGAGAGAGAGAATGGAGAGTGGTAAATCGTGACTGGACATGGCGACGATGAGAGCACAAGTAGTGGAGGCGTCACCGAATGCAACGTCAGAGAAAACTTGGGAAATAAAACGAAAACGCCACATCGATCGACTATCAATGGACTGAGAAAGAGAGCGACTTCGAAGCTCGAGGAGGCGGTGCTTAATTGCAGAGACAAATCAATCTGATTAACGGCGACTCGTAGACAATCTTGCCGTTTTTAGAATCTAGCTATGAATAAAAATGGCACGCAAGCCAAAACGACTCAACAACATATGAATACATTTTTCTTTCATCTCTCTACATCGTGAAAGAGACAGTCTTCAACACTCATTACACGAATCTTTGTAAGACCTCTTTAGATTCTCAATTTGATAGAACAACATTTTATATATACCCGACTGGACATGGTAACGATGGGAGAACATGTATTGGAGGCGTCACCGAAAGCAATGTCAGAGAAAACTTGGGAAATAAAATGAGAACGACTGATATTCCGTGCTCTTAGATGTTCAAAAACTCTTGATGCGACCGAGTCTTTCGTATTCTTCATTATGAAATGAGACTAATAACCCAAGGTATGCTTACAAGCATAAATTTTACCGGATCGCGACTGAACATTGCGACGATGGGAGCACAAGTAGTGGAGGCATCACCTAATGCAACTTCGGAGAAAACTTGGGAAATAAAATGAGAACGACTGATATTCCGTGCTCTTAGATATATAAAAACTCTTAATGCGACTGTGTCTTTCATATTCTTCATTACTACATGAGGCTGATAACCCAATGTATACCTACCACTTAATTACATATTATACAATCATTTCCCCAACAGCTAAATAAAGTTAGGGAGAAAAAATAATATGGCCTAAACTTAATAACCTAAAAATACATCTTTAAAAAAAGAAGCACCAAAAACTTGTAAATAAAAATACCCGCGCGTTAGCGCGGGGACTCACCTAGTTTTAAATAAAAGCCCAAATTCGAGTTTCAGAAATATAAGAAACATAAAACACAGCAAGGTGGTGAGTTTGATCCTTGGTTGGTTAGTGCTCTCCCAACACTCGAACCATCTATGCTTGCTATTTTTTTGTTTAAATATTGCAGAATTTTATGATAGTTACTTCTGGCTCCGAAAATGATTAAAATATGTGATTAGTAACACAATTATTTGTGTTGATTAAAGTATAATCACAATTAAGGTTAAGGAGTTACAATTAATTATGTAAATAAGGTTTAATTAAGGAAAATTATTAATCGAATGTTCTCTATTGGATTCAAGTTGTGAATTATCTCAACATCCCGCCAAAGTGGGCTCTCTTGAGATAATTATTCAATGAATATTGAATCAATTAGAGGTCATGAATTTAGTACATGCGGATTGCGATAAGCCCAAAGGATATTCATTACTTGGTAGTATTAAATTTATGGGGCAATTATAAATAGATAATGGTTATTAGGTGACATGTCTACAGTGGTAAGCCCATAGGATAACCCATTGTAGGACATGCTTTATTGTTTTTTGTTGTGGTTGCATTGAGCCATCTATTGCGAGTCATGACCAATGTCCAAAGAGTGAGAAAATGATGTTGCGTTGATGTCTTGTCAGGAAATTTAAAATTTCCGCATTCGATTAAGTTACTTTGAAAGTTTAACACAAGTTTTTCTTAATTTTTCAGTTATGCAGACCGCATAAAGTATCCCCCCCCCCAACCTTAGTTCGGTTCCAATGATGAATGGGTCTAATTATTAAGAGTGGAAAGATAGCTTGATGATAGCCCTTGCGTTAATAGGCCTTGACCTTGCGTTAAGGGAGGACTGTCCCACGATAGCGGATTCAAGTACTGATCCAGACCACAGTAAACTTGAACAATGGGTGGCCTCAAATCGTACGTGTCTTATGTTGATCAAGCACTATATTCCATCAGTCTTTAGGGGTTTTGTGTCCGATGAGGTGATTTTGGCTAAGGATTATCTCAATGTCTTGGAGAAGAGCTTTGCCAGGAATGACAAAGCTGAAACAATTACGCTTTTGGCAGAACTTGTCTCCATGAGGTACAAAGACACGAGAAATATATGAGAGTACAACTTGAAATTGTCTAATATTCAATCGAAGTTGAAGGCATTTGGACTTCCTTTGGCTGATGATGTCCTAGTGTGCCTGGTCCTCATATATTTTCCTACAAAATTCACTCAATTTAAAGTGAGCTATAATTGTCAGAAAGACAAATGGAGTCTTAAAAACTAATAGCTCATTGTGTCCAGGTTGGGGACATGTTGATTAAGGAAAAGACAGAAAGTGCTCTTGTTGCCACCATCTCAAAGGGAAAATCACCTAAGTCTAGAATGAAGAAAAAAGCCATTGATTCAAGACATGGGCTAGAAGAGAAGAAACAAGCATCAGGTATCGTCAAAGAAAAAAAAAGGTTTCTTTTGCCATAAGAAAGGTCATATGAAGAAGGCATGTCCCAAGTATTACACTTGGTGTGCCAATAAGGGTATGACTCTCGTTTTGGTTTGTTCTGAGATCAATTTAGTTTATGTACCTAAAAAGATATGGTGGGTTGATTTAGGTGCTACAACTCACATAAGTGTGTCAATGCAAGGTTGCCTCCATTACCGCAAACCTAATGAAGCTGAAAGGCTGATTTATGTGGGTGACAGTAAAGGAGTTAAAGTGGAAGCAATCAGAAGTTATAGGATTTTTTTAAAGACCAACCATTTTTTTGATTTGGAAGGGGTTTATGTTGTACCGTATTTCAGACGTAAAGTTATTTTGGACAAGCTGGACAAGCTTGAGTACTCTTGTTATTTTGGAAACCATAAAGTTACCCTTTCAAATCATACAAGTGTAAAAGGCATGGGTCATTTAGCTAATATAGATAATCTTTATGAAGCTTCCTACCCTGAAAATTTGCATATTGATACACATGGTACAAAACAAAAATTGACAGATGAGACTTCCGCTGCGCTATGGCATAAACGCTTGGGCCATATCTCTGAATAGAGAATTACGTGTCTCATTTCAGAACAAATTCTAGACACCCTTGATTTTTCATATATTAGCCAATGTGTCAATTGTATTAAGGGAAAACAGACAAACCAAAAAGGGTAAGATGCATATCGATCTTCAGGAGTCTTAGAATTGATACATACAGATGTATGTGGACCATTCCCTACAGCCTGATGGAATGGACAACGATATTTTGTATCATTCATAGATGATTATAGTAGATATGGTTATCTGGATGTTTTCAAAGTGTTTAAAGCTGAAGTTGAGCTTAAACTTGGAAAACACGTTAAGGCCGTTAGATCTGATCGTGGTGGTGAATACTACGGTAGATATGACATATCAGGTGAACAACGTTTGAGGCTGTTTGCCAAATACCTAGAGGAGTGTGGAATCGTCCCGCAATACACCATGTCGGGTACTCCAAGTATGAACGGTGTATCGGAGAGACGAAACCGGACACCTCAGGACATGGTGAGAAGTATGATATCTTTCTCTACTCTCCCAAAATCCCTCTGGGGTAAGGCAATAAAGAGATCGACTTACA
Source organism: Eutrema japonicum (assembly GCA_030161315.1). NCBI lineage: Eukaryota > Viridiplantae > Streptophyta > Magnoliopsida > Brassicales > Brassicaceae > Eutrema > Eutrema japonicum. Next base: position 26,605,376 of record BSQW01000007.1, read on the forward strand.
TTCTAAACATGGTACCAACTAAAGCAGCAACTAAAACGCCTTTTGATTTATGGATAGAAAAACGTCCAAGCTTGAGGCATTTTCACATATGGGATTGTCTAGCGGAAGCGCGACAATATAATCCAAATGAAAAAAAGTTGAATCCCAGAACGGTTAGTTGTTACTTTGTTGGTTATGCGGAGAAATCTAAGGGGTATAAGTTTTATGATCTAGATAGACGGACGCTATTTGAGTCAGGAACTGCTTTGTTCTTTGAGGATATGGAACTTGGAGATGGGAACAAAGAAAATACGGATCTTTTCTTTGAGAATAAAATGAATAAATAATCAGGATCCCATGGTGAAATGGTTTTGATTCCTCCCATTACAGTTGGCTCAACTGCAAATCTAGAATGTATCCCTGATTCTCATGAGGAACAAGTTATTCAGTCTCAAGAATAACTTCCTGAAGAACCTCAAGAATTAGTGACATTAAGGAGATCCACTATAGAGAAGAAAAATGCCGTTTCGAATGATTATGTGGTTCTTCTTCAGGAACATGAGGATGGCATTGGGTTGACAGATGATGATCCATTAAGTGTTTGTCAAACTATACAAATTGTTAACTCTCATAAGTGGACCGATGCCATGGAGGAAGGGTATAAATCTATGATGGATAATGGCATTTGGGATCTTGTCCCGTTACCAGAAAGGTGTTAAACCCATTGGTTATAAATGGATCTTTAAAACCAAAAGGGATGAAAATGGTAACGTGGAATGATATAAGGCTCGCCTTGTTGCCAAAAGATTTACTCAGAAGGAAGGCATTGATTACCAAGAGACTTTCTCTGTGGTATCATCGAAAGAGTCTTTAAGGATAATAATGGCTTTGACATCTCATTTGGATTTAGAGCTCCATTAGATGGATGTAAAGACTGCGTTTCTCAATGGTGACATTTAAGAAACTATTTACATGCAACAGCCAGAAAAATTTGTTGTTGATGACCCAAATAAAATTGTATGTGAATTAAAGAAGTCCATCTATGGGTTAAAGCAAGCGTCTCGTCAATGGTATCACAAGTTTCATCATGTACTCACTTCATCTGGTTTTGAAGTGAATCAAGTTGAAGATTGCGTATACCAACGAATTAGTGGGAGGAAGTTTATCTTCATGCTCATGTATGTCGATGATATTCTGATTGCCACCAACGATGTGAGCTTATTGCACAACACTAAGAAATTTCTCTATGAGCAATTTGAGATGAAAGATCATGGTGAAACCTCTTTTGTATTGGGTATAAGAATACATCGAGATCGCTCTCGAGGTATATTATATATGTCTATCACAAAAGAGCTATATCGATAAGGTTTTGGAACGGTTTGGCATGAAGGATTGTAAATCGATAAACACCCCGATTTCTAAAGGTGATAAACTCAGTTTAGAGCAATGCCCCAAGACTCAATTAGAGATTGAGGAAATGCAAAAAATCCTTATGCTTCAGCCGTTGGAAGTCTGATGTATGCACAAGTGTGTACACGTCCAGACTTGGCTTTTTTGTCGGGATGTTGGGGAGATAATTAAGTTACTCGGGGATTGACCATTGGAAAGCAACCAAACGGGTGATGCGCTATCTACAAAAAACTCGGAATCTTATGCTAATTTATAGACAAGGTAACCAGCTCGAGATCACTGGTTATTTTGATTCCGATCATGCCAGATGCCTTGACAGCCCTTAATCCAATTTGGACTATGTATTCTTGCTTGCTGAGGGAGCCATATCGTGGCGAAGTACCAAGCAAAAACTTGTGGCTTCGTCCACTATGGAAGCAGAATATGTGGCATGTTATGAGACTTCCAATCATGCTATATGGCTGCGAAACTTTGTCACTGGGTTGCATATAGTTCCGGGTGTCGAAAGACCTCTTAAAATTTCTGTGACAAAGGTTCGACAGTGTTATATGCGAACAACAACAAAAACACAACAAAGTCGAAGCATATTGACATAGAGTATCGTGTTGTGTGGGAAATGATCCAAATTGATGTAATTTCAGTTGAGCATATAGGTACAAACTCCATGGTAGCGGATCCATTGACTAAAGGTGTTTTACCTAAATTCTTTTGGGAGAATGTTGCTCATATGGGTTTCGACGATATATCGATTTAGTGGGAGTTTTGTATCTATTTTGTAATGCTATGTTTTGTGATATGCATATGTAGTTAATGAAATAAAGTTCTAACACTATTTGGTTTAGTGTTTATATCATCACTTTGAATTGTTTGTTCATAAGGTTGATCTCGTTAAGGTTGGACCAATTGGAAATGGGCACGATGATCACGTTTTTGTGTGTAACTTCCATACTATGCATCCATGTTTGGTCTAATGTCATTTTATTGTGTTAGTGTGTGGGATCATTGTAGATCTAATTGCGCCTAATTGCAATTATGTTTTCTTGGTCCTACATTGACATGGTAAATGGACGAGACTGTTTAAATACCGTAATTAATGATAATCATAAAGAGCGCTCATTAGGATTAATCCATAAACTATTTTGGTCACATTTAGGTCCACAAGTGGGAGATTGTTGGAAATGTGTGAACCAAATGTGGAATTCATGGATTAAGGATTGTCATTTCGGTTTAGTCCAAAGAAGGTGTAATCGGTTTTGGTTAAACGGTTGGACTTCGGTATTAGATTATGAATTATGAATATGGAGGTTATATGCATAGAGATTAATTCGGATGTCATTTATATTCTATGATTGGCTGAATTAAATGACAATAATACATGACCGGTTAAGTAACGGTTTTCTGGTTTGTTCATGGTCCCTAGCTCATGTATGATTAAAGGTGTATATAGAAATTTGGTTTAATATATACCATGAAGTGGGAAAATATATAATGTGGAGAGAAGAGAAATAAAGTGAAGTTTTATTTGGTCATTTTCCTTAACAAAAGATAAGGACTCTCTCTCTCTCTTAAAATATACTTCTCTCTCTATTCTCTATACAAGCTCCCATCTCTTGTAACAGAATAATTTGGATACTTAGAGTTAGAAGACCATCTACCAATCATCTTCTTGTAAGATTAGTTCAAGTAAATTTTTTAACTTCATAAAGTTTTTGTGAAAGTATATTCACATAGTAGTTCTTGGGCCAAATGAATTATGAGGATAAATTCCTATCAAGTTCTCTCAACATCTGCTTCACACCATACCTTGCAGACAATAGAAGCTTGTATGTTGGCTTTTAGTCCGAGGCAGGTAAGTATCTCCCGTAGGAGCTCTGTGGGGATATTTAGATCCCATAGTCATGTAATACACTTCCTCTTCCGTCCGCGATTTCCTTTAGCTTTCACAGTGCATCTGACGATTAGAAAAAGAAGAAGAGTAAATCATTAAGCGTCTGTCTTTGTTCACAACCAAGGAATATAGCTCAAGACCGCTGCAGGCCCAGCTTAACATAGGGGACAAGGGGTGCGACCGCCCCAGGGCCCAACCCCGTGTCCTAATAATTAAGGGCCCCGACTTTTTTTATTAGAAAAACATATAAAATAATAAAATTTAGATCGAAAAAGATCCATAAAATTATTTTATATGTATTTTTTATAAAATAATTCTACAAAAACATTACACAAATTTTTTTTAAAAATATTTTTAGTATAACACGTAAAAAAAAAAAAAAGGGTCCAAAATTTTTTTTTGCCCTAGGACCCCTAATAATATTGAGCCGGGCCTGGACCGCTGGAGGACATGGGGAACTGGCCTCACTCTGCCTCGAGCATTCGTAGAGAAAGAGGTCTTTTTCATCTTATTACAACCATTTGAAGGCAGGCCCGGCCAGTGGCGGAGCCAGAAAAAGTATTTACCAGGGTCATAATAAATTTTTGATCTAAATATAAATGCATAAACTTCATTGAAAAAATAAAAATATCACCATTAATATACATTTCAAAATATACACTGCGCTCACTCTCATATCTTGGAATCGTTTTTATCAGTGTTTCATTTGTCATTGTGTCAATCACATGTTTTTCAATAAAACACAATATAGATAATTACTTAAACAGTCATCACCAATACTATTACGCTAGGTCTTCTTCACAATATTCATTGCAGAAAAGCACATTTCAACGGTTGTGGTCGCAATAGAAAAAATCAAACATAACTTCAAAAGACAATAAACCAAATATGATTGAAAAGGAAAAAAAAAGAGGAAAAAGATAAAAAAAAACTAAACTAAACTAATAGAAATAATTAGGTTTAATTTATTTTAATGAACTTAATTTTATTTTTAAATTAGTTGTGATGAGTTTTATTGTACTAACACTTTTAATATTTAATAAAGTTACTGGGCTATAATTAAATTAAATTTAGTAGGGGCGATTAATTATTTTCGACTGGGGTCAATTTAAAATATTTAATAAAAGTTACATTATTTTCAAAATTTCACATGGGTCACTTGACCCTCCTAATTGCTCTCTATCTCTGCCATTGGTCCGTCCCAAGTGAGTAGGCCATCGTGCTATGGCCCAGGGGTCCAATGTCGCTTAAAATATTTTTGTACAAAAGCCTCATTTTTAGAAGAAACAAAATTAAGCCAAACAGTAAAATGTTAGTAGAAATCAAAACATTTTTCGAAAAAAATATATATAAATAAGTGTCCAAACAATTAAAATTTAGTGTAAATAAAATTCAAAATATTATTTTTTGTGTGTAAATTTATCAAGGGGGCCAAAATATTTTTTTGCCTTAAGGCTTTTAAAATAATTATTGGGTCGGGCATGTATATATATATATATATATATACTTTTCATAGAAAAAGAATAAAGGCAAAATCGCAGACAACTAATATACATTTGGTTCTGTTAAACTTGTTGAGATAGGACAAGTAGGAGCACATAACTTGCCGATTTGATTATGAAAAATGCTCAACATGTCTTCAAATGAATATCCATGGCTAAAAACAACTTAAACCGGGTCAACAGCAACTAAAAGCATATAATAAGTTAAGAAAGAAAGCATCAGTTTGGAAAACAGAGCTAATTAAAGAAGTCTCATTGGCTAACTAACCCGAGTCCCGACAAATACGCCACAATAAGAGCCACACGAGAAAGCACCAACACGATCAGCCAGAGCGGGTTTGGTTACTCGATCAAGAAGGATAAAATACTTAAATACACAGATTTCTAAAAGAAAACGATGAGAAGTTGAAGGAAAATCAAAAATATGTCTCAGGAAAGTGAGTGAGAAAATTGAGGAGATTTTTAGTTGCTCTAATACCATATTAGAGTATATCAAGCTGATTTTCTCATTTAACTTCATCAAAGAACTTAAAATTGTTTATGTGACGCCTTGACCTCGTTTTCCCGAACGAACCAGACGAATCGGCCGAGCCACCCTCAAACCCCGCCTCCTTAACCTTTAAAATACGACGTGTTTGGCTAACCATAACTCATTACGCGGATATCCACTCTCTGAATAATACTCTTCATTAAATCCCAGATAAATGTGCTTCCCAAACGTGTAGAGAAACGTGACTAGCGTGCTTGCACACTCGGTTGTGAGTCGGAACGTTCCATTGTTCGCTACGTGATACCCAATCACTTGGTTGTCATTTTCCCTCCTTAGAACTTCACTTTTTTCATACGCCTCGCGGATCCTCTTTTACAATAACACATGGTCCAAGGCTTCCAAACCTTATGCTCTCTTTGGCGTTACCCGCACACACGGTAGTAAGTGAGCCAGTCCGGTCTCGTAAACACTGATCTCCCTGCAAAATAAAACAATAATAACTGGAGGCTCATCTAGGTGGTGTTTTATAACTTTTGATAAATCCTCATTTTTAAAACTTTGAAATCCGCTTTTCCCCAATCCCACTAACCTATATCATCCTCTCCACTCGAAACTAGGCTCTTATACCACGTGTAACGCCCCGACACCGTCTTCCCGAAGGAACCAGACGAATCGGCCGAGCACCCTCAAACCTCGCCTCCTTAACCTCTTAAAGACGACATGTTTGGCTAGCCATAACTCATTATGCGGATATCCATTCACTGAATAATACTCTTCATTAAATATCAGATAAATGTCTTAAAAAATCCAACAGAAATCTTAAATAAACCAAAGCAAATAACGAGTAATTGTCTTTAAAACGAAATAACTGAAAAGCCACATAAACCTAACAAGAGAAATTCCGAACTCCCAAAACAGCGCACCACACTGGACTCACTCATCCAGCTCCTCATACTCAACATCATCAACCACATTATCATACTCACCTACAAGAAGAGAGAGGGGGTGAGTAATTGGGATTACTCAGCGAGAACTAAACCTAAATCCATTCACCACACCCACTCATATTCAACTATTACGCCAAGAATAAATATAAACAAGTAATCAAACATCACGCTCTACAAGCGCACACACAATTACATAAACACGGGAAACACCCACTTATCACATTCCTAGCCCATGGCTCCATCACACTTGTGACACTCGACCCCACCTCCCCGAAGGAACCAACCGGGAATCGACCTGCTACCACACCTGCACACACGGTCACACAGACATCCTTGAGGTTCGCCTTAACATCCTGACGTTGAGAACCGACCTGCACTCCAGGTCCAGCTCCCATCAAATAATAATCGTACCACATGCGTCCCTTCGCAGTGACAATCACATCTTAGTGATTTCACACCATCTAACTACTTTACACACAATAACAACACAACAGGGTTATCAATCAAGCATGCTAGTTTTTCATCTAATGATCTCTTAACCATATTCGTTTATAAGATGTAGATCTAACATATGCATCACACAAGCATGTCCGTACTTCGTAGCATGCACCATACCGGAGTATACTTAGACTCAACATACCAGGAGAAGACAAGAGAACATAGAGAAAAACCAAGATATAATCCTCACCTTAGCCACTGATTGACAACACAATTGCAGATGCTCCTGAGGCTAAAATCGGTCATCCTTCAACAGAGAGCTAGATCCACGTGTCCTTAGGATCTCTGCAAAGTTTCAGTTCGATCCAGATTGATTTGCATATCCAAACAACTCAACTCGATAGACTGGTATAACATATGCGCTACACAGAACAGTTTCGGTAAAAGTAACATAACTTCTAAACCACAAGGTATAACACTGAGATATTTCACAGAGACCTATATCTAAGAGTAACAAACATCCTTACCAAACATGAGCTTGATCGGATCACTACCGAACCTCCAGATCGGTTTCTCCTCTCACTGATCGCAGATCCGCACTGCACATATAAGGCCTGGGAAAACATCCATAACTTTCATATCTCCAATATTAGAGAGTCAAGGAAGTACTCACCAAGTTTCAAGTCATTTGGATCTGGTTTGACCATTCGTTCATTCTTTCTACCAGAACGGGTCTGATATGTCTTTCCTTGCCTTCAGGTGGTTATGATGGATTCTCCTTCAAGGTGATTCGGCGGTGGTTGCTCAGAGGTAATTTCAACTGGGTTTCACTGCAAGAACACTCTGCTTCCTCTCTGCCACGAGCACTTTCTATTTATAGGGGTGAAAGGACTCTAGGGTTAGGGTTTTCGATTAGCTTAATGGGCTTATGGGTTGGGCTTTTATACTAAAAACAAATAAAGAAGCCCACTCTTTGAGATAACCGAAATTAAAATAGACCGGTTTTTGGAGACCGAAAATCGGGATGTTACAACTCTCCCCTCCTTAAACATAATCCGTCCCCGAATTAGCGGAAAAACTTCTCCTCCACTTCGTTTCAGACCAAACCTCGGAGTGTCCTTCTCATTAGATTGGCATGCATGGCTCTCGCTTCTCTAACATATCGAGGGTGGGTGGGTGATGCTTTAATTATAGGGTCCATTTCGCCGAAAGGGTTCATCCCTGCCTCCAATTTCCATCTTAGGGTCGAGCTGAACACCATCTCTGTCTGAGTATGTGATACGAATCGTCTAAGGACCGGCTTGCTCGTGGTACGGTGGAGGTTGATTAGTTGGATAGATTCTTGACTTCGAAAGGATTCACGAAGAGAGATGCTAAGGCGTGAGTGGTGAACTCCTTTAGGCCCAATCGACAATGAACACAATGAAACAAGGGGGTGGCTTCGATGTTAGGAGAATCCGAGGAGAAGGATGATAAGGCGTGGGAGATGATCCCAAAAATCCTTATGCCCCTAATCACGAGAAGAACACTCACAAACAATCGGATCGATGGCTGCGTCGAAGTGTTGCGAAATACACTCGATAAACCGTAAAAGAATTTTGATGAAGAACCTTCAAAGAAATCGAGAGAGAAGAGTATAAACTCTGAAATAATTTTTGATAAAACGATAATGTGTTTTTCACAAATGAGGGAGAAGAAGAGATAAAGAGAAAGCAAAGGGAAAAGTCAAGGTCAATCTTGAAAATGAGAGAAAACCATCGAAAATTACAACAAGAAATAAATGAAAGTTTGAATGAATAATAAAATTCCTGCCGAAACTTTCCCTCAGAAAAATCCCTCGGGAAAGTCCCTCGGAAAATTTCCCCCGCGGAATTCTCGAGAGATCAGACCGTTAGACGGTGTAAGCCGGTTGCCTCGTTAAAACCTCTATACGGAAAACCTATTGGGACAAAACCGTATACAGAAAAAAGAGTACAATACTAATTTAGAACCATTGAAGTAAATCAGAATATGCTAAATCAAAAAGAGTACAATACTAATTTAAAAAGAGTACAATAACTTAGACAAAGCTAAGTTAGAACAATTTTCTGGAAGTGAACGGTTGATGACTGAAAAGAAAGGAAAAAGACAAGCCAAACTAAGGCTAGCGAAGCAACCATACCCGAAGTTGTCGATTCATCATCCGTGGGATCTCCTACTTAATTTCATAGAATGATTGGACCTTTGATTTCCCCTTTCCATAGATGATATGAATCTCCAGTTAGTGTTTGTTCCATTTCTGGAATTTACGAATATCCTAAGTGATGAAATGGTTCTTTTTGACCTTTCATCTCTCTTCGATTTGCCTATTTTTCCGTTGCTTCTAGCTTATAGTGATCAGAGTTTCATCGATATAGTAAGTGGTGGTCAGTGTACCCTGAGATCAAAAAGGATCCTCAAGCCCATTTCAGTAAACCTTAATCGAACAAACCAGCGGCCCCATGAGGCTCCACCATTGCTTTGCGGAGTAAGAGAGCCGGCAAGCCGTTCTGGTTGAAGTAGAAAAGGATTTCCTGAGGATGACGAGCAAAAGAGTGGAGGAAAAGCTGCAAAAAAAAAAAAAAAAAAACAGAACTAAACAAGAGATGGCAAACAAAGCGTTCAACATGATATCAGAAATCAACACATCAAAAAAATATTGGAACCTCAAGGTGAAGATCTTACGTGTTTTGTTAAGAGATTGAGATTTTTCTGGCCTAACGATGAATCTACTTATGTGCGATAAAGAGGTAATATCTATCATTTTATATTCTATTGATTCTAATAATAAACAAAATTTGTTCTCAAACTATTTTAGAGATGAACTATCTTCACTTTTGAGTATACCATTTTGGGTAGAACTAACGTCACTCTTCTAATTAAAAACATTATATTTTGTGATCTTTAGGGAACAAGGATAGAAGCCAATGTTTTCGGAAAAACATTGAGTTTGTATTCCTGGGTTAAGAACTTTGAACATTATTGGTTCTCCCTCAAGGAATTATTTGTACTATTGGGTCCTATTCTTGGCCATACCAATCCACACTTCTATCAAATATATTTCAATCCAAACACAAAATTCACCTTACTCACAGATTATCCAAACCAAAATCATTTCTTGGTTTTCACTCTCATCATTGACATCATGAGTCAAGATGTTACAAAACGCTATCCTATATGTATCTTCATTTAAATTCATTATGTTTTTTAGATCATAATATTTTTATTGTTTATATAGTAATCTTTTTTTTGTTATACATGTAATGGGAGTAATCACTTAATTGGGTTGGAAAGATTAACAGACGATAGTCAAATGAATCTTTTTATGAGAATCCAAGGATGAAGTCAACTATTCAGTTTACTATCCGAGACACAGAGTAAGTGAGATCTAATTATTTTCATTATAAAAAATAAAAAATTACGTTTCTAAATGTTTGGTCTTTTACAGGCTTAAAGGGTTAGAGTGTTTGGCTTATGGAGAATTGGCTGAGCAATTATCCTCACGTTTTACAAGTGTTCATGAATGTCACATTTTCTGTATTTTAAGATGTTTTCGTGTCCAAACATTATGAGGTGAGTTTATCTATTAAGTCATTAACTACTTTCAATTATATATAATTAGTATATCCCACACCTTAGTAACAACAAACATCTCTTTTTTTTAGCTAATTCATGGCTTAAAGCAGAAGAAGGCCTTTCCAATATAGAGTTTGAAGATTATACCTTTCCAGAACTCTACCAATTTCTTAATCGGTAATATAAATGTATAACACAGTTTTACATATTAACTAAGTATTCTGTATTTTCAATTAACATGTTGTTTACTAATTTTCTAAACCTTTAAATGTTGACAGGTACCCATATCCTCTACCAGCAAGTTACAACAATGAACACAAGAATGGATTTACTGCATTCTAATACGTTATTCTCTATGTAATTGAAATTGAAACAAATATATTTTGTTCATTGTTTTAGTTTTTCGGATATTTTTCTTAAGGTTGTAGTTGGTCCAGAACTATATTTGCAAGTTTTATGTTTTGGATTGTTTCAAGTCTTTGACATTTATGAAAGCTCAGTTTAGTAATTCCTAACCTTATGAATGGAAGACAACCTTATTTGCACCTTGAACAAGATCATCCTCACACTTATTCTCGACATCATCAATCTGAGAATATCTACACAAGTTTAGAAGAGTCACGTCACGATGATTATATATATATTTTTTCTTTTGGCATATGAGAAAATTGAAAACTTATCTTTTATCAGACTCTTATTGCTTTAAATGAGAATATAACCTGTAAAATGGAACACAGCCTAGAGTTACATCCTGTGAATTTTCTATCTGTTCATCCATATAATATGTTCTAACAGAGAGTAAGTGGTTAAATTAGGATATAATTTGTAAAAGGAACACAATCTCATTTGCTCATTGAAGAATATCAGCCTCACATTTATTCTCGACATTATCAATTTCACAATATCTACACAAGTTATGGAGAAAATTACAAATCATAATTTGAACCAAAGATTTATGGAGAAAATTACGCTCAAACATATTTTAAAAATTTACACTAACAATATCTTACACAAAATCTGAAACAATATCTGAATTTTCCGAAGAAAATATTTTCCTTCGATATTTTGAAATTTGATAAATATCTTACAAAATCTTTATATTAAATATTGAAAGTTGATATGTGGAAATTTTCCTAATAATAGGGAATCTTTATACCTTAAAGTCAGTAGATTTTATTTGAGAGTTAATTCACTTTATTAAACTCTATGATGTCACATTAAATAATGAATATTCTTTACAAAAATATTGATTATGCGAATATTATATTTTTAACCGCCCAAATCGTATATATATATATCTTCCAAAATATTTATAAAACAAACAAATCTTCACCAACATCTATATAAATAAGAGAATCATCATGTATTAAATCTTCACAACTCCTACGAAAATTGATCTCAAAAACTCTCAAAAAGCTAAGTAAATATGGTTTCCAACAGTGGATTCACCCTTATTAAAAATGTTAAACCATACAAAACAAGCTGGCTAATCCAAGTTAAAGTTTTGCATAGTTGGAAGCAATACACATCACTATTTGGAAAAACATTAGAGTTAATATTAGCAGATGAAACTGTAAGTCAAATACATTTTCTAAACTTGCGATGCCTTATATGTTTTTGTGTTCTCTATGTTTAGATTCACCTTTTTTTATTTCTGAGCTACCCTCTTTTTACTTCTGTAGGGTGTTAAAATACATGCCTTATGTAAGAAAACAATGGTTTTACGTGTTCAAAAAGAACTTTCTGTTGGAGAATGGAAAGTTATAGAGAACTTCTCTTTAACTCCTGGAACTGGCAACTACAGACTAACAGACCATGTTTACAAGATGAATTTTGTGAGCACCACTTCTATCTATCGGTCTTTGGTCAAATCAGATGACACCATTTGTGTCATTGACCAGTTTTGATCAGATTACAAGTGGTAATCTCAAAACTCCTTTCTTGATTGGTAAGTCAAACAATTTTAGGTTTATATTTCGTTTATATTTAAAACATATATCGTAGTATGTAATGATATTTATAAATATTTACATGCATTTGTTATTATACAGTTGTTATTGGTCAAGTGGTGGATATGGGTGAACTTGAAACCGTTCAAGTGGCTGGTAAAGATAGGAAGAAGGTTGAGTTTCATCTAAGAGACACTGAGTTAGTTTCTTATTTACTTCATACTTATTACATTTGTAATGCCTTACTGATTAGATTCTGATTTTTTTTAATGGTTTAGGGACCAACGTATGGCATATTGTCTATGGGGAAAATTTGCTAATCAAATTATTACGCATTACCAACAAGCTTGTGAAGACATGGTGATTTGTCTTCTTAGATTTGCCAAAATCAAATTTTATCGAGTTTAGTAAACTAACACATCTAGCCAAACATTTCAATTTTGTCGGTCTGTGTTTGTCAGAATCGAGAAACCAAAGGAAGAAGGAAACACGATTCTGGAATTCTCTTCGTATTCCCGTGTACGGCTTTTGCCGATCTATATATACAATGTTATAAGAATTAACCTAAAGACATAATTAAATCTCATTAAGGCCATATACTACAAAGGCCCAATATACATCTCATTACCCCCCCTCAAGTTGGAGTGTGTAGATCCAGAACATCCAACTTGTCGAGAAAACATTTAAACTCCTTTTGTCCCAAGGCTTTGATGAAGATGTCTGCGAGTTGAGAATGGGTAGACACATGTTTTGTCACAATTGTACCGTCAACGATCGCATCCCGAACGAAATGACAGTCAACCTCCACATGTTTGGTTCTCTCATGAAACACTGGATTAGAACTGATGTGAAGAGCCGCTTGACTGTCACAAAACATACTCATTGGACGTGTGTGATGCACACCAAAATCGGCCAAAAGAGCTTTCATGCTTATTAACTCGGCCAGTAGCATTCTCATAGCCCGATATTCCGCTTCCGCAGAAGAAAGTGAGGCCGTCTTTTGTTTCTTTGTCTTCCAAGAAATCGGTGAAGTACCAAGTTGAACAAACCACCCAGTAAGGGACCGACGCATCACATGACAACCAGCCCAATCCGAATCACACCAACCATATACATGCAAATCGCAATCAGCTCAAAGAAGAGTACCTTGGCAAGGATTCGCTTTTAGATATCGAACCACACGAATTGCAGCATCCCAATGTTCGAGACGAGGAGCTTTGAGAAACTGTGAAAGAATATGAACTACATATGTGAGATCCGGACGATTAACAGCAAGATATACCAAGCGACCAACAAGCCAACGATAACTCTCAGGATCTGTAAGCAAATCACCATCAGCTAGCGCCAATCGATGATTCTGATCAAGAGGAAATGATACCGGTTTAGCTCCAAGTAACCCGGTCTCAGAGATAATATCAAGGGCATACTTTCGTTGACTTAAGTAGATACCTTTCGAACTACGGGCAACTTCAATACCCAAAAAATACTTCAAAGCTCCAAGATCCTTCATATGAAAGCAAGTAGACAAGTAGGTCTTAAACTGTTGAATACCGGAACCATCATTCCCAGAGACAATGAGATCATCCACATAAACCAAAACCGCCAAGTATACATCTCTTTTCTGAAATGTGAAGAGTGAATAATCTGACTTGGATTGTCGAAATCCATACCGTGTAAAAGCAGCTCCAAGCTTTGCAAACCAACAACGAGGAGCCTGTTTGGACCATACAAAGATTTCCTTAGACGACACACAGTTCTAGGAGAGTTGCCACGAAATCCTTGTGGAAGACGCATGTACACTTACTCCTCAAAATCACCATGAAGGAATGCATGATGAACATCCATTTGGTGAAGCTCCCAATTCTTAGCCACAGCAACCTGGAGGAGAGTACGCACCGTTCCCATCTTGGCAACATGAGCAAATATATCTTTATAATCCAAGCCTTCCACCTGTCTGTTGCCAAGCGCTACTAATCTAGCTTTATACCTCTCTACGGATCCGTCTGCTCGGTATTTAATTGTAAACACCCACTTACATCCAATAGCCTTCTTGCCATGCGGTAGTGACTCCAAATCCCATGTATGATTTTTTTCTTGTCCATGGATTTCTTCTCGCATAGCAGCACACCAACGTTCATCAGCAACCGCTTCCGCGTATGAACGTGGTATATGATCAGCAGATATGGAGGTTAGAAAGACTCTGTGTGCAGGAGAAAAATTATCATAATCAAAAAAGTTCTCAAGAGGATACTGCGAGGTGGTTGGAAAAGCTACATGGATACCACACATAATATCATGTGTAACACAATTTGTCACAAAACCATCTAGTTTCATAGATTTTTTCTTTTCCCGATAACCACGACCAAGAGGTGCATGTCCAATCACGTCTGTACCTCCACTCTCTGCAGCTCCTATAACCGTCTCATCATATGTGACTGATGCAGGAACGCTGGATGATCCACTCTCTGCTTCTGCATCTACTGCAGGTTCTGTGTGACACACATATGTCGCCTGTGTCACTACTGCAGGTTCTGTGTGTACTGCAGGTTCTGTGTTACACACATCTGTCGCCTGTGTAACTACTGCAGGTATCATCTCGACGACATCCTCAGACTGCATTGCTACAACCTCATCATGACTATTATCCTCAACATCATCGAAGAACCATTCACTGTCAGTACGACGAACTTCACTCGTCGTTGTGTTTGGTTCAGACAACAAAGCATAGGGGAACTCCTCTTTCGAGAACACAACATCACGAGAAACTAAAAACACATTCCTTTCTAAATCAAAAACTCGCCATCCCTTCTGGCCATGTGGATACCCCACAAACATACACCGACGACTTCAACTGGCAAATTTATCTCCATGATGGTCTTGATTATGAACAAAGCATGGACACCCAAATACTCGCAAATTTTCCAGCGAAGGCATCTTACCATGTAAGACTTCATAAGGTGTCTTTCCATTAAGAATCATAGACGGTGTCCGGTTAATCAAGAAAGCTACCGTAAGGATACTCTCTCCCCAAAATTCCAGAGAAATATTGGCTTGGAAAAGTAAATAACGCGCCACATTGAGAATATGACGGTGTTTGCGTTCTACCCGACCATTTTGTTGTGGTGTACCCACACATGATGTCTCGTGCAATATGCCTTGATTGTGAAAGTACTGTCGTAGACACATGAATTCTGTGCCATTGTCGCTTCGAACAGTTTTAACTGAAACTGAAAATTGCCTCTCTACCATAGCCAAAAATTGTCGAAGGTATTGTGCCACTTCACTCTTTTCTTTCATCAAAAATAGCCAAATCCCACGGGAAAAATCATCAACAATTGTCAAGAAATAACGAGCTCCGGACAAAGACGGAGTTCGATATGGTCCCCACACATCACAATGAATCATCTCAAAAATTTCATTCGTCTTATTCATACTCAACTGAAATGAATCCCGTGTTTGTTTGGCGCGGAGACAAATTTCACACACTTTATTATGAAAACCAACATCTTTATCAAAAACAACATGCGGAAGCATTAATTATCTTAGAAGAAGGATGTCCCAAGCGTCTATGCCATACATCGAACGTCTTGGATCCCAGAACACGAGCTGCAGCAGCATTCTCCACAGCTCTGAAGTAATACAATCCATCAACTCTTTGGCCCGCTCCAATCATCTTCATCGAACGGTCCTGAATAACACAGAATCGAGGATAGAACTGAGCAAAGCAATCGTTCTGATCATTCATTTGAGAGACAGAAATCAGATCAGCATCAAGGTCTGGCACATATAAAACTCTGTGTAACCGAAGACATCTCCCAAGCACTACTGTACCAATCTTTGTAGCAACACGTTTTCTACCATCAGTCAAAATAACAAACCGAGGGGATATATCTCTAACATCTGAAAGAACCTTGAGTTTGGAAGTCATATGGTTTGACGCTCCTGTATCAAGAATCCATCAAACAGAAATATCCTTACCGGTTAATGTCTCAGTTGTGCTAATTTTCCCTGTGGTGAACATTGCTTGTAAAATCCTCAATTGTTCCTTGCTGAAACCACCAGACACATTCACAGCCTCATCTCCATCGTCGTGAGCAACATTCGCCTGTGGTACAGGTGAACTACGACCACGACCGTGACCTCGACCACGTCCAAACCCAGATTGACCACGTCCGAATCCACTTTGACCACGTCCAGATCCACTGATGTCACGTTCTCCCCAATTCTCGGGATATCCAATCAACTGATGACACCTTGCTTTCTCATGGCCATTCTTGCCGCAATGAGGACAAACTAAGTCACGAGACGTGCCATCTGCACGACCTCGTGATTGTGTAACCATGAAACTCACATCCGCTCCAGCATGCTCTTTCTCACTTGTCGCTGTTTTCATTGTCTCATCTCGCAACACTGTTGAATAAGCTTGATTCAAAGTAGGCAACGAATCTCTAGACATCAACGTCGTTTTAAGAGCTCCGTAACGATGTTCATCCAATCCCCAAAGAAATTGATGATTCTTGTCATCTTCACGCTTACGAGCTTCTCGTGCTTTCGAACCACAACAACAATTACCACAAGTGCAAGCTCCACTTTTCTCATAGTCTCCAAGATTCTCCCATAATCGTTTCAATCGACCATAGTAACTTGAGACAGTCATAGTACCTTGCTTGCACGTAATGAGATAGCCTTTCCATTGCTGGATTCTAGGACCATTAGCGATAGAAAATTGCTCCTTAATATCATCCCAAAGCTCCTTTGCAACCTCAAAGTGTGAGATATCCCGACGTAAACTCGGATCGATAGTGTTTCGAATCCATGAAATGAGCAGTGATTGATTTGTCCACCAATCTTCAATAATCAATGAATCCTCAGCAGGACGCTTAATCGTCCCATCAACAAAACCGAACTTCTTCCTTGCACGAAGAGCAGTTCGTAATTCCCATGCCCAATCATCAATAGCAGAATTGATGAATGATACTGAGGTATGTAGCTCACAGTATTAATTTGATGTTTTAATTTAATTAAAGTAAATTACATATTTCTGCTACAGGTTGAAAAATGCAAAGTAATGTGTACCATCTATGATATTGATACCGACTTTGGTTGGTATTATTTTGGCTGTTGCAAGTGTAAAAAAAGGGTCCAAAGAATAAAAATAAACAACGGAACAAACTCAAAATTCACTAAACCAGTCTTCAAATGTGAAGTTTGTGATAATTTGGTCACTGATATCTCACCAAGGTATTAATAGATTTTAAACCTCAGAATTTAAATCATTATGTAAATATGCAAGATTTTCAGTATTTTCTTATTTTAATAGTTTTCGTTTAACTTTTCTCATTAAAGGTTTAAGTTGCATCTCATGATAAATGACGACACAGAACAATCAAAGTTTATGCTCCTTGACAACCTGCATAGCATATTGTAACACAATCTGCTACTCAGCTCCTTAATGGTTCATTTAATGATGTATAATGAATCATTTGATTGTTCTAATAAGTCGTTGTACATGAAAATTTAGTCTCAAAACTTTTTTATTATTAAACATACAGATTGAAGATCCTGATGCATTACCTCAAGCTTTGCTGGATTTGGCTGGAAAGAGTTTTCAGTTTTTAGTTTGTATTGAGAAGGAAAATATTTTCTACGGAGCTGAAACATTTAAGTGTTCAAAGGTTTGAAATGGTCAGGATCTGATAATGTTTGAACCAATGACTGAGCCAGATAGTAATCAAAATGACATTGTGGCCTCGATTGTTTCTACTGACGATGTAACTTTTCCCTATGTTAAATTATAACTGATTAGCTTTATAACATTCTAATCATATCTTAAATTTATACTTAGATTTCACTAATTAGAACTATAAGTCAATCAAGTTTTGGATCATTTTCAACGCCTTCTTCTAAACGCTCATTAGAAGATAATGACAATTTACCTTACCTAAATTCAACATCTAAGAAGCAATGCACAAAAATCATGAAGATCGAGAAGGTTGCAGATGAAAAAAAATTCAACGAAAACAAGGCAACAAAAGAAAAAAACTGAAGAATAAGGATGATTTGGATAATGCATGAGTCCTTCTTTGAAGAATAAGATGCAATTTAAAAAAAAAAAGGTTATTCTTTTAGAAGTTGCAATGTGTTTTGGATTCTTTTGGAAGTTTCTACATTTTCAAGTTTTTTGTTTTGGTTTTTTTTGTTTATTTGACTTATGGAGAATCTTAAATTTGATTGGTTTCATTAATTTGATTTGTTTTGTTTGGTTGTCTTATTTTGGTTTCATTAATTTAAGTTTGGTTAACAAGTACGGTCTAACTAATTTTAATTAGTTTTAATTTCTATAGTAATTTGAAAAACTAACCTTTCAAATGAGGCCAAGTTCATCAAGCTTCCATCAAAAAGATCAGTTTCTAATCTGATCTTCCCAATTATCGATTGAAAATATCAAAGTGAAATATAATTGTTAGAATAATATGTGACTTTATCATAATACAGTTAAACCATTATATACTTTCTATTCTTAATAAACAAAAGATATACAAATGTATATTGGTTTCTGTTACTTAGGTTAGATTGTTATACCATATAAAACAATTTATATATTCTAAAAGATTTTAAAAGATATTAAGAATCATTATCTATAGATTTCATTAAGAATCATTATCTTTTTTCATGACACTGCAATCTGTGTACGAAGATACAGAAAATGAGAGAGACTAATATTTCTCTAAACATTTATTCTGGATCATCTGCAACTGAGAGAAATTGGGAAGTCTACAACCAAATTTATTCTGGACCACGGTTTTCAATAGAATTTTAAGAGATATTACCAAATATCCTCTTGGTCAAAGTCTACAACCAAATTCTCAAGGAAATGTTTCCATGCCAAAACCACCTACGAAAAGGAGAAGAAAGATTTCTACGAGTTGAATATTACTGATCCATTCTTTAAAAACATTTTCTTACCGTTGCATTATTGAATGATCTTTTTGATAAACTATCCAGTTGTTACTGACAAAGATAATGTACAATTGTCGAAGCCACCTACAAATAAAAGAAAAACGAGTGGTAAATTTGTAACCATTATTTTATTAGTTAATCATGTACTATATAAGAAAACCAACTTATTGTAGGGAACAAAGTTGATGCATACACCTGATTTTCTAATATTTCAATGCAGTTGCTGCCAAAGAGAATGGTGTATTTGCGCCTTGACTGAAAAAGAATAGCAAAAATAATGTTCAATCCTGTAAGTTGCTGAAATAACTACAGTTTTTTCAGGTCAGATTTAATATTCACCTACAACCTATGAAAACTCAAAATAATTTTTTTTGTTGTTAATAGCAAACCAGAAAAATTTCAAAGGTTATTTAACCACTAAAGAGATGAGTTTTTACAGAATTCAGAAGGCAGTCCAATACTGTAATGCGTGACATTACAAACATATCGTCAAGTTCAGCAAGATTTACTCCAACTTCTAGAACATTCGGAGATGCATATGTCAATGATAATCAGTAAAACATACATCAACAAGAAAAAGAAGTAGATATGAATATTATTAGTCAAAATGTATTTTATTACATATTACACACTAATTGTACATATATATATTTTGATGTGTTATAATGGAACTTAAATGTTATTCTCAGGATCGATAGAATAACATGTAGAACATGTATTTGACTGTAGTAGCCAAGGAAGTACGGATTATGAATCATCTGATTCCGAAAGATCAGATAATCTTTTAGCCAATGGTATTATGCCAGAAATGGTACACAAAGATTGTCAATATATGGGAAGTTCAACTATAAGGTTTCAAAGAACAAAGATGGTATAACATCTGATCTTTAGCCTAAAACCATTTATATAATGTCTATTCCAAATTGTTATATATAAAATTTTAAGGAATTCCACTAACACATTAACTATATTACAGAATACATTGATGAAGGTGATCATTCATACATGTGTGGTACATGTGGTGTTGTTATGTGGTACGGGGAAGGCATAAGAAAACATGTTCGTTGCACGCATTCCTACATTTACACTGTTGTATGCAAGGACAATTGAGGTTGCCATTTTTAAAGGAATCCCAAGAACTCTTGAAGAGATTACTTAATGGCAAAGACAAACTCAGTAAGCATTCAAAGGAATTTGAGGCCTTACAACATGGTTTTCTCATTTACTTCTCTTGGTGGAAAAGTTGATCGGTCTATTAAAAAAGGGCGTGGGCCAAAAATGTTTCAACTTCATGGAGAAAACTATCATTTGATGGGAAGTTTAAAGCCAACCAATGGTAATTATGCTAAGTTCTTCCAGCTATATATTGTTGACACAAAAAATGAGGTACAAAACAGAGCAACGACTTTGAGGTAAACTTCATTCAAGAAAAGTATATGTTCTCTAATCAATTTTGAATGACTTTTTCTTATTCAAATTTATATTTCTCACTATCTTTTATTTAAACTAAATTGCAGGAAGTCTAAGAAGACTGGACAACAAGGAAAAAAAGATGGTTTGAAAGACGGGATTATCGAGGGTATCATCCAACTGTTAAATGAAGTCAATCCATATGTTGCAAAATTCAGAACAGCCAGAGAGAGATTCGATACTAACCCAAAAGGAAATTTTCATATGAGAATTGTTAGTGATCGTGTCACTGATGGAATGACATATAACGTTCCCACAACATCTGAAGTGGATGTACTGATTCCTGGAGATTTCAGCGCTGACATGGATAAGCGTGATATTGTTCTGGAACAACAATCTGGTAAACTTCAAAGGATTAATGAAATCCATCATTCGTATCTTTCACTTCAATATCCTCTCATAATTCCATATGGTGAAGATGGTTTTAGGCTTGGGATTAAAAAAGGAGCCACAAAATGTGGGAAACTCTTCAAGACGGATACTATATCTATGAGACAATTCTTTGCATACCGACTTCAAGAAAGAAACAGTGAGTCTCATACTCTTCTCTATTCAAAGCGTTTATTCCAACATTTTCTGGTAGATGCCTATACTATGATATAGTCTAACAGGCTACGCTATCTAAGGAAAAATCAGAAATATTTACGTTCTGATAGTTATGATTCCATTAAACAGTCAGAGAATGCTGGTAACACTGATATGCATGAACAAGGGCAGGAGTTTATGTTGCCAGCTACTTTCACAGGTGGACCCAAATACATGAAGAATAAATATTTGGATGTGATTGCCATATGTAAACATTTTGGATTCCCAGATCTTTTCATCACGTTTACATGCAATCCTAAGTGGTCTGAGATCACTAGATATCTAAAGAAGCGGAACTTAGATCCAAAGGATCGTCCATATATTATTTACATGATGTTAAAATGAAACTTGATGCTTTGATGAATGATTTAACAAAAAACAAACTTGTAGGAAGTACAAGATCCTGTAAGTTATACTTTCTATACTTTTTTGAAGATTTTAATGTTTAAACTGCATTGAATTACTAACTTTATGGTTTGATATTTTTAAATATGCAGAAATGTATACAATTGAGTTTCAAAAACGAGGCCTACCACATGTTCACATTCTTCTTTTCATGGATCTAACATCAAAGTTTCCCACAACTAATGATAGACAAAATAATTTCTACTGAAATTCCAGACAAAGAAAAAGAACCCGAGCTTTACGAAGTTATTAAAGAAATGATGATTCTTGGACCTTTTGGAGTTGCTAACATGAATTCACCATGCATGGAGAATGGTGAATGTTCTAAGTTATATCCAAATGCTTATGCAGAAAAAATTACAGTTAACAAAGAAGAATTTCCAGTTTACAGAAGACGCAACCAACCGGATAGATATGTTGAGAAAAATGGTTTAAAGTGCCATAACAGATATGTAATACCTTACAGTAATAAACTATCTATCCGTTACAAAGCTCACATTAATGTGAAATGGTGCAACCAAACTGGCATTGTTAAGTACTTATTTAAGTACATTAATAAAAGGCAAGATCGTGTAAGTGTTGTTGTAGAACCACCTCAGAAAGGTGGAACAAACAATGTAGGAAAAAGCCAAGGGAACACTCAATAGAAAAAGAACGAAATCAAAGACTTCTTTGACTGCAGGTTTTGAATGGCTTCACCATAACTTGTGCTTTCCAAATAATGTATTTGTTTTTCCATTACTAAACGTGACTATTTTGAATTGAGCAGGTATGTTTCTACAAGTGAAGCTACATTGATGATTTTTAAATACCATGTACATTATCGATCTACACCTGTTTATAGGCTTTATTTCCATCTGCCGGAAAAAAATATTATAATTTTCAAGGGTGACGACAAGGTATAAACGGTAGTCAACCGTAAACTCATCAAAAAATACAATGTTCTTAGTCTGGTTGGAGATGAATAAGGTTAATGCATATGCTAGAGAGCTCACTTATGAGAAAATTCCTACTAAGTTTCTTTTCGATAAGAAGAAGAAGATTTTCAAAGAAAGAGTTAATAAAAAAATATTTAGCGTTGGAATGATTAATTATGCACCGCGTAAGATGGAAGATGCATATTATTTGCAGACGTTGCTAAACTATGTAAAAGGTCCACGCTCATCAAGGAAGTTGAGGTCGTATTTCCAATCACAGTCGATAATCATTGTAACGACCCAACCACTTCGCTCAATACTTCTTAGAATGAGTCAGTTATTGAGATTAGTCAAATGGGCGATCGAGCTCGGTGAGTAATATATCGAGTATAAACCTCGGACCGCGATCAAATCCCAAGTCTTGGCCGACTTCACAGTAGAACTTGCTATACCGGAAGGGATGATGTGTCGGGATCGCTCCCGATACGGGTTTTACCTTTTAGCTAGGCTGCAAGTGCACATCAAACGTAGTAATATTTAGGGATCAAATCCACATGGTGATCGTTGTCGATATCTTTTGATTTCTAAGTTGTGTCTAGACGTAAATAAAATTTTATGGGTTTTGTTTGTCACGGTTGTACCTAGAAAATTAAACTAAATTAAGCGATGAAATAAAACAACAAGTAAGCTAAGAAAATAATTAAAACAATGGTGTAAACAAATGAAACGAAGCATTGGGCAAGAGGTATTATCTAGGGTTCATAGCTAATTTCACTAAGAATTAATTTGCTAGGATTTCTAAAGCGACTTTTTATCGTATTTGGATTCTTGAACTTGGAACACAGACACTATGCGTAGTCTAATTTCGTACACCCCACACACCTACAAATTTAGTACTCGGCCGATAGCTTTCGTCTCTGGCCGCGCAAAAAGTTGTGATTATACTCAAAAGTCGTTAACTCTCACAATCCCTCCACAAGTATGCTTTCGTATCTTCTGACGGTTTTGCTCGTCTACCCTATATCAAGCATATGGATACAGTACTTTCGTAGTTCTAAAAATACATAAGTTCAGTTGCAAGGAGATCAATCAAGCAAACATGCATTAAGAAAGATGATAAAACGAAGAACCCTAATCGATATCCTAGTCTAAAAACTCAATGAATAATTGAACCATGAGAGCCCCTTTGAAACTCTATACCCAATAAGAGAACTACTCAGCCATAGCTGAGATAAACATTATCAATATATTGAAAAGAAAACAGTAAAGAAAAGGGGTGAAGAAGGATTCTCTATCGAAGAACACCGATCGATAATCCTTGCTCCACACCGAAAAACAAGAGTAACAATTTCTAGGGATTCATCTCTGCCTTAAAGCGTGAAAAGAAATATGTGTGTGTGTGTGTGTGTCTAAAAGACCTAAAACAAGAATTAATAGTCTTCACTTCGTTTAGTGTTCGATGTGAAAAGACGGTTTTGACATCGAGTGAACAAACGACCTCGTTTGGACGAATTGGGTGTGGCCGCAGCAAAATGAGGTTTGGCCGCGGGTCGAGCTGGGCTGGCCGCGGTGGAATGGTAGTTGGCCATGGGTCGAGCTTGGCTTGCCACGGTGAGCTTCTTCGGGGCAGCTACATCTGCCTTAAGTGCTTCTGGTGTATTTAATGATCCAACCATTGGATCGTCTCCAATTCAATTGTATTTGAAAGCTGGTTATATCTATTTTGTTGTGTCCAAATATGGTGAGTATCATACAGTGAGAAGGTCTTCTTTGATTGCAAGACTTCTGACGGTCCAAGTTTATCCAAAAACGTACTTTTGTTCTGAAATGCACTCTTTTATCCCAAGTTACATGAACTGTCTTTCAAAACTCTAAAACATTAAAATCACTTGAAAACCATTGAAAACGGAGTTAAAACACATGCAAAATATATTAAAGAGATCCATAAAAATGGTTAAAAACCGGTGTTATCAAAGGATTGTGGAAGATTCTAAGAAGAGATTGACCCTTCATGTAGATAGGGCCTCTTTACAGAGGGGCTCCGGGGTCGGAGTTTAGTTAGTTTCGCCAGATGGTGAAGTAACTGAACGTTCATACATATTAAAGTTTAATGCTTCAAATAATTAATGAAGCAGAATAAGAAACCCTGATCGCCAGATTGCGTTTAGAGCAAGGAGTGGGGGCCAAAGAGATAGATGCGTTGTGTGATTTCCAACTCGTGGCAAACCAGTTTAGCTATGTGTATGAGGGTAAAGATGGAAGGATGAGTGCCTACCTGAAATTGGTACATGAAATCTCCTAGTCATTTGGTCACTTCAAATTGACAACAATCCCCAAAGGGGCCGGGAGAATACCTCGACAAACGCTCTCGCACATTTAGGTTTGCCCTCGAATTTTGAGTCGCAGAGGATGATCTTAGTGGAAGGGATCGTTCACCCAAGTATTGGCACTCAAAAGCAAGTTATCATGATCATAAAAGAGGGTCAGCCACCCGCAAAAGATTATGGCCTAGATTAAAGAGTCCCGGTAATCAGATTTATAGTAAACATGGTGACAACCGAGGGTAAATGGGAAGCACGCTAATTAAAATTTGTATGTGCACGTTTCATGGTGATTAACGAAAAGCTATATTAGCGAAGCACCGGTGGACCTTATCTTAAAGGGATTCATGGAGAAGATGTCGAAGTAACAATAAAAGCAACCCATGATGGGGCTTGCGAAAATAATTCCAGTGGAAGCACGATGGTAAACCGAATCAAACGACAAGGCTTTTATTGGCCCATGATGATGGAATATTGCGAGGCTTATTCGCAGAAATGTGAGAAATGTCAGAAGCATGCTCCTCACATCAAACAACCAGCCGAAGCAATCTCGAGCGTGTCCGCACCATACCCATTTATGCGTTGGTCAATGGATCTAATCGGTCTGATTGTTGAATCGAACCGAAAGACAAGATTCATACTTGTTCTAACTAATTACTTCTCAAAATGGATAGAAGCTGATGCATTCGAGAACGTAACTGCATATGTGGTCAAACACTTCATATGGAGGAATATAGTATGTCGTCACGGGTTGTCGTACAAAATCGTTACTGACAACGGGAAACAATTCTTTTCAAAGAGGTTAAAATATTTATGTGAAAAATGGAAAATCCGACTTAGCTACTCGAATCCGTATGATCCACAGGGGAACAGTCAAGCCGAGACAGCAAACAAAAACATCTTGAATGATCTCGAGAAGAGGTTGGACTCCGATAAAAAGGATTGGCCATAGAAGCTCCATGAAGTCTTGTGGGCAACTCAGAACCACTCTGAATCGAGCCATGAAAGAGATGCCTTTCTCTCTTGTGTACGGAACCGAAGCAATGGTTCCAGCCGAAATGAGGGTATCAAGCTTACGAAGAGAAGTTTGTCCCAAAGACGAAGGAAGTAATAACAAAACCGTAGAGTACGCTCTACATGTCTGGACGAATTGAGGGGAAAAGCCCAATCACAAGTCTAGAAGTATCACGAAACAATAGCTTGGGTCTATAATGCAAAATTTAGACCACATCCCTTTAATGAAGGAGATCTGGTATTGCGGAAAGTATTCCAAAATTCCAGAGAAGAGAACGCTGGAAAGCTTAGCATAAAATGGAAAGGACCTTTCAAGATAACTAAGGTAGTGAGGCCGCGAGTCTACGGACTTGAAAATGATGAGAAGAAACAGGAGCTAGGCCCGTGGAACGCTATGAACCTGAAAAGGTACTATATTTAGAATACTTTCTTCGACTATTGAACTACGAATTGGCTTGATCCCTAATTGGATACATAGGCAGCCTGCGAAATCAGGTGCAACTATTACACAAAAACAACTTTTACATCATATCCTCATGCTACGTCGAAAGTAAAAACACGATACTTTACAAATGATTGAATCTGCTTGCTACGGCAAAAGGAACGAGATCATCTCTTTCTCAAAAAATGAGTCACACCTTCATGCCACGGCAAAAGAGAAAAGAACTCGTTATAGATCAAATCCATCATGCTACGGGAAAAAGAACGAGATTATCTCTTTCTAAAAAACGAGTCACGCCCTCATGCCCCATCAAAAGGGAAAAGAACTCGGGATAGATCGAATCCTCATACTACGATAAAAAAGAACAAGGTAATTTACCAAAAATGAGTCATACCCTCATGCTACGGCAAAAAGAAAAATCAGGTTTAGCAAACTAATCACTATATATCGACTCCTCATGCTACGGCAAAGGAAAAAAATACTATCCTCTGTTTGTACCCTCATACTACGGTGAAAGGTAAAAACAAAACCATAAAGCAGTCAATGTTTATTCATTCATAAAAATAAAAAATAAGTGGCATACATAAAAAAAAAGAGGGGGAAAATCAACCCTTGAACACAGAAACATTGAGCAGAGGAAGAGCATTAATCTGATTTTGGAAATTACCACAACTCGCGGTGTGTTTCTTAAGTTCGTCGTCAAAATCAAAGTTGTCACCCCGCTTTAGTGCATTTTTAATGTTTTTCTCTTTCAAGAACGTTGTGAGATAATTTGAGAGTTAAAGAAAAGAAGAAAACAAAATGAAGAATGGAGAGAACAAAGAAAAGAGAATAGAGAAGATGATTAACTGAAAAGTTTTGTATATTTAGTGTATTTATCTTTAAAGGAGATTACATATTTATAAGTGAAAACAACATAATAAATACGAAATTTCTTCGATTATGCATGAAGGAGAGAGAACAAAACATATAATTTTAATGAGAATACGAAAATAAATATTTCTCAAGAACTGGTTTGGCGTCTTTAACACTCTTGGTTTGGTCCGTCTTTCCCATTTCAACATTCCTCCTTAGGATCTGCAGCTATGAATATCAAGTAAGCCAATCTTGCCATGAATATTGTTGCATACTTTTGAAATTATTTCTTTGTAAGAATATTTCTTATAGTTGATTTGTGCTCTTAGCATAAGATAAAGTGATATACGATTGAATCTCACAATCTTATAAATCAAGTGATTTCAAGGCCTCGGGCTTGAAATGGATGGTGAGACGATAGTAGAGATGGAGATGGAGTTGTTGTTGATTAAATCACACAAATCAACACATGAGAGAACAACGTGAATATCACAAGTTATTATTCCACATGAACAAGAGAGTAAAGGAATCGCACACAATACTCAAATCATCAAAACACTTGTATTTTAGGATGAAATCCACAAACTAAAATAGACAAGCAAAAACAAAGCATGAACTTTAGAGAGAAAACTCTTTCTTTCTATTTTTCAAAAATTTGTATATGTCTTTACAATAGAAAAATTACGCTTTTTATAACTCTTACAAGGTGATTTTTACAATAAAATACATTAAAAGAAATTATTCACATTTAAACAAAAAGAGGAAAATTAGCTAAATCAAATAATAGTTTTATTGCCACCAATTTATGTTTTGACATTGAATTAGAATCCTTTGATTATTGGGAGAATTGTAAATATAGGACACATTGAACAAACTATTGTCCTTATAAGATTAATTAGACTTTTGCCACTTTTGGACAAAAATACCCTTTTATTATTGTTTTATAATTGAAAATAAATATTTTTAAATTTCAAAATATAAAAAATGGTAATACAAATATATTCGATAATCATTTTAGGAAAGATTGTGATTTAAAAAATATTTTTTTACCTTGTCTACGAAACGTAGAATATTTATTCTACAAACGTATAATTTGTTTTCTTTTGTTTCCTCTCTAATCTACGAAAGGTAGATTCGACATTCTATTACTTGTTCTGCCTTCTAAGGGCCCTCTAGAATACGGTTTCTACAACTTGTTGGGGGGGGGGGGGGGTTTATTGGTTCTTGCATTTTAATGGATTTGAAAATTCAAACCAAATCAAGTGTTATTGGTTCTATAATTTTGGAATTCATATTCAAATCTTGTGTTATTGGTTCTATGATTTTAAAATCCATGTTAAAATCAAGTGTTATTTAATAGTAAGGATTTTCATAAGGATTTTATTTTAATTTGGATTTGAATGGATTTATAAGTGTTTTTAAGAGTAAAATACAAAGGAGCAAATATTAAGTGAAACCTTGTTATTTGGTTGGATTTGGATTTACAAGTGTTTTTTTTTCAAGATGAAACTACTACGTAGAATTAAAAATAAAAAGACACCTATCAATTAATGTATAGAAGAAGAGACAATAAATAACTACACGTAACATTAAGCTACTACATGTTACAAGACTAGTTTCTAAGTGGTTACGTAACATCTACTACATGCTGGACACGAGGCTAGCTAGTTTCTAAGTGGAGGTTCAAAACACTGCCCATGAGACCTCTTAGGTTTCATGTAATCAGCGTCTTTTGGAAATGGTAAAAAAGATAGATAGAAAAAGCCAATTTCATTATAAAAACTCATAGTCTAATCGAACACATAAAATAATCAATCCAACAATAGATAATTATAAATTCATCACCCAATGACTTTACGCTTAATCCAACCATAAAGCTCATCAATGGATATGCTAAATAACACATCTTTCGTCCCTAATTGGTGAATCACTTTAACCGCATCGTAACGAACATGTTCCTCCAAAGTAGAAACTTCTTTGATAGCTTCCCATAAGACATGCTAAGGAACACATCTTTCATCCCCAATTGGCGAATCACGTTGTTGAAAGAATCTTTGCTATCTTCAAATCTCGATTCCTAATTTTTAAGTCTGCTCCTCTCCTTTTCCTTATAAGACACATATAGAAATCGTACTTGCATGTGCTGGTTTACATAACTTTCTTCGAAAGTATTGTCGAACAGATATTTTTCATGAAGAAACAAATTATGATGAAGAAGAAGAAGAAGATCTTGAAGAAGTTAATAACAATGATGAAGAAATTCTTGGAAATCAGGATCAAGAAAGAGAACATGTCAATCAATTGAGAGCAATAATTGCAACAAATATGTGGACATATTCTATACTTTATGAGAATACTAGATGATTAGTGAAAGAAAAAGAATGAAAATTTTTTTGGTTTGTTTTTATTTTATTTTCTTATAATACTAAAATTCTTGTAAATATATTTGGTTGATTTACAATAATCCATTTATTTGATTTTGAAATCCAATTATTTAACTTTGAAATCCACTTCTCTGATTTTAAAATCAATGGATTCATTAGGATTTCTAAATCTGAGAAATCCATTAAAATGCAAGAACCAGTAACCCCCACGTTATGTATTCTATAGATTTTGGATTACGTATTCTATATTTAACAATATATTCTACTTTTTAAAAGATATAAGTTATGTAACTATGTCTTCGTTCTATGGAATGTAGATTTCTTATTCTAGGAAGTAGTTAACAAAATCTGAGGAAATCTAGGATCATGGGTGATCTTAAAAACAGAAAATATTTATAGAAAATATTCTTTTTCCATTTTTTCTCTACGTGTTTTTCCCTTTTTTCCTTCTTTTTCTTCTCTCCATCGATCTCTTTTTCTTCGCTTTTCTTCTCTTCATCGATGATTTTTTTTTTAAAAAATTCTTCCCTTACCGTTGTTTACTCATGATGCATAAATATGTATTGACTGTGAATGGAAGAGGTCGGATATCAATAAGGGCTGGGTTTTTGTTGTTGATGAAGGCAAAAGAGGTAGATTACTAACTTTGGAATCAAGTACTACTCTTGAAGAGTTAAAAACGATGGCTTTGGAGGACTTTGGAATAGTCAAACAGAATGTCGAGTTTAGTTATCTACCGAGCGATTTGATTGAATCTCCCCCAGTTATTATCGTCAATGATCGTCAACTGAAAAACTTTGTTGGGTATGGAAGGAAGAATACCTCGATAAATTTGTGTGTCACATTTACAGTTGAACGACGAGAGAATACAATCAACATTGATTTGAATAAAGAGCCGTCTGATCCTACTAGTAGTGAAGATGATGCTAATAGGCGACAGAAGTCTGTAGAAGTTGTGCAAGTGCAGCCGAAAGTTGCTTTGGAAAACAATGTTCGCAACGTTGACATTGAGGGCGATATTGGTGATGATGGCTTAGTTTTTGAAAACAAAGAAGATAGTAAAAAGGCAGTTCCAATTTCAGTGACATATGCTGTAAAGAAGGACCAAATTTTTAGAAGCAAAAATCTTCTTAAGGCAGCTCTTGAAATTTGTGCAATGAAGTATAACTTTGACTACACGGTTGAAAAATCAACAAAACAATGGTGGTATATACGCTCCAAGGATAACAAATGCAATTAGCATGTTCGTGCTGAGATTTTAGAGGGGTCTAAGTATTTCAAGATCAACAAATATGTGAATGAACATACATGTCCTCCTTCCATGAAAAAAAATAACGGTAGGACTGCTTCAGCGAAAACAATTGGCAGTCTAATTAATTATGCATAAATATGAATGTGTCAAAGAAGGGCATAAAGCGAGAGAAATCATACAGGTTGTGCGTATAAAGCATGGATACGAGATCTCTTATACCCATGCATGGGAGGCTCGTGAGTATGCAGTTAACGCTGTCAGAGGTATTCCGGAAAAAAGTTATGGTAAAATTCCAAAATACTTGCACATGTTGAAAGAAGCTAATCCGGGTACGCATACTCATTACGAGACTGATTGTGATGGTAGATTAAAATATCTATTTATATATATTGGTCAATCAGTTAGAGGGTTCCACAAAGCCATTCGTAGGGTCATTGTTCTCGATGGTACGTTTCTAAAGAACAAATACAAAGGAGTTATGCTTGTTGCTACAACTTTAGATGGTAACTCTAACTTGTATCCAATTGCATTTGGGGTTGTTGACTCAGAAAACGACCGGTCATGGGAGTGGTTTTTAATGCAACTTAAGGTTGTAATTGCAGATGAGCAAGGTTTGGCTTTTGTGTCAGATAGAAATACTTTTGTTACTAAATCACTTGACAAAGTGTACCCGCATTCTTCTCATGGAATATGCATCCACCATTTGTTGAATAATGTGATAACATATTTAAAGACAAAGGGTTTGACTGCGATGATTGAAAAGGTTTCAAAAGAGTATAGGGTTCCCGATTTTGAGAGGAGTTTCAACGCTATTTGCAAAATTAGTCCGCTTGTTGGAAAATATATACGAGACGCTGATGTCAGAAAATGGGATCGTTACAAATTTATTGGATTCAGGTATGACGTTAGAACCAATAACCTCGCTGAATCGTTAAATTCTGCATTGCGAACACCTAGAGAGTTTCATGTAATTCTTTTGTTGGACAGCATAAGAGAAATGTTAACCCGGTGGTTTTATGAGGGTCGAAGATTAAGCTCGAAGCATAAGCATCCTTTAACCATTGAGGTTGAGAAAAAGATTCGTAGTAGGACTAAAAAGGGTAAAACATTTATTGTTTATCCGGTTAACCATAATCAATTTCTAGTTAGAGGCGACAGATTTGACTATCTTGTTGATTTGGAAAGAAGAACGTGTTCATGTGGGAAGTAAAACTTGTTAAAAATTCTTTGCGGACACGCCATTAAAGCTGGTTTTTCTGTGGAAAATGAACCACACACGCTCACCGATAAAAGGTACAATACTGCTCTATCTCTTACGTTTCATATTTGCCATCTATGATGTTAATAATTTGAGATAAAATTTACGAATAGGTATACCACTGCCGCATGGAGAACGGTTTATGAGGAATCAATTAATCCAATAGGTGTTCCTAAGGACGCATGGTGTGTCCCAATGGAGGTTGAACGTGCCAAAGTACTCCCACCGGAAACAAGAAGAGCAGCTGGTAGACGAAGAAAACGAAGATACAAAATGGTAGAAGACAAAATACGTTTCTCACAAGGATCACAAGGGTCTAAGAAGCACAAGTGTAGTCGGTGTTGTATGCAAGGTCATAAGAGAGGGACATGTGACATACCAATATAGGCGTTACTTATCTCTGTTTTAATTTGATTTGGTTGGCTTCTTGTGTTCGTTTGAATTTTGTTGCAAAGACTTATATTTCCATCGATCGGCTGACATTGGCCAAGATTTCTACGCCCAGTTCCTTTGACAATGCTTAATATATCAACAATTGTATTATTTGAAGGGGATCCGCTCTCGTGGTGAATGGTAGTTTTTTCTTCCATCTCCTCAAGTTTTGGTTTAACGGGAGGTTTATACGCCCAATTGACGCAAAGCAGAGTAAAGAAGAAATAAAGGAACCATGAAAATATTTTTTCATCTGAGACCACTCAACAACTTTATCAAATGACTCGTCTTTGAAACATATGATATATCATGAGCGAAGGACTGCGTGTGCTCCAGTTTTCCTGGGACCTGCTCTGTATTCTTACAACATAAGAATTTGATTGTATTTAAAAACCGAATGAGGTGCATAGCACCGCCGGTTACGCATTGTTTCTCTTAACCATTAGGTCCCGTGTTCGATTCATATGCGGGGCCTATAAAAAATATTTTTTTTTAACCGGTGTCGTCTTCGATAAATCCCTAAATCGATTTCTATTAATCTCCTCGTCGTCTTCCTTTTTTTGAAGTCGTCGTCGTCTTCCACTCGATTTCTCTGAGAGAAATCGACTCTCTCATCAAAATCACCATTTGCCCTGCTCGACTCTCGTCTTTCTCTATCTCATCCTGTCTTCTTCTTCTTATTCCAATGAATTCAAGTTTTGCATCTTCTGGTGTCGTGGGAAACCGTGGATTTCCTTCGAAGTGTGATTGTGGATTAGATGTAATGATCTGGACGTCTAAGACACAAGAGAATCCTGGAAGGCCTTTCTACCGTTGTGTAAGCAAAAGAGATGTAAGCCTTCGTTCAAACAAAAGAGATGTAAGTACTTGATGTTCTTTTCGTTGTTTACGTGTTTATAAAGTGAGGTCATGAAGTGAAATAACGACCATCGTATTTGTTTATGAAAAAGGGGCATTTATTTAAGTGGGTTGAGGAAGCTGTGCTTGAAGAGGTAGAAGATGGTTTACCAAAATTAGGAAGCATTGAAAGTGAGCTTAGATATGCCAAGTCCGATGCTATGGAGTTAAAGATTTCGATTGAAGGTTTGAAGGAAGATATAATGTGGAGAAAAAGGGAAATTCGGAACTGGAAAGCGATGAGTACATTGTGTGTTGTGTTTCTTTGCCTCATGACCATTGTCATTGTTTACATGTTGGTTGGTAAAGCAAAGGAAACCAAATTTGTTGTTGGTTACTAGTTTACTAGCTTTTCTTAGAGAAAAACATGATTCTGATATGAGTTGTATTCCTTTTTTTGCAAAAACCTGATTCTAATAAGAAAACAAACCATCTTAAACCAAAACAATTGTTAATTTTTGTAAATTAAGAACTTAAATCTCAATGTAGTTCTATAACCTCAAACTCAGTACTTGGTAACGGCTCATACTTTGACATTCTCTCAATCAACACGGGATCGTTTGCTGCATCCCAAAGATCAACTGCTATCTTGCACCTGGCCTCCTTGATGTTCTCATCGTCCAGCAGAGATATGTCTAGCCCAAGCACGTGACACTCGATGAATTTCAATGCGTACACTCCACAGTGACAATTAATCTTATTTAGCTTTGGCTTCATCGGCACATAGAAGACTGAATATTGTGTGAGGTTAATATCTTTCATGTCTTCTGTTGGTTGAACGGCCTTCACAATCTAAGGGATCATAACTGCAAATTCTTCAACTTGCTTGTTGTTTTTCACTCCTGAACAATCGAACACTTCAATTGTTTTTTGGACGAAATTAATGCACAAAGAAATCCAGTGATTACCATTTACATGGAGCGGAGCGTAGACACGGTCAACATCCTTATACCAAACTTCTCTTGTTCTTCCACGGGATGGAAGCTCACCGGTTCCGTAATGTAAGAGCCAAGGATCTAATTTGTATGCCCTCTTGTTTTGCATAAATTTCTTGTACGCACCACTGATTTGGAGTCCGAAGAAACAGTTACTGAAGGCAACACGATTTGGTTTCCATCGGCGCAAAGATGTCTTCTCCCGGCATAAGTACATAACTGCGTCCATATCCTGGAAAATGTATAACTCGTAAATATCTTGAGTTTTATGTAAACTTATAAGCTATATCTTTTTGTAAATCGTACCTCGTTGTGAAGCCAATTTTTGGGCATCATTATACGATCAGCTAATTGTAAGGTAAAAATGTTTGGACCAATCTTCAAGTCTCTGAAATAGTAAAACATTGTCGAGATAAATTACACTTTTGTCAACATTTATTTTAAAAAAAAAAATTGAAAAAATTATAAGTTCTTGGAGGACTTACACGGGAGACTGAGACCACTCAACAAGTTTACCAAATGACTCGTCTGACACGTAAACCAAAGCGTAATCGGGTTCTTCTTCTGGGATTCTTAAGTTCTCTGACAACTTTTTCCATTTGGTGTTGGGTTTTGCTGTGGTCTTCTTCCCTCGTGTTTTCTGTTTTGTATTTTTCTCAACAGCCACTGAATTGCTTGTGGGCACCGATCCGATTTGTTTGATGTCATTTGAAGTCTGCGTAGAATCAAAGCTGGTAACAAAAGGATATTGAGGTAGATATGCCATTGTTTTTCGAAGCCATTCTTGTGTACCCATTCCCATATCAATATCAGAAAGCTGACTCAATACAACTTCGTGAAGATTATCAGAAAGTCCATCAAATAATTTTGCCAGCCAATACAAAAAATACCAATTACAAAATATTTTACATAATATATATGACCATATTACATTTTTTAGAGTACCATTACAAAATATTTTACATAATCTAAGTCTACCATATTACATTTTTTAGTGTACCATTACAAAATATTTTACAATCTCTAAGTCTACCATATTACATTTTTAGTGTACCATTACAAAAAAATTTACAAATTATTTTAGAACCTGAGATTATCACTTAGAGTGTCTTGTCTTTCTTACCTTCAGTCCACGTTGTGGAGTGTCGTGTGGAGTGTCGTGTGGAGTGTCGTTAGCAGTGGTTGATGGCTCTCCTGTGGTTGATGGCTCTCATATGGCTTGCCTATTCTTAAACATCTCTTCTAACTTGCCGATTTTGTCTTCAATTTTCTTCTCGAAAGTGCTGAGTGAAGCATCAATAATTCCTTGAATGAAAGATTTCATGTCTTCATCAGGAACATTTTGTTTTCCAGCTGATCGTTGGCACAACAACTTCTCCTTGTGTGCCTCAAAACCAGGATCAGCCACTCTTTTTTGCCACGATTTGAACCACAAACTGATCTATCTACACCACTTGGTGTTCCAACTTCACTATCACCATCCAGAAACTCAATCTCTGCCTTGAAATTTCTTGAATGGGCATCATCATCCACATAAGATGTGTGACTAGCTTCCTCAATTCCCCATATGAAGTCACTCCAGTCATTTCCATCCCTGATCATTGTCTTCATACAATCTACTCTCCTTTCAGTCATTTCGTCAGCCCTTACGAAATCAGTGGAATCGATAACGTCGAAGTTCCCGGTAGAAGATATGTAGGGATACATGACATGCTACAAAAAGAAAAACAATAAGAATTTATTGTTAAAAAAAGAGTAAACATTATACACCATAAATCAAAAGAGTAACAAAACTAAACATATGGTGAGAAAAATAGTACCAAAAGAGTAAACATTATACACCATACACGCCTATCCCTGTTATTCTTTCTGAATAAGCAAACAATTCACAAGACAAAAATGATCTTTTGCCTGTCCCTAAACAAATTCCACAAAATGTTCTTCATGTATCGTCACTAACAAAATCAGAATGAATAAAAAGACAAGACAAAAGCTTTTCCAAAAAAAAAATTAAGTTAACAAGAAAATTGTACAGACGTCTGCTCTTTAAAAAAAAATGTTTTACACTACTAACCTCCTTCCGAAAAGTGGATTCGAATTGAATAAACTCTTGGTATGATATTCTAGCAGTTCCTTTCCACTTAGAACATTTACGAGAAGTAGTGTTCTCATTCTGAACTGTTATTCCCAGCAACGTACCAAAATCAGGAATTGCTTCCATGATCCAAACCTGAAGAGCTAATGAGAAACCTCGCAATGTATAGCCTTGGGGACGCGCCAGCTTCTCACGAGTTTTGATGACGTTCTCAACAAGCATGTCAAATGCATGACGTCCCCATGGATACATCCGCAACTTCTCTATATCCATCACCAGCACGATGTATCGTGGTATATTAACGGTCTTATCATGCGCCATTACCACACCCGCAATAACAAACAAGTGGACCCGCAATAACAAACAAGTAGACCAACCTCAACCTGTCTTCACGTTTCCACTCGTTAGCATTGTCGAGGTGCTCTAACAGTAACTTATGTAAAGTTATCCATGTGTTATTCCGCAGCAAATTACTCATAAACCCGCCATCATATTTCCATTTTGTGAAGTTGCATCTCTTAGGTTCTTTGTAGTTGAGCCCAGTAACTGCGTGGAATTCTTGCAGAGAAAAACAAAGAGGCCTCCTTGCAAACACGAACCATAGCTCATGTTTCTTGTCAGTGATGAGTTGCCTACACATGAAGCTGTGGATCAGTCTCGAAGAGTATCTGAGGCTCTGTTGATGCATTGCCAGAATCGGACCGAAGACAGGATCTACCAAAACTTTGTCGTGCTCATTCCGAACCTTTTTCTTCAGTTGGTTTAGAGTTGTTAGCATACAGCGGTTGTTGATCTTTTCAACTTGAGGCTCACTTCCAGTCTTAAATAGAAGTTTTTGCAACTCACTCGAATCCATACCTACAAATGAGTTAACACAAAATGTTAAAAAACAAAAATTTAGATAACCCTACAAGAAAACAGCCTTTTTACAACAAACATAATCGTCGTAAATCGGTCGTAAAACATGAATTACGACGGATTAGCGACGATTAACAATTCGTCGTAATATGATCGTCGTTAATCGTAAATCGCCGTAAATTGGTCGTACTATTAAGGAGGACTAAAAATCATCGTAAAATCGATGTAATATATTCGTCGTAAAATCGTTGTATATTTACATCGAATGTACGACGAATATATTACATCGATTTTACGACGAATATATTACATCGATTTTACATCGATATAACGATAAAACATTACAACGATTTTACATCGAATTATACAATTTGTTTTTCGACAAACCGTCGTAAATTCGTCGTAATAGGATGAAACATTACATCGAATTTACAACGAATTATAAAATTTCTGTTTTTACGGATTCGTCGTATATTCGTCGTCATATGTAGATGTAAATACGTTGGTAAATCGATGTAAAATATTCGATGTAAATTCGTCGTAACTTTTGAACGATGTAAAATCGATGTAAAACTATTGATGTAAAATCGATGTAAATTATGGAACGATGTAAAATCGATGTAAAATATTCGATGTAAATTCGTCGTAATTTAAATATAATTTTTATATAAATTAAAAAAAAATTAAAAAAAAAATTAAAAAATTATATTTAAAAATTAAATTTTATAAATAAATTCAAAATATAAAATAAAATTTAAAATACAAAATAAAATTTTTATTACAAACTAATTCCTAGCCGAAAAACGTAAATTATCAAAAAGTTCGTCGTCTGATCCATTCTGCTCCATATTCGCTCGTTCTTGCGCGAGCGGATCAGTTGGCTGGCCCGATGTCGATCCTTCCTGCTGCCTTAGTACAGCCGCCAAAGTCGGGTTACTCAGGCCAATAATATCGAAGAGAGTGTTGTATCCTTGGATTGTTTTATCGTATCCTTGGATCGTTTTATCGTATCCTTGGATCTTCTCATCGTATATCACCTGCTTCGCCCGCAAATTGTTGATCTCGGAGTTGGCGTTGTTTAACTCCGTCCGCAAAATAACCGGATCGTCGAAAAGCTGACGACGGGACGACGCGGCGGCACTATCTACGATCGATCCCATCCCTAAAACTCTGCCCTTTTTCTTCGGGGCAACCTTTTAAAAAGAAACGAAAAATTTAATAAATTGTATAAAAAACATTAACTTTTGTAAAAAAAAAACGTTAAATTACCTCTGCGTATATGTCGTCCATCTGGGCAACCGTCAAAGTCGCAGTGTATTGGACCGAACTACCGCCAGGTGATAGCTGCTGAGAAAGCTGAGTTTGACGCTCGCCGATCCTTGCATGCGCGTCATTGTAGATTGTCTCAGCTCGAGGATCTACAAAAGATCCGTCTTTCTTCTTGTGAGTTTCCGCAAAAACTCGGGTCATCGGAGGAAGTTCGCCTCCATTTGCCTAACAAAAAAGACATTAAAAAAGAAATCAAACCGTTGATGGATAATATAAATTAATAACAAATTAAAATTACATAAATAAAATTATAAGCGAAACAATTATTACCATTTGAAGGCGTCTTCCCGCAAAAGATGTTTGACCCGACGTATGAGGCATAAGCGCTGGAAGACCGTCTGGACCCATAGTGTTTCGAGAAGCCGAACACTTAGCGGCCACTTGCTGCGCATGTGGATCTCTCCAGTATGCCGTCAAGCCGTTCCAAACATCGTAAGACATGTATGGCGGCTTCCCATGATCGCCTTCAACCTCCCACTTCCTCTTCCAATCGGAAATGGTATTGTTGAGCCGCAATTTTCCCTTCTTTTTGAATTCCGCCTTCACCGTCTCGTTGATCGTAACGTCCCAATGCCATTTTTGCTATACAAAAAAAAAAAAATTAGAAACGATATATTAAAGATAAAGAATTCTCCAAAATAATATTGAATTCAAAAAAAAAAATTTACCGCGAAACATTTAAACCATGTCTCGACAACGTCTTCCGGAACCGAAGACCAATTGCGGTGAGGCTCCATGAAATAGGCTTTAATGGTGTCAGCCACACTCCGTCCAACTTTGTTATCTTCCTTAAACCTGAGAAAAAAAACAAAAATTATTAGTAAAAAAACAAATTCATAATGTTATTAAAAACAAAAAAATTGTAGGTACGTACCAAAAAGTATTCGGGAGCCGTCGCGGATCTAACCGGTCTAAAGAATCATGCCCCGGCGACTGCAAAATATCTTCGACCGTCAATCCTGCATACAACAACGGCTGTCGAGCAACTGCTTCTGGAGGCGGCGCTGGTCCAGAAAAAGAATCCAGAACAGCGGATTGTGTCGCAGAAGATGACGGGAGAGGCGGATTTTCACTCGGCCCCGTCTCGAGAAACTGCCGATAGTGTGACTTACGTGGCGCCATATCTAAAAAATATTTAAAAATAACTCAATTTTAGTATAATACAATTCCATTGCTAACTAATAATTCCAATCCTAACTAATAAATATTACAATCCTAACTAACAATTCAAAATCCTTAGAACGATAATATAATTTATAAAAAAAAAATGTTACCTTTTTTTAGAGAGAGGGCAGAGATTTTAGAGAGAGAGAGAGTTGAGAGATTAGTTATTTTAGAGAGAGAGAGAGTGTCAAGAGATTGTGAGGGAGGGAGTAAAAATTTGATCGCATATATATAGATTTTGTAGTCGTCGTAAATTCGTTGGTAATTTACAACGATTTTACGACGGATTCGTCGTAAAATCGTCGTAAAACTGTAACCAAAAATTCAACCTATCGCAATTTCCCCCCACGCGGTAAATTAAATATTTGGGTATTACAACGATTTTACGACGGATTCGTCGTAAAATCGTTGTAATAGATTAAATATATACCCTAAACCCTAAATCACAATACACATATCCTGGACGTAAGAACGAAGTATATTTGTGCATCTAATACTTCTAATATTTAACAATAGATTCAATAACGACGATTGAATCTATATCGTCGTCGATTTCCTTATTTTACATAATAATGTATAGCATTCATTCTTATAAGTATATTCGTAACATGCATGACATAAATAATGTAAATGATTTTGTAAAAACATAAAATTGTTTATACTATGATTAGAACTTACGTAAAACAAGATATAAGATAGAAAAAAACTAAACAAGTAAATCAAACCCTAAACCCTATATTTTAAGATTTACAACGATTTTATGACGAATCCATCGTAAAATCGTTGTAATAGATTAAATCTATACCCTAAACCCTAAACCCTAAATCACAATACACATATCCTGGACGTAAGAACGAAGTATATTTGTGCATCTAATACTTCTAATATTTAACAATATATTCAATAACGACGATTGAATCTATATCGTCGTCGATTTCCTTATTTTACATAATAATGTATAGCATTCGTTCTTATAAGTATATTCGTAACATGCATGACTTAAATAATGTAAATGATTTTGTAAAAACATAAAATTGTTTATACTATGATTAGAACTTACGTAAAACAAGATATAAGATAGAAAAAACTAAACAAGTAAATCAAACCCTAAACCCTATATTTTAAGAATTACAACGATTTTACGACGAATCCGTCGTAAAATCGTTGTAATAGATTAAATCTATACCCTAAACCCTAAATCACAATACACATATCCTGGACGTAAGAACGAAGTATATTTGTGCATCTAATACTTCTAATATTTAACAATAGATTCAATAACGACGATTGAATCTATATCGTCTTTGATTTCCTTATTTTACATAATAATGTATAGCATTCGTTCTTATAAGTAATCGATTTAAAACCGTTGTAAACTTTCGTTGCAAATCCGTTGGTAATTTCTAAATCGTCGTAAACCAGTCGTAAAATAACGACGATTTCACGTCGACTCTGAGAGTTTGGTAAAACATGTTTTTTTAATAGGTCACCTAATTATTTACATCGCATTTTATAGACGTAATTTCGTCGCATATTCGATGTAAAATCGTTGTAATGCTAATCGATGTAAAACCGTTGTAAATTTTCGTTGCAAATCCGTTGGTAATTTCTTAAAAATTT
Source organism: Eutrema japonicum (assembly GCA_030161315.1). Taxonomy (NCBI): domain Eukaryota; kingdom Viridiplantae; phylum Streptophyta; class Magnoliopsida; order Brassicales; family Brassicaceae; genus Eutrema; species Eutrema japonicum. The sequence goes on from BSQW01000007.1 coordinate 26,646,766, forward strand.
CTATAAATACGTTCCACACCTTCAATGTTAACTAAAAAAAAACACAAATTTCCTTGAGTTTTTACACTGATCATTGTGTTCCCACTTCTTGATGATCTGGCCAACAAATAATCCTGTATGATCTTGTTTTCAAGTAAAGACAGTCTTCAACTACCATAGGGTGAATGATTCATAGAATTGGACATCTATGTAAATCTTTCGTAATATAAGGATGTCCAATTCTATGTATCTTTCACTTATGGTGGTTGGTCTTTATGAAAATAGAAAACTTGATCTCTAGAATTCTTTGTTGGCCAGATCATCAGAAGCGGGTATACAATGTTCTACTCCTAAACCCAAGATGACATTACGACGATTTTACGATGGAATAGTCGTAAAATCGTCGTAATACTGAAACCGAAAATTCAACATATCGAAATTTCCCCCACGCGGGTAAATTAAAATATTTTGGGTATTACGACGAAATTACGACGTATTCATCGTAAAATCGTTGTAAGTGTACAACGAATTTACGACAAATACATCGTAATTTCGTTGTTATAAAATAAATATATACCCTAAACCCTAAACCCTAAATCTTTATAGCTATTGGATATACCTCCATTCATTTTCAAAATTTGCATAAACGAAGATTATAAACAATTCTACCACAGAAAATCCGACTTTGACAGTTGCGCACCAGTCACGCCCTCGTAACTAATACCTCTGGAAAGATAGAGCGACGATTGATAAACCCTAATATTTCATATGTCCTCGATTTTGCGATTTTGGGTGCGATGGAGCTACGGCCCCGCAATAACGTGATTCCTTCTTCGACCAAAGGTAACCTTCTTGTGATTTCTTTCTATTGATCCTTCCTTGATCGTCTCTGGTACCCGAGAAATCGCCGAAATAGTGAAGTGGTGTCTGTGTTTCGGTGCGGTCCGGACGAATTGTTTTGGCATCAAGCAATTCTTGGGGAAAATCATGAATTTAATCGCCGAATACGTCGTAATTTCGTTTAATATATAATTTTACAACAAAAACTTAAACATCTAACAAACCGAAAATTACATATATATATATATATATATATATATATATAAGCTTTCAATCAGAATCATCATCTTCGTTGGGTTCATCATCTTGATTGGGTTCATCATCTTCAGGTCCATCATCATCGTTAGTTTCTTCAAACTCGTCGGAATCGCCTTCTTCTTCTGTGTCGTTAGGTAGATATTCAAGTTGCCTGTTTCGTGGATCAATTAAAAGAACGTTCTCCGTAATCTCTGGTTCTGTAATATCAAGGCAAGAATCTTGTTGCATTGGAAGATCATCAACACCAACAATTTTACCCCTTAGAGCTATTTTAATAACCGATAACCATGAGATCCCATATGTTCGAACTCGCGGATATGGAACGAACGTTACTTATTCTGCTTGTGATGCTAGGATGAATGGCTCAAACTTGTTGTAACGTCGTGCTTTGTTGACGTCAACCACACCAAATTTGTTAATTCGCACCCCTCGACCGACTGTTGGATCGAACCAATCACATTTGAAGAGAACGCATTTCAACCTAACCAGTCCGGGGTACTCCACTTCAATTATTTCCTGCAAAACCCCATAAAAATATATTTCACCCCTAACACATACTCCGTAGTTGGTAGTTGCTCGACGAACGCCATACTTGTATGTATGAAACACATAACCACGGGTAAAATACATGGGTGTGGTCGTTATCTTCCCGATGGGGCCTAGGAGTAACTCATGAAACCAAAATGGATATGCAGGATCGCCATGATCAACCTATGATAAGTGTAAAAGTTAGATTGAAAGCCGATATAATTATATGAAATATTTATAACTATATTAACTTACTTGCGTCTTCAACCACTCAACAAAGTGACGATCTTTACGGCCGTTTATTTCATCATCTGAAACCCCTTCAATGCATTCTCGTACCTGGGTATCAAATAAGCTGCAAAATACATATATAGACATAAAAATTAACACATTTAATTATAATTATATTAATTATTAATTATTAATGACTGATTAATTAAATAGTTTTGTTATTATACCTTTCGAAATGACTCACTTCATCACAGTTTAGGAGGATGTACGTATGTGCGATGTGCCTGTCATGCTTGTTATCCCACCAAACTTTCTTCAATTTTCCACTAAGACGACCAATTGGTGAGAATATATCTGGGACACCCTCTACTGCATAAATTCGTCCCACACCGCCATCATCGTATCGTCGGGGAGCCCGTTTGCGTGTATGGACTTTTGGAGCGAAATAATATGAAGTGAAGTGTGAAGTTTCTTCTGTCAAACTTCCCGCAACAATTGATCCTTCAACCCTTGCTAGATTTTTTGCCTTTCCCTTTAAATGTTTCATGAAGCGCTCAAATGGGTACATCCACCTAAACTGAACAGGGCCTCCTAGTTCTGCTTCGTGGGGGAGATGAATGGGAAGATGTTCCATAACATCAAAAAACGCAGGGGGGAATATCTTCTCCAAATTGCACAACAAGATTGGAATATTAGCAGCCAGTTGTGCAATTACATCTTCTGACAAAGTCCGTGTACTAAGATCCCGGAAAAACGCTCCGATGCCTGCAAAGACAAAATTATATACATTGTAACATATATATATATATATATATATAATTAATCTCAATAATTTTATATGTGATGAAGTATCTTACCTCCAATTGCTTCATGAACATTTTCTGGAAGGAGTTCGGCAAATTCGAAAGGAAGTAAACGTTGCATAAACACGTGGCAGTCATGACTCTTCATCCCTGAAAACTTTTCTCTTTTCTCAACAGATTTAGCAAGATTGGATACATACCCATCAGGAAACTTCACGTCAGATGAAACCCAATTGAACAACGATGCCTTTTGTTCTGCACCCAACCGAAATATAGGAACTGGTGATTTTCCATTGCTCATTATATGCAACTCATTTCTGTTGCAAATATCTGGCAAGTCCAACCTTGACTTTCCGCTGTCTTTGGTTCTTCCTTTCACGTTTAACACTGTATGCATGATGTTATCAAAAACGTTTTTCTCAATGTGCATGACATCAAGATTGTGTCTCAGTAGATGATTTTTCCAGTACGGAAGATCCCAAAAAATGCTTTTCTTGTGCCAATTGTGATTAACCCCGTATCCATCAGGCATATTAGCTGGAGTGTGCCAATTTCCCCCACGATTCACAGTTTCTAGTCCCCCAAAATGATCTATTTGCGCTTCTAGATCTTCCCAAGAGAGATACACTGGTGGGGGGACACGCACGATTTTGTTCTTCCTAAACAACCGCCTATTTCTCCTATATGGATGATTGATTGGTAAAAACAGGCGGTGACAATCAAACCACCATGTTTTTCGACCATGTTTCAGTTGAAACGCATCTGTCCGATCGAGGCAATAAGGACAAGATAACCTCCCATGCGTCGTCCAACCTGATAGCATTCCGTATGCAGGAAAGTCGCTTATTATCCACATAAGCACCGCACGCATCGTAAAATTTTTTTTCCTCGAACAATCATATGTCTGCACTCCTGTATACCACAACTGTTTCAACTCATGAATGAGAGGCTGCAAAAACACATCAAGGGACCGCTTCGGATGATTGGGACCAGGGACTAAAATATTCAGGAAAAGAAATACCCTTTGCATGCACATATCTGGGGGAAGGTTATAAGGAGTTACGATAACTGGCCACAAAGAATATTGCCTACCAGACATACCGAATGGACTAAATCCATCAGTGCAAAGACCAAGATACACATTTCGCTTAGATTTAGCAAAATCAGGGTGTACCGTGTTAAAGTGTTTCCAAGCTTTTGCATCTGACGGGTGAGTCACTTCTCCTTCTCTCTGTGAATGTTCTGCATGCCACCTCATCGATGCAGCTGTCCTTTCAGATTGATACAATCGTTTCAACCTATCAGTTATAGGAAGATACCACATCCGTTGGTATGGTATCTTTTTACGCCCAGTTGTTTGGGGCCTAAATCTCGGTTTTTGGCAAAATCGACATTCCTGCAGCTTATCATCATCTTTCCAAAAAAGTATACAATTGTCAACACATACATCTATCATCTCAGAAGGCAACCCAAGACTAAACACCAACTTCTGTATCTCATAGTATGTTTCGGCAGCCAAATTATCCTCTGGCAAATACTCTTTAATAAGATCAGCCCAATCATCCATGCAAACCTCAGCTAAGTTATGATCAGTTTTAATTGTCATCATCCTAGCAGCTAACGAAAATTTAGACTGGCCTTCTCTACATCCATCGTAGAGTGGCTGGTTTGCAGCGTCTAGCATATCATAAAATTGCTTCGCATCTACGTTGGGTTCCTCAACAGTACTATTATCAGCATTTGTTTCATTAAATGCATCATTAACCATGGCATGCATCCTATCATGATCTGCACCCTGATCAAATTGATGTTGACCATGATCATAACTACCTTGATAATTTGATTCTACTTGACCTTGATAATTACTACTATTATCCGTTGCTTGAGTTCTTTCAAAACCCTCTCCATGTTGATACCAAACATAATATTGCGGCATAAACCCTCTATTTAGTAAATGCTTCCACACCGTCTCAATAAACATATATCTCGTATTCTTGCACTTACGACAAGGACATAACATCTTACCACTTTCCAGGGTTGTTTGCATATTTCCGGCCTGATACATGAATATTTCAAGCCCTTCTTTGAATTCTTCCGTCAAATCTCCCTCTGAATCCTTTTGCGTATACATCCATTTTCGTAGTTCGTATATAGACATTTATATATATATATATATATATATATATATATATATTATTATTTTTTCTGTTTGTTTTTTTTTTTTTTGATTCTTTCGTTTGAAGTTAGGCTGTATTTATAGAAGTTTTTTCAGAATTACCAACGATTTTCCAACGGATTTACGACGAATTTTACGATGTAAATTCGATGTAAATTTAGTAGGTGGACCTATTAAAAACGTGGTCTACCTAACTGGGAACATGTGACGTCAAATCGTCGTAATATCAACGTAATATACAGAAGAAATATTCGTCGTAATATCGATGTAATTTTACGACGCCATTACGACGATTTATGTTGTCGTCGTAATGTCATCGTAAACTAGTCGTAAATTTACATCGAAATTACGACGACACATATTTACGACGATTTTACATCGAACACATATTTCGTCGTAAATTCGTCGTAATGTCGATGTAAAGTTACATCGATTTAAATCGGTCGTAAATTTTCGTTGGAAATAGACAGTTTTCTTGTAGTGTAAGAGAAAACTAAAATTGATCAATAATGCAAGTAAATTGAGAATGGAGAGTGGGTGAATACCGAGATTAGAATCGACGAGTAACTTGCAAAACTTTCAATCACTGGAATCGACAAGGGCTGAAGAAACCCTATGAGGAAATGTAATTGCAAAGAAGATGAGCAAGTAGATCGGCAACACAAACCACAAACACATAATTTAATCAAATTGAAGACTAAAGAAACACTTACCCGATGGAAATCGATGAGCAATGAGGATGAAAAGAGGAGGGAGATGACAGAGAGAGGTGGTCGGAATGATGAAGAGTAAAGACAGCAGAGGAGACAGAGGGCGAAATCGGACGGATTTCACTCGCCGGAGACTGATGAAATCGGAAGACGAACTGTGGAGGACGAAATCCTCCGGATTTGACTGGTGTCGTAGGACGAACCGTGGAGGACGAAATCCTCCGGATTTCACTCCCCGGAAACTGACGGACATGCCGGAGAGTGACAGAGATGGCGAAAAGGGCTGGGTTTTTCTCGACAGCGATATCGAGAGGTAGGGAGTAGAAAAGAATAGGTTATTTTGAGAAAAATTAATAATTTTCATATGTTCTAATTTTTTTTTATTTTCTAAAACAATTATAATTAATAATGTAAGGGTAGTGTGGGAAACCTATTAATCTAAATCCTAATGGGACAATTCTTAGTTCAATAAATCTTATAGGGATAATTCTTAGGTAAAAGTGTCATATATTTCCAATTATCTCTTGATTATTTGTGAAGTTATGAGGATGACATTCTCATAATAAACCCATGTATTGAAGATCTTGATTCACTCTTTTTTTGATATTGCATCATAAAGAGATACCATCTTGAACCTTTTTTCGATAACTTCAATGTGCTTAATTTGCTCATGAAACATTAAGTTAGAAGAAATGTGAATAACATATTTATTATCACAATGAAGAGTCATTGGTTAAGAAACTTTAACAACAAGATCAACAAGAAAACCTTTTAGACCACCTTTTGTTTCTTGCTCTTCCAAGTGACAAGATTTTCTTGAACAAATATGCAATAACATAATGTGGACTTTCTATCCATTTTGTCAGATGTACAATAAGCATCGTAGTAGCCAGTGTTGCTATTGCAACTCATAACCCTTCAAATACTTGAATTTTTGTTTTCAATCTTTCTCTATTGATGCTTGGTAGGAGCTTGTATGCGTTGACTTGTTTTATTTACAGAAAACTGATATCAGATCTAGTGATTGTAAAATAGATAAGTTTACGATGCGGACATCAATATGCACAACGATCCGGTCCAAGTCACTGTGGTCCGAGATGCACCCATGACACGCTTTAGGACCGAACAACTACAGAAAAGGTTCAATCTAGCATTAGAAGTTATCATCGGTTTAATGGAACCAGAATAACACGCCTGTCGGAGGCAATCATCGAAACTGACCGTACCAGCTCAATCGGGTCGAACCGAAGGCCATAAGAGCATCCAGACCACTTTGATCGTACCATTGACGTGGGCTTCAAGATTCATCGACCAAATGGCCATTTTAAGACTAAAAATCGAGACAAATCTCAAATGGGACGAGTAGAACTGGAACTGGCACCTAACATGTCACACAGATACTTAACCATGGTCGAGAATGACCTAGCTGAAGAATTCAGCCAGTTGAGCATGTACCAAGTTATTAGTACTCTTTCGGCAGGTCAATGAGCTCAAGAAATGAGAAGAGCTCAATGGAATTTCAAGATGGTCTGAAGGCAAGCTATCGGCCCGAGAGAGACCAAATGGAGCAAGAACGTGAGACGAAGACCAAGAACATGGAAGAGCTTCAATATGACGATCATTCTGACTTAGAGGACATGGAAGAAGACTTCCTCAGCAAGGATCATGTCCAGAACGGCCCAAGAACAGAATCGTCTCAACATGCATCATTTTGGCCTCATGCGTGCCAATGTAAGGTTTATTCAATTTATACTATCTTTGCAGGTGTAACAAGCCTCACCAACGGCTAAGGAAGAGCTCGAAACGACAAAGATCAAAGATTTTAGTGTTTTAAGTCATGCGTCCATAGTTTCCTTATTTGGTTTAAGTTGTTTTTCCTTTTTCTTTTAAAACGATGTGATTTGTGTTTTGTCTTTTGTTTGCGTTTTGTTTTGATGTGTTTTGCGTTTTACTTTTCGACCTATGAAGTCTAGTTAACAAACCAATTATAAGGTTTTCTTGTAGCTTTGTAACAAACAACTTTTTGCCCATTATCAATAAAGAGCCGCACTTTTCCTTTTATCTCTTTTTAAAAAAACGAGTCACGGCCTCATGACCCATCAAAAGGGAAAAGAACTCGGGATATATCGAATTCTCATACTACGATAAAAAAAAGAACGAGGTCATTTACCAAAAATGAGTCATACCCTCATGCTACGGCAAAAGAGAAAAAAAATCACTGTCGCTCGAATCCTCATACTATGGTAAAAGAAAATAGATCAAAAATGAGTTGAACCCTCATGCCACAACAAAAGGGAAAATCAGGTTTAGCAAACTAATCACGATATATCGACTCCTCATGCTACGGCAAAGGAAAACATAATATCTTCTATTCGTACCCTCATACTACGGTGAAAGGGAAATACAAAACCATAAAGCAGTCAATGTTTTTCATTCATAAAAAAAAAAGAGTCTGGCATACATAAAAAAAGAGCGGGAAAATCAACCCCTGAACACAGAAACATTGAGCAAAGGAAGAGCATTGATCTGATTTTGGAAATTGCCACAACTCGCGGTGTGTTTATTAAGTTCGTCGTCAAAATCAAAGTTGTCACCCCGCTTTAGTGCCTCAACCAAATCCAGATTTTCCTTGGCTTTAGCATACATGACATAGAGTTCAACCCGATTCATCACGACAACATCTTTCTCGGCCAGATCATTCAAGCACTGCTCCATGTTCTGTTACCTCAATTCGGGTAGCAGAAACGTCTGAATCTCGGGATGCCCTGAGAATCTCATATTTCTCCCTCAGTTCGGAGAGGGAATTGAGCGCCTCGTCAGCTTGTGACTTCACTTCTTTCAACTCTGTTAGTAGCCTGGCAATCTCAACCTCAAGGCCCTGGTTGCACTGTGTGAGAGCCGCGATCCTAGAAGAAGATTCATGGACCTCGGCAACAAGTATACCATTATCAATGGCGAGGAGGCTAAGAGATCTTACCTGAGTAGAAAGTTCAGAGACGCGACCCTCATAATCTGCATTAGAAGGAAACCCGTGAAGTCTCCTTTTGTACCACTCGATGGAACTGTTGTGGGCGGCGATCCACTAACGAAAGAAAAGAGAAAGAATTTGAGTAAAAGAAAACAAGACCAATCGATAAATCAAAGGAGAGTGAACGAACCCGCCCTAGAGTATTAGCGAACCGGGTGAAGTTTCCATGTCCCTTCTTGGAAAACTGACTCAATGAAGGAATTTTCACCCCGCGTCATGGTAATGGCGAAGCAAGGTTGCATTGGCACGAGGATTCCTCAAGATTGGGATGTTGCCCTTGTAACCAAAGTCCCAATTGTGCTTCAACTGCTTCAGACGACGGGACAAGTCACTTCGAGAAGAATTTCCTTTGTTATCACGGTTGGGAGAGCGGAGATTTTCATAGAAACAAACGAGTTTCACCTCGAAGCGGATCTGCTTAGACAAGCGGACCTCAACATCACTTTGAGCCCAAGAATCCGAGACTGCAACAATTTCTAAGTCAAACGGCAGGACATCACCAATTCCCGAAGAAGGCTCCATTGGGGATATCTCATTTTCCCCGGTTGAGATCAGAGACGGAGCAGGAGCTACAATGTGTTCACTTGTGGCCTCAATGGCCTCAGTACCGATGTCGCCGTCGGAGGTATCAACCATCTTGTGATCATGACTAGCAGTTAATGTAGGAAAAAGTTCACGATAGTTAACAAAAATATCAATAACTATGACATAAGGAAAAAGCTCAGCAAGAAGAAAGATATCAAAGAAAAGCAATAAAAATCGAAAGAGAGATTTTTACCAAAGATGGAGAAGTCTGGAGTTGTGAAAAATTCAGAGAGAAAGAAGGAGAATTTAAAGGTGAAAGCGATGATCACATCTAGAAGGAAGATAGAGAGATCAGCGGAGAAAATCTAGAAGGCAGATTAGAAATCTGAAATCAAGCGATTTACGAAGAAGGAAAAGGAAATAAAAGCTTATATGCTGAAATTTCAATCCTATGAAAGACGATTCCTCGAAATTCCTTCAAGTAATCCAAGCACTATTCAAAGGAATTTAGGGGGCTAACTGTGGGGTTAAAACCCCAGTCCATTAAAAATGGGCCCAATAAAATAATGGTAAAGCGGTCCGATGGAGTCAAATAAACCAGACAGGGTCAAAGGAGCAAACGAGGTGACGAGCCGAGCAGAAAGACCCACCGGAGTGAAAGTCTATGGTCAAAGAGGATTAAATGCATAACTGTTAGTCAACCCCGACGAGACCAAAAACGCGTTCAAACCAGTGAATTAAGGCGCCTGAACGTAACGGTCAGAGCCTCGGAATCAAAGACCATTCATGGCGAATCAGATCGGAGTAAACAGTAACGTTAAATACAATCTCGGAGTATAAAATAAGGACAATGGCAAGGAGCAAAGGAATTGAATCCAAGTCGGGAAAACCACTTCTGACTGCAATCAGCTCTAGACTCAAACACTCATCAATTTTTTATTCTTGTTCTTGTAAAATCACTTTTGAAAATCGAAATACTTAAGCCAGTTTATTCCGCAAAAACGTTGTCCAAATCACTTATGAATCATGTTTGATCTATTTATTGCTCGATAGTCATTCGGTTCTTTTTTCTTAAAGATAAGCCAAAATCATCCGTTTATTCCTATTTACAAAGTTTGACAATTGTATTTCTAGTTACAACAATCACATTTATCAAAACAAATATAATATTAAATCAATAAATACAAAACACAAATTACTAAAATTTTGAAATTCTTAACATTATTGATTTATAGTGTTACGGTAGTATAATTCTCTCTCCTAACGTTGTGTTGTATTGGGCCAGTGGTACAAAGATATGAGTATGTGTCCGCCCGCCCTGAGTTCGATACATGTTGAAAGGCATTATTTACGTTGTTTGGATTCCTGGAAAAAAGGTGAAAAACACATTTTTCCTCTCATTCTTCCATAAAATCTGAATTTTTTTTTGAAATAGATGAGAGAGAGAGAAATTATACAAGAATGTGTGGAATCTTCGCGTATTGGCCTAGAGGTCACATAATCGAGTGATGTTTGGGACGGAACTATATAAAATGTTTTGGTCCCGGGCCTAAGAGAATGTACGGACATTCGCCCATAACCTCCTAATAATTAAAAAAAAAAAATATATATCTCTCTCTCTTAATGATGCAAATAAAACAAACAATTGAATCAAAGAACTAACAAAGAGATATTTGGTATCAGAAAACCAAACTAAACCAATAGGGACTTCCGAACAAACAAAAAAAAACCAATAGGGACTTTGATTGGTGTATTCTTCTCATAATAACGCTTCCCTTCTTAAAGCGACAGAAATGGCATCTAACTCTGGTGTTATTACATCGCCAAGATGTTTTGAAATCGAAGGTTGAATCTTGCGTGAATTGTGGTTCAACTTCGAATGCTTGTTTCTATTTTCTCCCAATTGCTGGGAACCCGCCGTGGTGAAGACATGAGGATAGGTTGATAGTTTCATATGGTTTTATCTCAAATGCTATGTCTCTGGCGAATCATTGTAAGAAAATCTCACTGTTTGGCAAGTGCCTTTGTTACCAAATCACAGGATTTTACCCCCAAGACGTTTGGATGTATTGATTCGGATTTGATCTATAATGCACACAAGGTGTTCGACGAAATTCCGGAGTTGAATGTTGTTTCTGCTACAGCAGTGATTGGCCGCTTTGTGAAGCAAAACCGACATGTAGAAGCAAGCCATGCTTTCAAAAGGTTGTTGTATTTGGGCATCAGACCAAACGAGTTCACGTTTGGCACGGTCATTGGGTCGTCTACATCTTTAAGAGATGTCAAATTGGGCAAGCAGCTACATGGTTATGCGTTAAAGATGGGACTCGCGTCGAATGTGTTTGTGGGTAGTGCGGTTTTGAACTGTTATGTGAAGCTGAGCACGCTTATAGATGCTCGTAGAAGTTTCGATGACACCAGAGACCCAAACGTTGTTTCTATGACTAATTTGATAAGTGGGTACCTTAAGAAACATGAGTTTGAGGAAGCCCTTTCGTTGTTCAGAACAATGCCAGAGAGAAGTGTTGTTACTTGGAACGCAGTGATCGGAGGGTTTAGCCAGACGGGACGGAATGAAGAAGCTGTGAATACTTTTGTGGATATGTTAAGGGAAGGTGTGGTTACACCTAACGAATCAACATTCCCTTGTACTATAACAGCCATATCCAATATAGCTTCTCATGGTGCTGGTAAAAGTATCCACGCCTGCGCGATCAAGTTCTTGGGTCAGCAATTCAATGTCTTTGTTGGGAATTCTCTGATTAGTTTTTACTCGAAATGTGGAAACATGGAAGATAGTCTTCTGGCTTTCAAAAAGCTCCAAGAACAACAACGGAACATCGTATCTTGGAACTCTATGATATGGGGTTACGCACACAACGGAAGAGGAGAAGAAGCTATAGCTATGTTTGAGAAAATGATCAAAAACGCAAACTTGAAACCAAACAATGTGACACTTCTTGGACTATTATTTGCGTGTAACCACGCGGGTCTAATCCATGAGGGGTACTTGTATTTTAACAAAGCAGTGAATGATTATAATAATCCAAACCTGCTACAACCTGAGCACTATGCTTGTATGGTGGATATGCTCTCTAGGTCATGTCATTTCAAAGAAGCAGAGGAGCTTATCAAAAGTATGCCTCTTGACCCGGGAATCGGGTTCTGGAAGGCATTGCTTGGGGGATGCCAGATTCACTCAAACAAGCATCTGGCTAAATTAGCGGCGTCTAAGATCCTGGAAATGAATCCCAAAGATGTTTCATCATACGTTATGCTTTCAAATGCTTACTCTGCTGCGGAAAAGTGGCAGAATGTGTCGGAGATACGGAGGAAGATGAAGGAAATGGGTTTAAAGCGTATTTCGGGATGTAGTTGGATTGAAGTTAGAGGCCAAGTTCGTATCTTTGTCAATGCTGACAAGAACAACGAGCTGAAGGATGAAGTCTATTGGATGTTGGCACTTATTACACAACATCTTGAGGAAGACTTGTGAAGACTTCTGAATGCAACTGTAATGTGTAATATAAAATAGAATAACAATCTCCTCGGTGGCTCATATGCCAAACGCCAACCTCGCAGTGTTTTGTATCATTGCAGCAATCAAACAGTATCAAAACGACACCACCACTATTTTGGTGATATAAGATATATGAAGAAATTCTCCTATAAGCATGTGAACATACAGAATATTTCAAAGAACAATAAAACAAGAAGTCCATAGTAATATTTCTAGTACAACATTTTTACTACTCACATCATCCTACACCAATTTTGCAAGTTATATATAAAGTTCCGATAAAAAGCAAGTTGGATATTATATTTTGAAGATACAAATTCTACAGCTCTGTTCTTATGCACATTCTGTAGAAATTTATCAACATCACCAACTTAATGTTAATGCTGTACAAAAGAAATCATGTTCGTAGAGAAAGAGATGACGGAAAACAAATTTGAGGATAGAAAAACGTAAGAATAAGCTAGCGTATAAAGAGATTAGGAACTATGGAGAATATTGGAGTACAAAAGACTTCCTCAAAACGTTTTTTGATATTAAGGACATGGGAAAACAAAAATATTTTCTTCGAATTGAAGTATATGAGTTTGATGATGGCTTATTTCTTAATTTCTGAGACATGAATGCTTCCCTCAAAGCCAGCAAAGACGCTCATTAAAGGCTATTAAGACTTGCAAGAAGGGGAACTACTTGCTGATGTTGGGCCATATAGTAGGATTGTAGGTAAACTGATATAAGACTCGGTGGTGAGGCTTATATGTGGTAGAACATATGGAACCACAAGCTAGCGGTCGCTCTCTTTTTGTGGTCGAAAAATGGTCGATGGCGATGATCTAACACATTGGCGGCCACTCTCTCGTGTGTGATCGGTTTGTTGAGGTTGTTGGCGGATTGAAGTGCACCACAAAGTTGCGATTGATCTCTGATACATTACAGTTGCTCGGTCTTATGTGAATCCACATACAAAACAAGAATAAGGACGAGAGAATCACTCTCAAGTAGACTTAGAAAAATTGCGGCTCTTTATTGATAATGGGAAAAAAATTGTTTGTTACAAAGCTGCAAGAAAACCATATAAATGGTTTGTCAACTAGACCTAATAGGTTGAAAAGTAAAACGCAAAACACAGCAAAATAAAACGCAAACAACAGACAAAACACAAAGCACATCATTTTAAAAGAAAAAGGAAAAACAACTTAAACTAAATAAGGAAACTATGGCTGCACGACTTAAAACACGAAACTCTTTGATCTTTTTCGCTTCGAGCTCTTCCTTAGCTGTTGTTGAGGCTTGTTTCACCTGCAAAGAAAGTATAAACTGAATCAACCTTACCTTGGCGCACATGAGGCCAAAATGATGCATGTTCAGACGCTTTTGTTCTTAGGTCGTTATGGACATGATCCTTGCTGAGGAAGTCTTCTTGCATGTCCTCTAAGTCAGAATTATCTTCATCTTGAAGCTCTTCCATGTTCTTGGTCTTCGTCTCACGTTCTTGCTCCATTTGGTCTCTCTCAGGCGGATAGCTTGCCTTCAGACCATCTTGAAGTTCCATCGAGATCTTCTCGTTTCTTGAGCTCCTTGACTTGCCAAAAGAGTACTCATAACTTGGGGAGGATCAGTTGATGCTTGGTCCATGCTCAATTGGCTGAATTCTTCAGCTAGGTCATTCTCGGTCACGGTTAAGTCTTCGGATATAATGTTAGGTGCCATTTGTAGTTATACTCGTCCCATTTGAGATTTGTCTCGATCGTTAGTCTTAAAATGGCCATTTGGTCGATGAATCTTGAACCCCATGTTAATGGTATGATCGAAGTGGTATGGATGCTCTTCTAGCCTTTGGTTCGACCCGATTGAGACGGTACGGTCAGTTTCAATGATTGGCTCCAACCAAGCGTGTTCTTCTGGTTCTATTAAATTTATGTTAACTTCTACTGATAGATTGAACCTTTTCCGTAGTTGTTTGGTCCTAGAGGGTGTCATGGGTGCATCTCGAACCACAAAGACTTGGACCGGATCGTTGTTCGGATTGATGTCCGCATCGTAAACTTATATATTTTACAATCACTAGATCTGATATCAGTTTTTCTGTAAATAAAACAAGTCAGCGCATACAAGCTCCTACCAAGTATCATTAGAGAAATATTGAAAACAAAATTTCAAGTACTTAAAGGGTTATGAGTTGGAATAGCAACACTGGCTACTACGATGCTGATTGGACATATGACTGATGCTGCTAGGGTTTAGCGTAGCTTCAGGTAATAATATTTATAATCCTAGGTAACTGCAAGTGCACAACAGTGAGATGTAGTACTTAAGGTATCGATCCACATGGAATCCTCGCTTACCTGCAAAACCCTAGAATTAGAATTAGTGAGGAAGTCTAAGAAGAAAAAGGGGTTTTAGGGATAGGTTGTCATGATTTCTAGATGAATGCAAGAAAGAAAATGAAACGCGATTGAAAATAATAAAAACTAATGTTGAGTTGACAATGATACCTCCGGGATATGTTCGATTCAAAGCACGGTAACAAATCTCTTTAAATATCGATTCTAGCAACACCACAAACTCGAATCACGGAATTATGGCTAGCCTACTGTCGTAGAACTAACAACCTATTATCTATATACTCGACCAGTCGTTTTCGTCGCTGGCCGCGCATGAGATAACGCAATATTGAATAGGTTCGTCAACGCTCACAACGCCCTATAAGTATACTTTCGTATCGTATAGCACGACTGCTCTTCTCAAGCTAGGTCGGGTTAATAAATTCAGCAATTTCGTGGTTTTATCAATCCTAAGATCAGTTTCTAGTTCGTGACACTAGATCCATACAATGAGAACAAACCTAGAAGAAAGAGTTCTAGAATTTGGCTAAGTTTATCTCGCGAATATCCTTATCGAACATAGTCGATTCCCTTCGATGGAGCCCTTAAACTCAACGACTAATTACTCGAACATAAAGAAATTAAAGATGAGATGAAAGAATGCATAATATATAAAACGAAATAGAAAAGAGGGTTCAATAGAAATCTCTATCTCCCTAAACGAAAAACGAAGAACAAAAGAACATAAAAGCTAAGAAAATCGTGATGGTGGCTCCCAAAAGGGGCACAACTGAGGCACACGAATTAGGGTTCTAAAAACACATATTTATAGGGTTTCTGCTCTTGTTTGGTCGTCATTAGGGTTTCCCCTAAGAATAGAGTTGAATGGGCTTCAAACGGATTTGCAAACGGGATTTTCGGGACGAAACAGAGAGTTCACGACCGCTTCTGGCCGCGGTGAACTGTTCCTTGGCCGCGGGCGGAGCTGCTCCAGGGGTGGCAGAATGCCTTTTGGCCACGGGTGCGTGCTCTCCAGGAGTGGCCATACGCTCAAACCAATATTGGAGACATCAAAGACAAACCAGTTACCTTACCTTTTTGATTTTCATGTATCTTTTGATTGAACCGTTTGATCGTCCTCGCTCAAATCAGTTGGAATGGAAAGGTAACTGGTTCGTCTTTGATGTCTCCAAAATTGGGCTGGATCAGACAGTGAGAAGATCTTCTTTGAGGGTTGAACTTTTGACGGTTTAACTCTAAGCCGAAAATCTGGGTTTTTTTCAATTTGCATCGCTTTTGACTAAGTAACATGAAAAGAGTGTTGACACTACAAATATACAAAAACCGTAATAAAACATATAAAAGCGAGTGAAACACTTATTAAAGCGCTCTAAAATATATTATAAAATGGGTAAAAATACGGTGTTATCAGTGATGGATAGAAAGTCAACATTATGTTATTGCACTTTTGTTCAAGAAAATCTTGTTACTTGGAAGAGCAAGAAAAAAATGCTGATCTTAAAATCAATTGTTGAAACACAATAGGCTAAAAGGTTTTCTTGGTGTTAAAGTTTCTCAACCAATGACTCTTCATTGTGATAATAAAGATGTTATCCACATTGCTTCTAACTTAATGTTTCATGAGCAAATTAAGCACATTGAAGTTATCGAAAAAAGGTTCAAGATGGTATTTCTTAATGAGAGAATTCCTCAAAGTAACCTCATTCATAAGGAATATTATTAGACTAACTCCTTGTTTACTAGACTAACCTTAAAAAGTTAGTAAATGTCTATTTTATCCAAATGTTGTATTATATTACGAGTATGCCATTAATTATTTATTTTTGAACAAAAAGAAATAAATGATATAAAAGAAAAAAGGTAAAAAAAAAACAAATTAAAACATAAAAACTGGTTTACAAAAAAAAAATTGTATTTTTCCCTGTTTGGACATAAATGTTACCCTGTTTTAATAGTATAGATGTTCACACGACTATTTTTTTTTAACATCTATTTTTATTTATATTAGAAATTCACGATTACATAGAAAGAACAAAGTTAAGAAATTACAAACATTTAGAAAGCAATAAAACAAAAGAAATAAAAATGATGATGCTTTTCGAAAAAAAGTCTTATACGTTCTCATTCCCGCATACAATCTGATGCGAGTTTCATTTTTGGTTATCAACATAACCAATTTAAACACAATTTCCTTTGTATTACATTGATCAATTCCCAAATTAGATCTATAGGTATTTTTTTTTGTTAAGAATCCAATGTATTGATTCTTTCAAAAGAAATAAAATTTGGGACTGCCAATTTTCAAAGATTGTACGAATATCACCATACAACAAGGAAGATACATCTTCAACTCCGACCCGGTTTTCCTTCCATGGTACTTTGCGTTTTCCATGATCCAATATTCTCCTACCATTGCACCATATTCCAGTCAGACCCCAATTTTGAGGAAACGTCGCCACAATTGAACGAACTAAATGTCAACCCATCAAAAAAAAAATGATTCACTTGGGCTGCCGCTGCACAAACTTCCACCGGAATAGACACCGCTATATCTTCAACACCCAAGTTAATCTCTTGGATTGTTTTAGATTCATAGATCGGTAGTGGAGGATTGTTAAACGACATGGAGTCATCGTAGTGGGGTATAGTATACACTACGGAGATAGTAGGCGTCACAGTGAAACCATATCGCAGTGAAGGCGTCACAGTGAAACTATCTCGCAACAGCCGCACCAAGACACCAAATATACATGAATCCATTCTCAGGATAATAAACCATTGAATCGCCAAAACAATCGCTATCAGAGCGATCAGTGATATCCAATCGAAGAAAAAGTGAAGAAATTGGGAAAAAATCTGATGATAACTAGTATTATCCATCAAATTTCTGCAGAAAATCCTGCAATCAGCGAGGATTGCAGTTACAAATGAAGACGAAAAAAATCGTACATTGAATCGCACGAGAGAAAGAGAAAGAGAGAACACGTCTATTTTTTTTATATGCTTCACACGGCTATTTACACGTATGCTATGAGAAACTAACTCCTTTTCAAGATTTTTCACAATTTAACCCTTGTAAACTCGACAGTGGCTGCGCATGAGACATTGCGGTCTCACAACCGAAAACAACTTATCTAATCGTGTCGCTCATATCTAACTAAAATATGGTTAGGGTTCCTAGCTTAGGAAACTGTTAGACCATAGAATCAATTAGTTAGAGATTATTATACATATCTTGATAGAGACCTCTAATCTTTCAACATGATGATGATTTCACCCCATTCTCCGATGAACTCAGGCACAACCTGGACGTCTTTAATCACCTTGTACGAGAAATCGCTCCGATCTTCTCCGGTGAGCCCCGATATTACCGTCACGCGGAGGTTAGTGAACTTGTAACGGAGGTTAAACGCTCGAGACACGGCGACTAGGGTTTGATTTTTGTTTCCTGAGAAAGTGAAGGCTAGTTGGAAAGTAATGATTTTTCGGAATGGGTTTCTCTGTGAGACAACCCGCTCTTACTTAACTGAGATGGCATTGTCAAACATTGACTTAAAACACAAGTAAACCACTCGAAAGTCATAAATGCTCCTTTATTCCCAAGGATCGAATCCAAATGTCTTACAATAACACCAACTTAAAACCAAAGCTCAATAATAACGTTCAAAATCGAAAACAATTAATAAATAAATGTAGAAATGAAAGAATAAATAAACTCCCAAAGCCCCTGCACCACACCGGAACGTCTACTCCCACACTTCCTCGAACTCACTTGAAAAGAAAAAAGGGGTGAGTAATTGGGATTACTCAGTGAGTGTAGGTCATGGAGACCAACGAAGTCTTCCCCAATTCAAATACATCACGACAAACGCAAGTCACAAGCTAAACCATCTAGCACAGCATGTCCGAATACAGCTCAAAGACATAGAATGACCCCTAGACGTATGTGCTAACACTCGCCACCAGCCGCACTTGGAACCACGATGTGTTCGAAACCCCTGGGACATAAGCGTCTCCGCCCTGACATCAATATACCAATACATGTATCATCCGCCACCAGCCGCACTGGGAACCACGGTATGACAGCCTTAGCGACACCCGCCACTAGCCGCACTGGGAACCACGGTGTGTCACTCACTACAAGAAAACAGCGATTTGGCGACTGCAGAAAGAGTCGCAAAATAGTCGCTAAAAGCGATGGTACTACTAACTTGCGACTAAAGAACGGAGTCGGTAATATTTAGTCGCTAAAGAACGTAGTCGTATAAATAGTCTCCATTTGGCGATTACTTTCCGACTACGATCATGAATAGTGTAATAGTCGTAAAATAGTAGCACATTGTAATAGTCGTAACATAGTCGCACATTGTAGTAGTCGTAAAGTAGTCGTAAAATAGTCGCAAAAATTAGGCAACTAGTAAACGACTATAGGAAGGGTAAAGATGTAGTCGGATAATTGTAGTCACCAAATATAGTCGTAAAATATAGTGACCATTTACCGACTATTGTATGACTAATTTAACGACTATTCGGCGACTAATCGGAACATAAGCTTTGATGATGTAAATATACGGCGACTACTATGCGACTGTTTAGTGACTATTTGGCGACTACTATGCGACTGTTTACTGACTATTATTATGTCAATATTAGAATTTGGTATGAACGATTGGTATTTGTTTGTTTCTCAAATGTAAACCTGTGATACAAACTTAAATTACTAAACAACCGAAATTTCATTGAAAATACCATTTGATTACAAATATTAACCAATGTATTCAAACTCCATAACAAGTTCACAACACAAGTTCTCCGCCTTCTTATCGACATAGGTACCATCTAGTTTTGTATGTGTCTTGATGAAAACCTCACCAAGACTAACCGATCGTCCCAATTCCGCTTCCTTCCTTAAACAACGATTATGAATTTTTTTTAAGTTGTTAAGGTGTAAGAAAAAGTAAAAGTTACTTACCATTTCATGTTGAATTTGTTGATATGACTTCGGCCCTGACAAGTGGATGTGAGGACCGAGACCTTGACGGTCAGACAGACGAGCATTAGAATAGGTGAGACTCCTCAGCTTTGCTTCTTCAGTGTCCCAGTACTGAGTCATCGTATTCCAGAGCGTGTCACCGATCCAATTAGGTCGCTCTCGACTAGTCCTCGCACTGCTAACCATGTCCTTCATCCGGCGTTGACAGATTTCATCAAAATACTCTTTAACTGTCCATGTTATCAAGGGATCCCAGGTGTGGGTTTTCTACAATACAAAGACAACAGAATGTTAGTGAAAACATCAGAAGCAAACCTATATATTACAGAAAACATTACACTTCTATAGAACATAAAACTTTACCGCGAACTCGAGGAAGTATCGTTCTTGTCTCTCCCGAGGCACACATGTCCAGCTATAGTAGGGACCATCGAATTTGTTGGTAAACACTTTAGTGATTTTCCTAACCAGTTTCGATCCCATGTCGCGATTAAACCTGCAAAAACACACATGAAATAAAGCAAACGTTTATTTAACTTAAGACTTCAAAACACATGAAACCAGAAGACCTAAGACATAAAACCAAAGACATACACAATACAGACACAAACACATTCAAACATAGACATGAAACACATTTCAGAGAACTAAGACCTAAGACCTAAAACCAGAAGACCTAAGACCTAAGACTCCAGAGAACTAACACTAATAGACACATGAAACCATACATGAAACCAGACACAATTCTAATCAAAGCAACACATTCTAATCAAATCCATCAAACACATTCAAACACAGAGACAATTCGAATCAAAGACAGACACAATACATACACAAACACATTAAAACACAGACATGAAACACATTTCAGAGAACTAAGACCTAAGACCTAAAACCAGAAGACCTAAGACCCAAGACCTAAAACCAGAAGACCTAAGACCTAAGACCTAAAACCAGAAGACCTAAGACCTAAGACTTCAGAGAACTAACACTAATAGACACATGAAACCAGACATAAAACACATTCAAACACATTATAAACTAAGCTAGATTAACACATTTCTAAACACATCAAACTGTGTCTACGCTAAGACTCAGACACAAACACAATTCTAATCAAACACAAACACAATTCTAATCAAATCCAGTAAACAAATTCTAATCAAATCCATAAACACATTATACACACATACACGATTCAATGCAGAATCACATTCAAACACAAAACACATTCTAACACAAAACACACAGAATCACATTATACAATGGCAAGGTCATACCAGCTCGAGTTCGGCGTCAGTGTGGGAGAGAGGACAGTTGTAAACTTATCCCGGTCTGGCACCATAAGCAGTGCATTGAGAGCCCTTAGCGTGTCTTCCTGGAGATCCGGCAACTAGAGATTCATCTTCGAAACTGTGTCTGTGAGAAGATGGATGACTCTGAGCCTGAGAGTTCTGATGTGGTAACGGTGGAGCCTCCAGTGGATCCGATTCAGGCGCACGGCGTTCTTCACTGTTGAAAAGTTGTTGTAGCGGTGGAAAGCTCCGGAAATATGGTGCTGAGGTTGACGGTTGATTGTCGACGGCGACTTGAGGTGGTGTCGCCTGAGTCGGAGGACCTTGGGCAGCCGGCGTGATGTTGTACTGCGGCGGAAGAGATCTCGGTGTTCGCGACATTGTCGGAGAGGGATTGTAACCTCCGCGTCTCTGAGAAAGATTGGGAGCGTGTTTTCTCTTCTGATTCTTACCCTTCTTAGCTTCTGGCATCGTCAGAGAATGGCAAGAAAATAAGTAGAGGAGATTCGAGAGGAGAAATCGAAGGAGAAAAAGATGAAATAGAAGGAGAAGAAGAGATTCGAGAGGAGAAGAAGATGAAATTGAAGGGTTCGCGAAGAAGGACTCAGGGATTTAGGGCTTTCGTAGGTTTTTTTGTTTAATCTGAATAAATCAGGTCAACTTAATAATTTGTATGTGTGTTATAAACCTATTAAAGAATATGGCCTAATGGTAAAGACGCACACATGTTTCTCTACACCCGGGTTCGAGTCCTGTGAAGGACATATTTTGTTTTTTTTTCCCTGAATACATCTGGTCGAGTTATAAATGTGTGTGTGTGATAAATACCAATTAAAGAATATGGCCTAGCGGAAAAGATCGCAAACATGTTGACCCGAACCCGGGTTCGAATCCGGTTGAGGACATTTTTTTTGTTTTATCCTGAATACATCTGGTCGAGTTATAAATGTGTGTGTGTGATAAATACCGATTAAATACTATGGCCTAGTGGTAAAGATCGCAAGACGACAAATTACACTGAAATTCATCTGGTCGAGTTATTTATATTATTATACGATAAATAATATAAAAGACAAATTACACCGAAATTGTGACATTAGTAACATAGTTACTTAGTAGGGTTCTTCGTCATCTGATTCTTCATCAGAAGACGACAAATTACACTGAAATTCATCTTCTGTTTCTGCATCTCCGATATCGTAATCGGGGTTTATTTGGTCTCCTTGTACGAAATTGTCAAGTACGAGATCTTCAATTGTAGTCATCAATACAGCATCATCATTTTCTATTTGCAAAAGAGTCGGTTCCTTTTGTTCATATTCCCCTGAAATGTTTCCCCTCAGATTCACTTTTAGAACATTGAGCCACAACTGCTTCGGTTTATTTGTGTATGGGTACGGAATATAACAAACTTGATCCGCTTGTGAGGCTGTTTGCAATATAAAAATGTATAAATAAGTTATACATCAGTATATATATATATATATACGATATCGACATTAATAAGTACGTACCTAGAATAAATGGTTCGTATTAATTTTATTTTTTCGATGAAAGAACGTCTACAACATCACCATTGCTCCTCCGAGTGCCTCTACCGATAACAGGGTCATACCAATTACACTTAAAAAGTGTGATTCTCAAATTGACCATCCCCTCGTACTCGAGTTTTATGATATCATTTAAGGTCCCGTAGAAATCCGCTTCATCAGATGCATCAGTGTAATTTTGACCTTTAACATAGACCCCATAGTTACATGTCTTTCGTCCAGAGCCGTGATTTTGCGTATGAAACAAATAGCCTCTTGTAAAATACATTGGCCAGGTTTTGACCTTATTCAAAGGTCCATGGACTATCTCTTGAACCCAAGTAGGAATTTGATTCGTGGGGTTCCAGTAAGAAACCTGCATATATATAAAAATAGCATAAATATATTTAAGTATAAATATATGCATAGTTATGAATGCTTTTTAGACATACATATTCTTTCACCCATAAATGATATTCGCCAGCTCTTTTCGTAGAGAGTTCTTTTTCGGAAAGTCCTGGATATTTTGCAGAAATAAATTCCTCGAACATTCTACACAAGACCAACACAAATATGAGAAATTAAACAAGGATTATATATAGTAAAACGTAATCTGAGAGAGATGCCTACTTATATACCTCTCAATTGGCTGAAAATAGTCACAATTTCGTAAAACATATGCATGTGCACATTGATAGTCTCTCTCTGAGAGCCATATTTCATGCATTTCTCCACTTGGACGGCCTACTTGAGTAAATATAGAAGGTACTCCAGGGACATGATATACGGGGACTTCACCTTCATCGAATCTTGTTAATCTGACAAAATTAGTAGAAAAGTAATTCACATTAAAATACATAGGACGTCTATACAAATTAAATGCCAAAGTGGACATGATCTGATTGATTTTAGCATTTACCTTGATTTCGTTTGTATATTCGCAACAAAGTAGTGCTCTGAGAAATAAGCAATCTCGTCATTGATATATGATTCAACAATCGATCATGCCGCATATATTTTGTTCTTTGCTTTCCCTTTCAACTTTTTGAAAAACCTTTCAAAAGAATACATCCACCTATACTGGACAGGGCCTCCTAATTCAACTTCGTATGGGAGATGTATAGGCAGGTGCTCCATCACATCGAAAAATGAAGGTGGAAATATCTTTTCCAAATTGCATAGGATTAAAACTATGTTCTGTTTCAAAATTTGAACGCGACTTTCATGCAAAGCTCTCGAACATAAGTCTCGGAAAAATGCTCCAACCCCTACAATATACGTGAAAATTTCATGAGGTTACTATATATATACAATACTATAATCATATTTACAGAAATAGTTGTAATTAGTACCTGATAACGCAAGGTGGACATTCCGGTCTAGGAGATCTGCAAAGATAAATGGAAGTAACCGCTCCATAAAAACATGGCAGTCATGACTCTTCATGCCTGAAAACTTTTGGTTGTCCATATCAACACAACTAGCTAAGTCTGACGAATATCCATCTGGGAACTTAACCGCATGTTTCACACATTCCAGTAAACTTTTTCTGGCTTCTTCTGTCAATGTGAAGGATGGGAAAGGAGCTTTACCCTCACTATCAATATGTAAGTGTGGCCGAGAACAAAATCGTTCTACATCCAATCTTGACATGATGTTGTCTTTCGATTTACCCTTCACACTCATTAGAGTATTCATGATGTTGTCAAAACAATTCTTCTCTATATGCATCACATCAAGACAATGACGGAGGTTGAGGTCCCTCCAGTACGGCAGCTCCCAAAATATGCTTTCCTTGTGCCAGTTATGGTGCTTCCCATAGCCCGGATTCTTCTTTTCGTGACCGTTTCCACCAACATCCTTTATTTTCGAAGGATTTACACCAGCTAACCCCTCGAAATAAACTTGCTCACCGGTCAAAGACGGAGGTGAATACTCTCTCGAAGCGTCTTTTCCCTTTAGGAAGTCTTTTTTAGTCCTCCTCAGTGGATGACCAAGAGGAAGAAATCTTCGGTGACAATCAAACCAACACGTCTTCCTTCCATTAGGTAGATAAAAAGACTTTGTATCTTCCATGCAAACTGGACAAGACAATTTACAATGGGTTGTCCATCCGGATAACATGCTATATGCTGGAAAGTCGCTTATCGTCCACATCAGCACTGCTTTTAGATTAAAATTTTGATTCAAGGACACATCGTATGAATCGACGCCATTAGACCACAACTCTTTTAACTAATCAATAAGAGGTCGGAGGAAGATATCGAGACTAGCTCGCGGATGATTTAGCCCAAAATTCAAAATTGTAAGAAATAAATACTCTGTATTCATGCACATACCCGGGGGTAAATTATATGGCGTCAAGATCACAGGCCACAACGAATGATTACGAGACATGCCAAATGGATTGAACCCATCGGTACATAATCCAAGATAAACGTTACGCGGTTCTTTGGCAAACCGGGGATGTTGATCTTGAAAATATCTCCACTACGCCGCATCAGAAGGATAACCCATTTCTCCCTCCTTTGATTGGTGCTCGGCATGCCATCTCATTGCCGTTGCAGTCTTCTCGCTTTGATACATTCTCTTTAATCTGTCAGCAATAGGTAGATACCACATACAACTGTATGGTACGTTGGTTCTACGCCGGTCGTTCTTAGGTTTCCATCTTTGTTTTCCACAAAACAGACATTTATCTTCCATTTCGTCTTCTTTCCAGAAGATCATACAATTGTTAATACAAACATCAATTGTATGATATGGGAGACCTAAATTGCGCATCAATTTTTCTATCTCGTAATGTGAACCAGTTGACTTGTTTCCTTCTGGTAAATAGTCTGTCAAGATTCCGCAAACCGAATCCACTAACTTTTCACTCATATTATATTCTGCCTTATTTTGCATGACTCGAGCAGCTAAGGATAACTGCGAGTGACCTTCACGACAACCATCGTATAGTGGATTATTTGCACCTTCTAACAAGTCGTAGAATTTCTTTGAATGGTTACGTACCGGTTATTCTACATTCTGATAACTAGTACCACCTTGATGATAGTTATCAAAACTCACGTTATCACGAAATGCATCATTCGCCATATTCACATATTTATCTTCTACTACATTACCCACTTCTTCACTCCCACCTATATACGTCGTATCAACATAACTCGATCCTAAATCCGCCATATTGAATTCTTCCCCATGCTTATACCAAACATAATAATCTGGCATAAATCCTTTGCTATAAATATGATTCCAAATTCTTGTCCCCGGGATAAATTTCTCGTTCTTGCAAACACTACAAGGACAGAAAAACTTACCGCCATTACTCTGTGTTAGAGGCTGGCTATTTGCAAATGTCATGAATTGCTCCACCCCCGTTCTGAACTGTTCCGAGAAATTTCCCGTCTCTTCATCGAACCTATTATACACCCCCTCCCGGAAATTACTATAATTGTAATTTCTCGACATTTTATAACTAATAAATCGAATGAGCAGAAGAAATATGTTTGATTTTGTGTTTAAAATCGAATGAGGAGAAGAAATATGTTTGTTTTGTGTTTAAGATCGAATGAAGAGAAGAAATGGGGTAAATTTTGTTTATATAGATGACTTTGCCGACTACATAGCGACTATATGGCGTCTGAAAGGCGACTACATAGCGACTACATGGCGTCTGAAAGGTGACTACATATTGTAGTCACATAAAACCAGTGCACCAACCCAAACAACAAATAACACGTGTTTTTCACCGGTTTTGTACGACTGTTTACCGACTGCTATGCGACCCGCCCAATTAGTCGCATATTAATCGCTAATTTGGCGACTATTCTGCGACTACTAAGTCCCGTCGTAATATTAGTCGTAATCGTAGTCGTAATTTGGCGACTGAGCTTAAAATAGTCGTACAATAGTCATAAAATAGCGACTACTATAGCGACTATTCTGTTTGGTCATAAAACAGCGACAACATTACGACTAAGCCTTACTAGTCGCCAAATAGTCGGAAAATAGTTGCTAATTAGTCACAATTCGTAGCGACTAATGTTTTAGTCGCCACATGTAGTCGTTAAAACGCTGTTTTCTTGTAGTGACTCATCCTGGATCCATGGTCAGCCATACGCCTCCCAGGTCCATCAAACATCAATGGGTCATCCGGGAAGGCACCCGCCTTTTCCCTAGACCCCTTATCGCTGCTTAACCACCTAAAAACCCTTTTTCCCTTGGCCTATGCGCACACATATAATATCCCCAAACAATATCTTTCACGTGCGCATTATTCATATCATCATTCAACCGTATTTCGTTTAACCATCTACACGTCCAAGTGTTTACGAACATCACCAAAACCACAAATAATATCTACTGATATATATTTATATATATATACATAATATTATCAAACGTCAAACAACTACGTGTAGACTTATAGCTACCCGTAGGATGCACAATTTAACAAGTGACTACTCGTCATGACACGACACGACACGAATGAAGAATAGAGAGAGAGTTCATGACCGGTCCTCACTTTTGCCACTTGAAGAAGAAGAACAACACATTTTCTTTTTGGACAGATTCGTTGTCTAGAGTTAACAACACATTTTCCAATGCAACTGACGCTCAAAACGGTTCTCCTTCAACCGAAAGCCAGATATATGATTCATGAACATCTCTGCAAAGTTTTGGCTCAAACGGACCTCGTTTGTCCAACCAGAAGACACAACTTGTCATACTGGTTTCAGGTGCAAGCAAAAATGAACTCGATCGATTCACTATAGAACCCGAAGCACGATTTCTCTCTTTCCTAGTCGCAGATTCGCACTGCACAGATCAGGCTGATTTTCAGATCCATCAAAGCAGTTTTGCCATCCGTTTCTATTCCTTACTGAAACTTGGAACGCCACGAACGTTATCTTCCAAGAAAGAGGAGACTTGGGGCTTTCCACGGATAGGTAGATCGTCACCTGGTTAAAAACACATCACCGGCAAATCATCCCTCAAGGTGGCGGCGATAACTTGGTTTATGGAGGCGGCTAGGGTTCACGGTGTGAGGAACAAAACGAGCAGGGGGTCGCCCACGCCTCTCAACAGTGCCTCTTATCTCAGCAATTCCCTTCTTTTTATAGAGAAAACATGTGGGATCCCTAGGTTTTAGAATGGGCTAACGTGCTTATGGGATTTTGGGCTTTCTGAAAGCAAAATTTAAAACAGGTCTGTCCCATCAGAACTAGGATGTTACACTTTGTTTTTCGGTTTTCTATAGATTTTCCCAAGAAAAAATGAGATCTTAAACAGAGTTAGGTGATTGAAACTGTATTCATTTTCTATTGGCTTTCATGGGGAAAAAAATCCACAGGGAAAAGAATTGAGTTTGCGAGAAAGTGGGTGTCTCTGTTTTTGATTTTTTTTTCTCGAGTAATCTAATATATAAAACTGGTCCAACTCTCTCCAGTTCTGTGCCACGTCATCACACCAGAGAATGACACGTGGCATTCTTATTTAACTTTTTTTTTGGGTAAAACAATCACAAAATGAAAACGAAATCGGAACGCCTCAACTTCCCTTCGACAGGGTTACAAATTCATCTCATCCATTCAACTCTTCATATAGCCATAATCCCCCTTTCAAATCGACGGGGTGAAATCGAGCACCAACGATCCTGTTTATCTTTATTTTCTGACATCGTTTAGCGGAAGAATCATCACTCCAATGTTTGGTGCACACACGCTCCAGATCATGTGACCTTTCGGTGCTAACGGCAAATATATGATCTCGGTTTTGGTGACCTGAATGTCGGCGACCACCACATGATCGGTTGATGATCTCGCGGAAAATCCCATGGTTGATCCGAGACAGAATCAACTTGATTCAACGGTGGTGACAAAAACACTTTTCAAGTAAATCTGATTTTATCTTCACTGATTCAGTATCAATTCCCAAACCTTTGTTCCAAAACCACATGAGGACTTATCTGGCGTCTCTTTATATGCACTTTATACACATGTAAGTACAAACACCTCCAATTTTTATTGTTAAGATACAAAGAGTACAAAAATTCCTTTTAAATGTTGGATGATGTATATGAGGGAGGTTGGGGGATAAAAGACCAGAAACTAGCAGTGGCTTACCACATATATTAAGAAATCAACAAAGCATCTCAGCGGTGGCGTAACGGTAAGTCTGTTTGCAGGGTAACATAAACTGTTAAACGATTATTACACAATTCCGGTAACAATTATTTCGGTATAGCTCTGGAAATCCTCTCAAGGTTAACCTTTCTTGATTTCAATTTTAAAAATATTAATGTTTCTCTTTTAGTTCTTTTTTCAGTGAGTAATTTATTTTGGAAAGATATACATGCTAGCTTATGACCAGCTCCCACTTTTTATGTAGTTGGTACTGCTGTTTTTCTGCTGTTGCTAACGATAGCTGAGATTTATGCTCTTCAGCAGAATTAGAGAGCAGAGAGAGAAAATGATCAAATTAATCGTTTTACTACTAGGAAACACTAATGAAATGCTAACAGCTTCTTTTCATATGTTGCAGCCAAGTGGGATACGAGTCATATCAATGTCGATGCTCTGCGGCTAATGGGGGCAAAAGTCTTTACTTTTAAAAAAATAAGGAAATGCATATACAACTTTTCAGAGGTAAATGATGTTGGGTTGGAGGTTATGGCCAGATTTGTGTCTTTGCAATGGCATTAGTTGAATTCTGCTCACAATCAAGTACAATTTATGTGGTTTAATCAGATATATAGTTTAACTCTAAGAAATTTAAGACTAAGAAGTACATACTATGATGTTTCTTTTAATATTTATGAAACATCAACCCGCGCGTATGCACGGGTATATACCTAGTTTTCCTAAAATTTCTTCGAGAAAAAGAGTTCTTAACGTAAAGTGGACCGCGTGGCCTAAACTTTATCGAAAAGGTAAGAAATCACATTTTTTGTAAAAAACAAAAAAAAATTAAATTCATCTTACCAACCATACAAAACGACAGTGTTTTTTTTTACTTTAATAAATTAAAACGGCATCGTTCTCGTACCCAAATCTACCGTGTCAATGACGTGTTTGCCATATCAGCAGTCCGTGAATGTTGACTAACGTTTTCTCGGTCAATGTTGGATTTGTGTACGATTCAATAGTTTGGTTAGTAAATTTGTCTTTTTGATTTTTCAGGTAGGAAATGGCACTGTATTTTAGTTTGGATTTTTTCGGCACACCAAATTTAGTAGGGGTTTATTTTGACCCTTTTCCCCGATTTACACTAAAAGCCACATTTGTCACTTTTTCTTACAAAAAACCACATTTGTCTATTGGTGTACTTCTTGGGGTCTTTTTGAGGGTAAAATGACTTATTAGTCATTGTGTTAAAAATTAGGGGTGATTTACAAAATAAGCAACTTGATTTGTTTTCTATTTTTTTTATAATGTGAAAGAAATAAAACAATTTTTTATAACAATAAATGATATTTCTATTTTTCCAACATTTTAAGATTCATTTTTCTATAGTTTTGATGTGAAACAAGAAATCTATAAAAAAAAAATAAGAAATCTAAACATATGAAATCCAGATCGATGTGGATATGAAAACGTGGACAATTGTGAGTGGACATATGGGAATGTAGTATTATTATTGTGGCTGGTCATGTGTGGATAGTAATTCACTTGCAAATATCAAGAACTACATCCACACATGACCATCCGTAAATTAATATCCACACATGACCATCCACACTAATAATACGAGATTCTCACATGTCCACACACAATTGTCCATGTTTATATGTCCACGTCGATCTGGATTTTATATGTTTAGATTTCTTGTTTTTTTTTTCTTAGATTTCTTGTTTCACATCAAAACTATAGCAAAATGGACCTTAAAATGTATGAAAAATAAAATTATCATTTATTGTTACCAAATAAATTGTTTTATGTATTTCACATTATAAAAAAATAGAAAACAAATCAAAGGTAATAAATTGGGAAGAGAGAGAAACAGAGAGTGGGAGCAAATTGAGGTGGGGTAGTTTTTTTTTGGAAGATTTGTGTAAATGAGTCTTCAGTCCACGGTAAGATTTTAGGATTTTTACAGTTCTATGTTATATGAGGCTTCAAAAGGGTAAAATTGTCTTTTCATATGCAGAAAGTACACCAATAGACAAATGTGGTTTTTTGTGTAATTAGAAAGTGAAAAAGTGACTTTCTATGTAATTGTTTCCTACATTTAATACTGTTAGAAACAATATATTCAAACAAGACATAAGATTTTATTTATAAAATATTGATGACATAAAATACATCATACTCGGTAAAAGGGAGCAAATATTAGCAAAATTGATACAAAAAAACTTGAGCGTTTTTCACATACTTTCTATATTTTGTATATCTCCTGCAACATATATCTATATTATTATTTAAGAAGTTATTTAAGAAAATAATTTTATTTTTAAGTTCTTACATGAAATACCATTACAAATAAGAAAAATAAGTAAAATAGAAAATGATATAATCGTCTTTCAAAGTTATTGAAGAGAATATAATTTTTTTTTCCTTAAACATGCATTACAAATGATATCTTGTATATTATATCCTTTTAAATAATAATCAATCCATATAAATTAAAAAATCGATTTGAGATTTTTGTAATATTTTTATTAGTATTTTTATAATTAATTTGTATTCTATACAAATCAATTCAATTATTATTATTTTTTTTAAAATAAAAATTATATGGAAATGTGTTTTAAAAATACCTTTTATGGCTTCTATTATCTACTAAGTAAATCTATTCAATATTTTGTAACATTTCTATTTATTTTTAATAACTAAATTGTATTATAAAATTAAGAGTGTCAATTCGGGTTAATGACATGTGGATTGGACATAAACTGTTTTGCCATGAGGCGGGTTAAATGTCCATAAAAGCGACTCTCGCGAGTCAAAATATTATATTTTACTTTTAAAAATAGATATTATGGTCGGTTTACTAAATAATATGAAACTGTCTTTAAAAATTAATAATAGTTTGTTATAGTAATTGAGTGTATATCAAAACTAAATTTGATAAAATATTTTACTACTTTGAGTTGGACACAAAAAAATTGATTTTTCAAAATTTCGTGGACCGACCACAAAACTCATATTCATTAAACAGTGCGAATTAGAGTTGGTGCTTTGAAGATTCAAGATTATAGTTTTTTGCGAGTTAGTAAAAAACAAATTTTTAGTTGGCTGCATAATAGATTAAGTAGCTGGATTAGGTCGCTTTGATAATCCTATCTATAATCGTTATAGTAAATCATGTTATAGAATTCAATAACCGAAATTGATAGTCTGATCTCACATAAAAAATGACAACCAAATTCCTATTTTACGGATATACATATATACATATATAAATTCTAATTTATGTTGGTATATATTAACATTACATCAGTTTCACAACTAAAATTTACTTATATATTAACACGCACAACGAAACTAATTCCAAATCCTATTCGACGGATATTATATACGTAAATTTTGCTTGTGTGATATTATATACATATTTATCTACGTGACAACCAATTTTAACTTAATCAATTTTAGGAAAAAAATACATTATCCATCGAGTTATTTTTACAGTTGTAAAATCTGATCCAACCTGATGTTTCAACAACAACAAAGGCGATTATGAATGCGATTATTGAACGGTTATCGTTCCGGTTATTCCTCACCTTCGTGGTGACGGTTTGCGAAGTGCACGACGGCGACGTGGATTTTGCTTCGATCCACTTGATATATCATGGTTTTTACCCCGTTTAAGCCATGATATAAGTCCGTTTTATAGAGTCTTTCTACTATTTTGTAGTGTTTTAGAGTTTTTTACAGGTTTTAGCACGTTTGGAGCATAATTGGAGATATTGGAGCTTTCTGGAGCATTTTGGAGCAAAGTAGAAGTTCGTGTAGCTGAGTACCCGATTTAAGACTCGATATCGATCGATACGGACTAGTATCGGTCGATACCCAGTGCAGCAAGACACAAGTCGCGACTTTTCCAAGAGTTGAAGAAATTGCAAAATTGCCCAGAAGACTTTATTATTTACAAGAAGCCCCAAAACGTGTCTTAAGTTATTTATTAGGTTTTTCAGCCACTTTTGTGGTTGTGCTTTATTCTAAGTTTTATTATACGCTTGGTTTTACTTTGGGTTTTGGAGAGACAACTCTGGATTCCGGTTTCTTATTGATTTCTTTGATGATCTATTCAATCATGTTGTTATCATTCTCCATGTCTGAGTAGATCCACTTTAGGTTTAGGGCTCTCATAAGGGTTTTCTCTGAATGCTTGGTCGATTAGTTGATTAGGATTCATCATCTGAATTAGTTATTCACCATGAGTTGTTCTCAAAGCTAATTCTAGGTTGACGAATCTGGAACTTAGATTTTAGGATAATTGATTAGGCACGAGAGTGCGATTAATTACCTGATAGAACTTAGGGTGGGAAAAATAACTATTCGCAAAGAGATTTGGTTTAGTTGTTTTGTGAACAAATCAAACTTGAACTAAAAGCTGGTTTAGACTTTAGGATTCGCAAAGAGATTTGGAATTCTAGGATTTAGGTTTAGATAATTCTCGCAACGAGAGTTGGTTAATTATACTTTAGTGATTTGAGTTCAAGAACCGCGCTAAATCTGAATCCTGACTAGTTAGTTTATCTGCATTCATTGATTTCCTGAGAAATACCATGAACCTATCTTTCTCCCAATCGAATCACAACTTGTTTAATTTACGTATTGCTTTAAATTACATATTTTGGTTTAGCTTAATTCGAATCTATTTAATATATTGTGTGATATCCTGAGTTCTTGTGTTCGACCCCTACATATACTACAACAACTGCTTTAGTACTTATAGGGTATTAATTTGAGCATTTCAAATTTGGCGCCGTTGCCGGGGACTCAATTTCGCCATTAGATTTTAGTTAAGAATTTCGTCTAAATCGTTGAGTATCGATCGACACCCTAGCTAGTGGTATCGGTCGATACCCGTCGTGAATTTTAGATACTTACGTTCTTGACTTTTATTTTTCAGGTGCATGCCTCTTCGTGAAACCAGAAGGAAGAAGAACACTCCGCTAGTTGACCTGTCAAACGAGCAGCTAGCAAATTTGGAACGTGCAAACAGGAAAGCAAAGAAGTAAGCAGAGATGAACAATCCAGTGATATTGGTTCGTGATGATGCTGGAGCTTTGAGAGACCAAGAGGGTCAATTGTGCAATGAGAGAGGGCAGCGACTTGATGAAGCTGGAAATACCATTGTCCCTGCATTTGCTGTGAATGTTGGGAATGATGTGGTTAATCGTGGTAGAACAATCGGTGAGTACAACATGCCTGATCAGTTCTATGCCAATCGATCAACGATTTGCCCTCCTGCTTTTCAGAGGAATGACTTTGAGCTGAAACATGTATACTTTACTCTTGTGGGTCAGCATCATTTTCATGGTCTTTCTCATGAACACCCGATGGATCACATAGAGAGGTTTGAGGACTTGGTTACTAGCTTCAAGTGCAATGGAGTGTCCAATGATTATCTCTTCTGTAAGCTCTTCCCATACTCTCTTGGTGGGGATGCAGCTTATTGGCTGAAGCAGTTACCAGCTGGTTCGCTGACTACATGGGCGGAGAGACGAAGAATGCGCTCCTGAATAATTTCTATGATGATGCGAGATCAGAAGAGCTCAGGAACAAGATTTCTCAGTTTACTCAAGGACCGACTGAGGCACTCAAGGCTGTTTGGATTAGATTCAGATCTTATCAGAGGGATTTTCCACATCATGGGCTCACTAAGGTTCAGTTGCTGAGTATTTTATTCAGAGGGATTGATTGGAGGTACCATGTGACCCTGGATGCTGCGAGCAATAGAAATTTCTACACGAGGTATCCTGACGATGCGTATGTGCTCATTGAGAACTTGGCGTCTAGCAATAGCGCCAAGAGTGCTGATCTCGAGCGGAAAAGGCTGCACGGAGGTGTTGATGGATCACCGGTTGCTAAAGTGCATGCGAAGCTGGATTCGGTGCATAATTTGTTGATGGGCAAGCAGCAGAAGGTTGTTCATCTTGCTGAAGAGGATGAAGTGGAATATGTTAACTACATTGGTGGAGTTGGATCTCAAGATCATAGGTATCAATGCCCATCCACACCACCCAGAACTTCTGAGAGCAGGATTGAATCTATGTTTGAACAGCTGGTTCAGGGACATCAGCAGATCACAGTGGATTTCAATGGAAAGATAGATGCTTTGTACAAGGATTTGAGTGGAAGGATCGAGGCCCTCAGTACTCATCAGAAGATGCTGAAAACTCAAGTAACTCATACTGCAGCAACTGTCGAGGGACTGCTGGTTCATTCACAGAACGAATACGTCACTGCTATCCCCTCGAGGAGTGGAAAAGAGGTACACCCAGGAGTGCAGAAGAGCTCAACTGCAGAGATTTTCGTCAATCTTGCCAAGGATGACGATGAGATTTCGAACACAACCCATGTGTCGACCGATACTCCCTTGTACACTTCCGAGATTGCAGAGAAACTCTAGAAGAGATCGAAGTACTCTTTATCAAGGCAAGAAGCCAGTCACTACCACCGAGGCAGCTGACCAAGCTGACCAAGAGGGAAGACCCATGGATATTCTCAGTTTCATGCTCTATCTCTGGAGTTGAATTCAAAGAGTCTCTCGTTGACTCGGGGGCTAACGTCAATGTCATGTCAATGGAAATTGCAGAGAGATTGGGAGCTGATATTCGATCTCCCAAGAAGTTTATCACATTTGCAAACTGTTCCACCTCACTTCCATATGGTACAATCCCTAATTTGCTGGTTAACGTAGGAGATTGTCTGATTCCTGCTGATTTTCAGGTTGTGGAGATGAGTGCAAAATCTAGTACGCAGTTGATTCTTGGAAGACCGTTCATGGCTACGGTTGGTGCCATTATGGGCACACCCAGCAAGAGAATCTCGTTCTCATACATTGACAAGGAGGTGTACTACAAAGCCATTCCTACTAGAGGAACTCCCACACATATCTCTTGTATCACCATTGTTACAGGAGAGACGTTGGTAGTTGATCTTTTGGAAGAGCCTCCTGACGAGCCAACTGTCATGGACATTCTAGATAGTCCTTCTGTCATCACCAAGAAAGACGTCAAAACAGCTAAGGCAAAGAAGAAGGTGAAGAGCGAAGAAGTAAAAGGTGTTGCTTCTATGACTTTAATCCCTCAGAAGTGTGATGGAGATTCGATTGAATACAAGGTGAAGTGGAAAGGAACCTCAAAACCATTCTCTAAGACTAGATTCATTCTTACTCTGGAGCTGAAAGATAAAGGAAGAGAGGTTATAGAGAGCATGTTGAGTCAAACTCTGAGTCTGCAAGTATCTAGCTGTGGAACTTGCATGGGAGTGAGTTCTCAACCTCGCTCCGACTGATCACATGAGCCAGAGTCAAGCTATTGACTTAAAACAAGCGCTTGGTGGGAGGCAACCCACTGGTGAGTATATATATAAGTATTTTATTTTTGTTTTTGTTTTTGGTTTTATGTTTTGTGTCTTGTGTTTTGCGTGAATCAATTACAGAGGATCGGTATCGACCGATACCACCTGGTATCGATCGACACCACATGCATCAATGACGATGAGAAGAAGTTTCTGTGTCGGTCTAAGCCTGGTATCACTCGATACCAATGTTGTGTATCGGCGACACCCCTACCCCAATTCGGTAACTTCTCTGATTTTCACGTTTCAACTCGACTGTTATGTTTCTTTTACTGACTCTAGAATAAATAACATTGGGGACAGTGTTGTACAAGTCTGGGGGAGGTAGTCGCTGACATTGTTTTTTGCTTTTCTTAGAGTCAGTCATTTTTGAGTCATTCGTTGTTTTACTGAGTCAAAATCTGTTGGAGACTGTGATCTTTTTCTTGACTCTATTGTTCTGGCTTTGCTTCTAAGTGACCATTGTTACAGAATCAGTTACTAAATCGGACTAATGAAAAATCCAAAGGCTGACCAGTTAACTAGAAGACACCCATGCTTCCAGCAAAGTTCTTTAAAGCATGAGCCAAATTTTTGCACTTCATCGATGTGGTTAATATTCATAGAGCTTGATTTCTCATTCGTATCTGACAAAGGAACCCATGTGTTTAAACTAATGGTATTTATCTCCCTGTTACAAGTTAATTAATAAGATGCATTAAAAGATGAGATGATTTTATTCTGAGTAGAGGGTTAGGAAAATTTTCAACGATCCCATTATTCTACTTCAGAGGAAATGATCACACAAAGGTAGAAGCGAGGTTAGGAAAATTTCATGTGATACCATTATTCGCCTACACCTTTGATTACTTTTGAGGGAAGAACCGGGGATTCGGTGGCAAACACCATCAATACTCGCGTCTCAAACCTTAATATGTATATGCAAGAGATATAATAAGAAATAAGTCTGGGGGAGAGAAAACAATACCAAAAAGTGTGAAATTGGATGGTTCCTTGTCATGATATTGTATGAGAAAGAATCTAGAAGGTTCTTGATGTTAATCACAGCGATGAAACTGGCGAGGAAGGCTTGATTGAACGATGATGTGAAATAATGTGTGTAGTCTGGGAAGCTGCGAATGTCTACAGAGAAGTACATGGTGGTTAGATCTGAAACTGGTTAGGTTATATGTGGAGCACTAAGGAAAAGGGTCATTGCAATGTTTCATGAACATGTGAGTCTCTGTGTTTTCAAACCTCTTTCTCTGGTTTAGTTTTCTGTTTTGCTTGAGGGCAATCAAATGCTAAGTCTGGAGAAGTTGATATATCATGGTTTTTACCCCGTTTAAGCCACGATATAAGTCCGTTTTATAGAGTCTTTCTACTATTTTGTAGTGTTTTAGAGTCTTTTACAGGTTTTAGCACGTTTGGAGCATAATTGGAGATATTGGAGCTTTCTGGAGCATTTTGGAGCAAAGCAGAAGTTCGTGTAGCTGAGTACCCGATTTGAAGCCTCGGTATCGATCGATACTGACTAGTATCGGTCGATACTCACTGCAGCAAGACACGAGTCGCGAATTTTCCAAGAGTTGAAGAATTGCAAAATTGCCCAGAAGACTTTATTATTTACAAAAATCCCCAAAACGTGTCTTAGGTTATTTATTAGGTTTTTCAGCCACTTTTGTGGCTGTGCTTTATTCTAAGTTTTATTCTACGCTTGATTTTACTTTGGTTTTTTGGAGAGACAACTCTGGATTCCTGTTTCTTATTGATTTCTTTGATGATCTATTCAATCATGTTGTTTTCATTCTTCATATCTGAGTAGATCCACTTTAGGTTTAGGGCTCTCATAAGGGTTTTCTCTGAATGCTAGGTCGATTAGTTGATTAGGATTCACCATCTGAATTAGTTATTCACCATGGGTTGTTCTCAAAACTAATTCTAGGTTGACGAATCTGGAACTTAGATCTTAGACTAATTGATTAGGCACGAGAGTGCGATTAATTACCTGATAGAACTTAGGGTGAGCAAAATAACTATTCGCAAAGAGATTTGGTTTAGTTGTTTTGTGAAAAAATCAAACTTGAACTAAAAGCTGGTTTAGACTTTATGATTCGCAAAGAGATTTGGAATTCTAGGATTTAGGCTTAGATAATTCTCGCAACGAGAGTTGGTTAATTATATTTTAGTGATTTGAGTTCAAGAACCGCGCTAAATCTGAATCATGACTAGTTAGTTTATATGTATTCATTGATTTCCTGAGAAATACCTTGAACCTATCTTTCTCCCAATCGAATCACAACTTGTTTAATTTATGTATTGCTTTAAATTACATATTTTGGTTTAGCTTAATTCGAATCTATTTAATCTATTGTGTGATATCCTGAGTTCTTGTGTTCGACCCCTATATATACTACAACAATTGCTTTAGTAATTATATGGTATTAATTTGAGCATATCACCACTCACCGACGGTTATCTCCACATTGACACCCACGATTCGATGTGATGAGTCTCAACAGGCGATTACGAAGGATCAAGAGGAGTATAAATGGAGAATCTTTATCTTCATTTCAACACACCAAAACTTAGATCTCCTCTCAAATCTCTTCTACCCATTTCTATTCTACAAAATTATGTTGATAATGGTAGATAACATCCGCCTTGCTTTGCAAGATATCAATATGGGTGCTGATGATGCCCCAATTTTCTTCCAATTGATGTTGTTAATTAAGCCGCCACTGCAAATCGATTCGTCATCATGGGCAGACCCCTAATCCCGAGAAGACAAAATCTTCGATCCATCATCTCTACGCTATCACGACTTTGGGGTCATGCATGGCTGATTCATGGGAGGATTGTTGAAGGCTGAAGGTTCCAGTTCGTGTTTCCTACTGAGGAAGCAATGGAGAATGTGCTTCGTCGATGACCCTGGGCTTTTTCAGAGAGAAGGTTGATTCTACAAAGATGAAATCCTCAGATGGATCCTCTATCACTCAATTTCATACATTTCTGGCTTCCTATCCAATTTTTGAATGAAGAGGTAATCGCTCACATTGGGAGAAGAATGGGCCAACTAATGGATGTTGATTACAATGAAGTTGCAGTGGCTCAAGTGGAGTATGTTCAAGTTCGTATCAACTGGAATGTTGATCTTCCACTGCGTTTCCAAAGAAAATTTCAATTCACTCCATGAGTGAATACTTTGATGTGGTTCAGATATGAACGACTCATAAGATTTTGTGAAGTTTGTGGGATGCTCACCCACGACTTTGGTGCCTGTCTCATTCAGAATGGAGTCTGGATCACAACTATGATGGCAGCGATAATGATGACCAATAAAATCAGAATCCAAACCCTCATGTGAACAATAACAATGGAGTCCAGATTCATGAAATTGTAGATGGGAAGACAATGGCGTCAAGAATCAGAATGATGAAGCTATGGTGCAAGAGGAAGATGAAGAAAACTATGAAGGACCATCGCCGGAAGATCTTGAGGATATTGGTTTTAGTGACATTGATTCGGATTCACTGGATATGAATGAACTGTTTAATCCGTGTCCAGTTTTTGCGAATTCAACTAGTGATATTCCGGAGCAGCATGTGGAAGAGAATAAAAGGAGACACATGGACAACTACATGAATTCTGGATATGAGTGATTTGTACACTTCTCTGATTGGAACAGTTCATGGAGATCCTCGAGCAGATCGCAAGAGAAAGTTGGATGATGATGAGGCTGGTACTGGACATAACAAAGCAATGTCTCGTAACAAAGGTGAATGCAGCGGCACAAGTTTTGATGCTGCTGAGCAACTTGGAGGTGCGGTGGGCCATGAACCACATCTTCCTCCATGACGACAATCTGCTGTAACTGTCAAAGGTTGGGCACATACTTGACGGTTTGACGCCTAAAGGAGATGAATCGAAAATATCTCCCGGACGGACATCATCTGCCTATGAGAGACCAAACAACAGGAAAATTACATCAGAGATGTTGGTTGCCAATTAGGTTTTCTTAAGTATGTAATAGTTACACCCTTAGGATTAAGCGGTGGTTTAGTAGTTTTATGGAAGAATGAAGTAGATGTTTATGTTTATTTCCAATCCCCTAACCTTATAGACTGTTTAGTCAAAAGCAATGTAATAAATTTTTATTGTTCTTTTGTTTATGGTCACCCCGAAACTCAATTGAGAAATCACCTTTGGCAAAGGTTAGAGAGGATTGGAACTATTAGAAGAGGACATTCATGGTTTATACTCGGTGATTTTAATGAGTTATTGGGAAATCATGAAAAGAAAGGAGGAAGGAAACGATCAGAACAATCTTTCCGAGATATGAGAAGAATATTTCGGAGCTGTGAATTTTCGGATCCAAAAACCATTGGGGACAAATTTTCCTGGGCTGATCAACGAGGACAACACCACATGACATGTTGCTTAGACAGGACGATGGCTACAAATGAATGGCATCAGATGTTCCCTGCATCTGAAACAGAATATTTGGAATTTGTTGAATCGGATCACAGACCTCTCATTATATTTGAAGATGTTGAAGAAAAAAGGGGAAGCTTCAGATATGATTGCAGATTATCTAGCAAATATGGCTTTAAAGATTCAATACTAAAAGGATGGAATCAGAATAGCTGGTATCAGAACTCTGAGACAACGCTAGTACAGAGAATCATCAACTCTAGAAATAAAATCTCCATATGGAAGAAAAAACACAGGTTAAATCCTGCAGAGAAAATTGCTATAATTCGACATCAATTAGATAAAGGAATCACTTCAGGATCTATGTCTACTACATAAAAACAACGGCTTCAACATGAGCTGAATCAAGCGTACATAGAAGAAGAATTATTTTGGAAGCTAAATAGCAGGATAGCTTGGCTGAAAGAAGGGGATCGTAATACAAAAAAAATTTCACTCCATCACAAAAACAAAAAGAGCCTAAAACAGACTAAACTCAATCCAAGATGATCAGAGAGTTTTAAGAAGAGGAGATAAAGACATAGAAGGAGTTGCTGTCAAATACTTCCAGGATCTATTTACATCGACACCAGGTTCTGATTCACTATATGATGAAGTATTTCGAGGATTTCAAGGAAAAGTTACACGAGAGATCAATGAAGACTTGACAAGAGATGTATCTTATGATGAAATTAAGAAAGATGTCTTCCACATTGGCCCTCATAGAACTCCTCGACTAGACGGCTTTACTGGAGATTTCTATCAAAATTATGGGATGAGCTAAATCCTGCAATTTTAACTGAGATAGAACTTTTCTTCAATGAAGGAAAATTCGATCAGCTTCATAATCACACTAACCTCTGTTTGATCCCCAAAGTGGTTCCCGCCACAACAATGATGGAATTCAGCACGATCGTTCTATGTAATATCTCCTACAAAATTATCTCGAAGATATTGGTCAACAGATTAAAACGACATTTATCTGGGATTATTACGGAGAACCAAGCAGCGTTTATCCCAGTACGAATGATCACATACAACATCATCATAGCACATGACGTTTTCCACAACCTTAAAGCCATGAAAAGACAAGCTCAATAATACATGGCTATAAATACCGACATCACAAAAGCGTATGATCGATTATAGTGGGATTTCCTAAGAGAAACAATGCAGCAGATGGGTTTCAGTCATAAATGGATAGGCTGGATAATGGAGTGTGTATCCACTGTGAGCTTTTCTGTTTTAATAAATGGACCTGCTCGTAGTTTGATCAAGTCGTAGAGAGGCATTCGACAAGGCGATTCCCTATCCCCATATCTGTTTATCTTGTGTGCAAAAGTCCTCTCACACCTTATGAACAGAGCAATGGCGGAAAGAACTCTCCACGGAATAAAAATCAGCAATCAAAGTCCAGCAGTTAATCATCTTTTGTTTGCTGATGGCTCTCTTTTCTTCACCCTGGCAAACACTAAATCTTGCAACACAATAACGAAGATCTTGGCTATATATGAAGTTGTTTCGGAGTCAAGAAGTAAACTTGAGGAAATCAACCATTACTTTTGGAAGTAAAGTCAAAGATACAACAAAAACTCATATGAGACGTATTCTGGGTATTCACAATGACGGTGGCAATGGTAAATATTTGGGGCTACTAGAGCAGTTTGGATCTAAAAAGAGTGAGAAGTTTCAATATGTTATTGACAAAGTTAAAGCTAGAACACAAGGATGGAGCAAACAAATTCTTTCACATGGAG
Source organism: Eutrema japonicum (assembly GCA_030161315.1). Classification (NCBI taxonomy): domain Eukaryota; kingdom Viridiplantae; phylum Streptophyta; class Magnoliopsida; order Brassicales; family Brassicaceae; genus Eutrema; species Eutrema japonicum. The sequence continues at coordinate 26,689,270 of BSQW01000007.1, forward strand.
GTAAGGAAATTTTACTCAAATCAATGACTCTTGATATGCATATCTTCTCTATGAATGTCTTTAAACTTCCTAAAGATATTTGTGATGAGATAAATGAGATATTAGCGAAATTTTGGTGGAGTAAAGGGGAAGAAAAATGAATGCATTGGTATGCATGGAATCAACTGAGTCTCCAAAAAAAAAGAAGGCATATTAGGCTTTCGAGATCTTGAAAATTTCAATCTTGTTTGTTGGGGAAACAAGTGTGGAGAATTCTACAAAATCCAGGGAGTTTAGTGGCACAAATTATTCGAGGCATATATTTTAGCGATACTAACATTCTAAATGCTACAACGAAAAAGAAAGCTTCATATGCATGGAAGTCACTCTTACAAGGCAAAAATCTTCTAAAACAAGGATTACATTTTGTCATTGGTGACTGTACCTTTATAAACGTATGGAGGGATCCGTGGATTCCAACTCACCCTCCTCGGCCTCTGATTCCAAGAAATCAAATAGCACTAGAAATTGCGATTAGTGATCTTTTCAATCTTGGAGGAATGGGCTGGAACGAGACATGATTGCGGGAACTTTTTGTGGATGAAGATGTTGACATGATTTTAACATTGAGAATCAGCTCAAAAGCTAAGAAAGATCTCATGGGATGGCATTATAATGATGATGGCATTTATACGGTGAAATCAGGTTATTGGTTTGCCACTCATCTACCATAATGAAACATGCTAGTATCTCCTCACGGCAATCTACATCTCAAAGGCAAGATCTGGAAGATAAAACACTTCTTGTGAAGAGCTTAATCAAAAGCTTTAGCGATCGGGAAACTCTTAAACGACGACATATAAGCCAACTTTATATTTGTCGACGATGTTGTAAAGAAGAAGAAACAATTCAACACTTATTCTTTGATTGTGAATATGCTCAACGAATATAGAGAGCATCAGGAATATCAAATCAGATTCTTTTAGACAATACAATAACTTTTGACGCAAAATTAGAAGTTTATTTCTTCTGGAATTTGCATACTGTCTTATCACAACACAATCAACTCCCTCTTTGGATACTTTGGAGATTGTGGAAAAGTAGAAATAATATGATGTCCCAAAGGAAACATATTTCATGGCGACAAAGTCTTATGCTTGTAAAACATGATGCTTTAGAATGGTCAAATACAGAGGAATATAATTTACAATCACGTGAGTTTTCGACAAATGGAAGAGAACATAGAAGAAGAACGAAAATCTTGTGGAAAAGACCATCTCCACGATGGACAAAATGCAATTATGATGGATCGTTTGTGAATACTATTCTTCCTACAAAAGCTAATTGGATTATACGAGATGAACGTGGAGTATATTTAGGATCGGGTCAAACGCAAAGAAACATAGTCACAAAGGCAATTGAAACTGATTAATTTTAATAAAGCAGATGTAAAAAAAAAAAAAAATCTGATCCAACCTGAAAACCCCGAAACCTAAATAAACCGAACCGAATAAACCGGAAAAACCGAATTTCCAAGCCTTAAAGAAAAAATCGGTGGATGAAGTCATCAATGTCGTGAGAGCCCTTCTTCATCTCTTCTGCAACCGTGATCCGTCGCGCCTACCGAAACTGCACGAAACTTTCCAGTTTCCACAGCTCGCCGTCTGAGGGTTACCGCCGGCGAAACTTTCACCGTCTCGGGAACAAAGATCCTACCATGGCGTTCGAAGGATTTCCTCCTCTAATCGCCGACCAGCTCCACTACTTACTCAATCACTCTCCTGATTCCATCAAGGTAACATCATCACTAATTTCACGAGATTCAAGTTTCGATCCTCTCTTAACGCCTACCTACGGCCTTGTTCATCTCTCTGAATTCAGAAAATTAGGGTTTATAAAGCGTAATATACTGATTTTTTTTCCAATAACGATTTGTAGATCGAAAATGTCTGCTCCGGTAACAAGTTTAATCCCAGGATCCTCGATCGGTTTACTTTGGTGATACCTTACTGTCTGGACACGATCAAATGTAAGTGTTTTCTTCTCAATTACATGTTGTTGGTAACTGCGCAACGTTTTTTTGTCTAAGCAGATCTTGAGTTTCTTGTTCGTGTCGTGGCAGGGGATGTTATTTACAATTCAGAGTATGCAGTGGCTCCTCCGGATTTCATATTTGGGCCAGATGATGAAGGTTTTATGCCATGTAGCAGCACTATTGCACCTGATGATGGTCAGACATCATTGCTAGAGAAAGCTTTGTCTGAGTGGAACAACCAGGACTCGACGCGGTTACTTGTTCTCATTCAAGGATTGAGGTTGTTTCTGTTAAAGCTTTATGGTTTTTTACCCATGATTCGATGACCTGAGAGTAGTACTCCTATGATTTGTGCGTCTCAGTTATATGGCAGTCTAACCAATTGGATTCTCTACAAACTTCTGAACGTGCTCTGCATCACTGAACTTTCAAGGTACTCCTCTAGCTCACCAACAGGTCATGTTCTCAAGAAATGAAATATCAGTGTGAATGATTAGAAGCTGCAGAAGATATTAGCTTTGGATGGGGCAGCTTTCTTAGCATCTGCTTGTAGTAGAAAAGTTAGCAGATGTGGAGAAGGTTCAAAAGTTTGTAGAGGAAAATTGAGTTGGCCAGGCTGCCATAACCGAGACGTACAAAACATGGGAGTTTTACTCTAAGGTCATCGAATCATGGAAGAATATCATTCAAGGATTGAGGTTGATTCTAGTTTTGTGCTTGGCTCAATCGAAGTTTTTCTTTCATCAATTTACTGTTTAGGGATCGATATGTGGCCTACCAAAGAAGGCGTGTGGGTCAAGTTGATGATGATCGCGTGAAGTTTGAGATTAGCACCGTTTTAACTCGCAAGGTATCATGCATGTCATTTTGTTTTACATTATGAATCATAATCAGTTTTTTTTCCTATTTTCGAGCTGCATTTACACCTTCATAGTGACGGAAAATAGCAACTGTTTGGTGTTATATTGTTTAAGTAGCTAAGGCTTCTTGAACATAATTATATAGATTTTGTTTTTCGGGGCATGTGAAATGTTATGCTTGGCCCAATGAAGTCACTAATGATGGGTTGAAAAGTAATTTTGTTTTTGGTTCCCTGGGAACAGATCTAACCACTTTTTTATTTTAATGTTTATGTTCTTCTTGTTCCTCCATTCTCAGGGTATCGAAATGCAAATGACTTCAGGAGTTGACAAGGTATTTATTGCTGTCAAGTTTCTTGATAATTACTCTGTGAAGTCAGCGCATTGTATGCATATGACTTTCCATTACCTTTAACTTTTAGTGTAGCCAGAGGAAGTCAAGTTTGCAGTACCTCTTGTGATGGATATGAACATTAACAAACTTGTGGTTGGGTGCCCTTGGAAGCATGAGCAGAAGATTTATCTTCAGGTTTTCTCTTAGTTCCATAGATGTCTCTTTATCTTATACTGCACTCGTTTTTAATTGCTGGCATCTTCTTGATAAACTTGTTACAAATGCAGGTAGTATACCCGACTCTTCGAAAATATGAATCAGCTCCTTCGGCACCTCGTCTGAGATTAGTATCATCTTCTAATTTAAGAGCGCTATTCTCTGTTGAGGATGTTAAACTTCCTCCATGGACTGACGGGATGTAAGTTACATGTGCAAGCACAATTCAGTCTACCTGCATACCATATTACCATGCATTTATTAATGGCTATATTGAAAACCACATAATTTTCTATTTCAAAGGTGCTTGGCTGAATATCTTCCCCATCTCGAAGAAACCCTTGAGAGACAAGTCAGTTCAACTAAATTTACTTACACGCAAAAATGTATTTAATTTGTGGGTATGAGGGCCTTATCAAGCTTACTTTCTAGATCCTGGAAGCTGTTTCTACAATTGTTTTAAGGAGGAGTTTTGTTGAGGCGTTGACTCTTTTTCTTGGAAGACCTCTTGAAGCTGATCCTGTAAGCATTTCTTGGCATGGCTTGGAATATGTTAAGAAAGATTTCCGAGCTTCTCAAGTTTTCTTATTTTGTTTTTCATGCTAGACCTTTTGCCATAAGGCTTCGTTCCTTGCTGCCTCGGGACCATTTACTTTCATGGTAATTCTATTACTCTTCAGGCCTTCAATACAAATTATTATACCAAAGCTGTGCCAAAGTAGATTTTGATTCAATTGCATTTAATCATGTTCTGTAAATATGTAGCACCGAATTAATGGGATTTTGGCTTTTGATGTAGGTTCACTTCTTCTTTTCAAATCAATTTCCGAAGCAACAACCAAGTCTAATGCTCCAGAGTTGTCAGGTATCAAAACTCTCTGTAAATGAACCAAGCAAAAGGGTTTGGGTTTTCTTTGTTTAGGTATAAAGAATTGATTAACTTTTGATACGCAGCATCTAAACCAATTGAGTTTGCCGGTAAAATCAAACCTCCTCACCGAGTACCCATGGAGTCCAAGATGGGATGTGGGGCGCATGGCTGAGCGACTATGGTGAGTTTCTTTTGAACTGTTTCTTACATGTCTCGTTAACTATTTCTCCTTATCAACATTCAAAATTTTCGTTTTACAGTGACTTCCTGACCGATGAGGCTGTGAACTTCAAAAAATATTGTAACGAAGCTCTGCTCCAGCATTAGAGTATCTATTGCTAAAGTGAGTTGTCTGAAATTTTTTAGTCACCCTCCTACTGATATGTTAACTCAAATGGAGTATTTTTCTGCTTCAAGGTAAAAATACTGAATGACGATTGAAAGCGTTTCTTCTTGATTTCAATAAGTTGTTGCTTGACTTTAACATTCGTTAGCTCTGCTTTCTTTTATGAGTCATAATAGTTTCGAATTTTACGGACTTCAGTTGCTGCATATTAGATAAGAGAGAGTGAAGAGAATGAAGAAGGGGTTATGGTTTGGAAGAGTTTTAAGTTCTCTAGAATTAAAATCCTTGGTTTACTGTTGCTTTGTGTATGTGTTCATCAATTACTGAGAAAAATGAAGATAACTCCAAACAGCTCTTAGGTGGAACCGTGGAATAGACTATTTAGATGATCCAATGCTTTGTAGTCAATTGGGGTTACAAAATTAGATGCTTCAATTGCAGTCTATGAAATTTTTTCATAGCTATTACGCCTCTCTTCTTGATGGGTTTTGTTGATAATTATGTATTGACTCGAGACTTTCATGATGTCTTGAATCTTGAGATTCCCTTTTGTTCTTCCTTACAATCATTTTACCTTAATTTTCCTGCAATTTTAAGGAATAGGTAGATCCTCTCTACTTTGTGGGTCAGAATCATCCAGTCTAGGTAGACCCATGATTTGTGGGTCAGAATCATCCAGTCTAGGTAGATCCTCTCTACTTTTTTTTTCTTTTCCCATGGTCATGTCTACTTCAGTCTACTTTTTATTGTCTTTTGCGTCAATTCAATTTTTCCATGATTCGATGACTTTAGACCCATGATTTGTGGGTCTTAGTTATGGGAATTGATTTGTACAAACTTGTGTATGTTTTCCGCATCTGCCAACTTTTCAAAGTATTTCCTTAGGTCACCATCAGATCCTGTTCTCAAGAAATGAAACATCGGTGTGAATGATTGATTAGAAGCCCCAGAAGATATTAGCTTTGGATGGGTATCTATCTTACCATTTGGTTGTAGAAGAAAGATTAGCAAGAGATATTAGCAAGTGAATAAATCGAAGCTTTACAAGAGATATATAATGGAGAACACTTAGATCTATGGGAAAAAAATAGACATCGCAAGCTTTTGTTGCGTAATCAGAGATTTTGGTTGCGAAATTACGGTTTATGACATCATGCAGTAAATTTTAAAATTATTTTCAAAGTTGGATATTATTATTGTAGGCCAATGCAAATTTTGATTAAGGTCTTTGGTTTTATTGTTTTCATTTTATGAATAACTAGATCTTCACCTGCCCGTGGAGTGGTGTAATTTTTATTGTTTACGGGTGTTTAATAGATATTTGTTTGTCGATAGCATAAATGGATTGAGATATAGACATCAATTTATATTGTACATATGGGTTTTCGATATTTTGTATCATATGATAGTTTGGTTTATTTTATCGTTTGTAATTTGGTAGGAAAAAACAACAATCTTACTAATTTATCTATTACATTCAATAGTGATAGGAGTCAAGTTCATAAACAACTTAAAAAAACTATAGTAGAAACTACTAATATTTGTAAGTAATAGTTTAAGCATAACTAATATATAATATGTTACATTCTAATATGAAAATTCTAACCAAGAACATTATAACATGAAACATTCTAATATGGGATATATTCTTAGTTTTAAATTAAATATACATTTTAGATCACTTTTTTCTTTTTTCTTTTATTTTAAATTTAGATTCGGTTTTTCATCATATATAAAAAATAATGAATCGTTTTAAATCATATAAAGCTATCTCCTCTCGTTTTAATCGATTTAAAGCTAATAATTGGTATGAATCGTTTTGGTATGCTTTCAGTTGTCATGCAATTGTTAAATCGATTTAAATCATATAAAAACATTATTTTAAAGTGATCCGGAATAATCGATTCAGTTTTTCATCCGGAATAGTTTTATTAAATCTGAAAATATAAAAACTAGAAAACAATAATATGATTTTTTAATTGTTAGTTTCTTGTTTCACTATTGTTAATTTCTTGTTTGAGGTAATTTTCGTCCTCTCGAAGTAAGTTTTCTACAAAAGAGTAAATATTTTAAAGGTTAAAAAAAACACAATATGGTGGGGTGTTTTCCGTTGGTTGTCCTACGCTCAAGTCATATTATATCAAAGAAAGACCACAATAGTAATCGCCGGGAACAAGAACGATAGACCGAAAAGCAAAGTGAATTAAAAAAGAGGATATAGCTTCAGGTCTTTAGGAAGGATGGATCCGCGAAAGTTCAAACTTTTTAGTGAGATTTTAGTGGATTGAACGACTGAATCAGAATGAATCGAAAGTTCAGTCAATTTTTTCAAAACGTTTTTGCACTATAGAGAGCTTTTAGTGAGAGTGTTTAGAGAGTGAAAAATCGGATCCCGTTCTCCAGAAAGTGTTATATTTATAGAGGTTACCTGATCTGGGTTCGCACATATGGTTAGTTTTCATATTCGGGTCGGGTCTTGGATCCTCCTTTTCGGGTTTGATACTTTGGTTCTTGAGCTCTTTTCGCCAGTCTCCCTTGTCGCTTTTGATATGCCTTTCGATAAAAGCTTCAGAGGCGCTGAGATGATGCATGCGCTGTTCGTACTCCGTCGGTTTTGACACTGCTGGGTGGCTAGAGCGCCCATGCTTTTGTCTTCCCAATGAGAATCAGTTAGGCGTGGTTTGTCGCGGCCTTATCATAAAAGTAAACGTAGTTCAAATAGCATTTATAAAGAGAAATTTGAGTATATAATCTCGCACATATTAAATACTTATCATTTACCACCTTTCCCTACACTTATATAAGGAGTTCCGAGTTATTATTGCTTACCTTCCCAGGTATTCCTACCCGGTTGTTTATGTTTACCTTCCCGGGTGATGCCGACATCAACCTGAGCTTAGACCTAAGAGTATGCACCCGAGCTCAAGAGATCTCCAATGACTCGTTCCAAGACCACAAGACTAAGAGAAGGGATCAACATGGCAGTAAAGACCCTTCTTAATACAATGGAACATGGAGACGCGTTCAATACCACTCCAAAAATCAACAACCTTCAAGAGAACTCCAACGCACCCGAATTAGACCTAATAAAAGATTTTGCACGTTTGAGCCTCAAGGAAGATTAGCCTCGAACCAACCAGGCTAATTCTGTTTACTTGGCAGGAAATAGAGTTCAGAACATCAAGAATCTCACCGAGATCACATCAGAGCTACACGATATTCTCTTTTCAAACCATGTAGTCGATAAAGAGCAAATGGAGCAAGAAGAGGATTTTGAAGCTAACCATGTGGGAACACTTGAAGATCTTATATTGATTTCAACTTCAAGGGACTTCAAGAGGAATAATTCATCAAGGACTTCAAGCTGAACGACCAGCACAAACAACGACCACTTCAGCTCCAACACCGACAATCTCGAGCCAAAACAAGGTATTTTCAATTTATACAATCTGTGCAGGTAATATGGAGTGTCTCAGTGGTATTTAGAGCTTCTAGAGACCACGATTAAGGCCTCGTAAAATCATCATTAGCTTAGATAATTTTCTTTTTAGTTAAGTGAAACTTTCCTTTTTTGGTGTTTAAACGTTTTGTAGTTTTTCCTTTTTGCATGTTTTGTTGTTTTGAGTCTTTGTTGCTGTTTTGTCTCTACCTAAATTATGTCTTTAGCTGATATGACCATTATATAAGGTTCTTTTGCAGCCGTGTAATCTTCACCCTTTTTGTTATTTAGAGCATCTCCAATGTATTCCCTCATTTTTATCTCCAAAATGGAGTTGGATTTCTCTCCAATGTATTCCTCTATTTTTTACTCCAAAAAGAATATTCTTAGTATATTCTTCATTTTATATTTTATTATTAATTACTAAAAATACACTTTATCTATAAAATTTATAAATTAACTCATTATTATTTTTTTTTCAAAACTTTGTCTTAATTTTCGTAAAGGTTGACAAAAAAGGCTGAATATATTGAAGGAATGGCAAAGAAATGTCGAATACATGCATAATTGACAAAAAAACATTGAGAGGTCGACTTCGTTGAATTTTTTTTTTGTATATATATTATTATTCTACTTGGAGGAATCATTAAAAAAAAACATGACTGTAACAACATTAGTTATTGTCTATTTGAAAAATAATCTCAAATGTTGGATATCTCGTAAAATGTTTTTTTAATGATGAGGATAACATAGTCCAAATCCTTATATTTGAGAAATCTATTAAAAAGGTTATTGGCTTCGATTTGTGAATCATTTGAAAAAATAAATACGTAAATAATGATATTCTTTATGAAAAAATTATATTTTTTATGGGGTTTATTCATTCATACATTTTACTAGAAGAATATATATTTTCAAACATAATTTATTGTTATTTAATAATTGATTACAATTTTTGCATGAAACTTTTATTAGATATGATATTCGTAAAATTAAGAAAAAGTATTTCCTCCGATGTATCATGAAAACTCATGATATTCGTAAAACAAAATTTTCTTTCCTTCGATGTATTCAATCGAATTCGGGTGAAGTAAGAAAACTACAAAATTAAATACTAATTTACTTAGCTTGGATTAACTAGCTATCGAATGATTCCAATAAAACCATAAAATCATTGAAAGGTACAATTTTGAAAAAATAATAAAATATGAAGGACTAAATTATAAATAAAAAAGTTCAACTCCATTTTGGAGTTGAAAATGGAGTTACTCCATATTTGGAGGAAAATATGGCATTTCCCCGTTTTGCAGTTAAAAATGGAGTAGGGTTGGAGATGATTTTACTGTAAAATGGCATTTGGAGTAGAAAATGGGGTAGAGTTGGAAACGCCCTTAATAAAGACGTCGTTTTTGCTTCTTCTTCAAGTGCAGCCTTGAGAGAACATTTGCTATGTTTTTCGTGTGTGTGATTCACATAAGACTGAGTGTATTAGAGTATCATAGACCCCCTCACACTCTATGTGGTGTCATCGATCCATATCGATTCATATTGCTTGTGGAATCAAGTTCTCTTGGTCGTGTGTTGTTTGTTGAATCAACCAGCAACCCTTCACCTTCATCTCTACCTTCACTCATCGTCCATTCAATCTATTGGTCTTGAAACCGTGTGGAATAAGATAGTTGGAATCCGATCTTATATCACCGGGCATTGTTGCCAAGTTTATGTGGAAAGCTAAAAAGTCCAGAGAGTTCCTTGGGAGGAGTACGATGCTTTGAAAAGTTGATTTGCGGAGCTGGATAAGAAGGCTGTCCGATTCAAGATGTGTCTCAGGTTGTAGACTTATGGTGATCTCTCCAGGAAGTATGATTTGATATGTGATAGCTACATCAAATATCGAGAGTACTTGGATAAGATCTGAATGTCCAGAAAATTCCCCACTGCCGAAGATTTCTCCCAAGAGTAGGAGGCGTTGTTCATGACGATGACATCTAGCTCCTAGAGGTGGATACTGACAACCAAGATTCTTCCAAACCTCCTTTTGCTTTGCTCGATCCCACTACCGTCGAATCTGAGGACCCTCAACCAGATGAATCTCAGGGCGCCACTCCTTCTGTGGCGCCATCTTCATAATATCCTCTGAGCATCTTGTTGCTCTTCGCTTTTCTCATGTAATAATTATGTACTCGATATTTTTGAGCTCCTGCTAAGCCTTTTGGCTCCTCTTTTCAGAAATTCTACTTATGACTCCCTTTCTACCTATCACCTTAAAAACCAAAAACAAAACTTGGGAGGCACCACGAGTCTAGAATTTCGAATTCAAGATACATAACAATCTGAACATAACTGGTACGAAGTTACCCGTAGTAGATTTTGAGGTTGGTTCCATTCCAAGATCGCTACACCACCACTCCGTCTAGCTCCTCGAGCTCATATGCCCCGTTCCCTAGAATCCCGATCACTCGATAGGGTCCTTCCCAATTTGGACCGAGTTTCACGTCTTCTTGTATCCTCTTGTTTTGGAACATCTTCCTTAACACCAGTTGCACGATCTGGAACGTTCTCATTCTCACCTTTTTTTTTTTGAATTGAATGTAAAATTATATTCGGACCCAAAAAATCATTTTTTTTACAATGATTGCAACTTTTTGTTTGAGAAAGCTAAAAGAAGATTACATAAGATTTTGCGCCTTAAGGGGGTCTTGTGGCAAACCACATGATTAGAGCATCATCATATGCTCGATTTTCTGTTTTGCGGATAGCGCTGATACGATTGCGAACACTTTTGTCGATAAGCTTTGTTAGAAGAGCTGCAGGAAGGGGGGGGGGGGGTCACCGTGTCTACGAGCGTTTCGCTCTCTCCAAAGATGATATATCGTAGCTTGAAAAAACATACATGAACTGAAACAATTCCAATCGATTCAGAGGTGAAGTTTGGAGAAGCAAAATGATAGTATCCCACACCGTTGAGTATGCATTGCCCAGTAGACGAGAGACTAGATTTTCCCAAATTTCAGAGTAGTAGATGCATGAGAAAATAGGTGATTCCTCTATTCATCTAGTCCGCAGTAAACACAGTCGTAGCTATGACCTCCATTCCATTGCCTCATTCTATCTCCCGTAGCTAGTCCATTATGAATCGCTAACCAAGTAACAATGAATACTTTGGTGTCGTGTAGGTAAACCAAACACCTTTGTACCAGTCTTGCCTGGGATAGCTTTGTCAGATCATGTACCATGTACTCTTGCTGACAAGTTTTTCCTTGAAAGAATGTACTGCACTTTTCCATAGATGAATATCTTCTCCCTCTCTTCAGCCCGATTGCAATCGAGAAGTGATCTCATGTTCAATCTCGTTTAAGATCGTGGTACGATGTCGTCGACGTCTATGGGTATCAAGAACTTCAACCACAGTGGTGTGAGCTCTGATGCCCATATCGATGAATTCTCTCACTCGTGTAATATCATAAAGACGCCCCAAAGAAGACCAATCATCATACCAGAACAAAGTTTGATGACCATTTCGAACCTCGATTTTGTGAAAAGCTTTTGCATCCTCTCTGAATTTAAGTAATTTTTCCCACATCCATGATTCTAAGGTCGAACTATCCTTCACCGACCAGAATGTAGCATTTCGGATTATAGCATTATGAATCCATTTAACCCACAACGAGTCCGACGCATAGAAAATACGCCAAACCAGCTTCAAGCTTGTCACCTTGTTAACTTCTTTCAGCGACTTCAGCCCTAAACCATCTCTTGATTTCGTCCTACAAACCACCTCCCAAGCGACCTTTGCCTTTTTTTGTATTTAGGCTCGGCCCCGACCACATAAATGCAGAACAAATTTTGTCGATCTTCCTTATACAGCTGCTCAAAAGGCTATACGCTGACATCCATAAATTACATATACTAGCAATCACCGAGCTGAGTAATTGTAATCTTCCAGCGAAAAATAAAAATAGAAAGGTCCACAAGCTTATTTAGATCCTGATTCGTTCTAGTAAAGGAGTATTATCTGCCACCGTCATTTGCTTTGTGAGTAGAACAAGACCGAGATAACGTACCGGAAGCTGTCCCATAGCAAAAGGAAATTGCGCCATGATTTCATCCTGGCAACGGGGAGAGATTCCAGCCAAATAAAGAGTGGACTTTTCCACACTTATTTTAATCCTGACATGCCTGCAAATTCCTCATAAACTTTTAGAATTCCCGAAATCGATCTTTTGTTTCCATCTACAAACACAATAAGGTCATCCGCAAAACAGAGATGTGTGAGTTGAATCGATTTACATTTTGGGTGAAATCCAATCTTTCTCTCTGCTGCCACATCAATCAACCGAGATAAGACATTCATGCATATTACAAAGAGGTAAGGGGAGAGAGAACAACCATGTCTTATTCCTCTTTCACTTCTAAAAAATCCCGCCAATTCGCCATTTACTTTAACTGAGAAAGAGGCTGTTGATATGCATAATCTGATCTAGTGGATGAATCTTTCCGGAAATTTTAGTGCTTCAAGAGTATTCAATAAGAAATTCCATTGAACCGAATCAAAAGCCTTTGATATGTTGATTTTCATTGCACATCTAGGAGAAATGGATTCCTTGTGATAATCTTTTACTAATTCCATTGCGAGTAATACGTTCACCACAATCAGGCGCTCTTTGACAAATGCAGATTGATTTTGCGAGATGAATTTCGGTAAAATTACCTTGAGTCTGTTCGCGATGATTTTCGAGATCACCATTTATAGACGTTGCAACAGGAAATTGGCCGATAGTCCCTCATCTCTGCCGCATCATCCTTCTACGGTATAAGAGCTAGGATGGTTGAATTTAAACCCTCGGGGGAGAAAACCCTTTATGAAGAAGGATTTAATAGCCATTATGAAATCACTTCCAATCATTGACCAAGTAGCCTTGAAAAATTACCTCGTGAATCCATCACCCCCCAGTGACTTATCATTTGGCATCGCGAATAGAACTCTCTTTATCTCTTAGTCTGTTACCACTTCAACTAGCTGATCTTTCTCCACCTCGGAAAAACGAATTTGAATAATCTGCTACAACTGATCCACTGCAATACCGTGATAATCTGCTGGTGCTTGAGTAAAAAAATCCTTGAAAAACCTCTCTGCTTCCTGCTTGATCTCATCGCTATTTGTCAACACTTCACCATTTTGATATTTATTTCTCGTATCGAGTTTTTCATCTTCCTCACTTGAGCTGCTCTGTGAAAGACTGAATTATTTTTATCCCCAACGTTCAACCAATGGATTTTTGACTGCTGCTTGATAAATTCTCCCATCGAGAGTATTATGAAATTTCCTCTTCTATTTCTCTTTGTGAAGGATTTTGCATCGTGTTTTTATGTTTTTTTACAGAGGTCTTCATGAGCTTTTTTTCGTTCGACTCTTAAGATCTACAAACTCCTCTCTTCCCAATTCTCTCATTAGCGGTTTCAGCGCTTTTAGTTTTTTTGAAAACCGATGCAAACTCGAAGTCGATATGAACAGAGGCGTTGTGTTTCTCCAGAAACTTTCTACAACGGATATAAATTGAGGCAGCATTGCTGTGACATTTAGAAATTTGAACGACCGTCGTTTCCTTTCACTCCTTCTACCTTCCATCTCAATTCGGCCTCTTAAATGATCAGAGCAGCCACCTGACTCGAAAACAGAGTACGAGCTCTGAAATTTTGTCATCCATTCCCTAGCACTCGGTCTAATTTCTTGCAAATCAAGCCCTCCTCTCTTTTATTACCCTATGTAAAACATGGTCTGTGATATCCCAAATCCAAAACCATACAGTGTCTTACCACTTCTTGAAAGTCTCGCATTCCAACCGGAATCGTCGGAGAACTCTCAAAATTAGAATGCTCTTCTCCCCTTAAGATCTCGTTGAAATCACCCCAAATTAACCAAGACCTTTTCCGAAACAGATGTGAGTCATAATGATTTCTAAGATCTTCTCACAATATCTTTCTTTCTTCCACAAAATTAGAAGCATACACAAAGGAGCATAAGAATTTCTCTTCATATCCTTCTAAGAGAACTGAGCAAGTAATCAATTGACTACATTTAAAAACCGGTGTTAGTCTCACACTTGCATTCCAAAGAACCCATATTCGACCGTCGATGAAATTCATAGTTTGCATTCACTGACCAACCATTACAAGAAAACAGGCATTTCGCAACGATTTTTTGCGACGATTTTATTTCGTTGCAAATTGCAATCGTTTTTGCGACGACTTTACGACGATTCTTAAAGACATCGTAAAAGCGTCGCAAAATTGGGACGAAAATTTTCGTTGTAAAATCGTCGCTAATTAGCGACGATTTTACAACGATTACCGACGACATTACGACGATTATCAAAATCGTCGTAAAATCGTTGTAACTTAGCGACGATTTACCGAGGTTTATATAAAACGTTGTAATATCGTCGTAAAATTACCAACGAATTAGCAATGATTATTATAATTTGAACTTTACATCGATTTCCCAACGATTAATCATTAGGTGAGCACGTTTTAAGTTCACGGTGTTCGGTTAGGTAAACATGTTTAATGTCGTTGTAAAGTCGATGTAAACATTTTTAGATTCGTTGTAAAATCGATGTGAAATCGATGTAAAATCGTAGGTAATTCGATGGTAATGAAAATAAAAATCTATATATAGTGGCCAACTTCATAATAAAAATTTCATATTCAAAAATATTTACTTCTTTCTGACCAACAAAAAATGTCAATATACGAAATTAGAAGATGGATGTATAATCGTCTTGATTCAGAGGGATCGCTAACAAATGAGTTCAGTGATGGGGTGGAGGGATTCATGCATCAGGCAGGAGGTATACATAATACGATTATCAGTGGTAAGATGTAGTGTCCTTGTGCCAGATGCTTGAATAGGAAATTTATCATTATCTCGAAGGTGTGGTCGCATATATTAAATAGAGGGTTTATGCCGCATTACTATATATGGTATTATCATGGAGAGGGTCATGGGGGAAATGCAGCTAGTAGTAGTAGCAATTATCAAGCATCGAATTTTGATGAGTCAAATAATTTTAATCAATTTGATGATCATGCGGAGCAGCATGGTGAAGATAATGATAGGATTCATGACATGGTTACGGATGCATTTCATGAAACCGTAAGTACATTTGCACATGATCATCATGATGAGGAACCCAATCTAGATGCAATTTTTTTTTATGATATGCTAGATGCTGCAAATCAGCCACTCTACGATGGATGTAGAGAATGACATTCTAAATTGTCGTTGGCGGCTACGATGATGACTATTAAAACTGATCATAACTTAGCTGAGGTTTGCATGGATGATTGGGCTGATTTGATTAAAGAGTATTTGCCAGAGGACAATTTAGCTGCTGAAACTTACTATGAGATACAGAAGTTGGTTTATAGTCTTGGGTTGCCTTCTGAGATGATAGATGTCTGTGTTGACAATTGCATGCTTTTTTGGAAAGATGATGATAAGTTGCTGGAATGTCGATTTTGCCATAAGCCAAGATATAAGCCCCAAGGTACTGGTCGGAGTAAGGTACCGTTCCAGCGGATGTGGTACCTTCCTATAACTGATAGATTAAAAAGAATGTATCAGTCTGAGAGGACAGCTGCATCGATGAGATGGCATGCAGATCATTTGCAAACAGATGAGGAGGTTACTCATCCTTCAGATGCAAAAGCGTGGAAACACTTTAAGACGGTACATCCAGACTTTGCTAGAGAGAAACGTAATGTGTATCTTGGTCTTTGCACATATGGATTTAGTCCATTTGGTATGTCTGGTAGGCAATATTCTTTATGGCCAGTAATCCTAACGCCTTACAATCTTCCCCCAGATATATGCATGCAAAGGGGATTTTTATTCTTGAGTATTTTAGTACCAGGTCCGAAGCATCCGAATCGTTCCCTTTATGTGTTTTTGCAGCCTCTGATTGAGGAATTGGAGCAGTTGTGGTATACCGGGGTTCGGACATATGATTTTGCAAGGAAATTTTTTTTTACAATGCGTGCGGTGCTTATGTGGACAATAAGCGACTTCCCTGCTTACGGGATGTTATCAGGTTGGACTACGCATGGGCGATTGTCTTGTCCATATTGTCTCAATCGGACAGATGCGTTTCAATTGAAACATGGTCGGAAAACAAGTTGGTTTGATTGTCACCGCCGATTTCTACCGATTCATCATGCATATCGAAGAAATAAGCGGTTGTTTAGAAAGAACAAAACTGTTCGTGTTCCTCCTCCTGTTTATATTTCCGGGGAAGATCTAGAAGCAGAAATTGATCATTATTGTGCATTGGAAAAGTCAATCGTGGTGGAAATTGGCACACTCCAGCTAATATGCCGGATGGATATGGGGAGTATCACAATTGGCATAAGAAAAGCATATTCTGGAAGCTTCCGTATTGGAAGGATCATTTGCTTAGACACAATTTGGATGTCATGCACATTGAGAAAAACGTTTTTGATAACATCATGCATACATTGTTAAACATGCGTGGAAGGACTAAAGACAGCGGTAAGTCAAGGTTAGACTTGCCTGATCTTTGTTGTCGGAATGAGTTACATATTACAAGCAATGGGAAAGCACCTGTCCCCATATTTCGAGTGGGTGCGGAAGAAAAGTCAGCTTTGTTCAAATGGGCGACATCTGATGTGAAGTTCCCGGACGGGTACGTATCTAATTTAGCTAAATGTGTTGAGAATGGCCAAAAGTTTTCCGGGATGAAGAGTCATGACTGTCACGTCTTTATGCAACGACTACTTCCTTTTGCATTTGCTGAACTTCTACCAGGAAATGTACACGAAGCAATTGCAGGTATATAAATTTAAACTAATCACATATTAATTGCGAATTTAAGATTTTATATAATTAATATATATATATATATATATATATATATATATATATATATATGAAATGGAAAATTAACATTATTACCTTATATATCATGTGATTGTTATTGTAGGCATTGGAGGGTTTTTTCGGGATCTTTGTACCCGTACTTTGTCAGAAGATGTTATTGCACAACTTGATGCTAGTATTCCTATTTTGTTGTGCAACATGGAGAAAATATTTCCCCCAGCCTTTTTTGATGTTATGGAACATCTACCTATTCATCTACCTCACGAAGCAGAAGTTGGGGGACCTGTGCAGTATCGATGGATGTACCCATTCGAGCTATTCATGGGACATTTGAAGCGGAAGGCTAAAAATCTAGCCAAAGTTGAAGGCTCAATAGTAGCAGGAAGTTTAACAAAAGAAACTTCTCACTTCACGGGGTACTATTTTGGCTCGAAGGTTCGCACACGGAAAAGGGCAGCACGGCGATATGATGATGGACGTGTAGGCCGAACATATGCTAATGAAGGTGTCCCATATATCTTTTCTTCAATCGGTCGATTATGTGGAAGAGTGAAGTCAGTTTGGTTTGCCAATGAAAAAGACCATCATAGTGCACAAACGTATATCCTCTTAAATTGCGAAGAAGTTAGTCAATTTGAGACGTAAGTGTATAAACATACGTCTTATATATATGGCTAAATTATATATATGCTAGTTTTATACCAATTACAAATAATTTTGTATGCAGTGAATTTGTTAGACAAGTCCGAGAAGTCATTGAAGGAATCTCAGACAATGAAATCAACAAGCGTAAAGATCAACATTTTGCCCCGTGGTTGAAGACACAAGTACGTAAAATTTTAAGTGATCTGATTAATTACTATATAACTTGGACAATTAACCTAATACATATTTTGATTACTTTTTTAATTAAATTAATTAATGCTATAGGTCGAGTATGGGGATACCGCATATCCACTCTGGTTCCATGAGTTAATAAAAGGCCCCATATCGAAGATAACGAGTGCGCCCATGTATTGCACACGCGGATATATATTTCATACATTCAAATACGAAAATCAAAGAGCTACTGCCAACTACGGGGTATGTGTGCGGGGCGAAATAGATTTCTATGGAGTGTTGCAAGACATAATTGAAGTTGAGTACCCTGGTTGCTTAGGTTTGAAATGCGTTCTGTTCAAATGCGACTGGTTAGATCCAACAGTTGATCGAGGCGTCCGTAAAAACAAATTTGGGGCAGTAGATGTCAACCAATCACGACGTTACAATAAGTATGAGCCATTTATCCTAGCATCACAAGCAGAACAAGTCAGCTTTGTTCCATATCCGCGAGTTCGCACCACCCGTATCTCATGGTTATCAGTTATAAAAGTTTCTCCGAGGGGTCGAATTGTGGGGGTTGATGAGGAACTACCAATGCAGCAAGATCATTGCTCTGATATGCCATAACTAAATGAGAGCAATGAAGACATCCTTTTGATAGATCCTCAAAACAGGCAAGTTGAATATCTCCCAGACGATACAGAGGACGAAGATGAGGAAGATGAGTTTGAAGAAAGTGATGAACCAGATGATCAAGAAACGGATGTGTACTACTCTTCGTCCGAAAATGAATCAGAGTGACCCCGCTAGCTAATAATTATTGTGAATTTAATATATTAATATAATATTGTGATCGAGTAATTATTGTGAAATTTAAGTGATATGATTTCTATGAAATCCCCTAAACCCCAAACTAAATTCCATCTCCGATCTCCATTCATTTTCCGCCGTAGGTGCGGAGATTAATAAATTACGAGACATATGTGTCTATGTGTCATGTAATTTATTAATTGCCTCAACAACGGCGGGAAATGAGATTTAGTTTGGGGTTTAAGGGATTTCAAAGGAATCGTCGCTAAATCGTCGCTAATTGTGATTGTCACAAAATCGTTGCAATATTTGCGACGATTTAGCAACGAATTATGACTAATCGTGGCTAAATCGTCGCAAAATAAGAATGTTACAAAATCGATGCACATTTGCGATGATTTAGCCACGATTCGTTCATAAACCCTAAACCCTAACCCTTTGCCCTTAACCCTAAACCCTAACATATTACCATCTCATTGTATTATGCATCTTTCAATGAAATTGATCGTGACTTTAGAGAATTGTCCGAAAATGAAAACTCGGTCAATCACAGTAATATCCACAAATTGAATCATTGTATTAATAATCTAACATGTACGCAAACTCTCTGTTTTACTTATTTTTCAATCTCGATGGATTTATTGATAATTTCATGAATTTGGATTTACAGTAAACATGTAAAGTTGTTTCTGGAATGTTGCAATCGACAGTACAATTTTGTACCTATACCCTAAACCCTAAAACATATTTTACAAATTTCCTCACTAATTCGTTGCAACATTTGCGATGATTTAGCAACGAATTATGACTAATCGTGGCTAAATCGTCGCAAAATATGAATGTTACAAAATCGATGCAAATTTGCGACGATTTAGCCACGATTCGTCCATAAACCCTAAACCCTTTGCCCTAAACCCTAAACCCTAACATATTACCATCTCATTGTATTATGCATCTTTCAATGAAATTGATCGTGACTTTAGAGAATTGTCCGGAAATGAAAACTCGGTCAATCACAATAATATCCACAAACTGAATCATTGTATTAATAATCTAACATATACGCAAACTATATGTTTTACTTATTTTTCAATATCGATGAACTTATTGAGAATTTCATGAATTTGGATTTACAGTAAACATGTCAAGTTGTTTATGGAATGTTGAAATCGACGTTACAATTTTGTACCTATACCCTAAACCCTAAAACAGATTTTACAAATATCCTCACTAATTCGTTGCAAAATAAAATGTTACAAAATCGATGCAATTTGGCGACGATTTAGCAACGAATTGATACTAATCGTGGCTAAATCGTCGCAAACTATGAATGTCACAAAATCGATGCAACTTTGCGACGATTTAGCAACGAATTGTCATAAAATTTACCGCGTGTCGGTCAATTAAACTCCCGCGTGTATGAATGTCACAAAATCATTGCAAAGTTAGCGACGAATTAGCTACGGTTTGATTGCCTCGATATAGCGACGACAACTAATCCTATATATACACGCTCAGAATTTCTTCATTCAATTACAAACAAATCACAAAAAAACTGATCATAACTTCCTTGCGAATTCCTTGTGAAAAAGGTAAATTTTTGTTTTTAATGTTTTTAATTAATTAGTATAGATAAAAATAGAACAATTTAGGTCGGTAGAAACGGAATCAAATTAGAAAAATAGCAGACTGCCCGGATGTTTATAGATAGTAATTTTTTTTCATTTTTATGCAGATGGGCCAGCGTCGTGCACATTACGCTCAGTTTTTGAGAGAGATTGGTGATGCTTCGGGTACCGGGTTGCCCGTGTCTTCTGAGGCTACAGAGACGGATTTCGTCCCGGTGCCGCAAACACAGAGTGCTCCGCCGCCTCCACAACCACCTCAGATTCCGTAACCTGGAGGCCATGTCCCGGCCCCATATGCACACATGACGGTTCTTGATTTGTTTGCACAGCCGGGCCGTCATAGGCTTAAAAGATTAGATCCGGATCATACTGACGGGTCGGAATGGTAATATATATAAATATATATTTTTTACATTTATTATTACATATTTATATTTATTTCTAACAATTCAAAATTTTACAATTTTTTGTTTCAGGTTTGGAGTTGAATCCAAAGTTGGACGCACCGTTTCCGACATCATCAAATCCTATTTTATCGAGCCTCATACCAATTTTACCCAGCTTCCTCCACACGTCAAGGAGACATGGTTCAAGATGTTTGCGGTACGTATGGAAAAAATATTTTTTTGTCCCATAATTATTTTAATTATATTTAAATATATAAATTTAATTTAATTTTATAAAATATGTAATTATTTTTGTTTCTCATGCAGCAAAAATATCACTGGGATATTTCGATTCATGGCGAGGTTGAAACTTTGTTTCACGAGAGGGTGAAGTTTCGTATCCAAGGCGTGGTTGGTGAGTGGAAGAAAGCATGAAAGATTTCTGGGGATTTAGCAAAGCCCCTGCACATGGATAAAGCCGTTTGGGACGGCTTGGTGCGGTATTGGATGGATCCGAAGTCCATCATAACTGCTGAGAATTGTTCGGCTTCCCGCAACACCGTTGATTCGGACGGGAAACTCAAGGCTCTGCCTCATACAGCTGGGCAAACACCTTTTGCGGGTGTTCGTCTACAGATGGTAATTAAATTTATTTAAATTAATTAATTTATTTAATTTACTTCGTCAATAACATAGTTTTTTTCTTTAGGCCGCCGAAGACGGAGGTGTACTCCCTCCGATGACCAAGGTTTTTGAGCGGACGCACCGGAAGAAGGATGGTTCCTTTGTTTCCGAGACTGCCGAGCACATCTTCAATGAGGTGACTTCCAAGGTCACCGAACGAGAGACACAACTCTCTCAACAGCTATCTCCAGGTGGTTCGTCGGTCATGTCTGGAGGGTTGACCACACCCGATATTGACCGGATCTTCGAGCAGGTATATAGAATAGTTAGTACTTATTAATTTTTAGTTTTTGATTTTTTAAAAATTTCTAATTGTAAATTTAAATATAGGTTGCCCCTAAGAGAAAGGGGAAGGTTGTCGGGATGGGATCTATTCGAGATGTCTCGGCTGCTTCTTCATATGCTCCGCGACGACGATCGCCAGAAGATGATCCAGTCGTGTTACGTGCCACGATTACGAGTCTTCAGGAGCGGGTTGATACCGAGGCTACTCGGTCTCAGGCATATCAGGCGAAGATTGCGAGTCTTCAGCAGCGGGTTGAACTGGATGCTACGCAGAATGACGAACTCTTCGACATCTTGGCAACAGGGAACCCGACAATGCAGGCCATGCTACGGGAAAAGCGAAGACTCCGAGCAGAGGCAGATGCAGCGGCAGCGGCAACGGTAGAGGCAGCGGCAGAGGCAGCGGCAGGCCCATCCGGTTCGTCGAGACGTCCCGAAGACGATGTGAATCTTGACGATTACGATATAGTTATTTAGATTTAGGATTTCGAATTCTAATTTTGGTTTTTTTTGTAACAGATTATAATATATTTTTTTCTAATAAAATATTATTATATATTATTTTTAAAATTTTCATTTTATAATTTCGAAATTAATAAAATTTTAAAAATAATAATAAAAATCATATATAGAATCATCGTTAATTCGATGGTAAACAATAATCCTCGTTGATTCGTTGCTAAATTAATCGTCATAAAATCGTGGCTAATTTACAACGATTATACGACGATTTATTAGCAACGATGTTGCGACGATTATTTAGCAACGATTTTATGACGATTGGTTAGCAACGAATTAACGACGACAATTTTTTGCCATCGAATTAACAATGAAATATTTCCCTTCGAATTTCCATCGTTTTTACGACGTATTTATATTCGTCGTAATTTCAATGTAATATTTACGACGATTTTACTACGAAAATTTACCGACGATTTAGCGACGAATTTTTGTCCCTCGTACTTTCCCGATGAATTTACGACGATTTGTGGTTTGCGACGATCAGTTAACGACGATCTCTTTTTCGTCGCAAATTCGATTCAAACCCTTTTTTGCAACGATTTTACAACGATATCGTTCGTTGCAAAAAGGGTGTTTTCTTGTAGTGAACCTTGAAAAATAGAATTTACAATTTGATTCATCTTCCCTTTTTTTACTCGAGTTTCCAACAAGCAACCAAACTTCATTGTATTCCCATTCACCCAACTACGAACCACGGAATGTTTTGATAATTTGTTAAATCCACGCACATTCCACAAGAACCCTGACATATTAATTTTTTCTTCGGAACTTTTTTACCCAAAATTTTGTTTTGAGCAACAGTTTCCGATAGTACTTTGTGCATATTCTTTGAGGCTCTAGGCAGAGAAGCTCTTAGAGTACTCGTTTCCTCCATCCTCTCTTCATCTTTCTCATCATTCTTGCTTTGAACCTCGCCCTCTTCTAGCTAAGTTCCTGTTTCGACGAATTCATTTACCTCTTCGTCATTGTCATCGTCATCTGCGAGAATCAAGATGGAGATTCCACAACGACTATTTATCTCCTTCTGGGACTCTCAGTCGACCCACTTTTGCAGGAGAGACATCACACCACCTTCCTTCCTCCACCAAATTAACTTCAGAACTGATTCCTTCCTTATTCTTTGAAACTACTTCCAGTACTCCAACCTATGTTTCATCCGAGCTCTCTGCTTCTATTATTTCCTCTGTCTGTTCCCCATCTTTCTCGATCTGAGATTGTGCAAAAAAAACCATCTCCTTAGTGACACTTTTCCCCACGGTTGTTCCCTCTTTTCTTTTTATGCACTTCTGTAACTTCCTTCTCCTTACTTAAAAAACATGTATCTTTTTGGTGACCCCATTTAAAACATGTATCGCATCTCAGAGGGAGCCATGGATATTTAAACTCCACCACAGCATCTACATCTTTATATGAATTGAATCGAAAAGCTTTGGGCAACTATTTTGACAAATCTGCTTCCAAAAACACCTTTGCCACCTCGAAGTTCTTACACGTTTCTGTATCCGGGTGCAGTCTTTTTGGCTCACCAATTGGACTCGTCCAAAAACTCAACCCTTGCCACGAAAACATTTTGTGAGGTATGTTCTTCAGAATAACCCATAACGGAATTGACTTTAACTCCGGTTGAGTTTCCTCAATCACCGGCGACCATTTAGAAACCACCATAGGTACATCAGCTATGTTCCACATCCCTCTCCTTAGAACACGAGCCCTGATTGAGCTATCTCTTAATCTGAATCTGATCGTTTTATCATTCACCACATATTCATCGATTTTTGTTGATTTGTCTCCCAAGATCCATATCTTATTGACTATGACATGAACTTTGGCTATATGAGGAGTTGTTGATAAGAATTTCCCTACGAGGAAATCATCCCACAGAGGAGTCGAACCTTCGATGACGTCGTCCATTATCTCCACCGTCGGCACTCCATCGATTACAGTGATATTGTAATCATGCTTCTCCAGTGACTTTATTTGAACTATCGATGCCCAAGGTTGCTTTTTTTGTTGAACCTGCACCTCCTCCTGATTTTCCGAGGACTTGACAATAGCCCCCACCGTCTCCGTTACGAAGAAATCACCGCCGGAAACTTCATGAGTGAGGTTTACGAAACCCTAGTTTCCACCTTTCAGAATCGCCAAAAAAATCCCATGCCACGTCACCCTTACCCTTTACTATATCGAGAAGAAAAGGAATTCTCACCCTCATTCTCACTTTCTTGGTATAGCTTTGCGCTACTTCTGATTGAAGGCAAGCATTCCAGATTCGTGCCTTTTCCTGGTGTTCTTCTACCAGGTCTAACTTGTGGGCTACAAGCCAATTATTTGTATGTTCATCCACGAATCTGGTTCGAGCTGTTGGTACCTCAAGTTCAATGAGAGTAATCGCCTTCATTCCATATGTCAGGAAAAAAGGAGTTTCCCCGGTAGTTGTTCTCTTCGTTGTTTAGTATGACCACAAGACTCTTGTTAGTTTGTCAGGCCATGCGCCGTTCTTCTCTTGCATACGCTTCTTCAGGATGTTGATTATGGTATTATTAGAGGATTTCGCATATCCATTGGAAAATGGGTGCCTAGGGGTCGAAAAGTGGAGCTTGATCCTTCCTTCTTCGCAGAAATTCAGAACTTTTTGCCATCAAACTAAGTATTGTTGTCTGTTACTATCTCATGGGGCACCCTGAACTTGCAAATGATGTTTTCCCATATGAATTTCACGGTTTATGTTTTCGTGATCTTCGCCAGGGGCTTTGCTTCGATCCACTTCGTAAAATAGTCGGTGCTGACTATTTGGTATTCCCTTTCTCTATACACCAGGGGTAGATTTCCTACTATATCTAGTCCCCATTTCATGAATGGCCAAGATGCACAGAGCGGATGTAGCTTCTACAAAGGCTGGTGAATATATGGGGCAAACTTCTGGCATTTGTCACATTGCCTGGCATGCCTCATGAAATCTGACCCATGAGTTGGCCAGTACTATCTCGTGGTGAGTATCTTGTCGACTAGCATTCTGCCTCCAGTGTGAGCTCTGCACTCACCTCTGTGTACTTCCTCAAGTATACGCGATATTTGGGGTTTCGGGACGCACTTCAGGTATGGACCGGAAAATGACTTTTTGTACAGCTATTCTCGTATCAAGTTATACTGAGCTACCTGGACCCTTACGATCCACGCTTCCCTATTGTTCCCCGGGGGGACTTCCCCTAGAAATATTATCTCTATCAGATACATCCAACTCCCTAGTGGAATAGTCGTCACAAACTGTACGCTTCTTGTAAGCGGTGTTGCCTCTTTTTCATCTAAATATGAATGCTTCAGTAGGACCACATGCACCCTTTCTTCTGCAGTTATCGTGAGTGATGAACCTAAATTTTCCAAAGCGTCGACCAGGTTTCCCCCCCCCCCGTGGTATCCTCATAATTTATGTCGAATCGTATTCTTTCAGGAAAGCTTGTGTCGCCTTCAGGTATTCTCCCATCATTTCACTATTTGCATGGTAACTATCGTGCAGTTGGTTGACGATTAAATGGGAGTCACTGTGAATGATGCGACGTCGTGCTCCTAGCTCTCTCACCATTTCCAATCCGAATATCAAGGCCTCATACTCAACGGAATTATTTGTGGTCGCGAAGTCGCATCTGACCAACGTATGCGACATGTCTCCCTGGGGGTTATTTAAGACCAATCCTAATCCCACCCCTAGAGTGTTCCTTGCACCGTCTACGTACAACTGCCAAACTGGCGGGTTCTTTTCTACTTGGCCAACTTCTTCTGGTAACTCTGCTCCCAAGGACAAATCGGCAATGATCAGCTAGCGCTTGGGATTTGATTGATGTGCGAGACTTGCATTTTATGTCGAATTCTCCCAACTCGATCGTCCACTTCGTGAGCCTTCCTGACAATTCCGATTTTTGCAAGACACTCTTAATCGGGTTTTAGGTTACCACCTTAATGGGATATGCCTGAAAATAAGGACGCAACTTCTTGGCACTCATTATTAGTGCCAGAGCCAAATTTTTCATCAAAGGATACCGTTACTCTGCGTCTAATAGTGTGCGGCTAATGTAGTAGATCGGCGCTTGCATTCTTTCATCTTCCCTTATCAGGATGGAACTAACCGCGTGGGGTGAAACCGCCAAATATATAAACAACAGCTATGAATCCACTTGTTTGGCTAGTAGAGGCGTATTAGTCACACTACAAGAAAACATCGTTTTTACGACTGTAGAAGTAGTCGCCAATTAGTCGCTAAAAAGTGTGTTACGACGACTATGCGACTAAACCATGTAGTCGTTAATATTTAGTCGCTAAAGTATGTAGTCGTAAAATTAGTCGCCAAATGGCGACTGCATTACTACTACACTGTGTTGCCGTTTAGTAGTCGTAAAGTAGTCGCAAATTTTTACGACTAAACGGCGACTATGTTTGCGACTAGGTTACGACTATAGAAAGGTCTAGATGCAGTCGGATAGTTTTAGTCACTAAATAGTCGTACATTTTAGTTACTATTTAACGACAATTTTACGACTAATATAACGACTAATTGGCGACTAATAAGAACATCAAGTTTCAAAGATACTCTTATGCGACTAATTGGCGACTAATAGGGGACTATAATTGCGACTAGTTAACGACTATGGAATGTGTATAGATGCAGTCGGAAAGTTTTAGTCACGAAGTAGTCGTAAATGTTAGTTACTATTTAGCGACTATACTATGACTTAATGAACGACTAATTGGCGACTAATTGGAACATCAAGTTTCGAAGATGTAAATATTTTGCGACAAATCAGCTGTTCTTCTGCGACTATTTGGCGACTAACAGGCTACTGTTTAGTGACTGAAATTGAAAGCAAATTAAGAATATGGTGTCACATTGGTGTTCGTTTTGTTTCCCAATTGGTAATCTGTGTTACAAAAGTAAAGAAATATGATTCAAACTAACATTTGATTAAAAATATTAACTACAGTATTCAACCTCCATAACAAATGCGAAAACGTAAACAAAACTATCAAATTCATGAGTTCACAAGTAGCAAGGTTCAGAAAAGTAAGCACAAAACCTAAGAAGCAGAACCAGAACCAGATGGGGTTGTTCTTGGATCTGGTCGAGGAAGATTGGTTGATGGAAGCAAAGCAGTTGTTGCTGGAGCTGACTGAGAAGCCATGAAGTCTAGAAACACCAGATCTGTTTGTCGCAGGTACTTCTCCACCAAGGATAAGTGCTCAAGCTTGTCCTTTTGCTCAGCCGCAGCTTAGGAGTGCTCTGCTTCACGGACAACAATCTCAGCATCACGCCGTTCATTATAAGCTGCCTGCTCTTCTATTCCCTGTTGAGCTTCCTTCAGTTGCTCTTGGAGTGCAACAAACGATGAAGAGTCTCCCGGTTGCTTGCGCTTGCCATTGAGAAGAGTCTCCTTCAGGTTTCCAACTCCATAAGGAGTTCCTCGTGAATCCAACTCAGTGGACTGTCAAAAGTAAGAGAAAAATCTTAATGACAAAATGGAATACTATATAAATGTGAAGTGTAGTATATATGTTACTTTATCTGAAGAATGATGCTTGTATATTCATCTGTTGTTAGCGCACGAGGTTGCGAAGCACCGTCCGAAACTTCTGAAGGCTCTGTCACGAGCTCAGACAACTTCTCTTGCACCTTCTGCTCATGTGTTTGAACGATTTTCTCGGCCTTCCTATCGACATACGTACCATCTGGCCTTGTATGTGTCCTAATGAAAACATCACCAAGACTAACCGGTCTTCCCAATTTCTCTTCCTGCAATGTTACAAAATAAGCAAGGATAGCAAGTAAACCAGAAACATGAAACCAATCAAACATGAAACCATAAACATGAAACAGAAACATAATTTAAAGTTGTTGAGTAGAAAGAAAAAGTTAAAGTAACTAACCATTTCTTGTTGCATTTGTTGAGACGACTTTGGCCCTGATAAGTGGATGTGAGGACCGAGACCTTTACGGTCAGACAAACGAGCATTGGAATAGGTTTGACTCTTGTGCTTTGCTTCTTCAGTGTCCCAGTAGTTCGTCATTGTTTTCCAGAGAGTGTCGCCGATCCAATTAGGTCGCTCTCGACTAGTCCTCGCGGTGCTAACCATGTCTTTCATCCGGCGTTGACAGATCTCCTCGAAACACCCTTGAACTGTCCCTATTATCAAGGGATCCTAGGTGTGAGTTTTCTACAAAACAAATAGAATAGGATGATGTTAGCGAAAACATCACAAGCAAACCTATATGTGAAGGCTATAGGACCGAAAACTGTACCGCGAACTCGAGGAGGTATCTTTCTTGTCTGTCCCGAGGCACACATGTCCAGCTATAGTAGGGAGCATCGAATTTGTTTGTAAACACTTTAGTTATTGACTGAACCAGTTTCGATCCCTTGTCGCGAGTAAACCTGCAAACACACATGAAATAAAGAAGGACATAATAGAAACCAGAAGCATGTAATACAGAAACATGAAACCAATCATACATGAAACATGAAACCAGAAAACATGAAACCAGAAAAATGAAACATAATTAACCTGCAACCCAGATACATGAAGATTGAAGCATGTAAGAGATATCTCTTACATGCCTTGTGATCAATACTACACATTACAGATTTCACAAGACAATTAAGGATAGAATACAATCAAACATGAAACATGAAACCAGAAGCATGTTTCTACACTTAGACACCAAACTGACCCTGAGATTAAACAACCGCAACAGAAAGACAATGACTGGAAGCTAAGACAATAAGCAAAGGCAACATAAAGAGAAGCTTTGTTACCCCATTAAAACAAACCAAGAAACAAACATTTACAATCCAACACTTAGCTAGAATCTAACACTTATAATCTAACACTTAGCAGAAACAAACCAAGAAACCAACCTTGAGATGCAATAAACTTACTAGATATCAGTTAAGAAACAGCTAGAACAATACAAATAAGAGACCGCTTGAATGTAACACTTAGCAAGAGCCGACTGCAAAAGACAGTAATCTTCCAAAACAGCTAGAACAATAACGATTCAAATAAGCTAGAACAATAATCTAACACTTAACAAGAGACAGTGGTGAACAATACAATCCCATTTACTGAACAAGATGTGATACAATTACCAAGTCAGATTAACTCATCAATACAATCACATTTTACCAGATGCGATACAATTACCAAGTCGAGTTCGGCGTTGTTGTGGGAGAGAGAACGGTGGTGAACTTATCCCGGTCTGGCACCATAAGCAGAGTATTCATAGCTCGGAGCGTGTCGTCAAGGAGATCCGGCAACACTGGAGCAGTTTCATCATGGCAGCTGTGTCCTTGAGAAGAAGGATGACTCTGACCATGAGAGTCACGAAGTGGTGACCCAGGAGATTCCTCCAGTGGAGCCGAAGCAGTAGCAGGGAGGTCTTGTCCACGGGGTTGAGGAATGGAGTTTTCGAAAAGTTGTTGTGGCGGTGGATAGCTCCGGACAGTTGGTGCTGACGTTGTCGATTTATCATGGACGGGGAGTTGCGGTGGTGCCGGCGTAAAATTGTACTGCTGCGGTAGCTGGTTGGGTGTTCACGATGAAGACGCGGAGCGATTTGACCCTCCGGCTCTCTGAGAGACGTTGGGAACGACTTTTCTCTTCTTTCCGCGAAGGGCCTTATCGCTAGGCATCATGTGATCTTCTCTGATATATGAAGAAAAGGAATCGAAGAAGAGGAGTCGAAGAAGTGGAATCGAATAAGAATCGAAGAAGTTTATAGCAAAAGGGGAAACGAAGGAGAGGAATGGAATAGGAATCGAAGACGAAGGGGAAGAACAAAACGCTTGACTTAGGGTTCCGTAGTTAGGTTCACGGGATTTGGGTAAAATTATGTTCTGTTTTTGCGAAATTGGTTTGGGCCTCGACCCTAATTTTTATGGGAATTTGTTTAGTAGTAGTAACTTAGTGGGTAAAATATTTGTTGTCTCAGGCATCCAGACTTTTTACGGACATAAAAAAAAAATTAAAGATAAGAATTGAGATCGGCTTTCAATCGTGGTTTCTTAGATCAATCTGTAGAGGTAAAATTTATCCCGCAATCGTGGGTTCATAGATCAATCTGGAAAAATATGATTTTGTTTTATTTCTGAAATTCTATTGTTCTTTTGTTGTTAGGCCAATTTGTTGTTGTCGGAGAAGAGGATTCACGGCTACGACAACCAGACCAAACAGATGCTTAGAGTGGTCATTCCGGTGGATCTACAATGGAAAAGAATACAAGATCTTAAGGTAAAATTCCGACCGCAATCATTCCTGTTTTAATGTCTACTTTGCTTGAAAACAGACATTATCCGAAAACATAAGTACTTGAAAACATGAATGACTTGAAAACAGAATTAGTTCAAATAACAACAACATCCGAAATGAGTTTTTAGTTCTAGACCAACAAAATATCCAAATAACAACAATAACCAAAATATCCGGGAATTCGAGACAATGAACAAGATAAGATGAAGCAGGATTTAAAGGTGTAATGGCTTAAATCCAATCTTGTGTTCATTGCTGTAACTTGAAGGTAGAGGATAAGGGTACCTATAAACATTTAAAGGTTTACAAAATTAGTAAACAACATCAAATATGTAACTATAATATTCAAACTGAAATCAACATCAAACTCAGTACAATTTTGATTTCTATTATCTGAAACTAGAATCTTAAAACTCATTTCTGAAACTATAATGTTCAACCTCACTTCTGAAACTATAATATTCAACATCAAATGTGAAACTATAATCTTCGTTTTCTGTCATAAACATTGATCTTACCCATTCATAAATGAGTAGAGTTGTGGGATAGTATAATCTTCAGCCTCTATATTTGAAAGCTCTTCTTCTGCTGTTAGCCATGTATGACCTATAGTTGAAAGAGTTTGTGGTTTTTAGTAAGGTCGTTGATATAACAGAAAATAGATAATAATTAACAAGATAAACTGACCGCAGAAGTTTTGTACACGGAAACAACGTAGTACACAGAAAATGTGCCAATCATTAGCCCTTATAAAACTTGAGGATATGAAGTCAGCCAAATCACCATATGCCACACACTCTAACCCATTATACCTGATATGCATAATGTAAACGAGAAATTTATATAATTTTAGTTCTGAAACTTGACATAAATAACATAATTAACATTGTCACATAAGTAATATAGTTAATTAGTAGGGTTCTTCGTCATCAGGTTCTTCATCAGAAGACGACAAATTACACAGAAA
Source organism: Eutrema japonicum (assembly GCA_030161315.1). Classification (NCBI taxonomy): domain Eukaryota; kingdom Viridiplantae; phylum Streptophyta; class Magnoliopsida; order Brassicales; family Brassicaceae; genus Eutrema; species Eutrema japonicum. The sequence continues at coordinate 26,720,645 of BSQW01000007.1, forward strand.
TTCATCTTCTGGTTCTGCATCTCCGACATCGTAATCGAGGTTTATTGGGTTTACTCCTTGTACGAAATTATCGAGTTCGAGATCGTCAATTGTAGTCATCAATAGAGCATCATCATTTTCGTTTTACAGAAGAGTCGGTTCTTTTTTATCATATTCCCCCTCAATACTTCCCCTCGGATTCACCTTTAGAACATTGAGCCACAACTGCTTCGGTTTCTTTGTGTATGGGTACGGAATATAACAAACTTGCTCCGCTTGCGATGCTGTTTTCAATATAAGTTATACATATGGATATATATATATATATATATATATGATATCGACATTAATAAAATGCTATATATATATAAGTACGTACCTAGAACAAATGGTTCGTATTTATTGTATTTTCTCGATGAAAGAACGTCTACACCGCCACCATTGCTCCTCCGAGTGCCTCTACCGATAACATGGTCATACCAATTACACTTAAAAAGTGTGATTCTCAAATTGACCATCCCCTCGTACTCGAGTTCTATGATATCAGTTAAGGTCCCGTTGAAATCCGCTTCATCAGATGCATCACTGTAATTTACACCTTTAACACATATCCCATAGTTACATGTCTTTTGTCCAGCGCCGTGATTTTGCGTATGAAACAAATAGCCTCTTGTAAAATACATTGGTCATGTTTTGGCCTTATTCAAAGGTCCATGTACTATATCTTGAACCCAAGTAGGAAATGGATTCGTGGCGTTCCAGTAAGCAACCTGCATATATATAAACAATAGCATCAATATTTATAACTAGAAATGTATGCGTAGTTATGAATATTATTTAGACATACATATTCTTTCACCCATATATGATATTCGTCAGCTCTTTTCGCGGAGAGTTCTTTTTCGGATAATCCTGTGTATTTTGCAGAAATATAGTCCTCGAACATACTATACAAGACCAACACAAAAATGAATTAATATAGTGGAATATATACTAAAACACATGGTGCGAGAGATGCCAACTTATATATACCTCTCAATTGGCTGAAAATAGTCACAATTTCGTAAAACATATGCATGTGCGCATTGATAATCTCTTTCCGAGAGCCATATTTCATGCATTTCTCCACTTGGACGGCCTACGTGCGTAAATATAGAAGGTACCCCAGGGACATGATATACAGGGACTTCACCTTGATCGAATCTTGTTAACCTGGCCGAATGAGTGAAAAGCAATTCACATTAAAATACATAGCATGTGTATACAATATCAATGGCATTGTGGACTTGAAATGATTGACTTTAGCATTTACCTTGATTTCGTTTGTATATTCGCGGCAAAGTAGTGCTCTGAGAAATAAGCAATCTCGTCATTGATATATGATTCAATAATCGATCATGCCGCATATCTTTTGTTCTTTGCTTTCCCTTTCAACTTTTTGAAAAACCTTTCAAAAGGATACATCCATCTATATTGGACAGGGCTTCCTAATTCAGCTTCGTAGGGGAGATGAACAGGTAGGTGCTCCATCACATCGAAAAATGAAGGTGGAAAGATCTTTTCCAAATTGCATAGGATCAAAACTATGTTATGTTTTAGAATTTGAACGCGAGTGTTATGCAAAGTTCTCGAACACAAGTCCCGGAAAAATGCTCCAACCCCTACAATATATGTGAAAATTACGGAGCGGTTACTATATAAATTACTATAATCATGCATATTTATTTAAAGAAATAGTCGTAATTAAATAATTAGTACCTGATAACACAAGGTGGACATTCCGGTGTACGAGGTCTGCAAAGATAAATGGAAGTAACTGCTCCATAAAAACATGGTAGTCATGACTCTTCATGCCTGACAACTTTGGTTGTTCATATCAACACAAGTCGCTAAGTCTGAGGAATAACCATCCGGGAATTTAACTGCATGTTTCACACATTCTAGTAAACTTTTTCTGGCTTCTTCTGTCAATGTGAAGGTTGGGAAAGGAGCTTTACCCTCACTATCAATATGTAAGTGTGGCCGATAACAAAATTGTTCAATATCCAATCTTGACATGATGTTGTCTTTCGATTTACCCTTCACACTCATAAGAGTATTCATGATGTTGTCAAAAAAATTCTTCTCTATATGCATCACTTCAAGACAATGTCTGAGATTGAGGTCCCTCCAGTACGGTAGCTCCCAGAATATGATTTCCTTGTGCCAGTTATGTTGCTTCCCATAGCCCGACTTCTTCTTCTCGAGCCCGTTTCCACCGACGTCCTTTGTTTTTGATGGATTTACACCAACCAGTCGCTCGCAATAAACTTGCTCACCGGTCAAAGACTGAGGTGGATACTCTCTCGACGCGTCTTTTCCCTTAAGGAAGTCTATTTTATTCCTCCTCATTGGATGACCATGAGGAAGAAATCTTCGGTGACAATCAAACCAACACGTCTTCCTTCCCTTAGGTAGATAAAAAGACTTTGTATCTTCCATGCAAATTGGACAAGACAATTTACCATGGGTTGTCCATCCGGATAACATGCTATACGCCGGAAAGTCGCTTATCGTCCACATTAGCACTGCTTTTAGATTGAAATTTTGATTCAAGGACACATCGTATGCATCGACCCCATTAGACCACAACTCTTTTAACTCCTCAATAAGAGGTCGGAGGAAGATATCGAGACTAGCTCGCGGATGATTTGGCCCAGAATTCAGAATTGGAAGAAATAAATACTCTGTATTCATGCACATACTAGGGGGTAAATTATATGGAGTCAAGATCACGGGCCACAACGAATGATTACGAGACATTCCAAATGGATTGAACCCATCGGTACATAATCCAAGATAAACGTTACGGGGTTCTCCGGCAAACTGGGGATTTTGATCTTGAAAATATCTCCACTCTGCCGCATCAGAAGGATGACACATTTCTCCCTCCTTTGATTGGTGCTCGTCATGCCATCTCATTGCCGATGCAGTCTTCTCGCTCTGATACATTCTCTTCAATCTGTCAGCAATAGGTAGATACCACATACGACTGTATGGTAGTTTGGTTCTACGTCGGTCGTTCTTAGGCTTCCATCTTTGTGCACAACAAAACAAACATTTATCTTCCTTCTCGTCATCTTTCCAGAAGATCATACAATTGTTAATACAAACATCAATTGTATGATATGGGAGGCCTAAATTGCGCATCAATTTTTCTGTCTCGTAATGTGATCCGGTTGACTTGTTTCCTTCTGGTAAATAGTCTGTCAAGATTTTGCAAACTGAATCGACTAACTTTTCACTCATATTATATTCTGCCTTATTTTGCATGACTCGAGCATCTAAGGATAACTGCGAGTGACCTTCACGACAACCATCGTATAATGGATTCTTTGCACCTTCTAACAAGTCGTAAAATTTATTTGAATGGTTACGTACCGGTTCTTCTACATTCTGATCACTACCATCCTGATGATAGTTATCAAAACTCACGTTATGACGAAATGCATCATTCACCACATCCACATATCTATCTTCTACTACAACTCCCACATTTTCACTCCCACTTATATATGGCGTATCAACATAACTCGATCCTAAATCCACATTGATTTCTTCTCCATGCTTATACCAAACATAATAATCTGGCATAAATCCTCTGCTATAAAGATGATTCCAAATTCTTGTCCCCAGGATAAATTTCTCGTTCTTGCAAACACTACAAGGGCAGAAAAACTTACCGTCATTACTCTGTGATAGAGGCTGGCTATTTGAAAATGTCATGAATCCATCCACCCCTGTTCTGAACTCTTCCAAGAAATTTCCCGTCTCTTCATCGAACCTCTTATACATCCACTCCCGGAAATTATTATAATTAAAATTTCCCGACATTATATAACTGAAAAATAGAATGAAGAGAAGATATATGTTTTGAATTTGTGTTGAAGATCGAATGAGGAGGAGAAATGGGATTAATTGAGCTTATATAGACATTTCTGCCGACTAAATAGCTACTACACGGCGTCTGAAAGGCGACTACATTTTGTAGTCGCATAAAATCGTTACACCAACCCCAAAACGAATAACACGTGTTTTTCACCGGTATTTACAACAAATTACCGACTGCTATGCGACCCTCCCAAATAGTCGTATATTTATAGCCAAATGGCGACTATTATGCGACTCCTGTTACCGGTCGTCAAATTAGTCGTAATTTTGTCGTATATCAGCGACCCGCAGAAATAGTCGCATATTGGTCGCTAAATTAGCGACTATTAGGCGACTATTATTTACCGTCTGAAATGTAGTCGTATATTAGTCGTCATTTAGCGACTACTATAGCGACAATATGGTTTGGTCGTAAAATAGCGACTCAATTACAACCAAATCGTATTAGTCGCTAAATTGTCGGCCAATAGTGGCTACTTAGTCGCAACGTTTGGCGACTACTCGTTGAGTCGCCAGTTGTGGTCGTAAAATTCTTTCGGCTGGTTCAATGCTTCCTAGCACTCTGTTGTCTACTCATAGTTCCGCGTCTTCTTTAACGTTTTGAAGAAAATGTGGGATTTGTCTGCCATTCTGGATATGAACCTTGCGAGGGCGACTATCCTTCCGGTCAATATTTGCACTTCCTTGACATTTCGTGATGACGACATGCTTTGGATCGCCTTGATCTTCTCCTGGTTCACTTTGATTCCTCTTCTGGTTACAATATACCCCAAAAATCTTCCTGATGCTACCCCGGAGGAACAATTGGACGGGTTCAACTTCATCTTGTACTTTCTCAAGGTTCCAAAAATCTCTTAAAATGTGCGACGTGTTTTTCGGCCTTGAGCGACTTGACTAACATGTCATCGACATACACCTCCATGGTATCTCCAATTTGGTCTTCAAACATTTTGTTTACACACCTTTGGTAGGTTGTCCACTGCGTTTTTGAGCCCAACTGACATCATCGTGTAGCAATATCTTCCAAGCGGTGTGATGAAAATAGTCTTTTCTTGATCATCGGGATTTTGGTGGATCTGGTTGTATCCAAAAAAGCGTCCATGAAGCTCAGCAGCCCGTGTCCTATAGTTGCGTCCACCAGCTTGTCGATATGTGGCATGGGAAACGGGTCATTGGGAGACGCTTTGTTGAGGTTAAAGAAATCTATGCAGATTCACCATTTGCCATTCCTTTTTTGGACCACCACTACGCTGGCTAGCCATTTTGGGTATTGAATCTCTCTCACGATTCCCGCATCAGTAAACTTCTTGACTTATTCTCTTATGATTTGGTCCCTTTCAAGTGCAAATTTCCTCCTTTTTTGTTGGATCATGACGAAGTTAGGATCTACCGTCATGTAGTGTTTGATGAGGTTTGGGTCTACTCCATGCATGCCCTCGTGTGACGAAGCAAAACAGTCCGCGTGTTCGGACAAGAACTTAACCATCTTTTTGCGTGCCTTGGGGCTCAAATCTGTCCTACCTTGAATTTCTTTTCCAATTCTTCTGGCCATACAGTAACATCTATTGTTTCTTCTTCCGCCGAGATTGGGATCCCATTTACTTCTATAGGCTTTGCTTGTGTTTGATTTTTTTTAAAGAGTATGCTCCCTCCTTCTAATGTCAAATTGTTTGAGGTAATTTTTGTCCTCTCGGGTGCATGTCTCCTTTAAAACAACAAAACACGTGAATGCTTAGAGAAGATGATGGTTGGGTACTTTCTGTTGGCTCTCCGACGTTCAAGTCAGAAAATATCAAAGAAAGACCACGATAGTAAGCGTCGGGAATAACAAAGATTGATGGAAAACAGTGTGAAGAAAAGCATAAAATGGGTTCGCGAAGCTTAAGCTTTTTAGTGAGATTTGCGTGGATTTGGCCATTGAATCGGAAAGAGTCGAGAGTTTAGTGTTTTGTGAAGAAGTTCTTGTTGAGAAATACTTTCGCTTAGCGACTTTAAAGAGAGAAAAATTGGATCCCGCTCTCAGCAGAGAGAGGATTATGTTTATAGAGAATACCTGACTCGGGTTCGCATACCGGATTAATTTCCATGGTTGGGTCGGGTCCCGAATCCTTTCGTCGGGTTTGGTAATTTGATACTCGAGTGCTTTTCGTAAGTCTTCCTTGTCACTTATGCTCTGTCTCCTGACAAAAACTTTAGAGGCGCTGACATGGTGCATGCGTTTTTCGTACTCCGACGATTTTGGCGCTGCCTGATTGCTAGAGTACCCATGCTTTTGTCCTCCCTATGAACAGTGATCTGTCGTTTTTGCCTTTTTCACATGAGAATCATATAAATGTGGTTTTTTGAACCCTTATCATAAGAGTCAATTTGATTCAAAAGGATTTTATGGAGGGAAATTTAAGTATATAATCTCCCGCATACTAAATACTTATCTTTCACCTTTCCTGGCACTCGTATAAGATGTTACGGGTTATCATTGCCCACCTTCCCAGGTATTGCTACCCATGTGTTTATGTTTACCTTCCTGGGCATTACTATCCCTTCCCGGGTATTACTGCCCGATTTATGTTGACCGTTGAAGTGGCGACCTGTCCCTGCTGAGTCATTCATTTCCATACTATCGCACTCTTCAGATTACATGGCGCGAGTTGGCGGACTCAGGAAAAGATGACTCTTCAGACATGATTAACTCATCTCTCTACTCCCGCACTCTCCAGATTATATGGCACGAGTTGGCGTACTAAAAAAAAAGTTACATTTTATTTTGGTCTGGAGCACTCATCCCCTTAATTTCCGATGGCTTCCTTTAAACCAACGGTTTTGGGAAAATGTGGCCGGATATAACATATCTTATGGTTCGACCAGTAAGCCTCGTAGCCACGCCCTCTCTTAGTGGCTCGACTTTAGGTTTAGTGGCCAATGACTAATCTACTACACGTGTTATTACGTGACTCGCCTTCCCTAAAAAAATTATTTACATTTTTTTTTTAATTATTCGTTCCTTTTTTGTTTTCTTGTCTCACTATAGTTATATCTTTTTGTTTTAAAATAACTCAAAATAGAAAATTTGGAAAACGAAAATATGATTATTTATAAATCCTTCTTTCAAAGTCCAAAAATAGAAAAAAAATTATAATTATATTTTTTTCCATAAAAAATATCTATGTAATTGACCTCGGGAGAATTAACAATAATGGTTGAGAATTAACACTTATGCGATAGATAGAACATAGATATTTGCATCCATTGTCACTTTATCAAAAAATATTTTGTGTTCTAACACTTTCCAAAACCTGTAAAAATAAGTAATACATGTGTTGCAAATATCTATGTTCTGTAAAAATAGAAGAGGGATATTTACCAACGGCGATTCAAAAAAAAAAAAAGAACAAGGATATTTACATTCATTGTCACTTTATTAAAACATATTTTGTGTTTTAACACTTTCCAAAACCTGTAAAAATAAGTAATAATTTCTCGGTTGAAAAGACGATTTTGCCCATGCTTGTTATTGGTCCGTGTACTGTACACCGTTGATGCGTGCAGTAATGTACAAGGGTACGACTAGAAAGTCAAGGCGTGTACAGTAGAGAGAAAGTGTTACTTATTTTTACACTTTTTGTAAAGTGTTATAACACAAAATATATTTGGAATAATTGCATGTACGGTCATTAGTTTTTTTGTCACTTTTTGAAAGTGTAGTAAAAAGTATCACTTTTTAGAAAATCGTGTACGATCCGTTATCGTACATGCCGTACTATACATGGGTACATTTGGGTTGAACAATAGTAAAAAGTGCTACTTCTACTAAGGTTTTAAAAAGTGTTAACATATTAATGAAACTTCAATTAAATAACATCATGTGATAAATTGACTATCCATGCAAGAATCACTTCCTAAATAATGTTATAGAGATGGTAAGAGTCCACACAATTTTCTTCTTGGACCATTTTGACAATTGGTCCCATTTCATTTAACATATATTTTATTAGATAACTAATAATTTGTGATGAATTGACATTAAAACTAAATAAAATAATAACACTATTTTTTAAATAACTATCTTAAAAATTAATTCAGGTTATAAAAAGATATGAATGCTATATTTTTATTGGATTTAACTATTACTTATAGATTTTTGGGATTCTTGACTGTTTAGTCACTTTTAGAAGTCTTATAAATAACATCATGTGCAAAACCCCCAATATAATTTGATAAATTGACTATCCATGCAAGAATCACTTCCTAAATAATGTTATAGAGATGGTAAGAGTCCACACAATTTTCTTCTTGGACCATTTTGACAATTGGTCCCATTTCATTTAACATATATTTTATTAGATAACTAATAATTTGTGATGAATTGACATTAAAACTAAATAAAATAATAACACTATTTTTTAAATAACTATCTTAAAATTTAATTCAGGTTATAAAAAGATATGAATGCTATATTTTTATTGGATTTAACTATTACTTATAGATTTTTGGGATTCTTGACTGTTTAGTCACTTTTAGAAGTCTTATAAAGTTTATAGCATTTTTAACTTAATTGGGAAACTAACACTTTTTGTATTGTACACGTGTTGACTTTCCAGTTGTGCCCTTATACAGTACTGCGTGAATCAACTGTGAACAGTACACGGACCAATAAAATATATGGGGAAAATCGTCATTTGACACAGAAGAAGAGAAAAACAAAAAACAAAAATAAAAAGTACCAAAAAGTTAAGAAATTTTGAAAAAGTGACTATAGATGCAATTATCTTTATATTTTATTCCATTTACGTTAAATTTATATCTTTAAATAAAAAAACAACACACGTCAAATATGCATATTAACCAAAGCAATTCAACTCATTATTTAAAAAAACAAAATTACAATAACAAATTGGGATATTTTTACTATGAATGTTTTCCCAAAACATTAAATAATTTTAAACAATTTAAAATGAAATTTTAAAAATAAAACTTTATACATGGCAAACAAGAAATACATTGAACGTTCACTAACAGACAAACGTAAAGAGCCGTTTAACGATCGTTTGTGTTTGTTTCTTTTCATTTTTGTAGTCCAAAAAATATCTCAGTCATAAACTCTTAATCCAATCGGATAGAGGATATGGCATATTTATTGGATCAATTTTTAATAAATCCATGCTTATTAAAATTGAATGTAAGTGAATGGGAAATAGGCCTTGGGGTCATAGGAAAACCCTAAGCTTTTGTGCTTAAGTGGTGAAAGTGAAGTGTGTTTTGTCCCACATTGGAAACAAATGGGAATGACACCTCTTTTTTTTGCTATATAAAGAAGCCTCTAGTCTCATTCACAATACACACTTCTCACTGAGAACAAATGTTTACCTGAGCACCCTTCAATCCCTCTCGTCTTTCTTCTTCTTCTTTAAGAGTAAGTCCGAGAGTATAGCGTAGAATACTCAGTTCATACATTCTATGATGGAGTGATGCGATCGTAGTCTCCAAATGGTTGTATACTGGGATTCTTTATCTTATAAAACCGCCACACTGCGGGAGATATTTAGAATTAAGGAAAGAGATCATCTAGATTCCATTTCAACGTTTTTTCTTAATTGTTTAAGTGTTGTTCTTTGTATCCTTATTCGTAATTTATGTATTCGAATTTATGCTTTTACAATATTGACATTGGTATAGGATTTTGCTGAAGAGAATAGGCCAAAGCTCTTAGAATATTTATCTTTTTTTGCTTGTCAACAATGGACTATGCATATTTCAGCTTGAATGGTGATAAATAGAGACTACATATCCTGGTCAAGGTTACTTTTAATTTAATTTGCTTATGACTATTAACTGAGTCTTTTAAACTTAGTTACTAAGAAATGTTTTTTTTTAACTTATTTACGAAGAAAAAATTTCTATTAAAATTCAACTAAAAATGTTCTTTTAAAATGTTCTCTTATTTTATTTTATTTTGTAATATATCCTCTTCTCTTTTCATTTTTTATTCTTTTAAACTTAGATGAGCAACACTAACCAATCTTCCTTTTCTAAGTTTAGAACATTCATTTTTTAAATTTGGTTTTCTAACAACCATTTTTCTCATCGAGATCCTTTTGGTGTATCCCATTTTATATTCAATCTAATCCCACAAACCTAACAATGAAACCTTTCCGACTCATCCTTAATCTAGCTCTTAGATTCTCTAGATGAATTTCTAAAGGAATATAGCATATGACATTCTTTATCTCTAGAGTTTTTGCATATGAAAAGAAAAGAAAAAGACTCACCAAGTTGAAAATCATACAGCTTGAAACAAACGCTTAGGTAAAGATGTGGAGTCTTAATGTGGACAGATGATAACGTGTTCGATCTTAATGGATGGAACGGAGAATGAGTTTTTCTGTTCTTTCGTTTATGCATCAAATTTTCCGGAGAAACGGAAAGAACTCTGGGAGGATTTAAAAAATCATCAGAATTCACCATTTTTGTGTGATCAACCTTGGCTGATTTTTGGCGATTTTAATGAGATATTAGATGCCGAGGAGCATTCGGGCTTTCCCCAACAATCGACTATTCATCCATGTATGAGAGATTTTCAAGAAGTGGTTCGCTACAATTCCTTAGATGATATGACTACGCATAATCCAATATTTACTTGGTGTAATAAAAGCGATGAAGGATTGGTTTGCAAAAAGCTTGATCGAGTTTTAATGAGTGATACATGGTATACAAAATTTCCACAATCTTATTGTGTATTTGAAGCTGGGGAATGTTCTGACCATATGCGATGTCGAATTCAGATCAATGCTGAAGCTGTAAAAAAAGAGAAGACTTTTCAAATTTAAGAATGCGTTGGTAAACACAGCTGGATTTTTACTGTTGATGGAGAATAAATGGGGAGAAGCAGAGGTATTATTTGTCTCTACATCTGCTCTATTTCGGTTCTCTAAGAAGTTGAAAGTGCTAAAACCAGATCTAAGGAAATTAAGCAAGGATCAACTTGGAGACTTGTCTAAAAAAGCAAAGAAGGCGTATGAAGAATTGTGTAAATGTCAAGAGAGAACATTATTGAATCCAACGCGGGGGCGATGGAGGATGAAGCAAGAGCTTATGCTAAGTGGAGTAGATTAGGTGATCTTGAGGAGAGATTTTTGAGCCAAAGAGAAAAAATTCATTGGCTGAAAGTTGGTGATGGCAACAACCGGTATTATCATCAAGCAGTAAAGACGCGGGAGGTGAGAAACTCCGTTTGAGATATTCATAGAACTGATGGTTCTTTAGCGGTCACACAAGATGAAATTAAGGAGGAAGCAGAGAACTTCTTCAAGAATTTCTTATGTTATCGAATGGAGAAAGTCTTGGACTGGTCGGAGGAGGAGTTGAGCAACTTACTGCAATTTGAATGTGCTTACTTGGATGCAGTTATGTTGAGCATAGCAGTAACCGAGAATGAGATAAAGGATGTGCTATTTGCTATGGGAGGAAATAAATCTCGAGGACCGGATGGGTACACATCATAATTTTGTAAGGAATCTTGGGCAATTTTAGACAATGATTATGTTGTAGCAGTTCAGTCTTTCTTCGAGAAGGGTTTATTGCCGACAAGCATCAACTCTACTATCTTGGCTCTTATACCAAATAAACCAAATTCTAGAGAGATGAAAAAATTCCGGCCAATATCGTGTTGCAACGTAATCTATAAGGTAATTTCCATGATTCTGGCGAATCGACTCAAAGTGGTCCTTTTGAAGTTCATCGCCTCGAACCAATCAACATTTGTAAAAAAATCGATTGCTAATGGAAAATGTTCTCCTTGCATCAGAATTAGTGAAGAACTATCATCAAGACACGATATCTCCAAGATGTGCGCTAAAAAAATGATATATCCAAAGCGTTTGACTCGGTACAATGGGATTTCCTGATTGCAATTTTCTCAACCATGAAATTCCCAGAGTTATTTATACATTGGATAAAATTGTGTATCACGATAGCCTCATTCTCGGTTCAAGTGAATGGAGAGTTAGCTGGATATTTCAGGAGGGAAAGGGGTCTTTGACAAGGATGCGCTCTCTAACCTTATCTATTTGTGATTTGTATGAATGTGCTCTCAAAAAGGTTGGATAAGGCGACTCAAGAAGGGCAAATCGGCTATCATCCAAATTGCCAAGCGCTTAAACTTACTCACTTTTGCTTTGCCGATGACTTGCTCGTTTTGGCTGATGGGAAGAAAGAATCGGTGGAGGGGATTTTGCATGTTTTTGATGCTTTCGAAAAGCGTTTGGGGCTGTATATTAGTCTTGCGAAATTAACATTATATATGGCTGGAGTTCCGAAGGAGAATCGAGATGCAATCCTAGATCAGTTTCCTTTTGATTCGGATAATTTGCCAATACGATATTTGGGTTTTCCACTCTTGACAAAGCGCATGACGATACATGACTATTCTCTGCTCTTAGAGAAGATTCGAGGAAAAATCAGCAGCTGGACTGTACGGTATCTCTCCTTCGCTGGTCGGCTTCAATTGATTGGCTCCGTTATTCATAGTGTGACAAATTTATGGATTTTTGCTTTTCGTTTACTGAAAGCTTTTCTGACAGAAATTGATAAACTATGTTATGCTTTTCTATGGTCGGTCCGGATTTAAATATGAAGAAATCAAAAATTGCATGGAGTGAAGTGTGCAAACCTAAGGAAGAGGGCGGCCTGGGTTTAAGACCACTTCGAGAGGCAAATAAATTCAGCTGCTTAAAGCTAATATGGCGAATTTTGTCTACTCATTCTTCTCTATGGGTAAATTGGATTCGTAGGTACCTAATACGGAAGGGCTCCTGTTGGACCGTCAAGAGCTCATCGACGCTAGGCTCATGGATGTGAAAAAATTACTCAAATATAGAGCAATGGCTAAGACTTTCGTGAAAGTTGAAGTGCGAAATGGAGGACATACTTCATTTTGGCAAGATTTATGGACACCTTTGGGCAGTCTAGTAGACATTTTGGGAGATCGAGGTTGCATAGACATGGGGATTTCAAGCTTTGCAACAGTTGAGCAGGTCTTGCAATCTCATAGAAGAAGAAGGCACATGTCCGAATTATGCAATCTCATAGAAGATGTGATTGATGAGAAGAGGAGGAAGGGTGAGCTCGAGGGTGAGGATGTGGTTCTTTGGAGGAAAAGAGGAGACAAATTCAGTTCGGAGTTCAGCTAAAAAAATACATGGTACTTGCTAAGAGAAGTGACGCCTATTAAGGAATGGTGGAAGGGAATCTGGTTTTCCTACGCTACACCAAAGTATACATTCCATTCGTGGCTAGCTATTCATAACAGGTTATCAACGAGAGACCGTATGATTCAATGTAATGGTGAGGTGAACGGTCGTTGTGTCCTATGTCAGCAAGTAGACGAAAAACGTGCAGGTTTTCAAAAGAAATCCATCTATTTCTCATTCGATATGCATTTCAAATCTCTCTTCACTCCATATGGAGAGAAAGGAATAACAAGAGACATGGGGAACCCCAAGGCAAGCGTCACCGCTAGCAAAAATGATTGACAAGCAGATACAGAACCGATTGACGCCTATACGACAAATGGGAGATACAAGATACGAAAACGGGATGAAAAAATGGTTTGCTTCAAGATGATTTATTTCAAATTCAAAATTAGATAGAGTTTATAAATTCTGTAATTTGAATTACGAAGCACCCAGATGTAAAAACGTTTTTTTGTTTGAATTAATTTTACATTGAATTCAAAAAAAAAAAATGATGTGGAGTATTTTAACAAAATGTGAAAAATGACCATTCGAGTTAGCAAAATAATGGTAAAATGGAGTAAGAAAACTCGAATGTGTTTTTAAAATATATGATTAATAAATTAGTTTTCTAATTATTAAAATTTGGTAAATTAAATATTCACATCTCCTTAAATTGTGTTTGACAATATAAATAAACAAATAAATGTGGTCTACAAATAACAAATCTAATCATTAACGAAGTAAACACAAAAGTGTAAAAGTTAAGACATCAAACTCTAAAAACAAAATAATAAATGTACCCAAATGTTTAAGCATGGTCTTCATGCTTCAAATGAGGGTAGGATTCTTCATCGTGACCCAAAAAACAGATCCCAACGTGGCAGAAGTGTATGAGAGTCCAAAAAAATGGAAATATTGCATTAAGCTCATCCTGCAAAATTAAAAAAAAATATAATGAAAGATTATCTCACACAAAATATATTTATATATTTTTATTTTGCTAATCGCAATCAAATTGTCAAAACAATTATATATTTTTTGCTGTAAAAGGTCGAGTGATATGAGGGGAATGTGACCTAGAATCCTATTTATATAGGGAAGATGATATTCAAATTAGGATTGAAAGATCATATTCTGATTTGTATCTATCTAAGTTAAGATTTTAGAAATATTTTAATTAAGATATATCTTAATTTTAAAAATTATTTGATTCAGATATCTTAATTTGAGAATGAATTTAATTGGCTGATATTGATAGGATTTTCTTTCTATAAATTAGTGGGTATATTTCCTAAATTCCCTATATTGTGGTAAGAATTTAAAGATATTCCAATTTTGATTTTCTTTTTTATTCGTTTTTTTTTGAATTATGAATATCGTTATTTATTCGATGATACATGTTTTCTTAAATAAATAACCATTCATATACTTATAATATTAATTAAATCAACATAAGTGGCAAATTCTATGTTACGAATTTTATAGTTACCGTTATTAGGATTGTTATGGTTGCTGAAAATATGGGATTCTTAGATTCGTAATATCGCCAATATAATTAATGATATATATTGTGATTAATGGCAGAAAAATTGTAATATTGAAATTTTAAGAAACCAAAAATTAATTCCTTTAGTATATTTATTTATGTGCAAATGTATTTAGGTTTTATAATAAGTCATGATGATTTTACGAATTTAATTAATTAATGATTCTTTCCGTTTATCGTTGGAAGTTTGTGATATAATTCTTAATTTTAAATTTCAATATAACCATTTATGGTTTAGATTTTATGATAATATTTTCTCAATAAATCTTTATTAATATAAACGAATATTAACATAATCTGAACAATTTTACCAAGATTAATTAGATTTACATTTTGAATTTAATTATAAATTAATAATTTCTAAAATTGTGTGATTTCTAAAATACTAATCATTTTATATATGTAAATAAAAAATATTGAATTTGTATTAGTAATTGAATGTTGTCCATATGCATGATCGAATTTATGGTTGTACAAATCTAATTAATAATATATATTTTCAGTTTAAAAATATTCAATTATAAATTTAGAACTAAACATATTTTGTTATTAATTCCGAATATTTTGTTTGTAATTGTTGATGAAATCTCATAAAATCTACATTAAATTCAAAATTTAAGATTATCTTTCAATGCAAATTGTTAATTTCGAATCTATATCATTCAAAAAATGTGATTATTAAAATATTTGACATAATCTAAATTCAAAAATTTAAAATAACTAATATAATTTTCGTAACAAAATAATAAAATTTATTTAAATTATTTATAATAATCGATTTTATTTATAATTTAAATATTTAATTTAATTTTTGGGATTGTTTAAAATTTTCTAATTATGAATTAAAATTAATATATATATATATATATATATAATCAGACTAATTAATTAAACTACTCTTTAATTGAACCAAATATAATTAATTTTTTAATTTAACCAAAAATATCTGTTTGGCAACAGAAATAAAATGAAGGGAATAATAGTTATCCAGGATAGGAATAAAATAAAATGAAGGTTTTCCTGTTTGGACACAAAAAGTGACTCTGTTTTAATATATTAGACTAGATTCTACCCCGTCCGTCCGCACGAGAATTTTCGTTTTTTTGTTTACCAAATTTTGTAATATAATTTTTTTTTTGTATTTAGATATAATTTGTGTTATAGATATATTTTTTTCATTAAGTGACTAAGTTTTATTTTTGTGTTTAGATATATTTTGTTTTTGTATATTTAATTTTTTTCTAGTATTAAATATGATTGTGATTATAAAAACATAATTCTAAGTCGTCCGTTCATATTAATCCGAGAATGACCGCGATTATAAAAACATAATTCTAACCCGCATGTTCATATTACCGTATAATATAAATATTTATAATTTCAAATATTTAAAATTTAAGGCTGATTGATTGTGATAAAAAAATATATATATACAATAACATACTCCTTCTGTTTCATAATAAAAGTTGTTTTAGAGGTTTTGTTTTATTTCAAAATATAAGTTGTTTTCACATTTTTATGCAATTTTTACCTTTATTGAATATTGTGTGACCAATAATATTATGCACTCTTTTTATGATTGGCTGAATTATTTTTAATTTATATATTAAATGATATATTTTTTAAGAAAATTAATTTTCTTAATATTTGTGCCTTTAACCAAAACAACTTATATTATGAAACAGAGAGAGTATCGTTGATGATCTCTGTCATTATGAGAATATTATTTAAATTTGAATATTTAAATTAAATATAAATTAATATCCGGTTTATTATTTCTGTAAAGATATAATAACAACTGGTTTTGTGATTTTTGATAATAGACTAATATAAAAGTTTTCATGATTGGACACAAAAAGTATATATGTTTTAGTTTTGCTTGTGGTAGTATTCTTAATTTTGAATTTGAATAGAATAATCATTTCTGGTTTAGATTTTCTGTTAATATTTTTTTAATAAATCTTTATTAATATAAACGAATATTAACATAATCTTGAAATTTAATTCTAAATTAACAACTCCTAAAATTGTGTGATTTTTAAAATATTAATCATTTAATATATGTAAATAAAAAATATTGAATTTGTATTGTTAACTGAATATTGTCCATATGCATGATCAAATTTATGGTTGTGCAAATCTAATTAATAATATATTCTTTTTTCAGTTTGAAAAATATTCAATTATAAATCTTATTGTATTAATAAGATTTAAATTTAGAAGTAAACATATTTTGTTATTAATTATGAATATTTTGTTTGTAACTGTTGATAAAATCTTAGAAAATCTACATTAAATTCAAAATTTAATATTATCTTTCACTGAAAATTGTTAATTTTGAATCTGTAACATTAAAAAAACTTGATTATTAAAATATTTCGCATAATCTAAATTAAAAAAATTCAAAATAACTAATATTATTTTTGTAACAAAATAATAATAAAATTTTAAATTATTTTTAAAATTTAATTTACATATTTTGAAATAATCTATTTTATTTATAATTTTAAATATTTAATTTAATTTCTGACATAGTCTGAATTTTTATAATTACGAATTAAAATTAATATATATATAATAAGATTAATTAATTAATTAAATTACTATTTAATTGAATCAGATTAATTAAATGAATTTTTAATTGAACAAAATTATTCTGTTTGGACACAGGGATAGTTATCCACAAAAATCTAAAGTTTAAAAGTTATCCTGGATATGAATAAATTTATATTGATATTTTCTTGTTTGGACACAAAATAGCACTCTGTTTTAATAGATTAGATATATGCATTTTGGGATCTTAAGAAAACAATAAGAAGATATAATAAATTCCTAAATGCTTATTTATTTAATTTTTTGGTTTTTCGAATTTTTTCAATTTTGTTTTTTTTATATGCCTAAAATATAAACAAATGCTAGATTCAAAGTAATTAAACGTAAATATAAGAGAAGAATACACAATTAAACGTAAGAATCTTTTTCCTGAACTTTTTTCAGAAGCTCTAGAAGATGCTTAAAAAACCAAGAAATAAAAACGATACTTATAATGAGAGGGAATGTGACCTTGGATTGATTCCTAATTATGGAGTCTCCTTCCGGGTTCCTAATTAAGAAAAGAAAGTTCTTCCATAACAAGGATTCTTCCATAACAAAAATCCGACTAGAAGCAAAACAGAGTTATCAATCATAAAGAATCATGATTTCTCCATGGTTTGTTCGCATTGTGGGCATAACAGACGTCAGAAAAAGGATTGTTGGCAAATCGTAGGATTGCTCGAGTGGTGTTGGTCGCCATTCTGGTGGCGGTGGAAGGTTCTCACTCATGCCACGAGCTCCAATACTTCAGCTTTTCCTGAATCCATACAAGACCCGTGGAAGGTTCTCACTCAAATGTTCCAAGAAAAATCAGGTTCTCATAAGTTGTCTAGTAAGACAAAATTTGGCGACGTTATTCTTATGTAAGAGCTTCTCATCATATGACTAGGAAGCTCTCTCTCTTGACTAATATTGTTTCGATACCACCATGTTCGGTGAGATTTGCAGACGGAAGTAAAATGTTTGCTTTGAATATAGGCGTGTTCTCACTCTGGGATAAAGTTTTGTTGACTAATGTTCTTTATGTGCCATCGTTAAACTGCACATTAATCTCTGTTTCTAAGATTTTAAAACACACAAGATGTTTTGCAACATTTATTGACACAATTTTAGTTTTACAGGACTGTTTTTCGAGGACTCTGAATCGAACCGGCAAAGAGAGAGATGGGGTGTATTATTTGACGGATATTGCCACAGCAAAGATTCACACAATTGACACTTATCCCGATCATGTATTGTGGCTTCAGCGTTTAGGGAATCCTAGTTTTTCAGTGCTTTCATCTTTACCATTGATTTCCGGTTCCTCTACTTCTGTTAGCTCTCGTTCTTGTGACGTGTGTTTTAAAACTAAACAAACTAGGGAAGTTTTTTCAGACAACATTCATAAATAAGAATTTTTTTTTCTTTAATACATTATGATGACATGAGTAACGAAAAATCCTGTGATCTTCCTATCAATAGATAGGAATTAGTGTTCGATATAGGGGATAGCATCCCATCAAATTACTTTTCCTTAGCTTCAGCTTTCTGTTTATAAGAAGCCTCGCCAGTCAGGGGGATACGGAAAAGGCTAGGCCTTATGCGAGAAAGCAAAACCGGTGGGGTCATATGAAATGAACATCCAGTATCAAGAATCCTGGTGTCTGGAGTGATTTCTTCAAACATTAGCAGGGCATCAGAGATTACAAGTACTGCATCATCTGTTGTAGTGGACCTGTTTCTTGTCGTACACTGAAAAACAGTTTTGTAAAACTTTCAAAACCGTTAGGAGGGATAATAGGACTGAGTTTATCAAATGACTTGGGTGGGGACTCCACAACAGAATGGTAGAGTTGAGCGTAAGCATAGACATATACTCAATGTCTCTAGGGCGTTGTTGTTTCAAGCAAGCTTGTCAATTAAGTTTTTGGGTGGAACAGTTTTGACAGCTGCATATTTTGATTAATCGCACGACAACTTCTTTTCATTGGCTGTTCACCATATGAAATTCTACCTGGCTGCAAACCAGTTTATACTCAGTTACGTGTTTTCAGATTTGCTTGTTCTGTTCATTGTGTAACGAGAGACAAAAATTTGGGAAACGAAGTCATTTGTGCATATTTGTGAGATACCCTTTTAGTAAAATGGGCTGGAAAGTACTTGATATAGAGAGTAATGAGTTTGTGGTATCTCGTGGTGTTTTATTCCATGAAGATGTGTTCCCATATGCATGGCATACTTCGGCACCTGCAAAACTACAGAGGATATTACTAGAACAGAGGATTTTCCCACACTCAATATGTCAGATTCTGTTGATACACCATAGCCAGAGAAGAGGCTTGGTAAAGGACAAAGAGAACGCACTCAATATGTTTTGCTAATGGACTACATCGTTTACAATGCCATATGCGACTCAAATACCTATCACGCTCTCCCCAAGTCCACTTATTCATACAAATGAGCAACTAGCCGATATTTTTACTAAGGCACTTGGTCATACTCAGTTTGATATATATTGTCCAAGTTGGACGTTCAAGACTTACACACTCTCACGTGAGGGAGAGTAATTGGGATAAGTAGGATAAGGATTAGCTCGGTTAAATCATAGTTTGATAAGGATTAGTTCCGGTTTGTGTCTATATGATGTCTACAACACTTTGTATAGATACTCTTGTCATGAAAATCAATAAAGCAAGTCAGTTCAATATCTAATTATAAGGAATACTTTATACCAAATTTCAACGAACATGACGGCACATATTGTAAATTATTAAAACAAAACTTAATTCATTATGAGAATCCGATTAGAAAGACAGAATGACAAATGAGATGACTTCTTTCAATTATTGCAACAACCCAAAATTATTCCATAAACGTTTTGAAGGGAAAAAAAAAAACAACGATCAATCTTCTTCTTCTTCTTTTAGAGCATCTCTAGAGACGGAGAAGCCTCGATCTCCATTTTTTTACGTTTCACATTCTCTCGGACAGCTTCGAGATTTTCTTTAAAGGCGAGTAACTCCTCTATATTTAGATCTACAATCTCATTCTTCTCGTAATTTGCAGGGGGCTCTTTTAGCCTCTTCTTTAAAACCTATAATTTATAAAAATCAAATGTTTTGAAGACAAAAAAAAAAATAGATGATAAAAAATATAGAGAATCATGGGTTCTACCCCCGAACAATGCTTCTCTCATGACTCGACAATGGATAATGTAATCAATAGGATACTAACCTTCTCACGCTCCTTTTCTTGTTCTATTTCTTCCATGAGACGATCAAGTTTAGCTTGCATCTTAACAATTTTAGCTTGCTTCAATGAGGACAAAGCATGGACTTCTCCCCTCGGATTAGGACTTATCAACACGTATGATCGTCCAGCGGGAATGCTCAACTCAATCTTCCTATGACCCATTTCTTACCTCTAGATCTCTCTTTTTGTTGTTGTTGTTGTTTTTTCTTCTTAATTACTCTACACCATTTTATAGATGGATTGGGTCAAATAGGTTAAATGGAGTAATGTAATACTTTATTATGTTGACATATTTTTCCAACAAAATCTTTAAAACTTAACTTATTATTCTATTTTTCTAAGTATTTTTTAGTTAATACTATAAATTTGTATTTTTACTATATATTTTCGTCAATATATGTTATTAAAAAAATATTTCTAAAATATTTCATTCGACATATGATTTTTCGATAACTAATAATTTATGACAAATTAAGATAAAAAATAAAAATAAAATAATACCGCTAATTATTTTTAAGTAATACTTATTTTAAAATTAAATACGCGTTGAACAAAATATAAATATTATATTTTCATTAGATTTTTTTTTGTTATCTCTAGATTTTTTTCTATGTACATCAATTTCTATTTTTAAATAAAAAGTGAGACGCGCCAAACATGTCCATTAGCCACGATATTCAAAATAATTATTTGAAAGAGAATTACAATAGAAAATGAGTATATTTTTACTGTGATTTATTTTCTAAAAACATTAATTAATCTTAAACAATTAAAAATGAAATCTTAAATCATCAAACTTCCTACTTAGACGATACGAAAAATATTTAACTATTCCAACGAATAAATCTTTAGAGCCGTTTAAACACCGTTAGTGTTTTCTTCTTTGTATTTGTTTAATCCAAAAAATATTTCGATCGTAAACCCTTAAGACAATTAGAGAGAAGATATGACGTTTTAATAGATTTTTTGTTGATGAGTAATAGGCCAAAGCTCTTTGAATATATACTCTCTTTTTGCAATAGTGTATGTTGGGGTCGGTTTTCACCCACCCGAGATTAACAAGAAGTATACCGATTCGCAAAGAGTATGGAGGGCCGAGCCAAATCATGACAGTCCTAAAAATAGCTCCTCCCTTCGCCTCGTTTAGAAGAACAAGAGACTCACCAAGGTAACCCTACCTTGAGGGGACGAAAGCCGAGCCGAACCAAAAGCAACAATATCTTTACACTGAACCAAGACCGATGCGGATCGGCTCACCTTGAAAGACTGATCTCATCAACAAATGGGCCGAATTAAAATCCCAAATCATTGATTACCCTAACAAGGTTACTTGCCATCTCAAGAAGTAACCTAAGTTGGTGGCCGCGTAAGGGAAAAAGAAATATTCTAGATTCTGTCCGAGATTCTTGATATGCTCAAATTAATACCCTAAAAGTACTAAAGTAGTAGTTGTAGTAAAGTAGGGCTCGAACACAAGGACTCAAGAAAACCACTCAATAAACTACTTAGTATCGAATCAAGCTAAGCAAACCAGTTGAAACAAAAAGCAATAAACAGTAAAGGAGTTGTAAAATCGATGGAAGAATATAGGCACAGGGTATTTCTCAGGAGATCAATGAATGCAGGTAACCAATCATTCATGATTCAGTTTTAGCGCGGTTCTTGAACTCAAATCACTAAGGTATAATTAACCAACTCTCGTTGCGAGAATTATCTAAGTCTAAATCCTAGAATTCGAAATCTCTTTGCGTATCCTAAAGTCTAAACCAGCTTTAGTTCAAGTTTGATTTGTTCACAAAACAACTAAACCAAATCTCTTTGAGAATAGTTATTTTGCTCACCCTAAATTCTATCAAGTTTCTCAATTGCACTCTCTTGCCTAATCGATTAACATAAGATCTATGTTCCAGATTTGTCAACCTAGAATTAGCTTTGAGAACAACCTATGGTGAAGAACTAATTCAGATGGTGAATCCTAACTAATCAATTACCAGCAATCATAGAAAACCCTATGAGAAAACCCTAAACCTAAGATGAATCTACTCAGACATGGAGAATGAAACAATCAACATAACTGAATAGATCATTAAATTAAACAATAAGAATAGAGTAACAAGGGGGTTCGAAATCTTCTCTCGTACGAACATAGTTTCATACTTGTCTCCCTCACCAAGCTTTTTCACCAAGCCAAAGTAAAATAAAGCATAGCCATCAAAAGTGGCTGAAAACCTAATTATAATGCTAAAACACGTTCTGGGGCTTATTGTAATAATTACAGTCTTCTGGACTAAGATGCAAGCTCTCCAGAATTGTAAAAAGTCAAGTTTCCTGTTTTCCCGAGAAGTATCGATCGACACTAGATAGTATCAGTCGATACTCATCCTCTGTGTCGACTCTTCTGCTCGCCAGACTGGACTGTCTTCACGAAAACTGGCATAACATTTGATCGCACCATTGGAATGGCCCAAACCACTTCCAAATGAAAGCTAATCCATTTATCTTTCTTGTGTCCAAATTTGAGCTCAATCCATCGGTGGGAAGTTCTTCAATGAATGTCAAACCTTTGACGTCTCTGCATGACTCTGCATCTCCATATGCTCCAAAATACTTCAGTATCTCCAATTAAGCTCCAAATGTATCTTAACCTGTAAAAAACTCGAAAAGACTCCAAAATACTAGAAAGACTCCATAAATAGGACATATATCATGGTCTAAAAGGGGTAAAAACTATGATATATCAACTCCCACAGACTTAGCCTTTGCTTGCCCTCAAGCAAATAGAAGACAAAACCTCAGCAATCTGACTTCCATCCAAGTTGCCAGCTTGCTTCTTGCGCTCCATGTCTGCATTCTTGGTACTATTGCTAGAAACCAAGTTCTCAATAAGCACATAAGCATCGTTGGGGTACCTGGTGTTAAAATTTCAATTACTCGCAGCATGTTGGGCCCAAATTCCACACTTAAAGTCCAACTTGATTAAGTAGGCCTAGAATCAAGCCCATCTCACTGAAAAGCCTCGTAGAGTAAGCCCGCGAGCTGGGAAGGAGTCGAGTACGCAGGAAAGGGGGAGATCGTTGGGAAAGGGAGCTCGCAGCAAGCAAGTCAAACAAATTAAATGTGTTTTCCCTAAAATCAAGCTGAGCATTTAATCAAAGATCACAAATTCAACTCCAAGTTTTAATTTAGATTTAGACGTTTGTATTTTTTAAACATGTATAAGTTCAAAGGTGAACTTCATTGTAAGGCGAATCGAATTCTTGGCAATAAAAGCAATATACACACTTTTCACTTAAAATCTTCTAAGTTATTTTCAAGAACATACGACCTGAAAAGCCAAGGATTGAGGTTGTGAGATTCTGCTCTCACAATTTGGCGCCGTCTGTGGGGGAAGAGCAAAACAACTTCCTCTTTGTAACCTACGAAACTAACCACTCAAAAGAAGACAATGGCGGACACAACGAGTGTGGTAGCTACTACATCATCCGGAGTCATAAACACCTCCATTCCTCTAAACCAGTCTGACGACATCGCTCCAACAGACCTGGACGGAGCAACAAACATTCCCATTACCATCTCGGAAGTAAACGTCTCGACTGGGATCGACGATATTGCCGATCCCTCGGGACCTGCAACCTTGAACGACCCGGCTCCGGATCAAATAGCTGAGATCCGGAACCTGATATCGGTCCTCATAAAGCAAAATCGCTCAATAACAGCACATCAAGATGACCTCGAAAGAACGGCTCGAGCAGGCGCCATCGGGCGGTTCGCCCTTCCATCTGGGACACAATCCCTTTTTGCCCCAGGGCAGGGAGGATTGCCATTCCCACCTCCACCGGTGACAAGGCTAAACTTTTCCGATGTCAATGCGTCGACCATCAGGATGGCTGGCTCAGCCACCACCTCACGATTCAACTCGATGATATCGGACCTTCACTACTTCCACGATCCAGATCACGGAAGGAGAAATTATGCCAATTGCGACCCTGCCAGGAGTAGACCCTACCTCAAACCTACTAATCGGTCAGGATCGCTCTGGGAACGTAAATAAGGTCGAACCTCGGGAAAATCTCGAAGTCGGAGCACGACATGAGAACGGAGGCAGCAATCATTCCCAGCCTGCCGGAGAATCCCTGCTTCGCTTCCCGAGCAATAATGACCACAACCTGGGATCCACCGGCTCACATGGGTTTGAGTCAATCAAGAAATATTGCGAAGAAACGAATGCCAAACTACAGCGGATGAGATCGCAGGTCCACGCTGCTCTAAGCTCAGTGCCTGAGATAGATAGAGTGATTGATGAAGTCAATCAGACACCATTCACCTCGCGAATCGCAAGCCCTCATCTCGGCGATGTCGGGAATATCCGATTTCCCCGGTATAACGGAGAAACCGACCCCAAGGCATTTATGAGAAGTTTCAAATTTGCCTTTTCGAGGGTACGACTACTCGGGGGCGACCTCGAGTCAGCACGCTGCCGCTTCTTCACCGAAAATCTAACGGATTCGGCCTTAGAATGGTTCACCTCCTTGAAACCGCTCAATTGAAAACTTCACCCACCTTCATGCGGCATTATTGAAGCAATATTCGGTATTTATCCAGATCGAGACCTCGGAGGCCGATCTGTGGGAACTCATTCAAAAACCAGGTGACTCATTGCGAAAGTATATTGACAGCTTTAAAGCCGTCAAAGCAAAAATCGCCGACTTACATAACTCAATAGCCCTGAAAGCCCTCCAAAACGGACTGCTAAAAGCCTCAAAATTCTTTGAGGAGCTCACAGTTAGGGAGCCCGTATCACTAGATGATGCATTACACCGCGCTTCGCGCTGGATTATTCTCGAAAAAGCGATTGCAGCTCAGCCAAAGCAGCATGCACCCGCAACCTTGACTAAGCAAGCCCAGATAACCAACTCCCAAGGACCAAACCAAGTTTGCGGCAGGAGAGCTGGGTAAAATCGAACTGGAGAAACCTCCTCCGAGGAAGAACTATTACACAGCTCGAGACGATGAAAGGCGGGACCGCCCATCCGAGGATGATCGTCAGCGAGAACGTTCAGCCGAGGAAATGACGAGGCAAGATCCCTCCAAAGACAGGGAAACATATCTGCCTCCCCCCAGCACGAAGAAAAGAATTAACTTTATTCACGGAGGTTCCCATCTATGTCGCAACTCCGTAAACTCAATTAAGAAACATTAACGAAGGGTAAATATCGACACACGTGATAGGACCCCATTCAAGGGACCTGACACACAAATTTTGTTCTGGGAAAGCGAGGTCGTTGAGCTAGATTCCCCACATGATGATGCTCTCTTAATCATGCTAGAAGTGGGTGAATATGAGCTCACTAAGATGCTCGTGGACACGGGGAGCTCTGTAGAACTCATACTCCTAAGCGTCCTTAGGGAAATGGATATACCAGATCACGAAATCGAAGAGAATAAGATGGTGTTAACCGGCTTTTCCGGGGAAACCACGCTATCCCTCGGAACAATAAAACTCCATGTAATAGAAGTCGGAGTAAGAAGGATGGTCGAATTCACGGTGATAGACAGGCCAGCCCCATTCAATGCCATCCTAGGAAAAACTTGGATACATTCAATGAGGGCCGTATCCTCAACATACCATCAATGCATAAAATTCCCTACCCAGCATGGGATCGCAACATTCAAGGGGAGTCAAAAGGAATTCAGAATGTGCTACATGGCAGGTTTCCAAATCGCAAAGGAAAGTACTATATACCAACTAAAACGTAAAGATGAGCTCGCATACCACCTCGCCAAAAATAAAAGTGGTCCAGGCTTCGTCGGACCACGCAAAGACTTTATCGAGAAAATTGTGGTCAACGAGTCTCATCCTAACCAGAAAGTAGGAATTGGGTCCGAACTCTCTAAGGCTCAAAAGGACCAATTGAAAACATTCCTCAAGGAAAATTCCGGCTCATTCGTATGGACAACAGCTGATATGCCCGGAATCGATCTAAACATCATCTCACATGAGCTCAATGTGGATCCAAACAACAAACAAGTACGTCAAAAGCGTCGGAAATTTGGACCTGACAAGATCGAGGCTGTTAACAGTGAGGTCACTAGGTTGCTAAACGTTGGATTCATCAAGGAGGTAAAATATTCTGACTGGCTAGCAAATCCGTTTGTAGTAAAGAAGAAAAATGGCACCTGGTGAGTATGTGTGGATTTTACAGATCTAAACAAAGCATGTCCTAAGGATAGCTTCCCACTACCTCACAACGACCAGCTAGTGGAAGCCACTGCAGGGCACCAGCTCCTCAGCTTTATGGATGCGTTCTCAAGATACAATCAAATACAAATGAACCCTGAGGACCAAGATAAAACATAACGGAACGTGGAACGTACTGCTATAAAGTGATGCCATTTGGAATTAAAAATGCGGGAGCAACCTACCAAAGACTTATGAACAAGATGTTTGCGAGCCTCCTGGATAAGTCAATGGAAGTCTATATTGACGACATGTTGGTTAAGTCTCTGAAAGAGGAAGATCACATAAGCCAGATGGGGAAATGTTTCACCTTACTAAATAAGTATCAGATGAAACTTAATCCTTCGAAGTGCACCTTCGGGGTCGCTTCAGGCGAATTCCTAGGTTACATAGTGACTCAAAGAGGAATAGAAGCAAACCCCAAACAAATCAGCGCGTTCTTGGAAATACAACCTCCTAGCTCGGTAAAAGAGGTGCAAAGGCTGACATGTCGCATTGCCGTATTAAATCGATTTATTTCCCGGTCGACCGACAAATGTCTCCCCTTTTACCAATTACTAAAGGGAAACAAAAAGTTCATATGGGATGACAAGTGCGAGGAGGCCTTTAAACAACTAAAGGCGTACCTCTCCGAGTCCCCCATTTTGTCAAAACCAATTGAGGGAGAGCCGCTTTACCTATACATAGCGATCTCTGGGGCCGCGGTGAGTGGAGTCCTTATAAGAGAAGAACGAGTTGAGCATAAACCAATATACTACGTCAGCAAATCCCTAGTAGACGCTGAAACCAGATACCCACGAATGGAAAAACTGGCTCTGGCAGTATTAATCTCAGCTCGCAAGCTCAGGCCGTATTTTCAGTCACACCCTATCATAGTAATGACAATACAGCCATTACGCACAGTATTGCACAGCCCCAGCCAGTCTGGTAGGCTAGCAAAATGGGCCATCGAGCTGAGTGAGTACGATATAGAATATCGACCTCGGACTAGCGCCAAAGCACAGGTACTAGCTGATTTCATCATCGAGCTCACAGCTAACAGCCATGTGACCGTAACAAGCACCGAGACCTGACAACTTTATGTCGATGGAGCCTTCTCGAAACAGGGGGCAGGTGTTGGAATCCACCTAGTGTCCCCGACTAATGAGGTCGTGGAACAGTCCTTTAGACTCGGATTCTCAGCATCGAACAACGAAGCCGAGTACGAGGCCTTAATAACAGGTCTCCGACTCGCTTCTGGAATAGGAATACGCAACTTGAATGCATTCCGCGATTGCCAGCTCATTACCAGCCAGTTCCATGGAGAATACGAATCCAGAGATAGCAGGATGGAATCATACCTGGCCATAATTCATGAGCTAGTTACAAAATTCGAAGTCATCACCCTGACGCGAATACCGCGGGGTGAGAACACGATCGCAGACGCACTGGCGGCTCTGGCATCGACCTCAAATCCACTTGTAAAAAGAGTGATTCTAGTGGAAGGAATTGAAAAACCAAGTATTAATATCGATAAACAAATCGAGGATTTAATGGAAATAGACAATGATGATATGGAGTTGGACATGATAGTAGCCCCAATAACGAGCGACCTCCCGCTCGAAGTAGGAGAAGCTGAAGACCCGGAGCTAGCCCCGCTTGACGCCAGGCATGTTACCCTCCGCGAGAAAATGATTGCAAGAGCTGACTAACGAGTAGCAATTATACAATACATTGAGGGGGAAAGGCTCCCCCCATCAAGTGGGAAGCTCGCAAACTCAAAACCATAGCTTCAAGATATTGTATAATAAACCCCCGCCTTTACAAGCGAAGTGTAAACGGCCCCTACCTAGTATGCGTCCACGGGCTCGAAGCTTTTACGATATTATCGGAAATACACGGAGGCTCATGTGGCAACCACTCAGGAGGAAGGTGATATAAGCCTCGGAATCCACCAAACTTATGATCACACGATGATCGAGAGATTCCAAGCTTTTCGCGGAAGATGGCCGAAGGTAGAGATGGAGATGGAGATTTGTTGAATGAATCCACACTCAACCACAAATAGAATAACTTGAATCCACAAGCTATTAGACTCGCACCTCACACAAGAAAAGTGAATCCACACTAGTCTTGAAACGAGAACACACAAAGACAATTCTTTGAGAGAAAACTAAAAGTTTGTTTATTTCTTAGGTAAAAAGCGTGTCTTACAAAGACACAGAGACAGAGCTTTATAGTAGCTCGTACAAACGGTCACAAAAAGAAATAAGGAAAGCAAATATTACAAATTAAAGTGACAAACTAGCCGTTGCATGTTAATGCCTTGGCGTAGAAAAGGGAAGCTTGATTCGGTCTTGATTGACCTTCTAGAAGCCTTGGAGGGCGCTTCTTCCAAGTGGGACCACGAGTTTTATTCCCTGAATTTCGACCATTGTGAACCCAAGTGTGAACGGGTCCGTTTAAGGCAAGTTTTGGTCCATGTGGCTTTTCTTTAGTGTGAACGCTCCAAGTATGATATGATCGTGATTTCTTCTTCCATGCACGTCTAAGGTGATCTCCAATGACTTGAGATCCTGCAATAACTCTAAAGTAATGGAGTTCATCTTTGAACTCATGATACGACTCCCGGTAGGGTCCGAATGGAGGGCTTCGGGGAACTTCTGGTTGAGCTAGTTCAACGGGCATTCGTCCACGATCAAACATAATATTGTAGCTGGTTTGTCGATGAATCTTGAAGCTGGAATGGCCTGCTTCATCAGCGTTGAAGTTGGGATGTGATTTGAGCTCGTAGGACGGCCTAGATGCGGCTTTAGGGGCCATAGAAGAATTGGCTCGTTCGAATGGGATTCTGCTTCGACCATTGGTTCTAGGAGGTGATTTAGGTCGGTGAAAGTAGTTTCCCTCAGTGAAGATCAGGTCGTCCGGTCGGTCGTCTGGCATGCGCTTTCTTCTCTCGGCTAAAGCTTGCAAATGGGAGTTTTGGAATCGGTTGAAATGCAACTGAGGGACTCGACCGGGGTCTTCAGCATGGTTGGTTGGTCGAGAGAAATGGTTTTCCCGGGTTGATTTGATGCACGGTTTCCTCAGTTCAGCTCCGGTAAGTTTTCCCTCAGTTTTGGGGGAAACGTCTTCCTCGTCGGTTTTCTTGAATTGGGGCTGAGGGATTTGATCAGCGTGCTGGCTATAGTCACTTTGTCGATGAAAGTGTGATCCCTCAGTTAGTAGCTTAGGCGCAACTGTCCCAACAACAAGAAAGGTCCTGCTGTCGCCAATAGGATCAGGGTCTAAGCCTGCCGTACGCACAGTACAATCTCTTTCTGAGGTGGTAGTCGTTCCAATCGCTTTCTTGGTACCGATGTCCACATCATATCCTCTCTCTTGGAAAAGTTTCGTCCTCGAAACTTCTCGGGGAATTTTTGTGTTGTGGTTCCGGTGGGATTGATGCTGAGCATCTGGTGGTTCTTCTTTGATCAACAAAGAGGCAATGACTCCTCTCCAAGGTGTGTTGCTGATTGTCTTGGGCAGGACGGTAGTCGTTTTAGTGAAATCTCCTTTTTCACTTTCGATGTTGCCATTGATCTTTTGCCGTCTTGTCTCTTGTTGCTTCTCCTCGGTTCCTGAAATAGTCTCTACACTTTTGACAAGAGGCAAGTGCGTTATCACAGTCATAGATTGAAACAAATTAGGTTGGACCGTTTCATTTGTAAGGAGCGAGACAATCTTTTTTTTCTTGTTTTCTTGCCGAACATTACATAGGCGTTGATCTACTTTTCCTTTGGTACCTAAGTCTATTTCAACATTCTGTTCCTGAGGCAATTGCATCATACTAGTAGTTTGACACAATAAATCAATCTCATTAAGTTCAGAATTAACCTTGTTACTAGCTGAGACTTGAATGCTTTCAAGTGGACTCTCTTGCGATTTAAACCATGAGTTGGAGCATGGCTCCGGTTCCTTCTTAAGGGCTTCTTGAACACGTCCCATTGGGGCTGGACTGATGGTAATGAGCTCCTTAACCGGTCCAGGGGCTGCTGGTCGGATCTCATCACTCACGGTTTCTTGCGGTACACACTTTTCAGCTTGGACTCCGTTTGATGATGTTGCCCTTTTTCTTGGGCAATCTTTTGCTATATGACCCCTGTTCTTACAATTATAACACGTCAACTCTAAGGGATTTTTAAAAACAGAGCACTCACTTTGATCCTTGACTTGTTTAGAGTCTTGCACAATTTTAGACATTGTGCCTTCTCGGCTTGGCTCCTTTGGCAGGCACGTCGTCTTGCTTGCTGGTGTCAGGATTTTGTGTGAATATCTCTCATACATAATCCATTTTAAGTTCTCCCACGTTCTGATCTTTGGCTCCTTATAGTACCATTGTGCGTACTCTTCTTCGTCCCACCATTTTAATGCTTCGCCCATGAATTGTCCAAGTGCTATTGGTAGCTTCTCTTTATCGGGGATGGAATAATACCTAAAGTACTTATCCATTTTGCCTTCCCATTCTAGGTAGTCTGATCTTTCACCACGAAATTCAAAGAATTCTGGTCCAAAATATTTATAGCCATTGTCTAGAGATAACCTGATTCTTCTCATGTAGGTTCGGGTGAATCGGGCTTGCATTTGGCCTGATCTGGTGCCGTGGTACAGCTTGCCTCCTCCTACTATTCTGGTTTTCAATTCTTCCCTAGTTAGGCAATCACGTCTACCACCTGAAAATCCAAAAATTCGAGGCTCATAATCCGATTTATAATCTGATTCATAAGTTACCATAGGTTCGGATTTGTTTGGGGTTTGATAGGTGAGGCTCCATGTGTTGTCCGGTGGCTTTGGTGAACTCTCTTGGCAGCCTGGTTCGTCCTCAACATCTGATTCTGAATAAGTATCTTCATGCCACGGTTCTCCTCCAGAACTGATTTCAGAATCAGTTTCTTCTTTCCAAGAGCCATAGTCGCAATGTCCGACTTCTCCCCATGAGCTGCTCGGTTCTTCATAAATATAGTCGAATGGATCTTCATCTTCCGAGTCTGAATACTCCATGGTTACTCCTTGAGTTTTACACCTCGCAAAAGAACAAAGCAAAAGGAATAATTCAGATTCGTGATTTTACTTAAGGAATGATGCGAATAAGGGAGAAAAGGAAAAGTGTGATATGTAGTTAAAGCCAATATCACCAAGAAATGGAAACAAGGACTTGCGATTTTTTTTTTTTTTTTTTACTTTTATGGAAATAAATTTCGAAATCAACTCAAATAAAAGGAAAATAAATTCTGCTAAATATTTTTATGGTTTTATGAAACGAAATTTTAACAAAGATTTAAAAAAAAAATTTTTATTTGGGTTTTAGTTTATGAGAAATCAAATAAGAACAAAATCGAAACAAGAACAAATTTTTTTTTTTTTTTTTTTTTTTTTTTGATATTACTAATGAAACAAAACAAACAGAAAATTGAAAAATAAAGGTTGGATGAACACAACCTGGGGGATAGGAGCTTTTGAGATCTGATACCAGATGATATAAGCCTCGGAATCCACCAAACTTATGATCACACGATGATCGAGAGATTCCAAGCTTTTCGCGGAAGATGGCCGAAGGTAGAGATGGAGATGGAGATTTGTTGAATGAATCCACACTCAACCACGAATAGAATAACTTGAATCCACAAGCTATTAGACTCGCAACTCACACAAGAAAAGTGAATCCACACTAGTCTTGAAACGAGAACACACAAAGACAATTCTTTGAGAGAAAACTAAAAGTTTGTTTATTTCTTAGGTAAAAAGCGTGTCTTACAAAGACACAGAGACAGAGCTTTATAGTAGCTCGTACAAACGGTCACAAAAAGAAATAAGGAAAGCAAATATTACAAATTAAAGTGACAAACTAGCCGTTGCATGTTAATGCCTTGGCGTAGAAAAGGGAAGCTTGATTCGGTCTTGATTGACCTTCTAGAAGCCTTGGAGGGCGCTTCTTCCAAGTGGGACCACGAGTTTTATTCCCTGAATTTCGACCATTGTGAACCCAAGTGTGAACGGGTTCGTTTAAGGCAAGTTTTGGTCCATGTGGCTTTTCTTTAGTGTGAACGCTCCAAGTATGATATGATCGTGATTTCTTCTTCCATGCACGTCTAAGGTGATCTCCAATGACTTGAGATCCTGCAATAACTCTAAAGTAATGGAGTTCATCTTTGAACTCATGATACGACTCCCGGTAGGGTCCGAATGGAGGGCTTCGGGGAACTTCTGGTTGAGCTAGTTCAACGGGCATTCGTCCACGATCAAACATAATATTGTAGCTGGTTTGTCGATGAATCTTGAAGCTGGAATGGCCTGCTTCATCAGCGTTGAAGTTGGGATGTGATTTGAGCTCGTAGGACGGCCTAGATGCGGCTTTAGGGGCCATAGAAGAATTGGCTCGTTCGAATGGGATTCTGCTTCGACCATTGGTTCTAGGAGGTGATTTAGGTCGGTGAAAGTAGTTTCCCTCAGTGAAGATCAGGTCGTCCGGTCGGTCGTCTGGCATGCGCTTTCTTCTCTCGGCTAAAGCTTGCAAATGGGAGTTTTGGAATCGGTTGAAATGCAACTGAGGGACTCGACCGGGGTCTTCAGCATGGTTGGTTGGTCGAGAGAAATGGTTTTCCCGGGTTGATTTGATGCACGGTTTCCTCAGTTCAGCTCCGGTAAGTTTTCCCTCAGTTTTGGGGGAAACGTCTTCCTCGTCGGTTTTCTTGAATTGGGGCTGAGGGATTTGATCAGCGTGCTGGCTATAGTCACTTTGTCGATGAAAGTGTGATCCCTCAGTTAGTAGCTTAGGCGCAACTGTCCCAACAACAAGAAAGGTCCTGCTGTCGCCAATAGGATCAGGGTCTAAGCCTGCCGTACGCACAGTACAGTCTCTTTCTGAGGTGGTAGTCGTTCCAATCGCTTTCTTGGTACCGATGTCCACATCAGAAGGGCATTAGCTATCAGGATCAAAAGGCAAGGATACTTTTGGCCCACCTTGGTCGCTGACTGCGAAGAACATTCCAAAGCATGAGACAAATGCCAACGGCATGCTCCCACGTTGCATCAACCTCCTGAAACTTATCTTCCATCTCATCTCCATACCCCTTTATGAGGTGGTCAATGGATATAGTGGGGCACATGGTAACCTCGGGAAAAGAAGGTGTCGCTTCTTACTCGTCCTCACTAACTACTTCACCAAATGGGTGGAGGCAGGAGATTTCCAGCAAATTAAACAAACCACGTACAAGAATTCGTATGGCAAAACATAGTCTGGCGGCACGGAGTCCTATACGAGATTGTAACCGACAACGGTTCACAGTTCATCTCAAATCAGTTCCTTGAGTTCTGCGGAGATCACAAAATCTGATTAACAACCTCGACCCCACGTTACCCTTAAGGCAACGGGCAGGCCGAGGCAGCAAATAAGCTAATACTGCGCAATCTCAAAAAGCGACGGGATGCTAAAAAACAAAAATGGTCCGACGAGCTCCCTGGAGTACTGTGGGCCTGCCGGACCTCACCTCGCAAAGCAACCTCAGAAACACAATTCTCCTTGGCTTATGGGATTGAGGCCGTGGTTCCCGCTGAGGTCGCAATCCCCAGCCTGAGGGTAGACATGTGTCCCGTAAACGAGGAACTGAACAACGAAATGCTTCTCGACCAACTCGATGTTATCGATGAAAGTCGAGATCGAGCACTCACTAATCTTTAAAACTATCAACACGCGGCAGCACGCTACTATAATTCAAAGGTCAAACAACGAAGATTTCGAGTTGGCGAGCTCGTCCTACGAAAAACCTACGAAAACACAAGGGAAAGGAACGCTGGAAAACTGGGCACCAACTGGGAAGGCCCATACTGGATCTCCGAGATAGTAAAGAACGGCGTATACAAGATCGCCAGGGTGCACGACAATACACCTGAAAGGAACTCATGGAATGCCATGAATTTAAAGAAGTACTATCATTAAAAAGACACTTGTAAAAATTGAACTACGAAAAGGCTTGATCCCTCCTCAGGGTACGTAGGCAACCTCATAAGGGTGCAACTATTAAAATAAAAAATCTTCTTCTTTTAAGCCTGTTAAACGCAGCCTGAGATCTTTCAGCTACTATTTACAAGCTAAAAGCTTTACTATATAAATGAACAGCCTTACGAGCTAAAGCATGCTACCAGCTAGCATGACTCAACTTTGCGTCTAAATTGCTGAGTCACAACCTTTCTAGTCTCTAAATGACAACAACCTCTACGTCTAAACTGTTTAGGTTTCATGCATGCCTCTAAACGGCTTCGACCTTGCGTCTTTAAATCGTCTGGTCAACTCCCGAGGTCTCTAAACGACCTGGGAGCGAGGTCTCTAAACGACCTGGGTATTTGGCTGAAAAACTGCCTTTGATCTAAAAAAGACAGCCTCTAAATGGCAAAAATTATGAATAACCATAAACAAATTCTTTTTAAAGCCTCCTCAAGGGAGCACAAGTTCAAACCAAAAAGCCCACTAAGGCATAAACAAGTTCAACAAAAAAACCAGAAAATGGTTTAAAAGCCTCCCCATGCACCAAATTCAAAGAAAAACAAAAGATGAGAATAGTAAAGGAATCTTTAGCAGGCAGGTTCAGCTGGCTTGTCCTGCGGGACAGGTTGATTCAAGGGCAGCGGTAACTCCTTCCTGAGCTCCTGAGAACCAAGGTCCAGCTGATCATTCAATTGTGCGCTTGGCCCAGTAGGCAGCGTAACCGAATCATCGGATACTTGAGGAATGTCAATTTTACCCAGGGAAAAATCTGATACCTGGACGATGGCAAGCTCCGCGTCCAACCTCAGCTTCTCAACCTGGATGCTCTTCTTTTCAGCCTCAAAGTCATTGATGGTCTGGTTGATAATGTCATCAAGAAGAAGAATATTGGATTTACACTCCATAACATGAGATACACCTTTAAATCCTCACTTAATTTCTCCAACACAGAAACCCGATCTTGAGCCTCCCGAGCGGAATCCTCCCATCTCTTGGCCAAAACAGCTTGGTCCTTAACATGGCCTTCCAAAGGGGTAACCGCATCCATCTTCTCCTCATTCCGAGTAATTCTCCTCACCAGCTCGTCCCTTTCATAGACAAGGTCGGCAATGGTCCTAGCTGCCCTCTCCACCTCCTCGGGCTGGGTAACAGAATGGAGATCTTGCTAAAAAGAGGTAATCAGCTCGTTGGCGGCGGAAACTGCCTGAGAAAAGAATATGAAAATTCAGCAGAGAATGACCAAAGTAATGGAAAATAAAGTAAAGATAGCTAAACCTACCTGGCCCATCGCACTTACGAGCTGAATATAGCCCCCAGGCTCTTCATGTTCCTAAGAGACGGCAAGAAGCAGTATGAAGGCCTAACACGCCTAAAGAGATTCGCAAGCTGGGAGTTATTCTCAACGATTGCCTCAGGTCCATCAAAATCGAACCTAAAGGCATTTGGAGAAATACCTCCACCACCCTGAGAACGAGGTGCCACATGCCTCCTTGATATTTCCTCGCCATCAAATCCGTCGCCACGAGATCGTTTGGAGCGAGACTGATGCTCGGCAGAATGACTTGGCTCTTTAGAAGACACCCTGGAAGCTGACCTTTGAGGACCCCTAGCTCGAACATCATGTTGGGCGATCTCGGTTTCATCATCCGTTGGCAGAATGCCACCACCACCATGATCAGCTTCGGGGTCGCAGTGACCACCTTTTTCAACCTCTTCTCGATGCGGGGTCTCAACACGGACGTACTTACCAAGAGCCTCTTATCAAGAGCACCGGCTGGCGTCGGGGCAGGGCGCAATCGCATCCTCTCCCTGTAAGAAAGGCGCTGCGGTTTCTTAGGAGGAACCATCATGCTGGATTCGGTGGAGCTCTCGTTACGAGTAAGATCAACCTGGGAGGTAGCATGGGCACTATCCGGCACCTGGGAGCCAACCGGGAGATCAACCTCAACGCGGGCTAGATCTTTAGCAATAGCCTCGAGTCTCGGGATAATGGATGGAGCGGGAGCCGAAGCTTGAATTTGAAGTAGGGGAGACGGAGTCGGAGAATCTGCAGAATCAAACAAAGGAGATCCAAATAAAAAACGATTCTTAATCTAAAAAGATAAAAATGTAAATCCACCCAAACCTATAAGCCGGCAAGCAGATGCAACGGATAGCCCGGGAGCTCGGCGTTCACGAGCTTGCTGAATTCTATCAAGGGAGAAACCCTTCCAATCGGAACTCTCACCCTTGACAAGGTCGACAAGCTATTGAACCTCATCTGATACTGTCTTTGAAGAATCAATTGACTCTGCACAAAAGAAAAGGGGTCACCATATTAAATCATAAGAAAAACGGCAATTAAGAAATCCCCAGAAGGGATGCTCGAATCAGCATCTGAGGGATCGCGCTGACCAGTAATCTGAGCTCGGGAATGTCTAAGCACCGACTCGCTCTCATCAGATCTGCTGGAGATTCTGAAATAGAACCATTGCTCCCACCATTTGTCATCCCTCACATTGAATCTAAAAACGGACCGATTGACCTTCGCCGGAAAATAATAGGTCCCGCGAAGATGAGAGTTCCCCTTGACATTGAAGAGCTGGCGAAAGACCTCAGTGTCAAAAACAATCCCAGACTCCTTAGAACGCACCCAGAGTGCGACAAGGGACCTCATCGCACTGGGCATAAGCTGCGGGAGGGCAAGTCCGAGGTCACTGATGATGTTAGAGATAGTTGCCGGGATGGGAAAAGTGAGGCGGCATCTCAGGAAGAACGCGGCATAACCGCATGCATAACCCTCCGGAGGACTCTCTGGGGAGCTAACAGCCGGCGGGATGAGTAGATCGCCGATATCGAGTCCGCACAAGGAAGAGATATTCGCGAGCTCAACAGCCGAAATCATGCTCTTCGAATGAGAATAAAACCGCTCAGCAAGGGGAGGAGGAGCATCCATCTGAGAAGTAGAAGCCATTGCAAAAAAAAGCAAAGAAAATCGAGTTTGAAAAAGAAAGAAATTTGACTGGAAACGATGGAGGTTGAACTTTCACAGAGAAGAATATCTCGGGTAAAAGCAAGAATAGGTGAAGATAGTTCAATTAATGGAGTAAAAATAACAATAAAAAAGAGAGAAGGGGAAAAAGTGAAAAGACATCATTACCTCGGTAAGTGGGAGCTGAGGCGGCGTGTGAAGTTGAAGCAACGAAAACCGCTCATTTATACCCACTCGCCCACTCGTCCTGTCATACCCCTTAAAAGTCGCGCAAACGCTACATGATCCCTGCAAACTCACCATGCGAGCAAGCTAGAAATCAATTAGAAGCCCGAGACAGCGAGATCGTACCAGCTGGAAGATCAATTAAATCCCGAGATCACAGTTCCGCATCCTCTATGATAAATCATTAAAGATACTGGGGGGCAACTGTTGGGCCCAAATTCCACACTCAAAGTCCAGCATGATTAAGTAGGCCTAGAATCAAGCCCAGCTCACTGAAAAGCCTCGTAGAGTAAGCCCGCGAGCTGGGAAGGAGTCCAGTACACAAGAAAGGGGGAGATCGTTGGGAAAGGGAGCTCGCAGCAAGCAAGTCAAACACATTAAATGTGTTTTCCCTAGAATCAAGCTGAGCATTTAATCAAAGATCACAAATTCAACTCCAAGTTTTAAATTAGATTTAGACGTTTGTATTTTTTGAACATGTATAAGTTCGAAGGTGAACTTCATTGTAAGGAGAATCGAATTCTTGGCAATAAAAGCAATATACACACTTTTCACTTAAAATCTTATAAGTTATTTTCAAGAACATACGACCTGAAAATCCAAGGATTGAAGTTGTGAGATTCTGCAATCACACAGCATCCAGGGTGATCTGGTACCTCCAATTAATCCCTCTGAAGAAAATACCCATCAACTGAACCTTAGTGAGCCCATGATGTGGACAATCCCTCTGATATGATCTGAATCTCAGCCAAGAAGCCTTAAATGCCTCAGTCGGTCCCTGAGAAAACATGAAGATCTTATTCCTAAGCTCCTCGGATCTCGCATCATCATAGAAATTGTTCAAGAACGCATTCTTAGTCTCATCCCAGGTAGTCAGCGAACCAGGTGGCAACTGCTTAAGCCAATAAGCTGCATCCCCACCAAGAGTGTATGGGAAGAGCTTACAGAAAAGATAATCGTAGGACACTCCATTTCCCTTGATGCTAGTAAACAAGTCCTCAAGCCTCTCTATGTGATCCATCGGGTGTTCATGAGAAAGACCATGAAAAGGATGCTGACCCACAAGAGTGAAGTATGCAGGTTTCAGCTCAAAGTCATTCCTCTGAAAAGCAGGAGGGCGAATCGCTGATCGATTGGCATAGAACTGATCAGGCCTGTTGTACTCACCGATTGTTCTACCACGATTAACCACATCATTCCCAACATTCACAGCAACTGCAGGGACAATGATATTTCCAGCTTCATCAAGTCGCTGCCCTCTCTATTGCACAATTGACCCTCTTGGTCTCTCAAAGTTCCAGCATCATCACGAACCAATATCACTGGATTGTTCATCTCTGCTGGTTTCTTTGCTTTTCTGTTTGCACGTTCCAAATTTTCTAGCTCCTTTTTGGAAAGATCAACTAGCTAAGTTCTCTTGTTCCTCCTTGTTTCGCGAGTGGGTATACACCTGAAACACACTGGACAAGGCACGTAAGTAACCAAAAATCAAAAACAACACGACGAGTATCGACCGATACTGAGTAGTATCAATCGATACCGACGAACTTAGTCGAAACTCGAAACTAAAATCTAATGGCGAAAATTAGAGTCCCCGGCAACGGCGCCAAATTTGATATGCTCTAATTAATACCCTAAAAGTACTAAAACAATAGTTGTAGTAAAGTAGGGGTCGAACACAAGGACTCAAGAAAATCGCTCAATAAACTACTTAGTATCGAATCAAGCTAAGCAAACCAGTTGAAACAAAAAGCAATAAACATTAAAGGAGTTGTAAAATCGATGGAAGAATATAGGCCCAGGGTATTTCTCAAGAGATCAATAAATGCAGGTAACCAATCAGTCATGATTCAGTTTTAGCGCGGTTCTTGAACTCAAATCACTAAGGTATAATTAACCAACTCTCGTTGCGAGAATTATCTAAGTCTAAATCCTAGAATTCCAAATCTCTTTGTGAATACTAAAGTCTAAACCAGCTTTTAGTTCAAGTTTGATTTGTTCACAAAATAACTAAACCAAATCTCTTTGCGAATAGTTATTTTGCTCACCCTAAATTCTATCAGGTTTATCAATTGCACTCTCGTGCCTAATCGATTAACCTAAGATCTATGTTCTAGATTCGTCAACCTAGAATTAGCTTTGAGAACAACCTATGGTGAAGAACTAATTCAGATGGTGAATCCTAACTAATCAATTACCAGCAATCAGAGAAAACCCTATGAGAAAAACCTAAACCTAAGATGAATCTACTTAGACATGGAGAATGAAACAATCAACATAACTGAATAGATCATTAAATTAAACAATAAGAAAAGAGTAACAAGGGGGTTCGAAATCTTCTCTCGGACGAACAGAGTTTCAGACTTGTCTCCCTCACCAAGCTTTTTCACCAAACCAAAGTAAAATAAAGCATAGCCATCAAAAGTGACTGAAAAACATAAATATAATGTTAAAACACGTTCTGGGGCTTATTGTAATAATTAAAGACTTCTGGACTAAGATGTAAACTCTCCAGACTTGTAAAAAGTCGAGTTTCCTATTTTCCCGAAGCAGTATCGATCGACACTAGGTAGTATCGGTCGATACTCATCCTCTGTGTCGACTCTTCTGCTCGCCAGTCTGGACTGTCTTCACGAAACCAGGTATAACTTTTGATCGCACCGTTGGAATAGCCTCAACCCACTTCCAAATAAAAGCTAATCCATTGATCTGTCTTGTGTCCAAATTTGAGCTCAATCCATCGGTGGAAAGTTCTTCAACGAATGTCAAACGTCTGACGTCTCTACATGACTCTGCAACTCCATATGCTCCCAAATACTTCAATATCTCCAATTAAGCTCCAAACGTACCTAAACCTGTAAAAGACTCGAAAAGACTCGAAAAGACTCCAAAATACTAGAAAGAATCCATAAATAAGACATATATCATGGTCTAAAAGGGGTAAAAACCATGATATATCAATTCCCCCAGACTTAACCTTTGCTTGCCCTCAAGCAAATAGAAGACAAAACCAGAGAAAGAGGTTTGAAAACACGGAGACTCACATGTTCATGAAACATTGCAATGACCCTTTTCCCAAGCACCCAAATGTCACCTAGCCAGTTCCAAAACCAACCACCATGTACTTCTCCTCAGACATTCGCAGCTTCCCCAGACTACACACATTATCTCACAACATCGTTCAATTAAACCCATCATCGACAGTTTCATCGCTGTGATTAATACCAAGAACTTTCTAGACTCTTTCCCATACAATATCATGATAAGGAACCACCCCACACTTTTGGTATTATTTACTCTCCCCATACTTATTTATTATTATGTTCTCTTCTCTTTTATTTAGATCTACATATACAAATCAAGGTATGAGACGCGAGTATTGATAGTGCTTGCCACCTAATCCCCGGTTCTTTCCTCTCAATGTATCAAAGGGTGTAGGCGAATAATGGCATCATAGGAAAATCCTAGCCTCGCTTCCAATCCTTTGTGTTATCATTCCTCACCAAGTAGAATAATGGGATCGCTGGAAACATTCATAACCCTCTACTCAGGAGAAAATCATCTCATCTTTTCATGCAGTTATTTTTTTTAACTTATAACAGGGGAGAGAGATACTATTACTTTAAACACATGGGTTCCTTTGTCAGATAAGAATGACGAACAAGCTCTATGAATACTAACCACATCGATGAAGTGCAAAAATTTGGCTCAGGCTTTAAAGAACTCTGCAGGAAACATGGGTGTCTTCTAGTTAACCGGTCAGCCTTTGGATTTTTCATTAGTCGATATGTAACTAATTCGGTAACAATGGTCACTTAGAAGCAAAGTCAGAACAGTAGAGTCAAGAAAAAGATCACAGTCTCCAACAGATTTTGACTCATTAAAACAACGAATGACTCAAAAATGACTGACTCTAAGAAAAACAAAAACAATGTCAACGACTACCTCCCCCAGACTTAAACAACACTGTCCCCAGTGTTATCAAGCCTAGAGTTAGTAAAAGAAATCAAATGGACGAATTTGGAATTATGGAAAAAGAAAAATCTACCGTGATGGAACGGGGAGTGTCGACCGACACACAGTCAGGTATCGAGCGATACCAGGCTTAGGTCGACACATAAACTTCTTCTCATCGTCATTGATGCATGTGTTGTCGATCGATACCAGGTGGTATCGATCGAAACCGATCCTCTGTAACTGATTCACGCAAAACACAAGACACAAAACATAAAACCAAAACCAAAAACAAAAAAAGACTTATATATAGACTTACCAGTGGGTTGCCTCCCACCAAGCGCTTGTTTTAAGTCAATAGCTTGACTCTGGCTCAGGTGATCAGTCAGGAGAAGATTGAGAACTTACTCCCAGGCAAGTTCTACAACTAGACACTTCTAGCTTCAGAGTTCTGCTCAACATGCTCTCCACAACCTCCTTTCCTTTCTCTTTCAGCTCCGAAGTAAGAATGACTATAGCCTTAGAGAATGGTTTTGAGGTTCCATTGCACTTCACCTTGTATTCAATCGAATCCCCATCACACTTCTGAGGGATTAAAGTCATTAAAGCAGCACCCTTCACTCATTTGCTCTTCACCTTCTTTATGTTTTGACGCCTTTCTTGGTGATGACAGAAGGACTATCTAGAAGGTCTATGACAGTTGGCTCGTCAGGAGGCTCTTCCAAAAGATCAACTACCAACGTCTCTCCTGTAACAATGGTGATGCAAGAGATATGTGTGGGAGTTCCTCTAGTAGGAATGGCTTTGTAGTACACCTCCTTGTCAATGTACGAGAATGAGATTCTCTTGCTTGATGTATCTATAATGGCACCAACCGTAGCCATGAACGGTCTTCCAAGAATCAACTGCGTACTAGATCTTGCACTCATTTCCACAACCTGAAAATCAGTAGGAACCAGAAAATCTCCTACGTTAACCAGCAAATCAGGGATTGTACCATATGGAAGTGAGGTGGAACAGTTCGCGAATGTGATGGATGTCTTGGGAGATCGAATATCAGCTCCCGATCTCTCTGCAATTTCCCTTGACATGACATTGACGCTAGCCCCCGAGTCAACGAGAGACTCTTTGAATTCAACTCCAGAGATAGAGCATGGAACTGAGAATATTCCTGGGTCTTCCCTCTTAGTCAGCTGCTTCAGTGGAGGTGGTATACTTCTGACCTTGATGAAGAGTGCCTTAATCTCTTCCTCAGTTTCTCTGAAATTTTGGAAGTAACACTCCAAAGGATAGTTTTCAAAAGCTTCTTTAAAAGATATAGTGTGGGGAATCCTCCTGACCATCTCCTCAAAAGCTAGCAATTTCTCCGCTGTAATAGGGTTCATGAGATGTCTAGGTGGTCGAGGGTATGGTATGTTAGGCTTGCAAACACGTTCCTCAGTCATCTTTGGTGTTTTCGCAATTTCTGGGTCGACCTACGAGGAGTATCGATCGATACTAGGTTGGTGTCGGTCGACACTAGGTTTTTGTGTCGCTTCTGCAGACTGGTATCGATCGATACAGGGTGAGTGTCGATCGATACTAGTGGAGTGTCGATCGATACTAGGTGAGTGTCGATTGATACTAGGGGTGGATACGAACACAGCCATCTCAGACTCAAAATCATCTTCAATCTCTGCGAATTTTTTCTCATTTAGAACCTTTTTCACCACTGGAATTACCTCTTCAGCACTTCTTACAGTGATTACATTGACGTATTCATTTTGTGGATGAACTATCTTTCCCTTGACAGTTGCTGAAATCTGAGCTACCTGAGTTTCCAGCATCATGTGGCTAGTACTGAGAGCCTCAATTTTCCCATTCAGATCGGTATACACATCATCCAATTTTCCATTGAAGTTCACTGTCATCTTTCCTGCCCTTGAACCAGCTGTTCAAGCATAGCCTCAATCTTACTCTCAGGAGTCTTAGCATGTATAGGTTGATAAGATGAACTCTCATAGTTCCTTGTGTAGCCACTGCTCTGGAAAGGTTTCTGCCCAAACTGATTCGACCCAAAACCAGCTCAACCAATACAGTTAACATCCTCCACTTCATCTTCAGCAGCAAAGTGGACCGCATTTTGGGTCCTTCCCAATAAAAGATTGTGCGCTGAATCTAACTTAGCATTCACCTCATCAATCAAACTGCCATCCAAGTTGCCAGCTTGCTTCTTTCGCTCCATGTATGAATTCTTGGTACTATTGCTAGAAGCCAAGTTCTCAATAAGCACATAAGCATCGTCGGGATACCTGGTGTTAAAATTTCCATTACCCGCAGCATCTAGGGTTATTTGGTACCTCCAATCAATCCCTCTGAAGAAAATACCCAGCAACTGAACCTTAGTGAGCCCATGATGTGGATAATCCTTCTGATATGATCTGAATCTCAGCCAAGCAGCCTTAAATGCCTCAGTCGGTCCCTGAGACACTACAAGAAAACACAGTTTTTGTGACTATTTTTTGCGTCTACTTTTTTTAGTCACAAAAAAAAGGGACGATATTGTGACTGATTTGCGACTACTCATAATGCAGTGACATAATAGTCACAAATTACCGACTAAAAAAAGTAGTCAGACAATAGTCGCTTATTTGCGACTGTTTAAGGACTTGCAAAAGTAGTCCCAAATTTG
This sequence comes from Eutrema japonicum, assembly GCA_030161315.1. NCBI lineage: Eukaryota > Viridiplantae > Streptophyta > Magnoliopsida > Brassicales > Brassicaceae > Eutrema > Eutrema japonicum. Next base: position 26,765,214 of record BSQW01000007.1, read on the forward strand.
TGACTGATTTTCTGCGGTTTAGCAACTCCACTCGATTTTTTTAAAATATAAATCAAATAATATACAAAAAAATTCTAAACCCTAAACCATCAAATAATATACAAAACATCAAATAAATAAACATCAAATAATATACAAAAAATCAACACTTACAATTTTTAAAATATAATAATTTTATAAAATCCTAAATTATAAACCCTAAACCTCTAACCCTTAATCATTAACTCTAAATCTTAAATTGTAAAATATATTTTTGAACATCTATATACCCAAAATGATTGTAAAGTGATATTCAAACCTTATATGTTCTTAAAGTTTAGGGTTTAGGGTAACATGTACACTAATTTGCAAACCCAATTTTTGTGACCAATTTGAGACTAATTTAAGACTAATTTTTAATAGTAGTCACAAAATAGTCACACATTTGGGACTAATTTGCAACTACATTCGATTTTTTTTAGAAATCAATAAATTCTAAACTCAAACCACAAACCCTTAACCCTAAATCATAAACCTCTAACACTTAATAATAAAATTGATTTAAATCTTAAATTTTAAACAACATCAAATAAATAAACATTAAATAATATACAAAAAATTCTACACTTACAATTTTTTTAATATAATCATTTTATAAATTCTAAATCTAAACCCTAAACCTCTAACCCTTAATCATAAATTCTAAAATATATTTTTGAACAACTATATATCCAAAATCATTGTAAATTGATATTCAAACCTTATATGTTCTTAAAGTTTATGGTTTAAGGTAACATATACATTAATTTTGCAAACCCAGTTTTTGTGACTAATTTGGGACTAATTAAGCCTAATTTTTAATACTAGTCACAAAATAGTCCCAAATTTGGGACTAATTTGCAACTCCACTTGTTTTTTTTATAGAAATCAATAAATATTAAACTCAAGCCACAAACTCTTAACCCTAAACCCTAAACCTCTAATCCTTGATATTTATTATCATTTTTTTTTATAGAAATCAATAAACCCTAAACTCAAACCACAAACATCAAATATTATACAAAAAATTCAAAACTTACAATTTTTTAAAATATGATCATTTATAATCCCTTTTATAAATCCTAAATTCTAAACCTCTAACCCTTAATCATAAACTATAAATCTTAAATTATAAACTAGATATTACACATAAACATCAGATAATAAACAAAAAAATATAACACTTACAAAAATTTCAATCTAATCATAACATCCACTAAATGTTACATGATTTTTATAAGGAATGATTTTGAAATATAAAAATTCTCTCAAAATTTACTTATTTTTAAGTTTTAATATATTTTTGAAATGCTAGATACACATAATCATTGTAAAATCATATTCAAATCTTCTAGGTTTTTAAAGTTTAGGGTTTAGGGTAAATGTTTTTTATTGTCACAAAATAGTCTCAAATTTGAGACTGTTTAGCAACTTCAATCGATATTTTTTCAATTGTAGTCACAAAATAGTCACAAATTTGCGACCAATTTGCGACAAAATAACAAAAATAAAGAAAGTTTCTCATTGGCTAGTTTATTGTGACGAAGATTGAGATCATCCACCGTTGATTGGTTTAATCCAACGGTGGATGATCTATTTTTTTTTTAATTGACTTTATATTTTTTCTCTCTCTCTCTCTCTCCTTCCTGCGATTTTTTTTTTCTCTTTCTCTTCGACATCTTAATCTCTCTATCTTCTTCTCCTTCTCTTCGACATCTTCTTCTCTTCGACTAACTCTTTAGTTTCTCGAAAGATCAGAACGGCGCCGGCGAGGGACCAGATCAGTGCCGGCGAGGAATCATAATGGCGTCGGCTATGCAGAACGGCGCCGGCGATGCAGATCGGGATTGTTGATTTCATTTAATTTAATTTTTGTTTTTTTGTTTTTTTGTTTTTTTTGTTTTTTTTTAATTTAGATTTTTGTTTTCTTGTTTTTTTATGTTCTGTAATTATTTAATATAATAAAAATATATTTTTGTTTAGAATTTTTTTTTTGTTTTTGTTTTAATTTGTTTTTTACAAGTAGTCGCAAACATAGTCTCTAAATAAGGACTGATATTTGGTGTCACATATTAGTCGCAAAAGAGCGACTGTATTGTGACTACTGTATTTAGCGACCAAATATTTGCGACTATTTTTTTTAGTCACAAAATAGTCGCAAACGAGTCATTTGCGACTATTTTGGGACTATTTTGGTAATCACAAAAACTGTGTTTTCTTGTAGTGAGAAAACATGGAGATTTTATTCCTAAGCTCCTTGGATCTCGCATCATCATAGAAATTGTTCAAGAACGCATTCTTAGTCTCATCCCTGGTAGTCAGCGATCCAGGTGGCAACTGCTTAAGCATTTAAGCTGCATCCCCACCAAGAGAGTATGGGAAGAGCTTACAGAAAAGATAATCGTAGGACACTCCATTGCACTTGATGCTAGTAACCAAGTCTTCAAACCTCTCTATGTGATCCATCGGGTGTTCATGAAAAAGACCATGAAAAAGATGCTGACCCACAAAAGTGAAGTATGCAGGTTTCAGCTCAAAGTCATTCCTCTGAAAAGCAGGAGGGCGAATCGCTGATCGATTGGCATAGAACTGATCATGCCTGTTGTACTCACCGATTGTTCTACCACGATTAACCACATCATTCCCAATATTCACAACAACTGCAGGGACAATGATATTTCCAGCTTCATCAAGTCGCTGCCCTGTCTCATTGCACAATTGACCCTCTTGGTCTCTCAAAGTTCCAGCATCATCACGAACCAATATCACTGGATTGTTCATCCCTGCTGGCTTCTTTGCTTTCCTGTTTGCACGTTCCAAATTTGCTAGCTCCTTTTTGGAAAGATCAACTAGCTAAGTGATCTTGTTCCTCCTGGTTTCGCGAGTGACTTGATGAAGCTGGAACTACAAGATGAAGCTGGAACTACAAGAAAACACGCTAGAACCGACGGCAAAATCCGTCGGTATCCCGTCGGAAATAGACATTTCCGACGGATTTTGCCCTTCGGTTCTATCTCGTCGGAAAATAAAGTCCGTCGGAAATTTCGACCGGATTTCCGACGGCATAATTACCGACGGATTTCCGATGAGTTATCCGTCGGTAATAATTCCGACGAAAAACCAAGGGATTCCCGACGGTTAATTTCCGACGGATTTCCAACGGTTTGTGAATCCACTCCGACGGCTTTTTTAACGACGGATTTCCGATGGCTTATTTACCGACGGATTTCCGACGGCTTTTTTACCGACGGATTTCCGACGGCTTTTTTACCGACGGATTTCCGACGGCTTTGTTACCGACGGATTTCTGACGGTTTTTTACCGACGGATTTCCGACGGCAATTTTGTGTTTTTTTTAATAATATTTCTTATATTAATTTATATTTATTAATTAAATTAAATAAATTAAATTATTTTAAAAACGAAAATTAATTATATAAATAAAATCTTAAAAACATAAATATTTAAAAGTCTTAGAAAAAGTTGAAATTACATAAAAAACAAATAATCAAAATAGATCCGGCGGCATGTCCGGGAATTTCGTCTTCAAGAAATCCGCCCACTTCGTTTGCTTGACCTACAATACCGTGACCTTTGCCGTGAGCTCTTCGTTTTTCCGGATAAGGTCTTCATCCATCGAAAAACCGGCCAAAGAAGAAGTGGATTGGGTCGCAACCTTACCCAACCCCGGCCGACGACCTTTCCTAACCGGTACCTCCTACAAAAATAATTTAAAAAGTTTAGATTTTCAATTAAAAAAAATATCTAAATAAATATTATCATAAGTTTTACTTACCGCGAGGACTAGCTCGTTAAGCTCGGCCCGAGTGACTTCGTTGGATCCGGTGTAATCGTCTTGCGATCTCTGGGTGAGCAAATCGTCTTTCGCCCTCTTCACGGTTTCGACGTACTCCCTCACTTCTGGATCTTGAATTTGGCCCGTCTTCTTGTTGGTGAGCGTCCTCTCCATCAATGCAAGGTGATCGGGCTCTTCGCCCAATTCCTCCGTCTACGAAATATATAAAACGGTTAAAGAAAACCATTTTTAATAAAAAAGAACTAAAAACAGAAAAAGTACTTACCATTTCGTCGGCCGTTGTCAAGTAGCTCTTTGCCCTGTTGTTGTGAACGGCTTCTCCCTTCCCGTTCCGGTCACTCCTCCGGTTATTGGTGTGAGTCTCAGAATCGGCTATGGTCGACGGCAATTTCCAGTACGGCTCGTACCCCTTGTACACATCCTCTTTCAAGCCTTTCGGCTTACCTTTCCCCTTCTTCCAAGCCTTCATCCAATCGCAGATGTGGCGAGAGAATTTCCGGGCAGCCTCCGTGTGAAATTCTGCCTCGACCGTCTTCGTGAGCGTAGACTTCCAATTAAACTCTTGCTACAAAAGAAATAGAAATAAACTTTGTTAACAAAATCTCAAAATATAATAGAAACAAATAATTAAATTATCACTTACCGCAAAGGTACGAAACCACATATCTCGGTCGTCCGACGGCATATCGGCATATGTCGGGTATGGGTGTTTGAGGAGGCTGTGCAACATCCTCAAAACCGACTTGCTAATGCCATTCCTGGAGAATCCAATCCTATGAAAAAATAAATTAAAAATCGATTAAAAAAGAATATATTAATTAAGAAAATACATAGTATTACCAAGTAGATCTCGGGATGCGGCGTTTCGGGTCGAGAACTATGAGTAATTTTCGTTCCGGCTCACTACAAGAAAACTGCCTTTTTACAACAAACAGAATCGTCGTAAATCGGTCGTAAAACTTGATTTACGACGGATTAGCGACGATTAACAATTCGTCGTAATTTGATCGTAGTTAATCGCAAATCGTCGTAAATTGGTCGTAATATTAAGGAGGACAAAAAATCGTCGTAAAATCGATGTAATATATTCGTCGTAAAATCGTTGTATATTTACATTGAATGTACGACGAATATGTTACATCGATTTTACGACGAATATGTTACATCGATATAACGATAAAAATTTACATCGAATTATACAATTTTATTTTCGACAAATCGTCGTAAATGCGTCGTAATATGATTAAACATTATTACATCGAATTTACAACGAATTATAAAATTTCTGTTTTTAAGAATTCGTCGTAATTTCGTCGTAATATGTAGATGTAAATACGTTGGTAAATCGATGTAAAATATTCGATGTAAATTCGTCGTAACTTATGAACGATGTAAAATCGATGTAAAACTATTGATGTAAAATCGATGTAAATTATGGAACGATGTAAAATCGATGTAAAATATTCGATGTAAATTCGTCGTAATTTAAATTATTTTATATAAATTAAATAAAATTAAAAAATTATATTTAAAAAATTATATTTAAAAATTAAATTTTATAAATAAATTCAAAATATAAAATAAAATTTAAAATACAAAATAAAATTTTTATTAAAAACTAATTCCTAGCCGAAAAACGTAAATTATCAAAAAGTTCGTCGTCTGATCCATTCTGCTCCATATTCGCTCGTTCTTGCGCGAGCGGATCAGTTGGCTGGCCCGATGTCGATCCTCCCTGCTGCCTTAGTGCAGCCGCCAAATCCGGGTTACTCAGGGCAATAATATCGAAGAGAGTGTTGTATCCTTGGATTGTTTTATTGTATCCTAGGATCGTTTGATCGTATCCTTGGATCTTCTCATCGTATATCACCTACTTCGCCCGCAAATTGTTGATCTCGGAGTTGGCGTTGTTTAACTCCGTCCGCAAAATAACCGGATCGTCGAAAAGCTGACGATGGGACGACGCGGCGGCACTATCTACGATCGATCCCATCCCTAAAACTCTGCCCTTTTTCTTCGGGGCAACCTTTTAAAAAAGAAACAAAAAATTTAATAAATTATATAAAAAACATTAACATTTGTAAAAAAAAACCGTAAAAGTACCTCTGCGTATATGTCGTCCATCTGGGCAACCGTCAAAGTCGCAGTGGATTGGACCGAACTACCGCCAGGTGATAGCTGTTGAGAAAGCTGAGTTTGACGCTCGCCGATCCTTGCATGCGCGTCATTGTAGATTGCCTCAGCTCGAGGATCTACAAAAGATCTGTCTTTTTTCTTGTGAGTTTCCGCAAAAACTCGGGTCATTGGAGGAAGTTCGCCTCCATTTGCCTAACAAAAAAGATATTAAAAAAGAAATCAAAACGTTGATGGATAATATAAATTAATAACAAATTAAAATTACATAAATAAAATTATAAGGGAAAAAATTATTACCATTTGAAGGCGTCTTCCCGCAAAAGATGTTTGACCCGACGAATGAGGCATAAGCGCTGGAAGACCGGCTGGACCCATAGTGTTTCGAGAAGCCAAACACTTAGCGGCCACTTGCTGCGCATGTGGATCTCTCCAGTATGCCGTCAAGCCGTTCCAAACATCGGAAGACATGTATGGCGGCTTTCCATGATCGCCTTTAACCTCCCACTTCCTCTTCCAATCGGAAATGGTATTGTTGAGCCGCAATTTTCCCTTCTTTTTGAATTCCGCTTTCACCGTCTCGTTGATCGTAACGTCCCAATGCCATTTTTGCTATAAAAAAAAATAATAATTAGAAACGATATATTAAAGATAAAGAATTCTCCAAAATAATATTGAATTAAAAAAAAAAAATTTTACCGCGAAACATTTAAACCATGTCTCGACAACGTCTTCCGGAACCGAAGACCAATTGCGGTGAGGCTCCATGAAATAGGCTTTAATTGTGTCAGCCACACTCCGTCCAACTTTGTTATCTTCCTTAAACCTGAGAAATAAAACAAAAAATATTAGTAAAAAAATCAAATTCATAATGTAATTAAAAAAAAAAAAATTTAGGTACGTACCAAAAAGTATTCGGGATCCTTCGCGGATCTAACCGGTCTAAAGAATCATGCCCCGGCGACTGCAAAATATCTTCGACCGTCAATCCTGCATACAACAATGGCGGTCGAGCAACTGCTTCTAGAGGCTGCGCTGGTCCGGAAAAAGAATCCGGAACAGCGGACTGTGTCGCAGAAGATGACGGGAGTTGCTGATTTTCACTAGGTCCCGTCTCGATAAACTGTCGATAGTGTGAATTACGTGGCGCCATATCTAAAAAATATTTAATAATAACTCAATTTTAGTATCATATAATTCCATTCCTAACTAATAATTCTAATCCTAACTAATAAATATTACAATCCTAACTAACAATTCAAAATTCTTAAAACGATAATATAATTTATAAAAAAAAAAAAATGTTACCTTTTGTTTTAGAGAGAGGGCAGAGATTTTAGAGAGAGAGAGAGTTGAGAGATTTTCTAGAGAGAGAGAGAGATTTGAGAGTTGTGAGGCAGGGGAAAAAATCGTTCGCGTATTATAGATTTTAATGTCGTCGTAAAATCGTCGTAAAACTGTAACCAAAAATTCAACCTATCGCAAATTTCCCTCCACGCGGTAAATTAAATATTGAGGTATTACAACGAGTTTACGACGGAATCGTCGTAAAAGCGTTGTAAGTTTACGACGATGTTACGACGAATCCGTCGTAAAATCGTTGTAATACCTAAAATCTATACCCTAAACCCTAAATCACAATACACATATCCTGGACGTAAGAACGAAATATATTTGTGCATCTTATACTTCTAATATTTAACAATAGATTCAATAACGACGATTGAATCTATATTGTCGTCGATTTCCTTATCTTACATAATAATGTATAACATTCGTTCTTATAAGTATATTCGTAACATATATATGTATGACTTAAATAATGTAAATAATTTTGTAAAAACATAAAATTGTTTATACTATGATTAGAACTTACGTAAAACAAGATATAAGATAAAAAAAACAAAAAAAAACTAAACAAGTACATCAAACCCTAAACCCTATATTTTAGGTATTACAACGAGTTTACGACGGAATCGTCGTAAAAGCGTTGTAAGTTTACGACGATGTTACGACGAATCCGTCGTAAAATCGTTGTAATACCTAAAATCTATACCCTAAACCCTAAATCACAATACACATATCCTGGACGTAAGAACGAAGTATATTTGTGCATCTTATACTTCTAATATTTAACAATAGATTCAATAACGACGATTGAATCTATATTGTCGTCGATTTCCTTATCTTACATAATAATGTATAACATTAGTTCTTATAAGTATATTCGTAACATATATATGCATGACTTAAATAATGTAAATGATTTTGTAAAAACATAAATTTGTTTAAACTATGATTAGAACTTACGTAAAACAAGATATAAGATAAAAAAAACTAAACAAGTACATCAAACCCTAAACCCTATATTTTAGGTATTACAACGATTTTACGACGGAATCGTCGTAAAATCGTTGTAATTTTACAACGAATTTACGACGAATCCGTCGTAAATTCGTTGTAATGCTAATAGATGTAAAATCGTTGTAATGATAATCGATGTAAATCCGTTGGTAATTTCTAAATCGTCATAAATAAGTCGTAAAATAAGTGACATCGGTAAAGTTTGGTAAAACACGGTTTTTTATAGGTCACCTAATTATTTACATCGCATTTTGTCAACGTAATTTCGTCGCATATCCGATGTAAATTCGTTGTAATGCTATTCGATGTAAATTCGTTGTAAATTTTTGTTGCAAATCCGTTGGTAATTCCTAAAAAATTTCTATAAATACCTTCCACACCTTCAATGCAAACTCAAAAAAAAAAATATACATATCCCATTTTCCTTGAGTTTTTACGCTGATCATTGTGTTCCCACTTCTTGATGATCTGGCCAACAAATAATCCTGTAGGATCTTGTTTTCAAGTAACGACAGTTTTCAACTACCATAGGTGAATGATTCATAGAATTGGACATCTATATAAATCCTTCGTAATATAAGGATGTCCAATTCTATGTATCTTTCACTTATGGTGGTTGGTCTTTACGAATATAGAAAACTTGATCTCCAAAATTCTTTGTTGGCCAGATCATCAGAACCGGGAATACAATATTACGACGGATTCGTCGTAAAATCGTTGGTCATTTACAACGATTTTACGACGAATTCGTCGTAAAATCGTCGTAAAACTGTAACAAAAAATTCAACCTATCGAAATTTCCCCCACGCGGGTAAATTAAAATATTTTGGGTATTACGACGAAATTACGACGTATTCGTCGTAAAATCGTTTTAAGTTTACAACGAATTTACGACGAATACGTCGTAATTTCGTTGTTATAAAATAAATCTATACCATAAACCCTAAATCTTTATAGCTATTGGATATACCTCCATTCATTTTCAAAATTTGCATAAACGAAGATTATAAACAATTCTACCACAGAAAATCTGAATTTGACAGTTGCGCACCAGTCACGCCCTCGTAACTTATACCTCTGGAAAGATAGAGCGACGATTGATAAACCCTAATATTTCATCTTTCCTTGATTTTGCGATTTTGGGTGCGATGGAGCTACGGCCCCGCAATAACGCGATTCCTTCGTCGAGCAAAGGTAACCTTCTTGTGATTTCTTTCTATTGATCCTTCCTTTATCGTCTATGGTACCCGAGAAATCGCCGAAATAGTGAAGTGGTGTCTGTGTTTCGGTGCGGTCTGGATGAATTGTTTTGGCATCAGGCAATTCTTGGGGAAAATCATGAATTTAATCGCCGAATACGTCGTAATTTCGTTTAATATATAATTTTACAACAAAAACTTAAACATCTAACAAACCGAAAATTACCTATATATATATAAGCTTTCAATCAGAATCATCATCTTCGTTGGATTCATCATCTTGATTGGGTTCATCATCTTCAGGTCCATCATCATCGTCAGTTTCTTCAAACTCGTCGGAATCGCCTTCTTATTCTGTGTCGTTAGGTAGATATTCAAGTTGCCTGTTTCGTGGATCAATTAAAAGAACGTTCTCCGTAATCTCTGGTTCTGTAATATCAAGGCAAGAATCTTGTTGCATTGGAAGATCATCAACACCAACAATTTTACCCCTTGGAGCTATTTTAATAACCGATAACCATGATATCCCAGATGTTCTTCGAACTCGCGGATATGGAACGAACGTTACTTGTTCTGCTTGTGATGCTAGGATGAATGGCTCAAACTTGTTGTAACGTCGTGCTTTGTTGACATCAACCACACCAAATTTGTTAATTCGCACCCCTCGACCGACTGTTGGATCGAACCAATCACATTTGAAGATAACGCATTTCAACCTAACCAGTCCGGGGTACTCCACTTCAATTATTCCCTGCAAAACCCCATAAAAATCTATTTCACCCCTAACACATACTCCGTAGTTGGTAGTTGCTCGACGAACGCCATACTTGTATGTATGAAACACATAACCACGGGTAAAATACATGGGTGCGGTCGTTATATTCCCGATGGGGCCTAGGAGTAACTCATGAAACCAAAATGGATATGCGGGATCGCCATGATCAACCTATGATAAGTGTAAAAGTTAGATTGAAAGCCGATATAATTAAATGAAATATTTATAACTATATTAACTTACTTGCGTCTTCAACCACTCAACAAAGTGACGATCTTTACGGTCGTTTATTTCATCATCTGAAACCCCTTCAATGCATTCTCGTACCTGGGTATCAAATAAGCTGCAAAATACATATATAGACATAAAAATTAACACATTTAATTATAATTATATTAATTATTAATTATTAATGACTGATTAATTAAATAGTTTTGTTATTATACCTTTCGAAAGGACTCACTTCATCACAGTTTAGGAGGATGTACGTATGTGCGTTGTGCCTGTCATGCTCGTTATCCCACAAAACTTCCTTCAATTTTCCACTAAGACGACCAATTGGTGAGAATATATCTGGGACACCCTCTACTGCATAAATTCGTCCCACACCGCCATCATCGTATCGTCGGGGAGCCCGTTTGCGTGTACGGACTTTTGGAGCGAAATAATATGAAGTGAAGTGTGAAGTTTCTTCTGTCAAACTTCCCGCAACAATTGATCCTTCAACCCTTGCTAGATTTTTTGCCTTTTCCTTTAAATGTTTCATGAAGCGCTCGAATGGGTACATCCACCTAAACTGAACAGGGCCTCCTAGTTCTGCTTCGTGGGGGAGATGAATGAGAAGATGTTTCATAACATCAAAAAACGCAGGGGGGAATATCTTCTCCAAATTGCACAACAAGATTGGAATATTAGCAGCCAGTTGTGCAATTACATCTTCTGACAACGTCCGTGTATTAAGATCCCGGAAAAACGCTCCGATGCCTGCAAAGACAAAATTATATACATTGTAACATATATATATATATATATAATTAATCTCAATAATTTTATATGTGATGAAATATCTTACCTCCAATTGCTTCATGAACATTTTCTGGAAGGAGTTCGGCAAATGCGAAAGGAAGTAAACGTTGCATAAACACGTGGCAGTCATGACTCTTCATCCCTGCAAACTTTTCTCCTTTCTCAACAGATTTAGCAAGATTGGATACATACCCATCAGGAAACTTCACGTCAGATGAAACCCAATTGAACAACGATGCCTTTTGTTCTGCACCCAACCGAAATATAGGAACTGGTGATTTTCCATTGCTCATTATATGCAACTCATTTCTGTTGCAAATATCTGGCAAGTCCAACCTTGACTTTCCGCTGTCTTTGGTTCTTCCTTTCACGTTTAACACTGTATGCATGATGTTATCAAAAAAGTTTTTCTCAATGTGCATGACATCAAGATTGTGTCTCAGTAGATGATTTTTCCAGTACGGAAGATCCCAAAAAAATGATTTTCTTATGCCAATTGTGATTAACCCCGTATCCATCAGGCATATTAGCTGGAGTGTGCCAATTTCCCCCACGATTCACAGTTTCTAGTCCCCCAAAATGATCTATTTGCGCTTCTAGATCTTCCCCAGATAGATACACTGGTGGGGGGACACGCACGATTTTGTTCTTCCTAAACAACCGCCTGTTTCTCCTATATGGATGATTGATTGGTAAAAACCGGCGGTGACAATCAAACCAGCATGTTTTTCGACCATGTTTCAGTTGAAACGCATCTGTCCGATCGAGGCAATAAGGACAAGATAACCTCCCATGCGTCGTCCAACCTGATAGCATTGCGTATGCAGGGAAGTCGCTTATTGTCCACATAAGCACCGCACGCATCGTAAAATTTTTTTTCCTCGAACAATCATATGTCCGCACTCCTGTATACCACAACTGTTTCAACTCATGAATGAGAGGCTGCAAAAATACATCAAGGGACCGCTTCGGATGATTGGGACCAGGGACTAAAATATTCAGGAAAAGAAATTCCCTTTGCATGCATATATCTGGGGGAAGGTTATAAGGAGTTACGATAACTGGCCACAAAGAATATTGCCTACCAGACATACCGAATGGACTAAATCCATCAGTGCAAAGACCAAGATACACATTTCGCTTAGAGTTAGCAAAATCAGGGTGTACCGTGTTAAAGTGTTTCCAAGCTTTTGCATCTGACGGGTGAGTCACTTCTCCTTCTCTCTGTGAATGTTCTGCATGCCACCTCATCGATGCAGCTGTCCTTTCAGATTGATACAATCGTTTCAACCTATCAGTTATAGGAAGATACCACATCCGTTGGTATGGTATCTTTTTACGTCCAGTTGTTTGGGGCATAAATCTTGGTTTTTGGCAAAATCGACATTCCTGCAGCTTATCATCATCTTTCCAAAAAAGCATACAATTGTCAACACATACATCTATCATCTCAGAAGGCAACCCAAGACTAAACACCAACTTCTGTATCTAATAGTATGTTTCGGCAGCCAAATTATCCTCTGGCAAATACTCTTTAATAAGATCAGCCCAATCATCCATGCAAACCTCAGCTAAGTTATGATCAGTTTTAATTGTCATCATCCTAGCAGCTAACGACAATTTAGACTGACCTTCTCTACATCCATCGTAGAGTGGCTGGTTTGCAGAGTCTAGCATATCATAAAATCGCTTCGCATCTACGTTGGGTTCCTCAACAGTACTATTATCAGCATTTGTTTCATGAAATGCATCATTAACCATGGCATGCATCCTATCATGATCTTCACCCTGATCAAATTGATGTTGACCATGATCATAACTACCTTGATAATTTGATGCTACTTGACCTTGATAATTACTACTACTATCCGTTGCTTGAGTTCTTTCAAAACCCTCTCCATGTTGATACCAAACATAATATTGCGGCATAAACCCTCTATTTAGTAAATGCTTCCACACCGTCTCAATAAACATATATCTCGTATTCTTGCATTTACGACAAGGACAGAACATCTTACCACTTTCCAGGGTTATTTGCATATTTCCCGCCTGATACATGAATATTTCAAGCTCTTCTTTGAATTCTTCCGTCAAATCTCCCTCTGAATCCTTTTGTGTATACATCCATTTTCGTAGTTCGTATATAGACATTTATATATATATATATATATATTTTTTTTTCTGTTTGTTTTTTTTTTTGATTCTTTAGTTTGAAGTTACGCTGTATTTATAGAAATTTTTTCAGAATTACCAACGATTTTCCAACGGATTTACGACGACTTTTACGATGTAAATTCGATGTAAATTTAGTAGGTGGACCTATTAAAAAACGTGGTCTACCTAACCGGGAACATGTGACGTCAAATCGTCGTAATATCAACGTAATATACAGAAGAAATATTCGTCGTAATATCGATGTAATTTTACGACGATATTACGACGAATTAAGTTGTCGTCGTAATGTCGTCGTAAACTAGTCGTAAATTTACATCGAAATTACGACGACACATATTTACGACGATTTTACATCGAACACATATTTCGTCGTAAATTCGTCGTAAAGTCGACGTAAAGTTACATCGATTTAAAACGGTCGTAAAATTTCGTTGGAAATAGACAGTTTTCTTGTAGTGGCTGTTGAACGAGCTCCTCGACGGTCATGGTCATCGGTTGACCTACGCTCTCTTGATCGGGAGTAGGTGAAGGAGCCGTAGGTGGGACAATACTCGGGTTCGGATTTGAGGTAGCGGGCCTCCGCCCTCCTTGCCTCGAACCGCCAGCACGATCAATATCGAATTGCACGTAAGACCTACAACAATAAAAACCGAATCATTTCAAAAAATATAAAAAATATCATAAATATTTAGTAAAAAAATTAATAGATTTAAAAAAACGTTTTTAAAATATAGATATATAAAAAATTGTAAAAATGTTTTTGAAAAATAAATACATATCTAAAAATTTGTTAAATAGTTTTTTAAAATTAAATTTTTAAAAAATGTTTTTAAAATATATATGTATTGAAATTTTTTTCCCAAAATTTATTTATTAAAAATATTTTACAAAAACGTTTAATAAAATTCTATTTATAAACATATTTTCAAAAAATACATATATATAACAAAAATGTTTTTCATATATATAATTTTTTTAAAAACGTTTTATATAATACATATATACAAAAAAACTTTTTTTATTCATATATATAAATTTTACAAATCATTTATATATATATACATTTTGTAAAAATATTTTTCATATATATAAATTATGTAAAAATGTTTTTAAAAATAATTATATGTAAAAAACGTTTTTTCATAGATATAAAATTTCCAAATAATTTTTTTTTCAAATATACTTTTCATATAAATATAATTTGAAAAATATTTTTTATATATATAATTATCAAAAACGTTTTTTAAAATTTATAAATAATTAACCTAAGCTAAAACCCTAATCTAAATCCACATGCAACAATCTAACACTACACAAAACGAAAATCCACAAATAAACCTAAATCTAATTCCACAAATCAATCTAAATCTAAAAACACAAATCCTAAAATCTAAATACACAAATATATACACAATTAAAGAGGAGGTTTCTTACATAGCGGAGGAGGTGGAAGAAGACCCGTCGGCGGAGAGGTGGAAGAAGAAGAGGCGGTGGAGGGAGGAGGAAGAAGAAGAGAGATAGGAGAGAAAGAGAGAAGAAGAGATATAGGAGAGAAAGAGAGAAGAAGAGAGATCGGAGAGAAGGAGAGAAGAAGAAGAGAGAAAGATAAGAGAATTAAGAGAGAAAGAGAGAAGAAGAAGAGATCGTCGATTTATTATTTTTAACCCGTTTCCGACGGACCACGCCGTCGGTTTCCCGTCGGAAATCGAGAAATTTAACCGCCTCAATTTTTGAGAAATTTTGTTAGGCGGTTCAATTTCCCGGGTAAAAATTAATAAACCCGTCGGAAATCCGTCGGAAATTTCCGACGGGTTCAGGGTTTAGGGTTTAAAAATGTAAATTTTGATAAATTTCAATGTTTAATAACCATTAGTGTTACATAGATATAAGAAAAACTTTTAAAAACCAATCAAAACAAATTATATAGGATTTTATAAAAATCGTTCGATGAATGATATCAAGCATTCATATAATCACATAGAACATCTAAGGACATTCACGTATTTACTCTAGGTTTTAAGTAAATAGTCTAAAACGTATGATTTTGAAAACATTTCACATAAACTAGTGTATATTTGTTAGTTCTACATCTACGGAGACCTAACCACTTCAAAAACGTGCAAATTTGAGGTTTAAAACCATGATCCGTCGGAAATCCGTCGGAAATTTCCTTGGTATCGATCGATGCTTGACGGGAATTGGGCCGAATTGCCCGGTATAAGTTTTAGCCGGGGGATTAACATTTCCTCGGCTAAAACCGTAAGCCGTCGGAAATCCGTCTGAAATTTCCGACGGATATAAGAAAATTCTTGAACCCGTGGGAAATCCGTCGGAAATTTCCTTGGTACGATCGATGCTTGACGGGAATTAGGCCGACTTGCCCGGTATAAGTTTTAGCCGGGGTATTAACATTTCCTCGGCTAAAACCGTAAGCCGTCGGAAATCCGTCGGAAATTTTCGACGGATTTCCGACGGATATAAGAAAATTCTTGAACCCGTCGGAAATCCATCGGAAATTTCCTTGGTATCGATCGATACCCCTTGGTATCGATTGATGCTTGACGGGAATTGGGCCGACTTGCCTGGTATAAGTTTTAACCGGGGGATTAACATTTCCTCGGCTAAAACCGTAAGTCGTCGGAAATCCGTCGGAAATTTCCTTGGTATCGATCGATGCTTGACGGGAATTGGGCCGACTTGCCCGGTATAAGTTTTAGCCGGGGGATTAAAATTTCCTCGGCTAAAACCATAAGCCGTCGGAAATCCGTCGGAAATTTCTGACGGATTTCCGACGGATATAAGAAAATTCTTTAACCCGTCGGAAATCCGTCAGAAATTTCCTTGGTACGATCGATGCTTGACGGGAATTGGGCCGACTTGCCCGGTATAAGTTTTAGCCGGGGGATTAACATTTCCTCGGCTAAAAATTTCCGACGGATATAAGAAAATTCTTGAACCCGTCGGAAATCCGTCGGAAATTTCCTTGGTATCGATCGATGCTTGACTGGAATTGGGCCGACTTGCCCGGTATAAGTTTTAGCCGGGGGATTAACATTTCCTCGGCTAAAACCGTAAGTCGTCGGAATATAAGAAAATTATTGAACCCGTCGGAAATCCGTCAGAAATTTCCTTGGTATCAATCGATGCTTGACGGGAATTAGGCCGACTTGCCCGGTATAAGTTTTAGCCAGGGATTAACATTTCTTCGGCTAAAACCGTAAATCCCTCTCGGCTAAAACCGTAAATCCCCCTCGGCTATATTTATGTTTAATTTACGGGAAGAAAGCTACATTTTTATTTCATAAAAAAGTTAAAACATGATAGATAAATACAATATATTACATAAAATTCATTACTCGGAATCCGTAGAATAATCTGACGTAGCTGAATCGGAGTGCTCGTCAAATTCGCCTATCTCTTCTTCTGAATCCTCAAAGACCTCGTAATTCTCGTCCATGGTGAAATCAACCACTAGATCAACTTCAAGAGAATGCTCGATCGGACCTACGTTACCTATTACCGGAACCTGCAAAGGGTCGTGCTCTGCCACACCATAATCTCTTCCCCTTGGGTGGATCGACGTAACTGTAATCCAAGGGTCTTGCTTGTTCCTAACCCGGGGGTATCGAATGTAAGATACCTGATCCGCTTGTGAAGCAAGAATGAAAGGATCGTATTTTCGAAGTCGCATTCGAGAGTGGACAGATGTAACATCAAATGAGTCCTGGCGTACACCTCCTACTGGACTATACCAATCACAATATAACGCAATACACCTCAAGTCGAGCATCCCCGGATAATGGACCTCCAATATTTCGCGGAGGACACCGTAGTACACAACTTCTCCAGATTGAGTTGATATACCAGAATTACAAGTTGTCTTTGAGCTTCCTTCTCGATGAGCCTTAAAAGCATACCCTCAGGTGCAAAACATCGGATAAGACTTTGCAATAAACGTCGGGCCTTTCATCACCTCAACTAACTTGGTCGGAAACTCATTACCGAGAGCAGTCATCTGACGAACCTGTTAAAATTTCAAGTGGACAATAATCGACACAATGTTTATATATAAAAATTATTATTCTAATTTTAATATATAATAATAAATCATGGTTGAGGACTTACATGATATTTCAACCAATCAACAAAGTCATTCTGCTTGATGACATCAAGCTCATCATCTGTGTAATTTGGATACCATTCGCGTATTTGGGTCATGAACATCCTGTGCATGAACAAATGCATTAGAAAATTATAATAACATTAACCAATAAAAAATAAAATTTAATTAGGTACCTCTCATATTCTAAAACGTCATCGCAATTTGTCAGAATATACATATACATATGCAAGTGCCTTTGCTCCTCCTCTAATAGTCGTCGATCCTTGCTTTTTCCACTTAGTCGTCCAATCTGAGTAAATATATCGGGAACATAGACAGGATAACTAACTCTGTTGCCTCTATCATCATGACGTGCGGGGCGTCTACTTTTTGTTTGGACTTGCGCTGGAAAGTAGTAGCTAGCAAAGTTGGAAGTTTCTTCATTAATGCTCTTTGCGAAAATAGAACCCTCGACTCTAGAAAGATTTTTCACCTTCTTCTTTAGGTGGAACATATACCGCTCAAAAGGGTACATCCATCGGTATTGAACAGGCCCACCAAGTGCTGCTTCTCGAGGGAGATGAATAGGAAGATGTTCCATAACATCAAAAAAGGCAGGAGGAAAAATTTTCTCGATGTTGCAAAAGAGAACCGGGATGTTTTCCCCTAGATTTTGGATTCCGGTTGATGTAAGTGATCTCGTGCATAGATCCCGAAATAAAGCACCGATCCCTGCATATATAGTACACATACAAAATTAAATAACTTTAGTTTAATAATTAAAAATATAAAATCACCATACGTACGTAATAGTGTAAATGTATGTAAACCTGCAATAACTCCATGGACGTTTATAGGAAGAAGACATTCAAATGCAAATGGAAAGAGGCGCTGCATGACAACATGACAATCATGACTCTTCATCCCAGAAAACCTCCCTTCGGAACTATCGACGTAATTACGAAGGTTAGATGCGTATCCGTCTGGGAAATTTACACCGTGCTTAATCCAATCGAAGAACTCCTCCTTTGAAGACGCATTCATCCGGAAAACAGGGGGATGTAGTGATTTCCCGTTCGCCATTACATGCAACTCCTTACGGGAACAAATATCTGGCAAGTCCAATCTGGCCTTCAAATTATCTTTTGTCTTTCCTTGCATATTTAGAACAGTGTTCATGATGTTGTCAAAAAAGTTCTTTTCAATATGCATCACATCTAGATTATGGCGCAGCAAATGGTCTTTCCAATATGGTAAATCCCAGAAAATACTCTTCTTGTGCCAATTGTGGTACTCACCACAACCGTCAACGGGATAATACCCATTACCCCCGCATGAAACTGTCTTCTCGGCACCAAAATCTCTTAACTGATTCATAATATAATTCCCATCTACCTCGGGAGGTGGACCATCGAAAACTTTTTTGTTCTTCTTAAACAATGTTGTGCTCCGACGATATAGATGATCATGCGGTAGAAATCGTCAATGACAATCGAACCAAGAAGACTTACGTCCATTCTTCAATTGGAACGCATCAGTGTTATCTTGACAATACGGACACGCCAACTTTCCATGCGTCGACCATCAAGATAGCATACAGTACGCTGGGAAATCACTTATGGTCCACATAATTACCGCACGCATCATAAAATTCTATTGCAGGGAAACATCGAACGCTTCAACACCATCTTTCCACAATATTTTCAACTCATAAATTAATGGTTGTAAGAAAATATCAAGCGATCTCTTAGGATGTTCTGGACCTGGGACGAGGATCGTGAGGAACAAAAACTCTCGTTTCATGCACATAGATGGCAGTAAATTATACGGTGTGACGATTACTGGCCACAACGAATATTTCCTCCCATGCTTTCCAAATGGGTTGAATCCATCTGTAGATAACCCCAGGTATACGTTCCTCGGCTCACACGCAAAACTAGGATAAACTTCTACAAAATGTTTCCATGCTTCTGCATCTGAAGGATGCACTATCTCTCCAGCTGAGTTATGTTCTGCATGCCACCTCATAGGCCATGCCGTGCGCTGCGATTGATATAACCTCTTCAACCTATCAGCTATGGGAAGATACCACATTCTTTTATGTGGAACAGGTACTCTGCCTCCTGTATCCTGATAGCGAGGTTTGTGACAAAAACGACACTTCAACCGGTTTTCATCCTTTCTCCAGTAGATGTTTTAACGAAACGCATCATTCACCATCTGAGTGTAACCTGCGTTTACATCTACTTCCGGTGTTGGTTCCTCTAACCTAGTCCCCGAAGTACTACCAAACCTATCTGATGTGCTACCATAGTATTGCACCATTGAATCGGTTTCTACGTGGGTATACCAAATCTTGTAACCAGGCATAAATCCATTCCTATATAAGTGCTTCCTTACCTCCATAACTGAGACTAATCTATGATTCCGACATTTAGTACAAGGACAATACATTTTACCGTATTCTGATGTCATGCTATTGTTTGCCGCAAAATTCATGAACTCCTCCACACCTTGTGCGAACTCATCCGTAAATTCCCCCGTCACGGGATCACGCAGAGGTTTGTCCATCCACGATCGAAAATAAGACATTGTATATGTGTTTTTTTTTTTATGATTCTAAATGAATGAGGGGTGGATATGTTTTTATAAGCAAAATTTTGTGACTTTTCCGACGGCATTCCGACGACATTCCGACGGCAATTCGACGACATTCCGACGGCATTCCGACGGAATAATATATATTATTGATGTCGGCAACGATGTCGGCACCCATGTCGGCAAAGTCTAATCCATAGAAAATCCGTCGGAAATCCATTGGAAATCCGTCGAAAATCCGTCAGAAATCCCCGACGGATGCAAACGTCGGAAAACCGTCGCCATCATGTCGACAAGATCAGCATCTGTCGGAAACACCGTCAGAAATCCGTAGGAATAAAGACCGACGGCTTATTCCGTCGGAAGTCTAATCCATCGAAAATCCGTCGAAAATCCGTCGGAAATCCCCGATGTATGCAATTGTCGGAAAACCGTCGCCATCAAGTCAGCAAGATCAGCATCCGTCGGAAACACCGTCGGAAATCCGTCGAAATAAAGACAAACGGCTTATTCCGTCGGAAAACCGCCGCCATCATGTCGTCCGAAGGATTTTTGCCCGTCTAAAATGCCGTCGGAAATCGCTATGTTTTCTTGTAGTGTATACACCTGAAACACACTAGACAAGGCACGTAAGTAACCAAAAATCAAAAACAACACGACGAGTATCGACGGATACTGAGTAGTATCGATCGATACCGACGAACTTAGTCGAAACTCGACACTAAAATCTAATGGCGAAGATTAGAGTCCCCGAAAACGGCGCCAAATTTGATATGCTCAAATTAATACCCTAAAAGTACTAAAGCTGTAGTTGTAGTAAAGTAGGGGTCGAACACAAGGACTCAAGAAAGTCGCTCAATAAACTACTTAGTATTGAATCAAGCTAAGCAAACCAGTTGAAACAAAAAGCAATAAACAGTAAAGGAGTTGTAAAATCGATGGAAGAATATAGGCCCAGGGTATTTCTCAGGAGATCAATAAATGCAGGTAACTAATCAGTCAAGATTCAATTTTAGCGCGGTTCTTGAACTCAAATCACTAAGGTATAATTAACCAACTCTCGTTGCGAGAATTATCTAAGTCTAAATCCTGGAATTCCAAATCTCTTTGCGAATCCTAAAGTCTAAACCAGCTTTTAGTTCAAGTTTGATTTGTTTACAAAATAACTAAACCAAATCTCTTTGCTAATAGTTATTTTGCTCACCCTAAATTCTATCAGGTTTCTCAATTGCACTCTCGTGCCTAATCGATTAACCTAAGATCTATGTTCCAGATTCGTCAACCTGAAATTAGCTTTGAGAACAACCTATGGTGAAGAACTAATTCAGATGGTGAATCCTAACTAATCAATTACCAGCAATCAGAGAAAACCCTATGAGAAAGCCCTAAACATAAGATGAATCTACTCAGACATGGAGAATGAAATAATCAACATAACTCAATAGATCATTAAATTAAACAATAAGAAAAGAGTAACAAGGGGGTTCGAAATCTTCTCTCGGACGAACAGAGTTTCAGACTTGTCTCCCTCACCAAGCTGTTTTACCAAACCAAAGTAAAATAAAGCATAGCTATCAAAAGTGGCTGAAAAAACCTAATTATAATGTTAAAACACGTTCTGGAGCTTATTGTAATAATTAAAGACTTCTGGACTAAGATGAAAACTCTCCAGACTTGTAAAAAGTAGAGTATCTTGTTTTCCCGAGCAGTATCAATTGACACTAGGTAGTATCGGTCGATACTCATCCTCTGTGTCGACTCTTCTGCTCGCCAGAATTGACTGTCTTCACGAAAATTGGCATAACCTTTGATCGCACAGTTGGAATGGCCTCAAACCACTTCCAAATGAAAGCTAATCCATTGATCTATCTTGTGTCCAATGTTCAATCCATCGGTGCGAAGTGCTTCAACGAATGCCAAACTTCTGACGACTATGCATGACTCTGCATCTCAATATGCTCCAAAATACTTCAATATCTCCAATTAAGCTCCAAACGTACCTAAACCTATAAAAGACTCGAAAAGACTCCAAAATACTAGAAAGACTCCATAAATAGGACATATATCATGGTCTAAAAGGGGTAAAAACCATGATATATCAATTCTCGCCAACGAAACATGTATAAATAATGAGCACAGTCATTCATAGAAGAGGGACGTTTTTTACCCTAGCAGAAACACTTAGCAAAATCTTGTACGCAATCGCTTTCTAAAGAACATATAATAAAACCACCATCTTTGGATCTATTACTGTTGATAAGCTCAAATTAATACCCTATAAGTACTAAAGCTTTGTCGATTGTAATACTTATGGGTCGAATCCACATTGACTCAAGAAGACACTCAATAGATTGTATAGATGAAAATTAAGCTAATCGATCAATGGAATTGAAAGCAAATACGTAAATTAAACAAGTTGTGATTCGATTGAGAGAAAGATAGGTTTAGGGTATTTCTCAGGAAATCAAGGAATGCAGATAAACTAATAAATTAGGGTTCAAGTTACGCACGGTTCTTGAACTCAAATCACTAAAGTATAATTAACCAACTCTCGTTGCGAGAATTATCTTAGTCTAAATCCTAGAATTCCAAATCTCTTTGCGAATCCTAAAATATAAACCAACTTTTAGTTCAAGTTTGATTTGTTCCCAAAACAACTAAACCAAATCTCTTTGCGAATAGTTATTTTGCTCACCCTAAGTTCTATCAAGTTTCTCAATTGCACTCTCGTGCCTAATCGATTAACCTAAGATTTAAGTTCCAGGTGATCAATCTAGAATTAGCTTTGAGAACAACTTAAAGCAAAGAACTAATTCGGATTATGAACCCTAAATAACAATTCAACCTAGCATTCAAAGAAATCCCTTATAAGAACCCTAAACCTAACATGAGATCTACTCAAACACAGAAATTGCAACAATAGACATGACTAAAAAAATACTTGAATAAATAATAAAGAAGAGAGTAAAACAAGGGTTCGAAATATTCTCTCGGACGAACAGAGTTTCAGACTTGTCTCCCTTCCAAAGCTCTCTCACAAAACCAAAGTAAAATAAAGCATAGCCATCAAAGTGGCTGAAAAACCTAATAAATAACCTAAGTCACGTTCTGGGGTTTCTTGTAAATAATAAAATCTTCTGGGGAAATTTGCAGTTTCTCAATTCTTCATTAAAGTCGCGATCCTTCTGTCTCTTCGACGGGTATCGATCGATACCATAAGTTTATCGATCGATACTCATGCATCAAATCGGCGTCTTTGCTACATGATCTCTGCTTGGCTCCAAATAGCTCCAAAATGCTTCACTATTTCCAATAATGCTCCAAACGTACCTAAAACCTGAAAAGACTCTAAAAGACTCGAAAATACTGTAAAGACTCTATAAAAAGGACTTATATCATGGCTTAAAACGGGTAAGACCATGATATATCAACTCCCCCAGACTTAGCATTTGCTTGCCTTCAAGCAAACAGAAAGCTAAACAAGAGAAAGAGGTTTGAAAAACATAGAGACTCACCTGTTCTTGAAACATTGCAATGACCCTTTTCCTTAGTGCTCCACATATCACGTAACCAGTTTGAAATCTAACCACCATGTACTTCTCCGTAGACATTCACAGCTTCCCAGACTACACACATTATTTCACAGCATCGTTCAATCAAGCTCATCATTGCCATACCAAGAACCTTCTAGATTCTTTCCCATACAATATCATGACAAGGAACCATCCAATTTCACACTTTCTGGTATTATTTTCTCTCCCCCAAACTTATTTCTTATTATGTTATCTCGCATATGCTTCTTAAAGGTAACGCGAGTATTGATGGTGTTTGCCACTGAATCCCCGGTTCTTCCTTTAAAAGTAATCAAAGGTGTAGGCGAATAATGGTATCACATGAAATTTTCCTAACCTCGCTTCCACCTTTGTGTGATCATTCCTTCTGAAGTAGAATAATGGGATCGCTGGAAATTTTCCTAACCCTCTACTCAGAAGAAAATCATTTCATCTTTTAATGCATCCTATTACTTAACTTGTAACAGGAAGAGAAATACCATTACTTTAAATACATGGGTCCTTTGTCAGATACGAATGAGGAATCAAGCTCTATGCACATAAATTCGCAGCGGGAGAGCTGGGAAAAATCGAGCCGGAAAAACCTCCTCCGAGGAAGAACTATTACCCAGTACGAGACGATGAAAGGCGGGATCGCCCATCTGTGGATGATGGTAAGCGAGAACGTTCATCCGAGGATGCGACGAGGCGAGATCCCCCCAAAGACAGGGAAACAGACCTGCCTCCTCCAAGCACGAAGAAAAGAATTAACTTTATTCATGGAGGATCCCAGCTATGTCGCAACTTCGTAAACTCAATCAAGGAACATCAGCGAATGGTAAACACCGACACACGTGATAGGACCCCATTCATGGGACCTAATACACAAATTTCGTTCTGGGAAAGCGAGGCCTTTGAACTAGATCCTCCACATGACGATGCTCTCCTCATCATGCTAGAAGTGGGTGAATATGAGCTCACTAAGATGCTCGTAGACACGGGGAGCTCTGTAGAACTCGTCCTTCTAAGCGTCCTTAGGGAAATGAATATACCAGATCACGAAATCGAGACCGGCTTTTCCGGGGAAACCACGCTATCTCTCGGAACAATAAAACTCCCGGTAATAGCAGCCGGAGTAAGAAGAATGGTCGAATTCACGGTTATAGACATGCCAACTCCATTCAATGCCATCCTGGGAAGGACCTGGATACATTCAATGAGGGCTGTGTCCTTGACATACCATCAATGCGTAAAATTTCCCGTCCAAAATGGGATTGCAACAATTAAGGGAAGTCAAAAGGAATCCAGAATGTGCTACATGGCAGGTTTCCAGATCGCAAAGGAAAGCGCTATATACCAACTGCAACGAAAAGATGAGCTCACATACCGCCTAGCCAAAAAGAAAAGTGGCCCAGGCTCCATCGGACCTCGCAAAGACTTTATTGAGAAAATCGTGGTCAACGAGTCTCGTCCTAACCAGAAAGTAGGAATTGGGTCCGAGCTCAGCAGATCCCAAAAAGAACAATTAATAACATTCCTTAAAGAAAAATCCGGTTCATTCGCATGGACAACAGCTGACATGCCTGAAATCGATCTAAACATCATTTCACATGAGCTCAATGTGGATCCAAACCACAAACAAGTACGCCAAAAGCGTCGGAAATTCGGACCGGACAAGACCGAGGTTGTTAACAGTAAGGTCACCAGGTTGCTAGATGTTGGATTCATCAAAGAAGTAAAATATCCTGATTGGCTAGCAAATCCGGTTGTAGTAAAAAAGAAAAATGGCACCTGGCGAGTATGCGTAGATTTTACGAATCTAAACAAAGTATGTCCTAAGGATAGCTTCCCACTACCTCACATTGACCAGCTGGTAGAAGCTACCGTAGGACACGAGCTCCTCAGCTTTATGGACGCATTCTCAGGATATAATCAAAGACAAATGAACCCTGAGGACCAAGACAAAACATCCTTCATAACAGAACGAGGAACGTACTGCTATAAGGTGATGCCATTTGGCCTCAAAAATGCGGGAGCAACCTATCAAAGATTTATGAACAAGATGTTCGCCAGCCTCATGGGGAAAACGATGAAAGTCTACATCGATGACATGCTGGTCAAATCTCTGAAAGAGGAAGATAACATAGGTCAGCTGGAGGAATGTTTCACCTTACTAAACAAATATGGGATGAAACTCAACCCTTCAAAGTGCACTTTTAGGGTCGCCTCAGGCGAATTCCTAGGTTACATAGTAACTCAATGAGGAATAGAAGCAAACCCCAAACAAATCAGTGCGTTCCTGGAAATGCAACCTCCGAGCTCGGTAAAAGAGGTGCAAAGGCTGACAGGTCGTATTACCGCGTTAAATCGGTTTATTTCCAGGTCGACTGATAAATGTCTCCCCTTTTACCAAGTTACTAAAGGGAAACAAAATATTCATATGGGATGACAAGTGTGGGGAAGCCTTTAAGCAACTAAAACCGTACCTCTCCGAGCCCCCCATCTTATCAAAACCGATTGAGGGCGAGCCACTTTACATATACGTAGCAATCTCCGAAGCCGCAGCGAGTGGCGTCCTCATAAGAGAAGAACGAGCTGAGCAAAAACCGATCTACTACGTGAGCAAATCCTTAGTAGACGCCAAAACCAGATATCCACGAATGGAAAAGCTGGCTCTGGCAGTATTAATCTCAGCTCGCAAACTCAGGCCGTATTTTCAATCACACCCCATCGTAGTAATGACAACACATCCATTACGAACAGTATTACACAACCCCAACCAGTCTGGCAGGCTAGCAAAATGGGCCATCAAACTGAGCGAGTATGATATCGAATATCGACCTCGAACAAGCGCCAAAGCACAAGTATTAGCTGATTTCATTATCAAGCTCACGGCTAACAGCCAGGTTACCAGAACGAGCATTGAGACATGGCAGCTTTATGTCGATGGAGCCTCCTCGAAACAGGGGGCAGGTGTGGGAATCCACCTTATATCCCCGACTAACGAAGTCGTAGAACAATCTTTCAGACTCGGATTCTCAGCATCAAACAACGAAGCCGGGTACGAGGCCTTAATAACAGGTCTCCGACTCGCAGCTGGAATAGGAATACGCAAGCTAAATGCGTTCAGCGACTCCCAGCTAATTACAAGCCAATTTCATGGAGAATACGAAACCAGAGATAGCATGATGGAATTATATCTAGCCATAGTCCTTGATCTAGTCAAACAATTCAAAGCCTTCAATCTAACGCGAATACCACGGGGTGAGAACACGATCGCAGACGCACTGGTAGCTCTGGCATCAACCTCGAATTCACTCGTAAAAAGAGTAATTCCAGTAGAAGGAATTGAGAAACCAAGCCTCAAAATCGACAAAGATAGCGAGGTTTTGATGGAAATAGACAATGAAGATATGGAGGTAGATATAAAGATAGCCACAGTAACAGGCGACCTCCCACCAGAAGAGGAAGATGCCGCCGACCCGGAGCCTGACCTGCTTGACGCCAGGCTCGTTACGCTCCACGCAAAAATGATCACGAGAGCTGACTGGCGAGTAGCGATTATACAATACATTGAAGGGGAGAGGCTCCCCCCAGCAAGTGGGAAGCTCGCAAGCTCAATACCATAACTTCAAGATATTGTATAATCAGCCCCCCGCCTTTACAAGCGAAGTGTAAACGGCCCCTACCTAGTATGCGTCAACGGGCTCGAAGCTTTTACGATATTATCGGAAATTCACGGAGGCTCGTGTGGCAGCCACTCATGAGGAAGGGCACTAGCCATTAGGATCACAAGGCAAGGATATTTTTGGCCCACCTTGGTTGTTTACTGCGAAGAAAATTCTAAAGCATGTGACAAATGCCAACGGCATGCTCCGACTTTGCGTCAGCCTGCCGAAAACTTATCTTCCATTTCATCTCCATACCCCTTTATGAGGTGGTCAATGGATATAGTAGGACCCATGGTAACTTCGGGAAAAAGAAGGTGTCGTTTCTTACTCGTCCTCACCGACTACTTCACCAAATGGGTAGAGGGAGGAGCTTTCAAGCAAATTAAAGCAAATCACATACAAGAATTTGTATGGCAGAACATAGTCTGCCGGCACGGACTCCCATACAAAATCGTGACCGACAATGGCTCACAGTTCATCTCAAATTAATTCCTCAAATTATGCGGAGATCACGGAATCAAATTAACAACCTCGACCCCACATTACCCTCAGGGTAACGGGCAGGCTGAGGCAGCAAACAAGCAAATACTGAGCAATCTCAAAAAGCGACTGGATGCTAAAAAGCAAAGGTGGTCGAGCTCCCTGGAGTTCGGTGGGCCTGTCGGACCTCACCTCGCAAGGCAACCTCAGAAACACTGTTCTCCTTAGCTTACGGAATCGAGGTGATGGTTCCCGCCGAGGTCGCAGTTCCCAGCTTGAGAATAGATATACCATAAACGAGGAACTGAACAACTAAATGCTTCTCGACCACCTCGAAGTTATCGATGAACGTCGAGACCGAGCACTCGTTAACCTTCAAAATTATCAACATGCGGTAGCACGCTACTATAATTCAAAGGTCAAACAGCGAAGATTTCGAGTCGGCGAGCTCGTCCTATGAAAAACATACGAGAACACAAGGAAAATAAACGCTGGAAAACTAGGCACCAACTGGGAAGGTCCATACCAGATCTCCGAGATAGTAAAAGACGGCGTATACAAACTCACCAGGATGCACGACAATACGCCTGAAAGGAACTCATGGAATGCCATGAATTTAAAGAAGTACTATCATTAAAAAGACCCTTGTAAAAATCGAACTACGAAAAGGCTTGATCCCTCCTCAGGGTACGTAGGCAACCTCACAAGGGTGCAACTATTAAAATAAAAAATCATCTTCTTTGAGCTTGTTAAAAACAGCCTAAGACCTCTCAGCTATCAAATACAAGCTAAAAGCTTCACTCTATAAATAAACAGCCTTACGAGCTAAAGCGTGCTACCATCTAGCACGACTCGACTTTGCGTCTAAATTGCAAGGTCACAACCCTCCTAGCCTCTAAATGACAATAACCTCTACGTCTAAACTGTTTAGGTTACATGCATACCTCTAAACGGCTTCGACCTTGCGTCTTTAAATCGTTTGGTCAGCTCCCGAGGTCTCTAAACGACTTAGGAGCAGGGTCTCTAAACGACCTGGGTTTTGGGCTGAAAAACCGCATTTGATCTAAAAACACAACCTCTAAATGACAAAAATCATAAATCACCATAAAAATAAGGATTCTTAAAATCATCAAAATAAATAAAAGCCTCCTCAAAGGAGCATGAGTTCAAATAGCCCGCTAAGGCATAAAACAAACAAACTGAAAAAGGTTTAAAGGCCTCCCCAGGCACCAAGTTAAACAAAGACAACAAGAAACGAAAACAGTAAAGATATTCCTAACAAGTAGGATCAGCTGGTTTATCCTCCGGAGCATCTTGATTCGAGGGCAGCGGGAACTCCTTTCTGAGCTCATGAAAACCAAGGTCCACACAGAAACTTCGTCTCATCATCATTGATGCATGTGGTGTCGATCGATACCAGGTGGTATCTGTTGAAACCGATCCTCTGTAACTGATTCACGCAAAACATAAGACACAAAACATAAAACCAAAACCAAAAACAAAAAAAGACTTATATACAGACTTACCAGTGGGTTGCCTCCCACCAAGCGCTTGTTTTAAGTCAGTAGCTTGACTCTGGCTCAGGTGATCAGTCAGGAGAAGATTGAGAACTTACTCCCAGGCAAGCTCTACAACTAGACACTTCCAGCATCAGAGTTTTGCTCAACATGCCCTCCACAACCTCCTTTCCCTTCTCTTTCAGCTCCGAAGTAAGAATGACTCTAGCCTTAGAGAATGGTTTTGAGGTTCCATTGCACTTCACCTTGTATTCAATCGAATCCCCATCACACTTCTGAGGGATTAAAGTCATAAAAGCAGCACCCTTCACTCCTTTGCTCTTCGCCTTCTTTATGTTTTGACGCCTTTCTTGGTGATGACAGAAGGACTATCTATAAGGTCTATGACAGTTGGCTCGTCAGGAGGCTCTTCCAAAAGATCAACTACCAACGTCTCTCCTGTAACAATAGTGATGCAAGAGATATGTGTGCGAGTTCCTCTAGTAGGAATGGCTTTGTAGTACACCTCCTTGTCAATGTACGAGAACGAGATTCTCTTGCTTGATGTATCTATAATGGCACCAACCGTAGCCATGAACGGTCTTCCAAGAATCAACTGCGTACTAGATCTTGCACTCATCTCCACAACCTGAAAATCAGTAGGAACCAGACAATCTCCTACGTTAACCAGCAAATCAGGGATTGTACCATATGGAAGTGAGGTGGAACAGTTCGCGAATGTGATGGATGTCTTGGGAGATCGAATATCAGCTCCCAATCTCTCTGCAATTGCCCTTGACATGACATTGACGCTAGCCCCCGAGTCAACGAGAGACTCTTTGAATTCAACTCCAGAGATAGAGCATGGAACTGAGAATATTCCTGGGTCTTCCCTCTTAGTCAGCTGCTTCAGTGGAGGTGGTGTACTTCTGGCCTTGATGAAGAGTGCCTTAATCTCTTCCTCAGTTTCTCTGAAATTTTGGAAGTAACACTCCAAAGGACAATTTTCAAAAGCTTCTTCAAATGATATAGTGTGGGGAATCCTCCTGACCATCTTCTCAAAAGCTAGCAACTTCTCTGCAGTAATAGGGTTCATGAGATGTCTAGGTGGTCGAGGGTATGGTATCTTAGGCTTGTAAACACGTTTCTCAGTCATCCTTGGTGTTTTTGCAATTTTTGGGTCGACCTACGAGGAGTATCGATCGATACTAGGTTGGTGTCGGTCGACACTAGGTTTTTGTGTCGCTTCTGCAGACTGGTATCGATCGATACAGGGTGAGTGTCGATCGATACTAGGTGAGTGTCTATCGATACTAGGGGTGGATACGAACACAGCCATCTCAGGCCAAAATCATTTTAATTTCTGCGAATATTTCCTCATTTAGACCCTTTTTCACCACTGGAATTACCTCTTCAGCACTTCTTACAGTGATTACATTGACGTATTCATTTTGTGGATGAACTATCTTTCCCTTGAAAGTTGCTGAAATCTGAGCTACCTGAGTTTCCAGCATTCTGTGGCTAGTACTGAGAGCCTCAATTTTCCCATTCAGATCGGTATACACATCATCCAATTTCCCATTGAAGTTCACTGTCATCTTCTCCTGCCCTTGAACCAGCTGTTCAAGCATAGCCTCAATCTTACTCTCAGGAGTCTTAGCAGGGATAGGTTGATAAGATGAACTCTCATAGTTCCTTGTGTAGCCACTGCTCTGTAAAGGTTTCTGTCCAAACTGATTCGACCCAAAACCAGCTCAACCAATATAGTTAACATCCTCCACTTCATCTTCAGCATCAATGTGGACCACTTTTTGGTTCCTTCCCAATAACAGATTGTGCACTGAATCTAACTTAGCATTCACCTCATCAATCTGACTGCCATCCAAGTTGCCAGCTTGCTTCTTGCGCTCCATGTCTGCATTCTAGGTACTATTGCTAGAAGCCAAGTTCTCAATAAGCACATAAGCATCGTCGGGATACCTGGTGTTAAAATTTCCATTACTCGCAGCATCCAGGGTCATTTGGTACCTCCAATCAATCCCTCTGAAGAAAATACCCAGCAACTGAACCTTAGTGAGCCCATGATGTGGATAATCCTTCTGATATGATCTGAATCTCAGCCAAGCAGCCTTAAATGCCTCAGTCGGTCCCTAAGAAAACATTGAGATTTTATTCCTAAGCTCCTTGGATCTCGCATCATCTTAGAAACTGTTCAAGAACACATTCTTAGTCTCATCCCTGGTAGTCAGCGATCCAGGTGGCAACTGCTTAAGCCAATAAGCTGCATCCCCACCAAGAGAGTATGGGAAGAGCTTACAGAAAAGATAATCGTAGGACACTCCATTGCACTTGATGCTAGTAACCAAGTCCTCAAACCTCTCTATGTGATCCATCGGGTGTTCATGAAAAAGACCATGAAAAAGATGCTGACCCACAAGAGTGAAGTATGCAGGTTTCAACTCAAAATCATTCCTCTGAAAAGCAAGAGGGCGAATCGCTGATCGATTGGCATATAACTGATCAGGCCTGTTGTACTCACCGATTGTTCTACCACGATTAACCACATCATTCCCAACATTCACAACAACTGCAGGGACAATGATATTTCCAGCTTCATCAAGTCGCTGCGCTCTCTCATTGCACAATTGACCCTCTTGGTCTCTCAAAGTTCCAGCATCATCACGAACCAATATCACTGGATTGTTCATCTCTGCTGGCTTCTTTGCTTTCCTGTTTGCACGTTCCAAATTTGCTAGCTCCTTTTTGGAAAGATCAACTAGCTAAGTGCTCTTGTTCCTCCTGGTTTCGCGAGTGACTTGATGAAGCTAGAACTACAAGATGAAGCTGGAACTACAAGAAAACACGCTAGAACCGACGGCAAAATCCGTCGGTATCCCGTCGGAAATAGACCTTTCCGACGGGTTTCCGACAGATTTTGCCCGTCGGTTCTATCTCGTCGGAAAATAAAATCCGTCGGAAATTTCCACCGGATTTCCGACGGCATAATTACCGACGGATTTCCGATGAGTTATTCGTCGGTAATAATTCCGACGAAAAACCGAGGGATTCCAGACGGTTAATTTCTGACGGATTTCCAACGGTTTGTGAATCCACTCCGACGGCTTTTTTAACGATGGATTTCCGATGGCTTATTTACCGACGGATTTCCGACGGCTTTTTTACCGACGGATTTCCGACGGCTTTTTTACCGACGGATTTCTGACGGCTTTGTTACCGACGGATTTCAGACGTCTTTTTTACCGACGGATTTCCGACGGCTGTTTTACCGACGGATTATTTACCGACGGATTTCCGACGGCAATTTTGTGTTTTTTTAATATTTATTATATTAATTTATATTTTTTTAAAATTATTTATTAATTAAATTAAATAAATTAAATGATTTTAAAAACGAACATTAATTATATAAATAAAATCTTAAAAACATAAACATTTCAAAGTCTTAGAAAAAATTGAAATTACATAAAAAACAAATAATCAAAATAGATCCGGCGCCATGTCCGGGAATTTCGTCTTGAAGAAATCCGCCCACTTCGTTTGCTTGTCCTCCAATACCGTGACCTTTGCCGTGAGCTCTTCGTTTTGCCGGATAAGGTCTTCATCCATCGAAAAACCGGCCGAAAAAGAAGTGGAATTGGTCGCAACCTTACCCAACCCCGGCCGACGACATTTCCTAACCGGTACCTCCTACAAAAACAATTTAAAAAGTTTAGATTTTCAATTAAAAAATAATTATCTAAATAAATATTATCATAAGTTTTACTTACCGTGAGGACTAGCTCGTTAAGCTCGGCCCGAGTGACTTCGTTGGATCCGGTGTAATCGTCTTGCGATCTCTGGGTGAGCAAATGGTCTTTCGCCCTCTTCACGGTTTCGACGTACTCCCTCACTTCTGGATCTTGAATTTGGCCCGTCTTCTTGTTGGTGTGCGTCCTCTCCATCAATGCAAGGTGATCGGGCTCTTCGCCCAATTCCTCCGTCTACGAAATATATAAAACGGTTAAAGAAAACCGCTTTTTAATAAAAAAGAACTAAAAACCAAAAAAGTACTTACCATTTCGTCGGCCGTTGTCAAGTAGCTCTTTGCCCTGTTGTTGTGAACGGCTTCTCCCTTCCCGTTCCGGTCACTCCTCCGGTTCTTGGTGTGAGTCTCAGAATCAGCTATGGTCGACGGCAATTTCCAGTACAGCTCGTACCCCTTGTACACATCCTCGTTCAAGCCTTTCGGCTTACCTTTCCACTTCTTCCAAGCCTTCTTCCAATCGCAGATGTGGCGAGAGAATTGTCGGACAGCCTCCGTGTGAAATTCTGCCTCGACCGTCTTCGTGAGCGTAGACTTCCAATTAAACTCTTGCTACAAAAGAAATAGAAATAAACTTTGTTAACAAAATCTCAAAATATAATAGAAACAAATAATTAAATTATCACTTACCGCAAAGGTACGAAACCACATATCTCGGTCGTCCGACGGAATATCTGCATATGTCGTGTATGGGTGTTTGAGGAGGCTGTGCAACATCCTCAAAACCGACTTGCTAATGCCATTCCTGGAGAATCCAAACCTATGAAAAAATAAATTAAAAATTGATTAAAAAAAAATATATATTAATTAAGAAAATACATAGTATTACCAAGTAGATCTCGGGATGCGGCGTTTCGGGTCGAGAACTATGAGTAATTCTCGTCCCGGCTGTTGAACGAGATCCTCGACGGTCATGGTCATTGGTTGACCTACGCTCTCTTGATCGGGAGTAGGTGAAGGCGCCGTAGGCGGGACAATACCAGGGTTCGGATTTGAAGTAGTGGGCCTCCGCCCTTCTTGCCTTGAACCGCCAGCACGGTCAATATCGAATTGCACGTAAGACCTACAACAATAAAAACCGAATCATTTCAAAAAATATAAAAAATATCATAAATATTTAGTAAAAAAATTAAAAGATTTAAAAAACGTTTTTAAAATATAGATGTATAAAAAATTGTAAAAATGTTTTTGAAAAATAAATACATATCTAAAAATTTGTTAAAAAGTTTTTAAAAATTAAATTTAAAAAAAGTTTTTAAAATATATATGTATTGAAATGTTTTTCACAAAATTTATTTATTAAAAATATTTTACAAAAACATTTAATAAAATTCTATTTATAAATATATTTTCAAAAAATACATATATATAACAAAAATGTTTTTCATATATGTAATTTTTTTAAAAAACGTTTTATCAAATACATATATACAAAAAACGTTTTTATTCATATATATAAATTTTACAAATCATTTATATATATATATATATATACATTTTGTAAAAACGTTTTTCATATATATAAATTATGTAAAAACGTTTTTAAAAATACATATATGTAAAAAACGTTTTTTCATAGATATAAAATTTCCAAATAATGTTTTTTTCAAATATACTTTTCATATAAATATAATTTGAAAAATATTTTTTATATATATAATTATCAAAAACGTTTTTTTAAATTTATAAATAATTAACCTAAGCTAAAACCCTAATCTAAATCCACATGCAACAATCTAACACTACACAAAACGAAAATCCACAAATAAACCTAAATCTAATTCCACCAATCAATCTAAATCTAAAAACACAAATCTTAAAATCTAAATACACAAATATATACACAATTAAAGAGGAGGTTTCTTACATAGTGGAAGAGGAAGATTTCCGGCGGACGAGGTGGAAGAGGAAGAGGCGGCGGAGGAGGTGGAAGAAGACCCGTCGGCGGAGAGGTGGAAGAAGAAGAGGCGGTGGATGGAGGTGGAAGAAGAAGAGAGATAGGAGAGAAAGAGAGAAGAAGAGAGATAGGAGAGAAAGAGAGAATAAGAGAGATCAGAGAGAAGGAGAGAAGAAGATGAGAGAAAGATGAGAGAATTAAGAGAGAAAGAGAGAAGAAGAAGAGATCGTCGATTTATTATTTGTAACCCGTTTTCGACGGACCACGACGTCGGTTTCGCGTCGGAAATCGAGAAATTTAACCGCTTCAATTATCTAGAAATTTCGTTAGGCGGTTCAATTTCCCGGGTAAAAATTAATAAACCTGTCGGAAATCCGTCGGAAATTTCCGACGGATTTCCGACGGGTTCAGGGTTTGGGGTTTAAAAATGTAAATTTTGATAAATTTCAATGTTTAATAACCATTAGTGTTACATAGATATAAGAAAAACTTTTAAAAACCAATCAAAACAAATTATTTAGGATTTTATAAAAATCGTTCGATGAATGATATCAAGCATTCATAAAATCTAAGGACATTCACATATTTACTCTAGGTTTTAAGTAAATAGTCTAAAACGTATGATTTTGAAAATATTTTACATAAACTAGTGTATATTTGTTAGTTCTACATCTACGGAGACCTAACCACTTCAAAAACGTGCAAATTTGAGGTTTAAAACGCTGATCCGTCGGAAATTTTCTTGGTATCGATCGATGCTTGACGGGAATTGGGCCGACTTGCCTGGTATAAGTTTTAGCCGGGGGATTAACACTTCCTCGGCTAAAACCGTAAGCCGTCGGAAATCCGTCGGAAATTTTCGACGGATTTCCGACGGATATAAGAAAATTCTTGAACCCGTCGGAAATCCATCGGAAATTTCCTTGGTATCGATCGATGTTTGACGGGAATTGGGCATACTTGCCTGGTATAAGTTTTAGCCGGGGGATTAACATTTCCTCGGCTAAAACCATAAGACGTCGGAAATCCGTCGGAAATTTCCGACGGATTTCCGACGGATATAAGAAAATTCTTGAACCCGTCGGAAATTTCCTTGGTACGATCGATGCTTGACGGGAATTGGGCCGACTTGCCCGGTATAAGTTTTTGCCGGGGGATTAACATTTCCTCGGCTAAAAATTTCCGACGGATATAAGAAAATTCTTGAACCCGTCGGAAATCCGTCGGAAATTTCCTTGGTATCGATCGATTGGTATCGATCGATGCTTGACGGGAATTGGGCCGACTTGCCCGGTATAAGTTTTAGCCGGGGGATTAACATTTCCTCGGCTAAAACCGTAAGTCGTCGGAATATAAGAAAATTATTGAACCCGTCGGAAATTTCCTTGGTATCGATCGATACCCCTTGGTATCGATCGATGCTTGACGGGAATTGGGCCGACTTGCCCGGTATAAGTTTTAGCCGGGGATTAACATTTCTTCGGCTAAAACCGTAAATCCTCCTCGGCTAAAACCGTAAATCCCCCTCGGCTATATTTATGTTTAATTTACGGGAAGAAAGCTACATTTTTATTTCATAAAAAGGTTAAAACATGATAGATAAATACAATATATTACATAAAATTCATTACTCGGAATCCGTAGAATAATCTGACGTAGCTAAATCGGAGTGCTCGTCAAATTCGCCTATCTCTTCTTCTGAATCCTCAAAGACCTCGTAATTCTCGTCCATGGTGAAATCAACCACGAGATAAACTTCAAGAGAATGCTCGATCGGACCTAAGTTACCTATTACCAGAACCTGCAAAGGGTCGTGCTCTGCCACACCATAATCTCTTCCCCTTGGGTGGATCGACGTAACTGTAATCCAAGGGTCTTGCTTGTTCCTAACCCGGGGGTATGGAATGTAGGATACATGATCCGCTTGTGAAGCAAGAATGAAAGGATTGTATTTTTGAAGTCGCCTTCGAGAGTGGACAGATGTAACACCAAATGAGTCATGGCGTACACCTCCTACTGGACTATACCAATCACAATATAACGCAATACACCTCAAGTCGAGCATCCCCGGATAATGGACCTCCAATATTTCGCGGAGGACACCGTAGTACACAACTTCTCCAGATTGAGTTGATATACCAGAATTACAAGTTGTCTTTGAGCTTCCTTCCCGATGAGCCTTAAAAGCATACCCTCAGGTGCAATACATTGGATAAGACTTTGCAATAAATGTCGGGCCTTTCATCACCTCAACTAACCAGGTCGGAAACTCTTTACCGAGAGCAGTCATCTGACGAACCTGTTAAAATTTCAAGTGGACAATAATCGACACAATGTTTATATATAAAAATTATTATTTTAATTTAAATATATAATAATAAATCATGGTTTAGGACTTACATGATATTTCAACCAATCAACAAAGTCATTCTGCTTGACGACATCAAGCTCATCATCTGTGTAATTTGGATACCATTCACGTATTTGGGTCATGAACATCCTATGCATGAACAAATGCATTAGAAAATTATAATAACATTAACCAATAAAAAATAACATTTAATTAGGTACCTCTCATATTCTAAAACGTCATCGCATTTTGTAAGAATATACATATGCAAGTGCCTTTGCTCCTCCTATAATAGTCATCGATCCTTGCTTTTTCCACTTAGTCGTCCAATCTGAGTAAATATATCGGGAACATAGACAGGATAACTAACTCTGTTGCCTCTATCATCATGACGTGCGGGGCGTCTACTTTTTGTTTGGACTTGCGCTGGAAAGTAGTAGCTAGCAAAGTTGGAAGTTTCTTCATTAATGCTATGTGCGACAATAGAACCCTCGACTCTAGAAAGATTTTTCACCTTCTTCTTTAGGTGGAACATATACTGCTCAAAAGGGTACATCCATCGGTATTGAACAGGCCCACCAAGTGCTGCTTCTCGAGGGAGATGAATAGGAAGATGTTCCATAACATCAAAAAAGGCAGGAGGAAAAATTTTCTCGAGGTTGCAAAGGAGAACCGGGATGTTTTCCCCTAGATTTCGGATTCCGGTTGATGTAAGTGATCTCGTGCATAGATCCCGAAAGAAAGCACCGATCCCTGCATATATAGTACACATACAAAAGTAAATAACTTCAGTTTTATAATTAAAAATATAAAATCACCATACGTACGTAATAGTGTAAATGTATGTAAACCTGCAATAACTCCATGGACGTTTATAGGAAGAAGACATTCAAATGCAAATGGAAAGAGGCGCTGCCTGACAACATGACAATCATGACTCTTCATCCCAGAAAACCTCCCTTCTGAACTATCGACGCAATTACGAAGGTTAGATGCGTATCCGTCTGGGAATTTTACACCGTGCTTAATCCAATCGAAGAACTCCTCCTTTGAAGACGCATTCATCCGGAAAACAGGGGGATGTAGTGATTTCCTGTTCGCCATTACATGCAAGTCCTTATGGGAACAAATATCTGGCAAGTCCAATCTGGCTTTCAAATTATCTTTTGTCTTTCCTTGCACATAGAACAGTGTTCATGATGTTATCAATAAAGTTCTTTTCAATGTGCATCACATCTAGATTATGGCGCAGCAAATGGTCTTTCCAATATGAGAAATCCCAGAAAATACTCTTCTTGTGCCAATTGTGGTACTCACCATAACCGTCAACCGGATAATACCCATTACCCCCGCATGAAACTGTCTTCTCAGCACCAAAATCACTTAACTGATTCATAATATAATTCCCATCTACCTCAGGAGGTGGACCATCGAAAACTTTTTTGTTCTTCTTAAACAATGTTGTGCTCCGACGATATGGATGATCATGCGGTAGAAATCGTCGATGACAATCGAACCAAGAAGTCTTACGTCCATTCTTCAATTGGAACGCATCAGTGTTATCATGACAATACGGACACACCAACCTTCCATGCGTCGACCATCTAGATAGCATACCGTATGCTGGGAAATCACTATGGTGCACATAAGTACCGCACGCATCATAAAATTCTGTTGCAGGGAAACATCGAACGCTTCAACACCATCTTTCCACAACATTTTCAACTCATAAATTAATGGTTGTAAGAAAATATCAAGCGATCTCTTAGGATGCTCTGGACCTGGAACGAGGATCGTGAGGAACAAAAACTCTCGTTTCATGCACATAGATGGCAGTAAATTATACGGTGTGACGATTACTGGCCACAACGAATATTTCCTCCCATGCTTTCCAAATGGGTTGAATCCATCCGTAGATAACCCCAGGTATATGTTCCTCGGCTCACACGCAAAACTAGGATAAACCTCTACAAAATGTTTCCATGCTTCTGCATCTGAAGTATGCACTATCTCTCCAGCTGAGTTATGTTCTGCATGCCATCTCATAGGCCATGCCGTGCACTGCGATTGATATAACCTCTTCAACCTATCAGCTAGGGGAAGATACCACATCCATTTATGTGGAACAGGTGCTCTGCCTCCTTTATCCTGATAGCGAGGTTTGTGACAAAAACGACACTTCAACCGATTTTCATCCTTTCTCCAGTAGATCATACAGTTGTCGATGCACACATCTATCATCTGATAAGGTAATCCAAGACCAGCTACAAGCTTCTGAATCTCGTAGTATGAAGCCGGTGAAATATTATCTTCGGGTAAGACATCTCTCACAAAATCAGCTATCGCATCAACACAATCTTCGGCCAAGTTGAAATCCGTCTTTATAGTCATCAACCTGCTTGCAGTTGAAAGAGGCGATATTCCATCTCTACATCCTCTGTATAATGGCTGCTTTGACGCATCTAGCATATCAAAAAACTTCTGCGCTTCTGAATTTGGTTCCTCAATCCTGTTACCATCCTCAACATGATGATACGATGCAATGTTTTCACGAAACGCATCATTCACCATCTCAGTGTAACCTGCGTTTACATCTACTTCCGATGTTGGTTCCTCTAACCTAGTACCCGAAGTACTACAAAACCTATCTGATGTGCTACCATAGTATTGCACCATTGAATAGGTTTCTCTGTGGGTATACCAAATCTTGTAACCAGGCATAAATCCATTCCTATATAAGTGCTTCCTTACCTCCATAACTGAGACTAATCTATGATTCCGATATTTAGTACAAGGACAATACATTTTACCGTATTGCGATGTCATGCTATTGTTTGCCGCAAAATTCATGAACTCCTCCACACCTTGTGCGAACTCATCCGTCAATTTCCCCGTCACGGGATCACGCAGAGGTTTGTCCATCCACGATCGAAAATAAGACATTGTATATGTGTTTGTATTTTTTTTGTTTTTTATGATTCTAAATGAATGAGGGGTGGATACGTTTTTATAAGCAAAATTTTGTGAGTTTTCCGACGGCATTCCGACGGAATAATAGATATTATTGATGTCGGCAACGATGTCGGAAACCATGTCGGCAAAGTCTAATCCGTCGAAAATCCGTCGGAAATCCCCGACGGATGCAATCGTCGGAAAACCGTCGTCATCATGTCGGCAAGATCAGCATTTGTCGGAAACACCGTCGGAAATCCGTCGGAATAAAGACCGACGGCTTATTCCGTCGGAAAACCGTGGCCATCATGTCGGCAAGATCAGCATCCGTCAGAAATCCATCGGAATAAAGACCGAGGGCTTATTCCGTCGGAAATCCGTCGGAAATTTCAGATGGATTTCCGACGGACAAAATTTCCGACGGATTTTTGCCCGTCGGAAATGCCGTCGGAAATCGCTATGTTTTCTTGTAGTGTATACACCTGAAACACACTAGACAAGACACGTAAGTAACCAAAAATCAAAAACAACACGACGAGTATCGACCGATACTGAGTAGTATCGATCGATACCGACGAACTTAGTGGAAACTCGACACTAAAATCTAATGGCTAAAATTAGAGTCCCCGGCAACGGCGCCAAATTTGATATGCTCAAATTATTACCGTAAAAGTACTAAAGCTATAGTTGTAGTAAAGTAGTGGTCGAACACAAGGACTTAACTTGGTATCGAATAAAGCTAAGCAAACCAGTTGAAACAAAAAACAATAAACAGTAAAGGAGTTGTAAAATGGATGGAAGAATATAGGCCCATGGTATTTCTCATGAGATCAATAAATGCAGGTAACCAATCAGTCAGGATTCAATTTTAGCGCGGTTCTTGAACTCAAATCACTAAGGTATAATTAACCAACTCTCGTTGCGAGAATTATCTAAGTCTAAATCCTGGAATTCAAAATCTCTTTGCGAATCCTAAAGTCTAAACCAGATTTTAGTTCAAGTTTGATTTGTTTACAAAACAACTAAACCAAATCTCTTTGCGAATAGTTATTTTGCTCACCCTAAATTCCATCAGGTTTCTCAATTGCACTCTCGTGCCTAATCGATTAACCTAAGATCTATGTTCCAGATTCGTCAACCTAGAATTAGCTTTGAGAACAACCTATGGTGAAGAACTAATTCAGATGGTGAATCCTAACTAATCAATTACCAGCAATCAGAGAAAACACTATGAGAAAACCCTAAACCTAAGATGAATCTACTCAGACATGGAGAATGAAATAATCAACATAACTGAATAGATCATTAAATTAAACAATAAGAAAAGAGTAACAAGGGGGTTTGAAATCTTCTCTCGGACGAACAGAGTTTCAGACTTGTCTCCCTCACCAAGCTTTTTCACCAAACCAAAGTAAAATAAAGCATAGCCATCAAAAGTGGCTGAAAAAACCTAATTATAATGCTAAAACACGTTCTGGGGCTTATTGTAATAATTAAAGACTTCTGGACTAATATGAAAACTCTCCAGACTTGTAAAAAGTAGAGTATCTTGTTTTCCCGAGCAGTATCGATTGACACTAGGTAGTATCGGTCGATACTCATCCTCTGTGTCAACTCTTCTGCTCGCCAGATTGGACTGTCTTCACGAAAACTGGCATAACCTTTGAACGCACCGTTGGAATGGCCTCAAACCACTTCCAAATGAAAGCTAATCCATTGATCTATCTTGTGTCCAATGCTCAATCCATCGGTGCGAAGTGCTTCAACGAAAGCCAAACTTCTGACGTCTATGCATGACTCTGCATCTTAATATGCTCCAAAATACTTCAATATCTCCAATTAAGCTCCAAACGTACCTAAACCTGTAAAAGACTCGAAAAGACTCCAAAATACTAGAAAGACTCCATAAATAGGACATATATCATGGTCTAAAAGGGGTAAAAACCATGATATATCAATTCTCGCAAACGAAACATGTATAAATAATGAGCATAGTCATTCATAGAAGAGGGACGTTTTTACCCTAGCAGAAACACTTAGCAAAATCTTGTACGCAATCGCTTTCTAAAGAACAGATAATAAAACCACCATCTTTGGATCTCTTACTGTTTATAAGCTCAAATTAATACCCTATAAGTACTAAAGCTTTTTCGATTGTAATACTTAGGGGTCGAATCCACATAGACTCAAGAAGACACTCAATAGATTGTATAGATGAAAATTAAGCTAAGCGATCAATGGAATTGAAAGCAAATACGTAAATTAAACAAGTTGTGATTCGATTGGGAGAAAGATAGGTTTAGGGTATTTCTCAAGAAATCAAGGAATGCAGATAAACTAATAAATCAGGGTTCAGGTTACGCACGGTTCTTGAACTCAAATCACTAAAGTATAATTAACCAGCTCTCGTTGCGAGAATTATCTAAGTCTAAATCCTAGAATTCCAAATCTCTTTGCGAATCCTAAAGTCTAAACCAGCTTTTAGTTCAAGTTTGATTTGTTCACAAAACAACTAAACCAAATGTCTTTGCGAATAGTTATTTTGCTCACTCTAAGTTCTATCAAGTTTCTCAATTGCAATCTCGTGCCTAATCGATTAACCTAAGATTTAAGTTCCAGGTGATCAATCTAGAATTAGCTTTGAGAACAACCTAAAACAAAGAACTAATTCGGATTACGAACCCTAAATAACAATTCAACCTAGCATTCAAAGAAATCCCTTATAAGAACCCTAAACCTAACATGAGATCTACTCAAACACAGAAATTGCAAAAATAGACATGACTGAAAAATACTTGAATAAATAATAAAGAAGAGAGTAAAACAAAGGTTCGAAATCTTCTCTCGGACGAACAGAGTTTCAGACTTGTCTCCCTTCCAAAGCTCTCTCACAAAAACAAAGTAAATTAAAGCATAGCCATCAAAGTGGCTGAAAAACCTAATAAATAACCTAAGTCACGTTCTGGGGTTTCTTGTAAATAATAAAATCTTCTAGGGCAATTTGCAGTTTCTCAATTCT
The DNA here is from genome assembly GCA_030161315.1 of Eutrema japonicum. Taxonomy (NCBI): domain Eukaryota; kingdom Viridiplantae; phylum Streptophyta; class Magnoliopsida; order Brassicales; family Brassicaceae; genus Eutrema; species Eutrema japonicum. Next base: position 26,808,660 of record BSQW01000007.1, read on the forward strand.
TCATTAAAGTCGCGATCCTTCTGTCTCTTCGACGGGTATCGATCGATACCATAAGTGTATCGATCGATACTCATGCATCAAATCGGAATCTTTGCTAAATGATCTCTGCTTGGCTCCAAATAGCTCTAAAATGCTTCAGTATTTCCAATAATGCTCCAAACGTACCTAAAACCTGAAAAGACTCTAAAAGACTCCAAAATACTGTAAAGACTCTATAAAAAGGACTTATATCATGGCTTCAAACGGGTAAGACCATGATATATCAACTCCCCCAGACTTAGAATTTGCTTGCCCTCAAGCAAACAGAAAGCTAAACAAGAGAAATAGGTTTGAAAAACATAGAGACTCACCTGTTCTTGAAACATTGCAATGACCCTTTTCCTTAGTTCTCCACATATCACGTAACCAGTTTCAAATCTAACCAACATGTACTTCTCTGTAGACATTCACAGCTTCCCAGACTACACACATTATTTCACAGCATCGTTCAATCAAGCTCATCATTGCCATACCAAGAACCTTCTAGATTCTTTCCCATACAATATCATGACAAGGAACCATCCAATTTCACACTTTCTGGTATTATTTTCTCTCCCCCAAACTTATTTCTTATTATGTTATCTCGCATATGCTTCTTAAAGGTAACGCGAGTATTGATGGTGTTTGCCACTGAATCCCCGGTTCTTCCTTTAAAAGTAATCAAAGGTGTAGGCGAATAATGGTATCACAGGAAATTTTCCTAACCTCGCTTCCACCTTTGTGTGATCATTCCCTCTGAAGTAGAATAATGGGATCGCTGGAAATTTTCCTAACCCTCTACTCAGAAGAAAATCATTTCATCTTTTAATGCATCTTATTAATTAACTTGTAACAGGAAGAGAAATACCATTACTTTAAACACATGGGTCCTTTGTCAGATACGAATGAGGAATCAAGCTCTATGGACATCAATCACATCAATGAAGTGCCATAAAAATTTGGCTCAGGCTTTAAAGAACTTTGCTGGAAACATTAGTGTCTTCTAGTTAATTGGTCAGCCTTTGGATTTTTCATTAGTCGATCTAATACTGATTCTGTAACTATGATCACTTAGAAGCAAAGTCAGAACAATAGAGTTACGAAAAAGATCACAGTCTCCAACAGGTTTTGACTCAATAAAATAAATTTTGACTCAAAAACGACTGACTCTAAGAAAAACAAAAACAATGTCAGCAACTACATCCCCCAGACTTGAATAACACTATCCCCAGTGTTATCTAGCCTAATGTTGGTGAAAGAAACAAAAGAACATAATGGACTCATGAAGAACGAGAAGTTACCGTAATGGACCTTCGGGTATCGACCAACACACGGTCTGGTATCGATCGATACCAGGCGTAGATCGATGCAGGTCCTAAAATCTTCGACAATTGGTCAAATGTTACGCCTGATTTTATGTCAAACGATCCAAGTGTTATGGTTAGCACTGTTAAATCACTCAAACACAAGTCAGATGCAACAAAAGATCATAGATGCATAGATCCACAACGTTCAAAATCAAAAGAAAATGCAGAGAGAAAAATTCAAAAGTTCAAAAGAAAAGAAAAAGAAAAAGAAAAAGAAAAGTCAAACGTGATAATCAGGAGAAGGGAGACTAATCCTTCTCGTCAGAAGTGTCGCCGCCAGCGGTGTGGGATGGTCCAGCCTCCATCGGTGTCTGCGGTGATCGAGGTGAACGAGGACGTTGTGGAGCCATACAACTGCATCGGGAAATGGCAGTCCACATCGTCTGTAGAGTCTCGACGACGTATCACTGAAAAGGATCCAGCTCCATGACAAGCGGTGGAGGAAGAGAAAACGCAGGAGAACAAGCGGGAGTACGTGCACGTTGCGAACGTCGTGGTGCAAGTGTGTATGTAACAACAGCACGAACACGGCCTTCATATGAGGCTCCTCCTCGTCGACGAGTAAGATGTGCAGCATGCATGTCCACCGGATTAGGCGTGAAGAGCAACTGAGCAGGATCCACTCCAATGTCTGTCAAATCGGTATTAGGGAGCTAGATCAGAAAGTCCCCATCAGAAGTGCTGAAACACCAACGTCGACCCGGTTTCAGCCACCTCAGGTTCTCCAAGTGCTGCTCGTCCATAAGATCACGTGCAGTCACAATCGAGCAGCTCGCGGTGCTTATTCCAAGATGCTGAAAAATGGGAGTGAGAAGACTGCCCACTATCTCGGTCTTGGCCCGAGTATTGGTCATGTGGGTCGTGCCACCATGTCCTGCGAAAGGTTTGGTCTTCAGCGAGACCAAGTGGTGCGCGAACACAGCACCCATGTTGACCGCGAGGTCCAAGTCAGGCCACGCGTAGGCCTCATCCTCAATAATGTCCCCAATACCGATAGAGAGAACAATAAGCTCAGCCACCCTCATCTTGTTGGGCTCCATCTTGCACAGAAGGGTGTTGCTCAAAATCCTCGCGATGCAGCGCAGAACATGATGGCGCACATCCATCTGAGTAGTGGTCTTGCTATCGTAAGCTCTGTGCCCAAACGGTCGCCAGAATGCCTGAATATCTGGGAACTGACGAGGAAACTCACACCTTTCAAAGTCTCTATGGAACCCATAGATGTCGCATATCTCCTGAAATGACAATCGGTATTGCACACCTCGAATCATGAAGGTCAGAATACCCTGGTGTGCAGTCGTGGGAGGTGCACCAGTATAATAGACACGAGCTGTAGCAAGGAGCTGGCGCACTAGATCGGGATAAAGATCGAAATGTCTCGTAGGCATCGTCCCCAAACCAATCTTGCGGATCAATCTGTCGAGCTCCCTGTCAAAACCCAGATGCCTCATAGTGAGCGTATCGACAAAACGGGTGGGCTGCACATCAACATCCAACCAAGCGTTGTAGAACAACGAATCATAATCGTCCCACTCATCAGAAATAGGCCTGGAGACGCAAGCCCTGCTCCCAGATACCTCCTTATATGTACCCTCAAATTCCTGCGTCAGAGGTAACCGCGCCTTCTCACTCCTCTTAGGCCAAGGAGGCCTACATGTTGTGCCCCGAGACACGTGAGAAGTGGTCGTAGACTGAGGTGGCGATGGTGAAGCAGCAGGAGTCTCAGGTATTGCGCGTAGACACGCGTGTGGAAGATATATATCCTCGTCTGAACCATCATAGCGCACCATGTATCGGTTTCCCGCTAAGCAAGCTTTCACCATTCCGCTGCGCCAAGTGTGACTGTCGAAGATCTTAATGGTTTCGAGCAAATGGAACTCATGCGGAGGATCCGCATGTGGATTCCAGTTGGTGGCATATGTTCGTGTTCTCTTTCGAGTAGACATCTGCAATCAAAGACAAAGAACACATCAAACACAGAATAAGCATAGAATCCAATCAATTCAGTGTAATTTTAAATTTGTATAAATCAGAGGAGAACTTATTTGTAAAGGGAATCGGATTCTTGGCAATAATATACAACATCTTTATAATATTCTATCAATTATTCTAAGTCCATACGACCTAAAAAAGCTAAGAATCGAGGTTGTGAGATTCTGCTCTCACAATTTGGCGCCGTCTGTGGGGAAGAGCAAAACAACTTCCTCTTTGTGACCTACGAAACCAACCACTCCAAAGAAGACAATGGCGGACACAACGAGTGCAGTGGTTACTACATCATCCGGAGTCATAAGCACCTCCATTTCTCTAACCCATTCCGCCGAAATAGTTCCAACAGACCTGGACGGAACAACAAGCGTTCCCATTACCACCTCAGGAGTAACCGTCTCGACCGGGATCGACGACATTGTAGACCCCTCGGGACCTGCAACCTTGAACCAATCGGCCCCGGATCAAATAGCTGAGATCCAGAACCTAATATCGTGCCACATAGAGCAGAATCGCTCAATGGCAGCACTCCAGGACGACCTCGAAAGAGCGAATCGGGCAGGCACCTCTGGGAGCCTCGCCCTCCCACCTGGGGCACAATCCCTTTTTGCCCATGGGCAGGGAGGATTGCCATTCCCACCTCCACCGGTGACAAGACTAAACTTCTCCGATATTAACGCCTCAACAAGCAGGATGGTCGGCTCAGCCACCGCCTCGCGGTTCAACTCGATGATATCGGATCCCATATTCACTCCTTCCACGATCTTGGTTGCGGAAGGAGAGGTTACGCCAATAGCGACCTTACTAGGAGTAGACCCGACCTCGGATCTACTAACCAATCAGGCCCGCTCTGGGAACATAAATGAGATCCAACCTGCCGGAGAATCCCTGCTCCGCTTCCCGAGCAATAACGAAAACCACTTGGGATCCGGCAGCTCACATGGGTTCGAGTCAATCAAGAAATATTGCGAAGAAACGAACGCCGAGCTCTAAGCTCACAGATCCACACTGCTCTAAGCTCAGCACCTGAGATAGAAAGGGTGATTGATGAAGTCAATCAGACCCCATTCACTTCGCAAATCGCGAGCCCTCAGCTCGACGATGTCGGGAATATCCGATTTCATAGGTATAACGGAGAAACCGACCCCAAGGCATTCATGAGAAGTTTCAAATTTGCCTTTTCAAGGGTACGACTACCCGGGGGTGACCTTGAGTCAGCGCGCTGCCGTTTCTTCGCCGAAAATCTAACAGATTCGGCCCTGGAATGGTTCACCTCCCTGAAGCCGAACTCGATTGACAACTTCACCCAACTTCAAGCTGCATTCTTGAAGCAATATTCGGTATTTATCCAGATCGAGACCTCGGAGGCCGATCTGTGGGTACTTACTCAAAAGCAAGGCGACTCACTGCGGACGTATATTGACAGCTTTAAAGCCGTCAAAGCGAAAATCGCTGATCTGCATAATCCAACGGCCCTGAAAGCCCTCAAAAACGAATTGTTAAAAACCTCAAAATTCATTGAGGAGCTTACAGTTTGGGAGCCCGTATCGCTAGATGACGCATTGCATCGCGCTTCACGCTAGATTATCCTCGAAGAAGCGAGTGCAGCTCAGCCAAGGCAGCATGCACCCGCCACCTCGTCTAAGCAATCTCAGAAAACCAACTCCCAAGGATCTAAAAAATCAGGGAGAAAGGAGTCCCAAGATCAAAAACAAAGCCAGGGGATACACTCATACTCAGTTGGAAGCCTACTTCGTAATAGATTCCAGCCTTACGATCCCAGAAGGTGGTGTGATTTCCATAAGATCAAGGGCCACTCCACGGAGGAGTGCCATGAGGTGAAGAAGCAACTCGCTGCTAAATTCGCAGCGGAGAGCTGGGAAAAATCGAGCTGGAAAAACCTCCTTCGAGGAAGAACTATTACACAGCGCGAGACAATGAAAGACGGGATCGCCCATCCGTGGATGATCGTAAGCGAGAACGTTCATCCGGGGATGCGACGAGGCGAGATCCCCCCAAAGACAGGGAAACAGACCTTCCTCCTCGAAGCACGAAGAAAAGAATTAACTTTATTCATGGAGGATCCCAGCTATGTCGCAACTCCGTAAACTCAATCAAGAAACATCAGCGAAGGGTAAACACCGACACACGTGATAGGACCCCATTCAAGGGACCTAACACACAAATTTCGTTCTGGGAAAGCGAGGCCTTTGAACTAGATTCTCCACATGACGATGCTCTTCTCATCATGCTAGAAGTGGGTGAATATGAGCTCACTAAGATGCTCGTAGACACGGGGAGCTCTGTAGAACTCGTCCTCCTAAGCGTCATTAGGGAAATGAATATACCAGATCACGAAATCGAGACCGGCTTTTCCGGGGAAACCACGCTATCTCTCGGAACAATAAAACTCCCGGTAATAGCAGCCGGAGTAAGAAGAATTGTCGAATTCACGGTTATAGACAGGCCAGCTCCATTCAATGCCATCCTGGGAAGGACCTGGATACATTCAATGAGGGCTGTGTCCTCGACATACCATCTATGCATAAAATTTCCCGCCCAAAATGGGATCGCAACAATTAAGGGAAGTCAAAAGGAATCCAGAATGTGCTACATGGCAGGTTTCCATATCGCAAAGGAAAGTGCTATATACCAACTGCAACAAAAACATGAGCTCACATACCGCCTAGCCAAAAAGAAAAGTGGCCCAGGCTCCATCGGACCTCGCAAAGACTTTATTGAGAAAATCGTGGTCAACGAGTCTCATCCTAACCAGAAAGTAGGAATTGGGTCCGAGATCAGCAGATCCCAAAAAGAACAATTAATAACATTCCTCAAAGAAAATTCTGGTTCATACGCATGGACAACAGCTGACATTCCTCAAATCGATCTAAACATCATTTCACATGAGCTCAATGTGGATCCAAACGACAAACAAGTACGCCAAAAGCGTCGGAAATTCGGACCGGACAAGACCGAGGTTGTCAACAGTGAGGTCACCAGGTTGCTAGATGTTGGATTCATCAAAGAAGTAAAATATCCTGATTGGCTAGCAAATCCGGTTGTAGTAAAAAAGAAAAATGGCACCTGGCGAGTATGCGTAGATTTTACGAATCTAAACAAAGCATGTCCTAAGGATAGCTTCCCACTACCTCACATTGACCAGCTGGTAGAAGCTACCGCAAGACACGAGCTCCTCAGCTTTATGGACGCATTCTCAGGATATAATCAAATACAAATGAACCCTGAGGACCAAGACAAAACATCCTTCATAACAGAACGAGGAACGTACTGCTATAAGGTGATGCCATTTAGCCTCAAAAACGCGGGAGCAACCTATCAAAGACTTATGAACAAGATGTTCGCCAGCCTCCTGGGGAAAACGATGGAAGTCTACATCGATGACATGCTGGTCAAATCTCTGAAAGAGGAAGATCACATAGGTCAGCTGGGGGAATGTTTCACCTTACTAAACAAATATTGGATGAAACTCAACCCTTCAAAGTGCACTTTTGGGGTCGCCTCAGGCGAATTCCTAGGTTACATAGTAACTCAACGAGGAATAGAAGCAAACCCCAAACAAATCAGTGCGTTCCTGGAAATACAACCTCCGAGCTCGGTAAAAGAGGTGCAAAGGCTGGCAGGTCGTATTGCCGCGTTAAATCGGTTTATTTCCAGGTCGACTGATAAATGTCTCCCCTTTTACCAGTTATTAAAGGGAAACAAAAAATTCATATGGGATGACAAGTGCGGGGAAGCCTTTAAGCAACTAAAAGCGTACCTCTCTGAGCCCCCCCATCTTATCAAAACCGATTGAGGGCGAGCCACTTTACCTATACGTAGCAATCTCCGAAGCCGCAGTGAGTGGCGTCCTCTTAAGAGAAGAACGAGTTGAGCAAAAACCGATATACTACGTGAGAAATCCTTAGTAGACGCCGAAACCAGATATCCACGAATGGAAAAACTGGCACTGGCAGTATTAATCTCAGCTCGCAAACTCAGGCCGTATTTTCAATCACACCCCATCGTAGTAATGACAACACAGCCATTACGAACAGTATTACACAGCCCCAACCAGTCTGGCAGGCTAGCAAAATGGGCCATCGAACTGAGCGAGTATGATATCGAATATCGACCTCGGACAAGCGCCAAAGCACAAGTATTAGCTGATTTCATTATCAAGCTCACGGCTAACAGCCAGGTTACCAGAACGAGCATTGAGACATGGCAGCTTTATGTCGATGGAGCCTCCTCGAAACAGGGGGCAGGTGTGGGAATCCACCTTATATCCCCGAATAACGAAGTCGTAGAACAATCTTTCAGACTCGGATTCTCAGCATCAAACAACGAAGCCGAGTACGAGGCCTTAATAACAGGTCTCCGACTCGCAGCTGGAATAGGAATACGCAAGCTAAATGCGTTCAGCGACTCCCAGCTAATTACAAGCCAATTTCATTGAGAATACGAAACCAGAGATAGCAGGATGGAATTCTATCTAGCCATAGTCCTTGAGCTAGTCAAACAATTTGAAGCCTTCAATCTAACGTGAATACCACGGGGTGAGAACACGATCGCAGATGCACTGGCAGCTCTGGTATCAACCTCGAATCCACTCGTAAAAAGAGTAATTCCAGAAGAAGGAATTGAGAAACCAAGCATCAAAATCGACAAAGATAGCGAGGTTTCGATGGAAATAGACAATGACGATATGGAGGTAGATATAACGATAGCCACAGTAACAGGCGACCTCCCACCAGAAGAGGAAAAAGCCGCAGACCCAGAGCCAGACCTGCTTGACGCCAGGCACGTTACGCTCCGCGAAAAAATGATCACGAGAGCTGACTGGCGAGTAGCGATTATACAATACATTGAGGGGGGAGAGGCTCCCCCCAGCAAGTGGGAAGCTCGCAAGCTAAATACCATAGCTTCAAGATATTGTATAATCAGCCCCGCCTTTACAAGTGAAGTGTAAACGGCCCCTACCTAGTATGCGTCCACGGGCTCGATGCTTTTACGATATTATCGGAAATTCACGGAGGCTCGTATGGCAGCCACTCAGGAGGAAGGGCACTAGCCATTAGGATCAAAAGGCAAGGATATTTTTGGCCCACCTTGGTTGCTGACTGCGAAGAACATTCTAAAGCATGTGACAAATGCCAACGGCATGCTCCGACTTTGTATCAGCCTACTGAAAACTTATCTTCCATTTCATCTCCATACCCCTTTATGATGTGGTCAATGGATATAGTAGGACCCATGGTAACTTCGGGAAAAAGAATGTGTCGTTTCTTACTCGTCCTCACCGACTACTTCACCAAATGGGTGGAGGCAGGAGCTTTCCAGCAAATTAAAGCAGATCACGTACAAGAATTCGTATGGCAGAACATAGTCTGCTGGCACGGAGTCCCATACGAAATCGTGACCGACAATGGCTCAAAGTTCATCTCAAATTAATTCCTCGAATTCTGCGGAGATCACGGAATCAGATTAACAACCTCGACCCCACGTTACCCTCAGGGTAACGGGCAGGCTGAGGCAGCAAACAAGCTAATACTGAGCAATCTCAAAAAGCGACTGGATGCTAAAAAGCAAAGGTGGTCCGACGAGCTCCCTGGAGTTCTGTGGGCCTGTCGTACCTCACCTCGCAAGGCAACCTCAGAAACACCGTTCTCCTTAGCTTACGGAATCGAGGTTGTGGTTCCCGCCGAGGTCGCTGTTCCCAGCTTGAGAATAGATATATGTCCCATAAATGAGGAACTGAACAACTAAATGCTTCTCGACCACCTCGATGTTATTGATGAACGTCGAGACCGAGCACTCGTTAACCTTCAAAATTATCAACATGCGGCAGCACGCTACTATAATTCAAAGGTCAAACAGCGAAGATTTCGAGTCGGCGAGCTCGTCCTATGAAAAACATACGAGAACACAAGGGAAAGAAACGCTGGAAAACTAGTCACCAACTGGGAAGGTCCATACCAGATCTCCAAGATTTTAAAAGACTGAAAGGAACTCATGGAATGCCATGAATTTAAAGAAGTACTATCATTAAAAAGACCCTTGTAAAAATCGAACTACGAAAAGGCTTGATCCCTCCTCAGGGTACGTAGGCAACCTCACAAGGGTGCAGCTATTAAAATAAAAAATCATCTTCTTTGAGCTTGTTAAAAACAGCCCGAGACCTCTCAGCTATCATATACAAGCTAAAAGCTTCACTCTATAAATAAACAGCCTTACGAGCTAAAGCGTGCTACCATCTAGCACGACTCGAATTTGCGTCTAAATTGCAAGGTCACAACCCTCCTAGTCTCTAAATGACAATAACTTCTACGTCTAAACTGTTTAGGTTACATGCATACTTCTAAACGGCTTCGACCTTGCGTCTTTAAATCGTTTGGTCAGCTCCCGAGGTCTCTAAACGACTTAGGAGCAGGGTCTCTACACGACCTGGGTCTTTGGCTGAAAACCCGCCTTTGATCTAAAAACACAACCTCTAAATGGCAAAACTCATAAATCACCATACAAAGAAGAATTCTTAAAATCATCAAAATAAATAAAAGCCTCCTCAAAGGAGCATGAGTTCAAAAAGCCCGCTAAGGCATAAAACAAACAAACCGAAAAAGGTTTAAAGGCCTCCCCAGGCACCAAGTTCAACAAAGACAACAAGAAACGAAAACAGTACAGATATTCCTAACAAGTAGGATCAGCTGGTTTATCCTCCGAAGCATCTTGATTCGAGGGCAGCAGGAACTCCTTTCTGAGCTCCTGAGAACCAAGGTCCAGCTGATCTTCCCATCTCTTGGCCAAAACAGCTCGGTCCTTAACCTGGCCCTCCAGAAGAGCAACCTCGCCCATCTTCTCCTCGTTCCGAGTGAGTCTCCTCATTAGCTCGTCCCTTTCAGTGACGAGGTCTGCAATGGTCTTAGCTGCCCTCTCCACCTCCTCGGGCTGGGTAGCAGAACGAAGATCTTGCTCAAAAGAGGTAATCAGTTCATTAGCGGCGGAAACAACTTGGGAAGGGAACTTAAAAATCCAGCAGAGAAAAAATCAAAATAAGGAGCAAAGCAATGGCAGCAGAAATTACCTGGCCCATCGCACTTGCGAACTGAACATAGCCCTCAGGCTTTTCCATGTTCCTAAGAGATGGCATGAACTAGGACGAAGGTCTAACACGCCTAAAGAGATTTGCAAGCTGGGAGTTGTTCTCAACAATTGCCTCAGGTCCATCAAAGTCGAACCTAAAGGCATTCGGAGAAAACCTCCACTACCCTGAGAACGAGGTACCACATGCCTCCTTGATGTCTTCTCGCCATCAAACCCATCGCCACGAGAGCGCTTGGAGCGAGACTGATGCTCGGCAGAATGACTCGTCTCTTTAGAAGACACCCTGGAAGCTGACTTTTGAGGATCCCTAGCTCGAACATCATATTGGGTAACCTCGGCTTCACCACCCTTTGGTGGAACACCACCACCATGATCAACTTCAGGCTCGCAATGATCATCCTTTTCAACCTCCTCCCGTTGTGGGGTCTCAGTACGAACAGACTTACCGAGAGCCTCTTTGACCCTCTTATCAAGAGCACCGGCTGGCATCGGGGCAGGGCGCAATCGCATCCTCTCCCTGTAATAAAGGCGATGCGGCTTCTTGGGAGGAACCATATTGCTGGATTCGGTGGAGCTCTCGCTACGAGTAAGATCAAACTGGGAATTAGCAGGGGCAGTAGCTGGCACCTGGGAACCAGCCAGGGGATCAATCTCAGCCCGAGCTAGATCTTTAGCAACAGTCTCTAGCCTAGGAATAATAGATGGATCGGGAGCCAGAGCCTGAATTTAAAGTAGGGGAGACGGAGTCGGAGAATCTGCGGAGTCAAACAAAAAATATTTAAGTAAAGAAACAATTCTTAAATCTAAAGAGATAGAGACATAAATCAACCCAAACCTATTAGCCGGAAAGCAGATGCGACGGATAACCAGGGAGCTCGGCGATCACGAGCTTGCTGAATTCTGTCAAGGGAGAAACCCTTCAAGTCGGAACCTTCGCCCTTGACGAGGTCGACAAGCCGCTGGACATCAGCTGTTACTGTCTTTGAAGAATCAATCGATTTTGCACAAAAGAAAGGATCACCACACTGGAATAAAAAAAAAGGGAAAGTAACAACCAATTAAATTTTCCAGAAGGGATGCTCAAATCAACATCCGGGAGATCGCGGTGACCAGTGATCTGGGCCCAGGAATGTCAGAGCACCGACTCGCCCTCAACTGAGGCGCTGGAAATCCTGAAATGGAACCATTGTTCCCACCATTTTTCATCCCTCACATTAAACCTAAAGACATATCGATTGACCTTCGCCGGGAAATAGTAGATCCCGCGAAGGTGAGAGTTCCCCTTGACGTTGAAGAGCTGACGAAAGACCTCGGTGTCAAATACGATCCCAGATTCCTTAAAACGCACCCAGAGTGCAACAAGGGACCTCATCGCACTAGGCATAAGCTGCGGAAGGGCAAGTCCGAGGTCACTGACGATATTAGAGATGGCCGCCGGGATGGGAAAAATAAGGCGACATCTCAGGAAGAAAGCGGCGTAACCACATGCATAACCCTCTGGAGGATTCTCCGGGGAACTATCAGCCGGCGGGATGAGTAGATCGCCGATATCAAGCCCGCATAAAGAGGAAATATTCGCAAGCTCGGCGGCCGAAATCGTGCTCTTCGAGTGGGAATCAAACCTCTCTACAAGAGGAGGGGGAGTTTCCAGCTGGGAAGTGGAAGCCAACACAAAAAGAAAAGCAAAAGAAAATCGAGCTCGGAAAAGAGAGAAACTCGATCGGAAACAATGGAAGCTGAAGTTTCACAGAGCAGTATCTTGGATAAAAGTAAAAAAGAACGAAGATAGTTCAATTAATGGAGTAAAAAATAATAACAAGGAGAGAGAAGGGAAAAAGAGAAAAGATGATGTGTCCATAATTTGCATAGTTTAAGCATGCATATCATATAGGTTTTAGATCATTTACTTGGATCTTCATGGCATTTCATAGTTGTTTTGTCCCATTTATAGTATTAGGAGCTGCATTAGATCCTAGTGAGTCTTTTGCATGTCTTTGAGGAGTTTTCTAGGTGTTTGGAGACACTTGGTGACGTTTGGAGATTTGGTGCTTAAAGACTAGAGAGGAACCATCCGGAAAGTCTCAAAGAACCGATCAGAAGAAGGCGATCCGATTTGATCCAGCTCTTGGAGTCTTCCTAAGAGTTATAGCCCGATGAGTCCTCTAACCATAGGAGTTGGAATCAAGTAATTCGGACGTGTGGTTGGAGAGATATGGCTGATTTACCAGAGATAGGTCTGCCTGGCCGACACGGTTTCTTCAATACCGAGGACACTGGTCGGTGCAACTGCTCGGTGTGAAAATAGAGGGAAATTTTCTTAGCACCGACGTATGGTACCGAGGAGTGACGTCGGTATTGAAGGGTTTCCACTCCGAATTAGCCTCGGTGGTTCTCATCAAAATTGTAGAGGAGTGAATCAGCTTTATACAGGAGTTTGAATCGGGTTATTTGGACGTATGAATAGGGAGATAAGACGGATTTACTGAAGGTATATCTGTCTGGCCGAGAGAAGATGAAACCGTCCAAATAACCGGAAAAACGAAGGCCTTACGATATGAACTAATTCCAGTCGTCTTCATGCAACTTGTAGAGGAGTGAATCCGATTTACACAGGAGTTTGAATCATATCATTTGGACCTCTGGATCGGATTTTATGGCCAAGATACTGAAGCATGATCTGCCTGGCCGAGAAGAGATGACATCGTCCAAAATACCGGTAAAACAAAGTTCTTCCGATCATATTCAGCCTCTCCGGCCTTCATGAAAGTTGTAGAGGGAAGAGTTAGCTGTTCATACAAGCGAAAATCATGTCATTTGGACATCAGGCTAGGGAGATGCCTTGAATTTATCGAAGACGCATCCAAGATCCGACCGGGTCAATACCCGGTTTGTTCCGGGTTGACCCGGTTCGCCCATTTTCATTTATAAACCCAAAAACCCTAATTTTCATTCTTAGGCTTTCTTTGTTCAAAAATACCTTCCCCTTTAGGAGAGAAATAGATTTTTGGAGAGAGAGATCCTTTAATTTATGCAATTGATTGTTTCTTTGATTGAATCTCTTCTTCCTATCTCATATCTTCTTTGATTACACAAGAACCATCCATGGATTCTCTATCTTTCTCCATCGATTTTGAGAGGTCCTTTATGGGGTTTGAGTAGTTCTTTAGGATCTAGGGATGAGGTAGAATTAGATGATCCAAAGCTTGATTTGTGATGTCTTAGGGTAGAATATCTTTTATCCTTTCTTGTTAAGTGATTTTAATGATGGATCTAGCTTGGGAAAATGGATCTAGACATGAGGCATTTCATGCACACAAGGTGTTTGATGAAATGCCTAGAGGAACTTTCCAAGAGATTTTCATTTCTAGCCTAAGGGATTAGTTGTCTAGAGTGATTATTTGGTTGATCTTGTTTATATGTTCTCAAGGCTTGCTAATGGTTGTTTCACAAATGACAATTTGCTAATGGGATTAATGATTAGCAAAGTGATTAGTGCCTAGACATAGGATTATTCTAAATTAGGATCTATTACCTAGGGATTAGTCTTCATAAAGCTTTAGACATCACAATTAGGACTTGGATCACTCTATTTCAATAACCCTATCCTTGGATTCATTTTTGTTCATTGAATTGCATCACTTGTTTATTGCTTTAGCTTGTTTTGTTTTCATTTTAGCTTCTTAATCACAAACCCCTATTTGCTTGCTTAACTCACTTAGTAGTATGTATTCCTAGTGCTTGAAACTTAACCCTTGGTTCGATCCTTTTATGCTCAATAGGCATTTTAGGTAATTGATATAGGTAAAAATCCTACTATCGATTTGGCGCCGTTGCCAATTGGGTCTAGCTTTCAACATTAGGATTTTACTTCTTTTTGAGATTAAGCCTTTTTCTTATCTTTTGGTTACTAATATTTCTTCCAAGCTCTCTCTTGTAGGTACATGAACAAAAGAGCTAGAGGTGTACACAACCTTGTTGAACCAATCGACAACATACACCTCTTGGACCGTGGGGTTAGAGAAAGAAGGAGAGAAAGAAGGCGTGCTCAACACATTGAGAGGTTGGGTATGGATATAGAGAATGAAAACGTCGACCAAGCTCCACATCAAGGAGTATATGGTGGTAATGGAAACCACCACCCACCCGCCCATAATGCTAGAGCTCAAAACGTTGTTGGAGCAGGTGATGCGGCAAATGCTCATGTCAACCGCCAAGGGATTCATGCACCACCGGTTGAATGCAATGACTTTGAGGTCAAAGCAAGCTTCATCAACATGGTGCAAAGTAACAAGTTTCATGGCCTTGCGGTAGAAGACCCTCTTGATCATTTGGATCACTTTGACCGTATTTGTAGCTTGACAAAGATGAATGGAGTGTCGGAGGATAGCTTCAAGCTAAGGTTGTTTCATTTTTCTCTTGGAGACAAGGCAAAGCAATGGGAAAAGAACCTCCCACAAGGTTCCATCACCTCTTGGAATCAATGTAAAACCGCCTTCCTTGCCAAGTTCTTCTCCCACTCAAGAACGGCCAAGCTAAGGAACGAGATATCAAGCTTCACTCAAAGAGCGAATGAGAGCTTCAATGAAGCATGGGAGCGGTTTAGGAGCTATACATCGCAATGCCCTCATCATGGATTTTCGGATGCTTCACTCCTAAGCAATCTATACCTTGGAGCATTGCCCAAGATCCACATGTTGCTTGACACCGCCTCTAATGGAAGCTTCTTGGGCAAAGAAGTGAATGAAGCAATGGAGTTGGTAGAGAACCTTGCATTGAGTGATGGCACTTATGGTGATGACTATGACCGGTCTACAAGAGCTACAAGTGACTTTGAGGAGCAAAAACGAACCAAAGCCATGGTGGCTCTCCATGAGAGGTTAGATAAGCAATCATCCATGATGGAGAAGCAAGCTACCATGATGGACAAGTTTCTCAATGCTTCCACTAAACCGGTTCACTTCGTTGGTGAATAAATGGTGGATTTGAGCAACACCGAAGAAGTGCATTACATTGGGAACAATGGTGGCTATCAAAGAGGTTTCAACAACACCTATGGCAACCAAAGTCAAGCCCATCTTAATCACCAACAAAGCTATGCTCCCAAAAACAACTTCCAACCAAACCAAGGTGGTTATCAACAAATCTTTGCCCCACAATCTCAAGGCACTAACTCCATGCCTCAAGACCTTGATGTGAAAAATGTTCTTCAACAACTTCTCCAAGGCCAAGCAAGTGGAGCATTGAATATAAGCAAGAAGATGGAGGAAATAAATACCAAGGTAGCTTGCTCATACAATGATCTCCACAAGAAGCTTGATGCATTGAGTTCCAAAGTGCAAGAAATGGAGACCATGGGAAACAATGGAGACAAAGTACAACAAAGCTCTTAAAATGGGAAAGCAAAGGAGTATTGCAATGACATCTTCTCAAAGGAGCCACGTCCCATCGAAGATCATGAAGCCGCCACTAATGAGATTGAGCTTCTACTCTATGGATCTCAAGCTCCCTTGAAGCTCTATGAGGACATTAAGGAACAAGGTGGGGGAGTGACCCTTGAGAAGAATGAGAACGTGACCTTAGTTGAATGCAAAGACTCACCAAGTCTCTCCCCAAGCTTGGTAATCCCGGTAAATTTTCTATAGCTTGCTCTCTTGGAGATTTGGAGATTGAGGATGCTTTGTGTGATTCCGGGTCAAGTGTGAACGTCATTTCCCATGAGATGCTCAATAGCCTTGGTATAAGAACCCTTGCCTATCATCCATCACTTATCACCTTTGGAGATGCTTCTTCAAGGCATCCACTTGGCCTCCTCGAAGACTATCCACTCAAGGTTGGGAATTGCATAGTCCCAACGGACTTTGTGGTCATGGAGATGAGAAAAACCAACAAGCTCCCTCTTCTCCTTGGAACCCCGTTCCTACTCACTACCGGTGCTAGAAAGGACTTCAAAGAGCAAAGGGTAGTTCTCTTAAATGTGGATGATAAAGTGTACTACCCAATGAGGACTTCTTCCAACAAGCTTTCTGGTACAATCACCATGAAGGATGATGAGTTTCGAGAAGAAGAAGTGAGGTATATGGGTAGTTGTATGTTGGTTGAAGAAGCTCCACCCCCAAAGATCCATGAACAAGAAGAGAAGTCTCTTGAGAGAAAGGATTTGGGTTATGGTAATGA
The DNA here is from genome assembly GCA_030161315.1 of Eutrema japonicum. Lineage (NCBI taxonomy): Eukaryota > Viridiplantae > Streptophyta > Magnoliopsida > Brassicales > Brassicaceae > Eutrema > Eutrema japonicum. The sequence goes on from BSQW01000007.1 coordinate 26,825,312, forward strand.
CAAGGATGCTTCAAAGGTTGAAATGGTCACTTGTTTGGAACCGCTTCACCCCACCACAATGAAGAATCATGTTAAGGGTAGTGAAGGTGCAAAGAAGAAGACAAAGGGAAAAGCTAAGGCGGGCAACGGATCAAGAGAGCTTGATGAGTTTAGGTCCGAGCACGGCCAACCCTCTATGATGACTCTCACTCCATGGAAACACAAGGATGGAGTGATTGAGTACAAGATCAAGTGCAAAGGTCGTTCCAAACCCTTTGCCTCGGTCAAAGCTTTCCTCACACCCGAGCTCAAAGAAAAGGGTGAAGCGGGTCTTGAGGAGGTCATGAGCAAGGTGCTCAAGCTTGAACTCAAGGATCCTCCTTGGAGTGTTCACACTCCTCTCTCACCCGCATAAAAGGGTAACCAAAGTCAAACTTAGTGACTTTAAACAAAGTGCACTTGGGAGACATTCCCATGTTTATCCTTGTATATATTCTTTTGCTTCGTAGTTTTATTTTGTGCTTTTTGGGCATTTTTGATCTTTTGGTTGAGTGGTTGCAAGTTTGTTGATATTAGCAAGGTCATGGCAAGGTAGCAAAGGGCGTTTGATGTTCGAATGCTCATCAATTCTCCATGCTCTCCATTCACATAGTAGGAGTCCTCTATTGTAAGTATCTCTCTTCTTTTTGAGTCTTAGCATTTTTGTTTTGTTTGGGGTCTCTTCTTTGAATTTATTTCACACTGGGACGGTGTGATTTAAATTTGGGGGAGAGGCTGGTTGCTAATTATGTTTTCTTTGCTCTTATTTTTCTATTTTAGCATTTGAGTCTCATGCATTTTTCATGAATTTTGAATAAATTTTGAATTTTTTTAGCATTTAGGATTGCATATTCACTTGTAAATGGTGTCTAGTTTGCATTTTAGCCTTGCATATGCATAAGCATGGAGTAATGACAACCTTGAGAGTAGCTCAATTAGAAATTGATTCAACGCCCAAGTTATTAGTTGTTTGATGCATTGAAGTTGAATCTGAAATCAAGGATGAACCATTTGTTAGAGCACATGCATCATTGCCTTTCCTTGGTTGAAGCAAGCTTGAATTGAATCTATCCTCATCTAAGTGATAACCATAACTTGACATGTAATTATTGTGCTTGTGCAAACTTAAATGGAATCGTGGATCACTTATACATATTTGGACATTCTTCTTCCTTTTTACCACCCTTGCTTGTCCAAATAGCCAAATCCCATCTTTGGATTGGTTTCCCCACCTTGCCAATTACCTCATTTCTAGACCCTAATCTTTTGTGTGTGTCTAGTGAGGTCTTTTTGGAGTGAACTTGACAAAACGTGTTAGGTTTAGGGCGACAAGGAAGCACTCTTATGTAGACTTAGTTCCAACATCGAGGAGCTAATCTAGAACTAGGTTAGATAGGTGGCGGTTCTTAAAGTTTGAGAATGGGAACGGTTAGAAACGCTTAGGGGAATGGCTTGATCTTTGAAGATTATGGTGGAGTAAAAGAGGAAAGAAAGGACGATGAGGAGGGGATTACAAAATGAATGGTATGGTTGGTGCAAATGTGATTAACAACAAGCTCTAAGTAACTAAGAAAAGCCTCAAGAGACAAAGAAGAAAAGAAGGCCAAAAAGGCCAAGCTACAAAGAAAAGAAGAGGCATGAACCAAAAAGAAGAAAAAGAAAAGAGCTAAGTGAAAACGAAAAGGAGCATCAACCATAACCAAGATGAAGAAGCAAACCCCTAATGAGGGAGAAGGCGAAAAAGGAAAGCAAATAAGAGCGTAAGGGTCCAAGAAGCCAAAATGCCTTGGGATAAAAAGGGTAGCTTAGGATCGGGCAAGAACGGGTTAGATTGGGCTAAGGTTAGTGACACTCTAGGCATTCGGGGTAGACGAGAGTTTTTCCTTGTATGCATAGGTTGCCTTTTACCTTTAGCATTTTGTTAAAGTTTGCTCGTTCATTGAGAGATCCTTGTGTTTATTTACCCTTGCATATTGATGAGATCACCTTCATCTCATAACCGGTCCTTTAGCCAAGCGGTTTCATCTAATTTTGCATAAGCACAATTCACGGATAAAACCATAAATCAATGTTAAGAGGCTAGAGAATAGGATGGTTTGTCTAGGTAGAGGTTTGGCTTTGTTGCATGTTGTGAAGGAAATTGCCAACTCCTTTTGAGTAGACAACTTTGGTGCATCCTATAACTAGTAACTTCGACGTTGAATGCGATTGTTTCTTATGCTTCTTATAGGTTCGAGCTCCACTTGCATTGCATCTCTCATTCTTGATCTTGTTTGCTTGAGGACAAGCAAAGGTTTAAGTTTGGGGGAATTGATGTGTCCATAATTTGCATAGTTTAAGTATGCATATCATATAGGTTTTAGATCATTTACTTGGATCTTCATGGCATTTCATACTTGTTTTATCCCATTTATAGTATTAGGAGCTTCATTAGATCCTAGTGAGTCTTTTACATGTCTTTTAGGAGTTTTCTAGGTGCTTGGAGACACTTCGTGACGTTTGGAGATTTGGTGCTTAAAGACTAGAGAGGAACCATCCAGAACGTCTCAAAGAACCGATCAGAAGAAGGCGATCCGATTTGATCCAGCTCTTGGAGTCTTCATAAGAGTTATAGCCCGATGAGTCCTCTAACCATAGGAGGTAGAATCAAGTCATTCGGACGTGTGGTTGGAGAGATATGGCTGATTTACTAGAGATAGGTCCGCCTGGCTGAAACGGTTTCTTCAATATCGAGGACACTGGTCGGTGCAACTGCTCGGTGTGGAAACAGAGGGAAATTTTCTTAGCACCGACGTGTGGTACCGAGGAGTGACGTCGGTATTGAAGGGTCTCCACTCCAAATTAGCCTCGATGGTCTTCATCAAAGTTGTATAGGAGTGAATCAGCGTTACACAGGAGTTTGAATCGGGTTATTTGGACGTATAAAAAGGGAGATAAGACGGATTTACTAAAGATATGTCCGTCTGGCCGAGAGAAGATGAAACCGTCCAAATAACCGGAAAAACGAAAGCCTTCCGATATGAAACAACTCCAGTGGTCTTCATGAAACTTGTAGAGGAGTGAATCGGATTTACACAGGAGTTTGAATCATATCATTTGGACCTCTGGATCGGATTCTATGGCCTAGACACTGAAGCATGATCTGCCTGGCCGAGAAGAGATGATATCGTCCCAAAAACCGGTAAAACGAAGTTCTTCCGATCATATGCAGCCTCTCCGGCCTTCATGAACATTGAAGAGGAAAGAGTTAGCTGTTCATACAAGCGAAAATCATGTCATTTGGACATCAGGCTAGGGAGATGCCTTGAATTTATCGAAGACGCATCCAAGATCCGACCGGGTCAATACCCGGTTTGTTCCGGGTTGACCCGGTTCGCCCATTTTCATTTATAAACCCAAAAATCCTAATTTTCATTCTTAGGCTTTCATTGTTCAAAAATACCTTCCCCTTTAGGAGAGAAATAGATTTTTGGAGAGAGAGATCCTTTAATTTATGCAATTGATTGTTTCTTTGATTGAATCTCTTCTTCCTATCTCATATCTTATTTGATTACACAAGAACCATCCATGGATTCTCTCTCTTTCTCCATCGATTTTGAGAGGTCCTTTATGGGGTTTGAGTAGTTCTTTAGAATCTAGGGATGGGGTAGAATTAGATGTTCCAAGGCTTGATTTGTGATGTCTTAGGGTAGAATATCTTTTATCCTTTCTTGTTAAGTGATTTTAATGATGGATCTAGCTTGGGAAAGTGGATCTAGACATGAGGCATTTCATGCACACAAGGTGTTTGATGAAATGCCTAGAGGAACTTTTTAAGAGATTTTCATTTCTAGCCTAAGGGATTAGTTGTCTAGAGTGATTATTTGGTTGATCTTGTTTATATGTTCTCAAGGCTTGCTAATGGTTGTTCCACAAATGACAATTTGCTAATGGGATTACTGATTAGCAAAGTGATTAGTGCCTAGACATAGGATTAGTCTAAATTAGGATATATTACCTAGGGATTAGTCTTCATAAAGCTTTAGACATCACAATTAGGACTTGGATCACTCTATTTCAATAACCCTATCCTTGGATTCATTTTTGTTAATTGAATTGCATCACTTGTTTATTGCTTTAGCTTGTTTTGTTTTCATTTTAGCTTCTTAATCACAAACCCCTATTTGCTTGCTTAACTCACTTAGTAGTTTGTATTCCTAGTGCTTGAAACTTAACCCTTGGTTCGATCCTTTTATGCTCAATAGGCATTTTAAGTAATTGATATAGGTAAAAATCCTACTATCAAAAGACATCATTACCTTGGGAAACGGAATCTGAGGCGGCGTGGGGAGTTGAAGCAACGAGAACCGCTCATTTATATCCACTCGCCCACTCGTCCTGTCATGTCCCTTAAAAGTCGCGCAAACGTTATAGGATCCCAACAAACTCGCCTTGCGAGCAAGAGATCAAATCAGAAGCCCGAGATTGCGAGATCGTGCCAGTTGGAGTATCAATCGAATCCCGAGATCGCAGTTCCGCATCCTCAATGACAAATCTTTAAAGATGCTGGTGGCAACTGTTGGGCCCAAATTCCACACCTAAAAATTCAGCTTGACTTAGCGGGCTTGGAATTAAGCCCGACTCACTAAAAACCCTCGTAACACAAACTCGCAACCTGGGAAGAGGCCGAGCACGTAGGAAAAGAAGGAGACCTTTGGAAAAGGAGCTCACAACAAGGAAGTCAAACACATTGAATGCATTCTATCCAGGATCAAGCTGAGAATTTATTCGAAGATCACAAATTCAATTCCACGCTTTGAAGAAGACAAAGACGTTTTGTAATTTTAAACTTGTATAAATCAGAGGAGAACTTATTTGTAAAGGGAATCGGATTCTTGGCAATAATATACAACATCTTTATAATTTTCTCTCAATTATTCTAAGTCCATACGACCTGAAAAAGCTAAGAATCGAGGTTGTGAGATTCTGCTCTCACATACAGTAACCACCAGCAACAAATTACTCAAAATCCCATCACTTCCCGCATGGTATCGATCGATACTCTGCTATTTCGAACCAGAATCTCACACAGCAAAAACGGTCAAGGAATGTACTTAGTATCGACAGATACCAGGTGGTATCGATCGATACTGAGCAGATCGCGAATTGCACGAATAGATCCACAATCCGAAAATTCCAAAAGTCGAAATTAATGGAAATTAAGCGTAAGGCGAGTTCCGACTAGTCCTAGAACAACTACATAATCAAGTGGTATTCGTCCAACAAAACGAGTTCTAAGAGCTAAAAATTGAAAACCTAACCGTTGGTCACAGATTGAAAAAGAGGAGATTCGTGTTTCATACCTTGTAGATCGAGTGAAAGGATGAGAGAATGAGAATAAGCACGAAAATCCAACAAGAATAGGCTCTTGAATCACTCAATTCCGTGAAGAAACAAATATTTGGTGATTTGTGTTCAAGTATCGTTCGATGGAGGCGAATGAGGAAGAAAGGAAATCACGTAGTGTTTATAAGGAAACTTACCTGAATGGTGGTATCGACCGATACCATAAGTGGTGTCGATCGACACACGGGAAATCGGTCTGGGATATTTGCGTTTAAAACCGGTATCGACCAATACCAAGTGGTATCGATCGATACTGAACACTACAAGAAAACTGTCAATTTCCAACGAAAATTTACGACCGTTTTAAATCGATGTAACTTTACATCGACATTACGACGACATTACGACGAAATATGTGTTCGATGTAAAATCGTCGTAAATATATGTCGTCGTAATTTCGATGTAAAATTACGACCATTTTACGACGACATTACGACGACAATATAAATCGTCGTAATATCGATGTAACTTTACATCGATATTACGACGAATATGGCTTCTGCATATTACGTTGATATTACGACGTAATATCGTCGTAATGTCGTCTTGGGTTAAGGAGCACACCGTTGTATTCCCACTTCTGATGATCTGGCCAACAAAGAACTCTGGGGGTCTAGTTTTCTACATTCATAAAGACCAACCACCATAAGTGAAAGATACATAGAATTGGACATCCTTATATTACGATTTACATAGATGTCCAATTCTATGAATCATTCACCTATGGTAGTAATGAAGACTGTCTTTACAAGAAAACAAGATCCCACAGGATTCTTTGTTGGCAAGATCATCAAGAAGTGGGAACACAATGACCAGCATAAGAACCCAAGGAAACGTGGATATGTATATATTTAGTGTGTATTTTTTTTTTTGAGTTACCATTGAAGGTGTGGAAGGTATTTATAGAAATTTTCAAGAAATTACCAACGGATTTGCAACGAAAATTTACAACGGTTTTACATCGAATAGCATTACAACAATTTTACATCGAATATACGACGAAATTACGTCGACAATATTTGATGTAAAAAATTAGGTGACCTATAAGAAACCGTGTTTTACCAAATTCTCAGAGTCGACGTGAAATCGTCGTGATACCGATGTCACTATTTACGTCGTAACATCGTCGTAAAACTACGACGAATTTACGACGATCTAGTTTTAATTTACATGTTTGGTTTATCAACGTATATCATGTTTTACATAACTTCTAATCATAGTATAACATGATAATCCATCGTATAATCGTCGTTGTTGAATCTGTTGTTAAATATTAAAGGTATTAGATGCACAAATATACTTCGTTCTTAATTCCAGGATATGTGTATTGTGATTTAGGGTTTAGGATATAGATTTAATCTATTACAACGAAATTAAGATGGATTCGTCGTAAATTCGTTGTAAAAATTACAACGATTTTACGACGAATTCGTCGTAATTTCGTTGTAATACTTAAAATTTAGGGTATATGGTTTGATTTACATGTTTGATTTTTTTTATCTTATATCTTGTTTTACGTAAGTTCTAATCATAGTATAAACAAGTTTAAGTTTTTACAAAATCATTTACATGATTTAAGTCATCCATGTTACGAATATATACTTATAAGAACGAAAGCTATACATTATTATGTAAGATAAGGAAATCGACGACGATATAGATTCAATCGTCGTTACTGAATCTGTTGTTAAATATTAGAAGTATTAGATGCACAAATATACTTCGTTCTTACTTCCAGGATATGTGTATTGTGATTTAGGGTTTAGGGTATAGATTTAATCTATTACAACGAAATTACGACGGATTCGTCGTAAATTCGTTGTAAAAATTACAACGATTTTACGACGAATCCGTCGTAATTTCGTTGTAATACTTAAAATTTAGGGTTTAGGGTTTGATTTACATGTTTAGTTTTTTTATCTTATATCTTGTTTTACGTAAGTTCTAATCATAGTATAAACAAGTTTAAATTTTTACAAAATTATTTACATTATTTAAGTCATGCATGTTACGAATATTTACTTATAAGAACGAATGCTATACATTATTATGTAAGATAAGGAAATCGGTGACGATATAGATTCAATCGTCGTTATTGAATCTGTTGTTAAATATTATAAGTATTAGATGCACAAATATACTTCGTTCATACTTCCAGGATATGTGTATTGCGATTTAGGGTTTAGGGTATAGATTTAATCTTTTACAACGATTTTACGACGAATCCGTCGTAATTTCGTTGGAAATTGAAATATTTAATTTACCGAGTGTGGCAAAAATTTTGATAGGTTGAATTTTCAGTTTTAATATTACGACGATTTTACGACGGAATCGTCGTAAAATCGTCGTAAATTACCAATGATTTTACGGCGACCACAAAATCTATATATTACGTGACCAGATTTTTCCTCCCTCACAATCTCACACAAACTCACTCTCTCTCTAAAACGCTCTCACCTCTCTCTACCTACGAAAAAGGTAAATATTTTATTTTTTGGTTTTTTAAATTATATTATTGTTTGTGAGGATTTTGAATTGTTAGTTAGGATTGTAATTTTTATTAGTTAGGATTTGACTTATTAGTTAGGAATGGAATTATATTATATTGGAATTGAGCTATTTTTACATATTTTTTTAGATATGGCGCCACGTAAGACACACTATCGGCAGTTTCTCGAGACGGGACCGAGTGCTAATTCGCAACTCCCGTCATCTTCTGCGACACCGTCCGCTGTTCCGGATTCTTTTTCCGAACCAGCGCCGCCTCCAGAAGCAGGTGCTCGACCGCCGTTGTTGTATGCGGGATTGACTGTCGAAGATATTTTGCAGTCGCCGGGGCATGATTCTTTAGATCGGTTAGATCCGCGACGGCTCCCGAATAGGTTATATTAAGAATTTTATTTTGTATTTTAAATTTTATTTTATATTTTGAATAGATTTATAAAATTTTAATTTATAAATATAATTTTATTAATTATTTTTTAAATTTTAATTGAAAAATGAAATAATATATATATATATATATATGTATTACATCGAGTTTACATCGACTCAACATTTACATCAATTTTACATCGTTCAATAATTTACGATGAATTTACATCGAATATTTTACATCGATTTACCAACGCATTTACAGCTACCTATTACGACGAATTTACGATGAATTGTCAAAACAAAAATGGTATAATTCGATGTAAAATCGATGTAATGTTTCATCCTATTACGACGAATTGACGACGGATTGTCGAAAAAAAAATTGTATAATTCGATGTAAAATCGATGTAATGTTTCGATGTAAAATCGATGTAATGTATTCGTCGTAAAATCGATGTAAATTTACATCGATTTTACGACGAATAATATACGACGCTTTTACGACGATTTTTAGTCCTCCTTAATGTTACGACCAATTTACGACGATTTCCGATTAACGACGATCATATTACGACGAATTGTTATTCGTCGCTAATACGTCGTAAACCATGTTTTACGACCAATTTACGACGATTCTGTTAGTTGTAAAAGGACAGTTTTCTTGTAGTGGAACCTCCGAATCTGATTCACGTGACACACAAAACACAAAACAAAAACTAGAAAAAATAAAAGACTCATATGTATAGACTTAACGTCATTAGCTTGACTGTACCGCCGTTCAGGCTGAGGGTGCATCATCCAGAGGCATTATGTGTCCGTCTGTAATCTCAGTGCTCCTGAAATAGTGTTTCACCCTTTGTCCATTGACAGTGAACTCTTCGCCTAAAGGATTTGTCAAGACAATCGCACCATGTGGTCTGACTTCCTTGACTATGAAAGGACCTGACCAACGACAACGCAATTTACCAAGAAACAGATGCAAACGAGAGTTATACAGAAGTACATGGTCATTGGGTTCAAAGTGTCTGGTGAGGATCTTTTTGTCGTGATACGCATTGGTCCTCTCCTTGTACAGCTTTGAGTTTTCATAGGCATTGTGCCTAATCTCATCAAGCTCATTTAGCTGAATCAATCGCTTCTCAGCTGCAGATTTGATGTCGAAATTCATCATCTTTGTAGTCCAGGCTGCCTTATGCTCGATTTCAACCGGAAGGTGACACGCTTTCCCATATAGCAAGTGAAACGGTGTAGTCCCAAGTGGTGTCTTGAAAGCGGTCTTGTATGCCAATAGTGCATCATCCAGCTGTGCAGACCAATCCTTCCTAGTAGTACCGACACTCTTTTCCAGAATTTCCTTGATCAGTCTGTTGGAAACCTCAACTTGCCCACTAGTCTGAAGATGATATGGAGTAGCTACACGATGATTCACACCATGCTTCTTCAGCAACTTCTCGAAAACCTTGTTAATAAAGTGAGAACCACCATCACTTATAACAATCTGAGGTACTCCAAATCGAGGGAAAATAACACTCTTGAACAGCTTAAAGACCACAGATAAATCGTTGGTGGGACTAGCAATTGCTTCTACCCACTTAGATACATAGTCCACATCAACCAAGATGTATTGGTTTTTATATGACGAAGGAAAATGACCCATAAAATAGATGCCCCAACAATAAAAAATCTCAACCTCAAGGATGAAATTCTGAGGGATCTCATGTTTCTTACTGATCTTCCCTCTCCTCTGACATGCATCGCATTGTGAAACGAAGACATGAGCATCCTTAAACATAGTAGGCCACCAGAAGCCTGCTTGAAGAACTTTGGACACTGTCTTGAAAGTAGCAAAGTGTCCAGCATACTCAGACCCATGACAATGAAACAAAACATTAGGTACCTCTGACTCAGCAATGCATCTCCCGTAGATACAATCAGAACAGTGTGCAGGTAAGGTTCATCCCAAAAGAACCGCCTTATGTCTCTCATAAACTTCTTCTTGTCATATATCTTTATATGTTTTGGCTCTGCATCTGCAGCGAGGTAGTTGGCAATATCAGCGAACCATGGTTGATCAGAATCAGCTGCAGCAACGAGGTAATCTTCAGAAGCACCAAGGTGTTCAACAGTCAAAACAGGTTCTGAAATCGCCGGGTATCGACCGACACTAGGGGAGTGTCGATCGATACCGAGACCTGCAATTCATGAAAATTGCAAAGTTTTGGTAAAACCCATTTGAAACTCAGTTTCAATGAAGTAAATGGACTCTTCTGGTAGTTGATCATTAATGGCACGTCTGCATCGATCTGAATCCTCGAAAGATGGTCAGCTACTCCGTTCTCTATTCCTTTCTTGTCCTTAACCTCGATATCAAAGCCTTGGAGTAAAAGAACCCAGCGACAAAGGCGAGGCTTGAGATCCTTATTCTGCATCAGATATTTGAGAGCAGCATGATCAGTATGAACAATCAGTTCGCTCCTAATCAGGTAGGATCGAAATTTCTCAAAGGATAAAACAACTGCAAGTAGTTCCTTCTTTGTGGTGCTGTAATTCCTCTGAGCATCATCCAATATCCTGCTGGCATAGTAGATAACGTGTGGCTTCCTATCCTTCCTCTGTCCCAGAACTGATCCAACAGCAAAATCGCTAGCATCGCACATGATCTCAAACGGTAAAGTCCAATCAGGAGGTTGCACAATTGGAGCACTCACCAAGGTCTTTTTAATCTCCTCAAAGGCTGCAAGACACTCATTTGTGAAGTCGAATATGATATCCTTGCATAATAGAGCTGTGAGTGGGCGTGCTAGCTTGGAGAAATCCTTGATGAACATTCTGTAAAACCAAGCATGTCCAAAGAAACTTCGAATATCCTTCACAGAAGTCAGTGGTTGGAGGCTTGTCATGACCTGAATCTTGACTTTGTCAACTTCGATCCCAGTTTCAGAAACCTTGTGCCCAAGTACGATGCCATCCTGAACTATAAAGTGACATTTTTCCCAATTAAGGACCAAGTGTTTCTCTTCACACCTCTGTAGCACCTTGCACAAATTAGCCAGACAGTCCTTGAATGATGATCCGTACACCGAAAAATCATCCATGAATACCTCCATAAAATCCTTAATCATATCTGTGAAGATAGACATCATGCATCTCTGGAAGGTGGCTGGGGCATTACACAATCCAAATGGGATTCTCCTGTATGCGAATGTGCAATAGGGACATGTAAAAGTCGTCTTCCCGTGGTCATCGGGATGTATAGGAATCTGCAAGAAACCTTAATATCCATCGAGAAAATAGTAGTAGGGATGACTAACCAAGCTCTCCAACATCTGGTCAATGAATGGCAATGGGAAGTGATATTTCCTTGTAGCTGCATTCAATTTCCTGTAGTCAATGAACATTTGATGCCCAGTGATAGTCCTAGTAGGAATCATCTCATCCTTCTCATTCTTCACCACATTTATTCCTTTTTTCTTAGGAACAACGTGCACTGGACTGACCCAAGAACTGTCCGAGATGGCATAGATAACCCCTGCATCCAAGAGTTTCATGACCTCTTTCTTAACCACTTCTTTCAGGTTTGGATTCAGCCTCCTCTGATGCTCAATTGAAGCCTTTGACTAGTCCTCAAGATGAATCCTATGCATGCACAAGTCCGGTGCTATACCTGAAATGTCATCAAGAGAATAGCCAAGAGCTTTGCGATACTTGCAACTTTCTCATCAGTAAGGTAATCGCTGCGTTGTTCAAAGAAGCATTAATAATCACTAGGTATGTGGAATTAGGACCAAGAAAACCATACCTCATATTCGCAGGGACTGGCTTGAGTTCCACCTTAGGAGCTTTCTCCTCATTCCAATCTGCAAGCCCAACAGCTTGCTTAGGACTATCAGCCAATTCCCTTTCTGATCGTAGGGTATCGACCGATACCAGGGGGTATCGATCGATATTGGTGGTGTTGTATCGAGCATCTTCGAGTATCCAGCAACAACATCATCCAAGCGGATCTCTGACTCATCTGAACAGACCAATGCTCATTCTAGTGGATCCTCAGGATGCATCTCCAGGAAGTACTCTTCAGCAATGTCACTAAAGGTATCTACAAAGAAAGTCTGACCATCGATGGTTGGTTTCTTCATCATCTTCTCCATGTGGAAAGTCATGACTAAATCACCGATGTTAAGAGCGATCTTTCCATTCCTGCAATCAATCAAAGCACTAGCTTTTGCTAGGAATGGCCTTCCCAAGATAAGAGGGTCTATGGGCTCTGCATCATACTCCAGGACAATGAAATCAGTCGGGATTAAACAATTTCCAATCTTAATCAGGACGTCTTCAAGTATTCCCTCTAGAAGTCGGACAGAGCGATCAGCAAGTATCAGGGAGATCCTTGTGGATGTGAAGTCTGTAATCCCCATCCTTTTAGTAACCGAGTATGGCATGAGATTCACACTTAAACCAAGGTCGCAAAGAGAGCGTTCGAAACTTTCTGTGAAGATTGTACAATCCAACACAAAACTCCATGGATCTGATAGCTTCTTTGGGATCCTGTTTGTCAAGATCGCGCTGCACTCATGAGAGATCATCAGAACACCATCCTCAAGGTTCACATTGCTTGATACCATCCTCTTAACATATCTCCTGAAAGCTGGAAAAGTCTTTATAGCATCGATAAAAGGAAGTTCAACAATCAACTTATCCATAATTGCCTTGCATCTAGAGCCTTCTACCTCCTTTTTAGTCTTCCCAGTAGCCCTGGCATAAGGTATCCTCGGTGTGTAAACTCTATATACAACTACATTAGGTACTTCCTTCGAAACCTTAGGTGTTGACTCGACAGCAGGATCAGTGTCGATCGATACAGGAGTGGTATCTATCGATACACGGGGTTTTGATTTGTCCCGTGAAAGTATCTTGACAGGTGTCGATCGATGTTGGCTAGTGTCGATCGATACTGGGGGATTTCAGAATATCGACGAAAATATCTGCAGTTTGGCCAATTTTCACTCCTGGATTGACCTCTTTTCCACTCCTCAAGGTGATTGCATTGATGTGAGCCATTGGGTTCTCTCCTTTCCCTGGAAGAAAACCTTCTTGCCTTTTCACAGCCCCTGAAGTCTGAGCAACCTGAGTCTCCAGCTTCTTCTGCTGAATATTAATAGTGTCAATCTTTCCACTCAGATCATTGTACAGGACATCAATCTTCCCATTGAAATCCACAGTTAGCTTCTGCTGCCCTTGAACAAGTTGTTCAAACATAGACTCAATCTTGCTATCCGGGATCTTAGCATGTACAGGTTGATAAAATGAATTCCCATAGTTCCTGGTATACTCACTGTTCTGGAATGGTTTCTGGGCAAACTGATTCGATCCTCCTTGCTGAGCATTGTTGTTGAAGTTTCTGTTGTTATTTTGGTATTGATTTCTCTGACCTTGAAAACCATATCCACAAATGTAGTTAACATCTTCCACTTCATCCTCATTGAATATCTCAACATCATCTGCAAAGTGAACAACTTTCATCGTCTTGCCCATCAACAGATTGTGCATAGAATCAAACTTGGCCTGAACCTCAGCAATCTGCAAACCTTCCATGCCACCAGCTAGATTTTTGCGCTCCATGTATGCATTCTTGGTACTATTGCTAGATGTCAAGTTCTCAATCAACACATAAGCGTCTTCAGGGTACCTGGTGTTGAAATTTATATTTCTTGCAGCATCCAAAGCCATCTGGTACCTCCAATCAATCCCTCTGAATAAAAGACCAAGAAATTGAACATTAGTGAACCCATGATGCGGACAATCCCTCTGATATGACCGAAATCTGAGCCAAGCAGCCTTGAATGCCTCAGCTGGTCCCTGAGAAAACAGAGAAATCTTATTCCTGAGCTCCTCGGATCGTACATCATCATAGAAATTGTTCAGGAATGCATTCTTAGTCTCTTCCCAAGTAGTCAGTGACCCAGCTGGTAACTGCTTCAACCAATAAGCTGCATCCCCACCAAAAGAGTATGTGAAGAGCTTACAGAAGAGGCAATCATAGGATACTCCATCGCATTTGATGCTTGTAACCAAATCCCCAAACCTCTCAATGTGATCCATAGGGTGTTCATTGGAAAGACCATGGAAAGGGTGCTGACCCACAAGAGTGTAGTAAGCATGCTTCAGCTCAAAGTTGTTTCTCTGAAAAGTAGGACGGTGAATCGCAGAACGATTGGCGTAGAACTGATCAGGCATGTTGTACTCACCAATTGTTCTACCACGATTAATCACATCATTCTCTGCGACAATCTCTTCAACAACAACATGAGGTGGAATGATGTTCCCCTCTCCATCCAATGGTTGCCCTCTCGCATTGCACAATTGACCCTCTTGGTCTCTGTAAGCACCAGCTTCATCTTGAACCAAAACCACTGGGTTGTTGTTCATCTCTGCCGGCTTCTTTGCTTTTATGTTTTCGCGTTCCAAAAGTGCTAACTGATCGTTTGATAGATTAACTAGCGGAGTGTTCTTGTTACTCCTGGTTTTCACGAATAGGCATGCACCTAAAACACAAAAGTCAAGAATGTAAGTAACACAAAAATTCACGACAGGTATCGACCGATACCACGACTGTGTCGATCGATACTGGTCGAACTTAGTCGAAATTCTCAAACTAAAATCTAATGGCGAATTGAATCCCCGGCAACAGCGCCAAATTTGATAAGCTCAAATTAATACCCTATAAGTACTAAAGCTTTGTCGATTGTAATACTTAGGGGTCGAATCCACATATACTCAAGAAGACACAAAATAGATTGTATAGATGAAAATTAAGCTAAGTGATCAATAGAATTGAAAGAAAATACGTAAATTAAACAATTTGTGATTCGATTGGGAGAAAATACGTAAATTAAACAATTATCAATGAATGCAGATAAACTAATAGATCGGGGTTCAGGTTACGCACGGTTTTTGAACTCAAATTACTAAAGTATAATTAACCAACTCTCGTTGCGAGAATTATCTAAGTCTAAATCCTAGAATTCCAAATCTCTTTGCACATCCTAAAGTCTAAACCAGCTTTTAGTTCAAGTTTGATTTGTTCACAAAACAACTAAACCAAATCTCTTTGTGAATAGTTATTTTGCTCAATCTAAGTTCTATCAAGTTTTTCAATTGTACTCTCGTGCCTAATTGATTAACCTAAGATCTAAGTTCCAGGTGATCAATATAGAATTAGCGTTGAGAATAACCTAAAGCAAAGAACTAATTCAGATTATGAACCCTAAATAACAATTTAACCTAGCATTCAAAAAAATATCTTATGAGAACCCTAAACCTAACATGAGATCTACTCAGACACGGAGATTGCAATAATAGACATGACTGAATAAATACTTGAATAAATAATAAAAAAAAGAGTAAAACAAGGGTTCGAAATCTTCTCTCGGACGAACATAGTTTCAGACTTGTCTCCCTTCCAAAGCTCTCTCACAAAACAAAAGTAAAATAAAGCATAGCCATCAAAGTGGCTGAAAAACCTAATAAATAACCTAAGTCACGTTCTGGGGTTTTTTGTAAATAATAAAGTCTTCTGGGACAATTTGCATAGTGTCGGTGAGAAAGAATAGGGGAGATTTTGAATTGTGGCGATGCAGGGAATTCATCTGAAGAGGAGGATCTTCCGGTCATCTCCTCAAATGCAAAAAATGGTCCAGGAATTCGTGGATGGAATAAAACACCGAAGAAGCCCATCGTAGCAAAGAAAGGCAAACTACTTTTCGCACAAAAACAAACCAAAAAAGCTTCCGAGAGGAAGCACTAATGATTATGATACCATTCTTTACGTGGAATACAAGGGGTTTCAACAAAATGCGCAAACACACTGTGGTCAGGTCTGGGATTCGTCAAACAAATCCGTCTTTTGGTTGTCTTCTCGAAACTCGGGTTCAAGAAGAAAAATGTCCTTCTATTATTGATAGTGTCTTTCCGGGTTGGAGTGCTATTACAAATTATGACTACCATCGTTTAGGTAGAATATGGTTGCTCTGGTCTGACGAAGTTGAAGTCATTCTCTTGTTTAAGAGTCCGCAAGTCATCACGATCTCAGTTACTAGCTCATCGGGACAAAGTTTTATATGCTCCTGCGTTTATGCTTCAAATTTCCGTCGCGAGAAAGAGATTATGTGGGAAGAACTCAAGCAGATTCGGGATTCTTTTGTAGCTGGGGACATCCCTTTGTTGATCCAAAGGACCACTGATGATGATTAGAGGTATATTAAGAGGTTGAGAGGCGAGATTTCCGTTAATATAACGAGTTAACTTTGACTTTTGGGCAGATCGGGATAGAGAGAAAAGAGGTCGGGTATTATGATGAACAGGTCGGGGACCGTATTCTTTGTATTAATGTTCGGAAAAGATGAACGGTTTAGACTTACGAACTGGTTCCGACGGGAATCCAGTTCGGTGTTCTAAACGGTGTTGCCCTATTACAAGACAGTGAGGTCGGGTCTTAAATCTAGACAGAGAGAATAATAAATGTGTGATCCCCCTCATAAATGCATGATGGGGGATATTTATAACAAGGGTCTGCCGCCTGCTCTCCGAGATTTGGGGGTAACGTGGCGCCTCCAGCGCTTCTTGGGGGTAAAGTACCTCGAGATGTGTGGCCCGGCTTCTTTGGTTGGTATGTCATGATGAGTCCGGCGCCATACTCCTACGCGGATAGCACACTGTTTATCGAGCTGCCCGCGACGTGTCATCTTCCCATTCGGTCCCTCTGAGCGGATTTGGTGAGGCGCCAACGCGAGCTCGGTGGGCCCAAGCATTGACTTTTGGCCGGGTTTCGATTCGATGGGCTCTAACTGCTGAGATGGGCCTAGCTAATTGGGGGTGCTAATCCCACCTCCAACAGTTGCCCCCTAGTTCGGTGGTAGGATGCGTGGCGAATGCTCCGAATTTTTGTTCTCGTTAGCTGGGCGCATCTCAGGTCGGTCCTCATGGTTTTTGCATTTGAGCTCGGCGTGTGGTTGCTTAGGCGGGAACGATTACGTGCACGTGTCAAATTTCCTAAAAATCCAGAGATTGTTGGCGCGTGGACGTCATGCGCGGTTAACCGAAGCGACGTTCCACTTACTGCGCGTACTGCTCACGCTTGGGCGTGTAAGAGACGCTTCGCATTTTTTGAGGCGGTTTTTGCTTTATGCGCGAGGAAAACGAAGAGACGCCATCATTATGGTTTTGGGAGGTTGCGCCCTCTTGACACGTGTCAATACGTCTCTTCGCTGTCCCCCTTCTTCTCTATTTAAACCCTTATTCTTCCTCCTTTTTTATTTTTACTCTCCTGCGCATAAGTTCAAGGTAACCACTTCTTCCTCTCTGTAAAATTTGTGTCCGGGACTCAATTTCTTCGTTTCCTAGCCGTTGGTTTCGTTAGATCAACAGTTTTTCTCCTCCAATTCGTTGAATGGCGTCTGTATTTGAGAGAATTAGGGCCGAGTCCAATGATGAATCGGCATCTCGTGGTGACCGCGAGGATTCTCCGGTAGCGGATTCTTCATCGAGTGATGGTTAAGGGCGTTCCTCCTCTCCGCGTCGTGGCGAAGAAAGCGGGGCACAGTCTGCCCCTTTGATTTTGGGGGCTGCCCCCCGTGGGGCTCATTAGGGGAGGAAGGTGACTGGGAGGCCTTCCTCCGGTGGTCGCGGCGCCGATCCGAGCGGTCGGGGAGGTGGTCGAACCGGAGTGGTTCGGAAGCCTAAGGCTTCGAAGCCCCCTCCGGTCTCCTATGATCTGGGCGGGTCACCGACCTGGAGCACCTCAGAGTCCCTTACGAAGCTGGCGTCGGAGTGGGAATTTCCCAGTGCCGTCGAACTGCGGCTCCCTGGGCCGGCGACCGTCAGTGGACTCCTCCCGAGGGTTTTGTCTGCTTGTACGAGAGCTTTTTCTCGAAGTGCAGGCAACGTTTCCCGCTGCCCGACTTGTTCACTTTGTACTACAAGAGACGGGGCTGGCCTTCTCCCAGATTTGCCTATCCACGATCCAGGGCATGGTGGTGCTGCTGACTCTTGGGCAAGAGTGCGATGTGGAAGTGACTCCTCGGATGTTCGAGGATCTCACCCAGCAGAAGGGGAACCCGGCGTATCTAGGAACGAATTACGCCTCCTTCAAGCCCAAGGTGGATCTCATCGGGGACAAGTTGAGCAAGGTCGACCAGTGGTCTCGGAGCAACTTCTTCGTCCGTATTACCGAGGCGGCTGGTCTTGGTCCTCAAGACTCCAGCCTCATCAGCTCTTAAAACCACTAGGTTTTTCATCCATGATGTCTGCTTTGTCTTTCTGTTTGCGCGTTCCACAAGTGGTAGCTGTTCCCATGACAGTTCAACTAGCTGAGTGCTCTTGTTGCTTCTGGTTTCAGGAACATGCATACACCTGAAAAAAAACACTAGACAAGGCACGTAAGTAACCAAAACACGATGAGTATCGATCGATACCAAGTGGTGTCGATCGATATCAACAAAAGGAAAAGACGAGTATCGACCGATACTAGATAGTATCGATCGATACCGACGGGCTTAGTCGAGACTCGATAGCTAAAATCTAATGGCGAAATTGAGTCCCGGGCAACGGCGCCAAATTTTATATACTCAAATTAATACCCTAAAAGTACTAAAGCAGTAGTTGTAGTAAGTGTAGGGGTCGAACACAAGGACTCACAGAAATCACACAATAGATTATATAGTGTCAAATCAAGCTAAGCAAATAAGATGAAACAAAATACAATAAGCAGTAAACGAGTTGTAATTCGATGGAAGAAATATAGGCTCATGGTATTTCTCAGGAAATCAATGAATGCTGATAAACTAACTAGCAAGATTCAGATTTAGCGCAGTTCTTGAACTCAAATCACTAAGGTATAATTAACCAACTGTGGTTGCGAGAATTATCTAATTCTAAATCCTAGGAATTCCAAATCTCTTTGCGAATCCTAAAGTCTAAATCAGCTTTAATGTCAGGTTTGATATGTTCACAAATCAATTAAGCCAAATCTCTTTGCGAATAATCAATTTGCTCACCTAAGGTTCTATCAAGTAATTAATCGCACTGTCGTGCCTAATCAATTATCCTAAGATCTAAGTTCCAGATTCGTCAAACTAGAATTAGCTTTGAACACAACCTAAGCGAAGAACTAATTCAGATGGTGAATCCTATAAACTAATCAACCTAGCATTCAGAGAAAAACCTTATGAGAACCCTGAACCTAAAGTGGATCTACTCAGACATGGAGATTGAAAGCAACATGATTGAATAGATCATCAAAAGGAATCAATAAAAACAGGAGTTCAAAGTTGTCTCTCCAAAAACTAAAAGTAGAATCAAAGTAAAATAAAGCATACAAAATAAAGCATAGCATACGAAGTGGCTGTAAAATCCCTATAAATAACCTAAACACGAATTGGGGTATTCTTGTAAATATCAAAGTCTTCTAGACCAAGTTGCAATTCTTCAACTCTTCATTAAAGTCGGGGGTCGTGTCTGCCTCGATTAGTGTCGATCGATACCAGGGGGTATCGATCGTTGCTCGAAGTGAAATCGGGTACTCATCAACATGAACTTTATCTTTGCTCCAAAATGCTCCAGAAAGCTCCAATATCTCCAATTATGCTCCAAACGTGCTAAGACCTGTAAAAGACTTTAAAACACTACGAAATAGCAGAAAGACTCTATAAAACAGACATATATCATGGCCTAAAATGGGTAAAAACCATGATATATCAACTCCCCAAAACTTAGCATTTGCTTGCCCTCAAGCAAATAGAAGACTATACCAGAGAAACAGGTTTGAAAACACGGAGACTCACCTGTTCAGGAACCATCGCAAAGATCCTTTTCCCAAGCACCCAAATGTCACCTAACCAGCTTTCGATCTAACCACCATGTACTTCTCCGTAGACATTCGCAGCTTTTCCAGACTCCACACATTATCTCGCAGCATTGTTCAAATAAAACCTTCATCACTAGTTTCATCGCTGCAGCCAATGTTCAAGAGCCTTCTAGATTCTTTACCATACAATATCATGACAAGGAACCACACTTTTTCTCACCCTTTGTATCACTTTCTCTCCCCCAGACTTATTTCTTATTATGTTCTCTCTTCTTTTTTATATCCGCATATACACATCAAGGTCCGAAACGCGAGTATTGATGGTGTTTGCCACAAAATCCCCGGTTCTTCCCTCTCTGTGTATCAATGGTTTAGGCGAATAGTGGTATCACGGGATATTTTCCTAACCTCGCTTTCAACCTTTGTGTGATCATTCCCTCTTAAGTAGAATAATGGGATCGCTGGAAATTTTCCTAACCTTCTACTTAGAAGAAAATCATTTCATCTTTTATGATCTCATTTATCAACTTATAACAGGGGAGAGAGATACTATTACTCTAAACACATGGGTTCCTTTATCAGATATGAATGATGAATCAAGCTCTAAAAACACTAACCACATTGATGAAGTGCAGAAATTTGGCTCAGGCTTCAGAAAAACTCTGCTGGAGACATGGATGTTGTCTAGTCAACTGGTCAGTCCTTGGATTTTTCATTAGTCGATCTAAAACTGATCATGCAACACTGGTCACTAAAAAAAAAAAATCAAAACAACAATTCAAGTACATGATAATCATCTCCAACAAGTTTTGACTCAATAAAACGTTTTTGACTCGATAAAACAACTGACTCTAAGAAAAACAAACACAATGTTAGCAGACACCTCCCCCAGACTTGAACAACACTGTCCCCAGTGTTATCTAGCCTAGAGTAGGTAAGAGAAAACAAAAGAACAGAATAAAATTTGGAAAAACAAGAAGTTACCTTGCTGGAACATCGAGTATTGATCGACACACAGCCTGGTATCGATCGATACCAGGCTTAAATCGATATGATGAACCGTCTATTCGCGATTGGTGTCGACCGATACCAACAGGGTATCGATCGACACTAAGGCGATTTCGAGTTATGCTCCTTGTTTATCCTGACACAAACACAGAACGGACGAAAAATAAAAAGAAAAACGACTCAAAAACAGACTCACCAGTGGGTTGCCTCCCACCAAGCGCTTGTTTAACATCAGTAGCTTGAATGTAATGCCCTTCAGGCAGGATAAGAATGCGAGCTTGCACCAAAACAGGCTCCACAACTTGACATCGCTATCTTCAGAGTTTTGCTCAACATGCTTTCCACAAACTCTTTTCCTTTCTCTTTCAGCTCAGAAGTAAGAAGAACTCTTGCCTTAGAGAATGGCTTCGAAGCTCCTTTGCACTTCACCTTGTACTCGATCGAATCTCCATCACACTTCTGAGGAATCAATGTGACATGGGGATACTCGACTCTTTTGATCTTGGCCTTCTTCTTTGTTGCCTTAGCTTTCTTGACAACTTCCTTGGGATGCTGGGCGGTTCAACTGAAACGTCTGTGACAGTGGGCTTGTCAGGAGGGTCTTCCAAAAGATCAACTGCTAATGTCTCTCCTGTGACAACCTCAATGCAAGAGACACGTGCGGGAGCACCTCTAGGGGGAATGGCATCATAATAGACCCCTACGTCAATGTAAGAGAAAGAGATTCTCTTATTAGGCGTGTCTATGATTGTGCCAGCAGTAGCCATAAACGGTCGTCCCAGGAGTAAAGGCATACGAGATATTGCACTCATCTCTACAACCTGAAAATCAGTAGGCACCAGACAATCTCCTACTTTGACAATCAAACCATTGACAGTACCGTATGGAAGCGAGGTAGAATCATTTGCGAATGTGATATATGTCTTTGAAGATCGAATATCAGCGCCCAATTGTTCTGCAATTGCCCTTGAGATGACATTGACACTAGCTCCTGAGTCAACGAGAGACTCTTTGAATTCAACTCCAGAGATGGATCATGGAACTGCGAATCTTACTGGGTCTTCCCTTTGGGTCATCTGTCTTAGTGGAGGTGGTTCACCTCTAGCCTTAATGAAGAGTGCCTTAATCTCTTCCTCAGTTTCTCTACAATCTTTGAAGTGACTTAGCAGAGGACGGGACTCTAGAGCTTCTTCAAAAGACGATTCCTGGGAGATCCTTCGTACCATCTTCACAAAACCACGCAGCTGCTTTGGAGAAATGGGATCTCTGAGGTGTCGAGGAATATGATTTAGCTTATTGGGCTTGCGAACTCTTTCTTCGATCAACTCAGGTGTTTTCACAGTTTTTGGCTCGATCTGCGATGGGTATCGATCGACACCAGGCAGGGTATCGATCGATGCTATCGCTGTTGAATCATCCTTGGCAGATATATCATCATCAATAGGAAGCTCCACAATCAGCTTATCAAGCGTAGCCTGGCATCTGGCGTCCTCTACCTCCTTCTTAGTCTTCCCAGTAGCTCTGGGTTAAGGTATCTTCGGTATATAGACTCGTTCTTGAACTTCTTTAGGCACCACAGTCGAAGTCTCAAGTGTTTCCTCAAAAATTGCCTCAGTATCGACCGATACCAATGGGGTATCGATCGATACACGGGTTTTGGAAGTGTCCCGTTTCAGAATTGTAACCGGCATCGATCGACACTTGGGGGTATCGATCGATGCTCTGGCGATTTTATGATCCTCATCGAAATTTTCTGCACTTGAGGAGATTGCATTGACGTGTGCATTGTGTGAATGAACCGTCTTTCCCTTGGCATTTGCTGCAGTCTGAGCTACTTGCGTTTCCAGCATCATGTGACTGGTATTGAGAGCCTCGATCCTTCCACTCAAATCGGTGTACACAACATCCAGTTTCCCATTGAAGGTTACTGTCATCTTCTCCTACCCTTGAACCAGCTGTTCAAGCAGACCCTCAATTTTACTCTCAGGAGCTTTGGGTGGTGGGGATTGGTACCCTCCTTGCTGAGCATAGTTGGTGAAGTTTTGGTTGGTGTTGTACCCAAATCGCTGACCCTGAAAACCAGAACCACCAATGTAGTTAACATCTTCCACTTCATTCTCAGCAGCAAAGTGGACCGCTCTTTGATTTTTCCCGATTAGGAAATCCAGTTTGGCTTGAACTTCAGCAATCTGCGAAGCGTCGATTCCTCCAGCCTGATTCTTCCGCTTGAAATCAGCATTTTTGGTGCTATTGCTAGACGCCAAGTTCTCAATCAGTACAAACGCATCGTCTAGATACCTGGTGTTGAAGTTCCCATTACTCGCAGTATCCAAAGCCATCTGTTACCTCCAATCGATCCCTCTGTAGAAGATACCTAGCAGATGAACCCTAGGGAACCCATGGTGCGGACAGTCTCTCTGATAGGACTTGAAACGAATCCAAGCAGCTTTGAGTGCCTCTGTCAGACCTTGAGAAAACTGAGAGATCTTGTTCCTCAGATCTTCAGATCATACATCATCGTAGAAATTGATCAGGAAAGCCTTCTTAGTATCCTCCGAGGTAGTTAGTGATCCAGGAGGTAGCTGCCTCAGCCAGTAAGTCGCATCTCCACCTGGAGATTAGGGGAAGAGCTTGAAGAAAAGATAGTCGTAGGACACTACGTTACTCTTGATGCTAGTAACCAATTCCTCGAACTTCTCGATATGATCCATAGGATGCTCATTGGGAAGACCATGAAAAAGTTGCTGACCCACAAGAGTGTAGTATGCAGGTTTTAGTTCAAAGTCATTCCTCTCAAACGCAGGAGGACGAATCGCTGATCGATTGGAGTAAAACTGATCAGGCCTGTTGTACTCACCAATCGTTTGACCACGATTAACCACAGCATTTCTAGCGTTGGCTTGCGCGGCTGGCGCGACAATCTGACCAACAACAGCAGGAGGGGCAATGACGTTTCCAGCCTCATCAAGTCACTGCCCTCTCTCATTACACACTTGACCCTCTTGGTCTCTCAAGACTCCAGCCTCATCAGCTCTTAAAACCACTGGGTTGTTCATCCCTGATGTCTGCTTTGTCTTTCTGTTTGCGCGTTCCACAAGTGCTAGCTGTTCCAATGACAGTTCAACTACTGAGTGCTTTTATTGCTTCTGGTTTCATGAACATGCATACACCTGAAAACAAAACACTAGACAAGGCACGTAAGTAACCAAAACAAGATACTCGTCTTTTTCTTTTGTTGATATCGATTGACACCACTTGGTATCGATCGATATTAACAAAAGGAAAAGACGAGTATCGACCGATACTAGATAGTATCGATCGATACCGACGGGCTTAGTCGAGACTCGACAGCTAAAATCTAATGTCGAAATTGAGTCCCCGGCAAAGGCGCAAAATTTGATATGCTCAAATTAATACCCTAAAAGTACTAAAGCAATAGTTGTAGTAAGTGTAGGGGTCGAACACAAGGACTCACATAAATCACACAATAGATTATATAGTGTCAAATCAAGCTAAGCAAATAAGATGAAACAAATGACAATAAGCAGGAAACGAGTTGTAATTCGATGTAAGAAATATAGGATCAAGGTATTTCTCAGGAAATCAATGAATGCAGATAAACTAATTAGCAGGATTCAGATTTAACGCAGTTCTTGAACTCAAATAACTAAGGTATAATTAACCAACTGTCGTTGCGAGAATTATCTAAATCTAAATCCTATGAATTCCAAATCTCTTTGCGAATCCTAAAGTATAAATCAGCTTTAATGTCAGGTTTGATATGTTCACAAATCAATTAAGCCAAATCTCTTTGCGAATAATCAATTTGCTCACCTAAGGTTCTATCAGGTAATTAATCGCACTGTCGTGCCTAATCAATTATCCTAAGATCTAAGTTCCAGATTCGTAAACCTAGAATTAGCTTTGAACACAACCTAAGCGAAGAACTAATTCAGATGGTGAATCCTATAAACTAATCAACCTAGCATTCAGAGAAAACCCTTATGAGAACTCTGAACCTAAAGTGGATATACTCAGACATGGAGATTGAAAACAACATGATTGAATAGATCATCAAAAGGAATCAATAAAAACAGGAGTTCAGAGTTGTCTCTCCAAAAACCAAAAGTAGAATCAAAGTAAAATAAAGCATACAAAATAAAGCATAGCCTACAAAGTGGTTGTAAAATCCCTATAAATAACATAAACACGAATTGGGGTCTTCTTGTAAATATCAAAGTCTTCTGCACCAAGTTGCAATTCTTCAACTCTTCATTAAAGTCGCGGGTCGTGTCTGCCTCGATTAGTGTCGATCGATACCAGGGGGTATCGATCAATGCTCGACGTGAAATCGTGTACTCAGCAACACGGACTTTAGCTTTGCTCCAAAATGCTCCAAAAAGCTCCAATATCTCCAATTATGTTCCAAATGTGCTAAGACCTGTAAAAGACTCTAAAACACTAAGAAATAGCAGAAAGACTCTATAAAACAGACTTATATCATGGCCTAAAAGGGGTAAAAACCATGATATATCACAACGCAAAATAGGTAGGCAAAGAACTCTATTAAGCGGTTGGTGAATGCTAAAGGTGAGATGTTAACTGAATTAAGTGATATTAAAAAAGAAGCAGTTAGTCATTTTATGAAATTCCTCCAAACTCAAAGCACACATGTGCCAGTTTTTACGGAGGAAATTCTCGGAACATTAATCCCCTACCGTTGTCCCCCAGAGATGGCTGATGTATTGGTTAGCGATGTTACAGAGACATAAATTAAACAGGCGCTTCGGTCAATGTCGTCTAACAAAACTCCAGGTCCGAATGGCTTTACGGCAGAGTTCTTTGTGGCAGCCTGACCGGTGATTGGTGTTGATTTTGTGGTTGCAGTCCAATTTTTTTTCTCTACGGGTTCATGCCGAGTGGAGTCAACGCAACAATGCTATGCCTAATTGCCAAGAAGATCGATGCCCAAAACATCCGAGATTATAGACCCATTGCCTGTTGCCACATGATCTATAAGGTCATCTCGAAAGTCCTTGCAAATCGCCTCAAATTTGTACTCCCCGAAGGTATGGTACCCAACCAAAGTGAGTTTATCAAAGGTCGTTTACTCCTGGAAAATGTCCTTTTAGCAACTGAGCTAGTAAATGACTATCACAAGGATACCATCACTCCTCGGTGTGCACTAAAGCTTGATATCGCAAAGGCATTTGACACAGTTCGTTGGGACTTTATTCTCACAACTCTCCGAGCGATGGAGTTTCCGGAGATATACGTCATGTGGATACGAAGTTGCATAACGACATCGGCTTTTTTAGTATGTGTAAACTTGGATCTTGAGGGATTTTTCACTAGCTCTCGTGGACTACGACAAGGTTGCTCGCTCTCACAATATCTATTCGTGATTCCGATAAATATTCTCTCGCTCATGCTGAATAAAGCGGCGAATGCGGGGCTGATTGGATTCCACCCATTGTGCCGGGATCTAAAATTCACGCATCTAAGCTTTGTGGACAATATGTTGGTCTTTATGGATGGTGTTGTGGATTCTCTCTGAGGCGTGATGGAGGTACTAACTGATTTTGAGCGTGAATCGGTCCTTGCAATTAATGCTACTAAATCTTCATTATTCATGGCTGGTCGTACATCGAGTTCTTTTCCTCAGGCTGCACACGTGCTTGGTTTTCCATTGGAGAAACTTCCCATTCGGTTTCCCTCTCACTATGAAGAGCATGACCAAATTGGACTA
The DNA here is from genome assembly GCA_030161315.1 of Eutrema japonicum. Lineage (NCBI taxonomy): Eukaryota > Viridiplantae > Streptophyta > Magnoliopsida > Brassicales > Brassicaceae > Eutrema > Eutrema japonicum. The sequence continues at coordinate 26,852,209 of BSQW01000007.1, forward strand.
TGAACCACTAATAGATAAAATCTGTAGCCGCTTCACTTCCTGGTCAAGTAAGTCTATATCCTTTGTTGGGCGTCTTCAACTCATTCAATATGTTATTGCAAGTATTACGATTTTTTGGTGCGCTGCCTTTCGCCTTCTGAAGCGTTGTTTCGATTCGATAGAGAATATGTGTTTTGCTTTTCTTTGGTCGGGGACTCCACATATCACTACTAGAGCGAAAGTAGCATGGGCAGATGTTTGCAAACCGAAGAAAGAAGGTGGTTTAGGTATTCGGAAACTACACGATACATCTCGAGTTTTTTTCCTTAAAACTCATTTGGCGGTTATTTGAAAAGACAAGCTCTCTTTGGGTGGCATGGACTAGACATTATCTGCTTCGCAACTCCTCATTCTAGGACGCTCCAATGAACTCTAGAGGATCATGGATATGGAAAAAGTTGTTTAAGCATCGACCTATAGCCTCAATTTTTTCGGCATGAAATACGAGACGGTGAATCCACTTTTTGTGGTTCGAGAACTGGCTTAAATGGAGCAGACTCATTGATATAGCTGGGAAGCATGGACCATAAATTTTGGTATTCCTCGTCACGCTGTTGTAGCAGATGCAGTACGTGATCATCAATGGGTCCTTCGTCGATGTCGACACTTGAGTCTTCGCGATTTGAGGGAGAGTATTATGTCTTCTCCAGTGTCAGCCGCTTCGTCAGGATCAGATGTGGTATTATGTCGTCACAATCACCAGGAGTTTAAAGCTCATTTCTCAACGAAAGCAACTTGGGAGCAGCTTAGAGAACCAGGTCAGATGGTGTGGTGAAGTAATCTGTTCTGGTTCCCTCAATCAACCCCTCGATATGGTTTTATCACTTGGTTAGCACTGCGGGACAAACTAGCGACCGGAGACAAGATGCGACAGTGGGGACATCCTCAGCCTTGTCTGCTCTGCGGGGAATTAAACGAGACGAGAGATCATTTGTTCTCCGCATGTCCGTACTCGTACACAATTTGGAATTGGCTGTGTTCGGATCTTCTTCAAAACAGAACGAACCTAGATAGGGTAATCACCGCAAGAACAGTATCGAGAAGCAGGAAAAACAAGATGGAATACACGCTGGCCCGCCTAGTTTTCCAAGCTTCAATATATCAAATTTGGCAGGAAAGAAATGGCCGTCACCACCACCGGCCCTCTCGTTCTGCCCTCCAGCTCACGCATATGATTGATAAGGACATATGCTTCCGCCTACGGTCCCTCTTCCCAGCCATGAACGAGGACAATATAGACATCTTTTCTCGATGGCGTGAAGTCCAAGCTCTTCCAACTCAAACGAGATAGTCACTTTCATCCTTCGATACATTCTAAATCAAAAATTTAAAGTTTTGTTGCTCTGTTTTCTCGACTTTTCATTGTTCTGAACTATTGTACATATTCATTTTGTTGATCAATCAATATAACATTTCAAAAAAAAAAAAACTTTCCACATAGGATTTTAAATAACCAATAATTATAATCTACATTAACATATAAAGTTTTGCCACACCTCCATAAAAAACTTTCCACACGATCGCATAGAATAGATAGTGCAAAAAAGATCGAAAATTTACATTTTCATATTCGGATTGGGATTGTCATATATCAATGTAGGAGTTTTTTTTGTTTTGAGTTGTTCTATTTGTTATTCATTTTCTGAAATTTTTATTGGTCCACATCAGCGTTTAAAATAAATTTATACTTGCCAAATATAAAAAGAGAAAAAACGTCAAAACGACAAATAATAGAAATCACTCAAAATAATGAGTTTTAAACAATAAGGAAATCATGTCTTGGTTTCATATTCTATTAAACTTATTAAATGGGTCAAGAATCACATAGCAAGAGTTGTGCTTATTAATTTGTTTTCGACCAATAATTAAATGTTCACATAAAATTTTAAACAATCACTAATAATTATCTACGTAAGCTTTTTGAATTCGAATCTATTTGAAAATTATATTGTTAAGTTGATATTGCTTGATGATAAAACGATAAATGGAAATTAAAAAATAAAATAAAAAGGGTGTCCACATAAGCTTTTAAAAAATCAATTTTATTTGTCCACATCAACCTTCAAAATTTAAAAAATTTCCAAATTCTAATATGCTTAATAAAAATAAATAAATTATGTATAAAAATTTCATTAATAACAAAAAACCAACATGATATTAAATTAGGAAAATTTCTTAATTTAAAGTAGTGGTCTCAATTATATAAATAACTAAGAATAAATTTAATAGTAAAATCTCATCACATGTGTGTATACGCACACGTTTAGAGAGCACTTTGTTTATTATGATGGAATAATTTTATCAGCATTTTGTTACAAAAATGATTTATTATCTATAAAAAATATATATGTTACTTATAAAATTTGAAGTTATTTGATTCTAAAGCTTTCCATAAAAGATTTTAAATAACTAATTATTATAATCTACATTAACATCTAAAGTTTGGTCCCACGTCCATAAAACATTTTCCACACGATCGCATAGAATAGATAGTGCAAATAGGATCGAAAAAATTAAATTTTCATATTCAGATTAGGATTGTCATATATCAATGTTGGAGTTCTTTGTTTTGAGTTATTCTATTTGTTATTTATTTTTCTGAAAATTTATGTAAGTTGTATTGATTTTTCCTATTTAATTGTTTTCTTTATCAAAGCTATGCTCTGATGAAATTAAAAAAAAATGGCATGAGAAAGAATTCTCTCATGGATTGAGAAAGACGACTATAATGAAGGAAAACTGACTATGTGTAAACCAATATTCTCATATATAAAATAATGTTTGTTATTTCAATATTATTTCCAATGACCCCTAAGTATGAGAATTAAATCTTAGGTTTATGATCTCATCGAAAAACCATTGAAAAATAACTACAACCAATATGTCACCAGAAACAATTATGGCTTCTATCTCTTCAAGGTAAAATTTACAAACAAAATATATTTACTTTGATTTTTTGTTATTATAAATGTTTTATTAAGTTCATTTCATATTCATATATTGTTTTGGTTTAAAAATTGATTTTTTCATATATACGAGAGCAAGAGTTGTGTTTATTACATTGTTTTCGATTTGTAGATTAAATTGAAATTTTGTATTGATTAAAGTAGCTAAGAAAGGAGAATAAATTTTGACTTATTTGCTTTTTTGTTGTTTTTATAGAAAACATATATAGCGAGAATGAAAATGAATATGATGGAAAAAAACTTATTCACTAAGATTGGAAGAAGTAAAGTACAATCATTAAAAAATCATTTAAAAGTTACTACAACCAATATGGTACCAGACAAAAGTCCGGTCTTTACCTCTTCAAGATAAAACTGATAAAAGATTGTTGATTTGTTTGTGATTTTAAATTAGTTTCAAAATTTATTTCAAATTCATCTATTGTCTTAATTTTAAAATTAAAGTTTTCATGAATGTGAAAGCAAGAATTGTGTTTATTAGTTTTTTTCAATTTAGTAAATTAAATTAAAAATTTGTATTGGTTAAATTAGCTAAGGAAAGAGAATAACTTTTAACTTTATTACTTTTTGTTGTTTTCATATATAACGAAGATGAAACTGAAAATGAAAAAAAAACTTATTTTCTTGATTTAAAAAAGTGATGTATAATATTTTATCTTCATGTCAATACTATTGTTATTAAATAGCATTTGATTATATTGTTACACTTTTAGTTGACTTTGGTATACTAACTTATAAATGTTCGACCATATAATATATTTTCAAATGGGACATATATAGATTTAAAACAAGATCGTTGAAACCTCACAAACTATATATAATTACTGATATTAAAACTGTAATATTTATATATATATTATTACAATCACCATTATACAAAAAATAATATCTCAATAAATATAATTGCTCGCATAAAATTTTTATCAAAATAATATTAAAAACAATACTAATGCGTAGCGTGGATTTAAAACGTAGTTCAAATATTTAAGAATACATGTATAACAAGTGTTGTGCTTCTCCATATGTTGACACATCAGCATTTTTATGCATTTTAAAGCTGACACCTCATTTAAAATCTGAACCAATCAAATTAAAATAAATAATACAGCTCAATTTACACATCAATTTTTTTTTGGGATAATTAACCACATAAACTTAATTAAAAATATTATTTTATTTTTATACTAAACACATCCTATTTAAAAACTAAAAGAGCCACCGATTCTTTAATGAGCCGTAAAAACAAAGAGCCCATATGCTATTGCATAATATACATCACCACGTCTTAAACTTCATGAAGTTGACACATCAACTAAAGACTCTTTGTTAATTTGTTTTGTCTGTTCGAATTTGTAAGTTTTGGATATTGGGAATGGGAACCATGGAGGTTTTTTCGTGTTGCGTATGCTGTGACAGAGCTTTGGTTGATCGATCAAAGGTTGTGTTTTTAAGACAACTAAAGTTTAGTTTCAGTTACCGCTTTTGTCAACGTTTCAATTACCTTTATTACTGTTTTGAAAAGCTGGTAAACGGTGCATCTATTGTCCCTCATCTTACTTTAATTACCTATCCAGCTAATTAATATCATCTTATTGGGCATTCTAGAATTGATTCTCTTCTAAGGAAATCTCCTTTATATAAAAGGGAAATATTTCCTGCCCTCTGAGGACATCCACTTGAGCAAAAATATTGGGAGAAATAATCAACCAATGATCTTCTCGAAAAATGACATGTCACCTTCTTCAACCAATAAAAAATAGTCTTTTCTTAACATCAAGCTCGACCATGCCAAACCTAGGGGTGGACATTTCGGTTTAATTTCGGGTTCGCTTCAGTTCGGTTCGGTTTATTCGGGTTGAATAAAACTCTAGCCGAACTCAACCGAAATAAGTTTGGTTCGGTTTGGGTTTAGTTCGGTTTGGTTTAATTCGGTTCGGTTGTACTTTGGTTTGGTTTTAGTTCGGGTTTTAAAAAATTAACTTATAAAAACAAGAATTCTAACGAAACGTAAACAAAACGAAGCCATAAACACATTCCCTATAAGTATAAAACCAAACTGAAGATATCCCACTTAGTTCGGTTTATGATCTTTATGGTGAAGAACCGAAGATCCCACCATATGTGTTATTATTTTTAATATTATTAATTAACTAATTAACAAAAATACATTGGTTTATCGGTTCGGTTCAGTTTAAAACCGAACCGTTCGGATTGAGAAAAACTTCAACCAAATGGTTGGGTATTAACTCTGGTTTGGTTTGGGTCGGTTTAAGTTTGGTTTGGTTCGATTGGTTCGGTTAAAATGCCCACCCCAAACCTCTTAAAAGCCTCTAAGCGTTTGGTCCCTTCGTATATCTTTTTTACACATTAATTTTTCGTCAGTTACAAATGAATTAATTTAACTCTAGCGTCTCGCCTAGCTTCATATCCTCAACATTTTGGTTTCAAATTCCCGGTTCCAAGTCAAGCAATAGATATCAACGCACCCTGAAATTGGAAAAAAAAGAAAAAGGAAGTACTAGCGTCTCGCCTTCGATGTAAGTTAATCCCTCGACTTAAATTGTTAACAGTTTTCACGTTGTAATTCTTGATGAGATCACTCCACCAAAGAGTGGAGGACACGTCTGTACATTAGTTTTCTGATTTCAGTTCATGAAATCAATCCGAAGATGAACTAGATTTGATTTAATCCTACCACAATCCTTTTGCTATAAAAGAAGAAACACTAACCTTGGTCCATACTTTGATTAGGCTTGTTATGAATTGATTTATTTTTGCCTTAACATTTCACTTTTATGATCTCTTTTGATGGAAAAGAGATATAAATCTTTCGAACTCTCATTTTTCTCTGAAGTAAAATTTTCGTTGTGATTATGATGATGCTAAAGCATCTATATATAGGAGGATACTTCATAGCTAAGTAATTTACTTCATAGCTAAGACTTGATCTTAACCATTCATTCATTACTTCATAGCTAAGTAATTTACTTCATAGCTAAGACTTGATCTTAACCATTCATTCATTACTTCATAACTAAGTAATTCACTTCATAGCTATCCATTCATTACTTCATAGCTAATTAATTCATTTCATAGCTATCCATTCATTACTACATAGCTAAGTAATTCACTTCATAGCTATCCATTCATTACTTCATAGCTATCCATTCATTACTTCATTGCTAAGTAATTCACTTCATAGCTATCCATTCATTACTTCATATAAGAGTTCGAAAGACTTTAATAATATCATAAGGTAAGGAAGAGGGTTATCAATACACACAAATTCTAATGCTGTTATCGAAACCGATCCATCATGGTGTTCGTCTTTTATATTAGAATTTCTCTAAGTTTAATATGAACTTGATCTTTAATATTAAATCGAGACACATATGTCACATAAAAGAATAAATATTCTTATATTCTCCCACTTGACCTTTGTGTCGACTTGATGATTTAATTAACTGCAATGCGCGCTTTTATATCAAGTCCACTTAACTTTTAACTATAACAATAAAATCAGAATAGATCGAATCATGGCGATCACAAGTCATTTAATCGACATAATTCATTCCATGTATCACAACCAATCTTAATTATATATATATCGTCCTTTATGTTGAGAAAAACTTTAATTCTCAAGCTACCCTTACGTTGAGAAGAACATTTTTTCTCAAACTAAACTTACGTTGAAAAGAACCTTTATTCTCAAACCAACCTTACGTTGAGAATAACTTTTATTCTCAAATCAACCGTATGTTATCTACGAACCGTACGTGTCACACGTTAATGATAACATACTTTATGAACCAGAAACATAACCATAAGTGAATTCAAAAGTGTCACACCTATAATGAGCAATCCATAATTATAATAGCAAGGATTTATCTATAATACCCATACGTTCTACATGGCCAATGAACGCCTTGGGTGGTATTCCTTTAGTTAACGGATCTGCTACCATCATATCCGTTTTTATATGCTCAAATGACACTTTAAGTTTCTGTACTTCTTCTTTGACAGACAAGTACTTTAACTCCATGTGCTTAGCACCCTTTGAGTACTTGTCATTATTTGAAAAGAAGACAGCTGCGGAATTATCACAATAAATTCTCAGCGGCTTCTCTATACTGTCGACAATCTGAATCCCTGAGATAAAGTTCCGCAACCACAATGCGTGAATTGTGGCCTCAAAGCATGCCACGAATTCAACCTCCATAGTGGAAGTAGTAATGACAGACTGCTTTCCACTTTTCCATGATACTGCTTCTCCAACTAATAGGAACAAATAGCCAAAAGTCGATTTCTTGCTATCGACACATCCGGCATAATCTGAATATGAGTATCCAATGATCTCTAGATGATCAGATCTCCTATATGTAAGCATGTACTCTTTGGTGCCTTGCAAGTACATGAATACTTTCTTTGCAGCTTTCCAGTGGTCCATTCCGGGATTACTTTGATATGACCCAACATACCAACAACAAAGTTGATATATGGTCGAGTACATGTCTAAAGATAGTTCAAACTCCCAACCACCGATGCGTAAGGAATTCTTTCCATTTCTTTACGCTCCAATTCATTTTTAGGACATTGCATTTTACTGAACTTGTCCCCTTTTTGAATTGGAACTATCCCTGCGGAAAGATTTTATTGATATATCCTTTCTGAGATAAACTTAACAATCCTTGTGATCTATCTCTAAGTATTTATATTCCGATCACATAGGATGCCTCACCCATATCTTTCATTTCAAAGTTCTTAGAGAGCTACTTCTTTATATCATGTAGCATGCCCATGTCATTTGCAGCAAGCAAAATATAATCAACATATAAGACTAAAATCACAAATTTGCTCCCACTGACCTTAATGTAGATACACTGATCAACGATGATCTCTACAAAACCATATGACATGATGGTATCCTTAAATTTAAGATACCATTGTCTGGATGCTTGTTTTAGTCCATATATTGACTTTCTCAGCTTACATACCAGATGTTCTTTTCTGTGGCCACAAATCCTTCAGGTTGGTCCATATACACTTCTTCCTCAAGCTCACCATTCAGAAATACAGTTTTCACATCCATTTGGTGAAGATCAAGATCATACTGAGCCACCAAAGCCAAAACAATTCTTAGAGAATCCTTCTTTGAAACTGGAGAGAAGGTCTCTTTGTCGTTGATACCGTCCTTTTGGGTGAAATTTTAGCAACAAGGCGAACCTTGTACCTTTCAATGTTACCTTTCGAGTCGCGTTTAGTCTTAAATACCAATTTAGAACCAACGGTCTTGAAACCGTTAGGCAACTCTAGTAAGTCCCATACTTTATTATCATCCATGGACTTTATTTCTTCTTTCGAAGCAATCAACCACTTTTCAAAATTGTCACTTTCCATGGCCTTTTTGGAATGAGTTTGGGTCTTCATCAATGCTTAAGTCACATCCATTTTCAATAGTGTAAACCACAAACCACAAAGTCATTTGAAATGGCTGATCTTCTTTCCCTTTCAGATCGCCTTAATGATTCTTGTGGTACACTATTCACTTCCTGAATTGTGACATGTTCATCAACTGTACTTTCAACTAGTGGGTTTTGCACACCATTATGTTGTTCTATTGCGTCATTGGACTATGATGCAACAATAGGAACAACTATCTTAGGTGCAATACCAGGTGAAGAAAGTCCAACTTTTATTTCTTTAATGTCAACTTTCCGTTGTTCACTCCCACTAGTTTCACCATTCTCGATGAACCGAGCATTTCCCGTCTCAACTATTCTCGTACTATGGTTAGGACAGTAAAAGGTATATCCCTTTTACTTTTCAGGATATCCAATGAAAAATCCACTGACAGTCCTAGCATCAAGTTTCTTTTCATGTGGGTTATATAGCCTTACTTCTGCTGGACAACCCCAGACACATAAATGCCTCAAGCTAAGATTCATTCCCGTCCACAGTTCATAAGGGGTCTTAGGACCTGCCTTACTAGGAACCCTATTCGGCACATACTTTGCAGTCCTTAATGCATATACCCACAACAAAAGAGGTAATGAACAATTACTTAACATGCTCATAACCATATCCATTAAAGTACGATTCCAACTCTCAGCTATACCATTCTGCTGAGGTGTACCCGGCATTGTATACTGTGCACAATGCCTTTACTTTCAAGTAACTTTATAAATGGACCTGGACATTGTCCACTTTCATTAAATTTTTCATAATACTCACCACCTCTATCAGACCTCACAACCTTTACTTTTCTATCTAACTGCCTTTCAACTTCATCAATGAACACCTCAAGGACATTCACTGATTTAGACTTTTCATGCAGTAGATATTTATATCCATAACGTGAGTAATCATCGATAAAGGTTATAAAGTACTTTTCACTGCTCCAAGAATGAGCATCAAAAGGGCCACATACATCAGTATGTAATAACTCTAATAGCTGAGTGCTTCTAGTGGCTGGTATCTTTACAATATGTTTAGTCTGCTTTTCTTTAATGCAGTCTACACATACATTTAGGTCACTAAAATCCAATGGAGGAAGAATCTCATTCTTTGGAAATGTGACATAATCTTTGATGCCACAAGAAATCAGAACTTTCATCAGATGCACTACGCTTAACGCATCGACTTTCAAGTATGAGACACATGAGTAGTAGCATCATAATCTAACCACCAAGTATTATTAGGCACTTCTATAAGGTTCAATTTAGAGCAAGCAAAAAAAATAATGTTTACCTTTCTTTTCGAACCATGCCTTTCTTTTTGGACAATCTTTCTTGAAGTGTCCCTTTTGCTTGCAAAAGAAACACTTCATTTCCTTACGGATTTTACGTTCAGGTTCTTTCACGAAAGCTTTATCCTTCACTTTGTCCTTTCTACTTGGTTTTCCTTTACTGCTGCTGGCAGTTCCAAAACCTACAAGGTTCGCAACTTGATCCATCATCTACTTTAATCTCCCTTCCTCTTGTACTAGCATAGCCTTTAATTCCTTAAAGTTTCACTTTTCTTTAATGGTGTTGTAATTCACATGGAACTGACTAAACTCAAAAGGAAGAGAGTTCATGATGAACTGAACCAAGAATTTCACGAACCTCCATTCCCAAGGTCGTTAACTTTGCTGTCAAATTAGACATGTGCGTCACATGATCATGGATTGGCTGAGACCAGTCAAACTTCTTATAGTAAGATCATTCATTAAGCTTCCTACAATTGACTTATCAGCCAAATCCGACTGTGAACACTCCTTAATTTTCTGCAAGAAGTCCCTCGCTTTCTCTGTCTTAGGCATAGATGGCTTAATACTTTCCGACATCGTCATTCTCATGAGGTTTAAACCCAGCCTGTTAGATCGCTCCCATCTCTCATACCGAGACTTTTAAGATTCGGACCTCTCTTCTGTAATGGCTGAGGGTACCTCTTCAGTTAGTATGGATGAGTCCAATGCCATAACACCCAGTGTAAACCGGATCTGTTCGGACCACTCTCCATAATTGAGCCTATTAAACTTTACGACAGAGTTAGCAGATGCAAACACATTAGATGAAGCTTCAACCTTTATACATGCTTACCCATTAGTGCTTTGAGACTTTAATACAGATTCAGAGACTGTAATATAAACTTTAAAGCATGAATTTAAGCAACCTTTGGGTAATACTTAAATACATGCACTTTCATCGATACTAAATTTTTATTTTTATAAGTAATCAAATCATACACAAATCAAATAAGCATGCTACCTTTGGGTATACATACTATTGATTATAGTAAAAAATGATTAATCCTTCTCATATTACTAACTATATTCAATGATCCACCTTTGGGTGATCTCCTAGAACATAGATAGTAAAACAATTGATCAATCAAAACTTTTATGTCATTTATAACATCTCTTTAATCATGATCAATTGATAAATTCTATTATTCTCTCAATGTATATATGTGTAATATAACATGGCCACTTTGGTGACTAACATGTTATATTACAATATAAACATTGAAACTTTAATGGGCAAACAACCTTATATTGTACTAATATTTCATAACACAAAATTTCCTTTATTAAAATGCAAAGCGGAAGCATTTTATTCTATTATAATACCAAAACAAATTTAAGCGTGCTCTTAAACCATACGAGACACCAACCATACAAAACCAAACCGGCGGTTCTAGTTTCGTCTTTAATGGTGCTCTCTTAAATTAGAACGATTACATGCATGGTGAATTAAACAAATCTAGTATGCTCTATACCAAATATAAATTACTTTTCTGATTTCAGTTCATGAAATCAATCCCAAGATGAACTAGATTTGATTTAATCATACCACAATCCTTTTGCTATAAAAGAAGAAACACTAACATTGATTCATACTTTGATTAGGCTTGTTATGAATTGATTTCTTCTTACCTTAACATTTCACTTTTATGATCTCTTTTGATGGAGAAGAGATCTAAATCTTTCGAACTCTCATTTTTCTCTGAAGTAAACCTTTTGTTGTGATTATGATGATGCTAAAGCATCTATATATAGGAGGAAATTATTTCATAACTAAGTAATTTACTTCATAGCTAAGACTTGATCTTAACCGTTCATTCATTACTTCATAGCTAAGTAATTCACTTCATAGCTATCCATTCATTACTTTATAGCTAAGTAATTCACTTCATAGCTATCCATTCATTACTTCATATAAGAGTTCGAAATACTTTAATAATATCATAAGGTAAGGAAGAGGGTTATCAATACACCCAAATTCTAATGTTGTTATCGAAACCAATCCATCACGGTGTTCGTCTTTTATATTAGAATTTCTTTAAGTTTAATATGAACTTTATCTTTAATATTAAATCGAGACACATAGGTCACATATAAGAATAAATATTCTTATAACGTCTAGCGCCACGAGGAAGATCCAAATTTTATGATTCCTAGTTAATCAAGCTCCAAAATTTTTGATTTCCCAATTAATCAATACTAATATATATGCTATCATCTCAGAACATATTTACTTTTATTCATAGGTGGCATGAGTGGTGTTTTATCTATAAACTCTTATAACTGGAATCATTGTTTATTGTTATCATCTCTTTTTTTCCTCCTTTGACAATAACAATTCTCACTACTTTTGCTTTGTGTGTGTTGTGTTCAGCTCCATGAAGATGGGCATATATCCCGTTTACCTCTCTAAAGGTTTGTAGGTTTGATATAACTATGATTCAACTGTTGAAGGTACAGAAATGCCACCCACATTCCTATCGTGAGAATCCTAGATATGTTGTTTCTGATTGCTTGACATTCACTCCCATGTAGTTTTCACTCAAGACCATATGTATATTTCAATATTTACCCTAAGTTTTAACATTCAGTCTCTTAGATCCATTTACCATTTTGATTAGAATCTTATTTGTTAATGTCACATAGGTTCACATGATTAAAAAAAATTCTTTCAACATTGCTCTTGACTGCTTCTCACTACTCTGACTAGCTGTGATTCCGTCAGTGTAGGCCAAATACACTGCCGATCACCTTTGATTGCATTACTCATGTGTTTTCTGGTTCAATATTATATTGGTTTCCTAATTTAATTTGAAACTCATATACTAACAGCTCTTCATGGTTTTTTCTGTTGATTAGAGGCAATGAGTGATGTCATCTTTTTTACATGAGTAAGCCACATGTGTTAAGCATGATCGATACTCTTCTTCTTTTTCCATAGAGGTTAACAAGGGAAACTACGTTTTGCCTTGGTGGTTATTTTAGTGTAAGCCAGTTTCTATTTTACTATTATTTTGAACTTTTTTTTGGGTTTCTAAAATTTCCGCAACAAATTAGTTTTGGTGTCCATCATGTGTGAGTAAAACGAGGAGCTATGGATCTTGCAATTACATCCAACATGCACTATGTTAGATGGATGTCAGCGTACATAAGCATAAGGCCAGATCAGGCGCATAATCTATGTAGCTTAGGTGCTTTATCCATCCGTCTCTCTATAAAACGACAAATTTCTTGCTTTAACAACACTTGTGCTTTCTCTTATTCTTTAAGCTACCTTTCCAAAGATTTCCACAATGTGTTATTACGGCTGCAACTGCACAAAGTAATGTAAATTTCACTTGCGATTACAAATTTCTTACCCTTTTAAATTGCTCTAATTTATTTTCCATTGGTTGAATCTATTTGTCATGGAATAGAGAAAACATACCCACATACTTTTTGGTCCTCAGACTTCGAAAACCAAAAAAATATGATGGCAATGATATTTTTAAACAAGAAGAGCAAGCAAGAACAAGTTAAGGTACATATACACACATATATATGAAATCGGATTTCGATTACTCAAACTTTTTTTTTACACAAATCTATCAAAAGAAGATTCGTCTTCTTTGAAGGTGGTTTTTGTTGGCGTGTCATTCAAATACTTTTATAATTCTTGCATTGAGTGATACACTTAGAGGAGTAAGTAAAGTGGTGATGTTGTAGTTTTGAAGCCTGAATATGAAAAACTAAATAAAGTTATGGCTGAAGGTATAAGCTTTTGAAAATTATTCTAAACATAAACTTCACCACTTTTTCCAAGTTTCAATTCTTCAAGATGATGGCAAGACTCGAATTTGTGGATGGATGAATACACAATCAGGTTCTTATTGTGTCTGATTGTCATTTAAGCTATGAAATCATGTTTTACTACAATGTTGAGAATGATTTACAACAGATAAGTTGGCATGCAGTCCACTTAAAGAAGCAAAAGCGCAAAGAAGCGATGATAAGAATATCAAAACTAGTCAAGTATCTGAAAGAATATTAAGATGTTAAAAGTGTTTCTTTCTCTTTTTTAATAGGGGCAAAAGAGCATGAGCGATCCTTTTCATATTCTTGAAGTCGTAACAGAAGGGAAAGACATCCAACGGGGATATCTCAAGTCTATGAGATCAAGAAACCAAGTCTATGTAGTACTGATACTAAGAGGAGAAATGACATCATTTGCTTTAATCAGCCTGATTAAAAATACAGCTATGAGAAATCACTGTAAGATTGGTGTGTCCTACGAGATTCAAAGTCCTACACAAAAATTACATAAGAATTTTTTTGACCTACAGTTATGAATATATGATTTCAGCTTACAAGATCGGAAATTTTGTTAGGCAAACAACTTCATTTGAGTTGAAATTCTAAGTTATGATTGATTTTAACTAGCTAATAACCTTATAATAAATTTCTTTCGTTATGGCTGAAACGAAAGAATCTGAAGAAAACAAAATATTAACTTTAATATTTACTTATACATATTGAATAACTAAGTATCTTTATTTTTAAAATAATCATAAAACTTACTTGAAGGGTATATTATTTGCTTCTTTGTGGATCATCAAACTATTTTTTGTTTATTAATCATAAACCACAAAAGCACAAAGAGTGAAGATGGAGATTCAGTAAAATTGTTTTCCTTATTTGTTATTGAACACAGCAAAAAATAATCTAAAAAAATAAAATATATGAAAAATCCGGACGTAGCCCGAGGTAACCACTAGTTGTATGTAATAACTATATAGTTTTCGAAAAAAATTGTAGGCAAATCAGATTAAAACACACAAGGGCAACAATAACAATCATACTTTGAGTAAAGAAGATGCAACATTCGATTAAATCATTGGTTTCGTCTATGAAGAAGAAAATGAAGAGGAGATTAATTTATATTATTTTGATCAGTGGGCAAAACTAACAACAACGTTTTCGCCTAAGTGAAAATCTCTACTCAAAAAGAATAACTATGTTCTCTAGATAAATGAGGGGGAAATATCTCATGAAAGAGACTTTGATGCTATAAGTTGTGTATGATTTGTATTTTGTAAATAAGTTTTTTTAGTTGATTTAATATATACTAAATGAAAGCAGCAGTTTGGGGCTCCTTAGACTAGCCACATCATCAAAGAAAACTTATTCCTTAGATTGCCATGTGTCATAGACCAAAAACTCATTCTCATCTCTCTTCCGACGATGATAAACCCCTCTGGCGATACGTTTTCTTTAGAGTTCGTACGTAATACGTTGTCAGTTACAACTTCAATTAAATCATATAGAGATCCCTTCTTCCTCTTTCCACTTTCCTCCTTCAATTATTCGTTATTTCCTCTCCAGATCTCCTTTCTCTTCCACTTTTAGCCGAAATTTATATCTTACACATCTCTGATAACACTGGTTTTTAACCGTTTTTATGGATCACTTTCATATTCTTTTGCAGGTGTTTTAACTCCGTTTTCAAAGGTTTTCAAGTGATTTTTATATTTTAGAGATTTGAAAGACGTTTCAGGTAACTCGGAATAAAAGAGTGCATTTCGGAGCAAAAGTACGTTTTTGGATAAACTCGTACCATCAAGAAGTCTTGCAGCCAATGGAGACATTTTCACCGTCTGATCATCCCCAAATTTGGACACAACAAATTAGAGACAACCAGCTTTCAAATGCATTTAGGTTGGAGGCAATCCAACAGTTGGATCCTTAAATACACCCAAAGCACTGAAGGTACATAAAGCTGCCCCGAAGACGAAGCCGCCGCGCCTGGAGGAGCTGAACCCGTGGCCAAGTAGAAGTTCGCTGCGGTTAGAGGCGACGGACCCGCGGCCAGAAGTCGTTTCACCGCGGCTGGAGACGACGGACCCGCGGCCAGCTCCTGGCGCGACCAAACCAACTTGTTTTTTCACCCGAGGTCAAAACCGTCTTTTCCCCATCAAACCCTAAACGAGATTAGCTCAATAAATACTTATTTAATGCCTCTTAGACAGACACGTTACATTATTCTCACGCTTGAAGGCAGAAGCGAAGCTCTTGTGACTTGTTTTCTTTGGTTTGGAGAAAAGGATTCTCGATTCGTGTTCTTCGATAGAGAAGATTTCTTCATCCTTTTTTACTTACTGTTTTTATTTGATTTATTGAATATGATTACCTCGGCTATGGCTGAATAATCTCCTTGTTTGGTATAGGGGTTTGAAGGGGAGCTTATGGTTCGATTTCTTATTAGGTTTTTAGTCTAGGATACCGATTGATTAGTGTTCTTAATTCGTTCTATCCTTGTTGTTAATGCGTTGCTTGACTAATCATCCTAGCTATCGATATTAGGTGTTTTAGAGCCACGAAAGTGTTGTATCTAATCTCTTGACCTAGGGTAGACGAGCAATTCCGTCGTAAGATTTCAGAAGTATACTTACGGAGGAATTGTGGGCGTAAACGACCTTGAGAGTATCATTCACTTCTTGCGGGGACGGAGTCGGAAGCTACCAGTCGAGTACAGAGGTGAGTAAGTGTGTAGGATTATGGTAGTAGACTACACGCAGCATACGTGTTCCAAGTTCAAGAATCCAAAGACGACAAAAAGTCGCTTTAGAAATCCTAGAAATCTCCTCATAAAAATCGGCCATAAACCCTAGAAAATTCTCGATTGCCCAACGCCTCGTTTAATTGATTCAAAACCTCGATAAAATAGTTAGTAAGCTACTGTCCTTCTTAGTTTAGTTTAGATTCCATAGATACGACCGTGACAAAACCCAAAAGATATTTACGTCTAGACATAAGTAAGAACTCGTTAGAAATTGGACAACGTTTATCCCTGTGGATTCGATCCCTAAGTACTACTTCGTGTGCTGTGCACTTGCGGCTTAGATATAAAGGGTAAAACCCCACACCGGGGTTAATTCCTGGTGTGTCAAGTTTTTGGCGCCGTTGCCGGGGATAGTTTAGTTTGTTTGATTTGTATTCTAATTTCTTCTCTATACACTTTTTATTTTCAAGTTCTTTGTTATTCTTTTGACTTTCTCCTTTATCTTTGTCTTTATTGAATGCACACTAAGAAAACTCCTAGAGGAACCGTACCGCTACTAGACAATATCGACAAACACGAGAGAGAACTCCGAAGACTCAAAAGAAACTTAAGGATGGGCGAAAACGATCACCCGAAAGATCAAAAAAATCGTGATCAACTAGATCACGAGGATGACCATGATTTTTTGGATCACGAAGAAGATCAAGAGGCTGTCCATGGTGCTAATGACCACCCACATCTCGATCCCGAAGAAAACCACAACCAAAATCGAAATGCTGAAAATTCGAGGCGACAACTTACTATCGATCGTGATGCACCAAGGAACGATGCTCAAGCTAATGCACCGATTCCTCCTAATAGTGTGAACGCCAACCGTCACGTACTGCCCGCTAATCCTCCGAGGTGACAAGCGCGTAACCACATCATTGCTGATTTTGATGCACCGTATCAACACTTCCAAAACCGAGCAGCCATACAACTTCCTACACCGAACGGAAACACTTTTGAGATCAAACCTCAAATCATTGCTTTGGTAAAGCAAAATCAGTTTCATGGAGTTGCAACCGAGCATCCGATGGAGCACATCGAGTTGTTCGAAGAGATATGCGGAACGACGAGAACGAACCAAGTTTCCGCCGATTATTTGAAGTGAAAGATTTTTCCTTTTTCTTTAGTCGATAAAGCTCACCATTGGTTGAAATCTTTGCTCGCAGGATCTATTACTAATTGGGAAGAGTGCAAAACCGCCTCCTTAAACCACTTCTACACGAAGTCGAGATCCAACGCGCTAAGAAACAAAATCCAAAATTTCTGTCAACAACCGGTGGAGTCTTTCTATGAAGCGTGGGAACGTTTCAAGGAGTACGAGAGAGATTGTCCTCATCACGGTTTCTCCTGTCCGAATGTTCTCAACACTTTCTACCGAGGATTACTACCGAAATATCAACTTTCTCTCGACACAGCCAGCAATAGAGACTTCTCCATGAAGACCATCAACCAAGCAAGAGCTCTCATCGAAAATCTTGCTATGTCGGATAGCAACAATTCTTCCGACTACGATAGATCGACTAGATCGAACGTGTCGGAATCAAAAGAATTTTATGAGCTTAAAGTCATGATGAACTGACTTCTCAACAACCAAAACCGCCAAGTACATGCTTGTGAAGCTACTATTGGAGTCGATGGGGATATTTATTACGAACCCGAAAACAACGGTTCGTATCTTCAAGAAGAAGAAGTTAACTATGTGGGAGCACAAGGTCAATACCAAAGCCGTTTCAACAACGGATTCAACAACAAATTCCGCAATACCAACTTCAACAACCTCTCGTATCGAAACCCAAATGTGGAGAACCTTCAAGATTAGCCATATCCACAACAATCAAGGCCATACCAAAATCGGTTCCAAAACGGGAACTATGGAGGAAATGAGAACTTCCAACCGAGACCGCCCTTCAACACTCAAGCCGCTCTTTACAACAACTCAAACACACAGCAACAAGGTATCTCTAACTCTCAAATTTCTGCCCAAATAGCGAAGCTCGAGCAATTAATTCAAATCCTCGCTCAAAGCAACGAGACGACGAAGAAAGATTTTAACATCAAAGTCGATTGTATGTACAACGACTTGGATAGGAAATTTGAATCTATTTCAACCTATGTCAAGAAGTTGGATATGCAAGTCTCTCAAACCGCGGACTCCACTAAGAGACCGATTGGAATTTTACCCGGAAGAGTGGAAGATAACCCGAAGAGAGTTTGCAACGTGATTTCCACCATGACCGAGAAGGAAGTCGATGCTAAGATGGAGCCTACAAAAGTTCCAAAATTCGTCCCACTCTATGGACAAGTCATTGCCGAATCCAAGATGAACCAAAAACCATAATTTGAGGTACCGAAACTAATCCCGCTTCAAAGGCTTAGAAAATCCGATGATTCGGGATGTTTTTCTTTTTCTTGTTGGATTTTGGAATTTAATTTGCAGATTGTTTGTGTGATTCCGGAGCCAACGTTAACATCATATCTAAGACGTATGCCGAGAAACTCGGTATAATGAATCTCACGCCATCTACCGTGAGCTTAATTTTTGGGGACTCATCACAAAAGAAACCCGAAGTAGCGATCCATGATCTTCAAATACTTATTGAAAACAAGATTGTTCCCGCTGATTTTCAAGTTCTAGAAATGGAACGAGACAAGGATAGACCGATGATTTTTGATCGACCCTTCTTAGCTACCGTTGGCGCCATCTTTGATCACGCCAACCGTCAAGCCGTCTTCTTGAATGTAGATCGAAGGATGCTCTATCATACTGTCCCGGACGAAATTCCAAACCCGAGGGACGAACATTAGATGAAAAACTCGATTTTCACTAAAGGAAAAGAGAAAGATGAGTCGACTAAGACGGAACCACCCAAGGTAAGTCCACCGTTCACTTCTAAACCATTTGCAAAAATCACGATTAAAATTCCACCAGATTTAAAAGACACCAAGGATGAGAGAGTGGAAGGTGATACCGAAGAAAGGCGAAACACGTCATAAACAAGACGATGCCAAAGGAAAATTTGCTCCCGAGACATCTAATGCTCACGCCTAGTCTCACTAAAAAGTCGAGCTAACGACTTTAACCAAAAGCGCTTGATGGGAGGCAACCCATTCGGTACGTTCTTATTTTAATTTTTCTTTCTTTCTCTATTGACGTTTTTCTTTTTAAGATTTCAGGCTTTATATAAAAACCAAAAAACCCAAAAACATTCAGAAAATCAGAAAACACAAAAAAATGAAGACGACGTTCGAAACGGATCGTGAAAAGACGAAGGAACGAAGGAGAAGCCGACCCGAGAAGAAGGCCGCATGGCCGCGGCTGGAAGCAACAGACCCGCGGCGGAAGGCCAGTCGACCGCGCCGGCGTTAGCCGGACCCGCGGCGAGAAGACTCTTGGCAGCGATCACGCAAGGTGGACCCGCGGCCAGCCCCGTTTCATTCCGTCAATTCCTAACAGTTCCCGACACTAAACTGTGCAATTCCAAACATGTTCCCGACGTGAAATTGAACCAAACACGGTTTAATTCCCGTGTCCCGCTAAGGTAAGTCACAAAAGTTTTTGAAAAACAGAAAACTTCTTTTTACATAAAAACAACTTTTCAAAGAACAAAAAGAGAATTTCAAGATTCAAGCTCTCTTTCTTCTTCCCTTCCAAAAGATTTTGAGATTTTGAGCAAGAACAACATTTTTCAATTCAAAAGTTTTTTCGAAATTCTTCGGTTCATTCTCACTCTTTTTCAGAGAAGATTTCAATTCCTCACTAAACCTGTCAATTCCAGCAAGGTACGAACCAAAATCTCAACTTTTTCATATGAACAAAAACCTAGTGTTTTGCTTGAATTCACTAGATCTATGTCTTTGATAGTTAGAAATTGTTAGAGAACTCTAGATTGAACTTCTAGAATGGTTAGAACTTCAATTTTAGCACTTATTTCCTTTGGATTTGAGATTTTTGTAATTTGGAATTTTCAAACTTAAATAAAAACAAATTTGGAGATTAATTTTGATTAATTTATACAATTCTAGTTATATCGTAAATTAGCAAACAGTAATCTACTGAAATTTGCATAAAGTTGAACTTAAAATCGATATATATAAATTTTTATGCAAGAACGTCAAAAACCCATAATTCACATTCATGAACTCGATTTGTTTGAACTTGTGATCAAATTCTCTCGTTTGATTGATTAAATTGATACTAGAATTAATATATTCGTATAACAAAAAATTTCAATCACCACCATATTCATGCTTTTTCCGAGAATTTTTTTCTATTTTGTAGGAACAATGAACCACGAGAGAATGAGAATAACTCGCTCAAAGAAGAGCGGTTACATAGGAGAGTCATCCCGGAGATTAACCACTAATCTAACCGAGGGGAGCGAAGAGAGCTCGGATACACGAAGCGTATGAGATGACACAAATCTTGGCGGGTCGACAACGCTCGACTAGAACTCGTGTGCCACCACCGCGATGTGACCCGACACCTTCTCCTTCTCGCACACCGACACCACCTCCGGAACGAAGACCGAAGGTACGATATGTCGGGAAACCTATGTACCCGAATATCGATTACTTTGAGAAGATCAACAAATTGGTTATCAAATCAACACCTCACATAGATTACTCGACTCTCGACGCACTCGGGATTAGCGAAGACATGATTTGGTATCTCGACGCACTTAACCTTTGACCCATCATGGAGCATAACCCCCCTACCTATGAAGATCTCACCAAATAATTCTTATCGACCGCCACCATGTGCTACAAGAGACGCTCTAATACGAGAGCGAACGACGGTACACTTATTTTTACCGTTCGCGGATATTCTTATGCTCTACTGATCCAAGAACTTTGTGAAGCTTTGAAGCTTCAACATCTCGACGAGATTCACCCCGAGGAGGATCCCGATGAAGGTCTATGGAGTGTAATGGGACAAGGCGTCTACAACAACGGATGGTCCAAAGCCGCCCTACTCATGCATCCCGTTGTCCGCTATACACACAAGCTCTTAGCGCACACCATATTCTCGAGAGCAAACGTGGGGAGTGTCCTCAAAGGCGAGCTAGTCACCCTTCAACTACCTTTCACCAACAACCCGCACTATGCTTGCTATGCTTGTATCATCGCGAAGAACTTGGTGAAGGTGAAACACGACGCGCCCTCCAAGAAACCCGAAGACGCTACTACCGCCCTCGGAAGCATCATCACGGCGATTCTACAAGCCGTGCACTTCGATTTCTCGAACGAGATTCCACTCCAAGAAAGCTGGTTTGAATTGATGCAATTCTCCCAACACCGCACGATGTCTCGCGCTTCGCTTGACCCCGAAATATTTGGTTACAAATATTGCACTAATGTCGGTGAGTCTTACTTTGTTTTCTTACCTTCTTACTCCGTCCCTAGACTCCGAGAAGGAGCAGCACCTAGATGGATACTGGAGGCAATGGACTACGTACCCACATTCCCACGCCTACCGTACACGATTGGACAGCTCCTAGCGGCCAAGGCTAACCGAGACGCCGAGACAGAGCGCGCTTGACTACTTCAACAATCACATGCCCGTGCACCATCCGTGAGTTCGTCTCACGAACACGGACCAGGATACGCAGTCATGGAGAAGAAGATATCACGACAAGAGAGACGATACATGCGCATGATGCGTTTTCTCGGAGAGCACCACCAGTTCAATGGCAACATGCCCGACTCCGAGACAGATGGCTCAGGCGACGCCTAGCCATGCACTTCACCACCACGGTTTAATCGATCTCTTTCACCTTATCTTTTATTTTAATAATTTTACCATCTTTTCACCAACTTTTTCACACTGGAGACAATGTGATTTAAGCCTGGGGGAGGATGTTTATCCACTACTAATCTATTTTTCTTTTCTTCGATCTTTTTAATTCTCGCTGAAATTTTAAGACCTCGTGTAATATTTTTTATTAAGTATTTTTCAGAAACATAAGAACAAAATCTATGATGATATAGACTAGTGTGCTTCTACGCTATCTCCTCGTGCTAGCTCTTTTGTGGTTTAGTACTAGACTAGGCGGTAGCTAGAGTGCTTGCAATGCGACATCCCCAGAGGATTTCGAGCCATAGAAATTCTTTATCACAGGATATACTAGCTCGTTTTATTTCGACTTAATCTATATTTAACTTTTTTATCAATTGTTTTAGGTGAGACAACGAGTCATATATCTAGGGCATCTTTTTCCTTTTTACCGCTCTTTGTTGTCCTAGATGGCCGGTTCATCTTTAGACGGTATACCACCCGAAACTTAACCTTTGTTCAAACCTCATGCAACCCTCTTGTTATCTTATGTGCATATATGTGAAAAAAACGCCGGAGAGGGAGGAACGACACAGTTTTTCAGTCACTCGAGAAGACGAAAGACTAGACGGATTCAGTTGTGGAAGTATCAAAAAATCAAGCTAAAAAGTTGCCTTCGGAATCGTTTATATATAACCGGTAATTTTCGTACTATCTAAGGCTCCCGTTTAAAGGCGTTTCCCCTTTATATAAAAAAAAGCCGAAAGTAAAGAAAATAAAAGCCTAAGAGTCATAGAGTAGTCTATATTTTTACCAAGGCAAGAAGCCGTTCGAATCGTTACCCGGAGAAAATCCGGGGGATCGATAGAAAAGTTCTGTCAAAGGGAGAAAAGTCCCGACGAATGAGGAGTTTTGCAGCAACACTTATGCGAGCAAGCAGTGACTGAAAACTGTGGGTACCAACAACTCCATCCTCTTTTGCTGTTTTGCATAATATCTAGCATCCTCCGAAGAAAATACGGTAACCCGAAATACTTTTAGCATCACCTCTAAATTGCCCTTAAATGCCTATCATCGATTGTCTTGTCTAATATTTTCGGTAAGAATCACGCAATCTTTAATGAATTTTAAGAGCAAGTTGACTGAAAGTTAGGATCTATGTGGTTAGAGTTTCGCATGACGGATACCGTGGATTAGCGTTGTAGTACTTTAGTGAGAATTTTCTAAACTAAGTCTGATTGATGCATTACGTTGGTTATGGTTTAGAAGGACGGTCGCTGAGAATTTTGTTAGTTCCTATATTTTTGAAAACCTCTTTCTGAGTTTAGATTTATGTTTTGTTTGAGGACAAAAAAATATCTAAGTCTGGGGGAGTTGATAACACCGATTTTTTTTACCGTTTTTATGGATCACTTTCATATTGTTTTGCAGGTGTTTTAACTCCGTTTTCAAATGTTTTCAAGTGATTTTTATATTTCAAAGATTTGAAAGACGTTTCAGGTAACTCAGAATAAAAGAGTGCATTTCAGAGCAAAAGTACGTTATTGGATAAACTCGGACTATCAAGAAGTCTTGCAGCCAATGGAGACATTTTCACCGTCTGATCATCCCTAAATTTGGACACAACAAAGAAGAGACAACCAGATTTCAAATGCAATTGAATTGGAGGCAATCCAACGGTTCGATCCTTAAATACACCCAAAGCACTGAAGGTACATAAAGCTGCCCCGAAGACGAAACCGCCGCACCTGGAGGAGCTGGACCCGCGGCCATGTAGCAGTTCACCGCGGCCAGAGGCGACGGACCCGTGGCCCGAAGCCATTTTTCCACGGCCGGAGACGACGGACCCGCGGCCAGCTCCCTGCGCGACCAAACCGACTTGTTTCTTCACCCGATGCCAAAACCGTCTTTTACCCATCAAACCCTAAACAAGATTAGTTCTATAAATACTTATTTTATGCCTTTTAGACAGACACGTTACATTATTCTCACGCTTGAAGGCAGAAGCGAAGCTCTTGTGACTTGTGCACTTGTTTTCTTTGGTTTGGAGAAAATGATTCTCGATTCGTGTTCTTCGATAGAGAAGCTTTTTCATCTTTTTTTACTTATTGTTTTTATTTGATTTATTGAATATGATTACCTCAGTTTTGGCTGAGTAATCTCCTTGTTGGATATAGGGGTTTGAAAGGGAGCTTATGGTTCGATTTCTTATTAGGTTTTTAGTCTAGGATACCGATTGATTAGGGTTCTTTTTTATATTCTTGTTGTTAATGCGTTGCTTGACTAACCGTCCTAGCAATTGATATTAGATGTTTTAGAGCCACGCAAGTGCGGTATCTAATCGCTTGACCTAGGGTAGACGAGCAAATCCATCGTAAAATTACGGAAGTATACTTACAGAGGAATTGTGGGCGTAAACGACCTTGAGAGTATCATTCACTTCTTGCGCGGCCGGAGTCGGAAGCTACCGTCCGAGTACAGAGGTGAGTAGGTGTGTATTATTACGGTAGTATACTACACGCATCGTACGTGTTCCAAGTTCAAGAATCCAAAGACGACAAAAAGTCAATTTAGAAATCCTAGAAATCTCCTCGTAAAAATCGGCCATAAACCCTAAAAAATTCCCGATTGCCCAATGCCTCGTTTAATTTATTTATAACCTCGATAAAATAGTTAGTTAGCTACTGCCCTTCTTAGTTTAGTTTAGATTCCATATATATTACCGTGGCAAAACCCAAAAGATATTTACGTCTAGACATAATTTATAACTCGTTAGAAATTGGACAACGTCTATCCCTGGGGATTCGATCCCTAAGTACTACTTCGTGTGCTGTGTACTTACGGCTTAGATATAAAAGGTAAAACCCCACGCCAGGGTTAATTCCCGGTGTGTCAATCTCTAGCTTCAAATCCGAAGAAACGGGTAAATAGATCAGCTGCTACACAACGGCATGAGATATATTTGGAATGGGTGAGCGCAATTGGAGGTAAGCGAGAAACATGAACGAGAGAATGAGATATATTTTGAAGCGAGTGATTTTCATTGTTTTGTCACGTGAGAATCAACGAAGGATGTTGCAAAAACTATTGACCAGTTGGTCGTTTCTTATATTCAAAAACTATTGACCAGTTTGTGCTTCAGGAAACTTGTCGTTATCCATCAGTAATAACTAATAACATTATAATACTAATTTTATTTATAATTCTTCTTCAAATCATTTCGTTTATCAAGTAGATACTTTGATCTCACATTTTTAAAAGCAATCTAATCAAATAAAATAAAATAAAATCGGTTATAACCGAAGGATAAAAAGACATAAACCAAGTGTTAGGGAAAATGGCTCAAAAGATACCCGAATAATATTTGGTTTATGTCTTTTTATCCTTCGATTATAACTGATTTGATTTTTTTTTTTTGATTAGATTGCTTTTGAAAATGTGAGATCAAAATATCTACTTGACAGACGAATTGATTTGAAGAAGAATTATAAATTAAATTAGTATTATAATGTTATTAGTTATTACTGATGGATAACGACAAGTTTCCTGGAGCACACGCAAAAGCATTTGCGGATTTTCTCTGCCTATCTTAGATTTTGAATATAAGAAACGACCAACTGGTCAAAAGTTTTTGCAACATCCTTGGTTGATTCTCACGTGACAAAACAATGAAAATCATATATACAAGGCCTGAAGAATAACTTATATATCATATGTTGAAGAATTGAAACTTTTCTTTTCATTCTCTTCTTTCTCTTCTTTTGCTTTATTTTTGGTTCGTTTTAATTTGAATAGCTTTGGTTTGGTTGTATCAAATATTAGATTCCAACTATCGGTTTGGAGATGGAGCTGATTAAAACGACACGGGAGGAAGAGCAATACTGGAAATTGCGAAGTAAAGAATCATGGTTGAAAGTTGGAGATAGCAATTCAGCTTTCTTTCATGGAAGCTTGAAAGCACGGAGAATGAAAAACATCATTAATTCATTGTTCGATAACAGCGATGTTGAGCACTTTGAGGATGAAGAGAATGGGGATATTGCAGTAGAATATTTTACCAGTATTTTAACTAGTGCAGCGGAATTACTACAAGGAATGACATCTAAGGTAACAGACAAGATGAATGGTGAGCTGACGAAACCAGTGACAAACCAAGAGATTCGTAGGAATGTGAAAGGAGTTAAGGGAGATAGTGTGCCATGAGCAGATGGTATGATCGGAAAATTCTTCGAACATTTTTGGGGAATCGCGGGTGCGCAAGTGATAATGGAGGTCAAGAATTTCTTCGAAACTGGGAATTTGCCACATGATTGGAATTTTACTCAAATCTGTATGTTACCTAATGTCTCAAATCCGAACAAAATGACAGACTTGTGGTCGATAAGCTTGTGCTCCGTAACATATAAGATCACCTCCAAGATCTTATGAACGAGACTGAAGTGCTTCCTACCTGAACTGGTGTCGCATACTCAAGGGACTTTTGTAGAAGGGAGGTTGATCTCGGATAATCTTCTAATAGCTCATAAAATGATTCATGGATTGCGGACGAATCAGAATTGTAAAGAAGATTACATAGCCATTAAAACAGACATGTCGAAAGCTTATGATAGAGTGGAGTGGTGATTCTTAGAAGATTTGTTTGGTAAAATGGGTTTTGCTCCGAAATGGACAGGCTGGATAATGGAGTGCGTAAGATCAGTGTCATACACAGTTCTAATCAATGGCGAAACACATGGATATATCAAACCAGAAAGAGGAATTCGACAAGGATATCCGATGTCGCCATTTCTTTTCATCTTGTGTGCTGAACCTTTAGTTCATGTTCTGAACAGAACAGAGAAACATCAAAAAATCACTGGGATGTGTTTAATACGACGATGTCCGTCCATCCAATATTTTCTTTTCGCCGATGATAGCCTATTCTTATGCCGCGCAACTCTTAGTGAATGCTCATAATTCGTTCGATGTCTGAAACTGTACGGTGATGCGTCGGGGCAAGTGATAAATTTTCAAAAATCTGTGATAACTTTTGGCGCCGATATCGATCCTTTTCGAATGAAGCTAATCGCTGAGTTACTTGGGATTGAGAAAGAAGGTTGACATGGGAAATATCTGGGGCTCCCGAAATGTTTAAGTGTATCCAAATAAAAGCTACTAGCATTCATTGGAGATAAGCTCAACAAAAGATTAAATGGATGGTATGCTAAGACTTTATCTCTAGGAGGAAAGGAGGTCCTCCTCAAATCCATCGCTATGGCTCTCCCTGTCTATGCGATGTCATGTTTTCGCTTGACTAAACATCAATGCAAGATAATTACGAGTGCAATGACGAATTTCTGGTGGAATGCATGTGAAAAGAAAAGCAAGATTCAATGGGTATTATGGAGAGAAATGTGCAAATCGAAAGCAAAGGATGTCTTGGTTTACGGGATGTTGGCGATTTTAACCAAGTTTTGCTAGCTAAACAAGCGTGAAAAATACTCAATGATTCTTCTTCACTGTTATCTCAAGTATACAAAGGAATATACTTTGCGTCAAAAAACTTTCTTGATAGTGGTAAAGGATATAGACCATCATATGCGTGGAGAAGCATTGTGTTTGGTCGTGAGTTATTGAAACGTGGTTTAATGAAGACTATTGGTAATGGTTTAAATACACATATCTGGTTGGAGAATTGGAGAATTGGATCATGGATAGACACCCACGCAGACCAATGAATAGAGAGGCATTAATGGATTTGGAATTAAATTTGTCTTCTCTCATATCAACAGATGTTAAATGGAGATAAAATAGAGTTAATGAGCTTTTTCCACCAGCAGATTTAGCTCGTATTTTCAGTACGCCAATCGGCAGGGTAGTTGATCGAAACGTGTGGGCTTACACTGAGCTTGGTGCGTATATAGTTAAAAGTGGGTACTAGTTTGTCTCAAATTATCCTCTGATTCCGCAGGCACCATTAAGTCGGATTGAGCAACACATGACAGCTTTGAAACAACGAATTTGGAAAATTCCAACGGAACCCAAAATTCGTTTCTTCTTATGGCGAGCTGTCTCAGGTGTTATGGCAGTGACGGAAAGGCTGCGCAGTAGATGCTTAAATGTGGATACATGCTGCAAGATATGTCAACAAGATATTGAGTCAATTAATCATGTGTTGTTTCGGTGTGTATTGGCTCATCAAATCTTGTCTGTAGCGCATATTCCTTATCCTGCAAATGGTTTCTCGTCTTCCCTTGATGAGAACATGACATTCCTGTTCGATTTAATGGATTCACAAGGACTCCCAGATATCACCAGAAGTCAGATTCCATGGGTCTTATGGTGTATCTCATTCATACACAGGAATGCGATCATGTATGCTGAAAAGCAAGAGAGGATCTCGATAGTGATGCGGAGGGCTGTAGATGACGCTAAGGCATGGAGAGATGCAAATGCGGATGTGAATGAAGCAGGTAACAGTGAGATGATATGTTGCATGTCTGATGATCTATGGCAGCCTGCGCCGAATTCATTGATCAAATGCAACATGAACGTGAATTGGAGAAATTCCAATCTACATTGTGGAGCTACCTGGATTGCTAGGGATGAAAATAGTAATGTTATTTTTCATGCCCGAGAAGCTTTCACGAGATCTCCGAATCGCATCATTGGAGAATTAAGAGGCATCATATGGGTTCTCCAAAGTATATGTGACCTCAGGTTAAAGAATGTGATGATTGCTCTTGATTGTAAAGCCGCATTTGATGTGATCTCGAAGCCTGCAGAGTGGCCTAGATACCATGTATTCATGGAGCAGATTCGTGAAGAGAGTGGATGATGGCTTACAATACTATGGTTTTTCTTTTCTGGTAGCCCGTTATATCATCCATTAGTCCTTATTATTAGGCTTTGATGTTATTGGTCTCGGTTTGTATTTCTTTTTAAATTAGTGTACTGCTCTGCATAAGAGCTTGAGCTTCTTATTATCAATATCAGATGATACTGCTGAGGCAGTTGACTAAGAGGGAAGACTCAAGAATATTCTCAGTTCCATGCTCTATCTCTGAAGTTGAATTCAAAGAGTCTCTCGTTGACTCGGGGGCTAGCGTCAATGTAATGTCAAGGGCAATTGCAGAGAGATTAGGAGCTGATATTCAATCTCCCAAGACATCTATCACATTCGCGAACTCTTCCACATCGGATCGATACTGTACAATCTCGGATTTGATGGTTAAAGTAGGAGACTGTATGGTTCCTACCGATTTTCAGGTTGTAGAGATGCATGCAAGGTCTAGTACGCCTTTTATTCTTGGAAGACCGTTCATGGCTACGGTTGGTGCAATTATGGACACACCCAGTAAGAGAATCTCGTTCTCATACATTGACGAACATGTCTCCTACAAAGCCATTCCTGCTGGAAGAGCTCCCAAACATATCTCTTGCATCACTGTTGTTACAGGAGAGACATTACTGGTCGATCTTTTAGACGAGCCTTATGATGACCCAACTATCATAGACGTTTCAGATCGTCCTCCTATCATCACCGAGAAAGTCATCAAAAAGACTAAGGCAAAGAAGGAGGTGAAGAACATAAGAGTCGAGAGTACTACACATGTGACCTTAATCCCTCAGAAGTGTAAAAGAGATTCGATTGAATACAAGGTGAGGTGCAAAGGAACCTCGAAGCCATTCTCTAAGGCTAGAATTATTCTTACTTCGGAGATAAAAGAGAAAGGAAAAGAGGTTGTGGAGAGCATGTTGAGCAAAACTCTGAAGCTTGAGATGTCAAGTTGTGGAGCCTGTTTTGCTACAAGCCCTCATTCTTATCTTGACTGATCGCCCGTAAAGTCAAGCTCGTGACGTAAAACAAGCGCTTGGTGGGAGGCAACCCACTGTGCTAACATTTAACACCTGGATCGTTTGACACATTTTTGGAGTTACATCTGACCTTAGACGTTGAAAAACGAATCACCTGTGTCTACCAATAATTGGTATCGATCGATACCAAGTTGGGTGTCAGTCGACACTCGTACCCCACTTCGGTAATTTTTCGTTTTTCACAATCCTACTATGTTCATTTGCTTTCTTTCACTAACCTTAGGCTAGATAACACTGGGGACAGAGTTATTCAAGTCTGGGGGAGGTAGTCGCTGACATTGTTTTTGTTTTTCTTAGAGTCAGTCATTTCTGAGTCAAAATTTTGTTTTATTGAGTCAAAACATGTTGGAGATTGTGATCTTTTTCTTGAATCTTTTGTTCTGAGCTTGCTTCTAAGTGACCATTGTTACAGAATCAGTTCTAAATCGACTAATGAAAAATACAAAGGCTGACCAGTTAACTAGAAGACACTCATGTTTCCAGAAAAGTTCTTTAAAGCCTAAGCCAAATTTTTGCACTTCATCGATGTGGTTAGTATTCATAGAGCTTGATTCATCATTCATATCTGACAAAGGAACCCATGTGTTTAAAGTAATGGTATCTCTCTCCCCTGTTATAAGTTAATAAATAAGAGCATAAAAGATGAAATGATTTTCTTATGAGTAGAGGGCTAGAAAAATTTCCAGCGATCGCTTTATTCTACTTATGAGGGAATGATCACACAAAGGTTGAAAACGAGGTTAGGAAAATTTCCAGTGATACCACTATTCGCCTAAGCCTTTGATACATAGAGAGGAAAAAACCGGGAATTCGGTGGCAAACACCATCAATACTCGCGTTTCAGACCTTAATGTGTATATGCAGATCTAAAAAGAGAGAAAGAACATGACAAGAAACAAGTATGGGGGAGAGAGACAATAGCAAAAAGTGTGTGAATTTGGTGGTTCTTTTGTCATGATATAGTATGAGAAAGAATCTAGAAGGTTCTTGAACGTTAGCTGCAGCGATGAAACTGGTGAGGAAGGCTTGATTGACCGATGCTGTGAAATAATGTGTGTAGTCTGGGAAGCTGCGAATGTCTACGGAGAAGTACATGGTGGTTAGATTTGGAACTGGTTAGGTAATATGTGGAGCACTAAGGAAAATGGTCATTGCAACGTTTCATGAACATGTGAATCTCCATGTTTTCAAACCTCTTTCTCTGGTTTAGTTTTCTGTTTTGCTTGAGGGCAAGAAAAGGCTAAGTCTGGGGGAGTTGATATATCATGGTTTTTACCCCTTTTAGGCCATGATATAAGTCCGTTTTATAGATTCTTTCTACTATTTTGTAGCGTTTTAGAGTATTTTACAGGTTTTACCACGTTTGGAGCATAATTAGAGATATTAGAGCTTTCTGGAGCATTTTGGAGCAAAGCAGAAGTTCGTGTAGCCGAGTACCCGATTTGAAGCCTCAATATCGATCGATACTGACTAGTACCGGTCGATACTCACTGCAGTAAGACACGATCGCGACTTTTCCAAGAGTTGAAGAATTGCAAATTTGCCCAGAAGACTTTATTATATACAAGAAGCCGCAAAACGTGACTTAGGTTATTTATTAGGATTTTACAGCCACTTTGATGGCTATGCTTTATTTTACTTTGGTTTTGTGAGAGAGCTTTTGAAGGGAGATAAGTCTGAAACTCTTTTAGTCCGAGAGAAGATTTCGAACCCTCCTGTTACTCTTTCTTATTATTTATTCGAGTATTTATTCAGTCATGTTTATTGCTTCAATTTCCATGTCTGAGTAGATCTCTTGTTAGGTTTAGGGTTCTCATTAGGGATTTCTTTGAATGCTAGATTGATTAGTTGTTAGGGTTCATAATCTGAATTAGTTATTCACCATAGGTTGTTTTCAAAGCTAATTCTGGATTGATCACCTAGAACTTAGATCTTAGGTTAATTAATTTGGCACGAGAGTGCAATTGAGAAACCTGATAGAACCTATAGTGAGCAAAATAACTATTCGCAAAGAGATTTGGTTTAGTTGTTTTGTGAATAAATCAAACTTGAACTAAAAGCTGGTTTAGACTTTAGGATTCGCAAAGAGATTTGGAATTCTAGGATTTAGGCTTAGATAATTCTCGCAACGAGAGTTGGTTAATTATACCTTAGTGATTTGAGTTCAAGAACCGTGCGCAACCTGAACCCTGATTAATTAGTTTGTCTGCATTCATTGATTTCCTGAGAAATACGCTGAACCTATCTTTTTCCAATCAAACTTACAACCAGTTTAATTTACGTATTGCTTTCAATTACATTGATCACTTAGCTTAATTCTCATCTATATAATTTATTCTGTGTTTCCTTGAGTCTTTGTGGATTCGATCCCTAAGTATTACAACCGACAAAGCTTTAGTACTTTTAGGGTATTAATTTGA
This sequence comes from Eutrema japonicum, assembly GCA_030161315.1. Taxonomy (NCBI): domain Eukaryota; kingdom Viridiplantae; phylum Streptophyta; class Magnoliopsida; order Brassicales; family Brassicaceae; genus Eutrema; species Eutrema japonicum. The sequence goes on from BSQW01000007.1 coordinate 26,884,634, forward strand.
GGCTATCAATATAGTATCCTTCTTAAAGAGTTTCCCACATTTTGTGGCTCCTTTTTTAATCACAAGCCTAAAACCATCCTCACCATATGGAAATATCAGAGGATATTGAAGTGCAAGATACGAAGAATGGATTTCACTAATCCTTTGAAGTTTACCAGATTGTTGTTCCATAACAATATCACTTTTATCCATGTCAGCGCTGAAATCTCCAAGAATCAGTGCATCCACTTCAGATGTTATGGAAACATTATATGTCCTTCCATCAGTGACACGCTCACTAACAATTCTCATATGAAAGTTTCCTTTTGGGTTAGTATCGAATCTCTCTCTGGATGTTCTGAATTTTGTAAAATATGGATTGACTCCATTTAACAGTTGGATGATACCCTCGACAATCCCATCATTCAAACCATCTTTTTTTCCTTGTTGTCCAGTCTTCTTAGGCTTACTGCAATTTAATTAAAAAAAAGATAGTGAGAAATATAATTTTTAATAAGAAAAAGTCATTCAAAATTGATTAGAGAACTTATACTTTTCTTGAATGAAGTTTACCTCAAAGTCGTTGCTTTGTTTTGTACCTCATTTTTTTATGTCAACAATATATAGCTGTAAGAATTTTAATATAGTTAATGTGTTAGTGGAAATCCTTGAAAATTTTATATATAACAATTATGAATAGACATTATATAAATGGTTTTAGGCTAAAGATAAAATGTTATACCATCTTTGTTCTTTGAAACCTTATAATTGAACTTCCCATATATTGACTAACTTTTTTGTAACGTTTCTGGTATAATACCATTGGCTAGAAGATTATATGATATTTCAGAGTCAGATGATTCATAATCCGTACTTCCTTGGCTACTACAGTCAAATACCTGTTCTACATGTTCTTCTATTGATCCTGAGAAAAACATTTAAGTTCCATTATAACACATCAAAATATATATATATATGTACAATTAGTGTGTAATATGTAATAAAATACATTTTGACTGATAATCTTCATATAGAGAATAACTTCCTTCTTCTTGTCGATGTAGGTTTTCCTTATTATCATTGACATATGCATCTCCGAATGTTCTAGAAGTTGGAGTAAATCTTGTTGAACTTGACGGTATGTTTGTTATGTCATGCATTATAGTATTGGACTGCATTCTGAATTCTCTAAAACCACTCATCTCTTTAGTGGTTAAACCTTTGAATTTTTTCTGGTTTGCTATTAACAACAAAAAAAATTATTTTGAGTTTTCATAGGTTGTAGGTGAATATTAAATCCGACCTAAAAGAATTGTAGTTATTTCAGCAACTTACAGGATTGGACATTATTTTTGCGATTCTTTTTCAGGCAAGGCGCAATTACACCATTCTCTTTGGCACCAACTGGATTGAAATGTTAGAAAATCAGGTGTATGCATCAACTTTGTTCCCCATAATAAGTTGCTTTTCTTATATAGTACATGATTAACTAATAAAATAAATGTTACAAAATTACCACTCGTTTTTCTTTTGTTTGTAGGTGGCTTCGACAATTGTACATTCTCTTTGGCAGCAACAACTAGATAGTTTATCAAAAAGATCATTCAATAATGCAACAGTAAGGAAATGTTTTTAAAGAATGGATGAGTAATATTCAAGTCGTAAAAAACAACAGCTTAAGTACTTACCAAGATTCTTTCTTCTCCTTTTCGTAGGTGGTTTTGGCATGGAAACATTTCCTTGAGATTTCGGCTGTAGACTTTGGCCAAGAGGAAATTTGGTAATATCTCTTAAAATTCTATTGAAAAATGTGGTCAATGGCACGCAATTTCTCTCAGTTACAGATGACCTAGAAGAAATGTTTAGAGAAATATTAGTTTCTCTCATTTTCTGTATCCTCGTACACAGATTGCAGTGTCAAGAAAAAAGATAATGATTCTTAATAAAATCTATAGATAATGATTCTTAATATCTTTTAGAATATAGAAACTTCTTTATATGGTATAACAATCTAACTTAAGTAACAAAAACCAATATACATTCGTATATCTTTTGTTTATTAAGAATAGAAAGTATATAATGGTTTAACTGTATTATGATAAAGTCACATATTATTCTAACAATTATATTTCACTTTGATATTTTTCAGATCGATAATTGGGAAGATAAGATTAGAAACTGATCTTTTGATGGAAGCTTGATGAACTTGGCCTCATTTGAAAGGTTAGTTTTTCAAATTACTATAGAAATTAAAACCAATTAAAATTAATTAGACGGTACTTGTTAACCAAACTTAAATTAATGAAACCAAAATAAGGTAACCAAACAAAACAAATCAAATTGATGAAACCAATCAAATTTAGGATTCTCCATAAGTCAAATAAACGAAACAAACCAAAACAAAAAACTTGAAAATGTAGCAACTTCCAAAAGATTCCAAAACACATTGCAACTTCTAAAAGAATAACCTTTTTTTTTAAAACTGCATCCTTATTCTTCAAAGAAAGACTCATGCATTATCCAAATCATCCTTAGTCTTCTGTTTTTTTTTTATTTTTCTGCCTTGTTTTCGTTGGATTTTTCCTCATCTGCAACCTTCTCGATCTTGATGATCTTTGTGCATTGCTTTTTTGATGTTGAATTTAGGTCAGGTAAATTGTCATTATCTTCTGATGAGCGTTTAGAAGAAGGCGTTGAAAATGATCCAAAGCTTAATTGACCTATAGTTCCAATTAGTGAAATCTAAGTATAAATTTAAGATATCGCTAGAATGTTATAAAGCTAATCAGTTATAATTTAACATAGGGAAAAATTACCTCGTCAGTAGAAACAATCGAGGCCACAATGTCATTTTGATTACTATCTAGCTCAGTCATTGGTTCAAACATTATCAGATTCTGACCATTCCAAACCTTTAAACACTTAAATGTTTCAGCTCCGTACAAAACATTTTCCGTGTCAATACAAACTAAAAACTGAAAACTCTTTCCAGCCATATCCAACAGAGCTTGAGGTAATGCATCATGATCTTCAATCTATATGTTTAATAATAAAAAGGTTTTGAGACTAAGTTTTCATGTACAACGACTTAGTAGAACAATCAAATGATTCATTATACCTGATCAAATGAACCATTAAGGAGCTGAGTAGCAGATTGTGTTACAATATGCTCTGCAGGTTTGTCAAGGAGCATAAACTTTGATTGTTTTGTGTCGTCCTTTATCATGAGATGCAACTTAAACCTTTAATGAGAAAAGTTAAAAGAAAACTATTAAGATAAGAAAATACTGAAAATCTTGCATATTTACATAATAATTTAAATTATGAGGTTTAAAATCTATTAATACCTTGGTGAGACATCAGTGACCAAATCATCACAATCTTCACATTTGAAGACTGGTTTAGTGATTTTTTATTTTGCTCCGTTGTTTGTTATTATTCTTTGGACCCTTTTTTACACTTGCAACAACCAAAATAATACCAACCAAAGTCGGTATCAATAGCATAGATGGTACACATTACTTTGCATTTTTCAGCATGTAACATAAATATGTAATTTACTTTAATTAAATTAAAACATCAAATTAATACTGTGAGCTACATACCTCAGTAGCATTCATCAATTCTGCTACTGATTTTATGGGAAGCTGAGACCACTTTTCTTTTCCTTTGTTCATCCTAAGTAGAAGCTTTTTATTCTTGATTTCAATGATGGCTAGAGCAAGACCATCTTGCGGTAATCTGATGTTTGAAAATTTTGCATCTTAGTAAGTGTACAAAATAGTAATCTATACTAATTACAATGATCTCGTTATTAAAAAACCTCCACCGGATCATCTCATAATACATACTATTTACAATGCTCTCCTAATAAAGTATATTTATATTTTTTAATCTCCTTAGTTAGTAAGCAAATCATCTAGATTCTATAATATTATACGATTCAATTCACATTAAGAAATTTATTTATTCTTAAACTCATCCGTCTCAGGTATGGGAGGGTTGATAACACTACAAGAAAACATGCTAGAACCGACGGCCAAATCTGTCGGAATCCCGTCGGAAATGGCCATTTCTGAGAGATTTCGGACATATTTTGGCCGTCGGTTCGATTTCGTTTCCGAGGGAGCAATTTACCGACGGCTTTTCCGAGGCATAATCCGTCGGAAATCCCTCGGAAATTTCCGATGGATTTCCGACGGATTAAGGATCGATCGATCTAAAATTGTGATCGATCGATCTCAATCCGTCGGAAATCCCTCGGAATAAAAAAATTAAAACGAAAATATAAAATTAATTTATTTAACTTGTAATATATTTAAATATTGAATAATTTATTTATTAAATTAAATAATTTTAAACGTTAATAGAAAATTAATTATATAATTAAATTACAAAAAACATAATTTTAAAAAGGTTTTGAAAGCTGAAAAATTACAACAACGAAAAATTGAAATCAAAACGACGGGTAATCATCGAACTTCGATGTGAACCACGCGTCCATCTTGTCGCTCTTCGTTTTCTGAGTCGAGAGCACATCCTCCAAAACTGTGACCTTCTCCTTGAGCTCTTCGTTTTGACGGATGAGTTCTGGATCCATCGAGAAACCGGCCGAAGAAGATGCATGTTTGGTCGCACGCTTACCCAACCCCGGCCGACAACCTTTTTAACGGGTACCTCCTACGAAAACAATTAAAAAACATTAGAATTTTTGTTTAACAAATAATAATCTAAATTGAAATAATAATCTATATTTTTTATTTACCTCGAGGACTAGGTTGTTCATCTCGCCCCGAGTGATTTCGTTGGATCCGGTGTAGCCCTCCTGCGATCTCTGGGTGAGAATCTCTTCATGCGCCTTCGTCATCTTTTCGACCATCTCCCTGATGGCTCCATCGTCAATTCGGCCCGTCTTCTTGTTGGTGTGCGACTTCACCATCACTTGCAGAAGATAGGGAGGTTCGCCGTATTCCTCCGTCTACAAAATAAAAAAAACCATTAAAGATAATCGTTTTCTTATAAAAAAAGAACAAAAACCGCAAAAATACTTACCATTTCGATTTCGGTTTTCTTGAATCTCTTTGCCACGTTGTTGTGGATAGCTTCTCCCTTCCCGCTTCGGCGACTCTTCCGGTTATGGGAGTTAGTCTGAGATAGCGCTATGGTCTTCTGCTGTTGCCAATACGGGATGTATTCCGTATACATATCCTTGTTCAAGCCTTTTGGCTTATCTTTCCCCTTTTTCTAAGCTTTCTTCCACTCGTTCATGTGGCGCGAGAATTAAACGCTAGCCTCCGAAAAAAATTCCGTCTCCACCGTCTTTGTGATCGTATGGTGCCAATTAAACTCTTGCTACAAAAAAATAAATAGAAATATATATGTTAAAAAAATCTCAAAATATATTACAAAAAATAAATAAAGATTTACTTACCGCAAACATACGAAACCACATGTTTTGTTCGTGTGTCGGAACCTCCAAAAATTTTGGTTCTTTTTTGACGAGGATGCTGTGCAACATCTTGAAAATCGACTTGCTAATGCCATTCCCAGAGATTTCAAACCTATGAAAAAACAAATTAAAAAATTGATATCAAACCTAAAAAATAAGTAATTAAGAGTAAACAATATTATTACCAAGTAGATCTCGAAAACCAGAGTTCCGGATCGAGAACTTTTAGTAGTTCTCGTCCTGGATGTTGAACGAGCTCCTCGATGGTCATGATCCTCGGTTAAGCTACACTCTGTGTCCGGAACAGTACTCTGGCTAGGACCTGCGTCAGTACCCATCTGACGGTCTTGATCGAATCCACCGTAAGACCTACAAAAAATAAAAACGCGATCATTTTATAAACATTTAACTAATCATAAATATTTTTCGCAAAGAGATTTGGTTTAGTTGTTGTGAACAAATCAAACTTGAACTAAAAGCTGGTTTAGACTTTAGGATTCACAAAGAGATTTGGAATTCTCACTACAAGAAAACAGGGATTTCGCGACTACATTATTAGTCGCTAAACAGTCACCATTTACTTAATTGCGACTGTGGTGCGACTAAAATACGTTGTCGCAAAAGTCCTCGTTGGTAAATCAATTAGTCGCCATGCAGTCGCTAATCAGCTACTCTTTTGCGACTGTTTTCTTTTAGTCGCGGTCAAGTCGCAATGTGGTCGCTACTTTAGTGGCGGTGTGGTGACCGTTGTGGCGACGAAGTTGCGACTGATTCTACGACTAGCTTTGCGACTGGTTTTGCGACATGATTTGCGACTTGTCCCGACCGGTTTTGCGACTTGTTTGCGACGTTGTCTGCGAGTGGTTCTGCGACTAGTTTTGCGACTGGTTTTGGCAACTAAGTTTGAATGTTTTACGACTGGTTTTGCTACTGGTTAACGACTACTATGTTTATCGGTTTAGCATATTGGTATTCCTATTTTGGTAGATTTTGATTTGTTATTAAATGGTTTAGCCGAATTTGAAAGATGCAAATGAGCTTTAACAAAGAAACATAAGAACTAATAACATAAACATTCAAGATTTACAAACCAAAAACCTAAAGCATATAAGTTCAAACTCCAAATCTAAAGAGTTAACAAAAGGAGACAAGTTCAAACTCCAATATAGGAGTTAACAAAAGCATAACAAACACAAGTTAAAACTCCAAAACACAAGTTTAGAGTCAAAGAGAGTTGAGAAGTTAGGAACCTAGAGAGGGGGATTAGAGGGAACTTCTTCATCAGCGAGGAATGCAAGAAATTCTGGGTCTTTGATGCTGATGTACTTTTTGACTACTCCCAAGCCCTTGACCTCTGCTTGTAGAGCTGATGTAACACAGAGATGCTCTGCTTCGCGATGTGCTTTTAGGGCTGTTATTTCCTAGATCTTTAGGTTAGCGTCCTCGAGGTGTTGGTTCACGGTTGTGAAAGAAGAGGAGCTGCCTGGATACTTCCGCTTCCCGTTGATGTATGTCCCTAGGCTTCCAAGTCCATACATTTGGCCTCTGTCATTTGTGACAGTAGACTGCAATAATCAAAACACAGAGTATTAGTTATCAAAGATTTGGAAAACTCAAAAATCTGACAAACTCAAGCTTAGAGAAGTATTTTACCTTGTAGAAGACTTCATTATCCTCCTCTACAGAAAGCTGTGATCGAAGCGAAGTACCCTCTGCAGACTCGTCATTCTCATGCTCAAGCTCAAGCTCAGCCAACTTAGCTTCCTTCTTCTACTTATAAAGATCAAACACTTCATGCGCTCTCTGATCGACAAAGCTCCCATCTTTCTTTGTATGAGTCCTTACAAAGACTTCAGCAACAGTCGGAGGTCTTCCCAATGTCACTTCCTGAAATGTTAAACAAGAACAGGTGAATAAACTAGACATGTAAATTATCAAGACATGTAACTCAGAGACTAATAGCAAGACAGAGGAACTTACCAATTCTTGTTCCACTTGTAAGAAAGATTTTTGGCCCGAGACATGCTTGTGAATACCTTGACCATTACGGTCAGACATTCGAGCTAATGATGTAGTGTCATGCTTTGCTTTGGCTTCTTCTGTGATCCAATAGTCACACATTTTTCCCCACAACGTATTGCCAATCCACTTCGGTTGCTTTCTTTTCGTCCCCGCCTTAGAAACCATGTCCTTGAGTCTCACTTGGCAAATCTTCACGAACTTTGATTGGACAAGACCAGTGTGTATGGGATGCCATGTGTGTTCTTTCTACACAACAAGATAAGAGCAAAGTGTTAGTGATCAAAGAAAAAAAAAACAGAAAATTATGAACAGATTGATAGGTTAAGAAGATTACAGCGAATTCAAGAAAGTATTTTTATCTTTTAGGAAATGGGACACAACCCCAGTTGTAGTAAGGCTGATCGAACTTGTTTGTAAATATCCTTGTGATCTTGCGAGTCAATGCGGACTTGTCCTTACCTATAAACCTACAAACAGATAAACAAAAATGTTAAGTCTCATATACAATCAGTGGGATAAACAGATAAAAGAAATTGTATCAGAGCAAAAGAACTAAACCAACATTCACAGATCCATAATACTCTAAAACATTACTCTAACATTACTCTAAAACATTACTCTAAACCATCAGTCACAGAAAAAAAAAACTAAGCTAAGCTATCCCTACCCAAAACTCGAAAACAAAACAAAAACAAAACAAGACAAACACAGCTTACCAGACGGTTCCAGACTCCAATGTGGGAGAGAGGAGCGTTGTGTATTGGTCACGGCCTGGCTGGATAAGCAAGTTGGTCAATGCGGCGAGCACGTCTTCTGCGAGTTGTGGTTGCAATCCTTCGTCACCGTCAAAATAAACTTCCTCGTAGTCTTCATCATACTCCTCTTCATCTTCTTCCAGGTGATCATTTTGAGCCTCAAAACTCTGAGCTTGTGGTGACGCAGCAGGTGGAGCTTCAGGAGAAGGTGCGGATCGAGCTTGAGTCGGAACAGGTGTGGGTTGAAGAGAAGCTGAGGGTCGAAGTTGAAGAGAAGGAGAGGTTCGATGTCGAAGAGAAGGAGAGGGTCGAGATTCAGAGGGTCTTGGATCCTGAGTTTCCATATCGGTTCCTGAGTTTCCAGATCCTGGTTGGCCCCTACTGGTCAAAAGCTGCGGCGGAGGAGGGAAATTTTTGACACCTTCCGAGAATACTGGGACACGGCTACGAGGAGTAACGGAGGTTGAAGCGTCTGCCGGCGTGAATGCATACTGAGGCGGAAGCGGCGATTCGGATTTCTTTGATTTTCCATATGCGAGATCCTTGTCTCACCGGGAGAAATGGCTCTTCGATTCGCGGATGTTGTTGCAGTGCGTCGTGCTCCTCGTCCTGTAGTCGAAACTTTTCCACGGCCAGACATCGGAATAAACCGAAGGTGAAGAGAAGCTGAAGAGAAGATCGAGGGGCTAGGGTTTGAGAGAAAACAGAAGGTGAAGAGAAGGTGAAGAGCGTCGGCTAAGTTTCGCGGGTTGAAACATTTGGGTTAGAGGGAAATGTTCCCTCTTCTTTAATTTGGCAAAAATGTGGGCCCAAATTGTATTATTTTTTTAATTTTTTTTAAACCTAAAACATTAATTTTTGCTTAATTTTTGTATTATGATTTAATTTTTGCTTAATATTATGGTTTAATTTTTGCTTAATTTTTGTGGTTTAATATTTTTGTGGATTTAACCTTTTTCTTAAGTTTTAATATTATGGTTTAATTTTTGCTTAAGTTTTAATATTATGGTTTCACATACAAAACCCAAATAAATAAGATAAACCATTAATAAACTTCATTATCAAATATAACTACCTTATGCATTAGAATATTATTTAGTAAGGTTCTTCATCAACTTCAACTTCATCATCTGAAGACGATGAATTACATTGGAATTCGTCATTTTTTTCTGCATCTCTGACATCGTAATCGAGATTTATTGGGTTTTCTCCTTGTACCAGATTCTCGTCTTGCACTACGAGATCTTCAATTATAGTCATCACTACATGATCATCATTTTCTTGTTGCAAAAGAGTCGGTTCTGTGTAGTCATATCCTCCTGAAATATGTCCTCGCGGGTTGACTTTAACAACATTTAGCCACAATTGCTTCGGTTTCTTCTTGTATGGGTATGGGATATAACAAATTTGATCCGCTTGAGAGGATGTGCATGCAAAGTCATTATAAAGAACTTATGAATACATTATCTATCAAGAAAGTAATATATATATATATATATATATATATATGGATATACGTACCTAGAATAAAAGGTTCGTATTTATTGAACCATTTCGATGAAAGAACGTCTACAATGCCATCATTGCTCCTCCGAGTGCCTCTACCGATAATAGGGTCGTACCACTTACACTTGAAAAGTGTGATTCTTAAATTAGCCATCCCCTCATACTCCAGTTGTATTATATCAGTTAAGATCCGGTGGAAATCAGCTTGATCAGATGCGTCACTGTAATTTTGTCCTTTGACACATACACCATAGTTACATGTCTTTCGTCCCTGGTTGTGGTTTTGCGTATGAAACAAATATCCTCTTGTAAAGTAGATAGGCCATGTTTTGGCATTGTTTTTCGGTCCTTCCACTATCTCTCGAACCCAAATAGGAAATTGATGCGTGGCTTTCCAGCAATTAACCTGCGTATAGTTAGGGAAAATCAAATATATAGAAGTATAGATACATAGTTAAGAATATTATTCATACTTACATAATCTTTCACCCATAAATGATATTCGTCAGCTCTTTTCGCGAAGAGTTCTTTTTCAGAAAGATGTGGATATTTTTGAGAAATAGATAGTTCAAACATGTTGTTTAAGATCAACACAAATATGAGACCAATTAATACAATTTGGGACATGTTAAAACTTATGTTAACACACAGTAGAATATACCTCTCAATTTCCTGAAAATATTCACAATTTCGCATTACATATGCATGTGCACATCGATAGTCTTTCGCTGAAATCCAAATTTCCTGCATTACTCCACTTGGACGACCAACATGAGTGAATATATCAGGTACATCAGGGACATGATATACAAGGACTCCACCTTCATTGAATCTTGTTAACCTGACCAAATTAGTTAATTTGAAGAAATTTAGAATAGATAGCATGTGTCTCTATATATATGTGAATTATTATAGCGTTTACCTTGAATTCGTGTCAATATCGGAGGCAAAATAATGCTCTGTGAAATAAGAAACCTCTTGTTTCAGATAAGCTTGAACAATCGATCATGGTGCATATCATTAGTTTTTTGCTTTCCCTTTCAACTTTTTGAAAAACCTTTCAAAAGGGTACATCCACCTATATTGCACGGGGCCTCCTAATTCAGCTTCGTAGGGGAGATGTATAGGCAGGTGCTCCATCACGTCGAAAAATGATGGTGGAAAGATCTTTTCCAAATTGCATATGATTAACACAATGTTTTGTTTTAGAATTTGGACGCGACTTTGCTGCAAAGTTCTCAAACATAAGTCACGGAAAAATACTCCGATCCCTACAATATATATATTTGAACTCCAATGGTTAATAAAAAAAACTATGTCATCATATTTACGTGTCGCATGCATATTCATATAACTATAAGGTGAGACTACCTGATAACGCGATGTGGATGTTCCTATGTAGGAGGTCTGTACAGATAAATGGAAGTAGCCCCTCCATAAAAATATGGCAGTCATGACTCTTCATCCCAGAAAACTTTGTCTTATCGATATCAGCACAACTACCTAAGTTTGAAGCATAACCATCTGGGAATTTGACCGAATGTTTCACACATTCCAATAAACTTGTTCTGGCTTCGTCTGTCAATGAGTAGGCGGGGAAAGGAGCTCTACCCTCATCATCAATATGTAAGTTTGGCCGCGAACAAAATTCTTGTATATCCAATCTTGAAGGGATGGTGTCTTTTGATTTTCCCTTCACACGCATAAGAGTATTCATGATGTTGTCAAAAAAAAATTTCTCTATATGCATCACATTGAGATTATGTCGAAGATTAAGGTCCCTCCAGTACGGAAGCTCCCAGAATATGCTTTCTTTTTACTAGTTATGCTTCTTCCCAAAGTGAGGCTTCTTCTTTTCGTGACCGTTTACACCAACATCCTTAGTTTTCGTTGGATTTACACGACGCAACCGGTAGGAATAAACTTGCTCACCGGTCAAAGATTCAGGTGGATAGTCGTTCCTAGCGTCTCTTCCGATCAAAAAGTCGTTTCTATTCTTCCTCAGTGGATGATCATGAGGAAGAAATCTTCAGTGACAATCGAATGAACACGTCTTTCTTCCGTGCGGCAGATAAAACGACTTTGTATCTTCCATGCAAATAGGACAAGCCAATTTTCCATGAGTGCTCCATCCTGATAGCATGCCCAACGCCGGAAAATCGCTTATCGTCCACAATAGCACTGCTTTCAGATTAAAATTTTGATTCAAGGATACATCGTACGCATCAACGCCATTGGACCACAATTCTTTTAACTCGTTAATGAGAGGTCGAAGGAATATATCGAGACAACCTCGCGGATGATTTGGCCCATAATTCATAATTATAAGAAACAAGTACTATGTATTCATGCACATTCCTGGGGGTAAATTATATGGAGTCAAGACCACAGGCCACAACGAATGATTTTTTGACTCGCCAAATGGATTGAACCCATCTGTACATAATCCAAGATAAACGTTTCGGGTTTCTTGGGCAAACTGGGGATGTCGATCCTGAAAATATTTCCACTCCGCCCCATCAGACGGATGACACATTTCTCCCTCCTTTGCTTCGTGCTCGGCATGCCATCTCATTGCCGCTGCAGTCTTCTCGCTTTGATACATTCTCTTTAATCTGTCAGGAATAGGCATATACCACATACGACTATATGGTACTTTGGTCCTACGATTTTGCTCGTTAGGCCTCCATCTTGGTGAATTACAAAACCCACACTTATCTAACCTTTTGTCTTCTTTCCAGAAGATCATACAATTGTTAATACAAACATCAATTGCATGACATGGGAGGCCTAAATTGCCCATCAGTCTTTCCATCTCGTAATTTGAACATGTTACCTGGTTTCCTTCAGGTAAATACTTACTAAACATTCCGCACATCGAATCCACTAACATCTCACTCATATTATGATCTGTCTTATTTTGCGTGAGCTCAGCAGTAAATGATAACTACGAGTGACCTTCACGACACCCATCGTATAAAGGATTTTTCGCTTCTTCTAACAAGTCATAGAATTTTTGGGAATGATTCCGTACAGGTTCTTCTACATTCTCATAACTATCATCATGCTGATGATCAAAATTAACATTATGATGAAATGCATCATTCAACATATCCACATATCTACCATCTACATTACCCACTTCTTCACTCTGATCACCTACCCACGTTGTATCACCATAACGTGTTCCTAAACTCATATCGAGTTCTTCCCCATGCTTATACCAAACAAACTAACCAGGCACAAATCCTTTGTTATACAAATGGCTCCAAATTTTAGCCCCCGGTAAAAATTTATTATTCTTGCAAACACTACAAGGACAATAAAACTTACCGCCATTGCTCTGCGTAAGTTCCTGGCTATTTGCAAATGTCATGAATTGATTATCCACCCCATCTCTAAACTCTGCTGAGATATTACCCGTTGTTTTATCGAACCTCCGATACATCCACTTCCGGCCATTACTATAATTGTAATTCCCCACATTTTCAAACTTAAAAAAAGAAGATTCTATCGTTTGAAAAAAAAAAAAAAAAATTTTTCTCTCAACTTAATTTGAAACAACTTGGAGTGAGATGAAACAACGTCTGTGGTTTACTTATATAGACTTTTTGCGACTACATTGCGACTCCATAATGTAGTCGCAAAAAGTAGTTACACCTACCACAAACGATAAACACGAGGTTTTCCCAAATTTTTTAGCGACCCGCCGAATTTAGTCGCAACTTCGTCGCAACTTTGTTACTATTTGGCGACTAATTTTCGTAGTCGCAAAAATTATTTTCACTAACCACACAAGATCAACGCATGTCTTTTTAAAAATAATTTTGGCGACCCGCCGAATTTGGTCGCAAGTTAGTCGCCATTTAGCGACTTTTTAACGACTAATTTAATTAGTCACAAAATAGCGACTGAGTGGCGACGCTTTTATTTTAGTCGCAACGTCGTCGCCATGTAGTCGCAACCAAGTCGCCATTTTTGCGACCACCTTTTTAGACGCAAATTTCAGTCTCTAATTCCCTGTTTTCTTGTAGTGTCTAAGATTTAGGCTTAGATAATTCTCGCAACGAGAGTTGGTTAATTATACCTTAGTGATTTGAGTTCAAGAATAGTGCGTAACCTGAACCCTGATTAATTAGTTTGTCTGCATTCATTGATTTCCTGAGAAATACCCTGAACCTATCTTTCTCTAATAGAACTTACAACCAATTTAATTTATGTTTTGCTTTCAATTACATTGATCACTTAGCTTAATTCTCATCTATATAATTCATTGTGTGTTTCCTTGAGTCTCTATGGATTCGATCCCTAAGTATTACAACCGACAAACCTTTAGTACTTTTAGGGTATTAATTTGAGCTTATCAACAAACAAAAAGAAATAAGAGAAAAAAATTAAAAGAACATTTTTTAGTTGAATTATAGAAAACATTTCTTAGTAAATAAGTTTTTAAAAAAACATTTCTTAGTAACTAGGTTTAAAAGACTCAGTTAATAGTCATAAGGAAATTAAAAGTAACCTTGACCAGGATATGTAGTCTATTTTTGTCACCATTCAAGCTGAAATATGCATAGTGCATTGTTGACAAGAAAAAAAAAGATAAATATTCTAAGAAATGTTTTGGCCTATTCTTTTTTTTTTTTTTTTTTCTAAGTCTGAGTCCCTTAGCAAAATCCTATAACAATGTCAATATGTCATATCCTATATCCGATTGGGATTAAGAGTATACAACTGAAATATATATATTTTTTTTTCGATACGACTGAAATATTTATAGACTACAAAAATGAAAAGAAACAAACACAAACGATCGTTAAACGGCTCTTTACGTTTGTTTGTAAGTGAAGGTTCAATATATTTCTTGTGTGCCATGTATAAAGTTTGATTTTTAAAATTTCATTTTAAATTGTTTTAAATTATTTAATGTTTTTGGGAAAACATTCATAGTAAAAAAATGGGTTTTCTGCAAAAAAAAAAACCTTAACTTTTATTTTTTTTGCAAGAAAAGTCTTCACCTCAAAAAAATGCAAATCAACCCCATCACTTACAAAGTCACCCGCAAAATAAACACTACGTGTATCGATGACCTGGCAGTAATAAACATCTGTGAAAAACATAACGATGTGTTTCATGATATCAAAAACAGCACAAAGTTTACAAAACCGTAAGTAAAACAATACACATTTAAATATAATTACTTTAGGGCAAATTGCTGTTTTTACCCCAAAATTTCGTTTTTATGACAAAAATACACCATCATTTCAATCAAATGTTGCGCTACACTTTCGAGTGTGGAAATTTAAAGTTACCCCCTTATGACCAAACAAAAAACACGAAACCGCTATTACCATTTTAACCTTCGCGACATGTCAGACATCTATAGAGGTCTGACATTTAGACATAAATAGAAGTCTGATTGATTTTTCTTACCAGACTTCTCGCAGACGTATTCGAGAAGTCTGATACAGATTAAAATAGTACATTTAAATTTAAAAATTAAAAAAAAATTGTTAAAACTTTTTTCTACAATAATTAAATATAGACGATTTTGATGTATAGAAATTAATATTTCATAAAATTGAATCAAATTAAACAAGAATAGTTAATTATGACTATACCTCAATAAATATCAGACTTCTCGAAGAAGTCTGATACTGACTTAATTAGCAAATTTAAATTTAAAAATTGTAAAAAATTATTTTTAAAAAATTTCTTATACATAAATTAAATATAGACGATTTCGAAGTATTAAAATTAAATTTCGTAAAATTGAATCAAATTAAAAACATGTAAGGCAAAGTAGGTTGTAAACCTCAAAACATGCTTTGTAATGGAAACATTTACATATAACTTTAGGGTTAGATTCATGGTTTACCAAATTTACATTTGAAATTTTAAATTTGCACATGTGTTGTAATGTGCATATATTTCACGAATTTGATGTTTTCTAGAAGTTATGTTTTAATATTGTCACTCATAAGTGCTAAATATTAGATTTAGGGTTACTCGGACTTATCGGAGAAGTCTGAGAGAATCGGGATTTCTCAGACTTCTCAGAAATTACCAGACTTTACTCGGACTTATCGGAGAAGTCTGAGAGAATCTTATTTTTTAAAAGTCAATTGCAAAACTACACTCTCGTTGACCATATGGGTTTCATCAGATTTCTAAAGCAGTCTGAGTATACACCTCATATCTGAAAATCGACGATATGCAAAAATTCGTACATATATCCGTTTAGAGTTTGTTTTCACCCTCGTCGAGCGCCCAGAACGTCTAATATCACCGAAATCCCGCAAGCCCAGTCGTGTTTTTGCCGTTTTTATGCCATAATTTCCGATTTCGGTACGTTTGAATAGAAAAATCAGTGGGAAAATGGGAGAAATCGGAGAGAGAAGTCGCGAAAAGTGTTTACGAGCTCTATTCTTGAGCTTTAATGGCGGAAAAACGGGTTAGTTACTGCATTAACTCATCGACGATGGTGGTTGTCGTGGTTTCTCAGACTTCTCAAAGAATCGGGGTTTCTCAGACTTCTCAGAGAAGTCTGAAACGTATTTAATTTGAAAATTTAAATTTAAAAAATATTAAAATTTAGTTTTTAGAAATTTTTACTACATAAATTACACATACTCATTGTTGCTGTATATAAATTAAAAGTACATAAAATTTAATCAAATTGAATCATTGGAGTGAATTTGGATCTAAACACAAGTTTGCAGTTTCTCAGACTTCTCCGAGAAGTCTGAACTGTATTTAATATGAAAATTTAAATTAAAAAAATAATTAAAAAATGTTTCTTTACAAATTTTTGTTACATAAATTAAACATAATCATTGTAGATGTATATAAATTTAAATTACATAAAAGTTAGTCAAAATGAGTGAGTATGAGATAAATTTGGATCTAAACACCATGTCGGTAAGAGTTTACGGTTTACGGGCTCAATATTTGTTGGATTAGGGTTCAAAGTTTGACCTTGGAGTGTAATTAATTATAAAAGAGTGTGAGTATCGAGTTATATATTGCATTGTGCAAATAACAAATAAAACAAGAGTTTTGTCTATGTTCGACATATGAAGTTGGATATCATGTTTTTATATGTAGGGTTAGATTGAGAGTTTCTAAATTTTTAATTCATAATGTTTTTTTTTACATATACTGGTTAGTTTGATGTTTGTTATAAGTTTTCTATATAATATGATGATATTTAAGTAGTAATTATCAAGTTTAGGGTTTATCAGACTGCCATTTAAGTCTGATCATGTCCATGGTTTATCAGATTTCTTGATGGAAACATGTGAATTAACCTGAAATAAGTTACCCTACTTTTGATTTTACCCCATATATAAACTAAAGTTGCCAACCGTAATATGTAAAAGTCATTATCGACTCTCTCTCTCTAAAACAGGAAGAATCTCTCTCTCTCTAAACTCTCTCAAACATCTCTCCGGAAACCCTCGTCGCCACCGCCGTCGTCAGCTTCTCCAGTCTGCTAATTACCTCTCCTTTTTTGTGTCACCTTATCAGCCCTCGCCGTCGTCAACTTCGTCTTTGCAACTGAGTTAGGCTTCCTAGAAATAAGTTTTTCGCCTTCTACTCTACTTTTTTCAGCAAATGTTTTAGATCTATACGAAATAAGACCATTTTCCATGTTCTTTGCCTAGATCTAAACAAACATATGGGATTTTAATTAATTCTGTTTTAGATCTACAAGATAGAAGTCTATTTTTCTATGTCAAACAAAAGTTCTAGGTCTGGTATGTATTTTGATGCTTGGTAGTATTCAGTCCAAAAAAAACTTGAATTAGACTCGATACGAAGTCTGATACTTGACCTGATATGAATTAGACTCGATTATAAGTCTGAAATTATACTTTCATTTAATTAGACTCTGTTAGAAGTCTGAAATTTGAGTTTGTACGAATTAGACTTGAGAAGAATTCTGAAATTAGACTTTTCCTAATTAAACTCTTTTAGAAATCTGAATTTCGACTTGATTTTAAATTAGACTTTATTAGAAGTCTGGCTTTAGATTTGTTTGAATTTTTGAGACTGTTTTCTGGTACATAGGATGGGGCGATTCAGTCACCTTCCAACGTCGAGTAGTTCATGTTCAATAGGTCGACGTCGATCTGGATCATCCTACGGATTCCCCAAGAAATGATTCTGCGGTCTGGAGCCCGTCATGCAAACATCCACTACTGCCGATAATCCGTGAAGAAGATTCTTGGGATGTCATAACTATGATGTAATGGCCTCTATATGTCATGTGGTTTGTTTTTTTTTCCTACTTATTATAATTTGGGATCTTAGTATGATTGTATAAATGTGGTTGTGTAGGATGGTGGTTACCATATAATGAACTGGTGGGATGAGGCTATGACTGAGGAGTTTAAAGATGTAAAGCTGTATGTTGACCAACATGGTCAACTAATTGATGGCATGTTCGTTTCTAATGCTCAAAGCGAGAAGTATTTGTCCACGTTGCTCGATGACGTCAAGGTAACGAAGGCAGAGATAGCTATATTGAAGGAGCGGTTGACGGAGAAGCCATGTGGCCAGATAATGCGTGGCGTCGAGTTGAAGAGTCTGACGTTCGCTGGTGCTATTATTATCGTCCTGATCATGTTTATTTGTTTTGGTTTCGTGTAATATGTGACAATTTGTAACCAAAATTTGTATTTTTTCCATGGAACGAGATATTTGATTATGAAGTCGGTTTAATTTATATGTGTCCTTCTTTACTATGTCAGACGGTTTATGAAGTCTGAATTTATTAGACTTCTTTCGAAGTCAGAAAACTTTCACAAGTTTGGTCCTGAAAATATCACCATTTCAGACTGCAAAACGAGTCTGGCAGTAAAAGTATTTGAAAAATACTTCTAAGCGGCAATTAAAAATATTAGAAAAACCGCAGAAAAAAGCGGGAATTTTGCCGCCCAAAATTTCCAGACTTCTCGCTCAATTATCACATCACTATCATACTGCTAAAAGATTCTGATATCAGACTGCGTTAAGAAGTCTGACATCAGATTGCGAAAGCGGTATTTTTATGTGGTAAGACCATTTTTTTAACCGCCGCTTAGAACACATATAAACGGGTTTTTTTTACAGTTACTGAAGCAAATAACAAAAAAAACACTGATTCTCTCTCGAAGAAACTGAATCGACATCTTCGTTGTCGCTGCCGAAATTCGTCGCTTACATCGTCTCATATGCCTTCGACGGTAAGATTCTTCTACTCCTCTATTCGCCGCAAATCGTCACCTTCTCTATACTGATTTCTAGAACTCAGCGCTGAACTCTTGTCTTTTTTTTATTTCCAGATCTGGTTTCTCTCTCCTCGACGTTGTCACCGCTCCTTCAAGTCTTCAATAGAGGGTAAAAGATTCAAATTGAGCAATAATGTTTAGATTTTTGGGTTTGAGTTGTATTGTGTTATGTGGATTTTTGGGATTCGTCCGATTACTTCATGAATAGCCTTCGTAGTTAACTCTGACTATATTTCGTCAGACTGGAAATAGAGTCTGAATTTGAGTAGTCAGACTGCATATGACGTCTGACTTTAAGTTTTCAAACTGCTAATGGAGTCTGGTTGTGGTTGATGCAGGTTTTAGACATAATGGCAGAACGTGAATTCCCTCCAAAGATGTTCTCAACCGGGTATGAGCCTCAACCAGACAAAAGCATACACTACTTCAGCGGTAAGAGAGATCTCATGGACGCTCTCCAAGAAGCGTTGGATGATGATGAGTTGGAAGAGCTTCGCAACTCAGCCTTTGGGGTTTTTGTGAAGTGGCATGAGCTGAACTTCGTATGGTGTTCAAGGATGGTGCACTACATGCTTACTATGCATCTAGAGGTATATCAGAAGCATGAGTTTTGGTGTCTTCTTGGCCTACAACCGGTGAGGTTTTCCCTCCATGAGTTTTAACAGATAATCGGACTCAATTGCGACTATGTTGAGAATCTGGAGTACCCGGAGGTTGAGTATACAGCTGATATGAGAGCAATGTGGGAGCTTCTTGGGCTAGATTTCGAGGTAGGGCCAAGTTATTTTCAGTTACTGGACGCTTGCAACAGATGTCGAGGCTGGGAACGGCAATTTATTATTTGGTTGGGCCACCTAACCATCTACATGAGCTTCATTGAGGCTAAACACTGGTCAGTTTCCGCAAGGGCTGACATGACTAAGCTACTGCTGTCTCCAGGGGCGTTAGAAGCATACCCATGGGGAAGACTGGCCTTCAAAATCTTGGTAGCCTATGTCAAAACAGAGGCAAACAAAAAACTCCAAGATGATAAAAACTATCAGGTTGAGGGCTTCGCAGAGGTCTTGAGCGTATGGGTATATTGGGCATGTCCCGGGATTGCTACGATTTATGGAATGCACTTGCAAGATAATCCAGCCCCACCGCTCTTGGCTTACAAAGGATCAAGGAATCGGAAGAAAGTCGATTTAGAGTTGCGCAAGCAGGTATTTTACTGACATTTTTTCCTTAAAATTCACCTTTGATTGCTCTATATCAGACTGCAAATTCAGTCTGATAAGTTATCAGACGAATTTTGAAGTCTGAATTTTTCCCAGACTTAATTTGCAGTCTGAAAGTTGTTGCCAGACTGAATTTGCAGTCTGAAATATTGAAGTCAGACCTTTTTTAAGTCTGAAACTTTGTACCATACGGGATATGCTGTCTAGTAGATTTTATTTATATTTTACATATTAATATACATTTTAGTCATTGACTTGTATTTGCAGACCCGCGTCACCAACTTCGTCATCAAGGAGTTTGAGGACATGTTCCCCCGGTGGGACGATGGTGAGGATAATGAGAAAGTTGTGAACATTTTGAAAGCAATGTTTGGGGAGTTTGAGCACCGTTTGAGGTGGAGTTTTAAACACTGGAAGTCTGAAGGTGTGTTCGCCATTGTCAAGAAAGAGGTGCCCCTTATTAAGTCCGAGGTGGTTAAGTCTGAGGGTGGTCTGAAGAAGGCCAAGGGAAAGGGTGTTAAGAGGAAGGTTGTTGATGATGATGGTGAGGATGTTGATGATGATAAGAAGGGAGCAAAATCAATCGGTGATGATGGTGGTGAGGTTGTTTACTTGATCAAGTCGGTGGGTTCTCAGATGAATTCACTTTTTAGTCTTGTTAAAGAAGGTTTTAAGCAGGTGGGTGAGAAGATGAATGCACTTGAGAAGGAAGTTAGGTTGTTAAGGGGAGAAAAGAGGAGGAAATCTGCTGTTGAGAAGTCTGATGGTGGTGTTGAGAAGAAGTTTGATGATGGTGGTAAAGTTGATGATGGTGGTGATAAGAAGTCTGATGGTGGTGATAAGAAGTCTAAGGGTGGTGAAGATGGTGGCCGAGCTGGCGTCGACGGTGGTGAAGATGGTTGTGAGGCTGGGGCGGGGAAACGCAAAAAGGCTCCGCGGAAGAATATTACACCTAAAAAATTGTTGTGAAGCCTCCTAAGCCTGCCGCGGTTGTTGAAGCTGCAGACCAAAAAGGACCTGAAAAGAAACTTCAGCGGTAGAGGACGCAAAGGAAGCCCTGGCTGAAGACAACCCTGCCCAACATGAGGCCAAGATTCAGACTGTGGTGGTTGTTGGGGTTAGTTTCCCAAACCCTCTACCAAAAAATGTTCAAGAAATGAGAAGTAGTCGAAGACTTAAGGACAAAGCCGTTGCTTAAGTGTGGTAGTTGTTTGTAAAAACATGAACCTATGTGCAACTAAAAACTAGTTATTTCGCTTTGTTGTTGTGTTTGATATGAACGTGGTTATCTTGTATTAGACTGAGATTTAGGTCTGATTTTGGTGCTATTTTAATCTCTGTCAGACTTCTTTAGAAGTCTGATTGTGTTTTGGATTTATATTGCAGTCTGTAGGTGGCGTGGATAGTGTTAGATTATTTGTCTTAGACTTTTATTGCAGTCTGACGGAGGTGGGTTGTTTTTATTTTGTAAA
Organism: Eutrema japonicum; assembly: GCA_030161315.1. Taxonomy (NCBI): domain Eukaryota; kingdom Viridiplantae; phylum Streptophyta; class Magnoliopsida; order Brassicales; family Brassicaceae; genus Eutrema; species Eutrema japonicum. Next base: position 26,906,309 of record BSQW01000007.1, read on the forward strand.
TGCAGAGTAGTGTCGTGGGCAGCGAACAGAGTGCTCTTATCGTCGATAAAGCGGCCACGGGCGTAAACTTCGATGCTGCATATATGTCGAAAAAGACACTATACAGGCAGCTGCTGGAGCTTATGCAAATGCGAAGGCTCAAGAACTCAAACAGAAAGAGCAGGATAAGAAGGAGAGAAAGAGCTCAACCCAAGTGCAGATCACACCGACATAAGATCCTTGTGTTCCAGCAACCAGGACGGAAGTGAAGACACTTAATGATCATTGAGTTCCTATCTTCGTAATATATTATGTAGGGATTATCCGAAGAGGGAGGCGAACACATCCCTACTACGATCTGCGCACCCCCAAGGAATGGCTGCATGACACGGTTAGTATATAATGTGGTCGGGTTTAATGATTTTCTGTTCTTAGACTTGATTTGCAGTTTGACATTGTTGTTATCTCTTTTAGACTTCCTTTAGACTTCTTTAGTGGTCTGGTGTCAGACTTCTTTTCAAGTCTGGTGAAAGATTTTCTTTTCTCAGACTTGTTTTGCAGTCTGACATTGGTGTTCTCTCTTTTAGAGTTTCTTTAGACTTCTGTTTAAGTCTGACATTTTTTGCACAATGTTGACTGAATGCAGCAAATAGATGCTGGGATTGAGCTGATGAGGCTTCGACAACACGAACACCCATAATGGTTCAGGTCGGAGAGGCTTACCTTCATTGACACACTGCCGGGTAATTTGTGGAAGAAATATTATGAAGATTTTGTGAAGAGCGGCGAAGGAGAAAATGTGATGCCCACGACAAGGAGGCTGCCACCTGGTGTATGGGATTACTATACTGGTAAACTACAATTATTCATGAAATCAAACAAGACTTGGGGGCTGAAAATTGATTACATCTACGATGCCTTGCACGTTGGGGGATATCATTGGATAGTTATTATGATTTCTATCCCGGATAGGCACGTAACCATATGATACAACATCATTGGACCGAAAACCGATGAGGTGGTAGGAGCGGCAGTGGCACCTATATGTGAGATCTTTCTATTCGTGATGCATTGTTTGGGCCCAGTAGATGATAGGTGGAATTATCCCCTCGAGCGATACACCTACACGATTGTAAGAAGCCCGAAACTTCCCCAAAACATCCAGTTAGGTGATTGTGGGGTGTTTTGTTTGAAGTTCATTGAGTTTCATTCTCTTGGGATGCTCTGCCGAACAGGTGAAGAGGCTCGTACCGACACCGAGAATGAATTGCTATACGTCTACGAATAGGTGAAGTAGAGTTCCTCTTTAACTTTTGGATTCCCGAGAACAATGGATTCTTGCCTATATTTATCTTTTGTAGATGTAAGAAAAACTCATCCATCTTTTGGCTTACTTTCTACGGGAATTTTTTTGTGTCATGCCAATTTTGATGTCAAAAGCGTGTTGGGCATAGGTAGGGTATTTCTAGGGTAATTGGTTTAAGACTTCTATAGAAGTCTGGTGTCAGACTTCTATTTCTATCTTTTGTAATGAATTTCTGTTATTAAACTTATATTGCAGTTTGTAAAGGGTGTAATTTTCTTAAGACCTATTTAGACTTGACGAGATGCAGCAAACATATAAGTACTACAAATTAAGTTTAAGCCAACAACAACAACCAACGATTAACACAACAAGTTCTTAGACTTAGACAACTTAAAAAACGACTTGGAAACGAAATATTGTACTGGAAAGACACCAACAGACTCCTCTCACACTTTCTTCAGACTTCTCTATCAGCCTTCTAAATTGCATTCGTTAGTACATCAGACTTCCACCAGATCTAATCCTTCTCAGGTTTGGTTACATGTCTCCACCGAAAAAGACAGCAGCTTCTCATATACAGTAGATAGATGAAAACAACTATAAAACATGTGGTGTAAGGTGATTTAGCTAACACAATTTGGTTTTTTGTGGCCTGGTTGTTAGCAATTAGAACAAGTATATTGCTTGGAAAGCTTGTGTGGTTTTATGCCCTTTGTCTTGGCAATTTCTAGCCAAGTTTGCCACCTCAACTTCTGAGGTCTTCCGGGAGGACGAGGATTATGCGGGGGAAGGACACATACGGTGTCAGGAGCTTTCATTGTACAGTTCTTCGGAAGGATGTTCATTGCGTATGCCTGAAACAGATAGTCCCTACTGTATGATGGGCATGGCAGCGTATATGGGTGTAGCTCAAGTTCTGGTGCAGCGCATATTGCATGTGAGCAAGGCATCTTTTCGTAATCTCACACACCACATTCACACGTTCGGTTGTGGAAGTCGACCACACAATCCATATGTCTTCCCTTAACAACGAATCGATACCCATCAACGGGTTCCGCCGTCATGAAGTCCGCATAATATTCACGAATAGCCATCAAATATTCAACTCCTTGGCTAAATTTTGTTGTGATGCTCAATGCATCTAGCCGCCTTTTACAAAACCACATCCCTAGCTTCTCTTGTATGAACTCCAAAAGGAAAGAGATAGGATATCCTTTTGCCTTCTTGACTACGGAGTTTATAGTTTCGGCAATGTTGCTCGTCTTTATGTTGTACCTTTCTCCAAAAAAGTGAACGCGGTTAATGCAAGTGAAAACACGACTGCAATAGAAGTCTGATAAAAATCAGACTGCAATAGAAGTCTGATAAAGACAAATCAGACTACACAAGAAGTCTGATAAGAAAAATGCATTTTCAGATTATACATGTCTCCATTGAAATGAACGCGTGACCATAGACTCGGATCCGCCTCCTCCAAGTATCTAGCAAGGTCAGGATTTACCGCTCGTAAGGAGGCCATGTATCGGTTAAAATCGTACATCGTTTATGCGTACGCCGCGTTATTACCATCTACAAAATAACGTAGTCACAAAGTTCAGGGAAAAACATCTTTTGTACTTGGTGAAAAACGCGGCGTACGCATAAACGATGTACGATTTTAACCGATACATGGCCTCCTTACGAGCGGTAAATCCTGACCTTGCTAGATACTTGGAGGAGGCGGATCCGAGAGTATGGTCACGCGTTCATTTCAATGGAGTTAGGTGTAATATGAAAATGCATTTTTCTTATCAGACTTCTTGTGCAGTCTGATTCGTCTTTATCAGACTTCTATTGCAGTCTGATTTTTATCAGACTTCTATTGTAGTCTTGTTTTCACTTGCGTTAACCGCGTTCACTTTGTTTGAGAAAGGTACAACATAAAGACGAGCAACATTGCCGAAACTATAAGCTCCGTAGTCAAGAAGGCAAAAGGATATCCTATCTCTTTCCTTTTGGAGTTCATACAAGAGAAGCTAGGGACATGGTTTTGTAAAAGGCGGCTAGATGCATTGAGTCTCACAACAAAATTTACCCGAGGAGTTGAATATTTGATGGCTATTCGTGAATATTATGCGGACTTCATGACGGCGAAACGCGTTGATAGGTATCGATTCGTTGTTAAGGGAGGTCATATGGATTGTGTGGTCGACTTGCACAAACGAATGTGTGAATGTGGTGTGTGGGATTACGAAAATATGCCTTGCTCACATGCAATCTGCGCTGCACCAGAACTTGAGCTACACCCATATACGCTGCCATGCCCATAATACGGTATGGACTATATGTTTCAGGCATACGCAATGAACATCCTTCCGAAGAACTGTACTATGAAAGCTCTTGACACCGTACGTGTCCTTCCCCCGCATAATCCTCGTCCTCCTGGAAGATCTCAGAAGTCAAGGTGGCAAACTTGGCTAGAAATTGCCAAGACAAAGGGAATAAAACCACGGAAGCTTCCCAAACAATATACTTGTTCGAATTGCAAACAACCAGGCCACAAAAAACCAAATTGTGTAAGCTAAATCACCTTACACTCACATGTTTTATATTTGTTTTCATCTATCTACTGTATATGATAAGGATGCTGTCTTTTTCGGTGGAGACAGGTAACCAAACCTGAGAAGGATTAGATCTGGTAGAAGTCTGATGTATTGACGAATGCAATTTAGAAGTCTGATAGAGAAGTATGAGAGGAGTCTGTTGGTGTCTTTCCAGTACAATATTTCGTTTCCAAGTCGTTTTTTAAGTTGTCTAAGTCTAAGAACTTGTTGTGTTAATCGTTGGTTGTTGTTGTAGGCTTAAACTTAATTTGTAGTACTTATGTGTTTGCTGCATCTCGTCAAATCTAAATAAGTCTTAAGAAAATCACACCCTTTCTAAACTGCAATATAAGTCTAATAACAGAAATTCATTACAAAAGGTAGAAATAGAAGTCAGACTTCTATAGAAGTCTTAAACCAATTACCCTAGAAATACCCTACCAATTCCCAACACGCTTTTGACATTACAATTGGCATGGCACAAAAAATTCCCGCAGAAAGTAATCCAAAAGATGGATGAGTTTTTCTTACATCCACTACAAGAAAACCTGGATATTGCGACTACGACTTACGACTACGATTGTAGTCGTAAAGAAATAGCGACTACATAACGACCATATGGCGACTGCAAGCTATATTACAACTTAGTTATGACTACACAATAGTTGCTCCGCTTTTAGTCGTAACTGAGTCGTAAAATTGCGACAAAATAACGACATTATACGGCGAGTTGTAAATATAGTCGTAATGTAGTCGTTAAAAACCGGTATAGGCCACGTGCTTCTTGTTTTGATGTCGGCGTACCTAACTAAGTTAAATTTTTTACAGCAGTCGGAAAGTAGTCGTAAAATGTAAATGTAGTCGCAAAAACAGTCGCAATAAATAGTAGCAAAAATCTCTATAAATATATTCGAACGACATTCGTTTCTTTCATTCACATTCCATTGGTGGTGAGAAACACTAAATTGAGGAGAAAGAAAAAAATTGTTACTAAAAAAATGTCGGGAAATTACAATTATAGTAATTTTCGGGAGTGGATGTATAAAAGGTTCGATGAAGCGACGGGAAACTTCTCGGTAGAGTTAATAGCGGGGGTGGATCAATTCATGACATTTGTAAATGGCCAGCCCCTAACGCAGAGCAATCGCGGTAAGTTTTACCGCCCTTGTAGTGATTGCGAGAACAATAATTTCTTGTCGGGTACAAGAATTTGGAAACATCTTTATAGTAAAGGATTTATGCCAGATTATTATGTTTGGTATAAGCATGGAGAAGAACTCGATATGGATTTAGGAACGAGTTCTGTAGATCCGACGTGGGTAAGTGGTAGTGAAGAAGTGGGTAATGTAGAAGGAGGTAGATATGTTGATATGATGAATGATGCATTTCGTGAAAACGTGAGTTTTGATTACTATCATGAGGATGGTAGTTATCAAAATGTAGAAGAACCGGTACGCAATCATTCCAAAAAGTTCTATGACTTGTTAGAAGGAGCCAAAATCCATTATACGATGGTTGTCATGAAGGTCACTCGCAGTTATCCTTTGCTGCTTAGCTCATGCAACATAAGGCAGATCATAATATGAGTGAGAGGTTAGTGGATTCGATGTGCGGAATGTTTAATAACTACTTACCAGAAGGAAAACATGCAACGGGTTCAAATTACGAGACGGAAAAATTGATGAACAATTTAGGCCTCCCATGTCATGCAATTGATGTTTACGTTAATAATTGTATGATCTTCTGGAAGGAAGACGAAAGGTTAGATAAGTGTCGGTTTTGTAATTCAGAAAGATGGATGCCAAACGAGCAACACCGTAGGACCAAGGTACTATATAGTCGTATGTGGTATATGCCTATTGCTGACAGATTAAAGAGAATGTATCAGAGCGAGAAGACTGCAGCGGCAATGAGATGGCATGCCGAGCACCAGCCGAATGAAGGAGAAATGAGTCATCCGTCTGATGCGACGGAGTGGAAAAGTTTTCAATATCTACATTCCCGGTTTGCCGAAGAACCCCGTAACGTTTATCTTGGGTTATGTACAGATGGGTTCAATCCATTTGGCATGTCAAACAATCATTCACTATGGCCCTTGATCTTGACTCCATATAATTTACCCCCTGGTATGTGCATGAATACGGAGTACTTGTTTCTTACCATTATGAATTATGGAACAAATCATCTTCGAGGTAGTCTCGATATATTCCTCCGACCTCTTATTGAGGAGTTAAAATAATTGTGGTCCACTGGAGTTGATGCGTACGATGTGTCATTGAACCAAAATTTTAATCTAAAAGCAGAGTTGTTGTGGACGATAAGCGACTTTCCGGCGTATAGCATGTTATCAGGATGGAGCACCCATGGTAAATTGGCATGTCCAATTTGCATGGAAGATACAAAGTCTTTTTATATGCCGCATGGAAGAAAGACGTGTTGGTTCGATTGTCACCGAAGATTTCTTCCTCTTGATCATCCACTAAGGAAGAATAAAAAAGACTTTTTGAAGGGAAAAGACGCTAAGCAAGAGTATCCACCTGAGATTTTGACAGGTGAGCAAGTTTATAAATACCGGTTGCGTCGGGTAAAGCAACCGAAAACAAAGGATGTTGGTGGAAACGGTCACGAAAAGAAGAAGCCTGGATTTCGGAAGACACATAACTGGCACAAAGAAATCATATTCTGGGTGCTGCCGTATTGGAGGGACCTCAATCTTCGTCATAATCTTGATCTGATGCATATATAGAAGAATTTGTTTGACAACATCATGAATACTTTTATGCGTGTGAAGGGTAAATCAAAAGACACCATCCCGTCAAGATTGGATATAGCACAATTCTGTTCTCGTCCACACTTACATACTGATGATGAGGGTAGAGCTCCTTTCCCCGCCTACTCATTGTCAGACGAAGCTAGAAGAAGCTTATTAGAATGTGTGAAACATTCGGTCAAATTCCCAGATGGTTATGCTGCAGACTTAGCTAGTTGTCCTGATATGGTGAATGAAAAATTTTCTGGGATGAAGAGTCATGACTGTCATGTTTTTATGGAGCGGTTACTTCCATTTATCCTCGGAGAACTAGTAGACCTGAACATCCACCGCGCGTTATCAGGTACTAATTATTTATAATTTTGTTTACATGCCACACGTAAATATGATTCTATTAATTTATACTAACCAACTGTAGTTTCAATATAAAAATTGTAGGGATCGCAGTGTTTTTCCGTGACTTATGTTCCAGAACTTTTCAGAAAAGTCGCGTCCAAATTCTAAAACAAAACATAGTTTTAATCATTTGCAATCTGGAAAAGATCTTCCCACCATCATTTTTTGACGTGATGGAACACCTGCCTATACATCTACCCTACGAAGCTGAAGTAGGAGGCCCTGTGAAATACAAGTGGATGTACCCTTTTGAAAGGTTTTTCAAAAAGTTGTAAGGGAAAGTAAAAAACAAAAGATATGCACCATGATCGATTGTTCAATCATATTTAAAAGAGGAGGTAGCTTATTTCACAGCGCATTATTTTCCCTCGAATATAAAAACAAATTCAAGGTAAACACTACAATTAATATCGGACATTCACTTTGCCATTGCTAAACATGCTAGATATTCTAAATTTGTTCTCAATAATTACGCCAGATTAACAAGATTCGATGAAGGTGAAGTCCCCGAATACCATTTTCCTGGAGATCCTGATATATTTACACACGTGGGCCGTCCAAGTGGGGAAATGAATGAAATCTGCCTTTCAGGGAAAGACATTGAAATCGCACATGCATATGTCTTGCGAAATTGTGAATATTTTCATACACTTGAGAGGTATATTTCTTAATCTTTCGGCTAATCATTCCTGAAGTGGTCTTGGTGTCATATATATATATATATATATATATATATATATATATGTGTGTGTGTTGATTTTACATTGTTTCTTTGAAGAACTCGCGTTCAAAAAGAGATCAGGAATCTCATTTATGGGTGAAAGATTATGTATGTCTAAATAATATTTTCACTATGTATATAATATATATGTTATGATCTATAGCTATATATATTTGATATTGACTATCATTATGCAGGTTACTTACTGGAACGCCATAAAACCTTTTCCTATGTGGGTTTAAGAGATAGTTCTTGGTCCTTTGGATAAGGCCAAAACCTTGCCCATCTATTTTACAAGAGGCTATTTGTTTCATACGAAAAAGCACAGCGAGAGCCGAAAGATATGTAACTATGGCGTGCGTGCTAAAGGAGAGAATTATAGTGATGCATTTGATGAAGCTGATTTTCACGGGATCTTAACTGATATCATATAACTCGAGTATGAAGGGGTGGTTAATTTGAGAATCACACTATTTAAGTGTACGTGGTACGATCCCGTTATCGGTAGAGGCACTCGAAGGAGCAACGCTGGCATTGTAGATGTTCGCTCATCGGGTAGATACAATAAATACGAACTATTTATTCAACGTATGTACATTCATTTATCTATAAGAAGAGAATCATATGTGGCTAAATGTTTGTCATACACAGCCTCTCAAGCGAATCAAGTTTGTTATATCCGATACCCGTACAAGAAGAGAAAGAATCATCCGTGGCTAAATGTTGTCAAAGTCAACCCGAGGGGAAATATATCAGGTGAATATAGCAACACAGAACCGATTCTATTACAACAAGAAAATGATGACCCCGTAATGATAACTACAATTGAAGATCTTGAGGTCGACAATTTGGTACAAAGTGTTAACCCAATAAATCTCGATTGGGATGTCGGAGATGCAGAACGAGAAGATGAATTCAAAGCTCATTTATTGGATTCTGATGATGATGTAGCTGAAGAAGAAGCTTGCTAATTTCCTTATATAAGTTTGTAACAAAATGCTACTAAATATATCAAAATCGTCATGATCTTATATAAGTATTTTTTTTAGTTTATTATGTTATTATATAAGTTTTTTTTATTATGTTTTTTTCATATATAAATTTTTTTTTATTATGTTTTTTTCCTATATAAGTTTTTTTACCTATATAAGTTTTTTATATAATAATTTCCCCAAACATAAGTTTTTTCCCCAAAAAATTTAAACATAATTTTTTCCCCAAATCGTTTAGACCATTTCCCCCAACACATAACCCTAATTGCTCTCTCCCAATCGATCTCTCCCTCGCACAATAGAACCTCAGCCTGCCAAAATCGATCCCTCCCTAATTCAGAAACCCTAATCGATCTCTCCCAAAAACCACGCACTCGATCTCTCCCAAAACCCTCGCACTCGATCACTCCCAAAAACCCCATTCCAAACTGAAATTTCTCCGATGCCTGTAGGAGGAAGAGGGGGGGGGCCAAGGTTCGAGCTCCGATACAACAGAGAAGACCCAACTACACACCAGCGCCGCCGCAACTATCATCCCGATACAACTTCACCCCAGCCCCGCCGCAACTTCAAAGGAAGAAGAGCAAAGTATCTCTGGAGCAGAACTTCTCGCCGCCGCAACCCTCTCCATCGACGAATCATTTCAAAGACTACCCTCCGCCGACCCAGTTGTTCCAGACGACGTTACCACGGGAATCCCACAGCTCTCAAAGTCAACCGCTGATGACTCCGCTTCAAAGCTCCCAACCTCAACCGGAGACTCCTCGACGACAGAGCAACTCGAATCCTGAAGCTGCGGTGTCTCCACGACGAATCCTCCGCTGCAGAACTCTTCTGGTCACAGCAATCACTTCTCCAACAGAGTGGACAATGTTGAAGCATATAGAGATGACTCCGACGATGAGGTGATCGATGAAACTTCCCAGTTTGACCCGGATCTCGAAGACAGCAGACTCGAAGCCCTTAATGCTCTGCTAAGCGTCCCAAACCGGCACAAGATTTGGAGTATTACGACGCTTTCACCCATCGAACCTCAGCCTGCCAAAACTACATGGTGAGTTTCTCTTGTTCATTAGGTTTTTTGTTGCGGAAGTGGACTAATTTGTGTGAGTTATTATGTTCTTTGGTATTCTTATCCTCAAGACAAGACAAGTTGTGGATACAATGATCCTTGCTTTTATTGGTCTGTATCTCTGCTTGTTGCTTTCTAGCTGATGGCTTATACGCGAGACAGAAAAATTCTGTGGCTGATATGTTTTGACCACAAAATTTCTAGCTGGCTGATATTTTTTTGACCTGAATGAGTATATACTATGTCTGTGGCAAGATGAAGAAAACAATCTGCTAGTTTTACTTAAACGTAGTTCACTTTGATATACATGACAAGTGTGATTAGGTTAGTGTTTTCTTGTTAGGTTAGTATCTGTGATGATTCTCTTGTTAGGTTAGTAATGTTTTCTTATCTGTGATGATGATGAGATTGTGTAAGTTGTGTTTTTTTATCACTAACTTTATTTATTTTCATTTCTATGTCTAGGTATGGTCGTGACTCCTTAAAGCTCACAAGGAAGATCACAAGTATCTTCACTAGCAACTTCAATGGACCATATTACACATGGTTTTGTGTGCCTCGCGATAGACAGGAAATATATTTCCTTGAATTCGCAGTAAGTAGTTCTCTGATCTCGTATCTTGCATTATTTTCTTTATATAATGTACTTTACTAACACATGTTGCTTATTCTTCTATTGTAGAAAACACATCAATGGGATCTCGTTTTCTCAGGGCTAGTTCAACAACATTTTGAAAGCATTTGTCAAACCAGAATGAAGGATATGGTCAGCACCTGTAGGAGAACTCGAGTGAGACAAAAGTGGATCAATTCAACTATGTGGATGGTAATATGCACATACTGGGACACATCAGAAGCTCAGAAGAGGAGTCAGACCGCATCGCAAGCTCGAAAATCTGACCGGAAAGGCCTGGGCGAGCACAAGCACTTCACAGGCCAAAAGTCATATGCTCAAGTCCAATAGAAAATGGTAAGTTAACTTTCAATATCTAATGCTTCTGTTTGTGAGGTTATTCTTCAAGTTTCAAGTTTATTTCATAATTTTCTTAATGTTTCAGGAAGTGGAATTAGGGAGGCCAGTTATTGTTGGTGAGGTTTTTATCAGAATTCACACAAGACCAGATGGTACGTTAGTTGATCGGAAGGCAGCAAAGGTTGCGAAAACCTATGAGCAGAATGTGAAAGCTAAGTTCTCTGAGTTTCAGTCTGAAGATGGTAATCGAGAGCTTACCACAGAGGAGGACAACGAGATCTTTTCTTCAGGTGAAACATTTCATGCTCTGTTTTCTTTACTTGTGATATATTTCGCATATATGTTAACCTTCAGTTTTTTTTTTTACCTTTGCAGTCAACAGAAAAAGATTCAAGAGGAACACCATATGGAGTAGGAAGTCTCGCCAATGCTCTTGTGACTGGAAAGCAGAAGCACTCTGCAAGTTCTTCTTCCTTTCAATCGTTTCAAGATCAACTTGTGGCAACTCAGAAACTGCTAGAAGAACAAGCCGCCAAGAACGCTCGACTAGAGGCTGATCAACAAACCAAATTTCAGCAGTTTTCGATGATGGAAAAGTTCCTCAGACTCAATCCAAGGTATGTTGACTTCTTATCTCATGAAGCTGCTGCTACACCTACTGATCAAGCAACAACAGAGTCGTTTGGTACCTCTGATCCTTAGGTTGTCTTCTATTTGGTACCCTTAGGTTTTTTGCAACATGAACTTGTTAAATGTTGGTTTTTGTCAAAACTCCTTTAAGTATATGAGTTTTCTTTTGTAAATGTACTTCAACATTCTGCATTGTAAATGTTTAAGCTTAATAAGTACTTCTAATTTGTTTTTCGTTTACAAACAAATTCATTTACACAAACAGAATTTCAAATCAAACGAATTAGCATTGAAACAATTACCCATTTTGATTTTATATTTACAAACGTAGTCGCAAATTGGTCGTAAAATTTTTTTTTAAAAAGTGGGTATTTAGTCGCGCAATGGTCGTGAAAATTTTAACATTTCGCATACTTTAACACAGTTTCGTCGTTATTTAGTCGTTAAATCTTTAATTATATCGTCGGTAAATAGTCGTAACTTTTACCGACTAAATTACGTCTGTGTATTTTACTACTATATTACGACTAAAGTACGTCTAAATACTTTACGACTTTCTTACGACGAATTTATGACTACACGTATCTGTCGTTATGTGGCCGTAAATTAGTCGTAAAATTACGACTATATGTTTTTACAACTAGAAATTTCCTACAATTACATTTAGTCGCAAAGTAGTCGTAAAAATGGAGTTTACGATTACTTTGCGACGGCTATTGTAGTCGCAATAACCATGTTTTCTTGTAGTGATCTACAAAAGATAAATATATTCAAGAATCCATTGTTCTCGGGAATCCAAAAGTTAAAAAGGAACTCTACTTCACCTGTTCGTAGACGTCTAGCAATTCATTCTCGGTGTCGGTACGAGCCTATTCACCTGTTCGGCAGAGCTTAGTTAATATCTCATACGCAAGCTTGTCTATGCAAGTCTTCATGTTCTTATCATACAGTCACTTCGGTAACAGCATCCCAAGAGAATGGAACTCAATGAACTTCAAACAAAACACCCCACAATCACCTTACGATCGTGTCTGGATGTTTTGGGGAGTTCTGGGCTCCTTACGATCGTGTAGGTGTATCGCTCAAGGGGATAATTCCAACTTTCATCTATTGGAGCCAAACAATACATCACGTAGGGAAAGATCTCACATATAGGTGCCACTGCCGCTCCTACCACCTCATCGGTTTTCCGTCCAATGATGCTATCCCATGTGGTTACGTGCCTATCCGGGATAGAAATCATAATAGCTATCCAATAATTTCCCCCAACGTGCAAGGCAGTGTAGATGTAATCAATTTCCAGCCCCCAAGTCTTGTTTGATTTCAGGAATAATGGTAGTTCACCAGTATGGTAATCCCATACACCAGGTGGGAGCCTCCTTGCCGTGGGCATCACATTTTCTCCTTCGCCGCTCTTGACAAAATCATCATAATGTTTCTTCCACAAATTACCTAGCAGTGTGTCAATGAAGGTCAACCTCTCGGACCAAAACCATTCAGGGTGTTCGTGTTGTCGAAGTCTCATCAGATCAATCCCAGCATCTATTTGCTGCATCCAGTCAACATTGTGCAAAAAATGTCAGAATTAAACAGAAGATTAAAGAAACTCCAAAAGAGAGAACACCAATGTCAGACTGCAAAACAATTCTGAGAAAAGAAATTCTTTCACCTGACGTGAAAAGAAGTCTGACACCAGACCTCTAAAGAAGTCTGAAGGAAGTCTAAAAGAGATAACAACAATGTCAAACTGCAAATCAAGTCTGAAAACAGAAAATCATTAAATCCGACCAGATTATATACTAACCGTGTCATGCAGCCATTCGTGGGGGGTGCGCAGATCGTATTACCAAGAGAGGGATGTGTTCGCCTCCCTCTTTGGATAACCTCTACAGAATATATTATGCGTGTTAGACATCGAGCTAATTATTCTAGAATATAGGTAGAATGTGATGACATACGGTAGTTTTTTGACGTGATCATTTAGTGTCTTCACTTCTATCCTGGTTGCCGGAGCATAAGGATCATATGTCGGTGTGATCTGCACTTGGGTTGAGCTCTTTCTCTCCTTCTTATCCTACGCTTTCTGTTTGAGTTCTTGTGCCTTCGCCATTACATAAGCTCCTGCAGCTGCCTGCTTAGTGTCTTGTTTCAACATATATGCTGCATCGAAGTTTACGCCCGTGGCCGCCTTATCGACGATAAGAACACTCTGTTCGCTGCCCACGACACTACTCTGCATTTACAAAATAAAAAAAACCACCTCTGTCAGACTGCAATAAAAGTCTAAGACAAATAATCAAACTCTAACCACGCCACCTACAGACTGCAATATTAATCCAAAACATAATCAGACTTCTAACATGTTCACATCAAACTCAACAACAAAGCGAAATAACTAGTTTTTAGTTGCACATAGGTTCAGGTTTTTACAAACAACTATCACACTTATATTGCATATATTAAGCAACGGCTTTGTTCTTAAGTCTTCGACTACTTCTCCTTTCTAGAACATTTTTTGGTAGAGGGTTTGGGACACTAACCCCAACATCCACCACAGTCTGAATCTTGGCCTCAGACGTTTGGGCAGGGTTGTCTACCACTGAAGCTTCTTTTTCAAGTCCTTTTTGGTCTGCAGCTTCAACAACCGCGACAGGCATAGGAGGCTTCACAACAATTTATTTGGGTGTAATATTCTTCCCGGAGCCCGTTTGCGTTTCCCCGCCCCAGCCTCACCACCATCATCAACCTTACCACCATCATCAGACTTCTTCTCAACACCACCATCAGACTTCTTCTCATCATCAGACTTCTTCTCAACACCACCATCAGACTTCTTCTCAACACTACCATCAGACTTCTCAACACCAGATTTTCTCCTTTTTCTCCCCTTAACAACCTAACTTCCTTCTCAAGTTCAATCATCTTCTCACTCACCTGCTCAAAACCTTCTTTAACAAGACTAAAAAGTTCATTCATCTTCTCACCCACCGACATGATTAAGTAAACAACCTCACCACCATCATCACCGCCTGATTTTGCTCGCTTCTTATCATCATCAATATCCTCACCATCATCATCAAAATCCTTCCTCTTAACACCATTTCCCTTGGCCTTCCTCAGACCACCCTCAGACTTAACCACCTCAGACTTAATAAGGGGCACCTCTTTCTTCACAATGGCGAACACACCTTCAGGCTTCCAGTGTTTAAAACTCCACCTCCAAGGGCGCTCAGACTCACCAAACATTGCTTTCACAATGTTCACAACTTTCTCATCATCCTCACCATCGTCCCATCGGGGGAACATGTCCTCAAATTCCTTGATGGCGAAGTTGTTGACGCGCGTCTGCAAGTACAAGTCAACGAGCAAAATGTATATTAGTATGTAAAAAATTAAATAAAATCTACCAGACTGCATATCCAGTATGGTACAAAGTTTCAGACTCCAAAAAAGGTCTGACTTCAATATTTTAGACTCGGAAAAATTCAGACTTCAAAATTAGTCTGATAACTTATCAGACTGAATTTGCAGTCTGACATAGAGCAATCAAAGGTGAATTTTAAGGAAAAAATGTCAGTAAAATACCTGCTTGCGCAACTCTAAATCGACTTTCTTCCGATTCCTTGATCCTTTGTAAGCCAAGAGCGGTGGGGCTGGGTTATCTTGCAAGTGCATTCCATAAAGCGTAGCAATACAGGGACAGGCCCAATATACCCAGACACTCAAGACCTCAGCAAAGCCCTCAACCTGATAGTTTTTGTCATCGGGGAGTTTTTGTTTGCCTCTGTTTTGATAGAGTCTACCAAGATTTTGAAGGCCAGTCTTCCCCATGGGTATGCTTCTAACGCCCATGGAGACAGCAGTAGCTTAGTCATGTCAGCCCTTGTGGAAACTGACCAGTGTTGAGCCTCAATGAAACTCGTGTAGATGGCTAGGTAGCCCAACCAAATCCTATCTTGCCGTTCCCAGCCTCGACATATGTTGCAAGCGTCCATTAACTGAAAATAACTTGGCCCTACCTCGAAATCCAGCCAAAGAAGCTCCCACATTGCTCTCATATCGGTTGTATACTCAACCTCCGGGTACTCCGGATTCTCAACATAGTCGCAATTGAGTCCGGTTATCTGTTGAAACTCATGGAGTGAAAACCTCACCGGTTGAAGGCCAAAAAGACACCAAAGCTCATGCTTCTGATCTACCTCTAGTTGCATAGTAAGCCTGTAGTGAACCATCCTTGAACACCATACGAAGTTCAGCTCATGCCACTTCACAAAAACCCCAAAGGCTGAGTGGCGAAGCTCTTCCCACTCATCATCATCCAGTGTTTTTTGGAGAGCGTCCAAGAGATCTCTCTTACTGCTGAAGTAGTGTATGCTTTTATCTGGTTGAGGCTCATACCCGGTTGTGAACATTCTTGGAGGGAATTCACGTTCAATCATCATGTCTAAAACCTGCATCAACCACAACCAGACTCCATTAGCAGTCCAAAAACTTAAAGTCAGACTTCATATGCAGTCTGACTACTCAAATTCAGACTCTATTTGCAGTCTGACAAAATATAGTCAGACTCTATTTGCAGTCTGACGCAATCGGACGAATCCCAAAATTCCACAGAACACAATACAACTCAAACCCAAAGATCTAAACATTATTGCTCAATTTGAATCTTTTACCCTTTATGGAAGACTTGAAGGAGCGGTGACAACGGCGAGGAGAGAGAAACCAGATCTGAAAATAAAAAAAGACAAGAGGTCAGCGCTGAGTTCTAGAAATCAATATCGAGAAGGTGACGGTTTGCGGCGAAGAGAGGAGTAGAAGGATCTTATCGTCGAAGGCACATGAGACGATGTAAGCGACGAATTCCGGCAGCGACAACGAAGATGTCGATTCAGTTTCTCTGAGAGAGAATAGGTGTTTTTTTCTTTCTTCGGTAACTGTAAAAATGAGGGGATAAAAAAACCCTTTTATATGTGTCCTAAGCGGCGGTTACAAAAAAAAACGGTTTTACCACATAAAAATACCGCTTTCGCAATCTGATGTCAGACTTCTTAACGCAGTCTGATATCAGACTCTTTTAGAAGTCTAATAGTTATGAGATAATTGAGCGAGAAGTCTGGAAATTTTGGGCGGCAAAATTCCCGCTTTTTTCTGCGGTTTTTTCTAATATTTTTAATTGCCGCTTACAAGTATTTTTCAAATACTTCTACTGCCATACTCGTTTTTCAGTCTGAAATGGTGATATTTTCAGGACCAGACTTGTGCAAGTTTTCAAAAGTTTAAGTTTTTCAGACTTCGAAAGAAGTCTAATAAATTCAGACTTCATAAACCGTCTGACATAGTAATGAAGGACACAGATAAATTAAACCGACTTCATAATCAAATATCTCGTTCCATGGAAAAAATACAAATTTTGGTTACAAATTGTCACATATTACACGAAACCAAAACAGATAAACATGATCAGGACGATAATAATAGCACCAGCAAACGTCAGACTCTTCAACTCGACGCCACGCATTATCTGGCCACATGGCTTCTCCGTCAATCGCTCCTTCAATTGAGCTATCTCTGCCTTCGTTACCTTGACGTCATCGAGCAACGTGGACAAATACTTCTCGCTTTGAGCATTAAAAACGAACATGCCATCAATTAGTTGACCATGTTGGTCAACATACAACTTTACATCTTTAAACTCCTCAGTCATAGCCTCATCCCACCACTTCATTATATGGTACCCACCATCCTACACAGCCACATTTATACAATCATATTAAGATCCCAAATTATGATAAGCAGGAAAAAAACAAACGAACCACATGACATATAGAGGCCATTACATCATAGTTACGACATCCGAAGAATCTTCTTCCTGGATTATCGGCAGTAGTGGATGTTCGCATGACGGGCTCCAGACAGTAGAAGCATTTTTTGGGGAATCCGTAGGATGATCCAAATCGACGTCGACCTGTTGAACATGAACTACTGACGTTGGAAGGTGACTGAATCGCCCCATCCTGTGTACCAGAAAATAGTCGGAAAAATTAAAACAAGTCTAAAGCCAGACTTCTAATAAAGCCTAATTTAAAATCAAGTCGAAATTCAGACTTCTAAAACAGTCTAATTCGGAAAAGTCTAATTTCAGACTTCTTCTCAAGTGTAATTCGTACAAACTCAAATTTCAGATTTCTAACAGAGTCTAATTAAAAGAAAGTATAATTTCATACTTCTAATCGAGTCTAATTCATATCAGTTCAAGTATTAGACTTCGTATCGAGTCTAATTCACTTTCAGACTTCTAATATAGTAATTTTCAAGTAGATCTAAAACGGAATTAATTAGATCTAGGCAAAAAACCCATCTGTTTGTTTAGATCTAGGCAAAGAACATGGAAAAATGGTCTTATTTCGTATAGATCTAAAAAAATTTGCAGAAAAAGTAGAGTAGAAGGCAAAAAATGAGAGGTAATTACCAGACTGAAGACGCTGACGACGGCGGTGGCGGTGGCGGTGGCGGTGGCGACGAGGGTTTCCGGAGAGATGTTTGAGAGAGTTTAGAGAGAGAGAGATTCTTCCTGTTTTAGAGAGAGAGAGTCGATAATGACTTTTACAGATTAGGGTTGGTAACTTTAGTTTATATATAATATATGGTGTAAAATCACAAGTAGGGTAACTTATTTCAGGTTAATTCACAGATTTTCATCAAGAAGTCTGATAAACCATGGACATGATCAGACTTAAATGGCAGTCTGATAAACCATAAACTTGATAATTACTACTTAAATACAATCATATTATATAGAAAACTTATAACAAACATCAAACCCGTTTAACTTAGTCACAAACTAACCAGTATATGTAAAAAACATTATGAATTAAAAAAATTGAAACTCTCAATATAACCCTACATATAAGAACATGATATCCAACATATAACTCGAACATAGACAAAACTCTTATTTTCTTTGTTATTTTCACAATGCAATATATAACTCGATATTCACACTCTTTTATAGTTAATTACACTCCAATGGCAAACTTTGAACCCTAATCCAACAAATATTGAGCCCGTAAACCGTAAACTCTTACCTACATGGTGTTTAGATCCAAATTTATCTCATACTCACTCATTAATCCAAAATTTTATGTAATTTAAATTTATATACATCTACAATGATTATGTTTAATTTATGTATAAAAAATTTGTCACAAAAATGCTTTAATTATTTTTTATTATTTTAATTTTCATATTAAATACTATTCAGACTTCTCGGAGAAGTCTAAGAAACCGCAAACTTGTATTTAGATCCAAATTCATCTCCAATGATTCAATTTGATTAAATTTTTTGTTCTTTTAATTTATATACAGCAACAATGAGTATGTGTAATTTACGTAGTAAAAATTTCTAAAAACTAAATTTTTAATATTTTTTAAATTTAAATTTTCAAATTAAATACGTTTTAGACTTCTCAGAGAAGTCTGAGAAACCCCGATTCTCTGAAAAATCTGAGAAACCACGACAACCACCATCGTCGACGAGTTAATGCAGTAACTAACAGCTTTTTCCGCCATTAAAGCTCAAGAATAGAGCTCGTAAACAGTTTTCGCGACTTCTCTCTCTGATTTCTCCCATTTTCCCACTGATTTTCCGATTCAAACGTACCAAAATCGGAAATTATGGCATAAAAACGGAAAAACACGACTGGGCTTGAGGGATTTCGGTGATATTAGACGTTCTGTGCGCTCGACGAGGGTGAAAACAAACTCTAAACGGATATAGGTACGAATTTTTGCATATCGTCGATTTTCAGATCAGAGTTTTTTACTTAGACTGCTTTAGAAGTCTGATGAAACCCATATGGTCAACGAGAGGTTAGTTTTGCAATTGACTTTTAAATACTCAGATTAAAATTGAAGTATGGTAATCTCTGAGAAGTCTGAGAAATCCCGATTCTCTCAGACTTCTCCGATAAGTCCGAGTAACCCTAAATTTAATATTTAGCACTTATGACTGACAATATTAAAACATAACTTCTAGGAAGCATCAAATTCGTGAAATATATGCACATTACAACACATATGTGCAAATTTAAAATTTCAAATGTAAATTTGGTAAACCATGAATCTAACCCTAATGTTATAAGTAAATGTTTCCACTACAAAGAATGTTTTGAGGTTTACAACCTACTTTGCCTTACATATTTTAAATTTGATTCAATTTTACGAAATTTATTTGTAATACTTCGAAATCGTCTATATTTAATTTATGTATAAGAAATTTTTAACAAAATAATTTTTTACAATTTTTAAATTTAAATTTACTTATTAAATCTGTATCAGACTTCTTCGAAAAGTCTGATATTTATTGAGGTATATGCATAATTAACTAACCTTGTTTAATTACATTCAATTTTATGAAATATTAATTTCTATACATCAAAAGCGTCTATATTTAATTATTGTAGAAACAAGTTTTAACAAAAAAAAATTTTTAATTTTTAAATTTAAATTTACTATTTTAATCTGTATGAGGCTTCTCGAATACGTCTGCGAGAAGTTTGGTAAGAGAAATCAATCAGACTTCTATTTATGTCTAAATGTCAGACCTCTATAGAAGTCTGACATGTCGCGAAGGTTAAAATGGTAATAGCGGTTTCGCGTTTTTTGTTTGGTCATAAGGGGTACCTGTAATTTTCCACCCCCGAAAGTGTAGCGCAACATTTGATTGAAATGACGGTGTATTTTTGTCATAAAAACGAAATTATTGGGTAAAAACAGCAATTTACCCTAATGTAATTATATTTAAATGTGTGTTGTTTTAGTTACGGTTTTGTAAACTTTGTGTTGTTTTTGATATCATGAAACGCATCGTTCTGTTTTTCACATATGTTTATTACTGCCAGGTCATCGATACACACAATGTTTATTTTGCGGGTGACTTTGTAGATGAGGGGGTTGATTTGCATTTTTTTGATGTGAAGACTTTTCTTGCAAAAACAATAAAAAATAAGGGTTTTATTTGATGAAAACCCATATTTTTACTGGGAATGTTTTCCCAAAAACATTAAATAATTTAAAACAATTTAAAATGAAATTTTAAAAATCAAACTTTATACATGGCACACAAGAAATACATTGAACCTTCACTAACAGACAAACGTAAAGAGCCGTTTAACGATCGTTTGTGTTTGTTTCTTTTCATTTTTGTAGTCTAAAAATATTTCAGTCGTATCGAAAAAAAAAAAAAAAAAAAAAAAATATATATATATATATATATATATATATATACATTTCAGTCGTATACTATTAATCCCAATCGGATAGAGGATATGACATATTGACATTGTTATAGGATTTTGCTAGGGGACGCAGACTTAGAAAAAAAAAAAAAAAAAAAAAAAAAAAAAGAAGAATAGGCCAAAGCTCTTAGAATATTTATCTTTTTTTTTCTTGTCAACAATGCACTATGCATATTTCAGCTTGAATGGTGACAAAAATAGACTACATATCCTGGTCAAGGTTACTTTTAATTTGCTTCTGACTATTAACTGAGTCTTTTAAACCTAGTTACTAAGAAATGTTTTTTTTAACTTATTTACTAAGAAATGTTTTCAATAATTCAACTAAAAAATGTTCTTTTAAATTTTTTCTCTTATTTTTTTTGTTTGTTGATAAGCTCAAATTAATACCCTAAAACTACTAAAGCTTTGTCGGTTGTAATACTTAGGGATCGAATCCGTAGAGACTCAAGGAAACACACAATGAATTATATAGATGAGAATTAAGCTAAGTGATCAATGTAACTGAAAGCAAAACGTAAATTAAATTGGTTGTAAGTTCGATTAGAGAAAGATAGGTTCAGGGTATTTCTCAGGAAATCAATGAATTCAGACAAACTAATTAATCAGGGTTCAGGTTACGCACGGTTCTTGAACTCAAATCACTAAGGTATAATCAACCAACTCTTGTTGCGAGAATTATCTAAGCCTAAATCCTAGAATTCCAAATCTCTTTGTGAATCCTAAAGCCTAAACCAGATTTTAGTTCAAGTTTGATTTGTTCACAAAACAACTAAACCAAATCTCTTTGCGAATAGTTATTTTGTTCACCCTAGGTTCTATCAGGTTTCTCAATTGCACTCTCGTGCCAAATTAATTAACCTAAGATCTAAGTTCTAGGTGATCAATCCAGAATTAGCTTTGAAAACAACCTATGGTGAATAACCAATTCAGATTATGAACCCTAACAACTAATCAACCTAGCATTCAAAGAAATCCCTAATGAAAACCCTAAACCTAACAAGAGATATACTTAGACATGGAAATTGAAGCAATAAACATGACTGAATAAATAATATAAAAGAGTAACAAGAGGGTTCGAAATCTTCTCTCGGACGAACAGAGTTTCAGACTTGTCCCCTTCAAAATCTCTCTCACAAAACCAAAATAAAATAAAGCATAGCCATCAAAGTGGCTGTAAAATCCTAATAAATAACCTAAGTCACGTTTTGGAACTTCTTGTAAATAATAAAGTCTTTTGGGCAATTTTGCAATTCTTCAACTCTTGGAAAAGTTGCGGCTCGTGTCTGCTTCAGTGAGTATCGACCGATACTAGTCAGTATCGATCGATACTGAGGCTTCAAATCGGGTACTCAGCTACACGAACTTCTGCTTTGCTCCAAAATGCTCCAGATAGCTCCAATATCTCCAATTATGCTCCACACGTGCTAAAACCTGTAAAAGACTCTAAAACGCTACAAAATAGTAGAAATACTCTATAAAACGGACTTATATCATGGCCTAAAAGGGGTAAAAACCATGATATATCAACTCCCCCAGACTTAGCATTTGCTTGCCCTCAAGCAAAACAGAAAACTAAACCAGAGAAAGAGGTTTGAAAACATAGAGACTTACCTATTCATGAAACATTGCAATGACCATTTTCCTTAGTGCTCCACATTGATAGAGGATAATTGTGTGTATCCAAATCAATTACCCAAACACTACATCATTGAGTATTTAAGGATCGAACCAAAGAGGTTAAGATTGAAGCACTAAGAATACATGAAACTTCCTAAGTTAGAGCAATTGTTTTTGGGTTTTTATGTTTTTAAACTAAAGAAAACAAATCCAAGAAGGAAAACAAAGATAGAAATGTGGATCATGAACTAAGCTATAAATGAGCTGGGTAACAATCAAATAATGAATCATTCGGAAGCATTAAACACTATCCTAGAATATGGAGTTCACAATTATGACTAATCTATTCTCGTGGCACTAATCACTTTGTTAATCACCAAATTAAGAACAACCCATCGTTTGTGATAAGATGATTAACAAGCATTAATCTCCAATCCCACTTAGTTCACTAATCACCCTAGACATCAACTCTCGTTGGCTAGATAAGAAAAGCTCACAAAAGGTTTTGTTCAAGCATTTCATTTAAACTCGGGTTAGGAGAGAAATGCCTAAGTTCAAGACTCGAATGGATAAACCTAATCTAGCACTAACACCGTTTACTCGAATCTCTCCCTAATGCATGGGATGTGACCATAAATCCTAGGGTGTAGCTCTAGATTGGTTTGTCACGCCCACTAGAACTACCTAATCTAGGTGCAGTTTTAAACTTTGGTTTATCTTATCAAATCTAGCAATAAGAACCAACCTAAGTGAAAGATTTAACAAAGATCAACCTAAATCAACATCATCTAATCATCAAGACAATTAACTAATGATTCTAATACACACAATCAATACTAATCCTTAGGTCTATAACACTTGAATAAGATTAATTCACTCTCATGACACTAACCTCTTTGTTAATCACTTAATCAATATCAAATTCCCATTTGTGATTAAAAGACTAACAAGCATTAAACTCAAGTTCTATTAACCAAAATACACCTTAGACATTCATTCTCATGAGCTAAGATATGTAAATCCCTTGTTTAGTTCATTGGGGAATTTCATCAAACACTTGGTGTGCATGAAATTCCCTTTGATCTAGATTAGCTTTCTCAAGCCTAATCTAGCACTAAGAACACTAAACAAGGAAGGAAAGCAAAGATCTAATACCTAAGTAACACAAATGAATCATCAAATCATCAAAATCAAGCATAATCCAAAATCCAACAAAAATGCCTAAAAACATGAATAACAAAAGAGAAAAAGACATAAAGATAAAGAAATTGCATAAATAAAATATAGAGTTGAAGAAATCTTCTCTAGAGTGGCATTTGTGATGAAGATACATCCAAAATCATAAGAGGAGTTTGGGTTAAAACCCAACTCTAGAAAAAGAAAGCTTAACCAAGAAAATAAGGGTTTTTGGGCTAAAATAGTGAAAGGGGGCGAACCGGGTCGATCCGGGATAAACAGGGTACCGAACCGGTTCATAATGGGTCAAATATGGTCTTGATTAGCTCAATACCGAGGTCACAACTCGGTATTGCACATCGGTATTGGACCTGATTTTGTGCTGATAGTGGTGTTGTAGAGCCTTCGGTAAAACCACTATATCTCCTGGAATACATGTCCGAATGTCCTCAAACCACCTCCTGTAGATAGCTACCACACTTGGCTACATCTCTTATGAAGACCATTTGAGTTGATTCATATCGAAATGCCTTCTTTTTCCAGTTCTTTGGACGGTGTCATCTTCTCTCGGACAGACGGACATACCTTCGGTAAATCCGTCTTATCTCCCTATCCATAAGTTCAAATAACCCGACTCAAACTACTGTGTAATGATGATTCACGCCTCTACAATTTCTATGAAGGCAGTTGAAGCTGAATCGGATTGTAATGTCCCCGTCTAGCCACATCTTTGAGACACGTGGGACGAGCTCGGCTGGTTCGGGTGAGAGATGTCCAACACCGAGGTCACACATCGATGTTGGACCTCGGTGCTAAGGTTTTTATCTCCTGGTCACTTCAGAGAGGCAATACCGATGTGTTACATCGGTGTATTCCCCTGAGGCTTCAATACCGATGTCACACATCGGTGTTGAATAAACTGCCTTGGCCAGACGGACATGTTTTCAGTAAAACGGCCATATCTTCCAAACCACAGGTCCAAATCCCTTGAATCCAATTCCAGTGGCTAGATAACTCACTTCTCTACAAATGTTATGAAGGTCATCCAAGCTGATTCATATCCTAGGGCCTCAGTCCAGCCACCTCTTTCCGGCGTACCGGATGAGCTCTTCCTTCTCTTGATGCCCAACCACTCCAACCATCCCAAATGTCTCCAAAACATCTAGAAACACTCCAAATGAATGCAAAAACTCTCTAGGACCTAACGAAATATCTTATACTCTAATAAAGACCAAAATACTATAAAAACTATGTAAGACACATGTATGAGACACAAAACACCAAATAATATGCATGCTAAAAGATGTAAAATATGGGATTATCAACTCCCCCAAATTTATTGATTTGCTTGTCCCCAAGCAAACAAACAAGAAGAGGAGAAAAAGAGAGCAATGAATGAGATAGAGTCCAAAAAATGTCAACAAAAGAAAAACCATCCAATGGTGATTCTAAAATGCACTTGAACAATCTCTACTCACAAAGATTTAGCCATACTCATCACACCACGGATCAAGCTCAAAAACTAGCTTACACAAGCGTTCATATTCCCCAATCTTTTAACATTCATTAAACGAAACCATGAATCACATTTATGCAAATCAAATGAACTCACTTGGCTAGGGGACAAGGGTTTTGAGATAAAAACGATCTCAATAAATGTGGCAATTCCATAGCAAGGGGTCTCTCAACAAATGAATGAACTTTGGCAAAATGCTAAGGGTAAAAAGCAATTGATGCATACAAGGATATACTTCCATCTACCCAATGCCCCAAATAACTTCAACCCCTACCTTTAATCCCCATGAAGATCACTCCTAAGCTACCCTTTCTTCAAGCCTTTTTGCCTTTCATAAACCACATACTTCATCGTTTCTTCCTTGTTTAAGCACTTGGGGAAAATTTATTCTTCCTTGATCAACAAATGGCTTGGCTCATTCTCTTTTCTTCTTTAGCTCATCTTTTGCCTTTGGCTTGGTCCCTTTCTTCATCCTTTGGATGCATTAGCCATTTTAGGCTTCTTTTCTTCTTTTTGTTGCTAGAGACCACCTTTTCTTTATTACTTAGAGCTATACCAAATATTTACTGCCAACCATTTCAATCATTAGCTTTTCCCCATTTCTTTCCCAAATCTCTTCCTCGTTTCCACTTGTTCTTTGCATTCCATGCTCAAGATTTTCTCTTTTCATTCCAACCCAAACCCCCCATCCTAACCTATGCTTAGCCCAATGATGTGCGAGCTAAATCTGCATGAAAACCTTTCCTTGTCGCTCTAAACCCAACACTTTTTCCCAAGTCCATTCGAAAAAACATAGGCTTCACAACACTCACTAAAGAACTAGGCTTGAAAGGAGGGTAAGTTAAGGGCGAGGATAACCGTCCCAAAGATGGGGATCGGCTACTTGGACTAACAAGAGTGGTAAAAAGGAGGAAGATAGCCCAAGTATGTATATGGTATCCATGAGTCCATTTTTCAATGCATAAACATGATAATTACTAGTCAAAATTTAGGGTTCAAATAATTAGGATCGGGTTTAATTCAAAGCTTGTTTCAACCAAGACGAAAGCATCAATGCATATGATCCAAGTATAGTGAGTCCTTATTTTCAAGTTGTTCAAATGCATTTAACTACTAAAGCTTAAGTTGACATTTTACAAGGACGAATTCATCATTGCACCCAATGCATATGAATGCAAATCCTATATGAACTCTAGACTCAATCCTAATCATGTAATGCACAAAACTTCAAATTTTTTCAAAATTATTGAAAATGCATGAGACTCAAGATGTAAAAGGAAAATTAGACATAAAACACAAGGTTAGATACCGGTCCCCCAAACTTAAATCACAACGTCTCGGTGTGAAAGAAGTTAAAGAGAGAGACCCAAAACAAAAGATGAAATGCAAAGAAAACAAAAGAAAAGAACTACTTACAAAGGAGGAGTGAGCTTAGTGAAATGGAAATGGTGAAGAGAGGAGTGTGACACGTAGTTGCTTAAGCCCTTCTTCCATCACATACCACGACCTTGGACACAAGAGACCCTTATTGATTGCTTGTTTTATGTCTCTAGCCCGACAATGGATAGGCTTGGGGAGGTCCCCAAGGGCGCGTTTAACGTCACTAGCTTGACGGTTGCTTCCTCATTGTCACTCCCTTCATGAAAATCACAAGCAAAGTGAAAAGATTAGCAACAAAAGAAAATAAAAGCTCTAGTCTCAAGAAGAATCAAAATCCTAATGATCAAGGCTAAACCTCCCCGGCAACGGCGCCAAATTGATAGAGGTCCCCGTCTAGCCACATCTTTCCGGCGTGTCGGATGAGCTCTTCCTTCTCTTGATGCTCAACCACTCCAATCATCCCAAATGTCTCCAAAACACCTAGAAACACTCCAAATGAATGCAAAAACTCTCTAGGACCTAATGAAATATCTTAAACTCTAATAAAGACCAAAATGCTATAAAAACTATGCAAGACACATGCATGAGACACAAAACACCAAATAATATGCATGCTAAAAGATAGAAAATATGGGATTATCACACATATCACCTAACTAGTTCCAAATCTAACCACCATGTACTTCTACGTAGACATTCGCAACTTCCAAGACTACACACATTATTTCACAGCATTGTTCAATCAAGCTTTCCTCGCCAGTTTCATTGCTGTGATTAATACCAAGAACCTTCTAGATTCTTTCCCATACAATATCATGACAAGGAATCATCCGATTTCACACTTTTTGGTATTGTTTTCTCTCCCCCAAACTTATTTCTTATTATGTTCTCTTCTCTTTCTTTTTAGATCTGCATATACACATCAAGGTACGAGACGCGAGTATTGATGGTGTTTGCCACCTAATCCTCGCTTCTTCCCTCTCAATGTATCAAAGGGCGTAGGCGAATAATGGCATCACTGGAAATTTTCCTAACATCGCTTCCAATCCTTTGTGTGATCATTCCTCACCAAGTAGAATAATGGGATCGCTGGAAATTTTCCTAGCCCTCTACTCAGAAGAAAATCATTTCATCTTTTATGCTCTTATTTATTAACTTATAACAGGGGAGAAAGATACAATTACTTTAAACACATGGGTTCCTTTGTCAGATATGAATGATGAATCAAGCTCTATGAATACTAACCACATAGATGAAGTGCAAAAATTTGGCTCAGGCTTTAAAGAACTTTGCTGGAAACATGAGTTTCTTCTAGTTAACTGGTCAGCCTTTGGATTTTTCATTAGTCGATCTAGAACTGATTCTGTAACAATGGTCACTTAGAAGCAAAGTCAGAACAAAAGATTCAAGAAAAAGATCACAATCTCCAACAGGTTTTGACTCAATAAAACAAATTTTGACTCAAAACCGACTGACTCTAAGAAAACAAAAACAATGACAGCCACTACCTCCTACAGACTTGAATAACACTGTCCCCAGTGTTATCTAGCCTAAAGTTGGTGAAAGAAAGCAAATGAACAGAGTATGATTGTGAAGAAAAGAAAGAGTTACCGATATGGAACAAGTGTATCGACCGACACACGTCCTGGTATCGATCGATACCAAGCTTAAGTTGATACAATAAACTCTTCTCATTCGCGTAGGGTATCGACCGATACCAACAGAGTATCGATCGATACTTTATTGATTCCGTGTTTGCTCCTTGTTTATCCTGACACAAAACACAAAACACAAAACACAAACGAAAAAGGAAAAGAAAAAGACTTTTATACAAACTCACTAGTGGGTTGCCTCCCACCAAGCGCTTGTTTTACGTCACGAGCTTGACTTTACGGGCGATCAGTCAAGATAAGAATGAGAGCTTGCAGCAAAACAGGCTCCACAACTTAACATCTCCAGCTTCAGAGTTTTGCTCAACATGCTCTCCACAACCTGCTTTCCTTTCTCTTTTAGCTCCGAAGTAAGAATAATTCTAGCCTTAGAGAATGGCTTCGAGGTTTCTTTGTACCTCACCTTGTATTCAATCGAATCTCCTTCGCACTTCTGAAGGGTTAAGGTCACATGTGTAGTACTCTCGACTCTTTTGTTCTTCTCTTCCTTCTTTGCCTTAGTCTTTTTGATGACTTTCTCGGTGATGATAGGAGGACGATCTGAAACGTCTATGACATTTGGCTCATCATAAGGCTCGTCTAAAAGATCGACCATCAATGTCTCTCCTGTAACAACGGTGATGCAGGAGACACTACAAGAAACACACAGTTTTTGTGACTACATTTTGCGACTACTTTTTTAGTCGCAAAACTGAGTGACCCTTTTATGACTTATTTGCGACTAATAAGCGACTACTTAAGTCGCAGAGGCACAGTAGTCGCAAATTAACGACCAAAATTATTAGTAGGCAATTAATCGCTAATAAGCGACTGATATCCGACTAATGCTAGACTACATTCATTTAGTCGCAAAATGGTCTGACTTTGAGACTAATTTTCGACTGTTTTTTTGTCGGGAAACGTAGTCGCAACAGTAGTCTCTAATTTGCGAGTATTAGTATTAGTCTTGAAATATAGTCTCACATTTGTGACTGTTTTATAACTTAAATTAATCGTCTCAAATTTGCAACTGATTTGGACATTAGTCGGTAAAGGTAGGTAGAAAACGTGAAAAATGTAGGAGTTAGTTGGTAAACCTACCATTTGAGACTACTTATAGTAGTCCCAAATTAATCATAAAATAGTGGCAAAATAGTTGTACATTTGCGACTACTTTGCAGTAGTCGCAAATCAGTGACAAACGTTTTGCTTATATAACGCTCGTACCCCTCCTCCCCATTGACACAAATCATTCATTCAAACCTACGTACAAAAAAAACCAGAGTCAAAAAAAAAACCCCATATCCAAATCCAAAAAAAAAAAATCCCAGATCCAAAAAAATACAATGTGGAATTCATCAAGAGAGTGGATGTATAATAGAATCGATCCACACACAAATCATATCTCTAGTGAATTTTTGGCGGGGGTGGAGCAGTTCATGAATTTTGCTAATAGCTAACCACTAGCGCAAAGCAGTGGAGGTAGGTTTCAATATCCTTGTGTAAAATGTCAAAATTCTAAATTTTTGCAAGGAAATACAATTTCGAAGCATTTGCATAGTAGGGGATTTATGCCAGGATATTATGTATGGTCTGAACATGGTGAAGATTATGATGTGGTTGGGGGATCAGGAGGAACGAATAGTCATTATGCTAATGTAGATCAACCAACAACGTATGATGGGGGGAATGTATATGTTGGGATGGTGAATGATGCATTTCATGGTACTACGCCATTTAATCATCATGAACATGATAGTGGATATGATCATGTTCATGAAGAACCTACCCAAGAGGCAAAGCGGTTTTATGACATGTTAGATGCTGCAAATACTTCACTTTATGATGGTTGTCGTGAAGGTCTGTCGAAGTTATCTTTGGCTGCTCGGTTCATGAACATTAAGTCAGACCATAATATGGCCGAAAGCTGTATGGACGCATGGTCTGAATTGTTTACTGAGGTTTTACCAGAGGGTAATCAATCACCTAATTCGTACTACGAGACAGAAACTTTGATGCGAAAGCTAGGATTGCCGTACCATACATTTGATGTATGTATAGATAATTGTATACTCTTCTGGAAAGAAGATGAGAAGTTGGAGCAATGCAAGTTCTGTGCAAAACCAAGATATAAGGCTAGTGAGGGACGAACTAAAATCCCGTTTAGTCGTATGTGGTATTTACCTATCACTGACAGACTGAAGAGAATGTACCAATCAGAGAAGACTGCATCATCGATGAGATGGCATGCTGAGCATGATTCGAAAGACGGAGTAATGTGTCATCCATCTGATGCGGCGGAGTGGAAGAATTTTCAAAATTTGCATCCTGCGTTCGTAGAAGAAACGCGAAACGTATATCTTGGGTTATGTACTGACGGTTTTAATCCTTTTGGTATTTCAAAAAATCACTCGTTGTGGCCTATGATCATGACTCCATACAACTTACCGCCAGATATGTGCATGAATACTGAGTATTTGTTTTTGACTATTTTGAATTCCGGACCAAATCATCCACGAGACAGTCTTGATGTTTTCCTCCAACCATTGATCGACGAGTTAAAGGAGTTATGGTATAATGGAGTTGAGGCATATGATGTGTCATTAGATCAAAATTTCAACCTGAAAGCTGTTCTAATGTGGACTATAAGCGATTTTCCAGCATATGGTATGTTGTCGGGATGGACGACACATGGAAGACTATCGTGTCCTATTTGTATGGATGATACAAATGCTTTTTATCTTCCGGCTGGTAGGAAGACATGTTGGTTTGACTGTCACAGAAGATTTCTTCCTGCAAGTCATTCGTTATGGAAGAATAAAAAAACTTTTTGAAGGGAAAGCACGCATTGAACGACTACCCACCACAATCTTTAACTGGCGAACAAGTTTTATATGAGCGTATAAGGCATGCAGAACCACCCAAAACATCTGAAGTGGGTGGAAATGGTCATGAAAATAAAGTGGACGGCTATGGGGAGTGGCATAATTGGCATAAAGAAAGCATATTTTGGGAGCTACCGTACTGAACCGATCTGACGCTACGACACAATCTTGATGTGATGCATATCGAGAAGAATTTTTTCGATAACATCATGTATAATGTTATGAATGTTAACGACGATCAAAAGACACAGTAAAATCAAGATTAGATATTGCAAAATTTTGTTCTCGGAAAGATTTGCATGTAGATGATCTAGGGAGAGCTCCATTTCCTATTTGGCGATTGACTTCAAAAGCGAAAGGAAGCTTACTACAATGGGTCAAACATGAGGTTAGATTCCCCGATGGCTATGTAGCAGATATAGCTAGTTGTGCAGACATCAACGGTGGAAATCTCTCGGGAATGAAAAGCCACGACGGCCATGTATTTATGGAACGATTGCTTCCGTTTGTCTTTGCAGAACTTCTACCGCGTAACGTGCACCTTGCATTATCAGGTATATGTATATATATATAAATTATCATATATGTTTCACTTATATATATATATATATATATATATATATATATATATATATATATATATCTTATATGATTGTAATATATTGTCGTAGGGATTGGAGCATTTTTTCGTGACTTAAGTAGTAGATCATTGGATCAAACCCGGCTCAAATTTTTGAAGGATAACATTGTCATGATTTTGTGTAATTTGGAAAAAATCTTCCCACCTTCTTTCTTTGATGTGATGGAGCACCTACCAATACACCTACCTTATGAAGCGGAGCTTGGTGGTCCTGTGCAATATAGGTGGATGTATCCCTTCGAAAGGTTTTTTAAACGTTTAAAAGGAAAGGCGAAGAACAAAAGATATCCAGCGGGATCAATAATTCAATCATACATAAATGATGAGATATCTTATTTCTCGGAACACTACTTTGCTTCGCACATTTCTACAGCTCGCAGAAGAAGGTATGATGGTGACTATTTATCAGAACAGTAATTATACGAGCTAAAATGAAGGTCTTGACAATTTGTAGACGTTAATATTAATATTATTATTTCGCAGGTCAAGTCGGTATGACGAAGGTGAATTACCGGTCTATCCTATACCGGTACCAGATATATTCACTGAAGTAGGTCGTCCAAGTGGCCAAAGTAGTGAATTTTGGTTAACTGAGAAAGATTATAAATGTGCACATGCATATGTCTTGCGCAATTGTGACTATTTTCAGTCGCTTGAGAGGTAATATATGGTTCATTAACGTAATTGTTATATTTTAATTAACTTTAATATTTAATTTAATTAGTTAACTATTTCTTATAGATTGTTGGAGGCGCAAATTCGATTTGAATATCCAGAACTCTCTGATGACGAGGTCAACTCGAAAAGAGATGCAGATTTTCATATATGGGTTTGCCAATATGTACGTATTTAATATCCATCTATTGATTATTAAAGAATAGTTATGAATTTGTTTTTTTAATATATTTGCATATATATAAATGTATAGGTGAATATAATGAAAAGTCAAGAACATTTTCCTCATTGGGTTCTTGAAATAGTGGAAGGTCCCGAAAATAAAGTGAAGTCATGGCCTATGTATTTTACTAGAGGGTATTTGTTTCACACACGAGAACACGGACTCACAAAAAAAAACAAAGAATTATGGGGTATGTGTTCGAGGACAAAATTATTCTGAAGCATATGATCAAGAGGATGATTTTTATGGGACTGTGGAAAAGATCATAGAGCTTGAGTATCCAGGATTTCTGAATTTGAAGATCACACTTTTCTACTGTGAATGGTATGACCCAACAATTGGCAAAAGTACCCGAATGCAAGAAGGAGGCATTGTTGATGTGTTATCATCAAGGAGATATCAAAATTACGAACCTTTTATTTTAGGTAATTTTTGTTTTGATAAGTATGTATATATATATGTATATATATGTGTGTGTGTGTGTGTGTGTGTGTGTGTGTACTACTTCTAATTTTACGCCCACTTACAGGATCTCAAACTGATCAAGTTTGTTATCTTTCATACCCATACATTAAACGACCTCGGAAGGTGTGGCTCACAGTTCTCAAAGTAAATCCAAGACATGGTGTTCAGGGAAAATTTAACGAAAACGAGCCGGTTATATTGCAGCAAACAATTGATGATAACACGGATACGATTGATGAAATCATAATTGATACTTTAGTTGAGGGAAATCAGCCTTACCAAGAAATTGATTTTGAGATCGAAGACGCAGAAGCAGAGGACGAATTTCTTTGTAATTTATCATCGTCAAATGATGAAGATGAGGAATTTTAATAATATTTTCATTTATATCTTTGTAATCATATAATTATATATCATGTATGTTTTGTTGCAAACTTTTTTATTTATATATATGTTTGTATATGTTTGATGCAATATAGTTGTATGTTTTATTTATATATGTTTTTGTATGTTTTGTAGCATTTGGTTGGAACTAATATAATAGAAATGTTTTGACACAATGCTTTATATACAAGTCTATGTAAGAAACAAACGAATGATCACAATGGCTCTTTGGTTACGTCCTTCCAGATTGAGAATGAGGTCTAAGGTTCGATTCTCCGGAATCGGATTTTCAACAAATTAAGCAGTAGTCACAAAAGTGTCTTAAATTACCCACGATTTTGCGACCATTCTTTAGTTTTTAAACATATTTTCAACAATTTCGTAATAGTCAAGTAAGTGTCTTAAAATACCCACAATTTTGCGACTAATTCCTTACCAACACCTGAAATTCAGACTGATTTACAACTATTTCGCAACTCCAATTGATTTTTTTTATAAAAAATCAACAATATCGAATGTTAAACATGTTAATCTAAACTTTTAGACATGTAGACATGTTTTGTATATTATTTAGACGTTTATTAAATATCTTAAATTTTTAAATTCAAATTTTTAAACTTATGGTTGTATATTATTTAGTCATGTAGTAAATTGACTATATGTGTTACATGTAATAAGTTAGGGTATTTATTTAAGAATGATTGAAATTACAATTTATGGTTGTATGGAGAGTTCTAGTGTTAGATTTAGGTTAAGAGATAGTTTATAGTCTTAGTTTTATTAAAAATGAATGAAACTTTGGGATTTAGGGTATAGGGTAATGAATTATTAAATACAGTCACAAAATAGTCGCACTTTGTGACTATTTTATGACTAATTTGCGACCATTTCAAACTATTTTGCTGAATCAACACGTGGTAACATTATCCCTCCTATTTTTTTTTTTTGCGACCAGTTTTGCGACTATATTTCTTTGAGACTGATTTGCGACTATTTAGAGACGCATTCGTTCATTACAGAGTGAAACTCGTCGTCTCCCCTTCTATTGTCGAGAAAACCTAACACCCTCATCTCTTTCTCACCTATCTCCGAACCCTCTAAATCGGGATTCTCTATCTCTCATTCTCAGAAATTCCCTTGACGGCAATGGGTCCCAAGGTAAGACCAAGTAGTTCCCGCGGCGGTGGTGGCCGAAAGTCTAGTTCCCGCGGTGGTGGTGGCCGGTTATCCGCCGGTGGGAGAGCAGACGGAGGTGTCGACTCGTCTTCCTACGCCTCAAACCGGTCCTCTTCCGCAACAGAATCGGTTACCCATTCATTATCTATTCCAGCCCAATTTCCTCCGACGACACAAACACCGTAATTCATTAATCCACAGCCCGAAGTCCCTATTGTGCTGCCTCCGACGCCACAACCTGCGACTCCGACGTCACAACCTCCGCCTTATCAGATTCCCTGCATTATCCTCCGCCTTATCAGATTTCCCATCAACAACAACCCTATCAGATTCCCCAGCAACAACAACCTCTTTATCAGAATCCTCAACATTAACCGCAGCCGGTTCAGATTCTAGAGCACCAATCTCCTGCTCCTAATGCTCCCGAGACAGAACTGGACTTCGAACGGTTGTTAGATGATTTGTTGGCTCTTCCTGGCTGAGAACATCTAACAATCTTGAGTCCACATCCGATTCCCCACGTCCAGAACACATGGTAAGGATCGATTCTATCTTTAATTTTGCATCCATTAGTAGGTAGTTTGAATATCTAGTTTGATGTTGCTTAGCTTATGTTAGTTGTTTGGTCCTGTTTTGCTCCTGTTTCAGGTTGATTTTGCTTTTCTTCTATTAGTAGATTGCTCCTGTTTTGGTCCTGTTTCTGTTTCAGTTTGATTTTGTTGTGCTCCTGTTTCAGTTTCATTAATACAAAATGATGCATATGTAAGAACATATGGATGTCGATGGTTATGCATATGTAAGAACATTGTTCTGTAAAAGTTTTACATCCATCTAGTGAGTTTCATTGTTCTGTAAAAGTATGATATCCATCTAGTGAGTTGTATTGTTCTGGAAATTGGATTATCATTTGCAGTTTCATTGTTTAGTTTCGTTTTTCATTACTAGGTAGTGAGTTGCATTGTTCTGGAAATTGGATTATCATTTGCAGTTTCATTGTTCAGTTTCGTTTTTCATTGCTAGTGTAGTAAGTTTCATTCATTTGTAGTTTCATTCATTCAGTCTAATTAACCATTTTTGGTGTTTTATGTCATAGGTCTAACCGGGACAAAGGCAAATTGTCTCGAGTCATTGCTGGAATATTTCGGAGGAAGTTCGATGGTCCATATTATAGCTGGGGCAAAACGCCTTTAGACATCCAAGAAAGATATTTCAGAACATTTGCGGTAATAATTGTTATTTTTTCATTGTATAGTAGGCACATAGTAATCTGATTTAGTTACTGAGTGATACTTACATTTATTGTGTTGTGTAGCGGAAGTACAATTGGGAGAGGGGGATTACTGACCTGGTGAAAGCAGGCTTCTTGAGAAGGGCCAAAAAACCGATGAAAGGCATAGTAAGTCAAGCTAAACACAGTGGTGAGAGACCACCTTGGATAGGCGAAACGCTTTGGGCAGAAATGGTGGCTCATTGGGGAACTCCAGAAGCAATTGAGAGGAGCTCTACATACTCACAATGCCGCAACTCTGACCGTGGCGGTCTTGGTCCTCACAAACACGTATCCGGGCAGAAATCATACCTGCAAGTTCAACAAGAAATGGTAACGTTTTAATTCATTGGTTTTATATATTGCATTTCAGATAACTAATATGTTTTTGTATCATTTTAGGAGGAAGAATTAGGGCGTCTTGTCTCGCTTGGAGAAGTCTTTATGAAAACACATACAAGACATGATGGATCTTTTGTTGATCAAAAGCCCAAAAGGGTAGCTGGAACTTATGAGAAGAACATCCAACAGAGGATGTCAGAAATGGCTGTTGATGGTGCATCACCTTCAGAGAAATCAACTCAGCAGAACCTGACCATTGAACAAAAAAAATGACATCTTTCTTAAGGTAAGTCTTACTCTTCTTAGAATTAGTTTAACAAGTCTTTAGTTGCTGTAATCTGATTGAATTTGATGAGTTGATTGTTTAGGTAAGTTTTCAGTTTTCAGTTTATTGTCTTAAGGTAATCTCATTGAATCAGATCGTGGTTCTTTTGGTGTTATTGATACATTCAGTTTTCAGTTTCTTGTCTTATGGTAATCTGTCATTTTTCTTTTGTTGCTGTTTGATGCACTCGTTTTGTGGCCTCTGATCGTGGTTCTTCTGGTTCTTTTGTTGCTGTTTGATGCAATAGGCGTGTCTTCTGGTTTTTATGCAACCTTCTGATTCTTTTGTTGCTGTTGTCTCATTCTACAAGTGATTTCAAGATGTTACCAACTGAGTCAAAGAAAGCCTTGTCTTATCTGCATTTGACTAAATTTGCAGATAAAGATACCAAAATAACATTGTTTTGTGATTGCTTGTTTTCTCGTGGAGGTTTATAGATTTCTTGTCTAGGGGTTTTGTGGTTTGAGCTGTTTTTGGTACTCTTGCAATTGAATTCCATTGTTCCCGTGGTTAATCAGTGTTTACTGACTCATGTATTAGACAGATTTCAATTGTTGTTGGAAAGCTGAAAACTTTAGTAGGGATTTTGAGGATGGTGTATCAGGATCGATTCTTCCTGTTGATTGTTTCTCTGTAATTATAATGCAATTTTGGACCTGTGAGTGGCTTCAAAATCAAAACTTATACTCGATTTAACACCAAATTGAAGAGTTTTAGTCTCGTTTATATACTCTAACAATGTGGTCATTTTCTGTTTCTTTCCTGGTCAGTTTTGTGACTCATGTGTTCTACGTTTCTTGTTCATGTTTCTCATGTGTTGAACGTTTCTTTCCTTTTCAGTTTTGTAACATGTCTTCTGATTCATTTTTTTTTTGTGTGTTAGTCTACTGAAACAGATACCAAGGGACAGCCTTTTGGACTTGGGGAACTTGGAGAGATCTTCAACAGCAGGAGTAAGGACAATAGTAGTTATGCATCCTCCTCAAACACAATTTTTGAGATGCAAGAACAACTTCGAGCTGCTCATCAAAAGATCGCGGAACAAGAAGCGGAAAATGCTCGACGGGATGAGGAACATCGACTTGCTCAAACTCAGTTGGCGTCGTTCCTCTCCTTCTTCAAAGATAAGGATCCTGCGTTTGCATCGTATGTGGCGGCTTCTCAAGTAGCCACTGCAGCCACCGCAGCCACCGCACCAGCCACCGTACCGGCCAACTTACCGGCCACAAACCATTCACTTCCATGTTAAATCTTTTACATTTTGTATATATAAATGTTTTGGATTTATAAATGTAAAAAAATGTTTTGTATCTTGTTTTCTGTTATTGAAATCTTTAATTTAAACTTTTATTTTCATTTTAGGTTTTTTAAATTTAAATATAATTTCTGATTTGAGAAGAGGAATATAAAAATAGTGGCCAATTAGTTGCTAATAAGTGACTCTTTTGCGACTAATTTACTGATTTGCGACAACGACAAGAACAAAATAGTGGCAAAATAGTTGCCAATATGTGACTCTTTGGCGATTACTTTTAAAACAGTCCTAAATATAATTGTATCAAAGTAGTCTCGATAATACGACTCCTCGTAGAGTCTGAAAATAATCTATAATAAACGACTATTTAATCATCTTAAAATTGTCTCTATAGTACGACTCAAAAAACAGTATGTAAATTATCGCTAATAAACGACTATAAATGTCAGTGTCAACATAGACGCTTATATACGACGAAAATATTTTGTCACACAATAGTCGTAAATTTGCGACTATTATGTGATAACTGTATTTTGCGACCAATTATTTGCGACTACTTTTATTCGTCCTAAAATAGTCGCAAATGACTGATTTGCGACTATTTTGGGACTCTTTTGGTAGTCGCAAAAGCTGTGTTTTCTTGTAGTGAGATATGTTTGGGAGCTCTTCCAGCAGGAATGGCTTTGTAGGAGACATGTTCGTCAATGTATGAGAACGAGATTCTCTTACTGGGTGTGTCCATAATTGCACCAGCCGTAGCCATGAACGGTCTTCCAAGTATCAAAGGCGTACTAGACCTTGAATGCATCTCTACAACCTGAAAATCGGCAGGAACCTGACAGTCTCCTACTTTAACCATCAAATCAGGGATTGTACCGTATGGAACCGATGTGGAAGAGTTGCGAATGTGATAGATGTCTTGGGAGATCGAATATCAGCTCCTAATCTCTCTGCAATTGCCCATGACATTACATTGACGTCAACCCCCTAGTCAACGAGAGACTCTTTGAATTCAACTCCAGAGATAGAGCATGGAACTGAGAACATTCCTTGGTCTTCCCTATTAGTCAACTGCCTCAATGGTAGTGACTTGCTTCTTGCCTTGATAAAGAGTACTTCGATCTCTTCCAGAGTTTCTCTGCAATCTCGGAAGGGACTCAGCAGAGGGCGGTACTCTAGAGTTTCTTCAAAAGTCAGTGTGTGGGGAATCCTTCGTACCATCTTCTCAAAGCCAAGCAGCTGCTTTGGAGAAATGGGGTCTCAGAGGTGTCTGGGTGGCATAGGGTATGGCATCTTAGGCTTGTAAACTCGTTCCTCAATCACCTCTGGTTTCTTCACAATCTCTGGTTCAGCCTGCGAAGGGTGTCGACCGATACAAGGTTGGTGTCGATCGACACAAGGCTCATGTGTCGTTTCTTCAGGTCGGTATTGATCGATACTCGCAGTGGTGTCGGTCGATACAGACGAATCAGGTTCGGAATCACCTTCGACAGGGTTTTCAAAATTTCCTGCACTTCGTAAGGTGATTGCATTGACGTATTCGTTCTGTGAATGAGCCATCTTTCCCTTGAAAGCTGCTGCAGTCTGAGCTACTTGCGTTTCCAGCATCTTTTGATGAGTACTAAGGGCCTCGATCCTTCCACTCAGATCCTTGTACAAAGCATCTATCTTTACATTGAGATCCACTGTGATCTGCAGCTGTCCTTGAACCAGCTGTTCAAACATAGATTCAATCTTGATATCCGTGAGCTTAGCAGGTATAGGCTGATAAGACGAATTTCTATAGTTCCTGGTATACCCACTGTTCTTAGATGGTTTCTGGCCAAACTGATTCGACCCTCCTTGCTGAGAGTTGTTGTTGAAGTTTCGGTTGTTGTTGAATTGATTCCTCTGACCTTGAAAACCAGAACCACCAATGTAGTTAACATCATCTACTTCATCCTCATTGAACACCTCAAAATCTTCGGCAAAATGAACGGCCTTCGTTGTCTTGCCCATCAGAAGACAGTGCATAGAATCTAACTTAGCCTGAACATCAGCAATCTGCGATCCATCCATGTTCCCACTCTGCTTCTTTCGCTCAAAATATGCATTCTTGGTGCTATTGCTAGATGCCAAGTTCTCAATAAGCACATAAGCATCATTAGGATACTTGGTATTGAAATTCCCATTGCTCGCAACATCCAAAGTCATCTGATACCTCCAATCAATTCCTCTGAAGAAGAAATCCATCAGCTGAACATCAGAGTACCCATGATGTGGACAATCTCTCTGATACGATCTAAATCTCGTCCAAGCAGCCTTTAACGCCTCAGTCGGGCCTTGAGAAAACTGGGAGATCTTGTTCCTCAGATCCTCAGATCGTGCATCATCATAGAAATTATTCAGGAAAGCAGTCTTGGTCTCCTCCCAGGTAGTCAGTGATCCAGGAGGCAACTGCTTCAGCCAGTAAGTCGCATCTCCATCTAGAGAGTAGGGAAAGAGCTTGTAGAAGAGGTAGTCATAGGACACTCCACTGCTTTTGATGCTAGTGACCAAGTCCTCGAACCTCTCAATATGGTCCATGGGATGTTCATTGGAAAGACCATGCAAAGGGTGCTGACCCACAAGAGTGTAGTATGCAGGTTACAGCTCAAAGTCATTCCTTTGAAAAGCAGGAGGACGAATCGCTGATCGATTCGCATAAAACTATCAGGCCTGTTGTACTCACCAATCATTCTACCACGATTAACCATAACATTCCATGCGTTCGCGTTCGCAGCGACATTCCCAGCGATAATCTCCTCGACAACAGGAGCAGGTGGAATGATGTTCCCCTCTCCATCCAATCGTTGCCCTCGCGTATTGCACAATTGACCATCTTGATCTCTGAAGCTCCAACTTCATCTTGAACCAAAACCACTGGATTGTTGTTCATCTCTGCTGGCTTCTTTGCTCTTCTGTTTGTGCGCTCCACAAATGCTAGCTGCTCCAATGATAGTTCAACTAGCTGAGTGCTCTTGTTCCTTCTGGTTTCACGAATAGGCATACACCTGGAAACAAAAGTCAAGAACGTAAGTAACACGGTAAAACGACGAGTATCGACAGACACTGGGTGGTGTTGATCGATATCAACAAAAAGAGAACGACGAGTATCGACCGACACTATATAGTATCGATCGATACCGACGAACTTAGTCGAAATTCTCAAACTAAAATCTAATGGCGAATTGAGTCCCCGGCAACGGAGCCAAATATGATAAACTCAAATTAATATCCTAAAAGTAATAAAGCTTTGTCGGTTATAATACTTAGGGATCGAATCCACAGAGACTCAAGGAAACACACAATGAATTATATAGATGAGAATTAAGCTAAGTGGTCAATGTAATTGAAAGCAAAACGTTAATTAAACTTGTTATAAGTTCGATTGGAGAAAGATAGGTTCATGGTATTTCTCAGGAAATCAATGAATGTAGACAAACTAATTAATCAGGGTTCAGGTTACGCACGGTTTTTGAACTCAAATCACTAAGGTATAATCAACCAACTCTTGTTGCGAGAATTATCTAAGCCTAAATCTTAGAATTCCAAATCTCTTTGCGAATCCTAAAGTCTAAACCAGCTTTTAGTTCAA
This sequence comes from Eutrema japonicum, assembly GCA_030161315.1. Lineage (NCBI taxonomy): Eukaryota > Viridiplantae > Streptophyta > Magnoliopsida > Brassicales > Brassicaceae > Eutrema > Eutrema japonicum. Next base: position 26,947,620 of record BSQW01000007.1, read on the forward strand.
GTTTGATTCGTTCACAAAACAACTAAACCAAATCTCTTTGCGAATAGTTATTTTTCTCACCCTAGGTTCTATCAGGTTTCTCAATTGCACTCTCGTGCCAAATTAATTAACCTAAGATCTAAGTTCTAGGTGATCAATCCAGAATTAGCTTTGAAAACAACCTATGGTGAAGAACCAATTCAGATTATGAACCCTAACAACTAATCAACCTAGCATTCAAAGAAATCCCTAATGAAAACCCTAAACCTAACAAGAGATCCACTCAGACATGGAAATTGAAGCAATAAACATGACTGAATAAATACTCGAATAAATAATATAAAAGAGTAACAAGAGGGTTCGAAATCTTCTCTCGGACGAACAGAGTTTCAGACTTGTCTCCCTTCAAAAGCTCTCTCACAAAACCAAAGTAAAATAAGGCATAGCCATCAAAGTGGCTGTAAAATCCTAATAAATAATCTAAGTTACGTTTTGGAGCTTCTTGTAAATAATAAAGTCTTCTGGGCAATTTTGCAATTCTTCAACTCTTGGAAAAGTTGCGGCTCGTGTCTGCTTCAGTGAGTATCGACCGATACTAATCAGTATCGATCGATATTGAGGCTTCAAATCGGGTACTCAGCTACACCAACTTGTGCTTTGCTCCAAAATGCTCCAGGAAGCTCCAATATCTCCAATTATGCTCCAAACGTGCTAAAACCTGTAAAAGACTCTAAAACGCTACAAAATAGTATAAATACTCTATAAAACGGACTTATATCGTAGCCTAAAAGGGGTAAAAACCATGATATATATCCTCTTCTCTTTTTTTTTTTTTAACTTAGACGAGTAACACTAACCAATCTTCCTTTTCTAAGTTTAGAACATTCATTTTTTTAATTTGGTTTTCTAACAACCATTTTTCTCATCGAGATCTTTTTGGTGTATCCCATTTTATATTCAAGCTAATCCCACAAACCTAACAATGAAACGGCCTTTCCGACTCATCCTAAATCTAGCTCTTAGATTCTCTAGATGAATTTCTAAAGGAATATAGCATATCTCATTCTTTATTTCTAAAGATTTTGCATATGAAAACAAAAGAAAAAGACTCACCAAGTTGAAAATCATACGGCTTGAAACAAACGCTTAGGTAAGGATGTGGAGTCTTAACGTGGACAGATGATAACATGTTCGATCTTATTGGATGAAGTGGAGAATGATTTTTTATGTTCTTTCGTTTATTCATCGAATTTTCCGGAGGAACGGAAAGAACACTGGAAGGATTTAAAAAATCATCAGAATTCACCATTGTTTCGTGATAAACCTTGGCTGATTTTTGGCGATTTTAATGAGATATTAGATGCCGAGGAGCATTCGGGCTTTCCCCAACAATCGACTATTCATCCAAGTATATGAGATTTCCAAGAAGTAGTTCGCTACAATTCATTAGATGATATGACTACGCATGGTCCGAAATTTACTTGGTGAAATAAACGCGATGAAGGATTGGTTTGCAAAAAGCTTGATCGGGTTTTAATGAGTGATACATGGTATACGAAATTTCCACAATTTTTTGTGCATTTGAAGCTGGGGGATGTTCTGACCATATGCGATGTCGAATTCAAATCAATGCCGAAGCTGTAAAAACGAGAAGACCTTTCAAATTTAAGAATGCGTTGGTAAACACAGCTGGGTTTTTACCGTTGATGGAAACTAAATGGGGAGAAGCAGAGGAATTATTTGTCTCTACATCTGCTCTATTTCGGTATTATCATCAAGCAGTAAAGACGCGGGAGGTGAGAAACTCCATTCGAGAAATTCAGAGAACGAATGATTCTTTAGCGGTCACACAAGATGAAATTAAGGAGGAAGCGGAGAACTTCTTCGAGAATTTCTTATCTTATCGAATGGAGAAGGTCTCAGACTGGTTGGAGGAGGAGTTGAGCAACTTGCTGCAATTTGAATGTGCTGACTTGGATGCAGTTATGTTGAGCAGAGCAGTAACCGAGAATGAGATAAAGGATGTGCTATTTGCTATGGGAGGAAATAAACCTCCAAGACCGGATGGGTACACATCATAATTTTTTTAAGGAATCTTGCGCAATTTTAGACAAAGATTATGTTGTAGCAGTTCGGTCCTTCTTCGAGAAGGGTTTCTTGCCGACAGGCATCAACTCTACTATTGTGGCTCTTATACCACAGAAAACAGATTCTAGAGAGATGAAGGATTACCGGCCAATATCGTGTTGCAACGTAATATATAAGGTAATTTCTAAGATTCTGGCGAATCGACTCAAAGTGGTCCTCCCGAAGTTCATCGCCTCGAACCAGTCAGCCTTTGTAAAAAATTGATTGCTAATGGAAAACGTTCTCCTTGCATCAGAGTTAGTGAAGAACTATCATCAAGACAAGATATTTCCAAGATGTGCGCTAAAAATTGATATATCCAAAGCGTTTGACTCGGTACAATGGGATTTCCTGATTGCAACTCTCTCGGCCATGAAATTCCAAGAGAAATTTATACATTGGATAAAATTGTGTATCACGGCAGCCTCATTCTCGGTTCAAGTGAATGGAGTGTTAGCTGGATATTTCAGGAGTGAAAGGGGTCTTCGACAAGGTTGCGGTCCCTCACCTTATCAATATGTTATTTGTATGAATGTGCTCTCAAATATGCTGGATAAGGCGACTCAAGAAGGGAAAATCGGCTATCATTGATATATCATGGTTTTTATCCTGTTTGGCCATGATATAAGTCCTTTTTATAGAGTATTTCTAGTGTTTTGTAATCTTTTAGAGTCTTTTACAGGTTATAGCACGTTTGGAGCATTATTGGAATTATTGGAGCTTTCTGGAGCATTTGGAGCAAAGCAGAAGTCGTGTTGCTAAGTACTTGATTTCACGACAAGCATCGATCGATACCCCCTGGTATCGATCGATACTCATCGAGGCTGGCACGACATGCGACTTTAATGAAGAGTTGAAGAATTACAAATTGGTCCAGAAGTCTTTGATAATTACAAGAAGACCCCAACTCGTGATTTAGGTTATTTATAGGATTTTTACAGCCACTTTGTTGGCTATACTTTATTTTGTATGCTTTATTTTACTTTGCTTTGAGAGAGACAAGTCTGAATGTCCCTTCGTCCGAGATCAGATCTCAAAACCTCTTGTTACTCTTTCTATTCTATTGATGATTTATTCAGTTATGTTGATTGTTTCATTCTCCATGTCTGAGTAGATCCACTTTAGGTTCAGGGTTCTAATAAGGGTTTTCTCTGAATGCTAGGTTGATTAATTTATTAGGATTCACCATATGAGTTAGTTCTTCACATTAGGTTGTTCTCAAAGCTAATTCTAGGTTGACGAATCTGGAACTTAGATCTTAGGATAATTGATTAGGCACGACAGTGCGATTAATTGCCTGATAGAACCTTAGGTGAGCAAATTGATTATTCGCAAAGAGATTTGGTTTAATTGATTTGTGAACATATCAAACCTGTTATTAAAGCTGATTTAGACTTTAGGATTCGCAAAGAGATTTAGAATTCCTAGGATTTAGATTTAGATAATTCTCGCAACGACAGTTGGTTAATTATACCTTAGTGATTTGAGTTCAAGAACTGCGCTAAATCTGAATCTTGTTAGTTAGTTTATCTGCATTCATTGATTTCCTGAGAAATACCCTGAGCCAATATTCCTCCAATTGAATTACAACTCTTTTAATTTCTGCACTGCTTTAAATTACATATCTTGGCTTAGCTTAATTCGATACTATACAATCTATTGTGCATCTCTGTGAGTCTTTGTGGTTCGACCCCTAGCTATATTACAACTACTACTTTAGTACTGTTAGGGTATTAATTTGAGCATATCAAATTTGGCGCAGTTGCCGGGGACTCAATTCGCCATTAGATTTTAGTTTGTGAATTTCGACTAAGTTCGTCGGTATCGATCGATACTCCCTAGTACCGGTCGATACTAGTCGTCTTCTTTTGTTGGTATCGATCGACACCACTTGGTATCGATCGATACTCAACGTATTTTTTTGTTACTAATGTTCTTTTCCTAGTGTGTTTCAAGTGTGAATTTGGAACGTGCAAACAGGAAAGCAAGGAAGCCAGCAGAGATGAACAACACAATAATTCTGATTCAAGATGCTGCTGGAATTTTGAGAGACCAAGAGAGTCAGTTGTGCAACGAGAGAGGACAACGTTTGGATGGAGAGGGGAACATCATTCCACCTGCTCCTGTTGTCGCTGGGAATATCGCTGGGAACGCGAACGCAGGGAATGCTGTGGCTGCTCGCGGTAGAACGATTGGTGAATATAACAAGCCTGATTTGTTCTATACTAATCGGTCAGCGATTCGTCCTCCGCCTTTTCAGAGGAACGACTTTGAGCTGAAACCTGCATACTTCACTCTTGTGGGTCAGCATCTTTTTCATGGTTTTCCTCATGAACACCCTATGGATCATATTGAGAGGTTTGAGGATCTGGTTACAAGCATCAAGAGCAATGGAGTGTCCTATGACTACCTCTTCTTCAAACTTTTCCCATACTCTCTTGGTGGAGATGCAACTTACTGGCTGAAGCAGTTGTCTCCTGGTTCGCTAACTACATGGGATGAGACGAAGAATGCGTTCCTGAACAACTTCTATGATGATGCACGACCCGAGGATCTCAGGAACAAGATTTCTCAGTTTTCTCAAGGACCGACTGAGGCACTCAAGGCTGCTTGGATTCGTTTCAAGTCATATAAGAGAGATAGTCCGCATCATGGGTTCACTCAAGTTCAGCTGCTGGGTACTTTCTACAGAGGAATCGATTGGAGGTATCAGATGACTCTAGATGCTGCGAGCGATGGAAATTTCTATACGAGGTATCCTGACGATGCCTATGTGCTTATTGAGAACTTGGTTTCTAGCAATAGTACCAAGAATGCAGACATGGAGTGCAAGAAGCAAGCTGGTAACTTGGATTGCAATCAGATTGCTGAAGTGAATGCTAAGTTAGATTTGTTGATGGACAAACAGCAGAAGGTTGTTCGTTTTGCTAACAAAGATGGAGTGGAATTTGTTAACCACATTGATGGAGATGGATTTCAAGATCAAAGGTTTCAACGCCCATCCACACCACCCAGAACTTCTGAGGGCAAGCTTGAGTCTATGCTTGAACAGATTCTTCAGGGACAACAGAAGATGACCGTAAATTTCAACGGGAAGATGGACGCTATGTACACAGATCTGAATGGGAAAATTGATTCTCTCAGTATTCATCAGAAGATGCTGGAAACTCAAATAGCAGAAAATTTCGTGTTGAAAGAAAATCCCCGTGTATCGATCGATACTATCCAGTATCGATCGATACCAGTCCACGAATCTGTCGAGGCCATCTCGAAGGAACAAGCATCGATCGATACAAGTTCAGCTAACTACATGGGATGAGACGAAGAATGCGTTCCTGAACAACTTCTATGATGATGCACGACCCGAGGATCTCAGGAACAAGATTTCTCAGTTTTCTCAAGGACCGACTGAGGCACTCAAGGCTGCTTGGATTCGTTTCAAGTCATTTAAGAGAGATAGTCCGCATCATGGGTTCACTCAAGTTCAGCTGCTGGGTACTTTCTACAGAGGAATCGATTGGAGGTATCAGATGACTCTAGATGCTGCGAGCGATGGAAATTTCTATACGAGGTATCCTGACGATGCCTATGTGCTTATTGAGAACTTGGTTTCTAGCAATAGTACCAAGAATGCAGACATGGAGTGCAAGAAGCAAGCTGGTAACTTGGATTGCAATCAGATTGCTGAAGTGAATGCTAAGTTAGATTTGTTGATGGACAAACAGCAGAAGGTTGTTCGTTTTGCTAACAAAGATGGAGTGGAATTTGTTAACCACATTGATGGAGATGGATTTCAATATCAAAGGTTTCAACGCCCATCCACACCACCCAGAACTTCTGAGGGCAAGCTTGAGTCTATGCTTGAACAGATTCTTCAGGGACAACAGAAGATGACCGTAAATTTCAACGGGAAGATGGACGCTATGTACACAGATCTGAATGGGAAAATTGATTCTCTCAGTATTCATCAGAAGATGCTGGAAACTCAAATAGCAGAAAATTTCGTGTTGACAGAAAATCCTCGTGTATCGATCGATACTACCCAGTATCGATCGATACCAGTCCACGAATCTGTCGAGGCCATCTCGAAGGAACAAGCATCGATCGACACCCTACCTGTATCGATCGATACTCACCCATATACCGAGAAGGAGTTGCGTATGAGTGTTGACAGACTTCGCAAGCCCAAGAAGCTGAACCCTATTCCTCAACACCTCCGAGCCCCCATCACTACAAAGCAGCTGCGTGGCTTTGAAAAGATGGTACGAAGGATTCCCCACTCATTCACTTTTGAAGAAGCTCTAGAGGGATGGCCACTGCTAAGTCTCTTTAAGGATTGTAGAGAAACTGAGGAAGAGATTAAGGCACTCTTCATCAAGGCCATTAATAAACCACCTCCGCTGAGGCAGTTGACCAAGAGGGAAGACCCAGGAATATTTTCGGTTCCATGCTCCATCTCTGGAGTTTACTTCCAAGAATCTCTCGTTGACTCAGGAGCTAGCGTCAATGTAGTGTCAAGAGAAATTGCAGAGAGATTGGGAGCTGATATTCGACCGCCCATGTCATCTATCACATTCGCGAATTGTTCCACATCACTTCCATATGGTACGATCCCTGATTTGCTGGTTAAAGTAGGAGACTGTCTGGTACCTGCTGATTTTCATGTTGTGGAGATGAGTGCACAATCTCGTACGCAATTGATTCTTGGAAGACCGTTCATGGCTATGGTCAGTGCAATTATGGACACACCCAGCAAGCAAATCTCATTCTCATACATTGACAAGGAGGTGTGCTACAAAGCTATCTCTAGAGTAACTCCCATTCGTGTCTCTTGCATCGATGTTGTTACAAATGAGACATTGGTAATTGATCTTTTGAAAGAGCCTCCTGATGAGCCAACTGTCAAACCATCTAAGGCAAAGACGAAGGAGAAGAGCAAAGGAGTGAAGGATGTCGCTTCTATGACTTTAATCCCTAAGAAGTATGATGGGGATTCGATTGAATACAAGGTGAAGTGCAAAGGAGCCTCGAAACCATTCTCTAAGGCTAGACTTCTTCTTACTTCGGAGCTGAAAGAGAAAGGAAAAGAGTTTGTGGAAAGTATGCTGAGCAGAACTCTTAAGCTAGCAATGTCAAGTTGTGGAGCCTGTTTTGGTGCAAGCTCGCATTCTTATCCTACCTGAAGGCATTACAGTCAAGCTAATGGCGTTAAACGAGTGTTTGGTGGGAAGCAACCCACTGGTGAGTCTATATATATAAGTATTTTCTTTTTATTTTCGTTCGTTTTGTGTTTGTGTCAGGATAAACAAGGAGTAAACTCGAAATTGCATGAGTGTCGATCGATACACTTCAGTATCGATCGATACCCTACGCGATTGAGACAGGTTCATGTCGATTTAAGTCTGGTATCGATCGATACCAGGCTTTGTGTCGATCGATACTCGATGTTCCAGCAAGGTAACTTCTTGTTTTTCCAAATTTTATTCTGTTCTTTTGTTTTCTTTCACTGACTCTATGCTAAATAACACTGGGGACAGTGTTGTTCAAGTCTGGGGGAGGTGTCTGCTGACATTGTGTTTGTTTTTCTTAGAGTCAGTTGTTTTATCGAGTCAAAATTGATTTATTGAGTCAAAACTTGTTGGAGATTATGATCTTGTGTTGGAACATATTGATTTGATTTTGTTTTTGAGTGCACAGTCTTATAGGATCGGTTCTAGATCGACTAATGGAAAATCCAAGGACTGACCAGTTGACTAGAAAACATCCATGTCTCCAGCAGAGTTCTTCTGAAGCCTGAGCCAAATTTTTGCACTTCATCAATGTGGTTAGTGTTTTTAGAGCTTGATTCATCATTCATATCTGATAAAGGAACCCATGTGTTTAGAGTTATGGTATCTCTCTCCCCTGTTATAAGTTGATAAATAAGAGCATAAAAGATTGAAATGATTTTCTTCTGAGTAGAGGGTTAGCAAAATTTCCAGCGATCCCATTATTCTACTTAAGAGGAAATGATCACACAAAGGATTTGAAGCGAGGCTAGGATTTTCCTATGATGCCATTATTCGCCTACATCCTTTGATACATAGAGAGGGAAGAACTGGGGATTTGGTGGCAAACACCATCAATACTCGCGTCTCATACCTTGATGTGTATATGCAAAGCTGAAAATAAAAGAAAGAACATAATAAGATATAAGTCTGGGGGAGAGAAATTGATACAAAAAGTGTGAAAAAGGGTGGTTCCTTGTCATGATATTGTCTGGTAAAGAATCTAGAAGGTTCTTAAACATTGGCTGCAGCGATGAAACTGGCGATGAGGGCTTCACTTGAACAAAGTTGTGGGATAATGTGTGGAGTCTTGGAAAGCTGCGAATGTCTACGGAGAAGTACATGGTGGTTAGATCAAAAGCTGATTAGTTGACATTTGGGTGCTTGGGAAAAGGGTCATTTCGATGGTTCGTGAACTGGTGAGTCTTCGCGTTTTCAAACCTCTTTCTCTGGTTTAGTCTTCTATTTGCTTGAGGGAAAGCAAAGGCTAAGTCTGGGGGAGTTGATATATCTTGGTTTTTACCCTGTTTAGGCCATGATATAAGTCATTTTTATAGAGTCTTTCTAGTGTTTTGTAATCTTTTAGAGTCTTTTACAGGTTATAGCACGTTTGGAGCATTATTGGAATTATTGGAGCTTTCTGGAGCTTTCTGGAGCATTTGGAGAAAAGCAGAAGTCGTGTTGCTAAGTACCTGATTTCACGACAAGCATCGATCGATACCCCCTGGTATCGATCGATACTCATCGAGACTGACACGACATGCGACTTTAATGAAGAGTTGAAGAATTGCAAATTGGTCTAGAAGTCTTTAATAATTACAAGAAGACCCCAACTCGTGATTTAGGTTATTTATAGGATTTTTACAGCCTTTTTGTTGGCTATGCTTTATTTTGTATGCTTTATTTTACTTTGGTTTGAGAGAGACAAGTCTGAATCTCCCTTCGTGCGAGATCAGATCTCAAAACCTCTTGTTACTCTTTCTATTCTATTGATGATTTATTCAGTTATGTTAATTGTTTCATTCTCCATATCTGAGTAGATCCACTTTAGGTTCAGGGTTCTCATAAGGGTTTTATCTGAATGCTATGTTGATTAATTTATTAGGATTCACCATCTGAATTAGTTCTTCGCCTTATGTTGTTCTCAAAGCTAATTCTAGGTTGACGAATCTGGAACTTAGATCTTAGGATAATTGATTAGGCATGACAGTGCGATTAATTCCCTGATATAACCTTAGGTGAGCAAATTGATTATTCGCAAAGAGATTTGGTTTAATTGATTTGTGAACATATCAAACCTGATATTAAAGCTGATTTAGACTTTAGGATTCGCAAAGAGATTTGGAATTCCTAGGATTTAGATTTAGATAATTCTCGCAACGACAATTGGTTAATTATACCTTAGTGATTTGAGTTCAAGAACTGCGCTAAATCTGAATCATGTTAGTTAGTTTATCTGCATTCATTGATTTTCTGAGAAATACCCTGAGCCTATATTCCTCCAATTGAATTACAACTCTTTTAATTTATGCACTGCTTTCAATTACATCTCTTGGCTTAGCTTAATTCGATACTATACAATCTATTGTGCATCTCTGTGAGTTTTTGTGGTTCGACCCCTATCTATATTACAACTACTGCTTTAGTATTGTTAGGGTATTAATTTGAGCATATCAATCATCCAAATTGCAAATCGCTTAAACTTACTCACTTATGTTTTGCCGATGACTTGCTCGTTTTTGCTGATGGGAAGAAAGAATCGGTGGAGGGGATTCTGCATGTTTTTGATGCATTCAAAAAGCGTTTGGGACTGTCTATTAGTCTTGAGAAGTTAACATTATATATGGCTGGAGTTCCGAAGGTGATTTGAGATGAAATTCTAGATCAGTTTCCTTTTGATTCGGGTAATTTGCCAGTCTGATATTTGGGTCTTCCACTTTTGACAAAGCGCATGACGATACATGACTATTCTCCGCTCTTAGAGAAGTTTCGTGGAGAAATCAGCAGATGGACTGTACGGTATTTCTCCTTCGCTGGTCGGCTTCAATTGATTGGCTCCGTTATTCATAGTTTGACAAATTTATGGATTTCTGCTTTTCGTTTACCGAAAGGTTGTCTGACAAAAATTGATAAACTATGATCTGCTTTTCTATGGTCTGTCCGGATTTAAACACGAAGAAAGCAAAAATTGTATGGAGTGAAGTGTGCAAACCTAAGGAAGAGGGCGGCATGGGTTTAAGACCACTTCGAGAGGCAAATAAAGGCAGCTGCTTAAAACTAATATGGCGATTTTGTCTACTCATTCTTCTCTATGGGTAAATTGGATTCGCAGGTATTTAATACGGAATGGATCCTTTTGGACCGTCAAGAGCTCATCGACGCTAGGTTCGTGGATGTGGAAAAAATTACTCAAATACAGAGCAATGGCTAAGACTTTCGTGAAAGTTGAAGTGCGAAATGGAGCACATACTTCATTTTGGCATGATTTATGGACACCTTTGGGCAGTCTGGTAGACATTTTGGGAGATCGAGGTTCCATAGACATGGGGATTTCAAGCTTTGCAATAGTGGAGCAGGTCTTGCAATCTCATAGAAGAAGAAGTCACAAGTCCGAATTATGCGATCTCATAGAAGATGTGATTGATGAGCAGAGGAGGAAGGGTGAGCTCGAGGGTGCGAATGTGGTTCTTTGGAGGAAAAGAGGAGACAAATTCAGCTCGGAGTTCAGCTCAAAAAATACATGGTACTTGCTAAGAGAAGCGACACCTATTAAGGAATATTGGAAGGGAATCTCATTTTTCTACGCTACGCCGAAGTATACATTCCATTCGTGGCTAGCTATTCATAACATATTATCAATGTGAGACCGTATGATTCAATGGAATGGTGCGGTGAACGGTCGTTGTGTCCTATGTCAGCAAGCAAACGAAACACGCAGGCACCTCTACTTTACGTGCAGGTTTTCGGAAGAAATTTGGTCCAGCTTGGTCCGTAAATTGTTATTGACGCACTACACAGCAGATTGGGATCTAATCATCGACATGCTGGTAGATAATTCACGGAGCCAAATCCATCTATTTCTCATTCGGTATGCATTTCAAATCTCTCTTCACTCCATATGGAGAGAAAGGAATAACAGGAGACATGGGGAACCCCCAAGGCAAGCGTCGCAGGTAGCAAAAATGATTGACAAGTATATGCAGAACCGATTGACGTCTATACGACAAATGGAAGATATAACATACGAAGACGGGATGCAAACATAGTTCGCTTCAAGATGATTTATTTCAAATTCAAAATTAGATAGAGTTACAAAAATCTGTAATTTGAATTACGAATCACCCAGATGTAAAAATGTTTTTTTTGTTTGAATTAATTTTACATTTAATTAAAAAACAAAAAAAAAGATGCGGAGTCTTTTAACAAAATGTGAAAATGACCATTCGAGTTAGCAAAATAATGGTAAAATGGAGTAAGAAAACTCGAATGTGTTTTTAAAACCATGATCATGCATTTTTTTTTTGTCAGTCCATGATCATGCATTTAAAACCCCAAAGTGAGATGATTGAATCATGTTGAAATCCAACAAAATAGAGATGAAAAAACATTAAAACAAAAATCAATCAAGAATTTAACTTTCAAGCCAAGAGGCATCAATCAAGAATTTAACTTTGATCAAACCTAGAGATCAATGCATAGATTATCCAAAATTTTGAGTTGATTTAAGCAACATCTTACGATTAACAAAGACATTAATCTTGAAAGCTAAACATGATTCTTTACAAGAAAGATTAATCATTGTCCCCTATACAAATTAATGCATTTTGGGATCTTAAGAAAACAAAGAAGATATAATAAATTCCTAAATGCTTATTTATTTAATTTTTTTGGTTTTTCGAATTTATACACAATTAAACGTAAGAATATTTTTCCTGAACTTTTTTCACAAGCTCTAGAAGATGTTTAAAAAACCAAAAAATAAAAACGATACTTATAATGAGAGGGAATGTGACCTTGGATTGATTTAGGAGTCTCCTTCCGGGTTCTTCCATAACAAAACAAAGTTCTTCCATAACAAGGCTTCTTCTCATATGGAGGTGGCAATGGGATGATCTGAAAATCCGACTAGAGAAGCAAAACAGAGTCATCAATCATAAAGAATCATGATTTCTCCATGGCTTTTTCGCACTGTGGGCATAACAGAGACGTCAGAAAAAGGATTGTTGGCAAATCGTGTTGGAACTAATTTTTTATCAAAGCTTGAGGGTTTGATAAAGTTGTGTTAGTGTGAAAAGAAATGGGTTAAGCTCATTCAATTGAAATGTTTTCATTTGCTATAACTATTTGTGGGAAGAACAAAAGTCCCACATTGCTAGTTGAGAAATGTGTTCTCTTGTATATATTTTGGAATAGTTGTGTCATTGATTTAAATGACTAACAGCAAGAGAGAAGAAAATACCACACTCGCCGCTCGCGTCTTGGGCCTTTTGGGCTCGTGGACTTTTGTAGGTATCGATCGATACCCCTTGGTATCGATCGATGCTCGACGGGCCGACTTAAAAAATCGCAGCCTCCTAGAATATTCTGAGGAATATTCTATACTTGTCTGGGGAAAACCCTAACCTCTCTCCTATATATACTGGCCGATTTTCACCTTAAAAATCATCCTCTGAAACACTAAAACAGATCCTAAAAGTTCAAGTAAAAGTTCCTTCAATTCCCTACTGCTTAGAGTAAGTCTTTATTCGAGAGTATCGTAGTTATAATGTTCGACAGATCTGTTATGGAGTGTTGGCGATAACAGATACATTTGGTTGTATCCTGGGACTCATGGATCTATTATAAACCGTCGCACTACGGAAGATTCTTTGAGTTAAGGAAAACAATTCATCTCGCCTCCATAGATTTATTTATGCTTTATCATTTTATGAATCTCCTGTTTCCTTACCGTTTATTTATATATTCGTGATTAAATCCAATCCTGTCTATTGTGCAAATTTTTGGTCCTATAATCTTAACTCAAAGAAGATCCGATTTTGTTTTATTACTTCAATCGGATCTTTAATCGCGAGTAAATAAATGTTTTTAAACGATTTATAAAACGATTCTTCTACTGCTGATGATACTCAAACGTTATCAAAAGGTTTTTTAGCAACTTGAAACGTGTAGTAGAAGCAATCTCTGTCTATCTTTTTTTTTTGAGAAAGATGTTCAACTGCTTGTGATACTCAAACATTATCAAAATGCTTTTTAGCAACTTGAAACGGGTAGTAGAAGTAGTATTGCTTTAAAACATCTTTTACAACCGTTATTAATTGCGATTAATAAACGGTGTAATCAACGAACGCACAATGTGGTTCTTGATAGGTTCGATTGCGATCGAAACCATGTGAGTATCGATCGACACCAACTATGGCATCGATCGATACTATACAAAAATTTGTATCGGTCCACACTGCGGGTGCATCGATCGATACTATACAAAAATTTGTATCGGTCAACACTACGGGCGACCAAGTTGGGTCTATGTTGATCGATACTGTGTAAAATTCACATGTATCGATCGACACCGTGGTGCATCGATCGATCCTGTGAATAATTCACTTGCATCGATCAATACCAGTGTTGCATCGATCGACATTGTATGTGCATCGATCGACACCAGTTGAGCATCGATCGACACTGTATGTGCATCAATCGACACCAGTTGAGCATCGATCGACACCGTGGTGCATCGATCGATCCTGTGAAGAATTTACTTGCATCGATCGACGCCTAGGGTGTATTGATCGACACCTAGGGTGTGCATCGATCGATACCTAGGAGTTTTGATCGACACCAATGCTGTTTGGTTTGATTTTAGTTTTACAATTGCGATTCTTAACTAGATATATCGGTACTAATGAAAGTTGTGTTTCTTTTGTCTTCACAGAATGACAAACGACGTTGAAAACAACTCTGGGTTGGTGGAAGAGACGACTGCGAGTCTGATTGAGACGGTCAAAGTTTCATCTGGGAATCATGTTGCTCCTCCAAGCAAGTTTGATGGAACAACATTTAAGATGTGGAAAAATAAGATGTTCTTCTATCTGACAACGCTGAATCTGCAGAAATACACTAGCGAAGTGAAACCTGTTCTCCCAGAAGATAACATTGATCCACGTGCACTTGCGAGTGTCCACGCTTGGGAACATGCTGACTTCTTGTGCAAGGGCTATATTCAGAATAGCCTTTCGGACTCTATGTTTGGGGTGTACGAAAACACTGAAACTTCTAAGGATATGTGGGATTCCTTAGACAAGAAGTATCGCATTGAAGATTCTGGTACTCAGAAATTCACTGTGGCAAAATTCATGCAGTACCAGATGGTGGATTCAAGACCACTGATGGATCAAGTCGATGAGGTACAGAGGCTCCTTCACGACATTCATGCTAAGAGAATGCGACTCTGTGAAACCTATCAAGGTTGCTGCATCATTGAGAAGCTTCCTCCTGATTGGACAGACTTCAAAAACTACCCCAGGCTGAAGAAAAAGAAGATGAGCCTTGAAGATTTGGTTGTTAAGCTCCGCGTAGAGTTTACGAATCGGGAACAACAAATTGGCGTAGGTGTAAAGATTCGCCCACACAATGCAAATATGGTTGAACACCAAAACACCAACCAAGGCAAGTGGAAGAACAAAGGACGCCAAAACAAAGGCAAAGGGAAGATGCCACCAAAGAACTTCCAGAAGTTCAAGAACAAGAGTGGTCATAATGGTCAGACTTCTCAATGGTTCTTGGGATCATGTAAGTTCTGTGGAAAGCAAGGACACAAATCCTTCGAGTGTCGCAACAAGAAAGCTCAAGCGAACTTGACATAAGCTGACATGTGTGCGGTGGTCACTGAGGCTAATGTTGCTGAGAGCCATCCGAAGACATGGTGGTTCGATACTGGTGCAACCAGACACATCTGTATGGATCGAGAAATGTTCTCAACATACACAAAGAACAAAAGTGGTGACAAGCTCTTGATGGGTAATTCCGCTTCATCGACAATTGATGGTCACGGAAAGGTTGTTCTGAAGATCACCTCTGGACAAGAGCTGGTTTTCACGAATGTCGTCCATGTACCAGACATGCGCAATAATCTGATCTCTGGATCGCTCATAAGCAAGCACGGATTCATTGTGAAGCTGGAAGGTGATAAGCTAATCCTAACGAAGAATGGGATGTATTTGGGAAAGGGTTTTGTTTGTGAAAACTTGTTTAAGATGTCTATTGAGGCATTAATCCGTAAGAATAATGTAACCGAGGCATCCACCTCGAAGAACCCTAAGATGAATGATAAGAAACCATTTGCTTATCTCGCTGAGTCTTTTAATATTTGGCATGAACTCTTAGGACATGTTAATTTCAAGTCTATGAGTATATTGATGAACATGAATATGATTCCTAAATTCAAAATAAGCAAAGATAAATGTGAAGTTTGTGTCCAAGCCAAACTCACTAAAACGCCATCTCCCAGCATTCAAAGAACAACCAAACCTCTAGGTTTAATTCACACAGATTTATGTGATTTAAAATACATTCAAACTAGAGGCGGTAAGAAATATTTCCTGACCTTCATAGATGATTGCACGAGATACTGCTACATCTATCTACTGCGGAGTAAAGATAAAGCCTTGGACAAATTTAAAGAGTACAAGCTGGAAGTTGAAAACCAACTTGGTAAGACCATAAAAATGGTTAGATGTGATAGAGGAGGTGAATATAATGAACCATTCGATGCATTCTGTAGAGAACATGGCATTATTCATCAAACGACTGCTCCAAACTCACCGGAATCCAACGGAGTTGCTGAAAGAAAGAACAGAACTCTCAAGAAAATGATGAATGCAATGTTGCAGGAATCTGGGTTAGCCCAGAACATGTGGGGGGAAGCTCCGCTTACCTCAAATTATATCCTGGACAAAATCCCACACAAAGTCACAGAAAAAACTCCTTATGAACTTTGGAAAGGTAATGTACCTTCGTATAAATACCTGAAAGTGTGGGGGTGCCTGGCAAAAGTTGCAGTACCACTTCCGAAAAAGGTTACCATCGGACCTAAAACGGTAGATTGCATTTTCATCGGATATGCGCACAACAGTAGTGCCTATCGTTTTCTGGTACACAAATCAGATATACCAGACATTCATGTAAACACAGTAATGGAGTCAGGGAATGCGTCCTTCTTCGAAAATGTGTTTCCATGTAAGGATAAAGGAAATCCTAAACGAACTCGTGATGAACGAGATGCTAGCAATGAGGCAAGCACTTCAGGCACCTCTACAAACGAAGAAGCAGAAGAAGAATAAGTTGAACCTAGACGAAGCAAGAGAGCTCATAAGGAAAAGACATTTGGCTCTGAGTTCATAATGGCATTCCTCGCGGAAAGTGGTCCAAGAACTTTCATGGAAGCAATGTCTACACTCGATGCACCTTTCTGGAGGGAGGGATCTAACAGTGGAATCAACTCAATTATGCAAAATCATACTTATGAGTTGGAATCAACTCAATTATACAAAAGCAATGTCTACACCCGATCTACCTCAAGGTTGCAAACCTCTTGGTTGTAAATGGGTCTTCACCACTAAGCTAAAAATCGATGGCTCTATAGACAAGTATAAGGCCAGACTTGTGGTACAAGGATTTCGTCAAAAAGAAGGACTGGATTTCTTTGACACTTATTCTCCGGTGACGAGAATAATTTTGATTCGTATGTTTTTTGGAATCGCATCTTTAAGAAACCTTGAAATACATCAGATGGATGTCAAGACTGCTTTCCTAAATGGAGATTTAGAGGAAGAGATCTATATGAATCAACCTGAGGGTTGTGTTGATCCCGGACAAGAGAAGAAAGTCTGTAGACTTGTGAAATCGTTATACGGACTCAAGCAAGCTCCTAAGCAATGGCATGAAAATTTTGATAGTGTAATGATGTCAAATGGCTTTCACATCAATGAATGTGATAAGTGCATCTATATCAAAAGTACTCCACAAGGATATGTGTTGTTGTGTTTGTACGTAGATGATATGCTCATCATGGGAAGCAACAAAGATATAATCAATCAAACGAAGAACATGCTCGGTGGAAAGTTTGATATGAAAGACATGCGATTAGCGGATGTAATTCTAGGAATTAGGATTATTCGAAATTCAAAAGGAATAATCTTATCTCAAGATCATTACGCGACAAAAATCCTAGAGAGGTTTAATATCTACTCAAATGGGACTGCAAAAACTCCGCTTGATCATCAACTTCATTTAACAAAGAATTCAGGTGAAGCCGTGTCACAAGTGGAGTATGCAAGACTCATCGGGAGTCTTATGTACTTGACGAATTGTACTACACCCAATTTAGCGCACTCAGTAAACGTACTAAGTCGTTATATGAGTAATCCAGGTCATACTCATTGGAGAGCCATAACTAGGGTATTAATTTTTCTACGATACACTAAACGTTATGGGCTGCACTTCGGTAAAGAACCAGCGGTGCTGGAAGGGTACAATGATGCCAATTGGATTTCAGATTCAAGAAACTCCGAATCCACGAGTGGATATGTCTTTATTCTTGCTGATGCAGCAATATCCTGGAAATCTTCCAAACAAACACTCCTGGCCAGATCAACCATGGAGTCAGAGTTTATATCTTTAGACAAAGCTGCTGAGGAAGCAGAATGGCTTCGAAACTTTATGGAAGATATCCCGATGTGGGAAAAACCAGTGCCAGCATTATGTGTACACTGTGATAGATAGTCGGCTATCTCTCGGGCACTGAGTAATCTATATAATGGCAAATCTCGTCACATAAGAAGACGGCATAAGACCATTAGACAATTGATCTCAACTTGTGTAATTACGATATATTACATCAAGTCGGCTGATAACCTAGCGGATCCGTTCACCAAAGGTTTGTCACGAGATCAAATTGTAAAATCATCTAAAGGAATGGGTTTAAAGCCTATAGACAAAGATGACGTTTGACAGATACCCCACATATGTGACTGGAGATCCCAAGATCTAGGTTCACAGGGAAAACAAATATGAACTGATTCGAAATTGAGCACTGTGAGACTATGTATCTGCCCAGTTCCTAGGATGATAAAATAGTGCTACCTGTGAATAGTAAGGATAAGCGTTGGCTTTTAATGATTGCATAGCTGTGTAATAGTGGAGTGTGACAGGACATTTCTGAAAACAAGCTGATAAAAGATCACCTAGTGAAGTGTGAAATGAGGGCCGTTTCTAGGAGAATGAAAGAGAGGCTATATTCTCCAAATTCACTCACGAAAAACCAGGAATGTTCAAGGCCAAAATGAACCCAATAGAGAACAAAGCTCTACGAGAAAATGTTGATGTGCGATACCTGATGTCTAGGTTTACATCAAAATCTGAGTGGTTCAAGATATCATGTTCACCTCCTAGCCGAGTAAATCCGACATATATTAAATATGATTGGTTCAAAGCTGAAAAACGCTACCTCTTAGATACACTTACATTTTCGTATACTCTCGAAAGTCTGTCTACGTCTAGATGAGTCTAGTCAAGTATGTCTAGTAAAGTCTAGTATGTTCAATTTTCATATGTTTAGAGTCATTTCTATTCATGTGGGGGATTGTTGGAACTAATTTTTTATCAAAGCTTGAGGGCTTGATAAAATTGTGTTAGTGTGAAAAGAAATGGGTTAAGCTCATTCAAATGAAATGTTTTCATTGGCTATGACTATTTGTGGGAAGAACAAAAGTCTCACAGTGCTAGTTGAGAAATGTTTTCTCTTGTATATATTTTGGAATAGTTGTGTCATTGATTTAAATGACTAACAACAAGAGAAAAGAAAAGACCACACGCGCCGCTCTCGTCTTGGGCCTTGGTATCGATCGATGCTCGACGGGCCGACTTAAAAAATCGCAGCCTCCTAGAATATTCTGAGGAATATTATATACTTGTCTGGGAAAAACCCTAGCCTCTCTCATATATATACTGGCCGATTTTCACCTTAAAAATCATCCTCTGAAACACTAAAACAGATCCTAAAAGTTCAAGTTAAAGTTCCTTCAATTCCCTACTGCTTAGAATAAGTCTTTATTCGAGAGTATCGTAGTTATAATGTTAGACAGATCTGTTATCGAGTGTTGGCGATAACAGATACATTTGGTTGTATCATGGGACTCATAGATCTATTATAAACCATCGCACTACGGAAGATTCTTTGAGTTAAGGAAAGAGATTCATCTCGCCTCCATAGATTTATTTATGCTTTATCGTTTTATGAATCTCATGTTTCCTTACCGTTTATTTATATATTCGTGATTAAATCCAATCCTGTCTATTGTGCAAATTTTTGGTTCTACAAATCGTAGGATTGCTCGAGTGGTAGATAGAACGTAGCGTTGTTGGTCGCGATTCTTGTGGCCGATCTCGAGGTGGCCGTGGTTCTGGCTTTAATAACTTTGGTCGTGGCAGAGGATAAGCGGCTGCAACTTATGCCACGAGCTCCAATACTTCATCTTTTACTGAATTCACACAAGACCCGTGGAAGGTTCTCACTCAAATGTTCCAAGAAAAATCAGGTTTTGATAAGTTGTCTAGTAAGACAAAATTTGGCGACGTTATTCTTGATGTAAGAGCTTCTCATCATATGACTAGGAAGCTCTCTCTCTCTTGACTAATATTGTTTCGATACCACCATGTTCGGTGAGATTTGCAAACGAAAGTAAAACGTTTGCTTTGAATATAGGCGTGTTCTCACTCTGGGATAAAGTTTTGTTGACTAATGTTCTTTATGTGCCATCGTTAAACTGCACATTAATCTCTGTTTCTAAGATTTTAAAACACACAAGATGTTTTGCAACATTTATTGACACAATTTTAGTTTTACAAGACTGTTTTTAGAGGACTCTGAATTGAACCGGCAAAGAGAGCGATGGGGTGTATTATATGACGGATATTACCATAGCAAAGATTCACACAATTGACACATATCCCGATCAGGTATTGTGGCTTCAGCGTTTAGGGAATCCTAGTTTTTTAGTGCTTTCAGTTTTACCATTGTTTCCCGGTGCCTCTACTTCTGTTAGCTCTCGTTCAAACTAGAGAAGTTTTTTCAGACAACATTCGTAAATAAGATTTTTTTTTCTTTAATACATTATGATTTTTGGGGGGTCCTTATTGCATTCCTTCTTCGTGTGGTGCAGTTCATTTCTTAACAATCGTAGATGTCTGGATTTATTTATTACTTGAGAAACCAAAGGTGTGTGGCGTGCGCACAAGTTTCTTGTCGTACACTGAAAAACAGTTTTGTAAAACTTTCAAACCCGTTAGGAGGGATACTAGGACAGAGTTTATGCGTCCCTCTTCATACTTTCAGGAACATGGAATCATTCATCAAATGACTTGGGTGGGGACTCCACAATAGAATGGTAGAGTTGAGCGTAAGCATAGACATATACTCAATGTCTCTAGGGCGTTGTTGTTTCAAGCAAGCTTGTCAATTAAGTTTTGGGATGGAACAGTTTTGACAGCTGCATATTTGATTAATCGCACGACAACTTTTTTTCATTGGCTGTGCACCATATGAAATTCTACCTGGCTGCAAACCAGATTATACCCAGTTACGTGTTTTCAGATTTGCTTGTTCTGTTCATCGTGTAACGAGAGACAAAAATTTGGGAAACGAAGTCATTTGTGCATATTTGTGAGATACCCTTTTAGTGAAAAGGGCTGGAAAGTATTTTATATAGAGAGTAATGAGTTTGTGGTATCTCGTGGTGTTTTCTTCCATGAAGATGTGTTTCCATATGCATGGCCTACTTCGGCACCTGCAAAACTACAGAGGATATTACTAGAACAGAGGATTTGCCCACAAATAAAGGCACTTGGTCATGCTCAGTTTGATATATATTGTCCAAGTTAGACGTTCAAGACTTACACTCTCTCACGTGAGGGAGAGTAATTGGGATAAGTACATATATCTTAGGATAAGGATTAGCTAGGTTAAATCCTAGTTTGATAAGGATTAGTTCCGGTTTGTTTCTATCTGATGTCTACAACACTTTGTATAGATACTCTTGTCATGAAAATCAATAAAGCAAGTCAGTTCAATATCTAATTATAAGGAATACTTTATGCCAAATTTCAACGGACATGACGGCACATATTGTAAATTATTAAAACAAAACTTAATTCATTATGAGAATCCGATTAGAATGACAAATGAGATGACTTCTTTCAATTATTGCAACAACCCAAAATTATTCCATAATAATGATCAATCATATATGATATATAGAGTACTATATCTTCTGAGAAGCCTCGATCTCCATTTTTTTACGCTTCACATTCTCTCGGACAGCTTCGAGATTTTCTTTTAAGGCGAGTAACTCCTCCAGATTTAGATCTGCAATCTCCTTCTTCTCGTAATTTGCAGAGGGCTCTTCTAGCCTCTTCTTTAAAGTCTATAATTTATATAAAAAAAAATCAAATGTTTTGAAGACAAAAAGAAAAATAGATGCTAAAAAATATAGAGAATCATGGGTTCTACCCCGGAACCATGCCTCTCTCATGACTCGACAATGGATAATGTAATCAATATGGAATAGCTCTAGTTAAAGATTTCGATTTCAAGATCTCGTTCAAATCAGCTTGTTCAATTGTTTCGTAAATTTTGTTAAGGTCGTAAACATTTTTTGTTTTTTGTTAATTAAATTTTTATTTTAACCTAAAAATTATATAAAAAATATTAAAAATAGGACACTTACCTTCTCACGCTCCTTTTCTTGTTCTATTTTTTCCATGAGACGATCAAGTTTAGCTTGCATCTTTAAAATTTTAGCTTGCTTCAATGAGGACGAAGCATGGACTTCTCCCCTCGGATTAGGACTTATCAACACGTATGATCGTCCAGCGGGAATGTTCAACTCAATCTTTCTATGACCCATGTCTTACCTCTAGATCTCTCTTTTTGTTGTTGTTGTTGTTGTTTTGTTTCTTAATTACTCTACACCATTTTATAGATGGATTGGGTCAAATAGGTTAAATGGAGTAATGTAATACTTTATTATGTTGACATATTTTTCCAACAAAATCTTTGAAACTTAACTTATTATTCTATTTTTCTACGTATTTTTTAGTTAATACTATAAATTTGTAGTTTTACTATAAATTTTCGTCAATATATGTTATTAAAAACATATTTATAAAATATTTCATTCAACATATGGTTTTTCGATAACTAATAATTTTTAACAAATTAAGATAAAAAATAAATAAAATAATACCGCTAATTATTTTTAAGTAATACTTATCTTAAAATTAAATACGCGTTGAACAAAATATAAATATTATATTTTCTTTAGATTTTTTTTTTGTTATCTCTAGATTTTTTTCTATGTACATCAATTTCTATTTTTAAATAAAAATTGACATGCGTCAAACGTGTCCATTTGCCACGATATTTAAAGCAATTATTTGAATATATTTTTACTGTGATTTATTTTCTAAAAATATCAATTAATCTTAAACAATTAAAAATAAAATCTTACATCATCAAACTTCCTACTTAGACGATACGAAAAAACATTTAACTATTCCAACGAATAAATCTTTAGAGCCGTTTAAAGACCGTTAGGGTTTTCTTCTTTCTATTTGTTTAATCCGAAAATATTTCGATCGTAAACCCTTAAGACAATTAGGAGAAGATATGACGTTTTTATAGATTTTTTGTTGATGAGTAATAGGCCAAAGCTCTTCGAATATATATTCTCTTTTTGCAATAGTGTATGTTGGGGTCGGTTTTCACCTACCCGAGATTAACATGAATCATACCGTTTCGCAAAGATTATGGAGGGCTGAGCAAAATCATGACATTCCTAAAAATAGCTCCTCCCTTCGCCTCGTTTAGAAGAACAAGAGACTCACCAAGGTAACCCTACCTTGAGAGGACGAAAGCCGAGCCGAGCCCAAAGCAATGATATCTTTCCACCGAACCAAGACCGATGCGGATCGGCTCACCTCGAAAGACTGATATCATCAACAAATTGGCCGAGTTCAAAGCTCAAATCATTGATTACCCTAACAAGGTTACTTGCCAACTCAAGAAGTAATCTAAGTCGGTGGCCGCGTAAGGAAAAAGGAAATATTCTAGATTATATCCGAGATTCTCGCCCCCAAAACATGTATAAATAATGGGCATAGTCATTCATAGAAGATGGACGTTTTTTACCCTAACAGAAACACTTAGCAAAATCTTGTACGCAATCGCTTTCTAAAGAACATATAATAAAACCACCATATTTGGATCTCTTACTGTGTTTTTCCAGAAACTTCGGTTCCCTCGAAAAGTCTTGACAAAAATTGATTGTGTGAGTTTCGACTCTCACAGTTTGACGCTGTCTGTGGGGAATCTTGAAGTTCTTACTCGCGGAAATATCAGAAACGAGATCGGAAGATATGGTCGGAGACCAGCGAAGGATCAACACTGAAGTGAACAACAATGCGGGAGCAACAACCGGTGAAATGATCGATCTCGGCGACACTCCCGTAACACCGGCTGAAATAACGTCAGCACATTTAGCCGAATTGAAGGATATGATCACCTCGATACTAAAGAGGACGGAGGAACATGACAAACTCAACAAAATTCTATCGAAAAAAGTCAAGACGTTGATCTCGGGAGATCGGACCAATGACTGGCAAACTGAAAGCCTCGGCTCAGATGTACTTCCAAGGAAGTTCACAAGGCTCGACCCCAAATCAACAGTCCTCGATCCTTCCACACTTGAGACCGCCTCGGTTCAAGATGCATCACCACCAACACGTTCGTCTAGAGAAGTGATGCCTGCGGTGACAAGGTCACCATTATTCAACCCACCTCGATTGAAACTCAGTACAAAGCAGCAAATCCCCGAGCCAGCAAGATTCCGCCTCGGGATAGTCGAAAACGACAACGATGAAGTAATCCGAGGTGAAATAATAAATGCCTCAGGACGCTGCAGCGATGTCAAACCCACTCGGGTTACATGAGAGGCAATACTATTGAAAGAAATCCCTCGTTCACAACGACTCGACCTCAGTCATGTCGCTCTTGATTTCTTGACCTCGGTAAGAAGTTTCCAACCATCATACCCGTCCAGAGAGGTGACGCCAGCGGTGGCAGAACCGGTCCCATCCAGTCCACCTCGGTCAGATCGTAGAACGAATCTGAAAATCGCCGAGCACATGAAAACTTACCTCGGAAGAGATACCAATGACGAAAATCCCAGGAAGTACCGCAAGCCGCGGAGAATATCCCTGACCCGAGCCAGCTTAACGAAAATTTCGTGGGAGGAAATCTTCTCTAGATCGAGCCGATGCAAGCAAACCAAAATTAACGCGAGTCGGAAGAAGCTTTTTCGAAGAATATCTATGGCTCTGGCCGCTTCAACAACGATTTGAAATAAGAGGAAAAAAAACATTCTCTGGGTGGAGCAAATGCAACGCGCTGACGAGCTGAGAATACACTAGTGCCGAACTCGACGCGATGAGTTGGCAAGGACGAGCCAGTCTCAGACGAACGAAATGATTAAAAATGAAGCTCTCTTAGCCCAAGGCAATGCCGAGAGACGAACCACCAGTCCAACAGGGCATCGTACACTCAGCACTACTCCCAAGAACGATCAAATACCATAGGTACAATGCACCCCCCTTTTCAACAAGATCACCGAAGCAACCATACCCGATTAGGAAAAAGTCAGAATTCCATTCTACAATGGGTCGACCGATCCGAATGACCACATTAGAATTTTTCGCATGACAATGTGCTGAGCCAGACTAGAAGAAAATAAAGAAGACGCGAGACTGTGCCACCGATTCGAAGAACATTTAGAAGAAACGGCACTCTATTGGTTCTCAAATCTCGGGCGAGGCTCGATCGAAAACTTTCGCCAACTGTTTGCCCAATTTCCCGAAAGATTCGCCGCAATCATAGAGCAAGGAACCTCTGACGCCGACCTGTGGAGCCAGACCCAAGATCTGACAGAACCTATGCGGATTTTCATAGAGCGATTCCAAATAGCAGTCTTGCAAGCAGGAGGTGTGAACGTTCAAGTCGCAATCAACGCGCTAAAAAGAGGTTTACACTTCAAGTTGGACTTTCGAAGAGAACTCAAACTAAGAGCACCATCGTCATTCCATGATGTTCTACACCAAGTTTAAGATTTTATTTCTGAGGAGGAGAAGATGAGAAACGACCGACCCAAAGGCCAGACCAGCGATCAGCCGAGAATGCACTCGAACGAACACGATACGACCTCCTCCGAGACAACCATAAACCACCCAAGTCGAATCCCAATTTACGATGGAATGAGAAACCCCATGGACTATGTAAGAATCTTCTGCACGGCAATGGGTCGCCACGACCTCGAAGGAATTACGATCGAAGATGGATATAGCTATTGGTTCGGGAAACACCTCAAGGGAGCCGCCCTCGACTGGTTCTCAACACTCGATCGAAATTCGATCCACAATTTTTGACGACTATCTGATGGCCTTATAAGGCATTTTTCTAAACAAGGAATTTCCGACGCCGAACTGTGGACCCTAGCCCAGAGGCCGGCAGAGTCGTTGTGGCATTTTCTGAAATGTTTCAAAATAGCACTGTCGATGGAAGGATTCGTAAATGACCAGGTCGCACTTAATACGCTAAGATGGGCGTTACGACACAAATCAGACTTCCAAAGAGAGATCACACTCAGTCAATTAAAACTAAAGCTCACACTACCGCAATCATAACAGTTGTCAATGTAGTACTTTAGGATCGAATCCACAGAGACCACGGTTACACTACAATTCTCACAATTATGAAACTAAGCGAAGATAATATTATATTTGGTTTTGGAAACAGTAACAAACGCAATTTATAAGATGTAAATTCAATAAAAGAAAAGCGTTAGGTCAAGGGTTTGTTCTTAGGAATCCAGAGATCACGAGTCAAACAACTATTTAGGGAATAATTAAACAAAAGTTTCAAACTCAAACATAAATATTAACCAATCCACTGTCGTGCTCATGGCTACTAAACCTAGCACCTAATCCACTGTCGTGCTCATAGAATTCCAATCTCTCGGGCAATCCTGAACCGACCGATGCACTCCTTGCATCGGTCGATTCTCCTTCAACGAATGGTGTCTCCATCGGTAGATGCACCTAATGCATCGGTCGATTCCAATCTCTCGGGCAAGCCTGAACGACCGATGCAGTCCTTGCATCGACCGATTCTGCCCTTTTCTTCACGGTTCCATGCGTTTTTGCCCGCGTAACTCCAATATCTTCCTTAGACGCCTTTTTACCTGAGATAACTAAATAAATGACTAAAAGACTCTAAAAACGTACTTTGACTCGATAAAACATTTGAAAGGAATACTAATCATGCGTCTGCAACAATAGTCACTTAGAAGAAAAATCATTACAAGAAATCCAAGATCATGATCATCATCTCCAACAAATGTTTTACTCAATAAAACGACTCTAGAAAAATATCAAAATGATTGAGGAGAGAAAACAAAAGAAAGAAAACAATGTTAGTAACGACAAAGACCCTCCCCCAGACTTACTTCACACCGTCTCGGTATGAAAATAAACCAAGAAGAAGGTAGAACAGACTCAAAGAAGGAAATTCAAGAAAAAGTCAAAGCTGACTTACCTGGGTCGTTATCGGTCGATGCAAGATATGCATCGATCGATTTTTGTTTCTCTGGACGCCCTGCATCGATCGATGCATACACTGCATCGATCAATTTTTGATTTTCTGGACCCTTGGCATCGATCGATACCCATGTGGTATCGATCGATTCTGTTATGGCCGATCCCCCCCCCCCCCCCCCCCCCCTTTTTTTATACCTGAGACATGACTCAAAACAAAAGAAATAAAATTTTAGTGAAAGCAAAAACAAAGGAAAATATACCCTAATCGCTCGCTTATGTTCTTTCTATGCAACCTAATCCACTCTCGTGCTCATAGGTTGACTATACCCTAATCCACTATCGTGCTCATAGGGCAAGCTGCACCCTAGTTCATAGACCTAGAGTTTAGCTGAAGCCTAAACAATAAACACAACAATAAGCAAAAACCACAATAGATAAATCCCTATTTGTGTCTAATTCAATGATTCATGGATCCCTTCGAAACCCTAAACCTAACTATGGAACTACTCAGACATGGTAACGGAAAACAAACAAGGAGATAAATAACTCATAATATAAAAAGAGAGAAAGGGTTTAGAATTCTTCTCAATAGATGTAGAGATTCTTCTCTAAAGCTTACAATGATCAAGAGCAAAAAGTCTGAAATGAAAATAAAGCGTAGCCGTCAAAGAGACTAAAAATATAGTATATATAGGTCCTAGGTCGAAACTGACAGTTTCCGGGGTAAAACAGGAAATTCAGAAATTTTATTTTTCTTCTCGTAGGCACGCATCGACCGATGCAAGGGCTTGCCCGAGAGATTCTGCCATTTTCTTCACGGTTCCATGCGTTTTTGCCCGTGTAACTCCAATTTCTTCCTTTGACGCCTTTTTACCTGAGATACCTAAATAAATGACTAAAAGACTCTAAAAAAGAACTTTGACTAGATAAAATATTTGAAAGGAATATTAATCATGCGTTAGAAAACGACAAAAACCAAGCATATCAATAAGTTATCAACAGTCCAACACGCTCTGAACCAAGCTTCGGAGTTCATTTACAAGGAAGAAAAAATGCTCAGTGGACCATCCCGAACCCCGATTGACGATCAGGCAAGACGTTCCAACCACAAGAGAACCGCTTCGAATTCTGAAGATAAAATTGACGAAGTCACTAGCCCATCCCGATCTACGGCGAAAGTAAAACATCCTCAAATTCACCGAGCTGGGCAAGACGATTTGACAAGGGGAACTAGACCATTTTCTCTTAAGAGCGCCACCAAGGAACCGACACCGACCGACAAGGAGTCGACACCTTACACATCCCGAGTCCATAACGATTGTACAACCACCTCGCCAGAAGAACCGGCCAAAGACATAAAATATGTCGTACATCGAGCCTTCGTATGCCACAATACCGCGGAATCCTACTGCAAATCTCACTCGGTTTTTTGAACCAAACCCTCCCATATCCACACCGCAGTGCTGGCATCCGAACAAGATAGGCACGGAAAACCTCGAAGAATTTTTTCAAGAAGTTCGCAAACTGTCCAATAACATATCGTTCACTAAAGCATTCAAGGAACGTAGACTCGAACGATTATTCCGCAAGAGCACCAAATCTGCATCAGAAATAGAGGAACTTTTCACATATGCAAGACGCGGTCGACCAATCAAGATACTTTACAAAACACAAGAACAAGAGCAATTCCTCATCTCATGCAACGTCCAAGGCATCGACTTTACTAACGTCATGTGCAACTCCGGAGCTTTCCCAAGCATTATTTCCAGATCAATCGTTGAACACCTCGGACTCAGGCATATCCAGCCAAACCGGACGAGGATCAACATAACTAACCAGTGTCACACAACACCACAAGGGATCGCACAAACGTACCCGTCAGAATCAGAGATTTCATAGCCCCCATCAATTTCTACATCTACGAAGCCGAAAAAATCTACCCGGCTCCAATAATACAAGGATGGCCATTCCTAGCAACTACCGGAGTAATTATGGACTAGCCACATCAACGCCTATCTTTCACCCAAATCAACAACAAAGTCTTCTACCCCGCCACCCTGCTCAACCACGAAGAAAAAAGTTCCTCGGAGTCTCAGTATAACAACAGATCAACCGAGAAAGCTGAGAGGAACCCCAACAAGACCCGCATAAGAAGAAAACTCTCCTTCAGCTAAGAATTGTCGCATTACAATGAACTACGGGACTACTTGATCTCTGAAAGGGGTATGTAGGCAACCGATCTTGGATAGGTACAGGTTTCCCCCCTTCTTTAAAAAGAGGGGAGTGTGTACGTATATACATACTCACATCCTTTATACATGCAATTTAACGTATTTTCTAAGTTTTTATAAATATGCCTTTTACATTTACACTTGTCATTCTCATCTATTACTGGCCACAACAACGAGCTCCTACATCCTTCTCGGATTCTAACAACTATCATGTACGGATCACGGTTCTTTTACAATCCACCATGGATTAAAGTGCGCTATATAAGTTTTAGGCGGATATATCCAGACCAAAGGAAGGAAAAGATATATCTCGACCAAACCACTCGAATTTTTACTATCAAAATGGGAACGTAAGTCAAAGCCTAAATCGCAAAACCTTAAGACCGAAGTAAAATCTAAACCCAGTTATCATTCGCTTCATAGCTCAGTGGTCTCAAACATCTCAAACATTTTGGCATACTGATATATCATAGTTTTTACCACTTTTAGACCATGATATAGGTCCTATTTATGGAGTCTTTCTAGTATTTTGGAGTCTTTTAGAGTATTTTATATGTTTAGGTACGTTTGGAGCATTTTGGAGCATATTGAGATGCAGAGTTATGCAGAGATGTCAGAAGTTTGGTATTCGTTGAAGACCTTTTCACCGTTGGATTGAGCTCAAATTTGGACACAAGATAGATAAATGGATTAGCTTTCATTTGGAAGGGGTTTGAGGCCATTACAACGGTGCGATCAACAGATATCCCATTTTTCGTGAAGACTGTCCAGTCTGGCGAGCAGAAGAAGCAGGATGTCGACCGACACTGTTTGATGTCGACCGACACCGACTGCAGGAAAGCAGATACGCAATTTTTAAAGCCTGCAGAGTTTCTCCCTAAGCCCAGAAGACTTTATTAATTACAGAAAAAGCCCAGAACGTGTTTTCGCTAATAAATTAGGTTTTCAGCCACATGTTTAGGCTATGCTTTAATCTACTCTTGATTTTACTTTGGTTTTTGGAGAGGCAACTCTGAATTCCTGTTTCTATTTATTTCTTTGATGATCTATTCAATGATGTTGTTTTCAATCTCCATGTCTGAGTAGATCCACTTTAGGTTCAGGGTTCTCATAAGGGCTTTTCTGAATGGTAGATTGATTATCTGTTTAGGATTCACCATCTGAATTAGTTCTTCGCCAGAGGTTGTTCTCAATGATAATTCTAGGTTGACGAATCTGGAACTTAGATATAAGGATAATTGGTTAGGCACGAGAATGCGATTAATTACCTGATAGAACCTAGGGTGAGCAAATTGATGATTCGCAAAGAAATTTGGTTTAATTGATTTGTGAACATATCAAACTCGATATTAAAGCTGATTTATTCTTAGGAATTTGCAAAGAGATTTGGGATTCTGAAGTTTAGATTTAGATAGCTTTCGCAACGAGAGTTGGTTAGATATACTTTAGTGATTTGAGTTCAAGAACCGCGCTAAATTTGAACCATGTTAGTTAGTTTGTCTGCATTCATTGATTTTCTGAGAAATACGATGGGCCTATATTTTCCTCCATCGAATTACAACTATTTTAATTTACGTGTTTGCTTTCAATTACATCTATTTGTTTAGCTTAATTCTCTTCTATATAATCTATTGTGTGTTTCTGTGAGTCCTTGTGTTCGACCCCTAGCTATACTATAACTACTGCTTTAGTATCTAAATAGGGTATTAATTTGAGCATATCAAATTTGGCGCCGTTGCCGGGGACTCAATTCGCCATTATATTTTAGTTTGAGAATTTCGACTAAGTTCGTCGGTATCGATCGATACTACCTAGTATCGGTCGATACTCGTCGTTCTCTTTTTTTTTTATATCGATCGACACCACCCAGTTTCGGTCGATACTCAACGTGTTTTTTTTTTGTTACTTACGTGCTTTGCCTAGTGTGTTTCAGGTGCGAATTTGGAACGTGCAAACAGGAAATCAAAGAAGCCAGCAGAGATGAACAACACGATGATTCTGATTCAGGATGCCGCTGGAGCTTTGAGAGACCAAGAGGGTCAGTTGTGCAACGAGAGAGGACAACGTCTGGATGGAGAGGGGAACATCATTCCACCTGCTCCTATTGTCGCTGGGAATATCGCTGGGAATATCGCTGGGAATGCTGTGGCTGCTCGCGGTAGGACGATTGGTGAGTACAACAGGCCTGGTCAGTTTTATGCCAATCGATCAGCGATTCATCCTCCGCCTTTTCAGAGGAATGACTTTGAGCTGAAACCTGCATACTTCACTCTTGTGGGTCAGCATCTTTTTCATTGTTTTCCTCATGAACACCCTATGGATCACATTAAGAAGTTTGAGGATCTGGTTACAAGCATCAAGAGAAATGGAGTCTCCTATGACTACCTTTTCTGCAAGCTCTTCCCATACTCTCTTGGTGGAGATACGACCTACTGGCTGAAGCAGTTACCTCCTGGATCACTGACTACTTGGGAAGAGACTAAGACTGCTTTCCTGACCAACTTTTATGATGATGCACGATCCGAAGATCTCAGGAACAAGATTTCTCAGTCTTATCAAAGACCGACTGAGGCATTCAAGGCTGCTTGGATTCGTTTCAAGTCATATAAAAGAGATTGTCCGCACCATGGGTTCACTCAAGTTCAGCTGCTGGGTACTTTCTAAAGGGGAATCGATTGGAGGTATCAGATGACTCCAGATGCTGCAAGCAATGGAAATTTCTACACGAGGTATCCTGACGATGCCTATGTGCTTATTGAGAACTTGGTTTCAAGCAATAGTACCAAGAATGCAGACATGGAGCGTAAGAAGCAAGCTGGTAACTTGGATTGAAGTCAAATTGCTGAGGTGAATGCTAAGTTAGATTGGTTGATGGACAAGCAACAGAAGGCTGTTTGTTTTGCTGGAAAAGATGTAGTGGAATTTGTTAACCACATTGATGGAGATGGATTTCAAGATCAAAGGTATCCATGCCCACCCACACCACCCAGAACTTCTGAGAGTAAGATGGAATCCATGCTTGAACAGCTTCTTCAGGGACAGCAGAAGATGACACTAGACCTCAATGGGAAGATGAACGCTATGTACACAGATCTGAACGGGAAAATTGTGTCTCTCAGTATTCATCAGAAGATGCTGGAAACTCAAATGGCAGAGATTTTCGTCCATCTTGCCAAGGATGACGATGAGATTTCGGACACCACCCCTGTGTCGACCGATACTCCCTTGTATCGATCGACACCCGTCCACGAATCTGTCAAGGACGTCTCGAAGGAGCAAGCATCGATCGACACCCTCCCTGTATCGATCAATACTCACCCAACTACTGCAAATGAGCTGCGTATGAGTGTTGACAGACTTCGCAAGCCCGAGCAGCATAATCCTATTCCTCAACACCTCCGAGCCCCCATCACTCCAAAGCAGCTGCGTGGTTTTGAGAAGATGATACGAAGGATACCCACTCGTTGAGTTTTGAAGAAGCTCTAGAGGGCTGGCCTCTGCTCAGCCACTTCAAAGATTGCAGAGAAACTCTAGAAGAGATCGAAGTACTCTATCTCAAGGCAAGAAGCAAGTCACGACCGCTGAAGCAGTTGACCAAGAGGAAAGATCCAGGGATATTCTCCATTCCATGCTCCATCTCTGGAGTTGAATTCAAAGAGTCTCTCGTTGACTCAGGGGTTAGCGTCAATGTCATGTCAAGGGCAATTGCAGAGATATTGGGAGCTGATATTCGACCGCCCATGTCATCTATCACATTCGCAAACAGCTCCACCGCACTCCCATATGGTACAATCCCTGATTTGCAGGTTAACGTAGGAGATTGCCTGGTTCCTACTGATTTTCAGGTTGTGGAGATGAGCGCACAATCTCGTACGCAGTTGATTCTTTGAAGATCATTCATGGCTACGATTGGTGCCATTATGGACACACCCAGCAAGCACATATCGTTCTCATACATTGACAAGGACGTGCACTACAAAGCAATTCCTAGAGGAACTCCCACACACATCTCTTGCATCACCATTGTTCTAGGAGAAACATTGGTAGTTGATCTTTTGGAAGAACTTCCTAACGGACCTAATATCATCGAAGTTCTAGATAGTCCTTCTGTCATCACAAAGAAAGACGTCAAAACTGCTAAGGCAAAGAAGAATGTGAAGGGCAGAGAAGTGAAAGGTGCTTCCTCTATGACTTTAATCCCTCAGAAGTGTGATGGGGATTCGATTGAATACAAGGTCAAGTGCAAAGGAGCCTCGAAACCATTCTCTAAGGCTAGAGTTCTTCTTACTTCGGAGCTGAAAGAGAAAGGAAAATAGTTTATGGAGAGCATGTTGAGCAGAACTCTGAGTCTGCAAGTATCTATTTGTGGAACTTGCATGTGAGTAAGCTCTCAATCTTCTCCTGACTGATCACCTGAGCCAAAGTCAAGCTACTGACTTTAAACGAGCGCTTGGTGGGAGGCAACCCACAGGTGAGTCTGCTTTTGAGTCATTTTTCTTTTTACTTTTTGTTCTGTGTTTTTGTCAGGATAAACAAGGAGCAAAACTCGAAATCGCCTGAGTATCGATCGATGCCCATTGGTATCGGTCGACACCCTACGCGAATCAGAAAGGTTCATCGTGTCGACTTAAGCATGGTATCGCTCGATACCAGGTTGTGTGTCGGTCGATACTCAATGTTCCAGTACGGTAACTTCTTCTTTTTCCCTTTCTATTCAATTCGTTTGTTTTCTTTTACTGACTCTAGGCTAGATAACACTGGGTACAGTGTTGTTTAAGTCTGGGGGAGGTAGTTGCTGACATTGTTTTTGTTTTTCTTAGAGTCAGTCGTTTTTCAAAATTTGTTTTATTGAGTCAAAACTTTGTTTGAGACTGTGATCTTTTTCTTGAATCTATTGATTTGACCTTGCTTCTAAGTGACCATTGTTACAGAATCAGTTCTAGATCGACTAATGAAAAATCCAAAGGCTGACCAGTTAACTAGAAGACACTCATGTTTCCAGCAAAGTTCTTTAAAGCCTGAGCCAAATGTTTGCACTTCATCGATGTGGTTAGTGTCCATAGAGCTTAATTCTTCATTCGTATCTGACAAAGGAACCCATGTGTTTAAAATAATGGTATTTCTCTCCCTGTTACAAGTTAATAAGATGCATTAAAAGATGAAATGATTTTCTTCTGAGTAGAGGGTTAGGAAAATTTCCAACGATCCCATTATTCTACTTCAGAGGAGATGATCACACAAAGGTGAAAGCGAGGTTAGGAAAATTTCCTGTGATACCATTATTCGCCTACACCTTTGATTACTTTTGAGGAAAGAAAAGGGGATTCGGTGGCTAACACCATCAATACTCGCGTCTCGAACCTTAATTTGTATATGCAAGAAACATAATGAGAAATAATACCAGAAAGTGTGAAAAAGGACGGTTCCTTGTCATGATATCATATGAGAAAGAATCTAGAAGGTTCTTGGTATTAATCACAGCGATGAAACTGGCGAGGATGGCTTGATTGAACAATGCTGTGAAATAATGTGTGTAGTCTGGAAAAACTGCGAATGTCTACGGAGAAGTACATGGTGGTTAGATCAAAAAGCTGGTTATGTGATATGTGGAGCACTAAGGAAAATGGTCATTGCAATGTTTCATGAACAAGTGAGTCTCTATGTTTTCAAACATCTTTCTCTGATTTAGTCTTCTATTTGCTTGAGGGAAAGCAAAGGCTAAGTCTGGGGGAGTTGATATATCATGGTTTTACCCCTTTTAGACCATGATATAGGTCCTATTTATGGAGTCTTTCTAGTATTTTGGAGTCTTTTAGAGTCTTTTACAGGTTTAGGTATGTTTGGAGCATTTTGGAGCATATTGAGATGCAGAGATGTCAGAAGTTTGGCATTCGTTGAAGACCTTTCCACCATTGGATTGAGCTCAAATGAGGAAATTAGATAGATCAATGGATTAGCTTTCATTTAGAAGTGGTTTGAGGCCATTCCAACGGTGAGATCAAAAGATATCTCAGTTTTCGTGAACACTGTCCAGTCTGGCGAGCAGAAGAAGCAGGATGTCGACCGACACTGTTTGGTGTCGACCGACACTGTTTTGTGTCGACCGACACCGCTTGTTGTCGACCGACACCGACTGCAGGAAAGCAGATACGTGATTTTTAAAGCCTGCAGAGTTTATCCCTAAGCCCAGAAGACTTTATTAATTACAGAAAAAGCCCAAAACGTGTTTTAGCTTATAAATTATGTTTTCAGCCACCTGTTTAGGCTATGCGTTCATTACACTTTGATTCTACTTTTGGTTTTTGGAGAGTCAACTCGGAACTCGTGTTTCTATTGATTTCTTTGATGATCTATTCAATCATGTGGTTTTCAATCTCCATGTCTGAGTAGATCCACTTTAGGTTCAGGGTTCTCATAAGGGTTTTCTCTGAATGCTAGATTGATTATCTGTTTAGGATTCACCATCTGAATTAGTTATTAGCCATAGGTTGTTCTCAAGGCTAATTCTAGGTTGACGAATCTGGAACTTAGATCTTAGGATAATTGATTAGGCACGAGAGTGCGATTAATTACCTGATAGAACCTAGGGTGAGCAAATTGATTATTCGCAAAGAGATTTGGTTTAATTGATTTTTGAACATATCAAACTCGATATAAAAGCTAATTTATTCTTAGGAATTTGCGAAGAGATTTGGGATTCTGAAGTTTAGATTTAGAGAGCTTTCGCAACGAGAGTTGGTTATCTATACTTTAGTGATTTGAGTTCAAGAACCGCGCTAAATCTGAATCCTGTTAGTTAGTTTGTCTGCATTCATTGATTTCCTGAGAAATACCATGGGCCTATATTTTTCTCCATCGAATTACAACTCTTTTAATTTACGTTTTGCTTTCAATTACATCTATTGGTTTAGCTTAATTCTCTTCTATATAATCTATTGTGTGTTTATGTGAGTCCTTGTGTTCGACCCCTAGCAATTCTATAACTACTGCTTTAATATCTAAATAGGGTATTAATTTGAACATATCACATACAAAATACTAAGTAGTTCGTTTCAAAACACGCAACTTCATACGAAATTCGAAACACTTTGGGACACTATTACGCCTACTCCAAACGACTCAGAAACTAGTCCCTACAATATTAGTTAAACCTCGCTCCTATTACTAACCACTTAAAACTTCAACAAAACAGATAAAAAACTCTATAGCATTGGATAAAGCCGTCCAAGCATAAAATACATTCGAAACAAAGAAAAACACGTCCTTTAGGACCTTACAACAAAAGTAACTATACAATTTGATCTGCCTTGAAATACTAAACCACTTTCCACAGCATCAACATGATTGATCGCGAGAGCTCGAGTAGCGGCAGAATCAACCGGCTCTCCGTTATGCAGAGAATCCCCCGATCCCTCTGAGATTGGCGAAACTTTAAGTTTGTCTCTCAAGCAAGTTACAATTTTATCAACTTCCTCGTCAGCGCCAGTCATATCAGTTTTCCAAGACTTCAGCTTCTCAGTCTCCTCATCAAGAGACGTGACATTTCCCGACTGAATGTCCTCGATGAGCAATAGGCTACAATTAACCTCCACCAACTCAAGCTCTAAGCCTTTAGCATCTTTAAGCTTATCGGCTTCCTCCCACACCTTAGAAAGTCGATTCTCGAATTTACGGGTTGACTCGCGCTTGGCGTCTTTCTGGGCCTTTTAAATCTCTGCAGTGTGCAAGGCATCCTTCTCCTCGATCTGCTTTTTCAAGGAAGCTATCTCGTTTTCCAGTTTCCCTCTTTGAACCTCGCATCGGCTGGCAAGGGCCGTGGATTTTCAGCCTCCTCTCTCAGAGCAGTCTTCTCCCGCTCAAGTTCCGTAACATGAGTCGATAGAGAAATCAATCTCTTCTCCACCTCGACCAATCTTTCCTCTTTGACGAGGCGTCTTTCCTTGCCTCATCAACTCGGCGCTTGTTGAGACGAGCTTCAGATTGATAAGTGGCCGTCATCTCGTTGATAGAGGCAATGAACTGCAAGAAAACAAAAATCAGCGAAATCTAAAAACGCTTACCATCATCTCAAAGAATCAAAATCCTACCTTGGTACAATGCAGCGCCATATTCGCATACGTTTTCTCCTCGGTAAGCTTGTCGATAGGAGGAAGTTTATCCCCAGGCCCGTTAATTCTTGAGAGAAGAGTGGCTGACATAGCGGAATCGTCAGTTATCTTCCTAGAAGATGGAGGGTCGGCAGTAGTACGATCGGTACGTTGATTCTTCTTGGTGGCT
This sequence comes from Eutrema japonicum, assembly GCA_030161315.1. NCBI lineage: Eukaryota > Viridiplantae > Streptophyta > Magnoliopsida > Brassicales > Brassicaceae > Eutrema > Eutrema japonicum. Next base: position 26,984,983 of record BSQW01000007.1, read on the forward strand.
TTCCCCTGCTCTTTTGGAAACAAGGGGCGCTTTCGGCTCGGCTCGTTCTCTTTCATCGACGGAGCCGAAGGGAGCTCGGAAATCTGGGGAAGGGCCATCACCATTTTCTCTGGACTAGCGGAAGCAGGAGGATTGGAAGGATTAGCTACGTCACTCCCGATATTATTATTGTTTACCTCGGGAGAAGTAGCGCCCGGGATCACCGCTTCAGTAGCAATCAAGCTTTGGGTCGTCGCCTTGGTGGCAGGATGATTCAGATCCCCCTCGGCAATCCGCCTTGCCTCTTCCTACGCCTCGACAGCTTTCCTTTCGGCCTGCTTTGCTTCGAGCTCCTTTTTCGCACGTATCGACAATCTCGCCATACTCGTCAAAGTAACTTTAGACGTTAGAAGTTGTGGGCTCGTCGAAACGAAGTCACGAATAGCCCGAGCCCTCTTCACTCTCTCAAACGAGAAATCCTTTCTCCAATTTACTTTTTCGGCCGACATAATCGTCCACACCTCGGGCAGATCGCTTGGACGTGGAGGAGATGAGCTGTGTACTACAAAGTCAAAAACACGATGTTAGATTATACGCTGAACCACAAATATACGGAGTAACTACCAAGTTATCCCCAGCTTGTCATGTCTACGTGGAGGCAAGTCTGATCCACGGAGGCATCTAAAATTCAGATGAAGAAAAAGCAACTCTCCTAGACATCCTTGCTCGGGAAACCGTCGATAATTCGGAAATCAACCTTGTTGGAGATATACACTTTTCTTGAATTAGGAACCCTTCGAATTTCCTGAACATTCAGGAGGTACTTGAGGTTGATCTCGACGTCACATTCCGCACATCTGGTCAAGATCCCAATCAGATGATGAAGTCCCCTAGGCGTGATTTAGCTCAGCGCGATCCCATGTTTCCAAAGGTACCGCATAATAAGCCACGACACGGGGAACCATAGAAAACATAAGGAAAATAAGGCCTCGCAAACAGTGAAACAATCTGAAGGAGGCTTATCGGGTCGGTCAGACGGGCCAGGAATGACGAACTCAACTCCTTCAGGAATTTTGAAACGTCGCCTCAGCTTGGCGAGGGATTTCTCATCGGATAGAGTTGATCCTGGAAGAAACTTTTCTTTTCTCCATAGATGTTCGGAATTGGGCTTGCTCGAAGGACCCGCCTCTTGACCCGATATTGTTCGCTCCAATCATGAGTGAATTAACATGAAACATACCGATTCGCAAAGAGTATGGAGGGCCGAGCCAAATCATGACAGTCCTGAAAAAACCTCCTCCCTTCACCTCGTTTAGAAGAACAAGAGACTCACCAAGGTAATCCTACCTTAAGAGGACGAAAGCCGAGCCGAGCCCAAAGCAACAATATATTTCCACCGAACCAAGACCGATGCGGATCGGCTCACCTCGAAAGACCGATCTCATCAAAAAATGGGCCGAGTTCAAAGCCCAAATCATTGATTACCCTAACAAGGTTACTTGCCATCTCAAGAAGTAACCTAAGTCGGTGGCCGCGTAAGGGAAAAGAAAATATTCTAGATTCTGTCTTGACATTCTCGCCCACGAAATATGTATAAATAATGAGCATAGTCATTCATAGAAGAGGGACGTTTTTTACCCTAGAAGAAACACTTAGCACAATCTTGTACGCAATCGCTTTCTAAAGAACAGATAATAAAACCACCATCTTTGGATATCATATTGTGTTTTTCCAGAAACTTTGGTTCCCTCTAAAACATCGATGTTAGATTATACGCCGAACCACAAATATAGGGAGTGACTACCAAGCGATCACCATCTTGTCATGAATACGTGGAGGCAGGCAAGTCTGATTCACGGAGGTATCAGAAATTCGGACGAAGTAAAAGCGACTATCCGAGACATCCTTGCTCGGGAAACCACCGATAATTCGGAAATCAGCCTTGTTGGAGACATACACTTTTCCCAAATTAGGAACCTTTCGAATTTCCAGAGGATTCAGGAGGTACTTGAGGTCGATCTCGACGTCACATTCCGCACATCTGGTCAAGATCCCAATCAGATGACGAAGTCCCCGAGGCGAGGTTTGGCTCAACGCGATCCCGTGTTTCCATAGGTACCGCATAATAAGCCTCGACACGGGAAACCATAGAAAATGTAAGGAAAATAAGGCCTTGTAGACAGTGAAGCAATATGAAGGAGGCTTATCGGGTCGGTCAGACGGGCCATGAATGACGAACTCAACATCTTCAGAAATTTTAAAACGTCACCTCAGCTCGGCGAGGGATTTCTCATCGGATAGAGTTGATCCTTGAAGAACCTTTTCTTTTCTCCTCAGACGTTCGGACTAGGCCTTGCACGAAGGACCCGCCTCTTGACCCGACATTGTTCACTCCAAGCCCTCGGTGAATTCAAGCATCTCGGCCGATAAATCCACTTCGGGGGACTTATTCGCCCCATCATCATTCACATAATCGAGGCCGAGCCTCGCGGAAGAATTTCTCAAACCAGTATAACCAATTGGACAATAAATAACGCTTCGGGAAGATTAATCAGGTACGGACCGACAAAGACGAATTGGGAAATATGATGACAAATCGGCAAATTTAAAGGCTCGCCACGCTTTGGGTCAAATAAACTAAGAAGTGCGGTGGCAAATAAGAAAACCCTAATCGGAAAAATAAACGGAAGAAGAGAGAAGAAGAGAGAAGAATAGAGAAGAAGAGAGAGGTGAGAGCTACCTGTTTTTCGGAAGATTGGCAAATGAGAAGAATAAAAAGTACAAGGGAGATATTTCCGCTACTTAGAACATCTCCAATGTATTCCTTCATTTGTATCTCCAAAATGGAGTTAGATTTCTCTCCAATGTATTCCTCCATTTTTTACTCAAAAAGAATATTCTTAGTATATTCTTCATTTTCTATTTTATTATTAATAGTTAAAAATACACTTTATCTATAAAATTTACAAATTAACTCATTATTTTATTTCTTTCAAAACTTTCACAAATTGTGATATTATTTGAATTTAACCATTACAATATCAAAAAAAATAACAAAACAAAGCACATTTTAATTTAAACATTACAATTTGAATACTTTTCCCATACATGATCAATTAACGCATTTCGAAGTGAGAAATGAACGTTTTTATATTTGATTTCTCTGAATCGAGCAAGAAATTTTTGGAACCAAATATTTTCGCCCTCAGCTTTTGTTGTGCTGTTGTGCATATGTGACAAGTACATTACTTAAAACTTTTTGGAAAATAATGAAACCATAAAATCATTGTCTCGTAATATTTGTTAAAATGAAAGGTACAGTTTTTGAAAAATGATAAAATATGAAGGACTAAATTATAAAAAAAAAATTTCAACTCCATTTTGGAGTTGAAAATGGAGTTATTCCATATTTGGAGGAAAAAAATGGCATTTTCCCATTTTGCAGTTAAAAATGGAGTAGGGTTGGAGATTATTTTACTGCAAAATGGCATTTGGAGTAGAAAATGGGATAGGGTTGGAGTTGCCTTTATAGACGTTTCTGCCCGTGGAAGCGCGTGACCTCGGGAATAAACAGAAGCGCTTGCGATTCCCGAGATGTCTAAGGCGAATGCATAAATACGTGTATAAACATCAACCGGCAGAAGAAACTCTATATAAAATATTTATAGCCAGAGATACACCGAGACAAACGGATTATTCGACGTCCTATTCTGTCCTCACTACAAACAGAAAAATGGCTCGGCGCCAATAAAAGAAATCGTTCGCTTCGCCTCGTCGTCAACTTTCAATGGTCAGCTCGACGCCTCAGTTAATCTCAATCTCAATAAATCCTACTTCGTCACAATCACTCCTGAATCTGGCGAGCTAGGGGGCAAACTGTTGGGGTCGGTTTTCACTCACCCGAGATTAACATGAAGCATACCAATTCGCAAAGAGAATGGAGGGCCGAGCCAAATCATGACAGTCCTAAAAAAAGCTCCTCCCTTCACCTCGTTTAGGAAGAACAAGAGACTCACCAAAGCAACAATATCTCTCTAACGAACCAAGACCGTTGTGGATCGGCTTACCTCGAAAGACCGATCTCATCAACAAATGGGCCGGGTTCAAAGCCCAAATCATTGATTACCCTAACAAGGTTATTTGCCATCTCAAGAAGTAACCTAAGTCAGTGGTCGCGTAAGGAAAAAGAAAATATTCTAGATTCTTGATATGCTCAAATTAATACCCTAAAAGTACTAAAGCAGTAGCTGCAGTATATCAGGGGTCGAACACAAGGACTCAGATAAATCACACAATAGATTGTGTAGTATCGAATAAAGCTAAGCAAATCAGATGAAACAAAAGCAATAAACAGTAAAAGGGTTGTAAATTCGATGGGGGAAAATATAGGCCCAAGGTATTTCTCAGGAAATCAATGAATGCAGATAAACTAACTAGCATGACTCATATTTAGCGCGGTTTTTGAACTCAAATTTCTAAGGTATAATTAACCAACTCTCGTTGCGAAAACTATCTAAATCTAGATCCTAGGAAATCCAAATATCTTTGCGAATCCTAAAGTCTAAATCAGCTTTTAGATCAAGTTTGATTTATTCACAAAACAACTAAACCAAATTCATTTGCGAATAGTTATTTTGCTCACCTAAGGTTCTATCAGGTAATTAATCGCACTCTCGTGCCTAATCAATTATCCTAAGATCTAAGTTCCAGATTCGTCAAACTAGAATTAGCTTTGAACACAACCTATGGCGAAGAACTAATTCAGATGGTGAATCCTAATCAACTAATCAATCTAGCATTCAGAGAAAACCCTTATGAGAATCCTGAACCTAAAGTGGATCTACTCAGACATGGAGAATGAAAACAACATGATTGAATAAATCATCAAAGAAAACAATAGAAAACAGGAGTTCATAGTTGTCTCTCCAAAAACCAAAGTAGAATAGAGCATAAAGAAAGCGTAGCGTAGCCATCAAAGTGGTTGTAAAATCATATTAAATAACATAAATCACGTTTTGGGGCTTCTTGTGAATAATAAAGACTTCTGGGCAATTTTGTAATTCTTCAACTCTTCATTAAAGTCGCGGGTCGTGTCTGCCTCGATGAGTATCGACCGATACTTGGCAGTATCGATCGACACTCGGCAGTATCGATCGACACTCAGACTTCAAATCGGGTACTCAGCTACACGAACGTCTACTTTGCTCCAAAATGCTCCAGAAAGCTCCAATATCTCCAAATATGCTCCAAACGTGCTAAAACCTGTAAAAGACTCTAAAACACTACGAAATAGTAGAAAGACTCTATAAAACGGACTTATATCATGGCTTAAACGAGGTAAAAACCATGATATATCAACTCCCCCAGACTTAGCCTTTGCTTGCCCTCAAGCAAATAGAAAACTAAACCAGAGAAAGAGGTTTGAAAACGTAGAGACTCACCTGTTCATGAAACATTGCAATGACCAATTTCCCAAGAACCCAAATGTAACCTAACCAGCTTTTTGATCTAACCACCATGTACTTCTCCGTAGACGTTCACAGCTTTCCAGACTACACACATTATTTCACAGCATCGTTCAATCAAGCCATCCTCGCCAGTTTCATCACTATGATTAATACCAAGAACCTTCTAGATTCTTTCACATACAATATCATGACAAGGAACCACCTTTTTCACACTTTCCGGTATTATTTCTCTCCCACAGACTTATTTATTATTATGTTTTTTTTTTAGCTTTGCATATACACATCAAGGTATGAGACGCGAGTATTGATGGTGTTAGCCACCGAATCCCCGGTTCTTCCCCCTCAACGTATCAAAGGCGTAGGCGAATAATGACATCATAGGAAAATCCTAGCCTCGCTTCCAATCCTTTGTGTGATCATTTCCTCTGAAGAAGAATAATGGGATCGTTGGAAATTTTCCTAACCCTCCACTCAGTAGAAAATCATTTCATCTTTTAATGCATCTTATTTATTAACTTGTAACAGGGAGAGAAATACCATTCTTTAAACACGTGAGTTCCTTTGTCAGATACGAATGATGAATCAAGCTCTATGGATACTAACCATATTGATGAAGTGCAAAATTTTGGCTCAGGCTTTAAAGAACTTTGCTGGAAACATGAGTGTCTTCTAGTCAACTGGTCAGCCTTTGGATTTTTCATTAGTCGATCTAGAACTGATTCTGCAACGATGGTCACTTAAAAGCAAGGTCAGATCAATAGATTCAAGAAAAAGATCACAGTCTCCAACAAAGTTTTGACTCAATAAAACAACGAATGACTCAAAAACGACTAACTCTAAGAAAAACAAAAACAAAGTCAGCAACTACCTCCCCTAGACTTGAACAACACTGTCCTCAGTGTTATCTAGCCTAAAGTTGGTGAAAGAAAATCAAATGGACCAAGTGGCTTGTGAAAAAATCAAGATGTTACCGTGCTGGAACATCGAGTATCGACCGACACAAGGCCTGGTATCGAGCGATACCAGGTTTAAATCGATATGATGAACTGTTCACTCGCGTAGGGTATCGACTGATACCAACAGGGTATCGGTCGACACTTAGGCGATTTCGTGTTTGCTCCTTGTTGATCCTGGCACAAAACACAAAAGGAATAATAAAAACAAAAATAAAAACGTATGTACAGACTCACCAGTGGGTTGCCTCCCACCAAGCGCTCGTTTAAAGTCAGTAGCTTGACTTTGGCTCAGGTGATCAATCAGGAGAAGATTGAGAGCTTACTCCCATGCAAGTTCCACAGCTAGATACTTGCAGACTCAGAGTTCTGCTCAACATGCTCTCCATAAACTCTTTTCCTTTCTCTTTCAACTCCGAAGTAAGAAGAAGTCGAGCCTTATAGAATGGTTTCGAAGTTCCTTTGCACTTCACCTTGTACTCAATCGAATCCCCATCACACTTCTGAGGGATTAAGGTCATAGAGGGAGCACCTTTTACTCCTGTGCTCTTCACCTTCTTCTTTGCCTTAGCTGTTTTGACGTCTTTCTTGGTGATGACAGAAGGACTATCTAGAAGGTCTATGACAGTTGGCTCGTCAGAAGACTCTTCCAAAAGATCAACTACCAACGTCTCTCCTGTAACAATGGTGATGCAAGAGGTATGTGTGGAAGTTCCTATAGTAGGAATGGCTTTGTAGTACACCTCCTTATCAATGTATGAGAATGAGATTCTCTTACTGGGTGTATCCATAATTGCACCAGCCGTAGCCATGAACGGTCTTCCAAGAATCAACTGCGTACTAGATCTTGCATGCATCTACATAACCTCAAAATCGGTAGGAACCAGACAATCTCCTACTTTAACCGTCAAATCATGGATTGTACCATATGGAAGCGAGGTGGAACTGTTCGCGAGTGTGAGGGTTGACTTGGGAGGTCGAATATCAGCTCCCAATCTCTCTGCAATTGCCTTTGACATGACATTGATGCTAGCCTCTTAGTCAACGAGAGACTCTTTGAATTCAACTCCAGAGATTGAGCAGGGAACGGAGAATATTCCTGGGTCTTACCTCTTGGTCAACTGCCTCAGCGGTAGTGACTTGCTTATTGCCTTGATGAAGAGTGCCTTAATTTCTTCCAGAGTTTCTCTGAAATCTTTGAAGTGACTTAGCAGAGGCCAGCCCTCTAGAGCTTCTTTAAAAGTGAACGAGTGGGCTATCCTTCGTACCATATTCTCAAAGCCACGCAGCTGCTTTGGGGTGATGGGCGCTCGGAGGTGTTGAGGAATAGGATTCAGCTTCTTGGGCTTGTGAAGTCTGTCAACACTCATATGCGGCTCCTTTGCAGTATCTGGGAGGGTGTCGATCGATGTATGGAGGGCATAGATCGATGCTTACTCCTTCGAGACATCCTTGACAGATTCTTGGACGGGTGTCGATCGATACAAGATAGTATCGGTCGACACAGGGGTGGTGTTCGAATTCTCATCCTCAGATATATCATCAACAAAAGGAAGCTCCACAACCAACTTATCCAGCATAGATTTGCATCTGGCTTCCTCCCATTCCTTCTTTGTAATCTGATGATGCATAGGATAAGGTATTATGGGTTTGTACACCCTCTCCTTGACAATCTCTGGTTCCTTCTCGATCTGCGCCTCAGTATCGACCGACACTGAAGGAGTATCGATCGATACATGTGATTTTGGATCCCCTCGTGTAGGTGTATGAACTAGTATCTACTGACAATGTATGGTATCGATCGATACACGGGGATTTTCAGAATCGTAGTCGTCATCTTCAGCATCGTCGAAAATTCTTGCATCCAAACCCTTTTCTACCACTGCAGTGGCTTCTTTACCAATTCCTAAGGTATTTGCATTGACGTGTGCTCTTGGATTCTCAGTTTTACCTGGAAGAAAACCTTCCTGCCTCTTCACAGCTGCTGCAGTCTGAGCAACCTGAGTTTTCATATTCCTCTTAAAAACATTGATAGCTTCAATTTTCCCATTCATATCAGTGTACAAATGGTCAATCTTCCCATTGAAATCCACTTGCAGCTTTTGCTGTCACTGAAAAATCTGTTCAAACATGGATTCCATCTTACTCTTTGTGGACTTTGGAGAGATGGACTGGTACGAAGAGTTCCCATAATTGCGAGTGAAATCGCTGCTCTGGAGTGGTTTCTGGACAAATTGTTTCTCTCCAAAACCAGATTGGTTTCCCTCAAACCTGTACCTACCTTGCTGAGTGTTGTTGTTGAAGTTTTGGTTGTTGTTGTACCCAAATTGCTGACCTTGAAATCCAGAACCACCAACGTAGTTAACATCCTCCACTTCATCTCCACCGATATTATCGACTCCATCAGCAAAGTGTACAGTCTTCTTCGACTTCCCGATCAGGAAATCCAGTTTGGCCTGAACTTCAGCAATCTGCGATCCATCCATGTTCCCATTCTGTCTCCTTCGCTCAAGATCTGCATTTTTTGTGCTATTGCTAGACGCAAAATTCTCAATAAGCACATAAGCATCATCTGGATACTTGGTATTGAAATTCCCATTGCTCGAAGCATCTAGAGCCATCTGATACCTCCAATCAATCCCTCTGAAGAAAATACCCAGCATTTGAACATCAGAGTACCCATGATGCGGACAATCTCCCTGATACGATCTAAATCTCGTCCAAGAAGCCTTGAACGCTTCGGTCGGGCCTTTAGAAAACTGGGAGATTTTGTTCCTCAGATCCTCGGATCTTCCATCATCATAAAAAATGGTCAGGAAAGCAGTCTTAGTCTCCTCCCAAGTAGTCAGCGATCCAGGAGGTAATTGTTTCAGCCAGTAAGTTGCTTCTCCACCAAGAGAGTATGGGAAAATCTTGCCGAAGAGGTAATCATAGGACACTCCATTGCTTTTGATGCTAGTGACCAAATCCTCGAACTTCTCAATATGATCCATGGGATGTTCGCTGGAAATACCATGAAAGGGTGTTGTCCCACAAGAGTGTAATATGCAGGTTTCAGCTCAAAGTCATTCCTCGGAAAAGCAGGAGGACGAATCGCAGATCGATTTGCGTAAAACTGATCAGGCCTGTTGCACACACCAATCGTTCTACCACGATCAGCTGCAGCATTTCCAACGTTGGTGCGCGCAGCTGGCGCGACAATCTCACCAACAACAGCAGGAGGGACAATGACGTTTCCAGCTTCATCAAGTCGCTGCCCTCTCTCATTGCACACTTGACCCTCTTGGTCTCTCAGAACTCCAGCCTCGTCAGGTCTTAATACCATTGTGTTGTTCATCCCTGATGTTTGCTTTGCCCTTCTATTTGTTCGTTCTAAACGTGCTAGCTTCTCTAACGATAGATTAACTAGCGGAGTGCTCTTGTTCCCTCTGGTTTCACGATTAGGCATGCACCTGAAACACAAAAGTCAAGAACGTAAGTAATAAAAAATCGTGATGAGTATCGACCGACACTGGGTGGTGTCGATCGATATCAACAAAAGAAAACGACGAGCATCGACCGACACTAATTAGTATCGATCGATACCGACACTAATTAGTATCGATCGATACCGACGAACTTAGTCAAAACTCGACAGCTAAAATCTAATGGCGAAATTGAGTCCCCGCAACGGCGCCAAATTTGATATACTCAAATTAATACCCTAAAAGTACTAAAGCAGTAACTGCAGTATATCAGGGGTCGAACACAAGGACTCAGAGAAATCACACAATAGATTGTATAGTATCGAATCAAGCTAAGCAAATCAGATGAAACAAAAGCAAGAAACAGTAAAAGGGTTGTAAATTCGATGGAGAAAAATATATGCCCAGGGTATTTCTCAGAAAATCAATGAATGCAGATAAACTAACTAGCAGGATTCAGATTTAGCGCGGTTCTTGAACTCAAATCACTAAGGTATAATTAACCAACTCTCGTTGCGAAAACTATCTAAATCTAGATCCTAGGAATTTCAAATCTCTTTGCGAATCCTAAAGTCTAAATCAGATTTTATATCAAGTTTGATTTGTTCACAAAACAACTAAACCAAATTCCTTTGCGAATATTTATTTTGCTCACCTAAGGTTCTATCAGGTAATTAATCGCACTCTCGTGCCTAATCAATTATCCTAAGATCTAAGTTCCAGATTCGTCAACCAAGAAATAGCTTTGAACACAGCCTAAGGCGAATAACTAATTCAGATGGTGAATCCTAATCAACTAATCAATCTAGCATTCAGAGAAAACCCTTATGAGAACCCTGAACCTAAAGTGGATCTACTCAGACATGGAGAATGAAAACAACATGATTGAATAAATCATCAAAGAAAACAATAGAAAACAGGAGTTCAGAGTTGTCTCTCCAAAAACCAAAGTAGAATCAAGAGTAGAATAAATCATAAAGAAAGCGTAGCGTAACCATCAAAGTGGCTGTACAATCTTATTAGATAACCTAAATCACGTTTTGGGGCTTCTTGTGAATATTAAAGACTTCTGGGCAATTTTGCAATTCTTCAACTATTCATTAAAGTCCCGGGTCGTGTCTGCCTCGATGAGTATCTACCGATACTAGGCAGTATCGATCGACACTCTGACTTCAAATCGGGTACTCAGCTACACGAACGTCTGCTTTGCTCTAAAATGCTACATAAAGCTCCAATATCTCCAATTATGCTCCAAACGTGCTAAAACCTGTTAAAGACTCTAAAACACTACGAAATAGTAGACAAGGGCGCGTTTAACGTCACTAGCTTGACGGTTGCTTCCTCATTGTCACTCCAATTATGCTCCAAACGTGCTAAAACCTGTCTCTATCTCGACAATGGATAGGCTTGGGGAGGTCCCAAAGGGCGCGTTTAACGTCACTAGCTTGACGGTTGCTTCCTCATTGCAACTCCCTTCATGAAAATCACAAGAAAAGTGAAAAGATTATCAACAAAAGAAAATAAAAAGCTCTAGTCTCAAGAAGAATCAAAATCCTAATGATCAATGCTAAACCTCCCCGGCAACGGCGCCAAATTGATAGAGGTCCCCGTTTAGCCACATCTTTCCGGCGTGTCGGATGAGCTCTTCCTTCTCTTGATGCTCAACCAGTCCAATCATCCCAAATGTCTCCAAAACACCTAGAAACACTCCAAATGAATGCAAAAACTCTCTAGGACCTAATGAAATATATTAAACTCTAATAAAGACCAAAATGCTATAAAAACTATGCAAGACACATGCATGAGACACAAAACACCAAATAATATGCATGCTAAAAGATGTAAAATATGGGATTATCACACATATCACCTAACCAGTTCCAAATCTAACCACCATGTACTTCTCCGTAGACATTCGCATCTTCCTAGACTACACACATTATTTCACAGCATTGTTCAATCAAGCTTTCTTCGCCAGTTTCATTGCTGTGATTAATATACCAAGAACCTTCTAGATTCTTTCACATACAATATCATGACAAGGAATCATCCAATTTCACACTTTTTGGTATTGTTTTCTCTCCCCCAGACTTATTTCTTATTATGTTCTCTTCTATTTTTTTTTAGATCTGCATATACACATCAAGGTACGAGACGCGAGTATTGATGGTGTTTGCCACCTAATCATCGGTTCTTCCCTCTCAATGTATCAAAGGGCGTAGGCGAATAATGGCATCACTGGAAATTTTCCTAACATCGCTTCCAATCCTTTGTGTGATCATTCCTCACAAAGTAGAATAATGGGATCGCTGGAAATTTTCCTAGCCCTATACTCAGAAGAAAATCATTTCATCTTTTATGCTCTTATTTATTAACTTATAACAGTGGAGAGAGATACAATTACTTTAAACACATGGGTTCCTTTGTCAGATATGAATGATGAATCAAGCTCTATGAATACTAACCACATCGAAGAAGTGCAAAAATTTGGCTCAGGCTTTAAAGAACTTTGCTGGAAACATGAGTTTCTTCTAGTTAACTGGTCAGCCTTTAGATTTTTCATTAGTCGATCTAGAACTGATTCTGTAACAATGGTCACTTAGAAGCAAGGTCAGAACAAAAGATTCAAGAAAAAGATCACAATCTCCAACAGGTTTTGACTCAATAAAACAAATTTTGACTCAAAACCGACTGACTCTAAGAAAACAAAAACAATGTAAGCGACTACCTCCCACAGACTTGAATAACACTGTCCTCAGTGTTATCTAGCCTAAGGTTGGTGAAAGAAAGCAAATGAACAGAGTAGGATTGTGAAGAAAAGAAAGAGTTACCGATCTGGAACAAGTGTATCGACCGACACACGGCCTGTTATCGATCGATACCAAGCTTAAGTCGATACAATGAACTCTTCTCATTCTCGTAGGGTATCGACCGATACCAACAGAGTATCGAGCGATACTCTATTGATTCCGTGTTTGCTCCTTGTTTATCCTGACACAAAACACAAAACACAAAACACAAACGAAAAAGGAAAAGAAAAAGACTTTTATACAAACTCACTAGTGGGTTGCCTCCCACCAAGCGCTTGTTTTACGTCACGAGCTTGACTTTACGGGCGATCAGTCAAGATAAGAATGAGAGCTTACAGCAAAACAGGCTGCACAACTTGACATCTCCAGCTTCAGAGTTTTGCTCAACATGCTCTCCACAACCTCCTTTCCTTTCTCTTTTAGCTCCGAAGTAAGAATAATTCTAGCCTTAGAGAATGGCTTCGAGGTTCCTTTGCACCTCACCTTATATTCAATCGAATCTCCTTCGCACTTCTGAGGGGTTAAGGTCACATGTGTAGTACTCTTGACTCTTTTGTTCTTCTCCTCCTTCTTTGCCTTAGTCTTTTTGATGACTTTCTCAGTGATGATAGGAGGACGATCTGAAACGTCTATGACAGTTGGCTCATCATAAGGCTCGTCTAAAAGATAGACCATCAATGTCTCTCCTGTAACAACGGTGATGCAGGAGATATGTTTGGGAGCTCTTACAGCAGGAATGGCTTTGTAGGAGATATGTTCGTCAATGTATGAGAACGAGATTTTCTTACTGGGTGTGTCCATAATTGCACCAGCCGTAGCCATGAACGGTCTTCCATGTATCAAAGGCGTACTAGACCTTGCATGCATCTCTACAACCCGAAAATCGGCAGGAACCAGACAGTCTCCTACTTTAACCATCAAATCAGGGATTGTACCGTATGGAACCGATGTGGAAGAGTTCGCGAATGTGATAGATGTCTTGGGAGATCGAATATAAACTCCTAATCTCTCTGCGATTCCCTTTGACATGACATTGACGCCAGCCCCCGAGTCAACGAGACACTCTTTGAATTCAACTCCAGAGATAGAGCATGGAACCGAGAACATTCCTTGGTCTTCCCTATTAGTCAACTGCCTCAGTGGTAGTGACTTGCTTCTTGCCTTGATAAAGAGTACTTCGATCTCTTCTAGAGTTTCTCTGCAATCTCGGAAGGGACTCAGCAGAGGGCGGTACTCTAGAGTTTCTTCAAAAGTCAGTGTGTGGGGAATCCTTCGTACCATCTTCTCAAAGCCAAGCAGCTGCTTTGGAGAAATGGGGTCTCTGAGGTGTCTGGGTGGCATAGGGTATGGCATCTTAGGCTTGTAAACTCGTTCCTCAATCACCTCTAGTTTCTTCACAATCTCTGGTTCAGCCTGCGAGGGGTGTCGACCGATACAAGGTTGGTGTCGATCGACAAAAGGCTCATGTGTCGTTTCTTCAGGTCGATATTGATCGATACTCGCAGTGGTGTCGGTCGATACAGACGAATCAGGTTCGGAATCACCTTCGACAGGGTTTTCAAAATTTCCTGCACTCCGTAAGGTGATTGCATTGACGTATTCGTTCTGTGAATGAACCATATTTCCCTTGAAAGCTGCTGCAGTCTGAGCTACTTGCGTTTCCAGCATATTTTGATGAGTACTAAGGGCCTCGATCCTTCCACTCATATCCTTGTACAAAGCATCTATCTTTCCATTGAGATCCACTGTGATTTGCAGCTGTCCTTGAACCAGCTGTTCAAACATAGATTCAATCTTGATATCCGGGAGCTTAGCAGGTATAGGCTGATCAGATGAATTTCCATAGTTCCTGGTATACCCACTGTTCTGAGATGGTTTCTGGCCAAACTGATTCGACCCTCCTTGCTGAGAGTTGTTGTTGAAGTTTCGGTTGTTGTTGAATTGATTTCTCTGACCTTGAAAACCAAAACCACCAATGTAGTTAACATCCTCTACTTCATCCTCATTGAACACCTCAACATCTTCGGCAAAATGAACGGCCTTCGTTGTCTTGCCCATCAGAAGACTGTGCATAGAATCTAACTTAGCCTGAACATCAGCAATCTGCGATCCATCCATGTTCCCACTCTGCTTCTTTCGCTCAAAATCTGCATTCCTGGTGCTACTGCTAGATGCCAAGTTCTCAATAAGCACATAAGAATCATTAGGATACTTGGTATTGAAATTCCCATTGCTCACAGCATCCAAAGTCATCTGATACCTCCAATCAATTCCTCTAAAGAAGAAAACCATCAGCTGAACATCAGAGTACCCATGATGTGGACAATCTCTCTGATACGATCTAAATCTCGTCCAAGCAGCCTTTAACGCCTAAGTCGGGCCTTGAGAAAACTGGGAGATCTTGTTCCTCAGATCCTCAGATCGTGCATCATCATAAAAATTATTCAGGAAAGCAGTCTTGGTCTCCTCCCAGGTAGTCAGTGATCCAGGAGGCAACTGCTTCAGCCAGTAAGTCGCATCTCCACCTAGAGAGTAGGGAAAGAGCTTGTAGAAGAAGTAGTCATAGGACACTCCATTGCTTTTGATTCTAGTGACCAAGTCCTCGAACATCTCAATATGGTCCATGGGATGTTCATTGGAAAGACCATGAAAAGGGTGCTGACCCACAAGAGTGTAGTATGCAGGTTTCAGCTCAAGGTCATTTCTTTGAAAAGCAGGAGGACGAATCGCTGATCGATTCGCATAAAACTGATCAGGCCTGTTGTACTCACCAATCGTTCTACCACGATTAACCATAACATTCCATGCGTTCGCAGCGACATTCCCAGCGATAATCTCCTCGACAACAGGAGCACTTGGAATGATGTTCCCCTCTCCATCCAATCGTTGCCCTCGCGCATTGCACAATTGACCCTCTTGGTCTCTGTAAGCACCAACTTCATCTTGAACCAAAACCACTGGATTGTTGTTCATCTATGCTGGCTTCTTTCCTCTTCCGTTTGTGCGCTCCACAAATGTTAGCTGCTCCAATTACAGTTCAACTAGCTGAGTGCTCTTGTTCCTTCTGGTTTCACGAATAGGCATACACCTGAAAACAAAATTCAAGAACGTAAGTAACACGGTTAAATGACGAGTATCGACCGACACTGGGTGGTGTCGATCGATATCAACAAAAATAGAACGACGAGTATCGACCGACACTAGATAGTATCGATCGATACCGACGAACTTAGTCGAAATTCTCAAACTAAAATCTAATGGCGAATTGAGTCCCCGGCAACGGCGCCAAATATGATAAGCTCAAATTAATATCCTAAAAGTACTAAAGCTTTGTCGGTT
This sequence comes from Eutrema japonicum, assembly GCA_030161315.1. NCBI lineage: Eukaryota > Viridiplantae > Streptophyta > Magnoliopsida > Brassicales > Brassicaceae > Eutrema > Eutrema japonicum. The sequence continues at coordinate 27,000,996 of BSQW01000007.1, forward strand.
GTAATACTTAGGGATCGAATCCACAGAGACTCAAGGAAACACACAATGAATTATATAGATGAGAATTAAGCTAAGTGATCAATGTAATTGAAAGCAAAACATAAATTAAACTTGTTGTAAGTTCGATTGGAGAAAGATAGGTTCAGGGTATTTCTCAGGAAATCAATGAATGTAGACAAACTAATTAATCAGGGTTCAGGTTACGCACGGTTCTTGAACTCAAATCACTAAGGTATAATCAACCAACTCTTGTTGCGAGAATTATCTAAGCCTAAATCCTAGAATTCCAAATTTCTTTGCGAATCCTAAAGTCTAAACCAGCTTTTAGTTCAAGTTTGGTTTGTTCACAAAACAACTAAACCAAATCTCTTTGCGAATAGTTATTTTGCTCACCCTATGTTCTATCAGGTTTCTCAATTGCACTCTCGTGCCAAATTAATTAACCTAAGATCTAAGTTCTAGGTGATCAATCCAGAATTAGCTTTGAAAACAACCTATGGTGAAAAACCAATTCAGATTATGAACCCTAACAACTAATCAACCTAGCATTCAAAGAAATCCCTAATGAAAACCCTAAACCTAACAAGAGATCTACTTAGACATGGAAATTGAAGCAATAAACATGACTGGATAAATACTCGAATAAATAATATAAAAGAGTAACAAGAGGGTTCGAAATCTTCTCTCGGACAAACAGAGTTTCAGACTTGTCTCCCTTCAAAATCTCTCTCACAAAACCAAAGTAAAATAAAGCATAACCATCAAAGTGGCTGTAAAATCCTAATAAATAATCTAAGTTACGTTTTGGAACTTCTTGTAAATAATAAAGTCTTCTGTGCAATTTTGCAATTCTTCAACTCTTGGAAAAGTTGCGGCTCGTGTCTGCTTCAGTGAGTATCGACCGATACTAGTCAGTATCGATCGATATTGAGGCTTCAAATCGGGTACTCAGCTACACGAACTTATGCTTTGCTCCAAAATGCTCCAGGAAGCTCTAATATCTCCAATTATGCTCCAAACGTACTAAAACCTTTAAAAGACTCTAAAACGCTACAAAATAGTATAAAGACTCTATAAAACGGACTTATATCATAGCCTAAAAGGGGTAAAAACTATGATATATCATTTGTAATATATCCTCTTCTCTTTTTTTTCTTTTTTTTTAACTTAGACGAGTAACACTAACCAATCTTCCTTTTCTAAGTTTAGAACATTCATTTTTTTAATTTGGTTTTCTAACAACCATTTTTCTCATCGAGATCTTTTTGGTGTATCCCATTTTATATTCAAGCTAATCCCACAAACCTAACAATGAAACGGCCTTTCCGACTCATCTTAAATCTAGCTCTTAGATTCTCTAGATGAATTTCTAAAGGAATATAGCATATCTCATTCTTTATTTCTAGAGATTTTGCATATGAAAACAAAAGAAAAAGACTCACCAAGTTGAAAATCATACAGCTTGAAACAAACGCTTAGGTAAGGATGTGGAGTCTTAACGTGGACAGATGATAACGTGTTCGATCTTATTGGATGAAGTGGAGAATGATTTTTTATGTTCTTTCGTTTATTCATCAAATTTTTTGGAGGAACGGAAAGAACACTGGAAGGATTTAAAAAATCATCAGAATTCACTATTGTTTCGTGATCAACCTTGGCTTATTTTTGGCGATTTTAATGAGATATTAGATGCCGAGGAGCATTCGGGCTTTCCCCAACAATCGACTATTCATCCAAGTGTACGAGATTTTCAAGAAGTGGTTCGCTACAATTCATTAGATGATATGACTACGCATGGTTCGAAATTTACTTGGTGTAATAAACGCGATGAAGGATTGGTTTGCAAAAAGCCTAATCGGGTTTTAATGAGTGATACATGGTATACGAAATTTCCACAATCTTATTGTGCATTTGAAGCTGGGGTATGTTCTGACCATATGCGATGTCGGATTCAAATCAATGCTGAAGCTGTAAAAAAGAGAAGACCTTTCAAATTTAAGAATGCGTTGGTAAACACAGCTGGGTTTTTACCGTTGATGGAAACTAAATGGGGAGAAGCAGAGGAATTATTTGTCTCTACATCTACTCTATTTCGGGTCTCTAAGAAGCTTAAAGTGCTAAAAGAATATCTAAGGAAATTAAGCAAGGATCCACTTGGAGACTTGTCTAAAAAGGCAAAGCATGCGTATGAAGAATTGTGTAAATGTAAAGAGAGAACATTATTGAACATTATGGAGGATGAAGCAAGAACGTATGCTAAGTGGAGTAGATTAGCTGATCTTGAGGAGAGATTTTTTAGCCACAGAGAAAAATTCATTGGCTGAAAGTTGGTGATGGCAACAATCGGTATTATCATCAAGCAGTAAAGACGCAGGAGGTGAGAAACTCCATTCGAGAAATTCAGAGAACGAATGATTCTTTAGCGGTAACACAAGATGAAATTAAAGAGGAAGCGGAGAACTTCTTCAAGAATTTCTTATCTTATCGAATGGAGAAGGTCTCAGACTGGTTTGAGGAGGAGTTGAGCAACTTGCTGCAATTTGAATGTGCTGACTTGGATGCAGTTATGTTGAGCAGAGCAGTAACCGAGAATGAGATAAAGGATGTGCTATTTGCTATGGGAGGAAATAAATCTCCAGGACCGGATGGGTACACATCATAATTTTTTTAAGGAATCTTGGGCAATTTTAGACAAGGATTATGTTGTAGCAGTTCGGTCCTTCTTCGAGAAGGGTTTCTTGCCGACAGGCATCAACTCTACTATTGTGGTTCTTATACCACATAAAACAGATTCTAGAGAGATGAAGGATTACCGGCCAATATCGTGTTGCAACGTATTATATAAGGTAATTTCTAAGATTCAGGCAAATCGACTCAAAGTGGTCCTCCCGAAGTTCATCGCCTCGAACCAGTCAGCCTTTGTAAAAAATTGATTGCTAATGGAAAACGTTCTCCTTGCATCAGAGTTAGTGAAGAACTATCATCAAGACACGATATTTCCAAGATGTGCGCTAAAAATTGATATATCCAAAGCGTTTGACTCGGTACAATGGGATTTCCTCATTGCAACTCTCTCGGCCATGAAATTCCCAGAGAAATTTATACATTGGATAAAATTGTGTATCACGACAGCCTCATTCTCGGTTCAAGTGAATGGAGAGTTAGCTGGATATTTCAGGAGTGAAAGGGGTCTTCGACAAGGTTGCGGTCCCTCACCTTATCAATTTGTGATTTGTATGAATGTGCTCTCAAAAATGCTGGATAAGGCGACTCAAGAAGGGAAAATCGGCTATCATCCAAATTGCCAAGCGCTTAAACTTACTCACTTATGTTTTGCCGATGACTTGCTCGTTTTTCCTGATGGGAAGAATGAATCGGTGGAGGGAATTCTGCATGTTTTTGATGCATTCAAAAAGCGTTTGGGACTGTCTATTAGTGTTGAGAAGTTAACATTATATATGGCTGGATTTCCGAAGGAGATTTGAGATGCAATCCTAGATCAGTTTCCTTTTGATTCGGGTAATTTGCCAGTCTGATATTTGGGTCTTCCACTTTTGACAAAGCGCATGACGATACATGACTATTCTCCGCTCTTAGAGAAGTTTCGAGGAGAAATCAGCAGCTGGACTGTACGATATCTCTCCTTCGCTGGTCGGATTCAATTGATTGGCTCCGTTATTCATAGTTTGACAAATTTATGGATTTCTGCTTTTCGTTTACCGAAAGCTTGTCTGACAAAAATTGATAAACTATGCTCTGCTTTTCTATGGTCGGGTCCGGATTTAAACACAAAGAAAACAAAAATTGCATGGAGTGAAGTGTGCAAACCTAAGGAAAAGGGCGGCATGGGTTTAAAACCACTTCGAGAGGCAAATAAAGGCAGCTGCTTAAAGCTAAAATGGCGATTTTGTCTACTCATTCTTCTCTATGGGTAAATTGGATTCGCAGGTACCTAATACGGAATGGCTCCTTTTGGACCGTCAAGAGCTCATCGACGCTAGGCTCGTGGATGTGGAAAAAATTACTCAAATACAGAGCAATGGCTAAGACTTTCGTGAAAGTTGAAATGCGAAATGGAGCACATACTTCATTTTGGCATGATTTATGGACACCTTTGGGCAGTCTGGTAGACATTTTTGGAGATCGAGGTTGCATAGACATGGGGATTTCAAGCTTTGCAATAGTGGAGCAGGTCTTGCAATCTCATAGAAGAAGAATTCACAAGTCCGAATTATTCAATCTCATAGAAGATGTGATTGATGAGCAGAGGAGGAAGGGTGAGCTCGAGGGTGCGGATGTGGTTCTTTGGAGGAAAAGAGGAGACAAATTCAGCTCGGAGTTCAGCTCAAAAAATACATGGTACTTCCTAAGAGAAGCGACACCTATTTAGGGAAGGGAATCTCGTTTTTCTACGCTACGCTGAAGTATACATTCCATTCGTGGCTAGCTATTCATAACATATTATCAACGTGAGACCGTATGATTCAATGGAATGGTGCGGTGAACGGTCGTTCTGTCCTATGTCAGCAAGCAAACGAAACACGCAGGCACCTCTACTTTAAGTGCAGGTTTTCGGAAGAAATTTGGTCCAGCTTGGTCCGTAAATTTTTATTGACGCACTACACAACAGATTGGGATCTAATCATCGACATGCTGGTAGATAATTCACGGAGCAAAATCCATCTATTTCTCATTCGGTATGCATTTCAAATCTCTCTTCACTCCATATGGAGAGAAAGGAATAACATGAGACATGGGGAACCCCCAAGGCAAGCGTCGCAGGTAGCAAAATGATTGACAAGCATATACAGAACCGATTGACGTCTATACGACAAATGGGAGATATAACATACGAAGACGGGATGCAAACATAGTTTGCTTCAAGATGATTTATTTCAAATTCAAAATTAGATAGAGTTACAAAAATCTGTAATTTGAATTACGAATCACCCAGATGTAAAAATATTTTTTTTTGTTTGAATTAATTTTACATTTAATTAAAAAACAAAAAAAATATGCGGAGTCTTTTAACAAAATGTAAAAATGACCATTCGAGTTAGCAAAATAATGGTAAAATGGAGTAAGAAAACTCGAATGTGTTTTTAAAAACATGATCATGCATTTTTCTTTTTGTCAGTCCATGATCATGTATTTAAAACCCCAAAGTGAGATGATTGAATCATGTTGAAATCCAACAAAATAGAGATGAAAAAACATTAAAACAAAAATCAATCAAGAATTTAACTTTCAAGCCAAGAGGCATCAATCTAGAATTTAACTTTGATCAGACCTAGAGATCAATGCATAGATTATCCAGAATTTTGAGTTGATTTTAGCAACATCTTACGATTAACAAAGACATTAATCTTGAAAGCTAAACATGATTCTTTACAAGGAAGATTAATCATTGTCCCCTATACAAATTAATGAAAAATATATGCATTTTGGGATCTTAAGAAAACAAAGAAGATATAATAAATTCCTAAATGCTTATTTATTTAATTTTTTTGGTTTTTCGAATTTATACACAATTAAACGTAAGAATATTTTTCCTGAACTTTTTTCACAAGCTCTAGAAGATGTTTAAAAAACCAAGAAATAAAAACGATACTTATAATGAGAGGGAATGTGACCTTGGATTGATTTAGGAGTCTCCTTCCGGGTTCTTCCATAACAAAACAAAGTTCTTCCATAACAACGCTTCTTCTCATATGGAGGTGGCAATGGGACGATCTGAAAATCCGACTAGAGAAGCAAAACAGAGTCATCAATCATAAAGAATCATGATTTCTCAATGGCTTGTTCGCACTGTGGGCATAACAGAGACGTCAGAAAAAGGATTGTTGGCAAATCGTGTTGGAACTAATTTTTTATCAAATCTTGAGGGCTTGATGAAATTGTGTTAGTGTAAAAAGAAATGGGTTAAGCTCATTCAAATGAAATGTTTTCATTGGCTATAAATATTTGTGGAAAGAACAAAAGTCCCACAGTTCTAGTTGAGAAATGTTTTCTCTTGTATATATTTTGGAATAGTTGTGTCATTGATTTAAATGACTAACAACAAGAGAGAAGAAAATACCACACTCGCCACTCGCGTCTTGGGCCTTTTGGGCTCGTGGACTTTTGTAGGTGTCGATCGATACCCCTTGGTATCGATCGATGCTCGACGGGCCGACTTAAAAAATCGCAGCCTCCTAGAATATTCTGAGGAATATTCTATACTTGTCTGGGAAAAACCCTAGCCTCTCTCCTATATATACTGGCCGATTTTCACCTTAAAAATCATCCTCTGAAACCCTAAAACAGATCCTAAAAGTTCAAGTAAAAGTTCCTTCAATTCCCTACTGCTTAGAGTAATTCTTTATTCGACAGTAACGTAGTTATAATGTTCGACAGATCTGTTATCGAGTATTGGCGATAACAGATACCTTTGGTTGTATCCTGGGACTCATGGATCTATTATAAACGGTCGCACTACGGAAGATTCTTTGAGTTAAGGAAATAAATTCATCTCGCGTCCATATATTTATTTATGTTTTATCGTTTTATGAATCTCCTGTTTCGTTACCGTTTATTTATATATTCGTGATTAAATCCAATCATGTCTATTGTGCAAATTTTTGGTCCTACAATCTTAACTCAAAGAAGATCCGATTTTGTTTTATTACTTCAATCGGATCTTTAATCGCGAGTAAATAAACGTTTTCAAACGATTTATAAAACGATTCTTCTACTGCTGATGATACTCAAACGTTATCAAAAGGTTTTTTAGCAACTTGAAACGTGTAGTAGAAGCAATCTCTGTCTATCTTTTTTTTTTGATAAAGATGTTCAACTGCTAGTGATACTCAAACGTTATCAAAATGCTTTTTGGCAACTTGAAACGTGTAGTGGAAGCAGTATTGCTTTAAAACATCTTTTACAACCGTTATTAATTGCGATTAATAAACGGTGTAATCAACGAACGCACGATGTGGTTCTTGATAGGTTCGATTGCGATCGAAACCATGTGAGTATCGATCGACACCAACTATGGCATCAATCGATACTATACAAAAATTTGTATCGGTCCACACTGCGGGTGTATCGATCGATACTATACAAAAATTTGTATCGGTCAACACTGCGGGCGACCAAGTTGGGTCTATGTTGATAGATACTGTGTAAAATTCACATGTATCGATCGACACAGTGGTGCATCGATCGATCCTGTGAATAATTCACTTGCATCGATCGAGACCAGTGGTGCATCGATCGACACTGTATGTGCATCGATCGACACCAGTTGAGCATCGATCGACACTGTATGTGCATCGATCGACACCAGTTGAGCATCGATCGACACCGTGGTGCATCGATCGATCATGTGCAGAATTTACTTGCATCGATCGACGCATAGGGTGTATCGATCGACACCTAGGGTGTTCATCAATCGATACCAAGGAGTATCGATCGACACCAATGCTGTTTGGTTTGATATTAGTATTAGAATTGCGATTCTTAACTATATATATCGGTACAAATGAAAGTTGTGTTTCTTTTGTCTTCACAGAATGACAAATGACGTTGAAAACAACTCTGGATTGGTGGAAGAGACGACTACGAGTCTGATTGAGACGGTCAAAGTTCCATCTGGGAATCATGTTGCTCCTCCAAGCAAGTTTGATGGAACAACATTTAAGATGTGGAAAAAGAAGATGTTCTTCTATCTGACAACGCTGAATCTGCAGAAATACACTAGCGAAGTGAAACCTGTTCTCCCAGAAGATAACATTGATCCACGTGCACTTACGAGTGTCCACGCTTGGGAACATGCTGACTTCTTGTGCAAGGGCTATATTCATAATAGCCTTTCGGACTCTATGTTTGGGGTGTACGAAAACGCTGAAACTTCTAAGGATATGTGGGATTCCTTAGACAAGAAGTATCGCATTGAAGATTCTTGTACTCAGAAATTCACTGTGGCAAAATTCATGCAGTACCAGATGGTGGATTCAAGACCACTGATGGATAAAGTCGATGAGGTGCAGAGGCTCCTTCATGACATTCATGCTGAGAGAATGCGGCTGTGTGAAACCTATCAAGGTTGCTGCATCATTGAGACGCTTCCTCCTGGTTGGACAGACTTCAAAAACTACCTCAGGCTGAAGAAAAAGAAGATGAGTCTTGAAGATTTGGTTGTTAAGCTCGGCGTAGAGTCTACGAATCGGGAACAACAAACTGGCGTAGGTATAAAGATTTGCGAACACAATGCGAATATGGTTGAACACCAAAACACCAATCAAGGCAAGTGGCATAACAAAGGACGCCAAAACAAAGGCAAAGGGAAGATGCCACCAAAGAACTTCCAGAAGTTCAAGAACAAGAGTGGTCATAATGGTCAGACTTCTCAAAGGTTCTTGGGATCATGTAAGTTCTGTGGAAAGCAAGGACACAGATCCTTCGAGTGTCGCAACAAGAAAGCTCAAGCGAACTTGACATAAGCTGACATGTGTGTTGTGGTCACTGAGGCTAATGTTGCTGAGAGCCATCCGAAGGCTTGGTGGTTCGATATTGGTGCAACCAGACACATCTGTATGGATCGAGAGATGTTCTCAACATACACAAAGAACAAGAGTGGTGACAAGCTCTTGATGGGTAATTCCGCTTCGTCGACAATTGATGGTCACGGAAAGGTTGTTCTGAAGCTCACCTCTGGACAAGAGCTGGTTCTCACGAATGTCGTCCATGTACCAGACATGCGCAATAATCTGATCTCTTGATCGCTCATAAGCAAGCATGGATTCACTGTGAAGCTGGAAGGTGATAAGCTAATCCTAACGAAGAATGGGATGTATTTGGGAAAGGGTTTTGTTTGTGAAAACTTGTTTAAGATGTCTGTTGAGGCAGTAATCCGTAAGGATAATGTAACCGAGGCATCCACCTCGAAGAACCCTAAGATGAATGATAAGAAACCATTTGCTTATCTCGCTGAGTCTTTTAATATTTGGCATGAACGCTTATGACATGTTAATTTCAAGTCTATGAGTAGATTGATGAACATGAATATGATTCCTAAATGCAAAATAAGCAAAGATAAATGTGAAGTTTGTGTCCAAGCCAAACTCACTAAAACGCCATCTCTCAGCATTCAAAGAACAACCGAACCTCTAGGTTTAATTCACACAGATTTATGTGATTTAAAATACATTCAAACTAGAGGCGGTAAGAAATATTTCGTGACCTTAATAGATGATTGCACGAGATATTGCTACATCTATCTACTGCGGAGTAAAGATGAAGCCTTGGACAAATTTAAAGAGTACAAGCTGGAAGTTGAAAACCAACTTGGTAAGACCATAAAAATGGTTAGATGTGATAGAGGAGGTGAATATAATGAACAATTCGATGCATTCTGTAGAGAACTTGGCATTATTCATCAAACGACTGCTCCCTACTCACCGGAATCCAACGGAGTTGCTGAAAGAAAGAATTGAACTCTCAAGAAAATGATGAATGCAATATTGCAGGAATCTGGGTTAGCCCAGAACATGTGGGGGGAAGCTCCGCTTACCTCAAATTATATCCTGAACAAAATCCCACACAAAGTCACAGAAAAACTCCTTATGAACTTTGGAAAGGTAATGTACCTTCGTATAAATACCTGAAAGTGTGGGGGTGCCTGGCAAAAGTTGCAGTACCACTTCCGAAAAAGGTTACCATCGGACCTAAAATGGTAGATTACATTTTCATCGGATATGCGCACAACAGTAGTGCCTATCGTTTTCTGGTACACAAATCAGATATACCAGACATTCATGTAAACACAGTAATGGAGTCAAGGAATGCGTCCTTCTTCGAAAATGTGTTTCCATGTAAGGATAGAGGAAATCCTAAACGAACTCATAATGAACGAGATGCTAGCAATGAGGCAAGCACTTCAGGTACCTCTACAAACGAAGAAGCAGAAGAAGAAGAAGTTGAACCTAGACGAAGCAAGAGATCTCGTAAGGAAAAGACATTTGGCTCTGAGTTCATAATGGCATTCCTCGCGGAAAGTGGTCCAAGAACTTTCATGGAAGCAATGTCTACACCCGATGCACCTTTCTGGAGGGAGGCATCTAACAGTGAAATCAACTCAATTATGCAAAATCATACTTATGAGTTGGTAGATCTACCTCAAGGTTGCAAACCTCTTGGTTGTAAATGGGTCTTCACAACTAAGCTAAAAATCGATGGCTCTATAGACAAGTATAAGGCCAGACTTGTGGTACAAGGATTTCGTCAAAAGGAAGAACTGGATTTCCTTGACACTTATTCTCCGGTGACGAGAATAATTTCGATTCGTATGTTGATTGGAATCGCAGCTTTAAGAAACCTTGAAATACATCAGATGGATGTCAAGACTGCTTTCCTAAATGGAGATTTAGAGGAAGAGATCTATATGAATCAACCTGAGGGTTATGTTGCTCCCGGATAAGAGAAGAAAGTCTGTAGACTTGTGAAATCGCTATACGGACTCAAGCAAGCTCCGAAGCAATGGCATGAAAAGTTTGATAGTGTAATGATGTCAAATGGCTTTCACATCAATGAATGTGATCAGTGCATCTATATCAAAAGTACTCCACAAGGATATGTGTTGTTGTGTTTATACGTAGATGATATGCTCATCATGGGAAGCAACAAAGATATAATCAATTAAATGAAGAACATGCTCGGTGGAAAGTTTGATATGAAAGACATGCGATTAGCGGATGTAATTCTAGGAATTAGGATTATTTGAAATTCAAAAGGAATAATCTTATCTCAAGATCATTACGCGACAAAAATCCTAGAGAGGTTTAAGACTTACTCAAATGGGACTGCAAAAACTCCGCTTGATCCTCAACTTCAAAAAACTCCAAATCCACGAGTGGATATGTCTTTACTCTTGCTAGTACAGCAATATCCTGGAAATCTTCCAAACAAACACTACTGGCCAGATCAACCATGGAGTCAGAGTTTATAGCTTTAGACAAAGATGCTGAGGAAGCAGAATGGCTTCGAAACTTTATGGAAGATATCCCGATGTGGGAAAAACCAGTGCCAGCATTACGTGTACACTGTGATAGTCAGTCGGATATCTCTCGGGCACTGAGTAAACTATATAATGGAAAATCTCATCACATAAGAAGACGACATAAGACCATTAGACAATTGATCTCAACTGGTGTAATTACGATAGATTACATCAAGTCGGCTGATAACCTAGCGGATCCGTTCACCAAAGGTTTGCCGCGAGATCAAATTGTAAAATCATCTAAAGGAATGGGTTTAAAGCCTATAGACAAAGATGACGTTTGACAGATACCCCACCTATGTGACTGGAGATCCCAAGATCTAGGTTCAAAGGGAAAACAAAGCTGAACTGATTCGAAATTGAGCACTGTGAGACTATGTCTCTGCCCAGTTCCTAGGATGATAAAATAGTGCTACCTGTGAATAGTAAGGATAAGCGTTGGCTTTTAATGATTGCATAGCTGTGTAATAGTGGAGTGTGATAGGACACTTCTGAAAACAAGCTGATAAAAGATCACCTAGTGAAGTGTGAAATGAGGGCCGTTTCTAGGAGAATGAAAGAGAAAGCTATATTCTCCAAATTCACTCACGAAAAACCAGGAATGTTCAAGGCCAAAATGAACCCAATAGAGAACAAAGCTCTACGAGAAAATGTTGCTGTGCGATACCTGTTGTCTAGGTTTACATCAAAATCTGAGTGGTTCAAGACATCATGTTCACCTCCTAGCCGAGTAAATCCGACAGATATTAAATATGATTGGTTCAAAGCTGAAAAACGCTACCTCTCAGATACAGTTATATTTTCGTATACTCTCGAAATTCTGTCTACTTCTAGATGAGTCTAGTCAAGTATGTCTAGTAAAGTCTAGTATGTTCAATTTTCATATGTTTAGAATCATTTCTATTCATGTGGGGGATTGTTGGAACTAATTTTTTATCAAAGTTTGAGGGCTTAATAAAATTGTGCTAGTGTGAAAAGAAATGGGTTAAGCTCATTCAAATGAAATGTTTTCATTGGCTATAACTATTTGTGGGAAGAACAAAAGTCTCACAGTGCTAGTTGAGAAATGTTTTCTCTTGTATATATTTTGGAATAGTTAAGTCATTGATTTAAATGACTAACAACAAGAGAGAAGAAAAGACCACACGCGCCGCTCGCGTCTTGGGTCTTTTGGGCTCGTGGACTTTTGTAGGTATCGATCGATACCCTTTGGTATCGATCGATGCTCGACGAGCCGACTTAAAAAATCGCAGCCTCCTAGAATATTCTGAGGAATATTATATACTTGTCTGGGAAAAACCCTAGCCTCTCTCCTATATATACTGGCCGATTTTCACCTTAAAAATCATCATCTGAAACACTAAAACATATCCTAAAAGTTCAAGTTAAAGTTCCTTCAATTCCCTACTGCTTAGAGTAAGTCTTTATTCGAGAGTATCGTAGTTATAATGTTAGACAGATCTGTTATCGAGTGTTTGCGATAACAGATACATTTGGTTGTATCATGGAACTCATGGATCTATTATAATCTGTCGCACTACGGAAGATTCTTTAAGTTAAGGAAAGAGATTCATCTCGCCTCCATAATTTTATTTATGCTTTATCGTTTTATGAATCTCATGTTTCCTTACCATTTATTTATATATTCGTGAATAAATCTAATCCTATATATTATGCAAATTTTTGGTCCTACAAATCGTAGGATTGCTCGAGTGGTAGATAGAACGTAGCAGTGTTGGTCGCGATTCTAGTGGCTGATCTCGAGGTGGCCGTGGTTCTGGCTTTAATAACTTTGGTCGTGGCAGAGAATAAGCGGCTGCAACTCATGCCACGAGCTCCAATACTTCAGCTTTTACTGAATTCACACAAGACCCGTGGAAGGTTCTAACTCTAATGTTCCAAGAAAAATCAGGTTCTGATAAGTTGTCTAGTAAGACAAAATTTGGCGACGTTATTCTTGATGTAAGAGCTTCTCATCATATGACTAGGAAGCTCTCTCTCTCTCTTGACTAATATTGTTTCGATACCACCATGTTCGGTGAGATTTGCAAACGAAAGTAAAACGTTTGCTTTGAATATAGGCGTGTTCTCACTCTGGGATAAATTTTTGTTGACTAATGTTCTTTATGTGCAATCGTTAAACTGCACATTAATCTCTGTTTCTAAGATTTTAAAACACACAAGATGTTTTGAAACATTTATTGACACAATTTTAGTTTTACAAGACTTTTTTAGAGGACTCTGAATTGAACCGGCAAAGAGAGCGATGGGGTGTATTATATGACGGATATTACCATAGCAAAGATTCACACAATTGACACGTATCCCGATCAGGTATTGTGGCTTCAGCGTTTAGGGAATCCTAGTTTTTCAGTGCTTTCAGTTTTACCATTGTTTCCCGGTGCCTCTACTTCTGTTAGCTCTCGTTCAAACTAGAGAAGTTTTTTCAGACAACATTCGTAAATAAGCTTTTTTTTTTCTTTAATACATTATGATTTTTGGGGGGGTCCTTATCGCATTCCTTCTTCGTGTGGTGCAGTTCATTTCTTAACAATCGTAGATGTCTGGATTTATTTATTACTTGAGAAACCAAAGGTGTGTGGCGTGCGCACAAGTTTCTTGTCGTACACTGAAAAACAGTTTTGTAAAACTTTCAAACCCGTTAGGAGGGATACTAGGACAGAGTTTATGCGTCTCTCTTCATACTTTCAGGAACATGGAATCATTCATCAAATGACTTGGGTGGGGACTCCACAATAGAATGGTAGAGTTTAGCGTAAGCATAGACATATACTCAATGTCTCTAGGGCGTTGTTGTTTCAAGTAAGCTAGTCAATTAAGTTTTGGGGTGGAACAGTTTTGACAGCTGCATATTTGATTAATCGCACGACAACTTCTTTTCATTGGCTGTTCACCATATGAAATTCTACCTGGCTGCAAACCAGTTTATACCCAGTTACGTGTTTTCAGATTTGCTTGTTCTGTTCATCGTGTAACGAGAGACAAAAATTTGGGAAACGAAGTCATTTGTGCATATTTGTGAGATACCCTTTTAGTGAAAAGGGCTGGAAAGTATTTTATATAGAGAGTAATGAGTTTGTGGTATCTCGTGGTGTTTTCTTCCATGAAGATGTGTTTCCATATGCATGGCCTACTTCGGCACCTGCAAAACTACAGAGGATATTACTAGAACAGAGGATTTGCCCACAAATAAAGGCACTTGGTCATGCTCAGTTTGATATATATTGTTCAAGTTAGACGTTCAAGACTTACACTCTCTCACGTGAGGGAGAGTAATTGGGATAAGTACATATATCTTAGGATAAGGATTAGCTCGGTTAAATCCTAGTTTGATAAGGATTAGTTCCGGTTTGTGTCTATCTGATGTCTACAACACTTTGTATAGATACTCTTGTCATGAAAATCAATAAAGCAAGTCAGTTCAATATCTAATTATAAGGAATACTTTATGCCAAATTTCAACGGACATGACGGCACATATTGTAAATTATTAAAACAAAACTTAATTCATTATGAGAATCCGATTAGAATGACAAATGAGATGACTTCTTTCAATTATTGCAACAACCCAAAATTATTCCATAATAATGATCAATCATATATGATATATAGAGTACTATATCTTCTGAGAAGCCTCGATCTCCATTTTTTTACGCTTCACATTCTCTCGGACAGCTTCGAGATTTTCTTTTAAGGCGAGTAACTCCTCCAGATTTAGATCTGCAATCTCCTTCTTCTCGTAATTTGCAGGGGGCTCTTCTAACCTCTTCTTTAAAACCTATAATTTATAAAAAAAAAATCAAATGTTTTGAAGACAAAAAGAAAAATAGATGATAAAAAATATAGAGAATCATGGGTTCTACCCCGGAACCATGCCTCTCTCATGACTCGACAATGGATAATGTAATCAATATGGAATAGCTCTAGTTAAAGATTTCGATTTCAAGATCTCGTTCAAATCAGCTGGTTCAATTGTTTCGTAAATTTTGTTAAGGTCATAAACATTTTTTGTTTTTTTGTTAATTAAATTTGTATTTTAACCTAAAAATTATATAAAGAATATTAAAAATAGGACACTTACCTTCTCACGCTCCTTTTCTTGTTCTATTTCTTCCATGAGACGATCAAGTTTACCTTGCATCTTTAAAATTTTAGCTTGCTTCAATGAGGACGAAGCATGGACTTCTCCCCTCGGATTAGGACTTATCAACACGTATGATCGTCCAGCGGGAATGTTCAACTCAATCTTTCTATGACCCATTTCTTACCTCTAGATCTCTCTTTTTGTTGTTGTTGTTGTTTTTTTTCTTAATTACTCTACACCATTTTATAGATGGATTGGGTCAAATAGGTTAAATGGAGTAATGTAATACTTTACTATGTTGACATATTTTTCCAACAAAATCTTTGAAACTTAACTTATTATTCTATTTTCTACGTATTTTTTAGTTAATACTATAAATTTGTAGTTTTACTATAAATTTTCGTCAATATATGTAATTAAAAAAATATTTATAAAATATTTCATTCAAAATATGATTTTTCGATAACTAATAATTTTTGACAAATTAAGATAAAAAATAAATAAAATAATACCTCTAATTATTTTTAAGTAATACTTATCTTAAAATTAAATACGCGTTGAACAAAATATAAATATTATATTTTCTTTAGATTTTTTTTTGTTATCTCTAGATTTTTTTCTATGTACATCAATTTCTATTTTTAAATAAAAATTGACACGCGTCAAACGTGTCCATTAGCCACGATATTTAAAACAATTATTTGAATATATTTTTACTGTGGTTTATTTTCTAAAAATATTAGTTAATCTTAAATCATCAAACTTCCTACTTAGACGATACGAAAAAACATTTAACTATTCCAACGAATAGATCTTTAGAGCCGTTTAAAGACCGTTAGGGTTTTCTTCTTTCTATTTGTTTAATCCGAAAATATTTCGATCGTAAACCCTTAAGACAATTAGGAGAAGATATGACGTTTTTATAGATTTTTTGTTGATGAGTAATAGGCCAAAGCTCTTCGAATATATACTCTCTTTTTGCAATAGTGTATGTTGGGGTCGGTTTTCACCTACCCGAGATTAACATGAATCATACCGTTTCGCAAAGATTATGGAGGGCCGAGCCAAATCATGACATTCCTAAAAATAGCTCCTCCCTTCGCCTCGTTTAGAAGAACAAGAGACTCACCAAGGTAACCCTACCTTGAGAGGACGAAAGCCGAGCCGAGCGCAAAGCAACGATATCTTTCCACCGAACCAAGACCGATGCGGATCGGCTCACCTCGAAAGACTGATCTCATCAACAAATGGGCCGAGTTCAAAGCTCAAATCATTGATTACCCTAACAAGGTTACTTGCCAACTCAAGAAGTAATCTAAGTCGGTGGCCGCGTAAGGAAAAAGGAAATATTCTAGATTATATCCGAGATTCTCGCCCACAAAACATGTATAAATAATGAGCATAGTCATTCATAGAAGATGGACGTTTTTTACCCTAGCAGAAACACTTAGCAAAATCTTGTACGCAATCGCTTTCTAAAGAACATATAATAAAACCACCATATTTGGATCTCTTACTGTGTTTTTCCAGAAACTTTGGTTCCCTCGAAAAGTCTTGACAAAAATTGATTGTGTGAGTTTAGACACTCACAGTTTGACGCTGCCTGTGGGGAATCTCGAAGTTCTTACTCACGGAAACATCAGGAACGAGATCGGAAGATATGGTCGGAGACCAGCGAAGGATCAACACTGAAGTGAACAACAACGCAGGAGCAACAACCGGTGAAATGATCGATCTCGGCGACACTCCCGTAACACCGGCTGAAATAACGTCGGCACATTTAGCCGAATTGAAGGATATGATCACCTCGATACTAAAGAGGACGGGGGAACATGACAAACTCAACAAAATCCTATCGAAAAATGTCAAGACGTTGATCTCGGGAGATCGGACCAATGACTGGCAAACTGAAAACCTCGGCTCAGATGTACATCCAAGGAAGTTCACAAGGCTCGACCCCAAATCAACAGTCCTCGATCCTTCCACACTTGAGACCGCCTCGGTTCAAGATGCATCACCACCATCACGTTCGTCTAGAGAAGTGATGCCTGCGGTGACAAGGTCACCATTATTCAACCCACCTCGATTGAATCTCAGTACAAAGCAGCAAATCCCCGAGCCAGCAAGATTCCGGCTCGGGATAGTCGAAAACGACAACGATGAAGTAATCCGAGGTGAAATAATAAATGCCTCAGGACGCTGCAGAGATGTCAAACCCACTCGGGTTACATGAGAGGCAATACTCATGAATGAAATCCCTCGTTCACAACGAATCGACCTCAGTCATGTCGCTCTTGATTTCTTGACCTCGGTAAGAAGTTTCCAACCATCATACCCGTCCAGGGAGGTGACGCCAGCAGTGGCAGAACCGGTCCCATCCAGTCCACCTTGGTCAGATCGTAGAACGGATCAGAAAATCGCCGAGCACATGAAAACTTACCTCGGAAGAGATACCAATGACGAAACAATTCGAATCGAAGAGAAAGGCACCTCGGCCCAGGAAGTACCACAAGCCGCAGAGAATATCCCTGACCCGAGCCAGCTTAACGAAAATTTCGTGGGAGGAAATTTTCTCTAGATCGAGCCGATGCAAGCGGACAAAAATCAACGCGAGTCGGAAGAAGCTTTTTCGAAGAATATCTATGGCTCTGGCCGCTTCAACAACGATTTGACATAAGAGGAAGAAAACATTCTCTGGGTGGAGCAAATGCAACGCGCTGACGAGCTGAGAATACACCAGTGCCGAACTCGACGCGATGAGTTGGCAAGGACGAGCAATGCCGAGAGACGAACCACCAGTCCAACAGGGCATCGTACACTCAGCACGACTCCAAAGAACGATCAAATACCAGAGGTACAATGCACCTACTTTTCAACAAAGATCACCGAAGCAACCATACCCGATCAGGAAAAAGTCAGAATTCCATTCTACAATGGGTCGACCGATCCAAATGACCACATTAGAATTTTTCGCATGATAATGTGTTGAGCCAGACTAGAAGAAAATAAAGAAGACGAGAGACTGTGCCACCGATTCGAAGAACATTTAGAAGAAACGGCACTCTATTGGTTCTCAAATCTCGTGCGAGGCTCGATCAAAAACTTTCACCAACTGTTTGCCCAATTTCCCGAAAGATTCGCCGCAATCATAGAGCAAGGAACCTCTGACGCCGACCTGTGGAGCCTGACCCAAGATCCGACAGAACCTATGCGGATTTTCATAGAGCGATTCAAAATAGCAGTCTTGGAAGCAGGAGGTGTGAACGTTCAAGTCGCAATCAACGCGCTAAAAAGAGGTTTACACTTCAAGTTGGACTTTCGAAGAAAACTCATACTAAGAGCACCATCGTCATTCCATGATGTTCTACACCAAGTTTAAGATTTTATTTCTGAGGAGGAGAAGACTAGAAACGACCGACCCAAAGGCCAGACCAGCGATCAGCCGAGAATGCACTCGAACGAACACGATACGACCTCCTCCGAGACAACCATAAACCACCCAGGTCGAATCCCAATTTACGATGGAATGACAAACCCCATGGACTATGTAAGAATCTTCTGCACGGCAATGGGTCGCCACGACCCCGAAGGAATTCCGATCGAAGATGGATATAGCTATTGGTTCGGGAAACACCTCAAGGGAGCCGCCCTCGACTGGTTCTCAAGACTCGATCGAAATTCGATCCACAATTTTTGACGACTATCTGCTGGCCTTATAAGGCATTTTTCTAAACAAGGAATTTCCGACGCCGAACTGTGGACCCTAGCCCAGAGGCCGGCAGAGTCGTTGTGGCATTTTCTGAAATATTTCAAAATAGCACTGTCGATGGAAGGATTCATAAATGACTAGGTCGCACTTAATACGCTAAGATGGGCGTTACGACACAAATCAGACTTCCAAAGAGAGATCACACTCAGTCAATTAAAACTAAAGCTCACACTACAGCAATCATAACGGTTGTCAATGTAGTACTTTATGATCGAATCCACAGAGACCACGGTTACACTACAATTCTCACAATTATGAAACTAAGCGAAGACAATATTATATTTGGTTTTGGAAACAGTAACAAACGCAATTTAAAAGATGTAAATTCAATAAAAGGAAAGCGTTAGGTCAAGGGTTTGTTCTTAGGAATCCAGAGATCACGAATCAAACAACTATTTAGGGAATAATTAAACACAAGTTTCAAACTCAAACATAAATATTAACCAATCCACTGTCGTGCTCATGGCTACTAAACCTAGCACCTAATCCACTGTCATGCTCATAGAATTCCAATCTCTCGGGCAAGCCCGAACCGACTGATGCACTACTTGCATCGGTCGATTCTCCTTCATCGAATGGTGTCTCCATCGGTCGATTCCAATCTCTCGGGCAAGCCTGAACCGACCGATGAACTCCTTGCATCGACCGATTATGCCCTTTTCTTCACGGTTCCATGCGTTTTTGCCCGCGTAACTCCAATTTCTTCCTTAGACGCCTTTTTACCTGAGATAACTAAATAAAGGACTAAAAGACTCTAAAAACGAACTTTGACTCGATAAAACATTTGAAAGGAATACTAATCATGCGTCTGCAACAATGGTCACTTAGAAGAAAAATCATTACAAGAAATCCAAGATCATGATCATCATCTCCAACAAATGTTTTACTCAATAAAACGACTCTAGAAAAATATCAAAATGACTGAGGAGAGAAAACAAAAGAAAGAAAACAATGTTAGTAACGACAAAGACCCTCCCCCAGACTTACTTCACACCGTCTCAGTATGAAAATAAACCAAGAAGAAGGTAGAACAGACTCAAAGAAGGAAAATCAAGAAAAAGTCAAAGCTGACTTACCTGGGTCGTTATCGGTCGATGCAAGATATGCATCGATCGATTTTTGTTTCTCTGGACGCCCTGCATCGATCGATGCGTACACTGCATCGATCGATTTTTGATTTTCTAGACCCTTGGCATCGATCGATTCTGTTCTGGCCGATCCCCCCCCCCCCCCCCCCCCCCCCTTTTTTTTATACCTGAGACATGACTCAAAACAAAAGAAATAAAATTTTAGTGAAAGCAAAAACAAAGGAAAATATACCCTAATCGCTCGCTTATGTTCTTTCTATGCAACCTAATCCACTCTCGTGCTCATAGGTTAACTATACCCTAATCCATTATCGTGCTCATAGGGCAAGCTGCACCCTAGTTCATAGACCTAGCGGTTAGCTGAAGCCTAAACAATAAAC
This sequence comes from Eutrema japonicum, assembly GCA_030161315.1. Taxonomy (NCBI): domain Eukaryota; kingdom Viridiplantae; phylum Streptophyta; class Magnoliopsida; order Brassicales; family Brassicaceae; genus Eutrema; species Eutrema japonicum. The sequence continues at coordinate 27,021,376 of BSQW01000007.1, forward strand.
ACAACAATAAGCGAAAACCACAATAGATAAATCCCTATTTGTGTCTAATTCAATGATTCATGGATCCCTTCGAAACCCTAAACCTAACTATGGAACTACTCAGACATGGTAACGGAAAACAAACAATGAGATAAAGAACTCATAATATAAAAAGAGAGAAAGGGTTTAGAATTCTTCTCAATAGATGTAGAGATTCTTCTCTAAAGCTTACAATGATCAAGAGCAAAAAGTTTGAAATGAAAATAAAGCGTAGCCGTCAAAGAGGCTAAAAATATAGTATATATAGGTCCTAGGTCGAAACTGACAGTTTCCGGGGCAAAACAAGAAATTCAGAAATTTCATTTTTCTTCTCGTAGGCACGCATCGACCGATGCACTTCTCGCATCGGTCGATTCCAATCTCTCGGACAAGCCCGAACCGACCGATGCACTCTTTGTATCGGTCGATGGAGACACCATTCGATGAAGGAGAATCGACCGATGCAAGGGCTTGCCCGAGAGATTCTGCCCTTTTCTTCACGGTTCCATGCGTTTTTGCCCATGTAACTCCAATTTCTTCCTTATACGCCTTTTTACCTGAGATAACTAAATAAATGAATAAAAGACTCTAAAAAAGAACTTTGACTAGATAAAACATTTGAAAGGAATACTAATCATGCGTTAGAAAACGACAAAAACCAAGCATATCAATAAGTTATCAACAGTCCAACATGCTCTGAACCAAGCTTCGGAGTTCATTTACAAGGAAACAAAATGCTCAATGGACCATCCCGAACCCCGACTGACAATCAGCCAAGACGTTCCAAGCACAAGAGAACCGCTTCGAATTCTGAAGATAAAATTGACGAAGTCACTAGCCCATCCCGATCTACGGCGAAAGTAAAACATCCTAAAATTCACCGAGCTGGGCAAGACGATTTGACAAGCGGAACTAGACCATTTTCTCTTAAGAGCGCCCCCAAGGAACCAACACCGACCGACAAGGAGTCGACACCTTACACATCCCGAGTCCATAACAATTGTACAACCACCTCGCCAGAAGAACCGGCAAAAGACGGAAAATATGTCGTACATCGAGACTTCGTATACCACAATACCGCGGAATCCTACTGCAAATCTCACTCGGGTTTTTGAACCAAACCCTCCCATATCCACACCGCAGCGCTGGCATCCGAACAAGATAGGCACGGAAAACCTCGAAAATGTTTTTCAAGAAGTTCGCAAACTGCCCAATGACATATCGTTCACTAAAGCATTCAAGGAACGTAGACTCGAACGATTATTCCGCAAGAGCACCAAATCTGCATCAGAAATAGAGGAACTTTTCACATATGCAAGACGCGGGCGACCAATCAAGATACTTTACAAAATACAAGAACAAGAGCAATTCCTCATCTCATGAAACGTCCAAGGCATCGACTTTTCTAACGTCATGTGCGACTCCGGAGCTTGCCTAAGCATTATTTCCAGATCAATCGTTGAACACCTCGGACTCAGGCATATCCAGCCAACCCGGACGAGGATCAACATAACTAACCAGTGTCACACAACACCACAAGGCATCGCACAAACGTACCCGTCAGAATCAGAGATTTCATAGCCCCCATCAATTTCTACATCTACGAAGCCGAAAAAATCTACCCGGCTCCAATAATCCACGGATGGCCATTCCTAGCAACTGCCGGAATAATCATGGACTGGCCATATCAACGCCTATCTTTCACCCAAATCAACAACAAAGTCTTCTACCCCGCCACCCTGCTCAACCACGAAGAAAAAAGTTCCTCGGAGTCTCAGCATAACAACAGATCAACCGAGAAAGCTGAGAGGAACCCCAACAAGACCCGCATAAGAAGAAAACTCTCCTTCAGCTAAGAATTATCGCATTACAATGAACTACGGGACTACTTGATCTCTGAAAAGGGTACGTAGGCAACCGATCTTGGATAGGTACAGCTGTCCCCCCTTCTTTATAAAGAGGGGAGTGTGTACGTATATACATACTCACATCCTTTATAAATGCAATTTAACGTATTTTCTAAGTTTTTATCAATATGCCTTTTACATTTACACTTGTCATTCTCATCTGTTACTGGCCACAACAACGAGCTCCTACATCCTTTTCGGATTCAAACAACTATCATGTACGGATCACGGTTCTATTACAATCCACCATGGATTAAAGTGCGCTATATAAATTTTAGGCGGATATATCCAGACCAAAGGAAGGAAAAGATATATCTCGACCAAACCACCCAAATTTTTACTATCGAAACGGGAACGTAAGTCAAAGCCTAAATCGAAAAACCTTAAGACCGAAGTAAAATCTAAACCCAGTTATCATACGCTTCATAGCTCAGTGGTCTCAAACATCTCAAACATTTTGGCATACTGATATATCATGGTTTTTACCCCTTTTAGACCATGATATAGGTCCTATTTATGGAGTCTTTCTAGTATTTTGGAGTCTTTTAGAGTCTTTTACAGGTTTAGGTACGTTTGGAGCATTTTGGAGCATATTGAGATGCAGAGTTATGCAGAGATGTCAGAAGTTTGGCATTCGTTGAAGACCTTTTCACCGTTCGATTGAGTTCAAATTAGGACACAAGATAGATCAATGGATTAGCTTTCATTTGGAAGTGGTTTGAGGCAATTACAACGGTGCGATCAAAAGATATCCCAGTTTTCGTGAAGACTATCCAGTCTGGCGAGCAGAAGAAGCAGGATGTCGACCGACACTTTTTGGTGTCGACCGACACCGACTGCAGGAAAGCAGATACGCGATTTTTAAAGCCTGCAGAGTTTCTCCCTAAGCCAGAAGACTTTATTAATTACAGAAAAAGCCCATAACGTGTTTTAGCTAATAAATTAGGTTTTCAGCCACCTGTTTAGGCTATGCTTTAATCTACTCTTGATTTTACTTTGGTTTTTGGAGAGGCAACTCTGAACTCCTGTTTCTATTGATTTCTTTGATGATCTATTCAATCATGTTGTTTTCAATCTCCATGTCTGAGTAGATCCATTTTAGGTTCAAGGTTCTCATAAGGGTTTTCTCTGAATGCTATATTGATTATCTGTTTAGGATTCACCATCTGAATTAGTTCTTCGCCATAGGTTGTTCTCAAGGCTAATTCTAGGTTGACGAATCTGGAACTTAGATCTTAGGATAATTGATTAGGCACGAGAGTGCGATTAATTACCTGATAGAACCTAGGGTGAGCAAATTGATTATTCGCAAAGAGATTTGGTTTAATTGATTTGTGAACATATCAAACTCGATATTAAAGCTGGTTTATTCTTAGGAATTTGCAAAGAGATTTGAGATTCTGAAGTTTAGATTTAGATAGCTTTCGCAACGAGAGTTGGTTAGCTATACTTTAATGATTTGAGTTCAAGAACCGCGCTGAATCTGAATCATGTTAGTTAGTTTGTCTGCATTCATTGATTTCCTGAGAAATACGATTGGCCTATATTTTTCTCCATCGAATTACAACTGTTTTAATTTACGTTTTGCTTTCAATTACATCTATTGTTTTAGCTTAATTCTTTTCTATATAATCTATTGTGTGTTTCTGTGAGTCCTTGTGTTCGACACCTAGCTATACTATGACTACTGCTTTAGTATCTAAATAGGGTATTAATTTGAGCATATCAAATTTGGCGCCGTTGCCGGGGACTCAATTTGCCATTAGATTTTAGTTTGAGAATTTCGACTAAGTTCGTCGGTATCGATCGATACTACCTAGTATCGGTCGATACTCGTCGTTCTCTTTTTGTTGATATCGATCGACACCACCCAGCTTCGGTTGATACACAACATGTTTTTTTGTTACTTACGTGCTTTGCCTAGTGTGTTTCAGGTGTGAATTTGGAACGTGCAAACAGGAAAGCAAAGAAGCCAGCAGAGATGAACAACACGATGATTCTGATTCAGGATGCCGCTGGAGCTTTGAGAGACCAAGAGGGTCAGTTGTGCAACGAGAGAGGACAACGTCTCGATGGAGAGGGGAACGTCATTCCACCTTCTCATGTTATCGCTGGGAATATCGCTGGGAATGCTAATGCAGGGAATGCTGTGGCTGCTCGCGGTAGGACGATTGGTGAGTACAACAGGTCTGATCATTTTTATTCCAATCGATTAGCGATTCGTCCTCCGCCTTTTCAGAGGAATGACTTTGAGCTGATACCTACATACTTCACTCTTGTGGTTCAGCATCTTTTTCATGGTTTTCCTCATGAACACCCTATGGATCACATTAAAAAGTTTGAGGATCTAGTTACAAGCATCAAGAGCAATGGAGTCTCCTATGACTACCTTTTCTGCAAGCTCTTCCCATACTCTCTTGGTGGAGATGCGACCTACTGGCTGAAGCAGTTACCTCCTGGATCACTGACTATTTGGGAAGAGACTAAGACTGCTTTCCTGAACAACTTTTATGATGATGCACGATCTGAGGATCTCAGGAACAAGATTTCTCAGTTTTCTCAAAGACCGACTGAGGCATTCAAGGATGCTTGGATTCGTTTAAAGTCATATCAGAGAGATTGTCTGCACCATGGGTTCACTTAAGTTCAGCTGCTGGGTACTTTCTACGGGGTAATCGATTGGAGGTATCAGATGACTCTAGATGCTGCGAGCAATGGAAATTTCTACACGAGGTATCCTGACGATGCCTATGTGCTTATTGAGAACTTGGTTTCTAGAAATAGTACCAAGAATGCAGACATGGAGCGCAAGAAGCAAGCTGGTAACTTGCAGTCAAATTGCTGAGGTGAATGCTAAATTAGATTGGTTGATGGACAAGCAACAGAAGGCTGTTCGTTTTGCTGGAAAAGATGGAGTGGAATTTGTTAACCACATTGATGGAGATGGATTTCAAGATCAAAGGTATCAATGCCCACCCACACCACCCATAACTTCTGAGAGTAAGATGGAATCCATGCTTGAACAGCTTCTTCAGGGACAGCAGAAGATGACACTAAACCTCAATGGGAAGATGGACGCTATGTACACAGATCTGAACGGGAAAATTGTGTCTCTCAGTATTCATCAGAAGATGCTGGAAACTCAAATAGCAGAGATTTTCGTCCATCTTGCCAAGGATGACGATGAGATTTCGGACACCACCCCTGTGTCGACCGATACTCCCTTGTATCGATCGACACCCATCCACGAATCTGTCAAGGACGTCTCGAAGGAGCAAGCATCGATCGACACCCTCCCTGTATCGATCGATACTCACCCAACTACTGCAAAGGAGCTGCGTATGAGTGTTGACAGACTTCGCAAGCCCGAGCAGCTGAATCCTATTCCTCAACACCTCCGAGCCCCCATCACTCCAAAGCAGCTGCGTGGTTTTGAGAAGATGATATGAAGGATACCCCACTCGTTGACTTTTGAAGAAGCTCTAGAGGGCTGGCCTCTGCTCAGTCATTTCAAAGATTGCAGAAAAACTCTGGAAGAGATCGAAGTACTCTATCTTAAGGCAAGAAGCAAGTCACTACCGCTGAGGCAATTGACCAAGAGGAAAGATCCAGGAATATTCTCCGTTCCATGCTCCATCTCTGGAGTTGAATTCAAAGAGTCTCTCGTTGACTAAGGGGTTAGCGTCAATGTCATGTCAAGGGCAATTGCAGAGATATTGGGAGCTGATATTCGACCTCCCACGTCATCTATCACATTCTCAAACAGCTCCACCACACTCCCATATGGTATAATCCCTGATTTGCAGGTTAACGTAGGAGATTGCCTGGTTCCTACTGATTTTCAGGTTGTGGAGATGAGCGCACAATCTCGTACGCAGTTGATTCTTGGAAGATCGTTCATGGCTACGGTTGGTGCCATTATGGACACACCCAGCAAGCACATCTCGTTCTCATACATTGACAAGGAGGTGCACTACAAAGCAATCCCTAGAGGAACTCCCACACACATCTCTTTCATCACCATTTTTCTAGGAGAAACATTGGTAGTTGATCTTTTGGAAGAACCTCCTAACGGACCTAATATCATCGACGTTCTAGATAGTCCTTCTGTCATCACCAAGAAAGACGTCAAAACTTCTAAGGTAAAGAAGAATGTGAAGGGCAAAGAAGTGAAAGGTGCTTCCTCTATGACTTTAATCCCTCAGAAGTGTGATGGGGATTCGATTGAATACAAGGTCAAGTGCAAAGGAGCCTCGAAACCATTCTCTAAGGCTAGAGTTCTTCTTACTGCGGAGCTGAAAGAGAAAGGAAAATAGTTTATGGAGAGCATATTGAGCAGAACTCTGAGTCTGCAAGTATCTAGTTGTGGAACTTGCATGTGAGTAAGCTCTCAATCTTCTCTTGAATGATCACCAGAGCCAAAGTCAAGCTACTGACTTTAAACGAGCGCTTGGTGGGAGGCAACCCACTGGTGAGTCTGCTTTTGAGTCATTTTTCTTTTTACTTTTTGTTCTGTGTTTTTGTTAGGATAAACAAGGAGCAAAACTCGAAATCGCCTGAGTATCGATCGATATCCCATTGGTATCGGTTGACACCCTACGCGAATCAGAAAGGTTCATCGTCTCGACTTAAGCATGGTATCGCTCGATACCAGGTTGTGTGTCGGTCGATACTCAATGTGAAAGGACCGCACTCTTTTTTTTTTTTTTGTAACATATAACAATAATAAACAATTATTAATACACAACCACACACGGTCTACAGCTTACACAAGCTCACGGTTACAATCGCCAAACAACACGTATCGATCGATACCCCCTAGTGTCGATCGATACCCCAACAACAGAAGCAACTCCCGGGTCCTAATCATCCCCTCCTCACCGCCTCGATTCCACGATCACGCCTTATCTTTACCTTAACACGAAGGAACGAGCTCTAGAAGATCTCTCCTCTTCTCAACAGCTCACGCCCCAGCCAAGCTTCTCCCAAGCTCTCCTTCGAGCTTCTCTCCAAGCTCGAATCCTCTTGATCTCGCAAGATCAAAGCCTCACCAAGCTTCACCAAGCTTCTCTCGCTCTTTCTCTCCTTCTCTCTCTCTCTCTCTCTTTCTCGACCTTCTCTTGGTCTTATCCTCACAAGGACATCCTTTTATACTCGAAAGAAGATAAGAGAAGAAACGACAAGGGGAAAAACCCGGCTGGTATCGATCGATGCCTGCCAGTATCGATCGATACCGCCCCCCGGAACAACCCGAATTAATTATTCCTCCACAATAATTAACTCTTCCGGAACACGGGCGTTACAATTCTCCCCCACTAACTTAGATTCGTCCTCGAATCTTCGTTACCGTTCATCTCCCATGAACCGTCCATCTCCAATGAACCCTAATCGTCGCAACGATTACACAACCCTTGGCCAACCCGGCCAACGCAATACTCACACGAGGTCCAAAACTAACCTCCGAGGTTTCCCACTCAGTCCCTATGCTTATGACACCGCGGCATCATATGTACTTATTGCTCAAACACACGCCAACCCCATCACTCAAGACACCGCAGCATCTCCGAGTTCCGAGCATCAGCCATATCCCGCAGGATATCAACCATACCACATCACCCAAGACACCGCAGCATCTCCGAGTTCTGGGTATCTGCCGTACCACTCCACTCAAGAATATAACCTACAAGAGTCTCGATACCCCATACCACTCAATTCTAGGGAATATATCATACGTCTACGATATACTCCTTACGAATCCACGGTATCACGTATTACTCTAGGCTATAAACCTCCCGAGTCTGGGTACATCGCCACTCACACTCTCAAGACACACAGTCCTGCGAGCTATCGGCACCAGAGGAACCAGTCCTCTCAACGAGCAATAAGTCACATAACACTAAGCATCTCGACTGAACTACCTCTCGTGATCCGTGTAAATCCTCGCAAGGCAACACCGGCATCACCCATATTCCACACCTGGAATATCTGGCGTGCATAACCAATAACCCGGTCATCGCACCGCCCACAACAGCAATAAGAACATCCATCTTATCACTCTCTTGCATTAACGTTTCTTACCCCAAACGTAATGCGAAGCCGTGACTTCCAAAGTCACCAGTAATAAGAAATACTCATCTTATTACACATCATAATGTAACATCGTTCTACACAACGGAAATACAAAATGATACACACATAGCATACAGCTATAACCGAAACTGGAACCTCTCGATGGAACTCAAGCCGCAGCTTGCTTCTGGAACCACTCGTGGAACCACGTTCCATCCTAACCTCTGGCTCCCAAGTTTCCTCCTACACCCCGCCACAGCCCCACAGGACACGCATCATCGGAATCCTCTTCCGACGAAGCTCCTTGACCCTCTGCTCGAGAACTCTCAAAGGTCTCGCCTCAACGGTCATATTGGACTAGAGATCTGGCGGAATCTCAGCCAATACCTCGTCACCCCTATGCAAACACTTCCTCAGCATCGACACCTCGAAGACCTTATGAAATGCTTGCATAACCACGGGTAACTCCAACCGATACACTACCGGTCCCACACGCTCTACAATCCGAAACGGTCCCATATACCTCGGACTCAACTTAGTCACAGCAATGGACCTGTTCGGACCTCTCAGTAAAGCCATCTGGAGATACACACTACCTCCCACCTCAAGCTCTTTCCGCCCCTTATCAGCATAACTCTTTTGCCGATCTTGGGCCTCTTTCATGTTCAGCTGCAAAACCCGGATCTCTTCCGCGGTTTCCTGAACAAAACTAGCACCCAAAGTGCTCCTCTCCCCCACTTGTGTCCAACACAAGGGGGTACGACATGGCCTCCCATACAGAGCCTCATATGGAGCCATCCCACTACTCGCCTGGTAATTATTGCCATTGGCAACCTCCACCAAGCTCAAGTGATCCACCCAGTGACCACCCCAAACCAGCACGCACATCCTCAACAAATCCTCCAGAAACTGGATGGTCCTCTCGGACTGCCCATCTGTCTGAGGATGATACGCCGCTCAAGCACACTTTCGTGCCCAACTCTGCCTGGAACACATTCCAGAACTCCGCACTCCGCCCTTCTAAGGACAGCTCGCCACTCGGTGATCCATGCTTCCACAACCAAAGCAACCCGGACCACCCTGACTACCTCTCGAAGCGCTCTCTCGCTTCCGCTTCGGTCCTTGCATCGGCTTACCGCCTCTGCTCGGACCGGACTGCTGCTGCACAGATCTCGCCTGAAGACTCGGTGTAACCACTACCACCTCGTCCTTCAGACCCTCCTCCAGCAAAGCCGCAGTCTCAACCAACTCATCAACCGTGCAAAAAGCCCTCACATGCAACGGTTCCTCAAGTCAACCCGAAGACCCATCAGGAATCTCTACACACGGGCCGACTCACTCTCAACCGCTCGTCTAACATAAGACCCGAGCCGGTTGAACTCCACCTCATACTCGCGTACCAACCGATCCCCCTGAGTCAAACTCGCAAGTCTTGACTCGACCCGGTTGAACGCCTCCTGAGGGAAATACTTGAAGTTAAACTCTTCCACAAAATCCGCCCAAGCCATCGCTGCCTGAACTCTCCGTGCTGCCACACCCCTTCCTCAGAGATGCGCATTACCAAAGATCACCTGGTATCCCGCAGGACACCTACTCGAGAGGAAATTCCTCTCTACCCTCCTCAACCACGCATCCGCGTCCTCAGGATTAGCACCTCCAGAGAAGAACCCCGTGCCAATCCTCTGCATCTGCTCCATCATCCTAAGATAGGATGGGAGCTCCCCAGCAACCGCAGCTGCCACCTGAGGCTGCGCCTTACAACCGCCGGAACCACAGGAGCCTGAGCCGGTACCCTCTCTGGTAACCGCTCCAACAACCTCGACAGATCCGCTATGCGATCATCTCGGGCCCGAGCATCACCCGCAGCACCTGCTGGAACACCAGCCACACTGACACTCACGCCAGCCATACTCTCAGACCCAACCTGACTCGCACGCGACTCCTCGACCTGCTCCCCCGGCCCACGGCCACGACCTCAACCACGGCCACGACCTCAACCACGCTCTCTAGCCATCTGCACGCGTGCAGAAGCACAAGCTAAGAGAACTACAACAATCATCACAATAAAGATACTCACCATGGAATCCCACAAGGCTCGAAGAGGATGATTCTAAGACCCCACACAACACCCAATTCATTCTAGAACCACCTAGGCTCCTAGAACCGTATGGGCTCTGATACCAAATTGAAAGGACCGCACTCTTTTTTTTTTTTTTGTAACATATAACAATAATAAACAATTATTAATACACAACCACACACGGTCTACAGCTTACACAAGCTCACGGTTACAATCGCCAAACAACACGTATCGATCGATACCCCAACAACAGAAGCAACTCCCGGGTCCTAATCATCCCCTCCTCACCGCCTCGATTCCACGATCACGCCTTATCTTTACCTTAACACGAAGGAACGAGCTCTAGAAGATCTCTCCTCTTCTCAACAGCTCACGCCCCAGCCAAGCTTCTCCCAAGCTCTCCTTCGAGCTTCTCTCCAAGCTCGAATCCTCTTGATCTCGCAAGATCAAAGCCTCACCAAGATTCACCAAGCTTCTCTCGCGCTTTCTCTCCTTCTCTCTCTCTCTCTCTCTCTCTTTCTCGACCTTCTCTTGGTCTTATCCTCACAAGGACATCCTTTTATACTCGAAAGAAGATAAGAGAAGAAACGACAAGGGGAAAAACCCGGCTGGTATCGATCGATGCCTGCCAGTATCGATCGATACCGCCCCCCGGAACAACCCGAATTAATTATTCCTCCACAATAATTAACTCTTCCGGAACACGGGCGTTACACAATGTTCCAGTACGATAACTTCTTGTTTTTCCCTTTTCTATTAAATTCGTTTGTTTTCTTTTACTGACCCTAGGTTAGATAACACTGGGGACAGTGTTGTTCAAGTCTGGGGGAGGTAGTCGTTGACATTGTTTTTGTTTTTCTTAGAGTCAGTCGTTTTTCAAAAAATTTTGTATTGAGTCAAAACTTTGTTTGAGACTGTGATTTTTTCTTGAATCTATTGATCTGACCTTGCTTCTAAGTGACCATTGTTACAGAATCAGTTCTAGATCGACTAATGAAAAATCCAAAGGCTGACCAGTTAACTAGAAGACACTCATGTTTCCAGCAAAGTTCTTTAAAGCCTGAGCCAAATGTTTGCACTTCATCGATGTGGTTAGTGTCCATAGAGCTTGATTCCTCATTCGTATCTGACAAAGGAACCCACGTGTTTAAAATAATGGTATTTCTCTCCCTTTTACAAGTTAATAAGATGCATTAAAAGATGAAATAATTTTCTTCTGAGTAGAGGGTTAGGAAAATTTCCAACGATCCCATTATTCTACTTCAGAGGAGATGATCACACAAAGGTGAAAGCGAGGTTAGGAAAATTTCCTGTGATACCATTATTCGCCTACACCTTTGATTACTTTTGAGGAAAGAACAGGGGATTCGGTGGCTAACACCATCAATACTCGCGTCTCGAACCTTAATTTGTATATGCAAGAAACATAATGAGAAATAAGTTTGGGGGAGAGAAAGAATACCAGAAAGTGTGAAAAAGGACGGTTCCTTGTCATGATATCGTATGGGAAAGAATATAGAAGGTTCTTGGTATTAATCACTGCGATGAAACTGGCGAGGATGGCTTGATTGAACAATGCTGTAAAGTAATGTGTGTAATCTGGAAAAACTGCGAATGTCTACGGAGAAGTACATGGTGATTAGATCAAAAATCTGGTTATGTGATATGTGGATCACTAAGGAAAATGGTCATTGCAATGTTTCATGAACAAGTGAGTCTCTATGTTTTCAAACCTCTTTCTCTGGTTTAGTCTTCTATTTGCTTGAGGGCAAGCAAAGGCTAAGTATGGGGGAGTTGATATATCATGGTTTTTACGCCTTTTAGACCATGATATAGGTAGATAGATCAATGGATTAGCTTTCATTTAGAAGTGGTTTGAGGCCATTCCAACGGTGAGATCAAAAGATATCCAAGTTTTCGTGAACACTGTCCAGTCTGGTGAGCAGAAGAAGCAGGATGTCGACTGACACTGTTTGGTGTCGACCGACACCGCTTGGTGTCGACCGACACCGACTGCAGGAAAGCGGATATGCGATTTTTAAAGCCTACAGAGTTTATCCCTAAGCCCAGAAGACTTTATTAATTACAGAAAAAGCCCAAAACGTGTTTTAGCTTATAAATTAGGTTTTCAGCCACCTGTTTAGGCTATGCTTTCATTAGACTTTGATTCTACTTTTGGTTTTTGGAGATTCAACTCGGAACTCGTGTTTCTATTGATTTCTTTTATGATCTATTCAATCATGTGGTTTTCATTCTCCATGTTTGAGTAGATCCACTTTAGGTTCAGGGTTCTCATAAGGGTTTTCTCTGAATGCTAGATTGATTATCTGTTTAGGATTCACCATCTAAATTAGTTATTAGCCATATGTTGTTCTCAAGGCGAATTCTAGGTTGACGAATCTGGAACTTAGATCTTAGGATAATTGATTACGCATGAGAGTGCGATTAATTACCTGATAGAACCTAGGGTGAGCAAATTGATTATTCGCAAAGAGATTTGGTTTAATTGATTTGTGAACATATCAAACTCGATATTAAAGCTAATTTATTCTTAGGAATTTGCAAAGAGATTTGGGATTCTGAAGTTCAGATTTAGAGAACTTTCGCAACGAGAGTTGGTTAGCTATACTTTAGTGATTTGAGTTCAAGAACCGCGCTAAATCTGAATCTTGTTAGTTAGTTTGTCTGCATTCATTGATTTCCTGAGAAATACCCTGGGCCTATATTTTCCTCCATCGAATTACAACTCTTTTAATTTACGTTTTGCTTTCAATTATATCTATTGGTTTAGCTTAATTCTCTTCTATATAATCTATTGTGTGTTTCTGTGAGTCCTTGTGTTCGACCCCTAGCTATATTATAACTACTGCTTTAGTATCTAAATAGGGTATTAATTTGAACATACCACATACAAAATACTAAGTAGTTCATTTCAAAACACGCAACTTCATACGAAATTCGAAACACTTTGGGAAACTATTACGCCTACTCCAAACGACTCGGAAACTAGTCCCTACAAAATTAGTTAAACCTCGCTCCTATTAATAACCACTTAAAACTACAAAACAGATAAAAAAAACTCTATAGCATTGGATAAAGCCGTCCAAGCATAAAATACGTCTGAAACAAAGAAAAACAGGATTTTATCTGCCTTGAAATACTAAACCATTTTCCACAACATCAAAATGATTGATCGCGAGAGCTCGAGTAGCGGCAGAATCTGCCGGCTCTCCGTTATGCAAAGAATCCCATGATCCCTCTGATATTGGCGAAACTTTAAGCTCGTCTCTCAAGCAAGTTACAATTTTATCAACTTCCTCGTCAGCGCCAGTCAGATCAGTTTTCCAAGACTTCAGCTTCTCAGCCTCCTCATCAAGAGACGTGACATTTCCCGACTGAATGTCCTCGATGAGCAATAGGTTACAATTAACCTCCACCAACTCAAGCTCTCTGCCTTTAGCATCTTTCAGCTTATCGGCTTCCTCCCTCACCTTAGAAAGTCGATTCTAGAATTTACGGGTTGACTCGCGCTTGGCGTCTTTCTGGGCCTTTCCAATCTCGGTAGTGTGCAAGGCATCCTTCTCCTCGATCTGCTTTTTCAAGGAAGCTATCTCGTTTTCCAGTTTCCCTCTTTCAACCTCGCATCGGCTGGCAAGGGCCGTGGATTTTCAGCCTCCTCTCTCAGAGCAGTCTTCTCCCGCTCAAGTTCCGTAACTTGAGTCGATAGAGAAATCAATCTCTTCTCCACCTCGACCAATCTTTTCTTCTCTGACAGGCGTATTTCCTTGCCTCATAAACTCGGCGCTTATTGAGACGAGCTTCAGATTGATAAGTGGCCGTCATCTCGTTGATAGAGGAAATGAACTGCAAGAAAATAAAAATCAGCGAAATCTAAAAACGCTTACCATCAACTCAAAGAATCAAAATCCTACATTGGTACAACGCATCGCCATATTCGCATACGTTTTCTCCTCGGTAAGCTTGTCGAGAGGAGGAAGTTTATCCCCATGCCCGGTAATTCCTGAGAGAAGAGTGGATGACATAGCGGAATCGTCAGTTATCTCCCTAGAAGACGGAGGGTCGGCAGTAGTACGATCGGTACGTTGATTCTTCTTGGTGGCTTTCCCCTGCTCTTTTGGAAACAAGGGGCTCTTTCGGCTCGGCTCGTTCTCTTTCCTCGACGGAGCCGAAGGGAGCTCGGAAATCTGGGGAAGGGCCATCACCATTTTCTCTGGACTAGCGGAAGCAGGAGGATTGGAAGGATTAGCTACGTCACTCCCGATATTATTATTGTTTACCTCGGGAGCAGTAGCGCCCGGTGTTGATCCGTAAATCACACAAAAAGGGGTAAAACAGTACTTTTAGTCGGAATCTCGTTTATTGATCTAAGTCGGCGATTACAACAGAGTTTAAGTAAGAAGGCAAAGAAAAAAGACTTGAGATCGGTAATGAGCTTTCTCTTGTATTCTCTGTCTCTGCGGAAGTTGTGGATGTCTCGAACGAATGAGCCTCCTCCTTTATTTATAGTGTCTTTGAGGCGGTTGAAAGGAAGATTTCCTTTTCCGAATTCAATTAGGAAAAGGAAATCTTCCGGTTTTCTCTCCGAGATAAGGATAAGTTCCTGATATCTCGAAGAGTCGACCGAAGAGAATATTTCCTTTTCCGAGGTCGGTGGGAAAAGGGAAATACCCCGGTTTCATCTGTTGTAACGGACTGGGCTTGTGATGGGCCTAGATCGGTAGCCGGGATGGGCTTTTAGCGAGATTCCGAGCTCGGCCCAACGTTTTTCGGGCCGACTTGTCTTTGATCCGAACCATCGTAAACCGGTTTTGATCGAACCGATCTCGGTTCGAACCGAGTTAAACCAGAGGGTGCTAATCCCCCCTCTAACAATTGGTCCCCCCCCTCAGTTCGGCGAGGGAGTTTATGAGTTCGGCGAATTTTTGGGGAGTATTCTTTAGCTCGGTTAAAACTGAGATCGGTATGATCTGATCAGATTCTGTTTCGAGTTCGGTGGATTCCTTTTAGGATCGGGATTTGAGTCGATTTTTACGAACTTACGAGTTCGGTAATCTGTTTCGCGATTGTTCCCAAGTTTGGAATCTCAAATTCGGAATATTCGACTCGTGGATCTTGATATCGATCCTGGATGTTTTGCCTTCGGTAGGTTTTTCTTGGGAACGGGGTGTCGTTTCATCTTCTTCAGCCGTGGAGCTCGAAGAGTCGCGTGTCGATTCGTTTTCCTTGCTCGCAGATTTCGAGGAATCGTCATCATTGTTTTTTTTTTCTTCTATAAATATCGCTCAAACCTCTTTCTTTCTTTTTTTTTTACTTCTGCTTTCTTCCTTCACAGAAAAAGGTACTTTCTCTCTCTAAACGCTCTCCCTTCTCTCTAGGATTTTATCTATTTTCCTTTCTCCGATCGTCTCCTCCGCCGTGATTTCTCCGATCTGTTCGAAGATCTTCAAACTTTCCGGCCGATCTTCAACTGTTCTTCATCAGTTTTTAAGTTGTTCTTCATCGATTATTTCTTCCGATCGAGATGACCTCCGAAGGTGACTCTATTTCTGTTGATAACCGATCTCCGAATCAAGACTTTCCAGACCTTAGACGTTTTATGGATGATTCCGTTTCGACTTAGGACATACAAGATTTATTCAGGCATAACTCGCGTCGTGGTGGAGCAGGAAGTAGTCCTAGGGTTACGATCGAAGTCCCGCATCTCCTCGATGAAGATCTGCCCGAGGAAACGGCTGCTGAGTCGTTTGATCAAGTTCGGGCAGATGCCGAATTTGCTGCTCGGCTTGCCGAGGACGAGGATGCGGCCGATCTCGACGACTGCCCTGTCTCTTCAGCAGTTCGTCCTGACGTAGAGGGCGATAGTCCCGTGTCGGTTGCCAGACGGGTAGTTGAGAGGCCCGCCAGTATCGGACCGTCTCGTTCCACTGCGGAGACGATCCAGATTACCTTGGAACGGTGCGGTGCTCCGAACGATCTTCTATTCAAAACCCCCGAAGGCTACTGATCGCCCGTGGGATGCTCCTGACGGCTATATTTGCGTCTACGAGGAGCATTTTAGAAGTTGCGGGCTTCGGTTTCCCATCCCGGAACTCGTTTATAAATACTGTAAGAGGCGGCACGTCGCAATCTCTCAGTTGATGCCAGCCACAGTGATTAATCTTATGGGTTTTCTTTCTTTGGGGGAGGAGTGCGATATCCCTATCACGGCGAAGATTTTTGAAAGACTATTCCGGGTGAATTTGTCGAAGGCGAAGCCTTGGTTTTTATCGGCAAACGCAAAGCCTGAAGCCGATCTTGTTACCGGGAACAAACCGAGCAAGGTTAATAATTGGAACGCCCGGTATTTCTTCGTGAAGATCGACGAATTTTCCGTTGAGTACTCGGGAGGGAGTTACCGAACTCAGTGGAGGACTCCTATTGGTAGATACTTGTTCTTGATTTCACCTTAGTGCCTTATTTTGCCTAAATTATATTTTTCTTTTCTGTTTTCAGCTCGTCATCCTCCAAGCTTCCTTATCACCACGCCAGGATTCACTTTTGCTCACGCTAAGCAGCTGAGTGCGGCTGGAAAAGTTCGGTGGCCTGAAGCTTACCAGGACAAGCTCGATTTGAAGGCGAAGAGAGTTCTCAGAGGTTGGTCGGTTGAATTTTTTTTTTTTTTTTTTTTTTTTTTTTTTTTTTTTTTTTTTGTAGTTCGCCGATACCGATCTCTTAGTCCCCTTTGTTTTTACCTATCGTTCTTTTCTTTTACAGCAAAGTCATCTCGTCGTCGGAAGATGAAGTTCGATGATATACCCGATCTCTCCACCGAGATGGATGGCGATGAAATGGACGCGGAAATTCCTTTGGCTGCCGACCAGATGGATCCCGAAAATTTGGTTGTTGAAGAAACCGGCCAGGACGAGGTTCCTGTAATGGCCGAACCTGATGGTCCGGCTGAAGAGATCGGTCAGGACGAAGTTCCTACTGAGGAACACACTTCTCTTCCGGCCGAAAAGAAGAGGAGAAAAAAGACAAAGAAGGGGTCTCGGCAGGCTGCTGATCCAACTGCTAGGGTCGGTACCGAGCATACCGAAGGTGGCGAAGGCGGCGAGGGGAGTACCGAACCCCAAATTGCTGAAGGAGAAACAGTTGTCTTATCGGATGACTCTCCAGCGCCAAAGAGGCGTCGGGCGTCCGATCCTGAGGCCAATTCTTGGGATTACGTCGAATCGTATCGGCGCTTGAGTTTCGGCCCGGACTTCCTTCCGCCGATTGATTGCCTTCGCCAATCTGAGGCCTATAAAAAACTGGCCCAGACTACTGCCGAGGTAAACCCTTCTCTCCTTTTATTCCTGAGTTCGTCGTTCCTTGTTTTTTCTTTTTTCTAAGGTTCGTTGTTTTGACAGATGGTTGCCCAGACGAATGAGATCGTCGGGTCTTATGACCGTGAGCTCGGGGCCTCCCGTCGTCAGGCTTCTGAAGCGAGGGTTCAAGTGGTGGAGCTTCGTAAGGAGCTGAATGTGTCCGAAGACAGGGTGGAGGCGGGTGATCGCGCGGTAGCCGAGCTGACCCGCGAGATTGCTGCCTTGAAGAGATCCAACGCTGAGCTGGAGTTGGAAAAGGATGCGCTTGCGATGAAGTTATTCGCGGAGACTTCTCGATTGAGGGCTGGTCGTGCTCAACAAATCTCGAATAGGAAGGTGGTTACCGAGAAGTGTCAAGTTCGGCTGCAGAAGGTAAAGGATCATCTGTCGGCGATTGATCAGGCGAATAAGCCATTTCTTGCTATCAACCAACTCCAGGGAATGCTCGGTTTTTGTGAGATCCTCAACAAGAAGCACGGTATTATCGTCCCGCCCTCTCGTATTGAAAGACTCGAGAAGCTCAAGGCAGAAAAGTCTGCGGAGTACGCTGCGATCGATCTCCGCGAGTTGGAAGACGCGGATCTGGTTGTCTCGCCATTTAGTGATCCAGTGCACCCGGAGGTCTCGACTTCGATGGGTAACGAGGTCCCACCTGGTCTTGACGAGTTTGGATCCAACCGGGCCTCGATGTCGGCGGATCGGGCTGATGCGATGCGGAAGCAAAATGTCTGAATCGTTTTTTTTTTTGTAATATGACTAGTTTTTCCTTTGCCCGAATGGGCTTAAAACCTGACCTCTTGGACCGGAGGGTTTTTAAAGTCCGGTATCCGTTTTGCCCGAGGGGCTTTTCTGAATGAATCTTTCGATATTTTGTTTGACTTTTTATATTTAGTCTTTTTTTTTTTTTTTAAATCGTGTCTTGATATATTTGAAGTCGTAGTTTATACGAACTTCTCAAACTTGTCGTACATAGTGGTGCCGTAAATAGTACGGTCTTAGCCGGGTGAAGAGGACAAGTTTGACTGAACCTGTTCGAGGTCGGCAATCCATATTGTAGATCGGCTTATCGATTTTGCGATTGTTGAGAAACCGGCTTACTGGTTTTGCGATTGTTGAGAAAACGGCTTACTAGTTTTGCGACTGTTGAGAAATCGGCTTGGATTTGCGAGGAAAGACGTTCGGCTTGGCCCTAGAGTTTAGTTTTAAGAGTACGTGAACAGCTCATCTTAATATGCTCTAGGTTTCTCACATTGAATCTGAGTGTGCGAGACGGGCTCGGCTTATTTGGCTCGGATAATCTGAGAAGTTGGTGCGAGACTGATCTCGGCTTTGAATGTGGAAAGTGTATTATCCATTGCACCATGAGGATGCGTGCGAGCTAAGCTCGGCTTTATTAGATCGTCTGGCCAGGACGTTGATATGTAACCGTTGTGGTTGAGAATGCGAACTGTTGAAGTTCGGCAAACGTAAAGTTTGATTTGGAAGATACGAACTGTTGGAGTTCGGCAAACGAAAAGTTTGACTTAGAAAATACGAACTGTTGGAGTTCGGCAAACTAAAAGTTTGACTTAGAAGATACGAACTGTTGGAGTTCGGCAAACTAAAAGTTTGACTTAGAAGATACGAACTGTTGGAGTTCGGCAAACTAAAAGTTTGACTTTAGAAGATACGAACTTGGAGTTCGGTTGCAATGCCTTTGCGTAATAAAGTTTTATTAATGTTATAGATGCGCCTTGTGAGGGCTGCCTACGTACCTTCGAAAGAAGGATCAAGCCATTCGTAGTTCATATTACATATTAGAATCGAGCGTATGTGTAATAGCTCGGTGATCTCTTTTTTTTTTTTTTTTTTTTTTTTTTTTTGGCGCTAGAGAGAGGGGTTGGCCTAGATGTAGTACCGCTTGAGGTTCATGGAATTCCACGAACGGGGAATGGGGGTTCCGTCTAGCTTCATGAGCTCGTAGACGCCTGGTTTGACTACCCTCATGACCTGATAAGGTCCTTCCCAGTTTGTGCCGAGCTTGCCGGCATTCTTTTCTTCGGTGCCTTCGAAGACTTTTCTCAGAACAAGGTCGCCATCGGTGAAATGACGTCCGCGGACCTTTTTGTTGTAGTAGCGTGCTGCCAAGTTCTGATAATTTTGAATCTGAAGTAAGGCTTGATCGCGTTGTTCCTCGAGATTGTCGAGGTTGTCGAGCATGATTTCGTCGTTAAGATCAGGATTTTGTACGAGCATCGTCCGACGGATAGTCGGGATGGTGAGTTCGGCGGGGCATAGGGCTTCCACGCCATAGGCCATGTAGAAGGGGGATTGCCCCGTTGACGATCTTGGGGTCGTTCGGTATGACCATAAGACTCCGTCGAGTTTATCTGACCATGTCCCTTTATGAGTATCCAATCGTTTCTTGAGGCCGGCTATGATTGTTTTGTTTGTTGCTTCGGCCTGACCGTTGCTCGGCGGGTATCTTGGTGTGGAAAAACCTAGTCGAATTTTCCACTTAGCGCAGAAGTCGTTGAATAGTGTTGATATGAATTGGGGACCGTTATCGGTGATAATCTCGTACGGAATTCCATGTCGGCAGATAATGAATTTCCAGACGAATTTCTGAGCGTCAGAGGCGAGGATGACGGGATATGCCTCGGCTTCTACCCATTTGGTAAAGTAATCCGTCATGACGAGGATGAACTTTTTCTGCGTAGTGGAACGTCTGAAAGGACCGATGATGTCCATCCCCCATCGCATGAATGGATACGGAGCTGTCGAAGTGGTTAGCAGCTCGGTAGGAAGATGTATCATTGGGCCATGTCTTTGGCATTTGTCGCACTTCGCGACGAACCTTTCGCAGTCTGCTTGCATACTTGGCCAATAATAGCTTGCTCTCTTGATTTTCAGGGCTAGAGATCGGCCGCCGGAGTGATTGCCGCCATCGCCTTCGTGTATTTTTTTCATGACTTCCTGAATTTCATCGCCTGAGATGCATTTGAGGAGTATTCCTGCTGCACTCCAACGAAACAGTCCGTCTTTGATAAGTATGTAGCGAGCGGCTCGCATTTTGAGTCGTCGAGCGGCCCATCTATCGGCCGGAATTTCGCCATCGATGATGTACATTTTTATCTCCAGTGTCCAATTGGCGGGAGTCTGCTCGTCGGACTGTTCGAGGTCTATTGGCTCGTGAAGTCCGTCCGTCTGTTCCTCCGTTTCATCGTCTGATCGGGCCGATTCGTCGACTTGCAGCGTGTCGTTGTTGCCTTCGGCGGTACTAGAGTGTTCGGGCTCGGTGTCTTGATCGGGCTCGATGGTTGGAGTCCGTCTCTGTCGACGTAAGACAGGTTCAGTCGCAGGATTTTCCTCGTAATCCCGTCTACGAGTCGTGACGATGCATTGTTCTGTGCTTCCGATACTAGGTTCCGATATACTTTCCACCAGGATCGTTCGTTTGAGGTGAGGGTCGGAGCTCGAAGCCAAGGCAGCGAGTGCGTCGGCTGGAGCGTTTTCGCCCCGCGGAATCTTGGTAAGTTCGAACGAATCGAATTCGGCAACGAGTTGTTTGACGAGCTTGAGGTATGCGTCCATTCGATCATTCTTGGCGTCATACTCCCCGCTGAACTGACTTGCGACGAGCTGTGAGTCGCAGTAGGCGTGAATGCGTGTAACGCCGATGGCTTTGGCCAAACGTAGTCCGGCAATTAGCGCTTCGTATTCTGCCTCGTTGTTAGACGCGTTGAACGTCAGGCGGAAAGATTGCTCCAAGATTTCTCCCGTTGGAGATTTGAGGCGAATGCCTATTCCAGAGCCTCGGTGAGACGACGACCCATCGACGTGAAAGATCCATTGTTCGGCGGTTATGACATCAGTGTTGACGTATTCCGGAGATAGTTCAATGAGGAAATCGGCGAGGACTTGTGATTTGATGCTTGTCCGGCTTTTGTAATCGATGTCGTACTCGCTGAGTTCGATAGCCCATTTAGCCAACCGACCGGACTGGCTTGGGCTATGTAGGATTGTCCGGAGTGGTTGATCGGTTAGCACGGTGACTGAGTGTGATTGGAAATAAGGGCGCAATTTCCGAGCTGAAACAACAACGGCGAGGGCCAGCTTTTCGAGAGTCGGATATCGCCCTTCAGCTCCATCTAGTGATTTGCTGATATAGAAGATCGGTTTTTGTTCGCCCCGGTCTTCCCGAACGAGGACCCCGCTGATCGCCGAGGTTGAGATCGCGATGTAGAGATAGAGGGTCTCGCCGTCTTCAGGTTTTGCCAAAACTGGTGGTGTTGATAAGTATTCTTTGAGCTGCTTGAATGCTTCCTCGCACTTATCATCCCACTCAAGATTTTTGTTTCCGCGCAGCAATTGGTAGAAAGGGAGACACTTATCGGTGGACCGGGAGATAAACCGGTTGAGTGCGGTGATACGTCCTGTGAGTCTTTGCACCTCCCTTCTCGTTGTTGGAGATGGTAAGTCAAGGATTGCTGAGATCTATTTAGGATTGGCTTCGATTCCCCTTTGAGTCACGATATACCCGAGGAATTCTCCGTAGGTTACACCGAATGTGCATTTGGTCGGGTTAAGCTTCATGCCGTACTCGTTTAGGATGTCGAAACAGGTGTTAAGATGTCCGGCGTGATCCTTTGCAACCAGTGATTTGACGAGCATGTCGTCGATGTAAACCTCCATTGTTTTGCCGAGCTGGCTAGCGAACATCCGATTAACGAGGCGTTGGTAGGTAGCACCGGCGTTTTTTAGGCCGAACGGCATCACTTTGTAGCAATAGATACCGCGATCGGTAATGAATGAGGTCTTCTCGCGATCGTCCGGGTGCATGAGTATCTGATTGTAGCCTGAAAAGGCGTCCATGAATGAGAGGAGTTCGTTCCCGGCGGTGGCTTCGACGAGTCTGTCGATATGTGGGAGTGGGAAGCTATCCTTTGGGCAGGCTTTGTTCAGGTCGGTAAAGTCGACGCATATCCTCCACTTTCCGTTCTTCTTCTTCACAACGACCGGGTTTGCCAACCAGTCGGGATACCGAACTTCTGTAATCGATCCTGCGCTAAGTAATCTTTCGACTTCATCGTTTACAGCTCGGGCTTTCTCGGGACCGAGCTTGCGTCGTTTCTGTTTGATCGGTTTGAAGGTGGGGTCGATGTTGAGTTCATGGCGTATTATCTTTGGGTTGATTCCGGGCATATCTGTGATTGACCAGGCGAAAGTCGAAACGTTTCTTTTGAGGAGTCGGATTAAATCCTCTTTGATGTCTTTGTCGAGCTCGGCTCCGATTCCTACGCATTTTTCCGGATTGAAATCATCGATATTGACTTGGACGATCGTTTCGCGTCGCGGCAGATCGGGATCGTTTGGGATTTTCTTCTTATTGATCACGCAGGTGCGGGGAGTGGTCCTCAGTTTGCATTCGTTTATGAAACACGTTCGGGACATCACCTGGTCGCCTCTAAGGGTGAAAACTCCGGAAGGTGTCGGGAACTTGACGCATTGATGATACGTTGACACGACTGCTTTCATCGAGAATATCCACGGCGTGCCGAGTATTACGTTGTAGATCGCGGGTTTGTTTAGCACCAAGAACTTGACCATTCGACATATTCCCCCGGTATACATAGGAATTTTGACCGTTCCTGCTGTCATGGTTTGCTCGCTTGAGAATCCGGTGAGTGGTTCGATGTTCGGTCTGATTTGGTTGTCGGGAAAATCCATATTTTTCAGCGTATCCTTGAAAATCACGTTAACCGAGCTCCCAGTGTCGACCAAAATTCGCCCGACTACGACATCACCGATGAGTGTCTCGACGACTAACGGGTCGTTATGCGGCATATGAAGTCCTTCCGTGTCGGCCTCAGAGAAGGTGATCGGCGTTCCGCAGGGTGTAGTCTGATGTGACTGTTTTGCGGCCACTGCTTCCTTACTGTATGTCTTCAGAGCTCGGACGGAGTAGTTGCATGTTTCCAATGCACCCATGATCATGTTGACACGTTTTCGAACCTGCGGAGGTTGTTGAGTTTCCACGTTGTCGTCCCGATCCCGTTTCGGTTGTTCGTCGTCGGTTTTGTCTTTCTTTTGCTCGGCAGGCTTGTTCGGTTTGGAGTTACGTCTCCTACCGTTATCGTTACGGCGCGGTCTGTTCGAGGGTTGGAAGGCTCCTTCGACTGGAACTTCCCCCTTTTTGTACTTCATCATCAGGAACTCCTGTAGATGTCGGCACTCTTCGGTCGAATGGTTTCCATACCGGTTATGGAAATTACAGTACGGTACGGATCCAGTGGTGTCGGGCTCTTTTGGCTCATCCAACCGAACCCAAGTGTTTGACCAGGATTGCTGAGTTTGGACCGTATTGACGGGTTGTTTCGGGGGAACGTACAGTTTGTCCTTAGTGGCGGGCTGTTTCGTGATTGCGTATCGCCTATCTTTCTCGGATCTTTCCTCCACCTCCATGATGAAGATATGCGCCCTGTGCAGGATGTCCTCCAATGTCTTTGGATTATTGCGTTTGATCTCCCTGTGAAAGTCCGATTCGTACCAGGTGGCTTTGTAAAGAGCCTCGATTGCGGCTTCGTCGTCGATCGTGCAATGGGATACAACCGCTTTGAAACGTTCCATGAAGTTGCGTAGGGGCTCGTCCTGCTTCTGGTCGAGGGCCCAGAGTTCGGCGTTCTTTGTTTTCTGCTTGATAAACATGGTGAAGCGTTTGAGGAATTTGGTAGTGAGCTCGTTATAGCTGTTTACCGAACTTGGCTCGAGCGTTGAAAACCAATCGAGCGCGGCTCCGGATAAGTTCTCCACGAATAGTTGGCACATGGCTGCGTCCTTCTCGGTTTCCGAGCCGAAACGAAATCGGTTCATTGTGATGACAAACGAGGTCAAGAAGTGTTTAGGATCGGTAAACCCGTCGTATGATGTGATCTTGACTCTTTCCAATCGTCGGACTAGAGTGTTGACGACTTTGTCGGTAAACGGCGGCCTCTGTGACTCTTGAATTACTCGGTCGATCTCCGGCGCCGAACTCGTAGCCTGATGGACTTTGGTCCGCATATCTTGTAGTTGGGCCTGGACCTTGGCGAATTCCAAATTATCGGCGGCTTGGTCCGTGATGTTGATTTCCGAACCGGTCGCGGAGGATCTTCTTGTCGGCGGGTCGATCGTGCCTGGGGGTTGAGCGTCGGTTAAGTCGGACAAGAGATTTCGGCGTAACGTGTTTTCGTTGGCGGGGGTGACCGGGTTTGGATCGAGGATACCGATCTGATTTCGGCGCTCAAAATGGGATGCTATGAGAGACGCGATCCGCTCTTCGTTCTTTTTGTTAATTTCGGCGAACTGCGCTGTCATAGCTTCTATGAAGACGGTCGGATCCGTGAATATCGAAGCAGCCGGAGGCTGTGGAAGAGTCCGAGATGGATTGACCTGATTGTCTTCTCCAACAGGTATGGTCGGAGGGGGTCTTCCTCCGGTTGTCTGTAGTTCGGTATCGATAGGATTGAGCTCGTCGATCCGTGGGTTTTGATCATCGGTTTCTGAGCTGTTGACGGGGGCTGCGGTGGTATCGACTGGAAGAACCATTGCCGAACTTCAATCAAACGATATCCGAAAGTACTGTTCTATCTGTCCCCACAGTCGGCGCCAATTGTTGATCCGTAAATCACACAAAAAGGGGTAAAACAGTACTTTTAGTCGGAATCTCGTTTATTGATCTAAGTCGGCGATTACAACAGAGTTTAAGTAAGAAGGCAAAGACAAAAGACTTGAGATCGGTAATGAGCTTTCTCTTGTATTCTCTGTCTCTGCGGAAGTTGTGGATGTCTCGAACGAATGAGCCTCCTCCTTTATTTATAGTGTCTTTGAGGCGGTTGAAAGGAAGATTTCCTTTTCCGAATTCAATTAGGAAAAGGAAATCTTCCGGTTTTCTCTCCGAGATAAGGATAAGTTCCTGATATCTCGAAGAGTCGACCGAAGAGAATATTTCCTTTTCCGAGGTCGGTGGGAAAAGGGAAATACCCCGGTTTCATCTGTTGTAACGGACTGGGCTTGTGATGGGCCTAGATCGGTAGCCGGGATGGGCTTTTAGCGAGATTCCGAGCTCGGCCCAACGTTTTTTGGGCCGACTTGTCTTTGATCCGAACCATCGTAAACCGGTTTTGATCGAACCGATCTCGGTTCGAACCGAGTTAAACCAGGGGGTGCTAATCCCCCCTCTAACACCCGGGATCACCGCTTCAGAAGCAATCAAGCCTTGGTTCGTCGCCTTGGTGGGAGGAGAATTCAGATCCCCCTCGGCAATCCGCCTTGCCTCTTCCTCCGCCTTGACAGCTTTCCTTTCAGCCTCCTTCGCTTCGAGCTCCTTTTTCGCACGAATCGACAATCTCGCCATACTCGTCAAAGTAACTTTAGACGTTAGAAGTTGTGGGCTCGTCGAAACGAAGTCGCGAATAGCCCGAGCCCTCTTCACTCTCTCAAACGAGATATCCTTTCTCCAATTAACCTTTTCGGCCGACAGAATCGTCCACACCTCGGGCAGATCGCTTGGACGTGGAGGAGATGAGCTGTGAACTACAAAGTCAAAAACACGATGTTCGATTATACGCTGAACCAAAAATATACGGAGTAACTACCAAGTTATCCCCAGCTTGTCATGTCTACGTGGAGGCAAGTCTGATCCACAGAGGCATCGAAAATTCAGACGAAGAAAAAGCAACTCTCCTAGACATCCTTGCTCGGGAAACCGCCGATAATTCGGAAATCAACCTTGTTGGAGATATACAATTTTCTTGAATTAGGAACCCTTCGAATTTCCTGAACATTCAGGAGGTACTTGAGGTTGATCTCGACGTCATATTCCGCACATCTGGTCAATATCCCAATCAGATGATGAAGTCCCCGAGGCGTGATTAGGCTCAGCGAGATCCCATGTTTCCAAAGGTACCGCATAATAAGCCTCGACACGGGGAACCATAGAAAACATAAGGAAAATAAGGCCTCGCAGACAGTGAAGCAATCTGAAGGAGGCTTATTGATGAGGACATCGAGATTAACAAAGGAGATTCATCACAAGCACAACCAGAAGTCCAAGACATAACAACAATGAGGGAACCACCAAGAACAAGATCAGGAACTAGAAGACTTAGAGAGTTATTCAACAAGACAATCCAAGGCTTTTTGGACCAAGAACACTCTATGGAGAAATCGACAACAAAAGAAGCCCAAAAGAAGTCTAATGAAGACCAGAAGATGGTCTTCTCAATTCAGCCCATCTAGGCCCAAGTTTTTCTCCTAAAAATCGACACAAGCAGGTATGATTTCAATTTATATATTGTGTTTGTTCGTTTTGCAGGACCAAAGACTATTAATAAAACCTTAGGATATATTGTATCTCGTTTATTTCATTTAGTAGCTTGTAGTAGGCGTTTTATTTCATTCTTTTGTTCTAGGACTTTAGACTAGCTTTGTATTAGGGTTTTCGCCCTAGAAGGCATCAGCTGCACGAGCCCTTTATAAGGTTCCTTAGCAGCAGTGTATTTTTTACCTTTGATGATATAAACAACGTACTTTCTTCTCTCTGAAATCTCTGTGCGAAACTGAGCTTTCAAACCTTCGATCTACTTTCCTTGTGAGTGATATCAAGGCGACTAGATTGGATCTGTCTTATCACAAGCACTTACATACCTTGTGTGGCGACATTCATATCATCCTTCATCAGCCCCATTCGATCTGTAACTTAAGTTACACTCATCGGATCTATCTCCATCATCCAACCGCAACATCACCTTCACCTCCACGCTACATTAATCTTCAAGGGCCGAGACTTGAGTCTAGTCCATCACCACATCATACCGTTCGTGTATCATCTGGTATCAGAGCCTAAAACGCTCCTATATCAGGCACTTGATCGTTTGTTTAAGTGTGGGCAGAGACAAGGAGACGATGGCAGGACTAGAGACCGACTCCAATGCAGTTATCCTTGAAGCTCTACAAGCTATGAAGAACGACCTAGCTGCACAGATAGGACGCATTGAGCAGAGAGTAGGACGCTTGGAAGTTCCTCAAGATGCTGAACAATCTGATGGTGAAGAGAGTGATCACACCATTAATGCACCAGCAAGAAGGAACCAGAATGCTCAACACCGCAATGATAACCAGCATCAAGATCGCAATAACAACCAGCAGCAAAACAGAGAGGTAAACAGAGTTGTTGTTAAAGATTTAAAGCTAACTATCCCTACTTTTGCAGGAAGAGTTAATCCGCAGGCTTATCTAGATTGGGAGAGGAGAATGGAGTACATCTTCGATTACTATGAGTATGATGACCAGAAGAAGATAGCCCTTGCTTCTGCTCAACTCACAGATCACGCCTTGTCTTGGTGGGATCGAGAACTTCAAGACAGAAGAAGGAACAACTTCGAACCTATTGCTACTTGGGTTGCCATGAAGTTCAACTTCAGAAAACGTTTTGTGCCACCACACTACCACAGAGAGATGCAGAAGCAGTTTCGACAGTTAGCTCAAAGAAACAGAAGTGTAGAAGAATATTATGAAGAGTTTGAGCAACTAAGAAACAGAATGGCGTTAGATGAGGATGAGGAAGTCCTTATGGGACACTTCATTGATGGACTCAACGATCGCATTTCCAGAAAGGTACAACGTCAACCTTGTCATGATTTAAATGATTTGTTACATGCAGCTGTGCAGGCAGAACAAGGAATCAAACAAAAGACCGCAGCAACAGCTCGTTCTAGACCTAATCAATGGTCTGCGCCAACAGCAAGAAATCAAGGGAATGCACCTCATTCCAATAGCTATGACAGAGGTAAAACTGTTACCAACAATGCAAGCAACGCTCAGGATAAGAAGCTTGCGTATGAGGGTCCTAGAAACAATCGACAAGAAGCAGGTAAGCCCTCTAACCCAGTTACACGAGCTAGAGATATAACCTGTTTCAAATGTCAGGGAAAGGGACATTATGCAAGAGAATGTCCAAACCAGAGAGTGATGATCCTTACACAAGATGGAGGATACGAATCACAAGAAGAAGAAGAAGTCTTGGAAGTTGCTGATTCAGAGGAAGAAGTTGCTTATCCAGAGACTGGAGATATGCTGGTCGTCTGCCGAGCCTTGAGTGCCTTGAGTGAACCAGACACCATTCAAAGAGAGAACCTCTTCTTCACACGCTGTTCAATCCAAAACAAGGTTTGTAGTTTGATTATTGATGGGGGATCCTGTACTAATGCTGCTAGTCGTATACTTGTTGATAAGTTAGGTCTAAAAACAACTCCACATCCGAGACCATATCGCCTAAGATGGTTAGATTCCAATACCGAGATCAGAATCAAAGAACAAGCCAAAATACCATTCAAGATTGGTAAGTATGAAGATGAAGTATGCTGCGACATTGTCCCTATGCAAGTAGGACACCTCCTGTTAGGACGTCCATGGCAGTTTGATCGAGAAGTGACACACAATGGGCGCACCAATACTCATTCATTCACGTTCCAGAATCGTAAGTTTCAGCTTGCTCCCTTGTCACCACAAGAAGTACACGAAATGCAAGTTAAGTTTGCTACTGATGCTAAGGTAAGTAAGACTAATCTCTATATTACACCTAGTATTGTTAGTAAAGCTTTAGAACATCAAGAAACAGTGCTACTAATGGTATTTCGAGATTCTTGCCTTACAGGGACAAAAGAAGTAGTACTGCCCCAGGAGGTTGTATCTATGCTTAATAGGTTCAAAGATGTGTTTCCTAAAGAGATACCAGCTGGATTACCACCTATAAGAGGCATAGAACACCAGATTGATCTAGTTCCAGGCGCTGCATTGCCTAATAGACCAGCTTACAGAGTGAACCCTACAGAAGCTAAGGAACTAGAGAAACAAGTACAGGACTTAATGGAGAAGGGGTATATCAGAGAGAGTCTCAGCCCCTGTGCCGTTCCAGTTCTGTTGGTTCCAAAGAAGGATGGAACTTGGAGGATGTGTGTAGATTGTAGAGCAATCAACAACATAACCATCAAATACCGCCATCCTATTCCCAGGTTAGATGATATGCTTGATGAGTTATCTGGTTCTAATGTATTTTCGAAGATTGATCTCAGGAGTGGATATCATCAAGTGAGAATGAAAGAAGGAGACGAATGGAAGACTGCCTTCAAGACCAAGCATGGTTTGTACGAATGGCTGGTCATGCCTTTTGGTCTCACCAATGCTCCAAGCACATTCATGAGGTTAATGAACCATGTCTTAAGGGCATACATCAGTAAGTTTGTAGTAGTATATTTTGATGATATACTCATCTACAGTAAGTCGTTTTCAGAGCATTTACAACATCTTGAGTTAGTTATGGAAACGCTTCGAAAAGAGGGTCTATATGGCAATCTCAAGAAGTGTTCTTTTGGTACTAATGAAGTTGTTTTCTTAGGGTTTGTTGTGAGTTCTCAGGGATTACAGGTTGATCAAGAGAAGATCAAGGCAATACAAGACTGGCCCGTACCAACAAGCATAGGACACGTTCGAAGTTTTCATGGCTTAGCTAGCTTCTACAGACGGTTTGTTAAAGACTTTAGTACTGTAGCTTCTCCTCTTACTGCTGTGATCAAGAAGGATGTTGTCTTTAAATGGGGACCAGCTCAGGAAGAAGCTTTCAATACCCTTAAATCTCGTTTAACACATGCCCCTGTTCTAGTTTTACCTGATTTTAACAAGACTTTTGAGATTGAATGTGATGCCTCAGGATTAGGTATTGGCGCTGTGTTAACTCAAGGAGGACGTCCAGTAGCTTACTTCAGTGAGAAACTAAGTGGAGCCAGCCTAAACTATCCTATCTATGACAAAGAGTTCTATGCGCTAGTCAGATCGCTTGAGACATGGCAACACTATCTGCTATCAAAGGAATTCGTCATCAACACTGATCATGAGACTTTGAAGTATCTTAGAGGACAAACTACACTAAAGAGACGCCATGCTAAGTGGATGGAGTTTGTGGAATCATTCCCATACATCATCAAGTATAAGAAAGGCAAAGAGAACGTAGTAGCAGATGCATTATCCAGAAGATACTTGCTGATTTCAACAATGGAAGCTAAAGTTCTAGGATTTGAACTACTCAAAGAAGCTTATAAAGACGATCCAGACTTCAGTTCTATTTATCAAAGTTGCATACTCACACCAACAGGTTCCTACTATATCCATAATGAATATCTTTTTAGAGAGAAACGTTTGTGCATTCCACAGGGATCTATGAGGGAATTACTGATCAAAGAAGCACACGGAGGAGGGCTCATGGGACATTTCGGAGTAGACAAGACACTTGCTGTCCTAGTTGACCATTTCTTTTGGCCTCACCTCAAGAAAGATGTGGAAAATATCTGTTCAAAGTGCGTAACATGTAACAAAGCCAAATCCAGGTCACATCCTCATGGTTTATATATGCCACTTCCTATTCCTACAATGCCTTGGGTAGATATCAGCATGGATTTTGTTCTAGGCTTACCCAAAATCCGAGGAAAGGATTCTATTTTTGTTGTTGTAGACAGATTCTCAAAGATGGCACACTTCATTCCCTGTGCTAAAACAAATGATGCTACGCAAACAGCAAGCCTTTTCTTTAGAGAAGTAGTACGCTTACATGGAATCCCAAGGACCATCGTTTCAGATCGTGATACAAAGTTCCTAAGCCATTTCTGGAGAGTCCTATGGAGGAAACTCGGAACCAAGTTACTCTTCTCAACAACTTGCCATCCACAAACTGATGGCCAAACAGAGGTAGTAAACAGAACACTTTCCACTCTCTTAAGAGCCACGGTTGGTAAGAATTTTCGAAATTGGTTGGATTGCATTCCTTTTGTTGAGTTTGCTTATAATCATGCAAAACATTCTGCTACTAAGCTGTCACCTTTTGAGATTGTTTATGGTTTTCAGCCAGATACACCTTTAGATCTTGTTCCCTTGCCGCCATTAGATGTCACTAATCAGGATGGAGAAACCAAAGCAGAAATGATCAAGAAGCTACATCAAAAGGTGAACGAGAACATTGCGCAGAAAACGGCCAAGTACAAAGAAGCAGCAGACAGAGGGCGAAAGGAGCTCATATTTAATCCAGGAGATTGGGTTTGGGTTCATATGAGAACTGAGAGGTTTCCAAACCAAAGGAAACACAAGCTTGCACCAAGAGGAGCTGGACCATTCCGAGTCCTAGAAAGAATCAACAACAATGCCTACAAGCTAGACCTTCCAGGTGAGTTAACTATTTCACCAGTGTTCAATGTTTCTGACTTGCTTCCCTACAATGCAGATGATGGAGTTCTGAGGTCAGAACCTTCTCAAGAGGGAGGGAATGATGAGGACATCGAGATTAACAAAGGAGATTCATCACAAGCACAACCAGAAGTCCAAGACATAACAACAATGAGGGAACCACCAAGAACAAGATCAGGAACTAGAAGACTTAGAGAGTTATTCAACAAGACAATCCAAGGCTTTTTGGACCAAGAACACTCTATGGAGAAATCGACAACAAAAGAAGCCCAAAAGAAGTCTAATGAAGACCAGAAGATGGTCTTCTCAATTCAGCCCATCTAGGCCCAAGTTTTTCTCCTAAAAATCGACACAAGCAGGTATGATTTCAATTTATATATTGTGTTTGTTCGTTTTGCAGGACCAAAGACTATTAATAAAACCTTAGGATATATTGTATCTCGTTTATTTCATTTAGTAGCTTGTAGTAGGCGTTTTATTTCATTCTTTTGTTCTAGGACTTTAGACTAGCTTTGTATTAGGGTTTTCGCCCTAGAAGGCATCAGCTGCACGAGCCCTTTATAAGGTTCCTTAGCAGCAGTGTATTTTTTACCTTTGATGATATAAACAACGTACTTTCTTCTCTCTGAAATCTCTGTGCGAAACTGAGCTTTCAAACCTTCGATCTACTTTCCTTGTGAGTGATATCAAGGCGACTAGATTGGATCTGTCTTATCACAAGCACTTACATACCTTGTGTGGCGACATTCATATCATCCTTCATCAGCCCCATTCGATCTGTAACTTAAGTTACACTCATCGGATCTATCTCCATCATCCAACCGCAACATCACCTTCACCTCCACGCTACATTAATCTTCAAGGGCCGAGACTTGAGTCTAGTCCATCACCACATCATATCGTTCGTGTATCACTTATCGGGTCAGTCAGACGGGCCAGGAATGACAAACTCAACTCCTTCAGGAATTTTGAAACGTTGCCTCAGCTTGGCGAGGGATTTCTCATCGGATAGAGTTGATCCTGGAAGAACCTTTTCTTTTCTCCTTAGATGTTCG
The DNA here is from genome assembly GCA_030161315.1 of Eutrema japonicum. NCBI lineage: Eukaryota > Viridiplantae > Streptophyta > Magnoliopsida > Brassicales > Brassicaceae > Eutrema > Eutrema japonicum. Next base: position 27,054,122 of record BSQW01000007.1, read on the forward strand.
GACTCGGGCTTGCTCGAAGGACCCGCCTCTTGACCCGATATTGTTCGCTCCAATCATGAGTGAATTAACATGAAACATACCTATTCGCAAAGAGTATGGAGGGCCGAGCCAAATCATGACAGTCCTAAAAAAACCTCATCCCTTCACCTCGTTTAGAAGAACAAGAGACTCACCAAGGTAATCCTACTTTAAGAGGACGAAAGCCGAGCCGAGCCCAAAGCAACAATATATTTCCACCGAACCAAGACCGATGCGGATCGGCTCACCTCGAAAGACCGATCTCATCAACAAATGGGCCGAGTTCAAAGCCCAAATCATTGATTACCCTAACAAGGTTACTTGCCATCTCAAGAAGTAACCTAAGTCGGTGGCCGCGTAAGGGAAAAGAAAATATTCTAGATTATGTCTTGACATTCTCGCCCACGAAACATGTATAAACAATGAGCATAGTCATTAATAGAAGAGGGACGTTTTTTACCCTAGAAGAAACACTTATCACAATCTTGTACGCAATCGCTTTCTAAAGAACAGATAATAAAACCACCATCTTTGGATATCTTATTGTGTTTTTCCAGAAACTTTGGTTCCCTCTAAAACATCGATGTTAGATTATACGCCGAACCACAAATATACGGAGTGACTACCAAACGATCCCCATCTTGTCATGAATACGTGGAGGCAGGCAAGTCTGATTCACGGAGGCATCAGAAATTCGGACGAAGTAAAAGCGACTCTCCGAGACATCCTTGCTCGGGAAACCGCCGATAATTCGGAAATCAGCCTTGTTGACGACATACACTTTTTCCAAATTAGGAACCTTTCAAATTTCCAGAGGATTCAGGAGGTACTTGAGGTCGATCTCCACGTCACATTCCGCACATCTGGTCAAGATCCCAATCAGATGACGAAGTCCCCGAGGCGTGGTTTGGCTCAACGCGATCCCGTGTTTCCATAGGTACCGCATAATAAGCCTCGACATGGGAAACCATAGAAAACGTAAGGAAAAGAAGGCCTTGTAGACAGTGAAGCAATATGAAGGAGGCTTATCGGGTCGGTCAGACGGGCCATGAATGACGAACTCAACTCCTTCAGAAATTTCAAAACGTCGCCTCAGCTCGGCGAGTGATTTCTCATCGGATAGAGTTGATCCTGGAAGAACCTTTTCTTTTCTCCTCAGACATTCGGACTCGGCCTTGCACGAAGGACCCGCCTCTTGACCCAACATTGTTCATTCCAAGCCCTCGGCGAATTCAAGCAGCTCGGCCGATAAATCCACTTCGGGGGACTTATTCGCCCCATCATCATTCACATAATCGAGGCCGAGCCTCGCGGAAGAATTTCTCAAACCAGTAAAACCAATTGGACAATACATAACGCTTCGGGAAGATTAATTAGGTACGGACCGACAAAGACGAATTGGGAAATATGACGACGAATCGGCAAATTTAAAGGCTCGCCACGCTTTGGGTCAAATAAACTAAACAGTGCGGTGGCAAATAAGAAAACCCTAATCGGAAAAATAAACGGAAGAAGAGAGAAGAAGAGAGAAGAAGAGAGAGGTGAGAGCTACCTGTTTTTCGGAGGATTGGCAAATGAAAAGAATAAAAAGTACATGTGATATATTTTCGCTACTTAGAACATCTCCAATGTATTCCTTCATTTTTATCTCCAAAATGGAGTTAGATTTCTCTCCAATGTATTCCTCCATTTTTTACTCAAAAAGAATATTCTTAGTATATTCTTCATTTTCTATTTTATTATTAATTGTTAAAAATATACTTTATCTATAAAATTTACAAATTAACTCATTATTTTATTTCTTTCAAAACTTTCACAAATTGTGATATTATTTGAATTTAACCATTACAATATCATAAAAAATAACAAAACAAAGCACATTTTAATTTAAACATCACAATTTGAATACTTTTCCCATACATGATCCATTAACGCATTTCGAAGTGAGAAATAAACGTTTTTATCTTTGATTTCTCTGAATCGAGCAAGAAATTTTTGGAACCAAATATTTTCGTCCTCAACTTTTGTTGTGCTGTTGTGCATATGTGACAAGTACATTACTTAAAACTTTTTGGAAAATAATGAAACCATAAAATCATTGTCTCATAATATTTTGTTAAAATGAAAGGTACATTTTTTAAAAAATGATAAAATATGAAGGACTAAATTATAAAAAAAAAATTTCAACTCCATTTTGGAGTTGAAAATGGAGTTACTCCATATTTGGAGGAAAAAATGGCATTTTCCCATTTTGCAATTAAAAATGGAGTAGGGTTGGAGATGATTTTACTGCAAAATGGCATTTGGAGTAGAAAATGGGATAGGGTTAGAGATGCCCTTATAGACGTTTCGGCCCGTGGAAGCGAGTGACCTCGGGAATAAACAGAAGCGCTTGCGATTCCCGAGATGTCTAAGGCGAATGCATAAATACGTGTATAAACATCAACCGGCAGAAGAAACTCTATATAAAATATTTATAGCCCTAGATACACCGAGACAAACGGATTCTTCGACGTCCTATTCCGTCCTCACTACAAACAGAAAAACGGCTCGCCGCCAATAAAAGAATCCGTTCGCTTCGCCTCGTCGTCAACTTTCAATGGTCAGCTCGATGCTTCAGTTAATCTCGATCTCAATAAATCCTACCTCGTCACAATCACTCCTGAATCTGGTGAGCTAGGGGGCAAACTGTTGGGGTCAGTTTTCACTCACCCGAGATTAACATGAAGCATACCAATTCGCAAAGAGTATGGAGGGCCGAGCCAAATTATGACAGTCCTAAAAAAAGCTCCTCCTTTCACCTCATTTAGGAAGAACAAGAGACTCACCAAAGCAACAATATCTCTCTACCGAACCAAGACCGTTGCGGATCGGCTTACCTCGAAAGACCGATCTCATCAACAAATGGGCCGGGTTCAAAGCCCAAATCATTGATTACCCTAAAAAAGGTTATTTGCCATCTCAAGAAGTAACCTAAGTCAGTGGTTGCGTAAGTGAAAAGAAAATATTCTAGATTCTTGATATGCTCAAATTAATACCCTAAAAGTACTAAAGCACTAGATGCAGTATATCAGGGGACGAACACAAGGACTCAGAGAAATCACACAATAGATTGTATAGTATCGAATCAAGCTAAGCAAATCAGATGAAACAAAAGCAATAAACAGTAAAAGGGTTGTAAATTCGATGGAGGAAAATATAGGCCCAGTGTATTTCTCAGGAAATCAATGAATGCAGATAAACTAACTAGCATGACTCATATTTAGCGCGGTTCTTGAACTCAAATTTCTAAGGTATAATTAACTAACTCTCGTTGCGAAAACTATCTAAATCTAGATCCTAGGAATTCCAAATCTCTTTGCGAATCCTAAAGTCTAAATCAGCTTTTAGATCAAGTTTGATTTGTTCACAAAACAACTAACCCAAATTCATTTGAATAGTTATTTTTCTCACCTAAGGTTCTATCAGGTAATTAATCTCACTCTCGTGCCTAATCAATTATCCTAAGAATCAAGTTCCAGATTCGTCAACCTAGAATTAGCTTTGAACACAACCTAAGGCGAAGAACTAATTCAGATGGTGAATCCTAATCAACTAATCAATCTAGCATTCAGAGAAAACCCTTATGAGAACCCTGAACCTAAAGTGGATCTACTCAGACATGGAAAATGAAAACAACATGATTGAATAAATCATCAAAGAAAACAATAGAAAACAGGAGTTCAGAGTTGTCTCTCCGAAAACTAAAGTAGTATCAAGAGTAGAATAAAGAATAAAGAAAGCGTAGCGTAGCCATCAAAGTGGCTATAAAATTCTATTAAATAACCTAAATCACGTTTGGGGCTTCTTGTGAATAATAAAGACTTCTAGGCAATTTTGAATTCTTCAACTCTTCATTAAAGTCGCGGGTCGTGTCTGTCTCGATGAGTATCGACTGATACTAGGCAGTATCGATCGACACTCAGACTTCAAATCGGGTACTCAGCTACACGAACGTCTACTTTGCTCCAAAATGCTCCAGAAAGCTCCAATATCTCCAATTATGCTCCAAACGTGCTAAAACCTGTAAAAGACTCTAAAACACTACGAAATAGTAGAAAGACTCAATAAAACGGACTTATATCATGGCTTAAACGGGGTAAAAACCATGATATATCAACTCCCCCAGACTTAGCCTTTGCTTGCCCTCAAGAAAATAAAAAACTAAACCATAGAAAGAGGTTTAAAAACGTAGAGACTCACCTGTTCATGAAACATTGCAATGACCAATTTCCCAAGCACCCAAATGTCACCTAATCAGCCTTTTGATCTAACCACCATGTACTTCTCCGTAGACATTCACAGCTTTCCAGACTACACACACTATTTCACAGCATCGTTCAATCAAGCCATCCTCGCCAGTTTCATCGCTATGATTAATACCAAGAACCTTCTAGATTCTTTCACATACAATATCATGACAAGGAACCACCATTTTCACACTTTCTGGTATTATTTCTCTCCCCCAGACTTATTTCTTATTATGTTCTTTTTTTTTTTTAGCTTTGCATATACACATCAAGGTATGAGACGCGAGTATTGATGGTGTTAGCCACCGAATCCCCGGTTCTTCCCTCTCAACGTATCAAATGTGTAGGCGAATAATGATATCATAGGAAAATCCTAGCCTCGCTTCCAATCCTTTGTGTGATAATTTCCTCTGAAGTAGAATAATGGGATCGTTGGAAATTTTCCTAAAATCATTTCATCTTTTAATGCATCTTATTTATTAACTTGTAACAGGGAGAGAAATACCATTCTTTAAACACGTGGGTTCATTTGTCAGATACGAATGATGAATCAAGCTCTATGGATACTAAACATATTGATGAAGTGCAAAAATTTGGCTCAGGCTTTATAGAACTTTGCTGGAAACATGAGTGTCTTCTAGTCAACTGGTCAGCCTTTGGATTTTTCATTAGTCGATCTAGAACTGATTCTGCAACGATGGTCACTTAAAAGCAAGGTCAGATCAATAGATTCAAGAAAATGATCACAGTCTCCAACAAAGTTTTGACTCAATAAAACAACGACTGACTCTAAGAAAAACAAAAACAAAGTCAGCGACTACCTCCCCTAGACTTGAACAACACTGTCCTCGGTGTTATATAGCCTAGAGTTGGTGAAAGAAAATCAAATGGACCAAGTGGATTGTGAAAAAATCAAGAAGTTACCGTGCTGGAACATCGAGTATCGACCGACACAAGGCCTGGTATCGAGCGATACCAGGCTTAAATCAATATGATGAACTGTTCACTCATTTAGGGTATCGACCGATACCAACAGGGTATCGATCGACACTTAAGCGATTTCGTGTTTGCTCCTTGTTTATCCTGGCACAAAACACAAAACGAAAAATAAAAACAAAAATAAAAACTTATGTACAGACTCACCAGTGGGTTGCCTCCCACCAAGCGCTCGTTTAAAGTCAGTAGCTTGACTTTGGCTCAGGTGATCAGTCAGGGAAAGATTGAGAGCTTACTCCCATGCAAGTTCCACAGCTAGATACTTGTAGACTCAGAGTTCTGCTCAACATGCTCTCCATAAACTCTTTTCCTTTCTCTTTCAGCTCCGAAGTAAGAAGAAGTAGAGCCTTAGAGAATGGTTTCGAAGTTCCTTTGCACTTCACCTTGTACTCAATCGAATCCCCATCACACTTCTGAGGGATTAAGGTCATAGAGGGAGCACCTTTTACTCCTGTGCTCTTCACCTTCTTTTGCCTTAGCTGTTTTGCCGTCTTTCTTGGTGATGACAGAAGGATTATCTAGAAGGTCTATGACAGTTGGCTCGTCAGGAGGCTCTTCCAAAAGATCAACTACCAACGTCTCTCCTGTAACAATGGTGATGCAAGAGGTATGTGTGGAAGTTCCTATAGTAGGAATGGCTTTGTAGTACACCTCCTTATCAATGTATGAGAATGAGATTCTCTTACTGGGTGTATCCATAATTGCACCAGCCGTAGCCATGAACGGTCTTCCAAGAATAAACTGCGTACTAGATCTTGCATGCATCTCCATAACCTCAAAATCGGTAGGAACCAGACAATCTCCTACTTTAACCGTCAAATCATGGATTGTACCATATGGAAGCGAGGTGGAACTGTTCGCGAGTGTGATGGTTGACTTGGGAGGTCGAATATCAGCTCCCAATCTCTATGAAATTACCCTTGACATGACATTGACACTAGCCCCTGAGTCAACGAGAGACTCTTTGAATTCAACTCCAGAGATGGAGCAGGGAACGGAGAATATTCCTGGGTCTTACCTCTTGGTCAACTGCCTTAGTGGTAGTGACTTGCTTATTGCCTTGATGAAGAGTGCCTTAATTTCTTCTAGAGTTTCTCTGCAATCTTTGAAGTGACTTAGCAGAGGCCAGCCCCTCTAGAGCTTCTTTAAAAGTGAACGAGTGGGCTATCCTTTGTACCATCTTCTCAAAGCCACGCAGCTGCTTTGGAGTGATGGGGGCTCGGAGGTGTTGAGGAATAGGATTCAGCTTCTTGGGCTTGTGAAGTCTGTCAACACTCATACGCGTCTCCTTTGCAATATCTGGGAGGGTGTCGATTGATGTATGGAGGGCATCGATCGATGCTAACTCCTTCGAGACGTCCTTGACAGATTCTTGGACGGGTGTCGATCGATATAAGATAGTATCGGTCGACACAGGGGTGGTGTTCGAATTCTCATCCTCAGATATATCATCAACAAAAGGAAGCTCCACAACCAACTTATCCAGCATATATTTGCATTTGGCTTCCTGCCATTCCTTCTTTGTCATCTTATAAGGCATAGGATAAGGTATTATGGGTTTGTACACCCTCTCCTTGACAATCTTTGGTTCCTTCTCAATATGCGCCTCAGTATCGACCGACACTGAAGGAGTATCGATCGATACACGTGATTTTGGATCCCCTCGTGTAGGTGTCTGAACTAGTATCGATCGACACTGTATGGTATCGATCGATACACGGGGATTTTAAGAATCCTAGTCGTCATCTTCAGCATCGTCGAAATTTCATGCATCCAAACCCTTTTCTACCACTGCAGTGGCTTCTTTACCAATTCCTAAGGTGATTGCATTGACGTGTGCTCTTGGATTCTCAGTTTTCCCTGGAAGAAAACCTTCCTGCCTCTTCACAGCTGCTGCAGTCTGAGCAACCTGATTTTTCAGATTCCTCTGAAAAACATTGATAGCTTCAATTTTCCCATTCATATCAGTGTACAGATGGTCAATCTTCCCATTTAAATCCACTTGCAGCTTTTGCTGTCCCTGAAGAATCTGTTCAAACATGGATTCCATCTTACTCTCTGTGGACTTTGGAGAGATGGACTGGTACGAAGAGTTCCCATAATTGCGAGTGAAATCGCTGCTCTGGAGTGGTTTCTGGACAAATTGTTTCTCTCCAAAACTAGATTGGTTTCCCTCAAACCTGTACCCACCTTGCTGAGTGTTGTTGTTGAAGTTTCGGTTGTTGTTGTACCCAAATTGCTGACCTTGAAATCCAGAACCACCAACGTAGTTAACATCCTCCACTTCATCTCCACCGATATTATCGACTCCATCAGCAAAGTGTACAGTCTTCTTCGACTTCCCGATCAGAAAATCCAGGCTGGCCTGAACTTCAGCAATTTGTGATCCATCTATGTTCCCATTCTGTCTCTTTCGCTCAAGATCTGCATTTTTGGTGCTATTACTAGACGCAAAATTCTCAATAAGTACATAAGCATCATCTGGATACCTGGTATTGAAATTCCCATTGTTGGAAGCATCCAGAGCCATCTGATACCTCCAATCAATCTCTCTGAAGAAAATACCCAGCATCTGAACATCAGAGTACCCGTGATGTGGACAATCTCTCTGATACGATCTAAATCTCGTCCAAGCAGCCTTGAACGCTTTGGTCGGGCCTTGAGAAAACTGGGAGATTTTGTTCCTCATATCCTCGGATCTTGCATCATCATAAAAATTGGTCAGGAAAGCGGTCTTAGTCTCCTCCCAAGTAGTCAGCTATCCAGGAGGTAATTGTTTCAGCCAGTAAATTGCTTCTCCACCAAGAAAGTATGGGAAAAGCTTGCAGAAGAGGTAATCGTAGGACACTCCATTGCTTTTGATGCTAGTGACCAAATCCTCGAACTTCTCAATATGATCCATGGGATGTTCGCTCGAAAGACCATGAAAGGGTGCTGTCCCACAGGAGTGTAATATGCAGGTTTCAGCTCAAAGTCATTCCTCGGAAAAGCAGGAGGACGAATCGTAGATCGATTTGCGTAAAACTGAGCAGGCCTGTTGCACTCACCAATCGTTCTACCACGATCAGCTGCAGCATTTCCAACGTTGGTGCGCGCAGCTGGAGCGAAAATCTCACCAACAACCGCAGGAGGGAAAATGACGTTTCCAGCTTCATCAAGTCGCTGCCCTCTCTCATTGCACACTTGACCCTCTTGGTCTCTCAGAACTCCAGCCTCGTCAGGTCTTAATACCACTGTGTTGTTCATCCCTGATGTTTGCTTTGCCTTTCTGTTTGTGCGTTCTAAACGTGCTAGCTTCTCTAACGATAGATTAACTAGCGGAGTGCTCTTGTTCCCTCTTGTTTCACGATTAGGCATGCACCTGGAAAACAAAAGTCAAGAACGTAAGTAATCAAAAATCGTGATGAGTATCGACCGACACTGGGTGGTGTCAATCGATATCAACAAAAGAAAACGACGAGTATCGACTGACACTAATTAGTATCGATCGATACCGACGAACTTAGTCAAAACTCGACAGCTAAAATCTAATGGCGAAATTGAGTCCACGACAACGGCGCCAAATTTGATATGCTCAAATTAATACCCTAAAAGTACTAAAGCAGTAGCTGCAGTATATCAGGGGTCGAACACAAGGACTCATAGAAATCACACAATATATTGTATAGTATCGAATCAAGCTAAGCAAATCAGATGAAACAAAAGCAATAAACAGTAAAAGGGTTGTAAATTCGATGTAGGAAAATATAGGCTCAGGGTATTTCTCAGTAAATCAATGAATGCAGATAAACTAACTAGCAGGATTCAGATTTAGCGCGGTTCTTGAACTCAAATCACTAAGGTATAATTAACCAACTCTCGTTGCAAAAAATATCTAAATATAGATCATAGGAATTCCAAATCTCTTTGCGAATCCTAAAGTCTAAATCAGCTTTTAGATCAAGTTTGATTTGTTCACAAAACAACTAAACCAAATTCCTTTGCGAATAGTTATTTTGCTCACATAAGGTTCTATCAGGTAATTAATCGCACTCTCGTGCCTAATCAATTATCCTAAGATCTAAGTTCCAGATTCGTCAACCTAGAATTAGCTTTGAACACAGCCTAAGGCGAAGAACTAATTCAGATGGTGAATCATAATCAACTAATCAATCTAGCATTCAGAGAAAACCCTCATGAGAACCCTGAACCTAAAGTGGATCTACTCAGACATGGAGAATGAAAACAACATGATTGAATAAATCATCAAAGAAAACAATAGAAAACAAGAGTTCAGAGTTGTCTCTCCAAAAACCAAAGTAGAATCAAGAGTAGAATAAAGCATAAAGAAAGCGTAGCGTAGCCATCAAAGTGGCTGTAAAATCCTATTAAATAACCTAAATCACGTTTTGGGGCTTCTTGTGAATAATAAAGACTTTTGGGCAATTTTGCAATTTTTTAACTCTTCATTAAAGTCGCGGGTCGTGTCTGCCTCGATGAGTATCGATCTACACTCAGACTTCAAATCGGGTACTCAGCTACACGAACGTCTGCTTTGCTCCAAAATGCTCCAGAAAGCTCCAATATCTCCAATTATGCTCCAACCGTGCTAAAACCTGTAAAATACTCTAAAACACTACGAAATAGTAGAAAGACTCTATAAAACGGACTTATATCATGGTTTAAACGGGGTAAAAACCATGATATATCAATTATGTCCGAGATTCACGCCCACGAAACATGTATAAATAATGAGCATAGTCATTCATAGAAGAGGGACGTTTTTTACCTTAGCAGAAACACTTAGCACAATCTTGTACGCAATCGGTTTCTAAATAACATATAATAAAACCACCATCTTTAGATCTCTTACTGTGTTTTTTCAAAAACTTCGGTTCCCTCTAAAAATCTCGACAAAAATTGATTGTGTGAGTTTCGACTCTCACAATGTATTATAACATATTTGAACTTGAGTGGTGATAAACCAATAGACTACATATCTTGATCTTGATTACTTTATATTTAATTTGTTTATGACTAGTAAGTAGTAACTGCATCTTTTAATTTAGTTACTTAAAAACTGATATTTTAAACTTTTCTCTTGGTTTATCCTAATCAATACTATAAAAACTCGGCGAAAACGGTCAATTCGTGTCTCAACAAATACAAATGGTACCGATTAGTTCCAGAATAATTTTAGTATTCGAATTCATATCCAAACTCTTAAATATTTGAATATTCATACATGTACTATTTTTTTTTGGCCGAAATATACATTGACCCGATTTCCGTTAGTCAAATTCGTTAAACCTTTAACATAGATGAGTCAACTGCCAAGTAGAATCCTCGTTGGAACATATCCTCAAAATGACGTTTTTCTTTTAACACTCAAAACGAAGTCGTTTTGAGAATTTTGGTTTTAAAATAAACCAATTTCACACATGTTTTGGTTCAGCTTGGTTCTTTGTTTTCATTTTGGTCCAAAATCAGAACTGGTTAAATCAAATTAACCTTTCCTTGAACATACTAGCATTTGTATCCAAACACAAGAAATGATTTTTCCCATCTTCATCTTCATCTTCTTGGACATCACTGTCAAAATTACCACATCTTCATCTTCATCTTCATCTTCATCTTCATCTTCTTGGACATCACTGGCACCATTCCTCCCAGCAGACAAACTGAGTAACTCCATGACCTTTTTCTTCTGCCTAAACATGGAACCAAGCGTCTTATTCTTGTTCCTGAAACACGTGGGAGTAAATGCCAGCCATTCTTGAACATCAACATCTGGTTTAACCTCCTTTGGCCTGATCATAACTACAGATGAATCAACTTTAGGGGGTGGAACAAACTCTCTTTTACTCACATCCATGAGGAATTGAACATCAGCTACTAACTTCACATTCACGGCCAGTCGGTTGAAATCGAAATCTCCTGGATTTGCCAAGAGGCGGTGGGAGAATTCCTTTTGAAGGAAGAGCGTGGCGCTGCGGAAGGTATTGGAGCCGTATACAAGCTTCGCTACAAGAGGGAAATATATGTTTTACGGAAGATTTGCCACCACGAGAGAAAATTGAGGAAAATCTGTCTGGATGACGTCTTTCTGAATAATTTACAAAATCCAACCGACAAAAAAGAAGAGAATGTACTTATTATATGTAGTTGGATAGATTGTCTTGGTAAATTCATCGAACAATTTGTGTGCTTTTTAAAACGAAATATCAAAGGCATGTTTTTATCAACGAATTGAATTACCCTAAGTTTATCTTTAAGACCACCCTCACAAACCCTTTTGATGAGAATCTCCACCATACGCTTATCGATCTCGATGGCGACGACATTCTGGACAACTTCTAGAATCTTCATCGTGAGATTTCCAGTAGCAGGTGCGATCTTCAAGACTGTATCGGCCGGCCTGACATCGGAGATTCGGACAATGGCGTCGAGGATTATGGTGTTGGTAAGAAGGTGTTGGTCTTTGCTCTTGTACAGAAACAACTCATTGGGTTCCTTCTTCTTCTTCTCCACTTGAGCACTCCGCGAGTGATAACTTCGTCGGGAAACTAAAGAAGATATAACCTGAAGTCTGGTTTAACCGGTTCTGATTTTGGACCAAAATGAAAACAAAGAACCAAGCTAAACAAAAACATGTGTGAAATTGATTTATTTTTAAACCAAAATCCTCAAAACGACGTCGTTTGAGTGTTTTTAAATAAAAGAAGGTAAAACGACGTCATTTTGAGGATCTGTTCCAACGAGGATTCCTATCTGGCAGCTGGCTCATCTCCGTTAAAGGTTTAACGGATTTGACTAACAGAAACCAGGTCAATGTATGTTTAGGCAAAAAAAAAATAGTACATGTATGGATATCTATTACTAATAAAAGTTGATGCTATAAGCTTGTAAAGCTGTCCACATAAGATTTTAAACAATCAATTTTATTGGTCCACATTAACATTTAAAATAAATTCATATTTACCAAATATAAAAAAGGAAAAACGTCAAAAAGACAAATAATGGAAATTACTTAAAATAATGAGTTTCCTATCCTATTAAATTCATTTCATATTCATCTATTATTCATCTATTGTATTGGTTACAAATTAAATTGGTTAAGAATCACATAGCAAGAGTTGTGCTTATTAATTTGTTTTCGACCAATAATTAAATGTTCACATAAAAGTTTAAACAATCACTAATAATTGTCTACGTAAGCTTATTGAATTCGAATATATTTGAACATTACATTGTTAAGTTGATATTGCTTGATGATAAAACGATAAATGAAAATTAAAAGTTGATGCTATATACTTTTAAAGGTGTCCACATAATCTTTTAAACAATCAATTTTATTGGTCCACATCAACCTTCAAAATTTAAAAAAATTCCAAATTCTAATATTCTTAATAAAAATATAAAAATAAATAAATTATGTATAAAAATTTCATTAACAACAAAAAACCAACATGATATTAAATTAGGAAAATTTCTTAATTTAAAGTAGTGGTCTCAATTATATAAATAACCAAGAATAAATTTAATCGTAAAATCTCTTTACATGTGTGTATACACACACGTTTAGAGAGCACTTTGTTTATTATGATGGAATAATTGTATCACCATTTTGCTATAAAAATAATTTATTATCTATAAAAAAATATATGTTACTTATAAAATTTGAAGTTATTTGATTCTAAGGCTTTCGACATATGATTTTAAATAACTAATAATTATAATCTACATTAACATATAAAGTTTTGTCACACGTCCATAAAAAACTTTCCACACGATCGCATAGAATAGATAGTGCAAATAGGATCGAAAAATTATATTTTCATATTCGGATTAGGATTGTCATATATCAATGTAGGAATTCTTTGTTTTGAGTTGTTCTATTTGTTATTTATTTTTCTGAAATTTTATATAAGTTGTATTGATTTTGCCTACTTAATTGTTTTCTTTATCAAAGCTATGCTCTGATGAAATTTTTAAAAAATGGCATGAGAAAGAATTCACTCATGGATTGAGGAATACGACTATAATGAAGGAAAACTGACTATTTGTAAACCAATATTCTCATATATAAAATAATGTTTTTTATTTCAATATTATTTCCAATGACCCCTAAGTATGAGAATTAAATTTTCATCGCTTAGGTTTATGATCTCATCGAAGAACCATTGAAAAATTATGGCTTCTATCTCTTCAAGGTAAAATTTACAAAAAAATATATTTACTTTGTCGGTTTTTTGTTATTATAAATGTTTTATTAAGTTATTCATATACTGTTTTGGTTTCAAAATTGATTTTTTCATATTTACGAGAGCAAGAGTTGTGTTTAATACATTGTTTTCGATTTTTAGATTAAATTGAAATTTTTGTATTGATTAAAGTAGCCACAAACTATATATAATTTAGAATAAATTTTGACTTATTTGCTTCTTTTTTTGTTGTTTTTATAGAAAACAGATATAGCGATAATTAAAATGAATATGATGGAAAAAAACTTATTCACTAAGATTGGAAGAACTAAGGTACAATCATTGAAAAATCATTTAAAAGTTACTACAACCAATATGGTACCAGACAAAAGTCCGGTCTTTACCTCTTCAAGTTAAAATTGACAAAAAATTGTCGATTTGTTTGTGATTTTAAATTAGTTTCAAAATTCATTTCATATTCATCTATTGTCTTAATTTCAAAATTAATTTTTTCATAAACGTGAAAGCAAGAGTTGTGTTTATTATTATTTTTTCAATTTAGTAAATTAAATCAAAAATTTGTATTGGTTAAATTAGCTAAGGAAAGAGAATAACTTTTAACTTTATTACTTTTTTTTGTTTTCATATAAAACATATATAATGAAGATGAAACTGAAAATGAAAAAAAAAACACTTATTTTCTTGATTTAAAGAAGTGATGTATAATATTTTATCTTCATGTCAATACTATGGTTATTAAATAGCATTTGATTACTTTGTTACACTTTTAGTTGACTTTGTTATACTAACTTATAAATGTTCGACCCTGTAATACATTTTCAAATGGGACATATATAGATTTAAATCAAGATCGTTGAAATTTCACAAACTATATATAATTAGTGAGATTAAAAACTGCAATATACATATATATATATATATTATTACAATCACTATTATACAAAAATAATATATAAATAAATATAATTGTTCGCATATGATTTTTATCAAAATAATATTAAAAATAATATCCACGCGTAGCGTGAGTGCAAAACCTAGTTCAAATATTTAAGAGTACATGTATAACAACTCTTGTGCCTCTCCATATGATGACACATCTGCATTTTTATGCATTTTTATGCATTTTAAAGCTGACACCTCATTTAAAACCTGAACTAATCAAATTAAAACAAATAATACAGCTCAATTTACACATCAATTTTTTTTGGGATAATCAACCACATAAACTTAATTAAAAAAATATTATTGTATTTTTATACTAAACACATCCTATTTAAAAACTAAAAGAGCCACCGATTCTTTAATGAGCCGTAAAAACAAAGAGCCCATATGCTATTGCATAATATACATCACCACGTCTTAAGCTTTCATGAAGTTGACACATCAACTAAAGACTCTTCGTTAACTTGTTTTGTCTGTTCGAATTTGTAAGTTTTGTAGATTGGGAACCATGGAGGTTTTTTCGTGTTGCGTATGTTGTGACAGAGCTTTGGTTGATCGATCAAAGGTTGTGTTTTTAAGACAACTAAAGTTTAGTTTCAGTTACCTTTTTTTGTCTCAACGTTTCAATTACCTTTATTACTGTTTTGAAAGGCTTGTAAACGGTGCAACTATTGTCCCTCATCTTACTTTAATTACCTATCCAGCTAATTTATAGTATCATCTTATTGGCATTCTAGAATTGATTCTCTTCGGAGGAAATCTCCTTTATATAAAAGGGAAATATTTCCTGCCCTCTGAGGACGTGAGCAAAAATATTGGAAAAAATAATCAACCAATGATCTCGAAAAATAACATGTCACCTTCTTCAACCAATAAAAAATAGTCTTTTCTTAACGTCAAGTTCGACCATGCCAAACCTCTTAAAAGCCTCTAAGCGTTTGGTCCCTTCGTATATCTTTTTTACACATTATTTTTTTTGTCAGTTACAAATGAATAAATTTAACTCTACCGTCTCGCCTAGCTTCATATCCTCAACATTTTGGTTTCAAATTCCCGGTTCCAGATCGAGCAATGGATATCAACGCACCTTGAAAATGGAAAAAAGGAAAAGGAAGTACTAGCGTCTCGCTTTTGATGTAAGTTAATCCCTCCACTTGAATTGTTAACAATTTTTACATTGTAATTCTTGATGAGATCACTGCAGGTGCCAAAAAGAAGATGTGGCCGCAAAGAGGGGAGGACACGTCTAGCGCCACAAGGAAGCTCCAAAATTTTTGATTTCTCAGTTAATCAAGCTCCAAAATTTATGATTTCTCAATTAATCAATACTAATATATATAATATCATCTCAGAACATATTTACTTTTATTCATAGGTTGCATGAGTGGTGTTTTATCTATAAACTCTTATAACTGCAATCATTGTTTATTGTTTTCATCTCTTTTTTTCCTCCTTTGACAATAACAATTCTCACTACTTTTGCTTTGTCTGTGTTGTGTTCAGCTCCATGAAGATGGCCAGATGGGCATATATCCCGTTATCCTCTCTAAAGGTTTGTAAGTTCGATATAACTATAATCCAATTGTTGAAGGTACAGAAATGGCACCCACATTCCTATCGTGATGAGAATCCTAGATATGTTGTTTATGATTACTTGACATTCACTCCCATTTAGTTTTCACTCAAGATCATATGTACGTTTCAATATTTACCCTAAGTTTTTTCATTCAGTCTTTTAGATCCATTTTTTTTTGTCAACAGCCTTAATACCTATTCCGATTCGGTGAACCAAATCGGGGGTATCGAGTTTACATAAGTGAAATTTGATGGGTAGACGCGAGCACCTCGTGCTAACTTGTCTGCCACTGTGTTGCTTGCGCGTGGGATGTGTGTGATAGAGATAAAAGTAAAAACCTCCTTGCTCCTCTTGAACTCCTCCAAATGTAGTGTAAAAGCCGGCCACTCCTTGGGTGTACACACCATCTTCACCAATTTTGAGCAGTCCGTTGCAAAGGCTATCGCCGTCTTGTGATTTGCAATCATGCAATGCATCGCCCATATGAGCGCTTCCAATTCTACGTGCAGCGGAGATAAACTTCTTTTAGATCCATTTACCATTTTGATTATAATCTTAATTATTTGTTAATGTCACATAGGTTCACATGATTAAAAAAAATTCTCTCAACATTGCTCTTGACTGCTTTTCACTATGACTATCTGTGATTCCGTCAGTCTAGGCCAAATTAAATACACTGCCGACCACCTTTGATTGCATTACTCATATGTTTTCTGTTTCATTATTAGTGGTTTGCTAATTTAATTTGAAACTCATATACTAACAGCACTTCATTGCCATTTCTGTTGATTAGAGGCAATGAGTAGTGATGCCATATTTTTTACATGAGTAAGCCACATGTGTTAAGCATGATACTCTTCTTTTTTTTCATAGAGGTTAACAACGTTTGAGGGAAACTACGTTTTGCCTTGGTGGTTATTTTAGTGTAAGCCAGTTTCTATTTTACTATTCTTTTGAACTTTTTTTTGGGTTTCTAAAATTTCTACAACAAGTTAGTTTTGGTGTCCATCAGGTGGGAGTAAAAGGAGGAGCTATGGATCTTGCATTTACATCCAACATGCACTCTGTTAGATGGATGTCAGCGTACATAAGCATAAGGCCAGATCAGGCACATAATCTATGTAGCTTGGGTGCATTATCTCTCCGTCTCTCTATAAAACGACAAATTTCTTGCTTTAACAACACGTGTGCTTTTTCTTATTCTTTAAGCTACCTTTCCAAAGATTTCCACAATGTGTTATTACGGCTACAACTGCACAAAGTAGTGTAAATTTCACTTGCGATTAAAATTTTCTTACCCTTTTAAATTGCTCTATAATTTATTTTCCATTGGTTGAATCTATTTGTCATGGAATAGAGAAAACATACCCACATACTTTTTGGTCCTCAGACTTCGAAAACCAAAAAAATATGATGGCAATGATATTTTTAAACAAGAAGGGCAAGCAAGAACAAGTTAAGGTTATATATATATATATGAAATCGGAATTCGATTACTCAAACTTTTTTTTGACACAAAGCTATATCTAAAGAAGATTCGTCTTCTTTGAAGGTGGTTCTGTTGTCGTGTCATTCAAATACTTTTATAATTCTTGCATTGAGTGATACACTTAGAGGAGTAAGTAAAGTGGTGATGTTGTAGTTTTGAAGCATGAATATGAAAAACTAAATTAAATTATGGCCGAAGGTATAAGCTTTTGAAAATTATTCTAAACATAAACTTCACCACTTTTTCCAAGTTTCAATTCTTCAAGATGATGGCAAGACTCGAATTTGTAGATGGATGAATACACAATCAGGTTCTTATTGTGTCTGATTGTCATTTAAGCTATGAAATCATGTTTTACTACAATGTTGAGAATGATTTACAACAGATAAGTTGGCATGCAGTCCACTTAAAGAAGCAAAAGAGCAAAGAAGCGATGATAAGAATATCAAAACTAGTCAAGTATCTGAAAGAATATTAAGATGTTAAAAGTGTTTCTTTCTCTTTCTTAGGCTAGCATGTGTAAATTATTACGATATATATTAAAATATTTGAAATGTCACTATCATAATCGTGTCATGGACATCAAGTAAGACTAATGGTTTTGATGGCCCTGTAACAGTTTCGTTGGAGATGCTATTGCGACATTGTTCTAAAATAGTGTTATATGTGATCCCTATTATTTAGAAGTTAAATACTTTGATACCTTAGATTCTTAGAGAAATTACAGACTCCTACGTATTCTACACTTTATGATGCAGATTATTTTTGGGAATCAAAGGCCATTTTGTCTCCCGAGCAAACACATATCCTGCAACAAAAAAAGAAAGGTAATCCAAGCCGCTCTGGAGCTAGAAGAATAGAATATGGCAAATGGTGCGACGGAAAAGTATAAGAAGGAAAAATATAGGAGCAAAAGAGCATGATCGATCATTTTCAGATTCTTGAAGTCGTAACAGAAAAGACATCCAACGGGGATAACTCAAGTCTATGAGATCAAGAAACCAAGTCTATGTAGTACTGATACTAAGAGGAGAAATGACATCATTTGCTTTAATCAGCCTGATTAAAAATACAGCTATGAGAAATTACTGTAAGATTGGTGTGTCCTACGAGATTCAAAGTCCTACACAAAAATTACATAAGAATTTTTAGACCTACAGTTATGAATATATGATTTCAGCTTACAAGATCGGAAATTTTGTTAAGCAAACAACTTCATTTGAGTTGAAATTCTAAGTTATGATTGATTTTAACTAGCTAATAACCTTATAATAAATTTCTTTCGTTATGGCTGAAACGAAAGAATCTGGAAAAAACAAAATATTAACTTTAATATTTACTTATACATATTGAATAACTAAGTATCTTTATTTTTAAAATAATCATAAAACTTACTTGAAGGATATATTATTTGCTTCTTTGTGGATCATCAAACTGTTTTTTGTTTATTAATCATAAACCACAAAAGCACAAAGAGTGAAGATGGAGATTCCGTAAAATTTATTTCCTTATTTGTTATCAAACACAACAAAAAATAATCTAAACAAATAAAATATATGAAAAATCCGGGCGTAGCCCGAAGTAACCACTAGTTGTATGTAATAACTATATAGTTTTCGAAAAAAATTGTAGGCAAATTAGATTGAAACACACAAGGGCAACAATAACAATCATACTTTGAGTAAAGAAGATGCAACATTCGATTAAATAATTGGTTTCGTCTATGAAGAAGAAAATGAAGAGGAGATTAATTTATATTATTTGGATCAGTGGGCAAAACTAACATCAACGTTTTCGCCGAAGTGAAAATCTCTACTCAAAAAGAATAACTATGTTTTCTAGATAAATGAGGGGGACTCAAAAAGAGGATTTATCCACCAAATATCTCATGAAAGAGACTTTGATGCTATAAGTTGTGTATGATTTGTATTTTGTAAATAAGTTTTTTTAGTTGATTTAATCTAGACTAAATGAAAACAGCAGTTTGGGGATCCTTAGGCTAGCCACATCATCAAAGAAAACTTATTCCTTAGATTGCCATGTGTCATAGACCAAAAACTCATTCTCATCTCTCTTCCGACGATGATAAACCCCTCTGGCGATACGTTTTCTTTAGGGTTCGTACGTAATACGTTGTCAGTTACACCTTCAATTAGATCTTATAGAGATCCCTTCTTCCTCTTTCCCCTTTCCTCCTTCAATTATTCGTTACTTCCTCTCCAGATCTCCTTTCTCCTCCACTTTTAGCCGATATTTAGATTTTACACATCTATGATAACACCGGTTTTTGACCGTTTTTATGGATCACTTTCATATTCTTTTGCAGGTGTTTTAACTCCGTTTTCAAAGGTTTTCAAGTGATTTTAATATTTTAAAGATTTGAAAGACGTTTCAGGTAACTCGGAATAAAAGAGTGCATTTCGGAGCAAAAGTACGTATTTGGATAAACTCGTACCATCAAGAAATCTTGCAGCCAATGGAGATATTTTCACCGTCTGATCATCCCCAAATTTGGACACAACAAATTAGAGACAACCAGCTTTCAAATGCATTTAGGTTGGAGGCAATCCAACAGTTGGATCCTTAAATACACCCAAAGCACTGAAGGCAGATGAAGCTGCCCCGAAGACGAAGCCGCCGCACCTGGAGGAGTTGGACCCGCGGCCAAGTAGTAGTTCGCTGCGGCCAGAGGCGACGGACCCGTGGCCAGAAGTCGTTTCGCTGCGGCTGGAGACGACGGACCCGTGACCAGCTCCTGGCGCGACCAAACCGACTTGTTTTTTCACCCGAGGCCAAAACCGTCTTTTCCCCATCAAACCCTAAACGAGATTAGCTCTATAAATACTTATTTTATGCCTCTTAGACAGACACGTTACAT
Source organism: Eutrema japonicum (assembly GCA_030161315.1). Classification (NCBI taxonomy): domain Eukaryota; kingdom Viridiplantae; phylum Streptophyta; class Magnoliopsida; order Brassicales; family Brassicaceae; genus Eutrema; species Eutrema japonicum. The sequence goes on from BSQW01000007.1 coordinate 27,074,514, forward strand.
TATTCTCACGCTTGAAGGCAGAATCGAAACTCTTGTGACTTGTTTTCTTTGGTTTGGAGAAAAAGATTCTCGATTCGTGTTCTTCGATAGAGAAGCTTTCTTCATCCTTTTTTACTTACTGTTTTTATTTGATTTATTGAATATGATTACCTCATCTATGGCTGAGTAATCTCCTTGTTGGGTATAGGGGTTTGAAGGGGAGCTTATAGTTCGATTTCTTATTAGGTTTTTAGTCTAGGATACCGATTGATTAGGGTTCTTCGTTCTATCCTTGTTGTTAATACGTTTCTTGACTAATCGTCCTAGCAATCGATATTAGGTGTTTTAGAGCCACGGAAGTACTGTATCGAATCGCTTGACCTAGGGTAGACGAGCAATTCCGTCGTATGATTTCTGAAGTATACATACGGAGGAATTGTGGGCGTAAATGACCTTGAGAGTATCATTCACTTCTTGCGCGGACGGAGTCGGAAGCTACCGGCCGAGTACAGAGGTGAGTAGGTGTGTAGGATTATGGTAGTAGACTACACGCAGCATACGTGTTCCAAGTTCAAGAATCCAAAGACGACAAAAAGTCGCTTTAGAAATCCTAGAAATCTCCTCGTAAAAATCGGCCATAAACCCTAGAAAATTCCCGATTGCCCAACGCCTCGTTTAATTGATTCACAACCTCGATAAAATAGTTAGTTAGCTACTGTCCTTCTTAGTTTAGTTTAGATTCCATAGATACGACCGTGACAAAACCCAAAAGATATTTACGTCTAGACATAAGTAAGAACTCGTTAGAAATTGGACAACGTCTATCCCTGTGGATTCGATCCCTAAGTACTACTTCGTGTGTTGTGCACTTGTGGCTTAGATATAAAGGGTAAAACCCCACACTGGGGTTAATTCCTGGTGTGTCAAGTTTTGGGTTCCGTTGCCGGGGATAGTTTAGCTTGTTTGATTTGTATTCTAATTTCTGCTCTAAACACTTTTTATTTTCAAGTTCTTTATTGTTCTTTTGACTTTCTCTTTTATCTTTGTCTTTTGTTCTAAGGTGAATGTACACTAAGAGAACTCCTAGAGAAACCGTACCGCTACTAGACGATATCGACAAACACGAGAGAGAACTCCGAAGACTCAAAAGAAACTTAAGGATTGGCGAAAACGACCACCCGAAAGATCAACAAAACCGTGATCAACTAGATCACGAGGATGACCATGATTTTTCGGATCACGAAGAAGATCAAGAGGCTGTCCATGGTGCTAATGACCATCCACATCTCGATCCTGACGAAAACCACAACCAAAACCGAAATGCTGAAAATCCGGGGCGATAACTTACCGTCGATCGTGATGCACCAAGGAACGATGCTCAAGCTAATGCAACGATTCCTCCTAATAGCGTGAACGCCAACCGTCCCGTACTGCCCGCTAATCCTCCGAGGAGACAAACGCGTAACCACATCATTGCTGATTTTGATGCACCGTATCAACACTTCCAAAACCGAGCAGCCATACAACTTCCTACACCGAACGGAAACAATTTTGAGATCAAACCTCAAATCATTGCTTTGGTAAAGCAAAATCAGTTTCATGGAGTTGCAACCGAGCATCCGATGGAGCACATCGAGATGTTCGAAGAGATATGCGGAACGACGAGAACGAACCAAGTTCCCGCCGATTATTTGAAGTATAAGCTTTTTCCTTTTTCTTTAGTCGATAAAGCTCACTGTTGGTTGAAATCTTTGCTCGCAAGATCTATTACTAATTGGGAAGAGTGCAAAACTGCCTCCTTAAACCACTTCTACACGAAGTCGAGATCCAACGTGCTAAGAAACAAAATCCAAAATTTTGATCAACAACCGGTGGAGTCTTTCTATGAAGCGTGGGAACGTTTCAAGGAGTACGAGAGAGATTGCTCTCATCACGGTTTCTCCGGTCCGAATGTGCTCAACACTTTCTACTGAGGATTACTACTGAAATATCAACTTTCTCTCGACACGGCCAGCAATGGTGACTTCTCCATGAAGACCATCAACCAAGGAAGAGCTCTCATCGAAAATCTTGCTATGTCGGATAGCAACAATTCTTCCGACTACGATAGATCGACTAGATTGAACGTGTCGGAATCGAAAGAAATTTCTGAGGTTAAAGTCATGATGAACCGACTTCTCAACAACCAAAACCGCCAAGTACATGCTTGTGAAGCTACTATTGGAGTCGATGGGGACACTTATTACGAACCCGACAACAACGGTCTGTATCTTCAAGAAGAAGAAGTTAACTATGTGGGAGCAAAAGGTCAATACCAAAGCCGTTTAAACAACGGATTCAACAACAATTTCCGCAATACCAACTTCAACAACCTCTCGTATCGAAACCGTGCAATTCCAAACATTTTCCCGACGTGAAATTGAACCAAACCCGGTTTAATTCCCGTGTCCCGCTAAGGTAAGTCACAAAAGTTTTTGAAAAACAGAAAACTTCTTTTTACATAAAAACAACTTTTTGAAGAACAAAAAAGAGAATTTCAATATTCAAGCTCTCTTTCTTCTTCCTTTCCATAAGATTTGGAGATTTTGAGCAAGAACAACATTTTTCAATTCAAAAGCTTTTTCAAAATTCTTCGGTCCATTCTTACTCTTTTTCGGAGAAGATTTCAATTCCTCACTCATCCTGTCAATTCCAGCAAGGTACGAACCAAAATCTATACTTTTTCATATGAACAAAAACCTAGTGTTTTGCTTGAATTCACTAGATCTATGTCTTTGATAGTTAGAAATTGTTAGAGAACTCTAGATTGAACTTCTAGAATGGTTAGAACTTCAATTTTAGCACTTAATTCCTTTGGATTTGAGATTTTTAGAATTTGGAATTTTCAAGCTTAAATAAAAACGAATTTGGAGATTAATTTTGATTAATTTATACAAGTCTAGTTATATCGTAAATTAGCAAACACTAATCTACTGAAATTTTCATAAAGTTGAACTTAAAATCGATATATATATAAATTTTTATGCAAGAACGTCAAAAACCCAGAATTCACATTCATGAACTCGATTTGTTTGAACTTGTGATCAAATTCTCTCGTTTGATTGATTAAATTGTCAATAGAATTGATATATTCGTATAACAAAAATATTCAATCACCACCATATTCATGCTTTTTCCGAGAATTTTTTTCTATTTTGTAGGAACAATGAACCACGAGAAAATGAGAATAACTCACTCAAAGAAGAGCGGTTACATAGGAGAGTCATCCCGGAGATTAACCACTAATCGAACCGAGGGGAACAAAGAGAGCTCGGATACACGAAGCGTAGGAGATGACACAAATCTTGGCGAGTCGACAACGCTTGACTAGAACTCGTCTGCCACCACCGCGATGTGACCCGACACCTTCTCCTTCTCGCGAACCGACACCACCTCCGGAACGAAGACCGAAAGTACGATATATCGGGAAACCTATGGACCCGAATATCGATTACTTTGAGAAGCTCAACAAATTGGTTATCAAATCAACACCTCACATAGATTACTCGACTCTCGACGCACTCGGGATTAGAGAAGACGTGATTTGGTATCTCGACGCACTTAACCTTTGACCCTTCATGGAGCTCAACCCCCCTACCTATGAATATCTCACCAAAGAATTCTTATCGACCGTCACCATGTGCTACAAGAGACGCTCTAATACGAGAGCGAACTACGGTACACTTATTTTTACCGTTCGCATATATTCTTATGCTCTACTGATCCCAGAACTTTGTGAAGCTTTGAAGCTTCAACATCTCGACGAGATTCACCCAGAGGAGGATCCCGATGAAGATCTATGGAGCGTAATGGGACAAGGCGTCTACAACAACGGACGGTCCAAAGCCGCCCTAGTCACGCATCCCGTTGTCCGCTATACACACAAGTTCTTAGCGCACACTATATTCTCGAGAGCGAACGTGGAGAGTGTCCTCAAAGGCGAGCTAGTCACCCTTCAACTACCTTTCACCAACGACCCGCACCATGCTTGCTATGCTTGTATCATCGCGAAGAACTTGGTGAAGGTGAAACACGATGCGCCCTCCACAAAACCCGAAGACGCTACTACCGCCTTCGGAAGCATCATCACGACGATTCTACAAATTGTACACTTCGATTTCTAGAACGAGATTCCACTCCAATGAAGCTGGTTCGACTTGAAGCAATTCTCCCGACACCGCACGATCTCTCGCGCTTTACTCGACCTCGACAGGTTTGGTTACAAATATTCACTACAAGAAAAAATTGATTTGCAATGGAATTTGCGATGGATAATATCCGTCGTAAATTTGCGACGGATTTGCGAGTAATTTGCGATGGATTTGCGAGTGCTTAATTAATCGTCGCAAATCCGTCGCTATTTTGCGAGGGAAAGGGTCGTCGCAAATTGCGACGCCTTTGCAACATATTTGCGACGAAGGTGCGAGGGACCGTCTAGAGTCGCAATTCCCTCGCAAATTTACGACGGGATTGCGAGGGATTTGCTGGAGCTCGTCTATAGTCGCAAATCCCTCCCAAATTTGCGAGGGACAATAAGTCGTCGCAAATTCTTTGCGAATTTGCGAGGGATTAGCGAGGGATATAATGGTCGTCGCAAATCCGTCGTAATTTTGCGACGTCAAGTTTCCCTCGCAAAATTGCGACGGATTTGCTACGGAAATTTGCAAGGTATTTGCAACGCGTCTAGTTAGGTGGAGTTAGGTGAGGTAGATGGACCACATTTTAAAGGAAAATTAATTTCCATCGCAAAGTCGTTGCAAATCCCTTGCAAATTCCTTTTCCGTAGCAAATCCGTTGCAAAATGCCGTAGCAAATCCGTCGCATTTTTTTTTAAAATTCTATAAATACAGATCACGTTGGGAGCTCTCAGAACACAACAACAACTTCGAAAAAAAAAAATTTGAGAAATAGATTTTGAGTGGTGGGTGTTTAAAAAATGTCTTCGGGGCACGAAATATATGCATTACGATCATGGATGTACAATCAAAGAGATCCAGGGACGGGTGAAGTGACAAAAGAGTATCGGGATGGGTTGCGAGCATTCATGTACCAGGCGACAAGCCAACCATGTGCGACTCGTGATGGTAAAATTTTCTGTCCATGTAGAAAGTGCAAGAACACCCAATATGTTGATATTGATACTATGAAGAGGAATCTATATAATAGAGGATTTAAGCCAAACTATTATATCTGGTTTTCGCATGGGGAAGGTTGTAGTGTTGATGCTGGAAGTAGTAGTACGAGTCATGGCGTTGATCAACATAGTTATAATTGTGGGCATGATCATTTATTCGGAAATATTGATGAAGGGTATCAACAGGGAAATAGGTTTCATGGTATGGTTACATATGCATTTCATGAAAGTACAACTGCATTTGCTGATGATAATACTAGGGAAGAACCCAACATAGAAGCAAAGTGTTTTTATGATATGTTAGACGCTGCGAAGCAGCCCATCTACGATGGATGTAGAGAAGGGCAGTCTAAACTATCATTGGCATATAGGATGATGACAATTAAAAGTGATCATAACCTAAATGAGATTTGCATGGATTCATGGGCTGAGCTAATTAAAGAGTATTTGCCACAAGATAATATTTCCGCTGACAGTTACTATGAAATACAGAGGTTGGTTGCGAGTCTTGGGTTACCATCAGAAATTATTGACGTATGCATTGACAATTGCATGATTTTCTGGAAAGATGATGATAAATTGCAGGAATGTCAATTTTGTGGGAAGCCGAGATATCAACCAACTACTGGAAGGACCCGCGTTGCATACCAACGTATATGGTACTTGCCAATCATCGATAGATTGAAACAGTTATACCAATCAGAGAGGAAATCGGCGGCAATGAGATGACATGCACAACATACCACGGAGGATGGGGAGGTTACGCATCCGTCAGATGCAAAGGCGTGGAAACACTTTCAGACTGTACATTCGGACTTTGCTAACAAGAGCAGGAATGTCTATCTTGGCTTATGCACCGATGGATTTAGTCCATTTGGTATGTCCGGGAGACAATATTCTCTATGGCCTGTCATATTGACGCCATACAATCTTCCTCCATAAATGTGCATGCAACGAGAATTTTTGTTCATGAGTATTCTAGTATCCGGTCCTAAGCATCTGAAGCGATCCCTTGATGTATTCCTCCAACCTTTGATTCATGATTTGAATCAGTTGTGGTATACAGGTGTTCGCACATTCGATTATTCGCACCAAAGGAACTTCAAGATGCGTGTTGTGCTATTGTGGACCATTAGTGACTTCCCGGCATATGGAATGTTATCGGGGTGGACTACGCATGGAAGGTTATCTTGTCCATATTGCCTTGATCGGTCATAGGCCTTCCAGTTGAAGCATGGAAGGAAACCATGTTGGTTTGACTGTCATCGTCGGTTTCTTCCCATGCATCATCCGCATCGTAAAAATAAGAAGTTGTTTAGGAAGAACAAGGTCGTGCGTGTTCCCCCCCCCCCTGTCTATCTTTCAGGGAATGATTTGTTTGAGCTGATTGATTATTACGGTGCTCAAGAAACATGTAAACGTGGGGCAATTGGCACACCAAGGCAAACATGCCTGACGGATATAACATTTCTCACAATTGGCACAAACAAAGTATTTTTGGGAACTGCTATATTGGAAGGATCTCCTATTACGGCATAACCTTGATGTGATGCACATCGAAATTGTTTTTTTCGATAACATCATGAATACGATTTTGAATGTCAAGGGAAAGACTAAAGACAAAATGAAATCAAGGTTGGACATGGCCGAAATATGTGTAAGAAGCGAGTTGCATATTACACAAAACGGAAAAATGCCGATTCCAACTTTTTGATTGTTTACGGATGCGAAACGAGCGTTGTTTGACTGGGTTGGTTCAGAAGTAAAGTTCCCTGATGGATATGTGTCCAAATTCTCAAGATGCATAGAGCAAGGCAATAAATTTTCTGGTATGAAGAGCCACGATTGCCATGTATTCATGCAGTGACTACTACTATTTGCATTACTCGAGCTCTTACCGACAGCTGTTCACGAAGCAATTGCGGGTAAACAAGTATTTAAATATGTATTTATAATATAATTTTTTATTTGATTACTGATAAATATTATTGGTAGGCATTGGAGCATTTTTCAGGGATCTATGCACTCGAACACTGACTGAGGATGGCATAGCGCAATTACTCAATAATATACCTGTTTTGCTGTGTAATTTAGAAAAAATATTTCCACCTTCATTTTTTGACGTCATGGAACATCTCCCAATCCACCTACCACATTAAGCAGCTCTTGGGGGCCCGTGCAATTCCGATGGATGTACCTGTTCGAGCGATTCATGGGACATTTGAAAGGAAATGCCAAAAATCTTGCAAGAGTGGAGGGTTCCATCGTTGCAGGTAGTTTGACCGAGGAAACATCTCACTTCACGTCATACTACTTTAGCCCAACCGTCAAAACAAAAAAAAACCGCTCTTAGAAGATATGACGATGGTGGGGTTGCACCTACGTATAACGTTGATGTCCCGGATATCTTCGCCCAAATAGGGAGACTTGCTGGAAAGTTGAAAGAAGTTTGGTGGGAAGACCATGAACATTGTCGTGCAGCTCACAATTATATATTGCGAAATTGTGATTTTGTTCAACCGTTTGAGAGGTATTAATTAATTAGCTGCACTTAGATTACTTACATTTATAAATCTCACTCGTTGTTTAATTAGTTTTAAAAAAAAATTATTGCAGCGTTTTCGACATCCAGATCCGAGAAGCCTATCCCGGTTTACTTGAAAAAGATTATGAGAAGTACAAAGAACGTGACTTTGCTAGATGGTTAAAATACTATGTACGTAAGATATATATATACATACATATATATATATATATATATATATATATATATATATATGTATAAGTTATCTATCATTTCACAAATATTTTTAATATCTCTAGAATATTATTTAAGAAGACATTTTTTAAAATGAACTTTGTTTTGTAAGTTATTACATAAAATGCCATTACAAATAACAAAGAATAATTAAAATAGGAAATAATATAATAGTATTTTAAAATTATTGATTAGAATATGGAAAGTATATATTTTGCATTAAAGAGGTTATTTAATATTTAATTTCTTAATTATTTTTAATACTATATATTTTAAAATAATAATCAATTCATATATATTCAAAACAAAATCTATTCAAAATCTTGCTATATTTTTCACAATAATTTATTATATTTTATCTGAATATATATCAAAAAAAAATTGAAAAATATTTTACTAATTTTATAAAAAGTTAGACACAAGAAAACTATTTTTTTAAGAGTTCGTAGACTAACCACAAAAATTAGAGTCATTTAACAGTGCATATTAGAGTTATGTTTTCAAGATTATAAGTATTTGCGGGTTAGCCCGAATAATATTTTAGTTCAATGCAAAACGGGTTAAATAGATAAATTATTACAAATTGACAGTTTTATCTATAATCATTAGTTAGTTATATTGTAAATTTCAGAAAAAAATTATTTTTCTTAAATTTCAAAACAGTTTAAAAAAAAAAAAATACTCTGCGCTATAATTAGTGCGGGTTAAATCCTAGTAATTTGTTAAAATTAATTAATTGTTATTCAAATTATATATATGTAGGTAATGAATGGATGTGCAAACCAGCCCTTGCCACTTTGGTTGCACGAGATTGTTCAAGAACCAATTGCGAAGATCACTACTGCCCCAATGTACTTCACTCGCGGATACACATTTCATACATATAAGCATGGCTCTCGAATGTCAACCGTAAATTATGGAATCCATGTGCCATGTGAAAACGACTACTACGGCGTCTTGAAAGAAATTATAGAAGTCACATATCCTGGAATTATCGGTTTGAAATGCATTTTATTCAAATGTGATTGGTACGATCCAACAGTCGGTCGAGGGGTCCGCGCAAACAACTTAGGGGTGATCGATGTCAATGAAAACCGACGTTTTTCCAAGTTCGAACCCTTCATCCTAGCATTGAAAGCAGAACAAGTGTGTTTCATTCCATATCCTCGGATTAAGCAAAGACGTGAAACATGGTTATCGGTGATAAAAGTGAACCCAAGAGGCCGTATAATTGGGTTAGCCATCGATGATGCTATGCAAAATGAAAAAGTCGGAGAAGTCTCCATCGCAGTCGAATCAACAGAAGATATCATACATATCGATCAACAAAACAGAGAAGTTGAAGACATCGTGGATGATTCAAGTGAAGATGCAGCCGCATCTGACGAGTTCTAGGAGAACGATAGCGGAGAAGACAATGATGAGCATAGTGAACACTCCAATATGTCTGAAAATGAATCTGAAAACGATTCCGAATAATGTGTTATATGTACTATAATTTAAAATTTTAAATTAAAAATATCCACTCCAATATGTCTGAAAATGAATCTGAAAACGATTCCGAATAATGTGTTATATGTACTATAATGTAATTTTTTAAATAAAAAATATCCACTCCAATATGTTTGAAAAAATCTGAAAACGATTCCGAATAATGGGTTATATGTACTATAATGTAATTTTTTAAATAAAAAAATCCACGTTTTGCGACGGATTTGCTATGGACCCATCAAGGATCCGTCGTAAATCCATCGCAATTAAAGGATCCATCGCAAATCCGTTGCAAATTTGCTATGGATTTGCGATGGATCCGTCGCAAATCCATCGCAAATCCGTTGCAATTTTCCAATGGAATTGCTAGGGATTCATTCCTTATTTCCAGCAAGGAAAAAATCGTGACATGTGTCTAACGGTTTTAAAAGTGAATCTCAAAAAATCAGATTTCTAAAGTTATTTAATGATGTGAATTCATAAACCGCGAATATTTGAAAATTTCTCCGTATGATAAAACGCCATATATCCGTACATGTTGTTTATGATTATATATAGAAGTTCAACATTGCTCGTACCATCAAATTCATTATATTTTCGGAAAATACGCTTATGATCATAACTCTTATGAGATTATAAACCATGAGATTATAAACCGTAAACTTTATTATGATAATAAAACGTATACCCTAAACCCTAAACCTTAAAAACTAAAACTCATGAATTTGCAACGGATTTGCGATCCGTCGCAAATCCGTTGCAAATCAAGGATCCATCGCAAATCCATTGCAAATTTGCTATGGATTTGCGATGGATCCGTCGCAAATCCATCGCAAATCCGTTGTAAATTTGCAATGGAATTGCTAGGGATTCATTCCTTATTTCCGGCGAGGAAAAAAATCGTGACACGTGTCTAACGGTTTTAAAAGTGAATCTCAAAAAATCAGATTTCTAAAGTTGTTTAATGATGTGCATTCATAAACCGCGAATATTTGGTAATGTCTCTGTATGATAAAACGTCATATATCCGTATATGTTGTTTATGAATATATATATAGAAGTTCAATATATATAGAAGTTCAACAACGAGCCTCGTACCATCAAATTCATTATATTTTCGGAAAATATGCTTATGATCATGACTCTTATGAGATTATAAACCATGAGATTATAAACCGTAAACTTTATTATGATAGATTTCGTATAACCTAAATCCTAAACCTTAAAAACTAAAACTCATAAATTTGCAACGGATTTTTGATCCGTCACAAATCCGTTGCAAATCAAGGATCCATCGCAAATCCGTTGCAAAATGAATTTTTTTAAAAATTTGGTACGAATATTGAATTTATCCATCACATTTTGGGCCAAATTAACCTGCGAATAGGTAGTGGACCATACATTTTGCGATGGATTTGCGACGGATACATCGCAAATCCATCGCAAATTTGTAGCGGATTTGCGATGGATCCTTTATTTGCGATGGATTTGCGACGGATCCATCGCAAATCCGTTGCAAATAAAGGCTCCATCGCAAATCCGTTGCGAATCCATCGCTTATTAGTTTATAAACCGACTATTGCTCTTCTTCTTCCTTTCTCCCTTCTCAATCTCGACCTCCTCTCGATCTTCTTCTCCGGCGCACTGTGCATTCCGGCGACCCCACTCCTCCTCCTCCTCCGGCGATCGGTTCCTCCTCCTCCGGCGAGCACTCCCTCTTCCCTTCCTCTCTCCTCTCCTCCGCGACCTCCTCCCTTCACCTCGCGACCTCCTTCCTTCTCCTCCTCCACCGGCGAACCCTCCTCTCCCTCCGGCGACCTCCTCTCCCTCCGGTGAGCCCCGTCCTCTCCCCTCTCCCTCCGACGACCCTCTCCTCGGTGAAGGTTGGTTTTTTTTAAATTTAATTTTTTCTTTCTAAAATAGGTTGTTGCTATCTAAAAAAAAAACAAAAATTTTGGTTGTTAGTTTAGATTTGTATATCAATTAAGATGTTAGATTTGTGAAATTTGTTTTAGATTTGTTAGATTTGGATTTGTAATTAAATTAGATTTTTTGATTTGTTAGATATCTAGATTTTTTAGATTTATAGATTTGTTAGATTTGTGAAAATATTTTTAGATTTGTTAGATTTGGATTTGTATTTAAATTAGATTTTTAGATTTTTAGATTTGTTAGCTTTTTTTAGATTATTTAGTTTTTTAGATTTGTGAAAAAATTATATTTGTTAGATTTGTATTTAAATTAGGATGAATTTAGATTGTTAGATTTAGATTTGTTATTTATTAGGTTGTTAGATTTGTATTTCAATTAGGATGAATTTAGATTAGCTAATTTTATAATTAGTATGATTTTATATAATACATTATATAAAATGATTAGTTTGATTGTTATTTGTTTTGTATTTTGTAAATTATAATATAATTATATGAATTAATTATTAAAATTTTTTTTTAGATGTCGGGATTTCGAGGTAACGACTACACTCGATTTCTTTCGATGGATTCCACAAGTACTCCTCCTGTTACTCATATAGATTTCCCGACTTCTGCTGTTTCTGAGACCGAGGAGCCTGCCCCCGCACCGGCGGACCCCGCATCGGCAAACACTGCGGCTGACTCCGTCCCCATTGATATTGCGATACAGCATATTCTCGAGAGTCCCGGTCATGATAGTCTACCACGACTCGATCCAAGCCGTCCTCCAGGATGAATTTAGATTAGCTAATTTTATAATTAGTATGATTTTATATAATACATTATATAAAATGATTAGTTTGATTGTTATTTGTTTTGTATTTTGTAAATTATAATATAATTATATGAATTAATTATTAAATTTTTTTTTTAGATGTCGGGATTTCGAGGTAACGACTACACTCGATTTCTTTCGATGGATTCCACAAGTACTCCTCCTGTTACTCATATAGATTTCCCGACTTCTGCTGTTTCTGAGACCGAGGAGCCTGCCCCCGCACCGGCGGACCCCGCATCGGCAAACACTGCGGCTGACTCCGTCCCCATTGATATTGCGATACAGCATATTCTCGAGAGTCCCGGTCATGATAGTCTACCACGACTCGATCCAAGCCGTCCTCCAGGAACGTTATGGTATAATTTAAATTTTTGAATTTATTTATGTTTTTGTTTAGTATTATAATAATTTTATTTTTAATTTACTATATTTTCTAATTTCAGGTTTGATGATGATGGAGCTGTGGCTGCTCAGATCCGTTCGATCTTTGAAATAGATTTCAAAGAACCGCATGCCAATTACTCGCAAACACCGGAATATATCATTGAACGTTGGTATAAAACGTTTGCTGTAAGTTTTCTAAATTTTATTAAATTTATTTTTATTATTATTTAATAATATTTTTTATGTATTTAACTTCTTATTTTTTTTTTGGTATAGCAATCGTTTCATTGGGATTTTGCAATTAACGGCGAGGTCCGCAAAAAATTTGAAAAGAAGTTGAAGGCTCGCATGTGCGGTCAGGTTGGACGTTGGAAAGAAAAGTGGAAGATTAAAGGCAATGAGTCGAAGCCTAAGTGGATGGATCCGCTTGTTTGGAACGGTCTTGTTCAATATTGGATGGATCCGAAGAGCGAGAAGAAGAGTGATGATAGTCGCAAGGCCCGATACTCTGATCATGATGGTTACGAGCCTTCTAAGCATCGTTCTGGACAAACCTCATTTAAAGCACGGGGCAAAAACATAGTAAGTTTTTTTTTTTAAATCTTACATTCGTAATATAATTTAATCTTATGAATTTATGAAATTTTTTTTAGGCCGCAAAGACCGGATCATCAATTTCGGATATGTTAGCGGTTCTCGAGGAGACAAAACGGAAACCGGATGGCTCTTTTATCGATGGACCCTCAGAGAAGATCTACAACGATGTCACTTCGCGGCTCGAACTGTTATCTCAGACAGTCGATAGTGATGATCCCGAGAGCACAGCATCTGGCGGACTTACTCCTTTCGTGAAGAACCAAATTTTTACCGAGGTACGTATTTAAAAATTAAATTGTTGTATTGTATTTAAATATTTTTAGAAATATTTATAATGTTTGTTTTTTTGTCTTTCATAGGTTGCTCCCCGCAAAAACGGATCAATTTACGGAGTCGGTTCGCTTCAACCGCAAATTGAAGCTTCTTCTACATCGGCTTCACGTCCATCCCAGGACGATCTACACCGGATCATAACGAGTCAGGCCGAGATGCTATCGAGTCAAGCCGAGATGCTAACGAATCAGGCCGAGAATATTAATTCCTATGATGCTTTCATGGACTACTTTGCTGAGAAGGATCCTGCTTTTGCGAGACTTCGCGCATGACGTAACCCTTCGGGATCGGGAACCGGAACCGAAACCGAAACTAGTTCCGGAACCGGTCCTTTGTAAACATTTTAATTGTTTTTTTTTGTTTTTTTTTAAACAATTATGCACTTTTTTATTAAAAAAAAAATAAATAATTATGTTTTATAATTTTAAATGTTATTTATTTTAATTCTTATTTAATTTTTAATATTTTTTAATTAAAAAATTAAACTTTCCTCGCAAATCCATTGCAATTTTGCGATGGATTTGCGATAACCGGAAACAATGTGCCATCGCAGATCCGTCACAGTTCCATCGCAAATTTGCGATGGATTTGCGATACCCGGAAACACAACAATTGCAAATCCATCGCAAATATTGCGACGACATTCGCGTTGGTATAAAGCCCTCACAAATTTGCGACGATGCGTGCACTTGCAAATCCTTCACAAATTTGCGACGATGTTTGCATTCCCAAATCCGTCGCAAATTTGCGACGATGCGTGCACTCACAAATCCGTCGCAAATTTGCGACTGTAAATATTCCCTCGCAAATTTGCGATGGCTATATGCCGTTGCAAATTTGCGAGGGAATTTCTTTCGTCGCAAATTTGTGAGGAAATTTCTTTCGTCGCAAATTTCCGACGGATTTAAGAGGGAAATTGATTTGCGACGCCTCATTTGCGACGGATTTGGTATGGATTTGGCCATCGCAAATCGGTTGTTTTCTTGTAGTGATTGCACTAATGTCGGTGAGTCTTACTTTGTTTTCTTACCTTCTTACTCAGTCCCTAGACTCCGAGAAGGAGTAGCACCAAGATGGATACTGGAGGCAATGGACTACGTACCCACAGTCCCACGCCTACCGTACACGATTGGACAGCTCCTAGCGGCCAAGGCTAACCGAGACGCCGAGACAGAGCGCGCTCGACTACTTCAACAATCACATGCCCGTGCACCATCCGCGAGTTCGTCTCACGAACACGGACCAGGATACGCAGCCATGGAAAAGAAGATAGCACGACAAGAGAGAAGATACATGCGCATGATGTGTTTTCTCGGAGAGCACCACCAGTTCAATGGCAATGATAGTTGCATAATTTAGCCCATTTTAGCATACATTTTAATTAGCATTTTGTGACTTATTGCATTCAGCCTAATTAGGCATACACTCTTGTTTTTTTAGACTTAAGCAAAAACGTTTTTGAGAGCTTTGAAGGAGATTGCAAGAGATTCTTGAGTGATTTATGCAAGTTCTTGAGTGTTTAAGAGCTAGATTAGTTGATATCCTTTCTCATTGAGTGTTATTAATGCTGGATTAGCCTTGACAAAGTTGATTTAGATCATAGGGAATTTCTCGCCCGGAAGGTGTTCGATGAAATTCCCCAACCAATTCAATGAGTGCTTTTCATATCTTAGCCAACGGGAGTTGATGTCTAAGGTGAATTGTGGCTAAGTGGACTTGTTATTAATGCTTGTTAGTCATAGAATCGCGAACGGAAGTTTATTACGATTGATGACTAAGAAAGGGATTAATACCATTGACGTGGATTAATCTTTAGTAGTGTATCTAGGGCCTACGGAGGCAATTGATTGAATGTTTGAGTGTCTAGAATGGAGTGAGAATCACCCGAGTCGATTGCTTTACCCGAGAATTCGCTTGTTTAATTTTGCTATTTAACGTTTGAGCTTGTCTTGTTGCTCGTTTTAGTTTGCTAAACTACTTGTTTATTTTTCTGTTTTTGTATATTTCAAATTGTCCGATAAAAACCAAAACCCGATATTTGCTTAGATTAGATAGCGTCCTGTATTCTTAGTGCGTCGTTCTTATTTCCCTGTGGATTCGATCCCAAAGTGCTACAATGACATGCCATTAGATTGAGGCATTGTGCACAATGGGTTAATTGTGCGAACCGTAAAAAGTTCACTATCAATTTGGCGCCGTTGCCGGGGAGGTTTAGCAATAGCCATAGGGATTAGGACTCTTTTTGAGACTCACTTGAATTGGTGAAGAGTCTTGGAATCAAGAGCATGAAGCACCACCCATCACACATCACTTTTGGAGATTCTTCTTCTAAGCAACCACTTGGCATTGTTGAAGATTATCATCTCAAGATCGGAAATTGTCTCATTCCAACCGACTTCATAGTTATGAAGATGAAGCAAACCAGCAAACTCCCCCTCCTCCTTGGAACTCCATTCCTCAATACCACCGGTGCAAGCATGGACTTCCAAAACAAGAAGGTCGTTCTCAAGAACGTGAATGAAAAAGTCTTCTATTCCATGAAGCCCTCTTCCACTAAGCTTTGTGGCACCATTGTTTGTAAGGATGATGAAGCGGAAGTTAAAAAGGTTGAGTATGTGGGAAGTTGTGAGAAGATGAATTTGGTTTCACCCCCAAAAGATTGTAAAAAGAAGAAAAATTCTCATGAAGAGAAAGCTTTGGGTTATGGTAATGTTGAAGAAGCCTTAGCGCTGGATGGTGTTTGCTTGGAATATCTTTTCCATACCGCTATGGAAAATGAGGTTGAGAGTATAAAGGTTCAAAAGAAGGGTAAGGACACTAAGGCCAAAAAGAAGAAACCCAATAATACCCACCCTCCCACCCTTGTCAAAGGCATGACGAGCAAGCCTAATGCGGTTAGATCATTTTCTCCCAAACTCACCACTATGACCTTGACACCGTGGAGATATGAAGATGGTGTGGTTGAGTACAAGATCAAGTGTAAGGGAAGGTCAAAACCTTTTGCCATGGTTAGAGCAATCATCACACCCGAGCTCAAAGAAAAAGATCCAACGGGAATTCAAGAGATCATGAGCAAGGTTCTCACACTCAAGCTCGAAGACCCGCCATGGAGTTCCACTACTCCTTCTCTCCAAGCCTAAAACGGTTTGAAACGTCAAGCGTAGCGACGTAAAACAAGCGCTCTTGGGAGGCATTCCCATGACTATCTTTGTATATATTTTCGTTCTTTCTTGTTCCTTTTGATGTTTTTGTTTGATGTTTATAGTTTTCTTGGGTCCAAGGTCGTGGTACTTAACGCATGAATGGGTAGAGCTACAGCACGTCACACTCCTCTCCAATCCAAAGGTATGATCCAAACTCCATTTCATTGTACATACTTTTGCATATTTTTACCTTCTCTTTGATTTGTGTTGCACCGAGACGTTGCAATTCAAGTTCGGGGGAAGAATTTGTGTCTTTTGATATTGTGTTTTGTGATCTTATTTTTCTTTTTGCATATTTGAGTCTCATTCATTCATATAAGTGCATATAAAAACCATAAAAAAAAAAATATTTAGTTGCATTTTGCATGTTTAAGATTGAGTCTAGATGCATATAGGTTTGCATTCACTTGCATTGGGAGAATTATCCATGTAGAATATAAACTTAAGAGCTTGAATTAATGCCCTCGTTAGGAGTTCTTTGATGCATTTGAGCGATCACGAAGTTAAGGATGATCCATGCTTTGATCTTGCGGTTTGAATGTTTTTGTCTTGGTTGAAGCATGCTTTGAATTGAATCTAACTCTATCTACATGAACTCTAATCTTGACTCATAATTATCATGTTTATGTATTGAAAAGTGAATTCATGGATACCTTATACATATTTGAGCTATCTTAGCCCTTTTCACCACTCTCTTGTTAGCTCAAATAGCCGTTTCCCATTTTTGGAACGGTTAACCACACCCTTAACTATACTTTTCCTTCAAGCCTTCATTTCTTGTGTGTGTCGTGAGGCCTAATTTTGAATGAACTTAGCAAAAAGTGTTGAGTTTGGAACGACAAGGAGTTGATAGATAGGTTGGTGATTTGGGTGTTGATGTAAAGAAAAGAAAGTGTGGAGAAAGGAAAAGATTGAGGAAAAGGATAGGGGAAAGTAAAAAGTTTGGATTGGTTGGCATGAAAATGTGGAATAGCTCTAGGGGTTGAAAGTATAAGTCTCTATGTGTGTAGAAGAAAGAAAGAGCCAAAAGAAAAAAGAAAAATATATGGCTAAGGCATCTAAATGATGATTGAGAGACTAGTTATGAAAGTGAAAAAGAGCTAAAAGAAAAAGATGAAGAGCCAATCCATTTGTTGAAAGAGAAGAAGAAAAGAAATGTGGTCTAAGAAGGCAAAATGCCTTGTGATATGGGTAGTTTAGAATGGATCTTGATGAGTTTAGAAATAGGAGTGGAGTTCATATTGGGGCATTGGGTAGACGGATGTCATCCTTGTACGCATCAATTGTTCTTTACTCTTAGCATTTTGCCAAAGTTCATTCTTTCGTGAGAGATCCCATTGCATTGGAATACCCACATGATTGAGATTATTTTCATCTCAAAACCTTTTCCCTAAGCCAAATGAGTTCACTTGATTTTTATTAAGCATGATTCACCATTGTACTTAATGAATGTTAAAGAGTTAGAGGATATGATTACTTGTAGATGCTAAGGCTTATACCAAATTCGTGTAGCGACGAGTATGGCTAAATCTTTTGAAGTAGAGGTTGTTTGTGCATCACATAACTACTACCAAGGGCATTGAATTGAATTCTTTTGTTAATATTCTCGGATATGATATCCCGCATTCCAACCTCTTCTTCGATTTGTTCTTGTTTGTTTGCTTGCGGACAAGCAAAAGGCAAGTTCGGGGGAGTTGATAGTTGCATAATTTAGCCCATTTTAGCATACATTTTAATTAGCATTTTGTGACTTATTGCATTCATTTCTTTGTTTTTGGTATAGTTTGCATCCATTTTAGAGTTAGTGAGTCTTAGGTTAGTTTTTGCATATGTTTGTGTGCTATGGAGTCTTTTAGGTACCATTTGGAGCTTATGGAAGCTTTTTGGAGCTTGGAGGAAGATCACGGACTAGGAGGAACATACCCGAAGAACGGAGAAGGCAAACAAAAGAAGAAGAAAAATCCGCAGAGGCAATATCGGCCGGAGGCATCGGCCGCAGGAGACCGATGCAGGACGAAGGAACAACGGCAGGAGTCCATCGGTCGGCATCCCACCGATGCATCTGACCGATGGAAATTCTGGAAATCCGAGGATCATATCGGTGCGATGCATCGGCCGCAGGAGACCGATGGAAGCTCACAGCATCGACGTCAAGAAGTCCATCGGTCGGCCTCCCACCGATACACCCGACCGATGCGAAATTCTGGAAAAACCGAGACTGCATCGGTGCGATGTATCGGTTGCAGGCTACCGATATGACCCGCTGAAAAACTCAACCCGATGGGTTGACCCGACCCGACCTGTATTTACTTAAGCAAATTAAGCCTAATTAGGCATACACTCTTGTTTTTTTAGACTTAAGCAAAAACGTTTTTGAGAGCTTTGAAGGAGATTGCAAGAGATTCTTGAGTGATTTATGCAAGTTCTTGTTGGATTATATCATCTATCTATTTTCTTATCATCTTTTATGATTCTCAACACTTCCTTTATGGGATTTGTGGAGAAAACCATGTGTTGTGAGTAGTTTTCTATGGTTCTTGGGTAAAGTAGATTAGGGTGATTTTAGGTTTGTTCTTGATGTTTAAGAGCTAGATTAGTTGATATCCTTTCTCATTGAGTGTTATTAATGCTGGATTAGCCTTGACAAAGTTGATTTAGATCATAGGGAATTTCTCGCCCGGAAGGTGTTCGATGAAATTCCCCAACCAATTCAATGAGTGCTTTTCATATCTTAGCCAACGGGAGTTGATGTCTAAGGTGAATTGTGGCTAAGTGGACTTGTTATTAATGCCTGTTAGTCATAGAATCGCGAACGGAAGTTTATTACGATTGATGACTAAGAAAGGGATTAATACCATTGACGTGGATTAATCTTTAGTAGTGTATCTAGGGCCTACGGAGGCAATTGATTGAATGTTTGAGTGTCTAGAATGGAGTGAAAATCACCCGAGTCGATTGCTTTACCCGAGAATTCGCTTGTTTAATTTTGCTATTTAACGTTTGAGCTTGTCTTGTTGCTCGTTTTAGTTTGCTAAACTACTTGTTTATTTTTCTGTTTTTGTATATTTCAAATTGTCCGATAAAAACCAAAACCCGATATTTGCTTAGATTAGATAGCGTCCTGTATTCTTAGTGCGTCGTTCTTATTTCCCTGTGGATTCGATCCCAAAGTGCTACAATGACATGCCATTAGATTGAGGCATTGTGCACAATGGGTTAATTGTGCGAACCGTAAAAAGTTCACTATCAATTTGGCGCCGTTGCCGGGGAGGTTTAGCAATAGCCATAGGGATTAGGACTCTTTTTGAGACTCACTTGAATTGGTGAAGAGTCTTGGAATCAAGAGCATGAAGCACCACCCATCACACATCACTTTTGGAGATTCTTCTTCTAAGCAACCACTTGGCATTGTTGAAGATTATCATCTCAAGATCGGAAATTGTCTCATTCCAACCGACTTCATAGTTATGAAGATGAAGCAAACCAGCAAACTCCCCCTCCTCCTTGGAACTCCATTCCTCAATACCACCGGTGCAAGCATGGACTTCCAAAACAAGAAGGTCGTTCTCAAGAACGTGAATGAAAAAGTCTTCTATTCCATGAAGCCCTCTTCCACTAAGCTTTGTGGCACCATTGTTTGTAAGGATGATGAAGCGGAAGTTAAAAAGGTTGAGTATGTGGGAAGTTGTGAGAAGATGAATTTGGTTTCACCCCCAAAAGCTTGTAAAAAGAAGAAAAATTCTCATGAAGAGAAAGCTTTGGGTTATGGTAATGTTGAAGAAGCCTTAGCGCTGGATGGTGTTTGCTTGGAATATCTTTTCCATACCGCTATGGAAAATGAGGTTGAGAGTATAAAGGTTCAAAAGAAGGGTAAGGACACTAAGGCCAAAAAGAAGAAACCCAATAATACCCACCCTCCCACCCTTGTCAAAGGCATGACGAGCAAGCCCAATGCGGTTAGATCATTTTCTCCCAAACTCACCACTATGACCTTGACACCGTGGAGATATGAAGATGGTGTGGTTGAGTACAAGATCAAGTGTAAGGGAAGGTCAAAACCTTTTGCCATGGTTAGAGCAATCATCACACCCGAGCTCAAAGAAAAAGATCCAACGGGAATTCAAGAGATCATGAGCAAGGTTCTCACACTCAAGCTCGAAGACCCGCCATGGAGTTCCACTACTCCTTCTCTCCAAGCCTAAAACGGTTTGAAACGTCAAGCGTAGCGACGTAAAACAAGCGCTCTTGGGAGGCATTCCCATGACTATCTTTGTATATATTTTCGTTCTTTCTTGTTCCTTTTGATGTTTTTGTTTGATGTTTATAGTTTTCTTCGGTCCAAGGTCGTGGTACTTAACGCATGAATGGGTAGAGCTACAGCACGTCACACTCCTCTCCAATCCAAAGGTATGATCCAAACTCCATTTCATTGTACATACTTTTGCATATTTTTACCTTCTCTTTGATTTGTGTTGCACCGAGACGTTGCAATTCAAGTTCGGGGGAAGAATTTGTGTCTTTTGATATTGTGTTTTGTGATCTTATTTTTCTTTTTGCATATTTGAGTCTCATTCATTCATATAAGTGCATATAAAAACCATAAAAAAAAAAATATTTAGTTGCATTTTGCATGTTTAAGATTGAGTCTAGATGCATATAGGTTTGCATTCACTTGCATTGGGAGAATTATCCATGTAGAATATAAACTTAAGAGCTTGAATTAATGCCCTCGTTAGGAGTTCTTTGATGCATTTGAGCGATCACGAAGTTAAGGATGATCCATGCTTTGATCTTGCGGTTTGAATGTTTTTGTCTTGGTTGAAGCATGCTTTGAATTGAATCTAACTCTATCTACATGAACTCTAATCTTGACTCATAATTATCATGTTTATGTATTGAAAAGTGAATTCATGGATACCTTATACATATTTGAGCTATCTTAGCCCTTTTCACCACTCTCTTGTTAGCTCAAATAGCCGTTTCCCATTTTTGGAACGGTTAACCACACCCTTAACTATACTTTTCCTTCAAGCCTTCATTTCTTGTGTGTGTCGTGAGGCCTAATTTTGAATGAACTTAGCAAAAAGTGTTGAGTTTGGAACGACAAGGAGTTGATAGATAGGTTGGTGATTTGGGTGTTGATGTAAAGAAAAGAAAGTGTGGAGAAAGGAAAAGATTGAGAAAAAGGATAGGGGAAAGTAAAAAGTTTGGATTGGTTGGCATGAAAATGTGGAATAGCTCTAGGGGTTGAAAGTATAAGTCTCTATGTGTGTAGAAGAAAGAAAGAGCCAAAAGAAAAAAAAAATATATATGGCTAAGGCATCTAAATGATGATTGAGAGACTAGTTATGAAAGTGAAAAAGAGCTAAAAGAAAAAGATGAAGAGCCAATCCATTTGTTGAAAGAGAAGAAGAAAAGAAATGTGGTCTAAGAAGGCAAAATGCCTTGTGATATGGGTAGTTTAGAATGGATCTTGATGAGTTTAGAAATAGGAGTGGAGTTCATATTGGGGCATTGGGTAGACGGATGTCATCCTTGTACGCATCAATTGTTCTTTACTCTTAGCATTTTGCCAAAGTTCATTCTTTCGTGAGAGATCCCATTGCATTGGAATACCCACATGATTGAGATTATTTTCATCTCAAAACCTTTTCCCTAAGCCAAATGAGTTCACTTGATTTTTATTAAGCATGATTCACCATTGTACTTAATGAATGTTAAAGAGTTAGAGGATATGATTACTTGTAGATGCTAAGGCTTATACCAAATTCGTGTAGCGACGAGTATGGCTAAATCTTTTGAAGTAGAGGTTGTTTGTGCATCACATAACTACTACCAAGGGCATTGAATTGAATTCTTTTGTTAATATTCTCGGATATGATATCCCGCATTCCAACCTCTTCTTCGATTTGTTCTTGTTTGTTTGCTTGCGGACAAGCAAAAGGCAAGTTCGGGGGAGTTGATAGTTGCATAATTTAGCCCATTTTAGCATACATTTTAATTAGCATTTTGTGACTTATTGCATTCATTTCTTTGTTTTTGGTATAGTTTGCATCCATTTTAGAGTTAGTGAGTCTTAGGTTAGTTTTTGCATATGTTTGTGTGCTATGGAGTCTTTTAGGTACCATTTGGAGCTTATGGAAGCTTTTTGGAGCTTGGAGGAAGATCACGGACTAGGAGGAACATACCCGAAGAACGGAGAAGGCAAACAAAAGAAGAAGAAAAATCCGCAGAGGCAATATCGGCCGGAGGCATCGGCCGCAGGAGACCGATGCAGGACGAAGGAACAACGGCAGGAGTCCATCGGTCGGCATCCCACCGATGCATCTGACCGATGGAAATTCTGGAAATCCGAGGATCATATCGGTGCGATGCATCGGCCGCAGGAGACCGATGGAAGCTCACAGCATCGACGTCAAGAAGTCCATCGGTCGGCCTCCCACCGATACACCCGACCGATGCGAAATTCTGGAAAAACCGAGACTGCATCGGTGCGATGTATCGGTTGCAGGCGACCGATATGACCCGCTGAAAAACTCAACCCGATGGGTTGACCCGACCCGACCTGTATTTACTTAAGCAAATTAAGCCTAATTAGGCATACACTCTTGTTTTTTTTAGACTTAAGCAAAAACGTTTTTGAGAGCTTTGAAGGAGATTGCAAGAGATTCTTGAGTGATTTATGCAAGTTCTTGTTGGATTATATCATCTATCTATTTTCTTATCATCTTTTATGATTCTCAACACTTCCTTTATGGGATTTGTGGAGAAAACCATGTGTTGTGAGTAGTTTTCTATGGTTCTTGGGTAAAGTAGATTAGGGTGATTTTAGGTTTGTTCTTGATGTTTAAGAGCTAGATTAGTTGATATCCTTTCTCATTGAGTGTTATTAATGCTGGATTAGCCTTGACAAAGTTGATTTAGATCATAGGGAATTTCTCGCCCGGAAGGTGTTCGATGAAATTCCCCAACCAATTCAATGAGTGCTTTTCATATCTTAGCCAACGGGAGTTGATGTCTAAGGTGAATTGTGGCTAAGTGGACTTGTTATTAATGCTTGTTAGTCATAGAATCGCGAACGGAAGTTTATTACGATTGATGACTAAGAAAGGGATTAATACCATTGACGTGGATTAATCTTTAGTAGTGTATCTAGGGCCTACGGAGGCAATTGATTGAATGTTTGAGTGTCTAGAATGGAGTGAGAATCACCCGAGTCGATTGCTTTACCCGAGAATTCGCTTGTTTAATTTTGCTATTTAACGTTTGAGCTTGTCTTGTTGCTCGTTTTAGTTTGCTAAACTACTTGTTTATTTTTCTGTTTTTGTATATTTCAAATTGTCCGATAAAAACCAAAACCCGATATTTGCTTAGATTAGATAGCGTCCTGTATTCTTAGTGCGTCGTTCTTATTTCCCTGTGGATTCGATCCCAAAGTGCTACAATGACATGCCATTAGATTGAGGCATTGTGCACAATGGGTTAATTGTGCGAACCGTAAAAAGTTCACTATCAATTTGTTGTTATTAATGCTTGTTAGTCATAGAATCGCGAACGGAAGTTTATTACCATTGATGACTAAGAAAGGGATTAATACCATTGACGTGGATTAATCTTTAGTAGTGTATCTAGGGCCTACGGAGGCAATTGATTGAATGTTTGAGTGTCTAGAATGGAGTGAGAATCACCCGAGTCGATTGCTTTACCCGAGAATTCGCTTGTTTAATTTTGCTATTTAACGTTTGAGCTTGTCTTGTTGCTCGTTTTAGTTTGCTAAACTACTTGTTTATTTTTCTGTTTTTGTATATTTCAAATTGTCCGATAAAAACCAAAACCCGATATTTGCTTAGATTAGATAGCGTCCTGTATTCTTAGTGCGTCGTTCTTATTTCCATGTGGATTCGATCCCAAAGTGCTACAATGACATGCCATTAGATTGAGGCATTGTGCACAATGGGTTAATTGTGCGAACCGTAAAAAGTTCACTATCAATTTGGCGCCGTTGCCGGGGAGGTTTAGCAATAGCCATAGGGATTAGGACTCTTTTTGAGACTAAGTTTTATTTTTCTTTGTTTACTAATCTTTCCACCTTGTTTGCTCTTATCTCTATAGGTGCATGAACTTTCAAAGGCGAGGTATGAATATGGATCAAGCACCACTTGTTAGAGATGCAAATGAGAATCGAGAAGAGGTTGCTCAAAGGGTTAGAGCACCGAGGTTGATTGGAGCGGGTGATGCTCCCAACGCCCATGGAAATCGCGCCGGTATACATCCACCACCGGTGGAGAGTAATAATTTTGAGATCAAGGCGAGTCTCATTTCCATGGTGCAAGGAAACAAGTTCCACGGTTTACCGGTGGAGGATCCCTTAGACCACTTGGATCAATTCGATCGAATTTGTGGAATGGTCAAGATCAACGGAATTTCCGAGGATGGGTTCAAGCTTCGATTATTTCCATTCTCTCTTGGAGACAAAGCCCACCAATGGGAGAAGAACCTACCTCAAAGATCCATCACTTCTTGGGATCAATGTAAGAAAGCCTTTCTAGCCAAGTTCTTCTCTTCTACAAGAACGTCAAAGTTGAGAAACGAGATCTCGAGCTTCACTCAAAAAGGGAATGAGAGCTTTTGTGAAGCGTGGGAACGATTCAAAGGCTACACAATGCAATGCCCACACCATGGCTTCTCCGAAGAATCGCTCTTAAGCACTCTATACCGAGGAGTTTTCCCCAAGTTTAGGATGCTCCTTGATACCGCAAGCAATGGCAACTTCTTGGGAAAAGAAGTTGATGATGGGTTGGAGCTTGTTGAGAATCTTGCCCAAAGCAATGAGAATTATGGTGAGGATTATGATATAGCTTTGAGAGGAAGTGGAGAATATGAGGACCGAACAAGAAGGGAGATGAAAGCCCTAAATGAGAAGTTAGATAAGGTCTTGGAAGCCACACAAAGGCGAGTGAACTATGTAAGGGATTGCAAAGGTTACCAAGAGGAAGTTCACTTTGTAGGAAACCAAGGCGGTTACAACAAAGACTTCAACTCCAACTTCCCGCAACAAGGGTTTGTTCCTCGAAACCAATTCCAAGGAAACCAAGGTGGTTACCCAAACAAACCATCTTTTGCACTTCAACTTCAACAAGAGCAAGGAAGCAACTCGACACAACAAGATGTCGAAATGAAGGGTATGCTTCAACAACTCTTGACGGGCCAAGCTCATGGAGCAAATGAGTTGAATAAGAAGATGGCCGAGATTCACACTAAGGTGGATTGCTCATACAATGATCTCAACGCAAAATTTGAAGATCTATCCTCTAGAATCAAACACCTGGATCAACAACGCACTCAAGGAGATTCCGATTCTAGTAGACCCATGGAGAAACTAAAGGGCAAAATCGATGCAAACCCAATGGAGTATTGCAATGTTATCCTCTCAAGTGACGAGATCGAAGAAGCTATACGAGAGATCAAGAGAGTTCTCCATGAATCCAAAGATGAAGTCGTAGTGGTTGCTAGCAACGAAGTAGTTGAGAAAAGAGATGTGGAGGCCAAGACAGTTGTGAGAAAAGAGACTTCTTGCATTGAACCTCCTCCACATGAGCCCAAATCGATTCCCAAGCTTGGAAATCCGGGTAAATTTGTCATCTCTTGCTCCCTTGGTGATTTGAATGTTGATGACGCCATGTGTGATTCGGGATCAAGCGTGAATGTGATGTCACTTGAATTGGTAAAGAGTCTTGGAATCAAGAGCATGAAGCACCACCCATCACACATCACTTTTGGAGATTCTTCTTCTAAGCAACCACTTGGCATTGTTGAAGATTATCCTCTCAAGATCGGAAATTGTCTCATTCCAACCGACTTCATAGTTATGAAGATGAAGCAAACCAGCAAACTCCCGCTCCTCCTTGGAACTCCATTCCTCAATACCACCGGTGCAAGCATGGACTTCCAAAACAAGAAGGTCGTTCTCAAGAACGTGAATGACAAAGTCTTCTATTCCATGAAGCCCTCTTCCACTAAGCTTTGTGGCACCATTGTTTGTAAGGATGATGAAGCGGAAGTTAAAAAGGTTGAGTATGTGGGAAGTTGTGAGAAGATGAATTTGGTTTCACCCCCAAAAGCTTGTAAAAAGAAGAAAGATTCTCATGAAGAGAAAGCTTTGGGTTATGGTAATGTTGAAGAAGCCTTAGCGCTGGATGGTGTTTGCTTGGAATATCTTTTCCATACCGCTATGGAAAATGAGGTTGAGAGTATAAAGGTTCAAAAGAAGGGTAAGGACACTAAGGCCAAAAAGAAGAAACCCAATGATACCCACCCTCCCACCCTTGTCAAAGGCATGACGAGCAAGCCTAATGCGGTTAGATCATTTTCTCCCAAACTCACCACTATGACCTTGACACCGTGGAGATATGAAGATGGTGTGGTTGAGTACAAGATCAAGTGTAAGGGAAGGTCAAAACCTTTTGCCATGGTTAGAGCAATCATCACACCCGAGCTCAAAGAAAAAGGTCCAACGGGAATTCAAGAGATCATGAGCAAGGTTCTCACACTCAAGCTCGAAGACCCGCCATGGAGTTCCACTACTCCTTCTCTCCAAGCCTAAAATGGTTTGAAACGTCAAGCGTAGCGACGTAAAACAAGCGCTCTTGGGAGGCATTCCCATGACTATCTTTGTATATATTTTCGTTCTTTCTTGTTCCTTTTGATGTTTTTGTTTGATGTTTATAGTTTTCTTGGGTCCAAGGTCGTGGTACTTAACGCATGAATGGGTAGAGCTACAGCACGTCACACTCCTCTCCAATCCAAAGGTATGATCCAAACTCCATTTCATTGTACATACTTTTGCATATTTTTACCTTCTCTTTGATTTGTGTTGCACCGAGACGTTGCAATTCAAGTTCGGGGGAAGAATTTGTGTCTTTTGATATTGTGTTTTGTGATCTTATTTTTCTTTTTGCATATTTGAGTCTCATTCATTCATATAAGTGCATATAAAAACCATTAAAAAAAAAATATTTAGTTGCATTTTGCATGTTTAAGATTGAGTGTAGATGCATATAGGTTTGCATTCACTTGCATTGGGACAATTATCCATGTAGAATATAAACTTAAGAGCTTGAATTAATGCCCTCGTTAGGAGTTCTTTGATGCATTTGAGCGATCACGAAGTTAAGGATGATCCATGCTTTGATCTTGCGGTTTGAATGTTTTTGTCTTGGTTGAAGCATGCTTTGAATTGAATCTAACTCTATCTACATGAACTCTAATCTTGACTCATAATTATCATGTTTATGTATTGAAAAGTGAATTCATGGATACCTTATACATATTTGAGCTATCTTAGCCCTTTTCACCACTCTCTTGTTAGCTCAAATAGCCGTTTCCCATTTTTGGAACGGTTAACCACACCCTTAACTATACTTTTCCTTCAAGCCTTCATTTCTTGTGTGTGTCGTGAGGCCTAATTTTGAATGAACTTAGCAAAAAGTGTTGAGTTTGGAACGACAAGGAGTTGATAGATAGGTTGGTGATTTGGGTGTTGATGTAAAGAAAAGAAAGTGTGGAGAAAGGAAAAGATTGAGAAAAAGGATAGGGGAAAGTAAAAAGTTTGGATTGGTTGGCATGAAAATGTGGAATAACTCTAGGGGTTGAAAGTATAAGTCTCTATGTGTGTAGAAGAAAGAAAGAGCCAAAAGAAAAAAAAAATATATATGGCTAAGGCATCTAAATAATGATTGAGATACTAGTTATGAAAGTGAAAAAGAGCTAAAAGAAAAAGATGAAGAGCCAATCCATTTGTTGAAAGAGAAGAAGAAAAGAAATGTGGTCTAAGAAGGCAAAATGCCTTGTGATATGGGTAGTTTATAATGGATCTTGATGAGTTTAGAAATAGGAGTGGAGTTCATATTGGGGCATTGGGTAGACGGATGTCATCCTTGTACGCATCAATTGTTCTTTACTCTTAGCATTTTGCCAAAGTTCATTCTTTCGTGAGAGATCCCATTGCATTGGAATACCCACATGATTGAGATTATTTTCATCTCAAAACCTTTTTCCTAAGCCAAATGAGTTCACTTGATTTTTATTAAGCATGATTCACCATTGTACTTAATGAATGTTAAAGAGTTAGAGGATATGATTACTTGTAGATGCTAAGGCTTATACCAAATTCGTGTAGCGACGAGTATGGCTAAATCTTTTGAAGTAGAGGTTGTTTGTGCATCACATAACTACTACCAAGGGCATTGAATTGAATTCTTTTGTTAATATTCTCGGATATGATATCCCGCATTCCAACCTCTTCTTCGATTTGTTCTTGTTTGTTTGCTTGCGGACAAGCAAAAGGCAAGTTCGGGGGAGTTGATAGTTGCATAATTTAGCCCATTTTAGCATACATTTTAATTAGCATTTTGTGACTTATTGCATTCATTTCTTTGTTTTTGGTATAGTTTGCATCCATTTTAGAGTTAGTGAGTCTTAGGTTAGTTTTTGCATATGTTTGTGTGCTATGGAGTCTTTTAGGTACCATTTGGAGCTTATGGAAGCTTTTTGGAGCTTGGAGGAAGATCACGGACTAGGAGGAACATACCCGAAGAACGGAGAAGGCAAACAAAAGAAGAAGAAAAATCCGCAGAGGCAATATCGGCCGGAGGCATCGGCCGCAGGAGACCGATGCAGGACGAAGGAACAACGGCAGGAGTCCATCGGTCGGCATCCCACCGATGCATCTGACCGATGGAAATTCTGGAAATCCGAGGATCATATCGGTGCGATGCATCGGCCGCAGGAGACCGATGGAAGCTCACAGCATCGACGTCAAGAAGTCCATCGGTCGGCCTCCCACCGATACACCCGACCGATGCGAAATTCTGGAAAACCGAGACTGCATCGGTGCGATGTATCGGTTGCAGGCGACCGATATGACCCGCTGAAAAACTCAACCCGATGGGTTGACCCGACCCGACCTGTATTTACTTAAGCAAATTAAGCCTAATTAGGCATACACTCTTGTTTTTTTTAGACTTAAGCAAAAACGTTTTTGAGAGCTTTGAAGGAGATTGCAAGAGATTCTTGAGTGATTTATGCAAGTTCTTGTTGGATTATATCATCTATCTATTTTCTTATCATCTTTTATGATTCTCAACACTTCCTTTATGGGATTTGTGGAGAAAACCATGTGTTGTGAGTAGTTTTCTAGGGTTCTTGGGTAAAGTAGATTAGGGTGATTTTAGGTTTGTTCTTGATGTTTAAGAGCTAGATTAGTTGATATCCTTTCTCATTGAGTGTTATTAATGCTGGATTAGCCTTGACAAAGTTGATTTAGATCATAGGGAATTTCTCGCCCGGAAGGTGTTCGATGAAATTCCCCAACCAATTCAATGAGTGCTTTTCATATCTTAGCCAACGGGAGTTGATGTCTAAGGTGAATTGTGGCTAAGTGGACTTGTTATTAATGCTTGTTAGTCATAGAATCGCGAACGGAAGTTTATTACGATTGATGACTAAGAAAGGGATTAATACCATTGACGTGGATTAATCTTTAGTAGTGTATCTAGGGCCTACGGAGGCAATTGATTGAATGTTTGAGTGTCTAGAATGGAGTGAGAATCACCCGAGTCGATTGCTTTACCCGAGAATTCGCTTGTTTAATTTTGCTATTTAACGTTTGAGCTTGTCTTGTTGCTCGTTTTAGTTTGCTAAACTACTTGTTTATTTTTCTGTTTTTGTATATTTCAAATTGTCCGATAAAAACCAAAGCCCGATATTTGCTTAGATTAGATAGCGTCTTGTATTCTTAGTGCGTCGTTCTTATTTCCCTGTGGATTCGATCCCAAAGTGCTACAATGACATGCCATTAGATTGAGGCATTGTGCACAATGGGTTAATTGTGCGAACCGTAAAAAGTTCACTATCAATTTGTTGTTATTAATGCTTGTTAGTCATAGAATCGCGAACGGAAGTTTATTACGATTGATGACTAAGAAAGGGATTAATACCATTGACGTGGATTAATCTTTAGTAGTGTATCTAGGGCCTACGGAGGCAATTGATTGAATGTTTGAGTGTCTAGAATGGAGTGAGAATCACCCGAGTCGATTGCTTTACCCGAGAATTCGCTTGTTTAATTTTGCTATTTAACGTTTGAGCTTGTCTTGTTGCTCGTTTTAGTTTGCTAAACTACTTGTTTATTTTTCTGTTTTTGTATATTTCAAATTGTCCGATAAAAACCAAAACCCGATATTTGCTTAGATTAGATAGCGTCCTGTATTCTTAGTGCGTCGTTCTTATTTCCCTGTGGATTCGATCCCAAAGTGCTACAATGACATGCCATTAGATTGAGGCATTGTGCACAATGGGTTAATTGTGCGAACCGTAAAAAGTTCACTATCAATTTGTTGTTATTAATGCTTGTTAGTCATAGAATCGCGAACGGAAGTTTATTACGATTGATGACTAAGAAAGGGATTAATACCATTGACGTGGATTAATCTTTAGTAGTGTATCTAGGGCCTACGGAGGCAATTGATTGAATGTTTGAGTGTCTAGAATGGAGTGAGAATCACCCGAGTCGATTGCTTTACCCGAGAATTCGCTTGTTTAATTTTGCTATTTAACGTTTGAGCTTGTCTTGTTGCTCGTTTTAGTTTGCTAAACTACTTGTTTATTTTTCTGTTTTTGTATATTTCAAATTGTCCGATAAAAACCAAAACCCGATATTTGCTTAGATTAGATAGCGTCCTGTATTCTTAGTGCGTCGTTCTTATTTCCCTGTGGATTCGATCCCAAAGTGCTACAATGACATGCCATTAGATTGAGGCATTGTGCACAATGGGTTAATTGTGCGAACCGTAAAAAGTTCACTATCAGGCAACACGCCCGACTCTGAGACAGATGGCTTAGGCGACGCCTAGCCATGCACTTCACCACCACGGTTTAATCGATCTCTTTCACCTTATCTTTTATTTTAATAATTTTACCATCTTTTCACCAACTTTTTCACACTGGAGACAATGTAATTTAAGTCTGGGGGAGGATGTTTATCCACTATTAATCTATTTTTCTTTTCTTCAAATCTTTTTAATTCTCGCTGAATTTTTAAGACCGCGTGTAATATTTTTTATTAAGTATTTTTCAGAAACATAAGAACAAAATCTATGATGATATAGACTAGTGTGCTTCTATGCTATCTCCTCGTGCTAGCTCTTTTGTGGTTTAGTAATAGACTAAGCGGTAACTAGAGTGCTTGCAATGCGACATCCCCAGAGGATTTCGAGCCATAGAAATTCTTTATCACAGGATATACTAGCTCGTTTTATTTCGACTTAATCTATATTTAATTTTCTTATCAATTGTTTTAGGTGAGACAACGAGTCATATATCTAGGACATCTTTTTCCTTTTTACCGCTCTTTGTTGTCCTAGATGGCCGGTTCATCTTTAGACGGTATACCACCCGAAACTTAACCTTTGTTCAAACCTCATGCAACCCTCTTGTTATCTTATGTGCATATATGTGAAAAAAACGCCGGAGAGGGAGGAACGACACAGTTTTTCAGTCACTCGAGAAGACGAAAGACTAGACGGATTCAGTTGTGGAGGTATCGAAAAATCAAGCTAAAAAGTTGCCTTGGGAATCGTTTATAACCGGTAATTTTCGTACTCTCTAAGGCTCGCTCCCGTTTAAAGGCGTTTCCCCTTTATAAAAAAACCCGAAAGTAAAGAAAATAAAAGCCTAAGAGTCATAGAGTAGTCTATATTTTTACCAAGGCAAGAAGCCGTTCGAATCGTTACCCGGAGAAAATCCGGGGGATCGACAGAAAAGTTCTGTCAAAGGGAGAAAATTCCCGACGAATGAGGAGTTTTGCAGCAACACTTATGCGAGCAAGGAGTGACTGAAAACTGTGGGTACCAACAACTCCATCCTCTTTTGCTGTTTTGCATAATATCTAGCATCCTCCAAAGAAAATACGGTAACCGGAAATACTTTTAGCATCACCTCTAAATTGCCCTTAAATGCCTATCATCGATTGTCTTGTCTAATATTTTTGGTAAGAATCACACAATCTTTAATGAATTTTAAGAGCTAGTTGACTGAAAGTTAGTATCTATGTGGTTAGACTTTCGCATGACGGATACCGTGGATTAGCGTTGTAGTAATTTAGTGAAAATTTTCTAGACTAAGTCTGATTGATGCATTATGTTGGTTATGGTATAGAAGGACGGTCGCTGAGAATTTTATTAGTTCCTATATTTTCGAAAACCTCTTTCCGAGTTAAGATTTATGTTTTGTTTGAGGACAAACAAATATCTAAGTCTGGGGGAGTTGATAACACCGATTTTTTTTGACCGTTTTTATGGATCACTTTCATATTGTTTTGCAGGTGTTTTAACTCCGTTTTCAAATATTTTCAAGTGATTTTTATATTTCAAAGATTTGAAAGACGTTTCAGATAACTCCGAATAAAAGAGTGCATTTCAGAGCAAAAATACGTTATTGGATAAACTCGGACTATCAAGAAGTCTTGCAATTGAATTGGAGGCAATCCAACGGTTGGATCCTTAAATACACCTAAAGCACTGAAAGCAGATTAAGCTGCCCCGAAGACGAAGCCGCCCCGCCTGGAGGAGCTGGATCCGCGGCCAAGTAGCAGTTCACTGTGACCAGAGGCGACGGACCCGCGCCCAGAAGCCATTTTGCCACGGCCGGAGATGACGGACCCGCGGCCAGCTCTCTGCGCGACCAAACCGACTTGTTTCTTCACCCGAGGCCAAAACCGTCTTTTACCCATCAAACCCTAAACGAGATTAGTTCTATAAATACTTATTTTATGCCTTTTAGACAGACAAGTTACATTATTCTCACGCTTGAAGGCAGAAGCGAAGCTCTTGTGACTTGTGCACTTGTTTTCTTTGGTTTGGAGAAAATGGTTCTCGATTCGTGTTCTTCGATAGAGAAGCTTTTTAATCCTTTTTTACTTATTGTTTTTATTTGATTTATTGAATATGATTATGGTGTAAGCCTCGGTGGTGAGGTCTTAACCGGATAGTCGGTGGGACTAAAGACAGGCGGTCGCCCTCTCCTTTAGTCGGTCGATGGTCGATGGTGAGTGGACTTGACACGATGACGATCGCTTCTCTCGTGTGGAGTCGATGAATGGGCTGATGGTGGAGTGAATACACGACACAGAGGGGAGATTACTCTCTGATACGGTGCAGGACTTGGTCTTGGTCGAGTCACACGAACAAGAACAAGAACAAAAGAGAAATCACTTCTCTAGGGGAAATGCGGCGTTTTTATTAATATCAAAAGTGAAAAATTACAAGGCTGCATGGGAACCTTATATATGGCTCGTCAGCTAGGGGACCCTTAGGTCAAATGAAATCACAAAGCAAAAAGACATAAAAACCAAACAAAACAAAAGAACA
Source organism: Eutrema japonicum (assembly GCA_030161315.1). NCBI lineage: Eukaryota > Viridiplantae > Streptophyta > Magnoliopsida > Brassicales > Brassicaceae > Eutrema > Eutrema japonicum. The sequence continues at coordinate 27,108,609 of BSQW01000007.1, forward strand.
CAAATAAGGAAAATCCGCATCCCTAGCTAAAAAACAAAAGTGCATCGTTTCATTAAAGCAAGAAAAGGAAAGTTTGGCCGAGACACCTAAACTAATCGTTTGGTGTCGTTTTGAAGTGGTCTTTAGAGCTTGAAGTACCTGCAAAGACAGTGTATAATGTAAACAGCTTACATTGATGCGAAGTGGCCCACGGTGGTGCATGAAGCGCCTTTGAAGGTGACTCTGGCTTCGGTGCGTCCCGTGCGTGCCATGACTTGGTGAAGTCTTCTAGGAGGTCTTCTTGAACAGAGAAACCATCCTCTTCAAGCTCTTGCAATTCCTTGGCTTCAACACCTTCGTTAGCCCATTGTTGGCCCTTCCCGGCTAGGCGGCTTGTGTGTGAAGCAGCTGGCTGTTCTGCATCTCTAACAGGGAAACTACTCGTCCTGTTAGCCTTAAAATATTCACTTGGATGAGAGAACTTACTTCCCTCAGTGAAGATCAGGTCGTTTGGGCCATCGTTTGGATTTGGCCCTTCTGTCTCGGCTAAGACCGTCTTCGAGCAAAGTTCCTTGGCTAGAACTGGTTCCGTGGCTGTGGGACGAAAACCACATGTCCTGTTAGTCTTAGAATGGTCACTTGGACGAGAGAACTTACCTCCCTCAGTGAAGATCAGATCGTTTGGGCCATCGTTTGAAATTGGCTCTCTTGTCTCGGCTAAAACAGTCTTTGAGTAACGTCCCTCGGCTAGAACTGGTTCTGTGGCTGCAGGGCTAAAACCACATGTCCTGTTAGTCTTAGCATGGTCACTTGGATGAGAGAACTTACCTCCCTCAGTGACGATCAGGTCATTCGGACTATCATCCGGTACAGGCTCTTTTCTCTCGGCTAAAATTTGAAATGGGTCGCCTGGCCCGGGTGAGTTGACGAAAGCCTGTATGGCCGTCCCGAATCTTCTTCTGAGCTGTTTGGCCTTGGAACGGGTCATGGGACCTTCTGGGACGATGGGCATCTCATTTGGGTCGGTTCTAGAGCCGATGTCCTCATCATTCCCTCCCTCTTCAAGAGGTTTTGTCCACAAAACTGGATCTCCTGTATCAAAGGAAGATAAATCAGCAACATTGAATGTATGTGAGATATTAAACTCACCTGGCAGCTCTAGCTTGTAGGCATTGTCGTTTATTTTGGCTAGAACTTTAAATGGACCGTCGCCTCTTGGAGCGAGCTTGGATGCACGCTTGTCCACGAATCTTTCTTTGGTCATATGTAGCCAGACCCAATCTCCTGGTTCAAAGGTGAGCTCCTTCCTGCCTTTGTCATGACTCCTCTTGTACCCTTCGGTTTTCTTCTCAATATTGGCTTTAGCTCTCTCATGCAACTCCTTGATGAGCTCGGCACGCCTAAGCCCGTCTTGATTGACCTGTTCTATTTGAGGAAGAGGCACTAGATCTACTGGAGATAGTGGGTTAAGTCCATAGACAACTTCAAAAGGAGATAGCTTAGTGGCCGAATGAACAGCCCTATTATACACAAATTCTATGAATGGAATGCAATCAAGCCATGTTTTCATGTTGTTACCAAGAGTAGCTCTAAGTAACGTGCCAAGTGTACGGTTTACCACTTCCGTTTGACCATCTGTTTGGGGGTGACATGTAGTGGAGAAAAGGAGCTTGGTTCCTAGCTTCCTCCACAAGGTCCTCCAAAAATGAGCCAAAAACTTTGTGTCGCGATCGGATACTATAGTTCTCGGGATTCCATGTAGGCGCACCACTTCCTTGAAGAACAAATTAGCAATGTTGGTTGCGTCATTCGTCTTGTCACACGGGATGAAGTGTGCCATCTTAGAGAACCGGTCCACAACAACAAAGATGCAATCTTGGTGTCGGATCTTGGGGAGTCCTAAAACAAAGTCTATCGAAAGATCTACCCATGGGGCGTTAGGAATAGGTAAAGGGAGATAAAGACCGTGAGGATGTGACCTGGATTTGGCTTTTCGGCATTGGACGCATCTTGAACAATATCTCTTCACGTCTTTCTTGAGGTGTGGCCAATAGAAATGATCCTTTACTATGGCCAAGGTCTTGTCTACACCGAAGTGCCCCATCAATCCTCCTCCATGTGCTTCACTAAGCACTAACTCCCTCATTGACCCCTGTGGAATACATAAACGTCTACCTCTAAAAAGAAAATCATTTTGGAGATAGAATGGACCGTATATTCCTTTGCCGTGACTAGCGTAGCATTCTTTGAAGTCAGGGTCATCTTTGTAGAGGTCTTTGATGTGTTCGAATCCTAGCACTTTGGCCTCCATTGTTGATATGAGAGCATGCCTCCTTGACAAGGCATCGGCTACTACATTTTCTTTCCCCTTCTTGTATTTGATGACGTAGGGAAACGTCTCCACAAACTCAAGCCACTTGGCATGCCTCCTCTTTAGTGAGGTCTGACCTCTCAAATGCTTAAGAGTCTCATGATCCGTATGAATGATGAACTCCTTGGACAGCAAGTAATGTTGCCAAGTCTCTAATGCCCGGACAAGAGCGTAGAGCTCCTTGTCATAAGTCGGATAGTTCAGCGTGGCTCCACTTAGTTTCTCACTAAAGAAGGCTACGGGTCTTTTCCTTTGATGTAGCACAGCTCCAATTCCTAAGCCGGATGCATCACACTCTACTTCGAACATTTCATCGAAATCGGGCAAAGCAAGAACCGGTGCTTGAGTGAGTCTATCCTTGAGCTCGTTGAAGGCAGCTTCTTGAGCTGTTCCCCATGAGAATGGCACGTTCTTCTTGATCACAGCTGTGAGTGGGGCAGCAAAAGTACTGAAATCTCTCACAAACCGTCGATAGAAGCTTGCCAAGCCATGAAAGCTCCTAACATGCCCTATAGACGTCGGTGTGGGCCAATCTCTTATGGCCTTGATCTTCTCCTCATCCACTCGTAGTCCCTGTTCACTTACTACAAAGCCTAAGAACACAAGTTGGTTAGTACAAAATGTGCACTTCTTAAGGTTAGCATAAAGGCCTTCCTTGCGAAGTGATTTAAGCACTAGTTCTAGGTGTTTGAGATGATCTTGTAGGTTCTTACTATATATAAGTATATCATCGAAGTAGACTACCACAAATTTACTTATATAGGCACGAAGAACCTGGTTCATTAGTCGCATGAATGTACTTGGTGCATTGGTCAAGCCGAAAGGCATGACTAGCCACTCGTACAGCCCTTGCTTAGTCTTGAAGGCTGTCTTCCATTCATCTCCTTCACGCATCCTGACTTGGTGGTATCCACTTTTCAAATATACCTTCGAGAAGATAGTAGAACCACTTAGTTCGTCTAGCATGTCGTCTAGGCGTGGGATAGGGTGCCGGTATTTGATGGTGATATTGTTGATAGCTCGGCAATCCACACACATTCTCCAAGTGCCATCTTTTTTTGGCACTAGCAACACAGGAACTGCACATGGGCTGAGACTCTCTCTTATGTAGCCCTTGTCCAACAAATCCCGGACTTGTTTCTCCAACTCTTTAGTCTCTTCGGGATTCATTCGGTATGCGGCCTTATTTGGTAAGGCGGCGCCGGGAATAAGGTCTATTTGGTGCTCTATTCCTCGTAGAGGGGGCAGGCCTGGTGGGTTCTCTTCAGGGAATAGATCTCTAAATTTGTTTAGCAAAGCATCTACTTCCGGCGGCAATGCTATCTCTCTGTTTTCTGTACTTAGACACTCTTTAAACAGCATTAGTAATATAGTGCCTTCGGCACTCATAGCACGGTTTAAACCACCAGCATTGATGTATAGATTAGAGACACTTACCTTGGTCTCCTTGCTCATCCTGGCTTGAAGTTCTTGCACTTCTGTCGGGCTTAGAGGTGCCAAATTGTATTTGCGCTCCTTGTGCACGAATGAGTAGTAATTTGTCCGGCCATTGTGAAGTGTTGCACGGTCAAATTGCCACGGTCTCCCCAGCAGGAGATGGCCAGCTTGCATAGGAACTACGTCGCAAAGCACCTGGTCTTGATACTTGCCTACGCTAAAGGGCACACTCACTTGCTCTGTCACTTTGAGCTCTGTGGTGTCATTAAGCCATTGTAGCTTGTAGGGCCTAGGGTGCTTAGTCTTTTCCAAGCCTAACCTGTCTACCATGAACTTGCTAGCCACATTAGCACAAGATCCTCCATCTATTACAAGATTACATACCTTGTTGTTAATGGTGCATCGTGTGTGGAACAAGTTTTCTCTTTGAACTTTCTCTTCTGGTTGAACTAGCACGCTAAGGACTCGCCTAGTTACTAGTAGATCACCAGTATCTGGGTACTCAACGTCGTCATCAGCTCCATCTACTTCTTCTTCCATCTCGTCTTGAGATTCATATCCACCACTCGCCGTAATGATCATGACTCTTTGGTTTGGGCAGTCTCTAGCATAGTGTCCTCTTCCCTGACATTTAAAACAGGTAATATCACGAGTTCTAGCTTGACTAGTGTTAGGGAACTTACCTTGTTCTGGCCGGGATGACTTGAAGAAGTCGTTGGTTTTGCTCTTGAACCGAGAGTCGATCTCGACAGCTTTTCCTTTGTCGACCGGCTTGCTGCTACTAGCTTGCCAAGGCGGGTTGCTCTTGGGTCGGTTGGAAAGTGAGGTCTTTCTTTTGATTTGTTGCTCTATTTGCACCGAGAGGTGTAGTAGCTCATGAAGCCCACTATACCTAGTTCTCTCCACCTTCCTAGCTATACGTTCTTGAAGCCCATCGATGAATTGAGCCATCAAAGCCTCTTCGGATTCTTCTAACTCCAATGAGTTCATCAGTTTCTCAAACTCTTCAAAATACTCCTCTACGGTCCGGTTGCCTTGTGCTAGCTTCCTGAAACGTTTTTGCAAGTCACAGTGATAGTGATCAGGCACATACCTTAGTCTTAGGAGATACTTCATGTCATGCCACGTTTGGACCGGCCCAAAAAGTTGCCTTCTTCTTTCGGCTACAGTCCTGTCCCACCATGCAAGTGCATTTTCGGTGAGTTGTGCGGCTGCCAAGGCTATCTTCTTGCCTTCTCTGTAGCCATAGCACTCGTAGATGTATTCCATGCGCCTTTCCCAGTCCAAGTAGACTTCCGGATTTGATTTTCCTGCAAAAGTAGGCGGTGACAATTTCATGTCATGATTGGGCTCACGCTCTCTCGGCCGAGGCCCTCTAATGAGGTCACGTCTCCTTTGGTTCAGGTGGCGTATGGGATCAGGGGGGAATTCGTCCTCCATTTCCGGCATGCTGTCACGGTCATCATGTATCGCATCTTGCTGGTCATTCATAGGCACATTCCTCCTCGCCGGTTGTTGAGCTCCTTCGGCTCCTCTTGGTTGTGGCTGCTCAAGTTGGCCGAGTCTTTGGCCAAGCCCTCTCAACTCTTCTCTCATGTCCGTCAGCATCTGCATCACGGCATCTTGAGGAGCGTTGTTAGTTTCTCCTTCCATGTCGGATCCTGTATTCCTTGTTAACACTCAAAGAAACAGCTTCGTCAAATACCGAATGGGTTCACAAGTAAATTCAGAAGATCGACTTGAAGCTATTTTAAATCCTTTGCCAATTTTTCTAGGTGATCTAACAAGTATCCTAAACAATCGGCAAGTCTCAAATACGAGAGGAAAATTTCTAAAATCCCTCCGGGGAATTTTCCAAAATTGACTATAGCGATATAACAAGTTTCCTTTTTTTTTTTTTTTTTTTTTTTTTTGCTTTTCGTTGGTCTAACACGAAGAACAAGACAGAACTAATAGAACCCTAACCAAATTTTTTTTTTTTTTTTTTGTATTTTCTTAGACTACGAACTAATAAGCTAGCGATAGGACTATGAAAACGACTTGAAGCAAAAGGATAGAAAACCAAAGGTGGAACCTTTGGCTCTGATACCAGATGGTGTAAGCCTCGGTGGTGAGGTCTTAACCGGATAGTCGGTGGGACTAAAGACAGGCGGTCGCCCTCTCCTTTAGTCGGTCGATGGTCGATGGTGAGTGGACTTGACACGATGGCGATCGCTTCCCTCGTGTGGAGTCGATGAATGGGCTGATGGTGGAGTGAATACACGACACAGAGGGGAGATTACTCTCTGATACGGTGCAGGACTTGGTCTTGGTCGAGTCACACGAACAAGAACAAGAACAAAAGAGAAATCACTTCTCTAGGGGAAATGCGGCGTTTTTATTAATATCAAAAGTGAAAAATTACAAGGCTGCAGGGGAACCTTATATATGGCTCGTCAGCTAGGGGACCCTTAGGTCAAATGAAATCACAAAGCAAAAAGACATAAAAACCAAACAAAACAAAAGAACACAAATAAGGAAAATCCGCATCCCTAGCTAAAAAACAAAAGTGCATCGTTTCATTAAAGCAAGAAAAGGAAAGTTTGGCCGAGACACCTAAACTAATCGTTTGGTGTCGTTTTGAAGTGGTCTTTAGAGCTTGAAGTACCTGCAAAGACAGTGTATAATGTAAACAGCTTACATTGATGCGAAGTGGCCCACGGTGGTGCATGAAGCGCCTTTGAAGGTGACTCTGGCTTCGGTGCGTCCCGTGCGTGCCATGACTTGGTGAAGTCTTCTAGGAGGTCTTCTTGAACAGAGAAACCATCCTCTTCAAGCTCTTGCAATTCCTTGGCTTCAACACCTTCGTTAGCCCATTGTTGGCCCTTCCCGGCTAGGCGGCTTGTGTGTGAAGCAGCTGGCTGTTCTGCATCTCTAACAGGGAAACTACTCGTCCTGTTAGCCTTAAAATATTCACTTGGACGAGAGAACTTACTTCCCTCAGTGAAGATCAGGTCGTTTGGGCCATCGTTTGGATTTGGCCCTTCTGTCTCGGCTAAAACCGTCTTCGAGCAAAGTTCCTTGGCTAGAACTGGTTCCGTGGCTGTGGGACGAAAACCACATGTCCTGTTAGTCTTAGAATGGTCACTTGGACGAGAGAACTTACCTCCCTCAGTGAAGATCAGATCGTTTGGGCCATCGTTTGAAATTGGCTCTCTTGTCTCGGCTAAAACAGTCTTCGAGTAACGTCCCTCGGCTAGAACTGGTTCTGTGGCTGCAGGGCTAAAACCACATGTCCTGTTAGTCTTAGCATGGTCACTTGGACGAGAGAACTTACCTCCCTCAGTGACGATCAGGTCATTCGGACTATCATCCGGTACAGGCTCTTTTCTCTCGGCTAAAACTTGAAATGGGTCGCCTGGCCCGGGTGAGTTGACGAAAGCCTGTATGACCGTCCCGAATCTTCTTCTGAGCTGTTTGGCCTTGGAACGGGTCATGGGACCTTCTGGGACGATGGGCATCTCATTTGGGTCGGTTCTAGAGCCGATGTCCTCATCAGATTACCTCAGCTATGGCTGAGTAATCTCCTTGTTGGATATAGGGCTTTGAAGGGGAGCTTATGGTTCGATTTCTTATTAGGTTTTTAGTCTAGGATACCGATTGATTAGGGTTCTTCGTTCTATTCTTGTTGTTAATGCGTTGCTTGACTAACCATCCTAGCAATTGATATTAGGTGTTTTAGAGCCACGAAAGTGCTGTATCTAATCACTTGACCTAGGGTAGACGAGCAAATCCATCGTAAAAGTTTGGAAGTATACTTACGGAGGAATTGTGGGCGTAAACTACCTTGAGAGTATCATTCACTTCTTGCGCGGGCGGAGTCGGAAGCTACCGTCCGAGTACATAGGTGAGTAGGTGTGTAGGATTATGGTAGTATACTACACGCATCGTACGTGTTCCAAGTTCAAGAATCCAAAGACGACAAAAAGTCGCTTTAGAAATCCTAGAAACCTCCTCGTAAAAATCGGCCATAAACCCTAGAAAATTTCCGATTGCTCAATGCCTTGTTTAATTGATTTATAACCTCGATAAAATAGTTAGTTAGCTACTGCCCTTCTTAGTTTAGTTTAGATTCCATATATATTATCGTGGCAAACCCCAAAAGATATTTATGTCTAGACATAATTTATAACTCGTTAGAAATTGGACAACGTCTATCCCTGTGGATTCGATCCCTAAGTACTACTTCGTGTGCTGTGTACTTGCGGCTTAGATATAAAGTGTAAAACCCCACGCCGGGGTTAATTCCCGGTGTGTCAATCTCCAGCTTCAAATCCGAAAAATGGGTAAATAGATCAGCTGCTACACAACGGCATGGAATCACGATGGACTCTCAGGTTACGGCTAAGACAAAAGGGTAAATAGATCAACGTTACAGTTTGGGGTATTGCTTCCCGGTCTCTGATTTTCACTTCTAAATTTGCAATGCCTTCTTCGTTGGAGAAATCGGACAAAAAAAAAAAAAAGATATAGCCTTTCTTCTTCTCATATTCTTCAATTTTGTAGGTTTCTCAAATCGGCGCATGACCCATATATTGAATTCATGTTGTTTTTCTCATGTAGATGCATCACTCCAATTTACTGGTTTTGTTTTTCGGGTGATTTTTGAGAAGCATCGAGTGCAAAATAATAAATAAGGTCTTGACGCTGACCAATAAAGAAGAAAAGTTGAACGCATGAGTCGGAATGGGTGAGCGCAATTGGAGGTAAGCGAGAAACATGAACGAGAGAATGAGATATATTTTGAAGCGAGTCTTTAGCTTCCCTTTATCCTATATACGAATGAAATCATCTGAAAAAGTTAGAATTCACTAATATTTGGCATGTTTCTATTGAGTTTTACATTAATGGTTTGTATATATAATTTGTTAGATGATCAGCTGATGTATGAATACACACACATGGTTCGTTCATGTATTCATCTGGGATAAAGACCTTTGAGTCAAACAACTTTAACTCATGAAATTGAGACCCATTCTTATATTTATTTATCCCTTGACGCCCTACTTCCATTTCAGTTGAGTTATATATGTGATTAATTAATATAAATTTGTTTTGAAGGTACATTAAAATGGTAAAGAATCATGGCATGGATCATTTTTCAACCTGGCTTGAATCCATGGATCAAGCAAGGCGTAATTTATACAGTACGTTACAAAAGAAAAAGAGATGTTAAAGTCCATAAGTATGGTTGAACTTAGAATAAACTTTGGCTTGGCTTGGCTTCGCTGAATTTTATTATGTTTAGTAAAAATAGTCTTAATAAAATGTTCTTGGGTTGAATCAATATCACATCATGGTAGCTAATGAGAAATTGGCATGCTTTCTGGATCCTTATATATATGCTTTCATGTCTCCTGCCTTTGTCATAAATACATGTTTCTAATGTCCACATTTAACCACAATAACTTAAGGGACTAACTGCTATGATTTCTGTGTGTCTCTGATTACCTTGCATCTCTTTGTAAGTAAGTACTCTTAACTATGATGAATGTTTTAAACAATATTTGGTGTAGCAATTTTTAATTAGCCTCTTTTTTTGGTGTACAAGATGATAGTAAAAAGAATGTAGTCAGAATATAAAAAGAAAGAAAACAAGTATGGAACTTTCCTCACGACCTCACTAAAAATGTGATTTCAAATTAATTTTTGTATAATGTTTGCCATCGGTAACAATAATTTGAATATAATTCCTTACAAGTTGCCGCATGTATTTACAATATAAAGAAAAATTCCACATATTGCTCGATTGATTTTAGGTGTATATTCTTTAGATTTGTATCATAAGATGGGTATTGTCTTATTAAGCTGTGTCACAAGTACCAGCCCTAAGCCTAATTATTTTCAAAGATGAAGAGATAATCTCATATTTTCATATATGGTGGGAGAGAAAGAGATAAATTCATAAGGTGGATATGATGATAATTGGTTGGGCCTTCGTCACCAAGTTTACACAACCAAATATTAATTCTGTTATTTAAAAAAAATACAAGTTTACACAACCAAATATTAATTTAAAAAATTTCCTCTTTAATTTAACTAATATTGTTTTAACCTATAAACCAGAAAGTTTATACCTGAAAAAGAAAAACAGAAAGTTTATAAAACCTATGTAAGAGCAGGCCCGGCTCATGCCCATGACAATATGGGCATTTGCCATGGATCCAAATTTTTTTTTGAAAATTCTTCAAAAAAAAGGGTCCAAAAACTAAAAAGAAAAAAATTATTTGAAAAATGGTCCAAATTGTTTTTTTTGCCTAAGGTTCCTATATAAGTTGAGACGAGCCTGTGTAAGAGTGAGAGAAGAGTCACATTTCTTTTAGATTCTCTTGCGCAAAACTAAAGGATATGTGAAAAAGGAGCAACAATAATAAACATTCAGATTCTTGAGTAGTTTTGACAAAACTGTTTTGTTAAAGATAGAGAGGAGAGTCACATATTACATAGAGTAAATAAGACTTAGCAGAGATATTTATAGAGATGAGAGTCACATTACATAAAGTAAAAGAGACTTAGCAGAGATAATTGGTCTTCACGAGACAAGGCCATGCAAAAGTGAGAATCTTTGTATCTTTTGCTTCCAACATTTGTAAAAAACAATTATTCCTGTTTATGGATAAACAATCAAAATTATTCCTTTTTCTAAGGTATTAGTGGAAAAAATTCATTCGATTTGACTTATTTGAAATTGAAAAAGAAGTTTTGGACAGTTTTATCTTTTTCCCGTATATTTTTCCGAGCGAATGGTTAAATTAGTAGAATATGAGTACGTTAGTCATTATTGTGTGATAAGAAAACAAAAAGATAAAAGAAAGATGCAAAATGAAAAAAATAAGAAATTTTACACTTTCAAGGTTTTGTGTTTAAGCAAAAAAAATTGACATTTTGGTGTGATTAAATTCCAAATAATGTAATTTACGGTTCCACCATGAAAAATATATTTTCGCTTTTATTTTTAGTAACACATATTAACCAATTAATCTCAAATGAGAGGGTGTAATAATATAAATAATCATTTAAGAAATATCAATTAAAAACAGATTGACCATTTAAGAAATAATCAAAAAAAAGAAAAATATAATAATCTCAAAGAAAATTGTATAATAATATAACATTTCACAAACGTTCAAATCTTACAATAAAAAAATAAATAATAAAAAACAAATATTAGTAAACGGATAAAATATTATAAAAAATTTTTATCAAACAACGGTATGAAAAAAAAATATATAAGAATTTTTTTTATATACCCGCACATAGTTCGGAATAACCCCTAATAAATTTTAAATTTTAAATAATAAATATGTTGATGAAGTTATCCGAATCTATTAAGCGAGTAAACAAAGTATATTCATTGGGAGTTGCACTAAAAATAAGCGAGCCACTGGCCATATCCTTTTTTACTCCAAAAGATGGAAATGGTTACAAATAAGACGAGGTAAATATGGTGTCCATAAACCGTGTATGTTTTTTTTTATCAGCTGTTTAAGACATTTATTTATCTCTTTATCCATAAAAAGAATAGGAAGTGTTAAGGAAAATGGCTCAAAAAAATCAAATCGGTTGACCACTTGATTTTCATTGTTTTGTCACGTGAGAATCAACGAAGGATGTTGCAAAAACTATTGACCAGTTGGTCGTTTCTTATATTCAAAATCTAAGATAGGCAGAGAAAATCCGCAAATGCTTTTGTTTGTGCTTCAGGAAACTTGTCGTTATCCATCAGTAATAACTAATAACATTATAATATTAATTTTATTTATAATTCTTCTTCAAATCATTTCGTCTATCAAGTAGATACTTTGATCTCACATTTTTAAAAGCAATCTAATCAAAAAAAAAAAAAAATCGGTTATAACCGAAGGATAAAAAGACATAAACCAAGTGTTAGGGAAAATGGCTCAAAAGATACCCGAATAATACTTGGTTTATGTCTTTTTATCCTTCGATTATAACTGATTTGATTTTTTTTTTTTTGATTAGATTACTTTTGAAAATGTGAGATCAAAATATCTACTTGACAGACGAATTGATTTGAAGAAGAATTATAAATTAAATTAGTATTATAATGTTATTAGTTATTACTGATGGATAACGACAAGTTTCCTGGAGCACACGCAAAAGCATTTGCGGATTTTCTCTGCCTATCTTAGATTTTGAATATAAGAAACGACCAACTGGTCAAAAGTTTTTGCAACATCCTTGGTTGATTCTCACGTGACAAAACAATGAAAATCATATATACAAGGCCTGAAGAATAACTTATATATCATATGTTGAAGAATTGAAACTTTTCTTTTCATTCTCTTCTTTCTCTTCTTTTGCTTTATTTTTGGTTAGTTTTAATTTGAATAGCTTTGGTTTGGTTGTATCAAATTTTAGATTCCAACTATCGGTTTGGAGATGGAGCTGATTAAAACGACACGGGAGGAAGAGCAATACTAGAAATTGCGAAGTAAAGAATCATGGTTGAAAGTTGGAGATAGCAATTCAGGTTTCTTTCATGGAAGCGTGAAAGCACGGAGAATGAAAAACACCATTAATTCATTGTTCGATAACAACGATGTTGAGCACTTTGAGGAGGAAGAGAAGGGGGATATTGCAGTAGAATATTTTACCAGTATTTTCACTTCCTCAAACTCAGGTAGTGCAGCGGAATTACTACAAGGAATGACATCTAAGGTAACGGACAAGATGAATGGTGAGCTGACGAAACCAGTGACAAACCAAGAGATTCGTAAGGCTGTGAAAGGAGTTAAGGGAGATAGTGTGCCATGAGCTGATGGTATGACCGGAAAATTCTTCGAACATTTTTGGGGAATCGCGGGTGCGCAAGTGATAATGGAGGTCAATAATTTCTTCGAAACTGGGAATTTGCCACATGATTGGAATTTTACTCAAATATGTATGTTACCTAAGGTCTCAAATCCGAACAAAATGACAGACTTGTGGTCGATAAGTTTGTGCTACGTATCATATAAGATCATCTCCAAGATCTTATGAACGAGACTGAAGTGCTTCCTACCTGAACTGGTGTCGCATACTCAAGGGACTTTTGTAGAAGGGAGGTTGATCTCGGATAATCTTCTAATAGCTCATAAAATGATTCATGGATTGCGGACGAATCAGAATGGTAAAGAAGATTACATATCCATTAAAATAGACATATCGAAAGCTTATGATAGAGTGGAGAGGTGCTTCTTAGAAGATTCGTTTGGTAAAATGGGTTTTGCTCCGAAATGGACAGGCTGGATAATGGAGTGTGTAAGATCAGTGTCATACACAGTTCTAATCTATGGCGAAACACATGGATATATCAAACCGGAAAGAGGAATTCGACAAGGAGATCTGATGTCGCCATTTCTTTTCATCTTTAATCTTGTGTACTGAACCTTTAGTTCATGTTTTGAACAGAACAGAGAAAGATGAAAAAATCACTGGGATGTGTTTAACACGACGATGTCCGTCCATCCAACATTTTCTTTTCGCCGATGATAGCCTATTCTTATGACGCGCAACTCTTAGTGAATGCTCATAATTCCTTCGATGTCTGAAACTGTACGGTGATGCGTCGGGGCAAGTGATAAATTTTCAGAAATCTGTGATAACTTTTGGCGCCGATATCGATCCTTTTCGAAGGAAGCTAATCGCTGAATTACTTGGTATTGAGAAACAAGGTGGAGATGGGAAATATCTGGGGCTCTCGAAATATTTCAGTGGATCCAAATAAAAGCTACTAGCATTCATTGGAGATAAGCTCAACAAAAGATTAAATGGATGGTATGCCAAGACTTTATCTCTAGGAGGAAAGGAGGTCCTCCTCAAATCCATCGCTATGGCTCTCCCTGTGTATGCGATGTCATGTTTTCGCTTGACTAAACATCAATGCAAGATAATTACGAGTGCAATGACGAATTTTTGGTGGAATGCATGTGAAAAGAAAAGCAAGATTCAATGGGTATTATAGAGAGAAATGTGCAAATCGAAAGCAAAAGGAGGTCTTGGTTTTCGGGATGTTGGCGATTTTAACCAAGTTTTGCTAGCTAAACAAGCGTGAAAAATACTCAATGATCCTTCTTCACTATTATCTCAAGTATACAAAGGAATATACTTTGCGTCAAAAAAATTTCTTGATAGTGGTAAAGGATATAGACCATCATATGCGTGGAGAAACATTGTGTTTGGTCGTGAGTTATTGAAACGTGGTTTAATGAAGACTATTGGTAATGGTTTAAATACACATATCTGGTTGGAGAATTGGATCATGGATAGACACCCACGCAGACCAATGAATAGAGAGGCATTAATCGATTTGGAATTAAATGTGTCTTCTCTCATATCAACAGATGGTAAATGGAGATAAAATAGAGTTAATGAGCTTTTTCCACCAGCAGATTTAAGCTCGTATTTTCAGTACGCCAATCGGCAGGGTAGTTGATCGAAACGTGTGGGCTTACACTGAGCTTGGTGAGTATATAGTTAAAAGTGGGTACTAGTTTGTCTCAAATTATCCTCTGATTCCGCAAGCACCATTAAGTCAGATTGAGCAAACACATGACAACTTTGAAACAACGAATTTGGAAAATTCAAACAGAACCCAAAATTCGTTTCTTCTTATGGCGAGCTGTCTCTGGTGTTATGGCAGTGACGGAAAGGCTGCACAGTAGATGCTTAAATGTGAATACATGCTGCAAGATATGTCAACAAGATATTGAGTCAATTAATCATGTGTTGTTTCGGTGTGTATCGGCTCATCAAATCTTGTCTGCAGCGCATATTCCTTATCCTGCAAATGGTTTCTCGTCTTCCCTTGATGAGAACATGACATACCTGTTCGATTTAATGGATTTACAAGGTCTCCCAGATATCACCAGAAGTCAGATTCCATGGGTCTTATGGTGTATCTCATTCATGCACACGAATGCGATCATGTATGCTGAAAAGCAAGAGACGATCTCGATAGTGATGCGGAGGGCTGTAGATGACGCTAAGGCATGGAGAGATGCAAATGCGGATGTGAATGAAGCAGGTAACAGTGAGATGATATGTTGCATGTCTGATGATCTATGGCAGCCTGCGCCGAATTCATTGATCAAATGCAACATGAACGTGAATTGAAGAAATTCCAATCTACATTGTGGAGCTACTTGGATTGCTAGGGATGACAATAGTAATGTTATTTTTCATGCCCGAGAAGCTTTCATGAGATCTCCGAATCGCATCATTGGAGAATTAAGAGGCATCATATGGGTTCTCCAACGTATATGTGACCTCAGGTTAAAGAATGTGATGATTGCTCTTGATTGTAAAGCCGCATTTGATGTGATCTCGAAGCCTGCAGAGTGGCCTAGATACCATGTATTCACGGAGCAGATTCGTGAAGAGAGTGGATGATGGCTTACAATACTATGGTTTTTTTCTTTTATGGTAGCCCGTTATAGCATCCATTAGTCTTTATTATTAGGCTTTGATGTTATTGGTCTCGGTTTGTATTTCTTTTTAAATTAGTGTACTGCTCTGCATCAGAGCTTGAGCTTTTTATTATCAATATCAGATAATTAAAAAAAACTATCGATTTCATATAGTAATGTAATAATTACGATGCAACGAGTGGCTTGAGTTGATATAATAAAAACAAGCGATTTGTTGAAACTCACTTTTAAATCATAAGAGAAAACAAATCAAGCCAAACTGAACTATATTTCCCTAATTGTTAATTAAAAAACTAAAACATAAATAATAAATTCATATATATATATTGTTATATTTTATTTTGTTTTAGAAAAATATGAATGTTTTTGTTTTTGATTTGTAAATCATTTCTTTTCTAATTATTAAGATAGTTGATTGGTTATTGATTTCTTATCTTAAAACGAATGTTGTCTATCTTAAAAAAAATGTAATTAGATTGACAAAAGAAAAAAAAACTCTAATTAGTTATCTATGGATGTAAGTTTACTTTTTCACTAACATATTTTGCTAATTTTAAATAGATCCTTTATTTTATTAAAATTTAAAGTATATTACATATATATAAATGACACTAAAACAAACAAAAAATGTATAAAAATAATCTTACGGCGTAGAGCGGATAATTACCTAGTTTCTTTTCAAACTTATAATCCCACAAAACCCAACCATGAAACCTTGCAAAGTCATCCTAAATCTAACATTTTGATTCTCTAGGTTTGCTTCTTATTGATTAGAGGACACGTTGGTCCGTATCTCGAGAGATTTTGCATATGAAAGTAAAAAAAAAGGTTGCACTTAGTTGAAAATCATGCAGCTTGAAACAAAGTCTGAGGTAAGGATGTGGAACCTTAGCAAAAATAATTGCCACTCGAGTTAGAGAAAAATGGTAAAATGAAGTAAGAAAACTTGAATATGTTTTTTAAACCATGATCATGAATAGGATACCTTAAAGTGAGAAGATTAAATCATGTTTAAGTCCAATTATTTAGAGTTGTTCAACTTGCTGATCAAAATGTTACTTTGACAAAGCTTCAGCTAAAAATGTCTCTTTTACCACAACTTTGAGAAAACTGCTAAATTTGCAAATTTCTCAAAGTATATAGAAACAAATGTATAACCTTGAGCTTTGCAATGGTCTTAACCCTAAACACGTTCACGTAACACAAACACTACAAGAAAACTGCCCTTTTACAACTAACAGAATCGTCGTAAATTGGTCGTAAAACATGGTTTACGACGAATTAGCGACGATTAAAAATTCGTCGTAATATGATCGTCGTTAATCGGAAATCGTCGTAAATTGGTCGTAACATTAAGGAGGACTAAAAATCGTCGTAAAATCGTCGTATATTATTCGTCGTAAAATCGATGTAAATTTACATCGATTTTACGACGAATACATTACATCGATTTTACATCGATATCACGATGAAACATTACATCGATTTTACATCGAATTATACAATTTTTTTCGACATTTCGTCGTAAATTCTTCGTAATATGATGAAACATTACATCGATTTTACATCGAATTATACAATTTTTGTTTTGACAATTCGTCTTAATAGGTAGCTGTAAATGCGTTGGTAAATCGATGTAAAATATTCGATGTAAATTCGTCGTAAATTATTGAACGATGTAAAATCGATGTAAATGTTGAGTCGATGTAAACTCGATGTAATACATATATATATATATATATATATACATATATATATATTTTTTTTCAATTAAAATTAAAAAATAATTAATAAAATTATATTTATAAATTAAAATTTTATAAATAAATTCAAAATATAAAATAAAATACAAAATACAAAATAAAATTCTTAATATAAACTATTGTCCAGCTGGAAAACGTAAATTATCAAAAAGGTCGTCGACGTCCGATCCATTCTGCTCCATATTCGTTCGTTCTTGTGCGAGCGGACGGTGTCGTAGAAGATGACGGGAGTTGCGAATTAGCACTCGGTCCCGTCTCGAGAAACTGCCGATAGTGTGTCTTATGTGGCGCCATATCTAAAAAATATTTAAAATAACTCAATTTCAGTATAATATAATTCCATTCATAACTAATAATTCCAATCCTAACTAATAAAAATTACAATCCTAACTAGCAATTTAAAATCATCACAAACAATAATATAATTTAAAAAACCAAAAAATAAATTTTTTACCTTTTTCGTAGGTAGAGAGAGGTTAGATCGTTTTAAAGAGAGAGTGAGTTTGTGTGAGATTGTGAGGGAGGAAAAATCTGGTCACATATATATAGATTTTGTGGTCGTCGTAAAATCGTTGGTAATTTACGACGATTTCGTCGTAAATTCGTCGTAATATTAAAACCGAAAATTCAACCTATCGAAATTTCTCCCCCACGCGGTAAATTAAATATTTCAATTTCCAACGAAATTACGACGGATTCGTCGTAAATTCGTTGTAATTTTTACAACGAATTTACGACGAATCCGTCGTAATTTCGTTGTAAAAGATTAAATCTATACCCTAAACCCTAAATCATAATACACATATCCTGGAAGTAAGAACGAAGTATATTTGTGCATCTAATACTTCTAATATTTAACAACATATTCAATAACGATGATTGAATCTATATCGTCGTCGATTTCCTTATCTTACATAATAATGTATATCATTCGTTCTTATAAGTATATATTCGTAACAGGCATGACTTAAATAATGTAAATGATTTTGTAAAAACTTAAACTTGTTTATACTATGATTAGAACATACGTAAAACAAGATATAAGATAAAAAAAAACAAACATGTATATCAAACCCTAAACCCTAAATTTTAAGTAATACAATGAAATTACGACAGATTCGTCGTAAATTCGTTGTAAAAATTACAACGAATTTACGACGAATCCGTTGTAATTTCGTTGTATTAGATTAAATCTATACCCTAAACCCTAAATCACAATACACATATCCTAGAAGTAAGAACGAAGTATATTTGTGCATCTAATACTTCTAATATTTAACAACATATTCAACAACGACGATTATACGATGGATTATCATGTTTATACTATGATTAGAAGTTATGTAAAACATGATATACGTTGATAAACCAAACATGTAAATTAAAATTAAATTGTCGTAAATTCGTCGTAAATAGTGACATCGGTATCACGACAATTTCACGTCGACTCTGAGAGTTTGGTAAAACACGGTTTCTTATAGGTCACCTAATTATATTCATACCCACGTTTCCTTGGGTTCTTATGCTGATCATTGTGTTCCCACTTCTTGATGATCTTGCCAACAAAGAATCATGTGGGATTTTGTTTTCATGTAAAGACAGTCTTCATAACTACCATAGGTGAATGATTCATAGAATTGGACATCTATGTAAATCGTAATATAAGGATGTCTAATTCTATGTATCTTTCACTTATAGTGGTTGGTTTTTATGAATGTAGAAAACTAGACCCCAAGAGTTTTTTGTTGGCCAGATCATCAGAACTGGGAATATACAACGGTCTGCTCCTTAACCCAAGACGACATTACGACGATATTACGTCGTAATATCAACGTAATATGCAGAAGCCATATTCGTCGTAATATCGATGTAAAGTTACATCGATATTACGACGATTTATATTGTCGTCGTAAAATGGTCGTAATTTTACATCGAAAATACGACGATTTTACATCGAACACATATTTCGTCGTAATGTCGTCGTAATGTCGATGTAAAGTTACATCGATTTATAACGGTCGTAAATTTTCGTTGGAAATGGACAGTTTTCTTGTAGTGAAAGAAATCGTTGAGAGATTGAACATGACTAAATCAATCTTCACAAAAAACCAAACCAATATTGAACTGAGAAACAGAGAGGCAGCAGAGTCTGCACAAAACGGCATCGTTTTCATTAAAGAGAAATCGATTTTGGGCCAATATGTTGAGAAGCCCAAATCAATTCAGAAATCAAATCAACATGTTGTGAAGACAAAGCCCAAGTTGATTCAGATTCTAAAGCCCATTTAATCATCTTCATCACCAAATTCCTGCGACAAAAGAAGAGCTTCCTTAATTCATAAGGATATTGTGACGTTGAAGACAAGTACGGGGCAAAGAGATAAGTTCAAGCTGACAAACCGTTTCTCAGCCCTTGATGGCTTAAACACTGGTTGATCTTCGACACATGTCATGAGACATTAGGGTTTATGCTATGTGTATAAATATAGTCTCTCTTCTTTGTAAACCTTTAAGAAGATAAGAAATCAAATCAATTTTCATCGCTCTCAGCTTTACTCCCTGAGTTTATCCTTTGCTTTTATGGTATCAGAGCCATAGAGCTTTATTCTGTCCCTTCTCTCAATATCAGTAATTGTGTTACCATCACACTCACAGAAAGAAACTACCTTTTATGGAAATCTCAGTTTGAGTATTTCCTCTCCGATCAAGGGCTCCTGGGATTTGTCACTGGCTCTATTCCAGCTCTGTCTTCCACCATAGACACTCCTGAAAACGACGACATAGTCACCACCACACCAAATCCTTCTCACGCTATCTGGCACAAAACATATCATGTTGTCCGCTCGTGGCTTCTCGATTCTTTTGCAGAAAGCATCCTCAGAGTAGTTGTTCATTGTTCCAGCTCCCAGGAGGTATGGCTCTCCTTAGCAAAGCATTTTAATCGTGTGTCTTCAACCTGTCTGTTTGAACTGCAACAAAAGTTACAGACTTTGTCAAAAAATGAAAAGCCAATGTCTGAATTTCTGCAAGAGGTGAAGAGTTTGTGTGATCAACTAGAGTCTGTTAGGAATCCAGTCACGGAGAACATGAAAGTCTTCATTGCTTTACATGGTCTTGATCGAGAATACGAGCCAATCAAGACAAGCATTGAGGGTTCTTTGGACATCTTTCCTAATCAGACATTTGAAGATGTTGTGCTTCGATGGAATGGTTATGAGGATCGTCTGAAGAGCTATCTCAGTGAGACAACAATGTAACCACATCTCACTTTCAACATGACACGCAATAACAACTCAAACTACTTCAACAACAACATGTCCACTGGGGACATAGGAAATAGTTTTGGTCGCTTTGGCCGTGGCAGAGGATCATTCTCCACCAGAGGTCGAGGCTTTCATCAGCAATTCAACACCTCTCATGCCTCCTCCCCCTCTTCTGATACTAACAGTAGACCAACTTGCCAAATATGTGGAAACGTAGGTCATCAAGGACTACAATGCTGGCATCGTTTCAACCATAGTTATCAGGATGAACAAATGCCTTCAGCTCTTGCTGCTCTACGCATTACAGAAGTCTCTGATCAGGGTGGACTTGAGTGGTACCCTGACACTGGTGCCTCCTCTCATGTTACAAACAGTCCTAGACATCTCCAGTTCTCTCAGCCTTACAATGGATCCGATTCTGTCATGGTTGCAAATGGAGAGTTTCTTCGTATTACTCACACGGGATCAATCAACATTGCTTCAACCTCAGGTAATCTTCCATTAAAAGATGTTCTGGTTTGTCCAGACATAGCCAAATCTTTGCTTTCTGTCTCTAAACTTACTAAAGATTACCATTGCTCCTTTGAGTTTGACTATGATGGTGTGCACATAAATGATAAGAACACAAAGAGGTCGTTGGTAATGGGAAGCAATCATGATGGTCTATACCTACTGAAGGCTCCAAACTTTCAAGTCTTCTACTCCTCACGTCAACACTCAGCAAGTGATGAGGTGTGGCATAGCGCCTTGGACATCCGAATGATCAAGTCCTCCACCAGTTGTTAGCTGTTAAAGCCATTTCAATAAATAAAACTACCAAGACAGATTGTGAAGCCTGTCATCTTGGGAAAAGTTCTATATTACCATTTTCTACTTCTACTTTTGTTGCATCTAGGCCCTTAGAAAGGATTCATTGTGACCTTTGGGGCCCTTCACCAGCAGTGTATGTCCAAGGTTTCAAACAATATATTGTTTTTATTGACAACTTCTCAATATAT
Organism: Eutrema japonicum; assembly: GCA_030161315.1. Taxonomy (NCBI): domain Eukaryota; kingdom Viridiplantae; phylum Streptophyta; class Magnoliopsida; order Brassicales; family Brassicaceae; genus Eutrema; species Eutrema japonicum. Next base: position 27,129,891 of record BSQW01000007.1, read on the forward strand.
TGATGGTTCTATCCTCTCCGTATGAAATCAGATTTGTATCCCACTTTTGTTGCATTTCAAAATCTGGTTGAAAAACAGTTACAATCTAAGATTGGAATCTTTCAGTGTGATGATGGAGATTCACACGTAAAAAAAATAGTTCTCATCTACAACAAGTAGCAGGCATACGACAATTCATTTCATGTCCCTATACTCCTCAGCAAAATGTAATTGCTGAGAGAAAGTACATGCACATAACAGAACTTGGCTTGTCTATGCTCTTTCAGAGTAAAACTCCTCAAAAGTACTGGGTTGAAGCCTTTTTCACAGCAAACTTCTTGAGTAACCTGCTTCCTTCATCTGTTGTTGACAACAAAGTTTCCCCTTTACAAAAACTTTATGGTAAACCACCTGAATATTCTGCGTTGAGAACCTTTGGATGTACTTGCTTCCCCACACTTCGAGACTATGCAGCAAATAAGTTTGATCCTAGATTTTTGAGGTGCATTTTTCTCGGATATAATGACATGTACAAGGAGGTATCGATGCTTATATCCTCCATCAGCCGCCATGTGATTTTTGATGAAAACACTTATCCCTTTCAAGACTTGTATGCGAATCTACAACCGCATGTTGTCACTCCTTTGCTTGATGCTTGGCAAAAGTGTTTTACCCCTTCAAAGCAAGCCTCTACTGAACCTGCAATTACAGATTCCTCATCTGAAATTTCTGTCCAACATGCAGTTACAGATTTTTCACCTACATCAAAAAATACTGCAACTCCAATCCCTGCAATAATGGATCCTATAGTTCTACCAGATCATACTCAATCTCTTAGTTCTTCTCTGTCCTCTACAGCTGATTTTCCATTTTTTCCGACATCAGAAGCCACAACTTCACAAGATTTGTCTACCACTGCAGAAGATGAGTATTCTGAGCATACGACAGGCTTTGATCCTGCATCTATAGGCGACAGTGCTCCAACCTATGCAGTTAGGACATACATCTCTTGCTCATGACATGCGCCAGCTTCGAATCCATCTTCCTCAGCACCAGCAGTAGAGACATCAACACATCCTATGCGTACAAGAGCAAAATCTGGAATTCGAAAACCAAATCCACGATATGTCCTCATGACTCAAAGAGCCTCATATCCTGAACCAAAAAAGTCACAATGGCCTTAAAAGATCCATGCTGGAATGATGCAATGAATGTTGAAATGGAAAACTGTCATGAGACAAATACATGGTCTCTTGATCCATACTCTGAAAACATGCATGTATTGGGCAGTAAATGGGTTTTTCGAACCAAATTGAATGCATATGGGTCTCTTCATAAGCTCAAGGCTAGATTGGTGGCACAAGGCTTCGATCAAGAAGAAGGAATAGATTATTTGGAAACTTATAGTCATGTGGTGCGGAGTGCTACAGTCATATTAGTTCTCCATGTCGCCAATACAATGAACTGGGAGATCAAGCAAATAGATGTTCAAAATGCTTTTCTCCATGGCGATATCACTGAAACCGTTTATATGAAGCAAGCACCTGGTTTTGTAGATCCCATTAAGCCTGATCATGTGTGTCTCTTGCACAAGTTTCTGTATGGATTAAAACAATCCTCTAGAGCATGGTTTGACAAGTTTAGCAATTTTCTCCTTGAGTTTGGATTTATCTGCAGCATACCTGATCCATCATTGTTTGTCTATGTCAAAAACCAGGATGTTATCATGTTGCTTCTCTACGTAGACGATATGGTCATCACTGGAAACAACTCGTATGTTCTTAATAATTTACTTGTTGAACTTAATTAGCAAACAGTTTCGTATGAAAGACATGGGTCAACTCCATTATTTCCTTGGGATCCAAGCACAATTTCACACAGAGGGGCTGTTCTTATCTCAACAAATATACGTTGAAGATCTCTTAGCTTGTGCACAAATGAGTGACTGTGCACCAATGCCGACTCCACTGCCTCTCCAGCTCAATCGTGTTCCAAATCAGTTTGAACTGTTTTCGAATCCTACTTACTTCCGAAGTCTTGCGGGTAAGCTGCAATATCTTACTCTTACTCGCCCGGATATACAATTTGCGGTTAACTACGTATGTCAAAAGATGCATTCTCTCACCGTTTCTGACTTCCATATCCTCAAAAGGATTCTAAGATATATTAAGGACACCATCAGCTTTGGAGTTTCATTTACTAAGAACTCGGATTTTGCCTTACGAGCGTATAGTGACAGTAATTGGTGAACTGTCCCGTTACAAGACGTTCAACAGGAGGCTTTTGTACATTCCTTGGTCAAAATCTAATCTCTTGGTCTGCGAAGAAGCAAGAAACGGTTGCCATAAGTTCAACCGAGGCAGAATACAGAGCCTTATCAGAAACTGCCAGAGAACTAACTTGGATTGGTTCAATGTTAAAGGAACTTGGCGTGCCACTACATAAGACATCGGAGTTGTTCTGCGATAACCTTTATGTTGTGTACCTCACTGCGAATCCTGCTTATCACGCCAAAACAAAGCATTTCGGTGTTCATTATCCCTATGTGAGGGAACGTGTAGCACTCAGCGCTCTTGTGGGTACACATATCCTAGGAACACTTCAGATAGCCAATATACTTACTAAGTCACTTCCGTATATATAATGCCTTTGTCTCTCTTTGGTACAAACTTGGTGTGGATGCTCCTCCCACACCAAGTTTGAGAGGGGCTATTGAACTGAGAAACACAGAGGAAGCAGAGTCTGCACAAAACGGCATCGGTTTCATTAAAGATAAATCGATTTTGGGCCAATATGTTGAGAAACCCAAATCAATTCAGAAATCAAATCAAAATGTTGTGAAGACAAAGCCCAAGTTGATTCAGATTCTAAAGCCCACTCAATCATCTTCATCACCAACTTCCTGCGACAAAAGCAGAGCTTCATTAATTCCTAAGGATAGTGTGACGTTGAAGACAAGTACGGGGCAAAGAGATAAGATCAAGCTGACAAACCGTTTCTCATCCCTTGATGGCTTAGACACTGGTTGATCTTCGACACCTGTCATGAAACATTAGGGTTAAGTGCTCATTCATCATTACAACTTACAAGTAAATATAGAGTAGCTTCATCTTCTTCAAGAACAAAACACAAGAATTAATAGTACCAGTACCAAGCTCAAGCATGAAACAGATGGCAATCAAATCTACCTCTCAATATCCAATAAAAGCTTCGAACTTTGACAAAATCAGAGATACACTAACATACCTGGTTATCAGCTAAAAACAAAGGAAAAAAATACAGTAACGAGCCTATATCATGATGTCCTAAAGCTATTTTGCTACATTTCACCACAAATATCCTAAAGCTATTTTGCTACATTTCACCACATAAACTCAAGAACACGACTCTTCATGAGCCTCACATAACACAACCATCTAATTTACAGATTTGGTCGAAATGAGAAGATAAAATCAGAAGAAAATATCTCAGACGTGACGAGAAAGAACAAAACAAAGTAGAAATTTACAGTACCCAAATCGAATCGAGGAAGATGGAGTTGGGAGATGGGGTTGAAGCAGCTCCTGCAACACACAGAGTTTCGAATTGAGGAAGATGGAGTTGGAGATGAAAGAGGATGAAGGAGTTTCAGCAAGAAGAAAAAGATCGACACTTAAAATTGATTTTAGGGTTAAATGGCATTTTTGTAATTTACTGTAATAATATGGGTAATTTTGTCTTTTACAATTCTAGTAGCAGCTAAAATCGCAACACAACGCTGGAGAAATTCAGCGTCCAAAAATTCCGATCGCAGGTCGCTGCGACCAGACGCTGCGTTTGGCCGCATGAGGCTGCGTCTTGTAAACGAACAATGTTTGGCCACAGCCGCAGCCTCCTGCGGCAGGCAAACCAACAGACCCAGTCTCTCTTCTTTGTAAACATTTAAGAAGATAATAAATCAAATTAATGTTCATCGCTCTTAGCTTTACTCTGTGAGTTTATCGAGATAAGATTAGCTGACAAACCGTTTCTCAGTCCTTGATGGCTTAAACACTGGTTGATCTTCGACACATGTCATGAGACATTAGGGTTTATGCTATGTGTATAAACATAGTCTATCTTCTTTGTAAACCTTTAAGAATATAAGAAATAAAATCAATGTTCATCGCTCTCAGCTTTACTCTATGAGTTTATCCTTTACTTTTAACCAATACTCAAGGAACACTTTAGGCCAAATTTCAAATAACATGATGGCACAAGTTGTAAATTATTTAAAAAGAACTTAATTCATTATGAAAATCTGATTAAAAATACAAAAAGATAAACGACAAGACTTCTTTCAATTATTACAACTATCCAAAATTATTCCATCAACTTTTTGAAGGAGAAAACCAAACAACGATCGATCTTATATGATATATATATATATATAGTACTACATCATCATCTTCTTCTTCTTCCCTTAGAACATCAATTGAGACGATAGCCTCGATCTACTTTTTTTTTTTACATTTCATATTCTCTCGGACAACTTCAAAATTTTCTTTAAAGCACTATAGAAAAAAATCCGTTTGCGATGCCGGTATTCGTCTCAAAATCATTGCAAATCAGGGATTCAAGTACTTTTGCGACAAATTCGAAATTGCCGCTAATCGCTCGTAGCAAATCAGCATTCATCGCAAGTTTTGTAAAAATCCTCGTTTCGAATTGAAGTTCGTCGCAAAATCCTCGTTTCAGATTCCTCGCTAAATAGTTACAATTTTTTGACGATTTAGCAAGGAAATAAATCTTCGCACTTTAGTGTAATAGAAATTCATTGTTAATTTAGCGACTGTTTTGGGGATGTTTTGTCCATTTAGAGTAAAGTCTCATTCAAAACGGACAAACTCATCGAGAAGACACTATGAAATGGTGTATTTTGAGAATTTTTGATGATCAAGTGAGTAGAATATACCACATGTTGATGCATTGGAGACTAGAAAGAATCAAAAGACAAGGAAGGAGACCGGTTCAAGTGACTTTGGGTCCCAGAGAAAGGGATGGATCCGCGAAGTATCTATGTATTTGGAGGGCACTTTGAGGTGAAAAATTCAAAGAGAAGCATAGGGATTTGAAGAGAGGTGGTTGGAAAATGGCAAGAAAGAGGGTAAGATTAGGTATGGAGGATAAAGAATGGCTATGTGCTTTAGAAGTTGAGAGAGAATGGTGAAAATAGAATGAAAAGCGGATCCTCCTCCCTAGAGAGAGAGAGAGAGATATGTGTATTTGATGCAATATCAAAAAGAGTGAATCAAGGTGGGTTTACTATGAGAATCCCAATCTCATAACTTCAAGAAAAAATCAAAGGAGTCATTCAAAGTCAAAGGCTAAATTGGTGGCAATAATAATATTATTTGATTTAGCAAATTTGTCTCCTTTTGTTTAAATGTAAATAATTTCTTTTAATGTAATTTATCGTCAAGATCACTTTGTAAGAGCTATAAAAAGCTCAATTGTTCTATTGTAATAATATATAGAGATTTTTGGAAAAATAAAGAAAGTAATTTTCTTGTAAAGCTTTATGCTTTGTTTTACTTGTTTATTTTAGTTTGTGGATTCATCCTAAAATACAAGTATAGATCATTAGAGTATTGTGTGAGATTCCTTTACTCTCTTGTTCTTGTTCTTTAGAAACCAAGTGTGAGATTCACTTCTTTTCTATTGAAGCTGCGGATTAAGTTTGTTTGTGTGATTCAAACACGCTTGTTCGTTCATCGATTGAGCGAGTCAATCAACTACCCATCATCTCCACCTCTATTTCGTCCACCTTCCGCCAAAGCTTGTCAACTCTTGACAACCTTTTGATTTATAAGATTTGGTGGATTCCAATCTTATATCATTTGGTATCAGAGCTAAAAGCTCATATCCCTTTTGTTTTCGTTTCATATTTTTATCAAAAAAAAATCAAAAAAAAAGTTTTATGTTTTTGTTCTTTGATTTTATAAAATTAAAAACCCAAACAAAAAATAGTTTTCTTTGTTTTCCCCTAAGTTTTAATTTATTTTTCTTATTAAACAAAATTAAAAAAAAAAAACGAGTTAATTTCAGATTTTTCTGTTTTTAAAAAAAAAAAAAGTTTATCATTTTTTACAAAATTTCCTTTAAAGAAATCCAAAAAAAAAAAAAAAAAATTATTTTCTGTTTTGCGTTCAAATAAAAAAAAACCAAAATAATACTATGAAGGTGAAACGGTTTTGAGGACAAAACCATTTGAAGAGAGAGAGAATGATGCAATATCAAAAAGAGTGAATCAATGTGGGTTTACTATGAGAATCCCAATCTCATAACTTCAAGAAAAAATCAAAGGAGTCATTCAAAGTCAAAGGCTAAATTGGTGGCAATAATAATATTATTTGATTTAGCAAATTTGTCTCCTTTTGTTTAAATGTAAATAATTTCTTTTAATGTAATTTATCGTCAAGATCACCTTGTAAGAGCTATAAAAAGCTCAATTGTTCTATTGTAATAATATATAGAGATTTTTGGAAAAATAAAGAAAGTAATTTTCTTGTAAAGCTTCATGCTTTGTTTTACTTGTTTATTTTAGTTTGTGGATTCATCCTAAAATACAAGTATAGATCATTAGAGTATTGTGTGAGATTCCTTTACTCTCTTGTTCTTGTTCTTTAGAAACCAAGTGTGAGATTCACTTCTTTTCTATTGAAGCTGCGGATTAAGTTTGTTTGTGTGATTCAAACACGCTTTTTCGTTCATCGATTGAGCGAGTCAATCAACTACCCATCATCTCCACCTCTATTTCGTCCACCTTCCGCCAAAGCTTGTCAACTCTTGACAACCTTTTGATTTATAAGATTTGGTGGATTCCAATCTTATATCAGTATTTAAAAAGGTACTTACCCGGACTAGTATACCGAGTCATGTGTCCAGTTATGGGGTCGGGTTTTGGATATTCACGTCGGGTTTGTATGAGATACTTGAGTGTTTTTCACCTACTTCATTTGTTATGCCTGCATGCGGGTAGACAAAACCGTTGGAATTGGTGCATAGTATGCGCATGTTCCGGTGGATTTGGCGCCTGATTGTCATGGCATCTCATGTCTTTATCTTTCCAACAAACAATGATTAGTCGGTTTCACCTATGACATGTAAAAATAACATGTTATAGGCTTGTTCTAGCCTTCGTACAAGGGTGTAAGTGAAGTTAAATATATAAAAAACTGAGGGAGTCTTAGGATACGAAAATCCTCTCCCACTAATATGATGATATTTAACTTACCTTGCCAGATAATCATTTTGAAATAGCATCGGGTTGCCTGCTTACCTTCCGGGATATTTGAATGTACTAGATTGTAGGGAATGCCTGGCTCCCTATATAGTGGGTTGTCTCCTCGCCTGATCGCATGGCTGCCCAGCTATCTGGTTGCCCAGCTATATGGTTGCCCAGATTCATAGTTGTATAGTTACCTGGCCGTCCCTGCTTGAATACTCGTTCACCTAATTTCACAATTCTCCAAATCACTTGACACGAGTTGGTGAATATTTACACTTCTCCGTATTATTTGGCACGAATTGGTGAACATTATGAAATGTTTACACTATCTAGATCATGTGGGACGAGTTTGAAAGTATTCACTCTCTCAAAACCACAGGGCACGAGTTGATGAGTTCAGGAAATATGGTCTCCATTTTTATAATTACATGTGGCAGTAAGAGATTTGCATTATCCTAAAGGGAAATATTTATCCCTAACAGTTTGCCCTCTTGTACTCGGGTTCGCGTACGAACTCGGGAAGTCAGAAGCACCCATCTTAAAGGTTAATATATCTTCATTTAGAAAGCAATAAAATTGTATAATTCTTTCTATGGATGGAGTCGGGTCCGTGAGACCTGGGGCCATGGGCTCGGAAGGCCTGACCCTGAGTCTTGAGACATGGGACCGTGGATCCGCGAATTTGCTAAACTTTAGTCGTTGGAAACTATCTTCCGTTACTGCTACAAGTTGCTAGGGTTTCCTCCCCCGCTTTATGTCGATTTCTCACTACTCCTCTGCTCTTCTTGGCTAGTAAGTTCCTCTACTTCCTTCATCTTCTTTTTCCACCTTTGTTTAGGTAGATTTAGCTAGCTTCGTATAAATGGATTATTCCTAGGTCGGCCCCTTCTATAACAACCGTCATTCGGAGATATCCCACAATCGATGAGGTTTTGATCGTCGATTATCAGCACCCAGAGGAGGCTCCGTCAATGGTCCTTCTGGTCGGGGCGAAGATCCGTCAACTATTCCCCGTCTTAGCATTCCCCTTGAGAGCTACATGAAGGTTAAAGGCGTACCGTCCACTTTCTAATTTTCGATCCTTGGAGTCGATGTCAGCTTGAACAAAGCTCCCGCATCTCACATCGCCATCTTCAAGCACTCTTAGAAGTCTGGCTTTAGATCTTGGGTTCCTCGGCTTATCGCAAAGTACTGTTTTGAGTACGGCTTTTATCATAATAAATTGACTCTGGTGGCTTAGGACCTTCTCAATGCGTACTAGGTTTTGTTGGATTTGTCAAGGAGTGACATCTCTGCAACTTACAACTCGAGATCTGTGTTGTTCGATCTATGACCATTTGATTCGATCTAGTCTCCAAATCCCCAAGTTAGTTTTAGCTGCAAATGTTGCACCTCTTGAAATTCCTAGAGACTTGAGGAAAAAATTATTCTTCCATAGAGTTTCGAAGAGCGTAATCCATTATTTGGATTGTGTTTCTATGGGTGAGCCATTATCTTTCGCGAAAGAGTCCTTCACTATATTGCATTAATCAATTTCTTTCCTCTTTGTTGTGGCCTTTTAGACGACCGATCCGGCGTCAAGCCTCCTGCAAAGATCTGTTTCCCAGCTCCTCTCTATGAGATCCCCAAGAGTCAGAGGACCATTACTTCTTGTAGAGCGAAATTTGTATCAACGCCAGCTCCCTTGCGCTTCTTAAGGGTACACTTCGTTCCTCATGTTTGCTTATGTCCTATTTATTTTAGTATGTCCTTACGACAAGCATGCAGGTTCCCTAGATATGATCAACATAGATTTTGCAGACTTCACCCAAAGATTCGCAGCTGAGCCGATCTTTCGTCCCGCTCTTTTGGCTCGTGCCCTCCGTCCTACCGCATGCCATTTCTCCTGATTTCCTTGCCTGAAGAGGTAGTGCATCAATGAGTCAGTGGGCATCAAAATGTAGAACTTGAACATGGTCGCCTTTGATATCGAGGCCCTTGCTCTTCTTCTCGATCCATTCGTGGGGACTCTAAAATTCAATGTCTGTGACAAAGGAAAGGTGTTCCTTGTGGGTCTACTTTGGTCCATATCTATTATAAGCTAGACATATTCTCTTCTGAGCATGTGTACCCCTCTTCCGTCAAAGAATTCTATGTGATGGGTCAAGAAGCCTTTCGGGTGATGCTCAAATCTAATGCCCACGTGGTGCATTGTTTCTTCTCTCCCTTGTGCTTTTTTGTTTCGTTATGATCTTATCGATTCACTTCATCTGCTTTCTCTAACAGAATTATATCGCAACCATCACGCTTATCAACAATATGGTGGATTTTCTCTTCTGCTCGATAAGTTGGTCGCCACTGAGCTGAGTCTAAAAGAACATATGTATGTGATAATCCCATATTTTACATATTTTAGCATGCATATTATTTGGTGTTTTGTGTCTCATGCATGTGTCTTGCATAGTTTTTATAGCATTTTGGTCTTTATTAGAGTATTAGGTGTTTGCATTAGGTCCTAGTGAGTTTTGCATGCATTTGGAGTGTTTTAATTTTAGGTGTCTTGGAGACAATTGATGATGTTTGGAGTATTGGAGCATAAGAGGAATGCAAAGCCCATCCAAGACGCCAGAAAGATGTAGCTGGAAGAAGGCCCTCCGATATGAATTAGCCTTAAAGCTCTCCATAGGAGCTGTAGACCGATTAAAGCTCTCCATAGGAGCTGTAATCTGAATAAAGCAGGTCAACTTAATAATTTGTCTGTGTGTTATAAACTGATTAAAGACTATGTCCTAATGGTAAAGATGCACACATGTTCCTCTTCACCCGGGTTTGAGTCCTGTTAAGAACAGATTTTGTTTTTTTTTCCCCTGAATACATCTGGTCGAGTTATAAATGTGTGTGTGTGATAAATACCGATTAAAGACTATGGCCTAGCGGTAAAGATCGAACACATGTTCACCCAAACCCGGGTGAAGACAGTTTTTGTTTTTTTTATCATGAATACATCAGGTCGAGTTATAAATGTGTGTGTGTGATAAATATGGATTAAAGACTATGGCCTAGTGGTAAAGATCGCACACTTGTTCACTCGAACCCGGGACCAAGTCCGGTTGAGGATGGTTTTTTTTTTTCTTTTTGACTCAAAAGGATAAATAATATAAAAGATAAATTACACCGAAATTGAGACATAAGTAACATAGTTACTTAGTAGGGTTCTTCGTCATCTGATTCTTCATCAGAAGACGACAAATTACACTGAAATTCATCTTCTAGTTTTGTATCTCCGACATCGTAATCGAGGTTTATTTGGTCTTCTTGTACGAAATTGTCAAGTACGAAATCTTCAATTGTAGTCATCAATACAGCATCATCATTTTCTGTTTGCAAAAGAGTCGGTTCTTTTTTTTCATATTCCCCTGAAATGTTTCCACTCGGATTCACTTTTAGAACATTGAGCCACAACTGCTTCGGTTTCTTTGTGTATGGGTACGGAATATAACAAACTTGATCTGCTTGTGAGGCTGTTTGCAATATAAAAATGTATAAATAAGTTATACATCAAGTATATATATATATATATATATAAGTACCTAGAATAAATGGTTCGTATTTATTGTATTTTCTCGATGAAAGAACGTCTACAACACCACCATTACTCCTCCGAGTGCCTCTACCGATGACATGGTCATACCAATTACACTTAAAAAGTGTGATTCTCAAATTGACCATTCCCTCGTACTCGAGTTCTATGATATCATTTAAGGTCCCGTAGAAATCCGCTTCATAAGATGCATCAGTATAATTTTGACCTTTAACACAGACCCCATAGTTACATGTCTTTCGTCCAGCGCCGTGATTTTGCGTATGAAACAAATAACCTCTTGTAAAATACATTGGCCAGGTTTTGACCTTGTTCAAAGGTTCATGCACTATCTCATGAACTCAAGTAGGAAATAGATTCGTGGCGTTCCAGTAATAAACCTGCATATGTATAAAAATAGCGTAAATATATATAAGTATAAACATATGCATAGTTATGAATGTTTTTTAGACATACATATTCTTTAACCCATAAATGATATTCGTCAGCTCTTTTCGTAGAGAGTTCTTTTTCGGAAAATCCTGGATATTTTGCAGAAATAAATTCCTCGAATATTCTACACAAGACCAACACAAATATGAGAAATTAAACAAGGATTATATATAGTAAAACGTAATCTGAGAGAGATGCCTACTTATATACCTCTCAATTGGCTGAAAATAGTCACAATTTCGTAAAACATATGCATGTACACATTGATAGTCTCTCTCTGAGAGCCATATTTCATGCATTTCTCCACTTGGACGGCCTGCTTGAGTAAATATAAAAGGTGCTCCAGAGACATGATATACGGGGACTTCACCTTCATCGAATCTTGTTAACCTGACCAAATGAGTGGAAAAGTAATTCACATTAAAATACATAGCACGTCTATACAAATTAAATGCCAAGGTGGACATGATGTGATTGATTTTAGCATTTACCTTGATTTCGTTTGTATATTCGCAGCAAAGTAGTGCTCTGAGAAATAAGCAATCTCGTGATTGATATATGATTCAACAATCGATCCTGCCGCATATCTTTTGTTTTTTGCTTTCCCTTTCAACTTTTTTAAAAACCTTTCAAAAGGATACATCCACCTATACTGAACATGGCCTCCTAATTCAACTTCGTATGGGAGATGTATATGCAGGTGCTCCATCAAATCGAAAAATGAAGGTGGAAAGATCTTTTCCAAATTGCATAGGATTAAAACTATGTTCTGTTTCAAAATTTGAACGCGACTTTCATGAAAAGTTCTCGAACATAAGTCTCGAAAAAATGATCCAACCCCTACAATATACGTGAAAATTTCATGAGGTTACTATATACAATACTATAATCATATTTAAAGAAATAGTCGTAATTAGTACCTGATAACGCAAGGTGGACATTCCGGTATAGGAGATCTGCAAAGATAAATGGAAGTAACCGCTCCATAAAAACATGGCAGTCATAACTCTTCATGCCTGAAAACTTTTGGTTGTCCATATCAACACAACTAGCTAAGTCTGACGAATAACCATCTGGGAACTTAACCGCATGTTTCACACATTCCAGTAAACTTTTTCTGGCTTCTTCTGTCAATGTGAAGGATGGGAAAGGAGCTTTACCCTCACTATCAATATGTAAGTGTGGCCGAGAACAAAATCGTTATACATCCAATCTTGACATGATGTTGTCTTTCGATTTACCCTTCACACTCATAAGAGTATTCATGATATTGTCAAAAAAATTCTTCTCTATATGCATCACATCAAGACAATGACGGAGGTTGAGATCCCTCTAGTATGGCAGCTACCAAAATATGCTTTCCTTGTGCCAGTTATGGTGCTTCCCATAGCCCGGATTCTTCTTTTCATGACTGTTTCCACCAACATCCTTTGTTTTCGATGGATTTACACCAGCCAACCGCTCGAAATAAATTTGCTCAGCTGTCAAAGACGGAGGTGGATACTCTCTCGAAGCGTCTTTTCCCTTTAGGAAGTCTTTTTTATTCTTCCTCAGTGGATGACCATGAGGAAGAAATCTTTGGTGACAATCAAACCAACACGTCTTCCTTCCATTAGGTAGATAAAAATACTTTGTATCTTCCATGCAAACTGGACAAGATAATTTACCATGGGTTGTCCATCCGGATAACATGCTATACACCGGAAAGTCGCTTATCATCCACATCAGCACTGCTTTTAGATTAAAATTTTGATTCAAGGACACATCGTATGCATCGACGCCATTAGACCACAACTCTTTTAACTCCTCAATAAGAGGTCGGAGGAAGATATCGAGACCAGCTCGCGGATGATTTGGCCCAGAATTCAGAATTGTAAGAAATAAATACTCTGTATTCATGCACATACTTGGGGGTAAATTATATGGCGTCAAGATCACAAGCCACATGAATGATTACGAGACATGCCAAATGGATTGAACCCATCCATACATAATCCAAGATAAACGTTACGGGGATGTTGATCTTGAAAATATCTCCACTCCGCCGCATCAGAAGGATGACCCATTTCTTCCTCCTTTGGTTGGTGCTCAGCATGCCATCTCATTACCGTTGCAGTCTTCTCGCTTTGATACATATTCTTTTAATCTGTCAGGAATAGGTAGATACCACATACGACTGTATGGTACGTTGGTTCTACGCCGGTCGTTCTTAGGCTTCCATCTTTGTTTTCCACAAAACAGACATTTATCTTCCTTCTCGTCTTCTTTCCAGAAGATCGTACAATTGTTAATACAAACATCAATTATATGATATGGGAGACCTAAATTGCGCATCAATTTTTCTGTCCCGTAATGTGAACCAGTTGACTTGTTTCCTTTTGGTAAATAGTTGTCAAGATTCCGCAAACTGAATCTACTAACTTTTCACTCATATTATATTCTGCCTTATTTTGCATGACTCGAGCAGCTAAGGATAACTGCGAGTGACCTTCACGACAACCATCGTATAGTGGATTATTTTCACCTTCTAACAAGTCGTAGAATTTCTTTGAATGGTTACGTACCGGTTCTTCTACATTCTGATAACTAGTACCACCTTGATGATAGTTATCAAAACTCATGTTATCACGAAATGCATCATTCACCATATCCACATATCTATCTTCTACTACATTACCAACTTCTTCACTCCCACCTATATACGTCGTATCAACATAACTCGATCATAAATCCGCCATATTGAATTCTTCCCCATGCTTATACCAAACATAAAAATCTGGCATAAATCTTTTACTATAAAGATGATTCCAAATTCTTGTCACGGGGATCAATTTCTCGTTCTTGCAAACACTACAAGGACAAAAAAACTTACCGCCATTACTCTGTGTTAGAGGCTGGCTATTTGCAAATGTCATGAATTGCTCCACCCCCGTTCTGAACTGTTCCGAGAAATTTCTCGTCTCTTCATCGAACCTATTATACATCCACTCCCGGAAATTACTATAATTGTAATTTCCCGATATTTTATAACTAATAAATCGAATGAGGAGAAGAAATATGTTTGATTTTGTGTTTAAAATCGAATGAGGAGAACAAATATGTTTGATTTTTTGTTTAAGATCGAATGAGGAGAAGAAATGGGGTAAATTTTGCTTATATAGACGGTTTTGCCGACTACACGGCGTCTGAAAGGCGACTACAATAACACGTGTTTTTCACCGGTTTTGTACGACTGTTTACCGACTGCTATGCGACCCGCCGAAATAGTCGCATATTAATCGCTATTTTGGCGACTATTCTGCAACTACTAAGTCCCGTCGGAAAATTAGTCGTAACCGTAGTCGTAATTTGGTGACTGAGCTTAAAATAGTCGTACAATAGTCGTAAAATAGTGACTACTATAGCAACTATTCTGTTTGGTCGTAAAACAGCGACTACATTACGACTAAACCTTACTAGTCGCCAAATAGTCGGAAAATAGTGGCTAATTAGTCACAATTCGTAGCGAATAATTTTGTAGTCACCAGATGTAGTCATTAAAACGCTGTTTTCTTGTAGTGCGCCCTAGCCGCCAGAAACCGCCGCCGCGTCGAACCATAGCCTCCGCGTGGATTGATTCCACCAAGAGAGGTAACTGCAAGCCTTTAACCTTTCGATCTAGGTTGTGTTCTCGCTTGGATGTTGAACCGTGACTTTAACCACATGTTTTTAGCATTTCAATTTCTGAGCAGATTCATCTTGTAAAACTCAGATTTGGTTTCTGCAGACGAACATGAACAGGTCACGAGAAAAATAAGTTTGCGACAAGTAAATAAATTTGCGACAAACAAATAAGTCGTAGACTTATTGTGTATGTCGTAAACTTATTGTGTATGTCGCAGACTTATTTCATTTGTTTCTGACTTGTTTCCTTTGTTGTTATTGTTGCAGAATTGTTTCATTTGTCGTAGACTTGTTGCTGACTTGTTTCTTTTGTTTCTGACTTGTTTCATTTGTTGCAGACGTATTGTGTATGTCGCATAATTATTGTGTATGTCGCAGACTTATTTCCTTTGTTGTTGACTTGTTTCCTTTGTTGTTATTGTTGCTGACTTGTTTCCTTTGTTGTTATTGTTGCTGACTTGTTTCATTTCTCGCAAACTTGTTGCAAACTTGTTTCATTTGTCGCAGACTTGTTTTATTTGTTGCAGACTTTGTTGTTATTGTTGCAGATATGTTTATCACAGACTTGTTTCATTTGTTGCAGACTTATTTCATTTGTTGCAGACTTGTTTTATTTGTTGCAGACATGTTTCATTTGTCGCAGACTTATTGTGTATGTCGCAGACTTATTTCCTTTGTTGCTGACTTGTTTTCTTTGTTGTTATTGTTGCAGACTTGTTTCATTTGTCGCAGACTTGTTTCATTTATCGCAGCCTTGTTTCATTTGTCGCAAACTTGTTTCATTTGTTGCAGACTTTGTTGTTATTGTTGCAGATTTGTTTATCGCATACTTGTTTCATTTGTTGCAGACTTATTTCATTTGTTGCAGACTTGTTTCATTTTTTGCAGACTTCTTTTATTTGTTGCATACATGTTTCATTTGTCGCAAACTTGTTTCCTTTGTTGCAGACTTGTTTCCTTTGTTGCAGACTTGTTTTTAGATGTTTAAAAGTCTAGCCTGAGTCGTCCTCTAAGCTTGGTTTTAATTTCTGTTCCGGTTTTCATTAAGTTACACTTTTAAACATTGAAATAAAATCACATTTCGTTAGTTCCAAGTGTATTTTTGATCAACTTAAGTACCTTTCCAAGACATGACTCTAATTCCCTTAATTTGATAAATTTGATCAAATCCCATCTATAAATTCACACAGCTCGGAGAAAAAAAACAATCCCTATAAATATAAATAGAAGGTCTTGCTGCGCCGGGGATAGATGAAAAGACAAGCTCTGAAATGGTTAAGTAGTGGAGAACAAATAAGTCTGTGACAAACAAATAAGTCTACGACAAATGACAAAGAGAAAACAAAATGTATAAGTGTACGACAAAGAAAAACAAAACTGCAACACACATAATAAGTATACGACAAAGGAAAACAAAATGCAACAAAACAACAAAAATGCAACAAAACAAGTAAGTCTGCGACAAATGACAAAGGAAAAACAACAATATAATTTGCAACATGATCGTCACGGAGAACGGGATCGGCGACGACGATGGAGAACGGTGGCGATGAAGAAATTTATGGGTTGCAGAAAAGGTTGACGGCGGCCGCACATAACCCTAATGATGCAGAGGCATATTTTGTAAATTTAATACTTTTTACTGGCCTTATTAGGAAAATCAACTTACTCCTCGAAGTTCGAAATAAGTCTGCAATACATTCAATAAGTCTGCAACGAAAGTCTAAGACAAACAAATTAGGTAAGTATGCAACACATTCAATAAGTCTGCAAAACAAGTCTGCGACAAACAAAGTGTTATTCTAGTTAGAAAACAAGTCTGCAACACGGTCAAAATAAGTCTGCAGTTTTTAATGGTACGTAAGCAATTTATAAATAAGTCTGCGACGTTGAACATCAAATATGCGACATTGTAAATAAATATGCGACAATCGATGTTATTTCAGTAAGACATTTTAGTGTCGCATACTTAGTCTTTTTGTCGCAGATTTTTCAAAAGTCTGCAACAAACAGCTGTAGATTTTATATAAGTCTGCATAATAAGTCTGCAAATTAAACTTAAGTTTGCGACAAAAGGAATAAATCTGCGTAATAAGTCTGCAATCAAAAATAAGTCTGAACAGACTTAATAAGTCTGCAACAAAGCACATTAAGCCTGCGTCAAAAAGTCTGCAACACGCATAATAAGTCTGCAGATCTACGCAGACTTAATAAGTCTGCAACATTGAAAACTAAGTCTGCATAATAAGTCTGCAGATCTGCACAGATTTATTAAGTATGCATAATAAGTCTGCAGATCTGCGCAGATTTATTAAGTCTGCATAATAAGGTTCTGAATGGGAGACGCGATACGTGAGGGAAAGTGGGCGGGCCAAAATTTGGTTCCCATTCAACCATTTTAGTTTTATGGTTTTAATAAAAAGAAAAAGGTTTTTTTTTTAAAAAAAAGAACAAGTGCGGGCCAAAACCATTTGTTTTTTTACTTGGACCACACATAAGAAAAAAGAAGGGTAATTAGGTGTATTTTAGGTGCGGTCCATTTTCTTTTCTTTTTCAAAATTCAAAAAAAAATTATGAAAAAAATTCTATGAATAAATTTTATGAACTTATACATTATTATCTGGACAAAAAAAAATTGGTTTATTGAAATGTTAAAAAATAAATAATCAAAGTTTAATAATTATTATTCCCGTCCCGCACCGCACTTATTCACCATTCAAATAGTTTCCCGCACCGCCTGTTTCGCAGTAACCGCACTTATTCCGCATGATGCGTTTCTTCCAACCGCACCGCACTAAAACCGCACCGCATCTCCTAAACCGCTTGTCCCGCACCGCTCAAACCGTTGTCACCATTCGAAGCCTAAGTCTGCAGATTTGCGCATATTTATTAAGTCTGCGACAAAGGTTTCCAGACTTATTCTGAAAAACGCAGTGGTATTTTTGTAAATAAGTCAAATGTTTGCTTACGTGGAAATAATTTAGTAATGGCAGTTTCGTAATAACGTTTTTCCTAACAAAAACAAATAGGGAGAATTTCAGAAATGCTACTTTTAGAGTACAACTCTTCAAAGATACCATCAATCGTTTTCCATTTTCAAAAATAGAACTTAATAAATGTAAGCGGACAAGTTTACCCTTCAACAAAAAAAATTGTAGAATTTGGGGATTTCAATCTTAGTCGTCTTCTAATCGATGTACGGCTGTGTGGAGACGAGGAGGATGAAAAAGGGCGGGGATGGCATCGACGGAGTGGATGTGATGCCGTAAAGAGTGCCGGAGATGCTATCACAAGAGTTTGTTGAGCAGATGAAGGCGCCGTCAAAGGATTCGGAGATCCCGGAGAGTTCGGCGGCGGAATTGAATTGATTTGCTGGTACCATTTGCAGAGGAAATTGGCTAGCAATCGCCATAGCCATGGCGGTTAGGGTTTTTCTCCTCCTTCTCTTCTTATCATCTGCAATTGTATCTTTCTCGCTCTATGAAGATAAAGTCGGCCTCCTAGATTGGGAACTCGTCTTCTTCATTCACTTTATTATCTCTCTATTTCATTTCTATGGAAAAAATTAGCTGAGAAGTTTCGAAAGCTTACAAGTTTTTCGAGAATTAATATGGTTTTATATGGTTTTAAGAGAATTCATATGGTTTTAAGAGAATTCATATGGTTTTATATGGTTTTAAAAAGATTTATATGGTTTTAAAACTAACATATAAAACCATATAAATTTAATTAAAACACCCAATATCCAATAATGTAGTTTATGCCGAGTGTATAAAACCAGAGCTACAATTATACAACCAGAGCTATGTAAGTTTTATGCAATATATATTGTGTTAAAAAAAATATTAATGATTGATGAACTTGAAATTAAAAGCTTTCCTTGTGGAATTCAAACTTGGTCGTAGTTTCCTAGAGAAATCTTGAGCCAATCTCTTTAACTCTCCTATGATGCATGATTTACCACACTAGAAAACCCCTACAAACAAAATACAAAGGAAAAATACATGACTGCTACAGAGATTCTACGAAAAATCTCCTATATATATAGTTTAAGGGATTGTTGTAATGATCACGTATCAACTCGTTGATTGGTGTGGTTCACAGCGACGTGTTTGAAGACACTGCGTCGGTTCGTTGATGTAAAGTTGATCGCGGTTCTAGCGGGCCGGTCCGTTGCTGTCCAAAAAATAAAAGTGTTTGCCGTGGGGTGGGCCAATTTGACGCAAGCACAATATTTGGTTGCGAAAGGTAAATGGGCTTAATCTTTATGTCCAGTTCGAACCCTTTTTATTTTTATTTTAAACTAGACTGTAAGTAAAATAATAGGGTTTTCTCACGACGGGCACCAAATGTTTAAAATTATTTATATGGTTTTATATAGTTTTAAAACTAGCATATAAAACCATATAAATTCAATTAAAACACCTCATATCCAAATAATGTAGATTCGACCGAGTATTTACCAATATTCAATAAACAACTAAGTAGATAACCAACTATAATATGAAAGCTAACATTTGATTTGTAAACCATATTGGTAAAATGTTTTAAACGATTCATTAGACTTTAAAATGATTGTACTAAAATGATTTATATGGTTTTAAAAGACCTTAAAAGGTTTTATATGGGTTTATATTAGCCATGGGCATTAAAACCCAACCCGAAGAACCCGAAATAGGAGGTTCAGTTCAGTTTTGGTTAGCCAATATTACCTGGAATGGCTCCTCAACATATTTGTTTCAATTCTGGTATTCCAATAACTATAATTATCTAACAATAGTTAGATACACGTACCAATGCTTCATCACTCGTACATGAATTGGATCAAGCTATTCATATTGAGGTATGTTTCCGCCGCGGGGCGGGCCATTAGGACGCGTGCCATTAGCCTAAGACCTCTTCTTTCTCCTATTAACATTATATAAAAGTTCCAAGTTCTAGTCTCTACTTTTGAATTTCAAGGATTAAAAAGATTTATATGGTTTTATATGGTTTTAAAAGGATTTATATGGTTTTAAAACTAGCATATAAAACCATATAAATTCAATTAAAACACCAAATATCCAATAATGTAGTTTCGGCCGGCCGAGTGTACAAAACCAGAGCTACGTAAGTTTTATGCAATATATTGTGTTAAAAATATATTAATGATTTATGAACTTGAAATTAAAAGTTTTTTTGCGCAATTCAAACTTGGTCAAAGTTTTCCTAGAGAAATCTTGAGCCAATCTCTTCAACTCTCCTATGATGCATGATTTACCACAGTAGAAAACCCCTACAAACAAAATACAAAGGCAAAATACATTATTGCTACAAATATTCTACGAGAAATACCAACTCGTTGATTGGCATGGTTCACAGCGACGTGCTTGAAGACTCTGTGTCGGTCCGTAGCTGTAACGTGGATCGCGCATGATGATATACTCATATATTGCATATTTTAGCATGCATCTCACTTAGAGTTTTGTGTCATTTACATGAATAATCATGGTTTTGTCTTGTATTTAGGTCTCATTTAGAGATTATGACATATTGCATTAGGTCTAGTGAGTTCTTGCATGTTTTGGAGTACTTTCTAGGTGATTGGAGGCAATTTGGGCATATTTGGAGAGTTGGACCAAAGTAGAGTGCAAGGTCCATCCGATACACCGGAAAGATGTGGCTTGACTGAGGCCCTCCGTTATGAATAAGCTTGGATGACCTTCATGAAAGCCAAGGCAGTGAGTTAGCTAGCCACTGGAATTGGAAGCAGGGTATTTGGACTTGTGGTTTGGAAGATATGGCCGTTTTACTGAATACATGTCCGTCTTGCCGAGGCAGTTTATTCAACTCCGATGTGTGACATCGGTATTGATGCTTCAGGGGAATACACCGATGTCACACATCGGTGTAACACCTCGGTATTACCTCTCTGAAGTGACCAGGAGAAAAAAAACCTTAGCACCGAGGTCCAACACCGATGTGTGACCTCGGTGTTGTACATCTATCACCCGAACCAGCCGAGCTCGTCCAAAGTATCTCAAATATGTGGCTATAAGGGGACCTTTAAATTCGATTCAGCTTCACCTGCTTTCATTGAAGTTGTATAGGAGTGAATAAGCTTTACACAGGAATTTGAATCGGGTTATTTGGACATATGGATAGGGAGATACGACGGTTTTACTAAAGGTATGTCCGTCTGGCCGAGAGAATATGATACCGTCCAAAGAAGCAACAAAACGAAAGTTTTCCGATATGAATCAACTCAAAGGGTATTCATAAGAGTTGTAGAGGGACGAGTTATCTGTCTACAGGAGTTGGATTCAGGTCATTATGATGTCAGGTTCAGGAGTTATGACCGATTCACTGAAAACGTATCCAAGTTTCGGCCGGGTCAATAACCGGTTTGTCCCGGGTGGACCCGGGTCCGACCCAACTCAGCAAACACCTTTTTATATTTTAGAGATCTGATTTTTAGATCTATCTCACTTTTTATCCCTTTTTCCATTTTTTCTCTCTCTTCTCTCTCTAGAACAAGACCTTGTCTTTTTAGGGTTCTTGGGATTTTTCCCTTGGATTCTTTTGATTTATGCAAGTTTAAGGTTATATCTTTTCATCTTTATCTAATCTTTCACATTTCTATTCCCTAATCATGATTAACATAAGCTCTTTAACATGATTTAGTGTGTTCTTCATGATTAGTGAGTAGTTCTTCTTAAGACTCATGGATGAGGTAGATTAGGTGAATTTCGTGGTAGATCTTGATGTCTATGACTTAGTTTACATATTCCCTCTCTTATTTGGTGTTCACAATGCTAGATTAGGCTAGATATAGTTAGTCTAGATCTTAGGAAATTTTATGCACATAAGGTGTTCGATGAAATTCTCCAAACAACCAAATAAGGGATTTTGCTTTCTTAGCCTATGAGAGTAGTTGTCTAATGAGCATTAGGGCCATAGGAACCTATGTTTATCGCTTGTTAATCATTCTATCACAAACGATGGTTTGTTCTTGATTTGTATGATTAACAAAGTGATTAAAACCATGAGAGTGGCTTAATTTTGCTTAAGTGTTCTATGCTAAGGGAATAGCTTGTTTGTGTGAAATGACATCTAGATGGATCATAGAAGGATCCAAAATCAATAACCTCATCCAAGAGCTTGCATTTATCTTATTGTTAATCACGTTTTTAGTCTTTGCTTACTTGTTCTTGTTTGAATTTGAATCATTTAAGTTGCTAGAAAACTAAAACCACCTTTATTTGCTTAACTTAAGAAGATTTATGTATTCCTAGTGATTGAAACTTAACCCTTGGATTCGATACCTCATATGCTACACAGGCATTTTGAGTAATTGATACACACGGCAAAATCCTTGTATCAATTTGGCGCCGTTGCCAATTGGGTTTAGCTTTCGACATTAGGATTTTACTTCTTTTTGAGATTAAGCCTTTCCTTTTCTTTTGTTTACTAATCTCTTTATAGCTATCTCTTGTAGGTGCATGAACTTGCGTTCTAATGGCAACAACAATCTTGTTGAGCCAAGAGACGACATCAACCTTCTACACCGCGGTCTTAGAGCATGAAGAGATAAAGAACGGGCTGTGTACATTGCTAGACTTAGTATGGAAAACGTGCAAGTGAACCCGGATGGTGGTAATGACCATGTTGCCTATGCCCCAAATCAAGGAGCAAATGGTGGTAATGGAAACCACCACCCACCCGCCCGTAATGGTCATAACATAGTTGGAGCGGGTGATGCGACCAATGCTCATGTCAACCGCCAAGGGATTCAAGCGCCACCGGTTGAGTCCAATGACTTTGAGGTCAAAGCTAGCTTCATCAACATGGTACAAAGCAACAAGTTCCATGGATTGGCGGTGGAGGATCCACTTGATCACTTGGATCACTTCGACCGGATTTGTGGTTTGACAAAGATGAATGGAGTCTCCGGTTGTTCCCGTTCTCTCTTGGAGACAAAGCAAGGCAATGGGAAAAGAACTTACCCCAAGGTTCCATCACTTCTTGGAATCAATGCAAAACCGCATTCCTTGCCAAGTTCTTCTCCCACTCTAGGACGGCTAAGCTAAGGAATGAAATATCAAGCTTCTCTCAACGTCCTAATGAGAGCTTCAATGATGCGTGGGAGCGGTTTAAGGCCTATACAACGCAATGCTCTCACCATGGATTCACGGATGCTTCCCTCTTAAGCACTCTATACCGCGGAGCATTGCCCAAGATACGTATGTTGCTTGATACCGCTTCCAATGGAAACTTTCTAGCCAAGTATGTGAATGAAGCAATGGAGTTGGTTGAGAACCTTGCTTTGAGTGATGGAACATATGGTGATGAGTTCGATCGGTCTACAAGAACCATAAGCGATTTTGAAGAGCAACGACGAACCAAAGAGATGAAAGCTCTAAGTGACAAGTTGGATAAGCTTCTCACTACATCTCAAAAGTCGGTTCAATTTGTTGTAAATGGTGAGGCAAACCAAGGATTCCAAGAACAAATGGTGGATTTGAGAAACCAAGAAGAAGTGCACTATGCTGGGAATAATGGTGGCTATCAAAGAAGTTTCAACAACAACTATGGCAACCAAAGTCAAGCCTCCATTAATCACCAACAAAGCTATGCTCCCAAAAACAACTTTCAAGAGAACCAAGGTGGTTTTCGACAAAGATTTGCCCCACAAACTCAAGGAAACAACTCCATGACTCAAGACCTTGATATGAAGAACATGCTTCAACAAATTCTACAAGGACAAGCTAGTGGAGCATTGGATATGAGCAAGAAGATGGAGGAAATAAATACCAAAGTAGCTTGCTCATACAATGATCTCCAAAAGAAACTTGAGGCATTGAGTTCAAAAGTGCAACAAATGGAGACCAAGGGAGCCAATGGAGACAAAATGCAACAAAGTTCTTCAAACGGGAAAGCAATACAAACCTCAAAGGAGTATTGCAATGCCATCTTCTCAAAGGAATCACGTCTCATTGATGATCATGAAACCGCCATTAGGGAAATTGAGCTTATACTTAATGGTTCACATGTTGAACACCTTCCCCTAGACACGATCCCTTGAAGCTCAATGTGGACATTGATGAACAAGGTGGGGGAGTGACCCTTGAGAAGGATGAGGAAGTGACCATGGTTGATGACAAAGGTATTGTCAATTTGGTTGATTCACCAAGGAAGACAAGGATTGAGCCTAAGTCTCTCCCCAGGCTTGGGAATCCTGGTAAGTTCTCCATCACTTGCTCTCTTGGTGATTTGGAAGTTGAGGATGCTTTGTGTGACTTCGGTTCAAGTGTAAACGTCATGTCCCGTGAGATGCTTAAGAGTCTAGGGATAAGAAACCTCACATATCACCCATCACCTATCACTTTTGGAGATGCCTCCTCACGGAAGCCACTCGGTCTCATTGAAGATTATCCGCTTAAGGTTGGGGATTGCATAGTCCCAACGGACTTTGTTGTCATGGAGATGAAGAAGGCCAACAAGCTCCCACTCCTCCTTGGAACCCCATTCCTACTTACTACCGGTGCTAGAATGGATTTCAAAAATCAAAATGTAGTTCTCTTGAATGTGGATGACAAGGTATACTACCCAATGAGGACTTCTCCCAACAAGCTTTGTAGCACAATAATCATAGAAGACAATGGGTTTTGTGTTGAGGAAGTGAAGTATGCGGGTCGTTGTGAGATGGTTGTTGAAGCTCCGCCTCCAAAGGGTTATGAAAAGAAAGAGAAGTTGCTTGAGAGAAAGGATTTGGGTTATGGTAATGACAAGGAAGTTTCGGAAGTTGATATCGATTTTTTGGAACCGCTTCCTCCCACCACAATGGAGAATGTCGTTGAGGGTAGCAAGGGTGCAAAGAATAAGACAAAGGCCAAAGCTAAGATGGGAAACGAATCAAGCAAGCTTCATGGGTCTATGTCCGAGCCAAGCCAGCCCTCTATGATGACTCTCACTCCTTGGAAGCACAAGGATGGAGTGATTGAGTATAAGATCAAGTGCAAAGGACGGCCCAAACCTTTTGCCTCGGTCAAGGCGATCCTCACACCCGAGCTCAAAGAGAAAGGGGAAGCCGGTCTTGAGGAGGTAATGAGCAAGGTGCTCAAGCTCGAGCTCAAAGATCCACCTTGGAGTGCTCACACTCCTCTCTCACCCACCTAAAAGGGTAACCAAATTCAAACTTAGTGACTTTAAACAAAGTGCTCTTGGGAGACACCCCAAGCTTATCATTGTACATACTTTTGTTTCTATGTTTTTTTTATGTTTTCTTGTTCTTTTTGATGGGTTTGCTTAGTGTGAATAGGTTTTTGATTGTCTTGGTCATGAACTTAAGGACAAAGGTGTGAAGGATTGAGGTGATCACTCTCGTTCCCTCCATTCATTTCCAAGGTAATACTCCAAACTTTGTAGATAGCATTTAGAATCATATCTTCTTTCTTTCTTTCATGCATTGTTTAGCTCTCTCTTAAGCTTCTATTACACAAGGGACTGTGTAATTTAAGCTTGGGGGAGGGTTTGTGTGTTATCTAACTATGTTTTTGGTGATCTTATTTTGCCTTTTGCATCTTGAGTCTCATGCATATCATGCATTTTCAATAAATTTGAATTTTTTTGAATAATGTGCATTCCATTTAGGATTCAGTCTAGATGCATATCATTTTAGGTAGCTTTGCATGAGCATTAGGAGCAATGATAGAATTATCCTTGTAAGTATCATTTTTAGAGCTTGATTCAATGTCCTAGTTGCATGTTATTTGATGCTTTTGATCTCGTGTTGAAATCAAGGATAACCATATTTTGATCTTGCGTTCCATTACTATGGTCTTAGCTAAAGCAAGTTTTGATTTGATTCCAATCCTACCTAAGTGAAAACCATAATTTTGACATTTAAATTATCATGCTTGTGCATTGCATAGTGAATTCATGGTTACCATATACATACTTGGACTCTCTTCTCCTTTTCACCACTCTTTTCTAGTCCAAGTAGCTGATTCCCATCATTGGAACGGTTTACCATACCTTTAACATACACTCATTTCAAGCCAAATTCTTTAGTGTGCGTATGTGATGCCTATTTTTCGAGTAAGCTTGGCAAAAAGTGTTGAGTTTAGGGCGACAAGGATAGGTTTGCATGTAGATCTACCCGAACATCAACGGCTAGACTAGGCTAGGCTTGTGGGAAAGGGAAGTTTTGGGCTTGATTGTGAACAAAATGATGTGACTAATGGGATGGTGGATAAGAAGGAAGTGAAGGTGAAAGGGGAATGCAATATTGTGATGTGGTTAGTGAAAGTTATCAAGAATAGCTCTTAGTAATAGTTATAGCCTCATAGAAACAAAGTAAAAAGCCAAAAATTGGCTAAAACATCATTTGGTAAATGATGAGGCAAGGCAAAGTAAAAGAAAGAAAGAAGAGCTAAAGAAACAACAAAAAGAAGCACGAGACCACAAGATTCAATGAAAAAGAAGAAATTCCCCAAGTGAGAAAGGAAGAAGTGGAAGGAGTTCAAGTATGGAACATGAAGGCAAAAAGGCCAAGTGAGAAAAGGGTAGCTTAGGATGAGGACTTCATGGGTAGATATGCTAGGGTTAGAGACGATTTGGGCATTGGGTAGATGTAAGTTTATCCTTGTATCCATAAATTACCTTTTACTCTTAGCATTTTGCTAAAGCTTGCTCATTCATTGAGAGATCCCTTGCATTGATGAAACCCCATACATTTGAGATCATCTTACTCTCAAGACCTTTACCCTATCCAAATGAATTCAATTGCCTTGCATGAGCATGATTCACTTGAAACAAATAATGAATGTTAAAGGATTGGATGATATTGATGCTTGTGTAAGTTAAGGCTTGAATTTGATTCGTACTGGGAAGGATATGGCTAGCTCTTTTTGAGTAGACTTGTTTGATCGCATCTTAGAGCTAGTAACTTGGACATTAAGTTGAATTCTTTTCATTGTATTTTTGGATTTGAACCACCATTGTTAGTTTTCTCCCTTTATTTATTCTTGTTTGCTTGAGGACAAGCAAAGGTTTAAGTTTGGGGGAATTGATATACTCATATATTGCATGTTTTAGCATGCATCTCACTTAGAGTTTTGTGTCATTTATGTGCATAATCATGGTTTTGTCTTGTATTTAGGTCTCATTTAGAGATTAGGACATATTTCATTAGGTCTAGTGAGTTCTTGCATGTTTTGGAGTACTTTCTAGGTGATTGGAGGCAATTTGGGCATATTTGGAGAGTTGGACCAAAATAGAGTGCAAGGTCCATCTGAAACACCGGAAATATGTGGCTTGACTGAGGCACTCCGATATGAATCAGCTTGGATGACCTTCATGAAAGGTGTAGAGGAGTGAGTTAGCTAGCCACTGGAATTGGAATCAGGGGATTTGGACGCGTGGTTTGGAAGATATGGCCGTTTTACTCAAGACATGTCCATCTGGCCGAGGCAGTTTATTCAACACCGATGTGTGACATCGGTATTGAAGCCTCAGGGGAATACTATTAGGGAATATTATCCTACATCGGTAGTTGGAAGGGATCATAAGTAATATATAAGGGACATGGGCCAATCCACCCATTGCCAATTGGTTTTGAGTTGAAAGCCCAGAAAACTTAACATGGTATCAGAGCCCGATCCATTCTCGATCCGACCCAAAGTTGGTCCATTGATCCATGCCCGAACATACGATCCATCTCGAGGGGGCATATTAGGGAATATTATCCCACATCAGTAGTTGGAAGGGATCATAAGTAATATATAAGGGACATTGGCCAATCCACTCATTGTCAATTGGTTTTGAGTTGGAAGCCCAGGAAACTTAACAAATACAGCTCGGTATTGCCTCTCTGAAGTGACGAGGAGAAAAAAACTCTTAGCACCGAAGTCCAACACCGAGGTCCAACACCGATGTGTGACCTCGGTGTTGGACATCTCTCACCCGAACCAGCCGAACTCGTCCAAAGTGTCTCGAAGATGTGGCTAGGCAGGGACATTATATTTCGATTCAGCTTCCACTGCCTTCATAGAAGTTGTAGAGGAGTCAATTACCTTTACACAGGAGTTTGAATCGGGTTATTTGAACGTATGGATAGGGAGATAAGACGGATTTACTAAAGGTATGTCCGTCTAGCCGAGAGAAAATGATACCGTCCAAAGAACCGGCAAAACGAAGGTTTTCCGTTATGCATCAACTCAAGCAGTCTTCCTAAGAGTTGTAGAGGGACGAGTTAGCTGTCTACAGGATTTGGATTCAGGTAATTCGGATGTCAGGTTCAGGAGTTATGACCGATTCACTGAAGATGTATCCAAGTTTTGGCCGGGTCAATACCCGGTTTGTTACGGGTTGACCCCGGTCCGACCCAACTCAGCAAACACCTTTTTATATTTTAGAGATCTGATTTTTAGATCTATCTCACTTTTTATCTTTTTTCCATTTTTTCTCTCTAGAACAAGACCTTGTCTTTTTAGGGTTCTTGGGATTTTTCCCTTGGATTCTTTTGATTTATGCAAGTTTAATGTTATATCTTTTCATCTTTATCTAATATTTCACATTTCTATTCCCTAATCATGATTAACATCACCTCTTTCACATGATTTGGTGTGTTCTTCATGATTAGTGAGTAGTTCTACTTAAGGCTCATGGATGAGGTAGATTAGGTGAATTTCGTGGTAGATCTTGATGTCTAGGACTTTGTTTATATATTCCCTCTCTTATTTGGTGTTCACAATGCTAGATTAGACTAGATATAATTAATCTAGATCTTAGGGAATTTCATGCACACAAGGTGTAGATGAAATTCCCCAAAAAACCAAATAAGGGATTTTGCTTTCTTAGCCTATGAGAGTAGTTGTCTAAGGAGCATTAGGGCCATAGGAACCTATGTTTATTGCTTGTTAATCATCCTATCACAAACGATGGTTTGTTCTTGATTTGTATGATTAACAAAGTGATTAAGACCATGAGAGTGGCTTAATCTTGCTTAAGTGTTCTAGGCTAAGGGAATAGCTTGTTTGTGTGAAATGACATCTAGATGGATCATGGAAGGATCCAAAATCAATAACCTCATCCAAGAGCTTGTCTTTATCTTATTGTTAATCACGTTTTTAGTCTTTGCTTACTTGTTCTTGTTTGAATTTGAATCATTTAGGTTGTTAGAAAACTAAAACCACCTTTATTTGCTTAACTTTAGAAGATTTATGTATTCCTAGTGATTGAAACTTAACCCTTGGATTCGATACCTCATATGCTACATAGGCATTTTGAGTAATTGATACACACGGCAAAATTCTTGTATCACATGATCAGGTTTTGTGCACGATCAGACACAAAAACCAAATCTTTCTCATAATGTATAAGCTTTTGTAGATACATCAAAAACAAGTTCCTTGAGGCATCATTCTCGGAATCCACTACGCCAAAAGCAATAGGGTACAGCTGAAAATTACCATCTTGCGCTGAGGCACCTAGCAAAGTCCCCTTGAACTTTGCCTTCAGAAAGGTGCCATCAATAACAACTAATTTCCTCATAAACTTAAAACCTCTAACGATACAGCAAATGCCAAAAAAGTATACTTGAATTTCCCAGCTGGATAAACCTCAATAAAAGTAGCAGAACCACGATTCGTTACATTTACCATATGAAAAAAACTCGGCAAGTCTTCATAGCTATCAGCAGGAGTTCCTCTAGCAACCTCTTGTGCATGTTCTTGAGGTCTCCATGCTTTTGAATATGGAATCACAACCCCATGGTCTTTTCTAATCTTCTCTGCAATTTGCTTGGTCTTAGTCCAATATTTCCTCCCTCGAAATGATTGCTTACCATTGTACCCAAAAACTTGGCATTTGCTTGTCGATGATTGACCTTCCTTAAGGAAGTGTCACAGTTTTGCTCATGCACATACTGGCGAACCACAAAGCTTTCAGTCCCTTTCACTTTGGCTGGGCGAAATCTCCAGTTGCATTTTTCATCAATGCAACGAAGAAGATATCTTTTCATGTCCGAATGCTGAGTACGAAACTCAGAGCTATATTTCATTGCCAGCGTCCGAAGCATGTTGCTCATTTCCTGTTTGTCTTTGAAAATTTTTCCACAATAAAGGTCATCATCATCACCGACATAGTTATTAGAGGAACAACTAGGAGCCATAGGTCCTGGATCAGGCACTGAAACTTCATATTGGTAACCACGTCTTAATGTTGACGTTTCTGATCCATAAAACACATGAGTGGTCGAGTTCACCCTTCTCTAAATTTGGAAAAAAAAACAGAAAACAAAATTACAAACCCTTATAAATGAATAGTTAAACAAGGAGCTTTCTTGATAAAAGTACCTCATGCCCAAATAGAGGATTAGTAGTTGTAACACTCTCATCAATAATTGCGTTCATTTGTCCCAGTGAAGGAGCTGGAGAATTAAAACTCTTTGACGTTTCTGATCCATAAAACACATGAGTGGTCGAGTTCACCCTTTTCTGCAAATTTGGAAGAAAAAAAACAGCAAACAAATTTACAAGCTCTTATAAATGAATAGCTAAACACATGAGTGGTTGAGCTTTCTTGATAAAAGTATCTAATGCCCAACAAAAAGTGGACGATTAGTAGTTGTTACACTCTCATTAATAATTAAGTGCATTTGTCCCTATAAGACAAACACTACCATATTTTAAAAACTCTTATATAGGAATAACACGTATAGTTTTTTTTTATAATAAAACTACCTCATCCCTAACCAGACGTGAAGGACATGGAGCATTAAAACTCTCCTCGAATTGAACATTCTCTACCATAGTAATTGAGTTCGTTTCTCTCTGCATGAGAAACATATAATTTTATAAATCTGCAGAGAATAGATTTAAAAACACTTATAAATAACAGTTAAATATTTGTAAGTACCTCATTATGTGGTGTGCTGGAAACTTCATTGCTACTTTTCTTGTTATTTTCTATCAATGTAACACATAACTTAACTTCTCCGCTATCTTCAAGATTGTTCATAAAAGATCTCACTTAGCGATCATTCCTAATAAACACTGGAAGAAGTTCTTTTAAGTGTGATTTAAGTGTGATCCATAACTAATTTTTACAGAACTCACATCACTATCAATACCAAAATCTTCTAAAACCACATCAACCAGATCTTTGTAGGTAATGTCTTTTTTTATGACACTAATTGAGCTTCCTCTTTCACCATCAATAATGAAATCCCATGTGTCATTTGTGAACTTCCATCTTCCACATACAGAATATAGTTTAATCATTGTAATCTGATAAAAGCAAAAATATGGTTTACAATATCCTATAAATTAGCTCATAAAAACACGTTTTCTCCTTTCCAGTTAATATATGTTAATCTAGTAATTAACATATTTTTATATGTTCTAGTTTTTTCCCTAAAAATAAAGTATTTTTGCTATTTTCTATAGAGATTTTAGATTTTACCACTCAAAATCAAAATACCATAAACCCTAGACGACCAACCACTCTATTTGGAATACATGAACAAAAAGAAAAATGAAAGCATAATCGAAAGTTTTGAACTCCAATGAAAGCTCTAGGTCACGTTGGCATTAGCCTCTTCCCGTTCCAGAAATGCCGACTTCCACCGGCGACGAAGCTCCGGCGTACCCAAACCTCATATCCGACCACCACTGTCTGTTCCGCTAGCAGATGGTCCGATCGTCTTCTCTCCGACTTCAATTTCACTTCCGATTCCTCCTCCTCCTCCTCCGTCGCCACCGCCACCGCCACGGCCACTTTCATCTCTCCGCCACCATCTATAGATCGTCCCGAACTCCACGTTCCCATTCCCATCGATTTCTACCAGGTTTTTGCACAGTCCGTTGCCAATCTTTTCCAGTTATTTATCAAGTAATCTGATTCGTGCGATTTTGGCAAATGTAAAAGGTTTTGGGTGCGGAGACGCATTTCTTAACTGATGGAATCAGAAGAGCATTCGAAACTAGGGTTTCGAAACCGCCCCAATTCGGTTTCAGTGACGAAGCATTAATCAGCAGGAGACAGATTCTTCAAGCTGCTTGTGAGACTCTGTCGAATCCTCGGTCTAGAAGAGAGTACAACGAAGGTCTTCTTGATGACGAGGAAGCTACAGTCTTCACTGATGTACCTTGGGAAAAGGTAATTTTGAACCTGGAAAGTGTTTCTTCATTGGATTCGCAAAGTGGATAAAGTAAACAACTTTTATCATCTACTGGATAAAACATGAAGGTACCTGGTGCTCTCTGTGTATTGCAAGAAGCTGGTGAGACTGAGGTCGTTCTTCGGGTAGGAGAAGCTCTGCTCAAGGAGAGGTTGCCTAAATCGTTCAAGCAAGACGTTGTTTTAGTTATGGCGCTTGCATTTGTGGACATCTCGAGGGATGCAATGGCGTTGGATCCACCTGATTTTATTACCGGTTATGAGTTCGTTGAGGAAGCTCTGAAACTTTTGCAGGTATTTTCTGTACTTGGTGTTGCGCGATAGTTGGCTGAATTGGGCGGGCGTAAACTCTCTTGATTTGATATTTTGTTCTTGAGTCTTGTTCAGGAGGAAGGAGCAAGCAGCCTTGCACCAGATTTACGTGCACAAATTGATGAGACTTTGGAAGAGATCACTCCGCGTTATGTCTTGGAGCTTCTAGGTTTACCGCTTGGTGATGATTACGCAGGGAAAAGACAAGACGGTTTAAGTGGTGTACGCAATATTTTGTGGTCTGTTGGAGGAGGTGGAGCATCAGCTGTCGTTGGGGGTTTAACACGCGAAAAATTTATGAATGAGGCGTTTTTACGAATGACAGCAGCTGAGCAGGTGTAAAATCTAGATATTTCTCTTATTTCTTTACCATGATTTAACTTTGGTTTCTCATTCTAATTTGTGTCCTTGTGTCCTAGGTTGATCTTTTTGTAGCTACCCCGAGTAATATTCCAGCAGAGTCATTTGAAGTTTACGAAGTTGCACTTGCGCTTGTAGCTCAAGCTTTTATAGGCAAGAAGCCCCACATTTTACAGGATGCTGATAAGCAATTCCAGCAACTTCAGCAGGCTAAGGTAAAGGCTATGGAGATTCCTGCGATGTTATATGATCCGCGAAATAATTGGGAGGTAGACTTTGGTCTGGAAAGGGGACTCTGTGCACTGCTTATAGGCAAAGTTGACGAATGCCGTATGTGGTTGGGCTTAGACAGTGAGGATTCACAATATAGGAATCCAGCTATTGTGGAGTTTGTCTTGGAGAATTCAAATCGTGATGACAATCATGATCTCCCTGGGCTCTGCAAACTACTGGAAACCTGGTTGGCAGGGGTTGTCTTTCCTAGATTCAGAGACACTAAAGATAAGCATTTTAAACTTGGGGATTATTATGATGATCACATTGTTTTGAGTTACTTGGAAAGAGTGGAGGTAGTTCAGGGTTCTCCGTTAGCTGCTGCTGCAGCTATGGCAAGGATGGGAGCCGAGCATGTCAAGGCTAGTGCTATGCAGGCACTGCAGAAAGTTTTTCCTTCTCGCTATTCAGATGGAATTGCGACTGAATCCAAGGATGCACAAGAGACAGCGTTTACTGTAGATCCTGTTGGTAATGGGTTAGGACATGATGATGAGACTGCTGTCTCTATTGCAGAAGCGGAAAGACCCTCTGAGAACTTTGATACAAATGATTATGCAATTCGAGCTGGGGTCTCAAAGAATAGCATTGATGCAATTACTTCTGAAAAGTCCGTTGCTGATAAGGTAAAGGAGGCAAGTGTGAAGATTCTATCTGCTGGTGTTGTTATTGGAATGATTTCGCTGGCAAGCTTGAGGTATTTGCCTCTTAAAAGCATCTCATCTTTTCAACGCAAGGATATGACTTCTTCTATGGCATCTGACACTGCTACCATAGGTATGATTAAATGATGCAATTTTTACACACAAGTTCATACTCAAATTATGCTTTGTCAGCTTAGAACATAATTCTCTGGATGTTTGACAATTTCCCACTCGTCCCACTCGAGTTGTTCAAACTATTCCAATTCCTTAAACAGGAAAGAACGTAGATCGTTTACTTGATACATGTCCCAAAAGTTTGATACGAACAGAATATAGAAACTGGATTTTATAGATAATATTTCTGGATTACAAAAGACCTTGAGGATTTTGACAATGGAGTTCCTCCCACTCCCCCTAAAACTCCACACCAAATACTCGATGATCCTCTACAACTCTCTGAGACATTATATATAGACATAGACTAAGGAAATAACTTAAACAAACCATGGTTTACTCTCACCATAAACCTTGGTTATTTTGCAACCTTAGTAAATAGTAATAAACCTTTTAACCCTCAAAGTCACTGCTTCTATCAAAGTTATCCTGAGTATTTAGAAGTGGGTTAACAAGTTGCTGAGAAGATTTCACTCTGAACATGTATGCTGCTTTAATAGTTTGATCAAACTGTAGACATTTCTGTTTAGGATAACGTAGGATTAGAAATTTTCCTACTGTGCTTTGTCCAACTTTTTTTTCCTTGGATTAAATTATTTTTATTGAATTAGGGTCAGTGAAATCTGAGGATTCAGAAGCACTTCCCAGAATGGATGCTAGGACTGCAGAGAGTCTAGTCTGCAAGTGGCAGAAGATAAAGTCTCAGGCTTTTGGGCGTGATCATTGCATAGAAATGTTGTCAGAGGTAAGGGGATAAAGCCACACTTCAATCAATTTTGTGAAAACTGTGGACCTGATCGTAGCGATTGGAACAATGTCTGGTGCCTTTCATGATTTTGGTAATTTATAGGTTTTGGATGGGCGAATGCTGAAGATCTGGACAGACAGAGCAACTGAAACTGCGCAGCTCGGGCTGGTCTATGATTATACTCTGTTGAAAGTATCCGTTGACAGTGTGACTGTCTCAGCGGATGGAACCCGTGCTATAGTGGAAGCAACTCTGGAGGAGTCTGCTTGTCTATCTGATTTGGTTCATCCAGAAAACAATGCTACAGATGTCAGAACCTACACAACAAGATATGAAGTTTTCTGGTCCAAGTCAGGCTGGAAAATCACTGAAGGGTCTGTTCTTACATCATAATATACTCATATGTAGCACGCCTGATCGTGCTATGTTCTCTTTGTTTTGTAAATTCTCCCTCTAAGTTAGTGTTTATAAATGAACATGAAAATATTCAGGTTCTTTTCATTCACTCATCCTTGGTCTATATTATAATATAAGTGCTACAATTTGAGATTCTTTCGCAATCAGGTACAAATTATGTCTAGAACTTTACTTATCTTACACGCAAGCCTTTCACAACTTTATGATCAGTTTTGAAACCGGGAAAGAAAGTGAGGGTAGAGCAGGAACTGTCTGACATCTGTGTTATTGATGTTTTGATAAATGTGCTCTGGTTATCATCCAGTCAAGCGTATACCAGAGAAATATTTCGTAAAGCTCCAGCCAGATGGTTTTATGTTCTCCGTTCTTGGTAACAAGCTGAGGCCAAACATTTCCTTTGGCATCCGACTTGGCTTCACAAATCCAAGCAGCTTAGCCACAAGAGAAGCACTCTCTTTTATGTGTTCCATGTCTTGTGCGTTAGTCCACAGTTTGTGCGCTACCTGCAGGCTTCTCTGCTTTGAGTTTACCTCCACGCCCCATTTTTGGTAAAGTTCTATTCTCTGGCTCCATGGAAATTTCTTTGGTATTTGTTTGGAAAGCCATTCCTTCTCGCGTGTAAGTGCCTTCAGCGCTTGTATTCTGATTATATACCACAGGAACTGGTTAGCATAATACCTATTGGTATAAGATTGATATTTGACTAGACTCGTTGAAAAAATGTTCCAGAAAATAAACCTTGATGTTTCTGGGTCATTAGTTATCTTCTCTTTCAGAAAAGATAGCCTTCTTAGTTCTACTTCCATATAAACATAGTCGGAAGGATCACCTTTGAAGAGCAAGAAGAAGTAGGTTCTGTGAACCAATGGTACATTGCATACCGCCCAAAGCTCAATTATTTGCCTTTGCTGTCTCTCAAAGTCTGAATATTGTCCATTAGCTACCTGTAGTTTTTCTGGGCAAGCCTCTGTGGAATCTGTTTCCTTAGGGACTGCTTTTTCTACCTGCAGTTTGTGATCATCCAAACTGTTGAGGATAGACACAAGTTTTTGTCTTTCCAAGAAAGAAAAAAGAAAGAACTTTTTTGGCTTACCGAATCATCTCCCTGCCCTCTCTCGGATTGATCATTTGTGGCATTTGTGGTTTCTTCATTTCGTTTTTGATTATTTGGCACTGCATTTGCGTTTACTATAATGCTATTTGCAGGGCTTTCGGGCCTGGTCTCTATTCTTTCGGTTCTTGTAGGGTCATATGAAATCGCATAATCTAGCTCAGGTGTCGAGTCAATTGAGTGGTGCTGCCTTGCCATTTCTTCAAGCCCTGCTACAAATTCATGGAAGCTATTGCCCGTTTCCGGATCACAGTCTTTCAGGCTTTGCGCATCAATGGAAGTAAAACTCATAGAGCTCCCTGAATCAAAGGAAATTCTCGAGGTGTTGGAAGTCTTGCTTATGGGTCGTCCTGGAGATGCTTTTAACTCCATAACCCTCCAGGAAGGTGACGTATTGTTATTTGTGTCCAAATTATCAAACCAGTGAGGAGATCTAACGCTCAATAGATTCTCCCTGCAACTTCGGCATCTTTTGGTAGTGAAAACATCAGGACTTTTGTAATCTCTTCTGAAGGAGGGTGACTGTTGTTGTTCTGCTGTGTGCATACTCATAAGGTATTCAATTTTCTTCTGCATCTCTTTAACCTTTTCTTTCAAAGCCTCATAAGTATTGTTGTCAACATCATCTGTGCCAATATTTTTGCAGATAGATGATTCGTTACAATTCTTATCAGCGTCTTGAGGCAGTTTGTTGTCCCACTTCTCCCCAGATGTCGCATCCTCATCTAGCTTAGCACCATCGGGTAATAACTCCACTTCGACTGTTTCTTCAGAATGCTTCTTCGTAGGGAATTCCCAGTCTTCCTTTAATTGCTGCTCTGACTGAGCATTTTCTTCTTTATTTGAGCATTGCTCAGCTGGCATTGTGGAAGGACTCGTTTTCCTTTCTTCTTTCTTTACCTGTTCATCTTCCTTCACAGATTCCTGAGTTTCTTGAGCTTCAACTGATGGTGGGCTCATCTCCAAATCCGAGTTCTTTAAAGTTAGCTCATAGGTCTCAGGCTTTGCATTTAGACACAAGTCTACATCTATTGTTTTGAAGGATAAGTCAACATTTTCCATTGCAGGCGTGCTGATCTCCATGTCTTCATTCTCGGTTTTCTCATTACCCATAACAGAGTTGTAGCCTTGTTCGTACTCTGGAACTGATAAAGTTTCATTTTCCATTGCAGGTGTGCTGATCTCCATGTCTTCATTCTCGGCTTTCTCATTACCCATAACAGAGTGATAGCCTTGTTCGTATTCCGGAGCTGATAAAGTTTCTTCATTTCGGGGTGAGAGAACCTCAGACACAGCTTTCTTATCGACAATCTCGTCTAATAAGTCATGGCTTTCGACTGTTGCTGCTTGTCCATGACTCTGTTCATCTTCAGTTTCGATGCATCTAACATCTTTGCATGCATCTTCCAGTTTTTGGTCGGTTATTTGAACAATCTCCTCCCAGCCATCATACAGGTTGTGCCTCGAAAATTGAGGGGTATTATCATCTAGCAAGAAATCATCGTCTTCAGAGTTTTCCAAAAACTCAAAGTTCCTCTCGGTTAAGTTATTAATGATACTATGTTCACCAATATCTGTTGAATCATAGCTTCTTCTTCGGAGATCAGCATCAAAATCCATGGAGCTTAACATGGAATGTTCATCCATCCTAGAAGACCGCTCTTCTGCTGTTACTTTAAGTAAGTTCTCCACCCGGGATTGAGCGACATCACGCTGCCATTTTAACTCTTTCATTTGTTCCTCCATCTGCAATTTGTTGTCATAAGTTTCAAGAATTAAGTAGATTTCTTAGTTGAAAAAGGAGTGCAATGTAATAAGAAGCAGTCAAGAGAGTGAAATCACTTTTGCAATCACTTCCTCTTTCTGTTTCAGCAATAAATAGAAGTCAGCTGCAGAAGAAGCAGATCCTAAATTCTTCAACTCATTCTCCATTCGAGCCAGTTCCTGTTGCAGTTGCTTCACCAGAGCCTTCTCAGACACAACTAGATTGACCTGAGCATTTGTCGTCACCTCTTTCGCGCAGGTTGCAAAGAGAAGTGTGTTTCTCGACTGCTCAACATGACTACGAGCAGGGCTCATTGTGCATATGATAGCTGTTCTCGCGTTTCCTCCCAAAGAGTTTTGAAGGATTCGAGTTAGCTTCGAGTCTCGATACGGTACATGCCCGTTTTTACCTTTACTGCACTTCAAAATAAATTTCACTGCCTGTTAAATCACATCTCTTTGGTAGAAGAAGATTTCATTAAGCCACAAAAGTCGAACCTTAGTTTGCGGATGACAGTTCCAAGAGTAAGTAAACTCCGGTTTATATGACAACCTTCTTTCAATCTTGTACCAGCAGATAAAGTCTGAGAAGCACGTTCACTTCCAGCTAAATCAACGAAGCACTTGAGAGGCAGAGAATCGAAAACACTTGTCGTCAGAGAAAGAAAGATGTCGAAAACTGAATCAATCAAAAACACTAGTCATTATGATTGTATCGTACCACAGATGCTGAAAGAGTGCTGGAGTTCTCAGGAGAATATTCTCGAGCAGAGCTTTCAATTGTCTGCAGAAAATGCTTTGTTTAGCATAGCGCGAGGGCGACCTTTCAAGAACGAAAGGCTAGAACCAAAGAAGAAAAGATGGATCAGTTGAGATTACCAGCCGGAGTATCTGATGTGATCTGGAGCTAGTTTCATTCATGGAGGTCTCTCCAATCTTCCTCTGAGCTGCAGTAACAAAGGTGCATTAGTTAACATTCAACATATCATAAATTGAAATTTTTATAAGCGCGTTCCGTTACTCACTCTCGCAAATTGAAAGGAGTTCCTCTAGATGGGTTCTATCTTGTAGGGTCTCCTCAATAAGTTTCTCAACGACGGTTCCTCTCTGGTGAAGCAAGCGGATGGAACAAGTTGGTCTAACACAATACGAGAGAGTGTATTGCATAATATCCAGAAGCAAGTGATGTAACTAACCTCTGGATCATCAAGAAGTCTCAATGGATTATTATCCCCACTAAGGAGATCCCTCACAGCTTCATTGTAGATCTCGATTGCAGAGAATTTGAGAGTGAATTCGCGTTCTTTATGCTGAAGAAAAAAAAAAAAGAAGAGTGTTGGTTTGGTACTTACGAAAGAAGAAACGAGGGAGAGAGATGTCAATGCTTAGGGTTTGTTTTCAAACCTTTTTAATGTAACCAAAAATGTCGTCCATTGCGAATTCGGTAATGCCACTCATCGTGTACGTCTTCCCACTGCTTGTCTGTCCATACGCAAAAATGCTTGCTGCAAAAGCAAATGTGTCAAACCAAACTCATTGGTGGTACAAAGACAGAGCATATCATAACAAAATTAAGGTTGTTCATTAATTACAATTGATTCCGTCGAGTACACAAAGAGCAACCTTCTTGGCTCCATCTTCGTAGACTTGTTTCGTGGGGCTATCGAATCCAAACACTTTATCTGTAAAAATTGTCAAAACTTGTTTCCCTTAGCATCATCATTAGTTGTAAAATGGTTAAATTATAGCATTGAATAATTTTGAAGGTTTTTTATACCAAATGTATATGTAGATGGGAAGAGAGATCTCTCTGGCAAATTATTGTTGCAGATTATTGTTGTGTTGTTGATACATTCCCAATCGCAGATATCGTTCCTCGTCTTCTCCTTCTCGTTCCGCGGCCTCACCCTTACCGAAACCAATATCTTCTCTCCCTTTCCGTAGCCACTCGCCATTTCTTAACCCTCTTACGAATACACACTTCTTTTATTGATTATACGAATACATTTTCTGCATCAATTAGCCAATTTTCTAACCTTCTCATTCTTCAAAACATTCTCACTGGAAATGCAGCAATTGGAATCTCTTTCTTGTGAGGGAAAGAGGGAGAAATGTTTAGATTGTAAGGAAAATGGATTTAAGAGAAGAAAAAAATGGAAGGAAGCAACAAAAAGAATCTGTAATTAGAAAAAGAATGAGTGAGGTAAAATGCCTAAATGGGTGAAAGGCTTATTGGAGGGTTTCTTCTTCCTCAAACAAACATCTATATATTCTCTTAAACCTAAAAATAAGAATGTGGACAGATGTATCTTTTTACTCATCTGGCTAACGGTAGAAATTTATGACCTGTCTCAAGTTATAACACAAATGGCCAAGAAGATCAAAATACAGAAAAGCCAAAATGGTATTCAATCACCAAGTTACAATTAATTAGTAGTCTTGTGGCGTTGGCTCGGTCCCATAAAATAGGTTGAACATTGCATTCGCAATTCGAACCCACGGTTGGGAGGGATGTTTTACGCACAAATAGGTATTATCAAAGGTTGGTCTCAGGCGAGGAACGAATACGAACCTAGACCCGGAACTTCCTAATGGTATCCAATCAAAATATTGTAGAACATTTTATGCGTGGCCTTGTCAAAACACAACTTAGAGCATTGGTGGCACTTACCAAGCACCACTCATATGTTCTCTCCCAACCATCTTTCCACATTCTTTCAGACAAACACGAAACCTCCTTGCTTCAAGCCTTCAACAACAAATTTGTTTCTCAAAAACTGATAGAAAACACAGCTTTACGAACGTTTTTTCTGATTTTAGTTCATACACCCAAAGGTTTGTTATATACATCTCTAGACTACTTTAAAAGATATACACAGAACTTTGTACAATTGCCATAATCTAAACTAAAAAATATACGAAGACACTAATGAAAAATATTTTTAAAAAGTTCACATATGCATCTTTGTTTCTTCTTTATGTATGATGAATTTCTGTAACATGTAAAGATCTAAAACCTTCTAGCAGATCAATGATTTGAAGAAAATTGGGTGTATATATAGATGATGACCTCGTCGTCCAAATCAAAGGCCGTGTTGCTTGCGAGATGAATTCTGGGGAAGAATTGATTTGTATTGAAATTGCTAATACATTTACTCGTTGTTGTTGTTGGTTTTTTTTTTTTACTGTGAGTTATTTGGTTCTTTTGTACTTTGTTCATATTGTTTGTCTTAGTACTTAATGAATGCCATTGCAGGCTCTTGAAATTTTGGAACAAATTGGTGGTTCTGAAAACATGATGAAATCTATGTAGTCGTGGCTAGTGTCGATATTACACACGAGAAGTGTTGCCATAGGGAATTAATAATTGAAGAAAGGAGAAAGATCGCAATACATATTTAAGAAAACTGCACATGCATTCCACAAGTTGGTTGGGGCATTTGTTAATCCAAATTGTATTACTAGAAATTCAGTTTTAATAATGTTAGCCTCTTCCATCCTAATCTGTTGATAATCAGCTCTGAGATCAAGCTTAGAAAAGATAATTGCCCATGCAATTCATCTAAGGGTTGATCAATCATGGGTATATAAAACTTGTTGATACGTTCCATAAAGCTGAGTAGAAAGTGAAGAAGCGTATTGGCACGTGTGAATGAATAAAGAAGACCTATGTAACTCTCTTTACTCATTAGTGTTAGTATAAATACAGAGGGAGATAGAGAATAGAGTTTTATGCTTGGTTATGGATTGTTTAACAAACTATATGCGTTTGTTATCGGAGATCAAGATCTGGAGTATATGTGCTCAGATCTGATCTAGGGTTCATGACAATGTATCGTTGAAAATAAGCTCAATAAGGGAGTTTAGCACATTGAAGCTTATCAATTGGTGCGGTGAAACTGCGAACGAATCTAACGCGAGTGATCGATTCAACAGTAGAAGCAGCTACGAGGATGAGATTCTTGGAGGTTCAAATTTTCACAGGTGAGGAAGGTGATGATCTGCGGCAATGGATTTCGTCGATGGAGTTTGCGTTTCGACGGTGCACTTTCACGGATTAAGAGAAACTCAATCTTGCACAAGCAGTCATCGAGGGAGAAGCACAAGCTTATGGGCGACAGCGAAAGTCGTTGTTGCCTTTCCAAAATTGGGAAGCGATGAAGGATGCTTTGTGGTTCCGATTTGGAAACGTTAAAGATCCGGAGATGATCAAAGCGAGAGACGAGTTTAGAGATAGGGTTACACGATCACAACAAGGTTTTTTCGAACACCTCGAGAATGATCGTCTATGGAAAGAACGGAGAGCTGCAAAAGCGATCCAGAGGAGGAAGCCGATTCCTACAATTGAATCAAGTTGTGTCACCGTTGCGATGACAACAACACATCAGTGCGACGGTGAGCCCAGTAGAATCGCTCGATCTCCGCCA
The DNA here is from genome assembly GCA_030161315.1 of Eutrema japonicum. Lineage (NCBI taxonomy): Eukaryota > Viridiplantae > Streptophyta > Magnoliopsida > Brassicales > Brassicaceae > Eutrema > Eutrema japonicum. The sequence goes on from BSQW01000007.1 coordinate 27,172,187, forward strand.
CTACAACCTCCGATTCAGGTACATTTTCCTTCCTCGGAACTACGCCATAGATTATTAGGCCCGAGGGATGGTTTCATGAAAAAAAATGACATGCTGGTGTTTGAGGGGATATAATAACTTTGGCTGGATCGCAAAAGTGGAAAGGTGCTTTCGATTGGGCAGATATACAGAAGAAGACAAGCTTGATTTGATCTCAGTAAGCTTACATGGTGACGCTTTGATCTAGTTCAATCTTGAGATCAATAAGCTACCATTTACTAATTGGAGGCAGTTTAAAGCAAGGTTGATGAGGAAATTTGGTAACGTACCAGAACATATGCAGAAAAATTGCAACTGTGGAGATGACTAATTTGATTGAGGAACCTGCATCACACGAGGCAACAACATCAGTCTTGGCTATTGCTTGTGTTCCACAACCTCATAAAGTTGTGACTTCAATCTATGAAGATTTTCATGACACAATTGGGATTTGTGCCCGTCAATCAAGGAATATAGTCCAATCATACTCCGAAGTTGGCAGTGATGTTTTGTTTGTTCACCATGACGAGAATTTACACATTTTACATGCTGAAGAGGTGGATGTGTTGACTCATAAATCTCCAGTTGTCAATAACAAAGAAGATGCCTACCAGGTGTTTGACAATTTGCCTACTAGGACAGCACGTCGGAGCATTAAGAGGAAGTAGAGGAAGTGCTTCAAATCATGGCATTTCAAGTTCAAAATCTCGAATCGGCAGAGTATCAAACCACAAATTCAGCGGAAAAGCTTCATATCTAGGAGGTTTAAATTCAAAACAACGAGGCCACAGCAAGTCACGCTATGCAGTGCACATATCTGGATTGGCAGCAGGGAAATGAGGTTCACATATACTGGCTCACATATGCAGAACCTGAGGGCCTGGAAGTTCAAGTACAAGTACAAAAAGTTGCAAGAATTCAAACCACAATTTGGACAACATAAACTCAGGGGAAGAAGGCACATTAAGGACATTATGAGGCTGCTGCAGAATTTCAGAGCCATGACACAACTTATTTTTGGTATTAGGAATTTAAACCTGAGGCATAAATGGACAGTTTTGGTCTCATCTCTCTGTATGAAGAGTATCAGGAACCACACCTCATTCTTGCAGCAAGGGAACAAGCATCTACATAATAGTAGTTTGACACAAGGGCTATTACAAGTCGAAAATCAAGGTAAAAAAGGTCATTCCATTCTGCAGAAGAGAGTGATGGAATCGACCCTTGAACTGAAGTCTTTAGTAGGTACAAGGCTATGTTTGTTAGGCGTAATATTTGGGATCCCAGCCTTACAGAAGAGAGAGCCATGGAAGATAAAGGTGTTGACAAGTTACAGAATATTGACTACATTCAAGAACCAATTGCTCCAAGTTCAAGTACAACTCCAGCATGGAATGAGAGAGCTTTATCAATCCTGGATATTCGAATACAAGAGCAACGCGATTTCAGTACTTAAAATTCAACATCTTCAGACAGATGCATTACTATTGGAAATAGAGGACGTTTCCAGAGAGTTGGCGCATGTTTCTATGATTCAAAGGGTGCTGGAATGGATCATAAAAGGGGACTCTCCTGTTTTGATGGTACAACAAATGCTTCTGAAGCTGCCAGCACCATTATCTGGCCTTGTTGCAAGCTGGTTGACTGTTATTTGTGTGTTTACAAATTCATGGAAGATAAAGTTTGGCAAGGACTGGTGGTTCAAGTTCAAATATAACACATGGACTAGAAACCGCCAAGAGCGTACCCAAGATTAATGAAAAAGAGGGCGATTGCCTTCCTGGTTTTTCTGTTTTCCCAACTTCTGCAACTTCACAGCTTGAGGACAAGCTGTCTTCAAATGGGGGAGTATTGATATGTTCCATAGAGCTGAGTAGAAAGTGAAGAAGCGTATTGGCACGTGTGAAGGAATAAAGAAGACTTGTGTAACTCTCTTTACTCATTACTTTTAGTATAAATACAGAGGGATATAGAGAATAGAGTTTTATACTTTGTTGTGGATTGTTTAACAAACTATATGCGTTTGTTATCGGAGATCAAGATCTGGAGTGATGTGCTCAGATCTGATCTAGGGTTCATGACAATGTATCGTTGAAGATAAGCTCAATAAGGGAGTTTAGCACATCAAAGATTATCACTTGTCTGCAACCGTAGCTCTACTTAAAGCTCTGTAGTCTACACAAAACCTTCATGATCCATCTTTTTCTTAACCAGTAGCACAAGACTAGAAAATTGACTTATACTTGGTTTGATTATACCACTAACCAAAAGGTTCATGGCTTCTTTGTGGGCTTGTGGATATCGATATGGACGCACATGATAAGCTCAAAATAATACCCTAAAAGTACTAAAACTTTGTCGATTGTAATACTTAGGGATCGAATCCACATGGACTCAAGGAAACACACAGTAGGTTCTAGAAGTTGAATTAAGCTAAGTGATCAATAGAATTTAAAGAAAATACGTAAATTAAACAAGTTGTAATTAAATTGGAAGAAAGATAGGTTCATGGTATTTCTCAAGAAATCAATGAATGCAAACAAACTAACTAATCAGGGTTCAGGTTACGCACGGTTCTTGAACTCAAATCACTAAAGTATAATTAACCAAATCTCGTTGCGAGAATTATCTAAGTCTAAATCCTAGAATTCCAAATCTCTTTGCGAATCCTAAAGTTTAAACCATCTTTTAGTTTAAGTTTGATTTGTTCACAAAACAACTAATAAAAATCTCTTTGCGAATAGTTATTTTGCTCACTCTAAGTTTTATCAGGTTTCTTAATTAATTGCACTCTCGTGCCTAATCGATTAACCTAAGATCTAAGTTCTAGGTGATCAATCTAGAATTAGCTTTGAGAACAACTTAAGCTGAAGAACTAATTCAGATTATGAACCCTAAACAACTAATCAACCTAGCATTCAAAGAAATCCCTTATGAAAACCCTTGTCCTAACATGAGATCTACTCAGACATGAAGATTGAAACAATAAACATGACTGAATAAATACTTGAATACATAATAAGAAAGAGAGTAAAACATGATATTCTCTCGGACAAACAGAGTTTCAGACTTGTCTCCCTCAAAAGCTCTCTCACCAAAAACTTAAAGCAGAATAATCTCTGTATGAAGCGTAGCCACCAAAGTGGCTGTAAAACATAAATAAATACTACTAAACACACTCTGGGCCTTCCTGTAAATAATAAAGTCTTCTGGGCAATTTGCAGTTCCTCAAATCTTCAATAATGTCGCGATCCTTCTGTTTCTTCGACGGGTATCGATCGATACCATAAGTGTATCGATCGATACTCGGGCAATAAATCGGTGTCTCAGCTACATGATCTCTGCTTGGCTCTGATATGTGCATATTCTACATGTATTTAGCATGCATTTCATATAGATTTTAGGTCATTCTCTTGGATCCTCATGGCATTTCATACTTGTTTTGTCCCATTTAGAGTATTAGGAGCTGCATTAGGTCCTAGTGAGTCTTTTGCATGTTTTTGAGGAGTTTACTAGGTGTTTGGAGACACTTGGTGGAGTTTGGAGATTTGGTGCTAAAAGACTAGAGAGGAACCATCCGGAACGTCTCAAAGAACCGATCAGACGAAGGCGTTCGGATTTGATCCAGCTCTTGGAGTATTCATGAAGATTGTATAGGGACGAGGCAGCTGTCCAGGGAAATTCGAATCAGGTCATTCGGACATCAGGTTAGGAAGTTATCGGAGTTTTACCAAAGCGTGTCCGTCTGGCCGAGAAGCTAAAATTCTCCCCGGGAAAAATCCGACCGACCTCAATCGGCGTGGTCGGTTTTAGCCGGTCGTAGGGCAGGGAGTTCCCGAGAATCCGACCGACCCGGAGAAGCAAAAACCGACCGACCAAAAGGAGCAAGGTCGGCTTAATTTCCCCCGGAGGAAATCCGACCTACCCCAATCAACAAGGTCGGTTTTGGTCGGTCTCAAAGATCAAGCCAAATGAAGAGCTTTCCATGCCCAGTTTAATCTGATGTCTTCATGAAACCTGTATAGGAGTGAATCATATTTATACAGGAGTTTGAATCATATCATTTGGACCTTTGGATCGGATTTTATGGCCAAGACACTGAAGCATGATCTGCCTGGCCGAGAAGAGATGACATCGTCCAAAGAACCGGTAAAACGAAGTTCGTACGGTCATATTCAGCCTCTATGGCCTTCATGAAAGTTGTCGAGGGAAGAGTTAGCTGTGCACACAAGCAAACATCATGTCATTTGGACATCAGGCTAGGAAGATGCCTCGAATTTATCGAAGACGCATCCAAGATCTGACCGGATCAATACCCGGTTTGTTCCGGGTTGACCCGGTTCGCCCATTTTCATTTATAAACCCAAAAACCTTAATTTTCATACTTATGCTTTTCTTTGTTCAAAAAAAAATACTTCCTCTTTGGGAAAGTTCTAGAGATTTTGTGAGAGAGATCTTTTTAGTTTATGCAATTAAGTGTTTATTTCATTGATTCTCCTCTATATATCTCTTATCTACTTTGATTATTCAAGATTCATCCATGGATTCAAGCCTATTCTACATCGATTTTGGCTTGGTTCTAATTGGTCTTGAGTAGTTCTTTAGAATCTTGGGATGGGTTAGATTAAGGGGATCCAAGGCTTGATTATTGATGTCCTAGGTTAGATTATCTCATATCCCTTCTTGTTTGGTATTCCTAATGCTAGATCTAGCTTGAGAAAGTAGATCTAGATCATAAGGCATTTCATGCACACCAAGTGTTTGATGAAATGCCTTGATGAACTATTCAAGAGATTTATGCTCCTAGCCTATGGTGATAGTTGTCTAGGGTGTATTTTTGGTTGATCTTGTTTATATAATCTCAATGCTTGTTAATCTTTGATTCACAAAGTGATTAATTGCTTGAAAGAGAATTAGTCTAGATTAGGGTCTTATGCCTAGGGATTAGCTTGATTGAGTGTTTGGACATCATGAATGAGACTTGGGTCACCTTATTTCAATAACCCCATCTTTGGATTCGCTTTTGTTCATTGAATTGCATCACTCTTAGTTTGCTTTTGCTTGCTTTAATTTGAATTAGGTTGCTAGATTAAATCACTAAAACCACTTGATTTTGCTTAGCTTATATAGTTTCTTGGATTCCTAGTGTGTTAGCCTCTCACCTCCTTGATTCGATATCTTAAATACCACAATGACATGAGTGGGATTTGAGTAATTGAATAGTAAAAATCCTACTATCAAATTTGCGCCGTTGCCGGGGAGGTTTAGCGTTAGCCATTAGAATTTAGGTTTTTAATAAGACTAGGCTTTTATTTACAATATGTTTATGCATATCACTAAGAGCATGCATCTCATTGAGATGATGAATTTTTTCTTGTACATTGTCTCTAACTTGTCCTCCTTAGGCCTCTTGTGTTTTCATAGGTACCGAATCCAAAGAAAGAGCAATGGAAAGGCAAGATCACTTGAAGTGTTTGATATGGATGATCAAAGAGGGTACCGAGTCCAATGGAAAAGTAGTGGAGAGACGAGATCATTGGGGGTGTCGGAAATGGACTACCAAAAGAACGTTCTTCAAACCCCACAACTTCAAGAAATGGCACAACCTCAAGAATCGGTATCAAATCCAATCCTAGTTCCAAAGGAGAATGCAACGGTTGGGAGTTTTGACACTCCATGTTATCGTGGATCAAGATATGGAATTCACTCACCACCAATCGAAGCCGAGGCATACGAGATAAAGCCAAGCTTGGTTAGGTTGATTCAAGAGTCTATATTCTTGGGGACAAAGGTGGAAAACCCTTATGATCACTTGGATTCCTTTGAGAGGTTGTGTGATACGTTTAGAACCGGAGGAGTGTCCCATGATAGCATCAAGCTCATCTTGTTCCCGTTTTCTCTTGGAGGAAAAGCAAGCCAATGGGAGAGAACATTGCCATCTCACTTGGTAAACTCTTGGGATGATTGCAAGGAGATTTTCCTCAAAAAGTTCTACTCCACACAAAGAACGGTCCAAACTAGGAAGGACATCTTGAGTTTCAAACAAGGCATGCATGAGACCATTCATGAGGCGTGGGGAAGACTCAAGGGATACACTCGAGATTGTCCCCATCATGGGTTCAAGGAAGGAGCCATTCTTAGCATCTTCTATCGGGGAGTTCTCCAAGAGCACAAATGGACGTTGGATGCCGCTAGCAAAGGGCGTTTTGCAAACCTCACCGTGGAGCAAGGAGAGCTACTTGTTGAGAACTTTTGTAAGAGTCATGAAAGCTACTTTGAGAAGCATGATACAACCCCTCTAGAAGGATCATGTCAAGACTCCGAATTGAAAGGCTTGAAAGATGAATTGGATATAATGGAAAAGTTCATAAGCGCGCAACAAAGAGGAGTTTGTTTGAGTCTTGAGCAACACCGAGATAAATCCAATCTCGTGGCCAACACGGAGAATTACAACCAAGGGAGTAGGCTTCTCAATCAATGGTCTAACCATGAAGTTCAAGGAAATCAACAAGGCTACCAAGAGAGCCATGAGTATGTTCAAATCTCTAACCAAGAGGAGGAACAAAGAGAGATGCTCAATCAAATCCTAGAAGTTCAACAAATGAATGATATCAAGTTTGGCAAGATGATGGGAGCCATGAATGACAAATTAAATGGCTTGCATGATGAGATCACCAAAAAGATTAAGCAACCAGCCTTCCATTTGGACACCTTAGAGCCCAAATTGGCTAACCTCTCTTTGCCATCTGAGAAACCAAAGGATGTGACGGTTTTACCAATTGTTAATGAGGAGATTGATGAAGGAGAAACTCCCAAGGGTTTTAATGAGCAAATTGTAGACTCCAAGCAAGAAGAGGAAGTAAGGGACGTAGGCATAACTTCAAGGTATGCTTTAGCCTCCATCCCACGGATTCATAAAGAAGAGAGTTGTTTTGAGAAGAACATAAGGGAACCAACTTTCGGAAATGCTATTGACGATGAAATTGCTCTAGATGGAAAATGCCTAAGCTCTTTCTTCTTTCCCTCATTTGAGACTATGGAGAATGATGAACAAAAGGGGAATGATGAGAAGGTAAAAGACATGGGTAGTTGCGCGAAGATAGAAAAAGCTTCACCCCCAAAGGCTCGTAGGAAGAAGAAAGAATCCCATGACAAGAATGCTTTGGGTTATGGTAATTTTGAAGAAGCTTTAGCATTGGATGGAGCTTGCTTGGAATCTCTTTTCTCTACCACAAATGTGAGAGAGAAAGTAAGTACCAAGGGTGAAGGCATTAAGACCAAGAAGAAGAAACCCAATGATAACCACCCTCCCACCCTTGTCCCACCTTCTCACACAATGACACTCATCCCTTGGAGGTACGACGATGGAGCCATTGAGTACAAGGTGAAGTGTATGGGAAGATCTAAACCCTTTGCCAAGGTTAGGGCACTTCTCACACCGGAGTTCAAAGAGAAAGGGGAAGCTGGTTTTCAAGAGATCATGAGCAAGGTCCTCAAGCTTGAACTCAAAGATCCGCATTGGAGTGCTCACACTCCCTTCTCACCCGCCTAAAAAGGGTAACCAAAGTCAAACTTAGTGACTTTAAACAAAGTGCTCTTGGGAGACACCCCAAGCTTATCATTGTACATACTTTCTTTTTATGTTTCTCTATGTTTTGTTAGTTCCTTTTGATGGGTTTTCTTAGTGCGAGTAGGTTTTCAATGGCCATATGGGCATGAACTTATGGACTAAAATGCTTAGGATGAGGTGATGGATTTATCCCTCTTGCCCCCTCCATCCTTTTCCAGGGTAACACTTCAAACTTTGTATATAGCATTTAGAATCATATCTTTTTCCTTCTTTCATGCATTGTTTAACTCTTCCTTAAGCTTCTATTACACAAGGGACTGTGTAATTTAAGTTTGAGGGAGGGTTTGTGTGTTATCTAACATCGTTTTTGGTGTTCTTATTTTGATCTTTTGCACCTTGAGTCTCATGCATATCATGCATTTTCAATAAATTTGAAAATTTTGAAATTTTGAACTTTTGTGCATTCATATAGGATTGAGTCTAGATGCATAGCATATAAGGTAGCTTTGCATGAGCATTAGGATCAATGATAGATTTGTCCTTGTAAAGTGCCTTATTAAGAGTTTAGTCCAATGCCATTGTTGCTAGTTACTTGATGCTTTGATCTCGTGTAGAAATTAAGAACGAACCATGTCTTGATCTCATGTCTTATTGTTCTTGCCTTGATTGAAGCAAACCTTGACTTGAATTCAACTCCATCTAAGTGATAACCTTAATTTTGACTTGTAAATATTGTGTTTATGCATTTTTGAATGAATTCGTGGATCACTTCATACATACTTGGATAATATTTTCCCTTTCACCACTATTGTTTATCCAAGTAGCCATATCCCATCATTGGAATGGTTTCCCCTACCCTAACCTCAACCTTCTTTCTAGCCATTGATGTTCGTGTGTGATTGGTGAGGCCCTCTTTCGAGCAAACTTGGCAAAAAGTGTTAGGTTTAGGGCGACAAGGAGGAATTCCCATGTAGATTTAGCTCCATCATCACAGAGTTAATCTAGGAATAGGCTAGATAGGTTGGTGGTTCTTGGTTTAAGTTTGGGGGAACGGTTTGGAAATTTAGTGAACGGATGTGTTTGGAATAGATTTTGGAATGGAAAAGATGAATAAGGAGAAGGGAAAAGGGGATCTTATTTATAGATTGGTTGGTGCAAAATTATAAGACTAGCTCTAAGAATAAGATAGCCTCAAGATATCCAAAGAAAAAGAAGAAAGCCGAAAAAGCCAAAGCATCAAAGAAGAAAAAAAAGAGGCGTGAACAAAAATGAAGAAAAAAGAGAGCTAAGTCACAACAAAGAAGCACCAAACCATGAGAACAAGGAAGAAGAAGTTGATCCCCGAATGAGAAGAAGGTGAAGTGAAAGGACAAGAAGCATTTGTGGGTTTAAGAAGGCAAATGCCTTAATATGAAAAGGGTAGCTTAGGATGTGGGCACAAACGGGTTAGAAGACTTTAGGTTAGAGACACTCTAGGCATTTGGGTAGATGAGAATTATCCCTTGTATGCATATGTTGCCTTTTACCTTTAGCATTTTGCTAAAGTTTGCTCTTTCCATGAGAGATCCTAATACTTGATTACCCATGCATGATAATGAGGTCATCTTCATCTCATAACCTAACCCTTAGCCAAACGAATTCATTTGATCTTGCATAAACATGATTAACCTTTATTACACTTAATCAATGTCAAAGGGTTGGAGGATTTGAAATTTTGTGTATGTTGAGGTTCGAATGTAAGTCATGTAAGGATAAGTGTGGCTAGTCACTTTTGAGTAAGTTGTTTGATCGCATCAAGAAGTTTGCAACTTGGACATTGGGCTAGGATTCTTTTTATGCCACCTTCGGATTTGAGCTCCCATATTCTAGCCTTCTCCCCTTGCCTATTATTGTTTGCTTGAGGACAAGCAAAGGTTTAAGTTTGGGGAAATTGATATGTGCATATTCTACATGTATTTAGCATGCATTTCATATAGATTTTAGGTCATTCTCTTGGATCCTCATGGCATTTCATACTTGTTTTTTCCCATTTAGAGTATTAGGAGCTGCATTAGGTCCTAATGAGTCTTTTGCATGTTTTTGAGGAGTTTACTAGGTGTTTGTAGACACTTGGTGGAGTTTGGAGATTTGGTGCTTAAAGACTAGAGAGGAACCATCCGGAACGTCTCAAAGAACCGATCCGACGAAGGCGTTCCGGTTTTATCCAGCTCTTGGAGTCTTCATGAAGATTGTATAGGAACGAGTCAGCTATCCAGGTAAATTCGAATCAGGTCATTCGGACATCAGGTTAGGAAGTTATCGCAGGTTTACCAAAGCGTGTCCGTCTGGCCGAGAAGCTAAAATTCTCCCCGGGAAAAATCCGACCGACCTCAATCGGCGTGGTCTGTTTTAGCCGGTCGTAGGGTAGGGAGTTTCCAGGAATCCGATCGACCCGGAGAAGCAAAAACTGACCGACCAAAAGGAGCAAGGTCGGCTTAATTTCCCCCGGAGGAAATCCGACCTACCCCAATCAGCAAGGTAGGTTTTGGTCGGTCTCAAAGATCAGGCCAAATGAAGAGCTTCCCATGCCCAGTTTAATCTGATGTCTTCATGAAACCTGTATAAGAGTGAATCCGATTTATACAGGAGTTTGAATCATATCATTTGGACCTTTGGATCGGATTTTATGGCCAAGAAACCGAAGCATGATCTGCCTGGCCGAGAAGAGATGACATCGTCCAAAGAACCGGTAAAACGAAGTTCTTTCGATCATATTCAGCCTCTCCGGCCTTCATGAAAGTTGTAGAGGGAAGAGTTAGCTGTGCACAAAAGCAAAACTCATGTCATTTGGACATCAGGCTAGGAAGATGCCTCGAATTTATCGAAGACGCATCCAAGATCCGACCGGGTCAATACCCGGTTTGTTCCGGGTTGACTCGGTTCGTCCATTTTCATTTATAAACCCAAAAACCCTAATTTTCATACTTATGCTTTTCTTTGTTCAAAAAAAACACTTCCTCTTTGGGAAAGTTCTAGAGATTTTGTGAGAGAGATCTTTTTAGTTTATGCAATTAAGTGTTTATTTCATTGATTCTCCTCTATCTATCTCTTATCAACTTTGATTATTCAAGATTCATCCATGGATTCAAGCCTATTCTACATCTATTTTGGCTTGGTTCTAATGGGTCTTGAGTAGTTCTTTAGAATCTAGGGATGGGTTAGATTAAGGGGATCCAAGGCTTGATTATTGATGTCCTAGGTTAGATTATCTCATATCCCTTCTTGTTTGGTATTCCTAATGCTAGATCTAGCTTGAGAAAGTAGATCTAGATCATAAGGCATTTCATGCACACCAAGTGTTTGATGAAATGCCTTGATGAACTATTCAAGAGATTTATGCTCCTAGCCTATGATGATAGTTGTCTAGGGTGTATTTTTGGTTGATCTTGTTTATATAATCTCAATGCTTGTTAATCTTTGATTCACAAATGGGAGTTTGATAATGAATTAGTGTTTTGCAAAGTGATTACTTGCTTGAAAGAGAATTAGTCTAGATTAGGGTCTTATGCCTAGAGATTAGCTTGATTGAGTGTTTGGACATCATGAATGAGACTTGGGTCACCTTATTTCAATAACCCCATCTTTGGATTCACTTTTGTTCATTGAATTGTATCACTCTTAGTTTGCTTTTGCTTGCTTTAATTTGAATTAGGTGGCTAGATTAAATCACTAAAACCACTTGATTTTGCTTAGCTTATATAGTTTCTTGGATTCCTAGTGTGTTAGCCTCTCACCTCCTTGGTTCGATATCTTAAATACCACAATGACATGAGTGGGATTTGAGTAATTGAATAGTAAAAATCCTACTATCAGGCTCCAAAATGCTTCAATATATCTCCAATAATGCTCCAAACGTACCTAAAACCTGAAAAGACTCCAAAATACTAGAAAGACTCTATAAAAAGAACTTATATCATGGCCTAAAACGGGTAAAAACCATGATATATCAACTCCCCCAGACTTAGCATTTGCTTTCCCTCAAGCAAAATAGAAAACTAAACCAGAGAAAGAGGTTTGAAAACACGGAGACTCACCTGTTCATGAACCATCGCAAAGACCCTTTTCCCAAGCACCCAAATGTCACCAAACCAGTACCAAATCTAACCACCATGTATTTCTCCGTAGACATTCACAGCTTTCCTAGACTCCACACATTATCTCGCAGCATTGTCCAAATAAAGCCCTCATCGCCAGTTTCATTGATGCAGCTAAGGTTCAAGAACCTTCTAGATTCTTTCACATACAATATCATGACAAAAGAACCACCAAACTTACACACTTTTTGGTATTGTTGTCTTTCCCCCAGACTTGTTTCTTATCATGTACTTTCTTTCTTTTTAGATCTGCATATACACATTAAGGTCTAAAACGCGAGTATTGATGGTGTTTGCCACCGAATTCCCGGTTCTTTCCTCTCTATGTATCAAAGGCGTAGGCGAATAGTGGTATCACTGTAAATTTTCCTAACCTCGCTTTCAACCTTTGTGTGATCATTCCCTCTCAAGTAGAATAATGGGATCGCTGGAAATTTTCCTAGCCTTCTACTCAGAAGAAAATCATTTCATATTTTTATGCGCTTATTTATTAACTTATAACAGGGGAGATAGATACCATTACTTTAAACACATGGGTTCTTTTGTTAGATATGAATGATAAATCAAGCTCTATGAACACTAACCACATCGATGAAGTGCAAAAATTTGGGTCAGGCTTTAGAAGAACTCTGCTGGAGACATTGGTGTTTTCTAGTCAACTTGTCAGTCCTTGGATTTTTCATTAGTCGATTTAGAACTGATCCTATAACACTGGTCACTCAAAAATAAAATCAGAACAATAAGTTCAAGCACATGATCATTATCTCCAATAGGTTTTGACTCAATAAAACAAATTTTGACGCAAAAACGACTGACTCTAAGAAAAACAAAAACAATGTCAGCAACTACCTCCCCCAGACTTAAACAACACTTTCCCCAGTGTTATCTAGCCTAAGGTTGGTAAAAGAAATCAAGAGAACTAAGTGGACTTTAAAAGAAAAATAAGTTATCGTTCTGGAACATGGGTATCGACCGACACACGGCCTGTATCGATCGATACTAGGCGTAAGGCGATACAATGAACTCTTCTCAACAACAAGTGACAAATGTGACTTCAATTTTTGTCAAAGGATCCGAATGTGAGATGGTTAGCACTGTCAGATCACTCAAACACAGTTTAAAAGCAACAAGATATCATAATGCATAGTCCAACAAAGTTCAAAATAAAAACAAACTGACAAAACAAACTCAAAAATTCAAAAAAAAAGAAAAAGAAAATAAAAAGAAAAGTGAACCAGATAAAACAGAGGACTAATCCTCATCATAATCATCATCTCCAGCGGTGTGAGATGGTACTTCGCCGGATGGTGAGCGTGGGCGAGATGGTGCGATGCAACCGCACCGAGAGAGCGTCGAAATGGCGTTCCAGATACTCAGGAAACTCTCAACGACATACCTCTGAAAGGTGTCTGTATCCATGGTAATCGCAGGTGGTGGAGCAAAAGTACTTGCAGGAGAAAGAGGATGGCGTGCACGTCGAGATCGACCTCCAGCAAGGTCAGGTATGGGCTCATCCTTAGTAGCAGCAGGTGCTCTAGTGACTGGTGCACGACGTCGAGTAACATGCGTAGCTATCAACAGATCCTCAGTAGGCTCAAAGCGCAGCTGCTGTGGAGTGTCACCAATGTCCGTCAGCCCTCTGTTGGGGAGCTGAACTAGGAAATCGCCATCTGCGGTAGAGAAGTACCGACGTCGTTGAGGCTTCAGCCACCTCAGGTTCTGCAAATGCTGCTCATCCATGAGAACGCGTGTAGTGGAGATGGAGCAGCTCGCAGTACTGATCCCAAAGTGCTGGAATATAGGAGTGAGAAGACTCCCAACAGACTCGGTCTTCCTAGCTGTGCCCCTCGTACTCTTACCTACAAAAGGCTTGGTCTTCAAGGAGACCAAGTGATGTGCAAAAACAGCTCCCATGTTGACCTCTGTCAGCTCATGCCACTCATAATCCTCGCCTGGAATGATGTCCCTAATAGCTAAAGCCAGCACCAAAAGCTCAGAGACTCTCATCTTGTTTGGCTCCATCTTACACATAAATGTGTTGCTCAGAATCCTAACCAAGCAACGCAGGACTGGGTGACGCACATCCAACTGAGTGGATGTCCTAGAGTGATAAGCACCAGTCCCAAAGTGCGTCCAGAAGGTATGCACGTCAGGGTGTGAAACAGGAATCGCAACTTGATATGCTCAAATTAATACCCTATTAGATACTAAAGCAGTTGTCGTAATATAACTAGGGGTCGAACACAGGGACTCACATAAACACACAATAGATTATATAGGTGAGAATCAAGCTAAGCAATCAATGGTATTGAAAACAGAATGCAAACTAAACGGTTGTGAAATCAATTGGATAAAGGCTAGATTCAGGGGATTTCTCAGGGAATCACCGAATGCAGATGAACTAATTAACAGGATTCGGATTTAGCACGGTTCTTGAACTCAAATCACTATGGTATAATTAACCAACTCTCGTTGCGAGAATTATCTAAGTCTAAATCATAGGAATTCCAAATCTCTTTGCGAATCTTAAAGTCTAAACCAGCTTTTATTTTCAAGTTTGATTTGTTCACAAAACATCTAAACCAAATCTCTTTGCGAATAGTGTTTTGCTCACCCCAGGTTCTGTCAGGTAATTAATCGCACTCTCGCGCCTAACCAATTATCCTAAGATCTAAGTTCTAGGTGATCAATCTAGAATTAGCTTTGCAAACAACCTATGGTTAATAACTAATTCGGATATGAATCCTAATAATAAATCAACCTAACATTCAGAGAAAACCCTATTGAAAACCCTGAACCTAACAAGGGATCTACTCAGACATGGAGAATGAAACAATCAACATAACTGAATAAATAATCAAATAGAATAAATAAGAGTAGAGTAAAACAGGGGTTCGAAATCTTCTCTCGGACGAACAAAGTTTCAGACTTGTCTCCCCTCAAAAGCTCTCTCTCAAAACCAAAGTAAAAATAAGCATAGCCATGAAAGTGGCTGTAAAACCTAATTAAGTAGTCTAAACACGAATTGGAGTCTTCTTGTAAATATCAAAGTCTTCTGGGCAAGTTCTGCAATTCTCCAAAACTTCATTAAGTCGCGACTTGTAATCTGCTCCGATGGGTGTCGATCGATACCAGGGGGTATCGATCGATACTTGACGCTTTGATCGGGCACTTAGTCACCAGACTTCAGTTTCGCTCCATAATGCTCCATAAAACTCCAATATCTCCAAGAATACTCCAAATGTGCTAAAACCTGTAAAAGACTCTAAAAGACTCTATAATAGAATAAAGACTCGATAAAACGGACTTATATCATGGCTTAAACAAGGTAAAAACCATGATATATCAACTCCCCCAGACTTAGCCTTTGCTTGCCCTCAAGCAAATAGAAGACTAAACAGAGAAAGAGGTTTGAAAACGTAGAGACTCACATGTTCTTGAAACGTTGCAGTGACCCTTTTCCCAAGCACCCAAATATCACCTAACCAGATTTTGATCTAACCACCATGTACTTCTCCGTAGACATTCGCAGTTCCCCAGACTACACACATTATTTCGCAGCATTGTTCAATCAAGCCATCCTCGCCAGTTTCATCGCTGTGAATCAATATCAAGAGCCTTCTAGATTCTTTCCCATACAATATCAAGACAAGGAACCACCATTTTTTCACACTCTTTTGGTTTTATTTCTCTCCCCCAGACTTATTTCTTATTTTGTTCTCTTCTTATTATTTTTTAGTATTGATGGTGTTTGCCACCTAATCCCCAGTTCTTCCTTTAAAATGTATCAAAGGATGTAGGTGAATAATGGCATCATAGAAAAATCCTAGCCTCGCTTCCAAACCTTTGTGTGATTATTCCCTCTTGAGTAGAATAATGGGATCGCTGAAAATTTTCCTAACCCTCTACTCAGAAGAAAATCATTTCATCTTTTAATGCACTTATTATTTAACTTGTAATAGGGAGAGAAATACCATTATTTAAAACACATGGGTTCCTTTGTCATATACGAATGAGGAATCAAGCTCTATAGATACTAACCACATTGATGAAGTGCAAAAATTTGGCTCAGGCTTTAAGGAACTTTGCTGGAAACATGAGTGTCTTCTGGTTAACCAGTCAGCCTTTGAATTTTTCATTAGTCGATCTAGAGCTGATTCTATAACAATGGTCACTTAGAAGCAAGGTCAAATCAACAGATTCAAGGAAAAGATCACAGTCTCAGACTAAATTTTGACTCAATAAAACAACGAATGACTCAAAATTGGACTGACACTAAGAAAAACAAAAACAAATGTCAGCGACTACCTCCCCCAGACTTAAAAAACACCGTCCCTAGTGTTATCGAGCCTAGAGTTGGTGAAAGGAAACAAATGAACTGAATGGATATAGGAGGAACAAGAAGTTACCGTGCTAGAACATTGAGTATCGATCGACACACAGCTTGATATTGAGCGATGCCAAACTTAAATCGATACATGTTCTCTGTAATCGCAGAGGGTGTCGATAAATACTGGAGTGTATCGATCGACACTAACCGTATTTCAACACACGGATTGAAAATCAGTGGTGTCGAGTTGCTTAACCAGAGAAAGCATTCCATTGTGTCAGATGTCAGCACTGTTAGGAACACTAAAAAACAGGTTAAAAGCAGCATGGTAGATCAAAGATGAATCCAAAGAAGTTCAAATGCAAAAACAAACGCTGACAGAAGTTCAACAGATAAGAAAAAATAAAAGAAAAGAAAAAGAAAAAGAAAGAAAAATACAAACGTGAAAATCAGATAGAAGGGTTACTAGTCCTCAGTCTCCTCAGAATCATTCTCATCGTCAGGAGTTCCAGATGGTCCAACGGCAGTGGGCGTGCTAGGTGAGTATGGTGAAACAGGATGGCGAGATGAGGTGATGGCGGTCCAGATCGTCTGCAGACTTGCAACTACATATCGCTGAAAGGGATCCATCTCCATCTCAGGTAATAGAGGAAAAGAAAACGTAGTAGTGAAAGGAGATGGCTCGCGTCGCGGTAGACCCCCAGCAGGGTCAGAGGCGGGTGGTAGTGCTCCAGTGGTTGAGCCTCGCCGTCGTGTAACCGGTGAAAGCTCCATGTCACAAGGGGCAGGTGTAAAAACCAACTGAGTAGGGTCATCGCCGATGTCTGTCAGGTTGGTGTTGGGGAGCTGAACCAGACGGTCCCCAACAGAAGTGCTGAAAACCCAACGTCTGCCCGGCTTCAGCCAACGTAGATGCTCCAAGTGCGCTTCGTCCATGAGCTCGCGGCAAGACACGATCGAACAGCTAGTAGTGCTGATCTCTAAGTGCAGAAAGATGGGGGTGAGAAGACTACCCACCATCTCGGACTTCGTTCGGCCTGTAGTCTGAGAAGTCTTGCCGCGTCCGGTGAAAGGTTTAACCTTTAGCGACTCCAAATGGTGCGCAAAGATAGCACCCAAGTTGACCTCAAGGTCCATTTTAGGCCACATATATTTCTCGTCAGAGATAAGATCTCCAATCCCAATGGACAAGACAAACAGCTCAGCAACTCTCATCTTGTTCGGCTCCATCTTACACAACAAAGTGTTACTCATGGTTCTCATAAGGCAGCGTAGGGCAGGATGGCGCACATCCATATGTGTAGTGGTCTTGCTGTAATAGGTTCCATGCCCAAAGTGAGTCCAGAATGCCTCAACATCCGTGAACTTGCGCGGGAAATCGCACTTAGAGAAATCCATGTGGAATCCGTATATGTCGCAGAGCTCCTGAAAGGATATTCTGTACCGCACACCGCGGATTAGGAAAGTCAGAACACCTCGTTGTGCGGTCACTGGAGGCTCTCCGGTGTAGTAGACGCGAACAGAAGCAAGCAATTGGCGAACCAGATCAGGGTACATGTCATATTGCCGCGTAGGCATCGTTCCCAATCCGATCTTGCGGATTAGTCCATCAAACTCCCTGTCGAAACCCAGATGCCGCATGGTGTGTGTGTTAGCAAATCGAGTTGGGCGCACTTCAACCAACTGCCATGCATTGTAGAAAATCGAATCGTAATCGTCCCATTCCTTAGAGATAGGCCGTGCGGTGCAGGCTTTGCTCTATGTAATCTCCTTGTTTGTCCCTTCGTAGTCACCCCTCAAACGTATCGTGGCCTTCTCACTAATCTTAGGCCAAGGAAAATGAACTGCTGGGCGAGGAGGTAGTGATGACGAAGGCGTAGGAGTTGCGGATGGTGCGTTGCGTAGGTTGGTGCCGAACTCCACTGTAAAGTCGGTAGAATTGGCGGGCAGGATCTTGTAGCGGTTATTGGTGAGACAAGCGGTAACCGATGCTGGTGTCCAACACCCGTGGTGGAAAAACTTGACCCGAGCACCTAGCTGGTACTCGTTCTGTGGCAGGCTAGAACTGGACGCGATATCCGTATGTGCTTTCTTCCTAGTTCCCATTTGCATCATCAACAAAACGAAACATAAATCCAACATCTCTCCCAAACACATCAATCTCGGTTAAGTAAAATAGTTAGTATCGATCGATACTCAGTGGTATCGATCGATACTCAGTGGTATCGATCGATACTTAAGCAGGTAGCGAGAATCCATTGAAGAACATGAATTCGAAAATTCTAAAAGCGAAATCCAAAGGCAGTTAGGTGCACTGCAAGATTCGACCAAGCCTAGAACATACAAATCAAGTGGTAGTTGCCCAGCAAAACAAGTTCTAGAGGTCTAAAACTCGCAAATCAAACCTTGGGTTGGAAAAGGTGAGAAGTCGTGATTCATACCTTGTAGATCGCGAGAATGAGTGAGAGAATGGGACAGAGGATGAAATTCCAAACAGTTTAGGCACAAGAATCCCGCAAATCCGTTGAGAAACGAAGATTTGGGGTTTTGGGAGAGAAAGGTCGGTATTTGTATCGAGCGATAGAGGCGGTGGAGAAGAAAGGAAAAACTGTAGGGTTTTAAGGAAACTTACCTGGCCGTGGAGTATCGATCGATACCAGGTGGTATCGATCAATCCCTTGTCGCTTTTGGTCGACACTGGATGGTGTCGATCCACACTTCTGGAAATCATGCTTCTTTCACGACACTTGGTATCGGTCGACACTGACTGGTGTCGATCGATACTCCTCGTTGAAATCTGCTTCACGTTTGACAAGACACAAAACAAAAATCAAAAACAAAATGAAATTGAAAACGTATGTACAGACTTACCAGTGGGTTGCCTCCCACTCAGCGCTTGTTTAACGTCACGAGCTTGACATTACTGACGATCAGTCGGAAGGAAACAAGGAATTCACTCCCATGCAAGTTCCACAACTAGACACTTCCAAACTCAGAGTTCTGCGCAGCATACATTCAATAACCTCTTGCCCTTTCTCTTTCAGCTGTGGGGTTATGATTATCCTGGCCTTAGAGAACGGTTTCGAGCGTCCCTTGCATTTCACCTTGTACTCGATCGAATCTCCATCGCTCTTCTGAGGGATTAAAGTGACATATGAGGCATTCTCGACGCTCTTGTCCTTCACCTTCTTCTTTGCCTTAGTCTTTTTGATGATTTTCTTGGCGATGATAGGGGGATGATCTAAAGTTTTCATGACAGTCGGCGCAACATCAGGCTCATCTAAAAGATCAATCATCAGTGTTTCTCCTGCACCGACGGGGATGCAGGATATCTGTGTGGGAGCTCTTCTAGGGGGGATGGCTTCGTAGGAGGTCTGTTCGTCAATGTGCGAGAATGAAATCCTCCTATTGGGTGTATCCATAACTACACCAGCAGTAGCCATGAACGGTCTTCCAAGAATCAAGGGCGTACTAGACCCTGCGTGCATCTCCACAACTTGAAAATCAGTGGGAACCAAACAGTCTCCTACCTCGACCATCAAGCCAGCTATTGTACCAAACGGAACTGATGTGGAAGAGTTCGCGAATGTGAGGGGCATATGAGTATATCGTATGTCTTCGATCTTGAGCTTCTCTGCAAGTGCCTTTGATATGACATTCACGCTAGACCCTGAATCAACTAGTGATTCCTTGATTTCAACTAGTGATTCCTTGATTTCAACTCCAAAGATGGAGCATGGAACTGAAAATTTCCCTGGGTCTTCCTTCTTAGTCACCCGCTTTGGTGGAGGTGGTGGACTTCTAGCTTTAATGAAGAGTTCCTTAATCTCTTCCTCAGTTTCTCTACAATCCCGGAAGTGACTCAGCAGAGGCATGTACTCAAGAGCTTCTTCGAAAGTGTGAGTGAGTGGGATTCTTCGCACCATCTTCTCAAAGCCACATAGCTGCTTTGGAGAGATGGGATCTCTGAGGTCTTTAGGTGGCCGAGGATCTGGTTTCTTAGGCCTGTAGACACGTTCCTCAACCATCTCTGGTTTCTTCACGATCCCTGGTTCATTACCCGAGGGGTGTCGATCGATACCAGGTTGGTGTCGATCGACACAAGGTTCTTGTATCGATTCCTTAGATTGGTATCGATCTATAACAGAAGTGGCATCGATCGATACTGACGGATCAGGTTCGGAATCACCTTCTTCGAGGTTTTCGAGATCTCCCGCACCATTCAAGGTGATGGCATTGACGTACTCCTTCTGTGCCTGAGTGGCTTTTCCTTTGGCAGCTGCTACAGTTTGAGCTACTTCCGTTTCCAACATCTTCTGATGAGTGTCGAGTGCGTCGATCCTACTACTCAGATCCTTGTACACATTATCTATTTTTCCATTGAGATTCACACTAAGCTGCTGCTGTCATTGAACCAGTTGTTCAAACATAGCCTCGATTTTGCTATCTGGAAGTTTAGCAGGTACATGCTGATAATATGAGTTACCATAGTTCCTGACATACCCACTGTTCTGAGAAGGTTTCTGACCAAACTGAGTCGACCCTCCTTGCTGCGAGTTGTTGTTAAAGTTCCGGTTGTTGTTGAACTGATTTCTCTTACCCTGAAATCCAGAACCACCAATGTAGTTAACATCCTCTACTTCATCTTCGTTGAAAATCTCGACATCGTCAGCAAAGTGAACAACTTTATGTGTCTTACCCTTCAGGAGACTGTGCATAGAATCCAACTTAGCTTGGAAGTCAGCGATCTGCGAACCATCCACGTTACCAGCTAGCTTTCTCCGCTCAAAATCAGCATTCTTGGTGCTATTACTAGACGCCAAGTTCTCAATCAACACGTGAGCTTCGTCAGGATACTTAGTGTTGAAGTTTCCATTGCTCGCGGCATCCAAAGTCATCTGGTACCTCTAGTCGAGCCCTCTGAAAAAGAATTCCATTAACTGAACATCAGAGTATCCGTGATGTGGGCAATCCCTTTGATACAATCTAAATCTTGTCCAAGCAGCCTTGAACGCCTCGGTAGGTCCTTGAGAAAACTGGGAGATTTTGTTCCTCAGATCCTTAGATCGTGCATCATCATAGAAATTGTTCAGAAAAGCGGTCCTAGTATCTTCCCAGTTAGTCAGCGATAAAGGTGGTAGCTGCTTCGGCCAGTAGGTCGCCTCTCCACCAAGAGAGTACGGGAAAAGCTTGAAAAAGAGGTAGTCGTAAAACACTCCATTGCTCTTGATGCTAGTGACCAAGTCCTCAAACTTTTCAATGTGATCCATCGGATGTTCGTTGGAAATAACATGGAAAAGATGCTGTCCCATAAAAGTGTAGTAAACAGGTTTCAGCCCAAAATCATTCATCTAGCAAGCGGGAGGACGAATCGCTGACCGATTGGCGTAAAACTGATATGGCCTGTTGTACTCGCCAATCGTTCTTCCACGATTAACCACATCCCAGCGTTCTCGTTCACCGCGACATTCCCAGCGACAATCCCTTCGACAACAGGAGCAGGTAGAATGACATTCCCCTCTCCATCCAGATGTTGTCCTTGCTCATTACACAAACGACCCTCTCGGTCTCTGTATACACCAGCTGCATCTTGAACCAACTCTACTTGATTGTTGTTCATCCTTGCTGATTTCTGTGTTTTCCTGTTCGTGCGTTCCACAAGTACTAGTTGCTCGAGTGACAGGTCAATTAGCTCAGCGTTCTTGTTCCTTCTGGTTTCTCGATTAGGCATGCGCCTGAAAACAAGGGCAAGAACGTTAGTAACTCGGTAATACGATAAGTATCGATCGATACCAAGTGGTGTCGATCGATGTCAATAAAAAGAAAGCGTCGAGTATCGACCGATACTAGATAGTATCGATCGATACCGTCGCGCTTAGTCGAATTTCTCAGACTAAAATCTAATGGCGAATTGAGTCCCCGGCAACGGCGCCAAATTTGATATGCTCAAATTAATACCCTATTAGATACTGGAGTAGATGTTCCTAGCTCGGGTCGGCTTGAAAACTTGTAGACATCTGCAATCAAGGAAAAAGAACACATCAAACAAAGAATGAGCACCAAATCCAACAACACAGCAACAATCAGCAACAAATTTTTCAAAATTCCATCACTGCACGCAGGGTATCGATCGACACCAACAGGGTATCGATCGATACTCTGGCGATTTTCGAACCAAAATCTCAAAATTCATCAAATCCGCAATTTCAAGCATACAATCACAAGGATGGGTTCGAAATTCCTCTAAAACAACTTAGGTATTGCAAATTATTCCTGTAAATCAAGTTCTAAGAAGCAAAATTTAAAAATCCCAAACCTTGTGTCCATGGAGTGAAAAAGAGAAATTTGTGTCATACCTTGCAGATCGAGAGAGCACAAAAATCCAATAAGGTTAGACCTTGAAATCACTCAAATCCGTGAAAGATTGAGAGATTGGTGATTTGGGAGTGGATTTTCAGATGTGTATTGAACGATGGAGGCGGAGAAGAAGAAAGAAAAACCCGAGGATTTTAAAAAGAACTTACCAGCGCATGGAGTATTGATCGATACTGAGGCGATTTGGTCGATGCAAGTTCTGTTTCTCCTCGTTTGCCTGGTTCACGAAATACACAAAAACAAAAAAATAAAAAGAAAAAGACTTATATACAGACTCACCAGTGGGTTGCCTCCCACCAAGCGCTCGGTTAACGTCATTAGCTTGACTGTACCGCCATTCAGGCAGTGGGTACATCATCCAGAGGCATTATGTGTCCTTCTGGAATCTTGGCTTTCGCCCAATAATGTTTCACCCTTTGTCCATTGACAGTGAACTCTTCGCCTGAAGGATTTGTCAGGACAATCGCACCATGTGGTCTAACTTCCTTGACTGTGAAAGGACCTGACCAGCAAGAACGCAATTTACCAGGAAACAAATGCAAACGAGAGTTATACAGAAGTACCTGATCATTGGGTTCAAAGTGTCTGGAAATGATTTTCTTGTCATGGTACGCCTTAGTCCTCTCCTTGTACAACTTCGAGTTCTCATAGGCAAGATACCTAATCTCATCAAGCTCATTTAGCTTGATCAATCGCTTCTCAGCAGCAGACTTGATGTCGAAATTCATCATCTTTGTAGCCCAGGCTGCTTTATGCTCGATTCCCACTGGAAGATGGCACGCTTTTCCATACAGAAAGTGAAACGGTGTAGTCCCAAGTGGTGTTTTGTAAGCAGTCCTGTAAGCCCAAAGTGCGTCATCCAGCTTCACAGACCAATAATTCCTGGTGACATTCAATGTCTTCTCTAGAATATCCTTGATCTGCCTGTTGGAAACCTCAACTTGTCCACTGGTCTGAGGGTGATAAGGAGTAGCAACACGATGATTCACATCATACTTCTTCAGCAGCTTCTCGAAAACCTTGTTGATAAAGTGAGACCCACCATCACTTATCACAATTCGAGGTACTCGAAATCGAGGGAAAATGATGGTTTTAAACAGTTTAAGGACCACTGAAGAATCATTGATTCTGCTAGCAATGGCCTCAACCCACTTAGACACATAATCCACAGCAACCAAGATGTATTTGTGTTCATAAGACGAAGGAAAGAGACCCATAATAGCGATGCTCCAACAATCAAAAATCTCAACCTCCAGGATGAAGTTCTGTGGCATCTCATGTTTCAAATTGATCTTCCCACTCCTCTGACACGCATCGCACTCCGAAACGAAGGCATTAGCATCATTAAACATAGTAGGCTACCCGAAGCCTGCTTGAAGAACATTGGACACTGTCTTGAAAGTAACAAAGTGTCCAGCATAATCGGATCCATGACAATGAAACAGAACATTAGGTACCTCGGATTCAGCAATGCATCTCCTGTAGATACCATCAGAACAGTGCTTGTACATGTAAGGTTCATCCCAAAAGAATCGCCTTATGTCGCGCAAAAACTTCTTCTTGTCATATTTCTTGAGGTGCTTTGGCTATGCATCTGCATTGAGGTAGTTGGCAATATCAGTGAACCATGGTTGATCAGAATTAGCTGCAGCGACTAGATACCTTTCAGAAGCACCAAGGTGTTCAACAGTCAAAACAGGTTCGGAAATCGCAGGATATCGACCGATACTGGGGGAGTATCGATCGATACCAAAACCTGCAATTCGTGGTAATTGCTGAGTTTCGGCAAAACCGAATTGAAACTCAGTTTCAATGAAGTAGATGGACTCTTCTGGTAGTTGATCATCAATGGGCACGTCTGCATCGATCCGAATCCTTGAAAGATGGTTAGCGACTCCGTTCTCTATTCCTTTCTTGTATTTAACCTCAATGTCGAAACCTTGTAGCAAAAGAACCCAACGACAAAGGCGAGGTTTGAGATCCTTATTCTGCATCAGATATTTGAGAGCATCATGATCAGTATGAACAATCACTTTGCTCCCAATCAAGTAGCATCAAAATTTCTCAAAGGAGAAAACAACTGCAAGTAGTTCTTTCTCTGTGGTGCTGTAATTCCTCTGAGCATCATCCAATGTCCTGCTGGCGTAGTAGATAACATGCAGCTTCTTATCCTTCCTCTGACCCAGAACTGATCCAACAGCAAAATCACTAGCATCGCACATGATCTCAAAAGGCAAAGTCCAATCAGGAGGTTGCACAATAGGAGCATTCACCAAAGCCTTGTTAATCTCCTCAAAGGCTGCAAGGCATTCAGGTGTGAAAACGAATTTGATCTCCTTGCATAGTAGAGCGGTGAGTGGGCGAGCTAGCTTGGAGAAGTCCTTGATGAATCTTCTGTAAAACCCCGCATGACCAAGGAAGCTTCAAATATCCTTCAGAGAATTCGGTGGTTGGAGGCTTGTCATGACCTGAATCTTGGCTTTGTCAACTTCGATCCCAGCTTCAGAAACCTTGTGCCCAAGCACGATGCCATCCTGAACCATAAAGTGACATTTTTCTCAATTAAGGACCAAGTATTTCTCTTCACATCTCTCTAGCACCTTGCACAAGTTATCCAGACAACTCTTGAATGATGATCCATACACTGAAAAATCATCCATGAATACCTCCATAAAATCCTCAATCATGTCTGTGAAGATAGACATCATGCATCTCTGAAAAGTGACTGGAGCATTACACAGTCCAAATGGCATTCTCCTGTATGCGAATATGCCATAGGGACATGTAAAAGTCGTATTCCCTTGGTTATCTGGAAAAACCTTAATACCCATCGAGAAAATAGTAGTATTGATGACTAGCCAACCTTTCCAACATCTGGTCAATGAATGGCAATGGGAAGTGATATTTTCTTGGGGCAGCATTCAACTTTCTGTAGTCAATGCACATTCGATGCCTAGTAATAGTCCTAGTAGGAATCATCTCATCCTTATCATTCTTCACCACAGTTATCCCTCATTTCTTAGGAACAACGTGCACATGGCTGACCCAAGAACTGTCCGAGATGACATAGATAACCCATGCACCCAAGAGTTTCATGACCTCCTTCGTAACCACTTCTTTCAGATTTGGATTCAGCCTCCTCTGATGCTCAACTGAAGCCTTTGACTCGACCTCAAGATAATCATATGCATGCACAGGTCCAGTGATATACCTGAAATGTCATCAAGAGAATAGCCAAGAGCTTTGCGATACTTGCGCAGCTTGCTCAGCAATAAGGCAATCTCTGCGTTGTTCAAAGAAGCATTAATAATCACTGGGTATGTGGAATTAGGACCAAGAAAACCATACCTCAGATTTGCTGGAAGTGGCTTGAGTTCCACCTTAAGAACTTTCTCCTCGTTCCAATCTCCAAGCGCAACATCTTGCTTAGAACTTTCGGCTAACTCCCATTCTGGCCGCAGGGTATCGACCGATACGAGGAGAGTATCGATCGATACTGATGGTGCTGTATCGAGCATCTTCGAGTATTCAACAGCAGCATCACCCGTATAAACCTCTGACTGAGCCGAACAGACCAATGCCCTCTCCAATGGATCCTCAAGATGCATCTCCAGGAAGTACTCCTCAGCAATGTCACTGAAGTTATCAACAAAGAAAGTTTTTCCATCGATGGTTGGTCTCTTCATCATCATCTCCATGTTAAAAGTCATGACCAATTCACCGATGTTAAGAGCTATCTTCTCATTCATGCAATCAATCAGAGCACCAGCTGTTGCTAGGAATGACCTACCCAAAATAAGAGGATCTCTGGGTTCTGAATCATACTCCAGGATAATGAAATCAGTTGGGATCAAGCAATTCCCAATTTTTATAGGAACATCTTCGAGCAATCCCTCTGGAAGTCGAACTGAGCGATCAGCAAGTATCAGTGAGATCCTTGTTGAAGTGAAGTCTGTCATCCCCATTCTCTTAGCAACTGAATACGGCATGAGGTTGACACTTGAGCCAATGTCATAAAGAGAACGCTCAAATCTATATGTAAAGATCGTACAATACAACACAAAACTCCCTAGATCTGGTAGCTTCTTTGGGATCCTGTTGGTCAGGATTACGCCACACTCATGAGTAATCATCAAACATCCTTCCTCAAGGTTCACATTGCTGGACACCATATTCTTGACATATCTCCTGAAAGCTAGAGAGGTTTTGATAGCATCTATGAAAGGAAGTTCAACAATCAACTTATCCATCCATAATTGCCTTGCATCTAGAGTCTTTTACCTCCTTCTTAGTCTTCCCAATAGCCCTGGGATAAGGTATCCTCGGTATGTAAACTCTCTCTGCAACCACGTCAGGTACTTCCTTCAAAACCTTAGGTGCTGAATCGACTGCAGTATTAGTGTCGATCGATACAGGGGTGGTGTCGATCGATACACGGGACTTTGAGTTGTCTCGTGAAAGTATCTTGACCGGTGTCGATTGATGCTGGCTAGTTTCGATCGATACGCTAGGGATTTCAGAATCCTCATCGTCAAGATCGACAAAATTTCCTGCAGTTTGGCCAATTTTCACTCCTGTATTGACCTCTTTTCCACTCCTCAAGGTAATTGCATTGATGTGTGCCCTTGGGTTCTCTCCTTTCCCTGAAAGAAAACCTTCTTGCCTTTTCACAGCTTCTGAAGTCCGAGCTACCTGAGTTTCCAGCTTCTTTTGATGAATACCGAGAGCCTCGATCCTTCCACTCAGATATTTGTACATAGCATCTATCTTACCATTGAAGTCTACTGTTATCTGCTGTTGTCTTTGAACCAATGTTTCAAACATAGACTCGATCTTGCTCTCTGATGTTTTAGCATGTACATGCTGATAAGATGAATTCCCATAGTTCCTGGTATAACCACTTTTCTGGGAAGGTTTCTAGCTAAACTGATTAGACCCAAAACCACTTGGATTAGCTTCAAATTTAAATCCTCCTTGCTGAAAATTGTTGTTGAAGTTTCGGTTGTTGTTGTATTGATTCCTCTGACCCTGAAAACCAGAACCACCAATGTAGTTAACATCCTCTTCTTCATCCTCATTGATATTCTCGACTTCCGCAGAAAAATGATATGCCTTCATCGATTTTCCCAGCAAGAGATTGTGCATCGAAGCTAACTTAGCCTGAACATTAGCAATATGCGATCCATCAACTCCTCTACTCTGCTGCTTCCGCTCGAAATCAGCATTCTTGGTGCTATTGCTAGACGCCAAGTTCTCCAAGTTCTCAATCAGCACAACTGCATCATCTGGATACCTGGTGTTGAAATTACCATTACTTGCAGCATCCAAAGCCATCTGGTACCTCCAATCGATACCTCTGTAGAAAGTGACCAGAAGCTGAACCTGAGTGAACCCATGGTGTGGACAATCTCTCTGATATGACTTGAAACGAATCCAGGCAGCCTTGAGTGCCTCTGTCGGACCTTGAGAAAACTGAGAAATCTTGTTCCTGAGCTCTTCGGATCTTGCATAATCATAGAAATTATTCAAGAACGCATTCTTCGTCTCATCCCATGTAGTAAGTGAACCAGGGGGCAACTGCTTCAGCCAATAAGCAGCATCCCCACCAAGAGAGTATGGAAAAAGCTTGCAGAAAAGGTACTCATTGGGTACTCCATTGTACTTAATACCAGTAACCAAATCCTCAAACCTCTCGATATGATCCATAGGATGTTAATGAGATAGACCATGGAAAAGATGCTGACTCACAAGAGCGTAGTACGCAGGTTTCAGCTCAAAATCATTCCTCTGAAAAGTTGGAATGCGAATCGCAGCTCGATTGGCATAGAACTGATCAGGTCTGTTGTGCTCACCAAGCGTCCTCCCACGATTAGCCACATCATTCCCAGCGATTCCAGGGACAATATCCTCGACAACAACAAGAGGTGGAATGATGTTCCCCTCTCCGTCCAATCGTTGCCCTCTCTCATTGCACAATCGGCCCTCTTGGTCTCTGTAAGCACCAACTGCATCTTGAACCAAAACCACTGGATTGTTGTTCATCTCTGCAGGCTTCTTTGCTTTTCTGTTTGCACGTTCCAAAAGTGCTAGCTTCTCTAACGACATATTAACTAGCGGAGTGCTCTTGTTTCTTCTGGTTTCCCGATTAGGCATGCATATGAAACACAAAAGTCAAGAACGTAAGTAACACAAGAATTCACGACATGTATCGACCGATACCACTAGAGTATCGATCGATACTGGTCGAACTTAGTCGAAAATCTCAAACTAAAATCTAATGGATAATTGAGTCCCCGAAAACGACGCCAAATTTGGTAAGCTCAAATTAATACCCTAAAAGTACTAAAGCTTTTTCGATTGTAATACTTAGGGATCGAATCCACATGGACTCAAGGAAACACACAATAGGTTCTAGAAGTTGAATTAAGCTAAGTGATCAATGGAATTTAAAGCAAATACGTAAATTAAACAAGTTGTAATTCAATTGGAAGAAAGATAAGTTCATGGTATTTCTCAGAAAATCAATGAATGCAAACAAACTAACTAATCATGATTCACGTTACGCACGGTTCTTGAACTCAAATCACTAAAGTATAATTAACCAACTCTCGATGCGAGAATTATCTAAGTCTAAATCCTAGAATTCCAAATCTCTTTGTGAATCCTAAAGTCTAAACCAGCTTTTAGCTCAAGTTTGATTTATTCACAAAACAACTAAACCAAATCTCTTTGCGAATAGTTATTTTGCTCACTCTAAGTTTTATCAGGTTTCTCAATTGCACTCTCGTGCCTAATCGATTAACCTAAGATCTAAGTTCTAGGTGATCAATCTAGAATTAGCTTTGAGAACAACTTAAGGTGAAGAACTAATTCAGATTATGAACCCTAAACAACTAATCAACCTAGCATTCAAAGAAATCCCTTATGAGAACCCTTGTCCTAACAGGAGATCTACTCAGACATGGAGATTGAAACAATAAACATGACTGAATAAATATTTGGATAAGAAAGGGAGTAAAACAGGGGTTCGAAATCTTCTCTCGGACGAACAAAGTTTCAGACTTGTCTCCCTCAAAAGCGCTCTCACCAAAAACTTAAAGAAGAATAATCTCTGTATGAAGCGTAGCCACAAAAGTGGCTGTAAAACCTAAATAAATACTACTAAACACGTTCTGGGCCTTCTTGTAAATAATAAAGTCTTCTGGGGCAATTTGCAGTTCCTCAAATCTGTAATAAAGTCGCGATCCTTCTGTTTCTTCGACTGGTATCGATCGATACCATAAGTGTATCGATCGATACTCGGGCGATAACTCGGTGTCTCAGCTACAGGATCTCTAGTTGGCTCCAAAATGCTCCAAAATGCTTCAATATCTCCAATAATGCTCCAAACGTACCTAAAACCTGAAAAGACTCTAAAAGACTCCAAAATACTAGAAAGACTCTATAAAAAAGACTTATATCATGGCCTAAAATGGGTAAAAACCATGATATATCAGCACACTAATGGTCTCCGTCCCATTCTTCAGTGTTATGGCATGTTCTCTACATCTAATAGGAGGAAGACTAGTAGGTTTTTTAAACAACTCTGAGAAAATATCTAATACCGTATGTATTGATGCTGGTATTTATTCAGTAGTTTTTTGAACCACTTTCTGATTCCCAAACCATAACTCCACTCCTTTTTGCTGAATTCTTATGACAGGTTTCATCGTTTTAAGAGACACTTTGTTGTTGTGTAACTCCGGATCACCAATAAGTGTCACCATTCCACCTTTGCAATTGAAGCTGAGCTCAGGTAACTCCCAATCCACTTGACATATACCCAATGTCCGTAGCCACTGTACTCCCAACACCACATCTACTCCACCCACCTCCAACGATATAAAATCATTAGTGAAAGAGAATCATTGCAAACTAAATGTGACTACATGATAAACTCCTAAATCATTGAACTAAAACCCCAATACCCAATGAATTTAGAGAGCTAGTTGACCTGAATTTTGGATTTTAAAAATTTATATTTCGTATGACGGATACCGTGGACTAGTGTTACAGAAACTTCTTGTGAGAATTTTCTAGGCTAGATTACGATTGATGTAGTTCGATGGCTATGGTTTAGAAGGACAGTATCCGTGAATTATTGTTCCCTATGATTTTTGTTTGATCTTTCCGGGTTTGGTTTTGTTTTGTTTGAGGACAAACAAAGTTTAAGTCTGGGGGTGTGATAACACCGTATTTTTACCCGTTTTACTATTTATTTTAGAACACTTTAATAAGTGTTTCATTTGGTTTTACATGTTTTTATTACGATTTTCACATATTTGTAGTTTCAAGACTCTTTTCATGTTACTTAGGCAAAAGCATTGCAAATTGGACAAAACCCATATTTTTGGCTCAGAGTCAAACCGTCAGAAGTTCAATTGCCAAAGAGGTTCTTCTCACCATCTGATCCAGCCTAATTTTGGAGATATTCAAGAAGGACCAGCTACCTTTCCATTCCAACACATTTCAGGACAATCCAACGGTTCAATCAAAAGACACATGAAGATCAAGAAGTCCCATCAGGCCACTCCCGGAGCAGCCCCAGCCGCGGCCAAGAGGCAATCCGCCGGGACCAGGAGGTGTCCACCCGCGGACAAGGGAAGGTTCGTCACTGCCAGAAACCCTGGACCCGCGGCCACGCCAATTTCGTCTTGAAAGCCCAATTTCAAGGCCCGTTCAAATCCCGTCAAGGAGAAACCCTAAACACCGACGAAAGCAGAGTTCAAAACTTATAAATATGTGTTTTAAAGACAAAATTTCGTGTGCTACTTTTCGTGCCACACTTTGTATTTGTTCCTTACTTTGGAGATTGGTGAAAAGGTTCTCTCCGGACATCGTTCTTAAATTCGAGAGACTCTTTCACCCATCTCTTGTTTTATTTAATCATGTCTTTTAATTCCATTATGAGCGAGTAGTTTAATCGTTGGGTTTAAAAGAGATTATCAAGGGGAATTCTATGTTCGATAAGGATTTCACATGGTAAAACTCTAGCCGATTTATAGAGCTCTTTCTTATAGATCATTGTTAATGCATGAATCTAGCGTCATGAACTAGAGGCTGATTCATAGGTGTTAAAGAACCACCATAAGTGATGAATCTAAATACCCGAATCGTTCATCTATAAAAGCGTGTCGCGGCATAAGATACAAAAGTTTACTTGAGGAGTGCCATGAACTAAGAAGAACCAGCGCGAAAAGCACGATTTTCTGCGCGGCCAGAAATGAAAGCTACTGGTCGAGTATATAGATTGTTGCTGCGTAGGATGTACGAAAGTAGGCTACGCCGTTTATTATGTTCAGTTCATGGAGTTAAAATCTAGAAAATTTGTTACTAAGAACTTAGGGGCCGTGATTGAATTGAGCATACCCTAAGATATCCATGTCGACCCAACACATGAAGTTTTATAAATTTATAAATTTAAAACATGAAGTTTCGAAAACAATTCGACCGCATCATTAGACCAAGCAAATTGATCTTTTTTAAAAGCTCAGTCAAGGGTTTGCTATGCTCCCATAATGCCTCACAAATATTCTGTAATAGCTAGTCAAGCCAAGAAAACCTCTTAGTTGTTTAACTGATCTTGGTGTTGGCCATTGCTTCATAGAAGCTGCTTTAGTAGCATCAGTTGTAACGCCCTCCTTTGAGATAATTTGGTCCAAGTATTCCACCTGATGTAGGCCAAATAGACACATTTTCTGATTAGCAAATAGTTGTTGCTCTTCAAACACCTTAAGCATAGCTTTGAGATGTTCCACATGATCTGAAACACTCTTGCTAAAGACCAACACATCATCGAAGAAGACAAGTACAAAGTCTCTCAGCAATTTCTTGAAAATAGAGTTCATCAAGGCTTGAAAAGTGGTTGGTGCATAAGTCAGCCCAAAAGGCATGACAAAGAACTCATACTGACCTTCCACTGTTCTAAAAGTTGTCTTTTCAATATCAGCCTCTTTCATCCTGATTTGATGAGAACCAGAACATAGATCTAACTTGGAAAAGACAATTGCTCCATTAAGCTCATCAAGTAACTGATCAATTACTGGAATAGGAAATCGATCAGGTACATTTGCAATATTGAGAGCTCTGTAATCCACATAGAATCTCCAAGAAGAGTCTTTCTTCCTAACCAATAGAACATGGCTGGAGAAGGGACTCGTGCTAGGTCTGATAATTCCAGATGTTAAAATATCGTTAACCATTTGCTCCATCACCTCCTTACTCGCATGTGGGTAGCGATATGGTCTCACTGAGATAGCAGAGACATCTAGAAGCAGATTAATAGCATGATCTTTACCTCGAAACGGAGGTAATCTTGTTGGAACAGCAAAAATGTTCTTGAACTGATCTAACAATGATGTAATCTGTAGTGGAAGTCTAGGGCTTTCAGTAGAGACACCCATATTACCTGTCAAAAGTTATTCATCTTCCTTTCCTACAAGAGTATTAGCTGATAACAAGGATCTCAAGGAGAGTTAGGAAAATGGAGAGATGGATCACTATACAATGTGACCACATTGCCTTGATACACAAAGGACACACTACAAGAAATGTGGGTATTAATAACGGCTGTTAAATGCTATGATTCAACTACCATAGCGTTTCCTAAAACGCTCTGACAGCGCCCATCATTGTAGGTCGGGCACTTTAGATAGCGGACTTGACGTACGCTATAGTTAATTAAAGAACAATAGCATTCTTTTCTCTGCAATTGTTAATATTTATAATAACGTTTGATAATTGTTATTAAAACTCATTAATAATAGCGTTTGATATTTTCTTTTCTATAGCATTGAATTTGTATTATAATTGGGTTGTACCTATAACAGTTTGTTTTACATAGATAGCAAATTATTTGTGTTATTAATTTATTTTATAATTACCCAAAAATTAATAAATGGAATTTCTTTTTTTTAATTGTAATATATTATAGTAATATTTGTAATAATAATAATAAAAACAATTAATTCATAATATAAAAACAATTAATCCATGTTTACAAAACCATAAACCATAAACCTATCAAACATTAGTTAGACTCTATCAATCTACCACTAATAACCCTTAACAATCATTCCCAACATAAACAATATCATCATCAGAAGCTTGACCATCCAGATCATCGACTTCTTGGACATGCAAAGCTACACCAGCTAAATCTTCCTCTGTTTCCAACTCATGATAGCCTCTAGGTGGTGCTCTCATAACAACATACCAATTTGAAGAATCATCTTTCCTAGAGTAGAAAACATGTTTCGCATGAGAAGGTAGAATGAATTGATCTTTCAAATATGCTGCTTGGTTCATATGAAAGTTCACAAGAGTGAAGCCATCTTCTTCTTTCACACCGTTCCCTGTGTTAGCCCAATTGCATCTAAACATTAGTACTTTGAACATGTGGTAGTCCATAAGTAAAATCTCCTTTATAACTCCATAATATGTAAGCATATCAGCCACTTGTCTTGTATCTCGAGCACTTGATCTACACATGCTAAATGCTTCATAAGTTACTCCACTGCTTTGTGTCTTCCGCTTAACCGCATCTATATGAAATCGCTGCCCATTAATGATAAATCCTCTATGTTTTAAAGCATCATTTATTGGTCCAAATGCCAACCACCTTATCTCCTTAGAATGACTTTCTGTTGAGTCTGAATGAATCTGATGCAGAAAATACACCAATTTCAGAACAATAAGTTTTGTTAATTAAATGAGCAATCAAGCTAAACATTTGTTACTAAACTAAAAATCTGAACATGAACATCAAGCAAACAATATGTGTATTTATTAAACTAGAAATCTGAACATGATCATGAAGCAAACAAGCTATTAATTATCTAAACTAAAATCAGAGCATGATCATCAAGCAAACAAGCTATTAATTAACTAAACTAAAATCAGAACATAATAATACAGGAAGATAACAAGATGTACATTTACTAAAATGATAATCAAGAAAACCAGTCAAGATGAAAACCTTTTTTTTACCCATTGTGCAAACTGCTCAGTATGATTTTTCCACAACAATGTTTCATTTCTAGCACATCGAGCATCATTAGCTTGTAATTCTTCCAAATGCATCCTGGTTTTATAATAAACAACATTTATGAAAATGAAATTATAATTAAAAATAGATGAAACTTAAAAGGTAAACTCTTACTCAACATAGGACCCATAGATGACATGTTCATTAGCACATAGCGATGTGCAATGTCTCTATCTTTATCAGAAAAGGTAACCTCTTTACCCTTCTGCAGAGGTCGACCTTCAACCACCATTCTATCATCTTCAATATCCTCATTACGATTAACTGTTTCTTTAACTGGTACTAAATCTTGAAGGAACTCTAAACAAAATGCAATGCATTCTCCAGATAAATACCCCTCAGCCATACCAGCAAAAAATCAATATTTTTTTTTTTATGAATTTAAGCATTTGATTTGAAAAATATAAAAAAATATGTAAATACTATCAAATATATTTTAGTTTTTTTTATAAAATTATGTAATTTATGATTTTTTAATATTAAAATTTTATTAATAAGTATTGTTTTTATTAAAATTATATATGATTAAATTTTTTAATTAATATTTAAATATTTGCGGGTACCCGCGGGTAACCCGCAAATTTTAGCGGGGCGGGTGCGGGTCGACATTTTGTTGCTTTGCGGGTTTGGCGGGGCGGGTTATGGCGGGTCGAAAATTAATGTAACCAGCCGCATGGCAGGTCGCGGGTTGACCCGTTTTGACAGGGCTAAATATAGCATCCGACACATTATTTTCTACATGCATCACATCAATATTGTGACGAACATGCATATCCTAACACAAGAAACAATAAATTGTTAGGAATATTCGTATACAACAATCTGAGAATATAGTTCAGTTACTATACTTTACCTTCCAGTAAGGTAGTTCAAAGAATATTGATCTCTTCTTCCACCGCCATAGATCATTTGATTCTTCACACTCTTCTTCTTGAACCATCTCATCAAATTCTAAATCTGTTCTCTTTTTTTTTTTTTTCCTTATCTAGAGGTCTTCCAAAATCATTGGTAAACGCTTTTAGTGTCTCATATATTTCAGCACCAGATTGTATCCTATTGGCATTCCCATCCTCAATAGTGTTGTCAAACCAACCTTTTTTATATCTGTAAGGATGACCAGACGGTAGTCTCTTTCTATTTCCCATGTATACATACTTACGGCTAAACTTAAGCCACCTACAAGGTGTATCCTTTCCACATACATTGCAAGCTTGTTTCCCAATCTACCTAAGTATGATTTCTTGTATGTACATCTTCTGTTTTTTCCATTCTATCTCACATTTCCCTAATGTAACACCCATTATTACATCCACCATTCCTAGTTCTAGCGAGATGAAGTCTGATGTGATGTTAACATCTGATAATTGGAAAGTCACAGCCCGACAAACACCCATGCCTGTGACTGTAACTTCATTGCCTAACAACACATCCAAGCTACTATCAGCAGAAATTTCCAGTCATAGCTTGTGCACAATTTCATGAGAAATGAAATTGTGAGATGCTCTGCTATCAAGCATGACTATCACCTCGGTTTTCCCAATCTTCCCCTGGAGTTTAGTAGTCTTGGGAGAGTGAATGCCTACAAATGAATTTAATTAGAATACCATGAATTCCTGAACCACCAATGTTTGTTCACCTACATATTCTTCCTCTTCCCCATCTAACACTTCCATGTCATACCCATTAATAACTATCAAAATCTTCAATTCCTTACTGGGGACACTCTGCTGCATGAGTTCTAGACCACTTAGGTCCACATTTGAAACAAAACCCTTCCTTCCTCATTGCGTCTAACTGTAAATCTGAGAACCTTTGTCGCGGTCTGAGATCAGATTTACTAGTCACTATCAACTCCTTAGATTGACCATTGTCATTAACACCTTGTTAAACTTTTCCATGTCCACTCCATCATGAATTTCCAACCTTTGTATCTTTACCAAAGCTGTTTATGTGACTATTGTAGTTAGAAGGTGTTCTTAATGGACCAACATATCTTTGACTGCGGAAATCAGACTTTGATGCATCCCCTACTACCTTGAAGAAAGCAATGGTTTCCATTTGTAACACAGTTGCGAGATGTGCTCTTAAGCCTTTTGGTTCCTTCATACGTATAACTTCTTTCATTTCTTGATTCAGGCCATTGTAGAAGATCTTGGTCAGATGCTAATACTCTAAACCTGGCACTAAGGGAGATACTTCCTCAAATTCTGACACAAAATCATTCACAGAACCTTGTTGCTTGATCGAGAACAATATATTTCCTGGATCGTCATCAATTGATTATGCAAATCTCAGTAACAATTTCTCTGTAAACTCTGCCCAATCTCGAAATCCATTGCGCTTCAACTCCCACGCAAACTACTTTTGCACCCTACCTTTGAGACTTAAAGCAACCAAATCTAGTTTCTCTTCCATCGAATATCGACAGACGTAGAAGAAGTGCTCCACATTTGTGAGCCATATGTACAGTTGTGTACCATCAAAGCTTGGCATCTCAATCTTTTTAAGATTACTTTCCCGATTCGCAACATTCAAATTCCAAGATCTATAACCTAATGATATTTCACTCCAGATTGGTTCCAATTGAGAAGAACGCACCTGAAATTGTGTTTGGGATGATTCTAGTTTATCAGAAACTCGCATACCACCAACGCTCGATCGCAAATTCAATTTTTTGATCATCGCCGTAAGCTTCGCATCCATGACGGAGATGCGCGATTCCAGCTCGACCTTTGATTCACACAATCTATTCAATCCTCCATTCAAAAACTCAACCCGATCTCGTAACGCTGTCGTCGGTTCTTCAACTTCGTCGACAAACTGTGAATTCGCCAGAGATGTAGCTCTGCTCATCTTCGTCGCGTTTGATTTGTCAAGTTTCATCGCACCAATGATACAATAACGCAAATGAATCTCTCGTTATTGATTTAGAAAACGAATTACAAGGATAAGATCAAAGTCGCATAATGACCTGATCGAAGATCTCATATCGATCCCAAAAATCTCACATCGCTTGATACAACAATCTCATATAAAGCATAAATTACAAACAACCATATTCAGTTTATATATCACTCATCTCTTTACGACTGCTCATCCAACTGCAAACCTTCTGCTTTTGGCTGAGTCTTCTCTTTCTCATAAACTCATTCCAGCTCAGCTGCCACATCAGCTTCTTCTAATTGACTTTGTCCCAATTGATCAACCTCTGTTGCAACCTTCTTCTGTTTCTTCTTTATATGGTAAGCTTGATGCAACTTATCAGTTTCTCATCTTTTACTTCCAATTTCTTCGGTTTAAAAACTCAAAGCAAAGAAACGAAACTTGTATCAACAAATTTTAATAGGCAGAAAACGTTTTCCAAATATATTTATTTTTAATAAACATCTTAAACTAGTTTAGATCCCTTAAAACTATGAACAAACCGCATATAATATTATGCAGTTGCTCCATATCCTAAACATTTTCCGAATCCCTTTTGACTTGAACATCAAAAAACTATCGAAAGACAAAACATTTATGTCTTAATGACCCAAACCATGTTTTCCACGGTGTATATTATTTATTTTCTAATTCTCGTTTTCCGGAGATGTCCAAGAGCAAACAGGTAAATGTGAAACCCAAAGTTCACCATAAACCAAAGTTCCTGAACTTTTGTGACAGAGACACTACAAACTCATGCAACTGGATTTGGAAGAGACTTTGTAAGCTTTGACTTTTGGCCCATCCTTTTATTTACTACAAAGTTGGCTTAGGAATAACGACCAAATTTTGGCATGATAATTGGACATCTTTGGGGTTCTTAACTGAATGAATATTAAGACCTCGTTGTTGGGATAATTGCCTTCGGATGCGGTCGTGGTGGATGCTATCTGAAATGGGTCATGGTGGATAGATGAATCTCCTAGTAGAACCCCATGAATCACTCATAATGGAGAGAACAGGGGTCAACAGAATAAACACAGGGCAGGTCGAAACAGAACTAAGCCCATTCCGAAGCCGATAGTTAGCCGAAAAGAGCTTGGTCTTCAAAGCTTCCGTTCGGAAGTTATGATGTCATTTTTTGCATGGAACACGCGGAGATTCAATATGCCTCGCAAACACAATGTGGTTCGTAAGTGGATACAAGCGGTGAAACCTTCCTTTGGTTGTGTAATTGAAACTCGGGTGCAAGAGTCCAATTCGGGATCAATCCAGGAATCTACTTTCCATGGTTGGTCGACTCTCACGAACTACGACTATCACAGGCTAGGGCGTATCTGGGTTGGTTGGTCAAATGACGGTACGGTTCTACCTTTACTGAAAAGTGCACAACAGATTACTTGCATGATTACCACACTACAAGAAAACAACGTTTTAATGACTACAAATGGCGACTAAACAATTAGTCGCTAAACAGTGCGACTACGTAGCCACTATTTACCGACTATTTGGCGACTAATACAATGTGGTCGTAATTGAGTCGCTGTTTTACGACCAAACAATATAGTCGCTATAGTAGTCGCTATTTGACGACTAATTTACGACTACATTTCAGACGGGAAATAATAGTCGCTAAAATAGCGACTAATATGCGACTCTTACGCCGAGTCGCTTATTTACGACTACGGTTACGACTAATTTTATGATGGGAAACATTAGTCGCACAATAGTCGTAATCCACCTTTTAGCGACTAATTTGCGACTACTTCTGCAGTTGCCAAAACGCTGTTTTCTTGTAGTGCCATCACAAGTACTGGGGTGCGTTTCATCTGCTCTTTTGTTTATGCTTCCAACTTCTCGTCTGATCGACAAGCTTTGTGGTCTGAATTTTGCTCCTTTCGCTCCTCCTTGAAAAGCTCATAACCATGGATTATTCTGGGTGATTTCAACGAGATTTTATCACTGACAGAGCACTCTCGGGCAGCAGAATACATAATCAGTATGGCAAGCATGAGGGATTTTTAGAATAATGTATCTTACTGTGGTGTTACGGATATCGCTTCATCGGGTTCTGGTTTCACATGGATCAACAATCAAGACTCCAACCCAATTGGGAAAAATCTTGATATTAATGTAGATTGGTTAAGTCAGTTTCCTCATTCTCACGCCACCTTTAAAGCTGGCAGAATTTCGGATCACTCTCGTTGTCTAATTCACGTGTCTAGTATCAATACGGAACACCAAAAGCCATTTCAATTCTTCAATTTCTTGGTGAGCCATCCTCTGTTCTTGCCAACGGTGTCACATACATGGTCAGCGTCAGCTCCTCTATTTCACTCGAGCCGATCTCTCCCTCTTCCACAAGAAACTCTAATCTCTCAAGTATCCGTTACGGGAACTAAATCGATCTTGATTTGGAAATCTTCCCCTTAAAACAAAGGAGGCTTATACTCTGCTTTGCTATCTTCAAAACAAAACTCCCTCTGCTCCATCCTAGGAAAACCTGGTTGCTGTCTCTCTCATGTTAGATCACTGGAAAAAATTGACTGCCTTAGAGGAGCAACTTTTCATGCAGAAATCCCGTGTTTAATGGTTACGTTGTGGAGACCAGAACACTTCTTTTTACCATTAGGTGGCTCAAGCGTGGACATCGCGTAACTCTATCATGCGGTTATTAACGGAATACGGATATGTGGTCACATAACCTGAGGATATTAAAGTTGAGGCTGCTAATTACTTTAGGAGGTTTCTTAAGCACAGACCGGCATATTTTTAGAATATTTCAACCGAATATCTCTCTGATCTTTTTGAGTATCGATGTTCCGAGGATAGCTACGCTCATCTAGTTTCACCAGTCACAAGTCAGGAAATTTGTAAAGCGTTATCCTATATGCCATCAGACAAAGCTCCAGGTCCTGATGGGTTTACAAAGGAATTCTTCATCGGAGCATGGAGCATCATTGGGCATGATTTCATCGTGGCAGTGCAATCTTTTTTTCTCTACGGGTTCATGCCAAAAGCTGTCAATGTTACTCTCCTAGCTCTCATCCCAAAGTGTACTACTATCTTCATGGAAGACTACTTGCTAATAGCATGCTGTAACATGTTATATAAGGTTATATCCAAGATTCTCGCAAATTGCCTCAAGCACACGTTTCCAGATTTTATTGAGCCAAACCAAAGTGTGTTTGTCAAAGGTCGTCTTCTCCTTGAAAATGTCTTGCTGGCCACTGAGCTTGTGAAAGACTACCACAAGGTATCTATTGCTCCTCGAAGTGTCATCAAATTTGACATCTCCAAGGCTTTCGATACGGTTGAATGGTCTTTCATTGTGGCAATCTTCCGCGCTCTTAAGTTCCTGGATATCTTCACTCACTGGATCTACTTGTGTATGTCGACAAATGCCTTCTATGTGGTAGTAAATGGTGAATTGGAAGGTTTTTTTCTCGAGTTGCCGAGGTATTCGTCTAGGTTGTTCCTTGTCTCCATACCTGTTTGTCATGGTACATAATGTTTGTTCCAGGCTGCTAAATCGAGCGGTGTCAAGTGGCCGTATTGGCAGCCATCCACGATGCACAACAGTCTGAGTTTCGCATCTATGCTTTGCTGATGACATATTGGTCTTCCAGCAAGATGTTTTGATGAGATAGAGAGAATGTCCGAGGATTTCTTATGGACGGGTAACCCCAACACATCTACTAGGTCAAAAGTATCGTGGGAGGAGGTATGTAATCCAAAATCTAAAGGAGGACTTGCTCTGAGGCTCCTTCGGGATGTCTCGAGAGTCTTTGCGATGAGTCGCATATGACGATTATTTACTATGTTGGGCTCGCTTTGGGTGGCTTGGACAAAGCAAAACTTGATGAAGAATTCAAATTTCTGGACGGCGCCGGACAAATATAATGGGTCATGGATTTGGAGAAAGCTTCTAAAATTTTGAAATCTTGTGGCTTCTTTCAACACGGTGGAAATGGGTAATGGTAAGGCGGAATCCTTTTGGCATGACAAGTGGCTGCCGATGGAAAGGATAATCGATATCACAGGGCTGAAGGGGCCGTGGATACTCGTGATACCGATCAACACCACGGTCTCTGATGCAGTTGGGCCTAACGGGTGGAAGCTCTGCCGCACGAGAATCCAAAATCTCTACCCTCTGCTTGACCAAATCCGTTCACAGCCTCTCCCTCAAGCAGAAAGAGGGCCCAATAAGTACCTTTGGAGAAGGAAGCCATATAATTTTAATGCTACATTCTCTTCGTTCCACACATGGAATCAGCTTCGAGGGTCTCACATTGCCGTTCCATGGAGTCGTGCTGTATGGTTTAATAATGGGATCCCTCGATGTGGTTTTATAACATGTCTTGCAGTGAGAAATAGATTATCCACGGGAGATCGTATGGGTCGTTGGGGTGCACACCAAGCTTGTGTGCTGTGTGGCTAGCCAAACGAAACTCACGACTACTTATACTTCGCCTGCCCATTTTCATTCACTGTTTGGTCTAAAGTTGCAGGAAATCTTCTTAACCAGGGTCAATATCCAGATTGGGAGATAACCTTGCAAAACATTACCACTTACTCAGGGGACCGACTCAACACTATAGTGATGCGTCTGGTGTTCCAAGTAACCATCTACTCGATTTGGAAGGAGCGTAACTCAAGAATACATCAAACTGGTTATCAATCAGTCCATCGGCTTGTTCGACTCATTCATCGGCTAATTCGGAATCACATAACGTCTCTGAACTATTTTGCAAACACCAGACTCCGAGACCTATTGCAGCGGTGGTTCGTAGCTTCAACCAATCTTCGCTCAGCCGCACGACTCTAATGCTCTGTTTTCTTTTACATCGTCGGAACTCTGCTCTTCGCAGAGAATTTGTCGTTGGCTTTTTGTTTTGGCCATTATTTCATTAATTTCGTTGTAAATATTTCACTTTTTACATATCAATAAATTTCACATTTCATAAAAAAAAACCACATGAATCTCTCTCTTCTGAAACACATTGTAACTTCAAGTTGAATTGTAAAACAGGGTTCAAGCTTTTGGAATTTTCTATATGTCTATT
Source organism: Eutrema japonicum (assembly GCA_030161315.1). Taxonomy (NCBI): domain Eukaryota; kingdom Viridiplantae; phylum Streptophyta; class Magnoliopsida; order Brassicales; family Brassicaceae; genus Eutrema; species Eutrema japonicum. The sequence goes on from BSQW01000007.1 coordinate 27,214,686, forward strand.
ATCAACCACGATACAAGCGTATATATTACAAAGAAAGAATATCAGAGAATAAGCTACTTTCCAAAACTACTCCCATTTACAATCAATTAGCAAAATATGTTAATTCCTAAATCATCTCCAATGAATCCACTAATCTGCTAACACCCCCCCCCCCCCCCCCCAAGTTGGATCATGCGGGTTGCAAATGCCTAAATAGACCACAATAGTTTTTAAAATCAGGACGCCCAAGTGTCTTGGTAAAAACATATGTCAATTGCTCCTTTGTATGCACTTTCTGAGTCTGTATTGTTCCATCTTGTACATCGTCTCGAACATAGTAACAATCCAGTTCTACGTGTTTCGTTCTTTCGTGAAACATAGGATTGGAGGCAATATGAAATGCTGCTTGATTATCACAATACAAGTCAATCGGTTCCTCATGAGACACTCCCAAATATGCTAGTTAAGCATGCAACCACTTCAGCTCATCAACTGTATCTTCCATACACATATACTTTGCCTCTGCTAATGAGTGATACACTACTTTTTGTTTCTTAGTCTTCCAAGAAATCGGAGATGAGCCAAAAGTGATAAACCATCCACTCACCGATCGCCTTGTCAACGGGCATCCCACCCAATATAAATCACACCAAAGATGTAATTTTAAGTCAACATTAGTGCGCAAGTGTATACCTTCGGCAGTGATTGCATTGTAATGCTCTCTGGGATTTATCTATACTTTTCCCGGAAGATTTCCTGGTTGTCTCTTGATTGTATCAGCAGTCTGTGCTACTTGTGTGTCGAGTTTCTTCACATGTGTAGCAAGAGACTCATACTTGCTATTGATGGCCTCAATTTTGCTGTTGAGATCATGATACATCCCATCCACCTTGACATTGATCTCTTTAGCAGACTGTTGTTGGTGGAGAAGGAGTTGATGCATAAGTACCTTAAGCTCATCTTGAGAGCCATTCGCAGATCTCGCATGAACTTGGAATGGGGCTGGCTATGCTGTCTCGAAGGTGTTGAATGGTTGTTTATGCTGAAACCCACCCTGGAAATTGTTCTAACCTTGAAAACTCTGAGAAAAACCTGAGACGTTTGTGTTTATCACAAACGTTTTTCCTTGGGAATGTTGAGCTTGTTGGGGGTAGACTTGATCTTGGGGATTTTTGACATTAGTGCTTTTATAAGACATATTCAGATGGTTGCGGTAATTCTTGCTGAATCCTCTGTTTTGCACATACCCCTGTCCACTAACGAAGTTCACCTCATGCAACTCATCACTCTCATCTTCAGCTTATCCCTGACAGAAAACTACATCTCATGTCTCCTCGCAAGACTGCACACCTATCTGATTTCCCTTCAGCAACAAGTTCACTTTCGCATTCAGCTCATCAATCTTATGTAACTACACACTGTTGACATGTTTAGACCTGTAGTAGTTAGGAGATCGATTTCCAGAACTTGCAACCAAGTTCTCTATCAACTGATACGCTCCTTCCTTAGTCTTAGTCATGAAATCTCCATTACTTGCAGCATTAAGGGCGTTCTTGTAGTCCCAGTCAACTCCATTGTATAAGATGCTTAGAATCTGCTCATCTGAGTACCCATGATCACTCTCTGCGGTACACTCTGAACCTCTCCTAAGCTTCGCAAAAAGATTATCCCACATACTGCTTGAAAGTAGTGATTTTTTTCTGTTGTGAAGCTGTCTTAGACTTGGTATAGAAGTGGTCCAAGAAAGTAGTTCTACATTTGTCCCAAGTAGTCAACAACACATGAGGAAATGACTTGAGCCATCTCAGCGCCTTGTCCGCCAAAGAGAAAGGGAAGAGCTTGCACTTGAGGTAATCAGCTGGTACCCCATTCGACTTGGTAGTGCTGTAAATCTCTTCGAAATTCTCAATGTGGTCCATTGGAGGTTCTGCAGGCAAACCATGGAACATGTGCTGCTTCACCAATGCAATCATCTGAGGTTTGATCTCATAATCTTGCCTCGTAATAGCTGGTGGACGGATACCGGCTCTGTTCTGGTAGAAGGCATGAGGCGTGTCTGAATCTCCGATGGGAGGTTGTTGCTGTTGTTGCTGTTGCAGTTGTTGCAACTGCTGCACTTGCTGTTGTAGCCTTTGAAGTTTGGCAGCGGCAGCGTTCTGTTGGTTGTTGTTCTGATCGTCCATGTTGACGTGATTTGACTTTGATTTTCTATTCGTTCGTTCTAACCTAGCTAGCTCTTGGTTGCTGAGCTCACGAAGGTTCTCGGAGCCCTTGCTTCTGGTAACTTTACTCAGCTTTTCGGTTAGTCACATGAATCACACAAGAGAAAAAAATAAACTGTATTAGTAAATCTTAGCCTAAATTTTAGTTTCAGATTCGAAGGTAATGCTATTGGTCCCCGGCAACGATGCCAATTCTTGAAGCACTTCAGGAATAACCCAAATAAAATACTGCAAGAGAACACTATCGCAGTAATATAGATGGGATCGAATCCACACTGACCAAGGTTACACTACAAATCTCACAAAGTGAAATAAAGCTTAGACGAACATATGATTTTGAATTGCAAGATGTAATGAAAATAGCTAATAACAAATATAAAATCAATAAGGAAAAGTGTTAGGCTAAGGGTTTTTCGCAGGAATCTAGAGATCATTAACAAGACAATTATTCAGAGAATGATTTAGCACAAATCTGAACTCAAACATAAATTTTTAATCAATCCATTGTCGTGATTGTCATGATATTGATCACTAATTCTAATAGCCTAAGATTCTAAACTGTCGTTTGAATTTAAGATTCTTGACCAGCATTAACGAATTGGTTTGATATGTTCACGAATCGCCTTAGCATCAGCTTTCGTTCGCTGTCGTGATATTGATCACTAAATCTAACAACCTAAGATTCTAAACTGTCGTTTGAATTTAGGATTCTAGACCAGCATTAACGAATTGGTTTGATATGTTCACGAATCGCCTTAGCATCAGCTTTCGTTCCCTAAGGAAATTCGCTCGCTTATGTTCTTTCAAGCAATCTATAACACTTTTGATGAATAGATTAAACCCTAGATCAGAGACTAACTGATCAATTTACCCTAAGCAATGAACATAACGATAAGCGAAGACCACAAAAGATAGAACCCTATATACGTCTATTTCAATGATTCATAGATCCCCTTGAAACCCTAAACCTAACTATGAAACTACTCAGACATGGAAGCAGAGAACAAGCAAAGAGATAGAGAAAAACTCATAATTGATGTGATAGAAAATCAAATAGGGTTCATAAATTATTCTTAAAAGATGTAGAGTCAGAGATTCGTCTCTCCAAAGCTTACAAGTTGCCAAAAGCCAAAAGTCTGAATAGAAAATAAAGAATAACCTAAAAGTGGCTAAAAATATGTATAAATAAGTCTCCAGTTGCGCATGGTTGAAATTAGGTGAATCTGGGGCGAAACAGGAAAAGTCGAATTTCCTTTTTATCATTTGGGACCAAATCGGTCGATCTGGGTTTCTAGAATCAGTCGAGTTGGCACCCACGGATGGGTCACCTATGCGCATGCTTCTTCTGCTTGCCAGGCTGGACGTCTTCAAAAAAACTGACATAACTTTTGATCTCATCGTTGGAATGTCCTCAAGCCATGTCCAAATGAAAGCTAATCCATTGCTCTATCCTGTATCAAAATTTGAGCTTGATCCATCAGTGGGAATTTCTCCAACGAATGTCAAACTTCTGACGTCTCTGCATGATTCTACATCTCTATATGCTCATTTTCACCCAAAACGGCTCCTTATCTCCAAAAGTGACCTAAAACCTGATAACACCATATTTTACATGTTTTTGGGGCTTTATTTTCGTATGTTTCAATCTCACTTTGTATAGTTTTGAGATATTTTCATGCATTTGAGTCTCATTTGCATTTCATTGCATTTTAGATGTCCTAGGTTGTCTTTGCACTCTTTTTGGCTTGTTTGAGCCATTTTCAAGTGTTCTTAAAGTTGGAGAAGTTAGAGGAGTGTGGGTAACCATCATGGAAGGGAATTGGGGCTAGAAAGGCAAGGAAAACATGAAGGAGAGATTTTCAAGCCATTCTATCGGCCACTTGAGCGATATAAGTGGCCGATATAATCATCCAATGAATTTTTGAAGATGTTTCTCATGCCAAGCCATTTTATCGGCCATATGGCCGATATAAAGTGGCCGATAAAATCAAAGATCAAGTATCAATAATATTTGTCTGAAAGATCGACTCGTATGGAAGCATTCCCTTTAGATTTAGGTTTGGAGAACTTCATCAAAGTTGTAGTAAATTGAGTTATATTTCCAATGAGAGTGGTTTCAGCTCATTCTGGATTTTATTTAAGGAGTTACAGCCGATTTAGTGGATACATATCAATTCTGCCGCGAAGGAGGATGCATCCGAGTACGAAAGCTCCCTGGTGAAGTTTCTATCGGTCATATGGCTGGTAAATAGGACCGATAGAAAGCCAAAACGGACTGATAGAAAGCCAAAACTGACCAAATACCCCTCTTAATACATTTTTCTATAAATACCCCTATTATGTTGTAATAAACCCTAAGTTTTCTTCTTGTAAGAGTGGGGACTCGATCCAAACTCTCTCTTTTGAGGGATTTGGATTTTTTTCTTCATACAAATGCCATTCTAGAGAATATTTATCCTCTCTATCTTTATATTATGTTTATTTGATTCTTGTTCTTCGTTTTTATGTCTTATTCTCTTGTGTTATTCATGTTCTTTGTGAGTTGACTTTTTCATGGATTATGGTTTGCTTGATTAGGATGATTTTGATGATTGATTGTTGATGTTTAGGTTCTAGATCCTTGCTTTCCTTCCTTATTTGTTTTTCTTCATAAAATGTGAATATATTACCAAAGAGGAACAAGAGTTATACAAGTTTAATAACAAGCGCTTTAGAGGCCCAAAAAAAGTAAAAAGCCAGGATGAAACTATATAAGTGAGAAGAAACTTAGAGAGTTACACTAGGCATGAGTGAACCATTGGGATAGCAGGTCTTGACATCGTTTTCGGGTGAGATGAGCCAAAAGAGAGTCACGAATCAATCTATCAATTTTCTTGAAGACAGTTTACAGCGGAAGTGAGGTTGCATTGTGCAATATGATATTCCTCTCCATCCATATGATGTAAACCGTTGCTTGGGCAGCTATGCATTTAAGAATCCTTGAGACACAACGCGAGAAATCATCCAGTCCGTTAGCGCCTTCCAATTTAGAAAATGCAAGTTTGGAGAGCCTAAACTGATGAGAACCAGATTCCAAACCTGAACCGAGAAGCTACAATGTAGCAATAAATGATATCTCGTTTCCGAATGGGAGTTGCAAATGCAGCAAGAATCAGGAGTGTTAATTCCCCAATACTAAAAACGAGCTCTAGTTGGGAGCCTGTCAAGCTGGGAGGTCCAGAAATTAAACGCGTGCCTAGGGATAGCATGCTTGGACCACACTGCCTTAAACCATCCAACCAAATGCCCTTGAGGCCTTAAGAACTCCCATGTTTTCTTGGTATAGAAAATGGATCCCCTTGCTCCTTCCATTCCCCACGAGTAGAAGTCGGATTCTCGAGAGGGTTGAGGTGGACTTGTTGAGAGCAATGTGCTTCTTAGGGTCCTTATAGCTAGATTCCTCGGCCTCAAGGATGGAAGCCTCCAGCCCCATTCTTCATTTACCGCATCACAGACTTTAGAGTCTAAAGGGAGTCCCAGTTTCCGAGGACCATCAGAGTCAATAAAATTAATAAGAGGCCCACGGAGTAGCCAATTATCCATCCAAAAACTCGCCGAGTCACTTCCCCTATGTCGCAGTCAATGAGATGCTTGGCCAGGGGTCTTAAAGAGAGAATAGATTTTTAAATCCATGAGTGATTGGATTTCTCTTCCGCCAACCAAAAGTTTGTACATTTCAACAGATGCTCTTTGTTCCACGCCACTTAAAGAGACCTAGAACTGGAGAAACGAAGCCAAACCAACCTCAAGTTAAGTGCTTTGTTCCAAATCAGTAAGTTTCTCAGGCCTAGCCCTCCTTCATCCTTTGGAAGACACACTGAACTTCAAGAAACCTTTGTTGCAGGCCTCTTAGTAATATCACCAGACTATAAGAAGCAATTGCTCATCCTATTTATCTCCTTAATACATCCCTTCGGAAGATCAAAAGCCAAGAGCCAAAAGTTAACCATGCTGTAGATCTGACGAAGGAAATCAATTGGAGCCTCCCTGCAAAGGAAAGACATTTGACTGTCAAGCTAGTAAACCTCTCTTTGATCTTTTCGATTAGGGGAGAATAATCTGAAATCCTCAATCTTCTACTTAGGAGAGGTAACCCAAGGTACCGAATTGGAAAAGAATCACAGTGGAAGCCAAAACTATTGAGTAAACTGGCTTCCTCCCAGTTCAAACCAGCGTGGAACATGGCAGATTTTTCCTTGTTAAGACCTAATCCAGAAAGATGTTGAAAGGTTTCAAGGGTAGAAGCAATACCTTGTAGAGAGGACATTGACCCATTAAAAAAATGCATCAAATCATCTGCAAATGATAAGTGTGAAATTTTTGGGTTCCTTGCCAAGGGATTATATCCAATTTCTCTATCTTCAAACTTTGAGGTAAGAAGAGAAGCAAATATTTCCATGGCAATCACAAAAAGCGGAGGAGAAAGAGGGTCTCCTTGCCGCAATCCTCTCTTTCCTTGGAAGAAGCCACACAGTTCACCATTCACATTGATAGAGAAGGAAGGAGTAGAGATGCATCTCTCAATCCAGTTAATGAACTGAGGAGGAAAATCTGCTTCCTCAAAAATATGCAAGATGAAATTCCAGGTAACTGAATCAAAAGCCTTGCGAATATCTACCTTAAGAAGTCCTATTGGAGTTGCATTCTTCCTGTTAAACCCTTGCACCAGCTCAGTAGCCAACAAGACATTTTCCACCAACAATCTTCCTTTAGCAAAAGCAGATTGTGAAGGAGAAATCATACCAGGGAGAAGGATTTGTAGCCTTTTTGATAAGATCTTCGAAATAATTTTATTAACAGCGTTGAAACAAGATATCGGCCTGAAATCACCAAGTTTCTCTGCCCCTTGCTTCTTTGGAATAAGAGTAATCGCTATTGAGTTCCATTGTCTCAGAATTTGGCCCGAGGAGAAAAATTCCTGAACAACAGTCGTAAGGTCAGAACCTAGCACATCCCAACATTTCCTGAAAAACTCTCATGTAAAGCCTTAAGGACCTGGTGACTTATTTGAAGGCAGGTTGAAGGCTTCTCTTTTAACATCCTTAGGCGAAACAGAAGCAACACGCATCTCCTTAGGATGAGATATTCTCACAATTTACATGTTCTAGCATGCATTTTAGTTTGGATTCTCTAGTCATTTACATGCATAACCATAGCTTTGTTTAGCATTTAGGTCCCATTTAGAGTTTAGGATGTTGCATTAGATCCTAGGAAATTTCGCATGTTTCGGGACGTATTTTAGGTACTTTGGAGAAGATTCGAGACTTGAGACGTGAGGCCTATCAGATTGGAAGCAAGGAGAGGAAGCCAAAAGCATGAAGAATGGTAGGAATACTCCACACCGATGTCACAAATCGGTGTGGAAACAGAGAGAAATCGGCCTTAACACCGATGTCTAGCATCGAGAAGTGACATCGGTGTTGGAGCTTCAGGGGATTATACCGACGTCACAAATCGGTGTGCTTCATCGGTGCCACTCCTCCAAGCCTGCTTCACCGCGACACCGATGTCATAAGTCGGTGCAACTCCCGGGGAAATCAAAGGGAAATCAGCCTTAACACCGATGTGCAATACCGACGTATGACATCGGTGTGTCTCACACGATCACCAAGCAATTTCAAGTTCAGCACCGATGTCACAAATCGGTGTGCTTCATCGGTGCACAAACCCATGTCCAAATACCGAGATGTTGCACCGATGAGTGACATCAGTGTTATCCCTTGTTACATGATGATAGAAATTTTTTGAGTCTTAGTCAATTACTCAAGTCTACTCGTATCATTGTAGTTCAAGAGGATCAATCCAAGGAGGCACAAAGAACAACACACTAGGAATGCAAGAAATGACTTAAGCTAGAGCAAGTGGTTTTGGCTTTTTATGTTTTCGTTTTAATTTAAGAAAGTAAAATGCAAGAAAGAAAACAAAGAGAGAAATGTTAGATCATGGATTAAACAAGCAAATGAATGATTAACTATCAATGATGATAAAGATTGCATTAAACACTATCCTAGAACATGGGATTCACAAATATGACTAATCCATTTCCATGGCACTAATCACTTTGTTAATTATTTAATCAAGAACAATTTTCCATTTGTGATTAAATAATGAACAAGCATTAAGAAATAATTCCAATTAGTTCACTAAACACCCTAAACATCAACTTCCGTTGGCTAGGATATGCAAAGCTCACAAAAGGCTTGGTTCAAGCATTTCATCGAACACCTCTCGGGCGTGAAATACCTTAGTTCTAGATTTGATCTCCCAATCTAAATCTAGCATTAAGAGCTAACCTATGTGAAGGATCTAACAAGGATCAACCTAAATCATCATGAACTAACCATCAAGACCATTGACTAACGATGCCTAAACATTCAATGCACATTTATTCTTATGACATGGAACACTTTCAAGTAGATTAGCACACTCTCGTGACACTAATCATTGTACGAATCATCTAAAGTTAGCATCCACCAATCACTTAGATAATCCATAATTTACCACAAGTCCATTTTAGTCAACAATTCATCCTAAAGTCAGCATCCACCAATCACTTTGGTATGAAAAGCATGCTTAGATATTTTCTAGACAATTCATCGAACACCTTCCGGGCGTGAAATGTCTAAGTTCTAGAAATGAGTTTTCAATTCAATCATAGCATTAAGATCCTTCCTAACATGAGAACAAATGTTGATCTCGTCCTAAGCATCAACAATCAACCATCAAACCTTCCAAATCAAACAAAATCCAAAATCCAACAAAAAGTCTACTCATGAAAACATGAAGAACAAAAGAGAAAAAGACATACAGATAAAGAAATTGCATAAAAAAAGATAGAGTTGAAGAAATCTTCTCTAGGGTGGCATTTGTGATGCAGATACATCCATAATCATCATATGAATAGTTTGGAATAAAACCCAACTCTAAAAATAGGGTTTTGGATATTTATAAGTTATTGGGCGAACCGAGTCAACCCGGAACAAACCGGGTATTGACCCATCCATATCTGGGGTTTTGCTGATTATGGGAGTTTGCACCGACCAGTCCTTGATCGGTGAAAATGGTCGGTGCAAACACTTTTGAGCATAACTCCTTTGGGCGCCAGATGGACACATCCCCTCTAAATCTGATGTAACGTTCGAACCACCGCTCCGAATGACTTCAAACCACATACTTTGGACAGCTAACTCACTGGGCTACAACTTTTGTGAAGACCATCGAGACTAATTCGGATTGGAGAACCTTCGTCCATCCAGGTATTTCAGGTACGTCGGGTCTGGTTCAAACTGGTCTTGGGATCGTTTGCACCGATCGACTTTGGATCAGTGCAAACGATCGGTGCTAATTCTTCTGCTTTGGCACTTCCTTCTATGTCTACACAAACTCACAGCACCGACCCATCTGTGTCTACACCAACCCACATCACCGACCCAGGATGGGTCGGTGTTGTCTTCTGGAAACTCCCTTCTTCTTTTCGGCGGCCAGACAGACATAGTCTCAGCAAATCGGCCATATCTCACGAACCTGACATTCGAATGACTTGATTCTAGCTGCTCTGAACAGGATCCTATGCAACTTCCATGAAGAACATTGAAGATGATTCAAATCGGAAGGCATTCTTTCAGCCACATCTTTCTGGCGTCTCAGATGAACTTTGCATTATACTTTGGCCCATTTCTCCAAATATAATCAATTGTCTCCAAATCACCTAAAAACACTCCATATGCATGCTAGACTCACTAAAACCTAGTGAAAACACCTATTACTCTAATTGAGACCAAAATCTCATAAAAACTATGCAAAACACATGCATGAGACACAAAACAATAACAAGAATGCATGCTAAGAGATGCAAAATATGGGAATATCATTACACTTTTACCCAACTAAACCGGATCGGTATCCGGTTTGTCCCGAGTCAACCCGTTTTGCCATTGTTCACTATTTAAGCCCATAAACCTAGTTTTCATGGGTTAAGCCTTTTCTTAATCAAAAACCCTAGCTAAGTGTGATCTAGAGTGATTGTAAGAGATTGAACCTTTTTATTTATGAAAATTTGAGTATTGTTTTCTTGATTCATTCTTCTTGTCTTCTATTTTCTAATCACCCAATCGTTTGATCATGTGTTTTAACTCTTCTTTTATGAGATTTGTTGAAACCATGGTGATTTGTGAGTAGTTCTTAGACTGTGAGGATGGGTTAGAGTTAGGGTGATTCCAAGATTGATTTATGATGCTTAGGGTTAGATTATCTTGTTTCTCTTATTGATTAGTGGTCTTAATGCTAGATTGGGCTTGAGAGAGCCAATTTAGACCAAAGGGCATTTCACACCCACAAGGTGTTTGATGAAATGTCTTGATGAACTAATCAAGAGATATTCATTCCTAGCCTATGAGAGTAGTTGTCTAGGGTGTTTATTTGGTTGATCTTGATTGTTTACATTTAATGCTTGCTAGTTAGTAATTCACAAATGAGAGTTTGATCTTGAATTAGTAATTAGCATGGTGATTAATGTCTTGAAAGAGAATTAGTCACACTTAATGATCATTGCCTAGGGATAGCTTTGTTTGAGTATATAGCATCATGAATTAGTCTTGGATCATCTAAATTCGATTATCCCATCCTTGAATTCGTTTATATATCTTGCATTATAACTTGTTTAGTTTGCTATTTCTTGTTCTTATTTTAAGTTTCTTAGTTCACTAGTTAAACAACAACTCTTGCTTATTTTGTTTAACTTAAGAAGTGCTTTGTATTCTTGGTGCTTTGAAATCTTACCCATTGGATTGAACCTCTTATACTAGCAATAGTATATCGAGTAATTGATCTCGAGACTTGCAAAAGTCCTTTATCAATTTGGCGCCGTTGCCAATTGGGTTTTGATTTAAACATTGATATTTATGTTCTTTTTGAGATTAAGTTTCATTTTCTCTTTGATTACTAATGTCTTTCACTTTCCATTGCTATCTCTAAATCTTACAGGTGTATGCATACGCGTTCTCAAGGCAACCATGACCTAGTTGAACTGAAGGACGACATACATCGTTTGTATCGCGGGATTAGAGCAAGGGAAGCACGTGCGAGACTACAACAAGTTGAGATCGACATGGATCACTTTGAAAATGTTCCACTTAGGGACATTCATGACAATGTGGATAACCTTCAACATCATAGGCAAGGTGGTAATGGAAACCACCAAGGACAAGGAGGGAACGGCCAAAACCCATAACCACCCGCCCAAAACGTGAGGACTCCAAACCACCCTCCTAGAGCTCACGATGTGGTGGGTGTGGGTGATGCCGCGAACGCTCACCGAAATCGCCAAGGTATCCAAGCTCCTCCGGTAGAGAACAACAACTTCGAGGTCAAAGCCTCTTTGATTAACATGGTCCAAAACAACAAGTTTCACGGTTTGGCCATGGAAGATCCTCTTGACAACATTGATCAATTTGATCGGATATGTGGCCTTACAAAGATGAACGGTGTCTCGGAGGATAGCTTCAAGTTAAGACTCTTCCCCTTCTCTATTGGTGACAAAGCTCATCAATGGGAAAAGATTCTTCTTTAAGGTTCGGTCACCACTTGGGATGAGTGCAAGAGAGCATTTTTGGCAAATTTCTTCTCACCTTCAATAACCGCGAAGTTGAGAAACGACATCTCTAGTTTCACTCAACGGAACCATGAGACCTTTAATGAAGCTTGGGAGAGATTTAGAAGCTACACCACCCAATGTCCACACCACGGTTTCTCGGACGCCTCGATTTTGAGTACATTATACCACGGTGTTTTACCAAAGATATGAATGCTCTTGGACACCGCTTCTAACGGAAACTTCTTGGCAATACGAGTGGAAGAAGAGATGGACCTCGTGGAGAACCTTGCTCAAAGCGATGATACCTATGGAGATGATTATGACCTTGCAACGAGAACCACTAGCGACGTTGATGAGCAAAAGAGGGCCAAGGAAATGAAGAGCCTCAACGAGAAGATAGACAAGCTTCTCCAATCATCTCAAAAGCAAGTTCATTTTGTTGGGGACTATGAAGATAACCAAGGTTATCAAGATGAGGTTGTGGACGAAAATACCCAAGAGGAGATGAACTATGTGGGTAATCAAGGTTATCAATGGGGTGGTTTCAACAACAACTACCGGAACCATCCTAATTTGTCCTACCGGAACCCTAATGTGGAGAATCCACAAGACCAAATCTACCCTCAACAACATCAAGGGAACCAAGGTGGTCAACAAAAAACTTTCACTTCACAATAACAAGGCCAAGCATCCAACAACCAAGGCTATGTTCCAAAGAACACTTTCCAAGGAAACCAAGGCGGGTTTCAAGCCAAAGAACCTTTTAATGCACCGTCTGGGTTTCAACAAGGATTTGTTCCCCAAGGTCAAGCAACTACGTCTAAACCGCAAGAGTTTGACTTGAACACCATGTTTAAACAACTCCTCAAGGGACAAGCGGATATCAATATACGGGTAGATTGTTCTTACAACGATCTAAAATCCAAGCTCGAGACATTGAGCTCCAAGGTTAAGCAACTTGAGCGCAAAGGAACCGCTTCCTCTTCAAGAACACAAGATCAACTACCGGGAAAGTCCGAGACAAACCCAAGGAGTATGTGAATGCCATCACACTACGAAGTGGCACGGTCCTACCCACTAGAGAGGCCCCTTCCAATCTCAACGAGGACATTGAGAACCAAAGTGGGGGGGGTGGAACTTGAGATTCAAGACGAAGTGGTAGTTGAAGACACGATTTTGGAACGCAAAAACAATGGTAAACGGGTTGAAGAGATCAAGACCAAGGTTGTTTCTCAAGAGAAGCCGAAGAAGAAAGAGACTCTATTCGTCCCACCACCACCTTATGTGCCTAAGCTACCATTTCCCGGACGCTTCATGAAGCAATTGTTGGCGAAGTACAAGGCTGTGTTTGATACACAAATGGAAAAGGTCGAGCTCACCATGCCTTTGGTAGATGCATTTTTGCTTGTACCCCAATATGCCAAGTTCCTAAAGGATGTCGTGAAAGAAAGGGCTAAAGAGATGGAGTCCATGGTGGTATTGACACATTATTGTAGTGCCATAATCCAAAAGAAGGTAGTACCCAAGAAACTTGGAGATCCGGGTAGTTTCACACTCCCGTGCGCTTTGGGACCTCTTGCATTCGATAATTGCCTTTGTGATCTAGGAGCTAGCGTGAGTCTAATGCCACTTCACGAGGTACAAAGCTTGTAGGATTTCATTGATCCTTGCGGATGGAAGCATTAGAGTACCAATTGGGCTACTTGAAGATTTACCAATCGCGGTTGGAGACTTCATTGTTCCAACAGACTTCGTGATCTTGGAAATGGACGAAGAACCCAAGGACCCTTTGATTTTCGGTAGAACCTTCTTGGCAACCGCGGGTGCGATCATTGACGTGAGAAAAGGGAAGATTGATCTTCACTTGGGCAAGGAAGAGGTACTCGAGTTCGACATAAATGATGTAATGAAAAGACCCACCATCGATGGGCAAGTCTTCTACATCGAAGCAATGGAAGAATTGGCGGACGAGCTCTTGGAGGAATTGAATCTTGAGGATAACTTGCAAGTTGCTTTGACCAAGGATCATGGTGAACATGGGTATATGGATGAGGCTAGTGAGGGTTACAAGTTTTGGACTCACACAAGCCAATGGTTGGTGAAGCAACGGTCATTGATTTGGGTCATCCAGGGACAAAGTGTGAGGGCGGTTCTACAATGGGTTTGATCCAAGAGAGCTTTGCTTTGCCAGTGGAACAAGAGGAGAGCGCTCTAGAAGCTAGCAATGGTAAGACTAGCGTGGATGACGATTGGAGTGAGCTCAAAGCTCCTAAAATCGACCTCAAACCACTTCCCGTTGGGCTAAGGTACGCTTTCCTAGGTCCCAATGAGTCATACCCAGTCATTGTGAATGAAAACTTGAAAGAAGATGAGTTGTCCTCCCTTTTGAAAGAATTAAGGAAGTTTAGGAAAACCATTGGTTATTCTTTGGATGACATCAAGGGCATTTCCTCTACTATTTGCACACATATGCACACATAGGATACATCTAGAAGATGAATCGATGATTTCTATCGAACATAAAAGGAGGTTAAATCCAAATTTGAAAGAAGTCGTCAAGCAAGAGATTCTAAAGCTTCTTGATGCCGAGATTATCTATCTTATCTCCGATAGTAGGTGGGTGTCCCCGGTCCATGTGGTGCCTAAAAAGGGAGGAATGACGGTTGTGAAGAACGAAAAATATGAATTAATACCCACTAGAACCATACCCGGTCATACGATGTATATTGATTATCGAAAACTTAACTCCGCCACTAGGAAATATCACTTTCCACTCCCATTTATTGACCAAATGCTTGAAAGGCTTGCAAACCACCCATACTATTGCTTTCTTGACGGGTATTCGAGATTCTTCCAAATCCCGATACATCCCAATGATCAAGAAAATACAACATTCACATGCCCCTATGGTACCTTCGCCTATCGAAGAATGCCGTTCGGGTTATGTAATGCACCGACAACCTTTCAACAGTGTATGATGTCTATATTTTTGGATTTTGATCGAATAAATGGTTGAGGTTTTTATGGATGATTTTTTCTTATATGGCTCTTTGTTTGGTATTTGTCTTTCCAATCTTTGCAAGGTACTCACTAGGTGCGAGGAAGCGAATCTCGTCTTGAATTGGAAGAAATGCCACTTCATGGTTCGTGATGGTATCGTCCTCGGGCAAAAGATTTCTGAAAAAGGAATCGAATTGGACAAGGCCAAGATCGAAGTTATGGTGAGCTTGGAACCGCCAAAATCGGTTAAGGATATCCGAAGTTTCTTGGGTCATGTTGGATTCTATAGGAGGTTCATCAAAGTCTTTTCAAAGATAGCAAGGCCATTCACAAGGCTTCTTTGCAAGGAAGTGGAGTTTAACTTCGATGAAGAATGCCTTGAGGCGTTTTTGGAGATAAAAAAAGCTCTTGTGAGTGCTCCTATTGTGCAAGCACCGGATTGGAGTCTCCCTTTTGAGATTATGTGCGATGCTAGAAACTATGCTGTAGGAGCGGTTCTTGGGCAAAAGAAGGAAACGAAGATTCACGTGATCTACTACGCAAGTAGGACGCTTGACGATGCACAAGTAAGGTATGCTACTTGTGGTTGTGTTTGCTATCGAGAGTTTTATGTCCTATGTGGTTGGCTCCAAGATCATCGTTTACATGAATCATGCCGCTTTGAGGCATATCTATGATAAAAAGGATACAGAGCCAAGGCTCTTGCGATGGATCTTGTTACTTCAAGAGTTTGATATGGAGATTGTCGATACGAAGGATATTGAGAATGGAGTTGTGGATCACTTGTCTAGGATGCGCATTGAAGATCTTGTGCCAATCGACGACTCGCTCTCCAAGGAGCAATTGATGTTAGTGAGCGTTTTGAGAAAAGTAATTGAAGCCGTGAGAGGTTTTGAGGACGCTAAGGGATTGACGGATGGAAAGCTACCTTTGTTCACGGATTTGGTGAATTACATAGCTTGTGGAAGAGAGCCGCCTAACTTGGAAGGTTACAAGAATAAGAAGTCCTTTCATGACGTCACGAGGTACTATTGGTATGAACCGTTCTTATACAAGTTGTGCTCGTATGGTTTATATCGAAGGTGTGTGGCAGAGGAATAAACGACCGGGATCTTGTTCCATTGCCATGGTTCGACCTATGGAGGTCATTTTGCTTCATTCAAGACAGCGACAAAGGTTCTCCAATCCGGTTTTTGGTGGCCTAGCTTGGTCAAAGACGCTCACGCTTTTGTCATCGCTTGTGATGCATTCCAAAAGAAGGGTAACACTGCTAGGAGGGACGAGATGCCCCCAAAATCCCATTCTTGAGGTCGAGATCTTTGACGTATGGGGTATTGACTTTATGGGACCATTCTCTTCTTCATATGGGAACCAATACATCTTAGTAGCGGTGGACTACGTGTCTAAATGGGTTGAAGCAATCGCTAGTCCAACCAATGATACTAAGGTAGTTCTCAAGCTCTTCAAGACCATCATTTTTTTGAGGTTTGGGGTTCCAAGAGTTGTGATTAGCGATGGGGGTAGCCACTTCATCAACAAAGTCTTCGACAGTCTACTTAAGAAGCACGAGGTTAGGCATAAGGTGGCCACACCATATCACCCTCAAACAAGCGGCCAAGTAGAGGTTTCAAACTGACAAATCAAGACCATATTGGAGAAGACCGTGGGTAGTTCGAGAAAGGATTGGGCTAAGAAGTTAGACGATGCATTGTGGGCTTACCAGACGGCATTCAAAACACCTCTCGGAACTACACCGTTTAATCATCTCTACGGGAAGTCATGCCACTTACCGCTCGAGCTTGAGTACAAGGCCATGTGGGCCGTGAAGCTACTAAACTTTGATCTCAAGACGCCACAAGAGAGGTGTTTGATCCAACTTTAAGAACTTGATGAAATTAGGCTTGAATCATATGAGAGCTCCAAGATCTACAAAAACGAACTAACACTACAAGAAAACATGCCATTTCGAACGGCCAAATCCGTCGGAATACCGTCGGAAATGGCCATTTCCGAGGTATTTGCGATGGATTTGGCTGTCGGTCCGACGGATTTCCGAGGACTCGTCCGTCCGGAAGAGTTCATCGGAAATCCCTCGGACAAATCCGAGGGTACAATCCGTCGGAAATCCCTCGCAATTTTCCGAGGGATTTTCGACGGATTGAGGATCGTTCGATCACAATTTTAGATCGATCGATCCTCAATCTGTCGAAAATCCCTCGGAAAATTGCGAGGGATTTCCGACGGATTAAAAAATCAAAACGAAAGTAGAAAATTAATATTTTAAATCAAAACGGATTAAAAAATAAAATATTGAATAATTTATTTATTAAATTAAATAATTTTAAACGAAAATAGAAAATTAATTATATAATTAAATTACAAAATAACATAATTTTTAAAAGTTTTTGAAAGTTGAAAACTTACACACAAAAAAACGAAATCAAAACGACGGGTAATCATAGAACTTCGATTTGAACCACTCGTCCATCTTGTCGCTCTTCGTTTTCTGAGTTGATAGCTCGTCCTCCAAAACTGTGACATTCTCCTTGAGCTCTTCATTTTTCTGGATAAGTTATGGATCCATCGAGAAACCGGCCGAAGAAGATGCACGTTGGGTCGCAAGCTTACCCAACCCCGGCCGACGACCTTTTTTAACGGGTACCTCCTACGAAAACAATAAAAAACATTAAAATTTTTTATTAACAAATAATTATCTAAATTGAAATAATAATCTATATTTTTTACCTACCCCGAGAACTAGGTTGTTCATCTCGGACCGAGTGATTTCGTTGGATCCGGTGAAGCTGTCCTGCGATCTCTGGATGAGAATCTCGTCTTGCACCTTCGTCATCTTTTCGACGATCTCCCTGACGGCTCCATCGTCAATTCGGCCCGTCTTCTTGTTGGTGTGCGTCCTCACCATCGCTTTCAGGTGATCGGAACTTCATTGTATTCCTCCGTCTACAAAATAAATAAAACTGTTAAAGATAATCGTTTTCTTATAAAAAAGAACTAAAAACCGCAAAAATACTTACCATTTCGATTTCGGTTGTCTTGAAGCTCTTTGCCCCGTTGTTATGGATAGCTTCGCCCTTCCCGTTTCGGCGACTCTTCCGGTTCTCGGAGTTAGTCTGAGATAGAGCTACGGTCTTCTGTTTTTGCCAATACGGGATGTAGTCTGTATACACATCCTTGTTCAAGCCTTTTGGCTTATCTTTCCCCTTTTTCCAAGCTTTCTTCCACTCGTTCATGTGGCGCGAGAATTGCTTCCTAGCCTCCGACAAAAATTCCGTCTCCACCGTCTTTGTGATCGTATGCTTCCAATTAAACTCTTGCTACAAAAAGAAATAGAAATATAGATGTTAACAAAATCTCAAAATATATTACAAAAAATAAATAAAGAGTTACTTACCGCAAACGTACGAAACCTCATGTTTTGTTCGTCTGACGGAATATCGGAAAATTTCGTGTATGGTTTGTCGACGATGTTGTGCAACATCTTCAGAATCGACTTGCTAATGCCATTCCCGGAGATTCCAAACCTATGAACAAATAAATTAAAAACGGTTATCAAACCCAAAAAATCATTAATTAAGAATAAAAAATTATTACCAAGTAGATCTCGGAATGAGGAGTTCTGGATCGAGAACTTTGAGTAGTTCTCGTCCCGGCTGTTGAATGAGCTCCTCGATGGTCATGATCCTCGGTTGAGCTACACTCTCTGTGTGCGGAACAGTACTCTGGCTAGGACATGCGGCAGTACCCTGGCTAGGACCTGCGGCAATACCCCTCTGACGGTCTTGATCGAATCCACCGTAGGACCTCCAAAAAATAAAAACACGATCATTTAAAAACATATAAATAATCATAAATAATTTTCTAAAAAACCAAGACATTTTATTTTCAAAAAATACATATATTAAAAACGTTTATTATAAATAAAATTTCTAAAAACTATTTTAATAAATAAATATATAAAAAACGTTTTTAAAAAATATATGTATAAAAACGTTTTTAGAAAATATATTTATAAAAAACGTTTTTTAAAAATATATTTATATAAAATATTTTTTTATAAATTATATGTATTAAAAATGTTTTTCGCAAAATAAAAAATATATTTACAAAAACTGTTTTTTATAAATATAATTTTTAAAAACGTTTTTTATTTATATCAAATAATTCTAAAAATATCAACAAACACTAATCTAAAAACTAATCTAAAATATGAAAACATATTCAACATAAACCACAAATCCACAAAAATCAATGTAATCTAACAACTTAATCTAAATAACAGTCTAACAACGAAATCTAATTCCATAAATTCTACAAAAATCAACCTAATCTAACAACAACAAAAAAAAAATTATTAACCGACTTACATTTGTGGGTTTGAGAGAGGAGGTCTCGAAGAGAAGAAGACTGGACAAGAAGAGAAGAAGACTCAGTCGAAAACAAGAAGAAAATAAGGAGTCGGCGGAGATTGAGAGAGGATATCGAAGGTTGAAGATATTTATAAAGATTTCCGACGGACTCCCTCCCTCGAGAATCCGTCGGAAATCAAATTTAATTAACTGTTTCGGTTTTTATTATTTTTCGTTTGGCGGTTTAATTTCAGGATTCGTCGGAAATCCCTCGGTAATTTCCGACGGATTTCCGACGGGCCTTGGTAATTTCATGTTTATACTTGGCATTTTTTCGGGTGTAAAATACTTAAATATCGATATCCGACAGGTTTATATTATGAATATTTCATAAATTTAAGTGTTTAATAACCATTAGTGTTACATACTAATAAGAAAAACCTTTGAAAACAATCAAAACAAGTTATTTGGGAGTTTGTAAAAATTGATCGATGAACGAGTTCAAGCATTCATAAAAACAAATAGAACATCTAAGAACATTTACGGGGTTGCTCCGGATTTTAACTAAAAAGTTTAAAACGTTTGATTTTTAAAAATATTTCACAGAAACTAGTATATATTTGTTACTTCTACATCTATGAAGACCTAACAACTTCAAAATCTGGCAAATTTGAGGTGTTATTCCCTTAACCGTCAGAAATCCGTCATAAATTTTAGAGGTATTTCCGACGGATTCAATCAATTTAAGTTTTAGCTGAGATAATTTTGAATCATCGGCTAAAACCGTAAACCCCTCCCCCCTCCCCCGGCTAAAACTGAAAATGCGGAATCCGTCGGAAATCTCTTGGAAATTTCTGAGGGATTTCCGACGGATTCCGCCTGTTCAGTTTTAGCCGATAGACGGTTTTGGTCCTCGGCTAAAACCGTAGACCCCCCCTGCTAAAACCGGTCGGGGGGATTTACGGTTATAGCCAGGGGGATTTACGGTTTTAGCCGGGGGGATATTTACGGTTTTAGCCAGGGGGATTTACGGTTAGAAAAAGGTTTCGGAACACTTTAGTATATTTATGTTTAATTTCCGGGAAGAAAGCTAGGTTTTTATTTCATAAAAAGGTGAAAACATTACATAGAGAAATAAAATATATTACATAAAATTCATTATTCGGAGTCTGATGAATAATCTGACGTAGCTGAATCGGAGGCCTCGTCAAATTCGCCGATCTCTTCCTCTGAATCCTCAAATACCTCGTAATTCCCATCCATGGTGAAATCAACCACGAGATCAACTTCAAGAGAATGCTCGATCGGACCTAAGTTACCAATTGCGTTTCCTGCAAAGGGTCGTGCTCTGACACACCATAATCTCTTCCCCTTGGGTATATCGATGTAACAGTAATCCAAGGGTCTTGCTTGTTCCCAACCCGGGGGTATCGGATGTAGGAAAACTGACCCGCTTGTGAAGCAAGAATGAAAGGATCGTATTTCTGATGTCGCCTTCAAGAGTGGACATATGTAACACCAAATGCGTCATGGCGTAGACCTCCTACTGAATTATACCAATCGCAATAGAACGCAATGCACCTCAAGTCGAGCATCTCCGGATAATGGACCTCCAATATTTTGTGGAGGACACCGTAATATACAACTTCTCCAGATTGAGACGATAGACCAGAATTACTAGTTGTCTTTGAGCTTCATTCTCGATGAGCCTTAAAAGCATACCCTCGGGTGCAATACATCGGATAAGACTGTGCAATAAACATAGGACCTTTCACCATCTCAACTAACCAGGTCGAAAACTCATTCCCGAGAGCAGTCATCTGACCAACCTGTTAAAATTTCAAGTGGACAATAATCGACACAATGTTTATATATGTAAATTATTATACAATTTAATTATATAATAATAAATCATCATTTAACACTTACATGATATTTCAACCAATCACCAAAGTCATTCTGCTTGACGACATCAAGCTAATCCTCCGTGTAATTTGGATACCAATCGCATATTTAGGTCATGAACATCTTGTGCATGAACAAATTAATGCACTATAAAATTAATAACATTAGTAAACTTTGTTAACCAATAAAAAAATAACATTTAGGTACCTCTCATATTCTAAAACGTCATCGCAGTTTGTCAGAATATACATATGCACGTGCCTTTTCTCCTCCTCTAATAGTCGCCGATCCTTGCTTTTTCCACTTAGTCGTCCAATCTGAGTAAATAAATAAGGAACATAGACAGGATAACTAACCATGTTCCCTCTATCATCATGACGTGCCCCCTTCTACTTTTTGTTTGGACTTGCGCTTGAAAGTAGTAGTTAGCAAAGTTGGAAGTTTCTTCACTAATGCTCTGTGCGACAATAGAACCCTCGACTCTAGAAAGATTTTTCACCTTCTTCTTTGGGTGGAACATATACCGCTCAAAAGGGTACATCCATCAGTATTGAACCGGCCCACCAAGTGCTGCTTCTCGAGGGAGATGCATAGGAAGATGTTCCATAACATCAAAAAAGGCAGGAGGAAATATTGTCTTGAGGTTGCAAAGGAGAACCGGTATGTTTTCCCCTAGATTTTGGATTCCGGCTGATGTAAGTGATCTCGTGCATAGATCCCGGAAGAAAGCACTGATCCCTGCATATATAGTAGACATACAAAATTAAATAACTTACGTATTATCATCACACATATAAATATGGCAACATACGTAATAGTGTAAATGTATGTATACCTGCAATATCTCCATGGATGTTTATAGGAAGAAGACATTCAAATGAAAATGGAAGGAGGCGCTGCATGATAACATGACAATCATGACTCTTCATCCCATAATACTTGCCTTCTGAACTATCGACGCAATTACGAAGGTTATATGCATATCCGTCTTGGAATTTGACACCGTGTTTAATCCAATCAAAGAACTCCTCTTTTGAAGTCGCATCCAACCTGAAAACAGGGGGATGCGATTTCCCGTACGCCATTACATGCAAGTCCAATCTGGCCTTCAAATTATCTTTCGTCTTTCCTTGCACATTTAGAACAGTGTCCATGATGTTGTCGAAAAATTTCATTTCAATGTGCATCACATCAAGATTATGGCACAGCAAATGGTCCTTCCAATATGGTAAATCCCAGAAAATTCTTTTTTGTGCCAATTGTGGTACTCACCACAACTGTCAACGGGATAATGCCCATTACCCCCGCATGAAACTGTATTCTCGGCACCAAAATCTCTGAACTGATTCATAATATAATTCCCATCTAACTCAGGAGGTGGACCATCGAAAACTTTTTTGTTCTATCTAAAAAATGTTGTGCTCCGACGATATGGATGATCATGCGGTAGAAATCGTCGATGAAAATCGAACCAAGAAGTCTTACGTCCGTTCTTCAATTGGAATGCATCAGTGTTATCATGACAATACGGACACGCCAACCTTCCATGCGTCGACCATCCAGATAGCATACTATATGGTGGGAAATCACTTATGGTCCATATAAGTACCGCACGCATCAAAAAGTTCTGTTGCAGGGAAACATCGAACGCTTCAACACCATTTTTCCACAATATTTTTAACTCATAAATTAATGGATGTAAGAAAATATCAAGCGATCTCTTAGGATGCTCTGGACCGGGGACGAGGATCGTGAGGAACAAAAACTCTCGTTTCATGCACATAGATGGCGGTAAATTATACGGTGTGACAATTACTGGCCACAACGAATATTTCCTCCCATGCTTTCCAAAAGGGTTGAATCCATCCGTAGATAACCCAAGATATACGTTCCTTGGTTCACACGCAAAACTAGGATAAACCTCTTGAAAATGTTTCCATGCTTCTGCATCTGAAGGATGCGCTATCTCTCCAGCTGAGTTATGTTCTGCATGCCATCTCATAGGCCCTGCCGTGCGCTGGAATTGATATAATCTCTTCAACCTATCAGCTAGGGGAAGATACCACATCCATTTATGTGGAACAGGTACTCTGCCTCTTGTATCCTGATAGCGAGGTTTGTGACAAAAACGACACTGGTTTTCATCCTTTCTCCAATAGATCATACAGTTGTCGATGCACACATCTATCATCTGATAAGGTAATCCAAGACCAGCTACAAGCTTTTGAATCTCGTAGTATGAAGCCGGTGAAATATTATCTTCAGGTAAGACATCTCTCACAAAATCAGCTATCGCATCAACACAATCTTCGGCCAAGTTGAAATCCGTCTTTATAGTCATCAACCTGCTTGCATTGAAAGAGGCGATATTCCATCTCTACATCCTATGTATAATGGTTGCTTTGACGCATCTACCATATCAAAAAACTTCCGCGCTTCTGAATTTGGTTCCTCTATCCTGTTACCATCCTCAACATGATACGATGCTATGTTTTCACGAAACGCATCATTCACCATATGAGTGTAACATGCGTTTACATCTACTTCCGGTGTTGGTTCCTCTAACCTAGTACCCGAAGTACTACCAAACCTATCAAATGTGCTACCATAATATTGCACCATTGAATCGGTTTCTCTGTGGATATACCAAATCTTGTAACCAGGCATAAATCCATTCCTATATAAGTGCTTCCTTACATCCATAACTGAGACTAATCTATGAATCCGACATTTAGTACAAGGACAATACATTTTACCGTATTATGATGTCATGCTATTGTTTGACGCAAAGTTCATGAACTCCTCCACACCTTGTGCGAACTCATCCGTCAATTCCCCCGTAGCAGAATCACGCGGAGGTTTGTCCATCCACGATCTAAAATAAGACATTATATATTAATTGTGTTATAATTTTGTTTTTATTTGTCTTTTTTGTGAATGAGGGGACGAGTATTTATAGAAAAATATTTGTTTGTTCTCTGCAACAATATACACATGAATCTTCAAAATACCAGAGAGATAGGAAACACACGAATTAAAATTTGAAACAACCTAGGAACAAAGACATGTGAAGAAAGAGGCAATGAATGTTTACAAAGCGCACTCTATGTAAAAATGGTAATACAGCGGTAACGTATATATCCGTTTACAAACAAAGCAAGAAACGTATATAAAAGGGGAGAAGTATTTACAAAGGCAAATATATATATATATATATATCCGTCGGAAATCGGTCGGAAATTACCCACCGATTTCCGACAGACTTATGGCCGTCGGAAAATTCTGACGGAATTCCGAGGGAATATAGGTTCCTCGATCTTCCCTCGGAAAAATCCGTCAGAATATTCCGACGGATTTCCGAGGAAAGCTAATCCATCGGAATAATCCGACCGATTTCCGAGGAATTATAATCCCTCGGAATTCCGTCGGTATTTTCTGACGGTGTACAACCCGTTGGAAATTCGGGTGTTTTCTTGTAGTGTAGGGCTTTCCACGACAAGAAGATTGTGTGCAAGGACTTCAAAGAAGGAGACCAAGTCTTGCTCTTTAACTCGCGTCTCAAGCTGTTTCCCAGGAAGTTACGGTCTAGATGTTCCGGGCCCTTTGTGATCAAAGAAGTGAGATCTTATGGAGCCGTTGTTCTTATGAACAAGAATGGGAAAGAATTTGTTGCGAACGGCCAACGACTCAAACCGTACCACGCCAACGAAATCATTAAAGAGGGAGTCTCACTTCCCCTTGACGATGCTTATCCCGCTTGAACGTGGCAATAAACGTCGAACTTAGTGACGTTAAACAAAGTGCTCTTAGGTGACACCCCAAGCTTATCATTGTATATACTTCTAGGATTCTTATTTTCTCTTTTTCGTAGTTCGTTTTGATGTTTTTGTTGAGTGTTCTAGGGACTCCAAGGTCGATGAGGCAACACCGATGTTCAGCACCGATATGTGACATCGGTGTGTGCCAATCTAGGCAAAGGAAGGAGCAACACTGATGCAAAAAGTCGGTGTAACAAATCTGTGTGGAAACAGAGGAAAAATTCCCTTAGCACCGATATGTTGCATCGAGGAGTGACATCGGTGCAGATGTTGCCAAGAGAGGGAAGCTCAACACCGACGTGCAACACCGATATATGACATCGGTGTAGCCATGCTGAGGGAAGCTCAACACCGTTGTGAAACACCGATATGTGACATCGGTGTCGCCATGCCAAGGGAAAAAGAAGAGCAATACCGAGGTAACAAATCGGTGCAACAAGTCGGTGTGGAAACAGAGGGAAAATTCCCTTAGCACCGATGTGCAATACTGTTTTGTGACCTCGGTATGTCACGAGGAAGCTTTTGAAATTTGCCAATACCGATGTGTCACACCGACATGTGACATCGGTGTTGACCAAATTTTTAAGGTTTTGTTGTCCGACCCGCTTTCCGACCCAGGTAAGACCCGACCCCCCCCCCCCCCCCAAGTAAGTTTTCTTCTTCCTCGCGACATACCAGCCTCCCCTCAACAATGTTTTTCAAACACCATCGATCTAAAACTCCCTTTTCTTCATAACTCTCTCAATTTTCACTAAAATTTCGAGATTCAAAGTGCTAAATTCTCTGTTTTCACTTGGCTTTTTGGTTTCGTCATCGTTCTAGACATTTAATCCCAAACTCCCCAAGGTATTTCATCCATTTAATCTTTGCAAAACCATGGATTTGTTCTTGAGTGAGAATTTATTGTAGGTGGTTAGACATTGCGTTTCACTTGTGCATAGACCTTGGGGCTAGGTTCTCTATGTCTAAACTTGTTGATTCATGTGCTTAAATTCGGTTATTTGGAGAAAATTTGAGAATTTAGAATTTTGAGATAGATTGGAATTGAAAATTGAAATTTGGAGAATTTGATTGTGTTTCTTGTAGCCAAGTGCGTCGATATGCAGATTTTGCTTGCAAATATAGTTGAATTTTCCTTCATTATTGAGCATCGGTTTGAAAAAAAACCTTAGTTTGATTTTGAAGAATCATTGTGCCAATGTTCACAATTTTTCTCTAGAATATTTGTAGGCACAATGACGGACAAAGGTGCTCCATCAACTCGAGCAAGAACTAAAGCTTCAGCCGCCGCAAAGGGCAAAGCCGTTGCCAAGGTTTCCAATGCCAAAGGAAAAGCCGCGGCAAAAGGCACCAAACCCAAGAGAACAACCACGGCCTCGGGATCAACATCTCTACCTAGAGGTATGAAGCTTGCTCGGGCAAAAGAAGCCAACAAGAAGGGTAAAGACAAGAGAGTTGAAGAAAACGAAGAGGACAGTGAGAGCTCGGACGAAGGAAGCTCAAGCGCGGAAATGCAAACGGCAAGGCCAAACGAGGGAGATTATTTTGCCAAATGAAGTTTGAACAAGGCAAATTCATCGACTCGACGATGTTGGATAAGATGGGGATAAGCGTGGATGTGTGGATGTTTTTTGAGAATATGGCCCTTAGCAAGTTCATGAGCATGAAGTATGAAGCTTTCAAGGCGCTCTCTAACATGTTTCTAGGCACTCTTCGAGCTAGATTCGATGAAACGGCTGATGAAACTTCCGGGTTTGGGGTCTTGAAATTTAGGATTATGGCTGTCACCTACTCGGTCACTTTCCGCGAGATATGCGAGATATTCAGATTCAAGGAAGAAGGGACTTACAGTGGGCAATACTTCGACTATCCGAGGCTCGAGCTCCGAAATCTTTGGGCAACAATTGCATCCGGTGAATTTAAGGTCGGCTCCTCTAAGAACACAAGCATACGGCACCCGACTCTTCGCTACGCGCACAAGGCGTTGGTTCACATGCTCTATTCCAAAGTGGATATTGACACGATTACGACGGAGGAAATGGAATTGTTGGGGCTCGGTTTAAAGCTCATTCTCCCCACTCTCCGCAATAGGAAAGTATTCGAAGGACTGGAGAGGATTCCTTGTCTCTCGACGCTCTTGGTGAGACACTTGTTTGCTTATCGGAATTGGGCTTGGAAGACAAAGGCGAAAAAGGCCGCCATATTCATCGTATGGATTATCACGCCTACTCTCATGGCGAAGGCTGTCAAGCTCTCCCTTAGTGCCAATGAGTGGATGCTTTTGGATGCGGGCTATCTTGGAAAGACTAGGTTCTACAAAGGAATGATCGACGGTAAGTTAACATACAACCTTCAACTCACCGAGACATCTCTTGCACAAGTTTTGTTGCCAAATCCCGTCCTCACCAACCTCCGTGATTCAAGGAACGTCATGTTTTATCCGCCCCAAGAGTACCTCTACAACCGGTCCGCTGACCCACCAATGCAAGCATTCCACAAGATAGCACAAAGGCAGAGCACCACCGAAACAAGAAGCAACACCGACGAGTCTCTTGATCTCGAAGAAGAACACTACAAGAAAACACAGTTTTTGCGACTACCAAAATAGTCGCAAATGACTAATTTGCGACTACTTTAGGACTAAAAAAAATAGTCGCAAATATTTAGTCGCTAAATCAAGTAGTCACAAAATAGCCGCTCGTTTTGCGACTAATATGTGACACATATTATCAGTCCTAATTTAGAGACTCATTTGCTACTACTTGTAAAAAAAATAATCAAAAAAAAAACAAAAACAAAATTCCAAAAAAATATATTTTTATTTATTAATTTAATTAATTTACAAAAATGAAAAAAAAAGGAAAAAAAATGAAAAAAAAAAGAAGATCGAAGATCTGCTCAACACCACTGCCGATCTGCTCCTCTGCCTGGCCAATATCTGCTCAACACAACCGCCGATCTGCGCCGATCTAAATACCACGAACCACCCTCGGAGCAACCACCACGCGAGGCACGAACGGCGGCTGGAGAAGAAGAAGAAGCCTCGCCGGCGGCCATATCTGCTCCTCCGAAAGCATCCCGATCTCAACCTGACTCGCGGCACATCCCGAGCACTGTCCCCATCTTCTCCTACCCGCATCTCCCAGCAGCCAAACAATGAACAAACCAATCAATCAAACGCATAAATGAAAAATCGAGAATACATAAATAGTAGTTAAAAAACCGAAATTATGATGATAAACAGATGCAGATTCGTCTTCCTTGTTATCCATTTCCGATAATTGATTCTATTTCAAACTCAAAGAAGAAAAATTAAAAAAAAAAAAACCAGTCGGAGAATTCGAGGATTGAGATTGGATCCGAATAGAAGAAAAAATCAGAAAAAAACAAGTTGAAAATGATGATTCCACCGCCGTTCCGTCAACCGGAGATCTCTCCTTCGTAGGAATCTCTGAAACTCGTTTTGCCTCTCTGTCTTATCGTTGAAGGAGATTGAAGGAGAAGAAGAATCAATCAATTTAGTCCTGAAAAAAAAGTAAGGAGGAGAAACAATTAAAAAAAAAGAAAAAAAAAAATAAACCAGTTTAAATCATCCACCGTTGGATTAAACCAATCAACGGTGGAGGATCTCAATCCTCGTCACAATGAACTAGTCAATGAGAAGCTTTTATTATTTAATTTTATCGCAAATTAGTCTCAAATTTAGGACTATTTTGTGACTACTATTAAAAAAATTCGGCTAGGGTTGCTAAATAGTCCTAAATTTGAGATAATTTTGTGACAATCAAAAACCTTTACCTTATAAAGTTTAAGAACCTATAAAGTTTGAATATGATTTTACAATGATTTTGTGTATCTAGCAATTCAAAAATATGTTAAAACTTAAAAATAAGTATATTTTGTGTATCTAGCAATACAATGATTTTACAATCGCAAATTTTATCTTTCAAAATATCACTTTTTATAAAACACATGTAACACTTAGTACATGTTATGATTAGATTGAAATTTTTGTAAGTGCTATATTTTTGTATATTATTTGATGTTTATGTGTAATATATATTTTACAATTTAAAATTTAGAGTTTATGATTAAGGGTTAGATGTTTAGGGTTTATAATTTAGGATTTATAAAATGATTATTTTAAAAACAAAATGTAAGTGTTGAATTTTTTGTATATTATTTGATGTTTATGTGTAAGATCTACTTTACAATTTAAGATTTAGATCAAATTTATGATTAAGGGTTAGATGTTTAGGGTTTAGGGTTAAGGGTTAGAGGTTTAGGGTTTATAATTTATTGATTTCTAAAAAACATCGAGTGGAGTTGCAAATTAGTCCCAAATTTGGGACTACTTTCTGACTACTATTAACAATTAGTCGCAAATTAGTCCCAAATTAGTCACAAAAACTGGGTTTGCAAATGAATGTACATGTTACCTTAAACCCTAAACTTTAAGAACATATAAGATTTGAATATCATTTTACAATGATTTTGGGTATATAGTTGTTCAAAAATATATTTTACAATTTAAGATTTAGATTTAATGATTAAGGGTTAGAGGTTTATGGTTTAGAATTAAGGATTTATAAAATGATTATATTTAAAAAAATTGAAAGTGTTTATTATTTTGTATATTATTTGATGTTTATTTATTTAATGTTGTTTACAATTTAAGATTTAAATCAAGTTTATGATTAAGTGTTCGAGGTTTAGGGTTTAGGGTTAAGGGTTTGTGGTTTGAGTTTAGAATTTATTGATTTTTATAAAAAAAATCAAGTGTAGTTGCAAATTATTCCCAATTTTGGGACTATTTTGTGATTATTATTAAAAATTAGTCGCAAATTAGTTTCAAATTGGTCACAAAAACTGGGTTTGCAAATTAGTGTACATGTTACTCTAAACCCTAAACTTTAAGAACATATAAGGGTCTAATATCACTTTACAATAATTTTGGGTATAGAGCTGTTCCAAAATATATTATACAATTTAAGATTTAGAGTTTATAATTAAGGGTTAGAGGTTTAGGATTTATAATTTAGGATTTATAAAATGATTATATTTAAAAATTTGTAAGTGTTGAATTTGTTTGTATATTATTTGATTTTTTTATTTGATGTTTTGTATATTATTTGATGGTTTAGGGTTTAGAATTTAGGGTTTAGAATTTTTTTATATATTATTTGATGTTTATTTAAAAAATATCGAGTGGAGTTGCTAAACCGAAGCAAATCAGTCACAAATTTGGGACTACTTTTGCAAGTCCTTAAACAGTCGCAAATAAGGGACTATTGTCTGACTACTTTCTTTAGTCGGTAATTTGTGACTATTATGCCTCTGCATTATGAGTAGTCGCAAATCAGTCACAATATCGTCCTTTTTTTGCGACTAAAAAAGTAGTCGCAAAAAATAGTCACAAAAACTGTTTTTTCTTGTAGTGGAAGTGCCCAATGAGTCACCACCCAAAACCGTCTACGGTAGTGAGCGTTACCATTTTGATCCTTATGATGGGGATATGCCTAACGTGGCAACAAGGCACGCTCATCACCAAACTCGACTCCTACAACGTTGGTGCAAGTGGCAAAACACCAACATGAAGAAGATGGTTAAGACGATCAAGAGTTTGAAAAAGACGGTTAAAGCCATGGGTCAAAATTTGAAAATTTTGAAAACACAAAAAGAAATCTTGTAGTTGCATTTCATGAGTAGAATCGAGTCTAATAGCATATAGGTTGCATTGCACGTGAGTGACGTGAGGCCTTTTTCCGAATCGACTAGGTAAAAAGTGTTGAGTTTAGAACGACAAGGAGAAGCTTCCATGTAGAGCTAGATCTAAGTCAAAGGGCTAGACATAGGTTAGGGCTAGATAGGATGGGAATTTGGGGATGAAGTAAAGAAAGGGAGTGTGGAACATGGGAAGAATCGGGAGAAGAAGTAGGGGATAAGCAAACGTTTGAAATGGTTGGCAAGAAAAGTTTTGAAATAGCTCAAAGTATCAAAGAAAAGTAGTCTCTAACTTTCAAAAAGAAAGAAAATGAGCCAAAAAAAAAATTGGCTAAGGCAAAAGAAAATGAAATAAGGGAGACAAGAGAGAGTGAAAGAAGACCTAAGTAAAAGAAAGTGTTGAAAGCCAAGCCATTTGGTGAAGAAGGAAATCCCCTAAGTGCTTAAATGAAAGAAAGATGGTGATACAATATGGGTAGTAAAGGTAAATGGCCTTGTGAAAAAGGGTAGCTTGAGAAAGATCTTCATTGGGGTTTAGAAATTAGGAGATGAGATCGATTTGAGGCATTGCGTAGATGGAAGTCATCCTTGTATGCATCTATTGGGCTTTACACTTGGCATTTTGCATTAGTTGATTCTTTTTTAGAGATCCCCCTTTCTTGGAAACCACTACTTGTGTTGAGATCACCTTTATCTCAAAACCATCCCATAGCCAAATGAATTCACTTGCCTTGCATAAAACATGATTCACTTGAACCTATTAAATAAATGTCAAAAGATTGGATGATAGGAAGACTTGCGTAGGTTGAGACTTGGGCTTGATTCATGTACGAATAGATATGGCTAGCTCTTTTTGAGTAGACTTGTTTGATCACATCCTAGGATTTGGAACTTGGACATTGGGCTTGAATTCTTTTTGTGACACTTGTGATTTTGAGCTCCCGCTCTCTATCTTCTCTCTCTACATGCTCGTGTTTGTTTGCTTGAGGACAAGCAACAAGGTAAGTTTGGGGGAGTTGATATTCTCACAATTTACATGTTCTAGCATGCATTTTAGTTTGCATTCTCTAGTCATTTACATTCATAACCATAGCTTTGTTTAGCATTTAGGTCCCTTTTAGAGTTTACGATGTTGCATTAGGTCCTAGGAAGTTTCGCATATTTCAGGACGTATTTTAGGTACTTTGGAGAAGATTCGAGACTCGGGACGCGAGGCCGATCAGATTGGAAGCAAGGAGAGGAAGCCAAAAGAATGACGAAGGGTTGGAATACTCCACACCGAGGTCACAAATCGGTGTGACTCATCGGTGTGGAAACAGAGAGAAATCGGCATTAACACCGATGTCTAGCACCGAGGAGTGACATCGGTGTTGGAGCTTCAGGAGATTACACCGACGTTACAAATCGGTGTGCTTCATCGGTGCCACTCCTCCGCTTCACCTCGACACCGAGGTCACAAGTCGGTGCAACAAGTCGGTGCAACTCCTGGGGTAAATCAGAGGGAAATCAGCCTTAACACTGATGTGCAATACCGACGTATGACATCGGTATGTCTCACACAAACACCAAGCAATTTCAAGTTCAGCACCAAGGTCACAATTAAGTGTGCTTCATCAGTGCACAAACCCATGTCCAATACCGAGATGTTGCACCGATGAGTGACATCGGTGTTAACCCATGTTACACTTTTACCCAACTAAACCGGGTCGGTACCCGGTTTGTCCCGGGTCGACCCGGTCCGTCACTGTTCACTATTTAAGCCCATAAACATAGTTTTCATGGGTTAAGTCTTTTCTTAAGCAAAAACCCTAGCTAAGTATGATCTAGAGTGTTTGTAAGAGATTGAACCTTTTTATTTATGCAAATTTGAGTATTGTTTTCTTGATTCATTCTTCTTGTCTTCTATTTTTTAATCACACGTTGATCATGTGTTTTAACTCTTCTTTTATGAGATTTGTTGAAACCATGGTGATTAGTGAATAGTTCTTAGAGTTTGAGGATGGGTTAGAGTTAGGTTGATTCCAAGATTGATTTATAATGCATAGGGTTAGATTATCTTGTTTCTCTTCTTGATTAGTGGTCTTAATGCATGATTGGGCTTGAGAGAGCCAATTTAGAGCAAAGGGCATTTCACACCCACAAGGTGTTTCATGAAATGCCTTGATGAACTAATCAAGAGATATTCATTCCTAGCCTATGAGAGTAGTTTTCTAGGGTGTTTATTTGGTTGATCTTGATTGTTTACATTTAATGCTTGCTAGTTAGTAATTCACAAATGAGAGTTTGATCTTGAATTAGTAATTAGCATGGTGATTAATGTCTCGAGAGAGAATTAGTCACACTTAATGAACATTGCCTAGGGATAGCTTTATTTGAGTATTGAGCATCATGAATTAGTCTTGGATCATCTAAATTCGATGATCCCATCCTTGAATTCGTTTATATTTCTTGCATTACAACTTGTTGAGTTTGCTATTTCTTGTTCTTGTTTTAAGTTGCTTAGTTCACTAGTTAAACAACAACTCTTGCTTATTTTGCTTAACTTAAGAAGTGCTTTGTATTATGGTGCTTTGAAATCATACCCATTGGATTGAACCTCTTATACTAGCAATAGTATATCGAGTAATTGATCTCGAGACTTGCAAAAGGCCTTCATCAGTCAACAATCTGATAGTCTCCTTGTCAACCTTAGAAAGGATTGGAGATTCATTTCCAAGCAGCTCCTCAAAGTAGTTCACACAATGAGTTTGAACCCCTTTCATATCCTCAAGTCTCAGACCCTCGTTATTAATCAAATAGTGGATTTGATTAACGGAATTTCTAGCAATAAGGTAATTTTGGGGGAGTTGATATTCTCACAATTTACATGTTCTAGCATGCATTTTAGTTTGCATTCTCTAGTCATTTACATTCATAACCATAGCTTTGTTTAGCATTTAGGTCCCTTTTAGAGTTTACGATGTTGCATTAGGTCCTAGGAAGTTTCGCATATTTCAGGACGTATTTTAGGTACTTTGGAGAAGATTCGAGACTCAGGACGTGAGGCCGATCAGATTGGAAGCAAGGAGAGGAAGCCAAAAGCATGACGAAGGGTTGGAATACTCCACACCGAGGTCACAAATCGGTGTGACTCATTGGTGTGGAAACAGAGAGAAATCGGCATTAACACCGATGTCTAGCACCGAGGAGTGACATCGGTGTTGGAGCTTCAGGAGATTACACTGACGTTACAAATCGGTGTGCTTCATCGGTGCAACAAGTCGGTGCAACTCCCGGGGGAAATCAGAGGGAAATCAGCCTTAACACTGATGTGCAATACCGACGTATGACATCGGTGTGTCTCACACGAACACCAAGCAATTTCAAGTTCAGCACCAAGGTCAAAATTCAGTGTGATTCATCAGTGCACAAACCCATGTTCAATACCGAGATGTTGCACCGATGAGTGACATCGGTGTTAACCCATGTTACACTTTTATCCAACTAAACCGGGTCGGTACCCAGTTTGTCCCGGGTCGACCCGGTCCGTCACTGTTCACTATTTAAGCCCATAAACATAGTTTTCATGGGTTAAGCCTTTTCTTAAGCAAAAACCCTAGCTAAGTGTGATTTAGAGTGATTGTAAGAGATTGAACCTTTTTATTTATGCAAATTTGAGTATTGTTTTCTTGATTCATTCTTCTTGTCTTCTATTTTTTAATCACACGTTGATCATGTGTTTTAACTCTTCTTTTATGATATTTGTTGAAACCATGGTGATTAGTGAATAGTTCTTAGAGTTTGAGGATGGGTTAGAGTTAGGTTGATTCCAAGATTGATTTATAATGCATAGGGTTAGATTATCTTGTTTCTCTTCTTGATTAGTGGTCTTAATGCATGATTGGGCTTGAGAGAGCCAATTTAGAGCAAAGGGCATTTCACACCCACAAGGTGTTTCATGAAATGCCTTGATGAACTAATCAAGAGA
Organism: Eutrema japonicum; assembly: GCA_030161315.1. Classification (NCBI taxonomy): domain Eukaryota; kingdom Viridiplantae; phylum Streptophyta; class Magnoliopsida; order Brassicales; family Brassicaceae; genus Eutrema; species Eutrema japonicum. Next base: position 27,249,299 of record BSQW01000007.1, read on the forward strand.
TATTCATTCCTAGCCTATGAGAGTAGTTTTCTAGGGTGTTTATTTGGTTGATCTTGATTGTTTACATTTAATGCTTGCTAGTTAGTAATTCACAAATGAGAGTTTGATCTTGAATTAGTAATTAGCATGGTGATTAATGTCTCGAGAGAGAATTAGTCATACTTAATGAACATTGCCTAGGGATAGCTTTATTTGAGTATTGAGCATCATGAATTAGTCTTGGATCATCTAAATTCGATGATCCCATCCTTGAATTTGTTTATATTTCTTGCATTACAACTTGTTTAGTTTGCTATTTCTTGTTCTTATTTTAAGTTGCTTAGTTCACTAGTTAAACAACAACTCTTGCTTATTTTGCTTAACTTAAGAAGTGCTTTGTATTATGGTGCTTTGAAATCATACCCATTGGATTGAACCTCTTATACTAGCAATAGTATATCGAGTAATTGATCTCGAGACTTGCAAAAGGCCTTCATCAGTCAACAATCTGATAGTCTCCTTGTCAACCTTAGAAAGGATTGGAGATTCATTTCCAAGCAGCTCCTCAAAGTAGTTCACACAATGAGTTTGAACCCCTTTCATATCCTCAAGTCTCAGACCCTCGTTATTAATCAAATAGTGGATTTGATTAACGGAACTTCTAGCAGCCACAACATGATGGAAAAAACGGAATTACTATCACCACAGTCTGACCATTTTACTCTAGCCCTTTGATATAAGAAACTCTCCTCTGCCTCAGCCAACTTTATTCAACTAGAATGGGCTTCCTTCTCGATCCTAGCAAGCTGAGGAGTGGGGTTTAAAAGCAGAGTGTTTTGGCAAGAGATGAGCGTCTCGTGAGCCTCCTTCACTCTGGATTTCAGATCAGAATAGTGAATTCTGTTAATATCCTTAATAACAGCCTTCAAGGTCTTGAGCTTCTTAGAAAGAATGAACATTGCCGTTCCCGAGAAGTGAGTATTCTGCCAATGAGAAGCGATCCTAGGAATGAACTCCTTATGGTGAAGAAGAAAATGGGACACTTTAAAGTGCTTCTTTGATCTTATAAGGGAACCAAGGACTAAAGCAACCGTGCAATGATCTGAAACTCCCATGTCTCCAAAATGCCCATAAGACAGAGGGAAAGCCAGCTACCATTTATCATTGATAAGCACCCTGTCTAGCTTTTTGGCTATGGGTTTTGCTTCTCGATTATTCCACCAGGTGTGAATACGTCCTCTATAAGATAGATCAAATAAACTAGCATTCCTTAAACAATCCCAGAAATCTGCCATTCCACCAGATATTATCGTACCTCCGTGCGAGTTCTCCAAAGGGTTAAGAGTTTGGTTGAAGTCTCCTAAAGATGCACAAGGCTTTGAGGAGATAATAGCCAAACCACATAACTCCTCCCATAGCTCCCTCCTACCATACTTGCAGTTCACTGCGTAAACATAAGAGATATCTACCTCTTCACCAGACTAAGGCAGCTTTACGATACAAGTAATCATCTGGCTTGACTTCGAGTGAATTAATAGATGAACTGATGGATCCCAAACCACCCATATTCTGCCTAGCTCTGAAAACTCATAGTTTCCTGTCAAATTCCATCCTGGAAAGGAAGATTGAATGTACTTTTGAGATTTGTGAATCTTCACATGCGTCTCAATCAGGCTGCCAAAAAAAGGTCGACTCAGCCTTAGCCATTTCCTGAAGCTACTATGCTTAATACTATTATTAAAGTCTCTGATGTTCCAATAAAAGGTGTCTACAATCATTAATGATTAGATTTAGACCTGAGGCCCTTCCCCGAGGTAATTCTTTCTTTCATACGCTCCTTCGAAGAGAGAACCTTGATAAACTTTGAAGTATCCTCTGGACTTTCGTCTTCAGCATAGGGGCAATCGGTGTCCGACTCAACGGGGACCTCTTCATCTGAGGAGGCTGCAGAAGAAGAAGAGCTTAGACCCAAACCCGAAGATGAGGATACCAACTTGACTTCCTTGCCTTTGCCTCGCACTTTTTCTCTCACTTTCTTGCCCTAAGGGGTCTGAGTAAACTTGACTTCCTCATTCCCAATTAGGTATTTCTCCTTACTTCATGAGGCTGGCAACTCCAGGGGAAAAGGGAGAGACGCTTTCTTATGATGCTTCTTAGGCTGGTGCTTTTTCTTATTCTTGATGGAAGTCTCTCCCAACTTAACTACGCCTTTCTCCTTAGCGAGAGGAGGAGGGATAAACTATTTTGGCGCTGGTTTCTTTACTCGTGGATAATTCTCAGTCGCATGAACTGTGGATTTGCAACTGTCACAAGTAAAAGGGGTTGATGGGCAACACCTTATACTATGTCCAACTTCTGGACAGTGAATGCAAATAGGAGGGAGCCACGGGCAAGAAACTTCAACTCTGTGAATTTCTCCATTTTCGAACTGAGCATTGACCGCTTCAGGAAGAGACTTAGTCAAGCCGATAATGGTGAACACTTTAGCAACCTCCAAGTTAGTCAGGTTTATGGTGGATGGATGAGCAAACATCGGATCTCCGATCAGCCCTGCAACATTCTCGAGACCTTCTTCTGAGAAGAAATGAGGTGGAATTCCTCGCAACTCCAACCAGACCGGTGCCTCAGTGAGCTCAGGCTAGCCGGGCTCAATCCTGGAGTATAGTCTGCCACAAACATAGTTTTCCCTTCAATGTGCCACATAGCTTGACTCATAACCCTTTTCATGGTTGCTGGATTTGGTATCTTTATGAGCACCGATTTTGGCCCAATCTTTGTCAAAGTAATATCTCTCTGCTTGAAGCTCCAAATTCCATTCAGAATAGCATGAAGAGCTCCATGGGAAGGAAGATTACCATGAAATTGCTCAATGATGAAAGATTCCCATTTCTTTGGTTACGCTCAATAACTGCATTTGAGATTTTTACACACCATTCACCTGTCTCCAAGAGGAAAGGAGTTCCTTCCTTAGACATTCTGGTCGAGGGGCCTGAGACTATTTCCCTCCAAGAAGGTTTTGACGCATTTGTTATTTATGCTACCAAAGTAGGAGATAGTGGGATCTGAACCTGGTTCGGAGATCTGGAATCTAGGGATGCCGGATCTGAAGCAGGAGCCTGAGAATTACGAGCAGAGGATCCCATCGAAGAGGACTCTACAGCAGTCGGAGCAGATGCGGCCGGACCTCGACGCTTCACCTGAGAAGGTAAGCGCTCATCGGGATTAGAGTCGACATTAGCGAAAGAAACTCGAAACATGGGATTTTGCTGAGCACGGATCTTAGCTATAACCGACGAGGGGAGCTCTGGCGGTGACTTTTTCCGCCTGGAATGGTAACGGAGGTTTCAAAATTGAAGGGTTGCTTTTTTGCCCTTTTCGGAGGAGAAAGCAAAAAGACTTTTTCCTCCTTCCTTATTTAGTGTTCTTAATGCTAGATTTGTCTTGAGAAAGCTTATCTAGAACATAGGGAATTTTTCACCTACAAGGTGTTTGATGAAATTCCCCAAAGAACTAAATAAGGGATTTACATATCTTAGCACATGCGAATGGATGTCTAAGGTGTATTTTGGTTAATATAACTTATTATTAATGCTTGTTAATCACTTTTTCACAAATGAGAATTTGATCTTGATTAAGTGATTAACAAAGAGATTAGTGTCATGAGAATGAATTAATCTTATTCAAGTGTTCTAGGCCTAAGGAATAACATAGATTTTGTGCATTAGCATCATTAGTCAATTGTCTTGATGGTTAGATGATGATGATTTAGGTTGATCTTTGTTATATCTTTCACATAGGTTAATTCTTAATGCTAGATTAGGATTGAGAAATCAAATCTAGAACTTAGGCGTTTCACACCTGTAAGGTGCTCGATGAAATGCGTGAATCAAACCTTTTATGAGCTTTACATATCCTAGCCAATGAAAATTGATGTTTAGGGTGTTTAGTGAACTTATTGGAATTGTTTATTAATGCTCATTGATTATCTAATTGCAAACGAGCGTTTATGTCAATTAGGTAATTAGTGAAGTGATTAGTGCCATGAGAATGGATTAGTCATATTTGTGAATTTCATGTTCTAGTATAGTGTTTAATGCTTCCAAATGAATCATTTTTGATTGTTAATCATTTCTTTGATAGTTTAATCCATGATCCAACGATTTTATCTTGTTTTAATTCTTGAATTTTGCTTTCTTAGTTTAAAAACATAAAAACCCAAAAGATTTTCCCTATATCAAGAGGTTTCATGCATTCCTAGTGCATTAATTTTAACCCCTATGGATTGACACCTCTTATTCTACAATGACAAGCATTAAAAGAATTGATATGAACTTAACAAAAATCCTTTATCAAAACATGAAAAGACTAGATAAAATACTAAAAGACTCTAAAAAGACACTTTCAATCAATAAAAGACACAAAAACAAATGTTAGAAAGCGGTAAAAACACAGTTTATCACACATCCTCTTCTTCAACACCACTTCAAAGGAGCCCGCCAAGGAAGATCGATATGCCTTATATCGATTCTTACTACTGTTATGATACCACAGATTCTTACTGTGAGTCTTACTCGGCCTTTGAACCAACACCTCCTATAAGTCAACTATCCGAGGAGCCAAGAACGCAAAATATTTTCCGAGAAAGATTGATCGAATTTAACAGCTTCGTCAAATTGATCACGATGTTTTTACCTTTCAATGACATTTGGGAAAGAGATTGTCTACAAGCTTTCTACTGCGACAGCAAGGAGAACAAAGAAGATATTCGCACCTACTTCATGCGAGCTAGACATTCGTCTACACCTTATGCCACTTCTTATGCTATTCGATTATACAATCCCGAGAAGCGTCGATGGTATCCAAAAAAAAATATGCCGAGAGAAGCTAGAGGAATTCAACCGAGTAGTTCGTTATTTGCCTCAAGGAATCACGTTCGCTAGAGCTTGTATGGATCACATGATTGTGGTTCAAGATTCTCATTGTGGTTCACTGCCACGTTTCCTCCTCTAGAAGGTTCACCCAAATGATCAACTGAAAGTGAAACTGTCACTGAATCAAAGACATTATGTGTATCCAAGTCTGCAACATCCGGTTGCACATTAGCAGTCTGTGTAACCGCCAAGCTCTCTTCTATTTTTTCCGTCTCAGGACTGTGTTCCCTTTTCTCTATTTCTTGAGCTTGCATCTCCTATCTATTGAATCCTCGTGTCTATCTCTACAGCTGGTTCATCTTCAATTTCCGCACCAAAATCAGATGCATCACTCAATCCCATCTCTTGCGATTTTATGCAATTATCAGAATTCATGGGAAACATGTTTTCAACAAACACAACGTCTCGTGAAACAAAAACCTCCCTTGTCTCCAAATCATATATGCTCCAACCTTTTTTTATCAAAAGGATATCCAATAAACATGCATCTTCTGCTGTTAGATTCAAATTTATATTCGCCTTTTCTTTGATTATGTGCAAATGCCAAGCACTCAAAGACTCGTAGATTTGCATAAATTAGTGGAGCTCCATAAATTAACTCATAAGGAGTCTTTACCTTCAAAACTCGTGAAGGAGTTCGATTAATCAGGTAAGTTGTCGTCAAAATACTCTCACCCCAAAACTTGACTGGAAGAGAAGATTGAAATAAAAGTGCTCGTGCCACGTTTAAAATGTGACAGTGTTTCCTCTCGACTCTCTCATTCGGTTGGGGAGTACCAACACATTAAGTTTGATGGATAATTCCCATTTCTCTGAATTCAGATGTAAGATAAATGAATTATGTCCCATTGTCACTCTGGACAATCTTCACATTCTTCCCGAACTGTCGAAGGACCAACGCAATAAAATTTATCAATGTCTGTCTCACTTGTTTATGAGGTCATCAAACCATCACTTAAACGAACCGAACAAGAAGAAGAATTGTCAGAATTAAAGAAGATTTATTTATTCGGTTTGGTCAAATATGTATTAATTACTGAGTTTGATTGTGTGCTGGAAATCTTTGACCCTCCATTTATTCTATAAGATTCTAGACATCTTAAGAACGTCAAATAATCAAGAAATATCTCACATTTGTTCATACTCCTCAAGAGAAGCTTTCCATTAAAGACTAATGGGTAAATTAAAGGAGTTGAAAAGACCATAATTTATTTTAGCTATTTTTTCTCTTTTACATTATTGTAAAAACGTGTAAGTATTTATATTTGAGCCTATAAAAGCTCAGCTAAACTCATTGTACAAATCACCTTTCAATCAAGAATTTATAAAGTATTTCGTTTTTCTTTCAAAATGTGATCTTTGGAGAATTTTCTCGTTCTTTAGAATAATAGTGTGTGATGCACTTCATTCTCTAGAAATCTTGAATTAAGTTATTTGTGAGATTCAAATACTTTGTTCGATCAAGGATTGAGAGATTCAATCACCATCTATTGAGAGAATCAATCACCATCGATTGAGAGATTCAATCAAAATTCTCACCTTCCATCTCGACATCACGCCCACTTCCGCAACAAGCTTAACAGTGTTTGATCACGGTGATATCAATAAGACTAGGTGGATTTCGAGTCTTATATCACTTGTGCCTTGTCATAAAGTAAAAACACCCACACTCCTCTCAAATAGTCATCAACAATCGTCCGAAAGTAAAATGAGTTGCACATGCTAGGAGTGTGATACGGTCCCCACAAATCACAATGTATCATATCAAATGTTTTATTCTCACTTGATTGAAAAGCGTCACGACAATGTTTGGCTTTGACACATATCTAACAAACTGAAACATCCTTACTTCGACCACCAACAATATGAAGCAAATCTAAGAATCCATCAGACGGATGCCCAAGCTTTTGATGCCAAATATCATTAGCTCCATGTTTATTCAAATGGAGGGCTCGAAAGGTTGTTAAGCGACAAAAAAGTACAACCCATCTATGAGCTCACCTGCTCCACTCATACTTCTTGTTGTACGAACTTGAAGCACACAACCTTTTCTAGCAACCTGCATCACCACATCTAGATCTGCGATGAGCTGAGACACATAGATAAAATTGTATTGTAATTCTGGCACAAACAACACATTCTTCGGCTTAAAATCTGCATCAAAAATCATTGTCCATTTTTCTATCGACAAACTATGCTCTCCATTCGGTTGACCAATAGAACATGACAACATATATTTATGATCAACAAGGATATCGCCAAATTCCGTCATATGATTTGACGCTCTTGTATCAAGTACCCATTCAAGAGACAACTTCTTACCGTTAGTACAATGTTCAATCCCATGTTTTCTGTCTAGCAACTTTATCAAAGTGCTCCTCTCCTCGTTCCTAAGACCCATGTATCCATTCTTGTCTGCCTTTGCACTTGTTCCTTTTCCATTTTGAGCAACTGCATCGTTTACGCGTACCATTTCGCGTCCCTTACCAGTTTCTCGACTGCAGGTATTGCCAATTTGTGTAACACACGAGATATGTTGTTTTACACACACCACATGTGATGCTTGTTTTTCTCTCCCATTCATCAAAGTGTTGATCCTTTCCATGGACTTCCCTTTTGAATTCACTTGATTCACGTCAGACAACGGATCCGTACTCATGATAGATGTACAAACCCCTCTAAGCACCGCATCATCTGAACCAAAAAGAAATTGACGAATCTATTTTTCTTCCTTTGTATTTTTGAGTTATGCATTGAGATTGCACGAACAACCTCCACACTTGCACACCAATGTCTTCTCTTATTTGGTCATCTTTTCCCACAAGACTCGCAGCGCCATCCGCACCACTTGATCCCATTTTTCGATGTTTTCTTTATTGAACTGCCCATGTCCAATCAAGGATTCAAGGTTTTCATTCGCAGCCAATTGGCACATTTGTACCACGTTCTTCATCTTTCCAGCAACATCATATGTTGCTTTCGATTCAGCCATCTATAACACCGTATTTTTACCCGTTTTGCTATATATTATAGAATAATTTAGTAAGTGTTCCGCTTGGTTTTCTATGCTTTTATTACGCGTTTCATATGTTTGCGATTTAAGACTCTTTTCAGGTAACTCGGGATTAAAGCGTACATTTCGGAGCAAAAGTACGTTTTGGATAAACTTGGACCGTCAAGAAGTCTTGCAATCAAAGAAGACCTTTCACGGTCTGATCATCACCAAATTTGGATAAAACAAAGTAGAGACAACCAGCTTTCAATTGCAATTGGATTGGGGACAATCCAATGGTTGGATCCTAAAATATACCGGAAGCACTGAAGGCATATGAAGCTGCCCCGATGACGAAGCCGCCGCGGGTCAAGGAGCCGGAGCCGCGGCCAAGCACCATTCCACCGCCCCTGTAGCCACTCCACCCGTGGCCAGAAGCCAGTTCGCCGCGGCCAGAGAAGACAGAGCCGCGGCCAAGCCAATTTTCGCCCAAGACGATATGTTTCTTCACCCGAGGCCAAAACCGTCTTTTCCCGTCAAATCATAAAACGACCTAAGCTTGTTGAAGACCTATATATACTTGTTTTAGACATAAATTTTGGGCATCCAACCCTAGACACATTCTACACATTATTTTGCTTTCATTCTTGTACTTTTGCATCAAGATTTTTCGGGATTGGTGAGGAGGTTTCTCACCGAGGTTAGTTCTTGTTCGTGAGGCTTCTTTACCAATCTTATGCTTAATTTAATCATGTCTTTTCCAGTATGTGCGAGTAGTTTAGATTGTTGGGTTTAAAGGATTATCGAGGGGGATTCTATGTTCGATAAGGATTTCACTCGGTAAGCCCTAGCCGATTTCTAGAGCTCTTCTTGTGGAAAGTTGTTAATGCATGAATCTAGTACCATGAACTAGAGGCTGATAGGGGGAGTTTAGAACCATGGAAGTGTTGCATCTAATCACCAGCAAAGTTCATCCACAAGACGTGCGTCGTAAGATTTCGGAAGTATACTTACGGAGTGCCGTGAACCTATGGACCCACTAGCATATCACAATCTTACGCGCGGCCATAGACGGAAGCTACTGGTCGAGTGAATAAATTGTAGGGTGTAGGTTATACGGAAGTAGACTATGTCATTATTTTGTCCTGTTTGTGGAGTTATAATCTAGAAACACCGGTTACTAATGAGCTAGGGGCCGTTTGATTGAATCGAGCATACCCCGAGATATTCCTCTCGACCCAGCAACGTTTTAGAATAAATTACAACCATCTTTAGTAGGATAGTTTAGCAATAGAGTCCATAGAAGTAATTGATGCAATATCAAAAAGAGTAAATCAATGTCTTCAATATGGGTTTATTATGAAAATCTCATCTCCATAACTTCACACAAAAAAATCAAAAGATTCTTATTTAAAGTCAAAGGCTAAATTGGTGGCAAGAATATTATTATTTGATTTAGCAAATTTTTCTCCTTTTGTTTAAATATAAATAAATTATTTTAATATAATTTATTGTAAAGATCACGTTGTAAGAGCTATAAAAAGCTCAATTGTTGTATTGTAAAATATATATAAATTTTTGGAATATAAAGGAGATTTTTTACTCTTTAAGCTTTTGTGCTTTATTTGCTTGTCTATTTTAGTTTGTGGATTTCATCCTAAAATAAAAGTGTTTGGATCATTAGAGTATTGTGTGTGATTCCTTTACTCTCTTGTTCGTGTGGAATAATAACTTGTGAGATTCAAGTTGTTATTTCATGTGTTGATTTGTGTGATTCAATCAACAAAACCCCCCATCTCCATCCTCCATTTCAAGCCGTAAACTCTTGATCACATGCGTTCATAAGATTGTGGTATCCCGATCTTATATCATTCTGGTATCCCGATCTTATATCATTCTGGTTTCAGAGTTCAACATGCTTGTAAAGATCACCTTGAAGAGCTATAAAAAGTTCAACTGTTCTATTGCAAAAATATATAGAAATTTTTGGAATATAAAAGAAAGATTTTTCTCACCCTTGAAGCTTAGGATTTGTTTGTTTGTCTTTTATATTGTGTTTGATTCCCATAGAAAGCAAGTGGGATCTCTCTCTTTGTGTGTGATTCACATAGACATTGATTTGTGTTCTTATCTCAAAGACTTCCGCATCTTTGAGTGGCGAACTTCAATCCGCAACAAGCTTGTCCACTTTGACATCTTGTGATCAATAAGATTGTGAGATTCAATCTTATATCAGTTTGGTATCAGAGCTAAAAGCTTCTATCCTCTAGTGTTTTTTTTGTTTCATCTTTTTATCGAAAACAAAATTCAAAAAAAGGTTATATGTTTTTGTTCTTTGATTTTATAAAAATCATTTTCCCGTGGTTTCAATTGGCTGAGTATCTCGCCGTTTGCATCCTCGTGTTTGCATTTAATTATTGTTCTTCATTGTTTTTACTATTTAATTTCTCATAAACTCAAAAAACAAATAAAATATTTGTTTTAGTTTAGTCAACTTTTCGTTTCATTAAAAAAAAAAACCAAAAGAAAATTTTGTTTCAATTTGTTTTTGTCCTTGTTTCTATAAATCCAGAAAATCCATTAAAACAAAAAAAAATTTGTTGAATTTAATCGTATTCATCTAAGTTTAAAAAAAAAAGTGTCTCATTTGTTTTAAAGTTTCCTTTTAAAGAAATCCAAAAAAAAATTTACAAAAAGCTTTTTCTGTTTTGTGTTCAAAAAAAAAAATATACTATGAAGGTGAAACGGTTTTGAGAACAAAACTATTTGAAGAGGGAGAGAATGATGCAATATCAAAGGATTCTTATTCAAAGTCAAAGGTTAAATTGGTGGCAAGAATACAATTATTTGATTTAGCAACTTTTCCTCATTTTAATATAAATAATTGTTTTTAATGTAATTTATTGTAAAGATCACATTGTAAGAACTATAAAAAGCTCAATTGTTCTATTGTAAAAATATATAGACATTTTTTGAATATAAAAGAGAGTTTTTCCTCTTAAAACTTTTATGCTTTGTTTGCTTGTCTATTTTAGTTTGTGGATTTCATCCTAAAACATACAAGTGTTTTGATCATTAGAGTATTGTGTGTGATTCATTTACTATCTTGTTCGTGTGGAATAATAACTTGTGAGATTCAAGTTGTTATTTCATGTGTTGATTTGTGTGATTCAATCAACAAACCCCCCCCCCCCCCCCCATCTCCATCTCTGCCATCGATCCATCCTCCATTTCAAGCCGTAAACTCTTGATCACATGTGTTAATAAGATTGTGGTATCCCGATCTTATATCAGTAATTTAGTCATCAATTTCATTAGGTCTAGGTTAGTAGTTAATTCTCTTAGGTATTAGGTTAGTCTTAGAATTTCTTAGGATAGGTTTAGTTTCTCTTAGCATTAGTTTAGTAGTTGAAATCCCCTTATCTTAGGTAGTGGTCTATTTTCTTAGATTAGATTAGTAGAAGTTTTCCGTTTTTCGTTCTTTACAATTCTAGTTACAAAAACCCTATAAAAATATATTCGTTCTATGTTTATTTACTATACAGTGTCTAAGGTCTCATAGAACAACACCCTCTCCCTGTGGATTGATATCTCAAGTACTACAACGCACATTTGTGCATTTGCAGGCTTTAAGGTTTACAAATTTAAAACCTGAAGTTTCGGAGACGAATCTGATAACGCATCAGGTTTTTGCCGCCATTGCCGGGGAGAAATCGCTACAGCTTCTATCACACCTTAGAGGTTAGTAAAACGACTCTAGAACAATATTTTGCTATTTGATTTTTGGTTTTGTTTTTCTTCGTTTCAGACTTTGAAACATGAACGCGCCTCTGGAGCGAGATTGCTACTACTAGCAGGGTTACTATGACCCATCTTGCGTTCACCACCGTCACGAATCACATGATGTGTGTGAGTCGTTCTACATGGATCGGAAACCGGCACCGACCAACTACTCTCAAGGAAGCCACGAGCCTCCATACTGATAAACAGTGTTTTTACCGGTTTCTAACCTTTGTTTTTGTGTCTTTTATCGAGTTAATGTTTGTCTTTTAGAGTCTTTTAGTCATTTATCGCATTCCATCAGCCATTAACCCTGCGAAAAAGAGAATGAGAAAATAATAAGTCAGGAGGAGAGAAAGAGTACCAAAGTTGTGTAGTTGTTTTGTCATGATATGGAAAGGGAAAGAGTCTAGAAGGTCCTTGGCATTATGATCTTTCAGTGAGTCCCAGCAATGATGGTCTTTGAATTATTCTGTGAAATAATGTGGTGAATATGGGAAAGCTGCAATGCCCGCGGAGAAGTACATGGTGGTTTGATTTGACGTTGGTTAAGCAATATGTGGATCGCTAAGATGATGGTCATTGCAGAGTTCTAAAGAAAAGGTGAATCTCCGTGTTTTTCAAAACTCTTCCTTGTTCTTGGTTTTCTGTTTGCTTGAGGGCAAGAAAAAGACTAAGTCTGGGGGAGTTGATAAACCGTGTTTTTACCGGTATCTAACCTTTTTTGTGTCTTTTATCGAGTCAATGTTTGTCTTTTTGAGTCTTTAGTCCTTTATCGAGTTTTTTCAGATTTTAGGTGACTTTTGAAGAAAATGAACCGTTTTGGGCGAAAAGGAGTATATGAAGATGCAGGATCATGCAGAGACGTCAGAAGTTTAGCATTCGTTGAAGGACTTCCCACCGATGGATCGAGCACAAATTTGGATACAAGATATAGAAATGGATTAGCTTTCATTTAGAAGTCGTTTAAGGCCATTCCAACTGTGAGATCAGAAGTTATACCCGATTTACTGAAGACAGGTCAATATGCCTCTAAGAAGAAGCGTGTGCATATTGGAAGCAGTAACCAAAACGATCGATCGGTCCTCAAAAGGGTCGATCGATCCTTTTTCCACAGACCAGCATAAGACTTTTCGATCGATCGATCCTTTATTATTGGATCGATCGATCCTTTCCCCGAAGAAGAAAAAGGAAATTTTGGTTTATTTATTCTATTTTTGAGCCATTGTTTAGGCTATGTTTTATTTTCTACAGACTTTTACATCTCTTTCTTTGGGGAGACGAATCTCTGACTCTACAGGCTTTTGAGAAGATTTCTGAACCCTAATTTATTATTTCTATTGGTTTATGATTTCTTTTTCATCTCTTTGTAGTTTCTCTGATTATATGTCTGAGTAATCTCATAGTTAGGTTTTAGAGTTTCAAGGCAACTTTATGAATCATTGAATCAGATTGGTTAGAATAGGGATTTATCTTCTAGTTTTTCATCTATTGTTGTTCTTATTGCTGAAACTTGATTAGCTACCTAGTTTCTGATCTTAGGTTGTTTAACGCATCAAAAGTGTTTGTTTAAAAGCCTGAAAGAACATAGATGAGCAAAACATCCTTAACCAACGAAATCTGATGTTAAGGCATTTTGTGAACATATCAACCTCGATCATAAAGCATGTTTAGTTTCCTGAATTCAAACGACAGTTTAGAATCTTAGGTTATTAGGCATAGTAATTAATATTACAACAGTAGGTTGATTATAAAACAGTGATTTGAGTTCTAGAACATGCTTAATGATTTCCCTGTTCGATTCTCTGATTTGTGATTCTTGATTTCCTGCGAATTACCCCAAGACCTAGCGTCTCCCTCCATCAAACTTACGTCGTTTTATTCGCATTCTTAGTTTTATTTTTAGTTGACTTGTAAAAGCACAAACAACCATCGTTCGTCTTAGATTTACTTTCCTTATGCATTCTTGTAGCGTTACACTTGGTCTCTGTGGATTCGATCCTAAAGTACTACATCGATATACCGTTAGATTGTGGTAGTGTACACTTTAGTTATTAATTGACTTGGTGAAAACACCCAAATAGATTTGGCGCCGTTGCCAGGGATCAATTGCGTTACCTACGAGTCTTGGACGAAAGTTCAGACTAAGACACTAGATTTTACTAACTTTTTATTCTATTCTTTTTTGTTTCTTATAGTTGATAGCCATGGACTACAATGATTGACCACAAGAAGAGGATGCCACATTTAATGAATACATTCAAGATGAGCCATACATGGAGCCACCATTTGATGAAAGTGTACTCACACCAGAACAAAAAGTGGAGTTGGATAAGCATCATGAAGATAATCCAACGATGAAAAGGAGTGACCTAGCAGCTATGATTCGGTTGAATCTCATGTCACATCGGGCAGCACTTGAAGGAAGGGAACTCACAATATCTGAGATAATGGTAGTTCATGCACTTGAAGAGGTAGTTTATTGGGTTCCACCATGCCAGCTAGAAGGTATTTTTGACTCAACATTTGAAATCTATGATTATGAGGATAGTCACTTGCCTTGCATTGAAGATGTAGCTTCTAGTTTGCATACTAATGTGCTCATTGATGAATTCTATGATTTAATATGTGAGTCTCAAAGACTAGATACCTTAAGAGTAGAAAAACTTGCTAGAGATTACCATGACATATGTTTTAAAATTAATTATCTATGTGCTTTGAATGTTCATGATCTCGAGTTTAAGTTTTAAATGCCTAAGGAATCTAGATCTCTTCTTGAAAAATCTTACCTAGGGGATGTGCTTGATGTAGATAAGATCTTGAATGAGATAGAGAACCCTAAGGTTGAGATGGATTCTAGGAAAGAGGATACTGTGTTTTACATGATTAATGGAGATGAAGTTGACTATTTTGTGATTAACTCGTTTAAACCAGAAGTTGACTTTATTTTTCCATCAAATTCATTTGATCCTCATGAGCATCTCACCATCAAGGAAAATTCCAAGATATATGCTACATTCGTAGTAACATCCCTTGATGTGAGTTTTGTCTCTTTGCCTTGGATAGTTGTGTGCCATGTTGCACATTTTGTTTCTTGTCCTAACATGAGAAGGACCAAATGTGCATTGGCCCAGCCTTTTGATTCTCATGATTAACATCTGAGACCGAAGTCAAGCTAACGACTTTAAACAAGCGCTTGGTGGGAGGCAACCCACTGGTAAGTTTTCTTTTCTTTTATTTTTATTTTTCTTGAGTATGTTTTGCCTTCCTCTTGGTTTATTTTCACACCGAGACGGTGTGAAGTAAGTCTGGGGGAAGGTATTTGTTGTTACTAATATTGTTTTCTTTCTTTTGTTTTCTTTTGAGTCATCTTGATGTTTTTCTTGAGTCAGTATGTTTTATTGAGTCAAAACTTGTTGGAGACTATGATCATTTTCTTGGATTTATTGTTCTGACTTTCATCTAAGTGACCATTGTTGCAGAATTAGCTTCAGATCAGACTAATGAAAAATCAAAAGACTGACCAGTTGATTAGAGGCATCCATGTTTCCACAGAAATTCAATGGCATGAGCTAGTTTCTGAGCTCTTCCTTTTACCTCATCATTGTGATTGGTGTCTTCAGGGCTTGACTACTCTTTCGTATCTGACAAAGACAACATGTTTGAAAGTATGGTAATCCTCTCGTTCGTTTAACGTAAATGCAGAAAAGATGAAATGATTTTTTTTGAGTAAAGGGTTAGGAAAATTTCCATTGATCCCAATATTTTACTTCAAAAGAGATGAACACACTACAGTTGGAAGCGAGGTTGAGGAAAATTTCCAGTGATATCACTATTCACCTACACTGATACAAAGTTTTTGCCGTGTATCAATTACTCAAAATGCTTACGTAGCATAAGAGGTATCGAATCCAAGGGTTAAGTTTCAATCACTAGGAATACATAAATCTTCTTAAGTTAAGCAAACAAAGGTGGTTTTAGTTTTCTAACAACCTAATAATTCAAATTCAAAGAAAGAACACAAGTAAACGAATGCTAAATGAGATTAGAAAGATATAAAGGCAAGCTCTTGGATGAGGTTATGGATTTTGGGTCCTTTCATGATCTATCTAGATGTCAATACACACAAACAAGCAATTCCCTTAGCCTAGAACACCTAAACAAGCTTAAGCCATTCTCATGGTCTTAATCACTTTGCTAATCACCAAATCAAGAACAAACTCTCGTTTGTGATAAGATGATTAGCAAGCATTAAACATAAGTTCCAATGGCCCTAATACTCCTCAGACAACTACTCTCATAGGATAAGCAAGCAAAATACCTTATTTAGTTCTTGGGGTATTTCATCGAACACCTTGTGTGCATGAAATGTCCTATGGTCTAGATTAGCTTTCTCAAGCCTAATCTAGCATTATGAACACTAAATAAGTGAGGGAGGATGTAAACTAAGCCCTACACATCCTAGATCTATCACGAAATTCTCCTAAACTACCTCATCCATGAGCTCTAAAATGAACTACTCACTAATCATGAAGAATACACCAATTCTCATGAAAGAGGTGATGTTAATCATGATTAGAGAATAGGAATGGGAAAGATTAAAGAAAGAAACAAAGATATAAACTTAAACTTGCCTAAAAAGTGTATGATCCCTCTTACAAATCACAAGAACAAGGTTTTTAGCCTAGAAAAGAGATAAGA
This sequence comes from Eutrema japonicum, assembly GCA_030161315.1. Classification (NCBI taxonomy): domain Eukaryota; kingdom Viridiplantae; phylum Streptophyta; class Magnoliopsida; order Brassicales; family Brassicaceae; genus Eutrema; species Eutrema japonicum. Next base: position 27,265,682 of record BSQW01000007.1, read on the forward strand.
AAAGAGATCCAACATGAAAATAGGGTTTTCTGGTCTGAAATAGTGAAAGGGGATGAACCGGGTTGACCCGGGATAAACCAGGTACCGACCCGGTTCAAAATGTGTCAAATCTGGTCTTGAGTAGCTCAATACCGAGGTCACTGCTCGGTATTGAACATCGGTATTGGACCTGGGTTTATGCGGATGGTGGTGGTGTAGAACCTTCGGTAAAACTACGGTATCTCCTAGAATACAAGTATGAATGGCCTCAAACCACCTCATGTGGACATCTAACACAATGTGATACAACTTTTGGGAAGACAACAGAGGCTAATTCGGATTGGAGACCCTTTGTTCAGCCAGTTCTTTCAGGCATGTCTAGGGGCTTCGGCCAGACGGACATACGCTCCGTAAAACAACCGTATGTAACTAACCACATATCTGAATGTGCATGAAATGTCCTATGGTCTAGATTAGCTTTCTCAAGCCTAATCTAGCATTATGAACACTAAATAAGTGAGGGAGGATGTAAACTAAGCCCTACACATCCTAGATCTATCACGAAATTCTCCTAATCTACCTCATCCATGAGCTCTAAAATGAACTACTCACTAATCATGAAGAATACACCAATTCTCATGAAAGAGGTGATGTTAATCATGATTAGAGAATAGGAATGGGAAAGATTAAAGAAAGAAACAAAGATATAAACTTAAACTTGCCTAAAAAGTGTATGATCCCTCTTACAAATCACAAGAACAAGGTTTTTAGCCTAGAAAAGAGATAAGAAAAGAGATCCAACATGAAAATAGGGTTTTCTGGGCTGAAATAGTGAAAGGGGATGAACCGGGTTGACCCGGGATAAACCAGGTACCGACCCGGTTCAAAATGTGTCAAATCTGGTCTTGAGTAGCTCAATACCGAGGTCACTGCTCGGTATTGAACATCGGTATTGGACCTGGGTTTATGCGGATGGTGGTGGTGTAGAACCTTCGGTAAAACTACGGTATCTCCTGTAATACAAGTATGAATGGCCTCAAACCACCTCCTGTAGACAGCTAATACAATGTGATACAACTTTTGGGAAGACAACAGAGGCTAATTCGGATTGGAGACCCTTTGTTCAGCCAGTTCTTTCAGGCATGTCTAGGGGCTTCGGCCAGACGGACATACGCTCCGTAAAACAACCGTATCTAACTAACCACATATCTGAATGACCTGGAACCACCTCCTGTAGTCATCTAACTCCTTTGGTTACAACGTTCATGAATACCACTGAGGCTAATTCGGATTGTAGACCCCTCTGTCGGCAAGATCTTTCAGACACCTCGGTTGAGCTCGGCTGGTTTGGGTGAGAAACAGTCCTGAGGGTCAATACCGACGTCACTCCTCGGTAAAACATGTCGGTATTAATGGGATTTCCTCCCTGTTTCAATACCGATGTGTTGTACCGACTTGTGACGTCGGTATTGCTGCTTTGGTGAATACCGATGTCACTCCTCGGTACAACAACTCGGTATTGAGCAAAACTGTCTTGGCTGGTGGATATGTCTTTAGTTAATCGGCCATAACTCCTGAAGATGATATCTGAATGACCTGAATCCAACTCCTGTAAACATATATCTCGTCCCTATATAACTCTTATGAAGACAGTTTTAGTTGATTCATAACGGAAGGCCTTCATTTTGCTGGTTCTTTGGACGGTGTCATCTTTTCTCGGCCAGATCAACATACCTTCAGTAAATCCGTCTTATCTCCCTATCCATACGACCACATAATCCGATTCAAACTCCTGTGAATAGCTAACTCTCTGGGCTACAACTCTCATGAAGGTTATCGAGGCTTAATCTGCTTGGAGACCCTCCGTCTGACCAGTTATTTCGGACTCTCCGGATGGATTATCTCTTCCCTTTAGCCCCAAATCTCCAAACGTCACCAAGTGCCTCCAATTACCTAGAAAAACACTCCAAAACATGCAAAGACTCACTAGGACCTAATGCAAACACCTAATACTCTAAATGAGACCAAACGAATAAGAAATGCTATGAAACTCCATGCATATGAGATGAAACCTAAGCTAAATGAATGCATGAGAAGGGTAAAATATGAGGATATCAACTCTCCCAAACTTACTCATTTGCTTGTCCTCAAGCAAAAACATCATTAAAAGGATCCAAGTCCAAGTGCAAGCTCTAAGGTGCGATCAAGCATGTCTACTCAAAAGGAGCTAGCCATGTCCATCCTTACATGAATCAAGCCTAAGCCTCAACTTACACAAGCTTTCCTATCATCCAATCCTTTGACATTCAATTAGCGTTTTCTAGTGGATCATGCTCATGCAATGCAAACAAACTCCTTTGGTTAAGGATAAGGTTTTGAGACAAAGATGATCTTAATACATGTGGCAGTTTCCGAACAAGGGATCTCTCATTGAAGGAATGAACTTTGGCAAAATGCTAAGGGTGAAGAGCAATTGATGCATACAAGGCTAGACTTCCATCTACCCAATGCCCCATTACAAAATTGACCCTAATTCTAAACCCACAAAGAAGTAATCCTAGCTACCCTTCACGAGGCATTTTTGCCTTCTTATGTCTCATCTCTTCATCGTCCTTCTTTTCTTTAAACGCCTAGGGGGTTTCTTCTTCAACCAATGGTTTGGCTTCCATTACTTTACTTGGTTTAGCTCCTCCTTTAGCTTCTTAAGTCTCTTTAATTTTTCTTCATGTCTAAGCTTAGCCATTTTGGCTTCTTTTCTTTCTTTTTCAAGATAGAGACTATCTTTTTAAAACTTAGAGCTAACCCAAATATATTCTTGCCAACCAAATCAAACTTATTGCTTCCCCCAATCATTCTCCCAAATCTCTTTCTTTCTCTCCACTTTTCCAATCCCAACATCCTTCGTTTTTTCCTTATCATCCATTTCCCGCGCCCCAATTACCAACCTTTCTAACTTAGCCTAATCTAGCTCATTGATGTGCGAGCTAGTTCTACATTAAAGCATTTCCTTGTCGCTCTAGACCCAACACGTTTTGCTAAGTCCATTCAAAAACAAGGCCTCACAACGCTCACTAAACATGTAGGCTTGAAAGAAGGTTGGGTTCAAGGTGGGGTGAACCATTCCAAAGATGGGAATTGGCTACATGGGCCAACAAGAGTGGTAAAAAGGAATAAGATGACCCAAGTATATATGCAGAATCCATGAGTTCATTATGCAATGCATGAACACGATAATTAATGTGTTAAACTTAAGGTTCTCACTTAGAGAGGATTGGATTCAAATCGAAACTTGCTTCGGCTAAGACCTAAGTAATGAGACATTAAATCCAAGCATGGTTCGACCTTGATTTCACACACCGGATCTAAAGCATAGGACTTAAACTCTTAAAACGACACTTTACAGGGAGAAGTTATCCTAGTTCCCTATGCACATGCTATGCATCTAGACTCAATCCTAAATGAAGTGCAAAAAAATTCAAATTTTTCCAAATTTATTGAAAATGCATGATATGCATGAGACTCAAGATGCAAAAAGCAAAACAAGAACACCAAAAAATATGTTAGATAACATACAAACCCTCCCCCAAACTTAAATTACACAGTCCCTTGTGTAATAGAAACTTAAGGAAGAGTTAAACAATGCATGAAAGAGAGGAAGAGATATGATCCTAAATGCTATGTACAAAGTTTGGAGTGTTACCTTGAGAATTGATGGAGGGGACGAGAGGGATTAAGGGATGCCATACTCCATCACCACATCCTACACACCTTAGTCCTTAAGTCCATGACCATTAGACCATCAAGAACCTATGCACACTAAGCAAACCCATCAAAAATGACAAGAAAACATAGAGAGACATATGAAGAAAGTATATACAATGATAAGCTTGGGGTGTCTCCCAAGAGCATTTTGTTTAAAGTCACTAAGTTTGACTTTGGTTACCCATTTTAGGCGGGTGAGATAAGAATGTGAGCACTCCAAGGTAGGTCTTTGAGCTCAAGTTTGAGGACCTTGCTCATGACTTCCTCAAGACCGGCTTCCTCTTTCTCTTTGAGCTCGGGTGTGAGGATCGCCTTGACCGAGGCAAAAGGTTTGGGCCGTCCTTTGCACTTGATCTTGTACTCAATCACTCTATCCTTGTGCTTCTAAGGAGTGAGAGTCATCATAGAGGGCTGGCTTGGCTCAGACATAGACCCATGAAGCTTCCTTGATTTGTTTCCCATCTTAGCTTTGGCCTTTGTCTTCTTCTTTGCACCCTTGCTACCCTCAACGACATTCTCCATTGTGGTGGGAGGAAGCGGTTCCAAACAAGCGATATCAACTTCCGAAGCTTCCATGTCATTACCATAACCCAAATCCTTTCTCTCAAGCAACTTCTCTTTCTTTTCATAACCCTTTGGAGGCGGAGCTTCAACAACCATCTCACAACGACCCGCATACTTCACTTCCTCAACACAAAATCCATCGTCTTCAATGATTATTGTGCTACAAAGCTTGTTGGGAGAAGTCTTCATTGGGTAGTATACCTTGTCATCCACATTCAAGAGAACTACCTTTTGATTTTTGAAATCCATTCTAGCACCGGTAGTAAGTAGGAATGGGGTTCCAAGGAGTAGTGGGAGCTTGTTGGTCTTCTTCATTTCCATGACAACGAAGTCCGTTGGGACTATGCAATCCCCAACTTTAAGTGGATAGTCTTCAAGGAGGCCAAGTGGCTTCCTTGAAGAAGCATCTCCAAAAGTGATAGGTGATGGGTGATGGGTGATAGGTGAGGTTTCTTATCCCTAAACTCTTGAACATCTCATGGGACATGACATTCACACTTGAACCGGAATCACACAAAGCATCCTCAATCTCCAAATCTCCAAGAGAGCAAGCTATAGAGAATTTACCGGGATTACCAAGCTTGGAGAGAGACTTAGGCTCGATCCTAGTTGTGCTTGGTGAATCAATGCAAGAAATACTACCCTTTGGTTCTTGGACCATGGTCACGTCTTCATCTTTCTCAATGGTCACTCCCCCACCTTGTTCCTCAATGTCCTCATTGAGCTTCAAGGGAGCTTCTCTAAGGGGAGGTGCAACGGCTTGTGATCCATATAGTAGAAGCTCGATCTCCTTAGTGGCGGCTTCATGATCATGAATGGGACGTGGCTCCTTTGACAAGATGACATTGCAATACTCCTTGGTGGCTTGTATTGCTTTCCCATTTGAAGAACTTTGTTGCACTTTGTTTCCATTGGCTCCCTTTGTCTCCATTTCTTGCACTTTTGAACTCAATGCCTCAAGCTTCTTGTGGAGATCATTGTATGAGCAAGCTACTTTGGTATTGATTTCCTCCATCTTCTTGCTTATATTCAATGCTCCATTTGTTGACCTTGAAGAAGTTGTTGAAGAATATTTTTCACATCAAGGTCTTGAGGCATGGAGTTGTTGCCTTGAGTTTGTGGGACAAAGCTTTGTTGAGAACCACCTTGGTTGCCATAGTTGTTGTTGAAACCCCATTGGTAGCCACTGATATGCTCAAATTAATACCCTAAACAGTACTAAAGCAGTTGCTGCAGTATATCAGGGGTCGAACACAAGAACTCAGAGAAATCGCACAATAGATTGTATAGTATCGAGTCTAGTTAAGCGAATCAGATGAAACAAAAGCAATAAACAGTAAAAGAATTGTAATTTCGATGGAGAGAATATAGGCCTAGGGTATTTCTCATGAAATCAATGAATGCAGATAAACTAACTAATCAGGGTTCAGGTTACGCACGGTTCTTGAACTCAAATCACTAAAGTATAATTGACCAACTGTCGTTGCGAGAATTATCTAAATCTAAACTTCAGAATCCCAAATCTCTTTGCAAATTCCTATGAATAAATCAGCTTTAACTTCAGGTTTGATAAGTTCACAAATCAATTAAACCAAATCTCTTTACGAATAATCAATTTGCTCACCTTAAGTTCTATCAAATTACTCAATTGCACTGTCGTGCCTAATCGATTAACCTAAGATCTAAGTTCTAGGTGATCAATCTAGAATTAGCTTTGAGAACAACCTAAGGCGAAGAACAAATTTAGATTATGAACCCTAAAAATAAATCAACCTAGCATTCAAAGAAATCCCTATGAGAAAACCCTAAACCTAAAGTGGATCTACTCAGACATGGAAATTGAAGCAATAAACATGTTTGAATAAATCATCAAATATAATAGAAAGAGTAATAAGAGAGTTCGAAATCTTCTCTCGGACGAACAGAGTTTCAGACTTGTCTCCCTTCAAAAGCTCTCTCACAAAACCAAAGTAAAATAAAGCGTAGCCAAGTGGCTGTAAAATCCTATTAAATAATCTAAATCACGTTTTGGGGCCTCTTGTAAATATTAAAGTCTTCTAGGGCAATTCTGCAATTCTTCAACTCTTGGAAAAGTCGGGGGTCGTGTCTGCTGCGATAGGTATCGATCGATACTAGGCAGTATCGATCGATACTGATGCTTCAAATCGGGTACTCAGCAACACGAACTTCTGCTTTGATCCAGAATGCTCCAGAAAGCTCCAATATCTCCAATTATGCTCCAAACGTGCTAAAACCTGTAAAAGACTCTAAAAGACTCCAAAATACTAGAAAGACTCTATTAAACGGACTTATATCATGGCCTAAAATGGGTAAAACCATGATATATCAGCCACCATTGTTCCCAACATAATGCACTTCTTCTTTGCCTAGAACACCTAAACATGCTTAAGCCATTCTCATGGTCTTAATCACTTTGCTAATCACCAAATCAAGAACAAACTCTTGTTTGTGATAAGATGATTATCAAGCATTAAACATAGATTCCAATGGCCCTAGTACTCCTCAGACAACTACTCTCATTGGCTAAGCAAGCAAAATCCCTTATTTAGTTCTTGGGGCATTTCATCGAACACCTTGTGTGCATGAAATGCTCTATGGTCTAGATTAACTTTTTCAAGCCTAATCTAGCATTATGAACACTAAATAAGTGAGGGAAGATGTAAACTAAGCCCTAGACATCCTAGATCTATCACGAAATTCCCCTAATCTACCTCATCCATGAGCTCTAAAATGAACTACTCATTAATCATGAAGAATACACCAATTCTCATGAAAGAGGTGATGTTAATCATGATTAGAGAATAGGAATGTGAAAGATTAAAGAAAGAAACAAAGATATAAACTTAAAATTGCATATAAAGTGTATGATCCATTTACAAATCACAAGAACAAAGTTTTTAGCCTAGAAAAGAGATAAGAAAATAGATCCAACATGAAAATAGGGTTTTTTGGGCTAAAATAGTGAAAGGGGGAGAACCGGGTCGACCCGGGACAAACCGGATACCTTCCCGGGACTAACCGGGTACCGACCCGGTTCAAAATGGGTCACATCTGGTCTTGAGTAGCTCAATACCGAGGTCACTGCTCGGTATTGAACATCGGTATTGGACCTGGGTTTATGCGGATGGTGGTGGTGTAGAACCTTCGGTAAAACCATGATATCTCCTGGAATACAAGTCTGAATGGCCTTCAACCACCTCCTGTGGACGGCTAACACACCGTGATACAACTTTTGTGAAGACAACAGAGGCTAATTCGGATTGGAGACCCTTTGTTCAGCCAGTTCTTTCAGGCATGTCTAGGGGCTTTGGCCAGACGGACATACACTCAGTAAAACAACCGTATCTAACTAACCACATATCTGAATGACCTCAAACCACCTCCTGTAGTCAGCTAACTCCTTTGGTTACAAGTTTCGTGAATACCACCGAGGCTAATTCAGATTTTAGACCCCTCTTTTGGAAAGATCTTTCAGACACCTCGGGTGAGCTCGGCTGGTTTGGGTGAGAAACAGTCCTGAGGGTCAATACCGACGTCACTCCTCGGTACAACATGTCAGTACTAAGGGGATTTTCCCCCTGTTTCAATACCGACGTGTTGTACCTACTTGTGACGTCGGTATTGCTGCTTATCGAGTCAATGTTTGTCTTTTAGAGTCTTTTAGTCCTTCATCGCGTTCCATCAGCCATTAACCCTGCGAAAAGACAATGAGAAAAGAGTAAGTCTGGGGAAGAGAAAGAGTACCAAAGTTGTGTAGTTGTTTTGTCATGATATGGAAAGGGAAAGAGTCTAGAAGGTCTTTGGCATTATGATCTTTCAGTGAGACCCAGCAATGATGGTCTTTGAATTATTCTATGAAATAATGTGGTGAATCTGGAAAAGCTGCAATGCCCGCAGAGAAGTACATGGTGGTTTGATTTGAAGTTGGTTAAGCAATATGTGGATCGCTAAGATGATGGTCATTGCAGAGTTCTAAAGAAAAGGTGAATCTCTGTGTTTTTCAAAACTCTTTATTGTTCTTGGTTTTCTGTTTGCTTGCCCTCAAGCAAAAGACTAAGTCTGGGGGAGTTAATAAACCGTGTTTTTACCGGTTTCTAAACTTTTTGTATCTTTTATCGAGTCAATGTTTGTCTTTTAGAGTCTTTTAGTCCTTTATCGAGTCTTTTCAGGTTTTAGGTGACTTTGGAAGAAAATGAGCCGTTTTGGGCAAAACTGAGCATATGAAGATGCATGATCATGCAAAGACATTAGAAGTTTAGCATTCGTTGAAGGACCTTTCACCGATGGATCGCGCTCAAATTTGGATACAAGATATAGAAATGGATTACATTTCATTTGGAAGTGGTTTAAGGTCATTCCAACGGTTCGATCATTAGTTATACCCGATTTACTGAAGACAGGTCAATCTACCTCGAAGAAGAAGCGTGTGCAGATTGGAAGCAGTAACCAAAACGATCTATCGGTCCTCAAAGGGATAGATCGATCTTTTGTCCACAGACCAGCAGAAGAATTTTCGATCGATCGATCCTTTATTATTGGATCGATCGATCCTTTCCCCGAAGAAGAAAAAGGAAATTTCGGTTTTCCTTATTTTGGACCGGTTTCGCCTGAGACGTAGGAAAAACGTGTTTTAGGGTTATTTATTCTATTTTTGAGCCATTTTTTAGGCTAAGCTTTATTTTCTACAGACTTTTACATCTCTTTCTTTGGGGAGACGAATCTCTGACTCTACAGGCTTTTGAGAAGATTTCTGAACCCTAATTTATTATTTCTATTGGATTATGATTTCTTCTTCATCTCTTTGTGGTTTCTCTGATTATATGTCTGAGTAATCTCGTAGTTAGGTTTTAGGTTTTCAAGGGAACTTTATGAATCATTGAATCATATTGGGTAGAATAGAGATCTATCTTCTAGTTTTTTTATCTATTGTTGTTCTTAGTGCTGAAACTTGATTAGCTACCTAGATAATCAAGTTTCAGATCTTAGGTTGTTTAACGCAACAAAAGTGTCTGTTTAAAAGCCTGAAAGAACATAGATGAGCAAAACGTCCTTAACCAACGAAAGTTGATGTTAAGGCGTTTTGTGAACATATCAAACTGGATCTTAAAGCACGTTTAGTTTCCTGAATTCAAACGACATTTTAGAATCTTAGGTTATTAGGCATAGTAATTAATTCTACGACAGTAGGTTGATTATAAAATAGTGATTTGAGTTCTAGAACGTGCTTAATGATTTCCCTGTTCGATTCTCTGAGTTTTGATTCTTGATTTCCTGCGAATTACCCCAAGACCTAGCGTCTCCCTCCATCAAACTTACGTCGTTTTATTCGCATTCTTAGTTTTATTTTTAGTTGACGTGTAAAAGCACAAACAACCATCGTTCGTCTTAGATTTACTTTCCTTATGCATTCTCGTAGCGTTACACTTGGTCTCTGTAGATTCGATCCTAAAGTACTACATCGATATACCGTTAAATTGTGGTAGTGTACACTTTAGTTATTAATTGACTTGGTGAAAACACCCAAATAGATTTGGCGCCGTTGCCAGGGATCAATTGCGTTACCTACGAGTCTTGGACGAAAGTTCAGACTAAGACACTAGATTTTACTAACTTTTTATTCTATTCTTTTTTGTTTCTTATAGTTGATAGCCATGGACTACAATGATTGACCACAAGAAGAGGATGCCACATTTAATTAATACATTCAAGATGAGCCATACATGGAGCCACCATTTGATGAAAGTGTACTCACACCAGAACAAAAAGTGGAGTTGGATAAGCATCATGAAGATAATCCAACGATGAAAAGGAGTGACCTAGCAGCTATGATTCGGTTGAATCTCATGTCACATCGGGCAGCACTTGAAGGAAGGGAACTCACAATATCTGAGATAATGGTAGTTCATGCACTTGAAGATGTAGTTTATTGGGTTCCACCATCAGACTTACGTCGTTTTATTCGCATTCTTTGTTTTAGTTTTAGTTGATGTATAAAAGCACAAACAACCATCGTTCGTCTTAGATTTACTTTCCTTTTGCATTCTTGTAGCGTTACACTTGGTCTTTGTGGATTTGATCATAAAGTACTACATCGATATACCGTTAGATTGCGGTATTGTACACTTTAGTTATTAATTGACTTGGTAAAAATACCCAAATCACTTACTACCGAGACGAGCCTTTTGCGTTTCCCGTTGTCAACACTAGACAACAAGCATACCGTCTTCCTCACCAAATCTTGAACCAGCACGATGAAAGTTTGGAATTCAGCGATCGTTTGAAGCGAATAGAAGACGCCATTAACAAAACCATCGAGTCCCAAGACAAGTTCGGAGCCACTTTAAATGCGAGAACAGATTCCATCTCTATCGAATTCAACAAGAAGTTCGATGACCTTACTGCCCACGTCAAAATCCTTGAAGAACAGACCCTTAAGGACGCTACAACACTAAACGAGAGGATGAAACTCGTTGAAGAGGAACAAGGAAGACAAAAGTTCGATATCCGAAAAACCAATGATGGGGTACGTACTTTGAACTACAAACTTGATGATTTGGATAACTTCGTCAATGACAACAGTAACACCACCTAGAACTACACCCTCGAGCTGTGGGAAGGAGTAGGAGAAGTTAAGGACAAAACGAGAGAGCTCGATCGTACACTAGACCGACTCATTTATGCCATTGACGAAGTAGAAGAGAAAGTGGAGAAACTATCTAAAAATCATGAAGAGCATGATACAACATTTGAAATACATGTTTCTGGCCTAGAGGAGAAGCCAAATGACTTCCAAGAACCAGAAAACACCAAAGGAGATGAAGAAGCCGACGAACCGAACAAGTCCCCACGGACTCCTCGCACCACTGGCGCAGGCCTCCCAGCCGCGGCCAGCTCTTCCTCCACTGCGCATCCATCAACCGGACCCGCGGCCATGCCTCCCTCCGCCGCGCCTCCCCTCCTCGGACCCGCGGCCAGCCTTTGCTCGTCTCCCCTTGAACCGTTTGAGTCCCAAGCACTCCCCTTTGAGCAAGCTTAACTCTCCACTGATTCTCAAGACTCAACAGAGCCTACAACCAACCTAGAACAAGACTTCATTGCATCGCAAAACATGATTTTATCAGCCCTGTCCTCCAACGATGTCGAAGGACAATACTCCGAAGAAGAAGACTCGAGGTTATTCTTTCAAAAATCAAATTTCAGCTCATTGAGTGACTCTGACCTTGAACCAACACCACCACCAAGTCCAATACCGGAATATCTAAGGACATAATGCATCACCCGAGAGAGATTGATCGAGTTTAATAAATTTGTGAAATCAATCCCAATGCACACCTCCTTCGAAGAAGTTTGGGAAAAAGGACCTACATACGCTTTCTTCAGCTACAGCAATGAGAGCAGGGAAGACATTCACGCCAATTTCATGAGAGTAAGACGCTCAACAACACCCTATGCCACTTCCCACGCTATCCGAATCTACCGTCCCGAGAAGTATTGAGAGTACCCGAATAAGATAAGCCGAGAGAAGTTAGAGGAATTCAACAATGTGGTTCATAATCTACCTAAAGGTACTACTTTTTCTAGAGCTTACATGGATCATATGATTGGTCATTTCTTTTGTGAAAGCAAGGAGTCCATAACGGAGATAGAAGATCTTTTCGACAATGCCATGAACGGAAAACCTGTTAGGAGTCTCCATAAAATCGAAGAACAATGTCAGTTCCTTATCATGTGTAGCATCCGTGGAGTTGAATTTAAGAACGTTGTTTGTGATTCCGGAGCTTGCTTGAGAATCATGTCAAAATCGACCGCAAAGCGCATCGGTATTAAGCACTACACCGTACCCAGACAAAAATTAGAATGGCCGACGAGACTTGTACCACACCAAAAGGGATTGCCTGAGACATGCCAATAAGAAGCGGAGATTGCATAGCCCCCGTCGATTTTTACATCGTCCAAACAACGAATAAAAATGCAACACTATTAATTCTAGGATGGCCGTTCTTATCAACCATTGGAGATATCATGGATTGGCCAAATCGACGTGTTTCATTCTCCAACATCGACAAATACGTGTTCTACACTGCCATACCACTCAAAAAAGGGGAAGAGAGATGTTCTAGCACGATTGATCCCGAACTAGATCCTGATTCCGACCCACGAACAAGCAATGATTCACATGACGAGGAAACCCAAAGAAGATCAAAGAAGACTTGTCGTAAGACGCTGTCTTTCTACGACTAAGCTCACTTCGATACCAACGTCGAGCTAAATGACCTTAAACAAAAGCGCTCAATGGGAGGCAACCCATTTTAGGTACGTTTTTCTTTCTTTTTCTACTAACTTTTTCTTCCCTTAGTTTTCAGTTTTCTAAAAAACCAAAAAAAACCCCAAAAAAATCAAAAAACCGAAAAGACAAAAAGATGGAGACACGGTTCGGAACTGCTCGGTCCAGCACGAACCACAAGGAAGTACTTGACCGCAAAAGAAGCTCGGCCGCAGCTGCACAAACCAGACCCGCGGCGAGCTAGCCCTTGGCGCGGTCGAGATCAATGGACCCGTGGCCAGCTAGCAATTGGCCGTGGCTACAAGCCTTTGACCCGCGGCCAGCCCCCTGACGATCCCGAACGATTTGTTTCATTCCTCGATCTATTCCAAACCATTCCCAAACACCCCCACATCCGTTCCCATCACCATATCATCAACTACCATCCCTAAATCACCACGCCATTCCATTCACAAATCCATTCCCCGACCGCATCCAGGTAAGTTTTCTTTTTTCTTAAACTTTTTCAATTATGACATACATCTATTATTCGTCCTTACCCGATTTATTTCATACAGAGGACAGTGTGATTTAAGTCTAGGGGAGGATTACATCCCTTACTAACCACCACCTTACTAACCACAACTTCTTTCATTTGTGTTTGCATTTTGCAATTTTCGACGTTTTTTAAAAAAACTTCAAGTTTTTCGAAAAGCGTAGGAATACTTTTTGAGGGAATAATGAAATAAATCCATGACGATAACCGACCAGTGTGCTTCTACGCTATCTCCTAGTAACATGCTCTTTCGTAATTTGGTTATAGACTAGGCGGTAGCTAGAGTTTCTGTTAATGCAAAATCCCTAGAGGAATTTAGACCATAGAGATTCTCTAGGATGGAATATGCTAGTTCTATTTTATTTGGATTTAATCTTGACTTAATTTTCTCATCAAAGGTTTAGGCAAAGATAACAAATCATACATTCATGACGTTCTTTTACCTTTTACCACTCTTTGTCATACATAACCATTGTTCAAACCTCATGCAACTCTCTTTGTGATTTATGTGCATATATGTGCAAAAACGCCGAAGAGGGAGGAACGACACATCTTTCAATCACTAAAGACGAAAACTATACACGATCGGTGGTGGTGAATTCAACAAAGATGCGAGCTTGGTTATGCCTAAGAAAAACTCAAAATCATGGTAAATTTTCGTCCCCCTAAGACTCTACTTCGATAAAAGGCGTTTCCCCATTTCAAAAAAAAAAAAAGAGAATAAATCGAAAATAAGTGAAACGGAAAGGAAACAAAAGCCTTAAAAAGAGTCTCGGTTGGTCGAAATACTTATGAGGCATCCATAATTCGTTTGTGAAAAATCTGTCATTCCGAGCCCATAGAAAATTCTAAGTCTGGGGGAATGACAGAAAACTTCTGTTTTCGGAAGAAGGAGGAAGTGCAACGTTTTTACGCGAGAAGAAGTGACTGGAAGTTGTGGTGATAAATAGGTCCTTCCTCTCTTGCTATTTTGCATAATATCTCGCACCCTCCGGAGAAATTACGGTAACCAGAAACACTCTTAACCTCAACTCTAAATTCCTTTAATACCTAGCCTCGATTGTCTTGGTTTAATCCTTTTGATGAGAAACTCACGCCTATACTTAATGAATTTAGAGAGCTAGTTGACCGGATTTTTGGATTTTGAAATTTATATTTCGTATGACGGATACCGTGGACTAGTGTTACGGGAACTTCTAGTGAGAATTTTCTAGGCTAGAATGCGATTAATGTAGTTCGATGGTTATGGTTAAGAAGGACGGTCTCTCAGATTTCTAGTTCCCTATGATTTTCGTTTGATCATTTCCAAACTTGAGTTTTGTCTTGTTTGAGGACAAACAAGGTTTAAGTCTGGGGGTGTAATAAAACCGTAGTTTTACTCGTTTTGCTATATATTTTAGAACACTTTATAAGTGTTCCCTTGGTTTTCTATGATTTTATTACGCGTTTCGTATGTTTGCGGTTTTAAGACTCTTTTCAGGTAACTCAGGATTAAAGAGTGGATTTCGGAGCAAAAGTACGTTTTTAAATAAACTTGGACCGTCAAGAAGCCTTGCAATCAAAGAAGACATTCTCACCGTCTGATCATCACCCAATATGGATACAACAAAGTAGAGACAACCAGCTTTCAAATTCAATTGGATTGGGGACAATCCAATGGTTGGATTATAAAATATACCTGAAGCACTGAAGGCAGATGAAGCTGTCCTGAAGACGAAGCCGCCGCGGGTCAAGGGGCCGGAGCCGCGGCCAAGCACCGTTCTGCTTCCCCTTGAGCCACTCCACCCGTGGCCAGAAGCCAGTTCGCCACGACCAAGCCTATTTTCGCCCAAGACGATCCGTTTCTTCACCCGAGGCCAAAACCGTTTTTTCCCGTCAAACCCTAAAACGACCTAAGCTTGTTGAAGACATATACTTGTTTTAGACATCAATTTCGGGCATCCAACCCTAGACACATTCTACACATTATTTTGCTTTCATTCTTGTACTCTTGCATCGAGATTTTTTGGGATTAGTGAGGAGGTTTCTCACCGATGTTAGTTCTTGCTCGTGAGGCTTCTTCACCACTCTTATGCTTAATTTAATTATGTCTTTTTCCAGTATCTGCGAGTAGTTTATATTGTTGGGTTGAAAGGATTATCAAGGGGAATTCTATGTTCGATAAGAATTTCACTTGGTAAACCCTAGCCGATTTCTAGAGCTCTTCTTGTGGAAAGTTGTTAATTCATGAATCTAGTATCATGAACTAGAGGCTGATAAGGGGAGTTTAGAACCACGGAAGTGTGGCATCTAATCACTAGCAAAGTTCATCCACAAGGCGTGCGCGTCGTAAGATTTCAGAAGTATACTTACGGAGTGCCGTGAACCTATGGACCCACTAGCATATCACAATCTTACACGCGGCCAGAGACGTAAGCTATTGGTCGAGTGAATAGATTGTAGGGCGTAGGTTATACGGAAGTAGACTATGTCATTATTCTGTCATGTTTGTGGCGTTATAATCTAGATACACCAGTTACTAATGAGCTAGGTGCCGTTTGATTGAATCGAGCATACCCCGAGATATTCCTCTCGACCCAGCAACGTTTTAGAATAAGTTACAACTGTCTTTAGTAGTGTAATTTAGCAATAGAGTCCGTAGAAGTAATTTAGTCATCGATTTCATTAGGTCTAGGTTAGTAGTCAATTATCTTAGGTATTATGTTAGTCTTAGAATTTCTTAGGATAGGTTTAGTTTCTCTTAGCGTTAGTTTAGTAGTTGAAATCCCCTTAGCTTAGGTAATGGTCGATTTTCTTAGATTAGATTAGTAGAAGTTTTCCGTTTTTTGTTCTTTACAATTCTAGTTACAAAAAACCCTATAAAAATATAGAGAAATTGCATTAGATAGCTATAAAACTAATCGAAATTAGCAATCTAATCAAACACTGTGCATTTTACTGTTACAATTTCTTTAATACATTCTTACCCCTACCCTATATGTGTGTACACCTGACAAACTCTTTATTCTCTCTTCTTCCTCTTTCTTTCTTTCGTCTCTTTCCTCCAAAATTTTATTTTCTCCGATTCAACACTATGGAAGGTAAGAGAAACAACATATTTAGAATAAATCGAACAAAAATTGACACCTTAAAGTCGAAGGACAAAGTCGAAGAGTTAGGTTTCCACCACTCCGTGCAACGAGGATTTTTCAATTGTCTATAGAATTAGATCACAAATCATGTGGCGAGACTCTACAATGGTTGCTTCACCATGCATGCCGAGCCGTCAATAATCTCTGCCACCGGAAATGGAATCAAACCTGCCGACTCTCTTACTCAACATCCTCTCACCGCTAATTTGAATCTAAAAGAAACTTCAAGATCTAAAATTGCAAATGGGTTTTGGCCAAATGAAACTGGGTTTGATGGTGGAGCTGAAGTTGGATTAGCGTTGTCTCAAGATTGGAGTGTTGGGGTTTTGATTTCACACGTTTATCAGCACTTTGATCAAGAACAAGGTAAAACTCATCATCACAATCACCCATGGGATATATTTGTTTTTAGCACGCTAAACAAATCTATAACACACAAAAATTTATACAAGTCATTATTGTTATCAATCTAGCATACTTCTTACCGTGTAAGAAAAATGTTAGATGTAAATATATGTGCTTATATACGACATATTAATTGTTAACTCGTTACAAAACATGTTAACCGTTACTATAATGTATATGCATAAAGACATGTTGGTCTTCTTGTTCATACCTCTCCTATTCTTTTTCATACAATCTCAAAGTTAACTAGCTAATAATTGAGTTAACGCATTAAAACAAAAGGTAGAGTTAAATACACATGTTTATAGATACAATAATTGTTAACTTGTTACTTAACATGTTAACAATCATGTTAAGATAAGTGGTATGTAATTATCTTAACATGAAATCTGCCCAAACATCGATGTGTGTGTTTCATCTTTTAATTAACATCGTTTTATTCTTTGTTGATTCCGTTATGTTCGTTGAAATCTGATTCAACAAATATTTTCCAGATCCTAATGGGAATGGTGTCGGAAGAGGTGGAAACCACATATATGGAGAAGGATACAACAATTGTGGTTATCTAGGATGAAACTATGATGGTGACAGAGGAGGAGGCTGGATCAAGCTTCTGAAAAAGCGAACTACGCCGCTGAAAAGGAGGAGACGGAGACGAAACACGCCATTGTTGCAGATGTTAATATCAAAGTTATCATTCAATAATTTTGTTAATCTTTAAATAGAAAATTAGATATACATCTAGAGATTTATATGGTACAATAAATATGTTAGCATGTTTCAAAACTATTTAACGTGTTAATCAAATTAATAGCATATATAAAACTGATGATCCATAATTGATATTTCTCTCATGATTATAGATACGTTAATATGAACGTTAACATTTAATTATTTTGTTAGTGTGTCAAATATAAAGTTAGATATATATCTACATGTTTATATGATACAATAAAGATGTTAGCATGTTACACAAATATATTAACCCTGAAATTATCATTCAATATGTTATTTATCGCGGTAAATAAAATGTTAGAGATATATCTAAATGTTTAATAATTGAGTTATCGTGGTAAACATTATTGTTATCCATATAACATATTCACTACAAGAAAACTGCACTTTTACAACTAACAGAATCGTCGTAAATTGGTCGTAAAACATGGTTTACGACGGATTAGCGACGAATAACAATTTGTCGTAATATGATCGTCGTTAATCGGAAATCGTCGTAAATTGGTCGTAACATTAAGGAGGACAAAAAATCGTCGTATATTATTCGTTGTAAAATCGATGTAAATTTACATCGATTTTACGACGAATACATTACATCGATTTTATATCGAAACATTACATCGATTTTACATCGAATTATACAATTTTTTTTCGACAATCCGTCGTCAATTCGTCGTAATAGGATGAAACATTACATCGATTTTACATCGAATTATACAATTTTTGTTTTGACAATTCGTCGTAAATTCGTCGTAATAGGTAGCTGTAAATGCGTTGGTAAATCGATGTAAAATATTCTATGTAAATTCGTTGTAAATGATTGAACGATGTAAAATCGATGTAAATGTTGAGTCGATGTAAACTCGATGTAATACATATATATATAATATATTATTTCTTTTTTCAATTAAAATTAATAAAATAATTAATAAAATTATATTTATAAATTAAAATTTTATAAATCTATTCAAAATATAAAATAAAATTTAAAATACAATATAAAATTCTTAATATAAACTATTCGGGAGCCGTCGCGGATCTAACCGATCTAAAGAATCATGCCCCGGCGACTGCAAAATATCTTCGACAGTCAATCCCGCATACAACAACGGCGGTCGAGCACCTGCTTCTGGAGGCGGCGCTGGTTCGGAAAAAGAATCCGGAACAACGGACGGTGTCGCAGAAGATGACGAGAGTTGCGAATTAGCACTCGGTCCCGTCTCGAGAAACTGCCGATAGTGTGTCTTACGTGGTGCCATATCTAAAAAAATATCTAAAAATAGCTCAATTCCAATATAATATAAGTTCATTCCTAACTAATAAGTCCAATCCTAACTAATAAAAATTACAATCCTAACTAACAATTAAAAATCCTCACAAACAATAATATAATTTAAAAAACCAAAAAATAAATATTTTACCTTTTCGTAGGTAGAAAGAGGTGATAGCGTTTTAGAGAGAGAGTGAGTTTGTGTGAGATTGTGAGGGAGGAAAAATCTGGTCACGTATATATAGATTTTGTGGTCGTCGTAAAATCATTGGTAATTTACGACGATTTTACGACGATTTTACGACGATTTTACGACGATTCCGTCGTAAAATCGTCGTAATATTAAAACCGAAAATTCAACCTATCGAAATTTTTCCCCCACGCGGTAAATTAAATATTTCGATTTCCAACGAAATTACGACGGATTCGTCGTAAATTCGTTGTAAAAGATTAAATATATACCATAAACCCTAAATCGCAATACACATATCCTGGAAGTAAGAACGAAGTATATTTGTGCATCTAATACTTCTAATATTTAACAACAGATTCAATAACGACGATTGAATCTATATCGTCACCGATTTCCTTATCTTACATAATAATGTATAGCATTCGTTCTTATAAGTATATATTCGTAACATGCATGACTTAAATAATGTAAATAATTTTGTAAAAACTTAAACTTGTTTATACTATGATTAGAATTTACGTAAAATAATATATAAGATAAAAAAAACTAAACATGTAAATCAAACCCTAACCCTAAATTTTAAGTATTACAACGAAATTATGACGGATTCGTCGTAAAATCGTTGTAATTTTTACAATGAATTTACGACGAATCCGTCGTAATTTCGTTGTAATAGATTAAATCTATACCCTAAACCCTAAATAACAATACACATATCATGGAAGTAAGAACGAAGTATATTTGTGCATCTAATACTTCTAATATTTAACAACAGATTCAATAACGACGATTGAATCTATATCGTCGTCGATTTCCTTATCTTACATAATAATGTATAGCGTTCGTTCTTATAAGTATATATTCGTAACATGAATGACTTAAATCATGTAAATGATTTTGTAAAAACTTAAACTTGTCTATACTATGATTAGAACTTACGTAAAACAATATATAAGATAAAAAAAACTAAACATGTAAATCAAACCCTAACCCTAAATTTTAAGTATTACAACGAAATTATGACGGATTCGTCGTAAAATCGTTGTAATTTTTACAATGAATTTACGACGAATCTGTCGTAATTTCGTTGTAATAGATTAAATCTATACCCTAAACCCTAAATAACAATACACATATCATGGAAGTAAGAACGAAGTATATTTGTGCATCTAATACTTCTAATATTTAACAACAGATTCAATAACGACGATTGAATCTATATCGTCGTCGATTTCCTTATCTTACATAATAATGTATAGCGTTCGTTCTTATAAGTATATATTCGTAACATGGATGACTTAAATCATGTAAATGATTTTGTAAAAACTTAAACTTGTTTATACTATGATTAGAACTTACGTAAAACAAGATATAAGATAAAAAAAATCAAACATGTAAATCAAACCCTATACCCTAAATTTTAAGTATTACAACGAAATTACGACGGAGTCGTCGTAAAATCGTTGTAATTTTTACAACGAATTTACGACGAATCCATCGTAATTTCGTTGTAATAGATTAAATCTATATCCTAAACCCTAAATCACAATACACATATCCTGAAAGTAAGAACGAAGTATATTTGTGCATCTAATACCTTTAATATTTAACAACAGATTCAACAACGACAATTATACGATGGATTATCATGTTTATACTATGATTAGAAGTTATGTAAAACATGATATACGTTGATAAACCAAACATGTAAATTAAAACTAAATCGTCGTAAATTCGTCGTAGTTTTACGACGATGTTACGACGTAAATAGTGACATCGGTATCACGACGATTTCACGTCGACTCTGAGAATTTGGTAAAACACGGTTTCTTATAGGTCACCTAATTATTTACATCAAATATTTTCGACGTAATTTCGTCGTATATTCGATGTAAAATCGTTGTAATGCTATTCGATGTAAAATCGTTGTAAATTTTCGTTGCAAATCCGTTGGTAATTTCTAGAAAATTTCTATAAATATCTTCCACACCTTCAATTGTAACTCAAAAAAAAAAATACACACTAAATATATACATATCCACGTTTCATTGGGTTCTTATGCTGATCATTGTGTTCCCACTTCTTGTGTATCTTGCCAACAAAGAATCCTGTGGGATCTTGTTTTCATGTAAAGACAGTCTTCATTACTACCATAGGTGTACCATAGGTGAATGATTCATAGAATTGGACATCTATGTAAATCGTAATATAAGGATGTCCAATTCTATGTATCTTTCACTTATGGTGGTTGGTCTTTATGAATGTAGAAAACTAGACCCCCAGAGTTCTTTGTTAGCCAGATCATCAGAAGTGGAAATACAACGGTCTGCTCCTTAACCCAAGATGACATTACGACGATATTACGTCGTAATATCAACGTAATATGCAGAAGCCATATTCGTCGTAATATCGATGTAAAGTTACATCGATATTACGGCGATTTATATTGTCGTCGTAATGTCGTCGTAAAATGGTCGTAATTTTACATCGAAATTACGACGACATATATTTACGACGATTTTACATCGAACACATATTTCGTCGTAATGTCGTCGTAATATCGATGTAAAGTTACATCGATTTAAAACGGTCGTAAATTTTCGTTGGAAATTGACAGTTTTCTTGTAGTGATTTATTATCGTGTGAACACTAAAATTAGATATACATCTATATATTTATATATGATACAATAATTGTTTACCCGTTACAAAACATGGTTAAAGCTTTTGAAAAAATTTCTATGTCTATTATCAACTTCAATATAAGCGTATATATTACAAAAGAGAATATAAGAGAATGAATTACTTTCCTAAACTACTCCTATTTACAATCAATTAACAAAATATGTTAATTACTAAATCATTTTCAATGAATCCGCTAACCAATTATTATTCTGTTAATATAATGGAAAGAAAATTTCTGAAAAAAATAAAAGAAAGTTCACCACAAACAAAATGTAATTATTTTTGTAGTAATAATAATAAGTTAAGATGATGTAACACAAGAAGAAGAACAAAAAAATAATCAATACTTGGCTTCTAACGATGTGCTACTGTGCTAGAATATTGTAAGTTAAGAATTAAACTAAAATATTTTATTGGGCCAAAACTGCCTTTCATAATTACGAGACTCAAAATCCATAATTTCAACGAGGCGTGATTTTAAAAATTGAGAAAGCAAAATCCGAAAGCTAAGAGAGAGAGAGAGGGAGGTGATTTTGAAATTAGATAACGCCGATTTTCTACCCTCTGGTTATTTTATCCACCGGAGTTTCTCCTCCCACCGTCTATTCTCCTCGCCGCCGTTTACAGTTGTTCTTCTATCGACTATACTTTCCTCCGCCGGTAACTTTAGCTTCTGTTCTACGAGAAAGCTCTCGATCTCTCGAATCGGTGTTCTTTTGTGTTTTTTTTTAGGTTTTCGTTTCTTATACTGAGAATCTGAGAAGACGTATTTGTGGCTCATCTAATTTACTTCTTTTGTTTTGGTTGCTAAATCATCATCTAGCTCGATCGTTTTGCCCTAGTTTTTTAATGGCGATTTCTAACTTCTCAATCTACTTATGTTTTCAATTTGTTCGTGTGTTGTGATCGAGTTTTTAGCTGTTCATTTCTGATTCTCTGTAAAATTTCTACCTCCTTCGTGGATTTCTCCTCGATCTGGTTTAGCAACTCATAAACATTTCTTCTCAGTGCTCGATTTTATTACTTCAATTGTGATATTCTGCTAAATACTCATTTCAATGGGAAAATTGGATGATTGCTTAACGTTTTTTGTACTCAATTGTTAAATCATACGATTTGAGTTATTTTACTAACCACTTGACTTCTTATATGAATTGATGTTTTCATTTTTGTTTTTAGTTCTTCAAGATGATTGGATCGTTTCTTACAAGAGGATTGGTGTAAGAAATCATACTATTCTTAAATTTGTTTGCTAAAATGATATTGGATATGTAAAATTACTGTTGATTAGCTCTCATAAATTTTCCTACATTTGTTGCAGGATGGTGTTGGGTTATGCCTACCCTGCGTATGAATGCTACAAGACTGTTGAAAAGAATAGGCCTGAGATTGAGCAGCTTCGATTTTGGTGCCAGTACTGGTATATTGTTTATCGCCTTTTCCTTCGTCTCACGTTGAAGGTTGGCGTTCATGCTTCGGAAATGACCTACTTACTTTAAATAACTATCAAATTACAGGATATTGGTTGCTTGCTTGACAGTTTTTGAGAGGGTTGGTGATGCGTTTGTTTCATGGTGGGCATTCTAATCAAATTCCGCTTGATTTCTCCAACTACGGCAATGTTTTTTGCGCTGTTCTTATGATTGTTTTGTCTTCGTTTCTCCTCAAGGGTTCCAATGTACAGTGAAGCTAAGTTAGCATTCTTCATATATCTGTGGTATCCTAAAACCAGGGTAAGTGTATATACGATTGGAGGAGAAACACGAGTCTTTGTGTACATGATCCTTTGTTTTTGATTTTTCAGGGCACTACATATGTCTACGAGTCCTTCTTTAGGCCATATCTCTCACAGCATGAGAATGACATAGACCATAGTTTGTTGGAGCTAAGGACAAGAGCTGGGGATATAGCGGTTATATACTGGCAACGAGTTGCAAGTTATGGTCAGACCAGAATCTTTGAGATTCTGCAGTATGTTGCTGCACAATCAACTCCAAGGCCGCAGCCACCTCAGGTATGATTGAAAAATCCGCAACAAGTATCACCGCTCGCTGCATTTTCCTAGAGAATCAGTCAATGCATCTGTGATACAATAACTAATTGAATTCGCATTTCATGTATTGTTATATTCATATTCGCTTGTGATTCAGAAACGTGGAGGCAGAGCTAATCAAGCTCCTGCTAAGCCTAAGAAGTCTCCTAATGCGAAACCAAAATCTGAAGAAGCAGCGTTGCTCACGTCGTCTAGCTCGTCTTCAAGTGACAGTGAAGGTTATGAAGGTACCGGTAAAGCAGCAGGCCCTTCAAAACCTGCATCTGCACCAGCCACAGATACCAAAAATGCGGTTGTCGCTCAGATAGTACAAAAATCAGTCTCTTCCCCAATTGTGAACCCATCAACCCAAGTGGAAGCGGAACCAATGCAGATAGAAGAAGTGGAAGCCAAAGCAGATGCGGAACCAGTGAATGAAAATTCGAACTCGGAAGAACCAAAGGAAACTGTGATGGAGCAGACAATCAGGATGACTCGTGGGAGACTGAGGAAGGCACGGTCAGAAGAAACCAATTGAAAAGAAGGTTCAAAAATTGTTAATTACTTTCATAACATTGGTCTCTCTCTCTTTCTCTTCTGCTTCTAGAATTACGTTGACAGGAACTAATTAACTAGTGGGAATGCTTGTATGGAAAGTAAATTTGCTTGTTTCTTTCTTTCTTTCAGTACGTTGCGTTAAGTGTAGATATGACACTCTTTTGTTCTGTCTGTGTCTCCTGATTTGTTAGAGTAATTCGGTAAAGAGGTACAACTACTTGAGAGTAGGAATGAAGCAAATATCGGCAATAAATATAAAAAAGTGGTTAGGAAGCAGTTAAAAGCTCGATTGCACCTAATCATCATGTGATAAAATGCCATTATAAAACGAAAACTAGAAAATATATATATATATATATATATATATGTAAAGATAGTTTCTCTCTCTTTTCGTTCCTCCGTTTAAGCATCCTCCATTTAAAAAAAAAACACACATAAAACAAAACATCCAAGATAGATTTCTCTCTTCTCCTTAATCTTTATACAACGATAAACTCGCCACATATGTTTCAGATTCCTCCGTCTCCACCTGCCTCCGCCGTAAGCAAAAAAAAAAAAAAACTCAGTCGATAACCGCAAAGATTTATTCTCATACTTGAATCTTTTCTTACAATCACCAATGATTTCAACAAAGGAAAAAATGAAAGTTTTTGATTTTCGTCCTGCTGAAATAGAGTAAGTGATTCTGATTCTAGCCAAGAAATTTGTTCAACAACCCCATATGAGAAACATGACATATAGAATAATGAGAGAAACAAAATCATCCCACATTCACATCCTACAATGGAACTAGGGAATAAGGACGCAACGCAGATGTTGGAGTCACCAATGATTAACTTAGAAGTCAAGATCATTGGTGTAACACCCGTCTTTTACTTGCTCAAAACGGCATGTCACACGAAATAACTTATAACACACGCAACTCCATTTCTTAACTAGAAACTCAAATAAATTCTATTAATCCAATTTAACCGTCTTTCAACAAAAAACAAATTCATTGTTTTAAATAAAATTCAAATAGTTATTCTGGTAATTTAATAAATGAAATAAACGATAAGGTAAATCTCAATTTTCCCAAACCCAGCACCACACGAACTCGACACTAACAACTACTCCTCAAGTTCACCTGCACGAAAAGAGGGGTGAGTAATTGGGATAACTCAGCGAGGGCAAGCCTAAAGGCTCACGAATTCACCATATACAATACAACCAGAGAATCACAAAGTCTAAACCTAAGACAGGCAGGCAAACACGTGTCAACGACACACAACCAGCAAACAAATGGGACTTCATCCCATGTCTCACCGTGAGAACGCGGATCTGGATACCACGTGTCAACACACGTCATCCTTAGTGCTTACGGGATACCTCATGCCTAAACACTTCTTCCAACACTTTCTTTCTCATCTTTAGTGCTTACGGGATCCTTCGTGCCTAAGCACTTCTTCCAACACTTTCTTTCTGTCGGGCTCGTCAGCCCCCTCACGAAACTACAAAGAAGTGCTTTGTCATGCTCAGCCAGACGTGTCTCAACGACTGACGCCATGGGAGCGACCTTCTTTGCAGGTCCTACTGCGGTTTTTCCGCATTTTTGTACCTCATCACACTAAAATTTCTCCGCATTCAATAATTTATTTAACACACAATAACATGCATTTCACACAACAAGGAACACACGATAAATGATCAATTTATTACTTATATTCTTGAGATAATAATTCTTTCAATTTCTTTTGTACATATATTTATTTAATTATATCTATAATTATTTATACACTCAACAAACAAATACATATTATTTATAAAGTATATAACCTGCAGGTATACTTGGCTTAACCCTAGACTAAGCAATTAACAGGATATATGTGTATATATGAAGAAAAACACGAACTCGTTCTTCACCTTAGCAAATTGGAAAGAGATCTCGGAACTGACTGAAATGGAATTCTGGTTCAGCAATAAACTCAGACTGTATTGGTTCACAATTAATAAAACACGATTTAAATTAGTTTGGTATTCCCGGATAAATATCCAAACCCAAAATAAGTCGGTTATTAATTAGCTAATCCCAAAATAATCCTAAGTCTCACGTTAAATTTCCAAATCATCAGACCAAACCAATTTTTATTAATTAAACCAATTAAAGATCCCATTTGCATACTGATCCCACAAAACGACAACAATATCTCGTGTAATAAACTGCTCCAACCATTAAACCCACTAAGCCGGTCCATCCAATTAAATCACCGTATTAAACCAAGTCCCAGATAAGATTAAACCAAGCAGAATAATTAACAACAACATCATCATCTCTCGGGCCGATTACCTTAAGAGAACATACGGCGATGATGAACAGAGATGGCAACGATGGCAAGAACGGCGGTGGTTTCTGACATGCAACAACCAGTGGTCCAAATCCGGCAAAGACAGAGAAGGTTAGGTTCGGGTCTCAATCAAAATAGAGGCTAAACTCTCGGATATTAACTCGTGGTACCTTTCCGGCGGTGAGGCTCGCGGACAAGGTCTGCTCTGCTGGGGCTCGCGGCGGCTTGACAAATCAGACCTACGGTGGTCCCTAAGCAAAACGAGATTAGGTTCATCTGACTCGGATCGAGGCAGAAGAATATCATCAGAGTAAGCTCGCGAGTTTACCTTTCCGGCGATGCGATTCTGTCGACGGCGGCAAAGGGTTCGCCGGAGAGAGAGAGGCTCCTCGACGGCGCTAGGTGTTAAGTTTCCTGTGCTTCCAACTCAAAACCAATTGGCAATGAGTGGATTGGCCCAAGTCCCCTTATATATTACTCAATGTCTCTTCCCACTTTCGATGTGGGATAATCTTCACACACTCCCTAGAGATTAAGGCCCATGATACATTAATCTCTACCTAATCCCAATACCTCCCCTCGAAATAATGGCTCTTCTAGCCATTAATCTCGACAGACCATCAATCATCAGGTGAGAGCGGTCGGGCCTTCTTCTGGGCCAGATTACGGGTAGTGTGTGTTCGGGCTCTGATACCATGTTAAGTTTCCTGGGCGTCCAACTCAAAACCAATTGGCAATGAGTGGATTAGCCCAAGTCCCCTTATATATTACTCAATGTCCTTTCCCACTTTTGATGTGGGACAATCTTCACACACTCCCTAGAGATTAAGGCCCATTGCCCATTAATCTCTACCTAATCCTAATACTAGGGTTCTCTGTTCCCAAGGTTTGACGGCTAGGGTTTTCTGGATATATTCCCGAGGCACGTCCTCTCCTTCTATACACTGTCTTAATGACTCTGGCTTGGTTTGGATCCGTCTCGGGTGCGGGCTCGATGACTTGGGCCTCGTGGACCGTAACTGGGCTCGGGAGTTACAATTCTCCCCCATTACAAAAAAATTTGTCCCCAAATTCAGCATGTTAGCTGGTCCGTTATTCTTGTCCTTTAAGAGCTCAGGATAATCTGCCTCCATCTGATCTTCTGATTCCCATGTCTCCTCACGAATACCATCTCTCTCCCAACATACCTTGACCGTCTTAACTTTCTTCCATTGAATTTCCGTTTCCTGACGGTCCAAAATTTCCACAGGTTTACTTAATGCAGTCAAGTTCTTGTTCAAATCTGTTGGCGGGTTTGGTAAGACTAACTCGGGTTCCTTGATAACTTTTCGCAAAACCGCCACGTGGAAAACGTTATGAAAATTTGATAACTCATGCGGTAATGCCAAACGATAAGCTACAACGCCAATCCTTTCAATAATGATATATGGTCCCATATACCTCGGCTTAAGCTTCTTCAACTTCCGATTTTTATCAGCTCCCTCGAATTTTCTCATTTTAAGGAACACTGCATCACCTACTACAAACTACAGATCTTTACGACGTTTGTCAGCGTAACTCTTTTGCATGTCATGGGGTTCCTTTAGCCTGCCCTTAAGCAACTCCACTTATTTTACTGTTTCATGGACCATTTCTGGCTCTAGGTCCTTGTGTTCCCCTACTTCAGTCCAGCAAAGCGGGGTACGACATGGCCTTCCGTAGAGAGCCTCGTACGGTGGCATCTTTATGCTGGAGTGATAATTGTTGTTGTATGCGAATTCAACTAACGGAAAATACTCTAGCCATTGTCCTCTCAGACTGTCTGTCTGTCTGGGGATGATAC
This sequence comes from Eutrema japonicum, assembly GCA_030161315.1. Taxonomy (NCBI): domain Eukaryota; kingdom Viridiplantae; phylum Streptophyta; class Magnoliopsida; order Brassicales; family Brassicaceae; genus Eutrema; species Eutrema japonicum. Next base: position 27,293,981 of record BSQW01000007.1, read on the forward strand.
GATGTACTGAGACGTACCTGTGTTCCCAATGCTTTTTGAAAAGCCTGCCAGAAGATTGACGTAAATTTTGGATCCCGATCTGACACAATGCTTACAGGCACCCCATGCATCCTTACAATCTCGTCTAGATGTATATGTGCTAACCGATCCACATTATCTGTCTTGTTGATGGCTATAAAGTGGGCTGTCTTGGTGAGTCGGTATACAATCACCCAAACAGCATCTTTTCCACCAACTGTCCTTGGTAACATGGTAACGATATCCATCGTTATCATATCCCACTTCTATTCTGGTAAGGGCAAATTTTGAAGAACCCCGCTCGGTACTCGGTGACATGTTTGACCCTGTGATACCCAAATTCCACATCCCTCTTCATACCTCCCCAATTGTAATACCGTTTCAGATCTTGGTACATTTTTGTGGTTCCCAAATGTACTGAGAATCGCGAATCGTGAGCTTGTGCTAAGATCTCGTCCTTTAGACCTTTGTTATTTGGCACACTAACTCAGTTATCGTACATGATCGTCTCATTCTCTTTGGTGTGGTATCCTTCCACATTGTTCTCCACTGCTTTCAACAATATAACATCAAGTTTTTGAGCTTCCCGTATTCTCCATAGTAGGTCAGCCTGATTTACAAATTCCAATCCAACTACATCTTCTCCAGCTGAAGTTGCACAAATTCGCAGGGTACGCAATGTAACTCCTAGCTCTTGTATCTCTTTTTCTCTGGATACATCGTTCTTCCTTCTACTCAATGCATCATCCACCAAGTTAGCATTTCCTAGATGACATGCGATGTCCAAATCGTAATCAGCCAACAATTCCACCCACCTTCTCTGCCTCAAGTTGAGATCAGACAGAGTGAAAATATACTTAATGCTCTTGTGATCTATGTACACTTGGACTTTTTCTCCATAAAAATATGCGCGCCAGATCTTTAAAGAAAATACTACTGCGGCCAACTCGAGATCATGCGTTGGGTAATTAGTCTCATGCGGCCTCAACTGCATGGATGAGTAAGCGATGACTTTTCCGTCCTGCATTAAAATGCACCACCCCAGTCTTGTTCCTGAAGCATATGTATACACCACATATGGTACTCCCGTCCTTGGTAGCACTAATATTGGTGTCTATGTCAAATGACTTTTCAACTTCTAGAAGCTATTCTCACACTCTTCTGTCCACTCAAACTTCACATCCTTTCATGTGAGACGAGTCATTGGTATTGCCGTACTTGCGAATCCCTCTACAAACTTTCAGTAGTAATCTGCCAATCCTAGAAAACTACGAACCTCAGTAGCGCTCTTAGGGGTAGGCCAATTGGTTATCGGAGCTATCTTCTCTGGATCTTCTGAAACTCCTTCTCTTGAAACAACATGCCCAAGAAACCTAATCTTCCTCTGCCAAAAACTGCAATTACTCAACTTCGCAAACAATTGTTGTTCCCGCAACTTCCTCAGTACAACCCGCAAATGCCTCTCGTGATCCTCCTTACTTTTCGAATAAACCAAGATGTCATCGATGAATACTATCACACACTTATCTAAGTACTCTCGAAAAACATTGTTCATTAGCTTCATGAATGCAGCTGGCCAATTAGTCAACCCAAACGGTATTACCACAAACTCATAATGGCCATATCTGGTCCGGAAAGCCGTCTTCCTTACATCCTCTTCAGATATCGAGATCTGATGATACCCTTACACTAAATCAATTTTTGAAAACCAAGATGCTCCTTGTAATTGATCCAACAGTTCATCAATTCACGGTATTGGATACGTATTCTTGATAGTAACCTTATTCAATCCTCGGTAATCGATACAGAGTCTAAAACTGTCATACTTTTTCTTGACAAACAACACAGGTGCTCCACATGGTGAACTGCTCGGTCGAATAAACCCTTTGTCTGTAAGGTCCTCAAGCTGCTTCTTCAATTCTGCCATTTCTGCAGACGCTAAATGGTAAGGTTCTCTAGATACTAGTGTCGTCACGGGTTCCAAATCTATGGTAAAAAGGCCTCCTCTACTCGGTGGGGGTCTTGTGAGCGGTTCAAACACATCTGCGAACTTTGTTGCTACTGGAATGTCGTCTACTCCCAGCTCCATCTCTTCCCCTACTACAAAAATGGTGGCGAGGAAAGCATCATTTCCCTTCTATATCAGCTCCTCAGCTTGTAACATTGAAATGATGGAAAACCCCTTGCTGTCCTTGACACCCTGAAATACCAACTTTCATTTTGGTCGAGAAAAGTGAACACGAGGGCGATGACAATCTAGTACCGCTCGGTGCTGAGTCAACCAGTCAATCCACATAATCACATCGTAATGATTTAGCTCCATTTCTACTAAATTCCCGAGTAGCACTTCTCCGTTTACTTCTACTGTTACGTTCTCATGGAACCCAATAAATTCCACTCGTTCAGTCTCGACCGTTTGAATCTTCTTCGTTCGCGGGACGAACTCACCCTTGAATGTTCACTGCTTAGTCACTCCATGGCTTACAAAACTAAGTGTAGCGCCAATATCATATAGGGAGTGAGCGGTCCAACCTCCCACTAAAACCGACCCTACACGGCGTTGATAACTATAAGCAACGAACTTACAAACAACAATGCGCTTGAATCCTATTAAATTTAGATAACCAAATAAATAACATGGAAATACTAACCAACAATCGGTTCGGCTGCCTCGTGGTCCCCGATAACCATCACGTGTGGCCCCACATTCTGCCGTTTTGGAGGTGGCGATAGATTTTATCTATGGCGGTCCCCTGCCTGCTGCCCCCCCCTCCAATACCTCTGCGGCCAGTACCTCGCAATGTGTCCTGGTTGCCCACAATGATGGCAATTCCCCATGGCTATGGGTCGGGTGCAATCCTTCTGAAAGTGTCCCAGCTGGTTGCATCTGTAACACACCCTTCCCCCCCCCCCCATTCATTCTGCAAGGACCAGGGTGCCATCTCTCACACTGGTTGCACATCGGCGGTGGCTTTGCTGTGGTTGTTGTAACCCAAGTCCGCTTGTTAGAATATGTCCCCTTTGCAATTTTCGTCTGTGACGCCTTATTTTGTCTCAGCTCGTGCTCGAACCCAATCTCCAATGTAGCAACCTTCTCCACTAGCCCAATCATACTGTCGTAATCCTGCATTTCAAAAGGGCTCTTGAATTCAATTCTTAGGCCTCTCAAGAACCATAAAATTAACTCATCATCACCCATGGATCTACATGCAAACCCGCTCAGCCGATCAAACTCCTCCGCATACTCTTTCACTGTCATGTTTCCTTGACGAAGCTCCGTGAACTCAGTTTCCATACGGTTCATAGCCTCTCTCGGGAAATACTTTCTTGTAAATTCTGCCTTGAAATCCTCCCAAGTTAACTCATACCGTCCTCACACTTGCTCTACCACTTTTCCCCACCATCTTCGTGCTTCATCCTTCAAGTACTGAACCGTCAGATCCTTACGATACTCTTGCGGGCACCAGAAATTGTCAAAGTTCCTTTCCAGGTTTGACTTCCAATTGTCAGCAGCAGTCGAATTGGATTTGCCACTAAAGGGCTCCATACCCATATCCTTTAGAAGCCTCATGGCTTCCCAGTACGTCAATCCATGTGCCTGAAGTGACATCAGTGGTGGAGGTGGTGGCGGATACTGATGATGAGTTGAAAAGTTCAAATCGTAAACCTGCTCAACTTGGTGCTCTGATGCCTCCTGCTCAACTTGGTCCTCCGGCCCAAGGTCCTCCGGCCCAAGGTCTGCAAACCTCTCAAGCGAGGAAAAGGGAATATTCACATTCAGAGCCGCCTCAAGACAATATAAATAGAGGAGAAGGTTCATTCATGAAGGCATCCACAACTTCCGCAGGGACCAGAGAATACGAGAGAGCTACTTTACCGATCTCAAATTCTCTGTCTTTGTCATCTTACTAAAACTCTGTTGCAACGCCGATTCTTGATCAATAAACGAGATTCCGATTCAAGTATTGTTTTACCCATTTTGTGTGATTTACAGATCAACAATTGGCGCCCACCGTGGGGCGATAATAGAACAGTACTTTCGGATATCGTTTGATTGAGTTCGGCAATGGTTCTCCCAATCGACATCTCTGTAGTCAACATCAACGGCTCAGAAAACGATGATCAAAACCCTCGGGTTGATGAAATCAATCCGACCGACACTGGATTACCAACAACTGAAGGAGGACTCCCTTCGACCTTACCTACTGGAGGGGATAATCAGACTAATCCCCCGAGAACTCTTCCACCGCCTCCAGCTACTCCAGCAGTCATGGATCCGAGCATCTTAAAGGAAGCCATGGCAGCGCAGTTCGCAGAAAAGAATGAAGAGCGGATCGCATCTCTAATAGCATCCCACACCGAACGCCGAAGCCAGATCGGTACCCTCTATCCGAGCCTGATCACCCCCGCCAACGGAAACGCTTTACACCGGAACTTCTTGCCTGACCTGACCGACACTTAACTCCCGGGCGTGACCGACCCAGATCGCGGATCAAGCCGCCATGAACTTGGAATTCGCAAAGTTCCAGGCCCAGTTATAGGACATGCGGTCTAAAGTCCATCAGGCAACGAGCTCGGCGCCAGAATTCGATCGGGTGATTCAGGAGTCACAAAGGACACCATTCACGGAAAGAATCATCAACACTCCCGTCCGGCGATTGGAGAGGGTCAAGATCACACCATACGATGGGTTCACCGATCCTAAGAATTTTCTGACCTCCTTCGTTATCATGATTAACCGATTTCGTTTCAGCTCGGAGAACGAAAAGGACGCTGCCATGTGCCAGCTATTTGTAGAGAACCTTTCCGGAGCCGCGCTTGATTGGTTTTCGACGCTCGAGCCGAATTCAGTCAACAACTACAACGAGCTCACTACCAAGTTCCTCAAATGCTTCACCATGTTTATCAAGCTGAAAACGAAGAACGCCGAACTCTGGGCCCTTGAACAGAAGCAGGACGAACCTCTACGCAACTTCATGGAACGTTTCAAAGCAGTCGTATCCCACTGTACGATCGATGACGAAGCTGCGATTGAGGCTATTTATAAAGCGACCTGGTACGAATCAGACTTCCACAAGGAGATCAAACGCTGCAATCCAAAGACATTGGAGGATATCTTACACAGGGCATACATTTTCATCATGGAGGAAGAGGAAACATCCGAGAAAGATAGGCGATATGCACTTACGAAACAGTCTGCTGCTAAGGATAAACAGTATGTTCCTCCAAAGCAGCCCGTCAACACGGTCCAAACTCAGCAATCCTGGTCAAACACTTGGGTTCGGTCGGACGAACCAAAAGAGCCCGATACCGAGTCCAGACTATATTGCATCTTCCACAACCGATTCGGAAATTATTCAACTGAAGAGTGTCGACACCTACAGGAATTCTTGCTGATGAAGTACAAAAAAGGGGAAGTTCCAGTCGAAGGAGCCTTCCAACCTTCGAATAAACCTCGCCGTAACGATAACGGAAGGAGACGTAACTTCAAACCGAGCAAGGCTACCGAGCAACCTAAAGATAAGATTGATGACGAACAACCGAAACGAGATCGGGAGGAAAACGTGGAGGCTCAACAACCTCCATAGGTTCGGAAGCGTGTCAACATGATCATGGGCGCATTGGAGTCATGCAACTATTCTGTCCGAGCTCTAAAGACGTAAAGTAAGGAAGCAGTGGCCGCAAAACGTATAAATAAGATTACATCTTGCGGAATGCAGATCACCTTCTCCGAGGTCGACCCAGAAGGACTCCACATGCCGCATAACGATCCGCTGGTCGTCGAAACACTCATCAGTGATGTTGTAGTCGGACGAATCTTGATCGACACTGGGAGCTCGGTCAATGTGATTTTCAAAGATACACTGAAGAACATGGACTATCCCGAGGAGCAGATCAGACCAAACATCGAACCACTAACCGGTTTCACAAGTGAGCAAACCATGACTGCCGGGACGGTCAAGCTCCCCATCTATACCGGAGGGATTTATCGGATGGTCAAGTTCCTAGTACTGGACAAACCCGTAATCTACAATGTGATACTCGGCACACCGTGGATATTTTTGATGAAAGCCGTCATATCAACATATCACCAGTGCGTCAAGTTCCCAACACCTTCCGGAGTCTTCACTCTTAAAGGCGACCAGGTGATGTCCCGAACGTGTTTCATCAACGAATGCAAACTAAGGACCGTGCCCCGCATCAATAAGAAGAAAATTCTGAATGATCCCGACCTACCGCGACGCGAAACAATTGTCCAAATCAACATTGATGACTTCAATCCAGAGAGATGCGTGGGGATCAGAGCCGAGCTCGATGAAGACATAAAGACAGACTTGATCCGATTCCTCAAAAGGAACGTTTCGACCTTCGCATGGTCAATCACCGACATGCCAGGGTGATATGCTCAAATTAATACCCTAACAGTACTAAAGCAATAGTTGTAATATAGCTAGGGGTCGAACCACAAAGACTCACAGAGATGCACAATAGATTGTATAGTATCGAATTAAGCTAAGCCAAACATATGTAATTGAAAGCAGTGCAGGAATGAAAAGGGTTGTAATTCAATTGGGAAAATATAGGCTCAGGGTTTTTCTCAGGAAATCAATGAATTCAGATAAACTAACTAACATGATTCAGATTTAGCGCGGTTCTTGAACTCAAATCACTAAGGTATAATTAACCAACTGTCGTTGCGAGAATTATCTAAATCTAAATCCTAGGAATTCCAAATTTCTTTGTGAATCCTAAAGTCTAAATCAACTTTAATATCATGTTTGATATGTTCACAAATCAATTAAACCAAATTTCTTTGCGAATAATCAATTTGCTCACCTAAGGTTCTATCAGGTAATTAATCGCACTATCGTGCCTAATCAATTATCCTAAGATCTAAGTTCCAGATTCGTCAACCTAGAATTAGCTTTGAACACAACCTATGGTGAAGAACTAATTCAGATGGTGAATCCTAATAAACTAATCAACATAGCATTCAGAGAAAACCCTTATGAGAACCCTGAACCTAAAGTGGATCTACTCCGACATGGAGAATGAAACAATCAACATAACTGAATAAATCATCAATAAAATAGAAAGAGTAACAAGAGGTTTTGAGATCTGATCTCGGACGAAGGGAGATTCAGACTTATCTCTCTCAAACCAAAGTAAAATCAAAGTATAGAAAATAAAACTTAGCCTAAAAGTGGCTGTAAAATCCCTATAAATAACCTAAAACACGAATTGGGTCTTCTTGTAATTATTAAAGACTTCTGCACCAAGTTGCAATTCTTCAACTCTTCATTAAAGTCGCATGTCGTGTCAGCCTCGAAGAGTATCGATCGATACCAGGGGGTATCGATCGATGCTTGTCGTGAAATCATGTACTCAGTAACACGAACTTTTGCTTTGCTCCAAACTGCTCCAGAAAGCTCCAATAATGCTCCAAACGTGCTATAACCTGTAAAAGACTCTAAAATACTATGAAATACTATAAAGACTCTATAAAATGGACTTATATCATGGCCTAAACAGGGTAAAAACCATGATATATCAACTCCCCCAGACTTAGTATTTGCTTGCCCTCAAGCAAATAGAAGACTAAACCAGAGAAAGAGGTTTGAAAACGCGGAGACTCACATTTTCATGAACCATCGCATAGATCCTTTTCCCAAGCACCCAAATGTCACCTAATCAGCTTTTGATCTAACCACCATGTACTTCTCCGTAGACATTCGCAGCTTTCCCAGACTCCACACATTATCTCGCAGCTTTGTTCAAGTAAAACCCTCATCGCCAGTTTCATCGCTGCAGCCAATGTTCAAGAACCTTATAGATTCTTTACCATATGATATCATGACAAGGAACCACCCTTTTCACACTTTTTGGTATTATTTCTCTCCCCCAGACTTATTTCTTATTATGTTCTTTCTTTTCTTTTCAGCTTTGCATATACACATCAAGGTATGAGACGCGAGTATTGATGGTGTTTGCCACCAAATCTCCGGTTCTTCCCTCTCTATGTATCAAAGGATGTAGGCGAATAATGGCATCATAGGAAAATCCTAGCCTCGCTTCCAATCCTTTGTGTGATCATTCCCTCTTAAGTAGAATAATGGGATCGCTGGAAATTTTCCTAACCCTCTACTCAGAAGAAAATCATTTCATTCATTTATGATCTTATTTATCAGCTTATAACAGGGGAGAGAAATACCATAACTCTAAACACATGGGTTCCTTTATCAGACATGAATGATGAATCAAGCTCTATGAACACTAACCATATCGATTAAGTGCAAAAGTTGGCTCAGGTTTCAAAAGAACTCTGCTGGAAACTTGGAAGTTTTCTAGTCAACTGGTCAGTCTTTGGATTTTTCATTAGTCGATCTAGAACTGATCCTGTAACATTGTGCACTCAAAAATAAAATCAAATTAATAGGTTCAAGCACAGGATCATCGTCTCCAACAAGTTTTGACTCAATAAAACGTCAATTTTTTTTATTTTATGACTCTAAGAAAAACAAACACAATGTCAGCAGACACCTCCCCCATACTTGAACAACACTGTCCCCAGTGTTATCTAGCCTAGAGGCAGTGAAAGAAAACAAAAGAACAGAATAAAATTGGGAAAAACAAGAAGTTACCTTGCTGGAACATCGAGTATCGATCGACACACAGTCTGGTATCGATCGATACCAGACTTAAATCGACATGAACCTGTCTTAATCGCGTAGGGAATCGATCGATACTGAAGGGTATCGATCGACACTCAGGCGATTTCGAGTTTGCTCCTTGTTTATCCTGACACAAACACAAAACGAAAGAAAATAAAAAGAAAAACGACTCAAAAACAGACTCACCAGTGGGTTGCCTCCCACTAAGCGCTCGTTTAACGTCAATAGCTTGACTGTAACGCCCTTCAGGCTGGATAAGAGTGAGAGCTTGCATCAAAACAGGCTCCACAACTTGACATTGCTAGAGTCAGAGTTCTGTTAATCATGATGTCTACAAACTCCTGTCTTTTCTCTTTCAGCTCCGAAGTAAGAAGAATTCTAGCCTTAGAGAATGGCTTCGAAGCTCCTTTGCACTTCACCTTGTACTCAATAGAATCCCCATCACACTTCTGAGGGATTAAGGTCATAGAAACAGCACTCTCGACTCTTTTCCTCTTCGCCTTCTTCTTCTTTGTTGCCTTAGCCTTCTTGACAACTTCCTTGGGGATGCTGGGCGGTTCAGCTGAAACGTCTGAGATAGTTGGTACGTCAGGAGGTTCTTCCAAAGGATCTGATATCAACATCGCTCCTATTACAGCATCGATGTAAGAGATACGTGCGGGAGTTCCTCTAGGGATGGCCTTGTAGTACACCTCCTTGTCAATGTATGAAAATGAGATGTGCTTGCTGGGCGTGTCCATAATGGCTCCAACCGTAGCCATGAACGGTCTTCCGAGAATCAACTGCGTACGAGATTTTGCATTCATCTCCACAACCTGAAAATCAGTAGGAACCAGGCAATCTCCTATTGTGATCATCAAATCAGCGATTGCCCCATATGGAATAGATGTGGAATCGTTTGCGAACGTGATAGATGTCTTTGGAGGTTGAATATCAGCTCCCAATCTCTCTGCAATTGCTCTGGACATGATATTGACGCAGGCTCCTGAGTCAACGAGAGACTCTTTGAATTCAACTCTAGAGATGAAGCATGGAACTGAGAAGATCCCTGGGTCTTCCCTCTTAGTCAACTGTCTCAGTGGAGGTGTACCTCTGGCCTTAATGAAGAGTGCATTTATCTCTTCCTCAGTTTCTCTGCAATCTTTGAAGTGACTTAGCTGAGGCCAGTCCTCTAGAGCTTCTTCAAAAGATGATTCATGGGAGATCCTTCGTACCATCTTCTCAAAGCCACGCAGCTGCTTTGGAGTGATAGGATCTCTGAGGTGCTTAGGAATGGGGTTCAGCTTCTTGGGCTTGCAAACTCTTTCTGCAATCAACTCAGGTGTTTTCATAATTTCTGGTTCGTTCTGCGAGGGGTACCGATCGATACCAAGTAGGGTATCGATCGATACTAGTGCAGTTGAATCGTCCCTGGCAGATACATCATCATCAGAAAGAAACTCCACATTCTGCTTATTCAGCAAATACTTGCATCTAGCGTCTTCCCATTCCTTCCTTGTCAGCTTAGGAAGTATAGGATAAGGCACACTACAAGAAAAAACAGTTTTTGCGACCACTTTTTGTGACTCTTTTTTTGTCGCAAAAAAGTGGGACGAAAGTGTGGCCACTTTGCAACGGATTTGCGACCACTGGTATTGCAGTGGCAAAAGAGTCCCAAATTACCGACTAAAAAAATTGGTCAGAAAAGAGTCGCTTATTTGCGACTGTTTAAGGACTTGCAAAAGTAGTCCCAAATTTATGACTGATTTGCTTCGGTTTAGCAACTCCACTCGATTTTTTTAAATAAACATCAAATAATATTTTAAAATATAAACTCTAAATTCTAAACCCTAAACCATCAAATAATATACAAAAATTCAAATAATAATAAAAAAAATTCAAACTTACTATTTTTAAAAATATAATCATTTATAAATCTTAAATTCTAAACCCCAAACCTCTAACCCTTAATCATAAACTCTAAATCTTAAATTGTAAAATATATATTACACATAAACATAAATAATATACAAAATATTAAATTGTAAACTAAATCTTACACATAAACATCAAATAATATACAAAATATTCAACACTTACAATTTTTTTAAAATATAATCATTTTAGGGTTTAGGGTAACATGTACAATCATTTGCAAACCCTAAATCTTAAATCATAAACTATCAATCTTAAATCATAAACATCTAACTCTCAATCATAAACTCTATATCTTAAATCATAAACCTCTAACCCTTAATCATAAATTCTAAATCTACTAAGTGTTACATGTGTTTTATAAGAAATAATTTTGAAAGATAAAAATTCTCTCAAATTTTACTTATTTTAAGTTCTAACAAATTTTTTAAATGCTAGATATACACAAAATCATTGTAAAATCATATTCAAACCTTATAGGTTCTTAAAGTTTAGGGTTTAGGTTAAATGTTTTTGATTGTCACAAATTGGTCTCAAATTTGGGACTCTTTAGCGACTCCACACGATTTTTTTAATAGGAGTCACAAAGTAGTCTCAAATTTGCGACTAATTTTTAATAGTAGTCACAAAATAGTCCCAAATTTGGGACTAATTTGCAACTCCGCTTGATTTTTTTTATACAAATCAATAAATTCTAAACTCAAACCACAAACCCTTAGCCCTAAACCCTAAACCTATAACCTTTCATCATAAATTTGATCTAAATCTTAAATTTTAAGCTAAATATTACACATAAACATCAAATAATATACAAAAAATTCAAAACTTACAATTTTTTTAATATGATCATTTATAATCCATTTTATAAATCCTAAATTCTAAACCATAAACCTCTAACCCTTAATCATAAACTATAAATCTTAAATTATAAATAGATCTTACACATAAACATCAAATAATAAACTAAAAATATAACACTTACAAAATTTTCAATCTAATCATAACATCTACTAAGTGTTACATGTGTTTTATAAGGAATGATTTTGAAAAATAGAAATTTTCTCAAAATTTATTTATTTTTAAGTTTTAACATATTTTTGAACATCTATATACACATAATCATTGTAAAGTGATATTCAAACCTTTTAGGGTCTTAAAGTTTAGGATTTAGGATAAAGATTTTTGATTCTACTCATAACATGTATAAGTAGTCACAAAATAGTTCCAAATTTGGGACTGATTTGCAACTCCAGACGAATTTTTTAATTGGAGTCACAAAATAATCACAAATTTGCGACTAATTTGCGACCAAATGACAAAAAAAAATGAAAGCATCTCATTGGTTACTTCATTGAGACGAGGATTGAGATCTCCACCGTTGATTGGTTTAATCCAACGGTGGATGATTTAAACTGATTTTTTTTTTATTGTTTCTTCTCCTTCCTTCTCTTTTTCTCTGTCCTTCCTACGATTCTTTTTTCTTCTTCTTCCTTCCTTGTTTTTTTTTCCAGATCTTTTCTCTTCCATTGTTGTGATTAAAGAACAATCCATCTTTTTTTTTCAGATCCAGGGACGACAGCGCCGGCGAAGATGGGGGAGGAGTAGATCGGCGCGACGAGGGAGAAGAAGATCCAGGCGGAAGAGAAAGAGAAAGAGGGAGAAGAAGATCGAAGGTCGGTGCCGGCGATATCACGGGACTGGTTCACCACCGGAGCAGATCCTGGCCATGGAGGGAGAAGAAGAGCGAAGGTCGGTGCCGGCGAGGGAGAAGAAGATCGAAGAACGGTGCCGGCGAGGGGAAGAAGATCTGCGATCTTCGATCTTCTTTTTTCATTTATTTTTAATTTTTAATTTTTTTAATTTTTTTAATTTTTTTAATTTTTTGTAATTAATTAATTAATTTAATAAATAAATTTTTTTTTTTTGAATTTTGGTTTTTGTTTTTTTTTAAATATTTTTTTATAAGTAGTCACAAAATCAGTCTCTAAATTAGGACTGATATTATAGTCATATATTAGTCTCAAATTTGCGACCGTTTTGCGACCATTTTATTTTGCGACCAAATATTTGCGACTACTATTTTTGGTCACAAAATAGTCGCAAATGAGTCATTTGCGACCATTTTGTGACTCTTTTGGTGGTCGCAAAAACTGTGTTTTTTTGTAGTGGCATCTTGGGTATATAGACTCGTTATGCTACTACTCGAGGCGCCACAGTCGAAATCTCATGTGTCTCCTCAGAAATCGCCTCAGTATCGACCGATACCAATGGGGTATCGATCGATACACGGGGTTGTGGACCTATTCGAGCAGACGTCTGGGCTGGTATCGATCGATACTGGGGAGTATCGATCGATACTTGTGCCATTTCAGGATCCTCATCGAAATTTTCTGCAGTTGAGGAGATCGCATTGACGTGTGGTCTTGGATTTTCAGTTCTCCCTGGAAGAACACCTTCCTGCCTCTTTACAACTGCTGCTGTTTGAGCAAGCTGAGTTTCCAGCGTCCTTTGGGAGATACTGATGGCTTCGATCTTCCCATTCAGATCCATGTACAGCGAGTCAAACTTCCCATTGAAACCCCCCTGCAAATTCTCTTGTCCTCGAAGAAGCTGTTCCATCATGAGTTCCATCTTATTGTCTGTGGACTTTGGAGGAATGGGTTAGTACAAAGAGTTCCCGTAATTTCGAGTGTTGTTGCTGAAGTTCCGGTTGTTGTTGTACCCAAATTGTTGACCCTGAAATCCAGAACCACCAACGTAGTTACAGTCTTCCAGTTCATCTCCACTGATATTATTGACTCCATCAGCAAAGTGTATAGTCTTCTTCGACTTTCCGATCAGAAAATCCAGCTTTGCCTGAACATCAGCAACCTGCGACCCATCAATTCCTCCAGCTTGCTTTTTTCGCTCGAAATCAGCATTCTTGGTGCTATTGCTAGATGCCAAGTTCTCAATCAGCACGACTGCATCATCTGGATACCTGGTGTTGAAGTTCCTATTACTTGCAGTATCCAAAGCCATCTGGTACCTCCAGTCGATCCCTCTGTAGAAGGTACCCAGCAGCTGAACCTGATTGAACCCATAGTGCGGACAATCTCTTTGATATGATTTTAAGCGAATCCAAGCAGCCTTGAGTCCTTCTGTTTGACCTTGGGAAAATTGAGAAATTTTGTTCCTGAGCTCTTCAGATCTTGCATCATCATAGAAATTGCACAGGAATGCATTCTTCGTCTCATCCCATGTAGTTAGCGAACCAGGAGTTAACTGCTTCAGCTAATAAGCAGCATCCCCACCAAGAGAGTATGGGAAAAGTTTGCAGAAAAGATACTCATTTGGCACTCCATTGTATTTCATACCAGTGACCAAGTCCTCGAACCTTTCGATATGATCCATGGGATGCTCATGAGGTAGGCCATGGAAAGGACTCTGATTCACGAGAGCATAGTATGCATGCTTCAGCTCGAAATCGTTCCTTTGAAAAGTTGGGATGCGAATCGCAGATCGATTGGCATAGAACTGATCAGGTCTGTTGTGCTCGCCAAGTGTCCTAGCTCGATCACCTGCAGCATTCCCAACGTTGGCACGCCCAGCTGGCGCGACAATCTCAATAACAGCAGCAGGGATAACGACGTTTCCAGCCTCATCAAGTCGTTGCCCTCTCTCATTACACACTTGACCCTCTTGGTCTCTCAGAACTCCGGCTTCATCAGCTCTTAAAACCACTGGGTTGTTCATCCCTGATGTTTGCTTGGTCTTTCTGTTTGTGTGTTCCACAAGTGCTAGCTGTTCCAATGACAGTTCAACTAGTTGAGTGCTCTTGTTGCTTCTGGTTTCACGAACAGGCATACACCTGAAAACAAAACACTAGACAAGGCACGTAAGTAACTAAAAAAAATACGTTGAGTATCGATCGATACCAAGTGGTGTCGATCGATATCAACAAAAGAAGACGACGAGTATCGACCGATACCAGAGTATCGATCGATACCGACGAACTTAGTCGAAATTCTCAACTAAAATCTAATGGCGAATTGAGTCCCCGGCAACGGCGCCAAATTTGATATGCTCAAATTAATACCCTAACAGTACTAAAGCAGTAGTTGTAATATAGCTAGGGGTCGAACCACAAAGGCTCACAGAGATGTACAATGGATTGTATAGTATCGAATTAAGCTAAGCCAAACAGATGTAATTGAAAGCAGTGCATGAATTAAAAGGGTTGTAATTCAATTGGGAAAATATAGGCTCAGGGTTTTTCTCAAGAAATCAATGAATGCAGATAAACTAACTAACATGATTCAGATTTAGCGCGGTTCTTGAACTCAAATCACTAAGGTATAATTAACCAACTGTCGTTGCGAGAATTATCTAAATCTAAATCTTAGGAATTCCAAATTTCTTTGCGAATCCTAAAGTCTAAATCAGCTTTAATATCAGGTTTGATATGTTCACAAATCAATTAATCGCACTGTCGTGCCTAATCAATTATCCTAAGACCTAAGTTCCAGATTCGTCAACCTAGAATTAGCTTTGAACACAACCTATGGTGAAGAACTAATTCAGATGGTGAATCCTAATAAACTAATCAACCTAGCATTCAGAGAAAACCCTTATGAGAACCCTGAACCTAAAGTGGATCTACTCAGACATGGAGAATGAAACAATCAACATAACTGAATAAATCATCAATAAAATAGAAAGAGTAACAAGAGGTTTTGAGATCTGATCTCGGACGAAGGGAGATTCAGACTTGTCTCTCTCAAACCAAAGTAAAATCAAAGTATAGAAAATAAATCTTAGCCTAAAAGTGGCGGTAAAATCCCTATAAATAACCTAAAACGCGAATTGGGTCTTCTTGTAATTATTAAAGACTTCTGGACCAAGTTGCGATTCTTCAACTCTTCATTAAAGTCGCATGTCGTGTCAGCCTCGAAGAGTATCGATCGATACCAGGGGGTATCGATCGATGCTTGTCGTGAAATCGGTACTCAGTAACACGAACTTCTGCTTTGCTCCAAACTGCTCCAGAAAGCTCCAATAATGCTCCAAACGTGCTATAACCTGTAAAAGACTCTAAAATACTACGAAATACTATAAAGACTCTATAAAACGGACTTATATCATGGCCTAAACAGGGTAAAAACCATGATATATCACAGGGATCAATCCAAAGATAACGAGTCACGAGCTCAATATTGATTCCACCTTCAAGCCGATAAAGCAGAAACGACGCAAGCTCGGTCCCGAGAAGGCCCGGGCCGTTAACGACGAAGTCGAAAGGTTACTTAGCGCGGGATCAATCACCGAAGTACGGTATCCAGACTGGTTGGCAAACCCATTTGTTGTCAAAAAGAATAACGGTAAATGGAGGATCTGCGTCAATTTTACCGATCTGAATAAAGCATGCCCAAAGGATATTTTCCCACTCCCACATATCGACAGACTCGTCGAAGCCACTGCTGGGAACGAACTCCTTTCGTTCATGGATGCCTTCTCAGGCTACAATCAGATACACATGCATCCGGACGATCGTGAGAAGACCTCCTTCATTATCGACTGTGGTATCTATTGCTACAAGGTTATGCCCTTCGGCCTGAAGAACGCCGGTGCAACTTATCAACGAATCGTTAATCGGATGTTTGCCAGCCAACTCGGCAAGACAATGGAGGTCTACATCGACGATATGCTCATCAAATCGCTAATTGCCAAGGATCATATCGGACACCTCAACACCTGCTTCGACATCCTAAACGAGTACGGCATGAAGCTTAACCCGACCAAATGCACATTCGGCGTAACCTCGGGAGAATTCCTCGGATATATCGTAACTCAAAGGGGAATCGAAGCCAATCCTAAACAGATCTCGGCAATCCTCGACCTACCATCTCTGACGACGAGAAGGGAAGTGCAAAGGCTTACGGGACGTATTGCTACACTCAATCGGTTCATCTCCCGATCTACTTACAAGTTGATATATCATGGTTTTTACCCCTTTTAGGCCATGATATAAGTCCGTTTTATAGAGTCTTTATGCTATTTCGTAGTGTTTTAGAGTCTTTTACAGGTTTTAGCACGTTTGGAGCATAATTGGAGATATTGGAGCTTTCTAGAACAGTTTGGAGCAAAAATTGAAGTCGTGTTGCTGAGTACCTGATTTCACGACAAGCATCGATCGATACCCCCTGGTATCGATCGATACTCATCGAGGCTGACACGACATGCGACTTTAATGAAGAGTTGAAGTATTGCAAATTGGTCAGAAGTCTTTAATAAGTACAAGAAGACCCCGGGGTTTTAGGTTATTTATAGGGATTTTAAAGCCACCAGTTTAGGCTATGCTTTATTTTACTTTGGTTTTTGAGGGAGATTTAGAGGGACACAAGTCTGAAACTCTGTTGATCCGAGAGAAGATTTTGAACCCTTGTTTTACTCTTTCTGATTTATTCAAACATGTTGATTGTTTCATTCTCCATGTCTGAGTAGATCCACTTTAGGTTCAGGGTTCTCATAAGGGTTTTCTCTGAATGCTAGGTTGATTAGTTTATAGGATTCACCATCTGAATTAGTTCTTCGCTTAGGTTGTGTTCAAAGCTAATTATAGGTTGACGAATCTGGAACTTAGATCTTAGGATAATTGATTAGGCACGATAGTGTGATTAATTACCTGATAGCACCTAGGTGAGCAAATTGATTATTCGCAAATAGATTTGGTTTAATTGATTTGTGAACATATCAAACATGAACTTAAAAGCTGATTTAGAATTTAGGATTCGCAAAGAGATTTGGAATTCCTAGGATTTAGATTTAGATAATTCTTGCAACGACAGTTGGTTAATTATACCTTAGTGATTTGAGTTCAAGAACTGCGCTAAATCTGAATCATGTTAGTTAGTTTATCTGCATTCATTGATTTCCTGAGAAATACCCTGAGCCTATCTTTCTCCAATTGAATTACAACACTTTTAATTTCTGCACTGCTTTCAATTACATATGAATTGCTTAGCTTAATTCTCACATATATAATACATTGTGTGTTTCTGTGAGTCCTTGTGTTCGACCCCTAGCTATACTACGACAACTGCTTTAGTATCTGAATAGGGTATTAATTTGAGCATATCAAATTTGGCGCCGTTGCCGGGGACTAAATTCGCCATTAGATTTTAGTTGAGAATTTCGACTAAGTTCGTCGGTATCGATCGATACTCTGTAGTATCGGTCGATACTCGTCGTCTTCTTTTGTTGATATCGATCGACACCACTTGGTATCGATCGATACTCAACGTATTTTTTTTTTTTTTTGGTTACTTACGTGTCTTGTGTAGTGTTTTGTTTTCAGGTGTATGCCTGTTAGTGAAACCAGAAGCAACAAGAGCACTCAGCTAGTTAAACTGTCCCTGGAACAGCTAGCACTTGTGGAACGCACAAACAGAAAGACAAAGCAAACATCAGGGATGAACAACCCAGTGGTTTTAAGAGATGATGAAGTTGGAGTCTTGAGAGACCAAGAAGGTCAAGTGTGCAATGAGAGAGGGCAGCGACTTGATGAAGCTGGAAACGTCGTTGTCCCTGCTGCTGTTATTGAGATTGTCACGCCAGCTGGGCGCGCCAACGTTGGGAATGCTGCAGGTGATCAAGTTAGGACACTTGGCGAGCACAACAGACCAGATCAGTTCTATGCCAATCGATCTGCGATTCGCATCCCAACTTTTCAGAGGTACGATTTCGAACTGAAGCCTGCGTACTATGCTCTCGTGAGTTAGAGTCCTTTCCATGGCCTACCTCATGAGCATCCCATGGATTATATCGAAAGGTTTGAGGATTTGGTCACTGGTATGAAGTACAATGGAGTGCCCAATGAGTTCCTATTCTGCAAACTTTTCCCATACTCTCTTGGTGGGGATGCTGCTTATTGGCTGAAGCAGTTAGCTCCTGATTCTCAAACTACATGGGATGAGACCAAGAATGCATTCCTGTGCAATTTCTATGATGATGCGAGATCTGAAGAGCTCAGAAACAAAATTTCTCAATTTTCTCAAAGTCCAACAGAGGGACTCAAGGCTGCTTGGATTCGCTTCAAATCATATCAGAGAGATTGTCCGCACCATGGGTTCAATCAGGTTCAGCTGCTGGGCACCTTCTACAGAGGGATCGATTGGAGGTACCAGATGGCTTTGGATACTGCGAGTAATGGGAACTTCAACACCAGGTATCCAGATGATGTAGTCGTGCTGATTGAGAACTTGGCGTCTAGCAATAGCACCAAGAATGCTGATTTCGAGCGGAAGAAGCAAGCTGGAGGAATTTATGGATCATAGATTGCTGCAGTTCAAGCCAAGCAGGATATTTTGATTGTGAAGTCGAAGACGGCTGTACACTTTGCTAATGGAGTCACTAATATCGGTGGAGATGAACTGGAAGATTGTAACTACGTTGGCGGTTCTGGATTTCAGGGTCAGCAATTTGGGTACAACAACAACTGGAATTTCAGCAACAACACTCGAAATTACGGGAATTCTTCATACCAGTCCATCTCTCCAAAGTCTACAGACAATAAGATGGAATCCATGTTTGAGCAGATTCTTCAGGGACAGCAAAAACTGCAAGTGGATTTCAATGGGAAGATTGACCATCTGTACATTGATCTCAATGGGAAAATTGACCACCTGAATGGGAAGATTGAAGCTGTCAACCTTAGTCAGAGGAAACTGGAAACTCAGGTCGCTCAGACCGCATCAGCTGTGCAGAGGCATGAAGGTTTTCTTCCAGGGAGAAATGAAAATCCAAGAGCACACGTCAATGCGATCTCCTCAAGTGCAAAAAATTTCGATGAGGATGCTGAAATCGCCAAAGCATCGATCGATACCCCCAAGTGTCGATCGATGCCAGTTACAATTCTGAAACGGGATATTTCCAAAACCCGTGTATCGATAGATACCCCATTGGTATCGATCGATACTGAGGCGATTTCTGAGGAGACTACTGAGACTTCGACTGTGGTGCCTAAGCTAGTTGCAGAACGAGTATATATACCCAGGATACCTTATCCTATGCCTCGTATTATGACAAGGAAGGAATGGGAGGACGCCAAATGCAAGGCTTTGCTGGATAAATCAGTTGTGGAGCATCCTTTTGATGATGATAAATCTACCAGGGACGATTCGAGAACAAGAGTATCGATCGATACCCTACCTGGTGTCGATCGATACCCCTCGCAGAACGAGACAGAAACTGTGAAAACACCTAAGTTGATTGCAGAAAGAGTTCGCAAGCCCAAGAAGCTGAATCCTATTCCTAAACACCTCAGAGATCCTATCACTCCAAAGCAGCTGCGTGGCTTTGAGAAGATGGTATGAAGGATTTCCCCTGAATCAACCTTTGAAGAAGCTCTAGAGTGCCGTCCTCTGCTAAGTCAATTCAAAGATTGCAGGGAAACTGAGGAAGAGATTAAGGCACTCTTCATTATGGCTAGAGGTATACCTCCACTGAGACAGTTGACTAAGAGGGAAGACCGAGGGATCTTCTCAGTTCCATGCTCTATCTCTAGAGTTGAATTCAAAGAGTCTCTCGTTGACTCAGGAGCCTGCGTCAATGTCATGTCCAAGGCAATTGCAGAGAGATTGTGAGCTGATATTCAACCTCCAAAGACATCTATCAAGTTCGCGAACGATTCCACCTCTCCTCCATATGGGGCAATCGCTGATTTGATGATCACAATAGGAGATTGCCTGGTTCCTACTGATTTTCAGGTTGTAGAGATGAATGCAAAATCTCGTACGCAGTTGATTATCGGAAGACCGTTCATGGCTACGGTTGGTGCCATTATGGACACAAACAGCAAGCACATCTCATTCTCATACATTGACAAGGAGGTGTACTACAAAGCCATCCCTAGAGGAACTCCCACACGTATCTCTTGCATTGATGTTGTAATAGGTGCGACGTTGATATCAGATCCTTTGGAAGAACCTCCTGGCGTACCCACTATCACAGACGTTTCAGCTGAATCACCCATCATCCCCAAGGAAGTTGTAAAGAAGGCCAAGACAACAAAGAAGAAAGCCAAGAGCAAAAGAGTCGAGAATCCATATGTCACTTTGATCCCTCAGAAGTGCGATGGAGATTCGATTGAGTACAATGTGAGGTGCAAAGGAGCCTCGAAACCATTTTCTAAGGCTAGAGTACTTCTTACCTCGGAGCTGAAGGAAAAAAGGGCAAGAGTTTGTGGAAGGCTTGTTGAGCAGAACTCTGAAGATAGCAATGTCAAGTTGTGGAGCCTGTTTTGGTGCAAGCTCTCATTTTTATCCTGCCTGAAGGGCGTTACAGTCAAGCTAATGACGTTAAACGAGCGCTTGGTGGGAGGCAACCCACTGGTGAGTCTATTTTTGAGTCGTTTTTCTTTTTATTTTTCGTTCGTTCTGTGTTTGTGTCAGGATAAACAAGGAACTCGAAATCGCCTAGTGTCGATCGATACCCCATTGGTATCGGTCGACACCAATCTCGAATGAAAGGTTCATTAAGTCGATTTAAGCCTGGTATCGATCGATACCAGGCTGTGTGTCGATCGATACTCGATGTTCCAGGAAGGTAACTTCTTGTTTTTCCCAATTTTATCCTTTTATTTTATTTACCTACTCTAGGCTAGATAACACTGGAGACAGTGTTGTTCAAGTCTGGGGGAGGTGTCTTCTGACATTGTTATTGTTTTTCTTAGAGTCAGTCGTTTTATCGAGTCAAAATTGTTTTATTGAGTCAAAACTTGTTGGAGATAATGATCTTGTGCTTGAACCTATTGATTTGATTTTGTTTTTGAGTGCACAGTGTTGCAGGATCGGTTCTAGATCGACTTATGAAAAATCCAATGACTTACCAGTTGACTAGAAATCATCCATGTCTCCAGCAGAGTTTTTCTGAAGCCTGAGCCAAATTTTTGCACTTCATCAATGTGGTTAGTATTTTTAGAGCTTGATTCATCATTCATTTCTGACAAAGGAACCCATGTGTTTAAAATAATGGTATTTCTCTCCATGTTACAAGTTGATAAGATACATTAAAAGATGAAATAATTTTCTTCTGAGTAGACGGCTAGGAAAGTTTCCAAGGATCCCATTGTTATACTTCAGAAGAGATGATCACACAAAGGTTGAAAGCGAGGTTAGGAAAATTTCCTGTGATACCACTATTCGCCTACACCTTTGATTACTTTTGAGAGAAGAACCGGGGATTCGGTGGCTAACACCATCAATACTCGCGTCTCGAACCTTAATGTGTAAATGCAAGAAACATAATAAGAAATAAGTCTGGGGTCGAGAAATAAAACCAAAAAGTGTGAAAAAGTGTGGTTCCTTGTCATGATATTGTATGGTAAAGAATCTAGAAGGTTCTTGAACATTGGCTGCAGCGATGAAACTGGTGATGAGAGTTTTATTTCAACAATGCTGCGAGATAATGTGTGGAGTCTGGAAAAGCTGCGAATGTCTACGAAGAAGTATATGGTGGTTAGATCAAAAACTGATTAGGTAACATTTGGGTGCTTGGGAAAATGATCTCTGCGATGGTTCATGAACAGGTGAGTCTCTACGTTTTCAAACCTCTTTCTCTGGTTTAGTCTTCTATTTGCTTGAGGGCAAGCAAAGGCTAAGTCTGGGAGAGTTAATATATCATAGTTTTTACCCCTTTTAGGCCATGATATAAGTCCGTTTTATAGAGTCTTTATGCTATTTCGTAGTGTTTTAGAGTCTTTTACAGGTTTTACCACGTTTGGAGCATAATTGGAGATATTGGAGCTTTCTGGAATAGTTTGGAGCAAAAGCTGAAGTCGTGTTGCTGAGTACCTGATTTCACGACAAGCATCGATTGATACCCCCTGGTATCGATAGATACTCATCGAGGCTGACACGACATACGACTTTAATGAAGAGTTGAAGTATTGCAAATTGGTCTAGAAGTCTTTAATAATTACAAGAAGACCCCAACTCGTGATTTAGGTTGTTTATAGGGATTTTACAGCCACCTGTTTAGGCTATGCTTTATTTTACTTTGGTTTTTGAGAGAGATTTAGAGGGAGACAAGTCTGAAACTCTGTTGATCCTAGAGAAGATTTCGAACCCTTGTTTTACTCTTTCTGATTTATTTGATGATTTATTCAAACAAGTTGATTGTTTCATTCTCCATGTCTGAGTAGATCCACTTTAGGTTCAGGATTCTCATAAGGGTTTTCTCTGAATGCTAGGTTGATTAGTTTATAGGATTCACCATCTGAATTAGTTCTTCGCTTAGGTTGTGTTCAAAGCTAATTCTAGGTTGACGAATCTGGAACTTAGATCTTAGGATAATTGATTAGGCACGACAGTGCGATTAATTACCTGATAGAACCTAGGTGAGCAAATTGATTATTCGCAAAGAGATTTGGTTTAATTGATTTGTGAACATATCAAACCTGAACTTTAAAGCTGATTTAGAATTTAGGATTCGCAAAGAGATTTGGAATTTCTAGGATTTAGATTTATATAATTCTCGCAACGACTGTTGGTTAATTATACCTTAGTGATTTGAGTTCAAGAACTGCGCTAAATTTGAATCATGCTAGTTAGTTTATATGCATTCATTGATTTCCTGAGAAATACCCTGATCCTATCTTTCTCCAATTGAATTACAACACTTTTAATTTCTGCACTGCTTTCAATTTCATCTGAATTGCTTAGCTTAATTCTCACCTATATAATCCATTGTGTGTTTCTGTGAGTCCTTGTGTTCGACCCCTAGCTATACAACGACAACTGCTTTAGTATCTGAATAGGGTATTAATTTGAGCATATCACAAGTGTCTCCCTTTCTACCAACTGTTGCACGGTAACAAAGATCTCGAGTGGGATGACAAATGCGAAGAAGCATTCAAGCAACTCAAGGAATACTTATCGACTCCACCTGTCTTAGCAAAACCCGAAGATAGCGAGACTCTCTATCTCTACATCGCAATCTCAACCTCGGCGGTCAGCGGGGTCCTTGTCCGAGAAGACCGGGGTGAACAGAAGCCGATCTTCTATATCAGCAAATCACTCGATGGCACTGAAGGTCGATATCCGACTCTCGAAAAACTGGCTCTCGCCGTTGTTATTTCAGCTCGGAAGCTACGCCCCTACTTCCAGTCGCACTCAATCACCGTCTTAACCAATCAGCCACTCCGGACGATTCTACATAGTCCGAGCGAGTGCGGCCGACTTGCTAAATGGGCTATTGAACTCAGATAGTACGACATCAATTACAAGAGCCGAACAAGCATCAAGTCGCAAGTCCTTGCCGATTTCCTCATCGAGTTATCTCCAGAATACATCAATACTGATGTCGTAACTGTCGAACAGTGGATCCTTCACGTCGACGAGTCTTCATCTTATCGTGGTTCTGGAATAGGCATCCGCCTCAAATCTCCAACGGGAGAAATCCTAGAGCAATATTTACGCATGGCGTTCAACGCATCAAAAACGAGGTAGAATACGAAGCGTTAATTGCCGGATTACGTTTGGCCAAAGCCATCGGCGCAACACGCATACATGCCTACTGCGACTCGCAGCTCGTCGCAAGTCAATTTAGCGAGGAATATGATGGCAAGAATGATCGAATGGATGCATATCTCAAGCTCGTCAAGCAACTCGCTGCAGAATTCGATTCATTCGAACTAACCAAGATACCACGTGGGAGAAAACGCTCCAGCCGACGCACTCGCTGCTCTAGCTTCAAGCTCGGACCCTCATCTCAGACAAACGATCCTGGTCGAAATTATATCGGAGCCAAGTATTGGAAGCACGGAGCAATGTATCATCACGACTCGTAGACAATATTACGAGGAAAATGCTGCGACCGAACCCGTCCTACGTCGACGAAGACGGATTCCGACTGTCGAGCCCGATCAGAACACCGAGCTCGAACATGTCTCTGCACCGAGCTCGAACATGTCTCTACACCGAGCTCGAACATGTCTCTGCGCGAAGTGAAAAATTCGGCTAAGTGTCTCTACACCGAGATACCAACCGAGCAACGGTCAGGCTGAAACAACAAACAAGACAATCATCGCTGGCCTCAAGAAACGATTGGATGCTTTGAAAGGGACCTGGTCTGGTAAACTCGAAGGAGTCTTATGGTCATATCGCACGACTCCGAGGTCGTCAACGGGACAATCCCCTTTCTACATGGCTTATGGTGTGGAAGCCCTATGCCCCGCCGAACTCACCATCCCAACTATCCATTGAACGATGCTTGTGCAAAACCCCGATCTTAAATATGAGATCATGCTCGACAACCTCGACAATCTCGAAGAACAACGCGATCAAGACTTACTTCGAATTCAGAATTATCAGAACTTGGCAGCACGCTACTACAACAAGAAGGTCCGCGGACGTCATTTCACTGACGGCGACCTTATTCAGAGAAAAGTCTTCGAAGGCACTGAAGAAAAGAATGCCGGCAAGCTCGGCAGAAACTGGGAAGGACCTTATTAGGTCATGAGGGTAGTCAAACCAGGCGTCTACGAGCTCATGAAGCTGGACGGAACTCCTATTCCCCGTTCATGGAACTTGATGAACCTCAAGCGCTACTACATCTAGGCAGGCTCTCGAGCGCCTAAAGTAAAAAAAAAAAAAAAAAAAAAAGATCACCGAGCTACTACACTTAGGCTCGATTTAAATATGTAAGATGAACTACAAATGGCTTGATCCCTCTTTCCAGGATACGTAGGCAGCCCTCGCATGCACATCTATAACATTAATAAAAAATTTATTATGCGAAGGCACTTTACCGAACTCCACCAGTTCGTATATTTAAGTCAAACTTTATGTTTGCCGAACTCCATCAATTCGTATATTTAAGTCAAACTTTAAGTTTGCCGAATTCCAACAGTTCGTATTTTTAAAAGTCAAACTTTATGTTTGCCGAACTCCAACAGTTCGTACTTCAAGTCAAACTTTATGTTTGCCGAACTCCAACAGTTCGTATTTCCAATTCAAACTTTATGTTTGCCGAATTCCAACAGTTCGTAATTCAAGTCAAACTTTATGTTGCCGAACTCCAACAGTTTGTATTTTTAAAAGTCAAACTTTAAATTTGTCGAACTCCAACAGCTCGTACTTCAAGTCAGACTCTGAGTTGCCGAACTCTAACAGTTCGAATTTTCAACCACAACGGTTTCCATATCGACGTCCTGGCCAGACGATCGAATAAGCCGAGCTTAGCTCGCACGCATCCTCATGGTGCAATGGATAACACACTTTCCACATTCGAAGCCGTGACCAGTCTCGCATTAAATTTTCAGATTATCCAAGCCAAATAAACCGAGTCCGTCTCGCACACTCGGATTCAATATGAGAAAACATGGGGCATATTAAGATGAGCTGTTCACGTACTCTTAAACCAAACTCTAAGGTCAAGCCGAACGTCTTTCCTCGCAAATTTAAGCCGATTTCTCAACAATCGCAAAATTAGTAAGCCGATTTCTCAACAATCGCAAAACCAGCAAGCCGATTTCTCAACAATCGCAAAATCAGTAAGCCGATCTACGATATGGATTGCTGACCTCGAACAGGTTCAGTCAAACTCGTCCTCTTCACCCGGCTAAGACCGTACTGTTTACGGCACCATCGTGTACGACGAGCTTGAGGAGTTCGTATAATGTACGACTTCAAATATACCAAGACTCAACATAGAAATAACTTAGAAAACAACTAAGTATAACATTCGAGTCCACAATCAATAATACCGGGGTTCATTTAAAAGGCCCCCTCGGGCAAATAACAAAATAGATACCAGACTATAAAAACCCTCCGGTCCAAGAGGTCAAGTTATAAGCCCTTTCGGGCAGAAGAAAACTAAACGAATTACAGAAAGATAGAAAAAACAACTTAAACATGTTGCCTCCGCATCGCATCAGCGCGATCTGCCGACATCTAAGCCCGGTTGGATCCGAACTCATCAATGCCCGGTGGAACTTCATTACCCATCGAGGTCGAAACCTCCGGGTGTATTGGATCGAAGAACGGTGAGACAACCAGATCCGCCTCAGCCAGCTCGCGGAGGTCGATCGCCGCATATTTTGCCGATTTCTCGGCCTTAAGCTTCTCGAGCCTCTTGATGCGAGACTGCGGAACAGTAATGCCGTATTTCTTCTTGAGGCTCTCACAAAAACCTAGAATTCCTTGGATTTGGTTGATCGCGAGAAATGGCTTCTTTGCCTGATCGATCGCCGATAGATGATCCTTGACCTTTTGGAGCCGAACTTGGTACTTTTCAGTGACCACTTTCCTCTTTAAAATTTGTTGAGTACGGCCATCCCGCAATCGCGAATTTTCTGTAAACAACTTCAGCGAAAGCACATCTTTTCCAACTCCAGGTCGGTGTTGGATCTCTTCAGCGCGGCCAACTCTCTAGTCAGCTCGGATACCGCACGATCGCCGGCCTCCACCCTGTCCTCAGCTACGCGCAGCTCTTTGCAAAGTTCCACGACTTGAACACTCGCCTCGAATGCCATACGACGGGAGGCACCGAGCTGGCGGTCGTAAGACCCGACAATCCCGTTCGTCTGGGCAACCATCTGTCGAAATAACAAGGGTCAAGAACAAGGATTGAAAAGAATAAAAGAAGGAACTACAAACTCGGAAACGGGTGTTTACCTCAGCACTGGTCCGGGCCAGTTTCTCGAAAGCCTCAGACTCATTAAGGCGATCGACCGGAGGAAGAAAGTCCGGGCCGAAGCTTACTCGCCGATATGTTTCGGCGTAATCCCATGCGTCAGCCGAAGGATCTGACGTCCGATGCCTCTTCGGAACGGGAGAATCATCCGATAAGACCACCGTTTCCTCTTCGACACGTTGGGGCTCGGTATTCCCCTCACCACCTTCAGTACATTCGGCATTTTCAATGCCGACCACAGCAGTTTGATCGGTCGCTTACCGAGTCGCCCTTTTGGTTTTCTTTTTCCTCTTCTTTTTAGCCGGAAGTGAAGTTTGTTCTTCAGCAAGAACCGTTCCCCAGCAGGAACATCACCTCCGACGATCTCTTCGTCGTTAGCCGTTTGTCCGAACTCAATCGAGGAAGGAACTTCAGGATTCACCCATTCGGCTGCAGAAGGAATATCCGTATCCATTTCATCACCATCCATGTCATCCATCAAGTTCGGGATGTCGTCAAGTTTCATCTTCCTCTTTCGACGAGATGGATTGGCTGAAAGAGCATAAAAACAAAGGGTTAGAGCCAATTACCGATCTGGAACAAGAAAGACCCACCGATGTGTACCTTTCGAAGCTCGCTTAGCTTTCTGGTCAAGTTTGTCCTGGTACGCCTCGGGCCACCGAACTTTTCCTGCCGCGCTCAACTCCTTCGCGTGAAGATGAGTGAATCCGGGAGTGGTAATCAGGAAGCTCGGAAGATGACCCTCTGAAAAATAAAGCAACAAACAATACTTAGATAAAATAAGGCGAAAGAAGAAAAACCAAAGAACCGATATCTACCAATGGGGCTCCTCCATCGAGTTCGGTAAGTCCCGTCAGGACGTTCAACGGAGTGTTCATCGATCTTCACAAAGAAATATCGAGTATTCCAGTGATTAACCTTGCTCGGTTTAACCCCAGTAATAAGATCATACTCCGGCTTCGCTTGTGCTGACATAAACCAAGGCCTGACCTCCAAACGGATTACTTTGAACAACGTCTCGAATATCTCGACCGTGATGGGAATGTTACAGTCATCATCGAGGGTTAGGAGACCCATCAGGTTGATCACCGTGGCCGGCAAAAGCTGAGATATTGCGACGTGTCTTCTCCTGCAATACTTGTAGAAGAGCTCGGATATCAGAAATCGGAGGCTGCACTCCCTAAAATAGTCTTCATAAACGCAGATGTAACCCTCAGGGGCATCCCACGGTCGATCGGCCGTCTTCGGGATCTTGTAAACAATTTCATCCGAAGCCCCACACTTTTCCAAAGTGATTTGAACCGTACTCCTTTTGGACTGCGTTGGTCCAATGATCGAAGGCTCCTCTATCTTCCTCCGAGCTATCGGGGACTTGGGTTTTTCTTCCTCCCCTTCGTCTGGGAGGACCTTTGGCGAAACGCCGTGATCGTCTTGCCGAACCGCATCTTCAGCTTCCTGTAGCCGAACAGCAAATTCGCGATCGACTCGAACTTGGCTATCTGATTTCGTAACATCTTCCGCCTCAAGCCGAGCTGCGAATCCTCGATCCATTCGAACTTGATCATCTGATCCAGCAACTTCCTCGGCCCGATCTCCGAACTCATCTCTCAAATGAGGGATCTCGACATCAACCCTAGAGCTACCCGCTTCACCATGATGCGAGTTATGTCTGAACAATTCTTGCATATCCGAGCTCGAAACGGAATTATCCACGAAAAGCCTAAGGCCTGGAAAGTCTTGATTCGGAGATCGGTCATCAACAGAAATGGAGGCACCTTCATAATTCATCTCGATTGGAAGAAATAATTGACGAAGAACAGTTTGAAGATTGATGAAGAACAGTTGAAGATCGGCCGGAAAGTTTGAAGGTCTTCAAACAGATCGGAGAAATCGCGGCGGAACAACGATCGGAAATCAGAAAAACAAGAAAAAATCTAGAGAGAAGGGAGAGCGTTTAGAGAGAGAAAAAGTACTTTTTCGGAAGCAAGGGATAAGTGAGAAACGAGCGAGGTCCGCCCGATATTTATAAAGGAAATCGTAATCATGACGACTCCTCGAATTCCGCAAAAGTTTGGGAAAGCGAATCGACTCGCCTCTTCCCGAGGAGAATAACGATTCTGAATCGACACGCCTCTTTTCGAGAAAGAGAAGAATGATTACAAATCAACTCAAAGATTCGCCGAACTCGAAAGTTCGAAAATCAGTTCGGCCACGAGAATTCCAATCTTAACTTTCTAAAGGAATTCGCCAAACTTAAAATAGAATCTGATCAGATCGTATCGATCTCAGTTCTAACCAAGCTAAAGAATACTCCTTAGAAATTCACAGAACTCATAAACTCCCTCGCCGAACTGAGGGGGGGGGCCAATTGTTAGAGGGGGAGGGGGTTAGCACCCCCTGGTTTAACTCGGTTCGAACCGAGACCGATTCGATCATGACCGGTTTACGATGGTTCGGATCGAGGACGAATCAGCCCAAATACAATGGGCCGAGCTCAGAATCTCGCTAAGCCTATCTCAGCCACCGATCTAGGCCCAGCACGAGCCCAATCCGTTACAACAGATAAAATCGGGATATTTCCTCTTTCCCGCCGATCTCGGAAATGGAAATATTCCTTGCGAACAGACCGCCGAAGAATAAGGAAGATATCCTTATCTCGGAGGGGAATCCGGAATATCTCCATTCTCTAATCAAGCGAGGAAAAGAGAATATTCACGTTCAGAGCCGCCTCAAGACAATATAAATAGAGGAGAAGGTTCATTCATGAAGGCATCCACAACTTCCGCATAGACCAGAGAATACGAGAGAGCTACTTTACTGATCTCAAATTCTCTGTCTTTGTCATCTTACTTAAACTCTATTGCAACGCCGATTCTTGATCAATAAACAAGATTCCGATTAAAGTACTGTTTTACCCTTTTTGTGTGATTTACATATCAACAATAAGGTAAATCCCAATTTCCCTAAACCCAACACCACGCGAACTCGGCACTAACAGCTACTCTTCAAGCTCACCTGCAAGAAGAGAGGGGTGAGTAATTGGGATTACTCAGCGAGGGCAAGCCTAAGGGCTCACGAATTCACCATATACAATACAGCCAGAGAATCACAAAGTCTAAACCTAAGACAGGCAGGCAAACACGTGTCAACGACACACAACCAGCAAACAAATGGGACTTCATCCCATGTCTCACCGTGAGAACGCGGACCTGGATACCACGTGTCAACACACGTCATCCTTAGTGCTTACGGGATACCTCGTGCCTAACCACTTCTTCCAACACTTTCTTTCTCATCCTTATTGTTTACGGGATCCCTCGTGCCTAAGCACTTCTTCCAACACTTTCTTTATGTCGAGCTCGTTAGCTGATGTAGCGTACATCTTCTCCTTCTAGAATTAGGATTTATGTTAGAGTTTTCCTTTTATTTAAGTATTCCTTATTTACTTTGGATTTCCTATTTGTTCTAGTTTTCTATTTCTCTTAGGATTATGAGACTCGTTCCCGAGCTTATAAATATGATACTAGTCTTTTGTTATCCTGCAACTTTGATTTTGATTAATAAAACTTTCATAGAGCTTTTTGAAAGAAAACTCTAGATCCTTATTTATGAGCATTCTTTGAGAATTCAACATAATTAAGAAGGCTTGGCTAACAGGTATTCTAAGAATTCAACTTTAACCTCGCGTATCGATACTTCCGGTCCGTCAGTTGGTATTAGAGACTTGTGTTGCGAAAAAAAATTTTGGTGGTATCGATCCTGTGATATCGATGGCTCCTCGTCTAGGCAAACAACCTGCCGATGATTTGACAAACTTTCAACCATTCTTGGAGGACTTCCAAGAATCGTTTCAAGACAACTTACAACGAACCATGGCTACTGCAATTCAACAAGGGGTTCAAGCTGCATTTACAGCTCATGCCACAGCGAACGACACCAACACAGCTCGTCAACAACGACTCAATAATCGTGGGGACCCTCTTTTTGATGATCATGCTGATGATTATGACTTAGATAACCCATTCGGTGGCGACGACAATCTTCGCCAACAACAACGCCATCGCAACCGAGGAAACAAAGAAGATGATGATCAACGATGGGCTTGTGGTTTCAAAATTTACATTCCAGAATTCCATAGCTGCACTCAACCAGAAGATTTACTCGATTGGTTTGTCACCGTCGATGAATTTTTGGAATTCAAAAGCGTCCCAGAAAAAAAACGTGTGCTACTTGTTTCAACTCAATTTCGAGGACACGCACCAGCTTGGTGGCATCAATTTAAACGTAATCGATCTCGTCGCGGAAAAGACAAACTTGAGTCTTGGGATAAATTGAAGAAGCATATGCGTAAGACATTCATTCCATATAACTTTGACCGTCTTTTATTCCAAAAATTCCATAGCCTCCGTCAAAGTTCACGTTCAGTTGAAGATTATGGTAACGAGTTTTACCAGATGCTCACACGACTTGATATTCATGATTCGGAGGATCAATTGGTCGCCTGATTCATTGCTGTTCTTTGTCCCCAGTTACAGAATATGCTCCATCAGTTTAATCCTGCTTCAATTACAGAGGCACGTGAGATTGTAGTGCTAATGGAACAACAAACTCGGACAGGTTCAAATCCATGGTCTGGGAATTTTCGCCAACGTAACACAAGACATCTTGACGACAATACATCAGAAAAAGGACGTGATGTCACTACAGGCGCGCAAGTGAACCCCCTAACAACAGAACCTGTCAACAATTCCATTGTTTCTCGTCCTTCTCGACCAAATGCACTTCGTTGTTTTTCTTGTGGGGAAAACGGACACCGACAAAAAGCTTGTCCCAAATACGGACGTCGTGGTCTACTTGCAAACGACAAAGAGCTGATCGGAGATCCTATATTTGATGAAGACAATGATGGTCAATTAGATGATGTGGATGAAGAACAACTGGCTGGTGACACTAGTACATTCCTCATGATCCGAAGAAACTGTTTGGCGCCAAAGACTGAACAAGCCTGGCAGCGTACTTCGTTATTTAGCTCTACTTGCACAGTTAAAGACAGTGTGTCGTTTTGTCATCGATTCGGGATGCTGCTCCAATGTGATCTCTGAAGTAGGTGTTCGTAAACTTGCTTTACCGGCTGAAGCTCACCCTCACCCATATCGACTACTTTGGATGCAAACAGGGTATGAAGTTCACGTATCCCAACGGACATTGGTTCAAATCTCTATCAGATCATTTTACAAAGATACAACATACTGTGATATTGTACCCATGGACGTTTCCCATATTATTTTGGGTCGTCCTTGGCAATACGATAGAGATGTTATTCATCACGGCAAAGCAAAAACATATTCATTCCTGTTTCAGGGGCGCAAAATCACATTGCTTCCTTCTGCCGATTCAGATCCTGTGATTTCTCGGGATACACAGCAGGGATCAGCAAAACATAGCTTGATAATCATCGCGAATGCTCAATTTGAGGAAGAACTTCGTGTAGTAGGTCCCATTTACGCCTTAATGGCCACTAGTCCTACACGAACAGAACGCCCATTAATTCCACCAGAATTCGACAACTTGTTACAAGAATTTGCTGAACCTTTTCCAGACGAGCTACATGCGGGTTTACCGCCTCTTCGTGGTATCAAACATCACATCGACCTTGTTCCAGACGTTGTGCTACCTAAGACCATCTCCAATGGAGGTTCAAGGGAGGTTCTTAAGTGGAGTTCTTAAATATTAATGGGTCAAAAATAAATGAAAAAGCCTAATATCCTTAAGAACCGATCCTTAGGGAAGGATTTTTAGAAGCGGTTCTTAAAGAAGTTCTTAAGACAGGTGTCGAATCTGCATTGGTTTTTGATAAAAAAAAATTTGGGAAATCTCTCTCCTTCTCTCGACAATTTCGGACAATATCACAACAAGAAATGTTCAAACGAAGAATTGTTCAATCTCGATTCCACATGTTTACACTTATTTTTCAGTTTGTTGATTGTTTGGTTAGGCGCGAGGAATCGTTCGATCGCGATTGATTTTTTTTTTTCTCTCCCGTAGGATTGATTGTTCGAACGTCGACGAAGATGATGAAGATGCAAATTGGTGTGCTGGCATTTCTGGTGGCTCTCTCCGTGGCCTCTCTCGTTGAATTTGGATTGGCTTCTCCCAATACTGTTCCTGCTTTCCTCTGGTCTCCGCATCTCCAGTTACGCCTCTCTGTCTCTCTCTATATATACTTATCGTTTTTGTCCTTATATAAACCATCGTGAGGAAATCTACAAATTTTTGTGCTTTCGGTTGTGTAAGGGTGTTTTCGATTTTCTGGTCTTAAGTTGATAGATATATCTAATGTATAGAAAAGCCTGAGAAGTGTCAAGTGTTGTGTGATTCAATTGCTCGAGAAGAGTAGTGGTTTAATCTGCTTATGTGATTCTCAAAACCAGGCCTGCTGATGGTGAATTGGATGAGGCTCGTTGTTTGCCTATTGACTCTCGTTGGCTGCAACACTTGCACTCTCTCTATGCTTGTTTTTTCTGGTAATCGAATTCTTCAACTCACTCTTTGGTTGTTTGAAGTTAGGATAAGTTTGGATATGCTGGTTTGTGTTTCTCGTCAATGACTGGGTAAGGTTATATGTGTATTTGATTCTTTATCACAAATAATGGTAAGTGCTATGGTTTGACTAAAGGTAGATTCTTTGAAGTGCTAATGGGGTCTCTGTGAGGGGCTGCTGAGCAAAATCGTTGTTCTGTACGCGTTGGAATCGATATTTACTTTTGCTTTTGTGACCAACATGAATGCAATCTGGGAAAACATTATTGTCAAATGGAGTTTGATAACAGAAGACGTAGACGTAGACGAATCGGGCAAATCCTTTTTTTTTTTTGTTCACTTGTTTGCTTCATAAACATTGATGGATTCTGATCTGTTTAATCTCTGAGATTTCAATTTAAATCGTGTTCATGCTCTCACTGATTGTTTTTGAATCTATTTCAGGAGGTTTTGTCACTTGGCTCACTAAAACATATATTACCAGAGTTAGCAAAGCCGATTTATTAGAGATAAAGATGCAAAAAAGAAAGAAGAATACGAAGCAGAGAGATGCGGATCTTCCAGAGGAAATAACCATCAACATACTCGCAGTTGGTGTGTAGGGGATGGAAATTGCTTACACACTCCAATTCTCATTGGTCGATCCTACACGGAAATTACAAATGTTTGATGTTTGATGTGTTTTTGGTAGAATAAACTTTGAATGTGTTATTTAAATGAATGATGTTTGATTTGTTAAGTAAATGATATTCTAAAATATTAATTTTTTTTAAGAACTCCTACTTGAGGTTCACCATTGGACACTCAAAAATTGATGGGTTCTTAATTTTCAAACAATCCAAATTTTATTATTAAAATAATGTTAAGAACCCCATGAAGGATTTAGGAATGGAGATGCTCTAATCGTGATCACTATCGTATGAGCCCCAATGAACATGAGGAACTACGACGACAAGTAGAAGATTTGTTGGTTAAGGGATATATTCGAGAGATTCTTAGTCCATGTGATGTCCCGGATTGCTTATACCTAAGAAAGATGGCTCTTGACGTTTGTGTGTGGACAGTCGAGCAATTAATAAATTCACTACGCGCTATCGTTTCCCTATACCGCGTCTTGATGATTTATTGGATCAAATTGGTAAGGCAACGATTTTTACCAAATTAGATCTCAAAAGTGGGTACCATCAAATTCGAATCCGACCGGGTGATGAGTGAAAAACTGCATTCAAAACTCATGAAGGATTGTTTGAATGGTTAGTAATGCCTTTCGGTCTCTCCAATGCTCCAAACACGTTTATGCGTGTCATGAATCAAGCCTTGCGTCCTTTTATTGGGAAATTTGTTGTCGTCTATTTTGACGACATTCTCATCTTCAGTACCTCCTTAGAAGAGCACATCGCCCATCTTCGAGAAGTTCTGTTAATTATTCGCAGAGACCAGTTGTTCATAGCATTGAAGAAATGTGAGTTTGGCGTCTCGGAAGTTATGTTTTTAGGGTATGTTGTCTCTGCGGCTTGCTTGCGTGTGGATCCACAAAAATTTGCTGCTATCTCCTCTTAGCCGACGCCAACCACAATATTTGAAATTCGGAGTTTTCACGGGTTAGCATCCTTTTATAGGAGGTTTGTGCATAACTTTAGTGAAATAACAGCCCCTATAACAGACTGTATGAAGCAAATCTCGTTCTCATGGACTCCTGCAGCAACCCGAGCTTTCGATTTGATCAAAGATAAGCTCACTACCGCCCCTATTTTGGTTCCCCCTGATTTTAACATTCCTTTTGAGTTACATTTTTATGCCTCTAAATTGGCTATTGGTGTTGTTTTGAGTCAACAAGGGAGGCCTATCGCCTTTTATAGTGAAAAATTAGCACGAGCTCGTGCTCGTTATAGCACCTACGACGTGGAGTTCTATGCCATTGTTCAATCTATCAAACATTGGTGTCATTATTTAGCGCATAGAGAATTTGTGCTATTCATTGATCATGTGGCTTTGAAATACTTGGGTAATCAAGATAAAATATCCGCTCGCCATGCTTCGTGGACAACATATCTTCAACAATTCACGTTTGTGATTAAGCATCAATCGGGCAAACTTAACAAAGTTACGGATGCTTTGAGTCGTCACCATTCTTTAGTGGCCACGCTTCATGTCTCAGTTCCATGATTCAAATGTTTGACTGATTTATATCCAGCTAATCTATTTTTCTCATCCATATGGACAGATCTTTCTCATGGAGTTGGTGGCGATTACACACTTGTTGACAAGTTTATCTTTCGAGATAATCGTTTGTGTGTTCCTGATTGTAGTCTTCGATTACAAATCATCACAGAACTCCATGGAGAAGGACATGTTGGTCGTGACATAACTCTAAAGTTAGTAGCTGAGACATATTCTTGGCCTACGTTGCGACGTGGTGTTGAACGTTATGTGGCTAGTTGCACAGTTTGTCAAAAATCCAAGGGTCAAGCATCTAATGCAGGTCTTTATTTACCATGACCAATTCCAACACAACCTTGGACAAATTTAAGCATGGACTTTGTTCTTGGACTTCCTCGAACTAAACGGGGTAACGATTCCATATTTGTGGTGGTAGATCGTTTTTCCAAAATGGCTCATTTCATCCCTTGTAAAAAGACAACTGATGCCGTTAAAGTCGCTCAGCTTTTCTTTCGGGAATTTTATCAACTTCACGGCCTACCTATTTCTATTGTGTCTGACCGTGACTCTCGATTCATTAGTCATTTTTGGCGATCCCTTTGGAAACTTCTCAAGACAAATTTAAACATGAGTTATGCATATCACCCTCAAACGGATGGTCAGACGGAGGTGAGTAATCATGCTTTGGGAAACATGTTACAGTGCTTAGTTGGTGATAACATTCGTTCTTGGGATTCTCGCTTGTGCCAAGCAGAATTTGCACATAATCATGCTCATAATCGCAGTCTCGGCTTCAGTCCTTTTAAAGTCGTATATGGGATTGTTCCACGAGGTCCTTTGGCGTTGACCACTGTCCCTAATCCAGCTGAATTCCATGGTCGAGCTGTGGAAATCGTTGATGAACATACACAGATTCATGCTTGCGCTCGTGATAACTTGGTAGTTTCTTCGATGAAATACAAGAAATCAGCAGATAAGCACCGTCGTGAAGTACATTTTCAGGTCGGAGATTTTGTCTGGGCCATTCTCACCAAAGAACGATTTCCAACAGGACAGTATAACAAATTTAAATCTCGAATTGGGCATGTCAAGATTCTCGAAAACATTAATGCAAATGCTTATCGTCTTCGTCTTCCACCTCACATTCACATTGCTGATGTATTCAACGTGAAACATCTTTTCAAGTATGAACCAGATGATGCTGATCTCACAGGATTCATGGACGAATCTCTCGCACAGGAGGGGACCTGATGTACGTCGCGTACATCTTCTCCTTCTAGAATTAGGATTTATGTTAGAATTTTCCTTTTATTTCAGTATTCCTTATTTACTTTGGATTTCCTTTTTGTTCTAGTTTTCTATTTCTCTTAGGATTATGAGACTCGTTCCCGAGCTTATAAATAGGATACTAGTCTTTTGTTATTCTGCAACTTTGATTTTGATTAATAAAACTTTCATAAAACTTTTTGAAAGAAAACTCTAGATCCTTATTTCCAGGCATTCTTTGAGAATTCAACGGAATTAAGAAGGCTTGGCTAACGCGTATTCTCAGAATTCAACGTTAACCTCGCGTATCGATACTTCTGCTCCGTCATCAGCCCCCTCACACAACTACAAAGAAGTGCTTTGCCATGCTCAGCCGGACGGGTCTCAACGACTGACGCCATGGGAGCGACATTCTTTGCAGGTCCTACCGCGGTTTTCCCGCATTTTTGTACCTCATCACACTAACATTTCTCCGCATTCAATAATTTATTTAACACACTATAACATGCATCTCACAAAACAAGGAACACACGATAAATTATCAATTTATAACTTATATTCTTGAGATACTAATTCCTTCAATTTCTTATGTACATATATTTATTTTATTATATCTATAATTATTTATACACTCAACACACAAATACATATTATTTATAAAGTATATAACCCGCGTGTATATTTGGCTTAACCCTAGACTAAGCAATTAACAGGATATATGTGTATATATGAAGAAAAACACGAACTCGTTCCTCACCTTAGCAAATCGGAAAGAAATCTCAGAACTGACTGAAATGGGATTCTGGTTCAACAACAAACTCAGACTGCATTGGTGCACAATTAATAAAACCCGATTTAAATTAGATGGTATTTCCGGATAAATACACAAACCCAAAAAAGTCGGTTATTAATTAAACCCACAACAATTCATTAATTCTGATTTAATTAGCTAATCCCAAAATAATCCTAAGTCTCACGTTAAATTTCCAAATCATCAGACCAAACAAATTTCGATTAAACCAATTAAAGATCCCATTTGCATACTGATCCCACAAAACGACAACAACATCTCGTGTAATAAACTGCTCCAACCATTAAACCCACAAAGCCGGTCCATCCAATTAAACCACCACATTAAACCAAGTCCCAAATCAGATTAAACCAAGCAGAATAATTAACAACAACATCATCATCTCTTAGGCCGATTACCTCAAGAGAACAGACGGCGATGATGAACAGAGATGACAACGGCAGCAAGAAAGGCGGCTACAACGGCCGTGGTTTCCGACCAGCAACAACCGGTGGTCCAAATCCGGCAAAGACATAGAAGGTTAGGTTCGGGCACTACAAGAAAACTGTCAATTTCCAACGAAATTTTACGTCCATTTAAATTCGTCGTAAATTCCCAACGATTCTACGACGAATTATGTGGTCGATGCAATTTCGTCGTAAATGTTGGTCGTCGTAACTGACCAACGAATTTACGACGATCTTACGATGCGTTTACGACGATCTTACGACGCATTTACGACGAATTTACGAACCTATAATTTGATAATTCGATGTAAATTCGTTGTAATGTTAAAACGACTTAGCAACGATATACCAACGAGGTAATTGGCGTCGTAATTCCGATGTAACATTACAACTATTTTACGACGGATTGTTTACGACGATTTTAATGTCGCAATATTTACGATGATTTTACGACTTATATCGAGTCACGACGAATTAGGATTCGTCACTAATCTGTCTCAAAACTTGTTTTACATCAATTTTACGACGTATATGTCTGTCGTAAATTGGCTGTTTTCTTGTAGTGGGGTCTCAACCAAAATAGAGGCTAAACTATCGGATCTTAACTCGTGGTACTATTTCCGGCGGATCTAGTTCTCGGCGGTGAGGCTCGCGGACAAGGTCTGCTCTGTTGGGGCTCGCGGCGGCTCGACAAATCAGACCTACGCTGGTCCCAAAGCAAAACGAGATTAGGTTCATCTCACTCGGATCGAGGCAGAAGAATACCATCAGAGTAAGCTCGCGAGTTTACCTTTCCGGCGATGCGATTCCGTCGACGGCGGCAAAGGGTTCTGATAGGCTCAAATGTAATACCCTTAAGTACTAACAACTTTGCCTATTGTAATACTAAGGGGACGAATCCACAGAGACTCAAGAATCACACAATAGATTTTAAGGGTTGAATTAAGCTAAGTGATCAATGTAATTGAAAGCAATAACGTAGATTAAACTTGTTGTAAATTCGATGGAGGAAATATAGTTTCAGGGTATTTCTCAGGAAATCAATGAATGCAGACAAACTAACTAGTCAGGGTTCAAGTTATGCACGGTTCTTGAACTCAAATCACTAAGCTATAATTAACCAACTGTCGTTGAGAGAATTATCTAAGTCTAAATCCCAGAATCCCAAATCTCTTTGCAAATCGTAAAGATCTAAACCAGCTTTAAATTTCAGGCTTGATATGTTATCAAAACAACTAAACCAAATCTCTTTGCGGATAGCTATTTTGCTCACCCTAAGTTCTGTCAGATTATCAATTGCACTGTCGTGCCTAATCGATTAACCTAAGATCTAAGTTCCAGATTCGTCAACTTAGAATTAGCTTTGAGAACAATCTATGGTGAATAACTAATTCAGATTATGAACCCTAATCAACCAATTAACCTAACATTCAAAGAGATCCTTTATGAGAACCCTAAACCTAAAAGAGATCTACTCAAACATGATCAATGGAACAAAAATCATAGATGAATAGATTTGCATAAAAGAAATCAATAAGAAACAAGGGTTCAGAGTTGTCTCCCAAAAACCCTGGAACAAATCTCTCTCCAACTATCAAGAATAAAATAAAGCATAGCCAACAAAAGTGGCCGAAAAACCTAATTTATAACCTAAAACACGTTTTGGGGCTTCTAGTAATTATTAAAGTCTTCTGGACCAAGGTGCAAACTTCAAACTTGTAAAACGTCACGTTTCCTTCTTCCTAAATTCGGTATCGGTCGACACCATTAGTGGTATCGATCGATACCAAGCTTGCGTGTCAACTCTTCTGCTCGCCAGACTGGACTGTCTTCACGAAAACTGGCATAACGTTTGATCGCACCGTTGTAATGGCCTCAAACCACTTCCAAATGAAAGCTAATCCATTGATCTGTCTTGTATCCAAATTTGAGCTCAATCCATTGGTGAAAAGTTCTTTAACGAATGCCAAACTTCTGACGTCTTTGCATGACTCTGCATCTCCATATGCTCATGTTCACCCAAAACGGCTCATTTTCTCCCAAAGTCACATAAAACCTGTAAAGACTCCAAAAATACTAGAAAGAATCTATAAATAAGACCTATATCATGGTTAGAAATGGGTAAAAACCATGATATATCAGGTTCACCGGAGAGAGAGGGTTTTCTGTTCCCAAGGGTTGACGGCTAGGGTTTTCTGGATTTATTCTCAAAGCACGTCCTCTCCTTCTATACACTCTCTTAATGACTCGGGCTTGGTTTTGATCCGTCTCGGGTGTGTGCTCGATGACTTGGGCCTCGTGGTCCGTAACTGGGCTCGGGATGTTACAATTGGTCTTCCAAACAAAGAGGATTCTGGTAATTTCATCCCTCTGTTAGGCTCATTGGGCTTTACTGTAGCTGCTGCGGAAGTAAGCTCCTCGAGCACAAGTAATAAAAGCAGACTCCAATTGTTTTAAATAAAAAATAAAAAAGCTTATGTTACAGACTCTTAATGCTTTCTATTTTCTTTTTATGAAGAAAGAATTATAAATTAATCAATAGTATGTAACAGTTTCTCATACTAATATGAGAAGTAAATATATAAAATTATTTCTCGAATACATTTGTAATTGCAAAGGTTTACTAATATAAGGAGTAAATATCTACCATTTACTAAGTCGTATGAGTTGCGTTAAAACAACACATCTATACTAAGGAATTAAGGACCTAATAATACAGAGCAACAAAAATTTAAAAACACCAACTAATTGCATAAATTGACAACATAAGGCATGTAAAAGTATGTATCATCCCCTAAACAAACACATAAATGAACATAATTCTTTTTAAAAAAATTACCTAAAAATAAAAAATTCACATATATTACGCTAATAGAGGCAAATCCATTAAATATGATACTTATAAAATTAAAATAATACTATTAGACAATAAAAGAGTTTAGAAAAATGGCCACCACGTCTGCGCGTAACGCGGATCACCCCCTAGTAGTTTATAAAAGGATTGAAAATTTGAAATTAAGTAGTTGGTATTTGAGACCAACCATAAAAGCTTATTTGAAGATAAGGGGTGTTCAATCCGGCAAAACCGAACCAATCCAAACCTAAGCGAAATATGTTATATGGTCTGAGTTCAGTTATACCATATACACCGTATATGGATATCATTTTATAGAAACCGTAGGATTCGGATATGGTTTGATAATAAAAAGATCAAACCGAATAAACTGAGAAAAATCAATAACTAAAATATAGTAATATATATGAGTATAGTTATATGTAAACTATGTAATATAAATGATCATTTATATATGTAAATGATTTTATTGATATTATATTGATATATGAAGCTTTAATACTAATAGTTAATTACTTTGTTTGATGTTAAAGTGATTTTGTTCTTCTTTTGGTTTCATTAATTTTAATAATAACGAGTTTTTTTGGAAAATTGATTGCCAGCTACACAAAGTATACGATAATGCATGGCTACACATCCGAAGTAAAACAATGTTCTAAAAACTACATCAACAATTGATATTGCATAGCCAGCTACACGAAGTATACAATAATGCAAGGCTACACATCCAAAGTAAACCAATGTTTTATAAATAACATCAACAATTG
The DNA here is from genome assembly GCA_030161315.1 of Eutrema japonicum. Taxonomy (NCBI): domain Eukaryota; kingdom Viridiplantae; phylum Streptophyta; class Magnoliopsida; order Brassicales; family Brassicaceae; genus Eutrema; species Eutrema japonicum. The sequence goes on from BSQW01000007.1 coordinate 27,336,103, forward strand.
ATATAGCATATCCAACTACACAATAACCATCCGAACAAACATGAGTCATATGTGTAACACTTTAACTATATATTTCCGGTGAACCATTCATCGAGCTCCGGCATTGACTCGAATTTTAAACAATAAAACCCACCCAAATTTAACCCAACCCGACTTAATCCAACCCGAATATTACCACCCGTGCTACGCACGGACACAAATATATATATATATATGTATTCCTTTTTTTCCCTTTTTTCCTTTTTTGTGTTGTTGTTGAAAACCTACTAATTTTTTTGCGAACTCTTATTTATTCGGTGATATTAGAGGAAGTGGCCTTAAACTTATTTGTTATCTTATTTTTTTTTGTCAACAGCTTAAATACATAGAACGGTTCGGAAATCCAAACCGGGGGTACCGAGTTTACAAAAGTAATATCCACTGGGTAGACACGAGCACTTCTTGCTAGCTTGTCTGCCTTTGTGTTATTCGCGCGTGGAATGAGAGAAATTGAGAAAAAGTTAACGTCTCCTTACTCTTCACGAATTCCTCCAAGTGCAATGAAAAAGCCGGCCAATCCTCGGGTGTAGACACCATCTTCACCAACTCGGAGCAGTCTGTTGCAAAAGCTATTGCTGTCTTCTGGTTTGCAATCAAACAATGCATGACCAAGATGAGTGCTTCCAATTCTGCACGTAGGGGGGAGATGCTTCTTCGCAGATTTCTTGCTCCCATTATAGTCCCTTCGACGCCTTCCTGAAAGCAATACCAACCTATTCCGGAGAAGCTATCGGTCTCCTTCCAAGATCCATCAATATTGCACCGCCAGCCTTCGTAAGTCGGAGTCACCTGAGTTGGGACAAATTTTTGGATTATCACATCAGGATCACTACTCTGTGCCGTTTCCCAGATTATTGCCTCAGTTTCCGCCTGCTTCAGTATTTCTTGTGGATCTCTGTCCACATTTGAAAAAACCTTATCATTTCTTGCTATCCAAATATACCACGCAATCCAAAGAAAGCTAGTATCCGAATTATCTGGAGAAAGTCTCCAAAAAAGATGATCAAAATTAGCAAAGACCGATGACATTGGAAAAACACCCAGAGGCGTTGGTATCGTAGAAAGTGCCCATGTTTGTAATGCCGGAGGACATTCGAAAAGGACATGATTGATAGTTTCATTTTCCGATCCACACCTCGTACATTGTGTATCACAGTCATTTCCTCTACTTCGCAAATTGGATGAGACCGCAAGACATCCCGATAAAGCTTGCCATATAAAATATCGTAATTTTGGAGAACACTTCAGCTTCCATGTGTGAGCTTGTAGCTTCGTCACATCCGGACCATATGATCTAGTGGGACCGATATTTGGGCTTGTTTTTTAAATTTGATAACCCGACTTCACCATATACCTTCCCGATTTTGTGTAGTGCCATCCAATAATGTGTGGTTTGTATGTGCTACTTATAGGCAGACCCCGAATAATGGTCACATATGTCGGATCAATAATCGCGTTCAACAACGCCGTATTCCACGTCTGTGTCACTGGGTCAATAAGGTGATTGACATTTAAATTCGGTTAATAGTTGTACCCCTTACATGTTGCTGACCTCGTCTGAGAAAATGGTACCACGGGTCGTTCCATACTGAGATAGAACAGCATGATCCAACTCTTTTAATTAGCCTTTTTTTGACAAGAGGTCTAGCTGAGATTATACTCCTCCATCCGTATGATGGGGAGTAAGATCGTATAGGGTCTAAAGGGTATGTGTTCCGAAAATATCGACCCTTGAAAACCCGCGCAAACAAAGAATCCGGTTTATCCATTAATCTCCATAATTGTTTGGCCAATAATGCTGTGTTAAAATCCTCGACCCCCGAAAACCCATGCCCCCTCCGATTTACTTCGACATAATTTCTTCCATGCTATCCAATGCATTCCTTTGGATTCTCCATTTGAACTCCACAAGAACCGTGCCGCCGCACTAGTTAGTTTTGCGGTTTTGGATTTGGGTAATCGAAAACACGACATAACGAAAGTTGGCATTGCTGTTACCACTGATTTAATTAAAACCTCCTTTCGCCCTTTGGATAAAAACCTTGAAGTCCATCCATTAATTTGATTGTGTTGTCTCTCTGCGACAAAATTAAAGATCTTACTTTTGGCTCCGCTGAGGCTTTCCGGAAGGCCTAGATATGAACCCATGCCGCCGATGCTAGAAATTCCTAGTATATGTTTAACCTCATTTTGTACTGTCTCATTTACCGTGTGACTGAATTGTAATGAAGATTTAACGAAATTAATTTGCTGCCCAGACACTAACCCGTATTGTTCTAGTATATGCAAAATAGTTTCACATTCTTGTTTGGTAGCCTTGCAGAAGAATAGACTGTCATCAATGAAGAGTAGATGTGATACTGATGGGCTTGCTTTCGCAACCTTTAACCCCGTAAGTAATTTCTCTCTTTTCGCCTTCTGGATATTTGCTATTAATACCTCCATACAGAGTATGAATAGATAAGGTGACAAGGGGTCCCCTTGACGAAGCCCTCTCTTCGGAATTATCTGTCATTTGTGTTGACCATTGATAAGAACTTTATACTCTACTGATGTAATAGACCACATCATCTATGTAATCCATTTTTCTGAAAAACCGAACTTCCTCAAAAGATGTTCAATAAAAGACCATTCCACCCGATCATACGCTTTGCTCATATCCATTTTTATCGCCATAAATTTACCCTTACATGACTTATTAGTCCGGAGACCATGAAACATCTCTTGAGCAATCAGAATATTATCCAAAATTAATCTACCTACCACAATGGCTGATTGAGTCTCCGAAATGAGGTTCGGTAGCAGTCGCTTTAACCTTTGACATAAAACCTTTGAAATGATTTTATATCCCACATTACAAAGATTTATGGGCCTTAAATACGTCATCCGACTTAGTCTTTCCGTCTTCCGGATTAGAAAAATATTTTGTCGTATTTAGCTGTTGGTCAAAAACACCAGTCTCTTGGAAACCGTTTACCAGTCCTACTATATATGCCTTCACTATTTGCCAAGATCGTTGGAAAAATAGTGTTGTCATTCCGTCAGGGCCCGAGGCTTTTTCTGGGTGCATCATAAAAAGTGCCAAATGTACTTCCTCTTCGGTTGCCCTTGCCGTGAGGACGTCATTGTTCTACTCCGAAACTATAGACTGAATTTCGCCCAGAGCCTCCTCGAAGTCCGTCGGGGACGTAGAGTTAAATAGATCGTCAAAATAATTTACCGCCACTTGTTCCACCTCTTTTTCTGATGTGACCCACAATACTGATGCATTATGCAAACCGACAATCCGGTTCCTTGCCCTCCATTGCATTACTTGCGCATGGTAAAATTTCGAATTTTTATCCCCCACTATTAGCCATAGAGTGCGACTTTTCTGTTGCCAGAAATACTCCTCATCCCGATATGCTTCTTTTAATTTTCCCGTAATATCTATTAGTTCCTCTTTAGTCCTAGTATCATCATTTTGGATCTCTTCTAGTGCCCGTTGTAACTCATTGATCTTCTCTTTGCCGTAAGGTAAATTATTTTTCCGCCATATCGATATCTCCCGCTGACAATTCCTAATTTTTTGGACAAAAGATGGTATGTGTCCCCCTGGATTAATCTCACATCCCTTAGCAATCGAGTCCATCAAAACGTCTTGCCCAATCCAGCGTTTATCACACCGAAATTGTCCACATTTCCGGGGAATTTTGTCCTCGATTGTGGCAACGATTGGTCTATGGTCCGACCCAATCATTGCCAAATATTTGGCATATGAATGTGAGAACATTCCATGCCAGTCTCCATTAGCTAAAGCCCGATCTAGCCGACAACGAACGGTCTTCTTGTTTCGTTTTCCTCTCCAAGACATGGTGTTTCCTAAGCATAGAAATTCCAAGAAAGCACACGTTTGTATCATGAGTTTAAAGGAGATGAAGGTTGATGCGTGCCTTAAGTTTCCTCCTTGTTTCTCATCATTACCGGTTATTTCATTTAAATCACCAATTATAAATCATGGATCTAAGCGGGATAAACTTGTTCGTGTTAGTCGTTCCCACACCTGATCCCGCAATTTCGGTACCGGATCACCATAAATAAACGATAAATAAACTTTTTTTCCTTGAACGAGCGCTTCAATATCTATTATCGGATTATTTGAAAAAATTATATTAACATGATAAGAATTATCATAAAATAAGGCAAGTCCACCACTCGCACCGCGCGGTTCCACCGTGTACAATTTATCATAACCGTAATGGGGTTGAAACTTCTGCAAAAAAAAAAAATCTTGTCTGGTTTATGAAATAAACGAAAACTCTGGCTTATGTTTCATCCAAACCTCCCGAAGATAGCTTATTGTATAATTGCTGCCGAGCCCCTGACAATTCCAACTCAAAATCCACATTATTTAAACGTGTTTGACATACCAGAATTACTTATCGGGTTAGAGGCGCCCAGCAGATCTCCAAAAATGAGGTTTTCACCGTTCCCATATTTCTTGTTTCGAAACCGTTTACAACCCAAAGAACCGAAGAAATCCTGGACACCCACCAGATCCACCCATCTCCAAGTCAGATCTTGGCTAGAATCAACCTTAAAATATCCCTTTATTTTTTTCAAGACCAACCATTGAATTTAAAAAAACACCGAAAACTCAATCTCTAAAATCAGAGATAGGACTCCCTCTTCATCACCACCGATGTCCTCACTGAAAACCCAGTGACACCGTAAGAAAAATAATTGGTTAAGAATGAAAGACAATTGTTTCCCTTGTATTTCCAATACAATACCAATTGATCGATTATTTGGTAGTAAGAAATGGGTGTCAAGATTATTATTATTAATAAGATCGAGCCTCTGCAACTCCCATATACACCCGTTTACCCTGCTGATCCTCTGTATAATCTCCGCCATCTGAGTACAATATTCCTCACTATTACACATCCGGAAATTATCATCCATGATCCGAGCTTGATTCCATGTATCTTACCCGAAACATACTGCCCTGAAATTTCGTGATGCTACTTCCAAATTCCACTGATCAGATTCTAGATTTGAGTCTGTATACATCACACTTAGCCTCAGTCTCTCCGTGAAAAACGCAATCCCCTGGATCCGAATCAATGTTATCCGATTTGGTTTCCTGTGAGCTCCTGATTGATTACTAACCTGTAATACACCTTTGGCAAGTGTAGCGTAGATATTTTCAGATGCCATAAATCCCCGCGCTAACCCATGATTGAGTTTTGGAATCACCAAATCAACCATCAAATCCCACCAAAACGGCAAGTCCACCACATCGGGCCGTATCTTTTCGCCCAACAACGATATGAGAATCTGTAGCTCCCCGAAACAGGAAAGAACATATCCGAAAGTCCGTAAGGAATGACGAAACCGAGCAAGACCGAATCTGCAACCATAACCGAAACAATCTGCCTCCGCTGACCAAAATCGGATATGTAACTCTCTAATCCGACCATACTCTTCCCTTATTGAGGCCGCGACCGAAAGAAAAAAGATTATCCGCCGGAGCCAGAGAGGATCGATGCTCATCCTCAAGGTGCTTGAGTCGCCGCCGCCATCGCTAGAGAGAGGCGCGAGGGTTTTTAGGATTTAAAAGAAGAAACCAACTGATATATGTATATGAGAACAGTTATGTTCATCTTTTAAGAAGATGATTATGGTTTTGTTTTTAAATATTTTTTTGCTTTCATTATTATTAATTATTTTCACGTCAATAGTTAAATAAAGTGGAGATAAATAATTTGTTTATAAGTTAAAACATTGATATTACTATTATTAAGTTCTAGGGAATTCGATTTTCAAGCATAGAAATTAAAACTCACATAATTTTATATCAAACTAGTGTGTGATCCGAGCTACGCGCGGACGTGAATACAATTTTGTTTTTAAAAAATTTGGTATAATATTATTTTAGTTTTATTAGTATGATTGTTAATGGATTTGTCTCTGTTAGTTTAAGAAATGTGGATTGTTTATTCTTAAGTTTTTTTTTCCTTTCTTAATTTTATGTTTATTTATGTATTTATTTATTGAGTGATCCACAATTTGAATTTTTTTATTTTTTTTGTTGACTATTTATTCAATTAGTTGGTTTTTAAAAGTTAAGTTTTTGTCATTTTAAAGTTTAGGGAATTGTATATTTTTTAATCCAACTGAATACTAATAAAATAAATACTTCGAAATAGGGTTAGTTTTGTATAGTCTGAAAGTTACTCCGAATACTAATAAAAGGAAAGTTAGTTTTCTGAATTTAGAATTCTCCGAACTTTCAAAAAAAAAAAACTTCGAAATAAGTCACTGTATTTTTATCTATTTTTACCTAAAACCGAATACTAATAAAATATTTAGAATTTACTATTATTCATATTCGATGATCCAGTGTTGGTGACTACAAAATAAATTTAATTTTATTTGAAAAAAATAATAATTTCTATCACTAATTTACTATCAAAATCATCGTAGATGTATAGGTTAATGGGAACATTTGATATAATATGAACCGATTTGGAAAAATATAAGAAATATGGGGTCGAGCGTCGATTCAAACATTTAGAGAGAGAGAGAGAGAGTTTTTGTGAATATGATTATTCTGTAAAAAATATTACCCACTACTCTAAAACCCTCGTCTTCTCCGATATCTTCCCCCATCACTGGTGATATTTCAATTTCAATCACAAAAAGTGTGATCCGCGCGGACGTGGTAAACAATTGTTTTTAATCTAGTGGTATTTTATTTTATTTTGTCTCGTAGTTAATTGAATTATCTCTATCAGCTTAAGGTCTGTGTATTTGTTTTTGTTTTTTTTTTAATTTATGATCATCTATGTGTTTATTTATTGGATGTACACATTTTTACCTCTTTTTTTTCTTGGGTGATCAATTTTATGCAATTCGTTGAGTTTTTTAAAAGGAAGATATTTACATTTTAAAGGGAAGATATTTACATTTTAAAGTTGCATAATTTTTTTTTTAATTTTGTTTCATGTGAAGTTATTATTTTTGGAGTGTTTTATGTATGATTTTAACCCTATTTATGTGTGCAATATGTTTGTGATTCCTAAATCTATTTTTCTTTTATTATTGTTGAAAAAGATCTCCATATATAACTGATTGTTTGAAGTCACAACGTTTGTTTGATTTTATTTAGAATAAATTTAATCCATAATTTATAAACACTAAATTCTATAATTTTTCTAAACTATATAAATAAACTGATAAAAGTAAATTATTAAATTGAAATTTCCTTAGATTAATTCAATATAATCTATCTTCTATTAAGTAAATGTCTTTTGAAATTCTAGGGAACACTATTGTATTAATGGATGGTAATTATTATGAGAATTGAAATATATTTACATCACATGATATATATTTTGCATATACAAAACTTTTATTTTATTCTCCTGTTGTAGTTACATATATTTTTATGTTTTTCGTTAAAAATAATATCACAAAACACAACGATCTTAAATTTTCAAACTTAATTTATATTTTCGTGTAAATACTTTTAATATGTTTCTTAATATTTTTGGCTCTTATTCTCTTTTTCATAGTTATGTATAATTGTAATTATTATGTTAGGTATACCTTAATTTTATTTATTTGTCTCTTTATTAGATGTAAAACTTGCCAACTTATATTTTGCTTTATGAATTTAGTTACATATTTAACTTATTTGTTTAATTGTTAGGACTTATTTGATATTTTAGTTTTTTTATAATATTTGCGATACAACTTAACCTAATTAAATATTTATAAAAGTTGAAATATATTATGGTAACCAAATTTATTAAACCTATTATTATTTCAAAGAACTACATATATTAAGTTTATTATTTTATGGTTTAATTTAGAATATGAATAATGCCTTTTCAAATTCTTTTCATAATGTTAGAAACAAATTTATAATTAATATATGTATTTAGTATGTATTAATTTTTTAGGATGCTGAGGTGGCAGCATGAGAAGAGTGAAAAGCTTATTTTATATATATAGAAACCAAATATAGTTATGGTTTTCAGTTTAAAACCTGAATAAACCAAAAATCAAAGAATCCAAACCGAACCAAACCAAACCAAAATGGGCTTGTTACAGAAATGACCTAAAATTTTAAGTCAAACATGAAAGTAACCAATTTTTCCCTCTTAAAAAATGTCAATTTCTCTTCATTATATCATTCGCATCCACACATATTCACAAAAATGCCATTAAAAAAAGACACAAAAATCCTTATGATATCACTTATTTACGAAAATACCATATTTTTCAAATTTTCCAACCACCATTACCAATAATATTGGAGCTCTAAATGCTTCCCCAACCAAATTTGGAGCTCTAAATGCTCAATGTTTGAGCTAATAACCTCATAATCTTCCATTTCCCTCCTAAAAAAATACCACTTTCTCTCAATTATATCCTTCACGATACACATATTCACAAAAATGTCATTACATGTTTTTTAAATAACAAAAAGACACAAAAATCCGTAGGATATCACTTATTTACAAAAATACCATATTCTTCAATTTTCCCAACCACCATTACCAACAATTTTGGAGCTCTAAATGCTTTCCCAACCAAATTTGGAGCTCTAAATGCTCAATGTTTGAGCTAATAACCTCATAATCTTTCAGTTACTTTCCAATTTCATCAAAAAAACTCTCTAATTTACGTTTTCAAAATTGTAAATTTGTTGATCTTGTGAATTTCAGTGATTCTTGCATAAAAAACGACTGGGCTTCTTTGGTAATTGTGAAATTCAAAGTTCTGGGCTCTTGACGAAGCTAAAAAAGAGCTCAAACCGGTTCTAGGTAATTTTTCAGACTATGCGGACACTTCATGTGAAGTTCTCTAGTCGACGCAGAGTTTAGTTTTGCCATTGACCAATTTTTAGTTTTTCAACGGAGACTTCATACGAAGTCTGCGGTAGTTTTGCGTTTGACTAAAAGTTGACTATTTTAGAACAGACTTCACATAAAATGAGAGGTTGGTTTTGTGTTTGACGAAAACTTTGACTTTTAGAGCATACTTCAATTGAAGTCTACTCTAAATAAATATGCTAGTTTTGCGTTTGACCACAATTTCAAACATTGACCAGGAAAATTATTTAATTAGCAGACTTTGGGTGAAGTGTAAAGTATTTCGAGAAATTCAGCAGATTTCATGCGAAGTCTGCAATCAAATTTAATTCAATATTTTGGTCAAACGCAAAACTAACCTGGAGTCGACTTCGTTTTACATATGCAAATTTTAGACGTCACCTGGAGTCTACTTTCCGAAAGTTAAACTTGGTCAATTGCAAAGTTAACCTATCGGTTTTCAAAGTAGTATTTGGATGAAGCCTGCATAATTTTTGAAATTCTGCATTCTTCATGTGAAGCCTGCTGAAAAAGTCAAATTCTGGTCAAATGCAAAACTAACATGTTTATTTCCTTAGACTTCACATGAAGTCTTCTCTTCTAAAGTCAAAATTTTGGTCAAATACAAAAATATACCCCTAATTTATGACAGAGACTTCGCATTATGTCTCATTAATTGTGCAAATTTCATGCGAATTCTGTAATATTTTCTTTGTTAATTTGCAATTCCAAAAGTAACCTAAAATACAAATTGCGGTGTGAAGTATGCTTTTATATACAGGACAAACTTTGGTGTGAACTTTGCTTCCATATACATGACATACTTTGGTGTGAAGTCTGTGTTGTTAATTTTGTTAAAAATGCATTTATAGTATATTTATAACATTTGTTTTTAGATTTTCTTGTTCTCACATGTGTGTTAGTTATTGTTTTTGCTTATGTATGAGTTTGACTTGTTTATGTGTTATAGTTATAACATACTCAAACTTCTTGTTTGATTAGGATTTTAACATTTTATGCATATTTCGTGTGAAGACTCCTTCATAATTACGATCACTAATGTGGTTTATATATGTTATTTTTTTTACAAAGAATGGTTCAATTACCCGTTGTTTATGGAGAATGATTGATGAAAGACTGGTCGTGGCATTTTGTGGTGGATAATCGCGAGGAGGGAGAATGTTATTTTTGAGTGATGATTGTACACATGGTGATCTCGTTGAAATGGCACAAGATGATTACTTGCTGGACAATAAATCAGAGTTGGTGGAGTTAAATTATCCATTACCGGATGAAATGTTGCAAAAATGGCTCCGGATACCCCTCATATGCATGTCACAAATGATAGACAAGTTTGGAGGTTGATCGAGTTAAGTAGAACGAATGTTGTACGTCTTTATGTCTCGAGTCGATTCGAGATGGATACTAGGAATAATGAAAATGTGGATGGACATGCGGATGGGAATTGTGATGAATATGCCGACGAAGATTTGGATGATGAAGATGCAGATGATGAAGATGCAGATGAAGATGCAGAAGAATGTAAGCACAAAGATGCAGATGGGAATTATGATGCGAATAATGGTAATGCAGTTTATTATGACAGTGAGGATTACAATGTGTATGGGAAAGTGAAAGATGAGGATGATATATGTTTTGATGTTAATGGGTTTGAAGCAGGTTGTGTTGGTCAAGGAGGAAGATTCAATACGACATGGTCCGACAATATCTATGTTAATGCGAGTTTTGCTAGCAAGGATGAGTTGATATTAAAGTTGCGATTAACGGCGGTAATGTTAAAATTTGCATTTAACGGGCTTGAATGTGTAGAGCGGGAAGGGCGTCTCAGGTACGTGATAAAATAATTGTCACCATTCATGAACTTTGTGCAGGTGCGGTACATGACAAAAATTAAATTAAAAGTAAAATAAAAATAAAAGAAAAAGCAGGTGCAGTACGTTTTGTGCATGAAACGCACATGGGTAGAAGGTTTGCAGGTAGGTGTGTTTTATTAACTGTTCAAAGTTGACTAATTTTTTTTTTTTTTTTACGAATAATACACAAAATTGGACAATATATAAATACATACTCGATGACTTCAGTTACACAAATCTCTTCGTGAGAAAAAAAAGTTACAAATCTCTTACAAATTTTTTCTACTCTTCCACGAGTTGATAAAAAAAACTCTTCCACTATTTTTCTTACAAGACAAGGGGTAAATATTTCTTTTATCCAATTTGAATTATTAAGTAAATATTTATTTACTATAACTTTACATATGAAACGTAATGAATTCAATATTTTCTTGAGATAATATAATGGGAATCTTGATTTTGAATATCTGAATTGTTTAGTAACTGTAACAAAATTAATTTATCTTACATTTAGATATAATAATTTTAAATTAATTCCAAAAAATGGTGGTATGTAAAAACTATGTCAAAATTTTGATTTAGTGTTAATTTTTTAGCATTATTCATTAATGTATTTTCAAACATGTAATGAATAGTATTATTGTTTTGTGTCTTTTAATTTATATTTTGTACTTACATTTTTATTAGATTTTAGCAATAACAAAATAATTTATAAAATCATCAATTTAACACTAAATTTAATAACACTAGATTAAAGATATTAGATAACTTTTTATAAATCTATAAACTAATAACACCAAATTTTTAAAGAGTTTCAAAAAATCTCAATTGAATGATATTTAAAATTTTTGAACTGATAAAGTAAATTTATAGTCGTTTATTTAGTACTATCTTTATATGGAAAACAGCTAATTCAGATAAATGTAGATATGTCGTCTAGGCGTCGGTCGAACACAAATTCTTCTGGACAAAGAGACACAAATGCTTCCAATGAGACAATAGTAAGAGTAATTATTTTTTCGGTTTTATAGAAAATTAGTAGTTATATTTTACTCTACAAATTTTAAAAATTTGTAGAGCACCGCAATGTTTAGATAGACTAACGAACAAGAAAAAACATTGATTGAATTATACGATCATGCAATTTCCATGAATAATTACACTCTTAAAGATCCTACTGCCCTTGGTAGAGAGTACATGGTTGAAAAATTAAACCTTGCATTTAATATGAATATAACTTACGGTTTTTTCAAAAACAAACTCGATGACTTCAAAAAATCGTACAAGAGGTAGAAGTTTCTGATGAATTCTACCGGTATCTCGGTTGATCCTGAGACATCCATGATTTATGAATCAGATGAGTGGTGGGATGGTCATGAGTCGGTAATAAATCATACCCTTTCTAATTATATATATATATATATATATATATATATATATATATATATATATATATATATATATATGTGTGTGTGTGTGTATTTTATAGGGATGCAAAATAACAAAATCGTTTAACCGACAAACGCCACAGTTTTGGGATGTGATGGTACGATGTCTTGCATTACACGATGTTTATTCGCAACATCAACAGTCCTCCCGACAAAGAAGAGAAGAGATAATGAAGGAGGGACATGCGTATGATGATATGCATGGTTATTCAGACATCGATGGTAGTGATATGCCCCAAAATCATGTACCGAGGCCGAAAAAAATGAAGAAGTGTATCGTGTTAACATTGACGATGAAACACACCCTTCGAATGAGTTCACCCATGATAGTGGCAGAGGTGATCAACGTGGCAGACGTAGGGGTAGTTTGCATTCTCGTGGCAGTCGTGGGAGTAGTTCGCACTCTAGTGTCAGACGTGGGAGTAGTTCACATATATCTGGCGGAAGCTCAGGAGCAATGTTGGAAGTGGTTCAAGAGGAAGTCGTGGAAGACAATCATTTGAGACAACCATACAAGACACCATCACTGGCTTTCAAGAGTTTCAACGACAGAGTTTGCAATAACTTCGTCCAGGTAGTTTTGACCAAGATGATTACGATGAATTCAATAAGGCTGAAGCAATATTCCTTGCTTTTGAACGTTCCAAAGCACACTAAATTTTATTGGACATGCCTTAATTCACTTAAAGAGCTAGTATTTTGGCGTAAGTATTTTATGGATATAGCTGGAGGCACCGATGAAGATAAGCTACAGCTGCTAGAAGCAATGACTGGTGTTTCAACGTAGATGTGCCAAAACAGTTGGGCTCAATCCAATCATTCGGGAGTCCACATTCAGCAGGTCTATCATCTGGTAGTCCATCTTCCGTGAGTAACAATTCACGATGGGGCACACCACCAACTGCTCAATAATGGGGCACGTCACCAACTGCTCAACAATGGGGCACACCACCAACTGCTCAAAAATGGGGCACACCACCAACTGCTCATCAATGGGGCACACAACCAACTGCTCAACAATGGGGCACACAACCAACTGCTCAACAATGGGGTACACCACCAACTGCTCAACAATGGGGCACACCACCAACTGCTCAACAATGGGGCACACCACCAACTGCTCAACAATGGGGCCTTTCACCAACTGGTCCATTATGGGGCACACCACCAAATTTTCAACAAGGTAGCTCATCGGGAACGACTCCAACAAATGTTCAATATGGGTTTTCACTTGGAGATCAAGTAGAAATTATGAGGAATACTCAACACGAAGATTCAGATGGTGTAGCCGTAGGAACTTCACTGAACGTTCAACAAGCATCATCACCCGGTCTCAGACATATTTCAAAAACGAGCAGACGAGGAGGTCTAATCAATATATGGGGACCCTTGCAAGGATAGAAAGTGAATCTATAGAAGAAGATTAGTTTGTGATGGTCGTGTTTTATCATTGTGTTATGAAATATTTATGTTTTTATTAGCCTATTTCTGCATTTTTGTGTAATTGGTTAATGTAAGTTTATATCTAGCTAATGACTTATTTTATCTTTTAAATTAATTTCAGGCTTTTCGTATATGTCAGTTGCGATCACAGGACATCCAACCAACTTACGAGGAGAGAATTGAATTGTGGAATTTGGAAAATGAACAATTCGAGGAGTTAATAATTCAACCAACTTTGAGTTACTATGATCGATATTTTCAAAGAGCACCAGTCCAAACTGATGGTGGGTTGGGATGGTGGAATATTTGGCATCGACTACAACAAGATGATGCTGCTTGTCTTCAGTTATTACGAATGTCACTTCCATGTTTCACAGCATTGTGTAATATGGTACAAACGAATTACGGTCTACAACCAACATTAAATATAAACATTGAAGAAAGTGTGGCTATGTTACTACGGATATGTGGACATAATGAAGTTCAAAGAGATGTTGGTTTGAAATTTGGACGAAATCAGGAAACTGTGAAGAGAAAATTTAGCGAAGTTCTTGGGGCGACTGAATTACTTGCATGTGATTATATTAGAACTCCAACAAGATAAAAACTATACCGAATTCCTGAAAGACTTCAAGTAGATCGAAGATATTGGCCATATTTTAGTGGATTCGTTGGAGCTATGGATGGTACTCATGTATGCGTAAAAGTGATGCCCGAGTTACAGGGAATGTATTAGAATCGACACGATAATGCATCTTTGAACATCATGGCAATATGTGATTTGAATATGTTATTCACATAAATTTGGAATGGAGCACCAGTATCATGTCACGACACAGCCGTTCTCACAATGACACAACAAAGTGATTCTGAGTTCCCTTTGCATCCGTTAGAGAAGTATTATGTCGTTGATTTTGGCTATCCTAACATACAAGATTTTTTTGGCTCCTTATAGATCATCACGAAACAGAGTTGTGAGGTATCATATGTCACAGTTCTTCTATGACCCTCCTCCGAGGAATAAAGAAGAATTATTTAATCGATATCATGCGTCTTTACGTTCTGTTATCGAGAGAACTTTTGGAGTATGGAAAAAGAAGTGGAGGATTGTTTGTTAATTCCCAAGATATAATATTCACATACAAAAGAGAGTGGTAATGGCTACAATGAGATTACATAATTTTATCAAAATTTCAAATTTCTCAGATGCACATTTTGCGGAAGTAATGACAGAGACCAAAATGGAGAACACAGATTGTGAGCCTGATTTAAGTGACATGAAAGAAGCAGAGATAGCTGATGGAAAACATATGAGTTATGACGCAAATAAGGGATAATATTTCAAATATGTTATGAGAAAATCAAAGTAATCGATAGTAATTTTAATTTATAAGTTTATTAGTATTATTAATCTATTTTTATTTGTAAAATATTTATCTAAAATATAATACACGCACCGCTTTTTATATTTTCACCATTCAAACATTTGTACCGCACCACATGTTATTTTTTCACCATTCATATATTGTCCCGCACCGCTTGTTACACACTAACCGCACTTGTCCCGCATGATGCGTTTCTTCCAACCGTACCGCACTAAAACTGCACCGCACCTCCTAAACCGCTTGTCCCGCACCGCTCAAACTGTTGTCACCATTCGAAGCCAAAGTATATAAGTTTACGAAAACACTGTTTGTAGCTAAATGTCGTGTGAAAGGATGCATATGGAAGCTTAGAGCGGGTGTGAAGAACGAAGCAAACACGTTTTGGGTGACAAAATATTTGAAAGGTCATACATGTTCAGTGGCAGACCGAATGGCTCACCGTAGACAGTGTACTCCGAAATATATTGCATTTTGTGTCCATATAGGTATTAGTATAGATATTTCTATAATTTATATGGATTAATTAAACATGTTGGCAAACACCAATTATTTTGTATAAAGCCCCATAAAATATTAAATTATACAAGATTTTAGAGATTCTAAATTGGAAATATTAAACGAGATTGTTTAAATTCCACTAGATTTTCTTATTTTAACTTAAATCTTAATAATATCAAATCATACTAGATTTTCGAGATTTTAAGTTAGAAATATATAATTTTACGCATTTAAAAAAAAAATATATTTGATAGTCTACTCTATTCCTTCATGTGATAATTGGCCTGAAGTATAACATAATAAACATGTTATAAATATGTCACATTTGGTACGTGCTGTTATACAACTAATTAAAAACAATTTAAAGAATATATATTTTAAGTGTAAATGCTAATTATTGCCCCGCACACAGCGCGGATTAGTATATAAATTTTGCATAACACGAGTTAGAAATATTGTATAAACATCAACACATATTGCACAACAAATCAACAAAATATTATTTTTTCTCACTATAAACCAAAGAATTACAAATTCAACATATTTAAATCAATAACATTTAAATTAGATCTGATTTCTCATTTTAAATTTTGTATATTTTAAAATTTAGTCTACAAAAAATTTTACCGCACGGGTGAAAATTTAGTTTTAGGTTATTTTAGTAGCAACTTTTGTGTGTGTTTCCTGTGCTTCGTTGATATTGTTGTGTTGATTTGTTTTTCTATTGTGCATGATGAATCAAAAGATGAGATTCCAAAAGTCATCGAATTCTTAGATTAAATTCAAAATTCCAAGCTAAGGGTTTTGATCCCCTTGCTTCTTGGTTTTCTTTACTGATTATCCTGTTCTTTGGACAAATTTCTTTTACGATATCAACAAAACTCATTATTGATAACTCTCCTCAGCTCACCCGAGCTATCCATCATCCGACCCAATTGATGTAACTCAATTAAGGTTAATCCAATCACTGTGAACTGTTTTTCTGTGTTTTATCGGATATTCCTTGCTTTTCTCAATCATCCAGTTAAACCTATCGAACATCCGATTTAGTCGATTATTTTTAGATCATGGATCGAGTTTAGCTTAGTTTTTCAACCAATTTTTCTGTCTCGACTGTAGTCCACCTCAGTGATCCTATTGCGAATCGAAGAGGTTACACATTTCATTTTCTTGCTATATTAGCATTACATTGTAAATGTTTTAGAGAAAATAACTATATGTACGTAATTTATTGACCTATATCCAATCCGTTTAGCATAGGTTTAACACTAAAAGAAAACACCCGGATTTCCGACGGGTTTGAAACTGTCCGAAATTTCTGACGGAATACCGAGGGCATAACGAGGGCATTCCGACGGATTATAGCCGTCGGAAAACCCTTGGAAATTTCCAACGGATTTCCGAGGGAATATCGACGAACCTGAATTCCCTCAGAAATCCGTCGGAAAATTCCGAGGGATTTCCGAGGGAAATTAATCCCTCGGAATGGCCGTCGGAAATCCCTCCGGAAATTTCCGATGGATTTCCGATGGATTATGGTTTTAGCCGAGGAAATCTGATTCCCCAGGCTAAAACTTGCCCGGTATATGTTTTAGCTGGGGGAATAAAATTTCCTCGGCTAAAACCATAATCAGTCGGAAATCCGTCGAAAATTTCCGAGGGATTTCCGACGGATTCCCCATAAACTGTAAATCCACCTCGGCTAAAACCGTAAATCCCCCCGGCTAAAACCGTAAATCCCCGAGGGATTTCCGACGAATATTTAAAGATCTAGTCGGATGACCGCCTTGCCTTTTGATTTAGCTTGGGATCTCTTCATGAAACTGATAGGAAATTGAGCTATATGTCAAGTGAAAGTGGTTTCAGGTAATTCCAATCAGTATTTAAAGAAATGCGTTTGATTTATTGAAGATATGTCATTACCGGAAAATGCAACTACAATCCGAAGCGGCTAAAAGATCATGTGAGTTGGTATCCTTTCCCTGCCCAGTTGATATAACATGGTTTTACCCTATTTAAGCCATGATCTAAGTCCTTTTTATAGAGTCTTTATAGTATTTTGGAGTCTTTTAGAGTCTTTTACAGGTTATAGCACGTTTGGAGCATACGTGGAGATATTGGAGCTTTCTGAAACATTCTGGAGCGAACCAGAAGATCCGTGTAGCTGAGACATCAAAATCACCTGAGTATCGATCGATACCCCCTGGTATCGATCGATACTCGTCGAGGAAACAGAAGGATCGCGACTTATTGAAGAGTTGAAGAATTGCAGAATTGGCCCAGAAGACTTTGATATTTACAAGATGGCCCAAAACGTGTTTTAGCTATATAATTAGGTTTTACAGCCACTTTTAGGATATGTTATATTTCCTATACTTTGATTTTACTCTGGTTTGAGAGAGACAAGTCTGAATCTCCCTTCGTCCGAGATCAGATCTCAAAACCTCTTGTTATTCTTTTTATTTTATTGATGATTTATTCAGTTATGTTGATTGTTTCATTCTCCATGTCTGAGTAGATCCACTTTAGGTTTAGGGTTTTCTCATAAGGGTTTTCTCTGAATGCTACGTTGATTATCTAATTAGGATTCACCATCTGAATTAGTTCTTCGCCTTAGGTTGTGTTCAAAGCTAATTCTAGGTTGACGAATCTGGAACTTAGATCTTAGGATAATTGATTAGGCACGACAGTGCGATTAATTACCTGATAGAACCTTAGGTGAGCAAATTGATTATTCGCAAAGGGATTTGGTTTAATTGATTTGTGAACATATCAAACCTGATATTAAAGCTGATTTAGACTTTAGGATTCGCAAAGAGATTTGGAATTCCTAGGATTTAGATTTAGATAATTATCGCAAAGACAATTGGTTAATTATACCTTAGTGATTTGAGTTCAATAACTGCGCTTAATCTGGATCCTGCTAGTTAGTTTATCTGCATTCATTGATTTCCTGAGAAATACCATGAGCCTATATTTTCCCAATTGAATTACAACCCTTTTTAATTTCTGCACTACTTTCAATTACATCTATTTGGCTTAGCTTAATTCGATACTATACAATCTATTGTGCATCTCTGTGAGTCTTTGTGGTTCGACCCATAGCTATATTACAACTACTGCTTTAGTACTGTTAGGGTATTAATTTGAGCATATCAAATTTGGCGCCGTTGCCGGGGACTCAATTAGCCATTAGATTTTAGTTGAGAATTTCGACTAAGTTCGTCGGTATCGATCGATACTCTGTAGTATCGGTCGATACTCGTCGTCTTCTTTTGTTGATATCGATCGACACCACTTGGTATCGATCAATACTCAACGTATTTTTTTGGTTACTTATGTGCCTTGTCTAGTGTTTTGTTTTCAGGTGTATGCCTGTTCGTGAAACCAGAAGCAACAAGAGCACTCAGCTAGTTGAACTGTCATTGGAACAGCTAGCACTTGTGGAACGCACAAACAGAAAGACCAAGCAAACATCAGGGATGAACAACCCAGTGGTTTTAAGAGCTGATGAAGCTGGAGTTCTGAGAGACCAAGAGGGTCAAGTGTGCAATGAGAGAGGGCAGCGACTTGATGAAACTGGAAACGTCGTTGTCCCTGCTGCTGTTATTGAGATTGTCGCGCCAGCTGGGGGCGCCAACGTTGGGAATGCTGCAGGTGATCGAGTTAGGACACTTGGCGAGCACAACAGACCTGGTCAGTTCTATGCCAATCGATCTGCGATTCGCATCCCAACTTTTCAGAGGAACGACTTCGAGCTGAAGCCTGCGTACTATGCTCTCGTGAGTCAGAGTCCTTTCCATGGCCTACCTCATGAGCATCCCATGGATCATATCTAAAGGTTCGAAGACTTGGTCACTGGTATGAAGTACAATGGAGTGCCCAATGAGTTCCTATTCTGCAAACTTTTCCCATACTCTCTTGGTGGGGATGCGGCTTATTGGCTGAAGCAATTAGCTCCTAATTCTCTAACTACGTGGGATGAGACCAAGAATGCATTCTTGTGCAATTTCTATGATGATGCGAGATCTGAAGAGCTTAAGAACAAAATTTCTCAATTTTCTCAAGGTCCAACAGAGGGACTCAAGGCTGCTTGGATTCGCTTCAAATCATATCAGAGAGATTGTCCGCACCATGGGTTCAATCAGGTTCAGCTGCTGGGAACCTTCTACAGAGGGATCGATTGGAGGTACCAGATGTCTTTAGATACTGCGAGTAATGGGAACTTCAACACCATGTATCCAGATGATGCAGTCGTGCTAATTGAGAACTTGGCGTCTAGCAATAGCACTAAGAATGCTGATTTCGAGAGGAAGAAGCAAGCTGGAGGAATTGATGGATCACAGATTGCTGCAGTTCAAGCCAAGCTGGATATTTTGATTAGGAAGTCGAAGAAGGCTGTACACTTTGCTGATGGAGTCAATAATATATGTGGAGATGAAATGGAAGATTGTAACTACGTTGGTGGTTCTGGATTTTAGGGTCAGCAATTTGGGTACAACAACAACCGGAACTTCAGTAACAACACTCGCAATTACGGGAACTCTTCGTATCAGCCCATCTCTCCAAAGTCCACATACAATAAGATGGAACTCATGATGGAACAGCTTCTTCTAGGACAAGAGAAGTTGCAGGGGGATTTCAATGGGAAGTTCGACTCGCTGTACATGGATCTGAATGGGAAAATCAAAGCCATCAGTCTCTCCCAGAGGAAGCTGGAAACTCAGGTTGCTCAAACAGCAGCAGCTATGAAAAGGCATGAAGGTTTTCTTCCAGGGAGAACTGAAAATCCAAGAGCACACGTCAATGCGATCTCCTCAAGTGCAGAAAAATTCGATGAGGATCCTGAAATCGCCAAGGCATCGATCGATACTTCAATGTATCGATCGACACCAGTCCAGACACTTGCACGAGAGGATCAAAAATCGCAAGTATCGATCGATTCTCCTTCTGTGTCGATCGATACTGAGGAGCAGGTTGAGAAGAATCTTGAGATTGTCAAGGAGAGGGTGTATAAACCCAAGATGCCTTATCCTATACTTCCTAAGATAACAAGGAAGGAATGGGAAGACGCTAGATGAAAGTATTTGCTGAATAAGCAGAATGTGGAGCTTCTTTCTGATGATGATGTATATGCCAGGAACGATTTAACTGCACTAGTATCGATCGATACCCTACCTGGTGTCGATCGATACCCCTCGCAGAACGAGCCAGAAACTGTGAAAACACCTGAGTTGATTGCAGAAAGAGTTCGCAAGCCCAAGAAGCTGAATCATATTCCTAAACACCTCAGAGATCCTATCACTCCAAAGCAGCTGTGTTGCTTTGAGAAGATGGTACGAAGGATCTCCCATGAATCATCTTTTGAAGAAGCTCTAGAGGACTGGCCTCTACTAAGTCACTTCAAAGATTGCAGAGAAACTGAGGAAGAGATCAAGGCACTCTTCATCAAGGCCAGAGGTACACCTCCACTGAGACAGTTGACTAAGAGGGAAGACCCAGGGATCTTCTCAGTTCCATGCTCAATCTCTAGAGTTGAATTTAAATAGTCTCTCGTTGACTCAGGAGCCTGCGTCAATGTCATGTCCAGGGCAATTGCAGAGAGATTGGGAGCTGATATTCAACCTCCAAAGACATCTATCACGTTCGCGAACGATTCCACATCTCTTCCATATGGGGCAATCGCTGATTTGATGATCACAATAGGAGATTGCCTGGTTCCTACTGATTTTCAGGTTGTGGAGATGAATGCAAAGTTTCGTACGCAGTTGATTCTCGCAAGACCGTTCATGGCTACAGTTGGTGCGATTATGGACACACCCAGCAAGCACATCTCATTCTCATAAATTGACAAGGAGGTGTACTACAAAGCCATCCCTAGAGGAACTCCCGACGTGTCTCTTGCATTGAAGATGTCACAGGAGAGACATTAGCAGTTGATCTTTTGGAAAAACCTCCTGACGTGCCTACTGTCGCAGACATTTCAGCTGAACCGCCCAGCATACCCAAGGAAGTTGTCAAGAAGGCTAAGGCAACAAAGAAGAAGAAGGCCATGAGCAAAAACGTCGAGAATCCCCATGTCACTTTAATCCCTCAGAAGAGTGATGGGGATTCGATTGAGTACAAGGTGAAGTGCAAAGGAGCTTCGAAGCCATTCTCTAAAGCTAGAATTCTTCTTACTTCGGAGCTGAAAGAGAAATAACAGGAGTTTGTGGAAGGCATGTTGAGCAAAACTCTGAAGTTAGCAATGTCAAGTTGTGGAGCCTGTTTCGGTGCAAGCTCTCACTCTTATCCAGCCTGAAAGGCGTTACAGTCAAGCTATTGACGTTAAACGAGCGCTTGGTGGGAGGCAACCCACTGGTGAGTCTGTTTTTGATTTTTTTTTTTTCTTTTTTTTTTTGTTTTGTGTCAGGATAAACAAGGAACAAACTCGAAATCGCCTGAGTGTCGATCGATACCCTTCAGTATCGATCGATACCCTACGCGATTGAGACGGTTCATCAAGTCGATTTAAGCCTGGTATCGATCGATACCAGGCTGTGTGTCGATCGATACTCAATGTTCCAGCAAGGTAACTTCTTGTTTTTCCCAATTTTATTATGTTCTTTTGTTTTCTTCAACTGACTGTAGGCTAGATAACACTGGGGACAGTGTTGTTCAAGTCAGGGGGAGGTGTTTGCTGACATTATGTTTGTTTTTCTTAGAGTCAGTCGTTTTATCGAGTCAAAATTGGTTTATTGAGTCAAAACTTGTTGGAGATAATGATCCTGTACTTGAACCTATTGATTTGATTTTATTTTTGAGTGCACAGTGTTACAGGATCAGCTCTAGATCGACTAATGAAAAATCCAAGGACTGACCAGTTGACTAGAAATCATCCCTGTCTTCAGCAGAGTTCTTCTGAAGCCTGAGCCAAATTTTTGCACTTCATCAATGTGGTTAGTGTTTTTAGAGCTTGATTCATCATTCATATCTGATAAATGAACCCATGTGTTTAGAGTTATGGTATCTCTCTCCCCTGTTATAAGTTGATAAATAAGAGCATAAAAGATTGAAATGATTTTCTTCTGAGTAGAGGGTTAGGAAAATTTCCAGCGATCCCATTATTCTACTTAAGAGGGAATGATCACACAAAGGATTGGAAGCGAGGCTAGGATTTTCCTATGACGCCATTATTCGCCTACATCCTTTGATGCATTGAGAGGGAAGAACCGGGGATTTGGTGGCAAACACCATCAATACTCGCGTTTCAGACCTTGATGTGTATATGCAAAGCTGAAAATATATAAAAAAGAGAACATAATAAGAAATAAGCCTGGGGGAGAGAAATTGATACAAAAAGTGTGAAAAAGGGTGGTTTCTTGTCATGATATCGTATGGTAAAGAATCTAGAAGGTTCTTGAACATTGGCTGCAGCGATGAAACTGGCGATGAGAGATTTATTTGAACAATGCTGTGAGATAATGTGTGGAGTCTGGAAAAGCTGCGAATGTCTACGGAGAAGTACATGGTGGTTAGATCAAAAGCTGATTAGGTGACATTTGGGTACTTGGGAAATTGGTCATTTCAACGTTTCAATAACAGGTGAGTAACTAGGTTTTCAAACCTCTTTCTCTGGTTTGGTTTTCTGTTTTGCTTGAGGGCAAGCAAAGGCTAAGTATGGGGGAGTTGATATATCATGGTTTTTACCCTATTTAAGCCATGATATAAGTCTTTTTTATAGAGTCTTTATAGGATTTTGGAGTCTTTTAAAGTCTTTTACCAGTTATAGCACGTTTGGAGCATAATTGGAGATATTGGAGTTTTCTAGAACATTCTGGAGCGAACCAGAAGATCCGTGTAGCTGAGACATCAAAATCAACTGAGTATCGATCGATACCCCCTGGTATCGATCGATACCCGTCGAGGAAACAGAAGGATCGCGACTTATTGAAGAGTTGAAGAATTGGCTCAGAAGACTTTGATATTTACAAGATGGCCCAGAACGTGTTTTAGCTATATAATCAGGTTTTACAGCCACTTTTATGCTATGCTTTATTTTCTATACTTTGATTTTACTCTGGTTTGAGAGAGACAAGTCTGAATCTCCCTTCGTCCGAGATCAGATCTCAAAACCTCTTGTTATTCTTTTTATTTTATTGATGATTTATTCAGTTATGTTGATTGTTTCATTCTCCATGTCTGAGTAGATCCACTTTAGGTTTAGGGTTTTCTCATAAGGGTTTTCTCTGAGTGCTAGGTTGATTATCTGATTAGGATTCACCATCTGAATTAGTTCTTCGCCTTAGATTGTGTTCAAAGCTAATTCTAGGTTGACGAATCTGGAACTTAGATCTTAGGATAATTGATTAGGCACGACAATGTGATTAATTACCTGATAGAACCTTAGGTGAGCAAATTGATTATTCGCAAAGAGATTTGGTTTAATTGATTTGTGAACATATCAAACCTGATATTAAAGCTGATTTAGACTTTAGGATTCGCAAAGAGATTTGGAATTCCTAGGATTTAGATTTAGATAATTCTCGCAACGACAGTTGGTTAATTATACCTTAGTGATTTGAGTTCAATAACTGCGCTTAAACTGGATCTTGCTAGTTAGTTTATCTGCATTCATTGATTTCCTGAGAAATACCATGAGCCTATATTTTCCCAATTGAATTACAATCCTTTTTAATTTCTGCAATGCTTTCAATTACATCTATTTGGCTTAGCTTAATTCGATACTATACAATCTATTGTGCATCTCTGTGAGTCTTTTTGGTTTGGCCCCTAGCTATATTACAACTACTGCTTTAGTACTGTTAGGGTATTAATTTGAGCATATCACCAGTTTAATCTGAAATTCAGTCACAAGATAGAAAATTGAGTTAGCTTCACTTTAGAATTGGATTCATCTCATTCCAAGCCATGGTTAAAGACCTATGGTCGAATTAGTGAAGACATGATTAAAAATCCGTCCGAAATCCGTCGGAAATTTCCGAGGTATTTCCGACGGATATATAAAGATCTAGTCGGATGACCGCCTTGCCTTTTGATTTATGATATACCATGGTTTTTACCCTGTTTAGGCCATGATATAACTCCGTTTTATAGAGTCTTTATAGTATTTCGTAGTATTTTAGAGTCTTTTACAGGTTATAGCACGTTTGGAGCATTATTGGAGTTTTCTGGAGCAGTTTGGAGCAAAGCATAAGTTCGTGTTACTGAGTACCTGATTTCACGACAAGCATCGATCGATGCCCCCTGGTATCGATCGATACTCTTCGAGGCTGACACGACATGCGAATTTAATGAAGAGTTGAAGAATTGTAACTTGGTCCAGAAGTCTTTAATAATTACAAGAAGACCCAATTCGTGTTTTAGGTTATTTATAGGGATTTTACAGCCACTTTTAGGCTAAGCTTTATTTTCTATACTTTGATTTTACTTTGGTTTGAGAGAGACAAGTCTGAATCTCCATTCGTCCGAGATCAGATCTCAAAACCTCTTGTTACTCTTTCTATTTCATTGATGATTTATTCAGTTATGTTGATTGTTTCATTCTACATGTCGGAGTAGATCCACTTTAGGTTCAGGGTTCTCATAAGGGTTTATCTGAATGCTAGGTTGATTAGTTTATTAGGATTCACCATCTGAATTAGTTCTTCACCATATGTTGTGTTCAAAGCTAATTCTAGGTTGACGAATCTGGAACTTAGATCTTAGGATAATTGATTAGGCACGACAGTGCGATTAATTACCTGATAGAACCTTAGGTGAGCAAATTGATTATTCGCAAAGAGATTTGGTTTAATTGATTTGTGAACATATCAAAGCTGATATTAAAGCTGATTTAGACTTTAGGATTCACAAAGAAATATGGAATTCCTAGGATTTAGATTTAGATAATTATCGCAACGACAGTTGGTTAATTACACCTTAGTGATTTGAGTTCAAGAACCGCGCTAAATCTGAATCCTGTTAGTTAGTTTATCTGCATTCATTGATTTCCTGAGAAAAACCCTGAGACTATATTTTCCCAATTGAATTACAACCCTTTTAATTCCTGCACTGCTTTCAATTACATCTGTTTGGCTTAGCTTAATTCGATACTATACAATATATTGTGCATCTCTGTGAGTCTTTGTGGTTCGACCCCTAGCTATATTACAACTACTGCTTTAGTACTGTTAGGGTATTAATTTGAGCATATCAATTTAGCTTTGGTTCTCTTCATGAAACTTATAAGAAATTGAGCTATCTCTCCAGTGAAAGTAGTTTCAGGTAATTCCCATCAGTATTTAAGGAAATGCGTTTGATTTACTGAACACATGTCATTACCGGAAAATGCAGCTACAATCCGAAGGGGCTGAAATATCATGTGAGACGGAATCTTTTCCCTGTCCAGTTTAATCTGAAATTCAGTCACAAGATAGAAAATTGAGTTAGCTTCACTTGAGAATTGGATTCATCTCATTCCGAGCCATGGTTAAAGACCTATGGTCGAATTAGTGAAGACATGATTAAAACTCCATCGGAAATTTCCGAGGGATTTCCGACGGATATTTAAAGATATAGTCGGATGACCGCCTTGCCTTTTGATTTAGCTTGGGATCTCTACATGAAACTAATAGGAAATTGAGCTATCTGTCAAGTGAAAGTGGTTTCAGGTAATTCCCATCAGTATGTAAGGAAATACGTTTGATTTACTGAACACATGTCATTATCAGAAAATGCAGCTACAATCCGAAGGGGCTGCAAGATCATGTGAGACGGAATATTTTTCCTGCCCAGTTTAATCTGAACTTCAGTCACAAAATAGAAAATTGAGTTAGCTTCACTTGAGAATTGGATTCATCTCATTCCGAGCCATGGTTAAAGACCTATGGTCGAATTAGTGAAGACATGATTAAAACTCCGTCGGAAATCCGTCGGAAATATTCGAGGGATTTCGACGGATATTTAAAGATATAGTCGGATGACCGCCTTGCCTTTTGATTTAGCTTGGGATCTCTTCATGAAACTGATAGGAAATTGAGCTATCTGACAGGTGAAAGTGGTTTCAGGTAATTCCCATCAGTATTTAAAGAAAGGCGTTTGATTTACTGAACACATGTCATTACCAGAAAATGCAGCTACAATCCGAAGGGGCTGCAAGATCATGTGAGACAGAATATTTTTCCTCCCCAGTTTAATCTGAACTTCAGTCACAAAATAAAAAATTGAGTTAGCTTCACTTGAGAATTGGATTCATCTCATTTGGAGCCATGGTTAAAGACCTATGGTCGAATTAGTGAAGACATGATTAAAACTACGTCGGAAATCCGTCAAAAATTTTCGAGGGATTTCCGATGGATATTTAAAGATCTAGTCGGATGACCGCCTTGCCTTTTGATTTAGCTTGGGATCGCTTTATGAAACTTATAAGAAATTGAACTATCTCTCTAGTGAAAGTAGTTTCAGGTAATTCTCATCAGTATTTAAGGAAATGCGTTTGATTTACTGAACACATGTCATTACCTGAAAATGCAGCTACAATCCGAAAGGGCTGCAAGATCATTTGAGATGGAATCCTTTCCCTACCCAGTTTAATCTGAAATTCAGTCACAAGATAGAAAATTGAGTAAGCTTCACTTGAGAATTGGATTCATCTCATTTGGAGCCATGGTTAAAGACCTATGGTCGAATTAGTGAAGACATTATTAAAAATCCGTCGGCAATCCGTCGGAAATTTCCGAGGAATTTCCGACGGATATTTAAAGATCTAGTCGGATGACCGCCTTGCCTTTTGATTTAGCTTGGGATCACTTCATGTAACTTATAAGCAATTGAGCTATCTCTCTAGTGAAAGTGGTGTCAGGTAATTCCCATAAGTATTTAAAGAATGCGTTTGATTTACTGAACACATGTCATTACCAGAAAATGCAGCTACAATCCGAAGGGGCTGAAAGATCATGTGAGATGGAATCCTTTCCATGCCCAGTTTAATCTGAAATTCAGTCACAAGATAGAAAATTGAGTTAGATTCACTTGAGAATTGGATTCATCTCATTCCGAAACATGGTTAAAGGCCTATGGTCGAATTAGTGAAGACATGATTCAAAATCCATCGGAAATCCGTCGGAAATTTCCGAGGGATTTCCGACGGATATTTAAAGACCTAGTCGGTTGATCGCCTTGCCCTTTAATTTAGCTTGGGATCTCTTCATGAAACAATTAGGAAATTGAGCTATCTATCAAGTGGAAGTGGTTTCAGGTAATTCCAATCAGTATTTAAGGAAATGCGTTTGATTTAATGAACACATGTCATTACCTAAAAATGCAGCTACAATCCGAATGGCTGAAATATCATGTGAGACTGAATCATTTCCCTGTCCAGTTTAATCTGAAATTCAGTCACAAGATAGAAAATTGAGTTAGCTTCACATGAGAATTGGATTCATCTCATTCCGAGCCATGGTTAAAGGCCTATGGTCGAAGTAGTGAAGACATGATTAAAAATCCGTCGGAAATCCGTCGGAAATTTCCGAGAGATTTCCGACGGATATTTAAAGATCTAGTCGGATGACCGCTTTGCCTTTTGATTTAGCTTGGGATCTCTTCATGAAACTTATAAGAAATTGAGCTATCTCTCTAGTGAAAATGGTGTCAGGTAATTCCTATCAGTATTTAAGGAAATGCGTTTGATTTACTGAACACATGTCATTACCGGAAAATGCAGATACAATCCGAAGGGGCTGAAAGATCATGTGAGATGGAAACCTTTCCCTGCCTAGTTTAATCTAAAATTCATTCACAAGATAGAAAATTGAGTTAGCTTCACTTGAGAATTGGATTCATCTCATTCCGAGCCATGGTTAGAGACCTATGGTCGAATTAGTGAAGACATGATTAAAAATCCGTCGGAAATCCGTCGGAAATTTCCGAGTGATTTCCGACGGATATTTAAAGATCTAGTCGGATGACCGCCTTGCCTTTTGATTTAGCTTGGGCTCTCTTCATGAAACTGATAGGAAATTGAGCTATCTGTCAAGTGAAAGTGGTTTCAAGTAATTCCCGTCAGTATTGAAAGAACTAAGTTTGATTTACTGAACACATGTCATTACCAGAAAATGCAGCTACAATCCGAAGGGGCTGAAAGATCATGTGAGATGGAATCATTTCCCTGCCCAGTTTAATCTTAAATTCAGTCACAAGATATAAAATTGAGTTAGCTTCACTTGAGAATTGGATTCATCTCATTTCGAGCCATGGTTAAAGACCTATGGTTGAATTAGTGAAGACATGATTAAAAATCCGTTGGAAATCCGTCGGAAATTTCCGAGGGATTTCCGACGGATATTTAAAGATCTAGTCGGATGACCGCTTTGCCTTTTGATTTAACTTGGGATCTCTTCATGAAACTTATAAGAAATTGAGCTATCTCTCTAGTGAAAGTGGTTTTAGGTAATTACCATCAGTATTTAAGGAAATGCGTTTGATTTACTGAACACATGTCATTACAGGAAAATGCAGCTACAATCCGAAGGGGCTGCATGATCATGTGAGACGGAATCTTTTCCCTGCCTAGTTTAATCTGAAATTGAGTCCCAAGATAGAAAATTGAGTTAGTTTCACTTGAGAATTGGATTCATCTCATTCCGAGCCATGGTTAAAGACCTATGGTCGAATTAGTAAAGACATGATTAAAAATCCGTCGGAAATCCGTCGGAAATTTCGGAGGCATTTCCGACGGATATTTAAAGATCTAGTCGGATGACTGCCTTGCCTTTTGATTTAGCTTGGGATCTTTTCATTAAACTGACAGGAAATTGAGCTATTTGTTAAGTGAAAGTGGTGTAAGGTAATTCCCATTAGTATTTAAAGAAATGCGTTTGATTTACTGAACACATGTCATTACCAGAAAATGCAGCTACAATCCGAAGGGGCTGAAAGATCATGTGAGATGGAATCCTTTCCATGCCCAGTTTAATCTGAAATTCAGTCACACGATAGAAAATTGAGTTAGATTCACTTGAGAATTGGATTCATCTCATTCCGAACCATGGTTAAAGGCCTATGGTCGAATTAGTGAAGACATGATTCAAAATCCATCGGAAATCCGTCGGAAATTTCTGATGGATTTCCGACGGATATTTAAAGATCTAGTCGGTTGACCGCCTTGCCATTTGATTTAGCTTGGGATCTCTTCATGAAACCGATAGGAAATTGAGCTATCTATCAAGTGGAAGTAGTTATAGGTAATTCCCATCAGTATTTAAGGAAATGCATTTGATTTACTGAACACATGTCATTACCTGAAAATGCTGCTACAATCCGAAGGGGCTGAAAGATCATGTGAGATGGAATCCTTTCCCTGCCCATTTTAATATGAAATTCAGTCACAAGATATAAATTTGAGTTAGCTTCACTTGAGAATTGGATTCATCTCATTCCGAGCCATGGTTAAAGGCCTATGGTCGAAGTAGTGAAGACATGATTAAAAATCCGTTGGAAATCCGTCGGAAATTACGGAGGGATTTCCGACGGATATTTAAAGATATAGTCGGATGACCGCCTTGCCTTTTGATTTAACTTGGGATCTCTTCATGAAACTTATAAGAAATTGAGCTATCTCTCTAGTGAAAGTGGTGTCAGGTAATTCCCATCAGTATTTAAGGAAATACGTTTGATTTACTGAACACATGTCATTACTGGAAAATGCAGCTACAATCCAAAGGGGCTGCAAGATCATGTAAGACGGAATCTTTTTCCTGAACATTTTAATCTGAAATTCAGTCACAAGATAGAAAATTGAGTTAGCTTCACTTGATAATTGGATTCATCTCATTCCAAGCCATGGCTAAAGACCTATGGTCGAATTAGTGAAGACATGATTAAAATGGGCATGGAAAGGATTTCCAACGGATTTTTAATCATGTCTTCACTAATTCGACCATAGGTCTTTAACCATGGCTCAAAATGATATGAATCCAATTCTCAAGTGAAGCTAACTCAATTTTATATCTTGTGACTGAATTTCAGATTAAACTGGGCAGGGAAAGGATTCCATCTCACATGATCTTTCAGCCCCTTCGGATTGTAGCTGCATTTTCAGGTAATGACATGTGCTCAGTAAATCAAACTCATTTCCTTAAATACTGATGGGAATTACCTGAAACCACTTCCACTTGATAGATAGCTCAATTTCCTATTAGTTTCATGAAGAGATCCCAAGCTAAATCAAAGGGAAAGGTGGTCAATCGACTAGATCTTTAAATATCCGTCGGAAATCCCTCGGAAATTTCCGACGGATTTCCGACGAATTTTGAATCATGTCTTCACTAATTCGACCATAGGCCTTTAACCATGGTTCGGAATGAGATGAATCCAATTCTCAAGTGAATCTAACTCAATTTTCTATCTTGTGACTGAATTTCAGATTAAACTGGGCATGGAAAGGATTCCCATCAGTATTTAAGGAAATGCGTTTGATTTACTGAACACATGTCATTACCAGAAAATGCAGCTACAATCCAAAGGGGCTGCAAGATCATGTAAGACGAAATCTTTTTCCTGAACATTTTAATCTGAAATTCAGTCACAATATATAAAATTGAGTTAGCTTCACTTGATAATTGGATTCATCTCATTCCGAGCCATGGTTAAAGACCTACGGTCGAATTAGTGAAGACATGATTAAAACTCCATCGGAAATTTCCGAGGGATTTCCGACGGATATTTAAAGATATAGTCGGATGACCGCCTTGCCTTTTGATTTAGCTTGGGATCTCTTCATGAAACTTATAAGAAATGGAGCTATCTCTCTAGTGAAAGTGGTGTCAGGTAATTCCCATCAGTATTTAAGGAAATACGTTTGATTTATTGAACCCATGTCATTACTGGAAAATGCAGCTACAATCCAAAGGGGCTGCAAGATCATGTAAGACGGAATCTTTTTCCTGAGCATTTTAATCTGAAATTCAGTCACAAGATAGAAAATTGAGTTAGCTTCACTTGATAATTGGATTCATCTCATTCCAAGCCATGGCTAAAGACCTATGGTCGAATTAGTGAAGACATGATTAAAATGGGCATGGAAAGGATTTCCAACGGATTTTTAATCATGTCTTCACTAATTCGACCATAGGTCTTTAACCATGGCTCAAAATGATATGAATCCAATTCTCAAGTGAAGCTAACTCAATTTTATATCTTGTGACTGAATTTCAGATTAAACTGGGCAGGGAAAGGATTCCATCTCACATGATCTTTCAGCCCCTTCGGATTGTAGCTGCATTTTCAGGTAATGACATGTGCTCAGTAAATCAAACTCATTTCCTTAAATACTGATGGGAATTACCTGAAACCACTTCCACTTGATAGATAGCTCAATTTCCTATTAGTTTCATGAAGAGATCCCAAGCTAAATCAAAGGGAAAGGTGGTCAATCGACTAGATCTTTAAATATCCGTCGGAAATCCCTCGGAAATTTCCGACGGATTTCCGACGAATTTTGAATCATGTCTTCACTAATTCGACCATAGGCCTTTAACCATGGTTCGGAATGAGATGAATCCAATTCTCAAGTGAATCTAACTCAATTTTCTATCTTGTGACTGAATTTCAGATTAAACTGGGCATGGAAAGGATTCCCATCAGTATATAAGGAAATGCGTTTGATTTACTGAACACATGTCATTACCAGAAAATGCAGCTACAATCCAAAGGGGCTGCAAGATCATGTAAGACGAAATCTTTTTCCTGAACATTTTAATCTGAAATTCAGTCACAAGATATAAAATTGAGTTAGCTTCACTTGATAATTGGATTCATCTCATTCCAAGCCATGGCTAA
Source organism: Eutrema japonicum (assembly GCA_030161315.1). Classification (NCBI taxonomy): domain Eukaryota; kingdom Viridiplantae; phylum Streptophyta; class Magnoliopsida; order Brassicales; family Brassicaceae; genus Eutrema; species Eutrema japonicum. The sequence continues at coordinate 27,368,472 of BSQW01000007.1, forward strand.
AGACCTATGGTCGAATTAGTGAATACATGATTAAAAATCCGTCGGAAATCCGTCGGAAATTTCTGAGGGATTTCCGACGGATATTTAAAGATCTGTCGGATGACCGCCTTGCCTTTTGATTTAGCTTGGGATCTCTTCATGAAACTGATAGGAAAGTGAGCTATCTGTCAAGTGAAAGTGGTTTCAGGTAATTCCCATCAGTATTTAAGGAAATGCGTTTGATTTACTGAACACATGTCATTACCAGAAAATGCCGCTACAATCCGAAGGGGTTGAAAGATCATGTGAGATGGAATCATTTCCCTGCCCAGTTTAATCTGAAATTCAGTCACAAGATAGAAAATTGAGTTAGCTTCACTTGAGAATTGGATTCATATCATTTTGAGCCATGGTTAAAGACCTATGGTCGAATTAGTGAAGACATGATTAAAAATCCGTTGGAAATCTGTCGGAAATTTCCGAGGGATTGCCGACGGATATTTAAAGATCTAGTCGGATGACCGCTTTTCCTTTTGATTTAGCTTGGGATCTCTTCATGAAACTTATAAGAAATTGAGCTATCTCTCTAGTGAAAGTGGTTTCAGGTAATTCCCTTCTGTATTTAAGGAAATGCGTTTGATTTACTGAACACATGTCATTACAGGAAAATGCAGCTACAATCCGAAGGGGCTGCATGATCATGTGAGATGGAATCTTTTCCCTGCCTAGTCTAATCTGAAATTGAGTCCCAAGATATAAAATTGAGTTAGTTTCACTTGAGAATTGGATTCATCTTATTCCGAGCCATGGTTAAAGACCTATGGTCGAATTAGTAAAGACATGATTAAAAATCCGTCGGAAATCCGTCGGCAATTTCCGAGGGATTTCCGACGGATATTTAAAGATCTAGTCGGATGACCGCCTTGCCTTTTTATTTAGCTTGGGATCTCTTCATTAAACTGGTAGGAAATTGAGCTATCTGTCAAGTGAAAGTGGTGTCAGGTAATTCCCATAAGTATTTAAAGAAATGCGTTTGATTTACTGAACACATGTCATTACCAGAAAATGCAGCTACAATCCGAAGGGGCTGAAAGATCATGTGAGATGGAATCTTTTTCCTGAACATTTTAATCTGAAATTCAGTCACAAGATAGAAAATTGAGTTAGCTTCACTTGATAATTGGATTCATCTCATTCCAAGCCATGGCTAAAGACCTATGGTCGAATTAGTGAAAACATGATTCAAAATCCATCGGAAATCCGTCGGAAATTTCCAAGGGATTTCCGACGGATATTTAAAGATCTAGTCGGTTGACCGCCTTGCCCTTTGATTTAGCTTGGGATCACTTCATGAAACTGATAGTTAATTGAGCTATCTATCAAGTGGAAGTGGGTTCAGGTAATTCCCATCAGTATTTAAGGAAATGCGTTTGATTTACTGAACACATATCATTACCTGAAAATGCAGCTACAATCCGAAGGGGCTGAAAGATCATGTGAGATGGAATCCTTTCCCTGCCCATTTTAATCTGAAATTCAGTCACAAGATATAAATTTGAGTTAGCTTCACTTGAGAATTGGATTCATCTCATTCTGAGCCATGGTTAAAGGCCTATGGTCGAAGTAGTGAAGACATGATTAAAAATCCGTCGGAAATCCGTCTGAAATTTCGGAAGGATTTCCGACGGATATTTAAAGATCTAGTCGGATGACCGTCTTGCCTTTTGATTTAACATTGGATCTCTTCATGAAACTTATAAGAAATTGAGCTATCTCTCTAGTGAAAGTGGTGTCAGGTAATTCCCATCAGTATTTAAGGAAATGCGTTTGATTTATTGAACACATGTCATTACCGAAAAATGCAGCTACAATCCAAAGGGGCTGCAAGATCATGTAAGACGGAATCTTTTTCCTGAACATTTTAATCTGAAATTCAGTCACAAGATAGAAAATTGAGTTAGCTTCACTTGATAATTGGATTCATCTCATTCCAAGCCATGGCTAAAGACCTATGGTCGAAGTCGAATTAGTGAAGACATGATTAAAAATCCGTCGGAAATCCGTCGGAAATTTCTGAGGGATTTCCGACGGATATTTAAAGATCTGTCGGATGACCGCCTTGCCTTTTGATTTAGCTTGGGATCTCTTCATGAAACTGATAGGAAAGTGAGCTATCTGTCAAGTGAAAGTGTTTTCAGGTAATTCCCATCAGTATTTAAGGAAATGCGTTTGATTTACTGAACACATGTCATTACCAGAAAATGCCGCTACAATCAGAAGGGGTTGAAAGATCATGTGAAATGGAATCATTTCCCTGCCCAGTTTAATATGAAATTCAGTCACAAGATAGAAAATTGAGTTAGCTTCACTTGAGAATTGGATTCATCTCATTTTGAGCCATGGTTAAAGACCTATGGTCGAATTAGTGAAGACATGATTAAAAATCCGTTGGAAATCCGTCGGAAATTTCCGAGGGATTTCCGACGGATATTTAAAGATCTAGTCGGATGACCGCTTTGCCTTTTGATTTAGCTTGGGATCTCTTCATGAAACTTATACGAAATTGAGCTATCTCTCTAGTGAAAGTGGTTTCATATAATTCCCATCAGTATTTATGGAAATACGTTTGATTTACTGAACACATGTCATTACCGGAAAATGCAGCTACAATCCGAAGGGGCTGCATGATCATATGAGACGGAATCTTTTCCCTGCCTAGTTTAATCTGAAATTGAGTCCCAAGATAGAAAATTGAGTTAGTTTCACTTGAGAATTGGATTCATCTCATTCCGAGCCATGGTTAAAGACCTATGGTCGAATTAGGCGGGTTTCTTCGAGAAGCAAACGAAGTGGGCGGTATTGGCGAAGGTCACGGTATTGGAGGACAAGCAAACGAAGTGGACGGGTTTCTTCGAGATGAAGTTCCCGGACATGCCGCCGGATCTATTTTGATTATGTTTTTTTTTATGTAATTTCAAATTTTTCTAAAACTTTTAAATATTTATGTTTTTTTGTAAGATTTTATTTATATAATTAATTTTCGTTTTTTTAAAATCATTTAATTTAATTAATTTAATTAATATATAATTTTAATAAATATTAATTATATATATATAATAAATATTAAAAACAATTACAAAACATTATTTCCGACGGATTTCCGACGGCTTGAGAACCCACTCCGTCGGAAAACCGTCGGTAAATAATCCGTCGGAAATCCGTTGGTAAAAAATCCGTCGGTAAATAAGCAGTCGGAGTGGATTTTAAAACCGTCGGAAATCCATCGGAAATTCACCGTCGGAAATCCCTCGGATTATCGTCGGAGATAATCAATTTTGAAAATATATTAAATCCATATTTTACTTATTATAACTTTTTTGGTTTGGGGGGGGGGGGGAATGTGGAAGAATAAGCGGGAGACTTCATGCTTGCAAGCAAAGTGTTTTACAAACATAAAAGGCAAAGGATAAAAACAACAAACAAAAATAAAATAAATAAAAGCAAAAGAAAAGTTGATTTTTGATTTTGTTTTTCTTTAATTAATTTGTTCTCTTGAGTTTCATCATTTCGATTCCAGATTTTTTTCGTTTCCTCGATCTCCCCTTTGGGTCCTCGGATTCACCAAGACATGAATTGGAACATAATCTGTCACATGGGGTTTCTCTACAAGAATATATTACTAGAGAATCTTTTAAGTTTACTTACAAGTTTCACCTAAAACGATATATGACAAGCTGAAGATACACCTTGACTTGTCAAACTAGCCTCACACGTTCATGGATCTATACACGATCCAAGAACCTCTCAAGAAGAACCCTTTAGTCTCTTAGCTTTTGCTTTCTTACAAGAAACCTAAAACCCCTTTTGCTAAAAATTCTCTTTCATTGTGTTAAAACGCATACACCACTTAAACACACCTATTTATACTCAATAGGTTCGTTGCTAACCCTACCCGATTTGAACCTTGTGGATAAAGGAAAATCTCCAAGGATATGTTATATTTCTTTATTCTTCTCCTAAGAATAAAGAATCTCCTCATAGCTGTGATATCATCTCCAACATGCATCCAGCTCAACTACCACCTCTTGGCTCGTCTATGTCAGCTACTCAGCTCAATCCAGAAGTCCAATCCAGCTCACAACTTCTGCTCGACATCATCAGTCGCCTAGAAGTGATCCCTTGTATCACGTTGTGAGATACTTTAACTGGTACAACGACTGCTTCAAAAGCCGCATCTTCAATCTCCCCCTTTTTACCTTAGTGTGTCTCTCAAGGACCTGCATCAACCACTCATTCCACACAAGCATGCAAGCAACAAAAAATCTCATTGACTCCCCCAGAATCCTTGATTTGGTCACTCCCCCACAATTCAAAGCTCTTTCTCTAGCCACTTTCATCTCCCCTAGCTTGTGAGCACACACAAATTAAAAACACATTTTGAAGACTTGGTTTCATTTTCTTTTTCTTTTGAAGTGTGTCACAAACTAACACAGCACTTGAAGCAATATGCATACTTAGCTTGGCACGACTATCTCGACTTCAATGGTTAGTATTCAATTGAACTATCTCTCTGAAGTTAATTTGAATTTCACAGGGTTTCCTGCCTTCAGTCAGATCTTCGATCACATCGGATAGCGAATGATTCCGATGAACTCGATGTATCACTCCTTGTTATGAATTAGACTATCCAGTAGACTTCTTCGTTTCATCCAATTATGCTTGTTCTTAAACGTGATGTGTATCACTCCCTGTTCTGAAATAGAACCAGACTGATCTTCTAAAATGTTGTAGGCATCGAACCAACTAGCCCACCAGAGGTGAGCCCAATGCTCGGAGATGGACCAGCCAGCCCATCCGAAGCCGACCGACGCCTTGTAGAAGCTGTACTGGAGACTCCAAACAACAAAGCCACTCAGGGATCATTTTTCCATTGACAAAGTGACCATAATACACACTTTGGTGGAATCCCTCAATCACATTCCAAGAAATCCAGAAACAAAGACTTTAGAAGCCTTCCACCCGAGGAGATCCTTACCGAAGTTGAACCGGAGAAACTATATGCCAAAGCAACTGAGGGAAGATGTTTTCACCGACCAATCAACCCCAAAGAAGACTTTGGTCGAGCCAAAATGCCTTTGACTCGACCCCAATTTCAAGATGCCATAAACATGTCACCCGATAATCGAGGAGCGGCGAAACCACCACCACTGCCGACCAAACCGACGAACCAAGCCAGAAGACCAGAGATTCACCTTGGACCCTGGAGAACCACTTGGTCGAGCCACATTACCTTTGGCCCGACCTAAATCAGGAATTACACTATCCATTCTCTACGGCCCATCCGTTAAGGTATATGGACCAGAAACGATGAGTTTCCGCCCAAGACAACCAAGGCCTGATCCATCACAAGCGACCCATCTAATGGAGCCTCTTATGGAGTCCACTAGCTGAAGATCCGACCAGGATAACCCCGGATCTACTTCAAGACGTCCAACTCTTCTCGCGAATCTTTTTGGAGCCAAATAAGGAAACCACGATATGTGATCACACTAGCACCTTATCCTCACGTCAACTTGGAGTCCACCAAAGCTACCTAGGAGTTAGAACCAACAGATCATGTTAACACACGCCCCATATCACTTCAAAATGACCAAGCCAGCTCATTGAAGACACTTTTCTTTTACAGAGAAGTTTACTTTTCTTCCACGGGAAAATATGATCATCGCTTATGTTCTCAAACTGATCTCGACCCTCCATCTTAATTAGAAGATCCTAGACGTCCAGAGATCAACGAATCTCTAAAGACTACTCCCTTCGACTCAGCCGCATCTCAAGAAGCTTCGCCATTAATGCCTAACGCCTAGTTCGACCATGGCGATTAGAAGATCAAGTTTTCCTTTCGATTTTATTCTGATTGATTCTTTGTTTTAATTCTTTTTGACCGTTAGGTCTTGTTTAGCACGAGCTCTATATAAGCTCTTTTCATCCTTTGTAGACACACTTCTAATCAATAAGAAATTTCAGTTGTTTTGCTTCAAATATTTTGAGTTTTGAATCAATTATGTTCTTGCGAGTTTTAGGTTGTTTGTGGAATCAAACCACTTAGAGTTTGTGTAGAGTCTTACTTCCCTCGTTAGGAATAGCCATTGGGAATAAGGCTCTGGACTCATTGATTGTGGAATCAATCAACAAACCGGTTACAATCCATCTCGATCTTCCCTTTGGGTTCTCAGATTCACCATGCATAGTTTTGAATCGTCTTTCTTGTAAACGCCAAAGCCACCAAGACAATAACTGTAACACAATATGACATATAGGATTTATCTATAAGAATATATTACTAGCCAATCGGTTAAGTGCACTTACAAGTTTCACCTAAATCGATCTATGACAAGCTCAAGACGCACCTTGACTTGTCGAACTAGCCTCACACGTTCATGGATCAATACACGCTCCAAGAACCTCTCAAGACGAACCCCTTAGCCTCTTAGCTTTTGCTTTTTGACAAGAAACCCAAATTGCTAAGAATTCTCTCATTGTGTTAAAATGCATACACCGCTTAAACACACCTATTTATGCTCAATATGTTCGTGGCTAACCCTAGCCGATTTCCATCTTGGGGATAAAGGCAAATCTCCAAGGATGTGGTATATTTCCTTATTCTTCTCCTAAGAATAAGGAATCTCCTTTTAGTTGTGATATCCTCTCCAATATGCGTCCAACTCAGATACCGCCTTTTGGCTCGTCCATGTCAGCTACTCAGCTCAATCCAGAAGTCCAATCCAGCTCACGACTTCTGCTCCACGTCATCAGTCGCCTAGCAATGCTCCCTTGTATCACTTTGTGAGTTACTTCAACTGGTACAACGACTGCTTCAAAAGCTGCATCTTCATTTCTGACTTGAATTTCTTCCTCGACATAGCAGCCATGGACGACAAGGTTGTTCAGCGCGTTTTCCAAGAGGGAGGACGAGATTTCTTCCAGCAACAACCCTCTACTTCTTCTTTGTCTTCTTCGAGTCTTTAATCTCTTCTTCTTCATGTGGTACACTTCTCTCCGTTCAAAATTTCTGTTTTCCTAGATTTTAAAATTTCCAGAAAATCACAAACGGGAGAACATGATATTAATGTTTTGTAGGCTTTCGACCATGGCTAGTGAAGTCCATTCAAGAACTCAGAGAGAAGAAGGATGTCAATGTTACAATTAGTATAGGTGGACTTAGCGGCTTGGGTAAAACAAGGTAACTGATTTTTTAAGTTTAGGTTGAAAAATGTTATGGAAGGCAAGCTCGATTTCATGTTTTTGTTGCTGTTTTTGGGTGTACGAATCTTGGCAGAGAAAGTTGCATATGTAATCAATTGTACTGTATTTTCCATGGAGGATTACCGTGATAGTATGGACGACGGAAATGAACTTGAAACATTAGATTTTGATGCAATAGTCCATAATTGGGAGGTATTTTGATCCTTACCTTCGGTCTTTTCCCGGACAAATTTGTATTTGTAAGATTGATTGGAAATGCTAGTGTAGTGTTTAACTTGTGAAAAGTTTGAAGATTGACATAGGTTGACTAACTCGTCTCTGTCTATAAATAGGATTTGATCAAAGAAAAAGATACTCTTGTTTTGGTTTTTGATTTCAAACAAAAGAGGCGAGTCGATATGGAGTGGTAAGTCAGAAGATGGTAAAAACATCATCTGGAGTGGTAAGTCAGAAATGTGATTTTGGCTATGGTTTGTGTTGATCCAGAGGATTATTAATGTTGTTTAAAGGTTGATTAGGGAGAGGGAGGTGAGATTTCCGTTAAATAGAGCGAGTTAACCACAATTTATAGCAGGCCGGGTATTATGATGAACAGGTCAGGGACCGTATTCTTTTATATTAATGGTGAAAAGAGATGGACGATTTAGATTTACGAACTGCTTCCGACGGGAACCAGTTCTGCATTCTAACTCGCGATGCCTTGTTACAAAGGAGAGAGAGAGAGAGAGACCGGGCCTATTTTTTTTAGAGAATAATGAGGTTTTTTCCAAAAGTCCCTTCCTTAATGCATAACGAGGGGTATATATAGTTGGGGTAGCTTCCTACTTCCACGGATTCCGGGACCACGCGTCACCCTCAGCCGACTTCACGGGTAAGGTGCTCTAGGAAGCGTGTCCTAGTTCTCGAGGTGCGAGGTAATGATGAGCTCAGCGCCATACTTTTGTAAGATAGCATACTGTTCGGACAACCTCCCTCCACGTGTCTTTCTCTCCTTCGCTTACTCCGCAGGGTTGGTGGGACGTCGAGGTCAGACCGTACCTCTATTCAGATAGTGTACTGTTCGACCAACCCCCACGTGTCTTCTTTCCTTTTGACATCCCTGCTTTGGCGAAGTGTTAGTGCGGACCCGGGGTGACCCTCTTAGGAGCTCGGGATTTCCGGATGGAGCTGAGCGCGGGACTCCAGGTCGGTGATCCCCGGTCAAAGGTTGACGCTACGCTGACCGAATCGAGGAGGGCTCTTGCTAAGATGGGCCTAACCAAATGGGGGTGCTAGGCCCACCTCCAACAATAGCCCCCCCCCCCCCCCCCCAGTTCGGTGGCATGAGGTGAGGCGAGTACATCGAAGTTGATCTGATGCTAGTTCGGCGCATCTTAGGACGGTCCTTCGAAATTAGAGTGGATGAGGGCGGGGTGTTGTAGCTCAGATTGGAGCCTGTGCTCGTACGTGTCGACTTTCCCGAGGATCCGGAGATTGTTGGCGCGTACCCATCACGCGGGAGAAACGAAACGGCGCTTCTTTTTCCGCGTGTACTGCTCACGCGCGGCGTACGAAAGACGCTTCGTGTTTATCGAGGCGTCTCCTGCTTTTGGCGTGGGAAAAACGAAGAGACGCCATCATTAGGTTTTTGGGAGGCCGTGCTCCTTTCGACACGTGTCCAGGCGTCGCTTCGTTGTCCCCTTCCTCTATTTAACCCCTCTTTCTTCCTTCGGTTAAAACTTTCTGCGCATACTCTCAAGGTAACTCCCTTCTTCTCTCTGCATTTTTCGATTTCTTCCTTTCGACTTTGCTTCCGGCTTCAGACATCTCGATTTCTTCCTCCTCTCTGTGCGATGGCGCCGATGCTAGATGGAATTAGGGTTGAGTCGAGCGATGAGTCGGCGTCCCGCGACAACCGCGATGATTCTCCGGAGGAAAGCTCTTCCCCCGATGGTTCCGAGCACGCTTCTTATCCGAATTGAGGCGAGGAGGGCGAAGAACGGCCTGTTCCTTCTACTTCGGGGGCCGCTCCGCCGCTTCCCGGGACCCGTCATAGGAAAAAGGCGGTGATAAGGTCCTCCTTTGGGGGTCATGGAGTCGACCGGGACGGAGGAGGAACCGGGCGTGCGGGCGATCGAGGCGGACGTCGGGGTGGTCGCGGCGGAGGAGCACGAGCGGCCAAGGCGAGGAAGTCTCCCTTGGTCCTTTACGAGCAGGGCGGGTCGTCGACCTGGAGCACGCCGGAGTCGCTTGCCCTGTTGAGGGAGTTATGCGACTTCCCTTCTGCCGCCGAACTCCGCCTGCCCAGACCGGACGAGCGTCCGTGGAATCCTCCGGCGGGTTTCGTCTGCCTGTACGAGGGATTCTTCCTGAAGTGCGGGCTGCGCCTTCCTCTCCCCGAGCTGCTCGTCCAATACTGCCGGGCGCGGGGTTTGGCCTTCTCACAGATATGCCCGTCCACGATTCAAGGGATGGTCGTGCTGCTGACCCTGGGGCAGGAGTGCGACGTGGAGGTGACGGTGCCCATATTCGAGGCTCTCACTCAGCAGAAGGCGAATCCTGGGATCCCGGGGACCTACTACGCTGCTTTTAAACCTGCGGCGAATATCATAGAGGCTAGCAGTTCGGGGTCTAAGGCTAGCAAGCTGTCCAAGGTCGGGGACTGGTCTCGTAGCTACTTCTATATCCGGGCTACCGAAGTGGTTGGACTCGACCCGTCGGTGAGATACACCCGGGATTGGAATTTTTCCCCGGGTAGGGGTTTGTAGATCGAACTGCCTTTCTGTTCTTCAGTTTTGGTCTGACTAATGCTGTTTGTTTTGCTTTCAGGTCCTCACTCTTCTAGGTTCAAGTTGCCGGACTACGCGGGTATCCTTGCTGTGTTCAGGACGGTGGGCGAAAGAGATTGGAAGTCGTTCACCTCGGGGAGAGTAGCAGCTGCCATGGCCGGAGGTCGGTTAAATTTTTTTTTATTTTTTTTTATTTTTTTTATTTTTTTTATTTTTTTGGTCTGACGGCCGACACTATTGCAGGTCGATCACGGTTCGCTAGTCCGCTGTACGCGGATTCGTTTGTGGCGCCGCCTCCGCCAATTGTTGAGGTGCCGGTCTGGAGGGGAGGGGTCCGAGGCTGCTCATTCGAAGAAGAGGGCGGCCATAACTGCCGGCGGGAGGGCTGTCAAGAAGAAGAAGAAGACCGAGGTGGGAGGGTCCTCGGCTTCAGGTCGGGACGATGTCCGACCTGAACAGCCTGGTTGCGAGGCCGAGGTCTCTCGCGTCCCGCTTGCTGGGGAGGCCGAGGTACCTGCTGCCGAGGTACCAGCCGGTGGTGGGTTTGAAGCGGCCCGTACCCTGGCGGACGAAGAGGTCGCAGTTCAGGCGACGGAGGACGGCGACGCGGTCGTCGCCGTGGAGGAAGCCCCGGATCCTGCTGCCGTGCAGGGCGCTGAGGATCGAAGCGATGATGGAGGCGGTGCTTCGGAGGGTTCCGATGCTGGGCCTCAGGACTACAGCTTCTACTTCTGTCATGAGGACAGCAACAGCCAGATCATCGTGGATCAGGATGAGTGCGCCGAGCTGGCGCAGGCGATGATGTTCGGGCAGAATCACCCGCACTTCCGGCCGTTGGAGATGGCGGAATCCGACGCCTTTCGCGCAGCGGCGCGGTCTGCGGGTCGGGTGAGATTTTCTTATGGATATAGCTGTTAATTTATCAGGATTCATGTATGTCTTTGCTAACATTTGGTTTGATGCAGACGATGGCTCTCACTGCCTTTCTAAGGGAGGCCTATGAGAAGCGACTCGCCGAGAAGGACGCGTCGCTTAACTACCTGAAGATGCGCCAGGAGGCCAACGCGCAGACCCAGTCCGTTCTCCTCCGCGGGCTTGAGAGGGAGCTGAGGGATGAGAAGGCCCGATCAGCGGCGATGGAGAAGGAGGCGGCGCGGGTACGAGCCCGGGCTTTAGAGGCGGACAACGTTCATGCCGAGCTGGAGGCGGAGAGGGCTCGATCTGCCGCGGAAAGGGCTCGGTCGGCTGCCTTGGAGGAGGAGCTCGGGCTTCTGAAGGGGGAGAGGGAAACACTTCGCTCTAGGGTTAAGGGTCTGGAGGGTGCCATTGACCGGGCGAAGGCGGCCGTGGCCGCGGAGAGCGATCGGGTCACGGCCAGGTGGGAGGGGAGAAACCGGAAGTGGACCGCGAAGATGGAGAAGATCCGTGCCCATCTCGACGGCCGTAACCGGGCTTTAGAGCCTCATCTGTTGTTCAACCAGGTGGTTAGCATAAAGGCATGCCTCAAGAGGATGGAGGCTGAGGACGGGATGTCGGTGCCGTGGTACCGGTATAAGGAGATGGAAGAGGATGAAGCGGCATTCGGAGCCCAACTGGACGATATTAATTTTCCGCACTTGACCCCGGAAGATTTGGATATCCCTCTAGATCGCACGTCTGGCGTCCAGCTCGAGCGACTTATGCCCGTCGGTCCTTCCGAACCGCCCGTCGCGGACCCGACCTCGGACGTTCAATCACCGGCTGCTGAGGCTGTCCAAGCAGGCCTGCCAGCACAAGACACGGCCTCTTGTGCTGTTGAAGCCGGTCCTTTCGCGTTGCCTGTTGAGGCTGCGGTTGGGGAAGAGCGGATCGAGCAACCCTTCCTTGGTGAGCACGGCACCAATATGAGGATGGTGGGCCCGGACGATCTGGATGGTACCCGTGCTGACAGGGGTGAAGACTTACCGGCCGATGTGGCCTTGTAAAAGCTTTTTTGTTTTTTTTTTTTTTTTTTTTTTCTTCTCCCTTTTTCTTTCTCTCTCTTTTTTTGTGTGTAAAGACTAGGCCGTTGGCCATTTATGTAAAGTGACGTACGAGGCTTTATCTGAAATGAAGTTTGTGTTTCGGAATTCCTTTGTTTCCTTTGCGAATGTCTGGTAGAATAGGTCGTAGACCGTATCATGTGGATCAACATCGTGTGTGCAGGTCGTAGACCGTGCCCTTGTGTCTTTGTATCGGGTGTGAGGTATGGCTCGGCTTGAGATACTTATTGCTTGTGTATCTTTATATTTTTTTTGTTATTGCGAGGTGTAGCTCGGCTTAAGGTACTTAAAGCTTGTGTACCTTTTTTTTTTGCTGCGAGTGGCGAGCTCGGTTTTAAGACACTTAGTGCTTGTGTGTTTGGTAGAGGTGCGAGCCTTGGGCTCGGCTTTAGTACTTATAGCTTGTGTACTGTGTAAGTGCGAGCATTGGAGCTCGGCTTTAGCACTTATAGTTTGTGTGCTGGGGAGTGCGAGCGTTGGAGCTCGGTCCCCGTTTCTTCTTTCTTGCTTGCGTGTCTGGTAGAGGTGCGAGCCTTGGGCTCGGCTTTAGTACTTATAGCTTGTGTACTGTGTGAGTTCGAGCATTGGAGCTCGGTTTTTTTTTTTTTTTTTTTTTTTTTTTTTGAAAAAGTTTTATTAGATTAATAGCTGAGCCCTGGTTAGGGGTTGCCTACGTATCCTTTAGTAGAAGGGATCAAGCCAATCGTAGTTCGTTTGTTTACAAAGATAGACAGCGGAGCGGAGCCCGGGGGCCTAATAGTAGAAGCGTTTTAGGTTTATCGAGTTCCAAGAGCGCGGGATTGCGTCGCCGTTCATCGTGACTAGCTCGTAGACGCCGGGCTTCACGATTTTGGAGATAAGGTAAGGGCCTTCCCAATTTGCACCGAGCTTGCCTGCGTTTAGCTCGACGGTGTTTTCGAAGACCTTGCGCAGGACCAGGTCGCCCTCGGCAAAGAACCTGCCTCGGACCCTCTTGTTGTAATACTTGGAGGCGAGCTGTTGGTAGTTTTGGATCCGGAGGAGGGACTGGTCCCTTTGTTCCTCGAGAAAATCCAGCTCGCTCAACTGGACGGCGTCGTTCAGGTCGGTCTGCTGGGTGAGCATAGCGCGGCGAGGAGTGGGGAGCCCGACTTCGGATGGGGCCATCGCTTCCATACCGTGAGAGAGGCTGAATGGTGTGCGACCTGTCGATGTCCTCGGCGTTGTGCGATGGGACCAGAGGACTCCGTCTAGCTCATCGGCCCAGGAGCCTTTCTTGTCGTTTAGTCGCTTTTTAAGGCAGTCAAGAATGGTCTTGTTGGTGGCCTCGGCTTGTCTGTTTCCTTGTGGATATCTCGGGTGGACTTACTCAGTCTGATCTTCCACTTTGCGCAGAAGTCTTCGAAGAGGACCGACGTGAACTGGGCACCGTTGTCGGTCACGATCTCGTAAGGCAGACAGTGCCGGCAGATGATGAACCTCCAGACGAATTTTTGGACGTCCTCCGCCGTGATCTTGGCGTAAGCTTCGGCTTCAACCCATTTGGTGAAGAAGTCGGTCATCACCAGGATGAAACGCTTTTGACGAGATCGGGGAAGAGGCCCGACTATATCCATGGCCCATCGCATGAATGGGTAGGGTGCCACCGCAGTGGTAAGGAGCTCGGTAGGGCAATGAATGAGTGGGCCGTGGCGTTGACACTTCTCGCACCGGGACGTGAACGTTTCGCAGTCCTGAAGCATTGTTGGCCAGTAGTGTCCTTGGTTTCGTATTCTCAGGGCGAGAGCCCGGCCGCTGGAGTGGTTTCTGTCGGCGCCTTCGTGCATCTCTTTCATTACGTCAATGGTTTCCTGCCCGTGGAGGCAGCTGAGCAGGGTCCCCGAGGCGGTCCATCGGAACAGGTTGCCTTCCAACATCGTGTATCGGGCGCATTTCTTTCTTAGCCGGCGGGTGGCCCATCGGTCTGGGGGGTGGACGCCGTCTGCTATGTACAGTAATATGTCGACTCTCTAGTCTGGTAGTTCGGGCTCGGCTGGAGGTGGCGGTAGATCTTCGGGAGGTGGGATGTCTTCGTAGGGGTCTGCGTTTTGGGGATTGATCAGGTAGGCCCCTTTTGGCATCTCGATGCTAGGGAAATCGATACTTTCAACCGGGATCACCCGTCGGTGAGCTGGGGCCGAAGTGGAGGCCAGCGCTGCGAGGGCGTCCGCAGAAGTATTATCACCTCGGGGGATCTTTGTCAGGGTGAACTCGGCGAAATCTGCGGCCAAGCCTTGGGTCACCTTGAGGTAAGCATCCATGCGATCATTCTTGGCCTCGTATTACCCGCTGAATTGATTGGCGACGAGCTGGGAGTCGTAGTAGGCTCGGATTTTCTTCGCGTCGACCACCTTTGCCAGGCGCAGACCGACAATCAGAGCTTCGTATTCGGCCTCGTTGTCTGACGCTGGAAAGGCCAAACAGAAAGATTGCTCGAGGATCTCCTTGGTCGGGGACTCGAGGCGTATGCCGATGCCGGAGCCGTGTTTGGAGGCCGAGCCGTCGACATGCAGGCTCCACACTTCGGGGACTTCGTCGATTGCTAGCTCGGGCACCAATTCAACTAGGAAATCGGCCAGGACTTGAGATTTGACCGCGGTCCGTCCTCGGTAGTCGATCTCATACTCGCTCAGCTCGATTGCCCACTTCATTATTCGGCCAGATCGGTTTGGGCTGTGGAGGATGGTTCTGAGGGGTAGATGCTTAGGACGGCGATCGTGTGGGATTGGAAATAAGGCCGGAGTTTTCTGGCTGCGACGACTACCCCCAGGGCGAGTTTCTCCAAAGTTGGATACCTGCTCTCCGCGTCGTCTAGAGATTTGCTGATGTAAGAGATGGGCCTTTGGTCGCCCCGGTCTTCCCGTACTAGTACCCCGCTGACCGCCGATGCAGACACGGCGATATAGAGGTAGAGGGTTTCGCCTTCTTCGGGTTTGGACAGGACGGGAGGAGTGGATATGTACTCCTTTAGCTGCTGGAAGGCTTTCTCGCACTTGTCGTCCCACTCGAACCGTTTGTTAGCTCGGAGCAGTTGATAGAACGGTAGACATCTGTCGGTTGAGCGGGAAATGAACCGGTTAAGCGTGGCGATTCTCCCGCTGAGTCGTTGTACTTGACGCGTGCTTTCTGGGGATTTGAGGTCGGTGATGGCTCGGATCTGCTTGGGGTTAGCTTCGATCCCGCGTTGGGTGATGATATATCCGAGGAACTCGCCCGACGTGACGCCGAAAGAACACTTGGTTGGGTTCAGCTTCATGTTGTATTTGTTCAACGTCCGGAAGCAGGATCGGAGAGGAGTGACGTGGTCGGTCGCTACCAGGGACTTTACCAGCATGTCATCTATGTATACTTCCATAGTGCGGCCGATTTGGTCGGCGAACATCTGGTTGACGAGCCGCTGGTAGGTGGCCCCGGTATTTTTGAGTCCGAAGGGCATCACCTTGTAGCAGTAGATCCCTCGGTCCGTGATGAACACGGTTTTCTCCTGGTCGTCGGGGTGCATGGGGATCTGGTTGTACACCGAGAAGGCATCCATGAAAGAGAGCAGCTCGTTCCCGGCGGTGGCTTCGACGACTTGGTCGATTCGGGGGAGGGGAAAGCTGTCTTTTGGGCACGCCTTGTTGAGGTCGGTGAAATCTACGCAGACACTCCATTTCCCGCTCTTTTTCTTGACTACCACCGGGTTGGCCAGCCAGTCCGGGTATTTGACCTCGGCGATCGACCCGGCTGCGGTCAGCCTTTCTACCTCATCATTGACTGCCTGTGCCCACTTGGGGCCCAGCTTTCGCCGCTTCTGCTTGATTGGTCTGAAGGTCGGGTCCACGTTGAGCTCATGGCTGCACGTCGCCGGGTCAATGCCGGGCATATCGCCGGTTGACCAGGCGAAGGTGGAGACGTTTTACCCCAGGAACTCGACCAACTCTCTCTTAATGCTCTCCTCAAGGTCGGTTCCGATGCCAACGAAATGGGCGGGGTCGCTCGGATCGATGTTGATCTGGACGACGAGGTCCCGACCTGGGAGATCCTGGGTGTTTGGCTCGCCGGGCTGATGCGCGTTGATGGTTAAGCATGCCGGCGCGGCGTGACGCAGTTTATGTTCAATGGCGAAGCAGGCGCGAGAGACCCTCTGGTTGCTCCTAAGAGTATACGTCCCGGCCTGGTTGGGGAACTTGAGGCATTGATGGTACGTCGAAGTGACTGCCTTCATCGAGTGCAGCCAAGGGGTTCCGAGAATGATGTTGTAGATCGGGGTGGTATCGAAGACCACGAACTTGACTATTTTTGTGACCCGGCCTACGTAGACCGGTAACTCGATGGTGCCGATTCCGTTGACGGTGTCTCCGGCGAAACAGGTTAGCGGGATGGAGTGCGGTTTGATTGCGGCTTCGTTTAGGTTCATCCTAGCGTGGGTATCCTTGAAGATGAGATCGACCGAGCTGCCCGTATCGACGAGGACCCGGTTGACGTCGCAGTCGGCTACACGGACTTGTACGACAAGGGGGTCATTGTGGGGCAGGTGGACCCCGGCCGCGTCGGCCTCGGTGAAGCATATCCCCCTTTTACTTGTGTCCTGCGCATCGATCTCCGGGCCAGAGTGCCATTTCAGGGAGGCGTCGGTTTTCCTCTCGTGACACTTGATGGACCGTACTGAGTCGGTACACGAGAGGAGGCCTCCCATGATCATCCCTATCAAAGTCCGCGCCGGGGGTGGCGACCTGGCCCTTTCCTGGTCTCGCGAGGGGGATCTCCGGCGACGATCGTCGTTCTGGGCGCGGTTATCAGACCTAGCCCAGCTGTTCTCGCGGCCTCGATTATCGCGGGGTTGTGTTCGATCGCTGTCCCGGGCTCGCGGACGCAGCCGCTCTGGTACGTGGATTTCCCCCCTTTGGAATTGATTCAGCAGGACTTCGTGGAGTGCGCGACATTGTGAGGTCGGATGCCCCTTTCTCTGGTGAAAGTCGCAGAAGGCTGTCCTGTCGTACTGCTCATCTGGTCGGGGATCCCTGTCGTTCGGCTCGTCGGGGCGCCGATCCTGCTGGTTGGGATCTCGCACATACTTGTTCCAGGGCAATTTTGACGCGGGGTTGGGGAGAAGAGCGGGGTCGCGCAGATGGAGGGCAGCGGGCGATTCGTTGACGAGGAATGCGGCGGCCTGCTTTCCTTTGCTGCGTTGATATTAGTCATCGTAGTGCTGACGAGGTTCCTGATACCTTTCTTGGGGCCGCTCCTTTGGGACTGGGGCCTTGTGCGAGGCGCTGATCTTTGACTCAGCTGCCTTTTCCTCCTCGAGCTCGACGAAGAGTCCGGCGCGGTGTAAAGCGTCTTCCAATGAGCGCGGTTTGTTGAGCTTCATGTCGTCCTTGAAGGCCGAATCGGCCCGTAGGCCCTTTGGTTTGTGAGGCCGTGGCTTTGAAGCGCCACGGCCTTCGCTCCTTGGTTCAATGCCCAGAGGTCTGCGCTAGATGCGGACTGTCTGATGTAGATGGAGTAGTGCTCGAGGAAGGTAGGCGAAAGATCTCTGAAGCTGTCTATGGAATGTGTCTTCAACCGAGAGAACCATGTGAGGGCCGGGCCGGTGAGGTTCTCTACGAAGAGCTGGCAGTGGGCGGCTTCACGTTCGTCCGGGAAAAGTGGGTGCGGCCCATGGCGATGGTGAACGCCGTTAGATACTAGGCCGGGTCGGTGTTGCCCGCGTAGGGCTGGAGTTTGAGCTTTCCGAGATGCTGGAGCGGGACGGAGGTGATCCGGCGAGTGAACGGCGTGTTTTGCGTCTCTCTGAGGACGCGAGCTATTTCTGGGGCCGCGCTGGTGGCGTGATGGATTTTGGAGGACATCGCACGGATTGTTTCCTTCATGGCCTCAAATTCGGCGTCCCTGACGCGCTCCGAGCTGGATCGTTGAAGGTGAGCTTCGTCACCCGGGGAGCTTCCTATTGCCGGGACGAAACGTCCGCCCGGGCCTTCGGACCCTGACGGCGAGTCACCGGATAGGTTTCTCCGGATGCGCGGGGTCTCTCCCCGAGAAGCTGGTTCTCTGAGGTGGACGTCGGGGGATCCGATGTTGTCTGACCGGTAGCGGGAGGCTGCTAGCGCGGCAAACCGTTAATCGGTAGCTCGCGTAAGCTCGTCCATTCTGGCGAGCAGGGTCTGCATTATGGCGGACAGAGTGGGCTGGTCTTCCGGCGTTCGGGGCGCGTTGTGGGTGGCGGAGCCGTCAAAAGGAGTGGGCGCCGGAGCCGGGGCGGAGCTCTGAGGGACTGCTCTCGAGGGATCGGTTGGTCGGTTATCGCCTGGGCTGAAGGTGGGGCGGCCGCTGTTGCTTGAGTCGACGGCGAGGCCGTTGTCTGGGCCGGGGCCGTTGTTTGGGCTGGGGTCTCCTGCTCCGACAACACTCTTGGGGGCGGAATCGCCATTGTTGCTGCGGCTGATGTCGTAGTTGAACTGCTCCTTGCGTATAGAAAAATCTCTTAATTGCCCTCCTTCTAGCCCCAATTGTTGATCCAGAGGATTATTAATGTTGTTTAAAGGTTGATTAGGGAGAGGGAGGTGAGATTTCCGTTAAATAGAGCGAGTTAACCACAATTTATAGCAGGTCGGGTATTATGATGAACAGGTCAGGGACCGTATTCTTTTATATTAATGGTGAAAAGAGACGGACGATTTAGATTTACGAACTGCTTCCGACGGGAACCAGTTCGGCGTTCTAACTCGCGATGCCTTGTTACAAAGGAGAGAGAGAGAGAGAGAGAGAGAGACCGGGCCTATTTTTTGTAGAGAATAATGAGGTTTTTTCCAAAAGTCCCTTCCTTAATGCATAACGAGGGGTATATATAGTGGGGGTAGCTTCCTACTTCCACGGATTCCGGGACCACGCGTCACCCTCAGCCGACTTCACGGGTAAGGTGCTCTAGGAAGCGTGTCCCAGTTCTCGAGGTGCGAGGTAATGATGAGCTCGGCGCCATACTTTTGTAAGATAGCATACTGTTCGGACAACCTCCCTCCACATGTCTTTTTCTCCTTCGCTTACTCCACAGGGTTGGTGGGACGTCGAGGTCAGACCGTACCTCTATTCAGATAGTGTACTGTTCGACCAACCCCCACGTGTCTTCTTTCCTTTTGACATCCCTGCTTTGGCGAAGTGTTAGTGCGGACCCGGGGTGCGCCTCTTAGGAGCGCGGAACTCCAGGTCGGTGATCCCCGGTCAAAGGTTGACGCTACGCTGACCGAATCGAAGAAGGCTCTTGCTAAGATGGGCCTAACTAAATGGGGGTGCTAGGCCCACCTCCAACAGTTTGTTGTAGGTGATTGTTGATGGGATGTATGCCCTCCATGCATGATTGCGCTCGTTACTGGATATTCAGGTTGCAGTGGTAAATTTTTCACATTCACTGCAGTTACTGGCCTAGCTGACGTACAACCATAACATACCGTGAATATGATTATCCTTTACTCTCTCTGTTGATTAGGTTGGTGGCGTTCATTATAGCCTTCTCTCTAAAGTACGTTATGATATTAGAGATTCGTGTTCGCTCAATTATCTTATCGACATCATTTTCCAGAAGTAACTTCTGTTGAACGTGGATTTCAATAACAAAAAGGGGTCAGAATCTCGTTTTATTAAGTATTTCAGCAAAGTACAAGGAAAAATTGGAGCTAGCAATCTCTTTGGTCTCGTGAACGAATTGTAGGATGGTCTTCCATGAATGAGGTGCCATTTAATTATAAATGTTTGAGTTTTGTTTTTATGATTCTATACTTTTTTTAATGAAAAAAGAGAGTACAACGTAATATAACCTATGTTGCACGGAATCGCCGGCGAAGCTCTGATTCCCGCTTCGGAATCAGAAGCGGTGCGGAATCGTTTGGAATCGCAACGGAATCGCGATTCCCAAAAAGGGCCTTTGGAATCGCCGCGGAAACGCACGCTTCTGGGTTGGAATCGGAATGTATTGTAGATCGGAAGCGTTAGCTTGTTTTTTGTCGCCGGCGGTTTAAACTTTAAAACGAAGAAGATGAAGACGTGATTTTATTTTGGGCCTTTAGTTTATTTGTTGGCCCAACTACACTTTACCCAATTTGTCTAATACCCAATTTGTCTAATAGACTAATAGTCTAATACACAATACGTTTTACCAGATATTTAATTAATTATATATGTTTATTTTATTAAATGTTGCATAAACCTAATAAAAGATACATAATTATCTATCAACCTATGACTTTGAGCATTATTTTTATTTTCAATTGAGTTACAATATTTAAAATATGTATTGGAATTTTGTTGTTTAAGATTTTTTTAATATAATTTTATGTTTGGTGTTTTATGATATATATATATATATATATATATATATATATATATATAATATGTAGAGATAATAAAACAAGGGCAAATTGCTGTTTTTACCCCCAAAATTTCGTTTTTATGACAAAAATACACTGTCATTTCAATCAAATGCTTCGCTACACTTTCGGGGGTGGAAAATTACAGTTCCTCCCTTGTGACCAAACAAAAAACGCAAAACCGCTATTACCATTTTAACCTTTGCGACATGTCAGACTTCTATAGAGGTATAACATTTAGACTCTAATAGAAGTCTGATTGATTTCTCTTACCAGACTTTTATCAGACGTATTCTATATGTCTGATACAGATTAAAACCGTAAATTTAAATTTAAAAATTTTATAAAAAAAATTAAAAAAAGTTTTTTCTACAATAATTAAATATAGACGATTTTGATGTATAGAAATTAATATTTCATAAAATTGAATCAAATGAAACAAGGTTAGTTAATTATGCCTATACCTCAATAAATATCAGACTTCTCAAAGAAGTCTGATATAGATTTAATTAGTAAATTTAAATTTAAAAATTGTAAAAAAATTATTTAAAAAAAAAGTTCTTATACATAAATTAAATATAGACGATTTCGAAGTATTAAAATTAAATTTCGTAAAATTGAATCAAATTATAAACATGTAAGACAAAGTAGGTTGTAAACCTCAAAACATGTTTTGTAATGGAAACATTTACATATAACTTTAGGGTTAGATTCATGGTTTACCAAATTTACATTTGAAATTTTAAATTTACACATATGTGTTGTAATGTGCATATATTTCACGAATTTGATGCTTCCTAGAAGTTATGTTTAAATATTGTCACTCATAAGTGCTAAATATTATATTTAGGGTTACTCGGATTTATCGGAGAAGTCTGAGAGAATCGGGATTTCTCAGACTTCTCAGAGATTACCAGACTTCAATTTTAACCTGATTTTTTAAAATTCAATTTCAAAACTACCCTCTCGTTGACCATATGGGTTTCATCAGACTTCTAAAGCAGTCTGAGTATACAACTCAGATCTGAAATCGACGATATGCAAAAATTCGTACCTATATCCGTTTAGAGTTTGTTTTCACCCTCTTCGAGCACCCAGAACGTCTAATATCACCGAAATCCCGCAAGCCCAGTTGTGTTTTGCCGTTTTTATACCATAATTTCTGATTTCGGTACGTTTGAATCGGAAAATCAGTGGGAAAATGGGAGAAATCGGAGAGAGAAGTCGCGAAAAGTGTTTACGAGCTCTATTCTTGAGCTTTAATGGCGAAAAAACGGGTTAGTTACTGCATTAACTCGACGACGATGGTGGTTGTCGTGGTTTCTCAGAATTCTTAGAGAATCGGGGTTTCTCAGACTTCTCAAAGAAGTCTCAAAACGTATTTAATTTAAAAATTTAAATTAAAAAATATTAAAAATTTAGTTTTTATAAATTTTTACTACATAAATTACACATACTCATTGTTGCTGTATATAAATTAAAAGTACATAAAATTTAATCAAATTTAATCAATTGAGATGAATTTTGATCTAAACACAAGTTTGCGGTTTTTCAGACTTCTCCGAGAAGTCTGAATTGTATTTAATATGAAAATTTAAATTAAAAAATAATTAAAAAAAAATTTCATACAAATTTTTGATACATAAATTAAACATAATCATTGTAGATGTATATAAATTTAAATTACATAAAAGTTAGTCAAAATCAGTGAGTATGAGATAAATTTGGATTTAAAAACCTTGTAGGTAAAAGTTTACGGGCTCAATATTTGTTGGATTATGGTTCAAAGTTTGCCCTTGGAGTGTAATTAACTATAAAAGAGTGTGAATATCGAGTTATATATTGCATTGTGCAAATAACAAAGAAAACAAGAGTTTTGTCTATGTTCGACATATACGGTTAGATTGAGAGTTTCTAAATTTTTAATTCATAATGTTTTTTTTACATATACTGGTTAATTTGTGACTAAGTTAAACGAGTTTGATGTTTGTTATAAGTTTTCTATATAATATGATGGTATTTAAGTATTAATTATCAAGTTTATGGTGTATCAGACTGCCATTTCAGTCTGATCATGTCCATGGTTTATCAGACTTTTTGATGGAAACCTGTGAATTAACTTGAAATAAGTTACCCTACTTGTGATTTTACCCCATATATAAACTAAAGTTACCAACCCTAATCTGTAAAAGTCATTATCGACTCTCTCTCTCTAAAACAGGAAGATTCTCTCTCTCTCTCTAAACTCTCTCAAACATCTCTCCGGAAACCCTCGTCGCCACCGCCGTCGTCAGCTTCTTCAGTCTGGTAATTACCTCTCCTTTTTTGCCTTCTACTCTACTTTTTTCTGCAAAACATTTTTAGATCTATACGAAATAAGACCATTTTCCATGTTTTTTGCATAGATCTAAACAAACATATGGGTTATTTGCCTAGATCTAATTAATTCCATTTTAGAACTACTTGAAAATTACTATATTAGAAGTATGAAACTGAATTAGACTCGATACTAAGTCTGATACTTGAACTTATCTGAATTAGACTCGATTAGAAGTCTGAAATTATACTTTCATTTAATTAGACTATGTTAGAAGTCTGAAATTTGACTTTGTACGAATTAGACTTGAGAAAAAGTCTGAAATTAGAATTTTCCGAATTAGACTCTTTTAGAAGTCTGAATTTTGACTTGATTTTGAATTAGACTTTATTAGAAATATGGCTTTAGACTTGTTTTAATTTTTGCGAATGTTTTCTGGTACACAGGATGGGGCGATTCAGTCACCTTCCAACGTCGAGTAGTTCATGTTCAACAGGTTGTCGTCGATCCGGATCATCCTACGGATTCCCCAAGAAATGCTTATGCGGTCTGGGGCCCGTCATGCGAACATCCACTACTGCCGATAATCCGGGAAGAAGATTCTTCGGATGTCGTAACTATGATGTAATGGCCTCTATATGTCATGTGGTTCGTTTGTTTTTTTCTGCTTATTATAATTTGGGATCTTAATATGATTGTATAAATGTGGCTGTGTAGGATGGTGGTTACCATATAATGAAGTGGTGGGATGAGGCTATGACTGAGGAGTTTAACGATGTAAAGCTGTATGTTGACCAACATGGTCAACTAATTGATGGCATGTTCGTTTCTAATGCTCAAAGCGAGAAGTATTTGTCCACGTTGCTCGATGACGTCAAGGTAACGAAGGCAGAGATAGCTCAATTGAAGGAGCGGTTGACAGAGAAGCCATGTGGCCAGATAATGCGTGGCTTCGAGTTGAAGAGTCTGACGTTCGCTGGTGTTATTATTATCGTCCTGATCATGTTTATCTGTTTTGGTTTCTTGTAATATGTGACAATTTGTAACCAAAATTTGTATTTTTTCCATGGAACGAGATATTTGATTATGAAGTCAGTTTAATTTACATGTGTCCTTCTTTACTATGTTAGACTGTTTATCAAGTCTGAGTTTATTAGATTTCTTTCGAGGTCTGAAAAACTTAAACTTTTGAAAACTTTCACAAGTCTGGTCCTGAAAATATCACCATTTCAGACTGCAAAACGATTCTGGCAGTAGAAGTATAAAATACTTCTAAGCGGCAATTAAAAATATTAGAAAAAACCGCAGAAAAAAGGCGGGAATTTTGCCGCCCAAAATTTCCAAACTTCTCGCTCAATTATCTCATCACTATCACACTGCTAAAAGAGTCTGATATCAGACTGCGTTAAGAAGTCTGACATCAAATTGCAAAATCGGTATTTTTATGTGGTAAAACCATTTTTTTAACCGCCGCTTAGGACACATATAAAAGGGTTTTTTATCCCCTCATTTTTACAGTTACCGAAGAAAATAACAATAAAAAAAACACTGATTCTCTCTCGGAGAAACTGAACCGACATCAAAATGAGTCCTGAAAATATCACCATTTCATACTGCAAAACGAGTCTGGCAGTAGAAGTATTTTAAATACTTCTAAGCGGCAATTAAAAATATTAGAAAAAACCGCAGAAAAAGGCGGGAATTTTGCCGTCCAAAATTTCCAGACTTCTCGCTCAATTATCTCATCACTATCACACTGCTAAAATAGTCTGATATCATACTGCGTTAAGAAGTCTGACATCAAATTGCGAAAGCAGTATTTTTATGTTGTAAAACCGTTTTTTTAACCGCCGCTTAGGACACATATAAAAGGGTTTTTTTATCCCCTCATTTTTACAGTTACCGAAGAAAATAACAAAAAAAAAACGATTTTCTCTCGGAGAAACTGAACCGACATCTTCGTTGTCGCTGTCGGAATTCGTCGCTTACATCGTCTTCTCTGCCTTCGACGGTTAGATTATTCTACTCCTCTCTTCGCCGCAAACCGTCACCTTCTCGATACTGATTTCTAGAACTCAGCGCTGAACTTTTGTATTTTTTTATTTCCAGATCTGGTTTCTCTCTCCTCGCCGTTGTCACCGCTCCTTCAAGTCTTCCATAGAGGGTAAAAGATTCAAATTGAACAATAATGTTTAGATCTTTGGGTTTGAGTTGTATTGTGTTTTGTGGATTTTTGGGATTCGTCTGATTGCGTCAGACTGCAAATAGAGTCTGACTATATTGCGTCAGACTGCAAATAGAGTCTGAATTTGAGTAGTCAGACTGCATATGACGTCTGACTTTAAGTTTTCAGACTGCTAATGGAGTCTGGTTGTGGTTGATGCAGGTTTTAGACATAATGGCAGAACGTGAATTCCCTCCAAGGATGTTCACAACCGGGTATGAGCCTCAACCAGACAAAAGCATACACTACTTCAGCGTTAAGAGAGATCTCATGGACGCTCTCCAAGAAGCGCTGGATGATGATGAGTGGGAAGAGCTTCGCAACTCAGCCTTTGGGGTTTTTGTGAAGTGGCATGAGCTGAACTTCGTATGGTGTTCAAGGATGGTGCACTACATGCTTACTATGCAACTAGAGGTAGATCAGAAGCATGAGCTTTGGTGTCTTCTTGGCCTTCAACCGGTGAGGTTTTCCCTCCATGAGTTTCAACAGATAACCGGATTCAATTGCGACTATGTTGAGCAATGTGGGAGCTTCTTGTGCTGGATTTCGAGGTAGGGCCAAGTTATTTTCAGTTACTAGACGCTTGCAACAGATGTCGAGGGTGGGAACGGCAAGATAGGATTTGGTTGGGCTACCTAGCCATCTGCACGAGCTTCATTGAGGCTCAACACTGGTCAGTTTCCGTGAGGGCTTACATGACTAAGCTAATGATGTCTCCAGGGGCGTTAGAAGCATACCCATGGGGACGACTGGCCTTCAAAATCTTGGTAGACTCTGTCAAAACAGAGGCAAACAAAAAACTCCAAGATGACAAAAACTATCAGGTTGAGGGATTCGATGAGGTCTTGAACGTCTGGGTATATTGGGCCTGTCCCGGGATTGCTACGCTTTATGGAATGCACTTGCAAGATAACCCAACCCCACTGCTCTTGGCTTAAAAAGGATCAAGAAATCGGTAGAAAGTCGATTTAGAGTTGCGCAAGCAGGTATTTTACTGACCTTTTTTCCTTAAAATTCACCTTTGATAGCTCTATGTCAGACTGCAAATTCAGTCTGATAAGTTATCAGACTAATTTTGAAGTCTGAATTTTTCCTAGACTTAATTTGTAATCTGAAAGTTTTTGCCAGACTGAATTTGCAGTCTGAAATATTGAAGTCAGTCATTTTTTGAAGTCTGAAACTTTGTACCATACGGTATATGCAGTCTGGTAGATTTTATTTATTCTTTACATACTAATATACATTTTGCTCGTTGACTTGTACTTGTAGACCTGCGTCAACACATTCGTCGTCAAGGAGTTTGAGGACATGTTTCCCCAGTGGAACGATGGTGAGGATGATGAGAAAGTTGTGAACATTGTGAAAGCAATGTTTGGTGAGTTTGAGCGCCCTTGGAGGTGGAGTTTTAAACACTGGAAGTCTGAAGGTGTGTTGGCCATTGTCAAGAAAGAGGTGCCCCTTATTAAGTACGAGGTGGTTAAGTATGAGGGTGGTCTTAAGAAGGCCAAGGGAAAGGGTGTTAAAGGGAAGGTTGTTGATGATGATGGTGAGGATGTTGATGATGATAAGAAGTGAGCAAAATCAGGCGGTGATGATGGTGGTGAGGTTGTTTACTTGATCAAGTCGGTGGGTGAGAAGATGAATGAAATTTTTAATCTTGTTAAAGAAGGTTTTGAGCAGGTGAATGAGAAGATGATTGAACTTGAGAAGGAAGTTAGGTTGTTAAGGGGAGAAAAGAGGAGGAAATCTGGTGTTGAGAAGTCTGATGTTGGTGTTGAGAAGAAGTCTGATGATGAGAAGAAGTCTGATGGTGGTGCTGAGAAGAAGTCCGATGATGGTGGTAAGGTTGATGATGGTGGTGAGGCTGGGGCGAGGAAACGCAAAAAGGCTCTGCGGAAGAATATTACACCCAAAAAAATTGTTGTGAAGCCTCCTAAGCCTGCCGCGGTTGTTGAAGCTGCAGACCAAAAAGGACCTAAAAAAGAAGCTTCAGCGGTAGATGATGCAAAGGAAGCCCTGGCTGAAGACAACCCTGCCCAACCGTCTGAGGCCAAGATTCAGACTGTGGTGGATGTTGGGGTTAGTGTCTCAAACCCTCTACCAAAAAATGTTCAACAAATGAGAAGTAGTCGAAGATTTAAGGACAAAGATGTTGCTTAATATGCAGTATAAGTGTGATAGTTGTTTGTAAAAACCTGAACCTATGTGCAACTAAAAACTAGTTATTTCGTTTTGTTGTTGTGTTTGATGTGAACATGGTTATCTGGTATTAGACTGAGATTTAGGTCTGATTTTGGTATTATTTTAATATATGTCAGACTTCTAAAGAAGTCTGATTGTGTTTTAGATTTATATTGTAGTCTCTAGGTGGCGTGGATAGTGTTAGATTATTTGTCTTCGACTTTTATTGCAGTCTGACGAAGGTGGTTTTTTTATTTTGTAAATGCAGAGTAGTGTCGTGGGCAACGAACAGAGTGTTCTTATCGTCGATAAGGCGGCCACGGGCGTAAACTTCGATGCTGCATATATGTCGAAACAAGACACTAAGCAGGCAGCTGCTGGAGCTTATGTAAAGGCGAAGGCTCAAGAACTCAAACAGAAAGAGCAGGATAAGAAAAAGAGAAAGAGCTCAACCCAAGTGCAGATCACACCGAAATATGATCCTTGTGCTCCGGCAACCAGGATGGAAGTGAAGACACTTAATGATCACGTCAAAAAACTGCTGTATGTTGTCACACTCTACCTATATTCTAGAATAATTAGCTCGATGTCTAACACGAGTAATATATTTTGTAGGGGTTATCCGAAGAGGGAGGTGAACACATCCATATCTTGGTACTACGATCTGCGCACCCCCCAGGAATGGCTGCATGACACGGTTAGTATATAATCTGGTCGGGTTTAATGATTTTCTATTCTCAGACTTGATTTGCAGTTTGACATTGTTGTTATCTCTTTTAGACTTCCTTCAGACTTCTTTAGAGGTCTGGTGTCAGACTTCTTTTCAAGTCTGGTGAAATAATATCTTTTCTCAGACTTGTTTTGCAGTCTGACATTGTTATTCTCTCTTTTAGAGTTTTTTAGACTTCTGTTTAAGTCTACATTTTTTGCACAATGTTGACTGAATGCAGCAAATAGATGCTGGGATTGATCTGATGAGGCTTCGACAACACGAACACCCAGAATGGTTCTGGTCCGGGAGGCTGACCTTCATTGACACACTGCTGGGTAATTTGTGGAAGAAACATTATGATGATTTTGTGAAGAGCGGCGAAGGAGAAAATGTGATGCCCACAACAAGGAGGTTGCCACCTGGTGTATGGGATTACCATACTGGTGAACTACCGTTATTCCTGAAATCAAACAAGACTTGGGGGCTGGAAATTGATTACATCTACACTGCCTTGCACGTTGGGGGAAATCATTGGATAGCTATTATGATTTCTATCCCGGATAGGCACGTAACTATATGGGACTGCATCATTGGACGGAAAACCGATGAGGTGGTAGGAGCGGCAGTGGCACCTATATGTGAGATCTTTCCCTACGTGATGCATTTTTTGGCCCCAGTAGATAAAAATTGGAATCATCCCCTTGAGCGATACACCTACACGATCGTAAGGAGCCCGGAACTTCCCCAAAACATCCAGACAGGTGATTGTGGGGTGTTTTGTTTGAAGTTCATTGAGTTCCATTCTCTTGGGATGCCGTTTCCGAAGTGGCTGTGTGATAAGAACATGAAGACTTGTAGAGAGAAGCTTGCGTATGAGATATTTACTAAGCTATGCCGAACAGGTGAAGAGGCTCGTACCGACACCGAGAATGAATTGCTAGACGTCTACGAATAGGTGAAGTAGAGTTCCTCTTTAACTTTTGGATTCCCGAGAACAATGGATTCTTGCATATATTTATCTTTTGTAGATGTAAGAAAAACTCATCCATCTTTTGGCTTACTTTCTGCGGGAATTTTTTGTGTCATACCAATTGTGATGTCAAAAGCGTGTTGGGCATAGGTAGGGTATTTCTAGGGTAATTGGTTTAAAACTTCTATAGAAGTCGGGTGTCAGACTTCTATTTCTATATTTTGTAATGAATTTCTGTTATTAGACTTATATTGCATTTTGGAAAGGGTGTGATTTTTTAAGACTTATTTAGACTTGACGAGATGCAGCAAACACATAAGTACTACAAATTAAGTTTTAGCCAACAACAATAACCAAAGATTAACACAACAAGTTCTTAGACTTAGACAACTTAAAAACCGACTTGTAAACGAAATATTGTACTGGAAAGACACCAACAGACTCCTCTCAGACTTTCTTCAGACTTCACGGTCAGACTTCTAAATTGCATTCGTCAGTACATCAGACTTCTACCAGATCTAATCATTATCAGGTTTGGTTACCTGTCTCCACCGAAAAAAACAGCAGCTTCTCATATACAGTAGATAGATGAAAAAATTATAAAACAGGTGAGTGTAAGGTGATTTAGCTTACACTATTTGGTTTTTTGTGGCATGGTTGTTTGCAATTAGAACAAGTATATTGCTTGGGAATCTTCTATGGTTTATTTCCCTTTGTCTTGGCAATTTCTAGCCAAGTTTGCCACCCCGACTTCTGAGGTCTTCCAGGAGGACGAGGATTATGCGGGGGAAGGACACGTACGGTGTCAAGAGCTTTCATAGTACAGTTCTTCGGAAGGATGTTCATTGCGTATGCCTGAAACAGATAGTCCATACCGTATGATGGGCATGGCAACGTATATGGGTGTAGCTCAAGTTCTGGTGCAGCGCAGATTGCATGTGAGCAAGGTATCTTTTCGTAATCCCACACACCACATTCACACGTTCGGTTGTGCAAGTCGACCACACAATCCCTATGTCCTTCCTTAACAATGAATCGATACCCATCAACGCATTCCACCGTCATGAAGTCCGCATAATATTCACGAATAGCCATCAAATATTCAACTCCTCGGCTAAATTTTGTTGGGAGACTCAATGCATCTAGTCGCCTTTTACAAAACCACGTCCCTAGCTTCTCTTGTATGAACTCCAAAAGGAAAGAGATAAGATATCCTTTTGCCTTCTTGACTACTGAGTTTATAGTTTCGGCAATGTTGCTCGTCTTTATGTTGTACCTTTCTCCAAAAAAGTGAACGCGGTTAACGCAAGTGAAAACAAGACAGCAATAGAAGTCTGATAAAAAAAAAGACTGCAATAGAAGTCTGATAAAGACGAATTCGACTGCACAAGACGTCTGATAAGAAAAATGCATTTTCAGATTATACATGTCTCCATTGAAATGAATGTGTGACCATAGACTCGGATCCGCCTCCTCCAAGTATCTAGCAAGGTCAGGATTTACCGCTCGTAAAGAGGCCATGTATCGGTTAAAATCGTACATCGTATATGCGTACGCCGCGTTTTTTACCAAGTACAAAAGATGTTATCCCTGAACTTTGTGACTACGTTATTTTGTACATGGTAATAACAAATCCCTCGCTTTGCCCAAGGAAGAACCTTTTCAATAGCATTCTTGATGGAGGTGTGCCTATCTGAGACTATGACCAGAGGATATTGGTCTGAAATGCAGTCTCTAAGCTTTGTGAAAAACCACTCCCACGAGGTATCATTCTTAGAGTCTACAATGCCAAAAGCCAACGGAAATATTTGAAAATTGGCATCTTGTGAGGCCGCCACTAGCATAACACCTCCATACGGCCCCGTAAGATGCATACCATCTACCACAATGACTCTTCTAAGATACTTAAATCCCTTTATGGAAGCTCCAAATACTAGAAATAGATATTTAAATCTATTATCCTCATCTAGTTCTAGAGCAGTATGCGTTCCCGGGTTGGTTTGGTCGATTCCATGCATTAAAGCAGGCAGTCTCTCATAGCCATCTTCCGCTGATCCTCTCACCAACTTTTGAGCATGTAACAACGCTCTGTATGCGGTTGTGTAGCTCATCTTAATCCCATACTGCTTGTTCATTGATACTAAGACATGCTTTGGTGTAATCTTCTCAATTATTCCAATGCATTCTAGAAACAACCAACCAATATAACGAGGAGTATGAAGTTTTTTCTTAGCTTTCTGGTCCAGCGCTGAACATGTGTGGGCTCTATTGTAGATCATCACCCAAAACTTGTTTGGTTCGTTCTTGACAGCCGCTCGAAGCTTCCAGTTGCATCCTTCCACAAGACATTTAGCGACAAACAGGCTCTTGTCAGACTTATCTACTGTAAATGCGTATTTTCTCATTATCACCGTCAAACGCAGCTCTGATATAAGATCTTGCTTGCTATCAAAACACTTTCCGAGAAAGATGTCGTCGGACCAATTTCTTCCTCGACCAGCAAATCGTTCAGCCACACGCTGCAACTCGTAAGTCTTATTATCTTCATCTTCTTTATCATCTTCATCTTCATCTCCCACTTTCCCATACATGCTATAATCTACACAATCATAGTAAGACTCAACGTGTTTCTTGAAAACTTTCTCTGGCCCATCACCACCACCACCATCATCACCACCACCACAAATATAATCATCTGATACTGAGCCCACATCTTTGTCTTCCCAGTCTATGTCTTCGTCATCTTCATCATCATCTTCATCTTCATCTTTTACATCGTGATTCCCCGCATCTTGATATGCCAAACCGGATCGGCTTGAGACACAAAGACGGATTAAATGCGCATTAGCTAACTCGACCATGCTTCTTACTTGCCTATCATTTGTGACATAAATAGGAGGGCTATCCGGACCGATATGTTGCAAGATTGGTTCCGGTAACGGATATGATAACTCCACCAACTCGGTTTTCTTGTCAGCATATAATCATCTTGTACCATCTCAACAAGTTCACAATATGCCAAATATGGTCTCTCACAACACATTCACCAAAATTAACAGGTAGATGCACCATTATCTGTTAAAACAATCATGGAAAAACTACATTAGCGATCTTAATGGAAATATCAGACTTCTTCGCGAAGTCTGATTCGATTAGCTACATTTCCAGAATTATTAAAAACATTATTTAAAAATAATTACCGAACATAAGCATGTAAAACTAACGCAGGAGAAACATATACAACTAACACACATATAAAAAAATTAAAATCAACGAAATTCATCACAAATATACAAAACAAAACGGTTTAAAAAATATTGTCAATCCAGACTGCCACAGAAGTCTGACAAACAGTACGTCAGACGTCTATGGTAGTCTGAAAAAGAGGGTATTTTTGCAATTAGAATGTTACAAAGCAGACTGCGGATGCCGTCTGACGAAAAGTTATTAAAGAAGACTTATATCGCAGTCTGACAAAAATAGTATTTTGGAATTGACCCAAACTTGACTTTTTTTGTTAGACTGCATTAGATGTCTGAGAAAAAGAAAAATGTATTTCTGCAATTGACCAAAATTTTGACTTTTTGTCAGACTTCACGGAGAAGTCTGAAAAAATTATGGGGTAGTTTTGCAATTGACCGAAGTTTGACTTTCGTTCCCAGACTTCCAGGGCATTCTGAAGAAATCTTTCAGACTGCGATAGAAGTCTGACAGAAATTGGTGTATTTTTTTCGTTGACCAAAATCTTCGATATCAGACTTCTTTAGCAGTCTGAAAGATTTCATCATTTTCAGACTACCATAGAAGTCTGCAAACTTTTACTTCCTATTCAGACTGTCAAAGAAGTCTGATACTTTTTCCTTTATTTTGGTCAACTTTTGAAAAATTTCGGTCAATTACTACTAGTACCCTGTTTTTTTAGACTTCTCACTACAAGAAAACACCATTTTTGCAACGAACGATATCGTTGTAAAATCGTTGCAAAAGAGAGTTTGCATCGAATTTGCGACGAAAAAGAGATCGCTGTTAATTGATCGTCGCAAACCACAAATCGTCGTAAATTCGTCGGGAAAGTTACGAGGGAAAACAATTCGTCGCTAAATCGTCGCTAAATTTCCGTTGTAAATTCGTCGTAAATATTACATTGAAATTACGACGAATATAAAAACGTCGTAACATCGTTGCTAATTCGAAGGGAAATCTTTCATTGTAAAATCGATGGCAAAAAATTATCGTCGTTAATTCGTTGCAAAGCAATCGTCGTAAAATCGTGGCTAAATAATCGTCGCAACATCGTTGCTAATAAATCGTTCTAAAATCGTGGCTAAATAATCGTCGCAACATCGTTGCGAATAAATCATCGTATAATCGTTGTAAATTAGCCACGATTTTATGACGATTAATTAGCAACGAATTACCATCGAATCACCGACAATTCTATATATGATTTTTATTATTATTTTTAAAATTTTATTAATTTCGAAATTATAAAATAAAAATTTTAAAAATAATATATAATAATATTTTATTAAAAAAAAATATTATAATCTGTTACAAAAAAAAAAAACCAAAATTAGAATTCGAAATCCTAAATGTAAATAACTATATCGTAATCGTCGAGATTCACATCGTCTTCGGGACGTCTCGACGAACCGGATGTGCCTGCCGCTGCCTCTGCCGCTGCCGCTGCATCTGCCTCTGCTCGGAGTCTTCGCTTTTCCCGTATCATGGCCTGCATTGTCGGGTTCCCTGTTGCCAAGATGTCGAAGAGTTCGTCATTCTGCGTAGCATCCAGTTCAACCCGCTGCTGAAGACTCGCAATCTTCGCCGGATATGCCTGAGACCGAGTAGCCTCGGTCTCAACCCGCTCCTGAAGACTCGTAATCGTGGCACGTAACACGACTGGATCATCTTCTGGCGATCGGCTTCGCGGAGCATATGAAGAAGCAGCCGAGACATCTCGAATAGATCCCATCCCGACAACCTTCCCCTTCCTCTTAGGGGCAACCTATATTTAAATTTTGCATTTAGAAATTTTTAATAAATCAAAAACTAAAAATTAATAAGGACTAACTATTCTATATATCTGCTCGAAGATCCGGTCAATATCGGGTGTGGTCAACCCTCCAGACATGACCGACCAACCACCGGGAGATAGCTGTTGAGAGAGCTGTATCTCTCGTTCGGTGACTTTGGAAGTCACCTCATTGAAGATGTGCTCGGCCGTCTCGGAAACAAAGGAACCATCCTTCTTCCGGTGCGTCCGCTCAAAAACCCTGGTCATCGGAGGGAGTACACCTCCGTCTTCGGCGGCCTAAAGAAAAAAACTATGTTATTGACGAAGTAAATTAAATAAATTAATTAATTTAAATAAATTTAATTACCATCTGTATACGAACACCCGCAAAAGGTGTTTGCCCAGCTGTATGAGGCAGAGCCTTGAGTCTCCCGTCCGAATCAACGGTGTTGCAGGAAGCCGAACACTTCTCAGCAGTTACGATGGATTTCGGATCCATCCAATACCGCACCAAGCCGTCCCAAACGGCTTTATCCATGTGCAGGGGCTTTGCTTCATCGCCATCCTTCTTCCATGCTTTCTTCCACTCACCAACCACGCCTTGGATACGAAACTTCACCCTCTCGAGAAATAAAGTTTCAACCTCGCCATGAATCGAAAGATCCCAGTGATATTTTTGCTGCATGAGAAACAAAAATAATTACATATTTTATAAAATTAAATTAAATATATATTTAAATATAATTAAAATAATTATGGGAGAAAAAATATGTTTTCCATACGTACCGCAAACATCTTGAACCATGTCTCCTTGACGTGTAGAGGAAGCTGGTTAAAATTGGTATGCGGCTCGATAAAATAAGACTTGATGATGTCGGAAACGGTGCGTCCAACTTTGGATTCAACTCCAAACCTGAAACAAAAAATTGTAAAATTTTGAATTGTTAGAAATAAATATAAATATATATTTATATATATTACCATTCCGACCCGTCAGTATGATCCGGATCTAATCTTTTAAGCCTATGACGGCCCGGCTGCGCAAGCAAATCATGAACCGTCATGTGTGCATATGGGGCCGGAGCATGGCCTCCAGATTGCGGAATCTGAGGTGGTAGTGGAGGCGGCGGAGCACTCTGTGGTTGCGTCACCGGGACGAAATCCGTCTCTGTAGCCTCAGAAGACACGGGCACCCCGGTACCCGAAGCATCACCAATCTCTCTCAAAAACTGAGCGTAATGTGCACGACGTTGGCCCATCTGCATAATAATGAAAAACAATTACTATCTATAAACATCCGGGCAGTTTGCTAATTATTTTCGCAAAAAATTACTATATAAAAAAAATTATCTATACTAATTAATTAAAAACATTACAAAAAAAAATTTACCTTTTTCGGAAAGAAATCGCAAGGATGTTATGATCAGTTTTTTTTTGAGGTGTTTGTAAATGAATTGGCAAGGAACTCGCGTGTATATATAAGATTACTTGTCGTCGCTATATCGAGTCAATCAACCCTAGCTAATTCGTCGCTGACTTTGCAACGATTTTGTGACATTCATACACGCGGGAGGTTAATTGACCGACACGCGGTATATTTTAGGACAAATCGTTGCCAAATCGTCGCAACTTTGCATCGAATTTGCGACATTCAGTGTTTGCGACGATTTAGCCACGATTAGTTAAAGTCGTTGCCAAATCGTCGCCAATGTGCATCGATTTTGTGAGGATATTTGTAAAATCGGTTTTAGGGTTTAGGGTTTAGGTACAAAATTGTAACGTCGATTACAACGTTCCATAAACAACTTGACATGTTTACTGTAAATCCAAATTCATGAAATTATCAATAAGTTCATCGATATTGAAAAATAAGTAAAACATATAGTTTGCGTATACGTTAGAGATTATTAATACAATGATTCAGTTTGTGGATATTACTGTGATTGACCGAGTTTTCATTTTCGGACAATTCTCTAAAGTCACGATCAATTTCATTGAAAGATGCATAATACAATGAGATGGTAATACGTTAGGGTTTAGGGTTTAGGGCAAAGGGCTTAGGGTTTAGGGTTTATGACAAATCGTTGCCAAATCGTCGCAACTTTGCATCGAATTTGCGACATTCAGTTTGTGCGACGATTTAGCCACGATTAGTTCAAGTCGTTGCCAAATCGTCGCCAATTTGCATCGATTTTGTGAGAATTTTTGTAAAATCGGTTTTAGGGTTTAGGGTTTAGGTACAAAATTGTACCGTCGAATACAACGTTCCATAAACAACTTGACATGTTTACTGTAAATCCAAATTCATGAAATTATCAATAAGTTCATCGATATTGAAAAATAAGTAAAACATATAGTTTGCGTATACGTTAGAGATTATTAATACAATGATTCAGTTTGTGGATATTACTGTGATTGACCGAGTTTTCATTTTCGGACAATCCTCTAAAGTCACGATCAATTTCATTGAAAGATGCATAATACAATGAGATGGTAATACGTTAGGGTTTAGGGTTTAGGGCAAAGGGTTTAGGGTTTAGGGTTTATGACAAATCGTTGCCAAATCGTCGCAACTTTGCATCGAATTTGCGACATTCAGTGTTTGCGACGATTTAGCCACGATTAGTTCAAGTCGTTGCCAAATCGTCGCCAATTTGCATCGATTTTTGGAGGATTTTTGTAAAATCGGTTTTAGGGTTTAGGGTATAGGTACAAAATTGTACCGTCGAATACAACGTTCCATAAACAACTTGACATGTTTACTGTAAATCAAAATTCATGAAATTATCAATAAGTTCATCGATATTGAAAAATAAGTAAATCATATAGTTTGCGTATACGTTAGAGATTATTAATACATTGATTCAGTTTGTGGATATTACTGAGTTTTCATTTTCGGACAATTCTCTGAAGTCACGATCACTTTCATTGAAAGATGCATAATACAATGAGATGGTAATACGTTAGGGTTTAGGGTTTAGGGCAAAGGGTTTAGGGTTTAGGGTTTATGACAAATCGTTGCTAAATCGTCGCAACTTTGCATCGAATTTGCGACATTCAGTGTTTGCGACGATTTAGCCACGATTAGTTCAAGTCGTTGCCAAATCGTCGCTAATTTGCATCGATTTTGTGACTATCACAATTAGCTATGACTTTGCGACGATTTCTTTGAAATCCCTTAAACCCCAAACTAAATCCCATTTCCGATCACCACTAATTTCCCACCGTTGTTGGGGCAATTAATAAATTACATGACACATAGACACATATATATGTCTCGTAATTTATTAATCGCCGCACCTACGGCGGAAAATGAGTGGAGATCGAAGATGGAATTTAGTTTGGGGTTTAAGGGATTTCGTAGAAATTAATCATATCACTTAAATTTCACAATAATTACTCGATCACAATATTATATTAATACGTTAAATTCACAATAATTACTAGCTAGCGCGGTCACTCTGATTCATTTTCGGACGAAGAGTAGTACACATCCGTTTCTTGATCATCTGCTTCATCACTTTCTTCGAACTCATCTTCCTCATCTTCTTCCTCTGTATCGTCTGGGAGATATTCAACTTGCCTGTTTTGAGGATCTATCAAAAGGATGTCTTCATTGCTCTCATTTAGTTCTGGCATATCAGAGCAATGATCTTGCTGCATTGGTAGTTCCTCATCAACCCCCACAATTCGACCCCTCGGAGAAACTTTTATAACTGATAACCATGAGATACGGGTGGTGCGAACTCGGCGATATGGAACAAAGCTGACTTGTTCTGCTTGTGATGCTAGGATAAATGGCTCATACTTATTGTAACGTCGTGATTGGTTGACATCTACTGCCCCAAATTTGTTTTTACGGACGCCTCGATCAACTGTTGGATCGAACCAGTCGCATTTGAACAGAACGCATTTCAAACCTAAGCAACCAGGGTACTCAACTTCAATTATGTCTTGCAACACTCCATAAAAATCTATTTCCCCCCGCACACATACCCCGTAGTTGGCAGTAGCTCTTTGATTGCCGTATTTGAATGTATGAAATATATATCCGCGTGTGCAATACATAGGTGCACTCGTTATCTTCGATATGGGGCCTTTTATTAACTCATGGAACCAGAGTGGATATGCGGTATCCCCATACTCGACCTATATTTCATTAATTAATTTAATTAAAAAGTAATCAAAATATGTATTAGGTTAATTGTCCAAGTTAGTAATTAATCATATCACTTAAAATTTTACGTACTTGCGTCTTCAACCACGGGGCAAAATGTTGATCTTTACGCTTGTTGATTTCATCGTCTGAGATTCCTTCAATGACTTCTCGGACTTGTCTAACAAATTCACTGCATACAAAAGTATTTGTAATTGGTATAAAGCTAGCATATATATAATTTAGCCATATATATAAGACGTATGTTTATACACTTACGTCTCAAATTGACTAACTTCTTCGCAATTTAAGAGGATATACGTTTGTGCACTATGATGGTCTTTTTCATTGGCAAACCAAACTGACTTCACTCTTCCACATAATCGACCGATTGAAGAAAAGATATATGGGACACCTTCATTAGCATATGTTCGGCCTACACCTCCATCATCATATCGCCGTGCTGCCCTTTTCCGTGTGCGAACCTTCGAGCCAAAATAGTACCCCGTGAAGTGAGAAGTTTCTTCTGTTAAACTTCCTGCTACTATTGAGCCTTCAACTTTGGCTAGATTTTTAGCCTTCCGCTTCAAATGTCCCATGAATCGCTCGAATGGGTACATCCATCGATACTGCACAGGTCCCCCAAGTTCTGCTTCGTGAGGTAGATGAATAGGTAGATGTTCCATAACATCAAAAAAGGATGGGGGAAATATTTTCTCCATGTTGCACAACAAAATAGGAATACTAGCATCAAGTTGTGCAATAACATCTTCTGACAAAGTACGGGTACAAAGATCCCGAAAAAACCCTCCAATGCCTGCAATTGCTTCGTGTACATTTCCTGGTAGAAGTTCAGCAAATGCAAAAGGAAGTAGTCGTTGCATAAAGACGTGACAGTCATGACTTTTCATCCCGGAAAACTTTTGGCCATTCTCAACACATTTAGCTAAATTAGATACGTACCCGTCCGGGAACTTCACATCAGATGTCGCCCATTTGAACAAAGCTGACTTTTCTTCCGCACCCACTCGAAATATGGGGACAGGTGCTTTCCCATTGCTTGTAATATGTAACTCATTCCGACAACAAAGATCAGGCAAGTCTAACCTTGACTTACCGTTGTCTTTAGTCCTTCCACGCACGTTTAACAATGTATGCATGATGTTATCAAAAAAGTTTTTCTCAATGTGCATGACATCCAAATTGTGTCTAAGCAAATGATCCTTCCAATACTGAAGCTTCCAGAATATGCTTTTCTTATGCCAATTGTGATGCTCCCCATATCCATCCGGCATATTAGCTGGAGTGTGCCAATTTCCACCACGATTGACTGTTTCCATTGCACCATAATGATCAATTTCTGCTTCTAGATCTTCCCCGGAAATATAAACAGGAGGAGGAACACGAACAGTTTTGTTCTTTCTAAACAACCGCTTATTTCTTCGATATGCATGATGAATCGGTAGAAATCGGCGGTGACAATCAAACCAACTTGTTTTCCGACCATGTTTCAATTGAAACGTGATAGTGAACTTTTTACGGTTCGCACAATTACCCACTGTGCACAATGCCTCAATCTAATGGCATGTCATTGTAGCACTTTGGGATCGAATCCACAGGGAAATAAGAACGACGCACTAAGAATACAGGACGCTATCTAATCTAAGCAAATATCGGGTTTTGGTTTATTTATCGGACAATTTGAAACGTGCAAAATAGAGAAATAAACGAGTAGCAAAGCAAACAAGAAAACGATTAATATCAAATTTAAACAAACGAATTCTCGGGTAAAGCAATCGACTCGGGTGATTCTTTAATCTACTCAAGATGCTCAAACATTCGACTAAATATCTCCCTAGGCCTTAGAACACTACTAAAGATTAATCCACTTCCATGGTATTAACCCATTTCTTAGTCATCAATCGTCATAAACTTCCGTTCGCGATTCTATGACTAACAAGCATTAATAACAAGTCTAAATAGCCATTAAACACCCTAGACATCTATTTCCATAGGCTAGGAATGTAAAACACTCATTGAATTGGTTGGGGAATTTCATCGAACACCTTCCGGGCGAGAAATTCCCTATGATCTAAATCAACTTTGTCAAGGCTAATCCAGCATTAATAACACTCAATGAGAAAGGATATCAACTAATCTAGTTCTTAAACATCAAGAACAAACCTAGAATCACCCTAATCTACTTCACCCAAGAATCCTAAAAGAACTACTCACACATAGCTAAATCACAAATATAAACCATACAAATGAAAGCCATAAGCAAAATAAAAAGATTGGTAAAAAGAGTTTAAGAAAATCTTCACTAAAATGGTTTGGATCTTGAATCCTTCATACAAAACAAAAACAAGAAAAGAAGAAGAAAGAAATAAGTGGCTTAGAACCCTCAAAAGAAGCAGCCCAAAAAAACTCTCTAAAAAACTCTCTGTCTAATTAGGCTTAATTTGCTTAAGTAGATACAGATCGGGTCGGGTCAACCCGGGACAAACCGGGTTTGACCCGACAATTTTTGTGTCCGAGAAGGTTCACAGCGGTCAGCTCATACCGCTGCATGACCGCTGTGAAATGTCTGGTTTTTGCTCCGGATGGATCCGCAGCGGTCTGCTCTAACCGCTGCACCTGACCGCTGCGAGACTTGAAAGTGCAGCGGTCTCCCTAGACCGCTGCATGCTGACCGCTGCAAACGTCCGGTTTTCTCCTTCATCACTTGATCATCTCTGTTCGCTGCGGGTACGTTCCTCCTAGTCCATGATCTTCCCCAAGCTCCAAAAAGCACCTAAAAGACTCCATAGCACACAAACATATGCAAAAACTAACCTAAGACTCACTAACTCTAAAATGGATGCAAACTATACCAAAAACAATGAAATGAATGCAAAAAGTCACAAAATGCTAACTAAAATGTATACTAAAATGGGCTAAATTATGCAACTATCAACTCCCCCGAACTTGCCTTTTGCTTGTCCGCAAGCAAACAAACAAGAACAAATCGAAGAAGAGGTTGGAATGCGGGATATCATATCCAAGAATATTAACAAAAGAATTCAATTCAATGCACTTGGTAGTAGTTATGTGATGCACAAACAACCTCTACTTCAAAAGATTTAGCCATACTCGTCGCTACACGAATTTGGTATAAGCCTTAGCATCTACAAGTAATCATATCCTCTAACTCTTTAACATTCATTAAGTACAATGGTGAATCATGCTTAATATAAATCAAGTGAACTCATTTGGCTTAGGGAAAAGGTTTTGAGATGAAAATAATCTCAATCATGTGGGTATTCCAATGCAATGGGATCTCTCACGAAAGAATGAACTTTGGCAAAATGCTAAGAGTAAAGAACAATTGATGCGTACAAGGATGACATCCGTCTACCCAATGCCCCAATATGAACTCCACTCCTATTTCTAAACTCATCAAGATCCATTCTAAACTACCCATATCACAAGGCATTTTGCCTTCTTAGACCACATTTCTTTTCTAACTTAGGGGATTCTTTTCTTCTTATTTTTCAACAAATGGATTGGCTCTTCATCTTTTTCTTTTAGCTCTTTTTCACTTTCATAACTAGTCTCTCAATCATCATTTAGATGCCTTAGCCATATATATATATATATATATATATATATATATATATATATATATATATATTTTTTTTTTTTTTTTTTTTTTTTTTTTTTTTTTTTTTTTTTTTTTTTTTTACACACATAGAGACTTATACTTTCAACACCTAGAGCTATTCCACACTTTCATGCCAACCAATCCAAACTTTTTACTTTCCCCTATCCTTTTTCCCAATCTTTTATTTTCTCCACACTTTCTTTTCTTTACATCAACACCCAAATCACCAACCTATCTATCAACTCCTTGTCGTTCCAAACTCAACACTTTTTGCTAAGTTCATTCAAAATTAGGCCTCACGACACACACAAGAGATGAAGGCTTGAAGGAAAGGTTTAGTTAAGGGTGTGGTTAACCGTTCCAAATATGGGAATCAGCTATTTGAGCTAACAAGAGAGTGGTAAAAAGGGGTAAGATAGCTCAAATATGTATATGACATCCATGAGTTCAACTTTTCAATGTACAAGCATGATAATTTCAAGTCAAGATTAAAGTTCATGTAGATAGAGTTAGATTCAATTCAAAGCATGCTTCAACCAAGACAAAAACATTCAAACCGCAAGATCAAAGCATGGATCATCCTTAACTTCGTGATCGCTCAAATGCATCAAAGAACTCCTAACGAGGGCATTAATTCAAGCTCTTAAGTTTATATTCTACATGGATAATTCTCTCAATGCAAGTGAATGCAAACCTATATGCATCTAGACTCAATCTTAAACATGCAAAATGCAACTAAATTTTTTTTATGGTTTTTATATGCACTTATATGAATGAATGAGACTCAAAGATGGGAAAATAAAAATAAGATCACAAAACACAAGATCAAAAGACACAAATCCTTCCCCCGAACTTGAATTGCAACGTCTCGGTGCAACACAAATCAAAGAGAAGGTAAAAATATGCAAAAGTATGTACAATGAAATGGAGTTTGGATCATACCTTTGGATTGGAGAGAAATGTGACGTGCTGTAGCTATACCCATTCATGCATTAAGCACCACGACCTTGGACCCAAGAAAACTATAAACATCAAACAAAAACATTAAAAAGAACAAGAAAGAACGAAAATATATACAAAGATAGTCATGGGAATGCCTCCCAAGAGCGCTTGTTTTAC
Organism: Eutrema japonicum; assembly: GCA_030161315.1. Classification (NCBI taxonomy): domain Eukaryota; kingdom Viridiplantae; phylum Streptophyta; class Magnoliopsida; order Brassicales; family Brassicaceae; genus Eutrema; species Eutrema japonicum. Next base: position 27,411,202 of record BSQW01000007.1, read on the forward strand.
GTCGCTAAGCTTGACGTTTCAACTGTTAATCATGAGAATCAAAAGGTTGAGCCAATGCACCTTTGGTCTTTCTCTTGTCAGGACAAGAAACAAAATATGCAACATGGCACACGACTATCCATGGCAAAGAGGCATAAATCACATCAAGAAAGGTTACTAAAAATATAGCATACATCTTGGAATTTTCCTTGATGATGAGATGTTCACGAGGACCAAATGCATTTGATGGAAAAATAAAGTCGATTTCATGTTTAAACGAGTTAATCACAAAATAGTCAACTTCATCTCCATCAATCATGTAAAACACATCCTCTTTCCTAGATTTCATCTCAACCTTAGGGTCATCTATCTCATTCAAGATCTTATCTACATCAAGCACACCCCCTAGGTAAGATTTTTCAAGAAGCGAACTAGATTCCTCAGGCATTGAAAGCTTAAACTCGATATCATGATCATTCAAAGCACATAGATAATTAATATCAAAACATACTTCATGATAATCACTAGCAAGCTTTTCTACTCTTAAGGTTTCTAGTATTTGAGACTCACATATTAGATCACAGCAATCATTAATGAGCTTGAGAGCATGTGAACTAGAAGCTACATCTTCAATGCAAGGCAAGTGACTATCCTCATAATCAACGATTTCAAAGGTTGTGTCAAAAATACCTTCTAGTTGGCATGGTGGAACCCAATAAATTACCTCTTCGAGTGCATGAGCTATCTTTATCTCAATATATGTGAGCTCCCTTCCCTCAAGCGCTGCCCGACGTGACATGAGGTTCAAACGGATCATAATCGCGAGATTACTCCTTGTCAATGCCGGGTTTTCTTTGCAAAGCTCATCCAACTCTACTTTTTGTTCTGATGTGAGTACACTTTCATCAAATGGTGGCTCCACATATGGCTCATCATCAATGCTTTCATCAAATGTGGCATCCTCTTCTTGTGGCCAATCATTGTAATCCATGGCCATCGACTCTAAGAAGCAAAAAAGAAGAAAATAAAATGTTAGTAGAAGTCAAGAACTTAGTCTCAAATAGTATCCAAATCCTAATGGCTATTGCTAATCTCCCCGGCAACGGCGCCAAATTGATAGTGAACTTTTTACGGTTCGCACAATTACCCACTGTGCACAATGCCTCAATCTAATGGCATGTCATTGTAGCACTTTGGGATCGAATCCACAGGGAAATAAGAACGACGCACTAAGAATACAGGACGCTATCTAATCTAAGCAAATATCGGGTTTTGGTTTATTTATCGGACAATTTGAAACGTGCAAAATAGAGAAATAAACGAGTAGCAAAGCAAACAAGAAAACGATTAATATCAAATTTAAACAAACGAATTCTCGGGTAAAGCAATCGACTCGGGTGATTCTTTAATCTACTCAAGATGCTCAAACATTCGACTAAATATCTCCCTAGGCCTTAGAACACTACTAAAGATTAATCCACTTCCATGGTATTAACCCATTTCTTAGTCATCAATCGTCATAAACTTCCGTTCGCGATTCTATGACTAACAAGCATTAATAACAAGTCTAAATAGCCATTAAACACCCTAGACATCTATTTCCATAGGCTAGGAATGTAAAACACTCATTGAATTGGTTGGGGAATTTCATCGAACACCTTCCGGGCGAGAAATTCCCTATGATCTAAATCAACTTTGTCAAGGCTAATCCAGCATTAATAACACTCAATGAGAAAGGATATCAACTAATCTAGTTCTTAAACATCAAGAACAAACCTAGAATCACCCTAATCTACTTCACCCAAGAATCCTAAAAGAACTACTCACACATAGCTAAATCACAAATATAAACCATACAAATGAAAGCCATAAGCAAAATAAAAAGATTGGTAAAAAGAGTTTAAGAAAATCTTCACTAAAATGGTTTGGATCTTGAATCCTTCATACAAAACAAAAACAAGAAAAGAAGAAGAAAGAAATAAGTGGCTTAGAACCCTCAAAAGAAGCAGCCCAAAAAAACTCTCTAAAAAACTCTCTGTCTAATTAGGCTTAATTTGCTTAAGTAGATACAGATCGGGTCGGGTCAACCCGGGACAAACCGGGTTTGACCCGACAATTTTTGTGTCCGAGAAGGTTCACAGCGGTCAGCTCATACCGCTGCATGACCGCTGTGAAATGTCTGGTTTTTGCTCCGGATGGATCCGCAGCGGTCTGCTCTAACCGCTGCACCTGACCGCTGCGAGACTTGAAAGTGCAGCGGTCTCCCTAGACCGCTGCATGCTGACCGCTGCAAACGTCCGGTTTTCTCCTTCATCACTTGATCATCTCTGTTCGCTGCGGGTACGTTCCTCCTAGTCCATGATCTTCCCCAAGCTCCAAAAAGCACCTAAAAGACTCCATAGCACACAAACATATGCAAAAACTAACCTAAGACTCACTAACTCTAAAATGGATGCAAACTATACCAAAAACAATGAAATGAATGCAAAAAGTCACAAAATGCTAACTAAAATGTATACTAAAATGGGCTAAATTATGCAACTATCAAAACGCATCTGTCCGATTGAGACAATATGGACAAGACAATCGCCCATGCGTAGTCCAACCTGATAACATCCCGTACGCAGGGAAGTCGCTTATTGTCCACATAAGCATCGCACGCATTGTAAAAATTTTTTCCTTGCAAAATCATATGTCCGAACCCCGGTATACCACAACTGCTCCAATTCCTGTATCAGAGGCTGCAAAAACACATCAAGGGAACGCTTCGGATGCTTCGGACCTGGTATTAAAATACTCATGAATAAAAATTCCCTTTGCATGCACATATCTGGGGGTAGGTTGTAAGGCGTTAGGATTATTGGCCATAAAGAATATTGCCTACCAGACATACCAAATGGACTAAATCCATCTGTGCAAAGACCAAGATACACATTACGTTTCTCTCTAGCAAAGTCTGGATGTACCGTCTTAAAGTGTTTCCACGCTTTTGCATCTGAAGGATGAGTAACCTCCTCATCTGTTTGCAAATGATCTGCATGCCATCTCATCGATGCAGCTGTCCTCTCAGACTGATACATTCTTTTTAATCTATCAGTTATAGGAAGGTACCACATCCGCTGGAACGGTACCTTACTCCGACCAGTACCTTGCGGCTTATATCTTGGCTTATGGCAAAATCGACATTCCTGCAACTTATCATCATCTTTCCAAAAAAGCATGCAATTGTCAACACAGACATCTATCATCTCAGAAGGCAACCCAAGACTATAAACCAGCTTCTGTATCTCATAGTAAGTTTCAGCAGCTAAATTGTCCTCTGGCAAATACTCTTTAATCAAATCAGCCCAATCATCCATGCAAACCTCAGCTAAGTTATGATCAGTTTTAATAGTCATCATCCTAGCCGCCAACGACAATTTAGAATGTCCTTCTCTACATCCATCGTAGAGTGGCTGATTTGCAGCATCTAGCATATCATAAAAAAGTTTTGCATCTAGATTGGGTTCCTCATCATGATGATCATGTGCAAATGTACTTACGGTTTCATGAAATGCATCCGTAACCATGTCATGAATCCTATCATTATCTTCACCATGCTGCTCCGCATGATCATCAAATTGATTAAAATTATTTGACTCATCAAAATTCGATGCTTGATAATTGCTACTACTACTAGCTGCATTTCCCCCATGACCCTCTCCATGATAATACCATATATAGTAATGCGGCATAAACCCTCTATTTAATATATGCGACCACACCTTCTAGATAATGATAAATTTCCTATTCAAGCATATGGCACAAGGACAGTACATCTTACCACTGATAATCGTATTATGTATACTTCCTGCCTGATGCATGAATCCCTCCACCCCATCACTGAACTCCTTTGTTAGCGATCCCTCTGAATCAAGACGATTATACATCTATCTTCTAATTTCGTATATTGACATTTTTTGTTGGTCAGAAAGAAGTAAATGTTTTTGAATATGAAATTTTTATTATGAAGTTGGCCACTATATATAGATTTTTATTTTCATTACCATCGAATTACCTACAATTTTACATCGATTTCACATCGATTTTACAACGAATCTAAAAATGTTTACATCGACTTTACAACGACATTAAACATGTTTACCTAACTGAACACCGTGAACTTAAAACGTGCTCACCTAACTGATTAATCGTTGGGAAATCGATGTAAAGTTCAACTTATAATAATCATTGCTAATTCGTGGGTAATTTTACGACGAAATTGCAACGTTTTATATGAACCTCGGTAAATCGTCGCTAATTTACAACGATTTTACGACGATTTTGATAATCGTCGTAATGTCGCCGGTAATCGTTGTAAAATCGTCGCTAATTAGCGACGATTTTACAACGAATATTTTCGTCCCAATTTTGCGACGATTTTACGACGTCGTTAAGAATCATCGTAAAGTCGTCGCAAAAACGATTGCAATTAGCAACGAATTAAAATCGTCGCAAAAAAATCGTTGCAAATTGCCTGTTTTCTTGTAGTGTCTGATTCCGTCTGAAAAACAGTCAACTTCCGGTCAAATTCGCTCATTTTCTTTCATACTGGATATGAAGTCTGAATAAAAAGTCAAGTTTTCGGTCAATTGCAAAACTACCCTATGCCTCGATTAGAGGATTTTCTTGATTTTTTTGTTTTCAAAGGAAATTACCAGACTTCAATTTTAATATGAGTATTTAAAAATCAATTGCAAAACTACCCGCTCGTTGACCATGTGAGTTTCATCATACTTCTAAAGCAGTCAGAGTATACAACTCAGATCTGAAAATCGACGATATGCAAAAATTTGTACCTATATCCGTTTAGAGTTTGTTTTCACCCTCGTCGAGTGCCCAGAACGTCTAATATCACCGAAATCCCGCAAGCCTAGTCGTGTTTTACCGTTTTTATGCCATAAAAAATGATTTCGGTAAGTTTGAATCGGAAAATCGAGGGGAAATGAGAGAAATCAGAGAGGAGAACTCGCGGAAAGGAAGTTCGAGCTCTATTATTAGGCTTTAATGGCGAAAAAATGGGTTAGTTACTGCATTAACTCGTCGACGATGGTGGTTGTCGTGGAGATTGAGAATTGATAGCAATGGCATTACCGTAATTAAGTTAGATCTGAAATTTTTTTTTGTCTTTTGAAAAAACCGTTAGACTCTAACAGTAGTCTGAGGAATGGCATTTGCGTGAATACCCAGATTCTTAAAGGGTAATTCGTGGGATTCTGAAAAAAAAAAGAGGAATGAGGCATTTTTAGCTTTGACTTCAAATTGTAGGGTATTTTTACAAATATGCCATAAAACAATGATGTTTGAAATGTCATACTATCAGAAAATGAATTTTCCTTATGGTATCAGCGCCATGGATTTGTTTGTTAGGAGGAGGGAAATAGTTAGAGGTCATAGATATTCAGATGGTCAATTAGGTTTTGTCATACACCATACTACTCATGTTTGGCATTTTGATGAAATCCATTTTGAATTTCGGATTGTTTCAAAACTCACCATCTCGACTTACTACTTGAATCCTTAATAGTTTTCCTTGGAATTTAAGATCTAGCGTCTTAGGTCCAAGTTTCTTGTGATCTTTTATTAAGTTTATTGTTAATTTCTAATGAGAAAAACTCTATTCTCTGATATGCTCAAATTAATACCCTAAAAATACTAAAGCAGTGTCGGTTGTAATACTTAGGGATCGAATCCACAAAGACTCACAGAATCACACAATAGATTATATAGATGAGAATTAAGTTAAATCAAAAGATGTAATTAAAAACAAGACGTAAAATAAACAAGTTGTAAGTCGATTGGGAAAAAGATAGGTCCAGTGTATTTCTCAGTAAATCAATGAATGCAGATAAACTAACTAACATGATTCAATGAATACAGGTTCTTAAACTCAAATCACTAAAGCATAGCTAACCAACTCTCGTTGCGAAAACTATCTAAGTCTAAATCCTAGAATTCCAAATCTCTTTGTGAATCCTAAAGTCTAAACCAGCTTTTAGTTTAAGTTTGATTTGTTCACAAAACAACTAAACCAAATCTCTTTGCGAATAGTTATTTTGCTCACCCTAAGTTCTATCAGCTAATTAATCGCACTCTCGTGCCTAATCAATTATCCTAAGATCAAAGTTCTAGGTAGCTAATCTGGAACAAGCTTTGAACACAACCTAAGGCGAAGAACTAATTCAGATGGTGAATCCTAATTAACTAATCAACCTAGCATTCAGAAAAACCCCTTATGAGAACCCTAAACCTAAAGTGGATGTACTCAGACATGGAGAATGAAAACAACATGATTGAATAGATCATCAAAGAAATCAATAAGAAATAGGAGTTCAGAGTTGTCTCTCCAAAAACCAAAGTAGAATAATCTCTGTCTCCAGTTATGAAAGCGTAGCCACCAAAAATGGCTGAAAAACCTAATTATAATGTTAAAGAAACGTTTTGGGCTTTCTGGTAATTATTAAAGTCTTCTGGACCAAGTTTCAAACTTCAAACTTGTAAAAAATTACGTTTCCTTCTTCCTGAAGCCGGTATCGGTCGATACTCATCCTCTGTGATGACTCTTCTGCTTGCCAGACTGGACTGTCTTCACGAAAACTGACATAACTTTCGATCACACCGTTGGAATGGCCTCAAACCACTTCCAAATGAAAGCTATTCCATTGATCTGTCTTTTGTACGAATGCCAAACTTCTGACATCTCTGCATGACTCTGCATCTCCATATGCTCCAAAATGCTCCATAATGCTTCAATATCTCCAATTAAGCTCCAAACGTACCTAAACCTGTAAAAGACTCTAAAACACTACAAGATAGTAGAAAGACTCTATAGAACGGACCTATATCATGGTCTAAAAGGGGTAAAAACCATGATATATCAACTCCCCCAGACTTAGCATTTGCTTGCCCTCAAGCAAATAGAAGACTAAACCAGAGAAAGAGGTTTGAAAACATAGAGACTCACATGTTCATGAAAAATTGCAATGACTATTTTTCTTAGTGCTCCACATATCACCTAACCAGCTTCAAATCTAACCACCATGTACTTCTCCGTAGACATTCGCAGCTTCCCAGACTACACACATTATTTCACAGCATCGTTCAATCAAGCCTTCCTCACCAGTTTCATTGCTGTGATTAATACCAAGAACCTTCTAGATTCTTTCCCATACAATATCATAACAAGGAACCACCCTTTTTCACACATTTGGTATTGTTTTCTCTCCCCAAGACTTATTTCTTATTATGTCTCTTGCATATACATATTAAGGTTCGAGACGCGAGTATTGGTGGTGTTTGCCACCGAATCCCTGGTTCTTCCCTCAAAAGTAATCAAAGGTGTGGGCGAATAATGGTATCACATGAAATTTTCCTAACCTCGCTTCCACCTTTGTGTGATCATTTCCTCTGAAGTAGAATAATGGTATCACAGGAAATTTTCCTAACCTCGCTTCCACCTTTGTGTGATCATTTCCTCTGAAGTAGAATAATGGGATCGCTAGAAATTTTCCTAACCCTCTACTCAGAAGAAAATCATTTCATCTTTTAATGCATCTTATTTATTAACTTGTAACAGGGAGAGAAATACCATTACTTTAAAACACATGGGTTCCTTTGTCAGATATGAATGAGGAATCAAGCTCTATGAAGACTAACCACGTTGATGAAGTGCAAAATTTTGGCTCATGCTTTAAAGAACTTTGCTGGAAACACGAGTGTCTTCTAGTTAACTGGTCAGCTTTTGGATTTTTCATTAGTCGATCTGTAACTGATTCTGTCACAATGGTCACTTAGAAGTAGAGTCAGAACAATAGAGTCAAGAAAAAGTTCACAGTCTCCAACAGATTTTGACTCAATAAAACAACGAATGACTCAAAAACGATTGACTATAAGAAAAACAACAACAATGTCAGCGACCACCTCCCCCAGACTTGAACAACATTGTCCCCATTGTTATCTAGCCTAAGGTTGGTGAAAGAAACAAAAGAACCAAATGGATTGTGAAAATCGGAAATCGTACCTGTGAAGGTGATGAGTGTCGATCGACACAGACTGGTATCGATCGATACCAGCTGTATGTCGACACACTGATTTCAAATCAATGGCATCGAGTTGCTTAACCCAGGGAAAGTGATCCAAAGAGTTAGAAGTTAGCACTGTTAGGAACACTCAAAAACAAGTTAATAGCAACAAGATAATCAAGCATAAATCCATGAGTTCAAATGCAAAAAAAAAAAAAAGCTGACATAAGTTTAACACAAACAAAAAATAAAAACAAAAATAAAAGCGTATGTACAGACTCACCAGTGGGTTGCCTCCCACCAAGCGCTTGTTTTAAGTCACGAGCTTGACTTTACGGACGATCAGTCAAGAGAAGAATGAGAACTTGCGCCGAAACAAGATCCACAATTTGACATCGCCAGCTTCAGAGTTCTGCTCATCATGCTCTCCACAAACTCCTGTCTTTTCTCTTTCAGCTCCGAAGTGAGAATAACTCTAGCCTTAGAGAATGGTTTCGAAGTTCCCTTGCACTTCACCTTATATTCAATTGAATCTCTATCGCACTTCTAAGGGGTTAAAGTCACATGGGAAACACTTTTTACTCCTTTGCTCTTCACCTTCTTCTTTGCCTTGGCTGTTTTGACGTCTTTCTTGGTGATGACAGAAGGACTATCTAGAAGGTCTATGACAGTTGGCTTGTCAGGAGGCTCTTCCAAAAGATCAACTACCAACGTCTCTCATGTAACAATGGTGATGCAAGAGATTTGTGTGGGAGTTCCTCTAGTAGGAATGGCTTTGTAGTACACCTCCTTGTCAATGTACGAGAACGAGATTCTCTTGCTTGGTGTATCCATAATGGCACCAACTGTAGCCATGAACGGTCTTCCAAGAATCAACTGCGTACGAGATTTTGCACTCATCTCCACAACCTGAAAATCAGTAGGAATCAAGCAATCTCCTACGTTAACCAGCAAATCAGGGATCGTACCATATGGAAGTGAGGTGGAACTGTCCGCGAATGTGATATATTTTTGGGGAGGTCGAATAACAGCTCCTAATCTCTCTGCAATTGCACTTGACATGACATTGATGCTATCACCCGAGTCAACGAGAGACTCTTTGAATTATACTCCGGAGATAGAGCATGGAACTGAGAATATTCATGGGTCTTCCCTCTTAGTCAGCGGCCTCAGCGGTAGTGACTTGCTTCTGGCTTTGAGGAAGAGTGCCTTAATCTCTTTCTCAGTTTCTCTGCAATCTCGGAAGTGACCCAGCAGAGGGCGGCACTCTAGAGCTTCTTCAAAAGTAAGTGTGTGTGGAATTCTTCGTACCATCTTCTCAAAGCCAAGCAGCTGCTTTGGAGAAATGGGGTCTCTGAGGTGTCTGGGTGGTCGAGGGTATGGTACCTTAGGCTTGTAGACCCTTTCCTCAGTCATATGCGGCTTCTTCGCAATTTTCGGTTCGGTCTGCGAAGGGTGTCGATCGATACTAAATGAGTGTCGATCGATACTAGGCTTCTGCGTTGCTACTCCAGATGTCGATCGATACAAACTGGGTGTCGATCGATACTATTGGCGTCGAATACGAACACAGCCATCTCATGCTCAAAATCATCGATCCCAGCAAATTTCTCCTCATTCAGACCCTGTTTTATCACTGGAATGACCTTTTCAGCACCTCTTACAGTGATTACATTGACGTGTTCATTTTGTGGATGAACCATCTTTTCCTTGACACCTGTTGCAGTCTGAGCTACTTGCGTATCCAGCATCTTCTGATGAATATTGAGGGCATCGATCCTTCCACTCAGATCCTTGTACAAAGCATCTATCTTTCCATTGAGATCCACTGTGATCTGCTGATGTCATTGAACCAGCTGTTCAAGCATAGCCTCAATCTTACTCTCAGGAGTCTTAGCAGGTATATAATTATAGGATGAACTCTCATAGTTCCTTGTGTAGCCACTGCTCTGGAAAGGTTTCTGCCCAAACTGATTAGACCCAAAACCAGCTCCACCAATATAGTTAACATCCTCCACTTCATCTTCAGCAGCAAAGTGGACCACTTTTCGGGTCTTTCCCATCAACAAATTGTGCATTGAATCCAACTTAGCATTCACTTTTGCGATTCGACTGCTATCCAAGTCACCAGCTTGCTTCTTGCGCTCTATATCTGCATTCTTGGTACTGTTGCTAGATGCAAAGTTCTCAATCAGCTGGTAAGCATCGTCAGGATATCTGGTAAAGAAGTTTCCATTGCTCGCAGAGTCTAATGCCATCTGGTACCTCCAATCGATCCTTTTAAGGAAAAAGCTCAACAACTGAACCTAAGTGAACCCATGGTGCAGACAATCTCTCTGATATGACCTGAAACGAATCCAAGCAGCCTTGAGTGCCGATGTCGGACCCTGAGAAAATTGAGAAATCTTGTTCATGAGCTCTTCGGATCTCGCATCATCATAGAAGTTATTAAGGAACGCAGTCTTGGTCTCATCCCAAGTTGTCAGTGACCCAGCTGGTAACTGCTTCAACCAATAATATGCATCCCCACCAAGAGAGTTTGGGAAAAGCTTACAAAAAGGTAGTCATAGGAGACTCCATTGCAGTTAATGCTAGAGACCAAATCCTCGAATTTCTCAATGTGATCCATCAGGTGTTCATGAGGAAGACCATGAGAAGGGTGCTGACCCACAAGATTGAAGTATGCAGGTTTCACCTCAAAGTCATTCCTCTGAAAAGCATAGAACTGATCAGGCATGTTGTACTCACCAATCGTTCTACCACGATCAGCCACAGCATTCCCTGCATTTACAGCAACTGCAGGGACAATGATATTTCCATATTCATCAAGTCGCTGCCCTCTCTCATTGCACAATTGACCATCTTGGTCTCTCAAACTCCAGCAGCATCCTGAATCAAAATCATTGTATTGTTGTTCATCTCTGCTTGCCTTTTTGATTTTTTGTTTGTACGTCGCAAGTGTGCTAGCTGCTCGTTTGACAGGTCAACTAGCAGAGTGTTCTTGTTCTTTCTGGTTTCTCGAACATGCATGCACCTGAAACACAAAGGTCAAGAACGTAAGTAACTCGGTAACACGATGAGTATCGACCGACACTGGTTGGTGTCGATCAACGAAAGAAAACGACGCATATCGACCGACACTAGATAGTATCGATCGATACCGATGAGCTTAGTCGAAATTCTCAAACTAAAATCAAATGGCGAATTGAGTCCCCGGCAACGGCGCCAAATTTGATATGCTCAAATTAATACCTTAAAAGTACTAAAGGGATCGAATCCACAGAGACTCACGGAATCACACAATAGATTATATAGATGAGAATTACGCTAAACCAAAAGATGTAATTAAAAACAAGACGTAAATTAAACAAGTTTTAAGTCGATTGGGAGAAAGATAGGTCCAGGGTATTTCTCATGAAATCAATGAATGCAGATAAACTAACTAACATGATTCAGATTTAGCGCGGTTCTTAAACTCAAATCACTAAAGTATAGCTAACCAACTATCGTTGCGAAAACTATCTAAGTCTAAATCCTAGAATACCAAATCTCTTTGCGAATCCTAAAGTCTAAACCAGCTTTTAGTTCAAGTTTGATTTGTTCACAAAACAACTAAACCAAATCTCTTTGCGAATAGTTATTTTGCTCACCCTAAATTCTATCAGGTAATTAATCGCACTCTCGTGCCTAATCAATTATCCTAAGATCTAAGTTCTAGGTAGCTAATCTAGAACAAGCTTTGAACACAACCTAAGGCGAAGAACTAATTCAGATGGTGAATCCTAATTAACTAATCAACCAAGCATTTAGAGAAAATCCTTATGAGAACCCTAAACCTAAAGTGGATCTACTCATCCATGGAGAATGAAAACAACATGATTGAATAGATCATCAAAGAAATCAATAAGAAACAGGAGTTCAGAGTTGTCTCTCAAAAAACCAAAGTAGAATAATCTCTGTCTCCAGTTATGAAAGCGTAGCCACCAAAAGTGAAAACCTAATTATAATGCTAAAACACGTTCTGGACTTTCTGGTAATTATTAAAGTCTTCTGGACCAAGTTGCAAACTTCAAACTTGTAAAAAGTCACGTTTCCTTCTTCCTGAAGTCGGTATCGGTCGATAATAGGTAGTATCGGTCGATACTCATCCACTGTGCCGATTCTTCTGCTCGCTAGACTGGACTGTCTTCACGAAAACTAGCATAACTTTCGATCGCACCGTTGGAATGGCCTCAAACCACTTCCAAATGAAAGCTAATCCATTGATCTGTCTTGTGTACAAATTGGAGCGCAATCCATTGGTTGGAAGTTCTTCAACGAATGCCAAACCTCTGACGTCTCTGCATGACTCTGCATCTCCATATGCTCCAAAATGCTCCAGAATGCTTCAATATCTCCAATTAAGCTCTAAACGTACGTAAACCTGTAAAAGACTCTAAAACACTACAAAATAGTATAAATACTCTATAGAACGGACCTATATCGTGGTCTAAAATGGATAAAAGCCATGATATATCATTCTCCTGAGTGTTTTTGCCAGTCTAAGAAGGTCATAAGTCCCATAGGTGTTGGGCTATTTCAACCTATCTAGACAGGATCGTAAGGAGTGATAGATAATTCTTGTTAGTATTCTTAAAAATAAATTCATATTTTAGATCAACATCAAAGAGGTCCGAATCTGCTTCTTCTTCTAGGTCCAAAAGAAAATCTACTAAAGATTCAAAAAGGGTCATTACTAGTCTTGAAACAACCATAGATGATTTCCAAGGGTCAATTGATAATTGAGAAATCCCAAGAATTCATAAACACAAAATTTATCAAATTTCAAAAATAAAATTTTAAGAACAAATTTCTCAATCAAAACTGAAGAACAAGATATCCAACTTACAAAACCTTTCGAAACAATTCATTTGTTTTCTGAAAATGCTTTACTAAAACATAGAAAAAATCATTTCAAATATATACATATTGGTTTAGTCCAAGTTGGGATTAAACCACTTTCAAAAGAAGAATTAAATACTTCAATTTTAGCTATCTTAAGAGACATTCGATTCAAAATATTTGAAGATTCTTTACTAAGCTCTATTGAATCAAGTTTGTGTACTGGTCCGATTTCAATTGATTGCTATCCAAACTTTACAGTTTCCGTAAAAGACAAAAATATTTTAAAATCTCTAGTTTTACAAGTTAAAACTCACAATTATGAAATGATGGAAGGATCAATTCCAATTGCAATAATTTTTAGAGTTCATTACAAAACCATGACTAGTGCTTTCTCTTCAAAAGTAAAACTTTCAAGTAGAAAGGGTGAAACCCTTTTACTTCAAACAGATCTTTCGAGATCCAACTCTGTAATTCCAAGATCTATTCAATGGAAATATATAAATCTTTCAGATGAATGGGTCCTCGAAGGAGCTGTCCAGCCAAAACCTACAAAACCCCAACAACCTTTAGAGCCAAATACACGTTTAAAACATATTGAGCAATTTCATGATGGAAAAGTAAAACTTTCTTTCATTCGAAATACTCATGAAAACATGGATGATTATTCATGTGAATCTTCCTCTCTTCCGGAAACTATTGTTCTAGGAAGAGTCTCTCAATTGGCACAAGATTTTTCCAGATTAGAAAAATGCCAAAAATTTCAACCAAGATTTTCGACTTCCGATATTCCAAATTATGTTTTAAGAAATGTTGATTTCCGAACACAAATCCCAAAACCTGTTTACTCAGCAGAAAACAATTTTCAACAAAATGATTTTTCCATAAAATCTGAACCAACAAGTCCTACCTTTTCAGCCATAACAGATAATATGTTAAATGAGCTAAATGTCCTAGAAAAATATTTTCAAATTGATAAAAAAATTATTGCGAGATGATTTTTACTATGGTTTTTTAAAAACTATTTAAAAGATAGGAACGTAATCAAAGAAGAGTTTTACAACTATCTCCATAAACATAAAATACAAATTTTGTTTTTCAATTGGTTTGAAAATTATGCTTTCAAAAATAAAATTTATTTTCCTTTTTCAAAAACTGCAAATCCTATCACCAATCGTAACAAAACCCCTGAATAGGAAACACTTGCAAATGGAAAACTTATTCGTTCAATCCATCCTCCCCCACAAGGAATAAAGCTCGAATGGTCAGGTACACCAATCAAAGCAATTCAATTTAAGCGCCCCCAAGATGATGATAAGACTAATATAAAAAATATCATCGTCCAAAATAATTTTTCAAACACGAATCTTGGCACGATTGGCAAACAACTTGATAGAATTGAAAAATCAATTCAAAATCAAGCCATTACTCCAAAAGATTCTCCTTCGGAAAAGAAAAAAAATCCCATGTTCAAACCTTTCCAAATCTCAAGTTCTAGTGTCAAAACTTATCAAGACACGAATAAAGAATTCATTAGTGTTCTCCAAAGTCAACTAAGTAAAGTAACCATAGGGGAATGTAGTACACCTCACGAATCTGATATTCCTGATACTCCAACTTCTAAAGTCCAAATAAATACTCTAGCCAATGATTCCCATGCTAGCGAATCCTCCGAAGGAAATTCGATCCCTGAGATAAACCGTCTTGATTGAGAAAACTATCAAGAAAGTCGATTGATCTATGCCCCGGATCTAGGCCAGATCCAACCAGTAGAACAATCTAGATTCAATTCGTCTTCAGTTTATGACTGGAATATCGATGGCATATCTGAATACAATATCTTAAATTTCTTCCAAAAAATGACAATAGCCGCAAATGCGTATAGAACGCAAATTGGAAATGAGGATAAGACCGTAGCTGAACTCTTAATTGATGGGTTCTCGGGCTAGCTTAAAGGATGGTGGGATAACTGCCTAAACACCGAACAACGTTCAGAAATCCTAAATGTTATTAAAACGGATGAGGATGATGTGCCTCTCCTTGATAATTTAGGAAATCCTCAACAAGATGTTGTAGCCACCTTAGTCATAGTCATAACCTTACATTTTATTGGAGATCCTTCCGTACTTAGAGATAAGAACGCCGAACTCCTTTCAAATCTTAAGTGCAAAAGACTTAGCGATTTCCAATGGTACAAAAACACTTTTCTTACTAGAGTTTTACTCCGTCAAGATTCAAACCAACCTTTTTGGAAAGAAAAGTTTCTCGTATGACTCCCCACCCTTCTAGGAGAAAAGGTTAGAAATAAAATTAGAGATTCCACGGGAACCCAAATAATCTATTATGATGATTTCACATACGGAGAGTTGATCAGTATTGTTCAACAAGAAGGTCTCAAGATTTGTCAAGATCTAAAACTCCAGAAACATCTTAAATGGGAACTCAAAAGAACAAAAGTTGAATTAGGTTCCTTTTGTAAACAATTCGAAATTGACCCTAGCAAAAGTAATAAATCTTGCATAGGAAATTGCAGTAATTCTTACTACTTAAATTCGTCACAACGCTGTGACGCTTTTGTTATCAAAAAACATTTGTGACGATCATATTGTAACTGTTTGCAAATCGTCACATTTACGTCACAATGTCTTTATTGTGACGAAATATTTGTTATAGTGGCGGAAAATTTCATCACAATATCATCATTTTCTTGTAGTGATTAATCAGTTTCTGCTATTTATGATCGTATCATAGTATTGGTCAAACCATAATTAAAAATCCACAAAACATAGTAACTGAATTGTATGATAATTAGTCAATGTAATTTATCTACCGTGGTTAATTGATTCTTTGGAGGAATATAACTATATAACTATATATATATATATATATATATATATATGTAGTAAAAAATATCTTAAATTATCACAAATTCTTAGTGAACATCTATTTTTAAAATAGTTTTACAAATTTTTTTGATGATATGTATTCTTTACAAATATTCCAGTTTTGTAGTTCTTTATTGTGTTTATATAGGGATTTGCAGTTTCCACATTCGTATGTACAGTTTTTAAAATTATGTTCTTTCATTTACTTTTATATATTTTTTCAAAAAATATATAAATTACAAAAAAAATTAAAATTAATTGTATTTATAAGTTATCCAAAGCCAGTATAAAATATAACTTTTTGTTAAATGAAATCTAAGTTTTGATTGGTTAATAGTAATTCTCTCAGATCATGCAAAGAAGGCCAGGATTTCGCTAACTCAAAAACAAATATAATCTAATGTAACAAATCGCTAACCTAATCTAATGGGCCTAATTTGCATTTAAATATCTAAGAGAAGAAAACCCTAGTTTCTCAGCCTCTCTCTCACCAAAAAAAAAAAAAAACTTTATTCTTCTTCTCTTCTCCATAAGACGGTGCGAAGATATTATCTGAATTTACGGCTTCTCCATAACAAAGGTACTTCTCATGCTCATCGTAAAACCATCCGAAATAAAACCTATATTCTTCTTCTGTTAGATGGTTTTAGTTTTTTTTTTTTTTTTTCTCAAGAATATTATATATCCTAAATAAAATATCCGGTACATCGTAAAACTATCCGGGT
Organism: Eutrema japonicum; assembly: GCA_030161315.1. Classification (NCBI taxonomy): domain Eukaryota; kingdom Viridiplantae; phylum Streptophyta; class Magnoliopsida; order Brassicales; family Brassicaceae; genus Eutrema; species Eutrema japonicum. The sequence goes on from BSQW01000007.1 coordinate 27,427,732, forward strand.
GGATTTAGAATTTCTTGGAGAAATATTCTCGGATATCGTAATTTTCTATGATTATGAATGAAACCTCCCATGATTGTTTCCTGAATTTTAATTTTCTTGTAAGCCAGCCATTTTGATTTTCTTGTAAGCTTGATTTTTTTCCTATAATTATGAATGAACACCTCCCATGACTACGTTTCATTCTGTTGACTAAGACGACACATAGATAATCAAAACGACTGTGTTTTAGTAAATATAGTATGAACTCTTTAATACGTTAAAAACAAATAAAACAACATCGTTTTTAAAGGTTCAAATTTGATTTATTAAAACATCGTTGTTTTCGTCCTAGTCATCAGCAAATGGTGAAACTAACGCCATCTGTCAATTTGATGGTTTCGGCAACTTTTCTTTAGTTTATATAGTAACTAGGATGTGATCTGCGCTACGCGCGGACGTTGTAAATAATTTTTCTAAACAGTTTTTATTGTCTATAATTTTATTTTTTTGTATTTGATTGTTAATTGAATTGTCTCTATCAGCTTAAAATATGTGTATTTTTATTTTTTGGTTTATTTTCTTAATTTCTTAAATTAATGATTTTATATGTATTTGTTTAGTGGATAGTACGCATTTTCACTTATTTTTTTCCTTTATTAGTCAATTTCATGCAATTAGTTGAGTTTTTTATAGGGAATATCTTCACAATTTAAAGTTTTTTTTGCATAATTTTTTTTCTTTTGTTTCATCTAAAACCTATTTTTTGAAGCCCTTGTAGAATACGTTTCCCTTTAATATTAAGGATTAAGGAATTTGGGCTATTTTAAAAATTTTAGTTTTAAGATAATTTTCTGTTTTTTTTTAAATATGTTGGATGTATAGATACTATGTACGGACGTGGTCCACATTTTTTTAAATTTTGTTTTGATTGTGTAATAGTATTTTATTTTCTTGATTTTGGAGTTAATGGAACTGTTTCTAACAGTTAACAGTTTAATATTAGGTGGTTCCTTATTTTATTTTATTTTCCATTTTAATATTGTTTTTAATCGTGTTTTTTTAACATTATTCTTTTTAATAGTGTTTCTTGTTGGATTCTAATTAGGCATGTCAAGCGGATCAAACTTGCCCCGCTAGATCCGCACCGCGCAGGTTAAATTTTTTTGTTTGCCTCGCCCCGCTAAACTCATTAACACAAATTTCTCAACATGCACCTGCCACGATTGAATTCGCGGATACCCGCGGTAACCCGCAAATATATAGATAATAATAATAAAATTTTAAAATTTCTCGACTCGCACCCGACCGGTGGCGGGTTAAACGGGGCGGAACCCGTGGATAATGACTCAAATTAACAACACCGATTTATGTATATTTTGGAATTTTTGTTTTATGTTTGTGATTTTTTTGGGATCTTTTGTTTTATGTGTGTGTATTTGGACCCACGGATAATTATTCAAATTGACAGCACCGATTTATGTATATTTTAGAATTATTGTTTTATGTTTGTGATATTTTTGGGATCTTTTATTTTATGTGTGTATATTTTTTTTGGTTTTAATATTTGTTATTTAGGTGGAGTGTGAGGTAGCATCATGAGAAGAGAGAAAAGTTAACTTTATATATATAGATTTCAAAATTTTATTGAGTTCATATAGTTTTTGGCATTGTAGTAAAAGTCGTGTTTATATAATCAACACAACTTTAGTCAAAATTGGTCGTTTTCCCGTTTTGTGTCAAAGTGAAAACAAAAAATCTAAACTTTGAAAAAACGAAGAGCATGATTACTTATTTTTACGCAAACAAAAGTACCATTATCAAACAAAAGTACCATTAGAACTTGCATAAATATTCCAAAAATCACCATTTCTAATTTACATCAACACAAGAAATACTACTCCAATTGTTTCAAAACTGAGAGAATCACAAAATATTATTTAGTGATTGTTTACGTGAACAAACTTTCAAAACCTTTTAATTTTTTCCTTTCGTAATTGTTTGCCTTAAAAGATTCATAGTTAATTTCAATTATAAATTCCTGAAAATTTTGCCATTTTGCGAATTAAATATCTCCGGTTCAAATTTCATTATCGCTGATTAACTAGATTTTTAAAATCGTAAATGTTAGATGTAGTGTTTCAATATGAATCTTGAGAGAAGCTGAGAAAATAGGGTTTTTTCTCTAAGTTATTTAAATACAAATTTATGTTTCTTTAAAGCTAATTTGGTCTATTAGATTAGATTAACGATTTTGTCCTTTAGATTAGATTTGTTTTTGATAAAACAAAATACTGGCCGTCTATATATATATTCATGATCTGAGAGAATTGCTATTAATCAATGAAAACTTTTTCATCCTAACAAAAATGTTATCTTTTATCCTGGCTTTGGATAACTTATATATACAGAGTTGACTATATTTATAGAACATAATTTCATACAAAATTCATAAGAAATACTAAATAAACTAGAATATTTGTAAGGAACATTAAAAAATATTTGTAAGGAACATTAAAAAAGAAAAACAATAACTGTAAAACTAATTTAAAAATTTGATATTTACTAAACATATGTGATGATTTAAGATATTATTTACTACATCTTCATAATATATATATATATATATAGTTATTTTCCTCTAAAGAACCAATTGTATTTTTCGAATAGATGAAACTATAAGAAAACCAAGTCACATTTGTGTCAGGAGGAACATATATGATAATAGCCTTAAGTTATGCACGCATAGCCTTAAGTTATGGTCTAAACAATTTAAACGATTGTAATATCATCTCTCGGTTACAGATTTGTGAAACCAAGTTATGCAGTCATAGCCTTAAGAAGACAAAAAAAGATACAGAAAATGAAAAAGATAATTGAAATGAACGAACCTAATTAATATTTTGCGTATTTTTTTATATTAATATAGTGCGTATGTAGTTATACTATTAAGAAAAGGATATTGTTTTGGCCTAATTAAATACTGATTTTAGTTTATTTTTACATGGTCTTCGCCTCTTGGTTCGTTTAATAGAAAAACTGCAAAAAGAAAATTTATCATATTTTAGTTTCACCTAAAGAATCCTAAAATTTTTTAGGTAAACTCAACATATATTGTAAGGATGCAAATAAAAATCCAATTTTCTTTATTTAACTTAAATATTTAATGATTTTGATTTGTATTTTAATTATAGTCAACTCTGTATTTATAAGTTATCCAAAGACAGGAATAAAAAAACATTTTGTTTGACTAAAAGATAAGTTTTGATTGGTTAACTCAAAAACAAATCTAATCTAATTGACCAAATCACTAATCTCATCTAATGGACCAAATTTGCTTTAAAGAAACACATGCAACTTTGCATTTAAATACCTAAGAGAAGAAAACTCTAGTTTCTCAGCCTCTCTCTCACCCAAAAAAAAAAAACTAAATGCATAGAAGCATAAGAAAATTGCAATCAAAGAGAGAAAAACTCCCTGATGTAAGCGTAAAACTCCTCTCTTAATCAAAACATGATTCCAATCGTTATTATATAACTCTTTTGATTGTTCTTATTAATTTTTGTTTGCTATTCTTGGTGGGTCTTATCGAGCTTAATCATGATCGATATAGTCCATTTGATTGTACTTCTCATGCTCATCTCCTGTTTTCATTTTTTTTTGTTTTCTGAAGAATAAAATCTCGGATTTAGGTTGATATATCCTTGGAGAAATATTCTCGAATTTCGTAATTTCCTATGATTATGAATGAACACCTCCCATGACTGTTTCCTAGATTTAAATTATCTTGTAAGCTTGATTTTGTATTTCACGAACTCGACTTTTTTTCTTGTGTTTCAATTTTCATTTGTAGATATGCCTAGTGTTGTTCAAAGTCATTTATTAATACTTCAGAGAAAAGGAATATTCCCTAATTCATATTTCTACTTGTATTGGTTTGAGTCTTTGGTTGGTAAGATTATTCAAAGTTAAATAATAATAAACACTATACGACCAAAACAAATAATAATACTAAGAAAAAGGTATTTGGCTCCGTGCGATTTGTTTTCTCTCTTAGTTTCGCTTAAATTTCATTCGATATATTCATCTGAATTTATAACACACTAGGTGATTATAACACACTAGGTTTTTATATCTTTGAAGTATTTGATACTATTGTTTTTGTTCTTAACATTTTTCATATTGTCTCTGTTTGTATATTTTATATCAAATTACTATAGCTTCATTTACAATAAGCTCCTAAATTACACATAAATTCAACTGCATTTGTCTTTGAAGGTTTGTTGTATATATTCGATGTTTTTCGATACCATTCTCCTAACCCAAATATAAGAATAAAAATTATTGAATTATTTTGAGATGTATATGTGAGACGTGGCCAAGACCGGAAAATATTATTTGTTGCATGATAAGATTGTAAATTTGAAAGGGAAATTGTCTTATTTTAAGACATTATGGAATATATTATTTTATTGAGTAATTGATTATATATATTAAGATGTTCTAATGTTAAGACTTATGGTTTTTTCATTGGAACCAAGTCGATGGTATTTATATACAAATTAGTATTTAAATGATGTTTCTTAATATTAGAGTGATGAGTAAGTTTGGAGGGTTATGTATGTGACGGTGGTTTGATTGGACGTGTGAGTTTTTAGTGTATGTCATTAAGTCTATTATAACGTTTGTATTTATTTTTTGTTGTGTGTATTATTTTTCTTTTGTAGGATAATTAGTGTTTATTAACATTCTTGTTTAATTCTTTAGAGCATAATCTATTTTCATTGTATATAGACATTTTGCATAACTTGGTACATTCACTTCTCATACAATGATCTGCAATCATTCTTTTGGATCATTTTTGGTGGTCTAGTTTGACTGATACGTTATTATTTTGAAATGGAATATTGAGGTAGAGATGAAGATATGACTTGGATATGACTTAAAATAACCACTAAGTCGATGAAAATTTCAATGTAATAGTGGATTCTGATCGTTTAGAAGTCATAATTTCATTAGTATGCCATCTGCTGCATCATAAAAAGTGGAAATGTGTTTAAACCCTCCAAAGGAGATGAAGAGGGTAAACGTTACTAAAAATTAAACATAAATGACTAATAATTGTGCAAACTCAAAAGAAAAAAATAATTAATTAAATAAATAATTTTGGACATGTAGCCCTCTCTCTAGTGATGATGTGGTGCTCAACTGGAGAGAGTAGGTCAACTTTTATATATTAGATAGGTTTTCTTTTTCAGTATATGATTGGTTATGTGTCGACCTGTTAATCTTGGAGGTTTTTTAATTCCACCTAATCTCGAGATTGATCAATTTTGTTATATGTTTTGTTATCGCTGGACATATATGACTTTTTATGTGAGTTCTGCTACTTCAGTAACAAATCTCTAGACGACAAATAACAATGTGAGTACATCTCTCTCCTTTAACAACCGGTCAAACTCATAATTGAATATTCTTGTTTGTATATTTGTCTCTCGAAAATATGTAAACAGAATTAAGAAGGCTCTCTTGGTCTCATGAACCCGTTGGAACAGCCACCGGACGCTCAATAGTACATCTTTAATCTGGGAATTCCGTAGGTGCAAAACCCTAAATGGGGACATATGTTCACTGTATGACGGTCTTGTATATATGTTTCCGTTTGGCCCCATATAGTCTTTAATCTCCTCCGAAATAATATGTATGCATTAATTTATATATTCTATGTTAAAAATAGACAAAAACTTTACAAATAATAAAAAACAAATTGAATAGTTTTTTCCGAAAAGAGATGATTATTGGTAATAACTAGAATAAAAAAATCCACAAAACATAGTAACTCAAGTGTATGATAATTATTCAATTTATTTATTCTACAATTAGTTCTATAAAGGAAAATAATTACCTATATATATATATATATATATATATTATGCAGATGTAGTAAAAAAATATCTTAAATTATCACAAATTCTTAGTGAACATCTAGTTTAAAAAAACATGTTTACAATTTTTTTGATGATATATATTATGTACAAATATTCCAGTTTTTGTAGGTTTTTATTGTTTTTATAGGGATTTGTAGTTTCCAAATTCGTAGGTACAGTTTTATAAAATTATGTTCTTTCGTTTTCTTATATATATTTTCAAAAACAATATATAAATTACAAAAAAAGAGTTAAAGTCAATTGTATTTATAAATTATCCAAAACCAGCATAAAAGATAGCGTTTTGTTAGATGAAAGATAAGTATTGACTGGTCAATAGTAATTCTCTCAGATCATGCAAAATCATGTAAAGATGGCCAGGATTTTGTTAACTCAAAAAAATCTAATCTAATGTTTTATCCCAAAAAAAATCTAATATAATGGACCAAATTTGCTTTAAAGAAATACAAATTTGCATTTAAATACCTAAAAAAATAAAACTCTAGTTTCTCAGCCTCTCTCTAACCAAAAAAAAAACCCCTTTATTTTTCTTCTCTTCTCCATAAGACGGTGCAAAAAAGATTATCTGAATTAACGGCTTCTCCATAAAAATGGTACTTCTTATGCTCATCTTATGTTATTAGTTTTTTTCTTTTCTTGAGAATATTATCCGAAATCAAATCTCCGGTACATCGTAAAACCATCCGGATGGATTTATGATTTCGTGGAGAAATATTCTCGTATATCGTAATTTTCTATGATTATGAATGAACACCTCCCATGATTGTTTCCTGAATTTTAGTTTTCTTGTAAGCTTTATTTTGCATTTCTCGAACTCGATTTGTTTTACTATAATTATGAATGAACACTTCCCATGACTACGTTTCATTATGTTGACTAAGACAACATATAGAGAATCAAAACGACTGTGTTTTAATAAATCTAGAATGAACTCTTCGTTTTATTTGTTAGGTTTCAAATTCGATTTATTAAAAACACCGTCGTTTTCTTCATCTGTCAATTTGATGGTTTCGGCAATTTTTCTTTAGTTTATGTAGTAATTTCAAATTTTTATTGAGTTCATATAGTTTTTGGCATTGTAGTAAAAGTCGTGTATATATAATCAGCACAACTTTAGTCAAAATTGGTTGTTTTCCCGTTTTGTGTCAGAGTGAAAACAAAAAAATCCAAACTTTGAAAGAAAAAAAGAGAGCACGATTACCTATTTTTACGCAAACAAAACTACCATTATCATCTCTTTATTCATTTCCTTTTCACGAACAAGATAAATCTACCCATATTTTGTTGCATAGAACTTGCGTAAATCTACCAAAAATCACAATTTCTACTTTGTATCAACACCACAAATACTACTCTAATTGTCTACGTGAACAAACTTTCAAAACATTTTAATTTAGGGCAATTCTACAAAGGGAACATCAGGAAGACGGACATCAGGAAGACGGCTTTCAGGACGAGATACGGGCACTACGAGTTTGTGGTGATGCCGTTTGGGTTGACGAATGCACCGGCTGCGTTTATGAGGTTGATGAACGGCGTGTTCCAGGAGTATCTGGATGAGTTCGTCATCATTTTCATCGACGACATTCTAGTGTATTCGAAGAGTCCTGAGGAGCACATGGTTCACCTGAGGAAAGTTCTGGAGAAGCTACGGGAGCAGAAGTTGTTCGCTAAGCTGAGCAAGTGTAGTTTCTGGCAGCGGGAGATCGGATTTCTGGGGCACGTCGTATCTGATCGTGGTGTTTCAGTGGATCCGGAGAAGATTCGCTCGATTGAGGAGTGGCCGAGACCGAAGAATGCCTCGGAGATTCGCAGTTTTCTGGGTCTGGCGGGTTATTACAGGAGGTTCGTCAAGGGGTTTGCTAGTATGGCGCAGGCCATGACCAAGTTGACCGGGAAGGACGTTCCTTTCGTGTGGTCGGACCAGTGTGAGGAGAGCTTTGTGAAGCTCAAGGAGATGCTGGTGAGTACTCCGGTGTTAGCCTTGCCTAAGCAGGATGAGCCATATGTTGTGTTCACAGACGCGTCCAGGCTGGGGCTCGGTTGTGTACTGATGCAGCAGGGTAAGGTAATCGCATATGCTTCCAGGCAGCTGAGGAAACATGAATGCAATTATCCTACTCACGATCTTGAGATGGCTGCAGTGGTGTTTGCATTGAAGATCTGGAGGTCTTATCTGTATGGCGGTAAGGTTCAGGTGTTCACAGACCACAAAAGTCTAAAGTACATCTTTACCCAGCCGGAGCTGAATCTGCGACAGAGGCGATGGATGGAGCTTGTTGCGGATTATGATCTGGAGATAGCTTACCATCCCGGTAAAGCGAATCTTGTAGCCGATGCTTTGAGCAGGAAGCGGGTTATTTTAGACACTGAGCGAGATACCGAGGCGTTGGTAGGCATGGTGAGTGCCCTGAGACTGTGTGCTGTGTCTGAGGAACCTGAGCCGTTGGGTTTAGAGGCGGTGGATCAGGCGGACATTCTGACTAGGGTGCGGGTAGCACAGCAGTTGGATGCGGAATTAATGCAGGCTGGCAGGGCAGAGCGGTCTGAGTATGAGTTATCCAGCAATGGAACGATCCTTTTGAGAGGCAGGGTGTGTGTACCGAAGGACGAAGTGCTGAGGCAGGAAATCCTGAGGGAAGCACATCAGAGCCGTTTCTCTATTCATCCCGGAGCTACCAAGATGTACCGTGACCTCAAACGGTATTACCAGTGGGTAGGGATGAAGAAGGATGTTGCCAACTGGGTTGCGGGGTGTGATACCTGTCAGTTGGTGAAGGCTGAGCATCAGGTTCCGAGCGGGTTGTTGAGGAGTTTACCCATTCCGGAGTGGAAGTGGGACATGATCACCATGGATTTCGTGGTGGGTCTGCCGGTTTCGCGAACCCATGACGCCATTTGGGTCATCGTCGATAGGTTGACCAAGTCTGCGCACTTCTTGGCCATAAAAAAGACCGACGGTGCGGAAGTGTTGGCCAAGAGGTACGTCAGGGAGATTGTGAAGCTGCATGGGGTACCGGTGAGTATAGTGTCAGATCGAGATCCGAAGTTCTCCTCGCTGTTCTGGGGCGCTTTCCAGAAGGAGATGGGCACTAAGGTACACATGAGTACAGCTTATCATCCCCAGACCGATGGGCAGTCGGAGAGGACTATCCAGACGTTGGAGGATCTGTTGAGGATGTGTGTGTTGGATTGGGGTGGACATTGGGCGGATCATCTGAATCTGGTGGAGTTTGCGTACAATAACAGCTACCAGGCTAGTATCGGCATGGCACCATTTGAGGCGTTGTATGGTAGGCCTTGCAGGACCCCGTTATGTTGGACACAAGTGGGGGAGAGGAGCCTGTTGGGAGCTGACTTTGTGCAGGAGACGACTGAGAAGGTCCGGATTGTGAAGTTGAACATGAAGGAAGCTCAAGATCGTCAGAAAAGCTACGCAGATCGGCGTAGGAAGGAGCTGGAGTTCGCAGTCGGCGATTTGGTCTACCTGAAAATGGCCATGTTGAGGGGTCCGAACAGGTCCATTTCCGAGACGAAGTTGAGTCCGCGATATATGGGTCCCGTCAGGGTGCTGGAGCGGGTCGGACCGGTGGCTTATCGGTTAGAGTTGCCGGAGTCCATGCAGGCATTTCACAAAGTGTTCCACGTGTCGATGCTGAAGAAATGTTTGCACAAGGATGATCAGGTGGTCACGGGGGTGCCATCAGATCTGACACCGAGCATGGTGGTGGAGGCGAGGCCTCTGAGAGTCCAAGATCGTCGGGTGAGAGTGATCAGGAGGAAGAAGGTTCCTGAGATGCAGGTGCTGTGGGACTGCAATGGAGCCGAGGAGGTGACTTGGGAGCCGGAAGCGAAGTTGAAGCGCAAATTTCCCAAGTGGTTCGGCAAACTGGAGGGTTAGCCGGGTGTTTCCATATCGTTGTAACCATGGTGTTGGGATTTTGGGAGTTATTGCGTTGTTGTACTCGTCTATTTTTATGGTGTTATAATTAATCGATGTACTTTGGAGTTTTTGACTATTCAATAAAAAGGTGTTTTCATTGAATGTGTTGAGTGGTGGGTTTACTAGGGGATTAGTAGACAGGTTGGCGGGCTACTAGTGGTAGTGGTCCGATAGCGGGAGTGCGGATACTAGGTGTTTGGTAGCCGCATAAGGCTGATAGTTCCGGATTGGTTTGGCACGGGGTGGTGGCCCCATATAGCGGCATCGGAGTGCACTGGTGAGTCACTGCCGAGTGTACCTGGCCGGTTGGGTTTCGATGTGATTCCTGATTGGTGAGACAGGTCACTAGAGAGATTGCCGTTGTCTGGCTCTCTATGCGTTAGACGGACCGATCCATGGTGTTGGGTCGTGAAGTCGTTGTACTCCCGGGTGTTGGAGTGGTTGGCCAAACCAAGTAGGGAACTATGGCACTATGGTGTCGAGCCGTGATACCGTTGTTGGTAGAGTTGGAAGAGCGGTCGTGCGACGCTGAGTTGGAATAGCGGTTGTGATATGTTGTGGATGTTAGCTGGATGTTAGATTCGAGGACGAATCTATGTTAGTGGGGGAGAATTGTAGCATCCCTAATTCAATTTTGAGGTTGAAATTGAATAATTAGAAGTTTGGGGTTAATTCGCGAAAAATCAATTGTTCTGGGTGGGTTTAATTGATAACTTTGGGAGTTTGGGGTCAAAAAAAGAAATAGATCCCACACACATATGTTTATATGTGCGTATGTATCTCCCTCTACGATTAACCTAGCCGTCGACTGCTGCAAGAGAAAGCTCGAGTGGGTGACCGCCGTGAGCCAAGCCGGGACGCGACCTCCTCTCCTCCACGGTAAGAAACCTCTCTCTCCGTAGTTAGTTCTCGCGTGCGGGGTTGTGCGTGATGAAGGTCGGGATTGTGGATCGGGTTGGGCGGTGGTGAGCTTCGGTGGTGGGCGACGGTGCGTGGTTGGAACCGGGATTGGGCCGTGGTTGAGCTTCCGCGGTGAGCTCCGGCGATGAGCACTCGCCGGCGTGTGAATTTGGGGTCGTGATCGTGGATCGGGCTAGGCCGTGGAGAGCTCCCGCGGTGAGCTCCGGCGGTGAGCTCCGGTCGGGTTGGTGGATCGGGGTTGAGCCGAGGTGAAGTCCGGTGGTGAGCTCCGGTGAGGCGTCGCTGCTCCGGCTATGGAAGTCGACGATGGAGTCGACGACCGGTTTAGACTGGTTTAGTAATCGTATCGTTTAATCAGATCGAGTTGTTCGATTGGTTTTGATTATTTTATTATTTTGTTATTTTAGGTGATTTAATTGAAGGTTATTCATCCCAGAGAGTTCTAGAAAATTGCTGAATTTTCTCGTGAAACTTTCTGTGCGGGAATAAGGTGAGTGCAGAACCATAGGCGTAATTAAATAATTTTGATAATTGGTGTGATTTCGTGATTATAGGCCGTTTACGATCTCGGAGGGTCTAGATCGAGTGTTTCATGAAATGTTTGATTTATTCGGTATTTTCGTGATAATCTATATTAATTATCTTAATTATTTGTTAGCCTGTAGATGGGAGGATTGCCTCACTAAGTATTTATCGAAATACTTATGCATCTCTTATATTTTAATTGATGCAGGAAAAGAGAAAGTGTGACCGTGGGATCAGGGCGAGGAAGAGGGGGTGATCTAGACTTGTCGTTTATTTGATTATTTTATTTAATAATTTATGATCTTGATTAGTCGGATTTATAATCTTGAACCGGAAATTATTTGGTGAGGTTTAGTTATTATTATTTATGGGAATTTTAATAATTAATTGCAAAAAAAAAAAAAAATGGGTGCGGTTGTTTCAATTTGGTATCAGAGCCGAACCCAAACACGTGTGTGAAGTCAGGTGGGCTCACACCGTCTAGGGTGACGATCCTGGTGCGCAACGAGGACGTTGCGCTCTGTGAGTGGGGGTGATTGTAACATCCCGGTTTCTTGTATATGCGGAGAGGCTTATAAGAATTGATTTGGCTACCTATGTCACCAAAGTGCACTTACCTTTTCCGATCACTTGCCCGAAAGAACTCCAGAGTTAAGGGTGCTTGGGCTGGAGTAGTCTAAGGATGGGTGACCTTCCGGGAAGTGATTCGCGGTAGCGTGTGAGTGAGGACAAAACACGGGGAAAGGTCACGTGGTGATTGCAGGGTCAGTAAACAAGTCATACAAGCCTCCCGGACTAACGCACCGGCCGTCGGACCAGGGTGGGGCCCACGTGCCGAGAGAGGGCATGGGGCCCAGGTAGGGGCGGTCGGGGCGTTATAAGTGGTATCAGAGCCTTTACGGTTCTAGGACGGTTTTAAAAAAAAAAATGGGTGCGGTTGTTTCAATTTGGTATCAGAGCCGAACCCAAACACGTGTGTGAAGTCAGGTGGGCTCACACCGTCTAGGGTGACGATCCTGGTGCGCAACGAGGACGTTGCGCTCTGTGAGTGGGGGTGATTGTAACATCCCGGTTTCTTGTATATGCGGAGAGGCTTATAAGAATTGATTTGGCTACCTATGTCACCAAAGTGCACTTACCTTTTCCGATCACTTGCCCGAAAGAACTCCAGAGTTAAGGGTGCTTGGGCTGGAGTAGTCTAAGGATGGGTGACCTTCCGGGAAGTGATTCGCGGTAGCGTGTGAGTGAGGACAAAACACGGGGAAAGGTCACGTGGTGATTGCAGGGTCAGTAAACAAGTCATACAAGCCTCCCGGACTAACGCACCGGCCGTCGGACCAGGGTGGGGCCCACGTGCCGAGAGAGGGCATGGGGCCCAGGTAGGGGCGGTCGGGGCGTTATAAGTGGTATCAGAGCCGAACCCAAACACGTGTGTGGAGTCAGGTGGGCCCACACCGTCTAGGGTGACGATCCTGGTGCGCAACGAGGACGTTGCGCTCTATGAGTGGGGGTGATTGTAACATCCCGATTTCTTGTATATGCGGAGAGGCTTATAAGAATTGATTTGGCTACCTATGTCACCAAAGTGCACTTATCTTTTCGGGAACTTGTCCAGAGAGAACTCCAGAGTTAAGGGTGCTTGAGCTGGAGCAATTTAAGGATGGGTGACCTTCCGGGAAGTGATTCGCGGTAGCGTGTGAGTGAGGACAAAACACGGGGAAAGGTCACGTGGTGATTGCAGGGTCAGTAAACAAGTCATACAAGCCTCCCGGACTAACGCACCGGCCGTCGGACCAGGGTGGGGCCCACGTGCCGAGAGAGGGCATGGGGCCCAGGTAAGGGCGGTCGGGGCGTTATAATAATAACTTCCGGTTCAAGATTATAAATCCGACTAATCAAGATCATAAATTATTAAATAAAATAATCAAATAAACGACAAGTCTAGATCACCCCCTCTTCCTCGCCCTGATCCCACGGTCACACTTTCTCTTTTCCTGCATCAATTAAAATATAAGAGATGCATAAGTATTTCGTGGAATCACCAATTAAAATACAAGAGCACACGTCAATGCAATCACCATAGGAAGTGCTAAAGCGCACACGTTTTCTTCTGCCTTTTCTTCTTCATTCTCAGAATTCAACAAATTTGTCTTTTTTGCCTTCTCTGGTTTCTTATTCTTTAGGTTTTTCTTAGCCTCCTTTCCCATCTTCACATTTTCATACTTTGTCATCTTTATCTTTCGGGTCTCCTTTCCTCATATTTAACGCATGTGTCCTCGTAGTTTCTGAATTCTTCGCCATTAGCTTTGTCTCCTTCATTCTCTTCTTTTTTATCTTCCTCGTCTTTTCCTTCTTCATTTTCATCGTCTTTGACTTTATCGTCTTTGTCTTCTCCGACTTATTCTTCTTCTTTTCATTCGGTTTTTCTTCGTCTTCTTTTTCCCTAGTTTTTCTTCGTTCTATTATTCTTACTTATCTCATCTTCGCTTTCCTCTTCTTTTGCTTCGTCTCCATCTACTTCTTCTTCTTTATTTTTCGATTTACGTTATTTCTCATATTTTTCATCTTCTTTTTCATCATCTTTAACTTCTTTTTCATCGTCTTTAACTTCTTTTTCACCATATTCGCATTCCCCGACTTTTTCTTCTTCTTCTTTTCCAACTTTTTCTCCTTCAAATTCTTTTTCTTATTTGAATTCTTATTCTTCTGATTTTTTCTTAGTCGCTCTCCTCATCTTCACCTTCTTCTACTTCGTCTAAATCATCTTCTGGATTTCTTCTTAGTTTTCATAAATCATCGTCTAAATTTTTATACATTCTTTAGGTTTCCATTTAGATTAAAGAAATTAATCATACATGAAAAGAATTCTAATTCCTCACATCTATATAAACCACAATTTTGTAGTATGTCAATTACACACCAAATAATTAAAAATCCAATAATCGTATCAAAAACTATTTACTGCATTTCTTCACCAAATTTTTATTTCATGGTATATATGTATTTCATCGTAAACTTGGTTTTTTAGTTTATGTATTATATATTTTCACGGGTAATCTAATTTTTTTTTTTTCGTTTTTAATTTTTTAACTGGTTTTAAAATATTATATTACAAACCCGCATATATGCGGGTACTTATCTAGTAAATGTATAAAAATTATGACTAATCAAGTAAATAATAACACAAACAAAGCAAACCAACAATTATGAACCATGTGTTTCTTCAAATCGCCAAAAACGCAAAACACAAACGTCACCATACTTCCCATTCATAGCCCATTGATTATAAAAAGCTCTAGCAATTGACCCGAATGCATTACACGCTACAACATAATTTCTAGAAAAAGATAACCAACAAAGTAAAAACAAAAACAAATGAACAATCAAAACCTAAACGCAAAATAATTTTCATACCGAAACGAACACAAGTGAAAACCAAAAGAACAATCTTACTTTGCTTCTATAAGGCCGAAAGTAATAGTATAAGAGTGTTCACCGTCGACCATTAGAGCACCAATAGAGGAGATAGCCTCAATCAGATCTAATAAATAAGGAGCAAGAAAAAAAAAAAAACAAATCAGTATAAGTTGATAGAAAACCAAATCCCAAAAAATACTTGATATAGTTAACCGATTAAAACAGAGACGTCAATGTTATTAGCAAGAACAATACCCTTAAACATCGAATAGTCGGAGACTATGTTAGCACACTTAGGAGCAATACCGCGGACAAATGTCGTGTCCGTAAACACAACTTGATACTTGTGTTGAGTGATTCTTGGCAAACCATCTGAATGAACCACACGGAACCCAAAAATCATGATCCATCGATCTTGTATAACCGAATCCTCATGAACATGAACATCGGCTGCCAAAATTGCTTGATTTGTTTGGCATAGTCAAATCTGCACAAAATTCCAGCGAGGACCATCTCTGACAAATCTGCACAAAATTGTCATATACACAATGAAAGTACAAAATAAAACCCAACAAAGACACACGATATCAATTCACAAAGAGCACATCACAAACAAACTCACTCCAGAAGACAAAACGAAAATAGCAAGATGAAGGAAATCACGAAAATGAAAAGTAATAAAAACGCTTCACCTTCTCAACAGTCAAGACCATCTCGATGCCTCCATCATCAACCAAATACTTTCTCTACAATGACAAAATCTTAACATCAATCAACCAACACGTAAACCCAAGCCTCAAATCCGCTAGCGAATATTTTAGAAGTCGTTGCTCCATCTTCAACAAAGCGAAAGAAAAAAGACCAAAGCAAAAAATACCAAACCTAAAAAAAGCAGACGTTTGATTTAAGCAAGGTGTATCCTGAAACTAAAAAGACTAAACCAGCAAAAGTAACCAATTTCGGTTGAATAACCGGTTTTGATAATGGAGTGCTTACCCGACAGGGACCAGAAATTTGCTTGAGACATATAAACCACACCACATAAAGTAGTAACCAATTAGGGTTCAAAACAAAGAAACCATTTATCAGAATT
Organism: Eutrema japonicum; assembly: GCA_030161315.1. NCBI lineage: Eukaryota > Viridiplantae > Streptophyta > Magnoliopsida > Brassicales > Brassicaceae > Eutrema > Eutrema japonicum. The sequence continues at coordinate 27,443,555 of BSQW01000007.1, forward strand.
TTGCTTCCAAAAAAAAAAAGAAATAAAAGAGAAGAAGACGAAGCCAAGAACAAAAAAACAAAAGAACACACTTCAGCGACAACGAATATTTCTAAAAGAATCTTGAAAAATACAAATGTTTTCAAATCAATCTAGCAGCAACAACTTTTCCAAAACAAACATCACAAAACCCATAACACCAAGTACCGTTAGAAAGCAAATATAAAAAAAGCCAAAATTCGTTACGATCCAAAAAATGTCCCCAAAAGTTTAAAACAATCCCAAAAATCTCTGATATATTGTCTGAAATTGTCCCTTCTAATAAAGGCGTATACAATACAACAGCACCAGAAATTAAACTTAAAAAAATCCGAAGAATGATCAATTCCTTATGATCACAATATTATATTTGACTCGAAGAACCAGTGGCCAAACTAAAAAAACGGCTTAACCAAAGCAGAGACTTAAAAAGTTTTCAAAATGAAAAATTCTTATTAGATCAAATTAATAAAAGAAAATGGAAAATGTGGTTCTGTAAAAAAAAAATATAAATCATTAAAAAAACTTATTCTTTATTATTTTATTAGTAGTTTTCAATGTTATTTTAAGATTTAAGAATAAAAAACAAAATAGAAAGCCATTTTCTCTGAACCGGGGTTATTGAAACAGAGAAACGAAACTATACAAAATCAACAAACCAAAACACATCAACAATAACGTAAAAATTGAACCTTTATTAATATTAATCCAAAACTAAACCAACACGATCATAACCAAACCGGAAGACCAAAACTAAAGATAACATCTGCAACACTGAGCTCAACGATCCTCCAAACACAAGGGGATCGAAAGCTAAACCTAAAACAAAATCAAAAACATCCCTAGAGAATACGGACTAAGGATCTCAGCTGCTTCCACCACCAAGAGGAAGAAAACCAAACGCATGACATGCATCCCGAAAAATAGGGTAGATAATATCCTCAAAAGAACACGGACCCCTAATCACATCTAGCAAAAGTCTCAAATAATAAGCCTCTCCAGCGTACTCCGAGCAAGAATCCGCAACATAAATCGATGGAGTGCCCACGAGACGCGACTTCCATGTCATATCCTTACGATCCCAAATAAATTTAGAAGGCAACTCCGAATAAAGGAGGATTAGAGCATCGTTACACACACGATTACACTCCAATCCAAGCCAAAAATGTACTCCATCGATTGAGGGCACCCAGATCCACATCATCTGGATACAAAATTCTCGGGTCAGGAAGATGAAACGGCAATACGTGATGACCTTGACAGTAAAATTAAAAAAAAAATTTGCAAACAACGAACCAACAAATTTAGTCAAAAGAAACAACGCAACCATTATTAAGCAAACGAAGGAAAAAAATGAAAGCGCAATACACAAGTTAATAGGAACACAAAAAACTTTACCTCTCGAAACCATCTCAAAACTCAGAATCAAGCCTCCGAATATAAGACAACAAACACTGCTAGAAATTTCAAGAGGTAAAGATAAGAGACGACGGGATATAGAAAAAAAAACAAACGCAAAAAGACGCTAAATTAAAAAAAACTAAACACATGAACGTGATACACACGAAACACATACCTACACAAAGCTGTGCCGATGTTCAAACTTGACGAATGTCCAAAAGAGATAACACCACCTACAAATATTAATTTGCAAAAAGACGCCTAATTATTTTGAACCCTACAAACAACAAACAAAATGAATAGAATTTGAATTTAAATTGCAGAAAAACAAAGCATAGGAAAGAAGAATATGGAAGACTACTTTGCACTTAGTTTTCGTCTATGGTGAGAACACTCAGATCGTGAACCTATACACAGAGTAAAACAATCCGATTACAATGTTTCTTATACAATTAAATACATAATATATCAAATTAAATAAAAATACCATACCAAAGAGATCATGACTATCCAAACCACATTGAATCAATTAAATAACAGGTAGAAACATATCGACCACTAACCCAATCCAAATAACAGACCCGTAAACACCACAACCACCTTCACCTTAGTTAACACGAACCCTAACAAAACAAAATACAAAAAATAAAACCCATATTAGTTACGCCAAAAACAAAAAAACAAAAAAGAAACATAGAAGCTTGATACGATAACAAAAACAGCAAAAAATAGATCGTTGAACATAACAATTACAAAACAAAAAGATCACAGAACACCCTAACTAAGAACAATAAAAACAAACACCAGGCAGATAGATATCGACCACTCACCCAAACCAAAAAACAGACCCGTACACACCACAACTACCTTCACCTGAGTAAACACGAACCCTAACAAAACAAAATACAAAAATATAAAACCCATATTACACTACAAAAAAAGTCCACATTGATAGCGCATTGTAATAGCACGGTTTGCCAAACTGCTATTAAAGATAAGTTAATAATTTGGGTAACTATATAATAGCATTTTATCAACGCTAAGATAGAATTTCACTAAGCGGGAAGCCAAAATCACTTATTCCGCCAACACTTAGCCTAAAAAATTCACTTAGGCGCTTTAACTCTCAATTCTCTCTCACACTCGACCTATTAGAAAAACAAAAGCCCTCACTCTGAAATCTCTTCCTCCTCGAGCCGCCATAGTTTCCTCCGGCCAAAACTCCGAACGTCATCGCGCACGACCCTCCGACTCGACTCCCTCATGTATGTTTGCTCCTCCTCTTTCTCCACAAGTGTTTGTTCTCTTTCAATGTATAAACGCTTAAGGTCCGGATGGATATTGTTCAAATATATCCAGGGGCGTATCGTTAGAGGAATGTAAGGTAACAGGACTCAAATCACACGATTATCACGTGTTGATGCAACAACTTCTCCCAGTTGCACTTAGAGGTTTATTACCTAAAGGTTCTAGGATAGCAATTTTACGCTTATGCGCATTCTTCAACCACTTGTGCCAGCGAGTTATTGACAGAGAAAAGATTTTAGTAATGGAAGCTGAAATTGTTGAAACTCTCTGCATGTTGGAAAGATTTTTCCCTCCCAGCTTCTTTGATATAATGGTGCACTTGACTGTACACCTAGGAAGGGAAGCCCGACTAGGTGTACCAGTACATTTTCGATGGATGTATCCATTTGAGAGGTATAACTTATGTTAATTATATTGTATTCGGCATTTCTATCTTTTGAAATTGACTGTTTTGTTGATAATATTCTTCATTATTCACATTGTTCATGTATATGAAAGTTCTGAAGGACTTTGTGAGAAATCCTGCATGACCAGAGGGTTGCATTGCTGAGTCCTATCTTGCAGAAGAATGCATTCAGTTCTGTAGTGATTTTCTGAAAAAGACAACAAGTGTAGAGGAAAAGTTAGATAGAAATACTGAGTATGAGAACAACTCTATCCTAGAGGGTCGCCCGATATCTGCATGCACTTCAATTGTTCTTACTGAAATGGAGAAGAAAATAGCCCACCTTGCTGTCATTCAAAATATGGCTATCGTGGATACTTATGTGGAGTAAGTTCCATCAATTTTCTATTTCATTTGTAATTTGCAATATGTATACCAGGCTGATTCCTTTTTTTCTCTTTTACAAGCAAGCACCTGCAGTTTCTACAAGATTCAAATGGAAGATGTAGACGAGAAGCGTCTTTCTTATGGAGTATGCATACTCAAAATTTTCCAGCGTGGCTAAAAGAACAGGCAAGTTATATAGTCTCTAAATTTTTGTAATTGATGTATGTTTATTTATATAGGTGTCTGACTTTTTTTCTATATTTTTTAGATACCAATTGATTCAGATGGATATGGAGAAACACTTAAGTTGTTGGCATATGGTCCACGTAGTAGTGCAAGGTCGTATACATGTTATATAGTGAATGGGCAACGTTTTCACACAAGCTCAGTTCAAAGACAAAGTCAGAATAGTGGGGTATTATGAAGCAACAGCAATTTGTAGATCTAGTGCAAAAGACACTTCACAAGTGGTTGATTTGGTAGCATACTATGGCAGAATCACTGACATTATATTGTTGGATTACAATGTTTTTTATGTCCCTCTATTCCTGTGTCAATGGGGGGTGTAAGAGGTAATGGAGTGAAGGTAGAAGATGGCTTCACACTTGTTAACCTAAATCAAAGTCAAGTATCCTTTTCGAGGGATCCATACATATTAGCCTCTCAAGCAAAGCAAGTGTTTTATTCAAGGGAAGATGATTCATCAAGTTGGTATGTTGTTATGAGAGGTCCTTCAAGAAGATACAGTAAGGAAGATGTCCAAGAAGGAAATGCAGATATTGGGCCATTGCCATCAAATGTTGACATGGATGTTGACATGGAGGAATCTGAAAATGCCCGAACTGATTGTGAAGGAATATATTTGTGAAATAAAGCTTCTTGATCAATTTCATTTCTTGTTTTCTATGCTTTGTTTGGTGTCTGATTGGTCATTGTGTGTTGGTTAGACCTTTTTTTTGTTAAAGAGTTTTGGTGTATTGTCTTATAACTCATTGTCGTGTCATTTGTTTCAGGTGAATTAAGATGGGACGTCCAAAGAAGAAGGCTGGAAATAAAAAGAGTAAGAAGACTGCTCAAGTCAGTGATGAGCCAGAATATTTGGGTCATGTGGGACCCCATACTGTACAATCACAGCAGCCTTTACAAGACCAGCAGCCTTTAGAAGACCAGCAGCCTTTAGAAGACCAGCAGGTCTTACCAGAATCACACAATTCGGAAGCAACCCAGCCTGAAAGGACATCTGCAGCTGAAGTGTTTGAGAAAGACGGGCTGAATGATGAAGAGGCTGAAGGTGAGATTGAATTGTCTGAAGATCATGAGCATCCAGTGGAACCTAAGCGAAAGAAACAGCGAGGACCAACAAAGATGAAAAACATCGCCAAGGATCCAAATACTCGAGAACGAGTTGACTTCACAAACACGGGGGAACCTGTTGGTCCTGGATCAGTGAAGTTTTCGTCATACCTATGTCCTTTAGTAAGGGAACATGTACATGTCACAGTTGATGGTTGGAGGAAAATTACCGAATAAGTCAAAACCGTTCTCTGGAAATCTGTCCAGGTTACATTTTCTTTACATAGACATCAGTCAATATGACTTATATCAATTTGTGTAATTTTTTTTTTTGGTAACTGAATGCAGGCAAGGTTTGAACGTGATGAAGAGTATCAAAAGACTGCTTTGCTTAAGCAGATGGGATGTTTGTGGAGGTCATCAAAATCACGCCTAGTCAGCAAGATTAATGAAGCTAAGAATAACCAACAAAGGATGAATCTGCGACCTAAGAATGTTAATCCAGTTGAATGGCGTAAATTTGTCAGACTCAAAACTAGCCCAGCCTTTAAGATATTCACTTGGAATAAAGTTTTTAAATTGGATAGTAGATTATATATTAACATTCATCTGTTAGGCTGTGAGTGATATATATAAAGAAAGAAGGCGCAAACAGATTCCCCACACCTGTAGCCGTAGTGGAATGGTTAGACTGACAGAAGATATGGTAAGCATATATAGTAGCTACATAAAGGTTGTTCCATATTCTGAGCCTACTTTGAAATATCAACTCTTATGAATCATATTTTATTTTTTCATAGAAAAATGAAAGCGCTAACCCATCTAAAGTGACAAGGCTAAAGGTTTGGGTCAAGTCACGTACCAAAAAGGATGATACACCAGTGAATACGAATGCAGCTGAGAAGTTTGTAAGTTGTAAATTTTACTGAAGAATGACTTTGGATTTGGTTTCTTTTACATATTAGCCTCTGAAGCTGTATTTTGTGTTTGGCAGAGAAAGGCAGCTGAGCTGGTTAATAGGAATACTCCATCAACTTCAGTAAATCCAGATGAAGATACACTTAGCAAACTTTTAGGACCTGATAATCCTGGTCGGCTCAGGGCAATGGGTAGAAGCATGAGTAAGACCAAGCTGTCTTGTTTTCAAGTGAAGCACAAGTGTATGGCTGAAATGCAAGAGAAGCAAGTTCAATTAGTGCAACAGGTTAATCGGTTGCAAGATGAAATTTCCAGAATTAGGAACCAGCAAATTAGACAATTTTCTATTTATACAGTAAGCAAATGAGGTATAACATAAAATTTGACTTTGTTTTTTTATGTTACAGAGACAAGAACCAGAAGTGGGTGAAAACTCACCTGCAAAAGTAAGTAATTTAGATCAAATGATCATGGAAGTATCATAATTTTAAATTCTGACATTTTTTCTAATCAATATTTTGTAGAGTGTGAATAAAATATCACAGCCTAAGTGTGTGTTGGTTGATTGGTCTGGTACTGATGAAAACGTCGCTGAGGGGCGTATTGTTTCTTCTGATCCGGAAGACAAAGTGAATGACACACGCTTAGGCCCTACGGATGTTAAAGTCTTGGTTCACACTGCTACGAAACCATATGCATTTCTTTGGAGACCTGCAACTAACATGTTTATAGTTGAGGAAGATGTTGGAGAGATGATTGCATGGCCTGCCGCTAAATGTGTTATTTTAGACCACGAGCTCCAACTTTATTTTCCATAATCATAGTAATATGCTTATAAATGAGTTGGGTTTTGATGAATATAAGATTAGATTGAATCATGATCTTCTGAATGTGTTTGACATGCCTCAAGAACAAATTCTTTGAACAAATGCAAACTACTGGATTTGTCTTCATATGATGTAGTTGTTATTGAAGGCCGTTGGCAGAAACAAGAGGAAAAAGCATTGGTTAATGGACTTCCTCTCGGACCAAAGGCAGTCAAAGTCTTTGTGGATGTAGTACTTGAACCTGAAACATTTATATGGACGCCTACGAAGGATATGACATATTTTGAGGACTGTGTGATGCATTTTGTAGCATGGCCTGCCAATAAAGTTGTTTTTGTAAAACTCATAGATGCAACATGTCATAAATCTCCTCTTCAGAATTCTCAAGCAACTGATCAAACATCAGGTGGAAAATCTGCATCATCAGGTCCAAATTCTGCAGCAACAGGTTGTAAGTCTCCTGTGAATTCTCCAAAATCTCCTGTAATGAAAACTCAACTCGCGTCACAATCCCCTCTTCGAAGATCTCCGGTAATTTATTTGAATATGTTATGCAGTTGATTATGGTAATTATTCTCACTGTATTAACTGGTTTATATTGTAAACACTGCAGCGTAAAAAAGGAGCTCAAGTTATAAAGCAATATCAGAAGATAAAGCTGATGGATATTAGCGGAAGGAAGCGGGTTGTCGCTGAAGGACGATGGCATTCAAAAGACCCAGACCAAAAGATCCACTTTGTTCGCTTGGGGCCTAATGCAGCCAGAGTATGGGTAGATATAGTGCATGTAGATGATGCAGCAGTTTGGAGGCCATCTGATGAAATCGAGTATATGAGAGATGCACTTGGTTCATCTATTGCATGGCCAGAAGATAAATTGGTCATCTGTTGAATAACAGAAACTGAGGTAAGTGTTGTAATTAGTGTGATGCTTACTTTGATTTTAGTTTTCTGCTACTGTTTTTGCTAAACTGATGTAAGATATGTTTGATTGTTGCAGGGAATGAAGAAAATTTGGTCCAAGTTAGCTAGTTTTATTTATTTAAGACTAGGCTAATGAGTTTATGAATTTTCTTATGTATTTTGGATTCAGACTTGTGTTATGTTGGATTGAGATTTGTACTTGGCTTTAAGTTGGATTGAGATTTAGACTTGTGTTATGTATTTTGGATTCGGAGTTATGTTATGAATGATATTATTTCTATATAAATCAGGGTTCATGTTTATATTATGCAAATTAAACAGGGTTGGTGTCAAACTTTTAGTATAACAATAGATCAATGTCATGAAAACACATATAATAGCAAATCAAAAACCGTTACAATCTTATATCATAGCATAATTTGCTGGTGTATTACAGCATATTACAACGCTATAACAAAATTAATTATAACAAGTCCAGAAAGCTATTGTATAAGCATCTATCATAGCAAGCAAAATGTAATGCTATTGTAGAAGCATATATTATAGCAAAAAACACGTGTTATGAAATAGTTCTTACAAAATAACGAAGTGCTGTTACAAAACAGAGTAAAGCATTTAAATATTGCTATGGTATAAGAACCTATCATAACATACATAAATAGTGATATTATATGGGTGGTACCTACCATAACTCGCGATGTCCTAGCGTTTGTTAATTCGCTATTAAAACCATATTATAGCACTTTTTCCGCGCTAACAATGTTCATATTTCTTGTAGTGTTAGTTACGCCAAAAATAAAATTAAAAAAAAAGAAGCAAAGAAGAGACGATAACAAAAACAGCAAAAAACAGATCGTAAAACATATCAATTACAAAACAAAATCACAAAGAAATATCGAGAACTAACCTAAACCAAACAGCATACCCATTAGCACCTCAGTTGTCTTCAGATGACTCAAAAACAACCCTGCGAGAGAAAAAAGGGAACTCATATTAGCAATGTTCCATACAAAAGAAAACAATAAAAACGAAAAAAAACAGAGAACACAGAAACCCTAAGACTAACAACAACTGCTCACATACAAATTAAACGAAAAAGACACGGACACGAATCTAAAACGGCTGAAACAAACCAAAAACCAATGAGCAACATCGGACTAAATCACAATATATATAAAGCCCAGATAAATCTAGGGTTCTCACAAAAGAAACAACGACTAAACCTAAAAAAAACATATACAAATCACGAAAAGAAGAGTAAGAAGACGTGGTATTTATAGCCCCTACACGTCCTAGGATTTTCATAGTTTCTTTAATTAAGATAAGTACAAATATTATATACGCAAATCGCCGAAAATATGCATTTTTACATTTTTAATATATATGTAGACGATTAATCACGATTGAAAAAAAAATATAGTCTAGGGTTTTTATAACTATTGGGACAATGAACATGATCCAATTTTTAGGGCTAATATTTCGAACTTAATACATAGCCCATCACGAAATTAAGAACATCTAAATACAGCCCAATTACGATTTAGATTCATTAAGGGTAATTCCGCCAATTTAAAAGAGGGGCAAGGAGTAAATAACCACGTGAGAGTGAATGAGAGGCCTCGAAAGCCAAAAATCACCTCGCTTATATTATATATGATTAAAAACAAATAAAACGACAACGTATTAAAGAGTTCATTCTAGATTTATTAAAACACAGTCGTTTTGATTTTCTATGTGTTGTCTTAGTCAACAGAATGAAACGTAGTCATGGGAGGTGTTCATTCATAATTATAGTAAAACAAATCGAGTTCGAGAAATACAAAATAAAGCTTACAAGAAAACTAAAATCTAGGAAACAATCATGGGAGGTGTTCATTCATAATCATAGAAAATTATGATATCCGAGAATATTTCTCCAAGAAATTATAAATCCACCCGGATAGTTTTACGATGTACCAGAGATTTGATTTCAGATAATATTCTCAAGAAAAAAAAAACTAATAACATAAGATGAGCATGAGAAGTACCATTTTTATGGAGAAGTCGTTAATTCAGATAATCTTTTTCGCACCATCTTATGGAGAAGAGAAGAAGAATAAATGTTTTTTTTTGTGAGAGAGAGGCTGGGAAACTAGAGTTTTATTCTCTTATGTATTTAAATGCAAATTTGTGTGTGTTTTGTTTTTGTCAACAGCCTAAGTACCTGTACCAGTTCACAGCCAAACAGGGGTACCGAGTTTACATAAACTAAATCTGATGGGAAGACACGAGCACCTCGTGCTAATTTGTTTGCCTCTCTGTTGTTTGCGCGTGGGATATGTGAGATTGGGAAGAAAATGAAATCTTCCTTGCTCCTCACGAACTCCTCCAAGTGTAACTTAAAAGCCGACCACTCCTCAGGTGTAGACACCATCTTCACCAACTCGGAGCAGACTGTTGCGAAGGTTATCGCCGTCTTCTGGTTTGCAATCATGCAGTGCATCGCCCAAATAAGTGTTTCAAGTTCTGCATGCAAGGGAGAGATACTTCGTCTCAGATTCTCGCTCCCATTATTACTCCTTCAACGCCCTCCTGAAAATAGTACCATCCTAATCCAGAGAAATTGTCAGTATTCTTCCAAGAGCCATCAATAAAACATCTCCCTCCACCGTCTCCAACATGGTGAGTCATTGTCTGTGTATATGCAATTTGTTGTAATGCCATGGCTGGATCACAAAGTTATGCCGATTCCCAAGTCAATGCCTCAGTTTCTGCCATCCTCAAAGTCTCCTGTGGAGTTCTATCCACATTTGAGTAGACCTTATCTATTCCTTGCTTTCCAAATATACCACACAATCCAGGGAAAAAATGTATTATCCTTATTATTTGGAAGTCTCCAAAAGAGATGATCAAAATTAGAGAAAACCGAAGACATTGGAAAAACCCCTGGGGCCGATGGTACCAGAGAGAGTGCCCATGTTTGTAACGCCGGGGGCATTCAAAGAGGACGTGATTTATTGTTTCTTCTTCCGCTCCACACCGTGCGCATTGGTTATCGCAGTTAATTCCTCTAGCCCGTAAGTTTGCTGAAACTGAGAGACATCCTGAGATGGCTTGCCAGATGAAATGTCGCAATTTCGGCGAGCAAAGTAATTTCCATGAATGCGCCTGCAATGTTTTCACATTCGGGTCGTAATTCATGTCGATGTCTGTTTCTTGGTGTTCAATCTGATAACCCGATTTAACCGTATATTTTCCCATTTTTGTAAAGTGCCAGCCCAAAGTATATGGTCTATAAGTACTATTTATAGGCATAGACCGTATAATTTACACGTCGGCCGGTTCAATAATTGCATTTATCAAGCCCATATTCCACATTTGTGTCACTGGGTCAACGAGATGATTGACCATGAGATTTGGGTAGTAATTATACCCCTTACAAGATGCTGCTCTCGGGGAAGAATATGGTATCCATGGGTCATTCCATACTGAGATAGAACATCCTGAACCAACCCTCTTAATAAGCCATTTGTTAACCAGAGATATAGCTGAAGTGATACTCCTCTATCCAAAAGACGGGATATATGATCTTATATGAGCTAGAGGGTTTGTGTTCCGAAAATATCGACCCTTAAAGACCCGAGCAAACAATGAATTGGGTTTCTCTATCAACCGCCATAGTTCTTTTGCTAATAAAGTTGTAATGAATTCCTATATTGCTCGAAAACCGATTCCACCTTCTGATTTATTCTGACACAGTTTTTTCCATGCTACCCAATGCATTCATTTCTGTTGTCCATTTGAACTCCACCAGAACCGGGCTGCCGCGCTAGTTAACTTTGTGGTTAAAAATCTGGGTAGACGAAAACATGACATAACAAATGTAGGCATAGCTGATGCCACCGATTTAATTAAGACCTCTTTACCTCCTTTAGACATAAGCCTAGAGGTCCATCCATTAATTCTATCATTGTGTCTCTCGACGACAAAATTAAAAATCTTACTTTTTGCTCCACCGAGACTCTCCGGCAACCAAGATATGAACCCATACCTCCCATATTAGGGATTCCCTGTAGTTGTTTAATCTCTTCTTGTGTCGCGGTGTGTATCGTGTGCCCAAATTGTAAAGAAGATTTTGTAAAATTGATCTGCTGCCCGGAGACCGATTCATACTGTTTAAGTATGTTTAATATAATCTGACATTCCTGAATCATACCCTTACAGAAGAAGAGGCTATCATCCGCAAAAAGTAGATGTGATACCGTTGGGCCTGCCCTCGCTGATATATCATAGTTTTTACCCCTTTTAGGCCATGATATAAGTCTGTTTTATAGAGTCTTTCTAGTATTTTGGAGTCTTTTAGAGTATTTTACAGATTTTAGCACGTTTGGAGCACAATTGGAGATATTGGAGCTTTCTGGAGCATATTGGAGCAAAGCAGAAGTTCGTGTTGCTGAGTACCCGATTTTAAGCATCAGTATCGATCGATACCCATTGCAGCAGACATGACCCACGACTTTTCCAAGAGCTGAAGAATTGCATAATTGCCCCTGAAAACTTTATTATTTACAAAAAGCCCCAGAACGTGTTTTAGCTTTATAATTAAGTTTTTCAGCCACTTTGGTGGCGATGCGTTTATTCTACTTTGATTTTTGGAGAGACAACTATGAACTCATGTTTTTATTGATTTCTTTGATGATCTATTCAATCATGTTGTTTTCAATCTCCATGTCTGAGTATATCCACTTTAGGTTCATGGTTCTCATAAAGATTTTTTCCGAATGCTAGGTTGATTAGTTTATTAGGATTCACCATCTGAATTAGTTCTTTGCTTAGGTTGTATTCAAAGCTTGTTCTATATTAGGTACCTAGAATATAGATCTTATGATAATTGATTTGGCACGACAGTGCGATTAATTACCTGATAGAACCTAAGGTGAGAAAATTTATTATTAGCAAAGAAATTTGGTTTAATTGATTTGTGAACATATCAAACCTGAAATTAAAGCTGATTTATTCTTAGGAATTTGCAAAGAGATTTGGGATTCTGCAGTTTAGATTTAGATAATTCTCGCAACGACAGTTGGTTAATTATACTTTAGTGATTTGAGTTCAAGAACCGCGCTAAATCTGAATCCTGTTAATTAGTTTATCTGCATTCATTGATTTCCTGAGAAATACCCTGAATCTATATTTCCTCAATCGAATTTACAACTCTTTTACTGTTTATTGCTTTTGTTTCATCTTATTTGCTTAGCTTGATTCGATACTATACAATCTATTGTGGGATTTCTGTGAGTCCTTGTGTTTGACCCCTACACTTACTACAATAACTGCTTTAGTACTTTTAGGGTATTAATTTGAGCATATCAAATTTGGCGCCGTTGTCGAGGACATAATTTCGCCATTAGATTTTAGCTGTCAAGTTTCGACTAAGTTCGTCGGTATCTGTTGGGCCCAAATTCTACACCTAAAGTTCAGCACGAATTAACGGGCCTGAAATTAAGCATGGTTCACAATTTGGCCTCGTAAATCAAGGTCGCGATCTGGGAAGAAGCCGAGCATGTTGGAAAGGGGGAGATCGTTGGGAAAAGGAGCTCATGACAAATAAGTCAAATACCTTAAATGCGTTCTCCCCCGGATCAAGCTGGGCAATTACTCGAATTCTTGGCATTGTAATAATAATACACGCTTTCTCTCTCAAACTCATCTACGCAATTCTTTGTTATTTCTCAAGAACATACAACCTTAAAAAGACCAAAGATTGAGGTTGTGAGATTCTGCTCTCACAATTTGGCGCCGTTTGTGGGGAAGAGCAAAACAACTTCCTCTTTGTGACCTGCGAAACCAACCACTCAAAAGAAGACAATGGCGGACACAACAAGTGCAGTGGTTACTACATCATCCGGAGTCATAAGCACCTTCATTCCTCTAACCCAGTCCGCCGACATCGCTCCAACAGACCTGGACGGAACAACAAGCGTTCCCATTACCACCTCGGGAGCAAACGTCTCGACCGGGATCGACGACATTGTCGACCCCTCGGGACCTGCAGCTTTGAATCAATCGGCTCCGGATCAAATAGCTGAGATCCGGAACCTAATATCGTGCCTCATAGAGCAGAATCGCTCAATGGCAGCACGCCAGGACGACCTCGAAAGAGCGAATCGGGCAGGCACCTCTGGGAGGCTCGCTCTCCCACCTGGGACACAATCCCTTTTTGCCCCTGGGCAGGGAGGATTGCCGTTCCCACCTCGACCGGTGACAAGACTAAACTTCTCCGATATCAACGCCTCAACCAGCAGGATGGTCGGCTCAGTCACCGCCTCGCGGTTCAGCTCGATGATATCGGATCCCATATTCACTCCCTCCACGATCCAGGCTGCGGAAGGAGAGGTTACGCCAATAGCGACCTTACCAGGAGTAAACCCAACCTCTGATCTACTAACCGATCATGCCTGCTCAGGGAACATAAACGAGGTCCAACCTGCCGGAGAATCCCTACTCCGCTTCCCGAGCAATAACGAAAACCACTTGGGATCCGGCAGCTCACATGGGTTCGAGTCAATCAAGAAATATTGCGAAGAAACGAACGCCGAGCTGCAGCGGATGAGATCACAGGTCCACGCTGCTCTAAGCTCAGCACATGAGATAGACAGGGTGATTGATGAAGTCAATCAGACCCCATTCACTTCACGAATCGCGAGCCCTCAGCTCGGCGATGTCCGGAATATCTGATTCCCTAGGTATAACGGAGAAACCGACCCCAAGGCATTCATGAGAAGTTTCAAATTTGCCTTCTCAAGGGTCCAACTACCCGGGGGTGACCTCGAGTCAGCGCACTACCGCTTCTTCTCCGAAAATCTAACAGATTCGGCCCTGGAATGGTTCACCTCCCTGAAGCCGAACTCGATTGATAACTTCACCCAACTTCAAGCTGCATTCTTGAAGCAATATTCGGTATTTATCCAGATCGAGACCTCGGTAGCCGATCTGTGGGTACTTACTCAAAAGCCAGGCGACTCACTGCGGATGTATATTGACAGCTTCAAAGCCGTCAAAGCAAAAATCGCTGATCTGCATAATCCAACGGCCCTTAAAGCCCTCCAAAACGGATTGTTAAAAACCTCAAAATTCTTTGAGGAGCTTAAAGTTTGGGAGCCTGTATCGCTAGATGACGCATTACATCGCGCTTCGCGCTGGATAATCCTCGAAGAAGCGAGTACAGCTCAGCTAAGGCAGCATGCACCCACAACCTCAGCTTTGCAATCTCAGACAAACAACTCTCAAGGATCTAAAAAATCCGGGAGAAAGGAGTCCCAAGATCAAAAACAAAGCTAGGGGATACACTCATACTCAGTGGGAAGCCCACCTCGTAATAAATTCAAGCCTTACGATCCCAGCAAGTGGTGCGATTTAAACAAGATCAAGGGCCACTCCACGGAAGAATGCCATGAGGTGAAGAAGCAGCTCGTTGCTAAATTCGCGGCGGGAAAGCTTGGAAAAATCGAGCTGGAAAAACCTCCTCCGAGGAAGAACTATTACCTATCGAGAAATGATGAAAGGCGGGATCACTCATCCGAGGATGATCGTAAGCGAGAACGTCCATCCGAGGATACTACGAGGCGACACCCCCCCCAAAAACAGGGAGACAGACCTGCCTCCTCCCAGCACGAAGAAAAGAATTAACTTTATTCATGGAGGATCCCAGCTATGTCGCAACTCCGTAAACTCAATCAAAAGACATCAGCGAAGGGTAAATACCGACACACGTGATAGGACCCCATTCAAGGGACCTAACACACAAATTTCGTTCTGGGAAAGCGATGCCTTTGAACTAGATTCTCCACATGACGATGCTCTCCTCATCATGCTAGAAGTGGGTGAATATGAGCTCACTAAGATGCTCATAGACACGGGGAGCTCTATAGAACTCATCCTCCTAAGCGTCCTTAGGGAAATGAATATATCAGATCACGAAATCGAAGAAAATAAGATGGTGTTAACCGGCTTTTCCGGGGAAACCACGCTATCTCTCGGAACAATAAAACTCCCGATAATAGCAGCAGGAGTAAGAAGAATGGTCGAATTCACGGTGATAAACAGGCCAACTCCATTCAATGCCATCCTAGGAAGGACATGGATACATTCAATGAGAGATGTGTCCTCGACATACCATCAATGCATAAAATTTCCCGCTCAAAATGGGATCGCAACAATTAAGGGAAGTCAAAAGGAATCCAGAATGTGCTACATGGCAGGTTTTCAGATTGCAAAGGAAAGCGCTATATACCAACTGCAACGAAAAGATGAGCTCACATACAACCTAGCCAAAAAGAAAAGTGGCCCAGGCTCCATCGGACCCCGCAAAGACTTTATTGAGAAAATCGTGGTCAACGAGTCTCATCCTAACCAGAAAGTAGGAATTGGGTCTGAGCTCAGCAGATCCCAAAAAGAACAATTAATAACATTCCTCAAAGAAATTTCTGGTTCATTCGCATGGACAACAGCTGACATGCCCGGAATCGATCTAGACATCATTTCACATGAGCTCAATGTGGATCCAAACCACAAACCAGTACGCCAAAAGCGTCGGAAATTCGGACCTGATAAGACCGAGGCTGTCAACAGTGAGGTCACGAGGTTGCTAGATGTTGGATTCATCAAAGAAGTAAAATATCCTGATTGGCTAGCAAATCCGGTTGTAGTAAAAAAAGAAAAATGGCACCTGGCGAGTATGCGTAGATTTTACGGATCTAAACAAAGCATGTCCTAAGGATAGCTTCCCACTACCTCACATTGACCAGCTGGTAGAAGTTACCGCAGGACACGAGCTCCTCATCTTTATGGACGCATTCTCAGGATATAATCAAATACAAATGAACCCTGAGGACCAAGACAAAACATCCTTCATAACAGAACGAGGAACGTACTGCTACAAGGTGATGCCATTTGGCCTCAAAAACGCGGGAGCAACCTATCAAAGACTTATGAACAAAATGTTCGCCAGCCTCCTGGGAAAAACGATGGAAGTCTACATCGATGACATGCTGGTCAAATCTCTGAAAGAGGAAGATCACATAGGTCAGATGGGGGAATGTTTCACCTTACTAAACAAATATGGGATGAAACTCAACCCTTCAAAGTGCACTTTTGGGGTCGCCTCAGGTGAATTCCTAGGTTACATAATGACTCAAAGAGGAATAGAAGCAAACCCCAAACAAATCAGTGCATTCCTAGAAATGCAACCTCCGAGCTCAGTAAAAGATGTGCAAAGTCTGACAGGCCGTATTGCCGCGTTAAATCGGTTTATTTCCAGGTCGACTGATAAATGTCTCCCTTTTTACCAATTATTAAAGGGAAACAAAATTCATTTAAGCAACTAAAAGCATACCTCTCCGAGCCCCCCTTCTTATCAAAACAGATTAAGGGAGAGCCACTTTACCTATACGTAGCAATCTCCGAAGCCGCAGTGAGTGGCGTCCTCATAAGAGAAGAACGAGCTGAGCAAAAACCGATCTACTAAGTGAGCAAATCCTTAGTAGACGCCGAAACCAGATATCCACGAATTGAAAAACTGGCGCTGGCAGTATTAATCTCAGCTCGCAAACTCAGGCCGTATTTTCAATCACACCCCATCATAGTAATGACAACACAGCCATTACGCACAGTATTGCACAGCCCCAGCCAGTCTGGCAGGTTAGAAAAGTGGGCCATCGAACTGAGCGAGTACGATATCGAATATTGACCTCGGATAAGTGCCAAAGCACAAGTACTAGCTGATTTCATTATCGAGCTCACAGCTAATAGCCAGGTTACCGGAACAAGCATCGAGACCTGGCAGCTTTACGTCGATGGAGCCTCCTCAAAACAAGGGGCAGGTGTGGGAATCCACCTTATATCCCCGACTAATGAAGTCGTAGAACAATCTTTCAGACTCGGATTCTCAGCATCAAACAACGAAGCCGAGTACGAGGCCTTAATAGCCGGTATCCGACTCGCAGCTAGAATAGGAATACGCAAGCTAAACGCGTTTAGCGACTCCCAGCTCGTTACAAGCCAGTTTCATGGAGAATACGAAACCAGAGATAGCAGGATGGAATCCTATCTAGCCATAGTCCATGAGATAGTTAAACAATTCGAAGCCTTCATTCTAACACGAATGAGAACACGATCGCAGACGCACTGGCAGCTCTGGCATCGACCTCGAATCCACTTGTAAAAAGAGTAATTCCAGTAGAAAGAATTGAAAAACCAAGCATTAAAATCGACAAGGATAGCGAAGTTTCAATAGAAATAGAAAATGACGACATGGAGTTAGATACAATAATGATAAACGACCTCCCGAAAGAGGAAGAAGCCGCAGACCCGGAGCCAGACCTTCTTGACGCCAGGAACGTCACGCTCCGCGATAAAATGATTGCAAGAGCTGACTGGCAAGTAGCGATTATACAATACATTGAGGGGGGAGAGGCTCCCCCCAGCAAGTGAGAAGCTCGCAAGCTCAAAACCATAGCTTCAAGATATTGTATAATCAGCCCCCGCCTTTACAAACGAAGTGTAAACGGCCCCTACCTGGTATGCGTCCACGGGCTCGAAGCTTTTACGATATTATCGGAAATTCACGGGGGCTCGTGTGGCAGCCACTCAGGAGGAAGGGCACTAGCCATTAGGATCAAAAGCCAAGGATATTTTTGGCCCACCTTGGTTGCTGACTGCGAAGAACATTCTAAAGCATGCGACAAATGCCAACGGCATGCTCTAACTTTGCGTCAGCCTACCGAAAACTTATCCTCCATTTCATCTCCATACCCCTTTATTAGGTGGTCAATGGATATAGTAGGACCCATGGTAACTTTGGGAAAAAGAAGGTGTCGCTTCTTACTCGTCCTCACCGACTACTTCACCAAATGGGTGGAGGCAGGAGCTTTCCATCAAATTAAAGCAAATCACGTACAAGAATTCGTATGGAAAAACATAGTCTTCCGGCACAGAGTCCCATACGAAATCGTGACCGACAATGGCTCACAGTTCATCTCGAATCAATTCCTCAAATTCTGCGGAGATCACGGAATCAGATTAACAACCTCGACCCCACGTTACCCTCAGGGTAACGGGCAGGCTGAGGCAGCAAACAAGCTAATACTGAGCAATCTCAAAAAGCGACTGGATGCTAAAAACAAAGGTGGTCCGACGAACTCCCTGTAGTTCTGTGGGCCTGCCGGACCTCACCTCACAAGGCAACCTCAGAAACACCGTTCTCTTTAGCTTACGGAATCGAGGTTGTGGTTCCCGCCAAGGTCGCAGTTCCCAACTTGAGAATAAATGTATGTCCCATAAACGAGGAACTAAACAACGAAATGCTTCTCGACCACCTCGATGTTATCGATGAACGTCGAGACCGAGCACTCGTTAACCTTCAAAATTATCAACATGCGGCAGCACGCTACTATAATTCAAAGGTCAAACAGCGAAGATTTCTAGTCGGCGAGCTCGTCCTACGAAAAACATACGAGAACACATGGGAAAGAAACACTGGAAAACTAGGCACCAACTGGGAAGGTCCATACCAGATCTCCAAGATAGTAAAAGACGGCGTGTACAAACTCACCATGATGCACGACAATACGCCTAAAAGGAACTCATGGAATGCCATGAATTTAAAGAAGTACTATCATTAAAAAGACACTTGTAAAAATCGCACTACGAAAAGGCTTGATCCCTCCTCAGGGTACGTAGGTGATATATCATGGTTTTTACCCCTTTTAGGCCATGATATAAGTCCGTTTTATAGAGTCTTTCTGCTATTTCGTAGTGTTTTAGAGTCTTTTACATGTCCTAGCACGTTTGGAGCATAATTGGAGATATTGGAGCTTTCTGAAGCATTTTGGAGCAAAGCTGAAGTTCGTGTTGCTGAGTACCCGATTTCACATCAAGCATCGATCGATACCCCCTGGTATCGATCGACACTCATCACAGCAGACACGACCCCCGACTTTAATGAAGAGTTGAAGAATTGGAACTTGGTCCAGAAGTCTTTAATATTTACAAGAAGGCCCAAAACGTGATTTAGGTTATTTATAGGGATTTTACAGCAACTTTGTATTTTACAGCGCCGTTGCCGGGGACTCAATTTCGCCATTAGATTTTAGCTGTCGAGTTTCGACTAAGCCCGTCGGTATCGGGCGATACTCGTCTTTTTATTTTGTTGATATCGATTAACACCACTTGGTATAGATCGATACTCATTGTGTTTTTGGTTACTTACGTGCCTTGTCTAATGTTTTGTTTTCAGGTGTATGCCTGTTCGTGAAACCAGAAGCAACAAGACAACTCAGCTAGTTGAACTGTCATTGGAACAGCTAGCACTTGTGGAACGCGCAAACAGAAAGACAAAGCAGACATCAGGGATGAACAACCCAGTGGTTTTAAGAGCTGATGAAGCTGGAGTCTTGAGAGACCAAGAGGGTCAAGTGTGTAATGAGAGAGGGCAGCGACTTGGTGAGGATGGAAACGTCATTGCCCTCCTGCTGTTGTTGGTCAGATTGTCGCGCCAGTTGCGCAAGCCAACGCTAGTAATGCTGTGGTTAACCGTGGTCAAACGATTGGTGAGTACAAAAGGCCTGATCAGTTTTACGCCAATAGATCAGCGATTCGTCCTCCTGCGTTTGAGAGGAATGACTTTGAGCTGAAACCTGCATACTACACTCTTGTGGGACAGCATCTCTTTCATGGTCTTCCCAATGAACATCCTATGGATCATATCGAGAAGTTCGAGGACTTGGTTACTAGCGTCAAGAGTAACAGAGTGTCCTACGACTATCTTTTCTGCAAGCTCTTCCCCTACTCTCTAGGTGGAGATACGACTTACTGGCTGAGGCATCTACCTCCTGGATCACTGACTACCTGGGAGGAGACTAAGAAGGCTTTCCTGATCAATTTATACGATGATGCACGATCTGAAGATCTGAGGAACAAGATCTCTGAGTTTTCTCAAGGTCCGACAGAGGCACTCAAAGCTGCTTGG
Source organism: Eutrema japonicum (assembly GCA_030161315.1). Taxonomy (NCBI): domain Eukaryota; kingdom Viridiplantae; phylum Streptophyta; class Magnoliopsida; order Brassicales; family Brassicaceae; genus Eutrema; species Eutrema japonicum. The sequence continues at coordinate 27,464,022 of BSQW01000007.1, forward strand.
ATTCGTTTCAAGTCCTATCAGAGAGACTGTCCGCACCATGGGTTCACTAGGGTTCAGCTGTTAGGTATCTCCTACAGAGGGATCGATTGGAGGTACCAGATGGCTTTGGATACTGCGAGTAATGGGAACTTCAACACCAGGTATCCAGACGATGCGTTTGTACTGATTGAGAACTTGGCATCTAGCAATAGCACCAAGAATGTTGATTTCGAGCGGAAGAATCAGGCTGGAGGAATCGACGCTTCGCAGATTGCTGAAGTTCAAGCCAAGCTGGATTTCCTAATCGGGAAAAATCAAAGAGCGGTCCACTTTGCTGCTGGAAATGAATTGGAAGATGTTAACTACATTGGTTGTTCTGGTTTTCTGGGTCAGCGATTTGGGTACAACTCCAATCGAAACTTCACCAACTATGCTCAGAAATGAGGGTACCAATCCCCACCACCCAAAGCTCCTGAGAGTAAAATTGAGGGTCTGCTTGAACAGCTGGTTCAATGGCAAGAGAAGATGACAGTAACCTTCAATGGGAAACTGGATGTTGTGTACACCGATTTGAGTGGAAAGATCGAGGCTCTCAATACCAGTCACAGGATGCTGGAAACGCAAGTAGTTCAGACTGCAGCAAATGCCAAGGGAAAGACGGTTCATTCTCACAATGCACACGTCAATGCAATCTCCTCAAGTGAAGAAAATTTCGATGAGGATCCTAAAATCGCCAGATCATTGATCGGTACCCCCAAGTGTCGATCGATGTCGGTTACAATTCTGAAACGGGACACTTCCAAAACCCGTGTATCGATCGATACCCCATTAGTATCGGTCGATACTGAGGAGATTTTTGAGGAAACACTTAAGACTTCGACTGTGGTGCCTAAAGAAGTTCCATAACAAGTCTATATACCGAGGATACCTTATCCCAGAGCTGCTGGGAAGACTAAGAAGGAGGTAGAGGATGCCAGATCCCAGGCTACGCTGGATAAGCTGATTGTGGATCTTCCTATTGATGATTATATATCTGCCAAGGACGATTCAACAGCGATAGCATCGATCAATACCCTGCCTGGTGTCGATCGATACCCATCGCAGATCTAGCCAGAAACTGTGAAAACACTTGAGTTGATCGAAGAAAGAGTTCGCAAGCCCAAGAAGCTAAATCCTATCCCTCGACACCTCAGAGATCCCATTTCTCCAAAGCAGCTGCGTGGTTTTGAGAAGATGGTACGAAGGATCTCCTAGGAATCGTCTTTTGAAGAAGCTCTAGAGTCCCGTCCTCTGCTGAGTCACTTCAAAGATTGCAGAGAAACTGAGGAAGAGATTAAGGCACTCTTCATTAAGGTTAGAGGTGCACCACCTCCACTAAGACAGCTGACCCAAAGGGAAGACCCAGGAAGATTAGCAGTTCCATGCTCTATCTCTGGAGTTGAATTCAAAGAGTCTCTCGTTGACTCAAGAGCTAGTGTCAATGTCATCTCAAGGGCAATTGCAGAATGGTTGGGCTCTGATATTCGATCTTCAAAGACATCTATCACATTCGCAAACGATTCTACCTCGCTTCCATACGGTACTGTCCATGGTTTGCTTGTCAAAGTAGGAGATTGTCTGGTGCCTACTGATTTTCAGGTTGTGGAGATGAGTGCAATATCTCGTATGCCTTTACTCCTGGGACGACCGTTTATGGCTACTGCTGGCGCAATCATAGACACACCTAATAAGAGAATCTCTTTCTCTTACATTGACGGAGGGGTCTATTATGATGTCATTCGCCCTAGAGGTTCTCCCACACGTGTCTCTTGCATTGAGGTTGTCACAGGAGAGACATTAGTAGTTGATCTTTGGGAAGAGCCTCCTGACAAGCTAACTGTCACAGACGTTTCAGTTGAACCGCCCAGCATCCTCAAGGAAGTTGTCAAGAAAGCTAAGGCAACAAAGAAGAAGGACAAGAGCAAAAGAGTCGAGGATCCCCATGTCACATTGATTCCTCAGAAGTGTGATGGAGATTCGATCGAGTACAAGGTGAAGTGCAAAGGAGCTTCGAAGCCATTCTCTAAGGCTAGAGTTCTTATTACTTCTGAGCTGAAAGAGAAAGAAAAAGAGTTTGTGGAGAGTATGTTGCGCAAAACTCTGAAGATAGCAATTTCAAGTTGTGGAGCATGTTCTGATGCAAGGTCTCACTCTTATCCTGCCTGAAAGGCGTTACAGCCAAGCTAATGACGTTAAACAAGCGCTTGGTGGGAGGCAACCCACTGGTGAGTCTGCTTTTGATTCTTTCTGTTTTTATTTTCGTTCATTTTGTGTTTGTGTCAGGATAAACAAGGAGCAAAACTCGAAATCGCCTTAGTGTCGATCGATACCCCATTGGTATCGGTCGACACCAATCGCGAATAGACGGTTCATAATATCGATTTAAGCCTGGTATCGATCGATACCAGGCTGTGTGTCGATCGATACTCGATGTTCCAGCAAGGTAACTTCTTGTTTTTCCCAATTTTATTATATTCGTTTGTTTTCTTTCACTGACTCTAGGCTAGATAACACTGGGGACAGTGTTGTTCAAGTCTGGGTGAGGTGTCTGCTGACATTGTGTTTGTTTTTCTAAGAGTTGATATATCATGGTTTTTACCTCGTTTAAGCCATGATATAAGTCCGTTTTATCGAGTCTTTATTCTATTATAAAGTCTTTAACAGGTTTTAGCACATTTGGAGTATTCTTGGAGATATTGGAGTTTTATGGAGCATTATGGAGCGAAACTGAAGTCTGGTGACTAAGTGCCCGATCAAAGCGTCAAGTATCGATCGATACCCCCTGGAATCGATCGACACCCATCGGAGGAGATTACAAGTCGCGACTTAATGAAGATTTGGAGAATTGCATAAATTGCCCAGAAGACTTTGATATTTACAAGAAGACCCCAATTCGTGTTTAGACTACTTAATTAGGTTTTACAGCCACTTTCATGGCTATGCTTATTTTTACTTTGGTTTTGAGAAAGAGCTTTTGTGGGGAGACAAGTCTGAAACTTTGTTCGTCCGAGAGAAGATTTCGAACCCCTGTTTTACTCTACTCTTATTTATTCTATTTGATGATTTATTCAGTTATGTTGATTGTTTCATTCTCCATGTCTGAGTAGATCCCTTGTTAGGTTCAGGGTTCTCAATAGGGTTTTCTCTGAATGTTAGGTTGATTTATTATTAGGATTCATATCCGAATTAGTTCTTCACCATAGGTTGTTTGCAAAGCTAATTCTAGATTGATCACCTAGAACTTAGATCTTAAGATAATTGGTTAGGCGCGAGAGTGCGATTAATTACCTGACAGAACCTAGGGTGAGCAAAATACTATTGGCAAAGAGATTTGGTTTAGATGTTTTGTGAACAAACCAAACTTGAAAATAAAAGCTGGTTTAGACTTTAGGATTTGCAAAGAGATTTGGAATTCCTAGGATTTAGACTTAGATAATTCTCGCAACGAGAGTTGGTTAATTATACCATAGTGATTTGAGTTCAAAATCCGCGCTAAATCCGAATCCTGTTAATTAGTTCATCTGTATTCAGTGATTCCCTGAGAAATCCCCTGAACCTAGCCTTTATCCAATTGATTTCACAACCGTTTAGTTTTCATTCTGTTTTCAATACCATTGATTGCTTAGCGTGATTCTCACCTATATAATCTATTGTGTGTTTCTGTGAGTCCTTGTGTTCGACCCCTAGCTATACTACGACAACTGCTTTAGTATCTAATATGGTATTAATTTGAGCATATCAAGAGTCAGTTGTTTTATCGAGTCAAAAACATTTTATTAAGTCAAAACTTGTTGGAGATGATGATCTTGTGCTTGAATTGCTGTTTTGATTTTGTTTTTGCGTGACCAGTGTTGCAGGATCAGTTCTAGATCGACTAATGAAAAATCCAAGGACTGACCAGTTGACTATAAAACATCCATGTCTCCAGCAGAGTTCTTCTGAAACCTGAGCCAAATTTCTGCACTTCATCAATGTGGTTAGTGTTGTTAGAGCTTGATTCATCATTCATATCTGATAAAGGAACCCATGTGTTTAGAGTAATAGTATCTCTCTCCCCTGTTATAAGTTGATAAATAAGAGCATAAAAGATGAGATGATTTTCTTCTGAGTAGAGGGCTAGGAAAATTTCCAGCGATCCCATTATTCTACTTAAGAGGTAATGATCACACAAAGGTTGAAAGCGAGGTTAGGAAAATTTCCCGTGATACCACTATTTGCATAAACCTTTGATACATAGAGAGGGAAGAACCAGGGATTCGATGGCAAACACCATCAATACTCGCGTTTCAGACCTTGATGTGTATATGCAGATCTAAAAAAAAAAGAGAACATAATAAAAATAAGTATGGAGAGAGAAAGTGATACAAAAAGTGTGAAAATGGGTGGTTCCTTGTCATGATATTGTCTGGTAAAGAATCTATAAGGTTCTTGAACATTGACTGCAGCGATGGAACTGGTGATGAGGGTTTTATTTGAACAATGCTGCGAGATAATGTGTGGAGTCTGGAAAAGCTGCGAATGTCTACGGAGAAGTACATGGTGGTTAGATCAAAAGCTGATTAGGTGAAATTTGGGTGCTTGGGAAAAGGATCTCTGCGATGTTTCCTGAACAGGTGAGTCTCCGCGTTTTCAAACCTCTTTCTCTGGTTTAGTCTTCTATTTGCTTGAGGGCAAGCAAAGGATAAGTCTGGGGGAGTTGATATATCATGGTTTTTACCCCTTTTAGGCCATGATATAAGTCTATTTTATAGAGTATTTCTGCTATTTCGTAGTGTTTTAGAGTCTTTTACAGGTCTTAGCACGTTTGGAGCATAATTGGAGATATTGGAGCTCTCTGGAATATTTTGGAGCAAAGCTGAAGTTCATGTTGCTGAGTACCCGATTTCACGTCAAGCATCGATCGATACCCCCTGGTATCGATCGACACTAATAACAGCAGACACAACCCGCGACTTTAATGAAGAGTTGAAGAATTGCAACTTGGTCCAGAAGTCTTTAATATTTACAAGAAGGCCCAAAACGTGATTTAGGTTATTTATAGGGATTTTACAGCCACTTTGTAGGCTATGCTTTATTTTACTTTGATTCTACTTTTGGTTTTTGGAGAGACAACTCTGAACTCCTGTTTTTATTGATTTCTTTGATGATCTATTCAATCATGTTGCTTTCAATCTCCATGTCTGAGTAGATCCACTTTAGGTTCAGGGTTCTCATAAGGGTTTTCTCTGAATGCTAGGTTGATTATCTGTTTAGAATTTACCATCTGAATTAGTTCTTCGCCATAGGTTGTTCTCAAAGCTAATTCTAGGTTGACGAATCTGGAACTTAGATCTTAGGATAATTGATTAGGCACGAGAGTGCGATTAATTACCTGATATAACCTAGGTGAGCAAATTGATTATTCGCAAAGAGATTTGGTTTAATTGATTTGTGAACATATCAAACCTAAACTTTAAAGCTGATTTAGACTTTAGGATTCAGAAAGAGATTTGGAATTCCTAGGATTTAGATTTAGATAATTCTCGCAACGACAGTTGGTTAATTATACCTTAGTGATTTGAGTTCAAGAACTGCGCTAAATCTGAATCATGCTAGTTAGTTTATCTGCATTCATTGATTTCCTGAGAAATACCCTGAGCCTATCTTTCTCCAATTGAATTACAACTCTTTTAATTTCTGCACTGCTTTCAATTACATCTTTTGGCTTGGCTTAATTCGATACTATATAATCTATTGTGTGATCTCTGTGAGTCTTTGTGGTTCGACCCCTAACTATACTATAACTACTGCTTTTGTACTTTTAGGGTATTAATTTGAGCATATCAGTAGGCAACCTCACAAGGGTGCAGCTATTAATATAAAAGAAATCTTCTTCTTTGAGCCTGTTAAAAACAGCCTAAGACCCCTCAGCTATCATATATTAGCTAAAAGCTTTAGTCTATAAATAAACATCCTTACGAGCTAGAGCGTGCTACCAGCTAGCACGACTCGACTTTGCGTCTAAATTTTAGAGTCACAACCTTCCTAGTGTCTAAATGACAACAACCTCTACGTCTAAACTGTTTAGGTTACACGCATGCCTCTAAACGGCTTCGACCTTGCGTCTTTAAATCGTCTGGTCAGCTCCCGAGGTCTCTAAACGACCTGGGAACAAGGTCTCTAAACGACCTGGATACTTGGCTGAAAAACCGCCTTTGATCTAAAAAAAACGCAACTTCAAAATGGCAAAAAACATGAACAGCCATAAAAAGAAAGATTTTTTAAAAATCATCAAAATAAATAAAACCTCCTCAAAGGAGCATAAGTTCAAACCAAAATCCCACTAAGGCATAAACAAGTTCAACAAACAAACCGGAAAAAGGTTTAAAGGCCTCCCCAGGCACCAAGTTAAAAAGAACAACAAGAAACGAAAACAATAAAGGTATTTTTAATAAGTAGGATCAGCTGGTTTATCCTCCGGGGCAGCGTGATTCAAGGGCAGCGGGAACTCCTTCCTGAGCTCTTGAGAATCAAGGTCCAGCTGATCATTCAATTGTGCGCTTGACCCAGCATGCAGAGTAACCGAGTCATCGGATACCTGAGGAATATCAATTTTACCCAGGGAAAAATCTGATACCTAGACGATGGCAAGCTCCGCGTCCAACCTCAGCTTCTCAACCTGGATGCTTTTCTTTTCAGCCTCAAAATCATTGATGGTCTGGCTGATAATATCATCGAGAAGAAGGATATTGGATTTGCACTCCATAATTTTAGTCTCGGTATCGACTTCTATCTTCTTCTTCTCCCATTTATCTTTTATTCCCAAAAGAATGGCACGATACTGCTTGGATATCTCCCTCCTCGCAGCTTTCTCAGCCTTCCTCACCATCTCCTTTTGCCTCTTGGCAAGTTTCTTCGAGTCTTCAGTAACTTCTCAACCTGGACCCTCAAGTCCACTATGTTTTCACTAGCTGAACGCAAACCAACCTCAGCAGCTCCAGCTCGCCCCTCGGCGACACGGAGATCCACCTTCAAATCCTTGTTTGATTTCTCCAACGCAGAAATCCGAGCTTGAGCCTCCTGAGCGGAATCCTCCCATTTCTTAGCCGAAATAGCTTGGTCCCTAACCTGGCCTTCCAAAAGAACAACCTCGGCCATCCTCTCCTCATTACGAGCAATTCTCCTCGCCAGCTCTTCCTTTTCAGCGACAAGGTCAGTAATAGTCCTAGCTGCCCGCTCCACTTCCTCAGGCTGGGTTGCAGAGCGGAGATCTTGCTTGAAAGAGGTAATCAGCTCGTTGGCAGCGGAAGCGGCCTGGGAAAAAGAAGTAAAAGTTCAGCAAAGGAAAAATCAAAGCAATAAAAAAAGGGGGTAAAGACAGAAAAAACTACCTGGTCCATCGCACTTGCGAACTGAATATAGCCCTCAGGCTTCTTCATGTTCCTAAGAGATGGCAAGAAGCAAGCCGAGGGCCTAACACGCCTAAAGAGATTTGCAAGCTGGGAACTGTTTTCCACAATTTCCTCAGGTCCGTCAAAGTCGAACCTAAAGGCATTTGGAGAAGCACCTCCGCTACCCTGAGAACGAGGTTTCGCATACCTCCTTGATGTTTCTTCACCATCAAAACCATCACCACGAGATCGTTTGGAATGGGATTGCTGCTCAGCCGAATGACTTGGCTCCTTAGAGGACACCCTGGAAGTGGACCTTTGAGGACCTGTAGCTCGAGTATCGTGTCGGGCAGCCTCGGTTTCACCACCTATTGGCAATATGCCACTTCCAACAAGATCAGCTTCGGGTTCACGATGCTCATCCTTTTCAACCTCCTCTCGATGCGCCATCTCAGCATGAATGGACTTACCTAGAGCCTCTTTAACCCTCTTGTCAAGAGCACCAGCTACCGTCGGGGTACGGCGCAATCGCATCCTCTCCCTATAAGAAAGACGCGGCGGTTTCTTGGGAGGAACCATCTTGCTGGATTCGGTGGAACTCTCGCTACGAGTAAGATCAACCTAGGAGGTAGCAGGGGCAGTATCTGGCACCTGGGAACCAGCCAGGGGATCAACCTCAACACGGGCTAGATCTTTGGCAATGGCCTCGAGTCTCGGGATAATGGATGGAGCGGGAGCCGGAGCTTGAATTTGAAGCAGAGGAGATGGAGGTGGAGAAGCAGCAAAATCAAATAAAGGGGAGATAAATAAAAGAAACAATTCTTAATCTAAGAAATTCTCAATCTAAGGAAGAGAAAAACGTAAGTCCTTCCAAACCTATAAGCTGGCAAGCAGCCGCAACGGACAGTCCGGGAGATCGACGTTCACGAGCTTGCTGAATCCTATCAAGGGAGAAACCTTTCCAGTTGGAACCCTCACCTTTGACAAGGTCGAGGAGCCGCTGAACCTCAGCTGTTACTGTCTTCGAATAATCAATTGACTCTGCACAAAGGAAAAAAGGGTCATCACAATAAAAAAAAATAAAAGGGGGCAACGATTAAGAAATCCCCAAAAGGAATGCTCAGGTCGATATCCGAGTTCGCGCTGACCAGTGATCTGAGCCCAGGAGTGTCTAAGCACCGACTCGCCTTCAACGGATCTGCTGGAAACTCGGAAATAAAACCACTGCTCCCACCATTTGTCATCTCTCACATTGAATCTAAAAACGGATCGATTGACCTTCGCCGGAAAGTAGTAGGTCCCGCGAAGATGAGAATTCCCCTTGACGTTAAAGAGCTGACGAAAGACTTATGTATCAAAAATAACCCCAGACTCTCTAGAGCGTACCCAGAGTGCGACCAGGGACCTCATCGCACTTGGCATAAGCTGCGGAAGGGCAAGCCCGAGGTCACTGATGATGTTAAAAATAACGGCTGGGATGGGAAAAGTAAGGCGACATCTCAGGAAAAACGCGGCATAACCACATGCATAACTCTCCGGGGGATTCTCCGGGGAACCATCAGCCGGCGGGATGAGTAGATCGCCGATATCAAGTCCGCATAAGGAAGAGATATTCGCAAGCTCAGCAGCCGAAATCGTGCTTTTCGAATGGGAATCGAACCGCTCAGCAAGGGGAGGAGGAGCATCCAGCTGAGAAGCAGAAGCCATTGCAGGAAAAAGCAAAGAAAATCGAGTTTGAAAAAAGAAGGAAATTCAACCAGAAAAGATGGTGGCTGGATTTTTTCAGAGAAAAAATATCTCGGATAAAAGTAAGAGTAAGGAGAAGACAGTTCAATTAATGGAGTAAAAATAATAATAAAAAGAGAAGGCAAAAAGTGAAAAGATATCATTACCTCGGTAAGTGGGATCTGAGGCGGCGTGGGAAGTTGAAGCAACGAAAACCGCTCATTTATACCCACTCGCCCACTCGTCCTGTCACATCCCTCAAAAGTCGCGCAAACACTACAGGATCCCTACAAACTTGCCTTACAAGTAAGCTAGAAGATCAATCAGAGGCCCGAGATTGCGAGATCGTGTCAGTTGGAGGATCAATTAAAACCCGAGATCGTAGTTCCGCATCTTCGATGATGAATCATTAAAGATGCTGGGGGGCAACTGTTGGGCCCAAATTCCACACCTAAAGTTCAGCTCGATTCAACGGGCCTGGAATTAAGCCCGGTTCACAATTTGGCCTGGTAAAGCAAGGTCGCGATCTGGGAAGAAGCCGAGCATGTAGGAAAAGGGGAGATCGTTGGGAAAAGGAGCTCACGACAAATAATTCAAATACATTAAATGTGTTCTCCCCCGGATCAAGCTGGGCATTTACTCGAAGATCACGAATTCAATTCCGCGCTTTGAAGGAGATTGAAACGTTTTGTATTTTTAAACCTGTATAAATCAAAGAGGAACGTGATTGTAAAAAGGGACCGAATTCTTGGCATTGTAATAATAATACACGCTTTCTCTCTCAAACTCATCTACGCAATTCTTTGTTATTTCTCAAGAACATACAACCTGAAAAAGGCCAAGGATTGAGGTTGTGAGATTATGCTCTCACAGTATCGATCGATACTCGTCGTTTTCTTTTTGTTGAAATCGATCGACACCACTTGGTATCGATCGATACTCATCACGTTTTTGTTACTTACATTCTTGACTTTTGTGCTTCAGGTGCATGCCTAATCGTGAAACCAGAGGAAACAAGAGCACTCCGCTAGTTAATCTATCGTTAGAGAAGCTAGCACGTTTAGAACGCACAAGCAGAAAGGCAAAGCAAACATCAGGGATGAACAACACAGTGGTATTAAGACCTGATGAAGCTGGAGTTCTGAGAGACCATGAGGGTCAAGTGTGCAATGAGAGAGGGCAGCGACTTGATGAAGCTGGAAACGTCATTGTCTATCCTGCTGTTGTTGTTGAGATTGTCGCGCCAGCTGCGCGCGCCAACGTTGGGAATGCTGGGGTTGATCGAGGTAGAACACTTGCTGAGCATAACAGACCTGATCAGTTCTATGCCTATCGATCTGCGATTCGCATCCCAACTTTTCAGAGGAATGATTTTGAGGTGAAACCTGCGTACTACGCTTTTGTGAGTCAGAATCCTTTCCATGGCCTATCTCATGAACACCCCATGGATCATATCGAGAGGTTCGAAGATTTGGTCACTGTTATGAAGTACAATGGAGTGCCCAATGAGTTCCTCTTCTGCAAACTTTTCCCATACTCTCTTAGTGGGGATGCTGCTTATTGACTGAAGCAGTTGACTCCTAGGTTCGCTAACTACATGGGATGAGACGAAGAACGCATTCCTGAACAATTATGGATTTCAGGGTTAGCAATTTGGGTACAACAACAACCGAAACTTCAACAACAACACTCGCAATTACGGGAACTCTTCGTACCAGCCCATCTCTCCAAAGTCCACAGAGAATAAGATGGAATCCATGTTTGAACAACTTCTTCAGGGACAGCAGAAGTTGCAAGTGGATTTCAATCACTACAAGAAAACAGGGAATTAGCGACTGAAATTTGCGACTAAAAAGGTGGTCGCCAAAATGGCGACTAGGTTGCGACTACATGGCGACGGAGTTGCGAGTAAAATAAATTCGTCGCCACTCAGTCGCTATTTTGCGACTAATTTAATTAGTCGCAAAATAGTCACTAAATGGCGACGAAGTTGCGACCAAATTCGTCGGGTCGCCAAATTTTTTTTTAAAAAGACACGTGTTGATCGTGTGTGGTATGTGAAAATAATTTTTGCGACTACTAAAATTAGTCGCCAAATAGTAGTAAAATTGCGACGAAGTTGCGACTAATTTCGGTGGGTCGCTAAAAAATGTGGGAAAACCACGTGTAACTACTTTTTGCGACTACAAAATGGAGTCGCAATTTAGTCGCAAAAAAGTCTATATAAGCAAGCTTCGCACATTGTTTCATCTCACTCCACACGTAAACCGTTCCAAGAAGTTGAGAGAAATTTTTTTTTTTTTTTTTTTTTTTTCAAACGAGAATCTATTTATGAGTTGAGTTGAATAACCGGTTTGTAAATTAGTTACACCTATTTATGAGTTGAAAATTTGGCACAGGTTTTGGAAAGGTGGACACCTGATCTTTTATGAGTGGTGAATAACCACATGCCATTTCACCAAATATAATAATGTTCACATCAGATGAAATGTTGAAATCATGATTGTAAATATTTTTTAAAAACATAATCTGATAGAAAATGACTTAATACTCACTTTAGTTGGTTGATATAACTTGATACTACTATTTCGATTAAAAAAACAAACAGATAACTTGATACTCATTAAAGAAAACGAAATGCGAACTAGTTTTAAGCTGTCGTAGTTGGAATTGTTTTTTAATCAGACCGCAAACCCAAATTCTCTTAAGATTTTATCTTCTTACGTAATTTAGTATCCCATTTAGATTATTTTCTCATGAATTACGGTACTTCATTTACATATCAGGTATTGCGAACTAGTTGTAACAACTTATACGAGGAGACTCTCCTTCTGTTTACAAAGTAGTCAAGTACTAATAATATAACAATTACTAATTATAGTGCCGTATATATAAATATATGTTTGAAAATAAAGAAAATTTTCAAAATGGACCAACGAAAAATGTTGTTGGCCAACGTCTGAAATTGAGATGGACCAAAGTAGAGATGATGGCACATGGTGAGGGGGTTGGCAGAATGTGAAAAATGGATAGGGATGATATGGAGTTATACACCATTTTACATTTTTTTCAAAAATACACCATCTTATATATGTGTATATAGAGTACGGTTGTTTTCAATAACATGGTCTTCTTTTGTTTGGTTATAGTGAGGCAAATTAATTTGATCTGTGATCTATAATTTAATCAAATCATAAATATGACATTTCTCAAAGTTTATCTTTTCTATCAGCTTCTCAAGCGGATCAAGTTTGTTATATCTCATACCCATACAAGAAGAAACCGAAGCAATTGTGGCTAAATGTTGTTAAAGTCAACCTGCGAGGACATATTTCAGAAGAATATGACTACACAAAACCGACTCTTTTGCAACAAGAAAATGATGATCATGTAGTGCTGATGACTACAATTGAAGATCTCGTAGTGCGAGACGAGAATCTGGTACAAGGAGAGAACCCAATAAATCTCGATTACGATGTCGGAGATGCGGAAGGAAACGACAAATTCCAATGTAATTCATCGTCTTCAGATGATGAAATTGATGAAGAACCTTACTAAATAATATTGTAATGCATAAGGTAGTTATATTTGATAATGAAGTTTATTAATGGTTTAGCTTATTTATTTGGGTTAACAAAAATTAAAACTTAAGAAAAAATTATACAAAAATTAAGAAAAAATTATACAAATAAGGTTAACAAAAATTAATCAAATTAACTAATTTGGGCCTATAGCAACTCCTTTGCGACTTACGTTGCGACTATTGGGCCCAAATTTTTGCCAAAATTCACGAGGGAACATTTCCCTCTAACACCAATTGCCTTAGCAAGGCCCGCGAAAAACCCAAAATATTCGCTAAGTCTCTCATTTGTCTTGGTCCATTTTTTTCTCTGATAACCCTAGCCACCGATTCTCTCTCAAACCCTACCAAATCTCTCTCAAACCCTACCAAATCTCTCCAAATGCCGATGTCTGGCCGTGGAAAAGCTGTGACTAGAGGACGAGGAGCACGACGCACTGCGACAACAACCGCGAATCGAGGACCCATATCTCCCGGTGAGACAAGGATCTCGCCTCCGAAGGGAAAATCAAAGAAAACCGCCTCGTCGCTTCCGCCTCAGTATTCATTCACGCCGGCGGACGCTTCAACCTCCGTGACTCCTCGTAGCCGTGTCCCAGTATTCTCCAAAGGTGTCAAATATTTCCCTCCTCCGCCGCAGCTTTTGACCAGTAGGAGCTAACCAGGATCTGGAAACTCAGGAACCGATCCTCGAGCCTCTGCTTCTCCTCCTGCTGCGACTCAAGCTACTGCGACTCAAGCTGCTGCGACTCAAGCTCGATCCGCTGCGAGGAGTCACAGAGCTCCACCCGCTGCGAGGAGTCACGGAGCTCCACCCGCTGAAAGGAGTCACAGAGCTCCACCTGCTGCGAGGAGTCACAGAGCTCCACCTGCTGCGACTCAAGATCGACCTCCACCTGCTGCGACTCAAGCTGAGTTTGTCTTGTTTTGTTTTTGTTTTGTTTTCGAGTTTTGGGTAGGGTTAGCTTAGCTTAGCTTTTTGTTTCTGTGAATGATGGTTTAGAGTAATGTTTTGTTATATTATGGATCTGTTATTGCTTTTAAAACATACAGTTAGGGTTTCTTTTGCTCGGATTCGATTTTGTTTAGAGTTATGTTAGAGTAATGTTTTAGAGTATTGTGAATGATGTGATGTTAGAGTATTATGGATCTGTATTGTGAATGCTGTGATGTTAGAGTATTGTGAATGTTGTGATGTTATAGTATTGTGAATGCTGTGATGTTAGAGTATTGTGAATGCTGTGATGTTAGAGTATTGTTTAGAGTAATGTTAGAGTATTATGGATCTGTGAATGCTGGTTTAGTCCTTTTGCTCTGATACAATTTCTTTTATCTGTTTATCCCATTGATTGTATATGAGACTTAACATTTTTGTTTATCTGTTTGTAGGTTTATAGGTAAGGACAAGTCTGCATTGACTCGTAAGATCACAAGGATATTTACAAACAAGTTCGATCAGCCTTACTACAACTGGGGTTTTGTCCCAGTTCCTAAAAGAGAAAAATACTTTCTTGAATTCGCGGTAATCTTCTTAACCTCTCAATCTGCTCTTAATTTTCTATTTTGTTTGTTTTTTTTTATCACTAACACTTTGCTCTTATCTTGTTTTGTAGAAAGAACACACATGGCATCCCATACACACTGTTCTTGTCCAATCAAAGTTCGAGAAGATTTGCCAAGTGAGACTCAAGGACATGGTTTCTAAGGCGGGGACGAAAAGAAAGCAACCGAAGTGGATTGGCAATACGGTGTGGGGACAAATGTGTGACTATTGGATCACAGAAGAAGCCAAAGCAAGGCATGACACTACATCAGCATCTCGAATGTCTGAGAGGAGGATAACGAAATCTTCTGCAAGGTAAAATACTTCTCTAAGCTTGAGTTTGTCAGATTTTTAAGTTTTCGAAATCTTTGATAACTAATAATCTGTGTTTTGTTATTGCAGTCTACTCCCCCTCTAGGTTCCTAATCCCCCTCTAGGTTCCTCAGCATCAAAGACCCAGACTTTTTTGCATTCCTTGCTAATGAAGAAGATCCCTCTAATCCCCCTCTATGTTCCTAACTTCTCAACTCTCTCTGACTCTGAACTTGTGTTTGTTATGCTTTTGTTAACTCCTATATTGGAGTTTGAACTTGTCTCCTTTTGTTAACTCCTTAGATTTGTAGTTTGAACTTCTATGCTTTAGGTTTTTAGTTTGTAAATCTTGAATGTTTATGTTATTAGTTCTTATGTTTCTACTACAAAGCTCATTTGCATCTTTTTTTTTTTAATCATCTGAGATTGATAGTGTCAAGAGTTTGGATCTGAAACAGAGCAAAAGTAAAAAAAAATAGGAATACCAAAATGCTAAACCGATGAACATCTTAGTCGCTATCTAGTCGCAAAACCAGTTGCAAAATATTCTAACTTAGTCGCCAAAACCAGTAACAAATTTAGTCGCCAAAACCAGTAACAAATTTAGTCGCAAATTACGTCGCAAAACTAGTCGCAAAACCAGTCGCAGACAACGTCGCAAAACAAGTCGCAAAACTGGTCAGAAGAAGTCGCAAATCATGTCGCAAAACCAGTCGCAAAACCAGTCGTAGATTCAGTCGCACCTTCGTCGCCACAACGGTCACAATACCGTCGCTAAAGTAGCGACCACATTGCGACTTGACCGCGACGAAAAGAAAATAGTCGCAAAAGAGTCGCTAATTGGCGACCGCATGGTTACTAATTGATTTAGCGACGAGGTCTTTTGCGACCACGTATTTTAGTCGCAACACAGTCGCAAATCAGTAAATGGTGACTGTTTAGCGACTGATACTGTAGTCGCGAAATCCTTGTTTTCTTGTAGTGAATGGAAAGTTTGACTCTCTGTACATTGTTCTAAATGGGAAAATTGAAGCTATCAATCTTTCTCAGAGAAAGCTGGAAACTCAGGTCGCTTAGACAGCAGCAGCTGTGAAAAGGCAGGAAGGTTTTCTTCCAGGGAAAACTGAGAATCCAAGAGCACACGTCAATGCAATCACCATAGGAAGTGCTAAAGAAGCCACTGCAATGGTAGAAAAGGGTTTTGATGCAGGAATTTTCGACGATGTTGTTGAAGATGACGACTGGGATTCTGAAATCGTCCGAGTATCGATCTATACCAGCCAGTGTCGATCGATATCGGTCCAAACACCTGCATGAGTGGATAAAAAATCATATGTATCGATCGATACCCCTCCAGTGTCGGTCGATGCTGAGACGCAGGTCGAGAAGAAGGCTGAGATTGTCAAAGAGAGGGTGTACAAACCCATAATACCTTATCCTATGCCTCGTATTATGACAAAGAAGGAATGGGAGGTCGCCAGATGCAAAGCTATGTTGGATAAGTTGGTTGTGGAGTTTTCTGTGGTTGATGATATATCTGACGATGAGGATTCGAACACCACCCCAGCATCGATCGATACCCTACCTGTATCGATCGATACCCTCCCAGATACTGCAAAAGAGCTGCGTATGAGTGTTGACAGACCTCACAAGCCCAAGAAGCTGAATCCTATTCCTCAACACCTCCGAGCCCCCATCACTCCAAAGCAGTTGCGTGGCTTTGAGAAGATGGTACGAAGCATACCCCACTCGTTCACTTTGAAGAAGCTCTAGAGGGTTGGCCTCTGCTAAGTCACTTCAAAGATTGCAGAGACACTCTGGAAGAAATTAAGGCACTCTTCATCAAGGCAATAAGCAAGTCACTACCGCTGAGGCAGTTGACCCGGAGGGAAGACCCAAGGAAATTTGCGGTTCCATGCTCCATCTCTGGAGTTGAATTCAACGAGTCTCTCGTTGACTCAGGGTCTAGCGTCAATGTCATATCACGGGACATCGATGAACGATTAAGGGCTGATATAAGATCACCTACGATGCTTCTCACATTTGCGAACTCCTCCACCTCCACTCCATACGGTACTATCCATGGTTTGCTTGTTAAAGTAGGAGATTGTCTGGTGCCCACTAATTTTCAGGTTGTGGAGATGAGCGAAGGATCTCAGGTGTCTTTGCTCATGGGACGACCGTTTATGGCTACTGCTGGCGCGATCATAGACACACCTAATAAGAGACTCTCTTTCTCTTACATTGACGGAGAGGTGTACTATGATGCCATTCCCTCTAGAGGTGCTCCCACACATGTCTCGTGCTTCACTGTTGTCACAAGAGAGACATTGGTAGTTGATCTTTTGGAAGAGCCTCCTGATGATCCAACTGTCATATACATTTTGGTTGAACCGCCCAGCATCCCCAAGAAAGTTGTCAGGAAGGCTAAGGCAACAAAGAAGAAGGCGAAGAACAAAAGAGTCGAGGGTGCTACCCATGTGACTCTAACCCCTCAGAAGTGTGATGGGGATTCGATTGAGTACAAGGTGAAGTGCAAAGGAGCTTCGAAACCATTCTCTAAAGCCCGAGTTCTTCTTAATTGGGAGCTGAAAGAGAAAGGAAATGAATTTATGGAGAGCATGTTGAGCAGAACTCTGAGTCTGCAAGTATCTAGCTGTGGAACTTGCATGGGAGTAAGCTCTCAATATTCTCCTAACTGATCACCTGAGCCAAAGTCAAGCTACTGACTTTAAACGAGCGCTTGGTGGGAGGCAACCCACTGGTTAG
Organism: Eutrema japonicum; assembly: GCA_030161315.1. NCBI lineage: Eukaryota > Viridiplantae > Streptophyta > Magnoliopsida > Brassicales > Brassicaceae > Eutrema > Eutrema japonicum. The sequence continues at coordinate 27,481,339 of BSQW01000007.1, forward strand.
TCTGCTTTTGAGTCATTTTTCTTTTTCTTTTTTTATTTTTTATTTTTTTCGTTATGTGTTTGCGTCAGGATAAACAAGGAGTAAAACTCGAAATCGCCTGAGTATCGATCGATACCACATTGGTATCGGTCGACACCAATCGCGAATGTACGGTTCATCATGTCGATTTAAGTCTGGTGTCGATCGATACCAAGCCGTGTGTCGATCGATACCAGATGTTCCAGCACGGTAACTTCTTGTTTTTATTAATTATATTCCATTCTTTTGTTTTCTTTTACCTACTCTAGGCTAGATAACACTGGGGACAGTGTTGTTTAAGTCTGGGGGAGGTGTCTGCTGACAATGTGTTTGTTTTTCTTAGAGTCGGTTATTTTATCGAGTCAAAAACGTTTTATTGAGTCAAAACTTGTTGGAGATGATGATCATGTCCTTGAATTGTTGTTTTGATTTTGTTTTTGAGTGACCAGTGTTGCAGGATCAGCTCTAGATCGACAAATGAAAAATCCAAAGATTGACCAGTTGACTAGAAAACATCCATGTCTCCAGCAGAGTTCTTCTGAAGCCTGAGCCAAATTTTTGCACTTCATCGATGTGGTTAGAATTTACAGAGCTTGATTCATCATTCATATCTGACAAAGGAACTCATATGTTTAAAGTAATGGGATCTCTCTCCCCTGTTATAAGTTGATAAATAAGAGCATAAAAGATTGAAATGATTTTCTTCTGAGTAGAGGGGTAGAAAAATTTCCAACGATCCCATTATTCTACTTAAGAGGGAATGATCACACAAAGGTTGAAAACGAGGTTAGGAAAATTTTCCGTGATACCACTATTCGCCTAAACCTTTGATATATAGAGTGGGAAGAACCGGGGATTCGGTGGCAAATACCATCAATACTCGCGTTTCGGACCTTGATGTGTATATGCGGATCTAAAAAAAGAGAGAACATAATAAGAAATAAGTCTGGGGAAGAGAAAGTGATACAAAAAGTGTGAAATTGGATGGTTCCTTGTCATGATATTGTCTGGTAAAGAATCTATAAAGTTCTTGAACATTGGCTGCAGCGATGGAACTGGTGATGAGGGTTTTATTTGAACAATGCTGCGAGATAATGTGTGGAGTCTGGAAAAGCTGCGAATGTCTACGGAGAAGTACATGGTGGTTAGATCAAAAGCTGGTATCGATCGACACCCATCGGAGCAGATTACAAGTCGCGACTTAATGAAGTTTTGGAGAATTGCAGAACTTGCCCAGAAGACTTTGATATTTACAAGAAGACCCCAATTCGTGTTTAGACTATTTAATTAGGTTTTACAGCCACTTTCATGGCTATGCTTATTTTTACTTTGGTTTTGAGAAAGAGCTTTTGAGGGGAGACAAGTCTGAAACTTTGTTCGTCCGAGAGAAGATTTCGAACCCCTGTTTTACTCTACTCTTATTTATTCTATTTGTTGATTTATTCAGTTATGTTGATTGTTTCATTCTCCATGTCTGAGTAGATCCCTTGTTAGGTTCAGGGTTCTCAATAGGGTTTTCTCTGAATGTTAGGTTGATTTATTATTAGGATTCATATCCGAATTAGTTCTTCACCATAGGTTGTTTGCAAAGCTAATTCTAGATTGATCACCTAGAACTTAGATCTTAGGATAATTGGTTAGGCGCGAGAGTGCGATTAATTACCTGACAGAACCTAGGGTGAGCAAAATACTATTCGCAAAGAGATTTGGTTTAGATGTTTTGTGAACAAATCAAACTTGAAAATAAAAGCTGGTTTAGACTTTAGGATTTGCAAAGAGATTTGGAATTCCTAGGATTTAGACTTAGATAATTCTCGCAACGAGAGTTGGTTAATTATACCATAGTGATTTGAGTTCAAAAACCGCGCTAAATCCGAATCATGTTAATTAGTTCATCTGTATTCAGTGATTCCCTGAGAAATCCCCTGAACCTAGCCTTTATCCAATTGATTTCACAACCGTTTAGTTTGCATTCTGCTTTCAATACCATTGATTGCTTAGTGTGATTCTCACCTATATAATCTATTGTGTGTTTATGTGAGTCCTTGTGTTCGACCCCTAGCTATACTACGACAACTACTTTAGTATCTAATAGGGTATTAATTTGAGCATATCAAGAGTCAGTTGTTTTATCGAGTCAAAAACATTTTATTGAGTCAAAACTTGTTGGAGATGATGATCCTGTGATTGAATTGCTGTTTTGATTTTGGTTTTGAGTGACCAGTGTTGCAGGATCAGTTCTAGATCGACTAATGAACAATTCAAGGACTGACCAGTTGGCTAGAAAACATCCATGTCTCCAGCAGAGTTCTTCTGAAACCTGAGCCAAATTTCTGCACTTCATCAATGTGGTTAGTGTTATTAGAGCTTGATTCATCATTCATATCTGATAAAGGAACCCATGTGTTTAGAGTAATAGTATCTCTCTCCCTTGTTATAAGTTGATAAATAAGAGCATAAAAGATGAGATGATTTTCTTCTGAGTAGAGGGCTAGGAAAATTTCCAGCGATCCCATTATTCTACTTAAGAGGGAATGATCACACAAAGGTTGAAAGCGAGGTTAGGAAAATTTCCCGTGATACCACTATTCGCCTAAACCTTTGAAACATAGAGAGGGCAGAACCGGGGATTCAGTGGCAAACACCATCAATACTCGCGTTTCAGACCTTGATGTGTATATGCAGATCTAAAAAAAAGATAATATAATAAAAATAAGTCTGGAGAGAGAAAGTGATACAAAAAGTGTGAAAAAGGGTGGTTCCTTGTCATGATATTGTATGGTAAAGAATCTAGAAGGTTCTTGAACATTGGCTGCAGCGATGAAACTGACGATGAGGGCTTTATTTGAACAATGCTGCGAGATAATGTGTGGAGTCTGGAAAAGCTGTGAAGGTCTACGGAGAAGTACATGGTGGTTAGATCAAAAGCTGGTTATGTGAAATTTGGGTGCTTGAGAAAAGGATCATTGCGATGGTTCCTGAATAGGTGAGTCTCCGTGTTTTCAAACCTCTTTCTCTGGTTTAGTCTTCTATTTGCTTGAGGCCAAGTAAAGGCTAAGTCTGGGGGAGTTGATATATCATGGTTTTTACCCCTTTTAAGCCATAATATAAGTCTGTTTTATAGAGTATTTCTAGTATTTTGGAGTCTTTTGGAGTCTTTTACAGGTTTTAGCACGTTTGGAGCATAATTGGAGATATTGGAGCTTTCTGGAGCATTTTGGAGCAAAGCAGAAGTTCGTGTTGCTGAGTACCCGATTTGAAGCATCAGTATCGATCGATACTGCCTAGTATCGATCGATACCCATCACAGCATACACGACCCGCGACTTTTCCAAGAGTTGAAGAATTGCAGAATTGCCCCTGAAGACTTTATTATTTACAAAAAGCCCCAGAACGTGTTTTAGCTTTATAATTAGGTTTTTCAGCCACTTTGATGGCGATGCTTTTATTCTACTTTGATTCTACTTTGGTTTTTGGAGAGACAACTCTGAACTCATGTTTTTATTGATTTCTTTAATGATCTATTCAATCATGTTGTTTTCAATCTCTATGTCTGAGTAGATCCACTTTAGGTTCAGGGTTCTCATAAGGGTTTTCTCTGAATGCTAGGTTGATTAGTTTATTAGGATTCACCATCTGAATTAGTTCTTCGCTTAGGTTGTATTCAAAGCTGGTTCTAGATTAGCTACCTCAAATATAAATCTTAGGACAATTGATTAGGCACGACAATGCGATTAATTACCTGATAGCACCTAAGGTGAGCAAATTGATTATTCGCAAAGAGATTTGGTTTAATTGATTTGTGAACATATCAAACCTGAAATTAAAGCTGATTTATTCTTAGGAATTTGCAAAGAGATTTGGGATTCTGAAGTTTAGATTTAGATAATTCTCGCAACGACAGTTGGTTAATTATACTTTAGTTATTTGAGTTCAAGAACCGCGCTAAATCTGAATCATGTTAATTAGTTTATCTGCATTCATTGATTTCCTGAGAAATACCCTGAATCTATATTTCCTCCATCGAATTTACAACTCTTTTAATGTTTATTGCTTTTGTTTCATCTTATTTGCTTAGCTTGATTCGATACTATACAATCTATTGTGTGATTTCTGTGAGTCCTTGTGTTCGACCCCTACACTTACTACAACAACTACTTTAGTACTTTTAGGGTATTAATTTGAGCATATCACTCGCCACCTTTAGCCCCGTGAGTTGACGCTCTCTTTCCGCCTTTCGTATATTTGCTATCAGGACCTCCGTACAAAGGATGAATATGTATGGTGATAAGGGGTCGCCTTGACGAAGCCCTCTGCGCGGGATTATTTGACCTTTCGGTTGACTGTTAAGGAGGACCCTATATTGGACCGATTGAATGCACCACATCATCCATGTAATCCATTTTTCCGCAAAACCAAATTTCCGTAAAAGTTGTTCAATAAAAGGCCATTCTACCCGATCATACGCTTTGCTCATGTCTGTTTTTATGGCCATAAATTTGCCCTTAAAGGACTTGTTGGTTCACAGACCATGAAACATTTCCTGAGCGATCAGAATATTATCTGAGATTATTCGTCTTGACACAAAGGCTGATTGAGTCTCTGATATCAGGTCTGGGAGCAGTCTCTTCAGCCTTTGGCATAAAGCCTTTGATATAATTTTGTATCCCACGTTACACAGGCTAATAGGTCTTAATTCCGTCATCCGAGTAGGGCGTCATATTTTTGGGATGAGACAAATGTTCGTCATATTCATCTGTTTATTGAAAGAACCTTGCGCCATAAAACCGTTAACCAATCCTACAATATCCGCCTTTATAATGTGCCATGGTCGTTGAAAAAATAGTGTCGTCATTCCGTCCGGACCCAGGGCCTGTTCGGGATGCATCATAAAAAGAGCCCTCCGTACTTCCTCTTCGGTAGCCATTGCCGTAAGCATCTCGTTATCTTGGTCCGAAACTAGGATCGGAATTTCACCCAACGCATCCGTAAATTCCGTCAGAGAAGTAGATGTAAATAATTCCTCGAAATAATCAACCGCCACTTGTTCAAACTCCTTTTCTGAAGTTACCCAGACTCCCGATGCGTTATGCAAACCAACGATCCGATTTCTCGCCCGTCTTAGATTCACTTGCGCATGATAGAATTTAGTATTTTTATCCCCATCTTTGCCCATAAAGTACGGCTTTTCTATTGCCAGAAAAGTTCCTCGTCTAGATATGCCTCTTTCAATTTTCATGTGATCTCTAAAAGTTCCTCATGGGTTCTAGTATCATCATTTTGGACCTCCTCTAATGCTTGTTGTAGCTCCTTAATTTTCTCCTTACCGTATGGTAAGTTATTTTTCCGCCATTTAGAAATTTCCCGCCGGCAGTTACCTATCCTGTCTATAATGGAGATCTCACTTTCACCTGAGTTGATATCTCAACCCTTGGAGATTAAATCCATTAACCCCTCTCAACCAATCCACCGTTTATCAAATCTAAATTGTGCATGTCGCCGTGGGAGTTTGTCTTCTACGGTAGCGACAATTGGTCTGTGATCTGACCCAATCATTGCTAAATATTCAACAAATGAATGTGAAAAAATTGCATGCCAATCGTTGTTAGCTAAGGCCCTGTCAAAACGACACCGAACAAGTTTTGAGTTCCATCTTCCTCTCCAAGACATAGTGTTTCCGAAACACTGAAAGTCCACGAAACCGCAGTGTTGAATCATGAGATTAAAGGACATAAATAAAGCCGCAGATCTTAAATTTCCTCCTTGCTTTTCATGATTTTTGGTTATTTCATTTAAATCACCAATTATAAACCACGGATCCATCCGGGATAAACTCCCGTGTTAAACGTTCCCAAACTTGATCTCGTAATTTCGGTACCGGGTCCCCATAAATAAACGATAAAAAGCCTTTTTCCTTGAATAACCGCCTCAATATCAATTATTCGATTACTTGAAAAAATAACATTGACATCAAACGAACTATCGTAAAATAAAACGAGTCCACCGCTCGCGCCACACGGTTCAACCGTGAACAATTTAATATAACCGAAGTGTAATTGAAATTTTTGCATAAAAGAAAATTCTTGTTTGGTTTCTGAAAGAAACAAAAACTCCGATTCATGTTTCTTCCAAATCTCCCGAAGATAACTTATTGTGTACCTATTCCCGAGTCCCTGACAATTCCAACTCATAATCCGCATTAATTGATTTTTGATTGAGCTGAGCTAGTTCTCGGGTTTGATGAAGCCTTCGAATCAGCGATCTTTGATTCATCCCCAGTACGAGTCGGTAACTTCGCCATCGTCTTCTTGCGTGGTGATATCATTCCCTGGACTATCCTCTTCTTCGATCCACCACCATACACCATCAACCCCGTTTTGATGAGTTTCTTTTTTGCCCCTTGATTAATCTCGACCATGGCGAGTTTTTTATCCTCGTCCAAAATTAGTTCCTTCATAACCTCATTGACATTACTTCCTGAATTAACTGGTATCCCTATGTCAAGAGTAGGAATCAAAGGAATCAGCTCATGTGACTCTTCCATTAGTCCATGTACTTCCCCAAAATCACCTTTCTCCTGCACTTGTTCGATTATACTCCCCTCCGATTTAACCTCACCGTCCTCCATAACCTCATCCGCCGCTAATATTTCCTCTCCACATATGCTATGCTTCGGTTCTGGTCCCTTCACGCCATCGGGAAAAATATCCTCGCTCAAAAAGTGAAGTTCTTTACGTGCCTTACTAGCCGATCTAGGACCCCTGTTCGCTGCTGTGTTGTCATCACTTATCGCAAGCAAAGTCTCAGCCTTCACCGCATCATAAAGACCCTTCCCATGGAAGGCCTCAAGCTTTTCCATTTCCTGAACCGAGAGATCCTCACCCAATCTAGTGTGCTCTAATTCCTTTACTCCTTTAGATGATATCGCATACCTTTGCTTCAGTTCATATGGAGGGACATACCCTGATTTTTTGGTGTACCGTGCTGATCCTTCTCCATATTTCCGTTCATTTCTCCCCTTATATGGCCGGAACTCATTCCCAGCCCGATCCTGTTGTGAGCTTTCTTTGCCCACCTGACAAGTCTCTCTCCCGTTGTTTCTCCCCTTGTATGGATGTATCGCTGTGCCATTCTGGTCACCACCAGAAGCAACCACCGCCTTAAAACTCGCATCGCTTGGGCCCTGGCCAAAATCCTTGCGGTGACCTGAATGATCTGTCTCCTTCTCCTCCGTTCCTTCCCGAGATGGACATTTAAAGTGATCGTGGCAAAGACTATGGCAGTTACGACAATAACCGAATAGCCTGTCATACCTCAAAGACACCGTTGTCTCTTTACCGCTATCGAATTCCACTTGTGTTGAAAAGACAAGTGGTTGGAAACCATTACTGCCTTGACCTTTCCAAGAGCCTCCCCAATGGTTCGAAATGTTGGGTCTGCACAGAAATGTAATGGAATTCCCATCACTCGGATCCAGAACGTGATGGTTGATGGATAGTTCCGAGCAACCACCGGCTCCCACCGAACCAAAGAAACCATCCAGTAATCGAAATGAAAGGGCTCCATTTTCATTACCTCCTTGATATCCTCCTCCCTATCGAAGTCAAACAGAAATCTTCCGAGCCCCAGATCAGCACTCGCTACTCGATCCTCAACATTCCAGATTCGTGGCAACATGAACAGCAAGGACTTCATGTCTTGCATACTTGGGTTCATACACCTTCCAATTAAGGTCCGTGAGTAGCCCGCAATTAAGCTAGAGTTATCGAATTTAGGAACGATAATCTTCAGTCTCTTCACAATGTTTCCCCTCTTGTCTCCCGACCTAGATGTGTTCACCAAAGTACTTTGCATCATGCTCTTAGTAAACCAAAAGGGAAGAATGAATTGAAAGGACTGAAGATTGAGAATAAAGTGTTGATATCGGAAAGTGTTATGCGTCTCTTCTTTATACTGCCCAAATAAAGGTGGTGATAGCCCAAGATCCTGCGAGATCTCCTTATCGCAATGAGTGAGCTTGAAAATCTGTATTGATGCTCGGAGACCCGCCCAGATACGCAACCAAGGATCTATTCGTGATATCAGTTTAATTCCAATCGAAGCCGTTCTCATCAAAATCCAAAATTTGAAACCAAAACGAATCCGTAGTACCTCACGAGAAATCTTCTTGAGACAATACTCACCAATCGCATCTCCACGAATCACGTTTCTTTCCTTACTTGACCATCTGACCCGAATTATCAATCGCATTTCTGAAATCCCCCACGATCTCCCTTTGACAGGGCCGTGAGTTTCTTCGAGATCGTCATCACTCAAATCCAATCTGCGAAATCCGAGTAATAAAAACCAGAGATCTCCGATATACCCCCGTGAACTCAACCTCGTCTTCGTGTCATATCTCCCCAATGACAGATCCCCGAAATTAAAACCGCTATCCTTCTTGATCCATATCCAAGAGAGAAGAACCCCAATTGAAAACCATAATCCCGAAGATCCTCCTGGTGTATCGAATCGCATCCTTCAATCTGAGATCGCCATTGCCGTCGTCGAGAGGGAAGTCGTAACGTTCGTTTATTCAAAAAAAATTCCCTATTTGATCAGTGCAAATTTATGTTTCTTTAAAGCAAATTTGGTCCATTAGATTAGATTTTTTTAAAAGTTAATCCTGGCCATCTTTACATGATTTTGCATGATCTGAGATAATTACTATTAACCAGTCAAAACTTATCTTTCATTTAACAAAAAACTATCTTTTATGCTGGTTTTGGATAACTTATAAATACAATTGACTTTAATTTTTTTTTTTGTAATTTAAATATTTTTTTGAAAAAATATATAAGAAAACGAAATAACATAATTTTATAAAACTGTACATACGAATTTGGAAACTGCAAATCCCTATAAAAACAATAAAGAACTACAAAAACTGGAATATTTGTAAAGAATACATATCATCAAAAAAATTGTAAAAATATTTTTTTAAACTAGATGTTCACTAAGAATTTGTGATAATTTAAGATATTTTTTTACTACATCTTCATAATATATATATATATATATATATATATATATATATATATATATATAATTATTTTCCTCTTAAAGAACTAATTGTAGAATAAATAAATTGAATAATTATCATACACTTAAGTTACTATGTTTTGTGGATTTTTTTTTTCTGGTTATTACCAATAATTATATCTTTTCTGAAAAAATCTATTCAATTTTTTTCTATTATTTGTAAAGTTTTTGTCCATTTTAACATAGAATATATAAATTAATGCATACATATTATTTCGGAGGAGATTAAAGACTATATGGGGGCCAAACGGAAACATATATACAAGACCGTCACACAGTAAACATATATCTCCATTTAGGGTTTTGTACATGCGGAATTTCCAGATTGAAGCTGTACTATTGAGCGTCCGGCGGTTATTGGTGTTCCAGTGGCTGTTCCAATGGGTTCAAGAGACCAAGAGAGCCTTCTTAATTCTGTTTACATATTTTCAAGAGACAAATATACAAACAAGAATATTCAATTATGAGTTTGACCGGTTGTTAAATGAGAGAGATGTACTCACATTGTTATGTGTCGTCTAGAGATTTGTGACTGAAGTAGCATAACTCACATAAAAAGTCATATGTCCAGCGATAACAAAACATATTACAAAATTGATCAATCTCGAGATTAGGTGGAATTAAAAAACCTCCGAGATTAACAGGTCGACACATAACCAATCAGATACTGAAGAAGAAAACCTATGTGTTATAAATTCAGATGAATATATCGAATGAAATTTAAGCGAAACTAAGAGAGAAAACAAATCGAACGGAGCCAAATACCTTTTTCTTAGTATTATTATTATTTGTTTTGGTCGATTAGTGTTTATTATTATTTAACTTTGAATAATCTCACCAACCAAAAACTCAAACCAATACAAGTAGAAATATGAATTAGGGAATATTCTTTTTCTCTGAAGTATTAATAAATGACTTTGAACAACACTAGGCATATCCACAAATGAAAAATGAAACGCAAGAAAAAAAGTCGAGTTCGTGGAATAAAAATCAAGTTTACAAGAAAAATTAAATCTAGGAAACAGTCATGGGAGGTGTTCATTCATAATCATAGGAAATTACGAAATCCGAGAATATTTCTCCAAGGATATATCAACTTAAATCTGAGATTTTATTCTCGAGAAAAAAAAGAAAAAATGAAAACAGGAGATGAGCATGAGAATTACAATCAAATGGACTATATCGATCATGATTAAGCTCGATAAGACCCACCAAAAATAGCAAACAAAAATTAATAAGAACAATCAAAAGACTTATATAAGAACGATTGGAATCATGTTTTGATTAAGAGAGGAGTTTTACGCTTACATCAGGGAGTTTTGCTCTCTTTGATTGTAATTTTCTTATGCTTCTATGCATTTAGTTTTTTGTTTTGTTTTGGGTTAGAGAGAGGCTGAGAAACTAGGGTTTTCTTCTCTTAGGTATTTAAATGCAAATTTGCATGTGTTTCTTTAAAGCAAATTTGGTCCATTAGATGAGATTAGTGTTTTGGTCCATTAGATTAGATTTGATTTTGAGTTAACCAATCAAAACTTATATTTTAGTCAAACAAAATGTTTTTTTTTATTCATGTCTTTGGATAACTTATAAATACATAGTTGACTATAATTAAAATACAAATCAAAATCATTAAATCAAATAAAGCAAATTGGATTTTTATTTGCTTCCTTACAATATATGTTGAGTTTAGCTAAAACATTTTAAGGTTGTTTAGGTGAAAATAAAATATGATAAATTTTCTTTTTGCAGTTTTTCTATTAAACGAACCAAGTGGCGAAGACCATGTAAAAATAAACTAAAATCAGTATTTAATTAGGCCAAAATAATATCATTTTCTTAATAGTATAACTACATGCGCACTATATTAATAAAAAAAAATACTCAAAATATTAATTAGGTTCGTTCATTTCAATTATCTTTTTCATTTTTTGTATTTTCTTTTTGTCTTCCACAAAAAGGCTGGCTATGATTGCATAACTTGGTTCCACAAATTTGTAACCGAGAGATGATATTACAATCATTGAAATAGTTTAGCCTATAACTTAAGGCTATGTCTGCATAACTTAAGGCTATTATCATAGATGTTCCTCCTTACACAAATGTGACTTGGTTCACAAATTTGTAACCGAGAGATGATATTACAATCATTGAAATAGTTTAGCCTATAACTTAAGGCTATGTCTGCATAACTTAAGGCTATTATCATAGATGTTCCTCCTTACACAAATGTGACTTGGTTTTCTTATAGTTTCATTTATTCGAAAAATACAATTGGTTCTTTAGAGGAAAATAACTATCTATATATATAGTATGAAGATGTAGTAAATAATATCTTAAATCGTCACATATGTCTAGTGCATATCAATTTTTAAAATTAGTTTTACAGTTAATTTTTTTCTTTTTTAATGTTTCTTACAAATATTCTAGTTTATGTAGTATTTTTTGAAAAGAAATATGCAGTTTCCACATTCTTATGAATTTTGTATGAAATTATGTTCTTTCATTTCCTTTTTCTATATTTTTCAAAATAAATATAAATTAAAAATAAATATAGTCAACTCTGTATATATAAGTTATCCAAAGCCAGGATAAAAGATAACATTTTTGTTTGGATGAAAACAAGTTTTCGTTGGTTAATAGCAATTCTCTCAGATCATGGATATATAGACGGCCATGATTTTCTTTTTTATCAAAAACAAATCTAATCTAAAGGACAAAATCGTTAATCTGATATAATGGACCAAATTAGCTTTAAAGAAACATAAATTTGTATTTAAATAATTTAGAGAACAAAACCCTATTTTCTCAGCCTCTCTCAAGATTCATATTGAAACAGTACATCTAACATTTACGATTTTAAAAATCTAGTTAATCAGCGATAATAAAATTTTAACCGGAGATATTAAATTAGCAAAATGGCAAAATTTTCAGGAATTTATAATTGAAATTAACTATGAATCTTTTAAGGCAAAAAATTACGAAAAGAAAAAATTAAAAGGTTTTGAAAGTTTGTTCACGTAGACAATCACTAAATAATATTTTGTGATTCTCTCAGTTTTGAAACAATTGGAGTAGTATTTCTGGTGCTGATATAAAGTAGAAATGGTGATTTTTGGAAGATTTATGCAAGTTCTAATGGTACTTTTGTTTACGTAAAAATAGGTAATCGTGCTCTTCTTTTTTTGAAAGTTTGGATTTTTTGTTTTCACTTTGACAAAAAACGGGAAAACGACAAATTTTGACTAAAGTTGTGTTGATTATATAAACACGACTTTTACTACTATATATGAACTCAATAAAAATTTGAAATTACTATATAAACTAAAGAAAAGTTGCCAAACCCATAAAATTGACAGATGGCGTTAGTTTCACCGTTCGCTGATGACTAAGACGAAAACAACGATGTTTTAATAAATCAAATCTGAACCCTTCAAAACGATGTCGTTTTATTTGCTTTTAACGTATTAAAGATTTTATACTATATTTATTAAAACACATTCGTTTTGATTTTCTATGTGTCGTCTTAGTCAACAGAATGAAACGTAGTTCATTCATAATTATAGGAAAAAAAATCAAGCTTACAAGAAAATCAAAACGGCTGGCCTACAAGAAAATTAAAATCCAGGAAACAATCATGGGAGGTTTCATTCATAATCATAGAAAATTACGATATCCGAGAATATTTCTACAAAAAATTCTAAATCCACCCGGATAGTTTTACGATGTACCGGAGATTTTATTTAGAATATATAATATTCTCGAGAAAACAAAAAAAAAAAACTAAAACATCTAAGAGAAGAAGAATATAGGTTTTATTTCGGATGGTTTTACGATGAGCATGACACTACAAAGAAAACAGGGGTATTTCCGACGGATTTAAGCTGTCGGTTACAGTTCGTCGGAAATATGGTATCCGTCGGAATCCGTCGGAAAGCCGTCAGACATTTCCGACGGATTTCCGACCGCGTCCGTTCCGACGGATATTCGACGGACTTCCGACGGATACTCCGACGGATATTCAGTCGTAAATGCCGTCGGAAATCCGTCGGAAATTTCCGACGGATAGATTACCGACAGCATTTCCGACGGATACTCCGACGGGTATTCAGTAGTAAATGCCGTCGGAAATCCGTCGGAAATTTCCGACGGATTTCCGACGGATATATTACCGACAGAATTTCCGACGGATGATTATCGAATGAATTTGTCGGAAGTCCGTCGTAAATCCGTCGGAAGATATTTCTGACGGATTTCCGACGGTAACTATTTTCGACGGAGTTACGACGGATAATTTGATCGGAAGTTGTCTCGGAAGTCCGTCGGTTCTTCGTCGGAAATAGGTTCCGAAGGATTTACGACGGTAACTATAACGCCCCGACCACCCATACATGTGGGCCCCATGCCTTCTCTCGGCCCGTGGGCCCCATGCCTTCTCTCGGCCCGTGGGCCCCATGCCTTCTCTCGGCCCGTGGGCCCCATGCTTTATCTCGGCCCGTGGGCCCCACCCTTGTCCGACGGCCGGTGCGTTAATCCGTGAGGCTTGTAATACTTGTTTACTGACCCTGCAATCACCACGTGATCTTTCCCCGTGTTTTGTCCTCACTCACACGATACCGCGAATAACTTCCCGGAATGTCACCCATCCTTAAACTACTCCAGCTCAAGCACGCTTAACTCTGGAGTTCTTTCGGGCAAGTGATCGGAAAAGCTAAGTGCACTTTGGTGTCATAGGTAGCCAAATCAATTCTTATAAGCCTCTCCGCATATACAAGAAATCGGGATGTTACAGGAACTTATTCCGACGGTTTTCCGACGGAATTGGTATTTTGAATTTTATTTAATTATTTATTTTTTGGAAATTTATATATTAAAATTATAGAAATTTGAAATATAAATTAAAAATAGAAATAATAAATATATAAATTCATTAAACAAAATTAAAAAAAGTCATTACACATTAAAATAAATTGTTCAAAAAAAAAGCATTAAAAGCAAATATTTAGACGGTTGGAGAATCTCCGTCGTCGGGATTATTATCCCGAAACATATGCGGGAAGCATTTTTCCATCATCTTCTCCAAGCAGGAGAGCTTCTTGGTGGTAGTCTGTTGCTCCGTCCGTAGCTCTTCAACCTGCTGGTCACGGTCTTTCACCGTTTGGGTGAGCCTCTCGATTTCTACCCGGTACTCCGAAGGATAACGAGGATACGAGGAAGAAGATTCCTGGGTCGGAAGGGTGCCTAACCCAGCGAATCGACCTTTCACTTGCCGGGTTTGCTGCGAATAATTAAAACCGATAATAAATAAATAACGAAAAAAAAAAAACGAAATGAAATTAAAACTTACCTCAAGTACAATCTGGTTTATCTCTTCCCGGGACAAAGAGTTCGAGGACGACGATCCTTCGATAGTGAGCTGCGATGATAGTTCACGGTCCAGCTTCGTCTTCTTGCTCTTCTCGACAACATCCCGCATCCCCAAATCCTGTATCTGACCGGTTTTCTTGTTGGTGTGTCTATTCTCGATGAGTTGAAGATAATCGGGTTCGGAACCAGATTCTCTCGCCTGCGAAAATTTGTTAAGTTAAATAAATATAAAAAACAGAATTAACAATAAAAAATTTAAATTAAACTTACCATTTCCATCGCTTCCTGTTCGATGGTCTTTGCGCCCGCGTTGTGGATGTAGACCCCTTTCCCGCCTCGTTGGCTATTTCGGTTCTTCGACTGTTGCTCGGAGGTCTTTTTTGTCGCAGGCCTACTCCAGTACTCACAGAAGCCTTTCCAGACGTCGTCGTCAAGGTCCTTCGGCTTGTCTTTGTTCTGCTTCCACTTCTGTTTCCACTCGTACATGTGCTTCGAGTACGAGTTTGCGGCATACTTGTCGAATGTGTCAATGACTTTGCGCGTATGATGAGAGTCCCACGTGAACTCTTGCTACAATTTTTTTAAAAAATTTGTTACATATCAAAAAGAAAAATTGACAAAATGAAATTCAAAATAAATAATATATCAATAAAGAACGTACCGCGAAAGTCCGGTGCCACACGTCTTTCTCTTCGGCAGGCATGTCCGAATACTTCTCGTACGGTTTGTCCAACATGTTGTGGAGCATCCGTAATATCGACTTGGTGATCTGAGTCGACAGCTTAAACCTGAAAACATTATGAAAATATATAAATATGTTAAGTTTAAAAATCTAAATAAATTGAAATAATGTACACAAATTTTCTTACCAAGTGCCGTCCTCAAACTTCGGGTCGAGTCGAATGCAATGGCCCCGGTTAGGCTGCCGGACTAGCTGCCTTCCTTGGATGTCAACAGTGAGGTCACGAGGTTGCTAGATGTTGGATTCATCAAAGAAGTAAAATATCCTGATTGGCTAGCAAATCCGGTTGTAGTAAAAAAAGAAAAATGGCACCTGGCGAGTATGCGTAGATTTTACGGATCTAAACAAAGCATGTCCTAAGGATAGCTTCCCACTACCTCACATTGACCAGCTGGTAGAAGTTACCGCAGGACACGAGCTCCTCATCTTTATGGACGCATTCTCAGGATATAATCAAATACAAATGAACCCTGAGGACCAAGACAAAACATCCTTCATAACAGAACGAGGAACGTACTGCTACAAGGTGATGCCATTTGGCCTCAAAAACGCGGGAGCAACCTATCAAAGACTTATGAACAAAATGTTCGCCAGCCTCCTGGGAAAAACGATGGAAGTCTACATCGATGACATGCTGGTCAAATCTCTGAAAGAGGAAGATCACATAGGTCAGATGGGGGAATGTTTCACCTTACTAAACAAATATGGGATGAAACTCAACCCTTCAAAGTGCACTTTTGGGGTCGCCTCAGGTGAATTCCTAGGTTACATAATGACTCAAAGAGGAATAGAAGCAAACCCCAAACAAATCAGTGCATTCCTAGAAATGCAACCTCCGAGCTCAGTAAAAGAGGTGCAAAGTCTGACAGGCCGTATTGCCGCGTTAAATCGGTTTATTTCCAGGTCGACTGATAAATGTCTCCCTTTTTACCAATTATTAAAGGGAAACAAAAAATTCATTTGGGATGACAAGTGGGGGGAAGCCTTTAAGCAACTAAAAGCATACCTCTCCGAGCCCCCCTTCTTATCAAAACAGATTAAGGGAGAGCCACTTTACCTATACGTAGCAATCTCCGAAGCCGCAGTGAGTGGCGTCCTCATAAGAGAAGAACGAGCTGAGCAAAAACTGATCTACTAAGTGAGCAAATCCTTAGTAGACGCCGAAACCAGATATCCACGAATTGAAAAACTGGCGCTGGCAGTATTAATCTCAGCTCGCAAACTCAGGCCGTATTTTCAATCACACCCCATCATAGTAATGACAACACAGCCATTACGCACAGTATTGCACAGCCCCAGCCAGTCTGGCAGGTTAGAAAAGTGGGCCATCGAACTGAGCGAGTACGATATCGAATATTGACCTCGGATAAGTGCCAAAGCACAAGTACTAGCTGATTTCATTATCGAGCTCACAGCTAATAGCCAGGTTACCGGAACAAGCATCGAGACCTGGCAGCTTTACGTCGATGGAGCCTCCTCAAAACAAGGGGCAGGTGTGGGAATCCACCTTATATCCCCGACTAATGAAGTCGTAGAACAATCTTTCAGACTC
Source organism: Eutrema japonicum (assembly GCA_030161315.1). Lineage (NCBI taxonomy): Eukaryota > Viridiplantae > Streptophyta > Magnoliopsida > Brassicales > Brassicaceae > Eutrema > Eutrema japonicum. Next base: position 27,498,096 of record BSQW01000007.1, read on the forward strand.
GGATTCTCAGCATCAAACAACGAAGCCGAGTACGAGGCCTTAATAGCCGGTATCCGACTCGCAGCTAGAATAGGAATACGCAAGCTAAACGCGTTTAGCGACTCCCAGCTCGTTACAAGCCAGTTTCATGGAGAATACGAAACCAGAGATAGCAGGATGGAATCCTATCTAACCATAGTCCATGAGATAGTTAAACAATTCGAAGCCTTCATTCTAACACGAATGAGAACACGATCGCAGACGCACTGGCAGCTCTGGCATCGACCTCGAATCCACTTGTAAAAAGAGTAATTCCAGTAGAAAGAATTGAAAAACCAAGCATTAAAATCGACAAGGATAGCGAAGTTTCAATAGAAATAGAAAATGACGACATGGAGTTAGATACAATAATGATAAACGACCTCCCGAAAGAGGAAGAAGCCGCAGACCCGGAGCCAGACCTTCTTGACGCCAGGAACGTCACGCTCCGCGATAAAATGATTGCAAGAGCTGACTGGCAAGTAGCGATTATACAATACATTGAGGGGGGAGAGGCTCCCCCCAGCAAGTGAGAAGCTCGCAAGCTCAAAACCATAGCTTCAAGATATTGTATAATCAGCCCCCGCCTTTACAAACGAAGTGTAAACGGCCCCTACCTGGTATGCGTCCACGGGCTCGAAGCTTTTACGATATTATCGGAAATTCACGGGGCCTCGTGTGGCAGCCACTCAGGAGGAAGGGCACTAGCCATTAGGATCAAAAGCCAAGGATATTTTTGGCCCACCTTGGTTGCTGACTGCGAAGAACATTCTAAAGCATGCGACAAATGCCAACGGCATGCTCTAACTTTGCGTCAGCCTACCGAAAACTTATCCTCCATTTCATCTCCATACCCCTTTATTAGGTGGTCAATGGATATAGTAGGACCCATGGTAACTTTGGGAAAAAGAAGGTGTCGCTTCTTACTCGTCCTCACCGACTACTTCACCAAATGGGTGGAGGCAGGAGCTTTCCATCAAATTAAAGCAAATCACGTACAAGAATTCGTATGGAAAAACATAGTCTTCCGGCACAGAGTCCCATACGAAATCGTGACCGACAATGGCTCACAGTTCATCTCGAATCAATTCCTCAAATTCTGCGGAGATCACGGAATCAGATTAACAACCTCGACCCCACGTTACCCTCAGGGTAACGGGCAGGCTGAGGCAGCAAACAAGCTAATACTGAGCAATCTCAAAAAGCGACTGGATGCTAAAAGCAAAGGTGGTCCGACGAACTCCCTGTAGTTCTGTGGGCCTGCCGGACCTCACCTCACAAGGCAACCTCAGAAACACCGTTCTCTTTAGCTTACGGAATCGAGGTTGTGGTTCCCGCCAAGGTCGCAGTTCCCAACTTGAGAATAAATGTATGTCCCATAAACGAGGAACTAAACAACGAAATGCTTCTCGACCACCTCGATGTTATCGATGAACGTCGAGACCGAGCACTCGTTAACCTTCAAAATTATCAACATGCGGCAGCACGCTACTATAATTCAAAGGTCAAACAGCGAAGATTTCTAGTCGGCGAGCTCGTCCTACGAAAAACATACGAGAACACATGGGAAAGAAACACTGGAAAACTAGGCACCAACTGGGAAGGTCCATACCAGATCTCCAAGATAGTAAAAGACGGCGTGTACAAACTCACCATGATGCACGACAATACGCCTAAAAGGAACTCATGGAATGCCATGAATTTAAAGAAGTACTATCATTAAAAAGACACTTGTAAAAATCGCACTACGAAAAGGCTTGATCCCTCCTCAGGGTACGTAGGTGATATATCATGGTTTTTACCCCTTTTAGGCCATGATATAAGTCCGTTTTATAGAGTCTTTCTGCTATTTCGTAGTGTTTTAGAGTCTTTTACATGTCCTAGCACGTTTGGAGCATAATTGGAGATATTGGAGCTTTCTGAAGCATTTTGGAGCAAAGCTGAAGTTCGTGTTGCTGAGTACCCGATTTCACGTCAAGCATCGATCGATACCCCCTGGTATCGATCGACACTCATCACAGCAGACACGACCCCCGACTTTAATGAAGAGTTGAAGAATTGGAACTTGGTCCAGAAGTCTTTAATATTTACAAGAAGGCCCAAAACGTGATTTAGGTTATTTATAGGGATTTTACAGCAACTTTGTATTTTACAGCGCCGTTGCCGGGGACTCAATTTCGCCATTAGATTTTAGCTGTCGAGTTTCGACTAAGCCCGTCGGTATCGGGCGATACTCGTCTTTTTATTTTGTTGATATCGATTAACACCACTTGGTATAGATCGATACTCATTGTGTTTTTGGTTACTTACGTGCCTTGTCTAATGTTTTGTTTTCAGGTGTATGCCTGTTCGTGAAACCAGAAGCAACAAGACAACTCAGCTAGTTGAACTGTCATTGGAACAGCTAGCACTTGTGGAACGCGCAAACAGAAAGATAAAGCAGACATCAGGGATGAACAACCCAGTGGTTTTAAGAGCTGATGAAGCTGGAGTCTTGAGAGACCAAGAGGGTCAAGTGTGTAATGAGAGAGGGCAGCGACTTGGTGAGGATGGAAACGTCATTGCCCTCCTGCTGTTGTTGGTCAGATTGTCGCGCCAGTTGCGCAAGCCAACGCTAGTAATGCTGTGGTTAACCGTGGTCAAACGATTGGTGAGTACAAAAGGCCTGATCAGTTTTACGCCAATAGATCAGCGATTCGTCCTCCTGCGTTTGAGAGGAATGACTTTGAGCTGAAACCTGCATACTACACTCTTGTGGGACAGCATCTCTTTCATGGTCTTCCCAATGAACATCCTATGGATCATATCGAGAAGTTCGAGGACTTGGTTACTAGCGTCAAGAGTAACGGAGTGTCCTACGACTATCTTTTCTGCAAGCTCTTCCCCTACTCTCTAGGTGGAGATACGACTTACTGGCTGAGGCATCTACCTCCTGGATCACTGACTACCTGGGAGGAGACTAAGAAGGCTTTCCTGATCAATTTATACGATGATGCACGATCTGAAGATCTGAGGAACAAGATCTCTGAGTTTTCTCAAGGTCCGACAGAGGCACTCAAAGCTGCTTGGATTCGTTTCAAGTCCTATCAGAGAGACTGTCCGCACCATGGGTTCACTAGGGTTCAGCTGCTAGGTATCTCCTACAGAGGGATCGATTGGAGGTACCAGATGGCTTTGGATACTGCGAGTAATGGGAACTTCAACACCAGGTATCCAGACGATGCGTTTGTACTGATTGAGAACTTGGCATCTAGCAATAGCACCAAGAATGTTGATTTCGAGCGGAAGAATCAGGCTGGAGGAATCGACGCTTCGCAGATTGCTGAAGTTCAAACCAAGCTGGATTTCCTAATCGGGAAAAATCAAAGAGCGGTCCACTTTGCTGCTGGAAATGAATTGGAAGATGTTAACTACATTGGTTGTTCTGGTTTTCTGGGTCAGCGATTTGGGTACAACTCCAATCGAAACTTCACCAACTATGCTCAGAAATGAGGGTACCAATCCCCACCACCCAAAGCTCCTGAGAGTAAAATTGAGGGTCTGCTTGAACAGCTGGTTCAATGGCAAGAGAAGATGACAGTAACCTTCAATGGGAAACTGGATGTTGTGTACACCGATTTGAGTGGAAAGATCGAGGCTCTCAATACCAGTCACAGGATGCTGGAAACGCAAGTAGTTCAGACTGCAGCAAATGCCAAGGGAAAGACGGTTCATTCTCACAATGCACACGTCAATGCAATCTCCTCAAGTGAAGAAAATTTCGATGAGGATCCTAAAATCGCCAGAGCATTGATCGGTACCCCCAAGTGTCGATCGATGTCGGTTACAATTCTGAAACGGGACACTTCCAAAACCCGTGTATCGATCGATACCCCATTAGTATCGGTCGATACTGAGGAGATTTTTGAGGAAACACTTGAGACTTCGACTGTGGTGCCTAAAGAAGTTCCATAACAAGTCTATATACCGAGGATACCTTATCCCAGAGCTGCTGGGAAGACTAAGAAGGAGGTAGAGGATGCCAGATCCCAGGCTACGCTGGATAAGCTGATTGTGGATCTTCCTATTGATGATTATATATCTGCCAAGGACGATTCAACAGCGATAGCATCGATCAATACCCTGCCTGGTGTCGATCGATACCCATCGCAGATCTAGCCAGAAACTGTGAAAACACTTGAGTTGATCGAAGAAAGAGTTCGCAAGCCCAAGAAGCTAAATCCTATCCCTCGACACCTCAGAGATCCCATTTCTCCAAAGCAGCTGCGTGGTTTTGAGAAGATGGTACGAAGGATCTCCTAGGAATCGTCTTTTGAAGACAGCTGACCCAAAGGGAAGACCCAGGAAGATTAGCAGTTCCATGCTCTATCTCTGGAGTTGAATTCAAAGAGTCTCTCGTTGACTCAAGAGCTAGTGTCAATGTCATCTCAAGGGCAATTGCAGAATGGTTGGGCTCTGATATTCGATCTTCAAAGACATCTATCACATTCGCAAACGATTCTACCTCGCTTCCATACGGTACTGTCCATGGTTTGCTTGTCAAAGTAGGAGATTGTCTGGTGCCTACTGATTTTCAGGTTGTGGAGATGAGTGCAATATCTCGTATGCCTTTACTCCTGGGACGACCGTTTATGGCTACTGCTGGCGCAATCATAGACACACCTAATAAGAGAATCTCTTTCTCTTACATTGACGGAGGGGTCTATTATGATGTCATTCCCCCTAGAGGTTCTCCCACACGTGTCTCTTGCATTGAGGTTGTCACAGGAGAGACATTAGTAGTTGATCTTTGGGAAGAGCCTCCTGACAAGCTAACTGTCACAGACGTTTCAGTTGAACCGCCCAGCATCCTCAAGGAAGTTGTCAAGAAAGCTAAGGCAACAAAGAAGAAGGACAAGAGCAAAAGAGTCGAGGATCCCCATGTCACATTGATTCCTCAGAAGTGTGATGGAGATTCGATCGAGTACAAGGTGAAGTGCAAAGGAGCTTCGAAGCCATTCTCTAAGGCTAGAGTTCTTATTACTTCTGAGCTGAAAGAGAAAGAAAAAGAGTTTGTGGAGAGTATGTTGCGCAAAACTCTGAAGATAGCAATTTCAAGTTGTGGAGCATGTTCTGATGCAAGGTCTCACTCTTATCCTGCCTGAAAGGCGTTACAGCCAAGCTAATGACGTTAAACAAGCGCTTGGTGGGAGGCAACCCACTGGTGAGTCTGCTTTTGATTCTTTCTGTTTTTATTTTCGTTCATTTTGTGTTTGTGTCAGGATAAACAAGGAGCAAAACTCGAAATCGCCTTAGTGTCGATCGATACCCCATTGGTATCGGTCGACACCAATCGCGAATAGACGGTTCATAATATCGATTTAAGCCTGGTATCGATCGATACCAGGCTGTGTGTCGATCGATACTCGATGTTCCAGCAAGGTAACTTCTTGTTTTTCCCAATTTTATTATATTCGTTTGTTTTCTTTCACTGACTCTAGGCTAGATAACACTGGGGACAGTGTTGTTCAAGTCTGGGTGAGGTGTCTGCTGACATTGTGTTTGTTTTTCTAAGAGTTGATATATCATGGTTTTTACCTCGTTTAAGCCATGATATAAGTCCGTTTTATCGAGTCTTTATTCTATTATAAAGTCTTTAACAGGTTTTAGCACATTTGGAGTATTCTTGGAGATATTGGAGTTTTATGGAGCATTATGGAGCGAAACTGAAGTCTGGTGACTAAGTGCCCGATCAAAGCGTCAAGTATCGATCGATACCCCCTGGAATCGATCGACACCCATCGGAGGAGATTACAAGTCGCGACTTAATGAAGATTTGGAGAATTGCATAAATTGCCCAGAAGACTTTGATATTTACAAGAAGACCCCAATTCGTGTTTAGACTACTTAATTAGGTTTTACAGCCACTTTCATGGCTATGCTTATTTTTACTTTGGTTTTGAGAAAGAGCTTTTGAGGGGAGACAAGTCTGAAACTTTGTTCGTCCGAGAGAAGATTTCGAACCCCTGTTTTACTCTACTCTTATTTATTCTATTTGATGATTTAATCAGTTATGTTGATTGTTTCATTCTCCATGTCTGAGTAGATCCCTTGTTAGGTTCAGGGTTCTCAATAGGGTTTTCTCTGAATGTTAGGTTGATTTATTATTAGGATTCATATCCGAATTAGTTCTTCACCATAGGTTGTTTGCAAAGCTAATTCTAGATTGATCACCTAGAACTTAGATCTTAAGATAATTGGTTAGGCGCGAGAGTGCGATTAATTACCTGACAGAACCTAGGGTGAGCAAAATACTATTGGCAAAGAGATTTGGTTTAGATGTTTTGTGAACAAACCAAACTTGAAAATAAAAGCTGGTTTAGACTTTAGGATTTGCAAAGAGATTTGGAATTCCTAGGATTTAGACTTAGATAATTCTCGCAACGAGAGTTGGTTAATTATACCATAGTGATTTGAGTTCAAAAACCGCGCTAAATCCGAATCCTGTTAATTAGTTCATCTGTATTCAGTGATTCCCTGAGAAATCCCCTGAACCTAGCCTTTATCCAATTGATTTCACAACCGTTTAGTTTTCATTCTGTTTTCAATACCATTGATTGCTTAGCGTGATTCTCACCTATATAATCTATTGTGTGTTTCTGTGAGTCCTTGTGTTCGACCCCTAGCTATACTACGACAACTGCTTTAGTATCTAATATGGTATTAATTTGAGCATATCAAGAGTCAGTTGTTTTATCGAGTCAAAAACATTTTATTAAGTCAAAACTTGTTGGAGATGATGATCTTGTGCTTGAATTGCTGTTTTGATTTTGTTTTTGCGTGACCAGTGTTGCAGGATCAGTTCTAGATCGACTAATGAAAAATCCAAGGACTGACCAGTTGACTATAAAACATCCATGTCTCCAGCAGAGTTCTTCTGAAACCTGAGCCAAATTTCTGCACTTCATCAATGTGGTTAGTGTTGTTAGAGCTTGATTCATCATTCATATCTGATAAAGGAACCCATGTGTTTAGAGTAATAGTATCTCTCTCCCCTGTTATAAGTTGATAAATAAGAGCATAAAAGATGAGATGATTTTCTTCTGAGTAGAGGGCTAGGAAAATTTCCAGCGATCCCATTATTCTACTTAAGAGGTAATGATCACACAAAGGTTGAAAGCGAGGTTAGGAAAATTTCCCGTGATACCACTATTTGCATAAACCTTTGATACATAGAGAGGGAAGAACCAGGGATTCGATGGCAAACACCATCAATACTCGCGTTTCAGACCTTGATGTGTATATGCAGATCTAAAAAAAAAAGAGAACATAATAAAAATAAGTATGGAGAGAGAAAGTGATACAAAAAGTGTGAAAATGGGTGGTTCCTTGTCATGATATTGTCTGGTAAAGAATCTATAAGGTTCTTGAACATTGACTGCAGCGATGGAACTGGTGATGAGGGTTTTATTTGAACAATGCTGCGAGATAATGTGTGGAGTCTGGAAAAGCTGCGAATGTCTTCGGAGAAGTACATGGTGGTTAGATCAAAAGCTGATTAGGTGAAATTTGGGTGCTTGGGAAAAGGATCTCTGCGATGTTTCCTGAACAGGTGAGTCTCCGCGTTTTCAAACCTCTTTCTCTGGTTTAGTCTTCTATTTGCTTGAGGGCAAGCAAAGGATAAGTCTGGGGGAGTTGATATATCATGGTTTTTACCCCTTTTAGGCCATGATATAAGTCTATTTTATAGAGTATTTCTGCTATTTCGTAGTGTTTTAGAGTCTTTTACAGGTCTTAGCACGTTTGGAGCATAATTGGAGATATTGGAGCTCTCTGGAATATTTTGGAGCAAAGCTGAAGTTCATGTTGCTGAGTACCCGATTTCACGTCAAGCATCGATCGATACCCCCTGGTATCGATCGACACTAATAACAGCAGACACAACCCGCGACTTTAATGAAGAGTTGAAGAATTGCAACTTGGTCCAGAAGTCTTTAATATTTACAAGAAGGCCCAAAACGTGATTTAGGTTATTTATAGGGATTTTACAGCCACTTTGTAGGCTATGCTTTATTTTACTTTGATTCTACTTTTGGTTTTTGGAGAGACAACTCTGAACTCCTGTTTTTATTGATTTCTTTGATGATCTATTCAATCATGTTGCTTTCAATCTCCATGTCTGAGTAGATCCACTTTAGGTTCAGGGTTCTCATAAGGGTTTTCTCTGAATGCTAGGTTGATTATCTGTTTAGGATTTACCATCTGAATTAGTTCTTCGCCATAGGTTGTTCTCAAAGCTAATTCTAGGTTGACGAATCTGGAACTTAGATCTTAGGATAATTGATTAGGCACGAGAGTGCGATTAATTACCTGATATAACCTAGGTGAGCAAATTGATTATTCGCAAAGAGATTTGGTTTAATTGATTTGTGAACATATCAAACCTAAACTTTAAAGCTGATTTAGACTTTAGGATTCAGAAAGAGATTTGGAATTCCTAGGATTTAGATTTAGATAATTCTCGCAACGACAGTTGGTTAATTATACCTTAGTGATTTGAGTTCAAGAACTGCGCTAAATCTGAATCATGCTAGTTAGTTTATCTGCATTCATTGATTTCCTGAGAAATACCCTGAGCCTATCTTTCTCCAATTGAATTACAACTCTTTTAATTTCTGCACTGCTTTCAATTACATCTTTTGGCTTGGCTTAATTCGATACTATATAATCTATTGTGTGATCTCTGTGAGTCTTTGTGGTTCGACCCCTAACTATACTATAACTACTGCTTTTGTACTTTTAGGGTATTAATTTGAGCATATCAGTAGGCAACCTCACAAGGGTGCAGCTATTAATATAAAAGAAATCTTCTTCTTTGAGCCTGTTAAAAACAGCCTAAGACCCCTCAGCTATCATATATTAGCTAAAAGCTTTAGTCTATAAATAAACATCCTTACGAGCTAGAACGTGCTACCAGCTAGCACGACTCGACTTTGCGTCTAAATTTTAGAGTCACAACCTTCCTAGTGTCTAAATGACAACAACCTCTACGTCTAAACTGTTTAGGTTACACGCATGCCTCTAAACGGCTTCGACCTTGCGTCTTTAAATCGTCTGGTCAGCTCCCGAGGTCTCTAAACGACCTGGGAACAAGGTCTCTAAACGACCTGGATACTTGGCTGAAAAACCGCCTTTGATCTAAAAAAAACGCAACTTCAAAATGGCAAAAAACATGAACAGCCATAAAAAGAAAGATTTTTTAAAAATCATCAAAATAAATAAAACCTCCTCAAAGGAGCATAAGTTCAAACCAAAATCCCACTAAGGCATAAACAAGTTCAACAAACAAACCGGAAAAAGGTTTAAAGGCCTCCCCAGGCACCAAGTTAAAAAGAACAACAAGAAACGAAAACAATAAAGGTATTTTTAATAAGTAGGATCAGCTGGTTTATCCTCCGGGGCAGCGTGATTCAAGGACAGCGGGAACTCCTTCCTGAGCTCTTGAGAATCAAGGTCCAGCTGATCATTCAATTGTGCGCTTGACCCAGCATGCAGAGTAACCGAGTCATCGGATACCTGAGGAATATCAATTTTACCCAGGGAAAAATCTGATACCTAGACGATGGCAAGCTCCGCGTCCAACCTCAGCTTCTCAACCTGGATGCTTTTCTTTTCAGCCTCAAAATCATTGATGGTCTGGCTGATAATATCATCGAGAAGAAGGATATTGGATTTGCACTCCATAATTTTAGTCTCGGTATCGACTTCTATCTTCTTCTTCTCCCATTTATCTTTTATTCCCAAAAGAATGGCACGATACTGCTTGGATATCTCCCTCCTCGCAGCTTTCTCAGCCTTCCTCACCATCTCCTTTTGCCTCTTGGCAAGTTTCTTCGAGTCTTCAGTAACTTCTCAACCTGGACCCTCAAGTCCACTATGTTTTCACTAGCTGAACGCAAACCAACCTCAGCAGCTCCAGCTCGCCCCTCGGCGACACGGAGATCCACCTTCAAATCCTTGTTTGATTTCTCCAACGCAGAAATCCGAGCTTGAGCCTCCTGAGCGGAATCCTCCCATTTCTTAGCCGAAATAGCTTGGTCCCTAACCTGGCCTTCCAAAAGAACAACCTCGGCCATCCTCTCCTCATTACGAGCAATTCTCCTCGCCAGCTCTTCCTTTTCAGCGACAAGGTCAGTAATAGTCCTAGCTGCCCGCTCCACTTCCTCAGGCTGGGTTGCAGAGCGGAGATCTTGCTTGAAAGAGGTAATCAGCTCGTTGGCAGCGGAAGCGGCCTGGGAAAAAGAAGTAAAAGTTCAGCAAAGGAAAAATCAAAGCAATAAAAAAAGGGGGTAAAGACAGAAAAAACTACCTGGTCCATCGCACTTGCGAACTGAATATAGCCCTCAGGCTTCTTCATGTTCCTAAGAGATGGCAAGAAGCAAGCCGAGGGCCTAACACGCCTAAAGAGATTTGCAAGCTGGGAACTGTTTTCCACAATTTCCTCAGGTCCGTCAAAGTCGAACCTAAAGGCATTTGGAGAAGCACCTCCGCTACCCTGAGAACGAGGTTTCGCATACCTCCTTGATGTTTCTTCACCATCAAAACCATCACCACGAGATCGTTTGGAATGGGATTGCTGCTCAGCCGAATGACTTGGCTCCTTAGAGGACACCCTGGAAGTGGACCTTTGAGGACCTGTAGCTCGAGTATCGTGTCGGGCAGCCTCGGTTTCACCACCTATTGGCAATATGCCACTTCCAACAAGATCAGCTTCGGGTTCACGATGCTCATCCTTTTCAACCTCCTCTCGATGCGCCATCTCAGCATGAATGGACTTACCTAGAGCCTCTTTAACCCTCTTGTCAAGAGCACCAGCTACCGTCGGGGTACGGCGCAATCGCATCCTCTCCCTATAAGAAAGACGCGGCGGTTTCTTGGGAGGAACCATCTTGCTGGATTCGGTGGAACTCTCGCTACGAGTAAGATCAACCTAGGAGGTAGCAGGGGCAGTATCTGGCACCTGGGAACCAGCCAGGGGATCAACCTCAACACGGGCTAGATCTTTGGCAATGGCCTCGAGTCTCGGGATAATGGATGGAGCGGGAGCCGGAGCTTGAATTTGAAGCAGAGGAGATGGAGGTGGAGAAGCAGCAAAATCAAATAAAGGGGAGCTAAATAAAAGAAACAATTCTTAATCTAAGAAATTCTCAATCTAAGGAAGAGAAAAACGTAAGTCCTTCCAAACCTATAAGCTGGCAAGCAGCCGCAACGGACAGTCCGGGAGATCGACGTTCACGAGCTTGCTGAATCCTATCAAGGGAGAAACCTTTCCAGTTGGAACCCTCACCTTTGACAAGGTCGAGGAGCCGCTGAACCTCAGCTGTTACTGTCTTCGAATAATCAATTGACTCTGCACAAAGGAAAAAAGGGTCATCACAATAAAAAAAAATAAAAGGGGGCAACGATTAAGAAATCCCCAAAAGGAATGCTCAGGTCGATATCCGAGTTCGCGCTGACCAGTGATCTGAGCCCAGGAGTGTCTAAGCACCGACTCGCCTTCAACGGATCTGCTGGAAACTCGGAAATAAAACCACTGCTCCCACCATTTGTCATCTCTCACATTGAATCTAAAAACGGATCGATTGACCTTCGCCGGAAAGTAGTAGGTCCCGCGAAGATGAGAATTCCCCTTGACGTTAAAGAGCTAACGAAAGACTTATGTATCAAAAATAACCCCAGACTCTCTAGAGCGTACCCAGAGTGCGACCAGGGACCTCATCGCACTTGGCATAAGCTGCGGAAGGGTAAGCCCGAGGTCACTGATGATGTTAAAAATAACGGCTGGGATGGGAAAAGTAAGGCGACATCTCAGGAAAAACGCGGCATAACCACATGCATAACTCTCCGGGGGATTCTCCGGGGAACCATCAGCCGGCGGGATGAGTAGATCGCCGATATCAAGTCCGCATAAGGAAGAGATATTCGCAAGCTCAGCAGCCGAAATCGTGCTTTTCGAATGGAAATCGAACCGCTCAGCAAGGGGAGGAGGAGCATCCAGCTGAGAAGCAGAAGCCATTGCAGGAAAAAGCAAAGAAAATCGAGTTTGAAAAAAGAAGGAAATTCAACCAGAAAAGATGGTGGCTGGATTTTTTCAGAGAAAAAATATCTCGGATAAAAGTAAGAGTAAGGAGAAGACAGTTCAATTAATGGAGTAAAAATAATAATAAAAAGAGAAGGCAAAAAGTGAAAAGATATCATTACCTCGGTAAGTGGGATCTGAGGCGGTGTGGGAAGTTGAAGCAACGAAAACCGCTCATTTATACCCACTCGCCCACTCGTCCTGTCACATCCCTCAAAAGTCGCGCAAACACTACAGGATCCCTACAAACTTGCCTTACAAGTAAGCTAGAAGATCAATCAGAGGCCCGAGATTGCGAGATCGTGTCAGTTGGAGGATCAATTAAAACCCGAGATCGTAGTTCCGCATCTTCGATGATGAATCATTAAAGATGCTGGGGGGCAACTGTTGGGCCCAAATTCCACACCTAAAGTTCAGCTCGATTCAACGGGCCTGGAATTAAGCCCGGTTCACAATTTGGCCTGGTAAAGCAAGGTCGCGATCTGGGAAGAAGCCGAGCATGTAGGAAAAGGGGAGATCGTTGGGAAAAGGAGCTCACGACAAATAATTCAAATACATTAAATGTGTTCTCCCCCGGATCAAGCTGGGCATTTACTCGAAGATCACGAATTCAATTCCGCGCTTTGAAGGAGATTGAAACGTTTTGTATTTTTAAACCTGTATAAATCAAAGAGGAACGTGATTGTAAAAAGGGACCGAATTCTTGGCATTGTAATAATAATACACGCTTTCTCTCTCAAACTCATCTACGCAATTCTTTGTTATTTCTCAAGAACATACAACCTGAAAAAGGCCAAGGATTGAGGTTGTGAGATTATGCTCTCACAGTATCGATCGATACTCGTCGTTTTCTTTTTGTTGAAATCGATCGACACCACTTGGTATCGATCGATACTCATCACGTTTTTGTTACTTACATTCTTGACTTTTGTGCTTCAGGTGCATGCCTAATCGTGAAACCAGAGGAAACAAGAGCACTCCGCTAGTTAATCTATCGTTAGAGAAGCTAGCACGTTTAGAACGCACAAGCAGAAAGGCAAAGCAAACATCAGGGATGAACAACACAGTGGTATTAAGACCTGATGAAGCTGGAGTTCTGAGAGACCATGAGGGTCAAGTGTGCAATGAGAGAGGGCAGCGACTTGATGAAGCTGGAAACGTCATTGTCTATCCTGCTGTTGTTGTTGAGATTGTCGCGCCAGCTGCGCGCGCCAACGTTGGGAATGCTGGGGTTGATCGAGGTAGAACACTTGCTGAGCATAACAGACCTGATCAGTTCTATGCCTATCGATCTGCGATTCGCATCCCAACTTCTCAGAGGAATGATTTTGAGGTGAAACCTGCGTACTACGCTTTTGTGAGTCAGAATCCTTTCCATGGCCTATCTCATGAACACCCCATGGATCATATCGAGAGGTTCGAAGATTTGGTCACTGTTATGAAGTACAATGGAGTGCCCAATGAGTTCCTCTTCTGCAAACTTTTCCCATACTCTCTTAGTGGGGATGCTGCTTATTGACTGAAGCAGTTGACTCCTAGGTTCGCTAACTACATGGGATGAGACGAAGAACGCATTCCTGAACAATTATGGATTTCAGGGTTAGCAATTTGGGTACAACAACAACCGAAACTTCAACAACAACACTCGCAATTACGGGAACTCTTCGTACCAGCCCATCTCTCCAAAGTCCACAGAGAATAAGATGGAATCCATGTTTGAACAACTTCTTCAGGGATAGCAGAAGTTGCAAGTGGATTTCAATGGAAAGTTTGACTCTCTGTACATTGTTCTAAATGGGAAAATTGAAGCTATCAATCTTTCTCAGAGAAAGCTGGAAACTCAGGTCGCTTAGACAGCAGCAGCTGTGAAAAGGCAGGAAGGTTTTCTTCCAGGGAAAACTGAGAATCCAAGAGCACACGTCAATGCAATCACCATAGGAAGTGCTAAAGAAGCCACTGCAATGGTAGAAAAGGGTTTTGATGCAGGAATTTTCGACGATGTTGTTGAAGATGACGACTGGGATTCTGAAATCGTCCGAGTATCGATCTATACCAGCCAGTGTCGATCGATATCGGTCCAAACACCTGCATGAGTGGATAAAAAATCATATGTATCGATCGATACCCCTCCAGTGTCGGTCGATGCTGAGACGCAGGTCGAGAAGAAGGCTGAGATTGTCAAAGAGAGGGTGTACAAACCCATAATACCTTATCCTATGCCTCGTATTATGACAAAGAAGGAATGGGAGGTCGCCAGATGCAAAGCTATGTTGGATAAGTTGGTTGTGGAGTTTTCTGTGGTTGATGATATATCTGACGATGAGGATTCGAACACCACCCCAGCATCGATCGATACCCTACCTGTATCGATCGATACCCTCCCAGATACTGCAAAAGAGCTGCGTATGAGTGTTGACAGACCTCACAAGCCCAAGAAGCTGAATCCTATTCCTCAACACCTCCGAGCCCCCATCACTCCAAAGCAGTTGCGTGGCTTTGAGAAGATGGTACGAAGCATACCCCACTCGTTCACTTTGAAGAAGCTCTAGAGGGTTGGCCTCTGCTAAGTCACTTCAAAGATTGCAGAGACACTCTGGAAGAAATTAAGGCACTCTTCATCAAGGCAATAAGCAAGTCACTACCGCTGAGGCAGTTGACCCGGAGGGAAGACCCAAGGAAATTTGCGGTTCCATGCTCCATCTCTGGAGTTGAATTCAACGAGTCTCTCGTTGACTCAGGGTCTAGCGTCAATGTCATATCACGGGACATCGATGAACGATTAAGGGCTGATATAAGATCACCTACGATGCTTCTCACATTTGCGAACTCCTCCACCTCCACTCCATACGGTACTATCCATGGTTTGCTTGTTAAAGTAGGAGATTGTCTGGTGCCCACTAATTTTCAGGTTGTGGAGATGAGCGAAGGATCTCAGGTGTCTTTGCTCATGGGACGACCGTTTATGGCTACTGCTGGCGCGATCATAGACACACCTAATAAGAGACTCTCTTTCTCTTACATTGACGGAGAGGTGTACTATGATGCCATTCCCTCTAGAGGTGCTCCCACACATGTCTCGTGCTTCACTGTTGTCACAAGAGAGACATTGGTAGTTGATCTTTTGGAAGAGCCTCCTGATGATCCAACTGTCATATACATTTTGGTTGAACCGCCCAGCATCCCCAAGAAAGTTGTCAGGAAGGCTAAGGCAACAAAGAAGAAGGCGAAGAACAAAAGAGTCGAGGGTGCTACCCATGTGACTCTAACCCCTCAGAAGTGTGATGGGGATTCGATTGAGTACAAGGTGAAGTGCAAAGGAGCTTCGAAACCATTCTCTAAAGCCCGAGTTCTTCTTAATTGGGAGCTGAAAGAGAAAGGAAATGAATTTATGGAGAGCATGTTGAGCAGAACTCTGAGTCTGCAAGTATCTAGCTGTGGAACTTGCATGGGAGTAAGCTCTCAATATTCTCCTAACTGATCACCTGAGCCAAAGTCAAGCTACTGACTTTAAACGAGCGCTTGGTGGGAGGCAACCCACTGGTTAGTCTGCTTTTGAGTCATTTTTCTTTTTATTTTTTTATTTTTTATTTTTTTCGTTATGTGTTTGCGTCAGGATAAACAAGGAGTAAAACTCGAAATCGCCTGAGTATCGATCGATACCACATTGGTATCGGTCGACACCAATCGCGAATGTACGGTTCATCATGTCGATTTAAGTCTGGTGTCGATCGATACCAAGCCGTGTGTCGATCGATACCAGATGTTCCAGCACGGTAACTTCTTGTTTTTATTAATTATATTCCATTTTTTTGTTTTCTTTTACCTACTCTAGGCTAGATAACACTGGGGACAGTGTTGTTTAAGTCTGGGGGAGGTGTCTGCTGACAATGTGTTTGTTTTTCTTAGAGTCGGTTATTTTATCGAGTCAAAAACGTTTTATTGAGTCAAAACTTGTTGGAGATGATGATCATGTCCTTGAATTGTTGTTTTGATTTTGTTTTTGAGTGACCAGTGTTGCAGGATCAGCTCTAGATCGACAAATGAAAAATCCAAAGATTGACCAGTTGACTAGAAAACATCCATGTCTCCAGCAGAGTTCTTCTGAAGCCTGAGCCAAATTTTTGCACTTCATCGATGTGGTTAGAATTTACAGAGCTTGATTCATCATTCATATCTGACAAAGGAACTCATATGTTTAAAGTAATGGGATCTCTCTCCCCTGTTATAAGTTGATAAATAAGAGCATAAAAGATTGAAATGATTTTCTTCTGAGTAGAGGGGTAGAAAAATTTCCAACGATCCCATTATTCTACTTAAGAGGGAATGATCACACAAAGGTTGAAAACGAGGTTAGGAAAATTTTCCGTGATACCACTATTCGCCTAAACCTTTGATATATAGAGTGGGAAGAACCGGGGATTCGGTGGCAAATACCATCAATACTCGCGTTTCGGACCTTGATGTGTATATGCGGATCTAAAAAAAGAGAGAACATAATAAGAAATAAGTCTGGGGAAGAGAAAGTGATACAAAAAGTGTGAAATTGGATGGTTCCTTGTCATGATATTGTCTGGTAAAGAATCTATAAAGTTCTTGAACATTGGCTGCAGCGATGGAACTGGTGATGAGGGTTTTATTTGAACAATGCTGCGAGATAATGTGTGGAGTCTGGAAAAGCTGCGAATGTCTACGGAGAAGTACATGGTGGTTAGATCAAAAGCTGGTATCGATCGACACCCATCGGAGCAGATTACAAGTCGCGACTTAATGAAGTTTTGGAGAATTGCAGAACTTGCCCAGAAGACTTTGATATTTACAAGAAGACCCCAATTCGTGTTTAGACTATTTAATTAGGTTTTACAGCCACTTTCATGGCTATGCTTATTTTTACTTTGGTTTTGAGAAAGAGCTTTTGAGGGGAGACAAGTCTGAAACTTTGTTCGTCCGAGAGAAGATTTCGAACCCCTGTTTTACTCTACTCTTATTTATTCTATTTGTTGATTTATTCAGTTATGTTGATTGTTTCATTCTCCATGTCTGAGTAGATCCCTTGTTAGGTTCAGGGTTCTCAATAGGGTTTTCTCTGAATGTTAGGTTGATTTATTATTAGGATTCATATCCGAATTAGTTCTTCACCATAGGTTGTTTGCAAAGCTAATTCTAGATTGATCACCTAGAACTTAGATCTTAGGATAATTGGTTAGGCGCGAGAGTGCGATTAATTACCTGACAGAACCTAGGGTGAGCAAAATACTATTCGCAAAGAGATTTGGTTTAGATGTTTTGTGAACAAATCAAACTTGAAAATAAAAGCTGGTTTAGACTTTAGGATTTGCAAAGAGATTTGGAATTCCTAGGATTTAGACTTAGATAATTCTCGCAACGAGAGTTGGTTAATTATACCATAGTGATTTGAGTTCAAAAACCGCGCAAAATCCGAATCCTGTTAATTAGTTCATCTGTATTCAGTGATTCCCTGAGAAATCCCCTGAACCTAGCCTTTATCCAATTGATTTCACAACCGTTTAGTTTGCATTCTGCTTTCAATACCATTGATTGCTTAGTGTGATTCTCACCTATATAATCTATTGTGTGTTTATGTGAGTCCTTGTGTTCGACCCCTAGCTATACTACGACAACTACTTTAGTATCTAATAGGGTATTAATTTGAGCATATCAAGAGTCAGTTGTTTTATCGAGTCAAAAACATTTTATTGAGTCAAAACTTGTTGGAGATGATGATCCTGTGATTGAATTGCTGTTTTGATTTTGGTTTTGAGTGACCAGTGTTGCAGGATCAGTTCTAGATCGACTAATGAACAATTCAAGGACTGACCAGTTGGCTAGAAAACATCCATGTCTCCAGCAGAGTTCTTCTGAAACCTGAGCCAAATTTCTGCACTTCATCAATGTGGTTAGTGTTATTAGAGCTTGATTCATCATTCATATCTGATAAAGGAACCCATGTGTTTAGAGTAATAGTATCTCTCTCCCTTGTTATAAGTTGATAAATAAGAGCATAAAAGATGAGATGATTTTCTTCTGAGTAGAGGGCTAGGAAAATTTCCAGCGATCCCATTATTCTACTTAAGAGGGAATGATCACACAAAGGTTGAAAGCGAGGTTAGGAAAATTTCCCGTGATACCACTATTCGCCTAAACCTTTGAAACATAGAGAGGGCAGAACCGGGGATTCAGTGGCAAACACCATCAATACTCGCGTTTCAGACCTTGATGTGTATATGCAGATCTAAAAAAAAGATAATATAATAAAAATAAGTCTGGAGAGAGAAAGTGATACAAAAAGTGTGAAAAAGGGTGGTTCCTTGTCATGATATTGTATGGTAAAGAATCTAGAAGGTTCTTGAACATTGGCTGCAGCGATGAAACTGACGATGAGGGCTTTATTTGAACAATGCTGCGAGATAATGTGTGGAGTCTGGAAAAGCTGTGAAGGTCTACGGAGAAGTACATGGTGGTTAGATCAAAAGCTGGTTATGTGAAATTTGGGTGCTTGAGAAAAGGATCATTGCGATGGTTCCTGAATAGGTGAGTCTCCGTGTTTTCAAACCTCTTTCTCTGGTTTAGTCTTCTATTTGCTTGAGGCCAAGTAAAGGCTAAGTCTGGGGGAGTTGATATATCATGGTTTTTACCCCTTTTAAGCCATAATATAAGTCTGTTTTATAGAGTATTTCTAGTATTTTGGAGTCTTTTGGAGTCTTTTACAGGTTTTAGCACGTTTGGAGCATAATTGGAGATATTGGAGCTTTCTGGAGCATTTTGGAGCAAAGCAGAAGTTCGTGTTGCTGAGTACCCGATTTGAAGCATCAGTATCGATCGATACTGCCTAGTATCGATCGATACCCATCACAGCATACACGACCCGCGACTTTTCCAAGAGTTGAAGAATTGCATAATTGCCCCTGAAGACTTTATTATTTACAAAAAGCCCCAGAACGTGTTTTAGCTTTATAATTAGGTTTTTCAGCCACTTTGATGGCGATGCTTTTATTCTACTTTGATTCTACTTTGGTTTTTGGAGAGACAACTCTGAACTCATGTTTTTATTGATTTCTTTAATGATCTATTCAATCATGTTGTTTTCAATCTCTATGTCTGAGTAGATCCACTTTAGGTTCAGGGTTCTCATAAGGGTTTTCTCTGAATGCTAGGTTGATTAGTTTATTAGGATTCACCATCTGAATTAGTTCTTCGCTTAGGTTGTATTCAAAGCTGGTTCTAGATTAGCTACCTCAAATATAAATCTTAGGACAATTGATTAGGCACGACAATGCGATTAATTACCTGATAGCACCTAAGGTGAGCAAATTGATTATTCGCAAAGAGATTTGGTTTAATTGATTTGTGAACATATCAAACCTGAAATTAAAGCTGATTTATTCTTAGGAATTTGCAAAGAGATTTGGGATTCTGAAGTTTAGATTTAGATAATTCTCGCAACGACAGTTGGTTAATTATACTTTAGTTATTTGAGTTCAAGAACCGCGCTAAATCTGAATCATGTTAATTAGTTTATCTGCATTCATTGATTTCCTGAGAAATACCCTGAATCTATATTTCCTCCATCGAATTTACAACTCTTTTAATGTTTATTGCTTTTGTTTCATCTTATTTGCTTAGCTTGATTCGATACTATACAATCTATTGTGTGATTTCTGTGAGTCCTTGTGTTCGACCCCTACACTTACTACAACAACTACTTTAGTACTTTTAGGGTATTAATTTGAGCATATCACTCGCCACCTTTAGCCCCGTGAGTTGACGCTCTCTTTCCGCCTTTCGTATATTTGCTATCAGGACCTCCGTACAAAGGATGAATATGTATGGTGATAAGGGGTCGCCTTGACGAAGCCCTCTGCGCGGGATTATTTGACCTTTCGGTTGACTGTTAAGGAGGACCCTATATTGGACCGATTGAATGCACCACATCATCCATGTAATCCATTTTTCCGCAAAACCAAATTTCCGTAAAAGTTGTTCAATAAAAGGCCATTCTACCCGATCATACGCTTTGCTCATGTCTGTTTTTATGGCCATAAATTTGCCCTTAAAGGACTTGTTGGTTCACAGACCATGAAACATTTCCTGAGCGATCAGAATATTATCTGAGATTATTCGTCTTGACACAAAGGCTGATTGAGTCTCTGATATCAGGTCTGGGAGCAGTCTCTTCAGCCTTTGGCATAAAGCCTTTGATATAATTTTGTATCCCACGTTACACAGGCTAATAGGTCTTAATTCCGTCATCCGAGTAGGGCGTCATATTTTTGGGATGAGACAAATGTTCGTCATATTCATCTGTTTATTGAAAGAACCTTGCTCCATAAAACCGTTAACCAATCCTACAATATCCGCCTTTATAATGTGCCATGGTCGTTGAAAAAATAGTGTCGTCATTCCGTCCGGACCCAGGGCATGTTCGGGATGCATCATAAAAAGAGCCCTCCGTACTTCCTCTTCGGTAGCCATTGCCGTAAGCATCTCGTTATCTTGGTCCGAAACTAGGATCGGAATTTCACCCAACGCATCCGTAAATTCCGTCAGAGAAGTAGATGTAAATAATTCCTCGAAATAATCAACCGCCACTTGTTCAAACTCCTTTTCTGAAGTTACCCAGACTCCCGATGCGTTATGCAAACCAACGATCCGATTTCTCGCCCGTCTTAGATTCACTTGCGCATGATAGAATTTAGTATTTTTATCCCCATCTTTGCCCATAAAGTACGGCTTTTCTATTGCCAGAAAAGTTCCTCGTCTAGATATGCCTCTTTCAATTTTCATGTGATCTCTAAAAGTTCCTCATGGGTTCTAGTATCATCATTTTGGACCTCCTCTAATGCTTGTTGTAGCTCCTTAATTTTCTCCTTACCGTATGGTAAGTTATTTTTCCGCCATTTAGAAATTTCCCGCCGGCAGTTACCTATCCTGTCTATAATGGAGATCTCACTTTCACCTGAGTTGATATCTCAACCCTTGGAGATTAAATCCATTAACCCCTCTCAACCAATCCACCGTTTATCAAATCTAAATTGTGCATGTCGCCGTGGGAGTTTGTCTTCTACGGTAGCGACAATTGGTCTGTGATCTGACCCAATCATTGCTAAATATTCAACAAATGAATGTGAAAAAATTGCATGCCAATCGTTGTTAGCTAAGGCCCTGTCAAAACGACACCGAACAAGTTTTGAGTTCCATCTTCCTCTCCAAGACATAGTGTTTCCGAAACACTGAAAGTCCACGAAACCGCAGTGTTGAATCATGAGATTAAAGGACATAAATAAAGCCGCAGATCTTAAATTTCCTCCTTGCTTTTCATGATTTTTGGTTATTTCATTTAAATCACCAATTATAAACCACGGATCCATCCGGGATAAACTCCCGTGTTAAACGTTCCCAAACTTGATCTCGTAATTTCGGTACCGGGTCCCCATAAATAAACGATAAAAAGCCTTTTTCCTTGAATAACCGCCTCAATATCAATTATTCGATTACTTGAAAAAATAACATTGACATCAAACGAACTATCGTAAAATAAAACGAGTCCACCGCTCGCGCCACACGGTTCAACCGTGAACAATTTATTATAACCGAAGTGTAATTGAAATTTTTGCATAAAAGAAAATTCTTGTTTGGTTTCTGAAAGAAACAAAAACTCCGATTCATGTTTCTTCCAAATCTCCCGAAGATAACTTATTGTGTACCTATTCCCGAGTCCCTGACAATTCCAACTCATAATCCGCATTAATTGATTTTTGATTGAGCTGAGCTAGTTCTCGGGTTTGATGAAGCCTTCGAATCAGCGATCTTTGATTCATCCCCAGTACGAGTCGGTAACTTCGCCATCGTCTTCTTGCGTGGTGATATCATTCCCTGGACTATCCTCTTCTTCGATCCACCACCATACACCATCAACCCCGTTTTGATGAGTTTCTTTTTTGCCCCTTGATTAATCTCGACCATGGCGAGTTTTTTATCCTCGTCCAAAATTAGTTCCTTCATAACCTCATTGACATTACTTCCTGAATTAACTGGTATCCCTATGTCAAGAGTAGGAATCAAAGGAATCAGCTCATGTGACTCTTCCATTAGTCCATGTACTTCCCCAAAATCACCTTTCTCCTGCACTTGTTCGATTATACTCCCCTCCGATTTAACCTCACCGTCCTCCATAACCTCATCCGCCGCTAATATTTCCTCTCCACATATGCTATGCTTCGGTTCTGGTCCCTTCACGCCATCGGGAAAAATATCCTCGCTCAAAAAGTGAAGTTCTTTACGTGCCTTACTAGCCGATCTAGGACCCCTGTTCGCTGCTGTGTTGTCATCACTTATCGCAAGCAAAGTCTCAGCCTTCACCGCATCATAAAGACCCTTCCCATGGAAGGCCTCAAGCTTTTCCATTTCCTGAACCGAGAGATCCTCACCCAATCTAGTGTGCTCTAATTCCTTTACTCCTTTAGATGATATCGCATACCTTTGCTTCAGTTCATATGGAGGGACATACCCTGATTTTTTGGTGTACCGTGCTGATCCTTCTCCATATTTCCGTTCATTTCTCCCCTTATATGGCCGGAACTCATTCCCAGCCCGATCCTGTTGTGAGCTTTCTTTGCCCACCTGACAAGTCTCTCTCCCGTTGTTTCTCCCCTTGTATGGATGTATCGCTGTGCCATTCTGGTCACCACCAGAAGCAACCACCGCCTTAAAACTCGCATCGCTTGGGCCCTGGCCAAAATCCTTGCGGTGACCTGAATGATCTGTCTCCTTCTCCTCCGTTCCTTCCCGAGATGGACATTTAAAGTGATCGTGGCAAAGACTATGGCAGTTACGACAATAACCGAATAGCCTGTCATACCTCAAAGACACCGTTGTCTCTTTACCGCTATCGAATTCCACTTGTGTTGAAAAGACAAGTGGTTGGAAACCATTACTGCCTTGACCTTTCCAAGAGCCTCCCCAATGGTTCGAAATGTTGGGTCTGCACAGAAATGTAATGGAATTCCCATCACTCGGATCCAGAACGTGATGGTTGATGGATAGTTCCGAGCAACCACCGGCTCCCACCGAACCAAAGAAACCATCCAGTAATCGAAATGAAAGGGCTCCATTTTCATTACCTCCTTGATATCCTCCTCCCTATCGAAGTCAAACAGAAATCTTCCGAGCCCCAGATCAGCACTCGCTACTCGATCCTCAACATTCCAGATTCGTGGCAACATGAACAGCAAGGACTTCATGTCTTGCATACTTGGGTTCATACACCTTCCAATTAAGGTCCGTGAGTAGCCCGCAATTAAGCTAGAGTTATCGAATTTAGGAACGATAATCTTCAGTCTCTTCACAATGTTTCCCCTCTTGTCTCCCGACCTAGATGTGTTCACCAAAGTACTTTGCATCATGCTCTTAGTAAACCAAAAGGGAAGAATGAATTGAAAGGACTGAAGATTGAGAATAAAGTGTTGATATCGGAAAGTGTTATGCGTCTCTTCTTTATACTTCCCAAATAAAGGTGGTGATAGCCCAAGATCCTGCGAGATCTCCTTATCGCAATGAGTGAGCTTGAAAATCTGTATTGATGCTCGGAGACCCGCCCAGATACGCAACCAAGGATCTATTCGTGATATCAGTTTAATTCCAATCGAAGCCGTTCTCATCAAAATCCAAAATTTGAAACCAAAACGAATCCGTAGTACCTCACGAGAAATCTTCTTGAGACAATACTCACCAATCGCATCTCCACGAATCACGTTTCTTTCCTTACTTGACCATCTGACCCGAATTATCAATCGCATCTCTGAAATCCCCCACGATCTCCCTTTGACAGGGCCGTGAGTTTCTTCGAGATCGTCATCACTCAAATCCAATCTGCGAAATCCGAGTAATAAAAACCAGAGATCTCCGATATACCCCCGTGAACTCAACCTCGTCTTCGTGTCATATCTCCCCAATGACAGATCCCCGAAATTAAAACCGCTATCCTTCTTGATCCATATCCAAGAGAGAAGAACCCCAATTGAAAACCATAATCCCGAAGATCCTCCTGGTGTATCGAATCGCATCCTTCAATCTGAGATCGCCATTGCCGTCGTCGAGAGGGAAGTCGTAACGTTCGTTTATTCAAAAAAAATTCCCTATTTGATCAGTGCAAATTTATGTTTCTTTAAAGCAAATTTGGTCCATTAGATTAGATTTTTTTAAAAGTTAATCCTGGCCATCTTTACATGATTTTGCATGATCTGAGATAATTACTATTAACCAGTCAAAACTTATCTTTCATTTAACAAAAAACTATCTTTTATGCTGGTTTTGGATAACTTATAAATACAATTGACTTTAATTTTTTTTTTTGTAATTTAAATATTTTTTTGAAAAAATATATAAGAAAACGAAATAACATAATTTTATAAAACTGTACATACGAATTTGGAAACTGCAAATCCCTATAAAAACAATAAAGAACTACAAAAACTGGAATATTTGTAAAGAATACATATCATCAAAAAAATTGTAAAAATATTTTTTTAAACTAGATGTTCACTAAGAATTTGTGATAATTTAAGATATTTTTTTACTACATCTTCATAATATATATATATATATATATATATATATATATATATAATTATTTTCCTCTTAAAGAACTAATTGTAGAATAAATAAATTGAATAATTATCATACACTTAAGTTACTATGTTTTGTGGATTTTTTTTTTCTGGTTATTACCAATAATCATCTCTTTTCTGAAAAAATCTATTCAATTTTTTTCTATTATTTGTAAAGTTTTTGTCCATTTTAACATAGAATATATAAATTAATGCATACATATTATTTCGGAGGAGATTAAAGACTATATGGGGGCCAAACGGAAACATATATACAAGACCGTCACACAGTAAACATATATCTCCATTTAGGGTTTTGTACATGCGGAATTTCCAGATTGAAGCTGTACTATTGAGCGTCCGGCGGTTATTGGTGTTCCAGTGGCTGTTCCAATGGGTTCAGGAGACCAAGAGAGCCTTCTTAATTCTGTTTACATATTTTCAAGAGACAAATATACAAACAAGAATATTCAATTATGAGTTTGACCGGTTGTTAAATGAGAGAGATGTACTCACATTGTTATGTGTCGTCTAGAGATTTGTGACTGAAGTAGCATAACTCACATAAAAAGTCATATGTCCAGCGATAACAAAACATATTACAAAATTGATCAATCTCGAGATTAGGTGGAATTAAAAAACCTCCGAGATTAACAGGTCGACACATAACCAATCAGATACTGAAGAAGAAAACCTATGTGTTATAAATTCAGATGAATATATCGAATGAAATTTAAGCGAAACTAAGAGAGAAAACAAATCGAACGGAGCCAAATACCTTTTTCTTAGTATTATTATTATTTGTTTTGGTCGATTAGTGTTTATTATTATTTAACTTTGAATAATCTCACCAACCAAAAACTCAAACCAATACAAGTAGAAATATGAATTAGGGAATATTCTTTTTCTCTGAAGTATTAATAAATGACTTTGAACAACACTAGGCATATCCACAAATGAAAAATGAAACGCAAGAAAAAAAGTCGAGTTCGTGGAATAAAAATCAAGTTTACAAGAAAAATTAAATCTAGGAAACAGTCATGGGAGGTGTTCATTCATAATCATAGGAAATTACGAAATCCGAGAATATTTCTCCAAGGATATATCAACTTAAATCTGAGATTTTATTCTCGAGAAAAAAAAGAAAAAATGAAAACAGGAGATGAGCATGAGAATTACAATCAAATGGACTATATCGATCATGATTAAGCTCGATAAGACCCACCAAAAATAGCAAACAAAAATTAATAAGAACAATCAAAAGACTTATATAAGAACGATTGGAATCATGTTTTGATTAAGAGAGGAGTTTTACGCTTACATCAGGGAGTTTTGCTCTCTTTGATTGTAATTTTCTTATGCTTCTATGCATTTAGTTTTTTGTTTTGTTTTGGGTTAGAGAGAGGCTGAGAAACTAGGGTTTTCTTCTCTTAGGTATTTAAATGCAAATTTGCATGTGTTTCTTTAAAGCAAATTTGGTCCATTAGATGAGATTAGTGTTTTGGTCCATTAGATTAGATTTGATTTTGAGTTAACCAATCAAAACTTATATTTTAGTCAAACAAAATGTTTTTTTTTATTCATATCTTTGGATAACTTATAAATACATAGTTGACTATAATTAAAATACAAATCAAAATCATTAAATCAAATAAAGCAAATTGGATTTTTATTTGCTTCCTTACAATATATGTTGAGTTTAGCTAAAACATTTTAAGGTTGTTTAGGTGAAAATAAAATATGATAAATTTTCTTTTTGCAGTTTTTCTATTAAACGAACCAAGTGGCGAAGACCATGTAAAAATAAACTAAAATCAGTATTTAATTAGGCCAAAATAATATCATTTTCTTAATAGTATAACTACATGCGCACTATATTAATAAAAAAAAAATACTCAAAATATTAATTAGGTTCGTTCATTTCAATTATCTTTTTCATTTTTTGTATTTTCTTTTTGTCTTCCACAAAAAGGCTGGCTATGATTGCATAACTTGGTTCCACAAATTTGTAACCGAGAGATGATATTACAATCATTGAAATAGTTTAGCCTATAACTTAAGGCTATGTCTGCATAACTTAAGGCTATTATCATAGATGTTCCTCCTTACACAAATGTGACTTGGTTCACAAATTTGTAACCGAGAGATGATATTACAATCATTGAAATAGTTTAGCCTATAACTTAAGGCTATGTCTGCATAACTTAAGGCTATTATCATAGATGTTCCTCCTTACACAAATGTGACTTGGTTTTCTTATAGTTTCATTTATTCGAAAAATACAATTGGTTCTTTAGAGGAAAATAACTATCTATATATATAGTATGAAGATGTAGTAAATAATATCTTAAATCGTCACATATGTCTAGTGCATATCAATTTTTAAAATTAGTTTTACAGTTAATTTTTTTCTTTTTTAATGTTTCTTACAAATATTCTAGTTTATGTAGTATTTTTTGAAAAGAAATATGCAGTTTCCACATTCTTATGAATTTTGTATGAAATTATGTTCTTTCATTTCCTTTTTCTATATTTTTCAAAATAAATATAAATTAAAAATAAATATAGTCAACTCTGTATATATAAGTTATCCAAAGCCAGGATAAAAGATAACATTTTTGTTTGGATGAAAACAAGTTTTCGTTGGTTAATAGCAATTCTCTCAGATCATGGATATATAGACGGCCATGATTTTCTTTTTTATCAAAAACAAATCTAATCTAAAGGACAAAATCGTTAATCTGATATAATGGACCAAATTAGCTTTAAAGAAACATAAATTTGTATTTAAATAATTTAGAGAACAAAACCCTATTTTCTCAGCCTCTCTCAAGATTCATATTGAAACAGTACATCTAACATTTACGATTTTAAAAATCTAGTTAATCAGCGATAATAAAATTTTAACCGGAGATATTAAATTAGCAAAATGGCAAAATTTTCAGGAATTTATAATTGAAATTAACTATGAATCTTTTAAGGCAAAAAATTACGAAAAGAAAAAATTAAAAGGTTTTGAAAGTTTGTTCACGTAGACAATCACTAAATAATATTTTGTGATTCTCTCAGTTTTGAAACAATTGGAGTAGTATTTCTGGTGCTGATATAAAGTAGAAATGGTGATTTTTGGAAGATTTATGCAAGTTCTAATGGTACTTTTGTTTACGTAAAAATAGGTAATCGTGCTCTTCTTTTTTTGAAAGTTTGGATTTTTTGTTTTCACTTTGACAAAAAACGGGAAAACGACAAATTTTGACTAAAGTTGTGTTGATTATATAAACACGACTTTTACTACTATATATGAACTCAATAAAAATTTGAAATTACTATATAAACTAAAGAAAAGTTGCCAAACCCATAAAATTGACAGATGGCGTTAGTTTCACCGTTCGCTGATGACTAAGACGAAAACAACGATGTTTTAATAAATCAAATCTGAACCCTTCAAAACGATGTCGTTTTATTTGCTTTTAACGTATTAAAGATTTTATACTATATTTATTAAAACACATTCGTTTTGATTTTCTATGTGTCGTCTTAGTCAACAGAATGAAACGTAGTTCATTCATAATTATAGGAAAAAAAATCAAGCTTACAAGAAAATCAAAACGGCTGGCCTACAAGAAAATTAAAATCCAGGAAACAATCATGGGAGGTTTCATTCATAATCATAGAAAATTACGATATCCGAGAATATTTCTACAAAAAATTCTAAATCCACCCGGATAGTTTTACGATGTACCGGAGATTTTATTTAGAATATATAATATTCTCGAGAAAACAAAAAAAAAAAACTAAAACCATCTAAGAGAAGAAGAATATAGGTTTTATTTCGGATGGTTTTACGATGAGCATGACACTACAAAGAAAACAGGGGTATTTCCGACGGATTTAAGCTGTCGGTTACAGTTCGTCGGAAATATGGTATCCGTCGGAAATTTCCGACGGCTTGTTGCCGTCGGAAAGCCGTCAGACATTTCCGACGGATTTCCGACCGCGTCCGTTCCGACGGATATTCGACGGACTTCCGACGGATACTCCGACGGATATTCAGTCGTAAATGCCGTCGGAAATCCGTCGGATAGATTACCGACAGCATTTCCGACGGATACTCCGACGGGTATTCAGTCGTAAATGCCGTCGGAAATCCGTCGGAAATTTCCGACGGATTTCCGACGGATATATTACCGACAGAATTTCCGACGGATGATTATCGAATGAATTTGTCGGAAGTCCGTCGTAAATCCGTCGGAAGATATTTCTGACGGATTTCCGACGGTAACTATTTTCGACGGAGTTACGACGGATAATTTGATCGGAAGTTGTCTCGGAAGTCCGTCGGTTCTTCGTCGGAAATAGGTTCCGAAGGATTTACGACGGTAACTATAACGCCCCGACCACCCATACATGTGGGCCCCATGCCTTCTCTCGGCCCGTGGGCCCCATGCCTTCTCTCGGCCCGTGGGCCCCATGCCTTCTCTCGGCCCGTGGGCCCCATGCTTTATCTCGGCCTGTGGGCCCCACCCTTGTCCGACGGCCGGTGCGTTAATCCGTGAGGCTTGTAATACTTGTTTACTGACCCTGCAATCACCACGTGATCTTTCCCCGTGTTTTGTCCTCACTCACACGATACCGCGAATAACTTCCCGGAATGTCACCCATCCTTAAACTACTCCAGCTCAAGCACGCTTAACTCTGGAGTTCTTTCGGGCAAGTGATCGGAAAAGCTAAGTGCACTTTGGTGTCATAGGTAGCCAAATCAATTCTTATAAGCCTCTCCGCATATACAAGAAATCGGGATGTTACAGGAACTTATTCCGACGGTTTTCCGACGGAATTGGTATTTTGAATTTTATTTAATTATTTATTTTTTGGAAATTTATATATTAAAATTATAGAAATTTGAAATATAAATTAAAAATAGAAATAATAAATATATAAATTCATTAAACAAAATTAAAAAAAGTCATTACACATTAAAATAAATTGTTCAAAAAAAAAGCATTAAAAGCAAATATTTAGACGGTTGGAGAATCTCCGTCGTCGGGATTATTATCCCGAAACATATGCGGGAAGCATT
The DNA here is from genome assembly GCA_030161315.1 of Eutrema japonicum. Lineage (NCBI taxonomy): Eukaryota > Viridiplantae > Streptophyta > Magnoliopsida > Brassicales > Brassicaceae > Eutrema > Eutrema japonicum. The sequence goes on from BSQW01000007.1 coordinate 27,527,935, forward strand.
TTTCCATCATCTTCTCCAAGCAGGAGAGCTTCTTGGTGGTAGTCTGTTGCTCCGTCCGTAGCTCTTCAACCTGCTGGTCACGGTCTTTCACCGTTTGGGTGAGCCTCTCGATTTCTACCCGGTACTCCGAAGGATAACGAGGATACGAGGAAGAAGATTCCTGGGTCGGAAGGGTGCCTAACCCAGCGAATCGACCTTTCACTTGCCGGGTTTGCTGCGAATAATTAAAACCGATAATAAATAAATAACGAAAAAAAAAAACGAAATGAAATTAAAACTTACCTCAAGTACAATCTGGTTTATCTCTTCCCGGGACAAAGAGTTCGAGGACGACGATCCTTCGATAGTGAGCTGCGATGATAGTTCACGGTCCAGCTTCGTCTTCTTGCTCTTCTCGACAACATCCCGCATCCCCAAGTCCTGTATCTGACCGGTTTTCTTGTTGGTGTGTCTATTCTCGATGAGTTGAAGATAATCGGGTTCGGAACCAGATTCTCTCGCCTGCGAAAATTTGTTAAGTTAAATAAATATAAAAAACAGAATTAACAATAAAAAATTTAAATTAAACTTACCATTTCCATCGCTTCCTGTTCGATGGTCTTTGCGCCCGCGTTGTGGATGTAGACCCCTTTCCCGCCTCGTTGGCTATTTCGGTTCTTCGACTGTTGCTCGGAGGTCTTTTTTGTCGCAGGCCTACTCCAGTACTCACAGAAGCCTTTCCAGACGTCGTCGTCAAGGTCCTTCGGCTTGTCTTTGTTCTGCTTCCACTTCTGTTTCCACTCGTACATGTGCTTCGAGTACGAGTTTGCGGCATACTTGTCGAATGTGTCAATGACTTTGCGCGTATGATGAGAGTCCCACGTGAACTCTTGCTACAATTTTTTTAAAAAATTTGTTACATATCAAAAAGAAAAATTGACAAAATGAAATTCAAAATAAATAATATATCAATAAAGAACGTACCGCGAAAGTCCGGTGCCACACGTCTTTCTCTTCGGCAGGCATGTCCGAATACTTCTCGTACGGTTTGTCCAACATGTTGTGGAGCATCCGTAATATCGACTTGGTGATCTGAGTCGACAGCTTAAACCTGAAAACATTATGAAAATATATAAATATGTTAAGTTTAAAAATCTAAATAAATTGAAATAATGTACACAAATTTTCTTACCAAGTGCCGTCCTCAAACTTCGGGTCGAGTCGAATGTAATGGCCCCGGTTAGGCTGCCGGACTAGCTCCTCGATCTCAAGGTGGCTCCGAGCAGCGGATTGCTGGGAATCAGGGATGTGAGTTCCCGAGCTCGTTGGTCCCGGAAGAGGCGTACACCGAGAACCCCGAGAACGGCGTCCTTGGTTCTCGGAAAAAGGCACCAATCCCTGCAATATATGGATAACAAATGAATAATTAAATAATGAAGTATATATTGTATAAAGTAGTAAATAAATAATTTCATGATTGTACCTGCAATTGCTTCGTGGACATTACGTGGTAGAAGACATGCAAAGGCAAATGGAAGGAGGCGCTGCATCACCACATGACAATCATGACTCTTCATCCCAGTAAACAAGAACTCCCTTCGCATGCACAAAGATGGCGGCAAATTGTAAGGTGTTACAATTACTGGCCACAAAGAATATTTTCTGCCGTGCTTCCCAAAAGGGCTGAAACCATCGGTACATAATCCAAGGTATACGTTCCTTGCCTCAAACGCAAAGCTGGGATAAATGGATTGAAAATGTTTCCATGCTCCTGCATCTGACGGATGGGCGATTTGTCCATCTGTTGTATGCTCTGCATGCCATCTCATTGCTCCTGCTGTGCGCTCTGACTGATATAACCTCTTCAATCTCTCTATTAACGGTAAATACCACATCCGTTTATATGGCACTGGCACTCTTCCACCTGTTTCCTTATACCGAGGTTTGCAACAAAAACGACATGTCGTACGATCTGCGTCCTCTCTCCAGTAGAGCATACAGTTGTCTATGCATACATCTATCATCTGATACGACAGTCCTAGACCTTGAACAAGTTTCCGTATCTCATAGTATGATGCCGGTGCAAGATTATCTTCTGGCAAAATTTCTTTCACAAAATCAGCGATTGCATCCACGCACTCCTCACTCAAATTGAAATCCGTCTTTATACTCATCATCCTTGTTGCAGTTGATAAAGGGGAATGTTCACCTCTACACCCATCATATAACGGATGTTTAGCAGCGTCTAATATATCAAAGAATCTCCGAGCTTCTAAATTAGGTTCTTCTCCCCTATCTCCATACTCAGCAACCGATGGTATATTTTCACGAAATGCATCGTTCACCATCTGAACATGACCTACAGTACTTTGTTCTTCCATTGCGGGTTCTTCTAAGCTAGTGTTATCCCCAATATAATGTTCACTAGTACTAGCATAATTATCCACCATTGTATCATTTTCTCCATGATAATACCAAATCTTGTAACCCGACATAAACCCATGACAATACAAATGTGACCATACTTCATCTATCACGATAAATCTACGATTCCCACAATTGGTACAAGGGCAATAGATTTTACCGGTTTTTTTTGCTTTCTTCTGCATACCCGCAAATGCCATGAATTCCTGTAGACCTTTTTTGAATTCCTCCGTAACTAGGCCCGTGTCCGGAATTTGATGAGGCTTGTCCATCCATGATCGAAAATAATTATAAGGATTTGAAGAAGACATTTTCGTAAGGAATTAGATAACAGAGATTTTTTTTTTTGTGATTATAAATGAAGGGTGGAAACGTTTTTATAAGGAAAATTTTGTCCATTTTCCGACGGATTTCCGACGGATATAAAGTAGATATTATCGATGTCGGCAACCATGTCGGCAACCATGTCGGCATCTGTCGGCATCTGTCGGATATCCGTCGGAAATTCGTCGGAAATTCGTCGGCAATCCGTCGGAAATTTCCGACGGATGAACGTCGTCGGAAATCCGTCGGCAGTATGTCGGCAACATCAGAATGCGTCAAAAAGTCGTCGAAAATCTGTCGAAAAGTGTCCGACGGATTATTGTCGTCGGAAATCCGTCGGAAATTCCGACGGATTTCCGACGGGTTAATATTTCCGACGGAATTCCGACGGATTTCCGACGGAATTCCGACGGATTTCCGACGGAATTCCGACGGATTTCCGACGGAATTCCGACGGATTTCCGACGGATGAGAAGTTAGTCGGAAATCCGTCGGAAAGTTGTCGGAAATTTCCGACGGAATTATTGCCGTCGGAATTTCCGTCGGATTTCCACCTGTTTTCTTGTAGTGTGAGAAGTACCTTTGTTATGGAAAAATCGTTAATTCAGATAATCTCTTCGCACCGTCTTATGGAGAAGAGAAGAAGAATATATGTTTTTTTTTTTGGGGTGAGAGAGAGGCTGAAAAACTAGAATTTTATTCTCTTAGGTATTTAAATGCAAATTTGGCCCATTAGATTAGGTTAGCGATTTGGTCCATTAGATTATATTTGTTTTTGAGTTAACGAAATCATGGCCGTCTTTGCATGATCTGAGAGAATTACTATTAACCAATCAAAACTTAGATTTCATTTAACAAAAAGCTATTTTTTTATGCTGGCTTTGAATAACTTATAGATACAATTGACTTTAATTTTTTTTGTAATTTATATACTTTTTTGAAAATATATATATAAGAAAACGAAAGAACATAATTTCAAAAAATGTACATACGAATGTGGAAATTGCAAATCCCTATATAAAAACAATAAAGAACTACATAAACTGGAATATTTGTAAGGAATACATATCATCAAAAAAATTGTAAAACTATTTTAAAAATAGATGTTCACTAAGAATTTGTGATAATTTAAGATATTTTTTACTACATCTTCATAATATATATATTTATAGTTATATAGTTATATTCCTTCAAACAATCAATTAACCACGGTAGAAAAATTACATTGACTAATTACCATACAATTCAGTTACTATGTTTTGTGGATTTTTTATTATGGCTTGACCAATATTATGATACGATCATAAATAGCAGAAACTGATTAATCACTACAAGAAAATGATATTGTGATGAAATTTTCAGTCATAATAACAAATATTTTGTCACAATAAAGACATTGTGACGTAAATGTGACAATTTGAAAACGGTTACAATATGATCGTCACAAATAGTTTTTGGTAACAAAAGCGTCACAACGCATGACGATACAAAACAGTAACAAAACAATCTCAATTAGGAACTACTCATAATGTCATAAAACCGTAATAGTTTGCAACTATCATAGTGTCTCAGTTTCGTCAGTCAATATGACAAAATTGTGGTCTCAAATGGTCACAATTGAGGACGGATAGAACGTCGGTAACTCGTCTTACTTTGTGACTATTTCCCAGTCTCAAATCTGCCACGCCTTATTACTAAATTTTTGTTACAAATCCGTCATAGTTAGCTACCGATTTTTCATCTCAGATTTGTCACGATTATTCACTAAATTATCGTCACACGTTCATCTTATCTAGCTACTAATTTGGGATCTCAAATTTGTCACAATGCTATACTAAATTAGTCATGATTTTTGACTAAATTATTGTCACAGTAAATTTTTATCGCCACTACCTTCCTTTTATTGTTGGTTATATTACGTCGTAAATTTTTTTTCATTAAAAAGTATAGAATCATAAAAACAATATAATAACTTAAACTAATAATCTGAAAAACTACCAAATAAATCATTCAAAATAAAACTAAAACATTCATAAAAATATTCTAAACTTAAACAGAAATAGAAAATGAAACAACACCCTATTAAGGAGCATTAAAAAAACAAACTTAAAGCCAATTAAGTAGTACAAGCAACCAAACTATTCATGAGAGGTTGTGGCGAAGCAAAAGTCCTCCATTGCTTCGAGTCGTTTCTTGAAGAGTGCATTCTCATCACGACTCTTTTGCAATTCAGTTTCAAAATTCCATTCGACGAGTTAACGTTCCAACTTCTTCATTAGCTTGTGGGGGAACCGACGAAGCTTCTGAAGACATGACAGCACCATTTTGGAGTGATCCAAGTCCAAATATACGACTTTATTTTATGGCTCAACGATCTACAAAAAAGCACGAGTACATGAACCAAATTTCAATCAATAATATTTGGAAGCACATAAACGAAAGATCTTTGTGTTTACAACTCATATATGAATGTTAACAAATTAACAATCACAACAAAAGTACAAGATTTTAAGATTTACCTAAGAATAGATTTTATTTTTATCTTCTAGTGTAAGACTGTCTATTGTCAGATCTTTCCAACACAAGTTGATACTTCACTTTTGTTTTTGAATCTGTTGCATATGAAAATAAAGTATTTACATCCATATATAGTTACAATATATAGTATATTCAAAAAAAAAAACAGTACCAATTAGCACCATTCCTTCGAGATGGGTGGAGAATTCGAATATCACTTACAAGTGCAATTTCTTCCATATCTTCCATTGGTTAAGAGTTTGCAATGTTTGAATCCAAAAGTCTAGGGGAAACGGGTCTTTGGGAACCACTAGGTTCGGAATTGGGTCCTCTCCCATATGAGTGCCCACCTACTATTGGTGGTCGAGTCATCTACAAAACCAAAACAATTAGTTTGCCAAAAATTCAACATGCATACCAATAGCCGTGTACTTAGAAGCAGATTTATCAGGTTAAGAATTATTAGAAATACTTAAAAAAAACTATAGCGTACTCATTTCCAGGTCCAAGCAGACTTAGCACACTTTTTTTTGATAACTTAAATGGTTTTAGTCCAAATAACCTAACTTTGTTTGTCGAAATTTAGACGTCTATACTTCAACTCTGTTTTTCAAGAATCAAACCGATATAGATTTGACATTTTAGTCTTAATTCACAATTCACATGTCTACGCTCTTGGTTTGGTTAGAGAGTCTATCTCTCCCTCTAAATGAAAAATGGCAAAAGGAATCGAAAACAAACCAACTTTTTTCTTTTTTAATCGTTATCAAACATCGGAGGTGCTTAACAACATGTCAAACATAATGGGCAATTGGGTTCAACAAAAACATTAAAAATGTCTTAGAACACGATTCAGAGTACTTTAAATAAGTAAATCCAAAGATCTTCCAAAAAAATTAGAAGTGGCCAAACACACGATTCAGAGCAATTAAAATAGTTATATCCAAAGATCATTGAAAACTGTTTTAGAATTGGCCAAACACATGATTCAGAGGAACAAAAGATTGTAACATATAGTTTGAAGTAACATCTAACCTAGAAAATTTCAATGATTTAATGTAAATAAAAACACAGAAATCTAAGGGATATGGCAAACAAAGCTTGAAACCGCAACAGATCCGATGAGAGGAAAAATTAGACACATAAACTGTTTCCGTTAAAGTATTTTAGGGTTAATTATGATGGTGAGTTATGAAGGTATTTCTACATTGGGGGTAAATGTTGATTACGTTTCAGTGGATATAATTAGTCACAATCCAAATTCTCGATTTTTTATTGGGATTTTGGCAAATTCTAAGGCGGTAATTAATAAGGAGGTAAAACCATTAGTGAGATCTCGCCCTAGCACCGCGCTCCCAGGAATGTTTTCCAAGATGGTGGTTTCCTCATCGCTCCGACCCAAAATGGTTCGCCTCCGTCTTGCCTTCGCCTCGACTTCCTCTTGAGCATCGTCTATGCAACCATCTCGGACTTCCTCCGAAGACCTTTCTCACCGTCCGCCGGTAGAAGCTGGACGCCGGTGAGAACCTTTTCCAATCTTCTAAATGTTCGCCTTGAGCTACATGCTCCCCTCTTTGCCGCATTTTGGTTTGCTCCGGTGAGAAGCTTTTCTCGGATCTGTCTTACGTTGTGTGAAGAATCCTCCGAATCATGTTTAGATCTCCGACCTCTGCTCCGTTCTCCATGGGTTATGAGACCGTATCGTTGATAGCTATATCGTGCTCATCCTCTCACCTTCGACGAATGCTTCCTCCGGCGCAGCAAATTGAACCTACTCCACCGGAACCGCCAGATCCACCCTCTCCACCTCCGTCGTCCTCTTCGCTTTCTCCGCCAGCATCCTCGCTTGCTCAACCGGTCTCCTTGCTTCCTCCTTTGGATCCATTTCGTTTCCCTCAAGATATGGTCATAGAGTCTCTGTTCTCAACTTATGCTCCTTCTTCGAAGCGACTCTCCTCCGCCCCTGTTGTGAAGCTTCTCGCCAGTCCGTCGTTCTTCTCCGGTGAAAGTCCTCTGCACTCATCCCCGTTATTCATCGTCTTCTCCGTCGAGAAGAATGTTCCTTGTTTTAATGATATGGGTCTGGCCCATGAGATTATTAAGTTGGTTAATTTCAGCTGGCAAGGCCCATTAAGTAGCATAAAATCACATGCCAGTTTTGAGCATCTATGGGGCGTGTTTTACCGTACATTTTCCTCAGTTACGACGGAGAGATCGAGTTCAATTGTTTATGTTTTGGTGAAGCCAGTCGCCTCAATTTCTTCCGTTAAGGAGAGATCACTTCCACCTTCCTCCTCTTTCGGGGAGAGATCATTTCCACCAATTTTCCTCTCTATGAGAGGTGGTTTTTTTTTTCAGTTTTAAAGCCGAGAAAACGTTTTCAATCCCTAACCATATTGTCATCTTGTGTAGCGGTCTCCACGAGACCAGAAGATGCAACAAATCTTGTTTCGACGAGTGTTTGATGTGTGGATTGTCATTCAAAGTCACAATCTAAAGTGACCAACTTTCAACTTTCCGGCTTTGCCGTGAATGTTTTGTCGACGCATCCGATCTTGTTGGATTCGCGGTCGCTTCTATCGACGCATTCGAGCTTTACCTCCAATTCGCTGTCAAGCTTCTATGAAGATTTATCTGTTTTAATTTTTATGGTTCTTATGTTTTATGGTAATGATCAAAGAGGATGAATAATTGCCACTTTTTGTTGTAATTTGGAAGATTAAGTTAATGGAAAAAAGAATGGTTTCATAAAAAAAAATACATTTTAAACCAAAAACTAATAATATATATACATAATAAAACATATATTAATACAAAATGGAAATCATAAATATTCATTTTCTCTCCTTTTTGACATAGACTATTTATTATCTATAAAAAAATAAGTTATTATCGGAAGAAAATATAAATCCCCACTTCATCTTTGAGAGGCGTGATCCCCACTTTCTGTCTTATCGCGTACTTACCTTCATCATCAAATCACAAACGAAAAACAACTATATCAGGAGGAAAGTTTTAAATAAGAAAAAGATTGTGTGACAAGGTTTCAACACGTACGTGGCTTGATAGGGTTTTGGTTTCGAGGGTATAGTTGTTGGATGTTTGACAAAGTCTGAAGATGAATAAGTCAAGCGTGTTTTTAGGAGCTTGAATAAGTATTTTCCGTTGAAGTTTGTTTCCGTTTTTCATTCATGAAGTTTCTCTTTAATCGTTGTAAGGCTTCTATAAAAGCCAGTGTACTCATCTTGGTCCAATAACACGAAATCATTCAGACTACACTTCATATATTGAGAGCAAACTTATAGTTTTGGTTCCTTTAATAGTTAGTTCACAGCACACAACCCTACCACGAGGAAATCTCTTTCCTTGCCATATCCACGTATATCCCCAAGATTTGGTTATGGTTCTTTTTTTCATGCTTTAAGATTTACCAACTTGGAGTATTAGATTTGGGGTATCACTCATCCCAGTGGTGAAATCGTTAAATACGTTGCGGGAGACTTGTTTAATATGTTGTGGTAGACTTGTTTAAAATCTTGATGATAAACTTGTTTAATACGTTGTGGTAGACTTGTTGGATACGTTGTGGTAGACGTTTAGGAATTTTATGGTAGATTTATTTTCTGGTTTGTTTCGTCTCGTCTCACCGTCGATTTGGTAAAGCTTCAGGCCGAGCGCTTTGTAGCTTTGTTGATTTTAGTTACAAAGATACATATCGGGATTCGTCAAGTTGTAGATCCGTCAGGTTGATTCCCGACTTCTGCTAGCTCTTCCTTCGGTTGGTTAGCCAGATCCCATGAATTCACTCTCTCAAAAGATGAAATTGGTGATGGAGAAAGCTGGCTTTTCAGATCTGGTTTATTTCTCAGTGTTGTAGGAATCGTCAAACACACGAAGTCTAGCAAAACGTAAACAAGTCTTCATGTAACCTTAACCAAAAACACAATAAGTGTAGCAAAACCAAACACATAATCATGAAGTCTACATCACCAAACACAGAAAAATAACCAAAGTTGATCACTTCTTAGTATTCTTCCCACGATATTGTAGACTTGGTTCATTACGATTTGGCAGACTTGTTGCATACGATATAGTATACTTGTTACATACGATATGGTAGACTTGTTTCATACAAAATGGTAGACTTGTTTCATACGATATGGTAGACTTGTTTCATATGATGTGTGTTTGGATATTGATGCCTCTAATAACATTTTAATGTGGACTACCATGGTTGAAGATGATGAAGAGATGAAGAAGAAGAACAAAAATTGCAAGATAAATATTGTCGGAAGTATCGTGATGAAGAAGAGAGGATGTTGAAGATCTTCAACATCTTGGAAAATACTTCATGGTTTTTCTGGGTTGGCGGCGCAACCCTAGATGAAGGTGGGTGCATGGTTTTTTTTGCAAATCTGAAGATCTTTGGTGGGCAAAATCGTCATTTGATAATCTCCACTCTTAATAAGTCTACTGTCAATAAAAATGATCAATGTCAAATATATCTACCAACTTCAGATAAATGTACCAACTTATGATAAGTCTACCAATTTCGTGTATCTAGAAAGTTTATATAAGTTTACCGTTTTATAAATAAATCTACCGACCTTTAATAAAACTACCGTCATTAAAAATAAATCTACCGTTTTAAGAATAAGTCTACCATGACAATATTAGTCTACCGTCACCAAAAAACGAACCATCCGATGATAAGTCTGCCACCATTACAAAGAAGTTTACCGCGGAGGATATAAATCTACTATCAAAGATAAGAAATCTACCAATTTGGTCAAATGTCTACCAAAAAGTCAACCGATAACTCGTTAAATCTACCAACTCTTAACAAATCTACCATCATTAAAAATAAATCTACCAAAAAATTGATAAATCTACCGTCCAAAAACATATCTACCACCTCATAAAAATATTTCTACCGAAATAAGTCTACCGTCCCGTAATAAGTCTACTGGCCGAAAATAAGTCTACCGGCCGAAAAATAAGTCTACTGGTCAAAAAATAAGTCTACCGGCAAAAAAATAAGTCTACCAACAATAATTAAATCTACCGTCAAAGAACGGTAGATTTCTTTCTTCTAGAACACGTTGATTTGGATTAAAAATAGTAATGGCAATATCGTAATTACGTTTTTGCCAACAAATGTCAAAATAGCAAAATCGGTACCCTAGATTATTCTAGTAATTTAGAAAGATTTGCATTGTTTTAATAATTAAGATATTTTTAAAGGTTAGTTAAAAACCTTCCTGCATTTTCATAGCTGCTACTGTCTGAGCGACCTGAGTTTCCAGCTTTCTCTGAGAAAGATTGATAGCTTCAATTTTCCCATTCAGATAAATGTACAGAGAGTCAAATTTCCCATTGAAATCCACTTGCAACTTCTGCTGTCCCAGAAGAAGTTGTTCAAGCATGTATACCATCTTATTCTCTGTGGACTTCGGAGAGATTGGTTGGTACGAAGAGTTTCCATAATTGCGAGTGTTGTTGTTGAAGTTTCGGTTGTTGTTGTACCCAAATTGCTGACCCTGAAATCCAGAACCACCAACGTAGTTAACATCCTCCACTTCATCTCCACCGATATTATCGACTCCATCAGCAAAGTGTACAGCTTTCTTCGACTTCCCAATCATAATATCCAGCTTGGCTTGAACTTCAGCAATTTGCGAACCATCAATTCCTCCAGCCTGCTTCTTTCGCTCGAAGTCAGCATTCTTGGTGCTATTACTAGACGCCAAGTTCTCAATCAACACAACCGCATCATCTGGATACCTGGTGTTGAAGTTCCCATTACTCGCAGTATCCAAAGCCATCTGGTACTTCCAATCGATTCCTCTGTAGAAAGTACCCAGCAGCTGAACCTGAGTGAACCCATGGTGCGGACAATCTCTCTGATATGACTTGAAACGAGTCCAAGCAGCTTTGAGCGCCTCAGTTGGACCTTGAGAAAATTGAGAGATCTTGTTCCTGAGCTCCTCGGATCTCGCATCATCATAGAAATTGTTCAGGAATGCATTATTCGTCTCATCCCATGTAGTTAGCGAACCAGGAGCCAACTTCTTCAGCCAATAAGCAGCATCCCCACTAAGAGAGTATGGGAAAAGTTTGCAGAAGAGGAACTCATTGGGCACTCCATTGTACTTCATACTAGTGACAAAATCTTCGAACCTCTCGATATGATCCATGGGTGTTCATGAGATAGGCCATGGAAAGGATTCTGACTCACAAGAGCGTAGTACGCAGGTTTCAGCTCAAAATCATTCTTCTGAAAAGTTGGGATGCGAATCTCAGATCGATTGGCATAGAACTGATCAGGTCTGTTGTGCTCAGCAAGTGTCCTACCTCGATCAACTGCAGCATTCCCAACGTTGGCGCGCGCAGCTGGTGCGACATTCTCAACAACAGCAGCAGGAGGGACAATGACGTTTCCAGCTTCATCAAGTCGTTGCCCTCTCTCATTGCACACTTGACCCTCTTGGTCTCGCAGAACTCCAGCTTCATCAGGTCTTAATACCACTGTGTTGTTCATCCCTGATGTTTGCTTTGCCTTTCTACTTGTGCGTTCTAAACGTGCTAGTTTCTCTAACGATAGATTAACTAGCGGAGTGCTCTTGTTCCCTCTGGTTTCACGATTAGACATGCACCTGAAACACAAAAGTCAAGAACGTTAGTAAAAAAAACGTGATGAGTATCGATCGATCCCAAGTGGTGTCGATCGATATCAACAAAAAGAAAGCGACGAGTATCGACCGATACTAGATAGTATCGATCGATACCGACAAACTTAGTCGAAACTCGACAGCTAAAATCTAATGGCGAAATTGAGTCACCGGCAACGGCGCCAAATTTGATATCCTCAAATTAATACCTTAAAAGTACTAAAGCAGTTGTTGTAGTAAGTATAGGGGTCGAATACAAGGACTCACAGAAATCGCACAATAGACAAAATAGTCTCGAATCAAGCTAAGCAAATCAGATGAAACAAAAACAATAAGCAGTAAAAGTGTTGTAAATTCGATGGAGAGAATATAGATTCAGGGTATTTCTTAGGAAATCAATGAATGTAGATAAACTAATTAACATGATTCAGATTTAGCGCGGTTCTCGAACTCAAATCACTAAAGTATAATTAACCAACTATCATTGCGAAAACTATCTAAATCTAAATCCTAGAATTCCAAATCTCTTTGCGAATCCTAAAGTCTAAATCAGATTTTTGATCAGGTTTGATTTGTTCACAAAACAACTAAACCAAATCTCTTTGTGAATAGTTATTTTGCTCACCTTAGGTTCTATCAGGTAATTAATCGCACTGTCGTGCCTAATAAATTATCCTAAGATCTATGTTCTAGGCAGCTAGTCTAGAACAAGCTTTGAACACAACCTAAAGCGAAGAACTAATTCAGATTGTGAGTCCTACTAAACTAACCAACCTAGCATTCAGAGAAAACCCTTATGAGAACCCTGAATCTAAAGTGGATCTACTCAGACATGGAGAATGAAAGCAACATGATTGAATAGATCATCAAAGAAAACAATAGAAAACAAGAGTTCAGAGTTGTCTCTCCAAAAACCAAAGTAAAATCTAGTCTGGAATAAATCATAGCCATCAAAGTGGCTGTAAAATCATATTAAATAACCTAAATCACGTTTTGGGGCTTCTTGTAAATAATAAAGTCTTCTGGGGCAATTTTGCAATTCTTCAACTCTTGGAAAAGTCGCGGGTCGTGTCTGCTGCGATGGGTATCGATCGATACTAAGCAGTATCAGTCGATACTGATGCTTCAAATCGGGTACTCAACAACACGAACTTCTGCTTTGCTCCAGAATGCTCCAGAAAGCTCCAATATCTCCAATTATGCTCCAAACGTGCTAAAACCTGTAAAAGACTCCAAAAGACTCCAAAATACTAGAAAGACTCTATAAAACGGATTTATATCATGACCTAAAAGGGGTAAAAACCATGATATATCAATTTATCTGAAGATGGTAGATATATCTGACATTGATCAATTTTATTGACGGTAGACTTATTAAAAGTGGAGATTATCAAATGACGATTTTCCTAAAGGTTACGTGAATAGTTGTTTACGTTTTGCTAGACTTCGTGTGTTTGACGATTTCTACAACACTGAGACATAAACCAGATCTGAAAAGCCAGCTTTCTCCATCACCAATTTCATCTTTTGAGAGAGTGAATTCATGGGATCTGGCTAACCAACCGAATGAAGAGCTAGCGGAAGTCGGGAATCAACCTGACGGATCTACAACTTGACTAATCCCGATATGTATCTCTGCAACTAAAATCAATGAAGCTACAAAGCACTCGGCCTGAAGCTTTACCAAACCTACAGTGAGACGACACGAAACAAACCAGAAAATAAGTCTATCATAAACTTCCTAAACGTCTACCACAACGTATCAAACATGTCTACCACAACGTATCAAACAAGTCTACCACAACGTATTAAACAAGTTTATCATCAAGATTTTAAACAAGTCTACCACAACATATTAAACAAGTCTACCGCAACGTATTTAACGATTTCACCATTGGGATGAGTGATACCCGCAAATCTAATACTCCAAGTTGATAAATCTTGAAGCATGCAAAAAAAAGAACCATAACCAAATCTTAGGGATATACGCGGATATGGCAAGGAAAGAGATTTCCTTGTGGTAGGGTTGTGTGCTGTGAACTGACTATTAAAGGAACCAGAACTATATGTTTGCTCTCAATATATGAAGTGTAGTCTGAATGATTTCGTGTTATTGAACCAAGATGAGTACACTGGCTTTTATAGAAGCCTTACAACGATTAAAGAGAAACTTCATGAATGAAAAACGAAAACAAACTTGAACAGAAAATACTTATTCAAGCTCAAAAAAACACGCTTGACTTATTCATCTTCAGACTTTCTCAAACATACAACAACTATACCCTCGAAACAAAAACCCTATCAAACCACGTACGTGTTGAAACCTTGTCACACAATCTTTTTCTTCTTTAAAACTTTCCTCCTGATATAGTTGTTTTTCGTTTGTGATTGGATGATGAAGGTAAGTACGCGATAAGACAGAAAGTGGGGATCACGCCTCTCAAATATGAAGTGGGGATCTCACGGAGGTGAATCTCATATTTTACTTGTTTTATCATGCATTCTACTTAACGTTTTGAGTCACATGCATGTATAATCATTGTTTTCTTTAGTGTTTTGGTCTAAATTAGAGTCTAGTTAGGTTGCATTAAGTCCTAGTGGGTCTTGCATCATTTGGAGTTTTTTATAGGTGCTTGGAGCCATTTTGGAGAAGTTTAGAGTAATGGAGCAAAAAGACCATTCCAAAGCGTCTAAAAGAACTGGCAGGATGAAAGATCCCCGTTCTGATTCAGCTTCAATGGTCTTCATGAAAGTTGTAGCCAAGTGAGTTAGCTGGCTACACGATGTGGTTTCATGTCATTCGAATATGTGGTTCGTGAGATATTGCAGATTTACTGAGAGTATGTCTTTCTGGCCGCCGAAAAGAAGAATGGAGTGTTTAGAAGATGCACCGACCCAGGATGGGTCGGTGCAGACACAGAAGGAAGTGCCAAGGCAAGAAGAAGACTGCACCGACCCATTCTGGGTCGGTGCTGTGGGTCGGTGCAAACTCCCCATGACCAGTTTGATCTAGATCCGAATTAGCCTCGGTAGTCTTCACAAAAGGTGTAGCCCAGTGAGTTAGCTGTCCACATGAGGTAGTTTGAGGTCATTCGGAGCGGTGGTTCGAAAGTTACATGAGAGTTATCGGGGATGTGTCCGTCTGGCGCCCAAAGGAGTTATGCTCAAAAGTGTTTGCACCGATCCAGGACCGGTCGGTGCAAACTCTCAGAATCAGCAAAAATCCATATTTGGCCAGTTCAATACCCGGTTTGTTCCGAGTTGACCCGGTCCGCATAACTTTTATAAATAGCAAAAAACCCATTTTTCAGGCTAAGTCTTTTTCTACCTAATTTCCCAAGGCATAAACCTCTCTTGTGTTTTATTCTTGGGTTTTTGAAAGAAACCTTTTGATTTTAATGCAATCTTAAGTTTAATTCTTCTTAATCTATCTTGTCTTTACTTTATTTTAATCTTTATAATCTCTAATCATGGATTCAATCATCTTCCTTGTGGGATTTGAGGGTTTCACCATGATTAGTGAGTAGGTTCTTTTAGAGCTCAGGGATGAGGTTGATTATGGGTTTTCTTATTTGATATATGATGTCTAGTGATTAGATTACATGTTTCCTCTCTTATTTAGGGTTCATAATGCTAGATTAGGCTTGGTAAAGCTAATCTAGATCATAGGGAATTTCATGCACACAAGGTGTTCGATGAAATTCCCCAAGAACTAAATAAGAGATTTTACTTGTTTAGCCTAAGGGATTAGTTGTCTAAAGAATATTATGGCCATTAGAACTTGATATTCATGCTTGTTAATTAACTTTTCACAAATGGGAATTTGTTCTTGATTAGTTGATTAGCAAAGTGATTAAGACCATGAGAGTGGATTAGTCTTGTTTAAGTGTTCTAGGTTAAGGAAAACATGTTTGATTGTTTTTTTTTAGACATCATAGGTTAATCATATAACTCTCCAAAGTCCATAACCTCATCCAAGAGCTTGTCTTTATTAAGTTATTAATCTCGTTTAAGCTATTTAGTCTTGTTTGCTTGTATACTTGTTTGAATGGAATTAGGTTGCTAGAACTTAAACTCAAAACACTTAGTTTGCTTAACTTAAAGAGTTTCTTGCATTCTTGTTGTATTGAACAAACCCCAATTGGATTGACACCTAAAATATTGCAATGACATAAGCATATTTAGGATTGATACTTAAGTAGGATAAATCCTATTTATCAATTGGCGCCGTTGCCAATTTGGGGTTCTAGTTTAGTCAATTGGATTTGGATTCTATTTGAGATTAAGCTTTTGTTTTCTTTGTTTACTAATCTCTCTATCTATTTTTCTCTTGTCTTGTAGGTGCATGAACATGGACCAACACCCACCACCACCCGCCCAAAATGTTGTTGGCGCGGGTGATGCGGTCACTGCTTATGCAAACCGCCAAGGCATAAGACCACCAACGATGGAGAACAACAATTTTGAGGTCAAGATGGGTCTTATTAACATGGTCCAAAGTAACAAGTTCCACGGCTTGCAAGTGGAAGACCCTCTGGATCATCTTGATCATTTTGATAGAGTTTGTGGCTTGACAAACATGAATGGGATCTCCGAGGATGGTTTCAAGCTTCGTTTGTTCTCGTTCTCCCTTGGCGACAAAGCACATCAATGGGTGAAAATTTTGCCTCAAGGGTCTATCACTACATGGAATGAATGCAAGAGATCCTTCATTGCCAAATTCTTCTCACCTTCAAGGACGACCAAGCTAAGAAATGAGATCTCGAGCTTTACTCAACGCTCAAATGAGACTTTCAATGAGGCGTGGGAAAGGTTTAGGAGCTACACCATGCAATGTCCGCATCACGGTTTCAATAATGCTTATCTATTGAGAACACTCTACCGTGTAGCGCTAGAGAAAGGTGAGGGGGTGACCCTTGGGAATGATGAAGACGTGACCATGGTTGAAGACAAGGGTAGTGTTGCTTGCTTTGATTCACAAGGATTAACAAAGGTCGAGCCTAAGACTATATATCCCCAAGCTCGGGAACCCCGGTAAATTCTCTATAGTTTGCTCTCTTGGAGATTTGGAGATTGAGGATGCTCTATGGGACTCCGGTTCAAGTGTAAACGTCATGTCCCGTGAGATGCTTAAGAGTCTAGGGATAAGAAACATCACGGATCACGTATCTCCCATCACTTTTGGAGATGCTTCTTCACGGAAGCCTCTTGGTCTCCTTGAAGATTATCCACTCAAAATTGGGGATTGCATAGTACCAACGGATTTCGTTGTTATGGAAATGAAGAAGGCCAACAAACTCCCACTCCTCCTTGGAACCCCATTCCTCAATACTACCGGTGCAAGCATGGACTTCAAAAACCAAAGGGTAGCTCTAATGAATGTGAACGACAAGGTTTACTACCCAATGAATGCTTCTTCCACCAAGCTTTGTGGCACAATTACTATTGAGGATGATGAGTTTTGTGTTGAGGAAGTGAAGTATGCGGGTCGTTGTGAGATGGTTGACGAAGCTCCAACTCCAAAGGGTTATGAAGAGAAAGAAAAGTCTCTTGAGAAAAAGAGTTTAGAGTGTGGTGATGGTAAAAAAGCTCCAAGAGTTGAATACGTGGGAATTTATGCAACAATGGCTTATGGTGATAATGAGGAAGCCCTTTCTTTGGATGGTGATTGCTTAGCATCCCTTTTTCACGCCACAATGGGGAATGATGGTGAGTGTAGCAAAGGTGTTAAGAAGAGGACAAGGAACAAGGTCAAGAAGAAGACACCAAGCAAGCTCGTTGAGTCTAAGTCCGAGCTAAGCCAACCTCCCACCATGACTCTCACACCGTGGAAGTATGAGGACGAGATGATTGAATACAAGATCAAATGCAAGGGCCGATCCAAGCCTTTTGCCTCGGTCAAAGTCATCCTCACATCAGAGCTTAAGGAGAAAGGGGAAGCCGGTCTTCAAAAGGTCATGAGCAAGATCCTCAAGCTTGAACTCAAACTCAAGGATCCACCATGGAGGGCTCACACTCCTCCATCACCCGCCTAAAATGGTAACCAAAGTCAAACTTAGCGACTTTAAACAAAGTGCACTTGGGGATAGTTTACTTTATTTTGATTCACATACGAAATTTGATGTTTACACAGCCTGTGTTGTATGTTTTGTTTTACTTACTGTTTCTACTTGCATTGTCTGTCTAAAAAAAGTAGGATCATTAAAAACTTAGGAGTATTCATGAAGGATGTCTATACTTTTAGGAAGGGTTTCCTGAATAGCTTTTTCAACATTCTTGAAATTTGTTTCCTACACAATCAAATTAAGCTTATCTTACCTTGATAACACACTTCACACTAATAAGAATGTTCTTTGGTTTCATGTCACAACGAATAGGGTTTTTAATGCAAGTAATGATTGGTTTAAATTTGAAATAGAAAATGTTCTAAACGATTTAGGAAGCTTTTAAAAATTTCATGAACGAATTGTAATAGTTTAGGAATGCCTTCTTGGCTCGTTAAGAAAACCTACAACTGTAAACACTTAAAAACCAGACCATCATAGTTTAAGAAAAACTTTACATGGTTAATTTGTGATGAGTGCAGGTGTTTTTTCAGTGATGGTGGAAAGAACAAAGTGAGGAAATCATGCGTATTGTGAAGGAACTTATACGCTCAGGCCCATTACAACTAGCTCATGTATGGGTTTTAATCAGTTGGCTCTGTCTATATAACCTTTTTCCTTGTCTCCTTTTTAAGCTATCATTGCCTCTTCGGTAGAAATGGCGGTATGTGCATGCATGTTGAAGCAACACCACACATTCTAGAAAGCTTCCTAATTTAGGAAGGATTCATACATATTTAGGAATGTCTTCCTGAATAAATACATATTTACTTATTCAGGAAGGCGTTCTAGTTTTAATGTACGTCATTCCCTGACTTATGCAAACGATTACCATTAGTGGTTATCCAATCTTTTGCCACTTAAATGTATTCTAGACAACAATATAATGACAAAAGTTTAAGCTGCTTCTTAAAAATTCAAGAAAACTTCCTAACATTTAGGAAAGTCCTTCAAAATATTTAAGAAAGCTTCGTAACGTCTTCTGATCCGTCTCTTCTTTTAGTTTCTTCGTCTTAGACCAGCCTCAAACAATGATACAAACATTAGAAAAATCAAATCAGACTCATCAAAAAGAGTGAGTATGAAGATGTGTACAAAGTGCAGATTTAGAGACAAACTAAATCTAACTTCACAATTTCATCGGCGTATATAACGAATTCCCAAGGAGTGACGGTGACGACGGAGTTGTTAGTCGATTATCCAGATCAAGTAATTCAGTTTTTCTGGTGATTCAGTTTCGTTTTCAGTAATTGTAATCGTCGATGATCGCCGGCGGCTATCAATTCAATCCGCCAAATGATCGGCTATTTTGTCATTTTAATCTTTTAATCCCTTTGCACTACAAGAAAACTGGTTTTTTACTACTGCAAAAACAGTCGAAAATCAGTAGCAAAACACCATGTTACGACTGATTACCGACTGATTTCTGCAGTAGGTAAATGTCTCGTCGCTAAAAAAATCAGTAGCAAAATTGCTACTGATTAACGACTGATTTACGACTGATATTAGGCGATCACTATTCAGTCGCTAATCAGTAGCAAAATTTTACGACTAATTAATAACTGAATAGTGACTGAATTTTGCTACTACAGCCGTAGTCGGTAATCAGTCGTAAAATTTAGCTACTGAATTGCGACTGATTACCTACTACTGAATTGCGACTGATTACCTACTACTTTGCAAACTAAAAATTCAAAGATAACAAAGCTTTGCAAAACAAAAACTAAATTCAAATCAAACAATTTTTTCAAACTAAAAATAAAAAGATTCACAATTTTATCGTACAAAAGAAACATTTTTAAAAAGAAGGAAACCAAAACCAAAATTAAAACGATTCCCAATCTTATCATACTAGAGATATCAAAAACACCCACGATGGAAGAGAAACCCTAAACCCAATTCCAAACCATAAATCCAATTCCAAACCCTAGGCTATACCCAACCCAGAAATAGACCGTACCCAAACACTAAATCAAACAAAATTTTCACAGAATTAAGCATGTAAGAAAAAAATCAAACACAAATTTCACAAAACAATTTCAAACCCTAAACGTTTATACATTGAAAGAGAAGAAACACTTTTGGAGAAAGAGGAGGAGCAAACGTACCCGGTGGAGTCGAGTCGGAGGGCCGTGCGCGACGACAGTTGGAGTTTTGGCCGGAGGAAGCCATGGCGGCTCGAGGATGTAGAGATTTGAGAGTGAGGGATTTTTTTTTCTCCAAGTGTTGTTGTGTTATGTCGAACAAAAGATATTTTAGAGCAAAATCATCTCCAACCCCAATCAATTTTCTACTCTAAACTCTATTTTAGAGCAAAATCTTCTCCAACCCCACTGTATTTTCAATTCTAAAATAGAGTAACTCTATTTCAAACTCTATATTTGGAGTAACTCTATTTTAGAATTGAACTTTTTTATTTATCAAATGGTCCTTTTAATTTTAAATCATTATATTTATGACTAACTTTTTATGTTGATATCAAAGTGCCGCACAAACAACTTAAAGACAAAGGATTCTCACATAAAATATACTAAAATTAAAGATAAACAATATAGCAAATACTAAAATGTGATACATGACATAATGACTACATGTATAATTTTACATAATATGATAATAGAGGATGAGCATGATCTCGATGAGCCAATTGAAGTTGGAAGAGAAGCTCCACCTCCGGATATTGAAATAGCAGAAGATGAAAATACCCGATTTCAAAATTTTCTTTTCCGATGTAGACAAATCAAAGACAAAGAAGCTCATTTTTCATTTCGAAACGCGTTAATTGATCACCTGTGGGAGAAGTACACTAATTGTGATGCTTAAACAAAAATGTATTAGTTGTTTGTTTTTTCAATTTATGTGGTGTAATAAAATTTTATAATTAATAGAATTTTAAAAATATAATTATGGTGAACTATTGTTAAAAAATAATATACATAGAAGAATTTGATTTTTTTTAAAAAGTTAAGGGTCTTGTAAGCAATTAATAGATATAATATATTTGAATTATTTATTTTTAGAGTGAAATATAGAGCTAACCATTGGAGTAAACCCCTTCTCTATTTATTGAGAACTCTATAATATAGTGAAATATAGAGGCAACCATTGGAGATGCTCTAAGTGTGTGTTTTTGTTTCTAAGTGTTATACAAAAATCAAATGGTTTAGTGCTAAAAAACAAAAAATCCTCCGCCAAACCCAAAATTTGGTGGCAAAAACCAAAACTTTTGGTGGCAAAACCAATTTTTTGGGTGGCAATAGGTTTGGTTTAATTTCAAACCCAATCGGTTTGGTTTTAAAATTCAAATTTTTAATCATAAACTAATAAACCAAATAATTTGGTTTAAATTAATATAATTTTAGGGTATGGGGTTTGAGGTTTAGGTTTAAGAATTGAGGTTTGAAAAAGATTTATAAAACTTGACTTTTTTTATAAGTGTTGGATCTTAGTTTATGATTTAGGGTTTGGAGTTTAGGTAAACAATTTAGGGTATGGGGTTTGAGGTTTAGGTTTATGATTTAGGGTTTAGAGTTTAGGTAAAAAGTTTAGGGTATGGGGTTTGAGGTTTAGGTTTAGAACATAAACCTCAAACCCCATACCCTAAACTTATAATTAATTACTATAATATACCCCAAAACTAAGATCCAAGACTTATAAAAAGTCATGTTTTATAAAAAAATTTCAAACCTTAATTCTTAAACCTAAACCTCAAACCCCATACCCTAAACTTTTTACCTAAACTCTAAACCCTAAATCATAAACTAAGATCCAACACTTATAGAAAAGTCAAGTTTTATAAATCTTTTTCAAACCTCAATTCTTAAACCTAAACCTCAAACCCCATACCCTAAACTTATAATTAATTACTATAATATACCCCAAAACTAAGATCCAAGACTTATAAAAAGTCATGTTTTATAATTATTTTTAAGCCTAAATCTAACCAAATGACAAGTCAATTGGGTTTGAGAATTAAATTTTAGATTAATCTTATTGTGATAAAACATTATCAATTGGGTTTAAATGAACATTAGCACCCAAAAAATTAGAAAAAAATTATATTAATTTAAACCAAATTATTTGGTTTATTAGTTTATGATTAAAAATTGAAATTTTAAAACCAAACCGATTGGGTTTGAAATTAAACCAAACCTATTGCCACCAAAACATTTGGTTTTGCCACCAAAAGTTTTGATTTTTGCCACCAAATTTTAGGTTTGGCGGAGGATTTTTGATTTTTAGCACTAAACCATTTGATTTTTTTATAACAATTAGAAACAAAAACACACACTTAACTCTCAAATACCTTTTATTCGACATAACACAACAACACTTGGAGAAGAAAAAAAAATCTCTCGCTCTCAAATCTCTTCCTCCTCGAGCCGCCATGGCTTCCTCCGGCCAAAACTCCGACCGTCGTCGCGTACGGCCCTCCGACTCGACTCCGCCGGGTACGTTTGCTTCTCCTCTTTGTCCAGAAGTGTTTCTTCTCTTTCAATGTTTTAATTTTGGTTTTGGTTTCCTTCTTTCAAAAAAATTGTCTTTGTACGATAAAATTGTGAATCTTTTTATTTTTAGTTTGCAAAAATTGTTTGATTTGCCTTTAGTTTTTGTTTTGCAAAGCTTTATTAGCTTCTCTGTTACGATCTCTTATCCAATTGGTTTGTAAAGTTTTGTAAAGCTTTTAGTGTTAGTTTCGGTTTGAAAATCAAAGCTTTTAGTTTTAGTTTTGTTTCCTAGTACGATGTTTCCTAGTTTTAGTGTTAGTTTCGATTATGGCCTGTTCTAAAGTTGGTTGAAAAAGATGTCTTATCCACTAACACTTCTCTGTTAGCTTAGGCGTATGACATAGCCTCTATATTCTGTTTTTATCTTTGACTTCTTTTTGCTTGTGTGGCTATTTGTTTCGGATTATGTAAGTCTTTTTTTCTAATCACGTAAGCTCTAGAACCAGACCTTGTGTCTTGCTTTATTTATGGTTACCTTTGGTGAATCTTTGCATCTTGTCATGCTCACACATGTATTGATTTATGCAGCTCTTCCTTAGACATTGATGGATGTCTAATGACTTATGTGTTTTGTATATTTTCAGAGATGCAACAGAGAAGGCCTGCAAGGACTTCAGCTTCATGTTATGCTCAATCAAGAATATCTCAAGGTACTCTAAAAAATCTCACTCATTCTGTTCATTCTTGTATTATGTGCTTAGGCAAGAATATGGATTTGTTGGCTGCTTATGGATTAGTTATGTATCTCATAAGTGTTGATTTGAATGAGTTAGTTTGTTTGCATAATGGATTTGATTATGGATTTGTTGTATGTGTGTGGAACTTTGATTTGTTGGTTATGATTTATTTGTTTGCACATTGGATTTTATTGCTAGAGATTGCTCACAGAAATTGAACAAGCTTTATATTTGATTTTCACATTATTTGTCAGCTTTTCTGTTGCTAGACTTGTTCAGCTTGCAAGACTTAGACACCTTTTTTGGATTTTCACATTATTGCTAGACTAAGAAACATTTCTTTGTTTGTTTTTCAATGATTGTTGATACTTATTTGGTTTTTTTCTTTCACAGCACTAACCCGATACTGTCCAACAGTCTTTAGTTTCTGCTGCCACGACCACTAACCCGACTCCGATAGTGCCGGCTCGTGCATTTACTCCCCTTATGACCCAAGAACAACAATCCAACTTAGATAAGTTGTGTGCTATTGTTTTGAAGATTGAAATTTGCTTCTTTTGTAAGACTTATAAGTTTTTTGGTAATGTATGATTGAATATTTTGTAAAACTTTTAGTATTGTATGTTATTGGATTCTGGATTTTTGTTTTTGTTTCTTTTGTCAGCAGATTTGGATTTTCAAATTCAGATTTTCAGGTTTTATATTCTTAGAATTTCATTTTTTTTTTAATTCAAATATACGATTAGCCACAAAAATTCCCGACTGCAAACCAAATTAGGTACACCAACCACCAAATGAAATCCACGTGATTTTTAACTACTGATTTGCTATTGTTCTACGACCCACCGAATTCAGTAGCAAATCAGTCGCTAAAATTACTATTGATTAGCTACTGCATGTTTCCGACTACAATTCAGTCACTAATCAGTCGTAAAACGGCTACTAATTAACGAACTAAAATTTTTAGTCACTAAATACCTATTGATTTACGACTGTTTGAAAATACTCGCAAATCAGTCGCAAATGAGTAGCGAAACCGTCGGTAAATTTACCGACTGCCTAATCAGTAGCAACAATCAGTAGCAAAAACCTTGTTTTGGTGTAGTGTTGATATTTAATGTATGCTAATTTAGGTAGGTTCCCAAATAGAGTGCTATATTTGTCAAGTTTTAGTTTTTAGTGCAATTTTGATCAATTTCACTTTTATATATTTTTCAAACTAAATATAAATTACAAAAAGTCAACTCTATATTTATAAGTTATCCAAAGTCAGGATAAAAGATAACATTTTTGTTTGGATGGAAATAAGTTTTGATTGGTTAATAGTAATTCTCTCGGATCATGGATATACGGCCATGATTTTGTTTTATTAAAAACAAATCTAATCTAATGGACCAAATCGCTAATTTAATCTAATGAACCAATTTAGCTTTAAAAAACACACATTTGTATTTAAATATCTAAGAGAAGAAAACCCTATTTTCTCAGCCACTCTCTCTCAAGAATCTAATCTCATCTTTTCTTTTTTATCACTTGCATTCATCTAAGAAAATGACAGCTCTCTTTTCTATCCAGACTTGCATTGTCACCTGATATATGGCCTCGAATATCGGATTATCTTCGGATATAACCCGAAATGTATAAACGAATATCAGAATGGGGCTTACCAGTTAGTATATCGAATATCGGATTATCTTCGGATATAACCCGAAATCTGAATTAAACCTAAACAAATCCGAAGTAAAATTGAAGTTTTTTTTTTGTTTTTATATATTTCGATTAACTCGATCCAGAATTATGTCGAATTATATTGAACTATTTTGGTTTTTAATCATATTATGGGTAAAAATACCCGAACATACCCGAGCTTACCCATACTACCTAGTACCTAAACTTATAGTTACTTCGGTTACAAAATACCCGACGTAACTGAATCTGAAATGTTATTCGGGTAAAAGTAGATTTTAATCAGTTTACTAAACCCAAACCGAATCCGATAAGTCCCAAACCGAACCCGGCCCGATGATTTTAAATATCCAAACGGAACCTCTGAGCAGGTGAGGCAGGAAATCCTGAGGGAAGCACATCAGAGCCGTTTCTCTATTCATCCAGGAGCTACCAAGATGTACCGTGACCTCAAACGGTATTACCAGTGGGTAGGGATGAAGAAGGATGTTGCCAACTGGGTTGCGGGGTGTGATACCTGTCAGTTGGTGAAGGCTGAGCATCAGGTTCCGAGCGGGTTGTTGAGGAGTTTACCCATTCCGGAGTGGAAGTGGGACATGATCACCATGGATTTCGTGGTGGGTCTGCCGGTTTCGCGAACCAAGGACGCTATTTGGGTCATCGTCGATAGGTTGACCAAGTCTGCGCACTTCTTGGCCATAAAAAAGACCGACGGTGCGGAAGTGTTGGCCAAGAGGTACGTCAGGGAGATTGTGAAGCTGCATGGGGTACCAGTGAGTATAGTGTCAGATCGAGATCCGAAGTTCTCCTCGTTGTTCTGGGGCGCTTTCCAGAAGGAGATGGGCACTAAGGTACACATGAGTACAGCTTATCATCCCCAGACCGATGGGCTGTCGGAGAGGACTATCCAGACGTTGGAGGATCTGTTGAGGATGTGTGTGTTGGATTGGGGTGGACATTGGGCGGATCATCTGAATCTAGTGGAGTTTGCGTACAATAACAGCTACCAGGCTAGTATCGGCATGGCACCATTTGAGGCGTTGTATGGTAGGCCTTGCAGGACCCCGTTATGTTGGACACAAGTGGGGGAGAGGAGCCTGTTGGGGGCTGACTTTGTGCAGGAGACGACTGAGAAGGTTCGGATTGTGAAGTTGAACATGAAGGAAGCTCAAGATCGTCAGAAAAGCTACGCAGATCGGCGTAGGAAGGAGCTGGAGTTCGCAGTTGGCAATTTGGTCTATCTGAAGATGGCCATGTTGAGGGGTCCGAACAGGTCCATCTCCGAGACTAAGTTGAATCCGCGATATATGGGTCCCGTCAGGGTGCTGGAGCGGGTCGGACCGGTGGCTTATCGGTTAGAGTTGCCGGAGTCTATGCAGGCATTTCACAAGGTGTTCCACGTGTCGATGCTGAAGAAATGTCTGCACAAGGATGATCAGGTGGTCACGGGGGTGCCATCAGATTTGACACCGAGCATGGTGGTGGAGGCGAGGCCTCTGAGAGTCCTAGATCGTCGGGTGAGAGTGATCAGGAGGAAGAAGGTTCCTGAGATGCAGGTGCTGTGGGACGGCAATGGAGCCGAGGAGGTGACTTGGGAGCCGGAAGCGAAGTTGAAGCGCAAAATTCCCAAGTGGTTCGGCAAACTGGAGGGTTAGCCGGGTGTTTCCATATCGTTGTAACCATGGTGTTGGGATTTTGGGAGTTATTGCGTTGTTGTACTCGTCTATTTTATGGTGTTATAATTAATCGATGTACTTTGGAGCTTTTGATTATTCAATAAAAAGGTGTTTTCATTGAATATGTTGGGTGGTGGGTTTACTAGAGGATTAGTAGACAGGTTGGCGGGCTACTAGTGGTAGTGGTCCGATAGCGGGGGTGCGGATACTAGGTGTTTAGTAGCTGCATAGGGCTGATAGTTCCGGATTGGTTTGGCACAGGGTGGTGTCCCATATAGCGGCGTCGGAGTGCACTGGTGAGTCACTGCCGAGTGTACCTGGCTGGTTGGGTTTCGACGTGATTCCTGATTGGTGAGACAGGTCACTAGAGAGATTGCCGTTGCCTGGCTCTCTATGCGTTAGACGGATCGATCCATGGTGTTGGGTCGTGAAGTCGGTATACTCCCGGGTGTTGGAGTGGTTGGCCAAACCAAGTAGGAAACTAGGGCGCTATGGTGTTGAGCCGTGATACCGTTGTTAGTGGAGTTGGAATAGCGGTCGTGCTACGCTGAGTTGGAATAGCGGTTGTGCTATGTTGTGGATGTTAGCTGGATGTTAGATTCGAGGACGAATCTATGTTAGTGGGGGAGAATTGTAAAATCCCTAATTCAATTTTGAGGTTGAAATTGAATAATTAGAAGTTGGGGGTTAAATTCGCGTAAATCAATTTTTCCGGGTGGGTTTAATTGATAATTTTGGAAGTTTGGGGCCATTTGTGAATTCGAAAAATTAAGGGTTAAATTGATCGAATTGAAAGTTGTTTTGGACGGTGATTTTGATCAATTAAGGAGTTATGGGGTCAATTCTGAGAAAAACAGGAAACGGGAAGGACCGTTTGGTGTAATAAGAAAAATTGGTTCCACATATGTATATATGTGCGTAAGCATCGCCGTCTCCGAGTTTCCCCATTAACCTAGCCGTCAAGTTGTGTTGCTGTGTGGCGTGGGAGACAAGGGAGAGTAGTGGTGAGGAATCGAGAGAAAGATCGAGTGGGTGGGTCGCCGTGAGCCAAGTCTCGGCGCTATCTCCTCTTCGCCACGGTAAGGAAACTCCCCTCTCTCCTTAGTTATTTCATGTGGTGCGTGGTCGCTCGGGGTTGTGTGGCTGAGTCGACGGATGGTGGAGAAGGAGAGTGGTGTCAATGAGAAGATCGTCGGTGTTGTTGTCGTCAAGTCTTGACGGTGATGAGGACTCGACGGTGTGTGGTGTTTGGAGTCGAGATTGTGGGTCGGGGGTTGGATCGTGGTGGTTCTGGTGGTGAGCTCCGGTGGTGGCGTAGTTGCACCGGCGGTGGTGAAGACGATGAAGTTGATTACCGGTTTAGACCGGTTTAATAATCAATTATCGAGCGTGTGTTTTATTTTGATTATTTTATTATTTTTATTTTTAGGTGGTTTAATAGAAGGTTATTCATCCCGGGGAGTTCTAGAAAATTGCTGAATTTTCTCGTGAAACTTTCTGTGCGGGAATAAGGTGAGTGCAGGACCATAGGCGTAATTAAATAATTTTGATAATTGATGTGATTTCGTGATTATAGGCCGTTTACGATCTCGGAGGGTCTAGATCGAGTGTTTCATGAAATGTTTGATTTATTCGGTATTTTCGTGATAGTCTATATTAATTATCTTAATTATTTGTTAGCCTGTAGATGGGAGGATTGTCTCACTAAGTATTTTTTGAAATACTTATGCATCTCTTATATTTTAATTGATGCAGGAAAAGAGAAAGTGTGACCGTGGGATCAGGGCGAG
Organism: Eutrema japonicum; assembly: GCA_030161315.1. Taxonomy (NCBI): domain Eukaryota; kingdom Viridiplantae; phylum Streptophyta; class Magnoliopsida; order Brassicales; family Brassicaceae; genus Eutrema; species Eutrema japonicum. The sequence continues at coordinate 27,556,291 of BSQW01000007.1, forward strand.
GAAGAGGGGGTGATCAAGACTTGTCGTTTATTTGATTATTTTATTTAATAATTTATGATCTTGATTATTCGGATTTTTAATCTTGAACCGGAAATTAATTGGTGAGGTTCAGTTATTATTATTTATGGGATTTTAATAATTATATGCAAAAAAAAAATGGGTGCGGTTGTTTCATATAGACTATCCTTATCTACTCAATCATTTAAATAAAAGTCAACATATATGAGCTATCATTTATAAAAATAATATATTTTCATATTCTTGCTAAAATTATTATATTAATAGATGATAGTTACCATGCCAATTGAAAATGTAATAATAGACAATATAATAAATCATATAAACAATTTAAAGTTAACAAATGAGTTGATGATGTGTTGCAATTTTAGTCTATGGGAAGATAATGTGGCATCATGAGAAGAGAGCACATTTTACTTTATATATATAGACTATCCTTATCTACTAAATCATTTAAATAAAATTTAACATATATGAGCTATAATTTATAGAAAAATATATTTTCATATTCTTGTTTAAATTACTATATTAATGGATGATAGTTACCATGCGAATTGAAAATGTAATAATAGACAATAAAATAAATCATATAAACAATTTAAAGTTAACAAATGAGTTAATGATGTGTTGCAATTTTAGTCTATGGGAAGATAATGTGGCATTATGAGAAGAAAGCACATTTTAATTTATATATATAGACTATCATTATCTACTCAATCATTTAAATAAAAGTTAACATATATGAGCTATCATTTATAAAAAAATATCTTTTCATATTCTTGTTAAAATTATTATATTAATGGATGATAGTTACCATGCAAATTGAAAATGTAATAGTAGACAATATAATAAATCATATAAACAATTTAAAGTTAACAAATGAGTTAATGATGTGTCACAATTTTAGACTATGAGAAGATGATGTGGCATCATGAGAAGAGAGCACATTTAACTTTATATATGAAGACTATCCTTATCTACTCAATCATTTAAATAAAATTCAATATATATGAGCTATCATTTATAGAAAAATATATTTTCATATTCTTGTTAAAATCACTATATTAATGGATGATTGTTACCATGCGAATTGAAAATAAACCAATAAACAATATAATAAATCATATAAACAATTTAAAGTTAACAAATTAGTTGATGATGTATCACAATTTTAGACTATGAGAAGATAATGTGTCATCATGAAAAGAGAGCACATTTAACTTTATATATATAGACTATTATTATCTACTTAATCATTTAAATAAAATTCAACATATATGAGCTACCATTTATAGAAAAATATTTTTTCATATTCTTGTTAAAATTACTATATTAATGGATGATAGTTACCATGCAAATTGAAAATTAAATAATAGACAATATAATAAATCATATAAACAATTTAAAGTTAACAAATGAGTTGATGATGTGTTGCAATTTTAGTCTATGAGAAGATAATGTGGCATCATGAGAAGAGAGCACATTTAACTTTATGTATATAGACTATCCTTATCTACTCAATCATTTAAATAAAATTCAACATATATGAGCTATCATTTATAGAAAAATATATTTTCATATTCTTGTTAAAATTACTATATTAATGGATGATAGTTAACATGCGAATTGAAAATGTAATAATAGACAATATAATAAATTATATAAACAATTTAAAGTTAACAAATGAGTTGAAGATGTGTCACAATTTTATACTATGAGAAGATAATGTGGCATCATGAGAAAAGAGCACATTTAACTTCATATATATAGACTATCATTATCTACTCAATCATTTTAATAAAATTCAACATATATGATCTATCATTTCTAGAAAAAGATATTTTCTTATTCTTATTAAAATTACTATATTAATGGATGATAGTTACCATGGGAATTGAAAAAGTAATAATAGACAATAAAATAAATCATATAAACAATTTAAAGTTAACAAATGAGTTGATGATGTGTTGCAATTTTAGTCTATGGGAAGATAATGTGGCATCATGAGAAGAGAGCACATTTTACTTTATATATATAGACTATCCTTATCTACTCAATCATTTAAATAAAATTTAACATATATGAGCTATAATTTATAGAAAAATATATTTTCATATTCTTGTTTAAATTACTATATTAATGGATGATAGTTACCATGCGAATTGAAAATGTAATAATAGACAATAAAATAAATCATATAAACAATTACCGTCCGTCGGACAAGGGTGGGGCCCACGGGCCGAGAGAGGGCATGGGGCCCACAGGTAGGGGCGGTCGCGGCGTTATAAGTGGTATCAGAGCCGAACCCAAACACGTGTGTGGAGTCAGGTGGGCTCACACCGTCTAGGGTGACGATCCTGGTGTGCAAAGAGGACGTTGCGCTCTATGAGTGGGGGTGATTGTAACATCCCGATTTCTTGTATATGCTGAGAGGCTTATAAGAATTGATTTGGCTACCTATGTCACCAAAGTGCACTTATCTTTTCGGGAACTTGTCCAGAGAGAACTGCAGAGTTAAGCGTGCTTGAGCTGGAGCAATTTAAGGATGGGTGACCTACCGGGAAGTGATTCGCGGTATCGTGTGAGTGAGGACAAAACACGGGGAAAGATCACGTGGTGATTGCAGGGTCAGTAAACAAGTATTACAAGCCTCCCGGACTAACGCAACGGCCGTCGGACAAGGGTGGGGCCCACGGGCCGAGAGAGGGCATGGGGCCCACAGGTAGGGGCGGTCGGGGAGTTATAGCATATACCAGAAATCGGGATGTTACAATCACCCCCACTCACAGAGTGCAACGTCCTCGTTGCGCACCAGGACCGTTATCCGTGACGGTGTGAGTCCACATGACTCCACACACGTTTTTGGGTTCGGATCTGATAATACTTATAACGCCCGACCGCCCCTACCTGTGGGCCCCATGACCTCTGTCGGTCCGTGGGCTCCACCCTCGTCCGACGACCGGTGCGCTAGTCCGGGAGGCTAGCAAGACTTGTTTACTGACCCTGCAATCACCACCTGATCTTTCCCCGTGTTTTGTCCTCGCTCACATGGTACTGCGAATCACTTTCCGGTAGGTCACCCATCCTTAAATTTTTCCAGCTCAAGCACGCTTAACTCTGGAGTTCTCTCTGGACAAGTGACCGAAAAGATAAATGCACTTTAGTGACATAGGTAGCCAAATCAATTCTTATAAGTCTCTCCGCATATACCAGAAATCGGGATGTTACATATATAGACTATCATTATCTACTCAATCATTTTAATAAAATTCAACATATATGATCTATCATTTCTAGAAAAATATATTTTCATATTCTTGTTAAAATTACTATATTAATGGATTATAGTTACCATGCGAATTGAAAAAGTAATAATAGACAATAAAATAAATCATATAAACAATTTAAAGTTAACAAATGAGTTGATGATGTGTTGCAATTTTAGTCTATGGGAAGATAATGTGGCATCATGAGAAGAGAGCACATTTTACTTTATATATATAGACTATCCTTATCTACTCTATCATTTAAATAAAAATCAACATATATGAGCTATCATTTATAAAAAAATATATTTTCATATTCTTGCTAAAATTATTATATTAATGGATGATAGTTACCATGCCAATTGAAAATGTAATAATAGACAATATAATAAATCATATAAACAATTTAAAGTTAAAAAATGAGTTGAAGATGTGTCAAAATTTTATACTATGAGAAGATAATGTGGCATCATGAGAAAAGAGCACATTTAACTTTATATATATAGACTATCATTATCTACTCAATCATTTTAATAAAATTCAACATATATTATCTATCATTTCTAGAAAAATATATTTTCATATTCTTGTTAAAATTACTATATTAATGGATTATAGTTACCATGCGAATTGAAAAAGTAATAATAGACAATAAAATAAATCATATAAACAATTTAAAGTTAACAAATGAGTTGATGATGTGTTGCAATTTTACTCTATGGGAAGATAATGTGGCATCAAGAGAAGAGAGCACATTTTACTTTATATATATAGACTATCCTTATCTACTCAATCATTTAAATAAAAGTCAACATATATGAGCTATCATTTATAAAAAAATATATTTTCATATTCTTGCTAAAATTATTATATTAATGGATGATAGTTACCATGCCAATTGAAAATGTAATAATAGACAATATAATAAATCATATAAACAATTTAAAGTTAACAAATGAGTTGATGATGTGTCACAATTTTAGACTATGAGAAGATGATGTGGCATCATGAGAAGAGAGCACATTTAACTTTATATATATAGACTATCCTTATCTAATCAATCATTTAAATAAAATTCAACTTATATGAGCTATCTTTTATAGAAAAAAATATTTTCATATTCTTGTTAAAATTACTATATTAATGGATGATAGTTACCATGCGAATTGAAAATAAAATAATAGACAATATAATAAATCATACAAACAATTTAAAGTTAACAAATGAGTTGATGATGTGTTACAATTTTAGACTATGAGAAGATAATTTTTGCATCATGAAAAGAGAGCACATTTAACTTTATATATAGATTATCCATTTCTACTCAATCATTTAAATAAAATTCAACGTATATGAGCTACAATTTATAGAAAAATATTTTTTCATATTCTTGTTAAAATTACTATATTAATGGATGATAGTTATCATGCTAATTGAAAATGAAATAATAGACAATATAATAAATCATACAAACAATTTAAAGTTAACAAATGAGTTGATGATGTGTTATAATTTTAGACTATGAGAAGATAATTTTTGCATCATGAAAAGAGAGCACATTTAACTTTATATATATAGATTATCCTTTTCTACTCAATCATTTAAATAAAATTCAACATATATGAGCTATCATTTATAGAAAAATATATTTTCATATTCTTGTTAAAATTACTATATTAATGGATGATAGTTACCATGCGAAATTAAAATGTAATAATAGACAATATAATAAATCATATAAACAATTTAAAGTTAACAAATGAGTTGATGATGTGTCACAATTTTAGACTATGAGAAGATGATGTGGCATCATGAGAAGAGAGCATATTTAACTATATATATTGACTATCTTTATCTACTCAATTATTTAAATAAATTCAACATATATGAGCTATCATTTATAGATAAATATATTTTCATATTCTTGTTAAAATTACTATATTAATGGATGATAGTTACCATGCGAATTGAAAATGTAATAATAGACAATGTATTAAATCATATAAACAATTTAAAGTTAACAAATGAGTTGATGATGTGTCACAATTTTAGACTATGAGAAGATGATGTGGCATCATGAGAAGAAGATAGCACATTTAGCTTTATATATATAGATGGTCTTCGCCTCTTGGTTCGTTTAATAGAAAAGATGAAAAAACTATTTTTTATCATAAATTGCTTTATTTGATTTAATGACTGTGTTTTGTATTTTAATTATAGTCAATTCTATATTTATAAGTTATCCAAAGACAGGAATAAAAATAAGATTTTGTTTGAATAAAAGATAAGGTTGGATTGGTTAACTCAAAAAAAAATCTAATATAATGGACCAAATCACTAATCTAATATAATGGTCTAAATTTGTTTTAAAGAAACACATACAAATTTGCATTTAAATACCTAAGAGAAGAAAACCCTAGTTTCTCAGCCTCTCTCTCACCAAAAAAAAAAAAAAACTAAATGCATAGAAGCATAAGAAAATTACAATCAAAGAAGTGAATGGGCGACCCCAGAAACTCTTTAATGTAAGGGTAAAACTCCTCTCTTAATCAAAATCTGATTCCAATCGTTCTTATATAACTCTTTTGATTGTTCTTATTAATTTTTGTTTGCTATTTTTGGTGGGTCTTATCGAGCTTAATCATGATCGATAAAGTCCATTTGATTGTACTTCTCATGCTCATCTCCTGTTTTCATTTTTTGTTTTTGGTTTTCTCGAGAATAAAATCTCGGATTTAGGTTGATATATCATTTTGAGAAATATTCTCAGATTTCATAATTTCCTATGATTATGAATGAACACCTCCCATGATTGTTTCCTGGATTTAATTTTTCTTGTAAGCTTGATTTTGCATTTCACGAACTCGATTTTTTTTCTTGCGTTTCATTTTCCGTTTGTGGATATGCCTATTACTGTTGTTCAAAGTCATTTATTAATACTTCAGAGAAAATCAATATTCCCTAATTCATATTTCTACTTATATTGGTTTGAGTCTTTGGTTGGTAAGATTATTCAATGTTAAATAATAATAAACACTATTCGACCCAAAAAAAAATACTAAGAAAAAAGGTATTTGGCTCCGTTCAATTTGTTTTCTCTCTTAGTTTCGCTTAAAGTTCATCCGATCTATTCATATGAATTTATAACACATACGTTTTCTTTTGCAGTATCTGATTGGTTATGTGTCGACCAATTAATCTTGTTTGTTTTTTAATTCCACCTAATCTCGAGATTGATCATTTTGTTATATGTTTTGTTATCGCTGGACATATATGACTTTTTATGTGATCAGTTCATCTACTTCAGTCACAAATATGTGGACGACACATAACAATGTGAGTACATCTCTCTCCTTTAACAACCGATCAAACTCATAATTGAATATTATTGCTTGTATATTTGTCTCTCAGAAATATGTAAACAAAATTAAGAAGGCTTTCTTGGTCTCCGGAACCCGCCGGAACAGCCACCAGAACACCAATAACCATCGGACCCTCAATAGTACAGTTTCAATCTGGGAATTCCGCAGGTACAAAACCCTAAACGGAGACATATGTGTACTGTTTGACGGTTTTGCATATGTCTCTGTTTGCCCCTCATATAGTCTTTAATCTCCTCCAAAATAATATGTATGCATTAATTTATATATTCTATGTTAAAATAGACAAAACTTTTATAAATAATAGATAAGAAAATGAATAGTTTTTAACGTTTAATATCAAGAAGAGAATTTAACAGTATTTATATTGTTTTCTAAATATATAGAGTAAATATGTCAAACAACTAAGACATGGATAAACTTATATACATATATGACATTAAATTGAGAATTATTCCGTTGCAAAATTTACGTGAAAAACGTTAAACTGATAATCATATTGACATTGAGGGAGTAATTATCATTACTATTGAATGAGATTTGATAATTAATCTCAAGATAAAAAATAAGTTACTGTTTTTTTTAATCACAAATACCTAATTTATCATCACTTCATTTGTTGTAAATGTTTTTTTTTAATGTGAAACAATGATTCTGTAGAACTACGACTGAGACAATACAAAATAACAAAAAAAATACCAAATAAAGAAAGAAAGTAGTTCAGAGACTGCTAAAATAAATGAATTTATATGAAAGGATAACAATAATTAGTTTGTTATTTTTATCTAATTAATTTTGTTAATAAAAAGGAGATTTTGATATTTTAATTAAAACTCTATTTTCTAAAACACTATATTACACACACATATCTTATACAAATTTTGATACCTTGAAAACTCATACTTGGAATCACATATTATACAAATTACATTCATATATATATATATATATATATATATATATATATATATATATATATTTGTTTTGACGAAGTATTAGATAAGTTTATATTATTTTGGTCAACAACTCACACAGTGACGATACTAATACAAATCATTAAATTACATGTCAAAGTTTAGACACGTTGTTATATTGTCTAAAACTAAGGAGTTGAATATGACATGTAGTGAGTATAAAAACTTTTCTAGATTATGACATGTAACTTAATGATTTGTACTAGTATCATCGTTGTTATTATCCGAATTCATATACCTGGTGTACCGTATACGTGTGAATTGTTGACTAAAAAATACATATTTATCTCAAAACAAATATATATATATATATAAATAAGAAGCATGAGCACGTGACCCAACTTTGAAGAACTCTATCTCTTTCTCTCTCTTAAAAACCAAAACAAAACTTGTTCATTAAAATGGTTTTTTTTTTTTTATTGAAGTTGGACAAAGAAAAAAGTTTACAAAGCCGCCCACATTCCAAGCCATCTTGATGAGCTTAAAAGAGTTACATGCTTCGTTCCGGTGTTTGAGGTTTTTCAACCCTCATGATTATTGGTATTTTTCTATTTTACTTTATGCTTAAAGTTGTATTAATTAAAAACTGGAACATCGGCTTTAACAAGTTATCGTAACTATCTAAATTAGCATAAATCAAATGAAGGATAAGGATTTAACCATTTTTGTTGATCTTAGTAGCATGAGGCCGTTATCAAGAAAAAAGAGCGAGTAAGCAAAAAACGTTAACCAAGTTGTTGGTGGTTGGGTGGTTCCTTTCTGCGGTGAGTGTCGGCTCTGTTGGTCTAGGTCAGGGATCGATTATACGCGGGAGCGAAATTACCAGGACAAACACTTGGGCAAGTGGAGCATTATAAGTGGGCTGTGTCACTCCCACCCGGACGATTAATCTGGACCTTTGGGCTTATGATTACTCCCGGGGGCCGAAAGGCATCAAAAAAAAAAAAAAAAAAAAAAAGCAGAAAACGTTCTTTTTTTTTTCAGAAAAGGAAAACGTCCTACAATATTTTTTTGAAGTTTCAGAATGTATTATGATTGTGTGTTTTGTTCAGTAACCAATGTTTTTAGTTTAAAATCTAGACTAATATGATTTTTTTGCTGTTATATAAATTTTGTGTTTATAAAATACATGCAAATAGTTATAATCAATTTTCGGTCGATACTAACTCGACAATATTTTCTTGGTTGTCTTTATCAAAAAAAAAAAATATTCTTGGTCGACCCAATTTGATTATTATTTAATGACACAATTTCATCATATACTTTTAAAAACCATTTTGATATATCAATTAAAATGTACGTATAGGTTATCATTTTTTTGGAAATATCACAACATCTGCATCTTATATATATTATGAACTAGATTTATATAAAATTCATTTTCAGGAACTATATTACTTAAGGCTATGACTGCATAACTTGGTTTCACAAATCTGTAACCGAGAGATGATATTACAATCGTTGAAATTATTTAGACCATAACTTAAGGCTATACCTGCATAACTTAAGGCTATTACCATATATAGATGTTCCTCCTGACACACATATGACTTTGCTTTTTTACAGTTTCACCTATTCGAAAAATACTACTAGTCTTAGCAGATAAGCTCGAAATTTCCACTTGAATCCAGTGCTAAAGATTCCAGAATATTTTGATAGTAGTCTACTGAATTTCAGGTTTTGTTTTTATTGCATACTTTCACTAATAATATACATTGAAGATGCATGGTAATTCATTTAAAAGAATCTTGCTAGTCTGAAAGAAAATACGCCAAGCACTAAGATACGTCACTCACGGTCAAATGATCTTAGTTACTTGAGATATTTTTATAGTCATGGCTTACAAACTACAAAAACAATGGACTTCTTTATAAATAAACCTCAAGAGTAAAAACATTCTAATATATGATATAATGTGATAGAAGCAATGGTTTTTAGAGGTATAAGGGGCTTACAACTATTTACTAAGTGTAATAAAGTAATTAGGGTTTGTCTTAGGCGTTTGGGTAAAGTTTATCATGAATTTGGTGGTTTTGTAAGAGGAGTGAGTGGATCTCCGTTATCACAATCTTTAGTGTTTTGTAATTTTTATTTATAGATTATACATTAATCGGTTTTTGCTATTTCTGATCGTATTATAATATTGGTTAATTGGTTCTTTGGAGGAATATAACTATATATATATAAAAAATATATATATATATATTATGAAGATGTAGTAAAAATTATCTTAAATTATCACAAATTCTTAGTGAACATCTATTTTTAAAATTGTTTTACAATTTTTTTTGATGATATGTATTCCTTACAAATATTCCAGTTTTTGTAGTTCTTTATTGTTTTTATAAGGATTTGCAGTTTCCACATTCGTATGTACAATTTTTGAAATGATATTCTTTCGTTTTATTTTATATATATTTTCAAAAAATATATAAATTACAAAAAAATAAAGTCAATTGTATTTGTAAGTTATCCAAAGCCAACATAAAAGATAGCTTTTTGTTAAATGAAAGATAAGTTTTGATTGGTTAATAGTAATTCTCTCATATCATGCAAAGACGGCCAGGATTTTGCTAACTCAAAAAAAAAATATAATCTAATGGACCAAATCGCTAACATAATCTAATGGACCAAAATTGCTTTAAAGAAACACAAATTTGAATTTAAATACCTAAGAGAAAAAACCCTAGTTTCTCAGTCTCTCTCTCACCAAAAAAAAAAAACCTATATTCTTCTTCTCTTCTCTATAAGACAGTGCAAAGAGATTATATGAATTAACGGCTTCTCCATAACAAAGGTACTTCTCGAGAATATCATATATCTGAAATAAAATCTCTGGTACATCGTAAAACCATCCGGGTGGATTTAGGATGTCTTGGAGAATGAAAACCCCATGATTGTTTCCTGGATTTTTATTTTCTTGTAAGCCAGCCGTTTTGATTTTCTTCTAAGCATGATTTTTTTTCTATAATTATGAATGAACACCTCCCATGACTACATTGCATTCTGTTGACTAAGACGACACATAGAGAATCAAAACGACTGTGTTTTAATAAATATAATATGAACTCTTTAATATGGTGTCGTTTTATTTCTTTTTTAAAAGGAAATAAAACGACATTGTTTTGAAGGGTTCATATTTGATTTATTAAAACATCGTCGTTTTCGTCCTAGTCATCACCTAACGGTGAAACTAACGTTGTGATATGACTAGAGTAATACATAACTTTTAGATATTACTTAAATGATACAAATTCTAAAGGAAATGTCCATTAAGGGCAGTTTAAAACTGTAATTAACGATAATGCCATTTATATTTTTTTGAAGTGAGATATATAGAAGAAAAAACAACATTAATCTCTCATTTCTCTCTGTTTCTCTTGTCGTTTTCTCTTCTAACTAAAACCCTAGCCGCATCTCTCACTCGCTGAATCACCTCCGCTATGGCTCCGGCGAAGACGCAATTTTATTCCTGTATTCCCTCCTCGTCTCATATTCCGGCGTCGTTGATACCGATAAGTCTTCTTTTCTCCGTTTTTCTCTTCGTCTCCTTCTACTCTTCGTCTCCTTCCTCATCTACCGCCGCGTCGACCCACAGTAAGTCTTCTTTTCTCCTCTTTGTCTCCTTCTTTCTCTTCTTCTCATCTTCTTATTCTCCCTCTTCATCTTCTTCAGATCTAACATTTTTGACTTGGTAACCTCATCTAATAAGAATACTCGAATCCAGTTTCGTCAAATATTTGTGTTGGTTCATCGTTATTATAGATCTAGGTTATGTCGTATTTATCTGAATTGTTCTTCATCGTATTTGTCTGATATTACTATCTCAATTTGACTCATCATAGGTTATTTATGGCTTTGTGGTATCTCTGGTTCAATCGCCTATAACTGGTCAAAACCTGCCATGAAAACTAGTGTTAGAATAATCCACGCTACATTGATGGCTGATTTATGTATATTTGATGGCTGATTTATGTAAACTTGATGGCCGATTTATGGATACTTGATGGCTGATTTATGTACACTTGATGGCTGATTTATACATACTTGACTTATTTATATTTGATGGCTGATTTATGTAAACTTGATGGCTGATTTATATTTATATGATGGCTGATTTATGTAAACTTGATGGCTGATTTATGTTTATATGATGGGCTGATTTATGTCTTTATGTCTTTAAACGATAATGCCATTTAGGAGTTACTGTTTTAAGTGAGATTTATTGTTAATTAAAAAAATTAACGATTCAGTTTCTTCTCGTTACTATCAATTGTAACGATTTAGATTCTTAATAAGAGAAAGAAATTTCCCGAAGCATAAAAAGAAACGAAAAACCTATATGGGCGATTCCCGAAGCGAAATCTTAACCGCCGAGAAACCTTAACCAAACTAGTGATGGCCGATTTATCTATTTTGTTCAAACTAGTGATGGCCGATTTATCTATTTTGTCCAAACTAGTGATGGCCAATTTATCTATTTTGTCCAAACTAGTGTGCTCACTTCTCAAACAAGCTAACCTGGGACGGAAGTTTTATCGTTGAGCCATTGGATCTGGGCCAATTCACGTTTTTAAGTGGGTGGACGAAGCTCATGATGAAGAATTAGAGATTATTTCCGACATGCATGCTTCTATGGCCCAAGAGATTAGTGAACTTAAGGAGGACGTTGCGGATCTGAAGACTGACATCAAGGAGATAGTGCAAATGCTGCAATCTATGAGTTCTAAGTAGGAATATGTTTGTGTGTGTCTACTTGTAATTTTCTAAACTCGCTGTGATGGTTTTAATATGACGGATTTCGTTGATTTATTAAACATTGCAAAAACCTATATGGCTGATTTAATAACCAGACCAAGCAACGTAAAGGCCGATTTACGAGAGTAACATAGGGATTCATGTGGTGTCTCGAGATTACAAAAAGTATAGGTGGGAAACTTCAATTTCGTCGATATCCACACGCAAAAACTATTGAATTAAATTTCGTCGATATTCACGCCCATTTTGAATTCTAATTCAAATCGTTTGAAAATTCAATTTTTTTTTGACGTCCGTTTGAAAATTCAATTCTTTAAACTTTTGGGTATCCAACACATTCAAACAACTTCATGGCCGAATTGTAAGCTATTATGGCCGACTTATCACACAAGTATTTTTGAATTTAGGGGATTAAGACTTTTATATTTATTTAGGGGATTAGGGGGTTTAGGGTTAGGATTTAGGGGATTAAGACTGTACATTGATTTTTTGTGATCTATGATAACATTGATACTACAAAACATGTAACTAATCTAGTTAGACATATAGATAAGACATGGTAAGGATTACGTTGTTACTATATTTATGGTTTACGGTAATATAGATATAAAATGTTTATAACTTAGCAACCTAAAGGAAAGAATGATATTATGGGCTTATTTATGAAAAAATTTATATATACTTGGTAAGGAATATATTGTATATTGTATGGGGTTTAGGGGTTGAGATGAACATGATAAGAATAAACATACAAAATGTGTAAAACTTACAAATATAACCCATTGTTTTGATGTAAGACATAAAATTACTTAGCATTGAAATAAAAATATTAATAGAACCTATCAAATTAAATAAAGTTTTTAAAATGAAAACACACATATTTGAGGTTTGACTAATTTACAACTGCCGGATTTGAGGTTTGGCTGATTTATTAAGCATTGCAAACACCGTTATGGCTGATTTATTAAACATTGCAAACACTGTTATGGCTGATTTATTAAGCATTGCAAACACCGTTATGGCTGATATACGAACCATACAATACACCGTTATGACTGATTTAATGTAACATTCTTCACGTATGTTATTAAACGCTAAAGAAAGTGTTAAAGATGAGAGAAAGGGAAAAAAAGAAAAAAAAAAGAAAGGAAATCACTAATCGATGTTCATGTTTCTCTTTTCTTCTCAAATTCGTGCTTTTATACTATATGTTTTCTTATTGGAACATTTATACTACATTGTTGCAAAAGAACAACTTTTAAGTACTTTTAGAAGAGGTCGACTTTTTAATTAAATATATATTAAAGAAAATTTTAATAGATTTATTCAAAAAGGGAATATCAATGTGCGTATATATATATATATATATATATATATATATATAAGAATAATTTCATCCAGGATATGTTTTTGCAAATTATATTAATTGCATATTAAAACCATTTTAGTTTGAATTAAACTAATTTAAAACTCTGAAAGCATAACTATAAAATAAACAAAAATTGATTTTTAATTTTAAAACATCATAAATATAAATATTAAATAATACAAAAAAAATTGCTTGATTTAATCATTCTCTCCAAATTAATTGTTGGGGATAAATACGATCCTTCATACGTAGACGAATTACGTGTTGCCATATGTCGTCCATGGCTTTTTTATAAGTACGACCCCCATGTCAAACTGGACTTTATTTGGGCCTACCACCCAAACACCCCAGACTTTTAGGGTAATACAAATATGACATGTTTATAATTTAGTAATATAAAGGAACAAATGATATTATGGGATTATTTATTGAAATTCTTATAAATACATGGTAAGGATTATATTGTATATTGTATGGGATTTAGGGTTTGAGATAAATATATTAAAGGTAAACCTACAAAATGTGTAAAGTTTACAAATATAACCCATTGTTTTGATGTAAGAGTTAAAATTACTTAATATTGAAATAAAATTATAAATAGAACCTATCAAATCAAATAAATTTATTAAAATTGGAAACACACAGATTTGAGATTTGGCTGATTTACAACTGCCGGATTTGAGATTTGGCTGATTTATTAAGCATTGCAAACACCATTATGGCTAATTTACGAACCAGACCAAACACCGTTATGGCTGCTTTACGAACCAGACCAAACACTTGTTGGAGAACATGTAGCTCAGCTGAATCTTACAACATCGCAACTCCAACCCATAATCCTCTATTATCATCTCCACAAGATTGTTGTAGGTTGTCTCTTCGTTAACTTCTAGAACTCTACACCCTCTCTTGTCGGCGTTGAATACATATCGATTTTTGAGAACCCATGTACCGCAAACAATTATTATCGAAACCATCCTCTCTGAAATTTAGATTTGGTATAAAGCTAAAAAAAAAATGTAGAATGATGAAGAAGGAAGAAGATGAAGAACAACAACAAAGAAAACGGCGGACGGGGGCTAAACCTAATAATGTGTTTAGAGCTGATGTAATCTTTATTTTGCTGACTTGGAAACATGCCATCTAACGAACGCATAAATCAGCCATTAAACAAAATTATAAGTCAGTCGCCACTAAAAGACTATTTAAGTAATTAAAAAAGTTTATGAAATCAGCCATTAAAACACATAAATCAGGTGGAAAAAATAAGTCAGCCGCTACATCATATAAGTCTCTCGTCAATAGCATACTATTACAGTAATTAATCTTTCGCTAATTAGTCAGCCGTAATTAGGCCTACTTTTAAGTAAATCGGTCTTATTACGGCTGATTTACAATAAGTCAGCCACAATTAACCTGCATAAGTATGCCGTTGCAAAATAAATCGGCCACATAAGTCAGCCGGATTAACGATAAATCAGGTGAGCAACAATATGTCAGCCATGTCATAGCAATAAGTCAGCCAAAGTTTTCATAAATCGGTCGTCAGAATAAAAATCAGCCGTGTCGTGTACTCCTATGTCAGCCGATTATTCATAAGCCGGTCGAGGTTCATATAACTCTGTCGTGACATCTGGCTGACATATGAATATAAATCAGCCGACCAACTTATAAGTCGGCCGTTATTTTAAATCAGCCGCTCGTCCTGTAAGTATACCGTCACTACAACGAGAAATTTATGCGCCAGACATTCATAATACATGTAGGCAGTTTTTGTGCCACGTAGGTGCCACGCCTGTTTTTTCACTGATGTGGAAAAAAAGTAATTGCATTCCTGTAATTACGTTTTTGTTATCAAATGCTTAGAAGGGCATTCTGGGTATGGAAAACATTTAAGTAATAAAATTTTTTTTTTGTACTAGTTTAGTCATTTTACCTAATTTTCGTTGAGCTCTAGGAGGATGGTTCGGAACTCGGACGGGTGGGTTTGGGTTGTGGGCGCTCCCTCCTTGGCCTTGGTGGTTTCCATTACCACCTTGCCTATGGTGTGGAAGGTTGTCCACATTGTCATGAATGTCCCCATGTGGAACATTTTCAAAGTGATCCATGTCGTTCTCAACTTGTTGTAGTCTCACACGTGATTCCTTGCTCTAACCCCGCGATACGAACGTTGTATGTCGTCCCTCGGTTCAACTAGGTTGTGGTTGCCTCGAGAACGCGTATGCATACACCTATAAGATTTAGAGATAGCAATGGAAAGTGAAAGACATTAGTAATCAAAGAGAAAATGAAACTTAATCTGAAAAGAACCTAAATCTCAATGTTGAAATCAAAACCCAATTAATTTAGATTGGCTCTCTCAAGCCCAATCTAGCATTAAGATCACTAATCAAGAAGAGAAATAAGATAATCTAACCCTAAGCATCATAAATCAACCTTGGAATCATACTAAAACTAACCCATCCTCAAACTCTAAGAACTACTCACTAATCACCATGGTTTCAATAAATCTCATAAAAGAAAAATTAAAACACATGATCAAAGGATTGAGTGATTAGAAAATGGAAGATAGGAAGAATGAATCAAAGAAAACAATACTCAAATTTGCATAAAATAAAAGGATCAATCTCTTACAATCACTCTAGATCACACTTAGCTAGGGTTTTTGCTTAAGAAAAGACTTGCCCCATGAAAACTAGGTTTATGGGCTTAAATAGTGAATAGTGGTGAACTGGGTCGACCCGGGACAAACCGGATACCGACCCAGTTTAGTTGGGTAAAAGTGTAACAGAGGTCAACACCGATGTCACTCATCGGTGCAACATCTCGGTATTGAACCTGGGTTTGTGCACCGATGAAGCACACCGATTTGTTTGGTGTTCGTGTGAGACACACCGATGTCATACGTCGGTATTGCACATCGGTGTTAAGGCTGATTTTCCTCTGATTTCCCCCGGGAGTTGCACCGACTTGTTGCACCGACTTGTGACCTTAGTGTCGAGGTGAAGAAAGCTTGGAGGAGTGGCACCGATGAAGCACACCGATTTGTGACGTCGGTGTAATCCCCTGAAGATCCAACACCGATTTCACTCCTCGGTGCTAGACATTGGTGTTAAGGCCGATTTCTCTCTGTTTCCACACTGATGAGTTACACAGATTTGTGACTTCGGTGTGGAGTATTCCAAGCCTTTCTCATGCTTTTGGCTTCCTCTCCTTGCTTCCAATCTGATCGGCCTCACGTCCCGAGTCTCGAGTCTTCTCCAAAGTACCTAAAATACGTCCCGAAACATGCGGAACTTCCTAGGACCTATTGCAACATCCTAAACTCTAAAAGGGACATAAATGCTAAACAAAGCTATGGTTATGCATGTAAATGACTAGATAATGCAAACTAAAATGCATGCTAGAACATGTAAATTGTGAGAATATCAGTTCACGGCGTAATTTCTCTGATTTCCTCGAAGATCTTTTGGTTCCCGTATTGTTCTTTGCAATTTATTCATCTGTTGAATGCATCAGTCTGAAGTCGAATCGCCGAGTGGTTTCGTCAAAAATTACGAAAAGAGATCCAAAAATCCTCCTATTTGGGGTTTGCTTTTTAACTCAGTGAGCTCAGATTCTTCACACACTGTCATATTAGTGATGGAGGATCAATAATTAATTCATCCCAACTCGTGTTTCGCTCGAGCTCAGGCTGATGCCCAGCCTGCGATCCAAGTTCATGGGCTCCTTGTTCGAGAGAGCGACGAGACTAACCCTCAGCGTCGGTTCGATGAGGAGATGAATCTGGCGGCGAATGCTTGAAGGTCTATACCGACTGGCCGAAATGTAGTGGTCGGCAATGTTTTGGCTGAGGTCGATGAATCTCGGCTTATTTGTGAGGAGATTCGTATTCCGATCAGGTAGGTCGGTAATAATGATGTTGGTCCACGCAACCCCGAGCTCGAACTCGTTCTCGCCAAACTGAGACTCAAATCCAATTTGATCGTGAAGTGGATGCTGAACTCGAAAGAAAGCTAATTGCTGCTTTCCAAGCTGATGAAAACGAGCAGATTCGTCGTGACAAGGCAATTGCTGCTCGGCTGGCCTTACAAGAAGAAGGAAAACGTGCTCGGGGGGGCGGATGACGACACACCAGATGATAATGTTGAGGTCGTCAATGCCAAGGTGGATCCTTTAACTGGCAACATAGAGGGGGAACCCCGAGCTCAGCTGACTCTCTTGATTATTCGTCTTGTATTCATTGGGTCGACTTGTTCTTCAATGAACTCAATCAGCGATCTGGTTGCGACCCTCACATTCATGGGCGATATAGAAGTCATGAGGCCTAGAAGGAACCAACGACCGTGGGATGCTCAGGAAGGACACATATACGTCTACGAGGATTACTTCAGGGCATGCAGGCTTAGTTTTCCCAAACTCGATATGTTGGTCGATTTCTACAATACGCGGAAAGCTGCGATTTGCCAACTTAACCCGGCAACCGTAGTTAACATAACATGGCTCCTTTCTATGGGAGTTGAACTTGGTATTCTGGTTACTGCTATGATGCTTGAAGAGTTAACTTCCGTTAACATCTCGGAGGCTAAACATCGGTATTTTTTAGCAAATATTAAACCGGGCTACGACGTAATTACTGGTCCAAAGCCGAGCAAGATTCAGGGTTGGGAGACGAAGTAATTTTTTCGTCTTAATCTCTTCTTCTTCCGTCTCCAACCCGTGCATAAGTTATAGGAGCTCATGGAACTCAAATATCGGTAGTTTTTTATCTTGCTTATGTCGAGGTCTCATGCTTTAGTTATTTTTGACGTGCTCCTTTCTTTTGTAGTTCGGAATCCCGTATACCGCCATTTATATGATCTTGTGAAGGTGATCGTTGGTCGGTTTAGGGAATTGGGACGAGCTCGCTGGCCGTAAATTCACCGAGCTCGTCTTGCCGTGAAGTCGCAGCATCCTAACACTGGTTAGCTCAAAATTCCCTAAGTCAAATTTATGTGCTGCTTATTTTATCTCTTTGTTTCGTTTTGTTTTTATAATTGTCGAAGGATCTTCACGGAGAAAGATGAGACCTCGGAGAAACTTTCTTGATGTTCCGGACTACTCCGATGTTCTAGATGACGAGTCTATAGTCCCTTCTGCTCGGAGGGATGACGATGTTCCTCGAGACAAGGTTCCCGAGGAGGCCGTCGACGTGGTTGGAAATGTTTTGACAGCTGTCGAAGAAAATGTCGAAGGCGATCGCAACTCTCAGATCGACAATATTGAGGTTGATCATGCTGTCAAATTTGAAGAGGCCATCCAGACTGCTGGGTCTGGGTTGGCCACTCGTACTGACATGGTGCCTGCGAGTACCAATTTGGAGACAACCACAACTACTGATGGCGATGTGGGTGCTGAACAATTGAACCGATCGAGGGATTTGTTAGGTTTGTATGTGGAGGAGTCGGTTAGTTCCTCTCATGATCAACCCGAGGTGCATGGGGGAGATAATACCCCAATTGTTCCTTGTACGGGTGCTCTCAACACGCCTTTGGAAGAAAGGGCCGATCCGGCCGCGGAGGTTGACGCCTCTAGGAAACGCAAGAGGCAAAAAACTTTGACCCCGTGATTTAGGTGTTTTTACCACTCAGTCAATTAATAATTAAAACTCACACTACCGCAATCATAACGGTTGTCAATGCAGTACTTTAGGATCGAATCCACAGAGACCACGGTTACACTACAATTCTCACAAGATGAAACAAAGCTAAGACAAGATTATATTTGGTTTTGGAAAGAGTAACGAACGTAATTTAAAAGATGTAAATTCAAATAAGGAGCGGGTTTAATATGTTCACGAATCGCCTTAGCATCAACTCTCGCAAGCTAAGGACGATTCTAAGGCGATTCGCTCGCTTATGTTCTTTCTATGCAACCTAATCCACTGTCGTTTTCATAGATTCACTGTACCCTAATCCACTGTCGTGCTCATAGGACAAGCCGCACTCTAGTTCATAGACCTAGCGGTTAGCTCAAGCCTAAGCAATGAACACAACGATAAGCGAAAACCACAAAAGATAAATCCCTATTTGTGTCTAATTCAATGATTCATGGATCCATTCGAAACCCTAAACCTAACTATGGAACTACTCAGACATGGTGATGGAAAACAAGCAAGTAGATGAAAAACTCATTATATAAAAAGAGAAAAAGGGTTTAAAATTATTCTCAATAGATGCAGAGATTCTTCTCCAAGGCTTACAATGATCAAGAGCAAAAGTCTGAATAGAAAAATAAAGCGTAGCCGTCAAAGAGGCTAAAAATAGAGTATATATAGGCCCTAGGTTGAATTAGTTCAAAACAAGCAGTTTCCGGGGCAAAACATGAAATTCAGAAATTCCCTTTTTCTTCTCGCAGGCACGCATCGATCGATGCACTCCTTGCATCGGTCGATTTCAGTCCTTCGGGCAGGATTGCATTGGTCGATCGATTTTGGTTTCTCGGACCAACTCGCATGGACCGATGCACTCCATGCATCGGTCGATTCTGCTTCCTTGGATGGTGCTGCATCGGTCGATGCACTCCTGGCATCGACCATTTATGGCCTTCTCTTCACGGTTCCGTGCGTTTATGCCCACGTAACTCCAATTTCTTCCTTAGACGCCTTTTTACCTGAGATAACTAAATAGAGGACTAAAAGACTCTAAAAACAAACTTTGACTCGATAAAACATTTGAAAGAAATACTAAACATGCGTTAGAAAACGACAAAAACCAAGCATATCAATTACCCAAGACTTAGCATTTTGCTTGTCCTCAAGCAAACATAAAACTATGCAAGAAGAAAAAGTTTTTAAAACAACGGAGACTCACATTTCCTTTAGAATTTTGTAATGACCATTACCTTAGTAATCCACGTATTGCCGAACTAGCTCCGGATCGGTCCGCCATGTACTTCTCTGCAAGCATCGCAGCTTCCCAGATTCAACTCGATGTCCCGCAGAATAATCCAAAGCTATCATCGCTGGGTCTCATCAAAAATCATAGTGCCAAGAACCTTCTAGACTTTTTCCCTTTCAATATCGTGACAAGACAACAACACAACACTTGGTACCTTTTTCTCGCCCCCAGACTTATTCTTTTCTCATTTTCTTTCCGTATGGCTAATGGCTGATGGAACGCGAGTATTGATGGTTTTTGCCACCGAACCCCCGGTTCATTTTAGTGCCACCCTTTCATTCTAAGGTGCATGCGAATAGTGGTATCTCTGAAAATTTTTCTAACATCGCTTCCAACCTTAGTGTGATCATATCTTCTGAAGTAAAATAATAGGATCAATGGAAATATTCCTAACCCTTTACTCGAAAGAAAAAATCATTTCATATTTTCTGCTTTTATTTTAAATAAGGGGGAGGGATACCATACTTTTAACACAAGTCGTCTCGTCAGATACAAATGAGGAGTCAAGCTCTGAGAGCACCAATCACAATGATGAGGTAAACAGAAGAGCTCAGAAATTAGCTCAAGCTTTTTGAATTTTTCTGGAAACATGGATGCCTCTGATTAACTGTGAAGCCTTTAGATTTTCCATTAGTCTGATCTAAAACTAGGTCTGCAACAATGGTCACTAAGCTGCAAATAACATAAAAATTCAAAGGTTGTGATCATAATCTCCAACAAGTTTTGACTCAATATAACAAAATGGTTCAAAGAAAAATTCTAAATGATTCTAAATTGAAAAAACAAAAGAAGAAGAATAGCGTTAGTAAACTATAGAGACCTTCCCCCAGACTTAATTCACACCATCTTAGTGTGAAAATAAAACAAGAAGAAGGCCAAATAGACTCAATAGAAATAAAATAAAATGAAAGAAGATGTACCGGTGGGTTGCCTCCCACCAAGCGCTTGTTTAAAGTCATAAGCTTGACTCATAAGCCTTCTAGGCGCGGGATGGATCATCGAGGGGAATATTTTCTTCCCCGTCCATTTCTACGTCAACGAGGTATGGTTTTAGGCGGTTACCATTAACCACAAAATCATCTCCGGTAGAGCTCAGCAGCACCACAGCTCCGTAAGGCCTCACCTCCTTGATAGTGAATGGTCTGGACCATCTCGATCTCAGTTTCCATGGAAAACGTTTAAGGCGAGAGTTGTAGAGCAATACCTGATCATCTGCAGCAAAATTCCTGGGAATGATCTTCTTGTCATGGTACGCCTTGGTCTTTTCCTTGTAAATCTTTGAACTCTCATAGGCCAAGTGACGAATCTCTTCCAATTCGTGTAGTTGTATCGTCGTTCGTTCAGAGGCAGATTTGATGTCATAGTTTAACAGTTTCACGGCCCTTCAAGGCAGATTTGATGTCATAGTTTGATGTCATAGTTGTACCCCATGCTTCTTCAAGAGCCCTTCAAAGGCATTGTTGATGAAATGAGATCCACCATTGCTTATCACCGCTCTAGGCACACCAAACCTCGGAAAGATCATAGATTTGAACATCTCCAAGACCACCTTGGCATCGTTTGTTGGGCTAGCCAGCGCTTCAACCCATTTAGACACATAGTCGACCATAATGAGGATGTATTCATTCCCATAAGATGATGGGAAGGGACCCATGAAATAGATACCCCACACATCGAACACTTCGATTTCCAATATAAATTTATGTGGAATTTCATTTCTCTTGCCAATATTTCCTTGCCGCTGACATGAATCGCATTTGGAGATGAAGGCGTGTGCGTCGCGAAACATAGTTGGCCACCATAAACCAGCTTGCAGGACTTTGGAGACTGTCTTGAACGTGGCAAAGTGTCCAGCGTATTTCGAACCATGAAAGTGGAATAGAATACCGGGAATTTCCTCCTCCGAAACACATCACCGAAAGACACCATCGGAGCATTGCTTGTATAATTATGGCTCGTCCAAAAAGTAGCGTTTGATATCCCTTAAGAATATCCTCTTCTTGTTCCCAACGAAGCCATTTGGTTCTTTCTCCGCAGCCAAGTAGTTTGATATCTCTCCAAACCAAGGCAATTTGGGGAGGTCGGTGTGATGTGAAGATGTGTAGTAGTCATTGCATGCAATACGGATCGCGTACACGTTCTCCTCAGGTAGGCTGTCGTCCAAGGGAGTTTCTTCAACCGCTCGTAGCCTAGATAAATAAGCTGTTACACCATTCTCGATCCCTTTCTTGTCTTTGATCTCAAGATCGAATTCCTGCAGTAGAAGAACCCATCGCAAGAATCTAGGTTTGGCGTCCTACTTCGTAAGAAGGTACCTTAGAGCAGCATGATCAGTATGCACTATAACATTAGACCCTACAACTTCTCAAAGGCGAACACGATAGCGAGAAGCTCTTTTTCGGTCGTAACGTACTTGCACTGCGCATCATCTAGAGTTCTGCTGGCGTAGTAGATAACATGAAGTTTCTTGTCCTTACGCTGTCCCAAAACAGCCCCTACCACGAAGACGCTAGCGTCAGTAATTACCTCGAAGGGTAAGTCCCAGTCTGGCGGTTGGACAATTGGTGCGCTGATGAGAGCTCCCTTGATCGTGTGAAAGGCCTCTATACAATCGCTGTCAAAATGAAATTTCACCTCCTTGCACAACAATCGCATTAAGGGTCTAGCAATCTTGGATAAGTCCTTGATGAACCTTCTCTAGAACCCAGCATGGCCCAGGAAGCTTCTAATCCCCTTAATGAGAACCTCCTAAGATCGGCACAAAGAAGCTGGATTTCGACTTGGATAGAGACAGAATTTGCGGAAGAGACTTCTGGTTTTGAGAGAGAGAGACGGTGAAGATGTTGCACAGCAACGAACCGCTCATAAACGAAGAGAGAGAGAGACGTGAAGAAGATGCTGCAAGCAGCGATTCACTCTCAAGAGATAAGGGATTTTCGTGGCTGGATTTTGATAAGAGATAGTTTATTTGATTAAAAGTTTGATGATCCATTCCAGGATGAGTTCCACAAAGAAAACAAAGAGTTTAAATAGAAAACAATAAGGAAAAACCCTAAAACAAATGGGCCTTGTTACAAAAACGAAAATAGAAATAGATGGGCCTTGCTTCTTCATGTTACCCACGAAATGGGCTTATTATTAGGCCTGGGAAGTTCACAACAATTGGGCTGGATAGATTGTGAATCACTTGGCTCATTAAAAACCTTGTCATGTAAACCCATTGGGAAAAACCATGACGAAGGGAAAAAGAGTGCAAGTGATCACAAGCCCAATTGATGTTCTTCTTTCTTGCAATGCCTGGATCAAATATTGTTGTTGTTGTAGTTGTTGAGCTAAGCCAAATCTTTGTCGCACACAAGTATCCCTCGGCTACAAGCTTTCCCTCGGGTACAAGCTTTGGTTCCGGTGGCTTCTTCTTGATACTGCTCAGTATCACATCATCCTCCCCCAGTTGAAAAGGATTTGTCCTCAAATCAGGACCATCTGCACCCAAACAAGCCAAGTTAGAATTCTTAAAGATTAAAATGAAAGTATACTCACCTTGCAAGCTTGTTTTGTAGGTTTTGGAGGTGATATGTGCTGGGATATGAAATGGTTCGTCCTTCTTAGCATCTGCATAGTCAGCATAGTCAGGTTCCACCAGCTTCACAGGTTCCTCAGTTCTTATTCTTTCTCCATGGCCGATTTGATCTCCTTTGGCTCCGATTTGTGATTTGTGAAGCAAAACATAATCTGTATGTCCTAAAAGCAAAGTAACAAGATCATTAGTCATAAAATATGTGTTTGGCTGAGAAAACTTACCTGCCTCCAAAGAGGTTAGACGATTCTGATGCTCCTTTAGCTCAACAGGCTTCATTTCGAAGGTTAGGCCATCAGGTGGGATTTTCAAAGGAAGTATGTGAAATACTTGTCCAAATTGAATTCTGTTTCGACCAGTATCTTCAAAAAGGTCACTTGGTCGATGAATATCATTTCCCTCACTAGAAATTCGAAGTTTTTGCTCATCCCTCAGCCTTTGCAAGTAATTCAGCATTTTGCACTCGGGGAGAAAGGATCGATAGATCGAATTTTTTTGACATGTATTAAGCTGATTTTCTTCTTCACGGATGGGTGCTAGCTCCTTTGGATCATCTCCTGTGTCAGCCTTCACAACAGAGATAGAGTGAGTAGTCAAAATTTCTTTGCTAAGCACATTTTCATTTCGAACCGTAGGGCTTTTTGGATTCTGTTTCAGCTCATCACACTTATGCTCCTTAATTCCAGAATGAGTAGAGTTAAAACTCGTTTTTCCTGCATCATGAGCAAACATATCAATGTAATAAAGTGACACAGAGTTTAGACACTTACCTTGCTCCTTGTTGCTCGTTTTAGAGTTGTTGTGCGGTTCTGATTTTTCTTTTGGTTTGCACAACACATCTTGGCTAAGAATGCTCTGCTTCTCCACTGTTTTTGGCACATCTTTCTTCTGTTTTGGCTGAGAGAACAGTGTTGAAACATAACCCCTTGGTTGCTTCAGCTTGTCATTCATATGTTCTCTCGGATTGCTTCTCCATGGTTCGCTCTTTTGTTCTTCCTTTGCACGTGCCTGCTGTTGCATTTTTGTTTCAAACCGTTGGTTCCTGGCCTTTAATCTTTTACACATCACATGAGCTTTCTAGCTAGCTCAGCCTCAAGTTTCCTTTGATGTCGTTCTTCGCTTTGTTGTTTCATCATACGATCTAGGCGAGCCATCATTGATTCCATAAACACTTTGTCGATGTTGTTGCTGCTGTTTCCTCCAACGTTAGCCATCTTGTACCTGCAAATAACACAGCAACAAACCAGTAACTAGTCCCACGAAAATAGCACACAAACAAGACACAAACAGAAATAAGAGACTCGATCTAAAACAAACTGAAATAAAAATACTTCGAACAGAAACTAGAAACACAACGAAACAAACTGAGACACACTTGATCTAGAACACACTGACAATGATCTAAACACAGCAAATCACGTCACACACAACCCAGAAAATGAAGAGACAACAAGCAAAAACAGATCGACACTAATAACCCTAAATTTTTTTTTTTTTTTTGATTTTTTTTTGGATAGATCTACACGAAAACAACCTAAACAATTAACTAGATGCACGAAAATCACAAAGAAAAATTATGAACAGACTCGACACAGTAAAAGAAGATGAACAGTCACGAAAACACAATGAAAAATAATGAACAGATTCGAAAAAAAAAAAAAATGAAAAGGATAGAGACTACCAAGCTTCGATGTGGTGCTCTGATACCACTTAATGAGAACCTCCTAAGATCGGCACAAAGAAGCTGGATTTCGACTTGGATAGAGACAGAATTTGCGGAAGAGACTTCTGGTTTTGAGAGAGAGAGACGGTGAAGATGTTGCACAGCAACGAACCGCTCATAAACGAAGAGAGAGAGAGACGTGAAGAAGATGCTGCAAGCAGCGATTCACTCTCAATAGATAAGGGATTTTCGTGGCTGGATTTTGATAAGAGATAGTTTATTTGATTAAAAGTTTGATGATCCATTCCAGGATGAGTTGCCACAAAGAAAACAAAGAGTTTAAATAGAAAACAATAAGGAAAAACCCTAAAACAAATGGGCCTTGTTACAAAAACGAAAATAGAAATAGATGGGCCTTGCTTCTTCATGTTACCCACGAAATGGGCTTATTATTAGGCATGGGAAGTTCACAACAATTGGGCTGGATAGATTGTGAATCACTTGGCTCATTAAAAACCTTGTCATGTAAACCCATTGGGAAAAACCATGACGAAGGGAAAAAGAGTGCAAGTGATCACAAGCCCAATTGATGTTCTTCTTTCTTGCAATGCCTGGATCAAATATTGTTGCTGTTGTAGTTGTTGAGCTAAGCCAAATCTTTGTCGCACACAAGTATCCCTCGGCTACAAGCTTTCCCTCGGGTACAAGCTTTGGTTCCGGTGGCTTCTTCTTTATACTGCTCAGTATCACATCACCCCTTGACAGAATCTAGGGGCTGTAGGCTAGTCATCACCTCGATCTTTGCCTTCTCCACTTCGATCCCTTGTTCTGAGATCCGATGGCCCAACACAATCCCATCTCTGACCATATGATACAAGATATTTTGGTATCTATAGAGTCAATTCTCTAAATTCAATTGTAGCATAAGAGGTTATCGAACCTTATCGGGATTTATCCTAGTCACTAAGAATGCAAGGTGCTTATAGTAAGTTAAGCTAAACAAGTGTGGTTTGTTGTTAATTATCCAATTCAAAACAAGTGAATAGCAAGGCAATAACTAAACAAGATGTAATTCAAATAACAAAAGCGGAACTAGAGATGGGGTTATTGATATAAGGTGATCCAAATCCAATTAGTGGTGTTCATTTACTCAAATAAGCTAATTCCTAGGCATAAGATCCTTAATCTTGACTAATTCTCTTTCAAGCAACTAATCACTATGCTAATCACCTAATTCATTAACAAACTTTCATTTGTGAATCATTGATTAGCAAGCATTAAGAATACAAACAAGATCAACCAAAAATACACCCTAGACAACTATCATCATAGGCTAGGAGCATAAATCTCTTGTCTAGTTCATCAAGGCATTTCATCAAACACTTGGTGTGCATGAAATGCCTTATGATCTAGATCCACTCTTTCAAGCTAGATATAGCATTAGGGACACTAGACAAGAAAGAATATAAGATTATCTATCCCTAAACACCACTAATCAAGTCTTAGATCACCCTAATCTACCTCATCTCAAGATCCTAAAAGACTACTCAAGATCCATCAAGAACACCTCAAAATCGATATGGATAGAGGTTGAATACATGGATGAGTGTTGGATAATCAATATAGAAAGAAGATAGATGGAAGAGGTTGATAGAAATCAGCACTAAATTGCATAAAACCAAGGATCCTTCTTACAAATCTCAAACTCGCTCAAAGGTAAGGGTTTTTTAGCATAAGAAAAATCATAAAACAAAAATTAGGTTTAGATGGGTATTTATAAGAAAAGTGGGCGACATGATTAACATCAATGCAACTGGTGGATGCAACTGGTCGATGCTAAGGGCCTGATCTTCCATCCAGCTGTTGCATCGACCTGTGGTGTTGATGTAAACATCCTGAAGTTGAGCATCGATGTAACTGGTGGATGCAACTGGTTGATGCTAATGGCCTGATCTTCCATCCAGCTGTTGCATCGACATGTCGTGTCGATGTAAACATCCTGATGTTGAGCATCGATGTAACTGGAGGATGCAACTGGTTGATGCTAAGGGCCTGATCTTCCATCCGGCAGTTGCATCCACCTGTGGAGTCGATGTAGATGTCCTGAGGCGAATACAGTAAAACCGCGGTAGCTCTTGAACCACGCGTCCAAATCGCCTGATTCAACTTCCCCTGGACAGCTAATTCATCCCTATACAATATTCATGAAGGTCGCCAAGGCTGATTCAGATCGGAGGGCTATCGTCCATAGACATCTTTCCGGCGTCTCGGATGGACTTCGCATTCCTCTTAGATCCAACTCTCCAAATATTGCCAACCGCCTCCAATTACCTAGGAAATACTCCAAAACATTCAAGAATACACTAAACCTAATGCAAATGTCTTAATTTCTAATTGAGACCTAAATGCAAGACAAGACCATAATCATGCATGCGAATTACATAAAACTCTAAATGAAATGCATGCTGAAACATGAAATATATGAGTATATCAATTTTCCCAAACGTAAACATTTGCTTGTCCTCAAGCAAACAAGAATAAAGTAAGGAAGAAGACTAGAAATGGGAGCTCAAATCCAAAAGTGCCATAAAAAGAATCTGAGCCCAATGTCCACGTTGCAAACTTCTTGATGCGATCAAACAACTTACTCAAAAGTGACTAGCCATACTTATCCTTGCATGACTTACTTTCGAACCTCAACCTACACAAACTTTCATATCTTCCAACTTCTTGACATTGATTAAGTGTAATAGGTGTGAATCATGCTTATGCTAGATTAAATGAATTCGTTTGGCTAAGGGTAAGGTTATGAGATGAAGGTGATCTCATTATCATGCATGGGTAATTAGGTACAAGGATCTCTCAGAAAATGAACAAACCTTAGCAAAATGCAAAAGGTAAAAGGCAACCTATGCATACAAGGGAGAATTCTCATCTACCCAAATTCCTAGAGTATCTATAAACTAAAGCTTCTAACCCATCATGCCCATATCCTAAGCTACCCTTTTTATCTTGAGGCATTTCTCCTTCTCAAACCCACATGCTTCCTGTCTTTTTATTTCACCTTCTTCTCATTCGGGGATCACTTCTTCTTCCTTGTTCTTTCATGGTTTGCTGCTCCTTTGTTGTGATCTAGCTCTTATTTTCTTCTTTTTGGTTCACGCCTCTTCTCATTCTTTGATGTTTTGGCCTTTTTTCCTTTCTCCTTTTCTTCTTTTCCATTCCACAATCCATTCTCAAACGATCACCAAGTCTAAGACCGTTCCCACAAACTTGAACCAAGAACTGCCATCCTAACTAGCCTATTCGTAGATTAACTCCGAGATGTTGGACCTAAATCTACATGAGAATTCACTCTTGTCGCCCTAAACCTAACACGTTTTGCCAAGTTTGTTCGAAAGAAAGGCCTCACAATTTACACACTAATAACAATGGCTTATAAGAAGGCTAAGGTTAGGGTAGAGGAAACCATTCCAATGATGGGATATGGCTACATGGATAAGAAAGAGTGGTAAAAAGGAAAAAGAATATCCAAGTATGTATAGGTGATCCATGAATTCATTCAAGATTGCACAAACACAATATTTACAAGTCAAATATATGGTTATCACTTAGATGAGGTTGAATTCAAGTCAAGGTTTGCTTCAATCAAAGCAAGAACAATAAGACATGAGATCAAGGCATGGTTCGTTCTTATTTTCTACACGAGATCAAAGCATCAAGTAAATAGCAACAATGGCATTGGATTAGGCTCTTAATAAGGTACTTTACAAGGATAAATCTATCATTGCTCATAATCCTCATGCAAAGCTACCTTATATGCTATGCATCTAGACTCAATCCTATATGGGATGCACAAAAGTTCAAAATTTTCAAATTTATTGAAAATGCATGATATGCATGAGACTCAAGGTGTAAAAGGCAAAAGAAGAACACCAAAAACGATGTTAGATAACACACAAACTCTCCCCCAAACTTAAATTACACAGTCCCTTTTGTAATAGAAGCTTAAGGAAGAGTTAAACAATGCATGAAAGAAGGAAAGAAGATATGATTCTAAATGCTATGTACAAAGTTTGGAGTGTTACCTTGGAAAAGGATGGAGGGGACGAGATCGATCAAGGGACGCCATATTCCATCACCTCATCCTAAGCACTTTAGTCCATAGGTCTATGCCCATAAGACCATCGAAAACCTACTTGCACTAAGAAAACCCATCAAAATGAACTACTAACGAAAGAAATGCATTAAAGGAGATATGTAAAAGGATAAGTTTGGGGTGTCTCCCAAGAGCACTTTGTTTAACCTCATTAAGTTCGACGTTTGTTACCCTTTTAGGCGGGTAATGGAGGAGCACGAACACTCCATGGCGGTTCCTTAAGTTCGAGTTTGAGAACTGTACCCATTGAGCCTTGAAGATCTGCGTGATTTGGCTCCCTAACCTCCGGTGTGAGGGTTGCTATGGCCTTGACAAAAGGCTTGGGACGCCCTCTACATTTGACCTTGTACTCAATCATCCCTTCTTCATGTTTCCATGGGATGAGAGTCACGATCGAAGGTTGGTCTAGCAAGGGTCCAATCCCCTTGAGCATGCTCGGTTTCCTCACCTCGGACCTAGGTTTTGTCCTCTTCTTATCAACCTTAGCACATTCACCCTCACTCTCCGTTGTGGTGTGAAAGAGGGAATTCAAGCAATTTCCATCTAGAGCAAGGGCTTCTTCAACCTTTTCAATACTCACTATCGCACA
This sequence comes from Eutrema japonicum, assembly GCA_030161315.1. Taxonomy (NCBI): domain Eukaryota; kingdom Viridiplantae; phylum Streptophyta; class Magnoliopsida; order Brassicales; family Brassicaceae; genus Eutrema; species Eutrema japonicum. Next base: position 27,586,982 of record BSQW01000007.1, read on the forward strand.
AACGCCCACATACTCAACCTTCCGGGCTTGGGCTTCATTGTCTCCACAAATAATAGTCCCAAAAATAGCGGTGGAAGAAGGCATCATTGTGTAGAACCTCCTTTCATCCACGTTCCTGAGCACAACCCTCTTATTTATGAAGTCCAAGCTTGCACCGGTTTTGTTGAGGAATGGAGTCCCGAGGAGTAGAGGAAGCTTTATGTTTGGTGCCATCTCCATTACAACGAAGTGCGTTGGTACATGGCACTTTCCGATCTTGAGAGGGAAGTCTTCAACCAAACCAAGAGGTTTCTTCGTAGAAGAGTCTCCAAATGTGATGGTGGATGGGTAATCGTTCAACTTATCTATCCCAAGACTTTTGGCCATCTCCAAAGTCAAGACATTAAAGGTCGAGCCCGAATCACACAAAGCATCATCAATTTCCAAGCTTCCAAGGGTGCAATATATCGAGAATTTCTCGGGGTTTCCAAGCTTTGGGAGAGTCTTAGGCTCAATCCTTGTTGTGCTTGAAGGCGTTTCCTTTTTTGTCTTAGTGAGGAAACGACCGGGAAATGGAAGTGGAGGCTCATATGGAGGTGGAGGCTCTCTCTTTGACTCAACAAGTGTCTCCACGTTTTTCACTTTAACCACGTCCTTGATGGACTTCTCAACCTTGTTACTCTTTTCTCCAACCAACATCATATCATTCTCACTCCCAAGGGCCACCTCCCCACCTTGTTGCTCAATGTCCTCATTGGGGCTAGAGACAAACCCGAGGAACTCCTTAATTATGTGATCTTTCTCTTCAAGAGTGGAAAAGGTGTTGCAAGACTCTTTAGCGGTAAGTATTGCCTTCCCATTTGAAGAGACTTGAGGATGATTTGAGGAAGAGGAGGCACTCCTTTGCTCCATTAGTTGCACATTTGAGTTCAATGCCTCAAACTTGCTATTAAGATCATTGTAAGAGCAAATGACCTTGTTAGTGGTTTCCGTTTGGCCCTTGAGTAGTTGTTGGAATATGGAGGCCAATTCAAGCTCTTGCGGTGTAGACGTAGGTGCTTGACCGTGGGGTACAAACCCTTGTTGTTGACCTTGAAAACCGGGTGGGACTTTTGGTTGGAATCCACTTTGGTTTCCTTGGAATTGGTTCCTTGGGACATACCCTTGTTGGTTGGAGTTAGAAGGTTGACCTTGAGATTGGAATTTTTGTAGTGTAACTCCTTGAGTTTGGATAGATTGTTGAGGGTAGAGTTGGTCTTGTGGATTCCTATAGGTTTGGTTGAACCCTTGTCTTTGGAAGTTACCTTGGTTCCCCACGTAGTTCACTTCCTCTTGTGTTTCCACGGCTTCCTCTTGATAGCAAGCTTGATTGTTCTCGTAGTCACCAATGAAATGGACCGCCTTTTGAGACTCTTTTTGAGAGGCAAGAAGCTTGTCTATCATAGATGCTTGCTTATCCAACATGGAGGCTTGTTTATCCAACTTCTCATTCAAGGCTTTCATGTCTTTGGCTCTCTTGTTCTCATCAAAGTCACTCATGGTCCTTGTGGCACGGTCATAATCGTCGCCATAGTTGCCATCACTTTGAGCCAAGTTCTTTACCAACTCCATTGCATCCTACACGTCCTTAGCTAGGAAATTACCATTCAATTCCGTATCAAGTAGCATTCGAATCATAGGTAAAGCACCTCGGTAGAGAGTACTAAGAAGTGAGGCGTCGGAGAAGCCATGATGTGGGCATTGAGAAGTGTAGCCTCTAAATCTCTCCTAAGCCTCGTTGAAAGACTCAATAGACCGTTGTGTGAGGCTTGAAATCTCATTGCGAAGTTTGGCGGTTCTAGCCGGTGAGAAGAATTTGGCTAGAAAGGCCCTTTTGCAATCATCCCAAGAAGTAATAGAACATTTAGGCAAGCTTTTCTCCCATTGGTGAGCCTTGTCACCCAAAGAGAACGGAAATAGACGAAGCTTGAAACCATCTTTGGATACTCCGTTAATCTTGGTGAGACCGCATATCCGATCAAATTGGTCAATGTGATCTAGAGGATCCTCCATTGAGAACCCATGGAACTTGTTAGCTTGAACCATGTTGATTAGCCCGGGTTTGACCTCAAAGTTGTTGTTTTCAACCGGAGGTTGTTGAATCCCTTGACGGTTTTGGTATGCATTTGCCGCATCACCTTCTCAAACAACATGCCTAGCTCTAGGTGGGTGGTTAGGACGGTGATGGTTTCCATTGCCACCACCTCCTTGATTGTTGCCGTGTCCATCCCCATTCCCACCATTCCTTTGGTGGGGAATGGGTTCATTGATGTTCCCAAGTGGAACATTCTCAAAGTGCTCCATGTCTTTACCAACCTCTTCTTGAACTCTCACACGGTTCCTTCTTGCTCTTGAACCCCTCTCAAGTTGATCAATATCGTCCCTTGGTTGTATGAGATTGGTCTTGCCACGGGAATGGGTATGCATACACCTAGAGAGAGCAAAAGCAATGGGAAGTGAAGAAGATTAGTAACTTAGTATAAAATAATACTTAAGCTCACTAAGAACCTAAACCTCAATGTTAAAACAAATCCCAATATGGCAACGACGCCAAATTGATACAAGATATTTTGGTATCTATAGAGTCAATTCTCTAAATGCAATTGTAGCATAAGAGGTTATCGAACCTTATCGGGATTTATCCTAATAACTAAGAATGCAAGGTGCTTACAGTAAGTTAAGCTAAACAAGTGTGGTTTGTTGTTAATTATCCAATTCGAAACAAGTGAATAGCAAGGCAATAACTAAACAAGATGTAATTTAAATAGCAAAAGCGAAACTATAGATGAGGTTATTGATATAAGGTGATCCAAATCCAATTAGTGGTGTTCATTAACTCAAAGAAGCTAATTCCTAGGCATAAGATCCTTAATCTTGACTAATTCTCTTTCAAGCAACTAATCACTATGCTAATCACCTAATTCATTAACAAAATTTCATTTGTGAATCATTGATTAGCAAGCATTAAGAATACAAACAATATCAACCAAAAATACACCATAGACAACTATCATCATAGGCTAGGAGCATAAATCTCTTGTCTAGTTCATCAAGGCATTTCATCAAACACTTGGTGTGCATGAAATGCCTTATGATTTAGATCCACTCTTTCAAGCTAGATCTAGCATTAGGGACACGAGGCAAGAAGGAATATAAGATTATATATCCATAAACACCACTAATCAAGCCTTAGATCACCCTAATCTACCTCATCTCAATATCCTAAAAGACTACTCAAGATCCATCAAGAACACCTCAAAATCGATATGGATAGAGGTTGAATCCATGGATGAGTGTTGGATAATCAAGATAGAAAGAAGATATATGGAAGAGATTGATAGAAATCAGCAATAAATTGCATAAAACAAAGGATTCTTCTTACAAATCTCAAACTCTCTCAAAGGTAAGGGTTTTTGAGCATAAGAAAAAGCATAAAACAAAAATTAAGTTTAGATGGGTATTTATAAGAAAAGTGGGCGACATAATTAACATCAATGCAACTGGTGGATGCAACTGGTCGATGCTAAGGGCCTGATATTCCATCCGTCTGTTGCATCGACCTGTGGTGTTGATGTAAACATCCTGAAGTTGAGCATCGATGTAACTGGTGGATGCAACTGGTTGATGCTAAGGGCATGATGGTCCATCCGGCTGTTGCATCGACCTGTGGTGTCGATGTAAACATCCTGAAGTTGAGCATCGATGTAACTGGTGGATGCAACTGGTTGATGCTAATGGCCTGATCTTCCATCCGGCTGTTGCGTCCACCTGTGGAGTCGATGTACATTTCCTGAGGCGACTTCAGTAAAACCGCGGTAGCTCTTGACCACGCGTCCAAATCGCCTGATTCAACTTCCCCTGGACAGCTAACTCATCCCTCTACAACATTCATGAAGGTCGCCAAGCCTGATTCAGATCGGAGGGCTGTCGTCCATACACATCTTTCCGGCGTCTCGGATGGACTTCGCATTCCTCTTAGGTCCAACTCTCCAAATATTGCCAACCGCCTCCAATTACCAAGAAAATACTCTAAAACATGCAAGAATACACTAAACCTAATGCAAATGTCTTAATCTCTAATTGAGACCTAAATGCAAGACAAGACCATGATCATGCATGCGAATTACATAAAACTCTAAATGAAATGCATGCCAAAACATACAATATATAAATATATCAATTCCTCCAAACTTAAACCTTTGCTTGTCCTCAAGCAAACAAGAATAAAGTAAGGAAGAAGACTATAAATGGGAGCTCAAATCCAAAAGTGCCACAAAAAGAATCTGAGCCCAATGTCCACGTTGCAAACTTCTTGATGTGATTAAACAACTTACTCAAAAGTAACTAGCCATACTTATCCTTGCATGACTTACTTTCGAACCTCAACCTACACAAACTTTCATATCTTCCAACCTCTTGACATTGATTAAGTGTAATAGGTGTGAATCATGCTTATGCTAGATCAAATGAATTCGTTTGGCTAAGGGTAAGGTTATGAGATGAAGGTGATCTCATTATCATGCATGGGTAAGTAGGTACAAGGATCTCTCATGAAATAAACAAACCTTAGCAAAATGCTAAAGGTAAAAGGCAACCTATGCATACAAGGGAGAATTCTCATCTACCCAAATGCCTAGAGTATCTATAAACTAAAGCTTCTAACCCATCATCCCCATATCCTATGCTACCCTTTTTATCTCGAGGCATTTCGCCTTCTCAAACCCACATGCTTCTTGTCTTTTCATTTCACCTTCTTGTCATTCGGGGATCACTTCTTCTTCCTTGTTCTTTCATGGTTTGGTGCTCCTTTGTTGTGATCTAGCTCTTCTTTTCTTCTTTTTGGTTCATGCCTCTTCTCATTCTTTGATGCTTTGGCTTTTTTTCCTTTCTCCTTTTCTTCTTTTCCATTCCACAATCCATTCTCAAATGATCACCAAGTCTAAGACCATTCCCCCAAACTTGAACCAAGAACTGCCATCCTAACTAGCCTATTCCTAGATTAACTCCGGGATGTTGGAGCTAAATCTACATGAGAATTCCCTCTTGTCACCCTAAACCTAACACGTTTTGCCAAGTTTGTTCGAAAGAAAAGCCTCACAATTCACACACTAATAACAATTGCTTGAAAGAAGGCTAAGGTTAGGGTAGAGGAAACCATTCCAATGATGGGATATGGCTACTTGGATAAGCAAGAGTGGTATAAAGGAAAAAGAATATCCAAGTATGTATAGGTGATCCACAAATTCATTCAAGATTGCACAAACACAATATTTACAAGTCAAATATATGGTTATCACTTAGATGAGGTTGAATTCAAGTCAAGGTTTGCTTCAATCAAAGCAAGAACAATAAGACGTGAGATCAAGGCATGGTTCGTTCTTAATTTCTACACGAGATGAAAGCATCAAGTAACTAGCAACAATGGCATTGGACTAGGCTCTTAATAAGGTACTTTACAAGGATAAATCTATCATTGCTCATAATGCTCATGCAAAGCTACCTTATATGCTATGCATCTAGACTCAATCCTATATGGAATGCACAAAAGTTCAAAATTTTCAAATTTATTGAAAATGCATGATATGCATGAGACTCAAGGTGCAAAAGGCAAAATAAGAACACCAAAAACGATGTTAGATAACACATAAACCCTCCCCCAAACTTAAATTACATAGTCCCTTGTGTAATAGAAGCTTGAGTAAGAGTTAAACAATGCATGAAAGAAGGAAAGAAGATATGATTCTAAATGCTATGTACAAAGTTTGGAGTGTTACCTTGGAAAAGGATGGAGGGGACGAGATCGATCAAGGGACGCCATATTCCATTACCTCATCCTAAGCACTTTAGTCCATAAGTCTATGCCCATAAGACCATCGAAAACCTACTTGCACTAAGAAAACCCATAAAAATGAACTACTAACGAAAGAAAACCATTAAAGGAGATATGTACAAGGATAAGCTTGGGGTGTCTCCCAAGAGCACTTTGTTTAACGTCACTAAGTTCGAAGTTTGTTATCCTTTTAGGCGGGTAATGGAGGAGCGTGAACACTCCATGGTGGTTCCTTAAGCTCGAGTTTGAGAACTTTACCCATTGAGCCTTGAAGATCCACGTGATTTGGCACCCTAACCTCCGGTGTGAGTGTTGCTATGGCCTTGGCAAAAGGCTTGGGACGCTCTCTACATTTGACATTGTACTCAATCATACCTTCTTCATGTTTCAATGGGATGAGAGTCACGATCGAAGGTTGGTCTAGCAAGGGTCCAATCCCTTTGAGCATGCTCGGTTTCCTCTCATCGGACCTAGGTTTCGTCCTCTTCTTATCAACCTTAGCACATTCACCCTCACTCTCCGTTGTGGTGTGAAAGAGGGAATTCAAGCAATTTCCATCTAGAGCAAGGGTTTCTTTAACCTTTTCAATACTCACTATCGCACAGACGCCCACATACTCAACTGATATGATTCCGGACACGGAAGTTCAAGCGGAGGCATTGCACGTACCGAAAGGAGCGATAACCCGATCAAAGGCACGGAAGCTAGCGGAAGCGGTTCGGAGCTTACTTGGCAATATCCGGATCAAGGAGGATCAACTTACGCATCCGATCCTTAACTCTTTATCATCGAGTTCTTCTTGAGGTTCGGTCGTTGAGTAAGTTGCGTTGTACTCTTTTTCCTGTTATGGTTTTGTCCCAATGGGTTTTCCGTAAGAGGTTTTAACGAGGCAACCGGCTACTCCACTAACGGTCCGTTTCCGAAAGAGAATTCCGCGGGAATGACGTCACCAAATATTCAAAATCCAAGACCGAAGTCGAAGGATCATTCTCGCAAGTCAACATCATTTATTTTAGTCTTTGGTCAAACTTTTAGTAATTTTTTCTTTTCTTTTTCGAGGCAAGTGTTTATTGCACTTTGACTCTCTTTTTCTCTCTCTTTTCTTCTCTATATAAACTCTCCTCATTGTAATCTCAAAGCAACTTTCATCAATCTCTTTTCAATATAATTTTCGAGTTTTATACTCTCTCTTTTCGTTTCTTAAGAAGGTTTATTATTAGAAACATTTCTCGATTTATCTTTGAGTGTTCCGCGACTCATAGACGCAATCTTCGATCCGTTGATCGTGAATGTTCTTCTCGTAAAGTGGGGCATAAGGATTTTCGACCTTCCTGTCACGCCTTATCATCCTCTTTCCCGAATTCTCACATTGGCGTTGCCACCGCCTCGTTTCTAAGTCTTCTCGTAAGATTGGGCCTAAGGATTTTCGGGTTGATATCCCACGCCTTAGCATCTTTCTTCTTGAATCCTTCGAAGTCAAGGATTATCCGATCATCACTATACTAGAGCAAGCCGGTCCTAAGTCAAATCGTATCAAGTGGTATCAGAGACACTTGCTCAAAATCGGTGATATCAATTCTATCCCTTAATCTTCTTCTTTTATTTAATTTTTACAATTTCGTTTTTAATTAAACCATAATCAAAAAAAAAAAAAAAAAATTAACACCAATTGTTTTCGAGAAAAATCAGAATTTCAAAAGTCATCTTTTTGTTCTTTGATTTCTCTTGAATTTGTCATTCACTTCTTCTTTTCTTTTCATACGAGGTACCATGGACGAAGAAAGCGAATCAGCGACATCACGGTCAAGGAGAGTACGCGAGGCAGCCATAAACCGAAAGGTCGACGGCATGGATCAAAAGGTCGACGGCATCACTCAGCTACTACAAGAAATGCGTGACCGCATGGCCGCTTTAGAATTGCACACACCCGCACAAAATCCAGGAAATCAGGTCGGAGGAAACCGATCCGATCGAAGCATCGGCCGTGAACCGGCAAGAAATAGGCTATATCGACCACGACGTCACGAGTCCGTAGATAATCCATTCTACGTTCATAGCGGTTCGTCCGACGACAACCGACATCGACGTCCATCGTTCCGAAGGCGAGACGATGACTTGGGTGGAATGAAGCTTAGGATCCTGGCGTTTCATGGAAAGAACGACCCGGATGCCTTTCTAGAATGGGAAAAGAAAATCGAACTTGTTTTCGATTGCCAATGTTTCTCCCAAAGAAAGAAAGTAGGTTTGGCCGCAACGGAGTTTCAGGACTACGCCGTAGATTGGTGGGACCAAATTGTGACCAACCGTCGGAGAAATAGGGAAAACCCGGTGGAAACGTGGAACGAGATGAAGCATTTGATGCATAGGTGATTCATACCGAATCACTATTTCCGCGATCTTCACCAAAGGTTGAGACGTTTGACACATGGTAGTAGGAGCGTCGAGGACTATTTCCAAGAGATGGAAAAGTTGATGTTAAAGGCTGATATCGAGGAGCAAAGAGACGCTACGATGGCAAGGTTCCTCGCCAGAATGAACTGCGACCTACAAGACCGTGTTGAAATGGAGACTTACGGAAACATCGAGGAGATGTTGCACAAAGCCGTATTGTTCGAACAACAGCTCAAGCGCAAAGGCATCACACGCCAACCGTTTGCATCTAGCTCTAAGCCGAGTTACCCGAAAGGAGAAAAACCTACTTACCCTCCCCGGATCGATTCTAAGCCAAAGACCGATTATAAGCCGAGCTCTTCCGGACACGACTACAAGGGTAAGGGTGATTCAAATGTTGTTCGGAATTGTGATATTGAATGTTTTAAATGCAGAGGCAAAGGACATTTCGCGAACAAGTGCCCAAACCCGCGAGCAATGATCGTACTTGCCAACGGCGATATCGTTACCGACGACGAGGAAGAAAACGAAACCGAAACCGCCCCGATCTTCGATGATTATGAGGAGCATGCGGTTGATAGTGAGCTATTAGTAGCTAGGCGAGTCCTTCTTGCCCAAGAACCAGTCGTTGAGAACGAGCAACAAGAGAATCTATTCCACACCCGTTGCATGATTAAAAGCAAGGTTTGCTCTCTTATTATTGATGATGGTAGTTGTACTAACGTTGCGAGTACTACTCTAGTAGAGAAGCTAGGTATGGAGACAAGGAATCACCCTCGGCCGTATAATCTTCGGTGGTTGAACAACCAACGTAAACTCAAAGTTACCCGGCAAGTTTCGGTTCCGTTGACGATAGGCCGATACGAAGACGAGATCATGTGCGACGTTTTACTTATGGAGGCTGGCCATATCTTACTTGGACGTCCGTGGCAGTATGACCGCAAAGCCGTTTATGACGGTTTCACCAACAAACATTCGTTTGAGCATAAGGGTCGGAAAATCACTTTGACACCATTATCTCCACATAAGGTATTTCTCGACCAACTCAAGGTGGAACAAAATCAGGGCAAGAGCAATGTAAGCGATCCTTCACCCACTTCTTCTCTTAAAATTAAAAGTGATGGATCCAAGAAAAATGATAAACCACTCGTGAAAGAATCTTTACTTATCAAACCGAGTGAACTTAAGCATGCTCTCATTTCTCGGCAACCATTTGTTTTATTAGTTTTTAGGGATGCTCTTTCGAGTATGTCTAACCCTGAGCCAGAAATCCCGAGCAGCATATCTTCTCTTTTGCAGGATTTTCCCGACGTTTTCCCGGAAGAGAGTCTGATCGGTTTGCCACCGATCCGCGGTATCGAACACCAAATAGACTTCGTACCTGGCGCGACACTTCCAAACCGTCCGGCCTACCGTACCAATCCTGTTGAGACAAAGGAACTTCAGCGTCAAGTTGACGAGCTGATGGCCAAGGGACATATACGGGAAAGTATGAGCACATGTGCCGTACCCGTTTTACTCGTACCAAAGAAGGACGGAACGTGGTGAATGTGCGTTGATTGCCGTGCGATCAATAAAATTACGGTAAAGTATCGCCATCCGATCCCGATGTTAGACGACATGTTAGATGAGCTTTATGGGTCTAGCGTGTTCACTAAAATCGATCTAAAAAGTGGTTATCACCAAATTCGTATGAATGAAGGTGATGAGTGGAAAACTGCTTTTAAAACTAAACACGGCTTGTATGAATGGCTTGTAATGCCATTTGGTCTAACCAATGCGCCTAGTACTTTTATCCGTTTAATGAACCATGTTCTTAGGTAGTATATAGGTCTCTTTGTGGTCGTTTACTTTGACGATATTTTAATTTATAGCAAGAACCTAGACGAACATGTTGAACATTTGCGATTGGTTTTAGATGTGCTTAGGAAGGAACGTTTATTTGGCAATCTTAAGAAATGCTCTTTTTGTTCAGATAACGTGGTCTTTTTAGGTTTTGTTGTGAGTTCTCAGGGCATACAGGTTGACGAGAACAAGATCAAGGCCATCCGCGATTGGCCGACTCCAAAAACCGTTGGCGATGTGCGAAGCTTTCACGGCTTAGCCGGATTTTATCGACGATTCGTCCGTGATTTCAGTACTATTGCCGCGCCCTTAACCGAGGTCATCAAGAAGGACATGGGATTCCGTTGGGAGCAAGCTCAAGAGGACGCCTTCCAACTACTCAAAAAACCGACTTACTCACGCCCCTTTACTTGTTTTACCTAATTTTGCTAAAGATTTTGAAATTGAATGTGACGCATCCGGTGTTGGTGTAGGTGTTGTGCTAATGCAAGAAAAGAAACCCGTGGCTTTCTTCAGCGAGAAACTCGGAGGTGCAACGCTCAATTACCCGACTTACGACAAGGAGCTTTACGCCTTGGTCCGAGCACTCCAAACGTGGCAGCATTACCTATGGCCGAAGAAATTCATCATTCACACCGATCATCAATCCCTCAAACACTTGAAAAGCTAACAAAAGCTAAACAAAAGGCACGCACGTTGGGTTGAGTTTATCGAGACATTTCCGTACGTCATTAAATACAAATAAGGAAAAGAAAACGTGGTCACCGATGCCTTGTCCCGGAGACACACGCTAATTTCTACACTCGACGCCAAGGTTCTCGTGTTTGAAATGATCAAAGATGCTTATGCAACTGAATCCGACTTTCAGGAAGTCTTTCTTTCCTCTTCTAAATTCGCTTTTGGAAAATATTTTCAAAGCGACGGTTTCTTGTTTTACGAGAACCGTCTTTGTATTCCTAATTCCTCTTTGCGAGATTTACTTGTTAGGGAAGCTCACGGCGGTGGACTCATGGGTCACTTCGGAATTTCTAAAACCCTTCATATCATGCAAGACCATTTTAATTGGCCGCATATCAAACGTGATGTAGAACACATTTGTAACCGATGCACGACTTTTAAGTACTCTAAGACCAAACGCCAAAACCAAGGTCTGTATACTCCATTACCCATTCCTAGTGCACCGTGGACTGATATTTCTATGGATTTTGTTTTGGGTTTGCCTAAGACTAGGAAAGGTAGTTACTCTATTTTCGTGGTTGTTGATAGGTTCTCAAAAATGGCACATTTCATTCCATGTCATAAAACCGACGATGCATCGAACATAGCTGATTTATTCTTTACGGAAATAATTTGATTGCATGGCATGCCTAGAACCATTGTTTCGGATAGGGATACAAAGTTTCTAAGTTATTTTTGGAAGAACTTATGGTCGAAATTAGGAACGAAACTTTGCTTTTCTACAACTTGTCATCCGGAGACCGATGGTCAAACAGAAGTAGTCAATAGGACCTTAGGAACTCTCTTGCGAACTGTTGTTAAAAAGAATCTTAGAGCATGGGAATTCTTTGCCACACTTAGAATTTGGATACAATCATGCGCAACATGCTACTACTTTGTTTTCGCCATTTGAACTTATTTACGGCTTTAATCCGCTTACTCCTCTTGATTTAACTCATCTTCCTTTGAGTGAACATGTGAGTTTGGACGGAAAGAAAAGGGCTAAATTGGTAAAACAGATGCACGAAAAGGCGAAGGCAAACATCGAACACAAGACGGAGCAATACCGCAAACACGCCAACAAAGGACGGAAGAAAAAGACGTTCGAACCCGGCGATCTTGTGTGGATCTATCTTCGAAAAGAACGGTTCCCGGACGAAAGGAATTCCAAACTCAAGCCGCGAGTCGATGGGTCGTTCACCGTTTTGGAAAAGATCAACGATAACTCCTACAAACTTGATCTCCAAGGTAAGTATAATGTTAGTTCAAGCTTCAACGTTGCTGATATCATTCCTTATATTGCAGATGAAATCGATTTGGGGTCAAATATTTTCAAGAGAGGGAGGATGATATGATTCCGGACACAGAAGTTCAAGCCGAGGCATTGCACGTACCGGAAGGAGCGTTCACCCGATCAAAGGCACGGAAGCTAGCGGAAGCGGTTCAGAGCTTACTTGGCAATATCCGGATCAAGGAGGATCAACTTACGCATTCGATCCTTAACTCTTTATCAACGAGTTATTCTTGAGGTTCGGTTGTTGAGTAAGTTGCGTTGTACTCTTTTTCCTGTTACGGTTTTGTCCCAATGGGTTTTCCGTAAGAGGTTTTAACGAGGCAACCGGCTTACTCCGCTAACGGTCCATTTCCGAAAGAGAATTCCGCGGGAATGATGTCACCAAATATTCAAAATCCAAGACCGAAGTCGAACGGTCATTCTCGCAAGTCAACATCATTTATTTTAGTCTTTGGTCAAACTTTTAGTAATTTGTTCTTTTCTTTTTCGATGCAAGTGTTTATTGCACTTTGACTCTCTTTTTCTCTCTCTTCTCTTCTCTATATAAACTCTCCTCATTGTAATCTCAAAGCAACTTTCATCAATCTATTTTCAATATAATTTTCGAGTTTTATACTCTCTCTTTTCGTTTCTTAAGAAGGTTTATTCTTAGAAACATTTCTCGATTTATCTTTGAGTGTTCCGCGACTCATAGACGCAATCTTCGATCCGTCGATCGTGAGTGTTCTTCTCGTAAAGTGGGGCATAAGGATTTTCGACCTTCCAGTCATGCCTTATCATACTCTTTCCCGAATTCTCCCATCGGCGTTGCCACCGCCTCGTTTCTAAGTCTTCTCGTAAGATTGTGCCTAAGGATTTTCGGGTTGATATCCCATGCCTTAGCATCTTTCTTCTTGAATCCTTCGAAGTCAAGGATTATCTGATCATTACTATACTAGATCAAGCCGGTCCTAAGTCAAATCGTATCATCAACCTTCCGGGCTTGGGCTTTATTGTCTCCACAAATAGCGGTGGAAGAAGGCATCATTGTGTAGAACTTCCTTTCATCCACGTTCTTGAGCACAACCCTCTTGTTTATGAAGTCCAAGCTTGCACCGGTTGTGTTGAGGAATGGAGTCCCGAGGAGTAGAGGGAGCTTTATGTTTTGTGCCATCTCCATTACAACGAAGACCGTTGGCACAAGGCACTTTCCGATCTTGAGAGGGAAGTCTTCAACCAAACCAAGAAGTTTCTACGTAGAAGAGTCTCCAAATGTGATGGTGGATGGGTAATAATTCAACTTATATATCCTAAGACTGAGCCCGAATCACACAAAGCATCATCAATTTCCAAGCTTCCAAGGGTACAAGATATCGAGAATTTCTCGGGGTTTCCAAGCTTTGGGAGAGTCTTAGGCTCAATCCTTGTTGTGCTTGAAGGCGTTTCCTTTTTTTCTTAGTGAGGAAACGACCGGGAAATGGAAGTGGAGGCTAATATGGAGGTGGAGGCTCTCCCTTTGACTCAACAAGTGTCTCCACGTTTTTCACTTTAACCACGTCCTTGATGGACTTCTCAACCTTGTTACTCTTTTCTCCAAACAACATCATATCATTCTCACTCCAAAGGGTCACCTCCCCACCTTGTTGCTCAATGTCCTCATTGAGGCTAGAGACAAACCCGAGGAACTCCTTAATTATGTGATCTTTCTCTTCAAGAGTGGAAAGGTGTTGCAAGAGTCTTTAGAGGTAAGTATTGTGATATGCTCAAATTAATACCCTAAAAGTGCTAAAGCAGTAGTTATAGTATAGCTAGAGGTCGAACCACAAAGACTCACAGAGATGCACAATAGATTGTATAGTATCGAATTAAGCTAAGCCATGAAATGTAATTGAAAGCAGTGCAAAAATTAAAAGAGTTGTAATTCAATTGGAGGAAATGTAGGCCCAGGGTATTTCTCAGGAAATCAATGAATGCAGATAAAATAACTAGCAGGATTCAGATTTAGCGCAGTTCTTGAACTCAAATCACTAAGGTATAATTAACCAACTGTCGTTGCGAGAATTATCTAAATCTAAATCCTAGGAATTCCAAATCTCTTTGCGAATCCTAAAGTCCAAATCAGCTTTAATATCAGGTTTGATATGTTCACAAATCAATTAAACCAAATCTCTTTGCGAATAATCAATTTGCTGACCTAAAGTTCTATCAGGTAATAAATCGCGCTGTCGTGCCTAATCAATTATCCTAAGATCTAAGTTCCAGATTCGTCAACCTAGAATTAGCTTTGAACACAACTTAGGCGAAGAACTAATTCAGATGGTGAATCCTAAACAGATAATCAACCAAGCATTCAGAGAAAACCCTTATGAGAACCCTGAACCTAAAGTGGATCTACTCAGACATGGAGATTGAAAGCAACATGATTGAATAGATCATCAAAGAAATCAATAAAAACAGGAGTTCAGAGTTGTCTCTCCAAAACCAAAAGTAAAATCAAAGTATAGAAAATAAAGCTTAGCCTAAACAGGTGGCTGTAAAATCCCTATAAATAACTTAAATCACGTTTTGGGGGTTCTTGTAAATATTAAAGACTTCTGGACCAAGTTGCAATTCTTCAACTCTTCATTAAAGTCGCGGGTCGTGTCTTGCTGCGATGAGTATCGATCGATACCAAGGGGTATCGATTGATGCTTGTCGTGAAATCAGGTACTCAGCAACACGATCTTCAGCCTTGCTCCAAAATGCTCCAGAAAGCTCCAATATCTCCAATTGTGCTCCAAACGTGCTAAGACCTGTAAAAGACTCTAAAAGACTCCAAAATACTAGAAAGACTCTATAAAACGGACTTATATCGTGGCCTAAAAGGGGTAAAAACCATGATATATCAACTCCCCCAGACTTAGCCTTTGCTTGCCCTTAAGCAAAATGAAGACTAAACCAGAGAAAGAGGTTTGAAAACGTAGAGACTCACCTGTTCTTGAAAAGCTGCAATGACCATTTTCCCAAGCACCCAAATGTCACCTAACCAGCTTTTTGATATAACCACCATGTACTTCTCCGTAGACATTCGCAGCTTCCCAGACTACACTCATTATCTCAAAGCATTGTTAAAATAAAACCCTCATCGCCAGTTTCATCGCTGCAACTTATGTTCAAGAACCTTCTAGATTCTTTACCATACAATATCACGACTTTTTGGTTTTATTTCTCTCCCCCAGACTTATTTCTTATTGTGTTCTCTTTTTTTTAGATCTGTATATACATACCAAGGTCCGAAACGTGAGTATTGATGGTGTTTGCCACCAAATTCCCGGTTCTTCCCTCTCTATGTATCAAAGGTTTAGGCGAATAGTGGTATCACGGGAAATTTTCCTAACCTCGCTTTCAACATTTGTGTGATCATTCCCTCTTAAGTAGAATAATGGGATCGTTGGAAATTTTCCTAACCCTCTACTCAGAAGAAAATCATTTCAACATTTTATGCTCTTATTTATCAACTTATAACAGGGGAGAGAGATACTATTACTCTAAACACATGGGTTCCTTTATCAGATATGAATGATGAATCAAGCTCTAAAAACACTAACCACATTGATGAAGTGAAAAAATTTGGCTCAGGCTTCAGAAGAACTCTGCTGGAGACATGTATATTTTCTAGTCAACTGGTCAGTCTTTGGATTTTTCATTAGTCGATCTAGAACCGATCCTGTAACACTGTGCACTCAAAAACAAAATCACATCAATAGGTTCAAGCACATGATCATCATCTCCAACAAGTTTTGACTCAATAAAACAACTGACTCTAAGAAAAACAAAAACAATGTCAGCAGACACCTCCCCCAGACTTGAACAACACTGTCCCCAGTGTTATTTAGCCTAGAGTCAGTGAAAGAAAACAAAAGAACATAATAAAATTGGGAAAAACAAGAAGTTACCTTGTTGGAACATCGAGTATCGATCGACACACAGCCTGGTATCGATCGATACCAGGCTTAAATCGACTTGATGAAACGTCTATTCGCGATTGGTGTCGACCGATACCATCGGGGTATCGATCGACACTAGGCGATTTCGGATTTTTGCTGCTTGTTTATCCTGACACAGACACAGAACGAAAAATAAAAAGAAAAAGAATCAAAAACAGACTCACCAGTGGGTTGCCTCCCACCAAGCGCTCGTTTTACGTCATTAGCTTGACTGTAACGCCCTTCAGGCAGGATATGAATGCGAGCTTGCATCAAAACAGGCTCCAGAGCTTGACATTGCTATCTTCAGAGTTTTGCTCAACATGCCTTCCACAAACTCTTGCCCTTTTTCCTTCAGCTCCTAGGTAAGAAGTACTCTAGCCTTAGAAAATGATTTCGAGGCTCCTTTGCACTTCACCTTGTACTCAATTGAGTTTCCATCACACTTCTGACGGGTTAAAGTGACATAAGGATTCTCGACTCTTTTGCTCTTCACCTTCTGCTTTGCCTTAGCCTTCTTGACAACTTCCTTGGGAATGTTGGGCAGTTCAACCGAAACGTCTATGACAGTTGGCTCATCAGGAGGCTCTTCCAAAAGATCAACTGCCAGCGACTTTTATGTAACAACCTCGATGCTAGAGACACGTGTGGGAGCACTCCTAGTGGGAATGACATCATAATAGACCCCACCGTCAATGTAAGAGAAAGAGATTCTCTTATTAGGCGTGTCTATGATTGCGCCAGCAGTAGCCATAAATGGTCGTCCCAGGAGTATAGGCATACGAGATATCGCACTCATCTCCACAACCTGAAAATCAGTCGGTACCAGACAATCTCCTACTTTGACCAGCAAAGCAGAGATTGTACCGTATGGAGGTGAGGTGGAGTCGTTCGCGAATGTGATAGATACCTTTGAAGATCGAATATCAGCGCCCAACCGTTCTGCAATTGCCCTTGAGATGAAATTGACACTAGCCCCTGAGTCAACGAGAGACTCTTTAAAATCAACTCCAGAGATAGAGCATGGAACCACAAATTTCCCTGGATCTTCCCTTTGGGTCAACTGTCTCAGTGGAGATGGTGCACCTCTATCCTTAATGAAGAGTGCCTTAATCTCTTCCTCAGTTTCTCTGCAATCTTTGAAGTGACTTAGCAGAGGACGGTGTTCTAGAGCTTCTTCAAAAGACGATTGAGGGGAAATCCTTCTTACCATCTTCTCAAAGCCACGCAGCTGCTTTGGAGAGATGGGATGTCTGAGGTGTTTAGGAACATGATTCAGCTTCTTGGGTTTGCGAACTCTTTCTATGATCAATTCAGGTGTTTCCACAGTTTATGGCTCGTTCTGCGATGGGTATCGATCGACACTAGGCAGGGTATCGATTGATACTTTCGCTGTTGAATCGTCCCTGGCAGATACATCATCATCAAAAGGAAGCTCCACATTCTGCTTATCCAGCAATGCCTTGCATCTAGCGTCCTCCCATTCCTTCCTTGTCATAATATGAGGCATAGGATAAGGTATCTTGGGTATATACACCCTCTCCTTGAAAATCTCAGGCTCATTCTCAACCTGCGTCTCAGCATCGACCGACACAGTAGGAGTATCGATCGATACTTGTGATTTTGGATCCTCTCGTGCAAGTGTCTGGACTGGTATCGATCGATACAGGCTGGTATCGATCGATAACTGGGCGATTTCAGAATCCTCATCGAAATTTTCTGCCCTTGAGCTGATTGCATTGACGTGTGCATTGTGTGAATGAACCGAATTTCCCTTGGCATTTGCTGCAATCTGAGCTACTTGCGTTTCTAGCATCATGTGACTGGTATTGAGAGCCTCGATCCTTCCACTCAAATCGGTGTACACAGCATCCAGTTTCCCATTGAAGGTTATTGTCATCTTCTCCTGCCCTTGAACCAGCTGTTCAAGCAGACCCTCAATTTTACTCTCAGGAGCTTTGGGTGGTGGGGATTGGTACCCTCCTTGCTGAGCATAGTTGGTGAAGTTTCGATTGGTGTTGTACCCAAATCGCTGACCCTGAAAACCAGAACCACCAATGTAGTTAACATCTTCCACTTCATTCTCAGCAGCAAAAGTTGACCACTCTTTGATTTTTCCCTATCAGGAAATCCAGCTTGGCTTGAACTTCAGCAATCTGCGAAGCGTCGATTCCTCCAGCCTGATCCTTCTGCTCGAAATCAGCATTCTTGGTGCTATTGCTAGACGCCAAGTTCTCAATCAGTACAAACGAATCGTCTGGATACCTAGTGTTGAAGTTCCCATTACTCGCAGTATCCAAAGCCATCTGGTACCTCCAATCGATCCCTCTGTAGAAGATACCTAGCAGCTGAACTCTAGTGAACCCATTGTGCTGACACTCTCTCTGATAGGACTTGAAACGAATCCAAGCAGCTTTGAGTCCCTCTGTCGGACCTTGAGAAAACTGAGAGATCTTGTTCCTCAAATCTTCAGATCGTGCATCATCGTAGAAATTGATCAGGAAAGCCTTCTTAGTCTCCTCCCAGGTAGTCAGTGATCCAGGAGGTAGCTGCCTCAGCCAGTAAGTCGCATCTCCACCTAGAGAGTAGGGGAAGAGCTTGCAGAAAGGATAGTCGTAGGACACTCCGTTACTCTTGATGCTAGTAACCAAGTCCTCGAACTTCTCGATATGATCCATATGATGCTCATTGGGAAGACCATGAAAGAGATGCTGTCCCACAAGAGTGTAGTATGCAGGTTTCAGTTCAAAGTCATTCCTCTCAAATGCAGGAGGACGAATCGCTGATCGATTGGGGTAAAACTGATCAGGCCTATTGTACTCACCAATCGTTAGACCACAATTAACCACAGCATTCCTAGCGTTGGCTTGCGCAGCTGGCGCGACAATCTGACCAACAACAGCAGGAGGGGCAATGACGTTTCTAGCCTCATCAAGTCACTGCCATCTTTCATTGCACACATGACCCTCTTGGTCTCTCAAGACTCCAGCTTCATCAGCTCTTAAAACCACTGGGTTGTTCATCCCTGATGTTTGCTTTGTCGTTCTATTTGTGTGTTCCACAAGTGCTAGCTGTTCCAGTGACAGTTTAACTAGCTGAGTGCTTTAGTTGCTTCTGGTTTCATGAACAGGCATACACCTGAAAACAAAACACTAGACAAGGCACGTAAGTAACAAAAAGAAAAATACGTTGAGTATCGATCGATACCAAATGGTGTCGATCGATATCAACAAAAGAAGACAACGAGTATCGACCGAAACTACAGAGTATCGATCGATACCGACGAACTTAGTCGAAATTCTCAGCTAAAATCTAATGGCGAATTGAGTCCCCGGCAACGGCGCCAAATTTGATATGCTCAAATTAATATCCTAAAAGTACTAAAGAAGTAGTTTTAGTATAGCTAGGGGTCGAACCACAAAGACTCACAGAGATGCACAATAGATTGTATAGTATCGAATTAAGCTAAGCCAAGAGATGTAATTGAAAGCAGTGCAGAAATTAAAAGAGTTGTAATTCAATTGGAGGAAATATAGGCCCAGGGTATTTCTCAGGAAATCAATGAATGTAGATAAACTTACTAGCAGGATTCAGATTTAACGCAGTTCTTGAACTCAAATCACTAAGGTATAATTAACTAAGTGTCATTGCGAGAATTATCTAAATCTAAATCCTAGGAATTCTAAATCTCTTTGTGAATCCTAAAGTCTAAATCAGCTTTAATATCAGGTTTGATATGTTCACAAATCAATTAAACCAAATCTCTTTGCGAATAATCAATTTGCTCACCTAAAGTTCTATCAAATAATTAATCGTACTGTCGTGCCTAATCAATTATCCTAAGATCTAAGTTCTAGATTCGTCAACCTAGAATTAGCTTTGAACACAACCTAGACGAAGATCTAATCCAGATGGTGAATCCTAAACAGATAGTCAACCTAGCATTCAGAGAAAACCCTTATGAGAACCCTGAACCTAAAGTGGATCTACTCAGACATGGAGATTGAAAGCAACATGATTGAATAGATCATCAAAGAAATCAATAAAAACAGGAGTTCAGAGTTGTCTCTCCAAAACCAAAAGCAAAATCAAAGTATAGAAAATAAAGCTTAGCCTAAACAGGTGGCTGTAAAATCCCTATAAATAACCTAAATCACGTTTTGGGGCTTCTTGTAAATATTAAAGACTTCTGGACCAAGTTGCAATTCTTCAACTCTTCATTAAAGTCGCGGGTCGTGTCTTGCTGCGTTGAGTATCGATCGATACCAAGGGGTATCGATCGATGCTTCTCATGAAATCAGGTACTCAGCAACACGATCTTCAGCTTTGCTCCAAAATGCTCCAGAAAGCTCCAATATCTCCGATTGTGCTCCAAACGTGCTAAGACCTGTAAAAGACTCTAAAAGACTCCAAAATACTAGAAAGACTCTATAAAACAGACTTATATCATGGCTTAAAAGAGGTAAAAACCATGATATATCATATTTCCTTCCCATTTGAAGAGACTTGAGGATGATTTGAGGAAGAGGAGGCACTCCTTTGCTCCATTAGTTGCACCTTTGAGCTCAATGCCTCAAACTTGCTATTAAGATCATTGTAAGAGCGAATGACCTTGTTAGTGGTTTCCGTTTGGCCCTTGGTAGTTGTTGGAACATGGAGGCCAATTTAAGCTCTTGCGGTGTAAACGTAGGTGCTTGACCGTGGAGCACAAACCATTGTTATTGACCTTGAAAACCGGGTGGGGCTTTTGGTTGGAATCCATTTTGGTTTCCTTCGAATTAGTTCCTTGGGACATACCCTTGTTGGTTGGAGTTAGAAGGTTGACCTTGAGATTGGAATTGTTGTTGTGGTTCTCCTTGAGTTTGGGTAGATTGTTGAGGGTACAGTTGGACTTGTGGATTCCTATAGGTTTGGTAGAACCCTTGTCTTTGGAAGTTACCTTGGTTCCCCATGTAGTTCACTTCCTCTTGTGTTTCCACGGCTTCCTCTTGATAGCAAGCTTGATTGTTCTCGTAGTCACCAATGAAATGGACCGCCTTTTGAGACTCTTTTTGAGAGGCAAGAAGCTTGTCTATCATAGATTCTTGCTTATCCATCATAAAGGCTTGTTTATCCAACTTCTCATTCAAGGCTATCATGTCTTTGGCTCTCTTGTTCTCATCAAAGTCACTCGTGGTCCTTGTGGCACTGTCATAATCATCGCCATAGTTGCCATCACTTTGAGCCAAGTTCTTTACCAACTCCATTGCATCCTCCACGTCCTTAGCTAGGAAATTACCATTCGATGCCGTATCAAGTAGCATTCGAATATTAGGTAAAGCGCCTCGGTAGAGAGTACTAAGAAGTGAGACGTCGGAGAAGCCATGGTGTGGGCATTGAGAAGTGTAGCCTCTAAATCTCTCCCAAGCCTCGTTGAAAGACTCAATAGACCGTTGTGTGAAGCTTGAAATCTCATTGCGAAGTTTGGCGGTTCTAGCAGGTGAGATGAATTTGGCAAGAAATGCCCTTTTGCAATCATCCCAAGAAGTAATAGAACCTTGAGGCAAGCTTTTCTCCCATTGGTGAGCCTTGTCACCCAAAGAGAACGGAAAGAGACGAAGCTTGAAACCATCTTCGGATACTCTGTTAATCTTGGTGAGACCGCATATCCGATCAAATTGGTCAATGTGATCTAGAGGATCCTCCATTGAGAACCCATGGAACTTGTTAGCTTAAATTATGTTGATTAGCCCGGGTTTGACCTCAAAGTTATTATTTTCAACCGGAGGTGGTCGAATCCCTTGACGGTTTTTGTATGCATTTGCTGCATCACCTTCTCCAACAATATGCCTAGCTTTAGGTGGGTGGTTAGGACGGTGATGGTTTCCATTGCCACCACCTCCTTGATTGTTGCCGTGTCCATCCCCATTCCCACCGTTCCTTTGGTGGGGAATGGGTTCATTGATGTTCCCAAGTGGAACATTCTCAAAGTGCTCCATGTCGTTACCAACCTCTTCTTGAACTCTCACACGGTTTCTTATTGCTCTTGAACCCCTCTCAAGTTGATCAATATCGTCCCTTGGTTGTATGAGATTGGTATTGCCACGGGAACGGTATGCATACACCTAGAGAGAGCAAAAGCAATGGGAAGTGAAGAAGATTAGTAACTTAGTAGAAAATAATACTTAAGCTCACTAAGAACCTAAACCTCAATGTTAAAACAATTCCCAATATGGCAACGGCGCCAAATGGATACAAGATATTTTGGTATCTATAGAGTCAATTCTCTAAATGCAATTGTAGCATAAGAGGTTATCGAACCTTATCGGGATTTATCCTAATAATTAAGAATGCAAGGTGCTTATAGTAAGTTAAGCTAAACAAGTGTAGTTTGTTGTTAATTATCCAATTCAAAACAAGTGAATAGTAAGGAAATAACTAAACAAGATGTAATTCAAATAACAAAAGCGAAACTAGAGATGTGGTTATTGATAAAAGGTGATCCAAATCCAATTAGTGGTGTTCATTCACTCAAAGAAGCTAATTCATAGGCATAAGATCCTTAATCTTGACTAATTCTCTTTCAAGCAACTAATCACTATGATAATCACCTAATTCAATAACAAACTTTCATTTGTGAATCATTGATTAGCAAGCATTAAGAATATAAACAAGATCAACCAAAAATACACCCTAGACAACTATCATCATAGGCTAGGAGCATAAATCTCTTGTCTAGTTCATCAAGGCATTTCATCAAACACTTGGTGTGCATGAAATGACTTATGATCTAGATCCACTCTTTCAAGCTAGATCTAGCATTAGGGACACTAGACAAGAAGGAATATAAGATTATCTATCCCTAAACACCACTAATCAAGCCTTAGATCACCCTAATATACCTCATCTCAAGATCCTAAAAGACTACTCAAGATCCATCAAGAACACCTCAAAATCGTTATGGATAGAGGTTGAATCCATGGATAAGTGTTGGATAATCAAGATAGAAAGAAGATAGATGGAAGAGATTGATAGAAATCAGCACTAAATTGCATAAAACAAAGGATCCTTCTTACAAATCTCAAACTCTCTCAAAGGTAAGGTTTTTAGCATAAGAAAAAGCAAAAAACAAAAATTAGGTTTAAATGGGTATTTATAAGAAAAGTGAGCGACATGTTTATCATCAATGCAACTGGTCGATGCAACTGGTCGATGCTAAGGGCCTGATCTTCCATCCTGCTGTTGCATCGACATGTGGTGTTGATGTAAACATCCTGAAGTTGAGCATCGATGTAACTGGTGGATGCAACTAGTTGATGCTAAGGGCCTGATCTTCCATCCGGCTGTTGCATCCACCTGTGGTGTCGATGTAAACATCCTGAAGTTGAGTATCGATGTAACTGGTGGATGCAACTGGTTGATACTAAGGGCCTGATCTTCCATCCGGCTGTTGCATCCACCTGTCAAGTCGATGTAGATGTCCTGAGGCGACTTCAGTAAAACCGCGGTAGCTCTTGAACCACGCGTCCAAATCGCCTAATTCAACTTCCCTTGGACAGCTAACTTATCCCTCTACAATATTCATGAAGGTCTCGAAGGCTGATTCAGATCGGAGGGCTGTCGTCCATACACATCTTTCCGGCGTCTCGGATGGATTTCGCATTGCTCTTAGGTCCAACTCTCCAAATATTGCCAACCGCCTCCAATTACCTAGGAAATACTCCAAAACATGCAAGAATACACTAAACCTAATGCAAATGTCTTAATCTCTAATTGAGGCCTAAATGCAAGACAAGACCATGATCATGCATGCGAATTACATAAAACTCTTCATGAAATGCATGCTAAAACAAGCAATATATGAGTATATCACCATAAAGTGGCACTTCTCCCAATTCAACACCATATGCTTTTCCTCGCAGCGCTGTAGCACCCTGCACAAATTAGAAAGACAGACATAGAAGGAGGGTGCATACTTAGAGAAGTCGTCCATGAAAACCTCCATTATGTCCTCGATCAAGTCGGTGAAAATAGACATCATGCATCGTTGGAATGTTGATGGGGCATTGCACAAGCCAAATGGCTTTCTGCGATAAGAAAAAGTACCATAATGACACGTAAACGTGGTCTTTTCCTGGTCGTCCGGGTGGATGTGTATCTGAAAGAAGCTAGAATAACCGTTTAGAAAACAGTATTAGGGGTGGTTAGCCAACCTTTCAAGCATTTGATTAATAAAGGGCAGAGGGAAATGATCTTTACGAGTAGCGGCATTCAACTTCCTATAATCAATACACATCCTATGCCCTGTGACAGTTCTAGTTGGTAACAACTCATTTTTTCATTTTTAACAACTGTAACACCACCCTTTTTCGGCACAACATGGACTAGGCTAACCCATGTACTATAAGAGATAGCGTATATGATACCCGCCTCTAGAAGTTTCATTATCTCCTTCCTTACAACATCTTTTAGATTCGGGTTTAACCGTCTCTAATGTTCTATCGAAGTCTTAGATTCATCCTCTAGATGTATCCTATGCATGCAAAGGTCAGGTGAAATCCCTGTGAGATCATCTAGTGAGTAGCCTAAACCTCTACGATACTTCCTGAGTTCACATTGAAGCAAGGCAGTTTCCACATTGTTCAACTCAGCATTGATGATTACAAGGTAAGTTGAATTAGGGCCAAGAAATGCGTACCTTAGCCAAGCTGTGAGCGTTTTGAGAACGGTTTTCAGAGCCTTCAGCTCACTCCACGGGTCAGCATGAGGTGCGATAGGAGTTGCTGCTCTTGGCGTCCCCGCGCCCTCATCTAAACTGATGTACTCGACCATTTCCCCCACTGTCTGGCTCGAGTTCATCATCTTAGCATAACCGGTGGCATCGTCACTCATAAACCCATGTTCACTCTCAGCCCTTGTCAAAACGGTCTCCAACGGGTCGTCCACTAAAATCTCTTCAAAAACTTCGTCGGAGACTTCTAGCGAGTCGTCAATCGAGAAGGTCTGGCCGTCCAACATAGGCTTCTTCAACATCTTATCCATCTCAAACTTCATGACGATGTCTCCCAGGTGGAGATCTATTCGCCCGTTCCTCACATCTATGATGGCTCCTGATGTACATAGGAAAGGTCTTCCCAACATGAGAGGGTCCTTTGGATCTTCATCCAGCTCTAGTGATATATCATGGTTTTTAACCCTTTTAGGCCATGATATAAGTCCTTTTTATAGAGTCTTTCTAGTGTTTTATAGTCTTTTAGAGTCGTTTTTCAGGTTATAGCACGTTTGGAGTATAATTGGAGATATTGGAGCTTTCTGGAACATTCTGGAGCGAAGCAGAGATCCGTGTAGCTGAGACATCAAAATCACCTGAGTATCGATCGATACTGCCTAGTATCGATCGATACCCGTCGAGGAAACAGAAGGATCGCGACTTATTGAAGAGTTGAAGAATTGCATAATTGACCCAGAAAACTTTGATATTTATAAGACAGCCCTGAACGTGTTTGGAAAAGCTGCGAATGTGTGGAGTCTGTAAAAGCTGCGAATGTCTACGGAGAAGTACATGGTGGTTAAATCAAAAGCTGGTTAGGTAACATTTGGGTGCTTGGGAAAAGGATCTTTGCAATGGTTCCTGAACAGGTGAGTCTCCGCGTTTTCAAACCTCTTTCTCTGGTTTAGTCTTCTATTTGCTTGAGGGCAAGCAAAGGTTAAGTCTGGGGGAGTTGATATATCACGGTTTTTATCCCTTTTAGGCCATGATATAAGTCCTTTTTATAGAGTCTTTCTAGTGTTTTGTAATCTTTTGGAGTCGTTTTTCAGGTTATAGCACGTTTGGAGTATAATTGGAGATATTGGAGCTTTCTGGAACATTCTGGAGCGAAGCAGAGATCCGTGTAGCTGAGACATCAAAATCACCTGAGTATCGATCGATACCCGTCGAGGAAACAGAAGGATCGCGACTTATTGAAGAGTTGAAGAATTGCAGAATTGGCCCAGAAGACTTTGATATCTACAAGACAGCCCAGAACGTGTTTTAGCTTATAAATTAGGTTTTCATCCACCTGTTTAAGCTAAGCTTTATTTTCTATACTTTGATTTTACTTTGGTTTTAGAGAGACAAGTCTGGATCTCCCTTCGTCCGAGATCAGATCTCAAAACCTCTTGTTATTATTTCTGATTTATTGATGATTTATTCAGTTATGTTGATTGTTTCATTATCCATGTCTGAGTGGATCCACTTTAGGTTCAGGGTTCTCATAAGGGTTTTCTTTGAATGCTAGGTTGATTATCTGTTTAGGATTCACCATCTGAATTAGTTCTTCGCCTTAGGTTGTGTTCAAGGCTAATTCTAGGTTGACGAATTTGGAACTTAGATCTTAGGATAATTGATTAGGCACGACAATGCGATTAATTACATGATAGAACCTAGGTGAGCAAATTGATTATTCGCAAAAAGATTTGGTTTAATTTATTTGTGAACATATCAAACCTGATATTAAAGCTGATTTAGACTTTAGGATTCGCAAAGAGATTTGGAATTCCTAGGATTTAGATTTAGATAATTCTCGCAACGACAGTTGGTTAATTATACCTTAGTGATTTGAGTTCAAGAACTGCGCTAAATCTGAATCCTGCTAGTTAGTTTATCTGCATTTATTGATTTCCTGAGAAATGCCCTGAGCCTATATTTTCCCAATTGAATTACAACCCTTTTAATTTCTGCACTGCTTTCAATTACATCTGTTTGGCTTAGCTTAATTCGATACTATACAATCTATTGTGCATCTCTGTGACTCTTTGTGGTTCGACCCCTAGCTATATTACAACTACTGCTTTAGTACTGTTAGTGTATTAATTTGAGCATATCATCTAGAACCACAAAATCAGCAGGAACGAGTGCATTGCCAATTCGCACATGTAGATCCTCAAGAACACCAACATGCAATTTCACAGAACGATCGACGAACACTAGAGAGATCTTAGTCTGCTTGAACTTGGTGAATCCAAGCCGCACAAGGAGTAAGCAAAAGTCAATGTCCCAATCTATACGGAGAGAATAAACTTTCCCGGGTCACCTAGCTTCTTTGGCATCTTGTTTTGGAGGACAACACTGCAATCCTTAGAAACCATCATGACATTATCTTCAGTGGATACCCTTCTTGTTACTAAGCTCTTCACATATTTCTTCAACGAAGGTATCATTTGGATTGCATCAACAAGGGGAAGCTTCACCACAAGATTACTCAGCATTTCCTTGCACTTGGCTTCCTCTAGGTCCTTACGTGACTTCCTTGGACGAGTGCGGTAGGGGACCCTCGGGGTGTAGACGCGTGCAGGAGGTGGTACTTGCGGCTCATCCGTAGCGTATGCACCTGTAGAAACCTTCTCCTTTTCGGCCGTCTTCTCGTCAACCTCTCCTATATCAATGACGATGTCGCCATCGGGCAAGGAAATGTCGATTTCTGCTCCTTTCCGTGCAGTTGGTTCTAACTCCTTTCCACTTATGAATGTGATGGCGTTGATGAACTCATTCCTCGGATTCTGCTCTACTTTCCCTGGAAGAGTTCCTTGTGGTCTCTTGATTGCCTCGACAGTTTGAGTGACTTGAGTATCAAGCTTCTTCACGTGAGTGCACACAGCCTCATACTTGCTGTTGAGATCGTTGTACATGCTATCAACCTTGATATTGATCTCCTTAGCAGATTGCTGTTGATTGAGCAAGAGATGCTGCATAAGGTTCTTAATTTCATCCTGAGATCCGTTTGCAGAGCTTGTAGGAGCATGGAACGGGACAGAATTTGTTGTCTGGAAGGAGTTGAACGGATGCTTTTGCTGGAATCCACCTTGAAACTTGTTCTGACCTTGGAACCCTTGGAGAATCCCGAGGTGCATTCGTTCTGCACAAATGTCCTTCCTTGGGGTGTTGAGCTTGCTGGGAATATACTTGATCTTGGGGGTTCTCGACGTTGGTGCTTCTGTAGGACATATTCGGGTGGTTCCTGTAATTCTGGTTGAAACCTTTGTTCTGCATGTACCCCTGCCCACTCACGTAGTTCACCTCATGTTGCTCATTAGTTTCATCCTCAGCTAATCCCTGACAGAAAATTTCATCTCCTGCCTTCTCGCAAGACTGCACACCTTTCTGATTTCCCTTCAGTAGCAGGTTCACTTTCGCAGTCAGCTCATCAATCTTTTGCGAATCTGCACCATTGACACGCTTATACCTATCATACTCAGAACATCGATTTCCAGAGCTTGAAGCCGAATTTTCTATCAGCTGGTACGCTCCTTCCTTGGTCTTAGTCATGAAATCTCCATTACTTGCAGCATTGAGGGCGTTCTTATAGTCATAGTCGACTCCATCGTAGAAGATGCTTAGAATCTGCTCATCTGAGTACCCATGATGGGGGCACTCTCTGCGGTACTCTCTGAATCTCTCTAAAGGACTCTCCCGCGTGTTGCTAGAAAGTGGTGATCATGTTTCGCAGCGAAGTTGTCTTAGACTTGGTGTAGAAGTGGTCCAAGAAGGTAGCTCTGCATTCATCCCAAGCAGTCAACGACCCAGGTGGAAGTGACTTGAGCCATCTCAGCGCCTTGTCCTCCAAAGAGAAAGGGAAGAGCTTGCGCTTGAGGTAATCAGCTGGTACCCCATTCCACATGGTAGTGCTGCAGATTTCTTCGAAGTTGTCAATGTAGTCCATTGGATGCTCTGCAGGGAGACCATGGAACATAGTGCTGCTTCACCAATGCAATAATCTGAGGTTTGATCTCATAATCTTGCCTCGTAATGGCTGGTGGACGGATGGCAGCTCTGTTCTGGTAGAAATCATGAGGTGTGTCCAAATCCCCAATGGTAGGATGTTGCTGCTGTTGTTGTAACTGCTGCACTGTTGTTGCACCCTCTGGAGTTCAGCAGCTGTAGCGTTTTGTTGTTCGTCATTCTGTTCATCCATGATGACGGGAATTGATCTTGTTCTTCGGTTCGTTTGTTCTAACCTTGCTAGCCCTTCGTTACTGAGCTCGCAAAGGTTTTCAGAGACCCTACTTCTGGTAACTCTACTCAATTTTTCTGATGGTCACCTGAAACGCAAAAAGAAAATAAAATAGAATAAATTTGTAAATCTCAGACTAAATTTCAAATTCAGAATTGAAGGTAACGCTATTGGTCCCCGGCAATGGCGCCAAATTGATTTAGGTGTTTTTACCACTCAGTCAATTAATAACTAAAGCTCACACTACCGCAATCATCACAGTTGTCAATGCAGCACTTTAGGAACGAATCCACAGAGACCACGGTTACACTACAATTCTCACAAGATGAAACTAAGCTAAGACAAGATTATATTTGGTTTTGGAAAGAGTAACGAACGCAATTTAGAAGATGTATATTCAAATAAGGGAAAGCGTTAGGTCAATGGTTGTTCTTAGGAATCTAGAGATCACGAATCAGACAACTATTCAGGGAATAATTTAACACAAGTTTCAAACTCAAACATAAATATTAACCAATCCACTGTCGTGCTCATGGCTACTAAACCTAGCACATAATCCACTGTCGTGCTCATAGAATTCTAGGTTAGCATTAAGGAGCGGGTTCAATATGTTCACGAATCGCATTAGCATCAACTCTCGCAGGCTAAGGACGATTCGCTCGCTTATGTTCTCTTTATGCAACCTAATCCACTGTCGTGCTCATAGATTCAATGTACCCTAATCCACTGTCGTGCTCATAGGGCAAACCGCACTCTAGTTCATATACCTAGCAGTTAGCTCAAGCTAAAGCAATGAACACAACGATAAGCGAAAACCACAAAAGACAAAATCCCTATTTGTGTCTAATTCAATGATTCATGGATCCCTTCGAAACCCTAAACCTAACTACGGAACTACTCAGACATGGTGACGGAAAACAACCAAGCAGATGAAAAACTCATAATATAAAAAGAGATAAAGGGCTTAGAATTCTTCTCAATAGATGCAGAGATTATTCTCCAAGGCTTACAATGATCAAGAGCAAAATTCTTAATAGAAAAATAAAGGGTAGCCGTCAAAGAGGCTAAAAATAGAGTATATATAGGCCCTAGGTCGAATTAGGTCAAAACAGGCATTTTCCGGGGCAAAACAGGAAATTCAGAAATTTCATTTTTCTTCTCGCAGGCACGCATTGACTGTAGTGCATCGGTCGATTTCAGCTCTTCGGGCAAGCTTGCATCGACCGATGCAAGGAGTGCATCAGTCGATTTCAATCCTTCGGGCAGGCTTGCATCGATCGATTTCGGTTTCTCGGACCAGCTCGCATCGACCGATGCACTCCTTGCATCGGTCGATTCTGCTTTCTCGAATGGTGCTGCATCGGTCGATACACTCCTTGCATCGACCGATTCTGGCCTTCTCTTCACGGTTCCGTGCGTTTATGCCCACGTAACTCCAATTTCTTCCTTAGACGCCTTTTTACCTAAGATAACTAAATAGAGGACTAAAAGACTCTAAAAACGAACTTTGTCTCGATAAAACATTTGAAAGAAATACTAAACATGCGTTAGAAAACGACAAAAACCAAGCATATCACCCCGTAAGAGGTCAATACCGTGTTCTTATATTACAAGAAGGATACACCCTTGATCAATGACCCCGCGTCGTGTGCCGAACTTTATCGCCAGTTAAAATTTGGCATTCGCGGTCTCTCACCATTGGACGAGCTCGTAGAGGCCGAGAAGTTGATGGAACTCGCTCGTTGCACGGCTCGGTGAGCTAACTTTTCTTAGATTCAATCTATTTTGTTAGATTTATGTCATCTTATTGCTCATTTCTTGTTTAGTGTGAGGGTCTATCAAACGAGGTCATCCGGTCCTACGATCGTAAGCTGAAATCGGTGATTCGGGATGCCGAAGGAACTGAGAAGCTGAAGGGGGACCTAGCCGAGGTGCTGGCCAAAGTTTCCCAGTTCGAGGAGGGAACTGTTGCGAAACATCGGGAGCTTGAAGTCCTCCGAGCTGAAAATCAAAAGCTGAAGGCCAAGGTGCTTGAGGCCAACGATGTTCTCAGCCACATGGCCGTTAAAAAAAGGAAGGCTGACGACTTGTTGAAGTCCGAGAATAAAAGTCTTAGGGCTTCTAGATCCACGTGGGTGACTAAGGAGAGGGATCTCCAAAGGGAGATGGCGGTTAAGTTGTTAGCTCGCTTGGAGAAGGTCAACAAGTATATCATCGAGCTCGACGATGCAAACCAAATGAAGCTAGTCTTTTGTCAGGTTACAGGTACTCTGAAGTGCTTGAACCAGCTCGTGGAAAGGGGGGTTAACATTCCCCCGGAGACACTCCTTCACTATCAGGCGAAGGAGAAGAAGATGACGGCCGAAATGATGGCAATAGTTCTTAAAGAGCTTTATGATGGAGATATCTAGGTGTCTCCAATCTCGAATGACGGTATTCCCCCAGGTCCTCATATGGGCGTTGATGGAACCGAGGTCCCACCCGATGTTAATCAATCAGGGTTGATGGAATCGAGAATTGGCTCGGGAATGTCCGAGAAGATCAGGAGTCGCGACTCTCCTTAAGATTACTTCTCTTCTTTTTCCCTCTGTATAGGTCGATGCATGGTGAGGCTTTTGTAGAACTTCTGCCAGTGGTGGCTTTCTTTTTGTGGTTTGTAATTTGAACCATTTTCCCGAAGGGGCTTTTTTAGATCTTGTAGCTCGTATGAACTTTTTTTAATGAATTCGATTTACTTAAGTCAAGTTTGACCGTTTTTAGATAGTCTATTTTGACCGTCGTGCGAACTTGAGTTCGGCTTTGTCACGAGCTTGTTTGTTAATTAGCGTAAGGTCGTCATATGATACGATCCTCTTGAGTCCTCCACGTACCAAATTGGTACCGTACATAATACGGTCTTAGTTGGGATACGTTAGATGAACTTGGCTTTCGATCGATTCGAGGTCGGCGATCATTGAGGATCGGCTTATACTGATTTGCGATTGTTAAGAAATCGGCTTATGAATTTGTGATTGTTGAGAAATCGGCTTATGAATTTTGCGATCGTTAAGAAATCGGTTTAATTTTACGAGAATGTATCGTTCGGCTTTACCCCGAGAGGATAGCATGATATTGCGAAGGTTTCTTCATCTCAAGATACTCCGGGTCTTTAGATCGAATCCGAGTGTGCGAGGTAATTCAGCTTATTTAGCTCGGATGGTCTGAGGACGAATTTCGATGTGGGATTAGCCCGGCTTGTGCGAGACGGATCTCGGCTTTTTAAATGTTTGCATCCCTGAGGAGTTCTATCGATCGTCTGGCCAGGACATCTAATAACACCGTATTTTACCCATTCTACTATCTATTTTAGAACACTTTAATAAGTGTTTCACTTGGTTTTATATACTTTTACTATGAAATTTGCATATTTGTATACTCAAAACTCTTTTCAGGTTCCTTAGGTAAAAACGAAGCAAATTGGAGAAAATCCATATTTTCAACAATTTTGGACCGTCCGAAGTTTAGCATCGAATGGAGACCTTTTCACCATCTGATCACGACCAAATTTGGACAAAAGATAGACGAGATAACCACCTTTCATACCCAGTTAGTTTTAAGGCAATGCAACGGTTAGATCTCCGGATGCATCCAATTGACTGAATGCGTGTGATGCAGTCTCGCGAGCGAAACAAGATAAGAATTGAAGTTTCAAAGCTATAGGCCAACCACCGCGGGTCCAGCACTCCTAGCTGCGGCGAAGACACTTCTGGCCACTGGTCTAGGCTCTCCAGCCGCGGCGAATGACCCTTTGGCAGCGGGTCCAAGCGTCGCACCAGTGGTGAAGCAGAAACGGTCCAAGACCATCTATTTCAAAGCCCATCTTCAAGCCCCTTCGTTTTCTCTTCAACAAAACCCTAAGGTCGACGAAAATAAGAGGGGAAGACCTATAAATATGTGTTCTAAGACAGAATTTTGCAGCAACCTCTTTTTACACTTTTAGACTTGTTTTGCACCAAACGTTTGCTCTTGTTCTTTGTTCTTTGTTTAGGGAGATATGGATTTCCCTTCAACCCTTTTGTTCGATTCCTTATCTATTGATTGTGCAATTCAGAAGCTTGATTTTGTCTTGCATGGTCGTGGCTGAGTAGTTCTCTCGTTGGATATAGGGGTTTGAAAGGGGAGCTTATGCTTCGATTCTTATTAGATTTTTATTCTAGGATACCGATTATGGTTCTGTTCTATCCTTGTTGTTAATGCGTTGCTTGACTAACCGTCTTAGCAACTGATATTAGGCGTTTTAGAGCCACATAAGTTTTGTATCTAATCGCCTGACCTAGGGTAGACGAACAAATCCATCGTAAGATTTCGGAAGTATACTTATGGAGGAATTGTGGGCGTAAATTAACGACCTTTGAGAGTATCATTCACTTCTTGCGCGGGCGGATTCGGAAGCTACTGTCCGAGTACGGAAGTAAGTAGGTGTGTAGGATTACGATAGTAGACTACACGCAGCGTACGTGTTCTAAGTTCAAGAACCCAAAGACGACAAAAAGTGGCTTTAGAAATCCTAGAAATTTCCTCGGTAAAAATTAGCCATAAACCCTAGAAATTTCGCGATTGCCCAACGCTTCGTTAATTGATTTTCAACCTCGAAATAATTATTTCTTTCTACTGTTCACTTAGATTAAATTTATTTATTCGGTTAGTTTAGCTTAGTTTAGTCTCGTTCGCTTTCTAATTTTCTCGCTTAGTTTAGTTTACTATAGTTTAGTATAGTTTAGATTCCTAGTTTTGAGTTTGTGACAAAACCATATAAACATATATTCGTTTTAGGTTTATTTACTATACAGTGTCTAAGGTCTCGCAGAACAGGATTCCCTCCCTGTGAATCGATAACTTAAGTACTACAACGCACATATGTGTACTAGCAGGCTTTAAGGTTTACAAATTTAAAACCTGAAATTTCGGAGACGAATCCGATACGCATCAACGTCGATGTGTTAAACCGCGATGCTTTTATAAGTGCAATCTTAGGAGTTTGGTTTTTTTCTACTGTGGTGCATGTTGAGGAGTTCTTCTTAAGAAGATACAAACTTTTTTAATTCGGTAAACTGTGATATCATGGCATTTATTTTACTAAGTATTTTTGATGTGTGATGAGGAGTTCTTCTTGAGAAGATACGAACTTGTGATAGCTCGGCTTTTATTTTACTTAGTCGTTTCAGATTGTAGTGCGAACTGAAGAGTTCGGCTTTAGAAAGTATGAACTGTTTGAGTTTGGCGAACTGCGATAGTTCGGCTTTTGTAGATATTGACTTAATAAATTTTTATTAGAATCATAACTTGACCCGAAATGGGCTGCCTACGTACCCCTGAAAGGGATCAAGCAATTTATAGTTCAAATTACACCAGGGATGGTAATAGCTCGGTGAACTCCTTTTTTTTTTTAATACATCGACGCCTTTTGCCGAACTAGTAGTAGAACCGTTTGAGGTTCATCGAATTCCACGATCTCGGGATTAGAGTTCCTTCCATCTTCACAAGTTCATAGATGCGGGGTTTGACGACTCGCATTATCTGCTAAGGTCCTTCCCAGTTGGAACCGAGTTTGCCGGCATTTTTCTCTTCTTTGTGCTGGTAGACCTCTCGAAGAACAAGGTCGCCATGTTTAAAGTATTGACCCCATACCTTTTTGTTATATTATCGCGCGGCTAAGTGTTGAGAGTTCTGGATTCAGAGTAATGATTGTTCGGGTTGTTCCTCGAGCGTGTCCAAATTGTCAAGGAGCATCTCGTTGTTGAGATCGGTATTTTGCGTTAGCATGGATCGGCGTATGCCTGGAAGATCGAGCTCGGCTGGACACTAAGTTTACATTCCGTATGTTAAGGAAAAAGGCGATTGCCCGGTAAATTGGCGAGGTGTGGTATGGTGGGACCAGAGAAATCCGTATAGCTCGTCGGCCCAAACTCGTTTCTTCGCACTTAGTCATTTTTGACGCCGTCGATGATAGCCTTGTTAGTTGCTTAGGCTTGGACGTTTCCTTGTGGGTAAATCAGCGTTGAGTAACTTAGTCTTATTTTCCACTTAGCGCAGCAATCGCTGATTAGTGTTGAAATGAATTGTGATCTGTTATATGAGACAATCTAGTATGGTACGCTATGTCGTCATATGATGTATTTCCAAACGAATTTCTGAACATCACGACCGTCTATCTCAGCGTATGATTCAGCCTCGGCCCATTTGGTGAAGTAGTCAGTCATGACCAAGATGTACTGCTTCTGATTGGTAGAAAGGCGGAGTAGACCGATGATATCCATTGCCCATCGCATGAAAGGGTAAGGGGCCGTTGACGTGGTGAGTAGCACGGTTGGGAGGTTTATCATCGGGCCGTGTCTTTGGCACTTTTCGCACTTGGCAACGAACTTCTCCCAGTCCGCTAACATTGTTGGCCAGTATTAGTTTGCTTTCTTTATTTTTAAGGCCAAAGAACGACCTCCGGAGTGATTTACGCCTTCTCCGTCGTGTACCTTACTCATGAATTCGTGGATATTTTTACCGATTACATATTTCAAGAGGATGCCTGAACCGCTCCAGCAGTACATCTCGCCTTTGTGAACGATGTATTGGGCAGCTCGCATCTTGAGTCTTCGGGCAGCCCATATGTCGGCCGAGACTGTGCCTTTTGATTGCAATGGTCCAGTCTTCGGGCTCGGCTTCTTCTTTGGCCTCGATGTCCATCGGGACATGGATTCCCTTAGATTTAATCGTCGTCTTCGTCAGACTGATCTCGGAGTTTTGGATCTGTTGGGATGTGTTCGGTTTGGATGTTAACATCGGGGTCGGGATCCAGAATTGTTCCCTGCTTTACGCTGTTTGGGGTTCACAGCATGTTGCGTCTCGTAGTTACGCCTACGTGTGGTCACGTTGCCAGTTCCGCCCTGCTCGATGCTTGGTCGTGAGATGCTTTCAACCGGGATCATACGTCGGAGATGAGTATCCAAGCTAGAGGCGAGGACGACAAGGGGCATTTTCGCCGTGAGGTATTTTGATAAGGTCAAAAGATTTGAATTTGGCGGGGAGTTCCTTTTCTAATTTTGAATATGCGTCCATGCGATCATTCTTTGCACTGTGTTCACCACTGTAATGGCTATCGACGAGCTGTCAGTCGCAGAATGCTTGTATACACTACAAGAAAACAACGTTTTGGCGACTACAAATGGCGACTAAATAATTAGTCGCTAAAAGTTGCGAATAATTAGCCATCAATTTCCGACTATTTTACGACTGACTACTAAAAGTTGGTCGTAATCGAGTCGCTGTTTTACGACCAAAGAACATAGTCGCTAAAGTAGTCGCTATTTTACTACTAATTTTTGACTACATTTCAGACGATAAATAATAGTCGCTAAATTAGCCACTAATATGCGACTATTTCGGCGGATCGCACAGTAATCGCCTAATAGTCACTAATTTAGCGACAAATATGCGACTATTTTGGCTCGCACAGTAGTCGCCTAATAGTCAGTAATTTAGCCACTATTATGCGACTATTTCGGTGGATCTCACAGTAATCGGTAACCAGTCGTAAAATATATGCAATACTTTTAATAAAAACACATATATGGCGACACATATTATATGGTGAAGATATAAAAATTATTATACGTGGAAATACAAATAAAAATATATATACAGTAAAACCACTATAAATTAATAATGTCGGGACTTCAAAATTTTATTATCTTATAGAGGTATTAATTAATCGATAAATTAATAAATAATTAATTTATCGATAAATTAATAATTATTAATTTATAGAGATAAAAAAATTTAGTGCATAATCTTTTAAATTTTATTTTATTTGAATAGATTGTACATACAACGCAAAGAACCTATGAAAGTGATTACATGCAAAGAAGCAATTATGGACTCTAGAATTCTTTACACTTTTTGGATGCAGGTCGAGAGGACAACACTAGGAGTTATGGATGCAATAAGGAAGATAATTAATTTATCGAGTATTAATTTATAGAGGTTTTACTGTATGTATATATTTTAAATATGAAACATATTAAAAAAAATATGTTAAAAAACAAAAATTAAGTAACATAACTTAATATGTATATATTAATAATTAAATATAAAACCCTAGATCTAATTCTCTCTCCCTCTCCCTCTAGATGTCGTCGACCAAACCCCTCTTTTCTTTTCTTTTCTTCTTCTCTTTCCCTGCGATTTCTTTCTTCTTTTTCATTCATTCTTCTGTCGATTATTCTTCTCTCCACGTCTGATCGCAGCCGGCAACATCTCCGTTAAGTGTTCTCTTCTCCTTCATCCATTTCTTCTTCTCTTCTTCTTCACCACTTCGTCTCGTTCTTCTATTCTTTTTTCAGATCTGGCCGGAGGAGCTCGCGAGGATGTGGGAGGGTTTCGGTCTTCGCCGGCTTTGTCGGTCGGTCGCGGTGTAGGAGGAGTTTCTTCGGGCTCGCGACACCACCGTGTAGGAGTAGTTTCTTCGGTCGTCGAAAGGAAACGAAAGCGAGGTCTTCAAAGGAGAGAGAATCTGGTAAGCGAGGGGAAACGGCGGAGGATAGGCGGAGGTGAAGTCGGAGATCCATTCCGAAGGGGTTGGGCTTCCGTGGCTAAAAATTGGCCGGCAGCTAGGGCGAACTCGTTTTTTCGAGGAGAGAGTTTTTTTATTTTTTATTTTTTTGTACTTAATTATTTTAATAAATAAAAATATTTTTAACTGTTTTTTTATTAATGTTTTACTAGTAGTCGCTAAATAGTCTTTAAATTAGCCAGAAAATAGTCGTTAAATAGTAGCTAAATCTTACGATTATTGCACTGCTCATGTGGTGTAGCCGTTAAGTAGTCGCCATTTGGCGACTATATTTACGACTTCGTACTTTAGCGACTAAGATTTGGCGACTACATGGTTTAGTCGCTATTTAGTCGCAATTCGCGTTTTAGTGACTATTTGGTGACTATTGTTGTAGTCACCAAAACCCTGTTTTCTTGTAGTAATATGTGTTGCCCCAATTTCTTTGGCCAATCATAGTCCGACAAGGAGTGCCTCATACTCGACATCATTGTTTAATGCCATAAATTCCAGCCGGAATGATTGCTCCAAGATTTCCCCTTTCGGTGATTACAGGCGTATGTCGACTCCCACACCGAGGTGTGAAGACGAACCGTCGACATGAGGGAGCCATTTCTCTGCTCTCGGGAGCTCGGTGATTGTTAGCTCGGGAGGGAGCTCGATAAGGAAATCGGTCAACAATTGGGATTTGATACTTGTCCTGCTCTTGTATTCAATGTCGTATTCACTGAGCTCGATTGCCAATTTAGCAAGTCTGCCAGAATGGGTCAGACTGTGAAAAAATTGTTCGCATGGGCTGATTGGTGAGAACTGCGATTGAATGCGACTGGAAATAAGGACGTAGCTTCCGAGCTGAGATGACTACAGCCAATGCGAGTTTCTCGAGTGTAGAGTATCTTGTTTCGGCTCCGTCTAAAGAATTGATGATGTAGAAGATGGGTTTTTGTTCACCTCGGTCTTCTCGAACTAGGACTCCGCTTACGGCTGATGCTGAGATCGCAATGTAAAGGTAGAGAGTTTCACCGTCCTCAGGTTTTTCTAGGACATGTGGGGTTTGATAAATATTCCTTGAGTTGTTTGAATGTTTCTTCACACTTATCGTCCCATTTGAGGTGCTTGTTGCCGCAGAGTAACCGGTAAAACGGTAGGCATTTGTCCGTATATCGGGAGATGAATCTGTTGAGTGCGGCAATCCGACCTGTTAGTCGCTGGACTTCACGTTTTGTTGTCTGTGATGGGAGGTCGAGGATTGCCGAAATCTATTTGGGGTTGGCTTGATTCCTCTTTGTGTGACGATGTAACCAAAGAATTCGCCGGATGTCACCCCGAATTTGCAATTAGTGGGGTTGAGCTTCATGCCGTATTGGTTGAGTATATCAAAGAAGGTTATGAGATGTCCGTGATCGTTGGGATGCATGAGTATCTGATTGTAATCGGAGAAGGCGTCCATGAAGGAGAGGAGCTCGTTTCCCACGGTCGCTTCGACCAGCATGTCAATATGTGGGATAGGGAAACTGTCCTTCGGGCATGCTTTGTTGAAGTCAGTGAAGTCGATGCATACTCTTCATTTACCATTCTTCTTCTTAACGACGATGGGGTTTGCCAGCCAATCTTGATACTTGACCTCGGTGATTGATCCTGCTCCGAGTAAACTTTCGACCTCGTCGTTGACTGCTTAAGCTTTCTCTGGGGCGAGCTTCTGTCTTTTCTGTTTAATTGGTTTTAAAGTCGGGTCGATAGTGAGTTCGTGACAAGTAGTTTTTGGATCGATCCCGGGCATATCTTCAATTGAGCAAGCGAAGGTTGACACGTTTTTCTTGAGGAAATGAATAAGGTCGTTTTTGATTTTTTTTGTCCAGCTCGGCTCCAATGCCGACATGATATGCTCAAATTAATACCCTATTTAGATACTAAAGCAGTTGTTATAGTATAGCTAGGGGTCGAACACAAGGACTCACAGAGACACACAATAGATTATGAATGTGGGAATTACGCTAAGCAATCAATGGTATTGAAAACAAGTACGTAAATTAAAAGGTTGTAAATTCAATTGGAGAAAGATATGTTCATGGTATTTCTCAGGGAATCACTGAATGCAGACAAGTTAACTAACATGATTCAGATTTTAACGCTGTTCTTAAACTCAAATCACTACGATATAGTTAACCAACTTCCGTTGAGAAAACTATCTAAATCTAAATCCCAGAAATTCCAAATTCCTTTGCTAGTCCTAAACTCTAAATCAGCTTTTTATATCATGTTCGATATGTTCACAAAACAACTAAACCAAATTCCTTTGCGAATAGTTATTTTGCTCACCTTAGGTTCTATCAGGTAATTAATCGCACTTCCGTGCCTAATCAATTATCCTAAGATCTAAGTTCTAGGTGATCAATCTAGAATTAGCTTTGCAAATAACCTATGGTGAAGAACTAATTCAGATGGTGAATCCTAATAATAAATCGATCTAGCATTCAGAGAAAACTCTATTGAGAACCCTGAACCTAACAAGAGATCTACTCAGACATGGAAATTGAACCAATCAACATAGCTGAATAAATCATCAATAGAATAAATAAGAGTAGAATAAAACAGCGGTTCGAAATCTTCTCTCAGACGAACAGAGTTCTGACTTGTCTCCCCTCTCAAAAGCTCTCTCAGAAATCCTTAAACAAAACGTAATGAAAAGCACACAGCCCAAAGTGGCTGTAAAACCTAAATTAATAGTCTAAACACGAGTTGGGGTCTTCTTGTAAATATTAAAGTCTTCTGGGCAAGTTCTGCAATTTTTTAAACTTCATTAAAGTGGCGACTTGTGATCTGCTTCGATGGGTGTCGATCGATACCAGGGGGTATCGATCGATGCTTGACGCTTCGATCAGGTACTTAGTCGCCAGACTTCAGTTTTGCTCCATAATGCTCCATAAAACTCCAATATTTCCAATAATGCTCCAAATGTACTAAAACCTGTAAAAGACTCTATAATAGAATAAAGACTCGAGAAAACGGACTTATATCATGGCTTAAACAGGGTAAAAACCATGATATATCAACTCCCCCAGACTTAGCATTTGCTTGCCCTCAAGCAAATAGAAGACTAAACCAGAGAAAGAGGTTTGAAAACGTAGAGACTCACATGTTCTTGAAATGGGGAAATGACCAATTTCCCAAGCACCCAAATGTCACCTAACCAGCTTTTGATCTAACCATCATGTACTTCTCCGTAGACATTCGCAGCTGCCCAGACTACACACATTA
Source organism: Eutrema japonicum (assembly GCA_030161315.1). Classification (NCBI taxonomy): domain Eukaryota; kingdom Viridiplantae; phylum Streptophyta; class Magnoliopsida; order Brassicales; family Brassicaceae; genus Eutrema; species Eutrema japonicum. The sequence continues at coordinate 27,627,831 of BSQW01000007.1, forward strand.
TTTCTCAGCATTGTTCAATCAAGCCATCCTCGCCAGTTTCATCGCTGTGAGTTAGTATCAAGAACCTTCTAGATTCTATCCCATACAATATCATGACAAGGAACCACCCGTTTTCACACATTTTGGTATTATTTCTCTCACCCAGACTTATTTCTAATTATGTTTTCTCTTTTGTTTTAGCTTTGCATATACAAATCAAGGTATGAGACGCGAGTATTGATGGTGTTTGTCACCTAATCCCCGGTTCTTTCCTCTCAATGTATCAAAGGATGTAGGCGAATAGTGGCATCATAGGTTCGTCCAAAAGATCAACCATCAAAGTTTCTCCTGTCCCAACATGGATACAAGATATATGTGTGGAAGTTATTTTTGAGGGGATGGCTTCGTAGGAGATCTGCTCGTCAATGTATGAGAATGAAATCTTCCTACTAGGTGTGTCCGTAACTGCACCAGCAGTGGCCATGAACGGTCTTCCAAGAATCAAAGGCGTGCTAGACCTTACATGCATCTCTACAACCTGAAAATCAGTAGGAACAAGACAGTCTCCCACCTTAACCATCAAGTCATGGATTGTACCGTACGGAACAGATGTGGAAGAGTCCGCGAATGTGAGAGGCATCTGAGTAGATCGTATGTCATCGATCTTAAGCTTCTCTGTAAGTGCCTTTGAAATGACATTCACGCTAGACCCTGAATCAACCAGTGATTCCTTGATTTCAACTCCAGAGATGGAGCATGGAACTGAAAATTTACCTGGGTCTTCCCTCTTAGTCAACCGCTTCAGTGGAGGCGGTGGACTTCTGACTTTGATGAAGAGTGCCTTAATCTCTTCCTCAGTTTCTCTGCAATCCCGGAAGTGACTCAGCAGAGGCATGTACTCTAGAGCTTCTTCGAAAGTATGTGTGAGTGGAATTCTTTGTACCATCTTCTCAAAGCCACGCATCTGCTTTGGAGAAATGGGATCTCTGAGGTGCTTAGATGGTCGAGGATCCGGTTTCTTAGGCTTGTAGACACGTCCCTCAACCATCTCTGGTTTCTTCACGATCTCTGGTTCAGCCCCCGAGGGGTATCGATCGATACAAGGGAGGTGTCGATCGACACAAAGCTCATTCGTTGGTTCTTCATGTTGGTATCGAGCGATACCAGCAGTGGTATCGATCGATACTGACGAGTCAGGTTCGGAATCACCTTCTTCAAGGTTTTCGAGATCTCCTGCACCTCCTAAAGTGATGGCATTGACGTACTCCTTCTGTGCCTGAGTCGCCTTTCCCTTGACAGCTGCTGCAGTCTGAGCTACTTGCGTTTCCAACATCTTCTGATGAGTATCGAGCGCGTCGATCTTTCCACTCAGGTCCTTGTACACAACATCTATCTTTCCGTTGAGATTCACTGTGAGCTGCTGTTGTCCTTGAATCAGCTGTTCGAACATGTCCTCGATCTTGCTATCATGGAGTTTAGCAGATACAGGTTGATAAGATGAATTCCCATAGTTCCTGACATACCCACTGTTCTGAAATGGTTTATGGCCAAACTGATTCGACCCTCCTTGCTGCGAGTTGTTGTTGAAGTATAGGTTGTTGTTGAATTGATTTCTCTGACCCTGAAAACCAGAACCACCAATGTAATTAACATCCTCTACTTCTTCCTCGTTGAATACCTCGACATCCTCAGCAAAGTGAACATCTTTTTGTGTCTTGCCCATCAGAAGACTATGCATAGAATCCAACTTAGCTTGAAAGTCAGCGATCTGCGAACCATCCACGTTACCAGCTAGTATTTTCCGCTCAAAATCAGAATTCTTTGTGCTATTGCTAGACGCCAAGTTCTCAATCAGGACATAGGCTTCATCAGGATATTTGGTGTTGAAGTTTCCATTGCTTGAAGCATCCAAAGTTATTTGGTACCTCCAATCAAGTCCTCTAAAGAAAAAGCCCATCAGCTGAACATCAGAGTATCCATGGTGTGGACAGTCTCTCTGATATGATTTGAACCTCATCCAAGCAGCCTTGAACGCCTCAGTGGGTCCTTGAGAGAATTGGGAGATCTTGTTCCTCAGATCCTCGGATCTTGCATCATCATAGAAGTTGGTCAGGAAAGCATTCTTAGTTTCCTCCCAGCTAGTCAGCGATCCAGGGGGTAACTGTTTCAGCCAGTAGGTTGCTTCCCCACCAAGAGAGTATGGGAAAAGCTTGTAGAAGAGATAGTCGTAGGACACTTCATTGCTCTTGATTCTAGTGACCAAGTCCTCGAACCTCTCAATATGATCCATGGGATGCTCGCTGGAAAGACCATGAAAAGGGTGATGTCCCACAAGAGCGTAATATGCGGGTTTCAGCTCAAAGTCATTCCTTGGAAAAGCAGGAGGACGGATCACATAGTGATTTGCGTAGAACTGGTCAGGTTTGTTGCACTCACCAATCGTCCTACCAAGATTAACCACAGCGTTCTCAGCATTCACTGCGTTCGCATTCCCAGCAACAACAGGAGCAGGTGGAATGATGTTCCCCTCTCCAACCAGACGTTGTCCTCTTTCATTGCACAAACAACCCTCTGGGTCCCTGTAGGCACCAGCCTCATCTCGAACCAACTCTACTTGATTGTTGTTCATAGCTGCTGGTTTCTTTGTCCTTCTGTTTGTGCGTTCCACAAGTGCTAGTTGCTCCAATGACAGTTGAACTAGCTGAGTGCTCTTGTTCTTTCTGGTTTCACGACTAGGCATGCACCTGAAAACAAGAGTCAAAAACGTTAGTAACTTGTAACACGATGAGTATCGATCGATACCTAGTGGTGTCGATCGATATCAACAAAAGAATACGGCGAGTATCGACCGATACTAGATAGTATCGACCGATACCGACGAACTTAGTCGAAATTCACAAACGTAATCTAATGGCGAATTGAGTCCCCGGCAACGGCGCCAAATTTGATATGCTCAAATTAATACCCTATTTAGATACTAAAGCAGTTTTTATAGTATAGCTAGGGGTTGAACACAAGGAATCACAGAGACACACAATAGATTATGAATGTGGAAATTACGCTAAGCAATCAATGGTATTGAAAACAAGTACGTAAATTAAAAGGTTGTAAATTCAATTGGAGAAAGATAGGTTCAGGTTATTTCTCAGGGAATCACTGAATGCAGACAAGTTAACTAACATGATTCAGATTTTAATGCTGTTCTTGAACTCAAATCACTAAGATATAGTTAACCAACTTTCATTGAGAAAACTATCTAAATCTAAATCTTAGAAATTCCAAATTCCTTTGCGAATCCTAAAATCTAAATCAGCTTTTTATATCATGTTCGATATGTTTACAAAACAACTAAACCAAATTCCTTTGCGAATAGTTATTTTGCTCACCTTAAGTTCTATCAGGTAATTAATGGCACTTCCGTGCCTAATCAATTATCCTAAGATCTAAGTTCTAGGTGATCAATCTAGAATTAGCTTTGCAAATAACCTATGGTGAAGAACTAATTCAGATGGCGAATCCTAATAATAAATCGATCTAGCATTCAGAGAAAACTCTATTGAGAACCCTGAACCTAACAAGAGATCTACTCAGACATGGAAATTGAATCAATCAACATAGCTGAATAAATCATCAATATAATAAATAAGAGTAGAATAAAAAAAGGGTTCGAAATCTTCTCTCAGACGAATAGAGTTCTAACTTGTCTCCCCTCTCAAAAGCTCTTTCATAAATCCTTAAACAAAACGTAATGAAAAGCACACAGCCCAAAGGGGCTGTAAAACCTAAATTAATAGTCTAAACACGAGTTGGGGTCTTCTTGTAAATATTAAAGTCTTCTGGGCAAGTTCTGCAATTCTTTAAACTTCATTAAAGTCGCGACTTGTGATCTGCTTCGATGGGTGTCGATCGATACCATGGGGTATCGATCGATTCTTGATTCTTCGATCAGGTACTTAGTCGCCAGACTTCAGTTTTGCTCCATAATGCTCCATAAAACACCAATATTTCCAATAATGATCCAAATGTGCTAAAACCTGTAAAAGACTCTAAAAGACACTATAATAGAATAAAGACTCGATAAAACGGACTTATATCATGGCTTAAACAGGGTAAAAACCATGATATATCACGACACACCTTTCATGCTTGAGGTCGTCGATGCTAACTTGTTCGACCATCTCTCGTTTGGGTGATATGCTTAAATTAATACCCTAATAGTACTAAAGGAGTAGTTGTAATATAGCTAGGGGTCGAACCACAAAGACTCACAGAGATGCACAATAGATTGTATAGTATCGAATTAAGCTAAGCCAAACAGATGTAATTAAAAGCAGTGCAGGAATTAAAAGGGTTGTAATTCAATTGGGAAAATATAGGCTCAAGGTATTTCTCAGGAAATCAATGAATGCAGATAAACTAATTAACATGATTCATATTTAGCGCAGTTCTTGAACTCAAATCACTAAGGTATAATTAACCAACTGTCGTTGCGAGAATTATCTAAATCTAAATCCTAGGAATTCCAAATCTCTTTGCGAATCCTAAAGTCTAAATCAGCTTTAATATCAGGTTTGATATGTTCACAAATCAATTAAACCAAATCTCTTTGCGAATAATCAACTTGCTCACCTAAGGTTCTATCAGGTAATTAATCGCACTGTCGTGCTAATCAATTATCCTAAGATCTAAGTTCCAGATTCGTCAACCTAGAATTAGCTTTGAACACAACATAAGCGAAGAACTAATTCAGATGGTGAATCCTATAAACTAATCAACCTAGCATTCAAAGAAATCCTTATGAGAAAACCCCAAACCTAAAGCGGATCTACTCAGACATGGAGAATGAAACAATCAACATAACTGAACTAATCATCAATAAAATAGTAACAAGAGGTTTTGAGATCTGATCTCGGACGAAGGGAGATTCAGACTTGTCTCTCTCAAAACAAAGTAAAATCAAAGTAAAATAAAGCTTAGCCTAAAGAGGTGGCTGAAAACCTAATTTATAAGCTAAAACATGTTCTGGGCCATCTTGTAAATATCAAAGTCTTCTGGGCCAATTATGCAATTCTTCAACTCTTCAATAAGTCGCGATCCTTATGTTTCCTCGACGGGTATCAATCGATACTCAGGTGATTTTGATGTCTCAGCTACACGGATCTCTGCTTCGCTCCAGAATGTTCCGGAAAGCTCCAATGTCTCCAATTATGCTCCAAACGTGCTATAACCTGTAAAAAACTCTAAAAAAACTACAAAACTCTAGAAAGACTCTATAAAAAAGGACTTATATCATGGCCTAAAAGGGGTAAAAACTATGATATATCAACTCCCCAGACTTAGCCTTTGCTTGCCCTCAAGCAAATAGAAGACTAAACCAGAGAAAGAGGTTTGAAAACGCGGAGACTCACCTGTTCATGAACCATCGAAATGACCCTCTTCCCAAGTACCCAAATGTTACCTAACCAGCTTTTGATCTAACCACCATGTACTTCTCCGTAGACATTCGAAGCTTTTCCAGAATCCACACATTATCCCACAGCTTTGTTCAAGTAAAACCATCATCGCCAGTTCCATCGCTGTAGCCAATGTTCAAGAACCTTCTAGATTCTTTACCACACGATATCATGACAAAGAACCACCCTTTTTCACACTTTTTGATATTAATTTCTCTCCCCCAGACTTATTTCTTATTATGTTCTTTCTTTTCTTTTCAGCTTTGCATATACACATCAAGGTATGAGACGCAAGTATTGATGGTGTTTGCCACCAAATCCCCGGTTCTTCCCTCTCAATGTATCAAAGGATGTAGGCGAATAATGGCATCATAGGAAAATCCTAGCCTCGCTTCCAATCCTTTGTGTGATCATTCCCTCTTAAGTAGAATAATGGGATCGCTGGAAATTTTCCTAGCCCTCTACTCAGAAGAAAATCATTTCATCTTTTATGCTCTTATTTATCAACTTATAACAGGGGAGAGAGATACCATAACTCTAAACACATGGGTTACTTTATCAGATATTAATGATGAATCAAGCTCTATGAACACTAACCATGTCGATGAAGTGCAAAAGTTGGCTCAGGTTTCAGAAGAACTCTGCTGGAAACATGGATGTTTTCTAGTCAACTGGTCAGTCTTTGAATTTTTCATTAGTCGATCTAGAACTGATCCAGTAACACTGTGCACTCAAAAACTAAATCAAATCAATAGGTTCAAGCACAGGATCATTATCTCCAACAAGTTTTGACTCAATAAAAAAATTTTGACTCGATAAAACGACTGATTCTAAGAAAAACAAACACAATGTCAGCAGACACCTCCCCCAGACTTGAACAACACTGTCCCCAGTGTTATCTATCCTAGAGTTGGTGAAAGAAAACTAATGAACTGAGTGGATTATGAAAATTAGGAACCGTACCTTTACAGGGTATCGATCGATACTAGGCAGTATCGATCGTTACCAACTATATGTCGACTCAATGATTAAAAATCAAGGGTGTCGAGTTGCTTAACCAGGGAAAGTGTTCCATTGTGTTAGAATTTAGCACTGTTAGGAACACTCAAAAATAGGTTAAAAGCAACATCATAGATCAAACATAAATCCAAAGAAGTTCAAGTGCAAAAACAAACACCGGCATAAGTTCAATAGAAAAAGAAAAAGAAAAATGAACCAGATAGAACAAAAGACTAATCCTCATCAGAATCATCATCTCCAGCGGTGTAAGATGGTCCTTCTCCGGATGGTGAGCGCGGGCGAGATGGAGCAATGAAACCGCAACGAGAGAGTGTCGAAATCGCGTTCCAGATGCTCTGGAAACTCTCAGTCACGTACCTCTGAAATGTGTCAGTATCCATCGGAATCGCAGGTGGTGGAGCGAGAGTACTCGCGGAAGGTGGATGATGATGTGCACGTCGAGATCGACCTCCAGCAAGGTCATGTACCGGCTCATCCTCAGCAGTAGCAGGAGCTCTAGTGACAGGTGCACAACGTCGAGTAGCAGGTGCAGCTATCAATAGATCCTCAGCAGGCTCAAAACGCAGCTGCTGTGGAGTGTCACCAATCTCTGTCAGCCCTCTGTTGGGCAACTGAACCAGAAAATCTCCACCAGATGTAGAGAAATACCAACGTCGCTGAGGTTTCAGCCACTTCAGGTTCTGCAAATGCTGCTCATCCATGAGAAGGCGTGTAGTGGAGATAGAGCAACTCGCAGTACTGATCCCAAAGTGCTGGAAGATAGGAGTGAGAAGACTCCCAACAGACTCGGTCTTCCTAACTGTGCTCCTCGTGCTCTTACCTACAAAAGGCTTGGTCTTCAAGGAGACCAAGTGATGTGCAAAAACAGCTCCTAGGTTGACCTATGTAAGCTCAGGCCACTCATAATCCTCTCCTGGAATGACGTCTCTAATAGCCAAGGCCAGCACCAAAAGCTCAGAGACTCTCATTTTGTTGGGCTCCACCTTACACAGAAGGGTGTTGCTCAGAATCCTAACCAAGCAACGCAGGACTGGGTGACGCACATCCATCTGTGTGGATGTCCAAGAATGATAGACACCAGTCCCAAAATGCGCCCAGAAGCTATGTATGTCAGGGTGTGATGCAGGAAGCGCAACCCTCCTAAAGGCTCTCTGAAAGCCATAAATATCACATAAATCAGGAATGGGCAGCCTGTACCTCACTCCGCGAATCATGAAGGTCAAGATACCCTCCTGTGCGTCCCTGAGAACCTCGTCTCTTTAGTAGACGCGAACTGTCGCCATGAACTGACGAACCAAGTCGGGGAATAGATCGTACTGCTGTGTGGCAAGAGTACCTAGACCTATCCTCCCAAGTAGACACTAGAGCTCACCATCTATACCCAAACTACGCATGGCGACTCCATCAACGAATCGAGTGGGCTGCACATCAATGCCAAGCCATCCGTTGTAATGCAACGTATCGTAGTCATCCCAGTTACCAGAGACGGGCCTGTAGATGCAGTCTGTGCTCTCAGCGATTTCCCTGTCCGTTCCTTCCCAAACTTGATTGCAAGGAATCCTGGCTTTCTCGTTCCTCTTAGGCCAAGGAGCTCTACATGTAATGTTAGGAGCCATAGGATCAGTAGGAGGTAGTGAAGGCCCTGTCTCTTTTAGTGGTGGGATTTCGCGCAAAGAATCATGTGGAACCTCAATACGTTCTGAAGCTCCATCAACCTGCACTTTGCAGTGGTCATTGCGTAGGCAACTGTGCACTACACCCATCCGCCAATGTCTTCCATCCCAAATCTTGACACGTTGAAACATGTGGTATTCTTTCAGGCGCGGGTTGGAGGTTGATGCATCATCCGTTTCTCTTGCGAGTATGCATATGCAATCAAAAACACAGAACACATCATCAATAGCATAAAATTTCCCAAAATCTCATATCTGCATCGATCGATACACTAGCAATTTACGAACCAAAATCTCAAAATCCATCAAATCCGTCCAAAATTCCAACTAACTAGCACAAAGGGGGTTTGATAATCTTCTCTAAACACTTATCTAGCAGGCATTGCTCAAGAAAAACGAGTGAAAAGATATAGGAACCATGAAAACCAAACCTTGTGCTCTTTTGACATAAAAAGGAGGAATTAGTGTGCCATACCTTGCAGATCGAATGGATAGATAATAGAAATAGATAGAGGATGAAAATCCAACGAGATTAGGCACTGGAATCAGTCAAATCCGTGAAGACGAAGATTTGGTGATTTTTGGGATTAGGTTTCGGATGTCTGTCGATCGATTGGTACTGTTGAGAAGAAAAGAAAACCCAAGGGTTTTAAAGAGGGACTTACCTGCGCGATGGGTATCGATCGATACCAACTGGGTATCGATCGATACAGAGACGATTTGGTCGATGTAAGTTCGTTTCCCCTCGTTTATCTGATTCACTAAATTACACAAGACACAAAAACGAGAGAAAAAATAGAAATAAAAGGTTTATATACAGACTCACCAGTGGGTTGCCTCTCACCAAGCGCTTGTTTTACGTCACGAGCTTGACTTTACGGGCGATCAGTCAGGAAAAAAATGAGAACTTGCGCCGAAACAAGCTCCACAATTTGACATCGCCAGCGTCAGAGTTCTGCTCATCATGTTCTCCACAAACTCTAGTCCCTTTTCTTTCAACTCCGAAGTGAGAAGAATTCTTGCTTTGTAGAATGGTTTCGAGCTCGAAGTACCCTTGCACTTCACCTTATATTGAATTGAATCTCCATCGCACTTCTGAGGGGTTAAAGTCACATAGGGAGCACCCTTTACTTCTTTGCTCTTAACCTTCTCCTTTGCTTAAACTGTTTCGACGTCTTTCTTGATGAGGACAGAAGGACTATCTAAAACGTCTGTGACAGTTGGCTCTTCTAAAAGATCAGTTACCAACGTCTCTCATGTGACAATGGTGATGCAAGAGATATGTGTAAGAGTTCTTCTAATAGGGGTGGATTCGTAGTACACCTCCTTGTCAATGTATGAGAACGAGATTCTCTTGCTTGGCGTATCCATAATCGCTCCAACCGTGGCCATAAACGGTCGTCCAAGAATCAGCTGCGTAATAGATTTTGCATTCATCTCAACAACTTGAAAATCAGTAGGGACCAGAGAACCTCCTACTGTGACAAGTAAATCAGCGATTGCGCCATATGTAGTTGAGGTTGAAGAGTTCGCGAATGTAATAGATGTCTTGGGAGATCGAATATCAGCTCCCAATCTCTCTGAAATTGCCTTTGACATGACATTAACGCTAGCCCCTGAGTCGACGAGAGACTCTTTGAATTTAGCTCCAGAGATAGAGCATGGAACTGAGAAGATTCATGGGTCTTCCCTCTTAGTCAGCTGCGTCAGTGGAGGTGGTCGAGGATATTGCACATTAGGCTTGTAGCCCCTTTCTTCAATCAAATCATGTGGTTTCATCAATTCTGGCTTGATCTGCGAGGGGTATCGATCGATACATGGTAGGGTATCGATCGATACTCGGGATTCTAACATGTCTCGAGAAAGGATGTGGACTGGTATCGATCGATACTCGGTGGTGTCGGTCGATACCTTGGTGATTTCCGAATGATCATCGTAATTTTTGGGAAAATTGGCCAAAATCTTGGCAGTCTGGGATAACTGTGTATCCAAAATCGTTTGACGAACACTGAGAGCCTCGATTTTGCTATTCAGATCAGTGTACAAGGTATCCATCCTCCCGTTGAAAGTCGCTGTCATCTGCTGCTGTCCTTGAAGAAGCTGTTCAATCATGGATTCTATCCTGTTTTCAGAAGTTCTGGGTGGTGTGGATGGATATTGATACCTTTGATCTTGAGATCCAGCTCCACCAACGTAGTTAACATGTTCCACTGCATTTTCTTCAGCAAAACGAACAGTCTTCTTCTGCCTGCCCATCAACAAATTATGCACTGAATCCAGCTTCGCATGCACCTCAGCAATCTGCAGCCCATCCATGCTCCCAGCCTGCTTTCTTCTCTCAAAGTCTGCATTCTTGGCGCTATGGCTAGAAGCAAAGTTCTCACTCAACTGATAAGCATCGTCAGGATATCTGGTAAAGTAATTTCCATTGCTAGTAGAGTCCAATGCCATCTGGTACCTACAGTCAATCCCTATGAAGAAGAAATTCAGCAACTGAACCATATTGAACCCATGATGCGGACAATCCCTCTAATAAAATCTGAATCGCACCCAAGCAACCTTAAGTCCCTCAGTTCCTCCCTGAGAAAATTTAAAGATCTTGTTCCTGAGCTCCTCGGATCTCGCATCATCGAAAAAATTATTCAATAAGGCGCTCTTAGTCTCTTCCCAGGTAGTCAGTGATCCAGGAGGTAACTGCCTCAGCCAGTAAGTAGCTTCCCCACCAAGAGAGTATGGGAACAGCTTACAGAAAATGAATTCATTGGGCACTCCATCGTATTTCACGCTAGTGACCAAATCTTCGAATTTTTCAATGTGGTCCATATGATGTTCATGAGGAAGACCATGAAAGAGATGCGATCACACAAGAGAAAAGTAAGCAGGCTTCAGCTCAAAGTCATTACTCTGGAACGTAGGAATACGGATCGCTGATCGATTGGTATAATACTGATGAGGCATGTTGTACTCACCAATCGTTCGACCACGATTAATTACTGCATCATTTCCAACGTTGGCGTGCCCAGCTGGCGTGACAATCTCATCAACAACAGCGGGGGGAATAACGACGTTTCCAGCTTCATCAAGTCGCTGGCCCATCTCGTTACACACTTGACCCTCTTGGTCTCTCAGAATTCCAGCTGCATCAGGTCTTAATATCACTGTGTTGCTCATCTCTGATGTCTGCTTCGTCTTCCCGTTTGAACGTTCCAAATTCACACCTGAAACACACTAGGTAAGACACGTTAGTAAAAAAAAACACGTTGAGTATCGGTCGACACTGAATGGTATCGATTGATATCAACAAAGAAATCGCCCAAGTATCGACCGATACTGGTGAGTATCGATCGATACCGATAAACTTAGTCGAAATTCTCAAACTAAAATCTAATGGCGAATTGAGACCCCGACAATGGCGCCAAATTTGATATGCTCACATTAATACACTAACAGTACTAAAGCAGTAGTTGTAATATAGCTAGGGGTCGAACCACAAAGACTCACAGAGATGCACAATAGATTGTATAGTATCGAATTAAGCTAAGCCAAATAGATGTAATTGAAAACAGTGCAGGAATTAAAAGGGTTGTAATTCAATTTGGAAAATATAGGCTCAGGGTATTTCTCAGGAAATCAATGAATGCAGATAAACTAACTAACAGGATTCAGATTTATTGCAGTTCTTGAACTCAAATCACTAAGGTATAATTAACCAACTGTCGTTGCGAGAATTATCTAAATCTAAATCCTAGGAATTCCAAATCTCTTTGCGAATCCTAAAGTCTAAATCAGCTTTAATATCAGGTTTGATATGTTCACAAATCAATTAAACCAAATCTCTTTGCGAATAATCAACTTGCTCACCTAAGGTTCTATCAGGTAATTAATCGCACTGTCGTGCCTAATCAATTATCCTAAGATCTAAGTTCCAGATTCGTCAACCTAGAATTAACTTTGAACACAACCTAAGCGAAGAACTAATTCAGATGGTGAATCCTATAAACTAATCAGCCTAGCATTCAAAGAAATCCTTATGAGAAAACCCCAAACCTAAAGTGGATCTACTCAGACATGGAGAATGAAACAATCAACATAACTGAATAAATCATCAATAAAATAGTAACAAGAGGTTTTGAGATCTGATCTCGGACGAAGGGAGATTCAGACTTGTCTCTCTCAAACCAAAGTAAAATCAAAGTAAAATAAAGCTTAGCCTAAACAGGTGGCTGAAAACCTAATTTGTAAGCTAAAACACGTTCTGAGCCATCTTGTAAATATCAAAGTCTTCTGGGCCAATTATGCAATTCTTCAACTCTTCAATAAGTCGCGATCGTTCTGTTTCCTCGACGGGTATCGATCGATACTAGGCTGTATCGATCGATACTCAGGTGATTTTGATGTCTCAGCTACACGGATCTCTGCTTCGCTCCAGAATGTTCCAGAAAACTCCAATATCTCCAATTATGCTCCAAACGTGCTATAACCTGTAAAAGACTCTAAAAGATTACAAAACACTAGAAAGACTCTATAAAAAGGACTTATATCATGGCCTAAAAGGTGTAAAAACCATGATATATCATTGGGCAGGTCGGGATTGTTCTTCTTTTTCAGCAGGTCGGTCAAAGTTGGATTCGAGCTAATAACGCATGTACAGTATTCTGTCCGTAATTTGCATTCGTTGACGTAACATAAACGAGACATTGATTGATTTCTCTTGAGGGTGAAGACTCGTGTTGGTGTCGGGAATTTGACGCACTGGTGGTAAGTCGAGATTACGGCCTTCGTTGCATACAACCATGGTGTCCCAAGTATGGCATTATATATTGTCGGCTCGTCTAAAACCAAAAACTTCATCATTTTTGTTGTTCCACCGAGGTAGATCGGTATCTTGATTGTTCCCGCGGTCATGGTATGTTCTCCAGAGAATCCAGTTAGGGGCGCGATGTATGGTTTAATCTCGGAATCCATGAAATCCATTTCTCTTAAGGTTTGTCTGAAAATCACGTTAACCAAACTGCCAGTATCAACCAATATCCTCTCGAGAGTAATATCGCCGAGAAGTAGTTTGACGACCAATGGGTCGTTATGTGGCATATGAAGTCCAATTGTGTCGGCTTCTGTGAATACTATAGTGATATAGGAACCAAACGAGTTGGAGCCTAAAGGATAGATTGATGGAGAAACTGTTGCTGGACTAAGGTCACTCTCAACAGATTCGAATGAATGGATGGTGAAGTGTAGTGAATCGATGGTGAAGCTGTTGCTGGACTAAGGTCACTCTCAACAGATTCAAGTGGGTGAAATGAATAAAGAGGGAATCAAGAGACGCCACACAGATCGGTGAAAGGATCTATGTGAGAGCAGAATCTCACAACCTCAATCATTGGCATTTTTCAGGTTGTATGTTCTTGAGAAATAACAAAGAATTGCGCAGATGAGTTTGAGAGAGAAAAACGTGTATTATTATTATTATTATGCCAAGAATTCGGTCCTTTACATTGTAGTTGATGTTCAGATTTATACGAGTTTAAAATTACACAAAAACGTCTCCAACTCCTTTAATGCGCGGAATTGAATTTGTGATCCTCGAGTGAATGCTCATCTTGATTCTGGGTTTGAATGCATTTATGTTTGACTAGCTTGCTGTGAGCTTCTCTTTCCTGCTTGCTCGGCTCCTTTCCAGATCGCGAGCTTGTTTTACGAGGTTTCTTAGTGAGCCGGGCTTAATTCCAGGCCCGTTAAATCGAGCTGAACTTTAGGTGTGGAATTTGGGCCCAACAGTTGCCCCCCCCCCAGCATCTTTAATGATTTATCTTTGAGGATGCGAAACTACGATCTCGGAATTTAATTGATCCTCCCACTGGTACGATCTCGCAATCTCGGGCTTCTGATTGATTTCCAGCTTGTTCATAAGGCGAGTTTGTAGGGATCATGTAACGTTTACACGACTTTTAAGGGATGTGGCAGGATGAGTGGGCGAGTGGGTATAAATGAGCGGTTCTCGTTGCTTCAACTTCCCACGCCGGCTCAGATTCCGTTTCCCAAGGTAATGATGTCTTTTCTCTTTTTCCCTTCTCTCTCCTTGTTATTATTATTTTTATTCCATTAATTGAACCATCTTCGTCCCTTTTTACTTTTATACAAGATACCATTCTGTGAAACTTCAGCTTCCATTGTTTCCGATCGAGTTTCTTTCTTTTCCGAGCTCGATTTTCTTTTGCTCTTTTTTTTTTGTGATGGCCTCTACTTCCCAGCTGGAAACTCTCCCTCCTCTTGTCTAGAGGTTTGATTCTCACTCGAAGAGCACGATTTCGGCCGCCGAGCTTGCGAATATTTCCTCCTTATGCGGGCTTGATATCGGCGATCTACTCATCCCGCCGGCTGATAGCTCCCCGGAAAGTCCTCCGGAGGGTTATGCATGTGGTTACACCGCATTCTTCCTGAGATGTCGCCTTATTTTCCCCATCCCGGCTGCCATCTCTAATATCATCAATGACCTCGGACTTGCCCTTCCGCAGCTTATGCCTAGTGCGATGAGGTCACTTGTCGCACTCTGGGTGCGTTCCAAGGAATCTGGGGTTGTATTTGACACCAAGGTCTTTCGTCAACTCTTCAACGTCAAGGGGAACTCTCACCTTCACGGGATCTACTATTTCCGGCGAAGGTCAATCGATCCGTCTTTAGGTTTAATGTGAGGGATGAAAAATGGTGGGAACAATGGTTCTATTTCAGGATTTCCAGCGCGTCAGTTGAGGGCGAGTCGGTGCTCCGACATTCCTGGGCCCAGATAACTGGTCAGCGCGATCTCCCGGATGTTGATTTGAGCATCCCTTCTGGAGGATTTAATTGATTTTTACCCCCTTTTTTATTCCAATATGATGACCTTTTTTCTTTTGTGCAGAGTCGATTGATTCTTCCAAGACAGTGACAGCTGAGGTACATCGGCTTGTTGACCTCGTCAAGGGCAAATGCTCCGACTGGAAGGGTTTCTCTCTTGATAGAATTCAGCAAGCTCATGATCGCCGAGCTCCCGATTTATCCGTTGCGTCTACTTTCCGGCTCATAGGTTTGGGTGGATTTTTATCTTTTTAGATTTAAGAATTGTTTATTTACTTAGCTCCCTTTTACTTGGTTTTGCAGTTTCTCCACATCCATCTCCTCTGCTTCAAATTCAAGCTCCGGCTCCCGCTCCATCCATTATCCCAAGACTCGAGGCCGTTGCCAAAGGTCTAGCACGCGTTGAGGTTGATCCCCTTGCTGGTTCCCAGGTGCCAGATATCGCCCCTGCTACCTCCCAGGTTTATCTTACTCGTAGCGAGAGTTCCACCGAATCAAGCAAGATGATTCCTCCCAAGAAACCGCTGCGTCTTTCTTATAGGCAGAGGATGCGATTGCGACCTGCCCCGACGGCAGCTGGTGCTCTTGATAAGAGGGTTAAAGAGGCTCTTAGTAAGTCCATTCATGCTGAGATTTCGCGTCGAGAGGAGGTCGAAAAGGATGAGCATCGTGAGCCCGAAGTTGATCTTGGTGGAGGTGGCATATTGCTAATAGGTGGTGAAACAGAGATCGCCCAACACGATGCTCGAGCTACAGGTCCTCAAAGGTCCACTTCCAGGGTGTCCTCTAAGGAGCCAAGTCATTCGGCTGAGCAGCAATCCCGTTCCAAATGATCTCGTGGTGATGGTTTTGATGGTGAGGAAACATCAAGGAGGTATGCGATACCTTGTTCTCAGGGTGGCGGAGGTGTTTCTCCAAATGCCTTTAGGTTTGACTTTGATGGACTTGAGGCAATTGTGGAAAACAGCTCCCAGCTTGCAAATCTCTTTAGGCGTGTTAGGCCCTCGTCCTGCTTCTTGCCATCTCTTAGGAACATGAAGAAGCCTGAGGGCTATATTCAGTTCGCAAGTGCGATGGGCCAGGTAGTTTTTGTTGTCTTTACCCCTTTTTCTATATTGCTTTGATTTTCTTTGATGAACTTTCACTCCTTTTTCCCAGGCCGTTTCTGCTGCCAACGAGCTGATTACCTCTTTCGAGCGAGATCTCCGCTCTACAACCCAACCTGAGGAAGTGGAGCGGGCAGCTAGGACTATTACTGACCTTGTCGCTGAAAGGGATGAGCTGGCAAGGAGAATTGCTCGTAAAGAGGAGAGGATGGCCGAGGTTGCTCTTTTGGAAGGCCAGGTTAGGGAACAAGCTATTTCGGCTAAGAGATGGGAGGATTCCGCTCAGGAAGCTCAAGCTCGGATTTCTGCGTTGGAGAAATCAAACGAGGATTTGAAGGTGGATCTCCTTGTCGCCGAGGGGCGAGCTGGAGCTGCTGAGGTTGGTTTGCGCTCAGCTAGTGAAAACATAGTGGACTTGAGGGTACATAATGAGAAGGTTACTGAAGACTCGAAGAAAGCTGCAAAAGCTGCAAGGATGTGACAAATGCCAAAGACTCGAACAACTGCTTTAGTATCTCAGTGTTATCATGGTTTTTACCCCATTTAGGCCATGATATAAGTCCTTTTTATAGAGTCTTTATAGTATTCTGGAGTCTTTTTAGAGTCTTTTACAGGTCATAGCACGTTCCTCAGCTGAGAAGGTTACTGAAGACTCGAAGAGCCAAAAGGAGATGGTGAGGAAGGCTGAGAAAGCTGCAAGGATGGAGATATCCAAGCAGTACCGTGCCGAGACTCAAATTATGGAGAAGAAGAAGATCGAGGTCGATACCGAGACTCAAATTATGGAGTGCAAATCCAATATCCTTCTTCTCGATGACATTATCAGCCAGACCATTAATGATTTTGAGGCCGAAAAAAAAGCATCCAGGTTGAGAAGCTGAGGTTGGACGCGGAGCTTGCCATCGTCCAGGTATCAGATTTTTCCCTGGGTAAAATTGATATTCCTCAGGTATCCGATGCCTCGGTTACACTGCCTGTTGGGCCAAGCTCACCATTGAATGATCAGCTGTACCTTGATTCTCAGGAGCTCAGGAAGGAGTTCCTGCTGCCCTTGAATTAGGCTGCCCCGAAGGATAAACCAGCTGATCCTACTTATTAAAAATACCTTTACTGTTTTCGTTTCTTTTTGTTCTTTTGAACTTGGTGCCTGGGGAGGCCTTTAAACCCTTTTCTGGTTTGTTTGTTGAACTTGTTTATGCCCTAGTGGGCTTTTGGTTTGAACTCATGCTCCTTTGAGGAGGCTTTATTTATTTTGATGATTTTAAAAAATCTTTCTTTTTATGGTTGTTCATGTTTTTTGCCATTTAGAGGTTGTATTTTTTAGATCAAAGGCGGTTTTTTCAGCCAAGGATCCGGGTCATTTAGAAACCTTGCTCCCAGGTCGTTTAGAGACCTCGGGAGCTGACTAGACGATTTAAAGACGCAAGGTCAAAGTCGTTTAGAGGCATGCGTGTAACCTAAATAGTTTAGACGTAGAGGCTGTTGTCATTTAGAGACTAGGAAGGTTGTGACTCTGCAATTTAGACGCAAAGTCAAGTCGCGCTAGCTGGTAGCACGCTCTAGCTCGTAAGGCTGTTCACTTATAGAGTAGAGCTTTTAGCTCGTAGATGGTAGCTGAGAGGTCTCAGGCTGTTTTTAACAGGCTTCAAAGAAGAAGATTTTTATTTTTATTTTAATAGCTGCACCCTTGCGAGGTTTCCTACGTACCCTGAGGAGGGATCAAGCCTTTTCGTAGTTCGATTTTTACAAATGTCTTTTTAATGATAGTACTTCTTTAAATTCATGGCATTCC
Organism: Eutrema japonicum; assembly: GCA_030161315.1. NCBI lineage: Eukaryota > Viridiplantae > Streptophyta > Magnoliopsida > Brassicales > Brassicaceae > Eutrema > Eutrema japonicum. Next base: position 27,645,688 of record BSQW01000007.1, read on the forward strand.
GTGAGTTCCTTTCCGGCGTATTGTCGTGCACCCTGGTGAGCTTGTATACGCCGTCTTTTACTATCTCGGAAATCCGGTATGGACCTTCACAGTTGGTGCCTAATTTTTCAGCGTTTCTTTCCCTTGTGTTCTCGTATGTTTTTCGTAGGACGAGCTCACCGACTCGAAATCATCGCTGTTTGACCTTTGAATTATAGTAGCGTGCTGCCGTATGTTGATAATTTTGAAGGTTTACGAGTGCTCGGTCTCGACGTTCATCGATAACATCGAGGTGGTCGAGAAGCATTTCGTTGTTCAGTTCCTTGTTTATGGGACATATATCTATTCTCAGGCTGGGAACTGCGACCTCAGCGGGAACCACAACCTCGATTTCGTAAGCTAAGGATAACGGTGTTTCTGAAGTTGCCTTGCGAGGTGAGGTCCGGTAGGCCCACAGAACTCCAGGGAGCTCATCGGACCACCTTTTCTTTTTAGCATCCAGTCGCTTTTTGAGATTGCTCAGTATTAGCTTGTTTGCTGCCTCAGCCTGCCCGTTACCCTGAAGGTAACGTGGGGTCGAGGTTGTTAATCTGATTCCGTGATCTCCGCAGAATTAGAGGAATTGATTCGAGATGAACTGTCTGACATTGTCGGTCACGATTTCGTATGGGACTCTGTGCCGGCAGATTATGTTTTGCCATACGAATTATTGTACATGATTTGCATTAATTTGCTGGAAAGCTGCTGCCTCCACCCATTTGGTGAAGTAGTCGGTGAGGACGAGTAAGAAGCGACATCTTCTTTTTCCCGAAGTCACCATGGGTCCTACTATATCCATTGACTACCTCATAAAGAGGTATGGAGATGAAATGGGGGATAAGTTTTCGGTAGGCTGATGCAAAGTCGGAGCATGCCTTTGGCATTTGTCACATGCTTTAGAATGTTCTTCGCAGTCAGCAACTAAGGTGGGCCAAAATATCCTTGCCTTTTGATCCTAATGGCTAGTGCCCTTCCTCCTGAGTGGCTGCCACACGAGCCCCCGTGAATTTCCGATAATATCGTAAAAGCTTCGAGCCCGTGGACGCATACTAGGTAGGGGCCGTTTACACTTCGTTTGTAAAGGCGGGGGCTGATTATACAATATCTTGAAGCTATGGTTTTGAGCTTGCGAGCTTCCCACTTGCTGGGGGGAGCCTCTCCCCCCCCCCCCCCCTCAATGTATTGTATAATCGCTACTCTCGAGTCAGCTCTTGCAATCATTTTATCGCGGAGCGTGACGTGCATGGCGTCAAGCAGGTCCGGCTCCGGGTCTGCGGCTTCTTCCTCTTCTGGGAGGTCGTTTATTACTGATATCATTATTGTGTCTAACTCCATGTTGTCATTGTCTATTTCCATCCAAACTTCGCTATCCTGGTTGATTTTGATGCTTGGTTTTTCAATTCTTTCTACTGGAATTACTTTTTTTACGAGTGGATCCGAGGTCGATGCCAGAGCGGCCAGTGCGTCTGAGATCGTGTTCTCACCACGTGGTATTCGCGTTAGACTGAAGGCTTCGAATTGTTTAACTAGATCGTGGACTATTGCTAGATATGATTCCATCCTGCTATCTCTGGTTTCGTATTCTCCCTGAAATTGGCTTGTAATGAGCTGGGAGTCGCTAAATGCATTTAGCTTTCATATTCCTATTCCAGCTGCGAGTCGGAGACCGGCTATTAAGGCCTCGTACTCGGCTTCGTTGTTTTATCCTGAGAATCCGAGTCTGAAAGATTGTTCTATGACTTCGTTAGTTGGGGATATAAGGTGGATTCCCACACCTGCCCCTTGTTTTGAGGAGGCTCCATCGACATAAAGTTGCCAGGTCTCGATGTTTGTTCCGGTAACCTGGCTGTTAGCTGTGAGCTCGATAATGAAATAAGCTAGTACTTGTGCTTTGGCGCTTGTCCGAGGTCGATATTTGATATCGTATTCGCTCAGTTCGATAGCCCACTTTGCTAACCTCACAGACTGGCTGGGGCTGTGCAATACTGTGCGTAATGGCTGTGTTATCATTACTACGATGAGGTGTGATTGAAAATACGGCCTGAGTTTGCGAGCTGAGATTAATACTGCCAAAGCCAGTTTTTCCATTCTTGGATATCTGGTTTCGGCGTCTACTAATGATTTGCTCACGTAGTAGATCAGTTTTTGCTTAGCTCGTTCTTCTCTTATGAGGACGCCACTCACTGCGGCTTCGGAGATTGCTACGTATAGGTAAAGTGGCTCACCCTTAATCGGTTTTGATAATATGGGGGGCTTGGAGAGGTACGATTTTAGTTGTTTAAAGAGAAAAACGTGTACTAAAGAGAAACACAAAAAGAGTAAAACGTGTACGATTTTAGTTGTTTAAAGAGAAAAATGTGTACTAAAGAGAAAATAAAAGGTACGATTTTAGTTGTTTAAAGGGAAACAAAAAAATTCCCCGCACTTGTCGTCCCATATGAATTTTTTGTTTCCCTTTAATAACTGGTAAAAGGGGAGACATTTAGCAGTCGACCTAGAAATAAACAGATTTAACGCGGCAATACGACATGTCAGCCTTTGCACCTCTTTTAATGATCTCGGAGGTTGCATTTCCAGGAACGCACTAATTTGTTTGGGGTTTGCTTCTATTCCTCGCTGAGTTACTATGTAACCTAGGAATTCACCTGAGGCGACCCTAAAAGTGCACTTTGAAGGGTTGAGTTTCATCCCATATTTGTTTAGTAAGGTGAAACATTCCCCCAGCTGTCCAATGTGATCTTCTTCTTTCAGAGATTTTACCAGCATGTCATCGATGTAGACTTCCATCGTTTTCCCAGGAGGCTGGCGAACATCTTGTTCATGAGTCTTTGATAGGTTGCTCCCGCGTTTTTGAGGCCAAATGGCATCACCTTATAGTAGTACGTTCCTCGTTCTGTTATGAAGGATGTTTTGTCTTGGTCCTCAGGGTTCATTTGTATTTGATTGTATCCTGAGAATGCGTCCATAAAGCTGAGGAGCTCGTGTCATGCGGTGGCTTCCACCAGCTGGTCAATGTGAGGTAGTGGGAAGCTATACTTAGGGCATGCTTTGTTTAGATCCGTAAAATCTACGTATACTCGCCAGGCGCCATTTTGCTAGCCAGTCATGATATTTTACTTCTTTGATGAATCCAACATTTAGCAACCTGGTGACCTCACTGTTAACAGCCTCGGTCTTGTCAGGTCCGAATTTCCGACGCTTTTGGCGTACTGGTTTGTGGTTTGGATCAACATTGAGCTCATGTGAAATGATGTTTAGATCGATATCGGGCATGTCAGCTGTCGTCCACGCGAATGAGCCGCAATTTTGTTTGAGGAACGTTATTAATTGTTCTTTTTGGGATTTGCAGAGCTCGGACCCAATTCCTACTTTCTGGTTGGGATGAGACTCGTTGACTACGATTTTCTCAATGAAGTCTTTGCGAGGTCCGATGAAGCCCGTACCACTTTTCTTTTTAGCTAAGCGGTATGTGAGCTCGTCTTTTCGTTGCAGCTGGTATATAGCACTTTCCTTTGCGATCTGGAAACCTGCCATGTAGCACTTTCTGGATTCTTTTTGACTTCCCTTAATTGTTGCGATCCCATTTTGGGCGGGAAATTTTATGCATTGATAATGGTATGTCGAGGACACTGCTCTCATTGAATGTATCTAGGTCCTTCCCAGGATGGCATTGAATGGAGTTGGCCTGTTTATCACCGTGAATTCGACCATTCTTCTTACTCCTGCTGCTATTATCGGGAGTTTTATTGTTCCGAGAGATAGCGTGGTTTCCCCGGAAAAGCCGGTTAACACCATCTTATTTTCTTCGATTTCGTGATCTGATATATTCATTTCCCTAAGGACGCTTAGGAGGATGAGTTCTACAGAGCTCCCCGTGTCTATGAGCATCTTAGTGAGCTCATATTCACCCACTTCTAGCATGATGAGGAGAGCATCGTCATGTGGAGAATCTAGTTCAAAGGCATCGCTTTCCCAGAACGAAATTTGTGTGTTAGGTCCCTTGAATGGGGTCCTATCACGTGTGTCGGTATTTACCCTTCGCTGATGTCTTTTGATTGAGTTTACGGAGTTGCGACATAGCTGGGATCCTCCATGAATAAAGTTAATTCTTTTCTTCGTGATGGGATGACGCAGGTCTGTCTCCCTGTTTTTGGGGGGATGTCGCCTCGTAGTATCCTCGGATGGACGTTCTCGCTTACGATCATCCTCGGATGAGTGATCCCGCCTTTCATCGTCTCGAGCTGGATAATAATTCTTCCTCGGAGGAGGTTTTTCTAGCTCGATTTTTCCCAGCTCTCCCGCTGCGAATTTGGCAGCGATCTGCTTCTTCACCTCATGGCACTCCTCCGTGGAATGGCCCTTGATCTTGTCGAAATCGCACCACTTGCTAGGATCGTAAGGTTTAAATATATTACGAGGTGGGCTTCCCACTGAGTATGAGTGTATCCCCTGACTTTGTTTTTGATCTTGGGACTCCTTTCTCCCAGATGTTTTAGATCCTTGGGAGTTGGTTGTCTGAGATTGCTTGGCCGAGGTTGCGGGCACATGCTGCCTTGGCTGAGCTGCACTTGCTTCTTCGAGGATAATCCAGCGCAAAGCGCGATGCAATGCATCATTTAGCGATACGGGCTCCCGAACTGTAAGCTCCTCAAAGAATTTTGAGGTTTTTAACAATCCGTTTTGGAGGGCTTTCAGGGCCGTTGGATTATGTAGGTCAGCGATTTTCGCTTTAACGGCTTTAAAGCTGTCAATATACGTCCGCAGTGAGTCGCCTGGCTTTTGAGTAAGTACCCATAGATCGGCCTCCGAGGTCTCGATCTGGATGAATACCGAATATTGCTTCAAGAACGCAGCTTGAAGTTGGGTGAAGTTGTCAATTGAATTTGGTTTCAGGGAGGTAAACCATTCCAAAGCCGAATCGGTCAGATTTTCGGCGAAGAAACGGCAGCGTGCTGACTCGAGGTCCCCCCCCCCCCAAGTAATCGCACTCTTGAAAAGGCGAATTTGAAACTCCTCATGAATGCCTTGGGGTCGGTTTCTCCGTTATATCTGGGAAATCGAATATTCCCGACGTCGCCGAGCTGAGGGTTTGCGATTCGCGAGGTGAATGGAGTCTAATTGACTTCATCAATCACTCTGTCTATCTCAGGTGCTGAGCTTAGTGTAACGTGCACCTGCGATCTCATCCTTTGCAACTCAACGTTCGTTTCTTCGCAATATTTCTTGATTGACTAGAACCCATGTGAGCTGCTGGATACCAAGTGATTTTCGTTATTGCTCGGGAAGCGGGCAGGGATTCTCCGGTAGGTCGAACCTCGTTTTCGTTCCCAGGGCGGGCCTGACTGGTTAGTAGATCTGAGGTTGGGTCTACTCCTGGTAAGGTCGCTATTGGCATAACCTCTCCTTCCGCAACTTGGATCGTGGAAGGAGTGAATATGGGATCCGATATCGTCGAGTTGAAATGCGAGGTGGTGGCTGAGCCGACCATCCTGCTGTTTGAGGCATTAATATCAGAAAAGTTTAGTCATGTCACCAGTGGAGGTGAGAATGGCAATCCTCCCTGCCCATGGGTAGAAAGGGATTGTGCCCCAGGTGGGAGGGCGAGCCTCCCAGAGGTGCCTGCCCGATTCGCACTTTCGAGGTCATCCTGGCGTGCTGCCATTGAGCGATTCTGCTCTATGAGGCACGATATTAGGTTCCGGATCTCAGTTATTTGATCCGGAGCCGATTGGTTCAAGGCTGCAGGTCCCGAGGGGTCGATAATGTCGCTGATCCCGGTCGAGATGCTTGCTCCCGAGGTGGTAATGGGAACACTTGTTATTCCGTCCAGGTCTGCTGAAACGATGTCGGCGGATTGGGTCAGAGGAATGGAGGTTTTTATGACTCCGGATGATGTAGAAACCACCGCACTTGTTGTATCTGTCATCGTCTTCTTTTGAGTGTTTAGGTTCGTAGGTTACAAAGAGGAAGTTGTTTTGCTCTTCCCCACAGACGGCGCCAAATTTTGAGAGCAGAATCTCACAACCTCAATCCTTGGCCTTTTTCAGGTTGTATGTTCTTGAGAAATAACAAAGAATTGCGCAGATGAGTTTGAGAGAGAAAAAACTGTATTATTATTATTATGCCAAGAATTCGGTCCTTTACATTGTAGTTGATGTTCAGATTTATACGAGTTTAAAATTACAAAAAAACGTCTCCAACTCCTTTAATGCGCGGAATTGAATTTGTGATCCTTGAGTGAATGCTCAGCTTGATTCTTGAATGCATTTAATATGTTTGACTAGCTTGCTGTGAGCTTCCCTTTCCAGCAATCTCCCCCTTTCATGCGTGATCGGCTCCTTTCCAGATCGCGAGCTTGTTTTACGAGGTTTCTTAGTGAACCGGGCTTAATTCCAGGCCCGTTAAATCGAGCTGAACTTTAGGTGTGGAATTTGGGCCCAACAATCTATGATAAGTCTGATACACTCTAAGCTTCAAGGGAATCGATCACAAGAAGTTTAGAAGACAAATATTTCTTTCACACAAATATCTAAGAGAGAAACTTTCAAATTACTCAACAAAAGACTTAGGGTTCGAAAATGAGTTACAAAAATACATATAAAGAGAAGCAACAAGTCTGCATGAAGGAGAGAGAAAGAGACAACATTAAAACATAGTTTGAAAGTTACATATAAAGAGAAGCAACAAGTCTGCTAAATCAGTAACATTGAAAGTCTGAGATCTAGTGAACTCACCTGGCAGATCAAGCTTGTAAGCATTATCGTTGATCTTTTCTTGCACTTGAAAGGGTCCATCTCCTCTTGGTGCGAGCTTGGACTTCCTCTTGTCTGGAAATCTCTCATGCCCCATATACAACCAAACACAATCTCCTGGTTCGAATTTGACCTCCTTTCGGTGCTTATCAGCTTGTTGTTTGTACTTCTCGATCTTTTCTTCCAGATTATTTGTGACTTTTTTGATGAAGCTTCTTCACAAAATCTGCCCTTGCTTCTCCTTCACTAGAATAAACAGCTCGGGGCATATATATAAGTGATATGCTCAATATAATACCCTAAAAAGTACTAAGGCAGTTGTCGTAGTATAGTTAGGGGTCGAACACAAGGACTCAAGTAAATCACACAATAAACCACTTAGTGCCAATTTAAGCTAAGCAATTCAGTTGAAACAGAAAGCAATAACAGAAATTAAAAGAGTTGTAATTCAATGGAGAAAAGCTAGGTCTAGGGTGTTTCTCAGAAAGTCTAGGTATGCAAATAAACGGATAAATCAGGATTCAAGTTTAGCGCAGTTATTGAACCTCAAACACGATAATATAGTTAGCCAACTCTCGCTGCGAAAACTATCTAAGTCTAATTCCTAGAAAACCAAATTTCTTTGCGAATCATAAGGATTTAAACCAGCTTTTAATCTGCAAGTTTGATATGTTCACAATTCAATTAAACCAAATATCTTTGCAGATAATCGAATTGCTCACCCTAAATTCTAGTAGATAATCAATCGCACTTTGTGCCTAATCGATTATCCTAAGTTCTAAGTTTTAGGTAGCTAATCTAGAATTAGTATTGAGAACAACTTAAGGCGAAGAACAAATAAGATAATGAATCCTAATAAATCTATCAATCAAATCATACAGAGAAATCAAATCTACTCAGACTTGATCAATGGAACAGAAATCATAGATGAATAGATATGCATAGAAGAAATCAATAAGAAACAGGAGTTCAAAGTTGTCTCTCCCAAAAACCCTGTCACAAATCTCTCTCTCTCAAAACCAGAATAGAATAATGTGTAGAATGAATCGTAATGTGTAAAAGTGGCTAAAAACCTTATATATAATGTTAAAACACGTTATGGGGCTTCTGGTAATTAATAAAGTCTTCTGGGCCAAGTTGCAGAGTCTTTAAACTTGTAAAATCACGTTTTTTCCCGTCTGCAGTTGGTGTCGGTCGATACTGGACTGGTGTCGGTCGACACAAGTACACTGTGCTTTCCAGACTGGACTGTCTCCACCAAAACTTGCACAACATTTGATCGCACCGTTGGAATGGCCTCAAACCACTTCCAAATGAAAGCTAATCCATTGATCTATCTTGTGTCCAAATTTGAGCTCAATCCATCTAGAAAAAAGCCTTCAACGGATGCCAAACTTCTGACGTCTCTGCATGACTCTGCTCCATTTCTCCCAAAATGCTCTGGAATCCTCCAAAAACTCCAATTAAGCTCCAAATGTGCAAAAACCTGTAAAAGGCTCTAAAAGACTACAAAATACTAGAAAGACTCCATAAATAGGACATATATCATGGTTTTATATCATGGCTTAAAAGGGGTAAAAACCATGATATATCAACTCCCTCAGACTTAGCATTTGCTTGCCCTCAAGCAAATAGAAGACTAAACTAGAGAAAGAGGTTTAAAAACACGGGGAATCACCTATTCATGAAACATCGCAATGACCCTTTTCACAAGCACCCAATTGTCACCTAACCAGTTCCAAAACTAACCACCATGTACTTCTCCTTAGGCATTCGCAGTTTCCTTAAACTACACACATTATTTCACAACATCTTTCAAATAAACACATCATCGCCAGTTTCATCGCTGTGATTAATAACAAGAACCTTCTAGATTCATTCCCATACAATATCATAACAAGGAACCACCCTTTTCACACTTTTTGTATCGATTTCTCTCCCACAGACTTATATATTATTATGTTCTCTTCTTTTTTTTAGATCATGCATATGCATATCAAGGTAGGAGACGCGAGTATTGATGGTTTTTGCCACCGAATCCCCTGTTCTTCCCTCTCAAAGTATCAAAGGATGTAGGAGAATAATGGCATCGTAGGAAAATTCTAGCCTCGCTTCCAATCCTCTGTGTGATCATTCCTCACTAAGCAGAATAATGGCATCGTAGGAAAATCCTAGCCTCCACTTAGAAGAAAATCATTTCATCTTTTATGCTCTTAATTCTTAACTTATAACAGGGGAGAGAGATACTATCACTTTTAAATACATGGGTTCCTTTGTCAGATACGAATGGGGAATCAAACTCTATGAATACTAACCACATCGATGAAGTGTAAACATTTTGCTCAGGCTTTAAAAGAATTCTTCAGGAAACATGTATGTCTTCTAGTTGACTAGTCAGCCTTTGGATTTTTCATTAGTCGGTCTGTAGCTGATTCTGTAACAGTGGTCACTTAAAAGCAAAGTCAGAACAATAGAATCAAGAATAAGATCATCATCTCCAACAGGTTTTAACTCAATAAAACAATGAATAATTCAAAAATAACTGACTCTAAGAAAAACAAAAATAATGTCAGCGACTACCTCCCCTAGACTTAAACAACACTGTCCCCAGTGTTATCCAGCCTAGAGTCAGTAAAAGAAATCAGAACATCTAAATGAATGCGTGAAAATCAAAGAAGTTACCGAATTGGGGTAGGGGTGTCGACCGACACACAGCACTGGTATCGAGCGATACCAGGCTTAGGTCGACACATAAACTTCTTCTCATCGTCATTGATGCATGTGGTGTCGATCGATACAGGTGGTGTCGATCGATACCGCTCCTCTGTAACTGATTCACGCCAAACACAAGACACAAAACATAAAACCGAAAACAAAAACAAAAGTCTTATATACAGACTTACCAGTGGGTTGCCTCCCACCAAGCGCTAGTTATTAGTCATTAGCTTGACTTCGGCTCAGGTGATCAATCAGGAGAAAATTGAGAACTTACTCCCAGGCAAGTTCCACAGCTAGACACTTCCAGCTTCAGAGTTATGCGCAACATGCTCTCCACAACCACCTTTCCCTTCTCTTTTAGCTCCGAAGTAAGGTTGACTCTAGCCTTAGAGAATGGTTTCGAGGCTCCTTTGCAATTCACCTTGTACTCAATCGAATCTCCATCACACTTATGAGGGATTAAAGTCAGAGATACAGTACTTTTTACTTCCTTGCTCTTTACTTTCTTCTTTGCCTTAGCTGTTGTGACGTCTTTCTTTGTGATGATAGAAGGACCATCCAAAAAGTCCAAGACAGTTGGCTCGTCAGGAGGCTCTTCCAAAAGATCAACCACCAACGTCTCTTCTTTGACAACAGTGAAGCAAGAGACATGTGTGGGAGCTCCTCTAGAAGGAATGGCATCATAGTAGACCTCCCCGTCAATGTAAGAGAAATAGATTCTCTTATTAGGCGTGTCTATGATCGCGCCAGAAATAGCCATAAACGGTCGTCCCAGGAGCAAAGGCACCTCAGATCCTTCGCTCATCTCCACAACCTGAAAATTAGTAGGCACCAGACAATCGCCTACTTTAACAAGCAAAGCAGGGATAGTACCGTATGGAGGTGAGATGGAGGAGTTCGCAAACGTGAGAAGCATCGTAGGGGGCTTATATCAGCCCTCAATCGTTCAGAAATTTCCCTTGATATTACATTGACGCTAGACCCTGAGTCAACGAGAGACTCGTTGAATTCAACTCCAGAGATGGAGCATGGAACCGAGAATTTCCCTGGGTCTTCCCTCTAGGTCAACTGCCTCAGCGGTAGTGACTTGCGTCTTGCCTTGATAAAGAGTACTTCGATCTCGTCCAGAGTTTCTCTGCAATCCTTGAAGTGGCTTAGCAGAGGCATGCCCTCTAGAGCTTCTTCAAAAGTAAACGAGTGGGGTATCCTTCGTACCATCTTCTCAAAGCCACGCAACTGCTTTGGAGTGATGGGGGCTCGGAGGTGTTGAGGAATAGGATTCAGCTTCTTGGGCTTGCGAACTCTATCAACACTCATACGCGGCTCCTTCGCAGTATCTGGGTGGGTATCGATCGATACAGGGAGGGTATCGATCGATGTATGGATGGTATCGATCGATACTTGCTCCTTCGAGACGTCCTTGACAGATTCTTGGACGAGTATCGATCGATGCTGGGCTGTTTGGTTCGATGCAGAGGTGATTTCTGAAATCTCATCGTAAATTTCAGCAGGATTGACGAAAATCTCTGCAGTTGAGCTCTTCTGAACTCATGGGTGTACCTCTTCCCCATGCCTCGAGGGAGTTGCATTGGCGTATTTATGCTGTGAATGAACCATCATTCCCTTGACAGTTGTTGCAGTCTGGGCTACCTGTGTATCCATAATCGTCTCACGAACACTGAGAGCCTCGATTTTTCCATTCAGATTAGTGTACAAGGCATCCAACCTCCCGTTGAAATCTGTTGTCATCTGCTGCTGTCCCTGAAGAATCTGTTCAAGCATGGATTCCATCCTGTTTTCAAAAGTTCTGGGTGGTGTGGGTGGGTATTGATACCTTTGATCTTGAGATCCAGCTCCACCAACGTAGTTAACATGTTCCACTGCATCCTCTTCAGCAAAACGAACAGCCTTATGATGCCTGCCCATCAACAAATTATGCACCGAATCCAGCTTCGCATGCACCTCAGCAATCTGCGATCCATCCATGCTCCCAGCCTGCTTCCTTCGCTCAAAGTCTGCCTTCTTGGCGCTATGGCTAGACGCAAAGTTCTCAATCAACTGATAAGCATCGTTTGGATATCTGGTAAAGAAATTCCCATTGCTAGCAGATTCCAATGCCATCTGGTACCTACAGTCAATCCCTCTGAAGAAGAAACTCAGCAACTGAACCATATTGAACCCATGATGCGGACAATCCCTCTGATAAGATCTGAATCGCACCCAACAAACCTTAAGTCCCTTAATTTCTCCCTGAGAAAATTGAGAGATCTTGTTCCTGAGCTCCTCGGATCTCGCATCATCGAAGAAGTTGTTCAAGAAGGCACTCTTAGCCTCATCATAGATAGTCAGTGATCCAGGAGGTAACTGCTTCATCCAGTAAGTAGCTTCTCCACCAAGAGAGTATGGGAACAACTTACAGAAGAGGAATTCATTGGGCACTCCATCGTATTTCATGCTAGTGACCAAATCTTAGAATCTCTCAATGTGGTCCATAGGATGTTCATGAGGAAGACCAGTAAAAGTGTGCTGACCCACAAGAGCAAAGTAAACAGGCTTCACCTCAAAGTCATTCCTCTGGAACGTAGGAATATGGATCACTAATCAATTGGCATAGAACGAGGCAGGTCTGTTGTACTCACCAACATCCGTGCACGATTTACCACAGCATTCCCAGCAGTAACGCGCGCAGCAGGCGTAACAGCCTCATCAACAACAACTGCAGGGATAAATGCGTTTCCATCTCCATCAAGTATCTGCCCTACTTCATTGCGCACGCAACCCTCTCGGTCTCTCATAACTCCAGCTTCGTCTCGAATTAGAATCATTGGGTTGTTCATCTCTGCTGGCTTATTCGCTTCCCTGAAACACAAAAGTCAAGAACAAGTAAGTAACTAAAAACAAAAAATTCACGACAGGTATCGACCGACACCAATAGGGTATCGATCGATACTGTCGAGCTTAGTCGAAACTCGACACTAAAATCTAATGGTGATTTTAGAATCCCCGGCAATGGCGCCAAATTTGATATGCTCAAATTAATACCCTCAAAATTACTAAAGCAGTAGTCGTAGTATAGTTAGGGATCGAACACAAGGACTCAAGTAAATCACACAATAAACCACTTAGTGCCAATTTAAGCTAAGCAATTCAGTTGAAACAGAAAGCAATAACAGAAATTAAAAGAGTTGTAATTCAATGGAGAAAAGCTAGGTCTAGGGTGTTTCTCAGAAAGTCTAGGTATGCAAATAAACGGATAAATCAGGATTCAAGTTTAGCGCAGTTCTTGAACCTCAAACACGATAATATAGTTAGCCAACTCTCGCTGCGAAAACTATCTAAGTCTAATTCCTAGAAAACCAAATTTCTTTGCGAATCCTAAGGATTTAAACCAGCTTTTAATCTGCAAGTTCGATATGTTCACAATTCAATTAAACGAAATCTCTTTGCAGATAATCGAATTGCTCACCCTAAGTTCTATCAGGTAATCAATCGCACTCTTGTGCCTAATCGATTATCCTAAGATCTAAGTTCTAGGTAGCTAATCTAGAATTAGTATTGAGAACAACTTATGGCGAATAACAAATAAGATAATGAATCCTAATAAATCAATCAATCAAATCATACAGAGAAATCCTATTGAGAAAACCCTAAACCTATAAGAGATCTACTCAGACATGATCAATGGAACAGAAATCATAGATTAATAGATATGCATAGAAGAAATCAATAAGAAACAGGAGTTCAAAGTTCTCTCTCCCAAAAACCCTGTCACAAATCTCTCTCTCTCAAAACCAGAATAGAATAATGTGTAGAATGAATCGTAATGTGTAAAAGTGGCAAAAAAACCCTAAATATAATGTTAAAACACGTTCTAGGGCTTCTGGTAATTAATAAAGTCTTCTGGGCCAAGCTGCAGAGTCTTTAAACTTGTAAAATCATGTTTTTTCCCGTCTGCAGTTGGTGTCGGTCGATACTGGACTGGTGTCGACCGACACCAGTACACTGTGCTTGCCAGACTGGACTGTCTTCACGAAAACTGGCACAACTTTTGATCGCACCGTTGAAATGGCCTCAAACAACTTCCAAATCTATCCTGTGTCCAAATTTGAGCTCAATCCATCGGGGGAAAGGCCTTCAACGGATACCAAATGTCTGACATCTTTGCATGACTCTGCTCCTTTTCTCCCAAAATGCTCCGGAATCCTCCAAAAACTCCAATTAAGCTTCAAATGTGCTAAAACCTGTAAAAGGCTCTAAAAGACTCCAAAATACTAGAAAGACTCCATAAATAGGACCTATATCATGGCTTAAAAGGGGTAAGAACCATGATATATCTATAAGATCTATTGGAGTTTCTAGGTTAAATCCATAGACAATCTCAAAAGGAGAAAATTTAGTACCATAATGCTTAGTATGATTATAAGCAAATTCAATGAAAGGTAAGCATGACAACCAGTTCCTTAGATTCTTACCAACCGTTGCTCTCAGCAAAGTAGATAGAGTACGATTTACTACCTCAGTTTGGCCATCTATTTGGGGGTGACAAGTAGTTGAGAAAAGCAGCTTGGTTCCCAATTTTCCCCAAAAAGTTTTTCAGAAATGACTTAGGAACTTATTGTCACGATCTTATACAATGGTTCTCGGCCCTCCATGTAAACGCACTACTTCTTTGAAAAAAAGATCAGCAGTTTGAGTAGCGTCATTAGTCTTGTTGCACGGAATGAATTGAGCCATTTTTGAGAACCTGTCTACAACTACAAAGATAGAATCCTTGTGGTTGATCTCTGGACAGTAGATAGTGTTGCCAAAGATAGACCTAAAACAAAATCCATAGAGATGTCTACCCAAGGCAGATTAGGAATAGGCAAAAAAGGTATATATAAACCATGAGGATGTGACATGGATTTTGCTTTTAGGTAAGTGATGCACTTGGCACATAACCTCTCCACATCTCTTTTCATGTGCGGCCAGTAGAAATGCTCCATAAGCACACTCAAAGTCTTATCTCGTCCAAAATGTCCCATAAGGCCTCCTCCATGAGCTTCTCCAATCAGCAGCTCTCTCATTGATCCATGAGGAATGCACAGCCTTTTATCTTTGAGGAAGAACCCATTATGTAGATAGAATGCTCCACGAGCAGCCTTGCTTGTTTCTTTGAAGATCTCTTGGAAATCTGGATCAGTTTCGTATGAGCTCTTAATATGCTCAAAACCCATGATCTTAGCCCTCCATTGTACTGATTAAAGCGTGCCTCCTTGATAAAACATCAGCTACAATGTTCTCCTTTCCCTTCTTGTACTTGATTACGTAGGGAAAAGTTTCTACAAACTCAAGCCACTTAGCATGTCTCTTCTTTTGCGTAGATTCTCCTCTCAGATGCTTGAGCGTCTCATGATCTTTATGAATAACAAACTCTTTGGACAGTAGATAGTGTTGCCAAGTTTCAAGAGATCATACCAAAGCATAGAGCTCCTTATCGTAAATTGGATAGTTGAGTGAAGCTCCAATGAGTTTTTCGCTGAAGTATGCTACTGGTTTTCCTCCTTGAGTTAGGACAGCTCCTATGCCTGTACCAGAAGCATCACATTCAATCTCAAAGGTTTTCTCAAAGTTAGGAAGTACCAAAACAGGTTCATGTGTGAGGCTGTCTTTGAGCTTGTTAAATGCATCATCTTGTGCTTGTCCCCATTTGAATTCCACATTCTTTTTAATCACCGAAGTCAGGGGTGCAGTAACGGTACTAAAATCCTTCACAAATCTCATGTAGAAGCTAGCCAATCCATGGAAACTCCTCACATGTCCAATCGTAGTTGGAGTTGGCCAATCTTGTATCGCTTTTATCTTTTCTTCATCGACTTTCAAACCCTGGGAACTTACAACAAATCCTAAGAATACAACTTGATCAGTGCAGAAGGTACACTTCTTTAAGTTTGCATAAAGGTTTTCTAGCCGAAGCGCTTTTAGAACATGTTCTAGATGTTGCAAATGATCTTCAAGACAAGTACTATAGATCAAGATATCATCAAAATATACTACTACGAACTTACAGATGTATGGCCTTAAGATATGATTCATGAGTCTCATGAATGTACTTGGGGCGTTAGTGAGTCCAAATGGCATAACCAGCCATTCATACAAACCTTGTTTAGTTTTAAACGTCGTTTTCCACTCATCTCCTTCTTTCATTCTTACCTGATGATATCCACTTCTTAAATCGATTTTTGAGAAGATTGTTGCTCCATTAAGCTCATCTAGCATGTCATCAAGCCTGGGAATGGGATGCCTATATTTGACAGTGATATTGTTGATTGTACGGCAGTCCACACACATTCTCCAAGTCCCATCTTTTTTAGGCACTAGAAACACATGAACATCACAAGGACTTAAGCTTTCTCGGATGTAGCCTTAAGACATCAGATCTTGAACTTGCTTTTCCAGCTCCCTTGCTTCTTCTGGATTAACTCTATAAGCAGCTCTGTTAGGCAATGGTGAACCAGGGACTATATCAATTTGATGCTCGATTGCTCTTATTGGTGACAATCCTGGTGGTATTTCTTCGGGAAACAGATGATTAAACTTGTCAAGAAGCTCTAGAACAGCAGTTGGTAAGTCTTGTCTTTCTTGACCTGAAAACAACCCTTGTTTGAAAGCCATTAGTAGCACCTGTTCTCGTGATTTAAAAACACTATTAGATGTTACATAAAGATTGGTTTTACTTAGCTTGTTTCCTTTGGACATAGCTTGTTGCATATCATGCACTTCTGTTGGAGTTAAAGGTGCAAGATTGTGCTTCTTATTGTTATGCACGAAGGTATAGTAATTAGTACGACCATTATGTAGTGCTTCCTTATCGAACTACCATGGACGACCTAAGAGCAGATGTCCAGCTTGCATAGGAACCACGTCACACACAACTTGATCTACATACTTGCCAATGCTAAAAGGTATACACTACAAGAAAACACAGTTTTTGCGACCACTAAAAGAGTCCCAAAATTGTCGCAAATGACTCATTTGCGACCATTTTGGGACCAACAAAAGTGGTCGCAAATATTTGGTCGCTAAATAAAGTAGTCGCAAATTTGAGACTGATATATGACTATAATATCAGTCCTAATTTAGAGACTGATTTGCGACTACTTGTAAAAACAATAATTAAAAACAAAACAAAACAAAAATTCCAAAAAAAATATTTTTTATTTATTAAATTAATTAATTAAAAAATTAAAATTAAAAAATTAAAATTAAAAAAAAATTAAAAAAGAAGATTGATCTTCTTCTTCCTCGCCGGCGGTCGATCTTCGTCTCCCTCACCGACGGCGACCTTCCATCTTCGATCTTCTTCTCCCTCCATGGCCAAGATATTCTCCTCCGCCTCCATATCGAGCTCACCACGAACCACCATGGCCAAGATCTGCTTCATCTTCATCTTCAATCGCCCAAGCCTCTCCGGCGGTGAGCTTCTCTTCCTTTTCTTCCTTCTCATCGGATCTGTAAAAAAAAGAAAAGAGTAAACGTAACACAGCATCAGAAACAACACTCACACATATAGATAAATTAAAGCACACAACTCCAATTTAGAAGAAATAAAATTCAAGAGAGCAAACACTGCACTGGAATTAATAAGAAAATCAATGAACAAATCATGGACGGATAGAAACATAAATTCGAGAAGATCGCATAGAAGTTGTCCAGAAACTGAAAGCATCGGTAACAGATTCCACTGCTAAAATCGATCGAGCCTTTGACCATTATCAAATCAATTAAAAATAATAATAATAAAAAAAATAAAACAGTTTAAATCCTCTACTGTTGGATTAAACCAATCAACGGTGGAGGATCTCGATCCTCGTCACAATGAACTAGCCAATGAGAAACTTTCATTATTTTTGTTATTTGATAGCAAATTAGTCGCAAATTTGGGACTCTTTTGTGACTACTATTAAAAAAATAGACTGGGGTTGCTAAACGGTCGCAAATTTGGGACTATTTTGTGACAATAAAAAAATCTTTACCCTAAACCCTAAACTTTAAGAACCTAGAAAGTTCGAATATGACTTTACAATTATTTTGTGTATATAGCAGTTCAGAAATATTTTAAAAATTAAAAATAAATAAATTTTGAGATAATTTTTATCTTTCAAAATCATTTCTTATAAAACACATGTAACACTTAGTAGATGTTATGATTAGATTGAAATTTTTGTAAGTGTTATATTTTTTGTTTATTATTTGATGTTTATGTGTAAGATCTAGTTTACAATTTAAGATTTAGAGTTTATTATTAAGGATTAGAGGTTTAGGGTTTAGAATTTAGGATTTATAAAATGATCTTATTAAAAAAATTTGTAAGTGTTGAATTTTTTTGTATATTATTTGATGTTTATGTGTAAAATTTTGCTTACAATTTAAGATTTAGATCAAGTTTATGATTAAGGGTTAGAGGTTTAGGGTATAGGGTTAAGGGTTTGTGGTTTGAGTTTAGAATTTATTGATTTCTATAAAAAAAATCAAGTGTAGTTGCAAATTAGTTCCAAATTAGTTCCAAATTTGGGACTATTTTGTGACTACTATTAAAAATTAGTTTCAAATTAGTCCCAATTGGTCACAAAAACTGGGTTTGCAAATTAGTGTACATGTTACCCTAAACCCTAAATTTTAAGAACATATAAGGTTTGAATATCACTTTACAATGATTTTGGGTATATAGCTGTTCAAAAATATATTTTACAATTTAAGATTTAGAGTTTATGATTAAGGGTTAGAGGTTTAGGGTTTATCATTTAAGATTTATAAAATGATTATATTTTAAAAATTGTAAGTGTTGAATTTTTTTGTATATTATTTGATGTTTATTTAAAAAAAACGAGTGGGGTTGCTAAACTGAAGCAAATCAGTCACAAATTTGGGACTACTTTTGCAAGTCCTTAAACAGTCGCAAATTTGAGACCCTTTTGTGACTCCTCTGTTTCGTCGTTAATTTGCGACTGTTTTGCCACTGCATTGCGAGTAGTAGCAAAGTGGTCGCAAATTAGTCACACTTTCGTCCCACTTTTTTGCGACCAAAAAAAGAGTCAAAAAAGTTGGTCACAAAAACTGTGTTTTCTTGTATTGATAGTGACTTGTTCGGCGATCTTGAGCTCAGTATCATCATTGAACCACTTAAGCATATATGGTCTAGGATGCTTTGTTTTTGGGATATCTAGCTTATCAACCAAATACTTGCTGGTTACGTTAGTACAAGAACCACCATCAATGATTAAACTACATACCTTGGAGTTTACGGTACAACAAGAATGGAAAATGTTTTCTCTTTGAATAGTATCAGGTTCAAAGAGAACGATGAGTGCTCTCCTTGTAACTAGAAGCTCTCCGGTGTCAGCATAATCCACAACATCTTCTTCAGACTCTTCTGGTTCGTACTCTGCTTCATCTTGAGACTCATATTCTCCATTGGCTTTTAGAATCATAACTCTCTGATTTGGGCAGTCCCTTGTGTAATGTCCTTTTCCCTGACATTTAAAACAAGTTATATCTCTAGATCTTTGAGTTTGAGTATTACCTTGCTCTGGTATGTTGAATTTAGACTATTCTGGTGCATATTTCTTGAATCTGGAATCCACTTCAATAGACTTTCCTTTGTCTACAGCCTTTGGCGGCTGTTGATTCCAAGTAGACTTGTTACGGTTAGTTGCTAGAGTCTTCCTTTTGATGTGTTGTTCAGCCTGATTTGCAAGATGCAGCAACTCATCCATGTCATGATAAGTCTGTCTCTCAACCTTCCTAGCAATTCGATCTTGAAGACCATGAACAAACTGTGCCATCAAAGTTTCATCCGAATCTTCAGTTCCTAATCTGTTCTTAAGCATTTCAAACTCATCGAAGTATTCTTCAAAAGATTTGGATCCTTGAGTGAGCTTTCTGAATTTCTTTTGCAGCTCTCTATAGTAGTATGCATGAACATATATCTGACCGTGTCTATTCCTTATTCTTTCGGACACATCTCTGTCCCACCATGCTAAGGCACTTTAAGTAAGTTGAGCAGCAGCTAAAGACACCTTCCTTTGATCAGAATAGTTGTAATGCTCAAAGATATACTCCATACGTCTTTCCCAATCAAGGTAAGCATCGGGATTAACTTTTCCAGCAAAAGTTGGAGCTACAAGTTTGATATCTCTGTGTTCGTTGTGTTGTATCCTTGGTCTTGGATCAGGGTCTGGTGGCTCACCATCAGAATCATCAAGAGCACCTTCATCTTGGTTTGCTCTTTGGGGATTCACATTTCTAATGGGACCTCTGCGTGTTGGGGGTGGTTGTTCTATGCGATTTATGCGTTCTCCAAGAGTTTGAAATTGTGTTTGCATCTGCGTTTAAAGAGCAGAAAGCAACTGAGCTATGTTCACGTCTCCTTGTTCTCCCATAATCACGAAATTCTCCTGTCTCTCAACTCAACAAATAGATCAAATACAAAGGAAGTTGAAAAGACACAAATAGAACAAAGAGAAGAAAAAAAATCGTTGCAGCAGATCTGTTTCAAGGAAGTCTAAGAGACATAAATGAAACAAGATGAAAATCGTGGGCAGGGGATTAAAACACTTAGATCTAGTTGTTTATGATGCAAACAGGATAGATCTACAACAGGTCTAACAAATCGCATACAACAGATGAACAAAAACAAAAAATTTATGGGGTTTTCTTACGATCTACGCAACAGCAATGAAACAAAACGAAATGAACTGAAACAAAAGGAGTGGATAAACCTGATTAGGAGCGTTTAAGCTCTGATACAAGATGATATAGGAACCAAACGAGTTGGAGCCTAAAGGATAGATTGATGGAGAAACTGTTGATGGACTAAGGTCATTCTCAACAGATTTGAATGAAGGGATGATGAAGTGTAGTGAATCGATGGTGAAGTTGTTGCTGGACTAAGGTCACTCTCAACAGATTCAAGTGTGTGAAATGGATAGAGAGGGGATCGAGAGACACCACACAGATCGGTGAAAGCATCTATGATAAGTCTGATACACTCTAAGCTTCAAGGGAATCGCTCACAAGAAGGTTAGAAGACAAATATTTCTTTCACATAAATATCAAAAAGAGAAACTCTCAAATTACTCAACAAAAGACTTAGGGTTCAAAAATGAGTTACAAAAATACATATAAAGAGAAGCAACAAGTCTGCATGAAGGAGAGAGAAAGAGACAACATTAAAACATAGTTTGAAATTCGAAATTGACTCTTGAACTCTCCATGGTCGAATTTTTGTGTTGCTGGGCTTGAGGAAAATCAACTAAATGGACCAATGATAATGTGAACCATTTGCCTCATTAAAAATCTTACCAAAAAAACTCATTGGGACAAAACTTTGTCAAGGGAAAAAGAGCACAAATGGAGCACATACCCATTTAGTGACTTCTTTGGACCTCTTGAATTTGCTTGGTAATGGTGAAGATAGCAAATTCTTTGTTTCCTTGAAGAACCGGTAAGAATGATGTTGTATGAGTCTTGTGTAGTTCTTGCACATCCTCTTGCATTTCTTTTGTGATGAGGCTTTTCATAGACTTGATAAACTGCTCTCTCACACGTCTTGTTCATGATCTTGTTCTTGGTGTTTTTTCCATAGTTGCTATGTGGGCAGCTTCTTCTTCGGATCCAGCTGAGCTTGTATCGACGTCCTCACCATATGGCCACGCCACTTACCGGACCTCGGTTGTTTCGATGTGCCGCAATTGCTTCTCGGCTGTGTTCCTTGAATTCTCGAACGGAGTAGTTGCAAGACTCGAGTGCTCCCATAATCACGTGTACTCATTTTCGGGGTTTTGGGATTGTGTGATCCTTAGGTTGCTCTTCCCGTTCTCGCTTTGGTGGTTCGGCGTCGGTGTTATCCTTGGCTTGCGCATGATTATCCATGATTTTTCTATCGGTGTTAACACGTCGCCGACCTCCGCCCCAGCGAAACCCGTTGTTAGGTCGGAGAGGGCCTGAGTTGAGATCTCGCCTTGTCTAAAACTCTGCAGTAGTAGGTCCTTGAGGTGTCCGCATTCCTTGGTGTTATGGTCTTTTCTTTTATGAAATTTGCAGTAGGGCTCAGGGTCACTTGCGGGTTTTTTTGGCTCATCCTTTGGTTCTTCTGGCCTTACCCATGTGTTCCAGGGTTGCTGTGGAGGAATGGCGCTAACTTGGTTTGTCGGAGCTCGTTGTTCGAAGTGGGAACGTAGATCGCGAGCTTCATCTCTTAGAGTCTCTTTAGACATGTGTTGTCTTGAGAGGACGTGCTGCTTATCTTTAGCTGCCTCTTCCTCTTCCTCAAGAATGTACGTATCCGACTTATGCAGGGCATCTTCTAGGGTCTGAAGTTGGTTACGATGGAGTTCTTTGTGAAAAGCTGATTGGTACCATGCTGCTTTGAAGAGGGATTCGATCGCAGCATCATTGTCGATGGTACAGTGGGTGATCACCGATTTGAATCGGTCCATGAATTCTTCAGAGGTTTGTTCGGTCTTTGTTTGAGGGCCCATAGTTCGGCGTTCTTTGTCATCTTTTTGATAAACATGGTGAAACGTTTAAGGAACTTGGTTGTGAGCTCGTTGTAACTATCGATCGAGTTCGCTTCGAGTTGCGAAAACCAATCGACCGCGGTCCCACCGAGGTTTTCTATAAAAAAGTTGACAATTCGCAGCATCTTGTTCCTCCTCAGTTTGGAATTTGAAGCGATTCATCATGAAGCCAAATGAGTCATAAAGTGTCGAGGGTCGGAGTTGCCTTTGTACTGTGTGATCTTGATCCTCTCTAGACGTCGGACTGGAATATTGAGAACTCGTTGTGTGAATGGGGTTTTCTGAGTTTCCTGGATCACACGGTCGATCTCTGGTGCCGAGCTGGTGGCTTGATGAAATTTGGATTTCATATCCTGCATTTGGGCTTTGAAGCTTTCGATCTGATGTTATAAAGACGCATGGTCGGTGATATGAGTCTCGTGATTTCCGGTAGATCCGAGAGTGGGAGGTGAATTTGTTGCGCTCAGATTTCGGGTTAGTCCGGAGAAAAGATTGCGGCGAATAGGGGGTGACGCGTCCTCAAGTTTGGGAGACATTGGGTTCTGTCTGAGTTCACCGAGCTGGTCGCAGAGTTCTGTCTGAGTTGCGAACAAAGAGTCGAACCTCTCGTTGTTCTTCTTGGCGAGTTCGGCGAGTTGTACTGCCATAGCTCGCATGAGGGTGAACTGATCAATTTGAGCTGCAGCGGCATCTTCAGTTGTTGCCGGAGCTTGTGGTGGTATGTCATCGTATGATGTTGATCAGGCCACGATTGTCGACATCGTCGTTATGTTCGAGGTGGCGATTAATGGCTTGGTCATCTGGTAATCCTGCCATCGCCGAACTTAATCGCTGAGATCTGAAAGTTTATTGTTTTTAAGATCTTTCCCCACAGACGGTGCCAATTGTTGATTCTAAAAATCACATAAGGGAATTTAAACAACAACTTTGATCGGAATCTTGTTTTATTAGATTAAACTTGATGGAGCTACAAGATTGTTCGATCAGAAAAAGACTTAAGAGCTAATAAGATAAAAGCTGAGTTCTCTACTCTCGAATCTCTTTATGTCTCATTGATGATTGTGAATGCTCTTCGAATGAGGCGATGGCCTCCTAATTTATAAGGTTTCAAGTCGGTCTTGAAACAATATGATTTCCTTTTCCTAATTCTATCAGGAGAAGGAAATCTTCCTATTCTCCCTCCAAAATCGGGAAAGATTTTGCAAATCTCGGAGATTGGGCTTAGGCCGAACTCGGCCTGTTGACTGTGCATGGGCCTCCTTTTCCTAATTTCAAACCGTCGTAAACCGGGATCAATTGGTCCGGTCTCAGTTCAAACCGGGCTAAACCGGAGAGTGCTAAACTCACCTCCATCAACGGTCAAAATGGAATAAATTCAGATCTGTTAGTCAACCCTGACGAGACCAAAGACTCATTCAAACCGGTGAATTAAGGCGCGAACGTAACAGTCGTAACCTCTGAATCAAAGACCATTCTTGGTGAATTAGGCGGAGAAAATTATTCGATAAATACTCTTTTAGTTATTTTAATGCTTCCTCACACTGGTAGAAAGGGAGACCCTTATCAGTAGATCGGGAGATGAATCTGTTTAGAGCGGTAATCTGTCCAGTGAGTCGTTGGACTTTTTTGTTATCTTGGGCGATAGGAGGTCAATGATTGCAACAATTTGTTTTGGATTGGCCTCGATGCCAAGTTGGGTGATGACATAACCCAAGAATTCCCCTGACGTGACTCCGAACGTGCACTTAGTGGGATTTAGCTTTATACCGCACTGGTTGAGAATCTCGAAACAAGTTCGGAGATAACCGACGTGATCCTTTGCGATGAGAGATTTGACTAACATGTCGTCGATGTAAACCTCCATAATTCTGCCGAACTGGCTGGCAAACATTCGATTAACGAGCCTTTGATACGTTACTCATGCACTCTTCAAATCGAACGACATAACTTTGTAACAGTAAATGCCCCGATCAGAGATGAATGATGTCTTCTTGTGATCATCGGGATGCATAAGGATTTTATTGTAGCCGGAGAAAGCGTCCATGAACGAAAAGAGTTCGTTGCCCGCGGTTGCTTCGACTAGCCAATCGATGTGAGGTAGCGGGAAGCTATTCTTTCGGCAGACTTTGTTGAGGTCGGTGAAATCGATGCAAACCCTCCACTTGTCGTTCTTATTTTTCACGACCACTGGATTTGCGAGCCAATCCGGGTATTTGACTTTTGTGATAGATCATGCTCCTAATAGTCGTTCGACTTCATCAGTCACAGCTTGTGCTTTTTCGGGGCCGAGCTTCCGTATCTTCTATTTGATTGGTTTGTAAGTCGGGTCTATGTTTAGCTCATGACACATAATATGTGGATCGATACCGAGCATTTCTTTGATGGACCAAACGTTTTGGTGAAGGAATTTGATGAGCTCATCCCTTATTACGTTATCGAGTACAGCGCTGATACCTACACATTGTTCCTTATGAACGACGTGGATTGATACTTGTATGATTGACTCATGTTTTGAACGTCGGAATCAAAACTTCTGGTGAGTAGGTCGGTAGACGTTCTTGGTTTGCTAATGACACAGGTTTGAGATGCATTCAGCTTGCACTCACTAATGAAGCATGATCGCGACATTGTCTGGTTTCCCCTGATCGTATGGATACCCGTTGTTGTCGGGAACTTAACACATTGGTGGTAGATCGATGCCACCGCCTTCATGGCTTTTCTACTATATTCCATGATGGATCGAACGGAGTAGTTGCAAGATTTTAGGGCTCACATTATCATGTTCACTCTTTTTTGTGCCCAGTGTGATCTTGGAATTGATCGTCGCGATCTCGCTTTGTAGTTCGGAGGAATGTATCTTTATCTCTTATGTCACTAGGTCGGCGTCGGTCTATTCTCACCTTTTAAATTTTTTGAGCAGGAATTCCTTTAGGTGTCAGCAATCGGAGGTATCATGACCAGGTCTATTGTGGTATTCGCAGTATGGTGCAGGATCTTTTACGTTGTCAGATCAGTTCCACGTATTCCATGGTTGTTGTGAATGCACGGTGCTGACGTGATGAGTTGTCGGTCTTTTACTTCGATCATGATCATTGTCGAAGTTATGGCGAGGTTCATAGTATTCTTCCTTTGTTTTGCCTTTAGAGGTACTCGACTTTGAAGCCGTGTACTTCTTGTCCTTCGCAATTTCTCCTTCCTCCATATCTATGTAGAGGTTTGATCTGTGCAAGGCGTCTTCTAGGGTTAGGGGTCGGTTGGCTTTTATCTCCTTGTGGAATTGTGACTTGTACTATGTCGAGTGCATAGGATATGCAAGAAGATTGGGGTAGATCCATCTATGACGAAGCTGAAATTGAGTTACCTTCTGGTGCTAGTGAATGATAGTCTTCCTGTATATATTGTCGATGGATAAGACGTTTATGTTTACCTAACATTTGTGGATAAAAAGCTATGTAGAAATGCTTTGCATGTAGAGGTCATAGAATATATAGAGGGATATATATATATATATATATAGTTCATTTGGTGTGAATTATGGTGTTAATGCTAGTGATGGTGACGAGGAGACATCAAAAGAACTAGATGAAGAGGTGAAAGGGAAGAAAGCAAGGAAAAAGGTTTACATCGACGAACATCACTGCAGAAATAAGTGAGTTGGTTGTTGTAGTAGCAATTCAAACGTAACGGTGTAATTTGTGTTATTTTTCTGTGGCACTATTTGTATTGTACTCTTGAGTATCACTGAAACAAATAAGCACATCTAATTGCAATCTAGTACAACTTGACAAACTAATGACAACTAATTTCAATCGATCATCTACTTTTTCAAAAAAGTAATATTGGTACAACTAAGTAATATTATAAACAAATAAAGTTACTATAACTACCAATCACAACTTTCCAAAAAATCACGACTGTGGGTGAGGGAAAGAAGCGTTTTCTTGAATACACCAACTATATATCTAGAGCGTAGGCGATCACAGAGCCAATCTCTTACCCATTAGTAAAAAAAATTCTTCAAATTTGGGTGATGGGTTCGCAAATCGCCATTTTCGTCTCCTAGCTATACCATCGGAAATACATAACATGATTCTCGTCACGACATGTAGAGATTCGGTGCGAGATATGTGCAATGCCAAGATTACTTGCAAACATTTGTAGAATGTACTGGAAACACCCTATTTCTACAATGTTTATTTTTAAAATTATGCTGCATCGAACTGGATCTGAAGCCGATAACTTTATCTATTACATGATATAGGTCGATCAACTTAATGTTCATGTATGAGCCTAGGGCTAGAGCCAGACCCCAATGGCTTTCTCTCAAACAAACATGTTATGTACATGACAATCCATCAGCGATCCTGCTAAGAGGGATGTCAAAATTCATGTATGGGGAGAACCCACAAGCGGGAATTGATAATATCAAACGCAATGCGGATGTTGGTTTTGATATAGCAGAGTATTGTTATGGTGTTATTCGGAAAGTTATGTGGATTGATTGGGTTGATAACGGTCCAAATTCTGTTATAACTAGGGAATTTTGTGTAGCATCGCAATTGTCAATGGAGAAGAAATGCGGTAGTGAGTGGATAGAATGCCTTTAAGAGTCTTTCAAAGATCGCTTGAATCGTCTGGATATATCATGCTTAGACAAATGCAATTGCGGTGTCCATATCCAATTTTCGGGATCAAAAATGTGTGATTGTTGCTTCTGGGATATCGAAGGTTTGGAATTCTGCTATAAGATGCAAGAATACTTTCCGGCTTGGGCATAATGAATGAATCTATGTATTATTAAGAATGTATCAACTTCATGTTTATCATACATAAAGTGGTACAACCTATAATAACTAGAATAACTGAGCCCAAATAAGTTATATGGTATGGTATTGGAAATATTTTAAATTTCAAATTTCAAATTTAAACTCATGTTTCAAATTCAATACATATTTCAAGGCTGAAGGTGGCGAAATTTCAAATTCATGTTTACCATATATATATTTTCACATACAATACTTTATACTTTTAAGAAAACTTTGTGAATGTTACCCACGTTATGAGGCGATATCGTCAAGGAATGTGATATAACAAATTTAATTCCATAAAAACTTTTAAAATGTACTTAAGGTACCAAATGTTATTGGTACAACCAACAAATTAAAATTTAATTCACGATAATACTAATATATGTGAAATATCCCCAAAGTAAAACTGATTGGAAGCGAGAACAACTATATAACCCGGAAGTATAATTGTGTTAAATATTTTGAAATTTTTAAAATTTTGTTTTTCCCTCCATTTTTAAAATTTTGTAAAGTTATTTCGAATTTTTTAGATTTTGGTTATTCTGAATTAAAAGGGGGAAATGGTTTTTTTTTATTCATTTCTCCCATCCAAAAAAAAAACTTGAGAGATTTTTCAAATTCTGGGATTACATTTTTCGGTGGTTTTCGGTTTCAATTTTAGAGTTTAGGTTCACATTTCTATTTCAGATTGATTCGAGTAATCGAGTAATTGGTTTAACCTATTAGTTTGGGGAACCCAATCATGATCATACATCCAATTACTATAAGAATCATCATCATTTTCATCCTAGATTTAGCTTCAATCAACACATCTTCAGCCCTCTCCATTATCTCCTTCTCGAGCTTCATTTGAACCTTCTCAAACTGTTTGTTAGTCTATGTAGTTATCTCTTTAAGCTCTTGTTTAAGCTTGCCGTTTTTGAATTCCAATGACTCAATCTCATTTAAGCCTGCCTCATCAACCTATTTGGAGACATGGTTATCATTCTGATTTAGGTGTTTTACCACGTAGTCAATTAATAACTAAAGTGCACACTACTGCAATCATAACAATATGTCAATGTAGTACTTTAGGATCGAATCCACAGAGACCAAGGTTACACTACGATTCTCACAAGATGAAATTAATCTACGACGATAATAAGGTTTGATTTGCAAAGTAATGAAAATAAATAAAAACAGTATAAATTCAATAGAAGAAAAGCGTTAGGTCAGGCGTTTCTTCGCGGGAATCCAGAGATCATGAATCAAACAACTATTCAGGGAACGATTAAATACAACTTTTAAACTCAAACATGAATATCTAACCAATCCACTTCCGTGGTATTGATTACTAAATCTAACAACCTAAAATCCTAACTTCCGTTGAACATAGAGTTCTAGACCAGCATTAACGAATTGGTTCAATATGTTCACGAATCGCCTTAACATCAACTTCCGTTGACTAAGGACAATTCGCTCGCTTAATGTTCTTTCTAGCAACGTACGACACTTCTATGGTATAGATTAAATCCTATATCATAAAAACAAAAGATAAATCCCTATCTATGTCTAATTCAATGATTCATAGATCCCTTTGAAACCCTAAACCTAACTATGGAACTACTCGGACATGGCAACGGAGAACAAGCAAGGAGATAGAGAGAAACTCATAATAATAAAATAGAGGAAATGGTTTAGAATTCTTCTCAATAGATGCAGAGATTCTTCTTCAAGCTTACAAAATCAATTGCGAAACATCTGAGTAGAATAGAGAGTAGTAAAAAGAGAGATAACCTAAAACTTGGCTGCGAATAATGTATAAATAGGGTTCTGGGCGAATTAGGTCAGAATAGGCAGTTTCCGGGGCAAAACAGGAAAATCAGAAATTTTATTTTCCTTCTCGCTAACTTGCATCGATCGAAGCACATATTGCATCGATCGATCTTTTACTTTCTGGGCATGCTCCATCGATCGATGCACTCCTTGCATCGATCGATTATGGCTCTTCGGAGGGTGATGTAAGACTCAAGGTCGAGTTTACAAACGAAGGCCTCAAAGTGATTCAAAGAGGCTTGGATGCGGAAGGATGGGTCGACGGTGATGGTTGCGGAAGCTTGGCTCGGTTTTTATGGGTCCGAAACAAACAAGGTGAAGCTTAACTCTCCTGGGGGAAACCACGCTCTAGAGA
The DNA here is from genome assembly GCA_030161315.1 of Eutrema japonicum. Classification (NCBI taxonomy): domain Eukaryota; kingdom Viridiplantae; phylum Streptophyta; class Magnoliopsida; order Brassicales; family Brassicaceae; genus Eutrema; species Eutrema japonicum. The sequence continues at coordinate 27,674,714 of BSQW01000007.1, forward strand.
GAGAAGACTCAATCAGCTCTTAAGCAAGGGGGACACCTCGCACAATACCTAAGAACTAACAAAAGAAACCGATTCAAAGACAACGAAGCTTTGAGACTTAAACTTGAAAGTTTATTGATAAAAATGAACTGTAAATTGTGTGTCATGAAAGTACAGAAGCAAGAGAGCTTTATCGGAGCTCGACAAAGAGACCTAACGGTCAAAAGAATTCAAAAATAAGGAAAGCAATTAAAATAAAATCTTCGATTGTCGCCATTGATGAGATTGTGAATCTTTGGGCGATTCTCGTTGCGGCTTATGGAGATACGAAGCTTCCTAGGTTAACTTGGGTTGCTGGACGCCTAGGATGTGATGGTGAGATTGGATGGCCGAGATTAGAAGAAAAGATCTTGCCTTGATCTAGCAAATCGCGTGTATAGCCAAATATGGCAAGTTCATTAATCTTGGAGCCAAAACGACCGTGTAGAGTATTTGAGCGTGTCTTCTTGTGCTCTGGTGGTCTAGGCCCCATGGTATACTCAGTAGACAGCATTACACATGAGGAGAAGTCGCGCAAAGGATCTGAAGTCGGACTTTCTTTACTTGGCTCCAAACGGGTCCGCGTAGGAGATTGGCCTTCCCGGTTTGGATTCGGATTGTGCCAAGTCAAATCTCCATCTGGTTTGGACCATAAGAGGCTCCAGTATGCGTGTTGGACCTTGGCTGAATCAGTGGTTGAAGATCTTGGGCCAAAACACATGTTTCCTGGCTCATACGCTCTCTCGGGTGCAATGTGGTGCATGGCTAAGGTGAATGCCGGTTTTGGTCGAGCTACGGGGATTCTGGCTCGACTGTTCTCTTCTCCATGGTGGGTTGGTCGATGAAACCCATCTCTTTTGGGTGGTGGGACGTTTGGACCCTCCTGGCCGTCGAGCTCACCAATCTTGCTCGATTCGTAAACGATCGGGTCACCGTGATACCAAGGTCGAGCTAAGGGAATTCTGGCTCGACTGTTCTCTTCCTCATGGTGGGTTGGTCGATGAATCCCATCTCTTTTGGGTGGTGGGACGTTTGGACCCTCCTGGCCGTCGAGCTCACCAATCTTGCTCGATTCGTAAACGATCGGGTCACCGTGATACCAAGGTCGAGCTAAGGGAATTCTGGCCCGACTGTTCTCTTCCTCATGGTGGGTTGGTCGATGAATCCCATCTCTTTTGGGTGGTGGGACGGTCGGCTCTATTTGGGCTAGGAGCTTAGGAACTACTGTCCCGACCTTAGGAATGGGACCGCTGTTGCCTATAGGACGAGGGTCTAAGCCTGCCGTACACTCAGTACAGCCCATTTCAAAGGTAGTAGCAATCCCATGAGCTTTCATGGCTTTGATCTTGGGTCCTTGTGAGCTTGCTGACTTGATGTCCTCATCATGCCCTCCCTCTTCAAGTGATTTCGTCCTCGAAATCTTCAAACCTACATCCAAACATAGCGCATTAGACTTGTATCCCGAAAGGTGGTTTAGGAGCTTACCTCGGAGTTGGCTTGATTTTTGGATTTGAGCCACCATTGGAGGTGCTTCTTGGATCAACAAGGAGTAGATATATCCTTGTTTCTGCTTGTTGAGTGTGCTGGTCGTGGTGTGGAGCTTGGTGAAGTCTGGTTTTGCCTTTGAAGTTGTCTCGGCAAAAACTTCTTTTTCCTCGGCTACAATGGATTTTGCCTCGGCTAAAATTGGTGCTGCCTCGGCAATCTTTTGTTTCTCGGCTAAAACTGATTTGGCCTCGGATAAAGTTGACTTGCAACCTACAAAACCTGTTTTCGACGCGAATGGCAAAGACAAGTGTGTTATGGGCTCTAAGGAAGTTAGCTTATCAGATTTTTCAAGAAAAAGACTTACCTTGAGCTGTCTTTTCTCTTTTTCCCTTGCTTGCAACACACGGACTTCCGATCGGTCCAATGGAGCAAGCGTGACCTTCTTGTGATTGAAATGGAAGGAGTACTGGTTTGTTCTTCCATTGTGGGATACGGCTCTATCATATTGCCAGGGTCTTCCTAGGAGAATATGACCAGCTTCCATTGGTGCGACATCACACACCACTTTATCCTTGTAAGCACCGATTGAGAAGGAAATTTGCACTTGTTTTGACACCTTTAGCTCTTCCTTATCGTTCAGCCACTTAAGCTTATAGGGTCTAGGGTGGTCCGTGGCGGTAAGACCTAATTTTTCAACTAACAAACAGCTTGCAATGTTAGTACAAGAGCCACTATCGACGATGAGGTGACATACCTTGTTTTGCACGGTACAACGTGTGTGAAAGAGATTTTCTCTTTGGGCAGTGTCCTCTTCAACCACCTGAGTGTTGAGGGTTCTCATGATCACTAGGGACTCTCCTTCATCAGCATATTCAACGGTTTCCTTCTCGTCCTCCGGTTATGCCTCGTCTTGTGATTCACATTCACCGGATGGCAATATGATCATCACTCTCGGGTTTGGACAGTCTCTTGAGATGTGGCCTCTCCCTTTGCACCTGTAACAAGTTAGCTCACGTGTATGATACGGAGTAGAAGACTTACCTTGCTCTTGTCGTGCATCTCTATAGGACTCAGGCGCTTTACTCTTGAATCTAGATTCAATTTCAAGTGATTTCCCTTTGTCCGTAGCTTGAGTTGTTGGAGAACTCCATACTGGTGAGTTGTATTTCGGCTTAGGGGCCGTAGATGTCTTCTTCTTGAGGTGTTTCTCCACTTGGACAGCAAGGTGTAGCAGCTCATGAATCTGATGATACGGTTGCATCTCCACCTTCTTTGCAATCTTCTCATTAAGGCCTTCGAGGAAATGAGACATGAGGGTCTCCTCGGTCTCCTCTAGCTCTAGCCTGTTCCTCAAGATCTCAAATTCATCATAATACTCTTCTACCGTCTTCTGGCCTTGGTAAAGCTTTCTGAATTTCCTTTGGAGCTCTCGGTGATAGTGTGGTGGAACGTATCTTCGCTTGAGAAGTGCTTTCATCTCCCTCCAAGAGTTGAGTGGTCCATCTCCATACCTTCTTCTTTCTGCCATCTCTTGATCCCACCAAGCAAGTGCATGGTCAGTGAGTTGAGCAGCTGCAAAGGTAACCTTTTGTGCTCTTGGTAGTTATAGCACTCATAGATGTACTCCATACGCCTCTCCCAATCAAGGTAGGCTTCCGGATCTACCTTCCCAGCAAAGGTAGGTGGTGTCATCTTCAAATCATTGTTGTTGTTGTATTGGCCTTGACCTTCATCACGGTTTCTGCCTCGATTCACTGGATCTCTCCGGCGTTGTTGGTTTTGTTGTGGGTTCGGGGCTTGGTTCCGACCAGGGGGTGGGTCGTCATCAAGCTCTGGCATGTGTTCATCATCATGCTGCGCTGCTTGTGGTGGGGCTCCTCTGTTTGCTCCCTGAGGCCGTGCTTCAACTCGGTCAAGCCTGCCTCCCATGTTGGCCAAGCCTTGCTCTAGCCGTTGGGTCATGCTTCTCATCTCTTCTTGGAAGACAGTGAAGTTACGAGCCATGAGTGATATGGGGTCGTTTGCTAGATCTCCCATAGTACCTTACACAAGAAAATTCACTGAAATCAAAGTCTAGCTCAAGAACAAACAATAACACAAAAACTGTTTTTCGCACCTAAATTTTCCGGTTCGGTTTTGCTTGATCTAAAATTATTAAATCAATTCCTAAAATTCCAGAAACAATTTTATATTTTTCTATGATGAGTTAACAAGCAAAATCAAAAGACGAAATGTTTTTATGAGTTTTTATGATTTTATAAAAATTGTAACAAACAGACGGGTGAAGCAGATAAATTTTTTTTTTTTTTTTTTTTTGTAGTTTTCGATTGAGATTGAACTAAAACGAAAAAGCAATGAAACAAATGAAAAATTCAAACAAAGAACGAGGTAACCTGATAGATAGGAGCTTTTGAGCTCTGATACCAATGATGTAAGACTCAAGGTCGAGTTTACAAACGAAGGCCTCAAAGTGATTCAAAGAGGCTTGGATGCGGAAGGATGGGTCGACGGTGATAGTTGCGGAAGCTTGGCTCGGTTTTTATGGGTCCGAAACAAACAAGGTGAAGCTTAACTCTCCTGGGGGAAACCACGCTCTAGAGAGAGAAGACTCAATCAGCTCTTAAGCAAGGGGGACACCTCGCACAATACCTAAGAACTAACAAAAGAAACCGATTCAAAGACAACGAAGCTTTGAGACTTAAACTTGAAAGTTTATTGATAAAAATGAATTGTAAATTGTGTGTCATGAAAGTACAGAAGCAAGAGAGCTTTATAGAAGCTCGACAAAGAGACCTAACGGTCAAAAGAATTCAAAAATAAGGAAAGCAATTAAAATAAAATCTTCGATTGTCGCCATTGATGAGATTGTGAATCTTTGGGCGATTCTCGTTGCGGCTTATGGAGATACGAAGCTTCCTAGGTTAACTTGGGTTGCTGGACGCCTAGGATGTGATGGTGAGATTGGATGGCCGAGATTAGAAGAAAAGATCTTGCCTTGATCTAGCAAATCGCGTGTATAGCCAAATATGGCAAGTTCATTAATCTTGGAGCCAAAACGACCGTGTAGAGTATTTGAGCGTGTCTTCTTGTGCTCTGGTGGTCTAGGCCCCATGGTATACTCAGTAGACAGCATTACACATGAGGAGAAGTCGCGCAAACGATCTGAAGTCGGACTTTCCTTACTTGGCTCCAAACGGGTCCGCGTAGGAGATTGGCCTTCCCGGTTTGGATTCGGATTGTGCCAAGTCAAATCTCCATCTGGTTTGGACCATAAGAGGCTCCAGTATGCGTGTTGGACCTTGGCTGAATCATTGGTTGAAGATCTTGGGCCAAACACACATGTTTCCTGGCTCATACGCTCTCTCGGGTGCAATGTGGTGCATGGCTAAGGTGAATGCCGGTTTTGGTCGAGCTACGGGGATTCTGGCTCGACTGTTCTCTTCTCCATGGTGGGTTGGTCGATGAAACCCATCTCTTTTGGGTGGTGGGACGTTTGGACCCTCCTGGCCGTCGAGCTCACCAATCTTGCTCGATTCGTAAACGATCGGGTCACCGTGATACCAAGGTCGAGCTAAGGGAATTCTGGCTCGACTGTTCTCTTCCTCATGGTGGGTTGGTCGATGAATCCCATCTCTTTTGGGTGGTGGGACGTTTGGACCCTCCTGGCCGTCGAGCTCACCAATCTTGCTCGATTCGTAAACGATCGGGTCACCGTGATACCAAGGTCGAGCTAAGGGAATTCTGGCCCGACTGTTCTCTTCCTCATGGTGGGTTGGTCGATGAATCCCATCTCTTTTGGGTGGTGGGACGGTCGGCTCTATTTGGGCTAGGAGCTTAGGAACTACTGTCCCGACCTTAGGAATGGGACCGCTGTTGCCTATAGGACGAGGGTCTAAGCCTGCCGTACACTCAGTACAGCCCATTTCAAAGGTAGTAGCAATCCCATGAGCTTTCATGGCTTTGATCTTGGGTCCTTGTGAGCTTGCTGACTTGATGTCCTCATCAGAGGGTGATGCATCGATCGGCTGATATGCTCAATTTAATACCCTAAAGTACTAAAGCAGTTGTAATAGTATAGCTAGGGGTCGAACCACAGAAGACTCACAGAAACGCACAATAGATTCTATAGTGTCGAATTACGCTAAGCCAAACAGTTGTAATTAAAAGCAGTGCAGAAATTAAAGGAGTTGTAAATCAATTGAGAAATATAGGCTCAGGGTTTTTCTCAGGAAATCAATGAATGCAGATAAACTAACTAACATGATTCAGATTTAGCGCAGTTCTTGAACTCAAATCACTAAAATATAGCTAACCAACTCTCGTTGCGAAAACTATCTAAATCTACATCCCAAGAATTCCAAATCTCTTTGCGAATCCTAAATTCTAAATCAGCTTTAATATCAGGTTTGATATGTTCACAAATCAATTAAACCAAATCTCTTTGCGAATAATCAATTTGCTCACCTAGGTTCTATCAGGTAATTAATCGCACTCTCGTGCCTAATCAATTATCCTAAGATCTAAGTTCCAGATTCGTCAACCTAGAATTAGCTATGAACACAACCTAAGGTGAAGAACTAATTCAGATGGTGAATCCTAAACATATAATTAACCTAGCATTCAAAGAAATCCTTTATGAGAAAACCCTAAACCTAAAGTGGATCTACTCAGACATGGCAATTGAATCAAAAGACATGTTTGAATAAATCATCAATAGAATAGGAAGAAGGGTTTAGAGATCTGATCTCGGACGAAGGGAGATTCAGACTTGTCTCTCTAAAACCAAAGTAAAATCAAACTATAAAATAAAGCATAAAAAGGCATAGCCTAAACAATGGCTGTAAAATCCTATTTATAACCTAAATCACGATTTGGGGCCTTCTTGTAATTATCAAAGTCTTCTGGGTGCTTTTGCAATTCTCCAAGACTTCATAATTAGTCGCGGCCCATGAAATCTTGATGAGTGTCGATCGATACCAGGGGGTATCGATCGATGCTCGGTGCTCAGATCGGGCTCTTAGTCATCAGACTTCAGTCTCGCTCCAGAATGCTCCAGAAAAGCTCCAATAATTCCAATTAAGCTCCAGACGTGCTATAACCTGTGAAAGACTCTAAAAGACTCCAAAACACAAGAAAAGACTCTATAAAAGGACTTATATCATGGCCTAAATAGGGTAAAAACCATGATATATCAACTCCCCCAGACTTAGCCTTTTGCTTGCCCTCAAGCAAATAGAAGACTAAACCAGAAAAAGAGGTTTGAAAACGTAGAGACTCACCTGTTCCTGAACCATCGAAAAGACCCTTTTCCCAAGTACCCAAATGTCACCTGATCAGCTTTCGATCTAACCACCATGTACTTCTCCGTAGACATTTGCAGCTTTTCCAGACTCCACACAAAATCCCACAGCATTGTTCAAGTAAAGCCCTCATCGCCAGTTTCATCTCTGCAGCTAATATTTAAGAACCTTCTAGACTCTTTACCAGACAATATCTTGACAAAGGAACCACCCTTTTCACACTTTTTTGTATCAATTTCTCTCCTCCAGACTTATTTCTTATTATATCCTTATTATTTTTTTATTTTCAGCTTAGCATATACATATCAAGGTAGGAGACGCGAGTATTGATGGTGTTTGCCACCAAATCCCCGGTTCTTCCCTCTCTATGTATCACAGGATGTAGGCGAATAATGGCATCATAGGAAAATCCTAGCCTCGCTTCCAATCCTTTGTGTGATCATCCCCTCTTAAGTAGAATAATGGGATCGCTGGAAATTTTCCTAACCCTCTACTCAGAAGAAAATCATTTCAATCTTTTATGCTCTTAATCTATCAACTTATTTCAGGGGAGAGAGATACCATAATTCTAAACACACGGGTTCCTTTATCAGATATGAATGATGAATCAAGCTCTATGAACACTAACCACATTGATGAAGTGCAAAAATTTGGCTCAGGCTTCAGAAGAACTCTGCTGGAGACATGGATGTTTTCTAGTCAACTGGTCAGCCTTTGGATTTTTCATTAGTCGATCTAGAACTGATCCTGTAACACTGTGCACTCAAAAACAAAATCAAATCAATAGGTTCAAGCACAGGATCATCATCTCCAACAAATTTTGACTCAATAAAACAGTTTTGACTCGATAAAGCGACTGACTCTAAGAAAAACGAAAACAATGTCAGCAGACACCTCCCCCAGACTTGAACAACACTGTCCTCAGTGTTATCTAGCCTAGAGCCAGTGAAAGAAACAAAGAAAAAGGATAGAACGAAGAGAAACAAGAAATTACCGTTCTGGAACAGTCGGTGTCGATCGACACACGGCATGGTATCGATCGATACCATGCTTAGATCGACTTTGTGAATTTTCATCCGCGATTGGTGTCGATCGATACCATAGGGGTATCGATCGATGCTTAGGCGATTTCGAGTTGCTCCTTGTTCATCCTGACACAGACTCAAAACAAACGAAAATAAAAACGAATCAAAAACATACTCACCAGTGGGTTGCCTCCCACCAAGCGCTCGTTTAACGTCAATAGCTTGACTGTAACGCCCTTCAGGCTGGATAAGAGTGAGAGCTTGCACCAAAACAGGCTCCATCACTTGACATTACTAGCTTCAAAGTTCTGCTTAGCATGCTGTCCACAAACTCCTGCCCTTTCTCTTTCAGCTCAGAAGTAAGAAGGACTCTTGCCTTAGAGAATGGCTTCAAGGCTCCTTTGCATTTGACCTTGTACTCAATCGAATCTCCATTACACTTCTGAGGTATCAAAGTGACATGGGGATTCTCAACTTTGTTGCTCTTGGCCTTCTTCTTTGTTGCCTTAGTTTTCTTGGCAACTTCTTTGGGGGTGCTGGGCGGTTCACCTGGAACATCTGCGACAGTAGGCTCATCAGGAGGCTCTTCCAAAATATCAATCGCTAGCGACTCTCCTGTGACAACCTCGATGCTAGACACATGTGTGGGAGCACTCCTAGGGGGAATGACACCATAATAGACCCCTCTGTCAATGTAAGAGAAAGAGATTCTCTTATTAGGTGTGTCTATGATCGCGCCTGCAGTAGCCATGAACGGTCGTCCCAAAAGGATAGGCATACGAGATATTGCACCCATCTCTACAACCTGAAAATTAGTAGGAACTAGACAGTCTCCTACTTTGACCAGCAAACCATGGATAGTACCGTGTGGAAGCGAGGTGGAGTTGTTCGCGAATGTGATAGATGCCTCTGGTGATCGAATATCAGCTCCTAACCGCTCTGCAATTGCCCTTGAGATGACGTTGACACTAGCCCCTGAGTCGACAAGAGACTCTTTGAAATTAACTCCTGAGATGGAGCATGGAACAGCGAATTTCCCTGGGTCTTCCCTCTGTGTCAATTTCCGCGGTTGTAGTGAATTGCGAACTCTTTCTCCGATCACCTCAGGTGTTTTCATAACTTCTGGTCCGTTCTGAGAGGGGTATCGATCGACACCAGGTAGGGTATCGATCGATGCCATGCGATTTGAATCGTTCCTGACAAGTACATCTTCATCAGAAAGAAGCTCCACGTTCGGGTTATCCAGCATATACTGTAGTTTAGCAATCTCCCATTCCTCCCTTGTCAGCTTAGGAATCATAGGATAAGGCATCCTGGTTACATACACTCGTTCTGCAACGACCTTAGGCACCACAGTAGAACTCTCTGTTGTCTCCTCAGAAATCACCTTAGTATCGACCGATACCAATGGGGTATCGATCGATACACGGGTGATTGAATCCATTCTAGCAGACGTCTGGGCTGGTATCGATCGATACTGGGGAGTATCGATCGATGCTTGTGCGATTTCAGGAATGGCTTCGAGATTTTCTGCACGTAAGCTGATGGCATTGACGTGTGCATTGTGTGATTGAACCGCCTTTCCCTTGGAATTTGCTGCAGTCTGAGCTACTTGCGTCTCCAGCATCCTGTGGCTCGTATTTAGTGCCTCGATCCTTCCACTCAAATCGGTGTACATGGTGTCCATCTTACCATTGAAGGTGGCTGTCATCTTCTCCTGCCCTTGAACCAGGTGTTCAAGCATAGCCTCAATCTTACTCTCAGGAGCTTTGGGTGGTGGGGATTGGTACCCTCCTTGCTGAGCATTGTTGGTGAAGTTTCGATTGGAGTTGTATCCGAATCGCTGACCCTGAAAACCAGAACCACCAATGTAGTTAACATCTTCCACTTCATTCTCAGCAGCGAAGTGGACGGCCTTTGTTGTCTTTCCCAGCAGAAGACTGTGCATAGAATCCAGCTGAGCCTTCACTTCAGCGATCTGCGACCCATCCTGATTACCAGCCAGCCTCTTGCGCTCGAAATCTGCGCTCTTGGTGCTACTACTAGAGGCAAAGTTCTCGATCAACACAATAGCATCCTCAGGATATCTGGTGTTGAAATTACCATTGCTGGAAGAGTCCAGACCCATCTGATATCTCCAATCTACTCCTCTGAAGAAGATACCCAGCAGTTGCACATCAGAGTATCCATGATGTGGGCAATCTCTCTGATACGATCTGAATCTTGTCCAAGCAGCCTTGAACGCCTCAGTAGGTCCTTGAGAAAATTGGGAGATTTTATTTCTCAGATCTTCAGATCTTCCATCATCGTAGAAGTTAATCAGGAAGGCTCTCTTGGTGTCCTCCCAATTAGTTAGCGATCCAGGAGATAGCTGCCTCAGCCAGTAAGTAGCTTCTCCACCCAGAGAGTAGGGGAAGAGCTTGCAGAAGAGGTAGTCGTAGGACACTCCATTGCTCTTGATGCTAGTGACCAAGTCCTCGAACTTCTCTACATGGTCCATTGGATGTTCATGAGGAAGACCATGGAAGAGATGTTGTCCTACTAGAGTGTAGTAAGCAGGTTTCAGCTCGAAGTCATTCCTCTCATAAGCAGGAGGACGAATCGCTGACCGATTGGCGAAAAACTGCTCTGGCCTGTTGTACTCACCAATCGTTCTTCCACGATTAACCACAGCATTCCCTGCGTTGGCGCGCCCAACTGGCGCGATAATCTCAACAACCGCAGCAGGGACAACGATGTTACCAGCTTCATCAAGTCGCTGCCCTCTCTCATTACACACGTGACCCTCTTGGTCTCTCAGAATTCCAGCTTCATCAGCTCTTAAAACCACTGGGTTGTTCATCCCTGATGTTTGCTTGGTCTTTCTGTTTGTGCGTTCCACAAACGCTAGCTGTTCCAATGACAGTTCAACTAGCTGTGTGCTCTTGTTGCTTCTGGTTTCACGAACAGGCATACACCTGCAAACAAAACACTAGGCAAAGCACGTAAGTAACCAGAAAAATACGTTGAGTATCGATCGATACCAAGTGGTGTCGATCGATACCAACGAAAGAAGACGACGAGTATCGACCGATACTACAGAGTATCGATCGATACCGACGAACTTAGTCGAAATTCTAAACTAAAATCTAATGGCAAATTGAGTCCCCGGCAACGGCGCCAAAATTGATATGCTCAATTTAATACCCTAAAGTACTAAAGCAGTTGTAATAGTATAGCTAGGGGTCGAACCACAGAAGACTCACAGAAACGCACAATAGATTCTATAGTGTTGAATTACGCTAAGCCAAACAGTTGTAATTAAAAGCAGTGCAGAAATTAAAGGAGTTGTAAATCAATTGAGAAATATAGGCTCAGGGTTTTTCTCAGGAAATCAATGAATGCAGATAAACTAACTAACATGATTCAGATTTAGCGCAGTTCTTGAACTCAAATCACTAAAATATAGCTAACCAACTCTCGTTGCGAAAACTATCTAAATCTACATCCCAAGAATTCCAAATCTCTTTGCGAATCCTAAATTCTAAATCAGCTTTAATATCAGGTTTGATATGTTCACAAATCAATTAAACCAAATCTCTTTGCGAATAATCAATTTGCTCACCTAGGTTCTATCAGGTAATTAATCGCACTCTCGTGCCTAATCAATTATCCTAAGATCTAAGTTCCAGATTCGTCAACCTAGAATTAGCTATGAACACAACCTAAGGTGAAGAACTAATTCAGATGGTGAATCCTAAACAGATAATTAACCTAGCATTCAAAGAAATCCTTTATGAGAAAACCCTAAACCTAAAGTGGATCTACTCAGACATGGCAATTGAATCAAAAGACATGTTTGAATAAATCATCAATAGAATAGGAAGAAGGGTTTAGAGATCTGATCTCGGACGAAGGGAGATTCAGACTTGTCTCTCTAAAACCAAAGTAAAATCAAACTATAAAATAAAGCATAAAAAGGCATAGCCTAAACAATGGCTGTAAAATCCTATTTATAACCTAAATCACGATTTGGGGCCTTCTTGTAATTATCAAAGTCTTCTGGGTGCTTTTGCAATTCTCCAAGACTTCATAATTAGTCGCGGCCCATGAAATCTTGATGAGTGTCGATCGATACCAGGGGGTATCGATCGATGCTCGGTGCTCAGATCGGGCTCTTAGTCATCAGACTTCAGTCTCGCTCCAGAATGCTCCAGAAAAGCTCCAATAATTCCAATTAAGCTCCAGACGTGCTATAACCTGTGAAAGACTCTAAAAGACTCCAAAACACAAGAAAAGACTCTATAAAAGGACTTATATCATGGCCTAAATAGGGTAAAAACCATGATATATCATCGGCTCCAATTGTGCATCAATCGACTTTGAACTGTATGAGCATGTTGCATCGATCGATGCAAGGAGTGCATCAATCGACTTTGAACTTTCTAAGCATGTTGCATCGATCGATTTTGGTTCTTCTGATGGTGTTGCATCGATCGATTCTTGCTCTTTTTGTACCGTTCCAAGCGTTTTTGCCCATGTAACTCCAATTTCTTCCTTAAACGCCTTTTTACCTGATATAACTAAATAAAGGACTAAAAGACTCTAAAAACGAACTTTGACTCGATAAAATACTCAAAAGAAACACCAAAACATGTGTTAGAAAACGGTAAAAACCAAGCATATCAATTCCCCAAGACTTAGTCTTTTGCTTGTCCTCATGCAAACATAAAACTAAGGAAGAAGAAAAAGTTTGAAAAATACGGAGACTCACATTTCCTTTAGAACTCGGCAATGACCATTACCTTAGTAATCCACGTATTTCCAAACTAGCTCTAGATCGAACCACCATGTACTTCTCTGCAAGCATCGCAGCCTTCTAGATTCAACTCATTATTTCGCGGAATAATCAAAAGCTATCATCGTTGGGTCTCATCAAAGATCATTGTTCCAAGAACCTTCTAGACTGTTTCCCCTTCGATGGCGTGACAAGACAACAACACAACCTTTGGTACTTTTTCCCTCCCCCAGACTTATTCTTTTCTCATTTTCTTTTCGTAGGGTCAATGGCGGATGGAACTCGAGTATTGATGGTTTTTGCCACCGAATCCCCGGTTCATTTTAGTGACACCCTTTATTTCTAAGGTGTAGGTGAATAGTAGTATCCCTGGAAACTTTCTTCAACCTCGCTTTCAACACTAGTGTGATCATCTCTTTCGAAGTAAAATAATGGGATCGATGGAAATTTTCCTAATCCTTTGCCCGAAAGAAAATCATTTCATCTTTTCTGCTTTTTATTGTAAATAAGGGAGAGAAATACCATACTTTCACACAGGTCGTCTTGTTAGATACGAATGAGGAGTCAAGCTCTGAAGACACCAATCACGATGATAAGGTAAAAGGAAGAGCTCAGAAACTAGCTCAAGCTTTATGAATTTTTCTGGAAACATGGATGCCTCTGATTAACTGGTCAGCCTTTAGATTTTCCATTAGTCCGATCTGAAGCTAACTCTGTAACAATGGTCACTTAGATGCAAATTACATAAAAAATCAAAGGTCGTGATCATAATCTCCAACAAGTTTTGACTCAATAAAACAGAATAACTAAAAAGATGACATCAAAATGACTCAAAAGAGAAAACAAAAGAAAGGAAATAGTGTTAGTAACGATAAAGACCCTCCCCCAGACTTACTTCACACCGTCTCAGTGTGAGAATAAATCCGAGAAAAGGGCAAAACAGACTCAAGAAGAATAAAACAAAAAGAAGGAAAATCAAACTGCCGCTCGCATCCTGTCCTAGCGTGCGCCTCCTCCTGGGAAGTCTCTCATCGGGTGGATATGAACCGATGGCTCCACCAACATCAGACCTGCGTCCAACAAAGTCAGGTTCGGTCCCAAAGTCGTGCATGCCATCAGCTGGCTCATCATCACGATCATCTGCAGTGGCAGGTGCCCTGAAATAGGAAGGTACCCTAGGAGTCGGTATCTTAGCAAGTGCTCCCCAAATCTTCATTAGCATGGCGTTGTTCTTTTGCAATCCCCCACTGACAAATTTCCACTTCTCTTCATCATCTGTCTCGAACGGGCAAGGAGTGAGACGTTACTCACTGCAATATGGAGGAAGAAGGTATTTGATCTGATCAGCTGTGTCCACAGGGACGCCCTCAGGAAATTCCTCTTGTCTGTGAGAATCAGATGCTCTGGGAGATGAGCGAAAAACTCGAACGGATGATCCTCTGTGTCTGTGCTGAGAACTAGAAGTACTAGGCACTAACTTGTGCTCCGGTGGCATCCAATCGATGTTCGCCTTATCATCCAGTGTGGTCAAGTCTTGATCCGACAGCTGGAAATATAAGAGCTCTCCGTCTGAGTTCTGAAACTGGTAGATGAGCGTCGGTTTGAGTATATGACAGTTCTGGAAGTACTTCTCATGCATGCAAGCTAGTCCATCGCCGGAAGATTCTCGATGTATCTTGAAGTGATCAAAAATGGGTGTAAGGAGGCTTCCAACGTACTCTTTCTTGCCCTTCCCGGAAAGGCCTCGGGTTTTCTTCCCTACCAAAACTTGAGCAAGGATTGCTCCAAGGTTGACACGGTGAGATCTAGGGAAGGAATGTCTGAGCTGGTGACCTATTTCGGGTGCAATCCCGTAGTAAAGCATGATGACCTCGTCAGTACGCATAGCTCCAGCTTCGTCCCTAGCAAAGAGCATGTGGCTAAGCATCTTCGCAAACACCCTGAGTGCGGGGTTGCGAATGCTTGACTGCTTCGAGTAAGCACCATCGCATCCCCCACTGGCTATCTTCGTCCAAAAGCTCTTGGCGTTGGGAAATTCAGGAAAAGAAGTCTCCTCGTGGCTCGCCTTGAACCCTCAGAGAGTGCAGAGATTGGGGATCGAGATCTGGGGGAGGATACCATAAGCAAAGAACACGAGGGTCCCATCACTAGCGACGGGTTCCCTCGGGATGTCATATCGTAGCTCGACGGACGCCAAGAACTTGCGAGTGAGATCGGGATCAAAAAATTGGTCGAGAGTGGCTAACCGTCCGAAACCAACACGTGCAATCAAGGTCTCAATGTCCTGCCGGATACCCATTTTCACCAAGGCGTAGGAACTCGCAAAAATCATGGGACACATCTCCACTTTCAACAACCCATTGTAGAACACGCTCTCATACTTTCCATATTTGTTAGACAGTGCTCGTTTTTTGTATATACGATCCGTCTGTATCTTCTCTTGGTCATTACCGGAACCGAAAACGCTAATCCAGCAGGTCGAGGCCAAGGTGTCTTATGTTCCACTTCAGGCGCTTTTCCCTTGCCATTGTCTGTGTTGTGTTGGTTAGTCCTTGACATTGTCCTGGAAAACGAACAACACAATTTTGCCAAGTGAGTTCCAAGTTCAATTATTAGCACGCAATAATATCCAGGAGTTGTCTTGCGATAGCAAATAGCAACGTATCATAATTGATTAGTTGCAACTGTTCATGCCAATAATTCACTTCAGCGATGGGTGGAAAAATCAATAACTGATATACACCAAACACGGTTAAAGAGAAACTTAAACCCACAATAGATACATCGAAATTTCATATAAGCGTGTGTAAAACCCGAAATTTTTCCAATTACATAAACCCTAGATATTTGAAATTTTTTCAAAATCTCATCAATCAAAACAGTAAGGCGTTCGATACCATTCCCCAACAGCCTAACAAGGTCTAAGAACACAAGATATCGACTCATGGATTCACGAATAAAAACAACAAACCTTGGGCGATTTTATTCTTCAAAATCGCGACTGTAAATAGAGATTTCGGGGCTCATACCTTTGGTAATCGCAGAATCTAGGTTGGAGGTTCTGTAGAGCACGAAAAATCGATGGAGATAGATATTAAAATCGTTCAAATCCGTGAAGAATCGAAAGAGTTATGAAGGATTGAAGATTTTAGGGGTTTTGAAGAAAAAAAAAGCATCGATCGATTTATGCAGAGAAAAATCGTTGGAGAGGAAGAAGATAAAGGGGAAAATCGGTATAATTTGAGTGAGATAAACCGGATTAAACCGGTTTTTGAAATCGAAAACTTACATGGGTCGGCCATCGATCGATGCAGGGGATGCATCGATCGATTTCCAATGCTCTGAACCCTTGGCATCGATCGATGCACGCCTTGCATCGATCGATTTTCGTTCTACGGGCTCTTCTGCATCGATCGATGCACCTTCTGCATCGATCGATTGAGCCCCCCCCCCCTTTTTTTTGTTTAGGTAACAGGAATCTAAAAAGAACAAAATGTATTAAATTAACGTCCTAAAAATCTAAAACAAATATATATATATATATATATATATATATATATATATATATATATATAACTTACCGGTGGGTTGCCTCCCACCAAGCGCTTGTTTTAAGTCTTATAGCTCGACTTTTTTGTGTTTTAAGTATATAATAGATCTAAGGGGCTCATATCTCCCTTAGCATGCCTTGACTTCTTTCTGCGGTTCCATGTATCTTCATCTTTGCCCAAAAAATCGTCAGAGGTATCCTTCACTTCGCATCCTCCTCTGCCTCCGATCGTGTAACGAATGTGTTTAGAGGTGAAAGTGGGAGGTGCTTCTAGGTAGAAGGTTTCTTTGTCAATATTTGCCAGACACATTCTCCTATTTGGCCAATCCATAATTGCTCTTGCTGTAGCTAAACATGGTCTTCGAAGAAGTAAAGGTTCGTACTTCATACCACGTATCCTTGCTACTTGAAAATCGATCGGGACGATGCAATTTCCAAAATTAAGGGGGAGGTTTTCGATCATGCCAACCGTGGTGGTGGTTGAACCATCTGCAAGTCCGATTCTCATCCTTGAAGGCTTTATGGTGTCGATTTTCAATCGCCTTGCATCTGATTCTGATGTAAGGTTTATAGCGGCTCCCGAATCACACAGAGCATTATTGATGTAGGAGCCTAAGATCTCACAGGGTACGACGAAGCAGTTTGGTTCTTCGAGCTTATGCAAGGTTCTGGGTCTAGACAGTGTTTTCCTAGCTTCTTCAAACAAGTCTTTGATCTCATACTTATTCTCCTTGTTAAACCAAAAGAGCATCTTCATTTCTGGGTATTTCTCCCAGGCTTGGGTAAACGAGATGTGAAGTGGAATCTTCTTCACGACGGAGTGGAAGTCGTCTAGCTGCTCTTCGCTTATTGAACGAGTTTCCCAATCTTCGCGTCCAAGAGGTCGTTCTCGGCTTGCCAATGGGGTCCCTTCGCGTGGCCTTTTTACTCTGATCCTCGCGGTCTTCCTTACCATCATGCATTAATGATCCACCCTTGATTCGGAGGTGTTATATGTATCCCTTGGCGCTATTGGGGAAATATCCTCTTCCCCTAAAGATTTCAGAACATGAATGGTGTCCACCGAATCTGATCCAAGGTGAAGCTTGATGGTATCTTCCACATCGGATAAACGCTTTTGGAGCGTCTTCAGTTCCTCAGAAAGATCAGAAGAGATGTCTCTGAGTCCCATGGTCTTGCCAAGGATATCACTATGCCTTCCATCCATGTCGAAACGGATCTTTTGGAGCGGTTTCCCTACTTGCCTTTGCCCTTCGCAAAGGATATGAACGATCGAATTAGTTTATGTTCCTTGCTTGCCAATCTCTTTCATCTCACTCTCAACCTTGTGTGCTCTGTTTGCAGTGGTACTGAGATTTGTGTCTGTAGTCGAGAGGCTCTCCCTCAAGTTTGTGGGCTTCTCTTCAAAGTTGTTTTCCATGAGTTCCATGGATTTGTTGACATGATCGATGAAAATCTGGTTCTTCTCAATTTCATGGGTTTGCTGCAGCTGCATCTCTTCTATCTGCTTCACGCTTTCTTCGAGTTTTTGTACTTGGGCATAAATACCATCAAATTTCCCACCGAGATCGTTTTTGATATGGTCCAACTTTGAATCAAGCTCGAACGAGGATTCTTGCTGATTTTTAATAGAGCATGCATCATGGTCTCCAAAGACTCGTTGGGGACGTGATTGTAGGCACGAGGTGGTGGTTGTAGACGTGGTTGATAGTGATGGTGATAATTTTCATGGCCAAAATCGCTCCAATTTCGGCCTTGGTGCGAGTAAGCTTGGGTTGGTCGATATGTGTAGGAACTTGGCATTGGGATGTAATCACCAATGG
The DNA here is from genome assembly GCA_030161315.1 of Eutrema japonicum. Taxonomy (NCBI): domain Eukaryota; kingdom Viridiplantae; phylum Streptophyta; class Magnoliopsida; order Brassicales; family Brassicaceae; genus Eutrema; species Eutrema japonicum. The sequence goes on from BSQW01000007.1 coordinate 27,692,695, forward strand.
GTCCATGGTCCATAGGTGATCGCCTCTGAGCTTCACGAGAGAGAGGTTCTCGATGGCCATTGAAGTTACCATCGTTTCCCGAGTAGTAATCCATCCTAGAAAGTCCCTGAAATACATGATATAATATGTTAGTGAATCTTAGACTAAATTTCAAATTCAAAATTGAAGGTAACGCTATTGGTCCCCGGCAACGGCACCAAATTGATTTAGGTGTTTTACCACGTAGTCAATTAATAACTAAAGTGCACACTACTGCAATCATAACAGTATGACATGATCGATGAAAATCTGGTTCTTCTCAATTTCATGGGTTTGCTGCAGCTGCATCTCTTCTATCTGCTTCACCCTTTCTTCGAGTTTTTGTACTTGGGCATAAATAGCATCAAATTTCCCACCGAGATCGTTTTTGATATGGTCCAACTTTGAATCAAGCTCGAACGAGGATTCTTGCTGATTTTTAAATAGAGCATGCATCATGGTCTCCAAAGACTCGTTGGGGACGTGATTGTAGGCACGAGGTGGTGGTTGTAGACGTGGTTGATAGTGATGGTGATCATCTTCATGGCCAAAATCGCTCCAATTTCGGCCTTGGTGCGAGTAAGCTTGGGTTGGTCGATATGTGTAGGAACTTGGCATTGGGATGTAATCACCAACGGGTCCATGGTCCATAGGTGATCGCCTCTGAGCTTCACGAGAGAGAGGTTCTCGATGGCCATTGAAGTTACCATCGTTTCCCGAGTAGTAATCCATCCTAGAAAGTCCCTGAAATACATGATATAATATGTTAGTGAATCTTAGACTAAATTTCAAATTCAAAATTGAAGGTAACGCTATTGGTCCCCGGCAACGGCACCAAATTGATTTAGGTGTTTTACCACGTAGTCAATTAATAACTAAAGTGCACACTACTGCAATCATAACAATATGTCAATGTAGTACTTTAAGATCGAATCCACAGAGACCAAGGTTACACTACGATTCCCACAAGATGAAATTAAGCTAAGACGATAATAAGGTTTGATTTGCAAAGTAATGAAAATAACTAAAAACGGTATAAATTCAATAGAAGAAAAGCGTTAGGTCAAGGGTTTCTTCACGGGAATCCATAGATCATGAATCAACCAACTATTCAGGAACGATTAAACACAAGTTTCAAACTCAAACATGAATATCTAACCAATCCACTTCCGTGGTATTGATTATTAAATCTAACAACCTAAAATCCTAACTTTCGTTGAACATAGAGTTCTAGACCAGCATTAACGAATTGGTTCAATATGTTCATGAATCGCCTTAACATCAACTTCCATTGACTAAGGACAATTCGCTCTCTTAATGTTCTTTCTATCAACCTACGACACTTCTGTGGTATAGATTAAACCCTAGATCATAGGCAAGCGGTCAACTTAGCCTAAGCAATAAATACAACAATATGCGAAAACCACAAAAGATAAATCCTTATCTATGTCTAATTCAATGATTCATGGATCCTTTTGAAACTTTATACCTAACTATGAAACTACTCGGACATGGCAACGGAGAACAAGCAAGCAGATAGAGAGAAACTCATAATAATAAAATAGAGGAAATAGTTTAGAATTCTTCTCAATAGATGCAGAGATTTTTCTTCAAGCTTACAAAATCAATAGCCAAAAATCTGAGTAGAATAGAGATTAGTAAAAAGAGAGATAGCGTAAAAAGTGGCTGAGAATAATTTATAAATAGGGTTATGGGCGAATAAGGTCAGGATAGGTAGTTTCCGGGGAAAAACAGAAAAATTTCCTTTTCCTTCTCCCTGACTTGCATCGATCGATGCACATATTTCATCGATCGATTTTTGACTTTCTGGGCATGCTCCATCGATCGATACACTTCTTGCATCGATCGATTCTGGCTCTTCGGAGGGTGATGCATCGATCGGCTCCAATTTTGCATCGATCGGCTCCGATTGTGCATCGATCGGCTCCGATTGTGCATCGATCGGCTCCGATTGTGCATCGATCGACTTTGAACTTTCTTAGCATGTTGCATCGATCTATTTTGGTTCTTCTGATGGAGTGCATCGATCAATTCTTGCTCTTTTTGTACCATTCCATGCGTTTTTGTCCACGTAACTCCAATTTCTTCCTTAAACGCTTTTTTACCCGATATAACTAAATAAAGGATTAAAAGACTCTAAAAACGAACTTTGACTCGATAAAATACTCAAAAAAATATCTAAACATGTGTTAGAAAACGATAAAAACCAAGCATATCACATTCATAAGCTACATATCGAAAAAAACAATTCACAACCATAATACTCATACACAACAAATCACAAGAAAGATACAACAAATCACAAGCAAGATACAATATATCAAAAGACATTCAAATTACCTTATTTGCTACAACATAACCACAACGAAAGTATCTCCGGTAAGGATTGTGGTCGGATTTGGATATCAACGCCACAATTTGGTCACCAGACCAACATCTCTTAGGCACACTAACAACTCTTCCACTTCTTGGACGAGCACTTGATGATCTACTCGAGCCTCGAGACACATTAGTCGTAGCTTCAGACATCACCAATTTCAACCTACAAATGAGAATATCACGAAAGCATAAAAACAACAAAAATGACGAAATCGTGATTCCGGAGTATGAATTACAAGCATAAGACTACAATAAGCAAACCCTAACAATATACTTACACTGGATTTCAAGAATTCCCGATGTGAGCAATCGATTTTGAAAAATCGAGTGTTAGTGTTCTTAAAGGGAGTTTGAAAAGTAAATCGATTTGGAGATTTAAAAATCGAGTTGGGTTTGGGTCGAATCGGGTATACGGGTCGGGTTTTAGTTTGAATCGGGTTATTGTTTGGTTTAGTTTGAGGTTTGTTGGTTTGGTATAGGGTTTATAATAAGTTATACGTAGTTGTTCCGATTATTTCTCAGTAATGCACAAACAATTAAATAAGACGAGTTGGAATAAGTTATACATAGTTGTTCCTAATATTTTTTATTGCCTTAATTTGGGAATAATTTTTGTCTTAATGGATCGTAGTATTTTTAGTTGTTCCTATAGTTTCTAATCAAACCAAAGCATAGTTGTTCATAGTATCTGTAGTAACAACTATTACGAACGTAGTTGTTCCTAATATTTCCTTAGTATTTCAACATTCACAATAAAGCCCAAAATGGATCATTAAAAAGTTTTTCATTGTGGCCAATTAAAAACTTTCATCACCATCACATGACAGAAAGAATGAGATTGTATGATCCAGAAACACCGATCACACATTGTACTTCCCATTGTTCCTTTAACTCTCTCATCGAAACCTTGGGCATAAAACACTTTAGTGTAAGGAGCACACTCACAACAACGGAGGGGAGCAGAACTGATTAGATCCATTTTTTCGAACAATGGTGGAGCCTCCACTCCCCAAGCGTAATTGTTCTTTGATTCATTGATCTTCCTCCGTGTTTGGGTATAGAAATCCCTGCTAAGATTATTGATGAGTGGAGAATCACTTACGCAAATAGGAGTCATTATTCTTTGTATCATTGTATAAGTGTATTTAGCCACATCGTAGCCTTTGTCAGCCGCAACTCTGATCGTCTCCAAGCCTTCTTCCAACTTACTGTTGCAGAAGTAGTCCCACATACCTCTCATGAAAATTACGGGAAACACAAAAGCCTGAACTCAGTGATTTGAGGGAAAGGGACGTACCACTCGTGCTCTGCCATGGAGAACATATCCACTTCCTTAAAGAAGACCTCTTCCTCGATCACTTCCTTGAAGGTTTTGCACACCACTTTGGCTTTATGAAGATCTCTGAAGAAATTGCAAGCGGGGAACAAGAGGATCATGTGTTGTTGAAGAAAATCGAGGAGTTGCATGCAAGGAACCAGAGGATCCGAAGGCAAGTTTCGTCTTCTAGAGTTTGATCCCTTCAAAAATTTCTTCATCTTCAGACAGTTTTTTGAAGGTTTTGAAGTTTTAGAAGTTTTGGAGAAGATGAAGTTTTGGAGAAGATGACTTTTAAATTTCCAAATTATTGTCTTATAGTGGAACGGTTGGGGTTCTTAAACTGACGTGATCTTTGGAGAAGATGACTCTTCGAAGTTATTATCTTAAAGTTAGGAGATTGACGTGTCTTACAGTGGAACGGTGGACGGTTGGGTTTCCTAGATGCAACGGTTGGGGTTCTTAAACTGACGTGATTTTTAGAGAAGATAACTCTTTTAAATTATTATCTTAAAGCCGATTTGACTCTTCGTTTTTTAAGTTATTGTCATGTCCTCTTAAAGTATTGATTTTGACACGAATTGATTTAATGCATCTTCATGTAGTGAGTTAGTGCCTACTGTCATTAATCTATATATATAAGGAAAACTTTTATCTGTTCTCCTTTCGCCACCTCAGCATCTACATGTCATATTTTAATTGGTTTTATTCATATAACTAAGATAATAAGTGAATAAATTTATCTATACATGTATAAAACAAAGAGCATAAATAATAATTACAAAATTTAGTTTTAACAAAAACTAAAATCCATTGATATCCACCACATTATTTTTTTAATTTATCAAAAGTTAATTTTCATTGATATATGTGGTCAAGTATATACTATAAAGTGAAAGTTTATATGTTTTGTGGTTAATTTTATACTTAATAATTAAAAATATATAAACGTCAAAAAAAAAATTAATAGATATAAATAATGTGAAATCAAAATTTCTATTTATAAAAAGAAAAAATCAAGTTATATCTACATGCAACAATTGAAGACAAATACTTCATAATAAAGAACATCATAATCATAAACATTGTCGGAAACACCAGACTGGAGCGTTTCGATCACAATCTGATCACTCTGTCTACTATCAATGCTCATTCGACGACTACTAGGACACTCTCTACAGTCATGCCAACCGCCAATTCTACCGAGACGTCAACGGAACAGTCGATTTTATATTCTTCAGTGGGTCGGGTGCAAGCCTTTTATATGTTTGATGCCAAGGCAGAGAATTTTATGGTTGCCTCGATTATCCAAGGAAGTGCTTGGTTACCAAGAACTGGAGTGTCGTATGAACTAATTTAGTGTCTTATTATTTCGATTTAAATTATTTAAAGAATTTTTTTATAAATGCATAAGCTAAAAATTCTTATTGTTTAAAAATTTAATATTTTGTTTTGTAAATTAAAGAAAATATGTATCATATTTCCACACTTTAATCAACATCTTTTACTTACACACAAAATACGAGACATATGATTTGTGTCTTAACCCATTGTAGTTCTAATTTTAATTTTTTGAATATATTTCAAATGGAGAGTGCGGTAATAGGAAGATGAGTGTTTCAACAGGAACATGTCCACTATGCATCATATGTTTAACATAAACTGGGTAATTATACCCGAGAAGGTAAATATAAATAACCGGATAACAATATCTTTCCTTACTTCACATTCCGCTACATCACCGTCCACCTAGACATCCAGCATATTTTAAAAAAAACAACATGGAATTATCATAAAATTTAATTCTAATTAAAATTTTAAAAATAGTTTAAATTCTTAAATTCGTTAATATCAACAAAATTAGAAACATATTTTATATGGGCTTCAACAATTAGGCTTTACATGAAACAAAAGAAAAAAACAAAAATTATACAACAAAAACTTTAAAATGTTAATATCTTCCTTTAAAAACCCAATTAATTGCATAAAATTGACAATCGAAGGAAACAAAAAAGGTAAAAATGTGTACCATTCACTAAACAAACACATAGATGATCATATAAAATATGTTTCACAAAAATTAAAAATTAAAAATAAAAACCAAAATTTCACAAAAAATAAATAAACAAATATATACTCCTTCTGTTGTGAATTAAATGATGTTTTAGTAGTATGCACACAAATTAAGGAAATAATTAATTTTTGTTTTTTGCTATACTAAAACCTCATTTATTATTCATCTTAACCAATGAACAAATAGTCTATAAAATGTAATTGGTCAAAAATAATAAACAAATCAATTAATTTTGCATTGGTAAGTGAAAACATCACTTAATTGTGGAAAAAAAAAACTTTCTAAAACATCAGTTAATTCAGAACGGAGGGAGTATATCTTAAGCTGACAAAGACAATTCAATAAACTACGAGAAAAATAAAATAACATTAAATAATAAAAACAATTTAGAAAATTGTTTTATCACGTCCGCGCGTAGCGTGGATCACACCCTAGTACTTATATATAGCTTTTTCAAATATTATCAGTAATACAACAAACCATGATATTGATTTGACACTATTTAATACATCTAAAATATAGTTGTTCTTAATATTATCAATAATATAACAAACCGGAAATACTAACATATAGTTGTCCCTTAACAAAACCAGCAATACCAAAACCAGAATTAGAAATCTCTTGCATTAACATATTCTTCGAAGCCGAGGCCTTTATACCAAATCTCTTCTCCTCCTCACATCATTTTTTTTTCATTAGTAGTCCTAGTATTCCTTAGTTGTCCCAATATTTCTCAATTGTCCCACTATTACTTAGTTGTTCCAGTGTTTCTCAGTTGTCCCAATGAGACTCAAATCTTCTTCTTTTCTGAAATTTTAAGGAAATGTTTTTTCTAAATTTTATATTAAAGCTACACCCGACCCGATTCCACCGGATCTCTAATTTACCCGATCCAAAACTTGGTTGGTCTGTAAATACAGTGTAAATACAGAGATTTTGATTGGTTTTTTGGGTTTTCTACCACTTTCTAGACTTAAAATTTTGAAAAGAAACTGATTATTAGTGGACGAGTATCTATATATATAAAGTTGAATTTTCTCTCTTCTTAAGATGCCACATCATCTTTTCATACTCTAAATTTATGACACATCATCACTCACTTATTCTCTATTACATCATCTAATCCCATAATCACTTAATTACATAATAATTGTGTTATGATACTTTCATTCTAATAATAATTGTCATCCATTAATATAACTAGGACTTAATCCGCGCTAATTATAGCGCGGGGTAATTTTTTAAAATAAATTATTTTGAAAATTAAAAAAATTGTTTTTATCTGAATTTTAAAATATGGATCACTAATGATTATATATAAAGCTGACAATTTGTAATATTTTGTCTATTTAACTCGTTTTGCAGTGAACTAAAATATTATTTGAGCTAACCCACAAAAACCTATAATCTTGAAAACATAACTATAATATGCACCGTTAAATGATTCTGGTTTTTGTGGTTAGTCTACGAACTCTTTAAAAAAATATTTTTCATGTGTCTAACTATTTATAAAATTAGTAAAATATTTTTCAACTTTTGTTTTTATATATATTCTAATAAAATATAATAAATCATAGTGAAAAATATAGCAAGATTTTGAATAGATTTTTTTCTTTGTATATAAATGGATTGATTATTATTTTAAAATATATACTATTAAAAATAATTAAGAAATTAAATAATAAATAACCTTTTTAATACAAAATAAATACTTTACATATTCTAATCAATAATTTTCAAAGACTATTATATTCTTTCCTATTTTAATTATTTTTTGTTATTTGTAATGACATTTCATGTAGTAACTTACAAAACAAAGTTTATTTTCAAAAATATCTTCTTAAATAATATTATAGAGATAGTTTTCGTTTGAATATGAAAAGACATTTTGTTATACAAGTCAGCTCATATATTATTGATCTAAAAAAACTTCAATTAATGAATTTTAGTTCTATCAGATTTATTAATAGATTTTAGAAAATCATTTACTTTTAGATGAATACATGAAAATATTAATAATAATTTCACTATATTATAAATTTAGCTTCATATAAAATAAAGAGGTATGATTCTATGTAAAGATATTATATAAGATTAGATAAAAATGGGTGGAATAATCGGATCCATATCTGATTTTCCTAAATCCAAAAAAAAACTTTCGGAATCCGGATTTTCTAATATCCGCGAATTTCCAAATCCATTCCAAAACCGTTAAAACAAATTACAATAATAAAAATTATAAAAAATTAAAACATTAAATCATAAAATAAAAATTAACATAAATATTATATACACTTAATCTTATTTATAATATTATTTGGATATAGAAATATTTAACTAGTTTCTCATGGCTTCTTAGTTTTATTGGACACGACTCTAATTGTAGAATGTAGTGTTTATAATTTATGTACATATGTTTATAAATAAAATCAAAAATGTTGTGATATATAATTTAAAACAACCAACAAAGATTAGTTCCAAAACAAATTTATAAAAATATTTGAAAAGTTTCTTAAAACATTTGTAATTAAAAAACCAGAATTATTGAGTAGTCGTTGTTTTGGGAAAACTTTCAGAAATTGTCAGCTAATTTCAAGTGGGTTATAGGAAAAAAAACATTGCGTTTTGATGGTTAGAAATCAGTGTTTGTAATTTCGGTATATGTTTTTTTAAGAATGTTGTTGTTAGTGGTGAGTTGAGCACTCCCCGGTTTAGATCGGTTTAGACCGAGAAGAAATCGGGCCCATGGCTCAACACGAATCGGCATCCAAACCCGGTAAAAGCCCAACACGTCGCGACACCGACCTCCGAACCCAAAGAAGGCCCAGTCCGCCTTAAAATAGTAACTGACCTCCGAGATTTACAGAATATTCCCTGATCTCAGAAAGAAGTCAGGAGACTTTCCGATTTCTGAAGGAATTAGGAAAATGAAATCTTCCTGTTCACAACCGACATCAACTCATATAAATAGGAGGGGCACGATCACATCTCATTCATTCACAACTTTCTACAAGCGAGACAGAGGGAATAGAGAGCTCGAGCATATCGACATTTGTTTTCTTAGTTTCCTTAGTTATTTTAACGATCATGAAAGCATCATGTACTATTTACCGAGTTCGATATCAATAAACGAGATTTCGGATTAAGTTTGCCGTTTTGTCCCTTGTGTGATTTTCATAATCAACAATTGTGATATATAATTTAAAACAACCAATAAAGATTAGTTCCCAAACAAATGTATAAAAATATTTGTAAAACTTTCTTAAAACATTTGTAATTAAAAACCTAAAATTATTGAGTAATCGTTTTTTTGGCAAACTTTCAGAATTTGTTAGTTAATTTCAAGTGGGTTATTGGGGGAAAAATGTGTTTTGATGGTTGGAAATCGGTGTTTAAGCATGCGAACAAGAATTCGTTCAGCAATGGATATGGGAGGCAAATTGTAGTATCCCAAAATGATAACTTGTTCAAGCTAATCATTGAGAGGACGAATGGGTGAAGTCCTCCCGAAAGCTCTCCAACAATGAAGTCAAGAAGTAGAGACCAAAATTGGCCAAAAAACTATAAAATATGTAGAATATAGTGAAAGTTAGGTTAAATCATACCAACATGTGGTATGTAGTTCAATTTATCGCATTGATAAGTGAGAGATAGAGAGTGAGGTTCTTATTAAAAAAAAGATAGATAATGAGATAAAGTGACAGAGAGATTATGAGTGCATCTTGGAAACATGTTACATGATTTCAGAATGAGATTAATGTAGATGAATAAAAATTCTTAGGTTAAATCATACCAAAATGTGGTATGCAGTTCAATTTATTGCGTTCATAAGTGAGAGATAGAGAATGAGATTCTTATAAAAAAAATAGATAGAGAGTGAAATAAAGTGAGAGAAATATTATGAGTGTATCTTGGAAACAAGTTAGATGATGTCAGAATGAGATTGATGTAGATGAATGGAAATTCGACTCATATTTCAAAAGAGAGACGTATATATATCAATTATTCTCTAACGTAGGTTTTGAAGGGTATTTATTAAATTTTATATTATTGAATATATATAAACCCATCAAATACTAGATATATTACATTATTATTAAAAATTATTTTTACAAAATACTAAATTTAATTAAAAGTTTTGTTTTTACTATATATATATATATATATATATATATATATATATATATATATATATATATATATTTTAAATACATCGATAAATAAATGTATAATATACCGCGCGAAACGCGGATAACCTACTAGTTTTAGAATATACTCAAACAAAAGAGAGCATTTCAGCAATTACTCGTAGGCATGGGCATAAAAACTTACCCTCAAAACCAGACCCGAACCGACCCGAAAAACAGGGTTTGGGTCGGATTCGATTAATGTGCAGAAACTGAATGGTTCATGTTTAAAATTAATTCGGTTCTCGGGTCGGTTCAGGTATAACCCGAAACCCGATCGGGTATCCAACAAATTATAACATATCATATTATGTATATATCGCATATACATATGCATATATAATTTAGGCGGGTAAATTCAGGTTATTCGGATAAATTTCATATTAAACCGAACATAAAATTTTGTTTTCTCAAGTGATTCGAGTTTAGATAGGTAAATCGGGTTATTCGGGTAAATTATTTTTGTTTTTTTCCGGGTAATTCGGTTTTGTTGGATAAATTGGATTATTCAGATACAATTCCTACATAAACCAAACCGAACACCTTGGTTTCTCGGGTAAATCGGGGGTTTAGGATTCAAACCCAAACTGAACCGACTCGGAAAATATTTTCGGTTCCATAGCGGGTTTCACTTAAAATCCTAAAACAAACCCGAACCTAATCAGAATTTTCTCGAGTCCTATCCTCTCTAACGTCGTCGGATACCCGAAAACCGAGAAACCGATCTGAACCTAAACAGTAGACCCGAATGCCTACTCCAAAAAAACAACAATTCGTCCATGTTCTAAGAAGTTGTCGTAACAGCAAGATCTGTATTAATTTTAATTTGGCGAACGCACAGAGCCTAAGGTCTTTTGACGGCAAGAAAAACTTTGATTGTGTTCTCGTCTTCTGATTCCGAGAATAATGGTATATACTTTCCACTTCTTTCTTCGAATTTTGATGTTTGAAATCTCATTTTGATCGAATTTTCTCTCCATATTTTATCCTCTTTTCCAGATCCGATTCATATTATTGCAGAACAGACAAGGCAAAACTCGTCTTGCCAAGTATTATGTTCCTCTCGAGGAGTCCGAGAAACACAAAGTCGAATACGAGGTAATTCATTCTCCCTTTCTCTTCTCGTTTATTGCTTCTCATCTTTTGTTTTTTGTTTTTTTTCCTGATTCTTCTTTTAAATCTCTCTCAGGTTCATAGATTGGTGGTGAATCGCGACTCAAAGTTCACTAATTTCGTTGAGGTTTGTTGTTTTTGCTTAACGAGATTAGAGTTTAAAGATTCTTGTTACAGATTTTGGAGAGATATAGTTGTTGAACAAAGTCAATTGGATTGGCCTTTAGATATATTTATATAAGATCAACACCAAGCAAATCAAGTTAATTAGGGTTTGAATCTTGCTTATATGCTATGCATTACACTGGTCTTATTTACTAATCTTGTCATCATTTGTATCTATAAGTGATTTTTTTTTTTTTTGTTAAATCGTTTTTTGCAGTTTAGAACGCATAAGGTTATATACAGGCGCTATGCTGGCTTGTTTTTCTCGTTGTGTGTTGACATAACGGACAATGAGTTGGCTTACCTTGAATGTATCCACTTGTTCGTCGAGATTTTGGATCATTTCTTCAGCAATGTATGTGAGCTTGATTTGGTGTTTAATTTTCACAAGGTACCAATGCTTTTTTCTTTCTTCCTTTCGTTTATCGTTTATGTAAGTTCTCAAACTGTTTCAATTTTCTGTTCTCGGTGGACCGCATCACTCAAATAATCATAGAGAATGATTGTGTCATTGTTTCTTCTTGATATTTAACTAAGGGCTTTTTGGAAATACTCATTGATGATTCTCATTTGTCCTTATGATAATCAAGCTTGTGTCTCTTTAAGGCAAAAAGACTGATAGATAATAAAATGTGCTGCTCCGAAATTTCTATATGCATTCTTTGTTCATTTTTTTTACTTACTAATCCACAATGGTTATTGATGATTCATCTTTGGCCTTATCTTATCAAGCTTGTGTCTCTTTAAGGCAAAAAGACTGATAGATAAATGTGTTGCTCCGAAATTTCTATATGCATTCTTTGTTAATTTTAATTATTTACTAATTCACAATGGTTAGTGATGATTCTTCTTTGGCCTTATCGTATCAAGCTTGCGTCTCTTTAAGGCAAAAAGACTGATGTATATATGTGTTGCTCCGAAATTTCTGTATGCGTTCTTTGTTCATTTTGTTTACTTACTAATTCACAATGGTTAGTGATGATCTTATTTGGCCTTATCATATCAAGCTTGTGTCTCTTTAAGGCAAAAAGACTGATATATAAAATGTGTTGCTCCGAAATTCGTTCTTTGTTCATTTTGTTTACTTACTCATTCACAATGGTTATTGATGATTCTTCTTTGGCCTTGTCATATTTTTGAAGCTTGTGTCTCTTTAAGGCAAAAAGACTGATAGATAAATGTGTTGCTTCGAAGTTTCTATACCCGTCCTTTGTTTATGTTAATTGTTTACTAATTCACAGTGATTGTTTCATCTTAGGTATACTTAATACTCGATGAATTCATTCTTGCCGGAGAGCTACAAGAAACAAGCAAGCGGGTGCACATAAAAATTTTTTATTTCCCCCTTATCTCAAGCTTTCTTTTTTTTCTCTTATTTTTGGCACTAAACTGAAAAATTATTCATCAACTTTTTGTTGTAGGCAATCATTGAGAGGATGTCAGAGCTTGAGAAGCTAGAGTGATGAGATTGGGAGATTCAAAGATAGTCGAGAAGGAAAATCAGCGATAGGACTCTTCTGATTTGCTATTTTCTGATATGTTCTGTCTATACAGTTCGTTGTTTTCAGTGAAGCTAGCAGACCTTAAACGCACTTTTGTCATTTTGATTTTAACCTCAAATGGTAGAAAAATTAAATATTTGGACAAAAGGAAACTTATTGTATGAGACATTGTATTTCGATCCTGCCCTTGCTCACAATGCTTAGACAGACAGAAAAAAAAAAAAAAAAAAACCAAAAACAAAGATTTAATGAGTAAAAACATCATGCTTTGTGATACATCCCTTCAAGGAGGCCCTGTTCGTTTGTCTGCGCGGCTGCGACCTGCGGCCATACGCTGTGGCCAGACATAACGGTTGTTGTTTGTTTGGCAGTCGCGTGACTGTTCGCTGGGGCTGATCGTAACAGTTCTACATGCAACGCTGACTTTTTCAGCAATCAAAAATTTCAGATGGAAGCTGTGTCAGGTAAACGAACACCACTTAGTCGTAGGTCGCAACCGTAACCTCTTACGGCAGGCAAACGAACATACCCAAAATACCCTTAACTCTAGAATTTTAATTATAGCCAAGTGGTGGCATTTTTTTCTTATATAACCGGGTAAAATTTCGGGCCGAAACCCAGGCTTATCCATATGTAGAAACCGTCTTTAGTGGCCAAGAGGGAAATACAACGATTTTTGGTAGACGGTGTGATATAATCTTTGGCCATGATTCACTTAGGTGAATCTTCCATCTAGTCAAACACGCTCTTGGTTCATAAGTTGTATCAATTATGTAGATGCAGACAAATTGCCATGATGATTTTAGGTTGATTAATTTAACAATTTGTAATGATATTTTCTAACTAGCTGATTATGTATTACAGTAACAGGTTGATGAAATTTCACTATAATTTAAAGCTAGACCCATTTTGTAGCTACATTTTTCGAGATATTCGATAATGTAAGATATCATGTCTACTAGATATATTAGAAACAGATTAGTATTTTTGAGGATGAGAGGATATAGCATCATACATGAAGCAAAAATCAGAAAAAGTCACACTTCCTACATTTACTTTGTTCTCTACAAAAACAGAATGTTATTACATTTTACCCGCGATATCTAGTAGACATGATATCTTACATTATCAAATACTCTTCTTTGCCTCTGGACTTTGGTCAATGGACTCCAATTGGTTCCTGAGATTCTGATTATCCTCAAGCAACCTATCATACTCCAAAAGGAACCGATCAGCCTGTTTTCTCAGAGCCTCCGTTTCAGCTTGTGCCCCTTTTAGTTCTTTTCCTTTGCTTTCACTTTCCGATTTCAATTTCTCGATTTTCGACTTTAGAGCCGCGATTTCTTCCCCAAGGGCTTTAACTTCCTCCCCGCTAGTGTTTTTCCCATCTTCGAAACCTCTATTCTGTTTCTTTGCAGTCTCCATTGTCTTCCTCAGTAACCGGAGTTCTCTGATGTAATGGTGTAGTCGATCAATCATGAGCGAGAGAAACAGCACAAATCCTGCAAATATAAAACACGTTCAATAACCTCATTCAAACCCTAAGAAAATCAGATTCGTATTAGAATGGTAATGATCAGATCTCATCTTTTTGAAATCTGATATCAACTCATATATAGATAGGGAAAATCGTTGATTCAGAGTCATAAATGGCTTAGAACCAAAAGTTCATTGTCTTCCTCAGTAACCGGAGTAGTCGATAAAACATGGGCTATAGAAATAACACAAAACCTGAAAGATAACCAAAAAAAACAAAGTAACTCCAAAGCAAATCAGATTCGTATTAGAGTGGTCATATGATCAAACCATATGTAGATGTGCCAAAGATCACGATGTTCCCTAATTACAATTTAAATTCCCAAACATCTGCTAGTTTATCAAGAATACGAATAAAAAGCACTTCGAAATTGTTGATTCAGCGACTAATCGATCTTTTCCGTTCTAATAATTCTAATCCGAGAGTTACCAAATCCGTTCCAATCTAACGAATTCAACAATCATTCCTACAGAACATTTCTTACTGATTTTAAGAGAGCGAAACGTAATTTACCCATTAGAGAAGCTTCAAGCATATGCTTCGAAGCGAGGACTTGATCAGTAGGATTGAGAGCGGCACCATCCTCGGATCGGCGCTGGATACTGAGCAAACTGTAAACGCTCGACATTAGAACGACGAAGACGGTGGCGCCGATGGTTTTGACGACGACGGGGCCACGGCCGCGCTTGATGCGATCGAAGGTGAGGATGATGAGCTTTCGGAGAGGCGTCTTGAAGAGGAGAAGGAGGATTAACGCCATTTCGGCGAAGATCACCGAGTAAAGGAGGTGGATCATAGTTGATGTTGTGCAAAACCCTAGATCGGAAGAACGTTTCGGTCAATGAAAAATATAAAAAGGCGTTACAGGTTAATAGCTGCTTTTCTTTTCCTTTTTGTTTTTGTTTTTTTGTCGGCACGGTTGTTCATAGCTTTTATTTTATTTTTTTGTTGGGGCAGTAAATGCCACATGGTTTGGACTTTGGAGTATTAATCTTTCTTCTTTTTCCAAAAACCAATAAATGCTGTTACACTTATTTTGAAATCATGACTCATATTTGTTTGATTTTTTTTTTTTTGGACGAAACAAATTTCCGTTAATAAGAAGTATTTGAGAATACATAGTCCTTATGCAAAAGGACAGTTAAACCTATTGGAAGATAAATATAACTAGAATAGAAAATTGAATTTTGAGGTAAATTTTTTGCCAACCAATGAGGTAAATACAACTCTTATTTGTTTGATTGCCGACTTAAAGTCGCACCAAAATTATCACAGAACTTTGGTCAGTTATGTTGGTTTTATTAACCTTAACAAATTAGAGCAACTCCAACGTACATACTAAATTTAGTCTTAAAATAACACCAAATTTAGTGTTTTGGTGTTCCACTTTATTTTTCATCTCCAACCATAACACTAAATTTTACACTAAATTTTTTTTTTATTATTATATTATTAAATTAAGATTATTTTTATTTTTTTAATAGTTTTAATAAATACTAATTATTTTTATAACTGATTAATTATAAGTTAAATATACGATTACAAACGATAAAACACCAATTGATTTAATCTTAACCAATTCTGTTATTGATTTAGATATTTTGTGCAAATTAAAAATTTATATTAATTATAATTAAAATTTCATATTATTAAAAATTAAAGATACAAAAATATTTAAAGTATATTTAATTTTTAACTACAAAGTTTAATCAAATGATAAACACCCATTTAATTATATCATTGAATGAAAATAAAAAAATATATATTTTAATGTTTGGTGTTATGAACAGTGTCACACTAAATATGGTGTGATACTGTTCATAAAACACTAAATTTTTTTTTTGCCGTGGGATATGCCGTTCGGTTGGAGTTCCTTTAACACCATATATCCCGTTTTACCGTGCGGTTGGACTTGCTCTTAGTATGGGTATAATCTAGCTGGAATTACAACTATCAAAATTTGTAAATATAAATTATCAAAAGATTTTGATTTATTTTTAGTAATATAAGAATCAAATGGCTTATGAACATTAAACATAAAGTTTGTTGCTTAATACGATTTGAATGGCAAAACAGGTTTTTAGACAAAAAGTGCGAAGTAAAATGAGTTTTTTTATTTCGTCGTCGAGAGTATTTTTACAAGAACAAGAACAAATAATTGCTAAGTGTTTAAGTGTAGAGCTAGTTGCAGATGGAAGAAGTTGTCTTTGCTCTTTGCTCTTTGCTCCTTGCTCTCATCTTTGTTTTATACTCCGAGTCTGTGTTTAACGTTCTCATTTACTATGCTTGATTCGTCATGAATGACAATTAATTCAGAGGTTACGACCGTTACGTTTAGACGTCTTAAATCACCGATTTGAACGAGCATTTGGTGTTGGTGGGGCTGCCTGGCAGATTTGCATTTAGTCTCCTTTGACTGTGAATTTACTCTGGCGCGCCTTTCAGCTCGGCTCTTCACCTCGTTTATGTCTCTGACATCTCTGGTCTTTTTACCACTTTTTTTATTGGGCCTGTTTTACTGGGCCATAATTTTCACCCCCTCCCCACAATTAGCTGGATCAAGTGCTTATATGCCCTTTTTAGAAGAGCAAAATTCTCATATGTCTCCGTTATAAAAACTAATTTGTTATTGATTTTTTTTAAAATCGATAAAGCGTTAAAAGACTGCTCACGCTTGAAAACGTAGTTAATTACGAACCCAACCAACCATATCCACACCCAAACCCACGATATCCACACCCCATCCACGACACTACACCAGACCCGCGATATCGTTCGGATTCGATGAAATCGAGTCAAACCCCAAATAAAAACCTTAAATTGTCCATGTACTTCCATCTAATTGTGTCAATTTTTTGAAAGAGTTTTTTTCCTCTTATTTGGTACAAAAAGGCACAACTAAGACAAAGTGGGAGTGATTTTTCTGCGAATTCGGAAAAACTCTAAATCAGGTTCATACTTCCTATTCTTCTGATTTCCAAGAAAAGTTTCTTATCTTTGATTTCTACTTTTCTGGGTTGCACGACCATTTGTGTATAATTGAATTCGGTTTTGTGTAAAATGAAATGCGATTTTGTGTAGAATTGAATTCGATTTTGTGTAGAATGGAATTCGATTTTTGCCTAGAGTTGGATTTCAGATGCTAATGGATTGTGTTATAACTTAGTAGAACTTGTGTTATGGCCATTGTCAAAGAAATTGAGACTCATCCGCGACCGGAAATTTATGAAAACACGCCCCCAAAACCGATGCGAATAAATATTGAAGGAGTAGTCGATTCTGAGGGTAATCAGTTAATATTGTGGTAGCAAACGGATACCGAGGAGGAAGACCAATATTGCAACCTGAGAGGATGTTCTTTGCTCCAACTGAGTATAACAAGGCAATCAGGTTGGGAACAAGGTGTTATATCCACAAAGCAGTGGATAAATTGGAGTTTATAGGACTTAAATCCGACGAGCTGAGGTGGTTGATAACACCGTATTTTTATCCGTTTTACTATTTATTTTAGAACACTTTAATTAGTGTTTCATTGGCTTTTACATGTTTTTATTATGGTTTTCGCATATTTGTAGTTTCAAGACTATTTCCAGATTACTTAGGCAAAAGCATTGCAAATTGGGAAAAAACCAGATTTTCGGGTCAGAGTCAAACCATCAGAAGTTCAATTGCCAAAGAGGTTCTTCTCATCGTCTGATCCAGCCCAATTTTTAAGATATTCAAGAAGGACCAGCTACCTTTCCATTCCAACAGATTTGAGGACAATCCAAAGGTTTAATCAAAAGATACATGAAGATCAAGAAGTCGCGTCAGGCCACTCCCGGATCAGTCCCAGCCTCGGCCAAGTGGCAATCCGCCGCTGCCAGGAAGTCTCCACCTGCGGCCACGTGAAGGTTCGCCGCAGCCATAACCCATGGACCCGCGGCCATGCCGATTTCGTCCCGTATGCCCATTTGCAAGGCCCGTTCAATTCCCGTCAAGGAGAAACTCTAAAAACCGATGAAAACAGAACTCAAGACCTATAAATATGCGTTCTAAAGACAAAATTTCGTGTGCTTCTTTTGTGCCACACTTTGCCCTATTGTTTTTGCTTTTATTTTACTTATTTCTACTCTTTGTTCTTTACTTTCGAGATTGGTGAAGAGGTTCTCTCCGGACATCATTATTAAATTCGAGAGACTCCTTCATCTTGCAACGCCCATCTTTGTAACATGTATGATCCTCTTGAAACGACTTAACCATCCCTTGAGAAACTAATTCTTCGTATGCGCAGTAGATTCTTGATAGTAAGAATTTGGGTGTTAATCTCATATAGATTACTCAAACCTACTCTTATCATTGTAGTATTTGAGGATCGAACCAAAGAGGTTAAGATTGAAGCACTAAAAATACATGAATCTTCCTAAGCTAGAGCAAATGTTTTTGGGTTTTTATGTTTTTAAACTAAAGAAAACAAATGCAAGTAGGAAAACAAAGATAGAAATGTGGATAATGAACTAAGCTATCAATGAGATGGGTAACAATCAAACAATAAATCATTTGGAAGCATTAAACACTATATATCATAGAACATGGAATTCACAATTATGACTAATACACTCTCGTGGCACTAATTACTTTGTTAATCACCAAATTAAGAACAAACCAGCGTTTGTGATAAGATGATTAACAAGCATTAATCTCCTATCCCAATTAGTTCACTAATCACCATAGACATCAACTCTCATTGGCTAGGCAAGAAAAGCTCACAAAAGGTTTTGTTCAAGCAATTCATTTAAACTCGGGTTAGGAGTGAAATGCCTAAGTTCAAGACTCGAATGGATAAACCCAATCTAGCACTAACACCGTTTACTCGAATCTCTCCCTAATGCATGGGATGAGACCATAAATCCTAGGGTGTAGCTCTAGATTGGTTTGTCACACCAACTAGAACTACCTAATCTAGGTGCAGTTCTAAACTTTGGTATATATTATCAAATCTAGCATTAAGAACCAACCTAAGTGAAAGATTTAACAAAGATCAACCTAAATCATAATCATCTAACCATCAAGACAATTAACAAATGATGCAAATGCACACAATCTATGCTAATCCTTAGGTAAAGATCACTAATCTTGACTAATTCTCTTTCAAGCAACTAATCACTATGCTATAATCACCTAATCCAGTAGCAAACTGTCATTTGTGGATCATTGATTAGCAAGCATTAAGAATATAAATAAGATCAACCAAAAATACACCCTAGACAACTATTATCATAGGCTAGGAGCATAAATCTCTTGAATAGTTCATCAAGGTATTTCATCAAACACTTGGTGTGCATGAAATGTCTTATGATCTAGATCCACTTTATCAAGCTAGATCTAGCATTAGGAACACTAAACAAGAAATGAAAGCAAGGATTAAGAACATAAGCATCACAAATCAAACATCAAACCATCAAAATCAAGCATAATCCAAAATCCAACAAAAAGTCAACTAATGAAAATATGAAGAACAAAAGAGAAAAATACATAAAGATAAAGAAGATGCATTAATATAAAGATAGAGTTGAAGAAATCTTCTCTAGAGTGGCATTTGTGATGAAGATCCATCCAAAATCATATGAGGAGTTTGGGTTAAAACCCAACTCTAGAAAAAAAGCTTAGATCTAAAAATTAAGTTTTTCACTATTTAAAGAAGTTTGGGTCGAACCGGGTCAACCCGGGACAAATCGGGTATTGACCCGGCCGAATATGGGTCGTGGTCAAGAATGCCTGCAGTGAATCAGCCATAACTCCTGAACCTGACATCTGAATGACCTCAAACCACCTCCAGAAGACAGACAACTAAATTATCTACAACTTCTATGAAGAAGGTAGAATTTGAATTGGAGTGGAAATCCTTCTTCTGGGTTGATCTTTCAGACGTCGTATTTGGAGCAGAACTCGTTTGGATGCCAGACAGACATGTCATTTCTATATTTACCATATCTCTTGAACGGCCGATCTGAATGACATGAAACCAACACTAAACGAACGTCAGCTCGATTGTCTATGACTTTCATGAATACCTCAGATTAAACTGGGCACGGAAAGGTCTTCAATTGGCCTGATCTTTGAGTCACTTCGGCTGGTGTTGTATATTGGATGTTTGGACCGGGTGGAGTTAACCGAGTGGATCTTGGTCGGTTGAGATTGGTCTTGTCTGTAACCGAGCATAATCTGGGCAGTTAGCTTTGGTCGGTTGAGTTCCCTGTGCTAGGACCGACCCCATTAGACCATGCCGATGGTGCAAGGTGCGTTTTCTCGGCCAGGCGGATATGTCTTCAGTAAAACTGCGGTAACTCGCTAACCACTTGTCCGAATGGCCTGATTCAAACTTACCTGGACATCTTACTCACTCCTCTACAACGTTTATGAAGGTCATCCAAGCTGATTCAGATTAGAGGGTCTCCGTCCAGCCACGTATTTCCGGCCTCTCGGATGGACTTTGCATTCCACTTTGGTCCAACTCTCCAAATATGCACAATTGTCTCCAAATCACCTAAAAACACTCCTTATGCATGCTATACTCACTAAAACCTAGTGCAAGCACCTATTACTCTAAATTAGACCTAAATGCCATAAAAACTATGCAAGACACATGCATGAGACACAAAACAATGACAAGAATGCATGCTAAAAAGAGGTAAAATATGGGAATATCAATTCTCCATTTGCATTCATCTATACCACATTTAGCCTCTGATTTTTGGGGTGGTGCAGAGTTCGTACTTGTCTCGGCGGATTTGGCATTGCATGGTTGTTAGAGCGTCTCATACCTTTGTTTTCTCAATGAACATAGACTAGTCGCTTTCACCTATCACATGTTGAAGATAACAAGTTATGGGTTTGCTTTCACCTTATCACATGTTGAAGATAACATGTAAAGTAGACGACTCGATATCCTTATTATGATGTTACAAATAAATTTGAATGTTTAAATGGAAAGAGTCTTAGATTTCATAAGTGTTTTCACACTTTTAGAGAAAATATAACTTACCTTGCATGATTCTCATTTCAATGGATACTGAGTCGTATACTTACGTGCCCGATTGCTTAAGTTGTCGGGCTATCGTGGTAGTCTAGTCATCCATGTTACACCAATTCATCCACTAATAACACTTTTTCCAGATAACATGGCACAAGTTAGTGGGTTTGGGAAAGATGGCCCTTCCCGTTTTGCTACTTGACCACTCATCTTCTTAATACCACACTCTCTAGATAACATGGCACGAGTACTGGGTTCGAGAAAAAGTGGCCTTATTCAACATGTCCTATTTGGTCTTAGTATGTGACCACTCAGTCCCTAATAGCATTCCCTCCAGATAACATGGTACGAAAATGGGTTTTAGAACAGGTGGTCTTTACTACTCTAATTACATATGGCGCTACGTCTAGTCTAGGCCCACTTATTTAAAAAAAAAAAGATTCCAATCGAAAAAAACGATATGCTTATGGCATTCGTGGTCAATACGAGACCCCATTTGCCTCGGGATCCCATGTATCGGTTCAGATCTTTTCGAACCATACTTCACGTCGACAAAGTTGATCTTTTTGCATGGGTGTGGGGGAGCCGGCTTAACTGGTTTCACTTGCTTATCCTCGGGCTTTTTCTGCCTATTCAGCATTTTCTGCGCTCTCTCAGAGATGTACTAGTTCAAGAACCCCTTCTTGATCAGCATATGTACCTCCAATCTGAGGACTATCCAGTCTTTTGTTCGATGTCTTTCTGACTGGTAGAAGTCGCACCACGCCGAGCTGTTCTTACCCAGTCCTTATGTCTTCTTCTCGGTGGGCCACTTAACGTTGTTTCCAAGGTCCATGAGGTTGTATACGAGTTGAAACGCGTGGATATCTATCTTGAGTTCCTCTAGAGTGAACTCTCTTGTCCCTCTTCTACAACGTTTTCCTCATCGTCGGCTTGGTACACAATCGCATACCGGTTATTGCTCAACCGGTGACGGGAATCGCTTCTCGCGTTGTTATCATTCCACATGTTTTTGTGGGATTCTTCCCTTCTTTCATTTCTCCCTTCCTGGTTTCTTTTGGGAGAATAACTCTAGACCGGCAGGGCGAAAATGTAGAACTTTGAACTCTCAAAGTCGTTAAGGATCGGACAACACAGATTTTACTCTGTTTTTGTCTCTTTCTCTCTTTCTTGTTCAACACTCAACGTATTCTCTTTGGTGTATTACTCGATTCTTGTAAACGAAAACCACACACTTTTATTAGATATATAAACTGTATTTATAGGTTTACATGACAAACTTTGACTAAGGGACACGTCTCTACAAGACAACCCAATGTGGAGACACATACACACACGTGTAACTGTTTTGTAGTTAACAATTCTAATCGTATCTCTCGGTGTGTGATACGAATAGTTTATATATAAATCAGTTACTTAACTATATAATATACGACTCTTCTAAGATAATAAAATAAGATGAAGACTTGATCACATCAAACACTCCTCCTTGATCGGCTTCATTGTTACGCCTAGTTTTTTTCGTAGAACCTCGAACCTTGTTGACTTCTTCTTCACTTGCAAGTATGGTACTTGCGTTCGACTTACTCCATCTAAATGGAAAACTTTTATGCTTCATCTTAATGTTCAGTATCCATATTCCTTGAAAATCATTGATAAGGCATCTATTGTCTTCAAATAAGACTAGGTATCCATTTGATATAATTTGAGAAACACTCAATAGATTTCTTGCTAAACCCGGCACTAGAAACACCTTTTTGATGATCTTCTCTCCTTGGCTTGTCATCACTTGGATATTTACTTTTCCTGCCGTTATTACACGTTGACCATTCCCCACTTTGATCGGAGTCTTTATACTTTGATCAAGAGTGATGAAGTATTTAACTTCCTTGGTCATATGGTTAGTGCATCCACTGTCAACTAACCACGTTTCATCATCTACTTTTGATGATATTTCTTCTTCAACCACACTAAACAGCATGTGACCCTCATCATTTGTTTCTTCAAAAATTAGATCCGCTCTTTCGGTTTTTCTAAGTTTGCAGTTTTTTGCTAGATGTCCAGGTTTGTTACACACAAAACATCTTCTCTCATTGTTCACCACTTGTTGCGAAAGAACATCTTTGTTCTTCTTCTTCCAACAATCACACTCTCATTGTGATTGTTACGTTTGCAAACGCCACACCATTTCTCGGCCTTCTTTTGACGCTTGTCTTCACGTTTGTTTTCTCCATAGAACGCTCCTTCCGTTGATCGTTCTTCTCGAAGACTTAAGCGCTTCTCATGCGCTTTCAAAGTACCTATCATCTCTGTCATAGAGAGAGTTGATAGATCCTTTGTTTGTTCAAGGACATCAACGATGCTATCAAACTTTTGCGGCAATGAGATAAGAATTTTTTGAACCAATTGGTAGTCTGTCTTATCTTCACCATGAACTCTTAGTTGATTACTCATGTTAATCAACTTGGTTGTGAAATCATTTATGGTTTCACTTTCCTCCATCTTCAGATTCTCATATTCTCTTCTCAAGGTCTGAAGATTAATCATCATTACTTGTGGACTTCCTTGGAACTCCATTTCCAAAGCATTCCAAGCTTCTCTTGCGCTTGATGCATGAGCAATTCTCGGAAATATTGAATCTGAAACTGCACTTTGAAGGATCTGAAGAGCCATCATATCCTTCATCACTCGATCATCTCTCTCTATGGTTAACGCCGGTGAGTTTTCAGGAGACGAACTCAACGTAACTTCATTTTCGATAACATCCCACAACTTTCGTGTTTTCAAGATGGTTATCATCTTGATTTTCCAAAAGCCATATGATTCACCATTGAAGATTGGAATAACTTGCTGCATTGTTGTCTCCATAGCTCTGATACCATGTAGAACTTTGAACTCTCAAAGTCGTTAAGGATCGGACAACACATATTTTACTCTGTTTTTGTCTCTCTCTCTCTTTCTTGTTCAACACTCAACGTATTCTCTTTGGTGTATTACTCGATTCTTGTAAACAAAAACCACACACTTTTATTAGATATATAAACTGTATTTATAGGTTTACATGACAAACTTTGACTAAGGGACACGTCTCTAGAAGACAACCCAATTTGGAGACACATACACACATGTGTAACTGTTTTGCAGTTAACAATTCTAATCGTATCTCTTCGGTGTGTGATACGAATAGTTTATACATAAATCAGGTACTTAACTATATAATATACGACTCTTCTAAGATAATAAAATAAGATGAAGACTTGATCACATCCAACAGAAAGCTCTTCTCCTTTCTTGGTCGTCTTCCCACTTGATTTCAGCATGGGCCTTGTTATTGGCATCTTCAATCGTTACTGGTGCGTACTTGGTTGGGACTTTGTAGAGCTCTCCATCGGGCAGGTGTCCCCTCTTGAACACCGATAAGGCCGTCAATACATTGCAGTTAGTGATTCCCACCTTCTCATTTGTGAAGCGAGCGATATAGCTCTTCAAGGCTTTATTGGGGAGTTTTTTTTACTTCGTAGAGGTCATCGGACACACAGGTGGGATTCTTGCTACATGAAAATTGCATCAAGAAAGCGTCGTGAAGTTGCGCTACAGATCAGATATTCCCTTCAGGGATATTAGTGAACCAAGCAACGCTTCCCCAACTAGACTTGAGCCGAAGCTTTTGCACATACATGCCCCCGTATGTGGTATGGCATGGAAGTCACCATCATCCTTTGCTTGTAGTGAGCCATATGGTCGTCGGGTTCTTCAATTTTATCGCCAAGAAACTGAATCTCGATGATATCTCCACATCATTGATTTTTTTGGTGAAGGGCGAATCATTGTATGATTCTCTAGCTGCTCTCTTTGCCAAAGGAGGAGCTCCAAGAACTCTCCTTATTGCAGTTGTGAGACTCATCAAGTGTTCTTCCAGTGTTTGATCCATATGTATCACCGGATGTGGGCATCTTGGAGGCAAGAGCTCCCCCCCTCCCTCTGTTCCCGTGCGTATCCCGCGCAGGTGGAGTTGACCTCGTCAGGAGCTCTATCTCTTGGCTGCCGGACAGTTCCCGGAGCCGGTTTGTCAAAGTAGGTCCTCTCTGTACCAAAATCATGTTGTCGCATCCCATATATTTCCCAGTGCTGCTATAGCATGGAGTTCTATAGCAGAGCGGCATAGACACCAGGAAGGTTCAGATCTAGCCTTGCTCCTCGTTGTGGTTGTTGAATGTTTAGGGTGGATGGAACCCTCTGAGAAGGCAGACGTGATCCTCCCTAAGGCGAGCGATTTCCTCCATGACCCTCACCTGTACGGCATGGAGTTGCGGTGGTTCGGTTCTTTCGAGACACAAGGTTCGGAGTGAATGAAACATAGAAATAATGACTTTGGGTCCTTAGGAAGGATGGATCCGTGAAGGGTTAAGCTTTTTAGTGGGATTTTAGGGAATTAAGTGACTGAATCAGAATGAATCAAAAGTTCAGTATTTTTCTCTGTAGAGAGTTTTTTTGGTGTGAGTGTTTTGAGAGAGAAAAATCGGATTTCGCTCTCTAGGGAGATAGGGTTATATTTGATCCGGGTCCGTATACCAAATTAATTTTCGCAGTCGGGTCGGGTTTCGGATCTCATCGTAGGGTTTAGTACTTTGATACTTGAGTGCTTTTTGCCAGCCTTCCTTGTCGCTTATTCTATGCTTCTCGACAAAGGTTACAGAGATATTGAAATGGTGCAGGCGTTGTTCGTACTCCGGCGGTTTTGGCGCTACTAGATGGCCAGGGCGTCCATGCTTTTGTCTTCCATATGAACAGTGATTTGTGGCTTTCGCCTGTTTCACATGAGAATCAGTTAGGCATTGTTTGTTGTGGCCTTGTCATAAGGGTCAACTTAGCTCAAATGGCATTTATGGAGGGAAATTCAAGTATATAATCCCATAACATATTGAATACTTACCATTTACCTTTTATGTCACTCATATAAGGAGTTTTGGGTTGTTTATATTTACCTTCTCGGGCATTATTGTCCGGTTTATGTTGAACATTGAAGAGTCGACTTATCCATGTTGAGTCATTCATCTCTCTACTAGTTCACTCTCCACATCACATGGAACGAATTGATGGATTCAAGAAAAGGTGACTCTTTATTCTGGTATGGACTACTCATCCCCTTACTTCATGTTGGCTCCCTTTAAACCAACATTTTTTGGGAAAATGTGGCCGCATATAACATGTCATAAGGTTCAACCACTTAGTCTCGTAGCCGTGCCCTCTCTTAGTGGTTCGCCTTTCGGTCTAATGGCCGATGACTAATCTAATACATGTGTCATTACGTGATTCGTCTTTTCCAAGGGAAATTATTTACCCCCAACAAAATGTATATTATAAAAATATCAAAATACAATTTTAATACATAAATCCAAATAAAATAAATTATAAACCTAACTAATCACCTAAATATAAATTAATTACAATCCTAAATCTAATAAACTAATTATAAACATTTAAAACTACAGAAGTTTGAAAAGTTAACATTGTATAGTGTCAGAGAGAAACAAAATATGAATTGAGAGAGAGTATAAAATTTGGAGTTATGAAAAAATGACTAGAGGGGTTTCTATTCATAAAAAAAATTGTGACGGAAATTTCTATCAAAAATCCATCGGAAACTTTGATTCGGCGGGAGATCAAAATTTTTCTTTTAAGTTTTGGTGGTCATTTTTTTGTTTCCGTCGAAAGTAAATTTAATAATTTTTTATAAAAAAAATTGCCGTAAAAATTTGGCGGTCAAAATATAGTGTTTCGCCGTTCAAAATTTGAAAGCCGTTGAAAATAAATTTAATTAAAAAAAACTGTTGGGAAAATCCGGCGGTCAAAATTTGGTGTTTTGGCGGTGAAAGTTTTAAAACCGTTGGAAATTTGTGATGGACATTTAAAAATAAAAATAAAAAATAAATAAAGCCCTATAGAAATTTTCAACGGATTAGTAAAATTTTTACAAATAAATAAATTAATTATTAAAAAAACTGTCGGAAATCCAATTAAAAAATATTAGAAATTCTATCGAAACTAAGACGGAAATCCATTGAAATTTTTCGACAGGTTTCCGACGGACCAAAAAAGCCTCAAAATTTCATCAGAAATCTATTGGAAATTTTTGACGAATTTTTAACCGTCGTAAATTACGTCAGAATTACCTTTTTTGTAGTGATGATAGTTACCTGACTTATGTGATGTGCTGTTTTCAGCTTCTCAATGTTTTGTGTACGAAGTTGACTAGAGCGGTTACAAAATTTTGGTGGAGAAATAAAGAGAATCTAAAAAAATGGATTGGGTCACACATACATGGCCAAAACTATGTGACTCGAAAGCAAAAGGGAGTCTAGGATTTCGGTTTTTCAAGGATTTTAATAAAGGACTTCCTACAAAGAAACTATGGCATATCACCTTCTATGGCTATGGGAAGAGAAGGTGATAAGCACTTTACTCGTAATCTCTATAGAATATCACTGTGTATTGATTATCAATGAAGAGCTACAATGGCGTATCTCTTTTCTCTCTATAACCGTATCCTTTACACTCTTATGGCGAATATGAAAGAATACAGAAGCTCATCACGCTTCATCTACATACACAATTAGCATAATCCTTCCTATACACAATTATTCTTTATTTATACTTAATCTGAGAAGTCCCACTCTCCTTCACGCGCTCGTGGCGTGCACTTCTTCAACGTCAGCCTTCTCTTTACTCTTCTTCTTGTGCCTGTTGTGTACACTCAACGGCCTATCAGATGCATTTGGGCGGGAAACGTTCTTTTAGCTACGTGAATATGTTAAACGATTGGATCTGAGTTCCAAACCGAAGTCTGGTCTGATCTTTGGGTTCCATATAAGCGGCCGCATCCGCACGCCCTGATGTACGAACCATAATGAAGACACCAAAATGAAGGCATATAAGCTGATTAATCCTATTTCCAAGAGATGAAATAGAGACTTAGTTTGGAATATGATAACACTGGAGCATCAAAAGCTTAACTAGAATATTAAACCAAGCTCGATTATCAAAATTATACTAAACTACAATATCAAGCCTCAGTAACCATCTACTTCTGTAAACATTCTTGTATATTTTTGTAACGTTCCAACTTAGACTACTTCATTATTCTAAAGAGATCTTTAGACAGCACAATCCATGTTCACCACAATATTATGTTAAGTGTTCAAGAAATCGCTAGCCGCTAATCGGGCGGTGGTACAACGCCTAGCGCTTAGAACGCCTAGAACGCCTAGACGGGGCCTAGGAGATTCTTAGGCGGTTTAGGCGTATACAAGATGAATCAATATATTAGACATATTTTTTTGTAAATGATATGCTACGATCATCTTCCTATGGAAAGAAGATATGTTCCATCGTCATCATCGCCACAATCAACTCCTCCCTATTGATATATCATGATTTTTACCCGTTTTAGGCCATGATATAAGTCCTTTTTATAGAGTCTTTCTAGTGTTTTTGTAGTGTTTTAGAGTCTTTTCAGGTTTTAGCACGTTTGGAGCTTTTTGGAGCAAAGCAGAAGTTCTTGCAGTTGAGTACCCGATTTGAAGCTCGAGGATCGATCGATACACTTATGGTGTCGGTCGATGCTAACCTCAGAAGCAGACATAACTCGCGATTTGAGAAGATTGGAGATTTTGCAATCTGCCCCAGAAGACTTTATTATTTACAAGAAACCCCAGAACGTGTCTGAGGTTATTTATTAGGTTTTTCAGCCACTTTTGTTGGCTACGCTTCATACACGCTTTATTTTATTCTGGTTCTGTGAGAGAGCTTTCTGAGGGAGACAAGTCTGAAACTCTGTTCGTCTGAGAGAAGATTTTGAACCCCTGTTTTACTCTCTTTCTTATTATTTATTCAGTGATTTATTTAAACATGTTTATTGTTTCAATTTCCATGTCTGAGTAGATCTCTTGTTAGGTTTAGGGTTCTCATAAGGGATTTCTTTGAATGGTAGGTTGATTAGTTGTTTAGGGTTCATAATCTGAATTAGTTCTTCACTTTAGGTTGTTCTCAAAGCTAATTCTAGATTGATCACATGGAACTTAGAACTTAGGATAATCGATTAGGCAAGACAGTGCAGTTGAGAAACCTGATAGAATTTAGGGTGAGCAAAATAACTATTCACAAAGAGATTTAGTTTAGTTGTTTTGTGAACAAATCAAACTTGAACTAAAAGCTGGTTTAGACTTTAGGATTCACAAAGAGATTTGGAATTCTAGGATTTAGACTTAGATAATTCTCGCAACGACAGTTGGTTAATTATACTTTAGTGATTTGAGTTCAAGAACCGTGCGTAACCTGAACCCTGACTAGCTAGTTAGTTTGTCTGCATTCATTGATTTCTTGAGAAATATCCTGAACCTATCATCTTTCCAATCGAATTATAACTTGTTTAATTTACGTATTTACTTTCAATTTCATTGATCACTTAGCTTAATTCAACCCTTAAAATCTATTGTGTGTTTTCTTGAGTCTCTGTGGATTCGATCCCTAAGTATTACAATCGGCAAAGCTTTAGTACTTATAGGGTATTGATTTGAGCTTATCAAATTTGGCGCCGTTGGCGGGGACTCAATTCACCACTAGATTTTAGTTTGAGAATTTCGACTAAGTTCGACTAGTATCGATCGACACCCTAGTGGTATCGGTTGATACATGTCGTAATTTTTTGTGTTACTTACGTTCTTGACTTTTGTGTTTCAGGTGCATGTCTACTCGTGAAACGAGAAGGAACAAGAGCACTCCGCTAGTTAATCTGTCAAACGAGAAGCTAGCACTTTTGGAACGCACAAACAGAAAAGCAAAGAAGCCAGCAGAGATGAACAACAATCCAGTGGTTTTGGTTCAAGATGCAGTTGGTGCTTACAGAGACCAAGAGGGTCATTTGTGCAATGAGAGAGGGCAACGATTGGATGGAGAGGGGAACATCATTCCACCTCCTGCTGTTGTCGAGGAGGTTGTTGCTGCGAATGCAAGGAATATTGTGAATGATCGTGGCAGAACAATTGGTGAGTACAACATGCCTGATCAGTTTTATGCAAATCGATCAGCGACTTGCCCTCCACCAGTTCAGAGGAATGACTTTGAGCTGAAACCTGCATACTACACTCTTGTGGGTCAGCATCCTTTTCACGGTCTTTCCAATGAACACCCCATGGATCATATTGAGAGGTTCGAGGATTTGGTCACTAGCATCAATAGCAATGGAGTGTCCTATGATTACCTCTTCTGCAAGCTCTTCCCATATTATCTAGGTGGAGATGCGACTTACTGGTTGAAGGAGTTGCCTCCTGGATCACTGACTACCTGGGAGGAGACTAAGACTGCTTTCCTGAATAATTTCTATGATGATGCACGATCCGAGGATCTTAAGAACATGATATATCATGGTTTTTACCCTGTTTAGGCCATGATATAAGTCCTTTTTATAGAGTCTTTATAGTATTTTGGAGTATTTTAGAGTCTTTTACAGGTCATAGCACGTTGGGAACATTATTGGAGATATTGGAGCTTTCTGGAGCATTTGGAGCAAAGCAGAAGTTCGTGTTGCTGAGAACCCGATATGAAGCCTTGGTATCGATCGATACTGGCTAGTATCGATCGATACCCATCGCAACAAGACACGACCCACGAGTTTTCCAAGACTTGAAGAATTGTAAATTTCCCCAGAAGTCTTTAAGATTTACAAGAAGCCCCAAAACGTGTTTTAGGTTATTTATAGGGATTTTAGCCACCTGTTTAGGCTATGCTTTATTTTACTTTGGCTTGAGAGAGACAAGTTTGAATCTCCCTTCGTCCGAGATCAGATCTCAAAACCTCTTGTTACTCTTTCTATTTTCTTTGATGATTTATTCAGTTATGTTGATTGTTTAATTCTCCATGTCTGAGTAGATCCACTTTAGGTTCAGGGTTCTCATAAAAGTTTTCTCTGAATGCTAGGTTGATTATCTGTTTAGGATTCACCATCTGAATTAGTTCTTCGCTTTAGGTTGTGTTCAAAGCAAATTCTAGGTTGACGAATCTGGAACTTAGATTTTAGGATAATTGATTAGGCACGACAGTGCGATTAATTACTTGATAGAACTTTAGGTGAGCAAATTGATTATTCGCAAAGAGATTTGGTTTAATTGGTTTGTGAACATATCAAACCTGATATTAAAGCTGATTTAGACTTTAGGATTCTCAAAGAGATTTGGAATTCTTAAAGTTTAGATTTAGATAATTCTCGCAACGACAGTTGGTTAATTATACCTTAGTGAATTGAGTTCAAGAACTGCGCTAAATCTGAATCCTGCTAGTTAGTTTATCTGCATTCATTGATTTCCTGAGAAAAACCCTGAGCTTATCCTTCTCCAATTGAATTATAACTCTTTTAATTTATGCACTGCTTTCAATTACATCTGAATTGCTTAGCTTAATTCTCGTCTATATAATATATTGTGTGTCTCTATGAGTCCTTGTGTTCGACCCCTAGCTATACTACGACAACTGCTTTAGTATCTGAATAGGGTATTAATTTGAGCATATCAAATTTGGCGCCGTTGCCGGGGACTCAATTCGCCATTAGATTTTAGTTGAGAATTTCGACTAAGTTCGACTAGTATAGATCGACACCATTTGGTATCGATCGATACTCAACGTATTTTTTTTTAGTTACTTACATGCCTTGTCTAGTGTTTTGTTTTCCGGTGTATGCCTGTTCGTGAAACCAGAAGCAACAAGAGCACTCAGCTAGTTGAACTGTCACTGGAACAGCTAGCGCTTGTGGAACGCACAAACAGAAAGACCAAGCAAACATCAGGGATGAACAACCAAGTGGTTTTAAGAGCTGATGAAGCTGGAGTTCTGAGAGACCAAGAGGGTCATGTGTGCAATGAGGGAGGGCAGCGACTTGATGAAGCTGGAAACGTCGTTGTCCCTGCTGCTGTTATTGAGATTGTCGCGCCAGCTGGGCTCGCCAACGTTAGGAATGCTGCAGGTGATCGAGTTAGGACACTTGGCGAGAACAAAAGACCTGATCAGTTCTATGTCAATCGATCTGCGATTCGCATCCCAACTTTTCAGAGGAACGATTTCGAGCTGAAGCATGCGTACTATGCTCTCGTGAGTCAGAGTCCTTTCCATGGCCTACCTCATGAGCATCCCATGGATCATATCGAAAGGTTTGAAGATTTGGTCACTGGTATGAAGTACAATGGAGTGCTCAATGAGTTCCTATTCTGCAAACTTTTCTCATACTCTCTTGGTGGGGATGCTGCTTATTGGCTGAAGCAGTTAGCTCCTGATTCTCTAACTACATGGGATGAGACCAAGAATGCATTCCTGTGCAATTTCTATGATGATGCGAGATCTGAAGAGCTCAGGAACAAAATTTCTCAATTTTCTCAAGGTCCAACAGAGGGACTTAAGGCTGCTTGGATTCGCTTCAAATCATATAAGAGAGATTGTCCGCACCATGGGTTCAATCAGGTTCAGCTGCTGGGCACATTCTACAGAGGGATCGATTGGAGGTACCAGATGGCTTTGGATACTGCGAGTAATGGGAACTTCAACACCAGGTATCCAGATGATGCAGTCGTGCTGATTGAGAGCTTGGCGTCTAGCAATAGCACCAAGAATGCTGATTTCGAGAGGAAGAAGAAAGCTGCAAGAATTGATGGGTCTCAGATTGCTGAAGTTCAAGTGAAGCTGGATATTTTGCTTGGGAAGTCGAAGAAGACTGTGCACTTTGCTGATGGAGTCAATAATATCGGTGGAGATGAAATTGAAGATTGTAACTACGTTGGTGGTTCTGGATTTCAGGGTCAGCAATTTGGGTACAACAACAACCGGAACTTCAGTAACAACACTCGAAATTACGGGAACTCTTCGTACCAGCCCATCTCTCCAAAGTCCACAGACAATAAGATGGAACTCATGATGGAACAGCTTCTTTGAGGACAAGAGAAGTTGCAGGGAGATTTCAATGGGAAGTTTGACTCGCTGTACATGGATCTGAATGGGAAAATCGAAGCCATCAGTCTCTCCCAAAGGAAGCTGGAAACTCAGGTTGCTCAAACAGCAGCAGCTGTAAAGAGGTAGGAAGATTTTCTTCCAGGGAAAACTTAAAATCCAAGAGCACACGTCAATGCGATCTCCTCAAGTGCATAAAATTTCGATGATGATCCTGAAATCGCACAACATCGATCGATACCAGCCTGTATCGATCGATACCAGCCCATACACTTGCTCGAATGGATCTAAAATCCCGTATATCGATCGATATCCCATTGGTGTCAGTCGATACTGAGGCGAATTTTGAGAAGAAGCGTGAGATTTTCAAGGAGAGGGTGTATATACCCAAAATACCTTATCCTATGCCTCATATTATGACAAGGAACGAATGGGAGGACGCTAGATGCAAGGCTTTGCTGGATAAGCAGAATGTGGAGCTTCCTTTTGATGATGATGTATCTGCTAGGGACGATTCAACAGCGAGAGTATCGATCGATACCATGCCTAGTGTCGATCGATACGCATCGCAGAAAGAGCCAGAAACTTTGGAAACACCTGAGTTGATCAAAGAAAGAGTTCGTAAGCCCAAGAAGCTGAATCATGTTCCTAAACACCTCAGAGATCCCATCTCTCCAAAGCAGCTGCGTGGCTTTGAGAAGATGGTAAGAAGGATTTCCCCTGAATAGTCTTTTGAAGAAGCTCTAGAACACCGTCCTCTGCTAAGTCACTTCAAAGATTGCAGAGAAACTGAGGAAGAGATTAAGGCACTCTTCATTAAGGCTAGAGGTGCACCACCTCCACTGAGACAGTTGACTAAGAGGGAAGACCCATGGATATTCTCAGTTCCATGCTCTATCTTTGGAGTTGAATTTAAAGAGTATCTCGTTGACTCAGGAGCCTGCGTCAATGTCATGTCCAGGGCAATTGCAGAGAGATTGGGAGCTGACATTCAACCTCCAAAGACATTTATCACGTTCGCGAACGATTCCACCTCTCTTCCATATGGGGCAATCGCTGATTTGATGATCATAATAGGAGACTGCCTGGTTCCTACTGATTTTCAGGTTGTAGAGATGAATGCAAAATCTCGTACGCAGTTGATTCTCGGAAGACCGTTCATGGCTACGGTTGGTGCCATTATGGACACACCCAACAAGCACATCTCATTCTCATACATTGACAAGGAGGTATACTACAAAGCCATCCCTAGAGGAACTCCCACACGTATCTCTTGCATCGATGCTATAATAGGAGCGACGTTGATATCAGAGCCTTTGGAAGAACCTCCTGACGTGCCAACTGTCACAGACGTTTCAGCTGAACCACCCATCATTTCCAAGGAAGTTGTCAAGAAGGCTAAGGCAACAAAGAAGAAGAAGGCCAAGAGCAAAAAAGTCGAGAATCCCCATATCACTTTAATCCCTCAGAAGAGTGATGGGAATTCGATTGAGTACAAGGTGAAGTGCAAAGGAGCCTCGAAGCCATTCTCTAAGGCTAGAATTCTTTTAACTTCGGAGCTAAAAGAGAAGGGAAAAGAGTTCGTGGAAGGCATATTGAGCAAAACTCTGAAGCTAGCAATGTAAAGTTGTGGAGCCTGTTTTGGTGCAAGTTCTCACTCTTATCCAGCCTGAAGGGCATTACAGTCAAGCTATTGACGTTAAACGAGCGCTTGGTGGGAGGCAACCCACTGGTGAGTCTGTTTTTGAGTCGTTTTTTCTTTTTATTTTCGTTCGTTTTGTGTTTGTGTCAGGATAAACAAATAACAAAACTCGAAATCGCCTTAGTATCGATCGATACCCCATTGGTATCGGTCGACACCAATCGCGAATAGACGGTTCATCAAGTAGATTTAAGCCTGGTATCGATCGATACCAGACTGTGTGTCGATCGATACTCAATGTTCCAGCAAGGTAACTTCTTGTTTTTCCCAATTTTATTATGTTCTTTTTTTTTCTTTCACTGACTCTAGGCTAAATAACACTGGGGACAGTGTTGTTCAAGTCTAGGGGAGGTGTCTGCTGACATTGTTTTTGTTTTTCTTAGAGTCATAAAATAAAAAAAATTTGTCGTTTTATTGAGTCAAAACTTGTTGGAGATGATGATCATGTGCTTGAACCTATTGATTTGATTTTGTTTTTGAGTGACCAGTGTTACAGGATCAGTTCTAGATCGACTAATGAAAAATCCAAGGACTGACCAGTTGACTAGAAAACATCCATGTCTCCAGCAAAGTTCTTCTAAAACCTGAGCCAATTTTTGCACTTCATCAATGTGGTTAGTGTTTTTAGAGCTTGATTCATCATTCATATCTGATAAAGGAACCCATGTGTTTAGAGTTATGGTATCTCTCTCCCCTGTTATAAGTTGATAAATAAGAGCATAAAAGATTTAAATGATTTTCTTCTGAGTAGAGGGTTAGGAAAATTTCCAGCGATCCCATTATTCTACTTAAGAGGGAATGATCACACAAAGGATTGGAAGCGAGGCTAGGATTTTCCTATTATGTCATTATTCGCCTACAACCTTTGATACATAGAAAGGGAAGAACCGGGGATTCGGTGGCAAACACCATCAATAATCGCGTCTCATACCTTGATGTGTATATGCAAGGCTGAAAATATATATATAAGAGAATATAATAAGAAATAAGTCTGGGGGAGAGAAAGTGATACAAAAAGTGAGAAAAAGGTGGTTCCTTGTCATGATATTGTATGGTAAAGAATCTAGAAGGTTCTTGAACATTGGCTGTAACGATGAATCTGGCGATGAGGGCTTTATTTGAACTATGTTGCGAGGTAATGTGTGGAGTCTGGAAAAGCTGTGAATGTCTACGGAGAAGTACATGGTGGTAAGATCGAAAGCTGGTTAGGTGAGATTTGGGTACTTGGAAAGAGGGTCATTTCGATGGTTTATGAACATGTGAGTCTCTACGTTTTCAAACCTCTTTATCTGGTTTAGTCTTCTATTTGCTTGAGGGCAAGAAAATGCTAAGTCTGGGGGAGTTGATATATCATGGTTTTTACCCTGTTTAGGCCATGATATAAGTCCTTTTTATAGAGTCTTTATAGTATTTTGGAGTCTTTTAGAGTCTTTTACAGGTCATAGCATGTTGGGAACATTATTGGAGATATTGGAGCTTTCTGGAGCATTTGGAGCAAAGCAGAAGTTCGTGTTGCTGAGAACCCGATATGAAGCCTTGGTATTCGATCGATACCCATCGCAGCAAGACACGACCCGCGAGTTTTCCAAGACTTGAAGAATTGCAAATTGCCCCCGAAGTCTTTAAGATTTACAAGAAGCCACAAAACGTGTTTTAAGTTATTAATAGGGATTTTAGCCACCTGTTTAAGCTATGCTTTATTTTACTTTTGTTTGAGAAAGACAAGTCTGAATCTCCCTTCGTCCGAGATCAGATCTCAAAACCTCTTGTTACTCTTTCTATTTTCTTTGATGATTTATTCAGTTATGTTGATTGTTTCATTCTCCATGTCTGAGTAGATCCACTTTAGGTTCAGGGTTCTCATAAGGGTTTTCTCTGAATGCTAGGTTGATTATCTGTTTAGGATTCACCATCTGAATTAGTTCTTCGCCTTAGGTTGTGTTCAAAGCTAATTCTAGGTTGACGAATCTGGAACTTAGATCTTAGGATAATTGATTAGGCACGACAGTGCGATTAATTACCTGATATAACTTTAGGTGAGCATATTGATTATTCGCAAAGAGATTTGGTTTAATTGATTTGTGAACATATCAAACCTTATATTAAAGCTGATTTAGACTTTAGGATTCGCAAAGAGATTTGGAATTCCTAGGATTTAGATTTAGATAATTCTCGCAACGACAGTTGGTTAATTATAACTTAGTGATTTGAGTTCAAGAACTGCGCTAAAACTGAATCTTGCTAGTTAGTTTATCTGC
Organism: Eutrema japonicum; assembly: GCA_030161315.1. Lineage (NCBI taxonomy): Eukaryota > Viridiplantae > Streptophyta > Magnoliopsida > Brassicales > Brassicaceae > Eutrema > Eutrema japonicum. Next base: position 27,729,966 of record BSQW01000007.1, read on the forward strand.
ATTTATTGATTTCCTGAGAAAAACCCTGATCCTATCCTTCTCCAATTGAATTACAACTCTTTTAATTTCTGCACTGCTTTTAATTACATCTGAATTGCTTAGCTTAATTCTCGTCTATATAATATATTGTGTGTCTCTGTGAGTCCTTGTGTTCGACCCCTAGCTATACTACGACAACTGCTTTAGTATCTGAATAGGGTATTAATTTGAGCATATAAGAACAATATCTCCAAGTTTTCTCAAGGCCCGACTGAGGCATTCAAGGCTGCTTGGACGAGATTTAGATCATATCAGAGAGATTGCCCACATCATGGGTACACTAATGTTCAGCTGATGGATTTCTTCTTCAGAGGGATTGATTGGAGGTATCAGATGACTTTGGATGCTGCGAGCAATGAGAATTTCAATACCAGGTATCCCGATGATGCTTATGTGCTTATTGAAAACTTGGCGTTTAGCAATAGCACCAAAAATGTAGACTTTGAGCGAAAGAAGCAGAGTGGGAACATGGATGGATCGCAGATTGCTGATGTTCAGGCTAAGTTAGATTCAATGCACAATCTCTTGCTAGGAAAATCGATGGAGGCAGTTCATTTTGCTGAGGAAGTCAAGAATATCAATGAGGATGAAGTAGAGGATGTTAACTACATTGGTGGTTCTGGTTTTCAGGGTCAGAGGAATCAATACAACAACAACTGAAACTTCAACAACAATTTTCAGCAAGGAGGATTCAAATCTGAAGCTAATCCAAGTGGTTTTGGGTCGAATCAGTTTGGCCAGAAACCTTTCCAGAACAGTGGTTATACCAGGAACTATGGGAATTCATCTTATCATCCTATACTTGCCAAAACCCCAGAGAGCAAGCTTGAGTCTATGCTTGAACAGATGGTTCAAGGACAACAGCAGATAACAATGGATTTCAATGGGAAGATGGATGCTATGTACAAAGATCTGAGTGGAAGTATCGAAGCTCTCGGTATTCATCAGAAGAAGCTGGAAACTCATGTAGCTCAGACTTCATAAGCTGTGAAAAGGCAAGAAGGTTTTCTCCCAGGGAAAGGAGAAAACCCAAGGGTACACATCAATGCAATCACCTTGAGGAATGGAAAAGAGGTCAATAGTTGACCAAACTGCATAAAATTTTGTAGATCTTGACGACGAAGATTCTGAAATCCCCAAGGTATCGATCGACACTAGCCAGTATCGATCAACACCGGTCCAGATACTTTCACGGGATAACTCAAAATCACGTGTATTGATAGATACCACCCCTGTATCGGTCGATACCGACCATGCAGTCGATATAACACCTGAATTTTTGAAGAAAGTACCGGACGTGGTTGCAGAAAGAGTATGCATACCGAGGATACCTTATCCCAAGGCTATTGGGAAGACTAAGAAGGAGGTAGAAGACTCTAGATGCAAGGAAATTTTGGACAAGCTGGTTGTTGAACTTCCTTTCATCGATGCTATCAAGACTTCTCCAGCTTTCAGGAGATATGTCAAGCGGATGGTGTCTAGCAATGTGAACCTTGAGGAAGGATGTTTGATGATTACTCATGAGTGAAATGCAATCCTGACCAACAGGGAGTTTTGTGTTGGATTGTACAATCTTCACAGACAGATTTGAGCGTTCTCTTTGTGATCTTGGCTCAAGTGTCAACCTCATGCCATACTCAGTTGCTAAGACAATGGGGATGACATACTTCACTTCAACAAGGATCTCATTGATACTTGCTGATCGCTCAGTTAGACTTCCAGAGGGGTTGCTAGAGAATGTTCCTATTAAGATTGGGAATTGCTTGATCCCAACCGACTTTATTGTCATGGAGTATGATGCAGAACCCAGAGATCCTCTTATCTTTTGAAGGGCATTCCTAGCAACAGTTGGTGCTCTGATTGATTGCAGGAATGGGAAGATAGCTCTTAACATCGGAGAGTTGGTCATGACTTTTAACATGGAAAAGATGATGAAGAGACCAACCATCGATGGACACACTTTCTTTGTTGATACCTTCAGTGACATAGCTGAAGAGTACTTCCTGGAGATGCATCCTGAGGATCCATTGGAGAGAGTATTGGTCTGTTCAGCTGGGTCAGAGGTTTATTCGGATGATGTTGCTGCTGGATACTCGAATATGCTCGATACAGCACCACCAATATCGATCGATACTCCCCTAGTATCGGTCGATACCCTGCGACCAGAAAGGGAGTTGGAAGAAAGTTCTAAGCAAGCTGCTGGGCTTGGAGATTGGAGCGAGGAGAAAGCTCCTAAGGTGGAACTCAAGCCACTTCCAGCAAATCTGATGTATGGTTTTCTTGGTCCTAATTCCACATACCCAATGATTATTAATGCTTCTTTGAACACCGCATATATTGCCTTACTGCTGAGCAAGCTGCGCAAGTATCGCAAAGCTCTTGGCTATTCTCTTGATGACATTTCAGGTATATCACCGAACATGTGCATGCATATGATTCATCTTGAGGACGAGTCAAAGGCTTCAATTGAGCATCAGAGGAGGCTGAATCCAAACCTGAAAGAAGTGGTTAAGAAGGAGGTCATGAAACTCTTGGATGCAGGGGTTATCTATGTCATCTCGGACAGTTCTTGGGTCAGTCCAGTGCACGTTGTTCCTAAGAAAGGAGGAATCACTGTGGTGAAGAATGAGAAGGATGAGATGATTCCTACTAGGACTATCACTGGGCATCGAATGTGCATTGACTACAGGAAGTTGAATGCAAGAACAAGGAAAGATCACTTCATATTGCCATTCATTGACCATATGTTGGAGAGGTTGGCTAGTCATCCCTACTACTGTTTTCTCAATGGGTATTCAGGTTTCTTCCAGATTCCGATACATCCAGATGACCAAGGGAAGACGACTTTTACATGTCCTTATGGCACATTTGCATACAGGAGAATGCCATTTGGATTGTGTAATGTTCCAGCCACTTTTCAGAGATGCATGATGTATATCTTCACATACATGATTGAGGATTTTATGGAGGTGTTCATAGATGATTTTTCAGTGTATGGATCATCATTCAAGGACTATTTGGCTAACTTGTGCAAGGTGCTACAGAGATGTGAAGAGAAACACTTGGTCCTTAATTGGGAAAAGTGTCACTTTATGGTTCAGGATGGAATCATGCTTGGGCACAAGGTTTCTGAAGCTGGTATCGAAGTTGACAAAGCCAAGATTCAGGTCATGACAAGCCTCCAACCACCGATTTCTGTGAAGGATATTCGAAGTTTCCTTGGTCATGCTTGGTTTTACAGAAGATTCATCAAGGATTTTTCCAAGCTAGCCCGCCCACTCACCGCCCTATTATGCAAGGAGATCAAATTCGATTTCACACCTGAGTGTCTTGCAGCCTTTGAGGAGATTGAAAAGGCTTTGGTGAGTGCTCCTATTGTGAAACCTCCTGATTGGACTTTGCCTTTTGAGATCATGTGCGACTCTAGTGATTTTGCTGTTGGATCAGTTCTGGGTTAGGGGAAGGATAAGAAGCTGCACGTTATCTACTATGCCAGCTGGACATTGGATGATGCTCAGAGGAATTACAGCACCACAGAGAAGGAACTACTTGCAGTTGTTTTCTCCTTTGAGAAATTTCGATCCTACCTGATTGGGAGCAAAATGATTGTTCATACTGATCATGCTGCTCTCAAATATCTGATGCAGAATAAGGATCTCAAGCCTCGCCTTTGTCGTTGGGTCCTTTTGCTCCAAGGTTTTGATATCGAGGTTAAGGACAAGAAAGGAATAGAGAACGGAGTTGCTGACCATCTTTTGAGGATTCAGATCGATGCAGACGTGCCTATCGATGATCAACTACAAGAAGAGTCCATTTACTTCATTGAAACTGAGTTTCAAAAGGGTTTTACCGAAACTCTGCAATTCCCACGAATTGCAGGTTTTGGTATCGATCGACACTCCCCTGGTGTCGATCGATACCCTGCGATTTCCAGACCTGTTTTGACTGTTGAACACCTTGGTGTTTCTGAAGGGTATCTAGTCGTTGCAGCTGATTCTGATCATCCATGGTACGCTGATATTGCCAACTACTTCGCTGCAGATGAAGAGCCAAATCACCTCAAGAAATATGGCAGGAAGAAGTTTATGCGTGACATAAGGCGATTCTTTTGGGATGAACCTTACCTGTACAAGCATTGTTCTGATGGTATCTACAGGAGATGCATTGCTGAATCCGAGGTACCTAATGTTTTGTTTCATTGTCATGGATATGAGTATGTTGGACACTTTACTACTTTCAAGACAGTGTCCAAGGATCTTCAAGCAGGTTTCTGGTGGCTTTCTATGTTTAAGGATGGTCATGCCTTCGTTTCGCAGTGCGATGCGTGTCAGAGGAGAGGGAATATCAGTAAGAAACATGAGATGCCACATAAGTTCATCCTTGAGGTTGAGATTTTTGATTGTTGGGGCATCGATTTTATGGATCCCTTTCTTTCGTCATATGGAAACAAATAAATCTTGGTTGCTGTGGATTATGTGTCTAAGTGGGTTGAGGCCATTGCAAGCAGAACCAATGATTCTTCAGTGGTCCTTAAGCTGTTTAAGACCATCATTTTCCCGCGATTTGGAGTACCTCGAATTGTGATAAGTGATGGTGGCACTCACTTTATCAACAAGGTTTTCGAGAGGTTTCTGAAGAAGCATGGTGTGAATCATCGTGTTGCTACTCCTTATCACCCTCAGACCAGTGGACAAGTTGAGGTTTCCAGCAGGCAGATCAAGGAGATTCTAGAGAAGACAGTGAATTTTACCAGGAATGATTGGTCTGCGAAGCTGGATGACGCACTTTGGGCTTACACGACTGCTTTCAAGACACCACTTGGGACTACACCGTTTCACTTGCTGTATGGAAAAGCGTGCCATCTTCTAGTAGAAATCGAGCATAAGGCAGCATGGGATACAAAGTTGCTGAATTTTGACATCAAGTCTGCTGCTCAGAGGCGATTTATCCATCTGAATAAACTCGATGAGATTAGGCATCATGCCTATGAGAACTCGAAGCTGTACAATGAGAGGACTAAGGCGTATCACGACAAGAAAATCATTTCCAGACACTTTGAACCTGATGATCAGGTACTTCTGTATAACTCTCGTTTGCATTTGTTTCCTGGTAAATTGCATTCTCGTTGGCCAGGTCCTTTCACAGTCAAGGAAGTTAGACCACATGGTGCAATTGTCCTGACAAATCCTTCAGGCGAAGAGTTCACTGTCAATGGACAAAGGGTGAAATACTATTGGGCGAGAGCCGAGATTCCAGAAGGACACATAATGCCTCTGGATGATGCACCCACTGCCTGAACGGCAGTACATTCAAGCTAATGACGTTAAACAAGCGCTTGGTGATAGGCAACCCACTGGTAAGTCTGTACATATGAGTCCTTTGTTTTTCCAGTTTTTGTTTTGTGTTTTGTTGTGTCATGTGAATTAGATTCGGAGGCTCAGTATCAATCGACACCACTGGGTGTCGGTCGATACCGGTTCTAAATGCACATATTCTAACCGACCCCCATGTATCGATCGATACCACTTTTGGTATCTGTCGATACTACCACCCAGGTAAGTTTCCTTTTAAAATCCCAAGGCTTTTCTTATTCTTCCTCATTGCCTCCATCGAGCGACACATAGCATACTCTCCACAAAATGACCAAATCTTTGTTTCTTCACGGATTTGAGTGATTCAAGGGTCTATCCTTGTTGGATGTTCTTGCTGTTTCTCATTCTCTCACCCTTTCACTCGATCTACAAGGTATTAAACACGAATCTCCTCTTTTTCAATATGTGACCAAAGGTTGGGTTTTTGATTTTTGGCTCTTAGAACTCGTTTTGTTGGACGAATACCACTTGATTAAGTTGTTCTATGACTAGTCGGAACCCGCCTTACGCTTAATTGCCATTAGTTTTGACTTTTGGAATTTTTGGATTTGGATCTTCGTATGGTTCGAAAACCGTTTAAGTATCGATCGATACCACCTGGTATCAGTCGATGCTCTGTGTATTCCTTGATCGTTTTTGCTATGTTTGAGAGAGATGTTGGGTTTATGATGTTTGTCTATTGTTGCTGATGCAGATGCAACTCAGGAAGAAGACACGAACAGAGGCCACAAGCTCGAATCCACCTGAGGATCCTCCGCATGAGTTCTGTTTTCTCAAAAGAGTTAAGTTCTTTGACGGTCTCACTTGGCGTAGAGGGATGGTTTATTTGGCGGGAAACCGATACAGGGTGCGATATGATGGTTCGGACGAGGATACAGATCTTCCACACGCGTGTCTACGCGCAATATCTGTGACTCCTGCTGCTTCACCCTCACTGACTCGCTCTGGTCCCACTTCTCCCGTGTCTCTGGGCACAGCGTGTAGGCCTCCTTGGCCTAAGAGGAATGAGAAGGCGAGGATACCTCTGACGCAAGAATTTGAGGGTACAGATAAGGAGGTTTCTGAAAGCAGGGCTTGCGTCTCCAGGCCGATTACTGAGGAGTGGAACGATTATGATTCGTTGTTCTACAACGCATGGTTGGATGTTGATGTGCGACCCACCCGGTTTGTTGACACGCTCACTATGAGGCATCTGGGTTTCGACAGGGAGCTCGACAGATTGATCCGCAAGATCGGTTTGGGGAAGATGGCTACGAGACAGTTCGATCTAGTGCGCCAGTTCCTTGCTACATTTCGATTCTATTATACTGGTGAAGCCCACACGACTGCACAATAGGGTATTCTAACCTTCATGATTAGTGGTGTGCGATATCTGTTACCATTTCAGGAGCTATACGACATCTTTGGGTTCCACAGAGACTATTCGAGGTATGAGTTCCCTCGCCAGTTCCTCGATATTCAGGCATTCTGGCAGCACTTTGGACACGGAGTATATGAAAGAAAGACCACTACTCAGATGGATGTGCACCATCCTGTTCTGCGTTGCATCGCGAGGATCTTGAGCAACACCCTCTTATGCAAGATGGAACCCAACAAGATGAGGGTGTCTGAGCTTATTGTTCTCTCTATCGGTATTGGGGACATTATTGAGGATGATGCCTACGAGTGGCCTGAGATGGACCTTGCGGTAAACTTAGGTGCTGTGTTCACGCACCACTTGGTCTCGCTGAAGACCAAACCTTTCACGGGACGTGGTGGCACGACTCGCAGGACTGAGACTAGAGTCAAGACCGAGACGGTGGGCAGTCTTCTCACTCCCATTTTTCAGCACCTTGGGATCAGTACCGCGAGCTGCTCGATTGTGACTGCACGTGATCTTATGGACGATCAGCACTTGGAGAACCTGAGGTGGCTGAAACCAGGTCGATGTTGGTGTTTCAGCACTTCTGATGGGGACTTTCTGGTTCAGCTCCCCAACACTGACCTGACAGACATTGGTGATGATCCTACTCAGTTGCATTTCACGCCTAATCCGGTGGACATGCATGTTGCACATGTTACTCGTCGTCGAGGAGGAGTCTCATCTGGAGGTCGTGTTCCTGCTGTTGCTGGAGGTCGACCACGACGTTCGCGACGTGCGCATACACCCGTTGCTGCTCCTGCACTTTCTTTTCCTCCACTGCCTCACATGGGGACGGATCATTTTCAGCGATACGTCGTCGAGAGTCTACAGACGATTTGGAGTGCCATTTCACGATGCAGTTGTATGGTTCCACCTCGTCCTCTTTCACCTCGATCACCACGCACACTGATAGAGGCTGGCCCATCCCACACTACTGGTGACGACACCTCTGATGAGGAGAATTAGTTTTCCTTCTACCTGATTATCACGTTTGATTTTTCTTTTCCTTTTCTTTTTATTTTCTTTTGAACTTTTGAGTCTTTATGTCAGCATTTTCTTTTGTTTTGGACTTGTGGATTTATGCATCTATGATCTTTTGTTGCATCTGACTTGTGTTTGAGTGATCTAACAGTGCTAATTGTAACACTTGGATCGTTTGACACAAAATCTGGAGTAACATTTGACCCATTGTCGCTGATTTGAGGAAATGTGTTGACTCAAGCCTGGTATAGATCGATACCAGAGCTGTGTGTTGGTCGACACCATGACCACGAAGGTAACACCTCTTGATCTTAACACTTTCCACTCAGTCTTTTTGATTTCTTTTACCTTCTCTAGGCTTGATAACATTGGGGACAGTGTTGTTTAAGTATGGGGGAGGTAGTTGCTGACATTGTTTTTATTTTTCTTAGAGTCAGTCGTTTTTGAGTCAAAAATCGTTTTATTGAGTCAAAACCTATTGGAGATGATGATCATGTGCTTGAATATATTGTTCTAATTTTGTTTTTGAGTGACCAGTGTTACATGATCAGTTCTAGATCGACTAATGAAAAATCCAAAGCCTGACCAGTTGACTAGAAAACACCCATGTCTCCAGCAGAGTTCTTCTAAAGCCTGAGCCAAATTTTTGCACTTCATCAATGCAGTTGATGTTTACAGAGCTTGATTCATCATTCATATCTGACAAAGGAATCCATGTATTTAAAGTAATGCTATCTTTCTCCCCTGTTATAAGTTAATAAATAAGAGCATAAAAGATTAAATGACTTTCTTCTGAGTAGAGGGCTAGGAAAATTTCCAGCGATCCCATTATTCTACTTGTGAAGGAATGATCACACAAAGGTTGGAAGCGAGGTTATGAAAATTTCCCGTGATACGACTATTCACCTACGCCTTTGATACATAGAGAGGGAAGAACCGGGGATTCGGTGGCAAACACCATCAATACTCGCGTTTCGGACCTTAATGTGTATATGCAGATTTAAAAAAAAAAGAGAAAGAACATAATGAGAAACAAGTCTAGGGGAGAGAAAACAATACCAAAAAGTGTGTAAATCACTACAAGAAAACTGCCTTTTTACAACAAACAGAATCGTCGTAAATCGGTCGTAAAACTTGATTTACGACGGATTAGCGACGATTAACAATTCGTCGTAATTTGATCGTCGTTAATCGCAAATCATCGTAAATTGGTCGTAATATTAAGGAGGACAAAAAATCGTCGTAAAATCGATGTAATATATTCGTCGTAAAATCGTTGTATATTTACATCGAATGTACGACGAATATGTTACATCGATTTTACGACGAATATGTTACATCGATTTTACATCGATATAACGATAAAAATTTACATCGATTTTACATCGAATTATACAATTTTTTTTCCGACAAATCGTCGTAAATGCGTCGTAATATGATTAAACATTATTACATCGAATTTACAACGAATTATAAAATTTCTGTTTTTAAGAATTCGTCGTAAATTCGTCGTAATACGTAGATGTAAATACGTTGGTAAATCTATGTAAAATATTCGATGTAAATTCGTCGTAACTTATTAACGATGTAAATTCGATGTAAAACTATTGATGTAAAATCGATGTAAATTATGGAACGATGTAAAATCGATGTAAACTATTCGATGTAAATTCGTCGTAATTTAAATTATTTTATATAAATTAAATAAAATTAAAAAAAAAATTAAAAAATTATAATTAAAAAATTATATTTAAAAATTAAATTTTATAAATAAATTCAAAATATAAAATAAAATTTAAAATACAAAATAAAATTTTTATTACAAACTAATTCCTAGCCGAAAAACGTAAATTATCAAAAAGTTCGTCGTCTGATCCATTCTGCTCCATATTCGCTCGTTCTTGCGCGAGCGGATCTGTTGGCTGGCCCGATGTCGATCCTCCCTACTGCCTTAGTGCAGCCGCCAAATCCGGGTTACTCAGGGCAATAATATCGAAGAGAGTGTTGTATCCTTGGATTGTTTTATTGTATCCTAGGATCGTTTGATCGTATCCTTGGATCTTCTCATCGTATATCACCTGCTTCGCCCGCAAATTGTTGATCTCGGAGTTGGCATTGTTTAACTCCGTCCGCAAAATAACCGGATCGTCGAAAAGCTGACGACGGGACGACGCTGCGGCACTATCTACGATCGATCCCATCCCTAAAACTCTGCCCTTTTTCTTCGGGGCAACCTTTTAAAAAAGAAACGAAAAATTTAATAAATTGTATAAAAAACATTAAAATTTGTAAAAAAAAACTGTAAAAGTACCTCTGCGTATATGTCGTCCATCTGGGCAACCGTCAAAGTCGCAGTAGATTGGAACTACCGCCAGGTGATAGCTGCTGAGAAAGCTGAGTTTGACGCTCGCCGATCCTTGCATGCGCGTCATTGTAGATTGCCTCAGCTCGAGGATCTACAAAAGATCCGTATTTTTCTTGTGAGTTTCCGCAAAAACTCGGGTCATTGGAGGAAGTTCGCCTCCATTTGCCTAACAAAAAAGACATTAAAAAGAAATCAAAACGTTGATGGATAATATAAATTAATAACAAATTAAAATTACATAAATAAAATTATAAGGGAAAAAATTATTACCATTTGAAGGCGTCTTCCCGCAAAAGATGTTTGACCCGACGTATGAGGCATAAGCGCTGGAAGACCGTCTGGACCCATAGTGTTTCGAGAAGCCGAACACTTAGCGGTCACTTGCTGCGCATGTGGATCTCTCCAGTATGCCGTCAAGCCGTTCCAAACATCGGAAGACATGTATGGCGGCTTTCCATGATCGCCTTTAACCTCCCACTTCCTCTTCCAATCGGAAATGGTATTGTTGAGCCGGAATTTTCCCTTCTTTTTGAATTCCGCTTTCACCGTCTTGTTGATCGTAACGTCCCAATGCCATTTTTGCTATAAAAAATAATAATAATTAGAAACGATATATTAAAGATAAAGAATTCTCCAAAATAATATTGAATTAAAAAAAAAAAAATTTTACCGCGAAACATTTAAACCATGTCTCGACAACGTCTTCCGGAACCGAAGACCAATTGCGGTGAGGCTCCATGAAATATGCTTTAATGGTGTCAGCCACACTACGTCCAACTTTGTTATCTTCCTTAAACCTGAGAAATAAAACAAAAAATATTAGTAAAAAAAACAAATTCATAATGTAATTAAAAAAAAAAAAATTTAGGTACGTACCAAAAAGTATTCGGGATCCGTCGCGGATCTAACCGGTCTAAAGAATCATGCCCCGGCGACTGCAAAATATCTTCGACCGTCAATCCTGCATACAACAACGGCGGTCGAGCAACTGCATCTGGAGGCGACGCTGGTCCGGAAAAAGAATCCGGAACAGCGGACTGTGTCGCAGAAGATGACGGGAGTTGCTGATTTTCACTAGGTCCCGTCTCGATAAACTGTCGATAGTGTGACTTACGTGGCGCCATATCTAAAAAATATTTAATAATAACTCAATTTTAGTATCATATAATTCCATTCCTAACTAATAATTCCAATCCTAACTAATAAATATTACAATCCTAACTAACAATTCAAAATTCTTAAAACGATAATATAATTTATAAATAAAAAAAATGTTACCTTTTGTTTTAGAGAGAGGGCAGAGATTTTAGAGAGAGAGAGAGTTGAGAGATTTTCTAGAGAGAGAGAGAGATTTGAGAGTTGTGAGGCAGGGGAAAAAATCGTTCGCGTATATATAGATTTTAATGTCGTCGTAAAATCGTTGGCACTTTACGACGATTTTACGACGACTTGGTCGTAAAATCGTCGTAAAACTGTAACCAAAAATTCAACCTATCGAAAATTTCCCTCCACGCGGTAAATTAAATATTGAGGTATTACAACGAGTTTACGACGGAATCGTCGTAAAAGCATTGTAAGTTTACGACGATGTTACGACGAATCCGTCGTAAAATCGTTGTAATACCTAAAATCTATACCCTAAACCCTAAATCACAATACACATATCATGGACGTAAGAACGAAGTATATTTGTGCATCTTATACTTCTAATATTTAACAATAGATTCAATAACGACGATTGAATCTATATTGTCGTCGATTTCCTTATCTTACATAATAATGTATAACATTCGTTCTTATAAGTATATTCGTAACATATATATGCATGACTTAAATAATGTAAATGATTTTGTAAAAACATAAATTTGTTTAAACTATGATTAGAATTACGTAAAACAAGATATAAGATAAAAAAAAACTAAAAAAAAACTAAACAAGTACATCAAACCCTAAACCCTATATTTTAGGTATTACAACGATTTTACGACGAATCCGTCGTAAATTCGTTGTAATAGATAAAATCTATAGCCTAAACCCGAAATCACAATACACATATCCTGGACGTAAGAACGAAGTATATTTGTGCATCTAATACTTCTAATATTTAACAATAGATTCAATAACGACGATTGAATCTATATCGTCGTCGATTTCCTTATTTTACATAATAATGTATAGCATTCGTTCTTATAAGTATATTCGTATCATGCATGACTTAAATAATGTAAATGATTTTGTAAAAACATAAAATTGTTTATATTATGATTAGAACTTACGTAAAACAAGATATAAGATAAAAAAAACTAAACAAGTAAATCAAACCCTAAACCCTATATTTTAGGTATTACAACGATTTTACGACGGATCCGTCGTAAAATCGTTGTAATTTTACAATGAATTTACGACGAATTCGTCGTAAATTCGTTGTAATACAATAAATCTATACCCTAAACCCTAAATCACAATACACATATCATGGACGTAAGAACGAAGTATATTTGTGCATCTAATACTTCTAATATTTAACAATAGATTCAATAACGACGATTGAATCTATATCGTCGTCGATTTCCTTATTTTACATAATAATGTATAGCATTCGTTCTTATAAGTATATTCGTAACATGCATGACTTAAATAATGTAAATGATTTTGTAAAAACATAAAATTGTTTATACTATGATTATAACTTACGTAAAACAAGATATAAGATAAAAAAAAATTAAACAAGTAAATCAAACCCTAAACCCTATATTTTAAGTATTACAACGAATTTACGACGGACTCGTCGTAAAATCGTTGTAAAATTACAACGATTTTACGACGAATCCGTCGTAAAATCGTTGTAATAGATTAAATCTATACCCTAAACCCTAAATCACAATACACATATCCTGGACGTAAGAACGAAATATATTTGTGCATCTAATACTTCTAATATTTAACAATAGATTCAAGTAAATCAAACCAAACAAGATATAAGATAAAGAACTTACGTTAAACAAGATGTAAAATCGTTGTAATGATAATCGATGTAAAATCGTTGTAATGCTAGTCGATGTAAAATCGTTGTAATGCTAATCGATGTAAAATAGTTGTAATTCTAATCGATGTAAAATCGTTGTAATGATAATCGATGTAAATCCGTTGGTAATTTCTAAATCGTCGTAAATAAGTCGTAAAATAAGTGACATCGGTAGAGTTTGGTAAAACACGGTTTTTTATAGGTCACCTAATTATTTACATCGCATTTTGTCGACGTAATTTCGTCGCATATCCGATGTAAAATCGTTGTAATTCTATTCGATGTAAATTCGTTGTAAATTTTTGTTGCAAATCCGTTGGTAATTTCTAAAAAATTTCTATAAATACCTTCCACACCTTCAATGCAAACTCAAAAAAAAAAATATACATATCCCCTTTTCCTTGAGTTTTTACGCTGATCATTGTGTTCCTACTTCTTGATGATCTGGCCAACAAATAATCCTGTAGGATCTTGTTTTCAAGTAAAGACAGTCTTCAACTACCATAGGTGAATGATTCATAGAATTGGACATCTATATAAATCCTTCGTAATATAAGGATGTCCAATTCTATGTATCTTTCACTTATGGTGGTTGGTCTTTATGAATATAGAAAACTTGATCTCCAAAATTCTTTGTTGGCCAGATCATCAGAAACGGAAATACAATATTACGACGGATTCGTCGTAAAATCGTTGGTCATTTACAACGATTTTACGACGAATTCGTCGTAAAATCGTCGTAAAACTGTAACCAAAAATTCAACCTATCGAAATTTCCCCCACGCGGGTAAATTAAAATATTTTGGGTATTACGAAGAAATTACGACGTATTCGTCGTAAAATCGTTGTAAGTTTACAACGAATTTACGACGAATACGTCGTAATTTCGTTGTTATAAAATAAATCTATACCCTAAACCCTAAATCTTTATAGCTATTGGATATACCTCCATTCATTTTCAAAATTTGCATAAACGAAGATTATAAACAATTCTACCACAGAAAATCCGACTTTGACAGTTGCGCACCAGTCACGCCCCAGTCACGCCCTCGTAACTAATACCTCTGGAAAGATAGAGCGACGATTGATAAACCCTAATATTTCATCTTTCCTTGATTTTGCGATTTTGGGTGCGATGGAGCTACGGCCCTGCAATAACGCGATTCCTTCGTCGAGCAAAGGTAACCTTCTTGTGATTTCTTTCTATTGATCCTTCCTTGATCGTCTCTGGTACCCGAGAAATCGCCAAAATAGTGCAGTGGTGTATGTGTTTCGGTGCGGTCTGGATGAATTGTTTTGGCATCAGGCAATTCTTGGGGAAAATCATGAATTTAATCGCCGAATACGTCGTAATTTCGTTTAATATATAATTTTACAACAAAAACTTAAACATCTAACAAACCAAAAATTACCTATATATATATAAGCTTTCAATCAGAATCATCATCTTCGTTGGGTTCATCATCTTGATTGGGTTCATCATCTTCAGGTCCATCATCATCGTCAGTTTCTTCAAACTCGTCGGAATCGCCTTCTTCTTCTGTGTCGTTAGGTAGATATTCAAGTTGCCTGTTTCGTGGATCAATTAAAAGAACGTTCTCCGTAATCTCTGGTTCTGTAATATCAAGGCAAGAATCTTGTTGCATTGGAAGATCATCAACACCAACAATTTTACCCCTTGGAGCTATTTTAATAACCGATAACCATGAGATCCCAGATGTTCTTCGAACTCGCGGATATGGAACGAACGTTACTTGTTCTGCTTGTGATGCTAGGATGAATGGCTCAAACTTGTTGTAACGTCGTGCTTTGTTGACGTCAACCACACCAAATTTGTTAATTCGCACCCCTCGACCGACTGTTGGATCGAACCAATCACATTTGAAGAGAACGCATTTCAACCTAACCAGTCCGGGGTACTCCACTTCAATTATTTCCTGCAAAACCCCATAAAAATCTATTTCACCCCTAACACATACTCCGTAGTTGGTAGTTGCTCGACGAACGCCATACTTGTATGTATGAAACACATAACCACGGGTAAAATACATGCGTGCGGTCGTTATCTTCCCGATGGGGCCTAGGAGTAACTCATGAAACCAAAATGGATATGCGGGATCGCCATGATCAACCTATGATAAGTGTAAAAGTTAGATTGAAAGCCGATATAATTAAATGAAATATTTATAACTATATTAACTTACTTGCGTCTTCAACCACTCAACAAAGTGACGATCTTTACGGTCGTTTATTTCATCATCTGAAACCCCTTCAATGCATTCTCGTACCTGGGTATCAAATAAGCTGCAAAATACATATATAGACATAAAAATTAACACATTTAATTATAATTATATTAATTATTAATTATTAATGACTGATTAATTAAATAGTTTTGTTATTATACCTTTCGAAATGACTCACTTCATCACAGTTTAGGAGGATGTACGTATGTGCGTTGTGCCTGTCATGCTCGTTATCCCACCAAACTTCCTTCAATTTTCCACTAAGACGACCAATTGGTGAGAATATATCTGGGACACCCTCTACTGTATAAATTTGTCCCACACCGCCATCATCGTATCGTCGGGGAGCCCGTTTGCGTGTACGGACTTTTGGAGCGAAATAATATGAAGTGAAGTGTGAAGTTTATCTGTCAAACTTCCCGCAACAATTGATCCTTCAACCCTTGCTAGATTTTTTGCCTTTCCCTTTAAATGTTTCATGAAGCGCTCGAATGGGTACATCCACCTAAACTGAACAGGGCCTCCTAGTTCTGCTTCGTGGGGGAGATGAATGGGAAGATGTTCCATAACATCAAAAAATGCAGGGGGGAATATCTTCTCCAAATTGCACAACAAGATTGGAATATTAGCAGCCAGTTGTGCAATTACATCTTCTGACAACGTCCGTGTACTAAGATCCCGGAAAAACACTCCGATGCCTGCAAAGACAAAATTATATACATTGTAACATATATATATATAATTAATCTCAATAATTTTATATGTGATGAAATATCTTACCTCCAATTGCTTCATGAACATTTTCTGGAAGGAGTTCGGCAAATGCGAAAAGAAGTAAACGTTGCATAAACACGTGGCAGTTATGACTCTTCATCCCTGAAAACTTTTCTCCTTTCTCAACAGATTTAGCAAGATTGGATACATACCCATCAGGAAACTTCACGTCAGATGAAACCCAATTGAACAACGATGCCTTTTGTTCTGCACCCAACCGAAATATAGGAACTGGTGATTTTCCATTGCTCATTATATGCAACTCATTTCTGTTGCAAATATCTGGCAACTCCAACCTTGACTTTCCGCTGTCTTTGGTTCTTCCTTTCACGTTTAACACTGTATGCATGATGTTATCAAAAAACATTTTCTCAATGTGCATGACATCAAGATTGTGTCTCAGTAGATGATTTTTCCAGTACGGAAGATCCCAAAAAATGCTTTTCTTGTGCCAATTGTGATTAACCCCGTATCCATCAGGCATATTAGCTGGAGTGTGCCAATTTCCCCCCCACGATTCACAGTTTCTAGTCCCCCAAAATGATCTATTTGCGCTTCTAGATCTTCCCCAGATAGATACACTGGTGGGGGGACACGCACGATTTTGTTCTTCCTAAACAACCGCCTGTTTCTCCTATATGGATGATTGATTGGTAAAAACCGGCGGTGACAATCAAACCAGCATGTTTTTCGACCATGTTTCAGTTGAAACGCATCTGTCCGATCGAGGCAATAAGGACAAGATAACCTCCCATGTGTCGTCCAACCTGATAGCATTCCGTATGCAGGGAAGTCGCTTATTGTCCACATAAGCACCGCACGCATCGTAAAAAAAATTTTCCTCGAACAATCATATGTCCGCACTCCTGTATACCACAACTGTTTCAACTCATGAATGAGAGGCTGCAAAAATACATCAAGGGACCGCTTCGGATGATTGGGACCAGGGACTAAAATATTCAGGAAAAGAAATTCCCTTTGCATGCACATATCTGGGGGAAGGTTATAAGGAGTTACGATAACTGGCCACAAAGAATATTGCCTACCAGACATACCGAATGGACTAAATCCATCAGTGCAAAGACCAAGATACACATTTCGCTTAGAGTTAGCAAAATCAGGGTGTACCGTGTTAAAGTGTTTCCAAGCTTTTGCATCTGACGGGTGAGTCACTTCTCCTTCTCTCTGTGAATTTTCTGCATGCCACCTAATTGATGCAGCTGTCCTTTCAGATTGATACAATCTTTTCAACCTATCAGTTATAGGAAGATACCACATCCGTTGGTATGGTATCTTTTTACGCCCAGTTGTTTGGGGCCTAAATCTTGGTTTTTGGCAAAATCGACATTCCTGCAGCTTATCATCATCTTTCCAAAAAAGCATACAATTGTCAACACATACATCTATCATCTCAGAAGGCAACCCAAGACTAAACACCAACTTCTGTATCTCATAGTATGTTTCGGCAGCCAAATTATCCTCTGGAAAATACTCTTTAATAAGATCAGCCTAATCATCCATGCAAACCTCAGCTAAGTTATGATCAGTTTTAATTGTCATCATCCTAGCAGCTAACGACAATTTAGACTGACCTTCTCTACATCCATCGTAGAGTGGCTGGTTTGCAGCGTCTAGCATATCATAAAATCGATTCGCATCTACGTTGGGTTCCTCAACAGTACTATTATCAGCATTTGTTTCATGAAATGCATCATTAACCATGGCATGCATCCTATCATGATCTGCACCCTGATCAAATTGATGTTGACCATGATCATAACTACCTTGATAATTTGATTCTAGTTGACCTTGATAATTACTACTACTATCCGTTGCTTGAGTTCTTTCAAAAGCCTCTCCATGTTGATACCAAACATAATATTGCGGCATAACCCCTCTATTTAGTAAATGCTTCCACACCGTCTCAATAAACATATATCTCGTATTCTTGCATTTACGACAAGGACAGAACATCTTACCACTTTCCAGGGTTGTTTGCATATTTCCCGACTGATACATGAATATTTCAAGCCCTTCTTTGAATTCTTCCGTCAAATCTCCCTCTGGATCCTTTTGCGTATACATCCATTTTCGTAGTTCGTATATAGACATTTATATATATATATTTTATTTTTTCTGTTTGTTTTTTTTTTTGATTCTTTAGTTTGAAGTTACGCTGTATTTATAGAAATTTTTTCAGAATTACCAACGATTTTCCAACGGATTTACGACGAATTTTACGATGTAAATTCGATGTAAATTTAGTAGGTGGACCTATTAAAAAACGTGGTCTACCTAACCGGGAACATGTGACGTCAAATCGTCGTAATATCAACGTAATATACAGAAGAAATATTCGTCGTAATATCGATGTAATTTTACGACGATATTACGACGAATTAAGTTGTCGTCGTAATGTCGTCGTAAACTAGTCGTAAATTTACATCGAAATTACGACGACACATATTTACGACAATTTTACATCGAACACATATTTCGTCGTAAATTCGTCGTAAAGTCGACGTAAAGTTACATCGATTTCAAACAGTCGTAAATTTTCGTTGGAAATAGACAGTTTTCTTGCAG
Organism: Eutrema japonicum; assembly: GCA_030161315.1. Taxonomy (NCBI): domain Eukaryota; kingdom Viridiplantae; phylum Streptophyta; class Magnoliopsida; order Brassicales; family Brassicaceae; genus Eutrema; species Eutrema japonicum. The sequence continues at coordinate 27,748,756 of BSQW01000007.1, forward strand.
TGAATTGGGTAGTTCTTTTGTCATGATGTATGGTAAAAAATCTAGAAGGTTCTTGAACATTAGCTGAAGCGATGAAACTGGCGATGAGGGTTTTATTTGGACGATGTTGCAAGATAATGTGTGGAGTCTGGGAAAGCTGCGAATGTCTACGGAGAAGTACATGGTGGTTAGATCTGGAGTTGGTTAGGTGACATTTGGGTGCTCAGGAAAAGGGTCTTCGCGGTGGTTTAGGAACAGGTGAGTCTCTGTGTTTTCAAACCTCTTTCTCTGGTTTGGTTTTCTGTTTTTCCTGAGGGCAAGCAAAGGCTAAGTCTGGGGGAGTTGATATATCATGTGTTAGAGGGGGGGATTAGCACCCCCTGGTTTAACTCATTTCGAACCGAGACCGGTTCGATCAAGACCGGTTTACGATGGTTCGGATCGAAGATAAATCAGCCCAAAAACATTGGGCCAAGCTCGGAATCTCGCTAAAGCCCATCTCGGCCACCGATCAAGGCCCAGTGCGAGCCCAGTCCGTTACAACATATAATAACCGGAATATTTCCCTACTTCCGCCGATCTCGGAAAAGGAAATATTCCCCTCGACTGAGTCTTCGAGATATTAGGAAGATATCCTTATCTCGGAGAGAAAACCGGAATATTTCCTTCTCCTAATCAAACTCGGAAAATGAAATATTCTCCCTTCAACCCGCCTCAAGACAATATAAATAGAGGAGAAGGCTCATTAATCCAAGCATCCAGAACTTCCGCAGAGACCAGAGAATACGAGAGAGCTCATTTACCGATCTCAAGTTCTTTTGTCTTTGCCATCTTACTAAAACTCTGTTGTAACGCCGATTCTTGATCAATAAACGAGATTCCGATTAAAGTACTGTTTTACCCCTTTTGTGTGATTTACGGATCAACAATTGGTTCAGTTAAACTCGTCATCTTCACCCGGCTAAGACGGTATTGTGTACGGCACCATTGTGTACGAAAAGCTTGAGGAGTTCATATAATGACAAAAGGCCCCCTTTTGCAGTACTTATAAAAGAGCCCCGGGATAGGAAATTGAAGTCTGCAGCTTCTGAAATACTCTTTATAGACCCATATATAACCGTCAGGAGCGTCCCACGGACGATCGACAACTTTCAGGATCTTGTAGAGCAGGTCGTTCGGAGCGCCGCACCTCTCCAAGGTAACCTGGACCGTCTCCGCGGTAGAGCGAGACGGTCTGATGTTCGCAGGTTTTTAAACCACCCGTCTGGCAGCCGACATAGGAACATCATCTCCTACATCTTGACAAACCGCTGGCAAAGCAGCGCGATCGTCTGGATAAGCAACATCATCACCCTCCACGAGCCGAGCTATAAATTCTTGATCTGCCCGAACTTGATCGTTTGATTCGGCAACCTCCTCTTCGGGCTCATCCTCATCGATAAGATGAGGGACTTCGATAACGACCCTTGGATTACTCGGCCCAGCAGCAGTATGTTGGGAGTTACGCCTGATCAGCTCCTGCTGAACATCGTCCGGACCGCCCGAACTCGAATTGGAGCTATCGACGAACGGCTCGAGATCGGGGAATTTTGACGGTGGAATTCGGTCATTAACAGAAGAAGAAGAAGCCCTTGAATCCATATCGATCGAAAGGAAGAAGTTGATGAAGAACAAGATGAAGAACTCGAAAATCTTCGAGCAAATCGGAGAAATCACGGCAGAGGAGATGATCGGAGAACGGAAAATAAATATATTCTAGAGAGAAGGGAGAGCGTTAGAGAGAGAAAGAAGAATATCTTTTGATGGAAATAAACAGAAGTGAGAAACGGAAGGAGGTTCGAGCGATATTTATAGAGAAAAAGTAATGATGACGACTCCTCGAATTATGCAACAGAAGAAGACGAATCGACACGCGACTCCTCGAGTTCCACGACTAAAGAAGACGAAACTACACCTTCTTCCCGAGAAAAAATCTACCGCACTCGAACGTTCGGAACCGACACAAGGATCTGCGGACCAAAAAGTTCCGAACTCAAGGATACTGAGAAAGGCTTGCCAAACTCGAATAAATAGACAAGCCATACCGATCTTAGTTCTAACTGAGCTAATTAATACTCCTTAGAAATTCACCGAACTCATAAACTCCCTCGCCGAACTGAGGGGGGGGACCCATTGTTAGAGGGGGGATTAGCATCCCCTGGTTTAACTCGGTTTGAACCGAGACCAGTTCGATCAAGATCGGTTTACGATGGTTCGGATCGAAGACAAATCAGCCCAAAAACATTGGGCCAAGCTCGGAATCTCGCTAAAGCCCATCTCGGCCACCGATCTAGGCCCAGCGCGAGCCCAGTCCATTACAACAGATAATAACCGGAATATTTCCCTACTTCCGCCGATCTCGGAAAAAAAAATATTCCCCTCGACTGAGTCTTCAAGATATTAGGAAGATATCCTTATCTCGGAGAGAAAACCGGAATATTTCCTTCTTCTAATAAAATCGGAAAATGAAATATTCTCCCTTCAAACCGCCTCAAGACAATATAAATAGAGGAGAATTCTCATTCATCCAAACATTCAGAACTTCCGCAGAGACCAGAGAATACGAGAGAGCTCATTTACCGATCTCAAGTTCTTTTGTCTTTGCCATCTAACTAAAACTCTGTTGTAACGCCGATTCTTGATCAATAAACGACACTACAAGAAAATTGAGTATTGATAGCAGTTGCAGATAGCGTTTTTATTGTTTATGCTATCGTTAACTAAATTGCATATTTTAGATAGCGTTTGTTTATTAGTAAACGCTATCAATTCTCACGCTCTAATTTTCTGATTTCATATCTATTATTTAATAGTATACACATTTAAAACGCTATGTAAAGTTGAGCGGGACAAAAAAATTTACCGTCCCACCTCATACCCTTAGCGAAAAATTTGACTAAAAAATTGGCTCCACAAATTGCCAATTTTTTCCCCAATTATTTTTTGCTCTCCCTCCCTCTTCGTTCGTTCTCCCTCTTTTCTTGATATGAGTTTATGTTCTTTGCAATCCCTAAAATTGTGTTCAACCCTAATATCTCCGATTCAAAGGCTATTCCGTCTGTTACGTCGTCGAGGAACGGAGGCAGAGCTCTCCCATCGACAACGAAGAGAGCACGAGCTCCACCGCCATAGACGCAGAGTTCCTCGCGCTGCGTGTGGCGGAAAAATTGGAGACGAATAAATCAGAGAGGTTCACTTATCTAATCGCCGCAGTGATGTCGAGCTTCGGTATCACTTACATGGCTATTATGGCCTTTTATTACAGATTCTCTTGGCAAATGGAGATAAACAAATACAGAAGTTCATCCGAGCTTAGATGAAGAAACCGGTGTCCAGTCTAAGAGCATTAGCAATAAGACACTCTCAAGGTTGGCTAAAACCGTCTTGACTCTTAAAGATGATAAGAAGCATTACTTCAAGATGCAACTTTGTAATCTGTGTTCAACAGATGGATACTCAGCCAACGAAAGCTTTTGGTAAAGAGCTAGAAGATTTGGGAAATGAAAGCCGGAAACCAAAGGCTGATAAAAAGACTTGAAGTGTTCGATAACTCTGAGGTTTGTTTGTGTTTTCTCTCTAATTACAGGATTGATTGGTTATGTGTCTCTGAGATTCTGAGCATATGTTCTTGATTATGTAGGGATCCATTGTTGGTGCTGCAAACAAGGTAACGATTTGACACATATATTGTTTGCTTAGACTTTGTTGGCTTAGCTGAGTTTCTTGTGGTATTTGGCAACTTTTATAATGGTGTATTTGCAGAAATTGATTTACAATGAAACTGATGAGGCCAAGATCTACTTTTACAATCAAAAGAATCCAAAGGTGAGCTACATTGCTGGTGGAATGTTTGGAACTGCCACTGCAGTTGTTGGCTACTTAGTCACTTTGATAGCTAAGTAGCTAAGGTTTTTCAAAAAGCTCGCCTTTTTCTGTTCCATCGCCTATTAAAGCCACTGTTTGGTAGCTGAAACAGCCATGACAAGCAAATGGACTCTGGAAACTGTGGGTTCATTGAACCTTAGTCTATTTTTCTTATTTTACTGCTCAGCTCTTCTCGTTGGCAACATAATAATTATAGGTTTGATCTTGTATAAAAGGAAAACGTGAAACGTCATTTCACATATTCTTGAAGTGGTTAAAGAGGAGCTTGTACATTGAACTATACATCTGAAACTCATCTTTGTTTGGCAGACATTAGTTTCTCATTTTTATGCAAACCAATGGCAAGCGACTTTGCACTTCCTAGTTGATTGATTATGGACCTTAAAGTTGTACAAAATTAATGCTGCTAAGTTGGGTTTTTTTCTTTTAGAGCTTATCGTTGATTGAACAACTCCAATATTGTACTGAATTTTACTTGTCTTTACACTTGGCTATGTAGTTATTCAATGACAGCCTCAGTTCGTACAACTTAATAGACATTAGCATGGTTTCAAAGCTTTAACTGTTGAGTTCTTTATCATTTGAATACTTTGGACTATCCGTTGCTTGGAGTTTTGATTGTACATGTGAAGATTTTGATCTGATTGTTTTTTTTTTCCTTTTGCATTTCAGGAAGTTTAAGAGGCTCTTGAAAAGGATTCCGATGGAACATAGAAAGGAATTGTGCTAGAAGATGAAGTTGGCTTTATGTAGTTCGATAAATATTATGAATACAATTTTTTTTTGTTTTTTGTAAAATATTATTACTTTTGGTCCTTATGAATTAATTGAAGCTTTTGGAATTCAAAATTCAATTCATAAACAACCGATTTTTTTTATATAAAAATAAAGCAAACATATTTTTTATATAAAAATAAAAAATTAGAAAAAACGAATTTGATATTATTTTAGGGTATATATAGGGTTTAAGGTTTGAAATGAAATAATATTTCTTTGTAATTTTCTAACTAAGAATTAAAAATATAAAAACTTATTTGAATTCGTTTTTTATAAAATATAAAAACATTTTAGGGTATATATAAGGTTTATGATTTAGCGTTTAGGGTATTGGAGGGTTAGGGTTAGGGTATTGAAGGGTTAAATGTATACGGTTAAGGGTTTGGTTTAATGTATAGAGTTTAGGGCATATTATATAATTTATTTGTAATTTTCTAATTTACAATGGTATTAACACTTAAAGGTTTAGGGTATTTGATTATAGGGTTTAGGGCATATGGTTTGATTTAAGTGTTTAGAGTTCAGGGTTTGGTTTTGATTTAGGGTTTAGGATATATGATATAATTTCTTTTGTATATAATGTTATATAATGTTTTACATAAATAATTAAAATATATAAGGTTTTACATAAATAATTAAAATTAGAGTTAAGTCATTATTTAGGGTTTAGGGCATTGTATAGTTTTGGTTATGTTGATTTAGAGTTTAGGGTTTAAGTTATATTTCAAATTAACAAATGAAATTGATTGGAAAATAAAGTCAAATGAGTGAAAAATCATTGCAAAATGATTAGAAACTTACAAACCCTACAAATTAACTAATGATAAGTTACTAACTCTTTCATTTATAGTTTAGTATCACACAAATTTTGCTATATAATTTTAAAAATATATATTTTAGAACCCCAACATTATATATTATTAGAAAAATCAATAACTTATCATAAACTCATATTTATAAAACATTTTCCATTACTAAAGTAAATAAAACATTTTTTTAAATATTTTATTTAGGGAATGAGAAAAAATAAGCATTTAGAAGATGAGAACCAATAGGGAGAGATGTTATGGATTGATTACGTGGCACACTCTCGCAACGTAGGATCCTTTGTATCCTTGCTTCCTCAGCTTTTCTTTCTGTCCGACGACTCGTCTTCTCTTCCTCTTCTCACTTTTCGTCTCTCCGAGCCTCCCTTAACGACGACGGCGAAGCAAAGTTTCATTGGAAACACCCACCGCCTCTCAGAACCATGCTCTCGCCGCTCCGATTCGTTTAAATATTGGTATGATTCTTCTTTTTGTTCGATCTAGGGTTTATATTGTCTCAAATCTTATGAGATTTGTTCGTTTATGTGTTCTTATATTCTAATTGAAATTCGGAGTGAAGATGATTCCTCCAATCAGCGTCGTCATCGTGGCTCATTGAACGCAACGGCAGCAGACACCGTGACTTGCTTACCGGCGACAAAAAAGAGATGGAACTGAACGCGACAGAGAGAAGATTGGAACGCGACGGAGAGAAGATGATACTCTGTGAGAAAGAGGAGGCGAGAAAATATGGTATGATTCTTCTTCTTGATTCTTCCTATGGCCATAGGCGATGTTTCGAGCCATAAGAATTGGACAATCTCGATCACTTGCTTCATCTACTGCTTTTAATTTCTCGTTTCCATGATTTGGTTAGATCTGTGATTGATTAGTATATAAATGTCCTTGTCGATGCTTCTTCTCGTATTTAGTTGTGGTCGTATGAATCGAGTTAATTTCGATTGTTTCTATACTTAGTGCGGATTTTCTGGACCTTATCTTGACAAAGTTTTCTGTTTCAATATGACTTGAAGATTTTTTGGCTAATATTCTATGTTTTGAAATACTGGATTGGTTCAACTGGTACTTGAGCTCGATCGGAATAATTACTGAAGATTATGGGTTGTTGATGTCCTCTTGATTACTCAGTATGTTTACTTCTTCTTGCTCTTTGGCTAATGATACTCACTAATTGATTCTTGTCCTGATTTGATTAGAATGATAATTTGAAGCTGAATTTAGCGTATTATAAGAAAACAAAGGCATGGTGTGTAGAGGAAACATGTATTGGATTTGGAATCTATGATTTGTGTTGATATGGATAGGTTTAAGCTTTTAGAAGGGTGTAGTTTTTTCGTTGTGTGTTGTCTACAAGTTTGTTTTTTTTAAAAAAAATTTGGTGAGAGGTTTCTTAGTTTAAGATAACAAACTACGGGTTGATGCTTTTCGTTGCAGTTTTCACGTGGATCATGCAGCATCCCTACCTTATTTTCTGGAGAAGGTTTGTTTCTCTTACGGAATGATTTGGTTTATGAATACATTTTTAACAATTAGCTGGAACTAACCCAGGTTAGTAATCTTTGATTAGACAACATTCAAAGGGCGAATTTTCATGACACATGCCACAAAGGCTATCTACAAGTTGATACTTACAGATTATGTGAAAGTTAGCAATGTGTCAGTGGAAGACATGATGTTCGATGAACAAGACATCAACAAATCCATGGTAAAATTGAGGTGTGTATCGCAATTCGCTTCTTATTACAACTTGTTCTTGCTTTTTGTTTAACCTATTATTTTGCATTGGAATTGTTGTTTCTGTCATGTACGCATGATGTAAGATCATGATATTGTTTCATTGCTTGGTTACACAGATCTTGATGAAGCTCCCAATGGGGATCTTCCTGATGGTGGCTACACATTGGTTGCAGTTGTTGGAATCAAGGATCCAGTTCGCTCCGGTGTTAGAGAAGCTATTCAGACTTGTCAAGCTGCTGGAATCACTGTTCGTATGGTCACTGGTGATAACATAAGCACGGCCAACGCTATTGCAAAGGAACGTGGAATACTTACAGCATGAGGTGTAACTATAGAAGGTTCAGAATTCTGTAATCTGTCTCCACATGAGTTTTGAAATTTACTTTGTAATTTGTAATTTATAATTTGTAATTTTGTATTATGTATCATGTTCCATATAAAATATAATAAAATATGGCTATTTCTTTTTAATGTCTTTTTTTAATCAATTTTTTCTATTGTCTAATTATCCAAATAAATAATAAATATTAATTTAAAATATAATATTTAGTAAAACAATTATGGGAACAAATTGCAAAAATCATTACATATATCGACTGCTATAGTAAAATTAGGGAAATGCTATGAATAAAATATTTAATAACGAAAAAAATTGCTATTGTAAAATATATGATTGCATCGAAAAAATCGCTATATTAGATGAAGATATGATAGCAATGCCAAAAACCGCTATCTAAAGTGCCCGACCTACGATGACGGGCGCTGTCAGAGCGTTTTAGGAAACGCTATGGTAGTTGAATCATAGCATTTAACAGCCGCTATTAATACCCATATTTCTTGTAGTGCGAGATTCCGATTAAAGTATTGTTTTACCCCTTTTGTGTGATTTACGGATCAACATCATGGTTTTTACCCGTTTTAGGCCATGATATAAGTCCTTTTTATAGAGTCTTTCTAGTGTTTTCGTAGTGTTTTAGAGTCGTTTCAGGTTTTAGCACGTTTGGAGCTTTTTTGAGCAAAACAGAAGTTCGTGCAGTTGAGTACCCGATTTGAAGCTCGAGCATCGATCGATACACTTATGGTGTCGGTCGATGCTAACCTCAGAAGCAGACACAACTCGCGATTTGAGAAGATTGGAGATTTTGCAATTACAAGAAACCCCATAACGTGTCTTAGGTTATTTATGGTTTTTCAGCCACTTTTGTTGGCTACGCTTCATACACGTTTTATTTTATTCTGGTTATGTGAGAGAGCTTTCTGAGGGAGACAAGTCTGAAACTCTGTTCGTCCGAGAGAAGATTTCGAATCCCTGTTTTACTCTCTTTCTTATTATTTATTCAGTGATTTATTTAAACATGTTTATTGTTTCAATTTCCATGTCTGAGTAGATCTCTTGTTAGGTTTAGGGTTCTCATAAGAGATTTCTTTGAATGCTAGGTTGATTAGTTGTTTAGGGTTCATAATCTGAATTAGTCACCTTAGGTTGTTCTCAAAGCTAATTCTAGATTGATCACCTAGAACTTAGATCTTAGGATAATCGATTAGGCACGACAGTGCAGTTGAGAAACCTAATAGAATTTAAGATGAGCAAAATAACTATTCGCAAAGAGATTTGGTTTAGTTGTTTTGTGAACAAATCAAACTTGAACTAAAAGCTGGTTTAGACTTTAGGATTCGCAAAGAGATTTGGAATTCTAGGATTTAGACTTAGATCATTCTCGCAGCGACATTTGGTTAATTATACTTTAGTTATTTGAGTTCAAGAACCGTGCGTAACCTGAACCCTGACTAGTTAGTTTGTCTGCATTCATTGATTTCCTGAGAAATATCCTGAACCTATCATCTTTCCAATCGAATTACAACTTGTTTAATTTACGTATTTGCTTTCAATTCCATTGATCACTTAGCTTAATTCAACCCTTAAAATCTATTGTGTGTTTTCTTGAGTCTATGTGGATTCGATCCCTAAGTATTACAATCGACAAAACTTTAGTAATTTTAGGGTATTAATTTGAGCTTATCACCTATTATTCTCAATAACTGTGATTTATATTCTCATTAACTCTGATTTATTCTAGCATTAATTGTAGTGAACTCCTATGTATATATGCACATGTAATTCTCTCAAATTCTAATACGCAATCAACATCTTCTATATGATATCAGAGCCATCGATACCCTAAACACCTCTAAAAAAAAATATTTTCTCAAAATCTGATCACACCGCTGTCATCGTCATGGCCTCCTCAACACCAAACTCACCAGCAACCAGCGATGGCATCCAATTCATTTCGCAAACCTTTTTCAATATCAACACGTCAAACGTCACAAAACTTAACTCTACCAATTACCTCATGTGGAGTCTTCAAATCCACGCCCTCCTTGATGGTTACAAACTCGCCGGCTATCTCGATCGATCGATCGCTCGTCGTACCACTAGCCACAATCACAACGAATGAAGTTGTCTCCACCAATCCAGAATATACGTTTTGGAAATGATAAGACAAATTGATCTACAGCGCCCTGCTTGGAGCGATTTCTGCTTCAATCCAACAAATTGTCTCTCGCACAACCACTTCTATCCATATATGGGAAACTCTGACCTCCACCTAAGCGAAGTCAAGCCGTGGCCATGTCAAGCAAATAACGCTTCAGCTAAAAACATGGACTAAAGGTAACAAAAGTATTGATGAATATTTACAAGGTCTCACTACCCGTATGGACAAACTGGCTATTCTCTGGAAGCCTCTTGATGATGAAGATCAAGTTGAATACGTCCTTGCTGGACTCCCTGAAGAATACAAAACAATCATTGACCAAGTCGAAGGTCGTGACATGCCACCGTCACTCCCAGATCTTCATGAGCGCCCCATCAATCATGAAGCGAAACTCATGGCGATGGCTCAACCACCGTCATTCCCAGCCTCTGCGAACATATTTCACCAATATGGCAACAACAATCGTCAACAAAAACGTCCTCAAAATTGCAGCAATCAAAATTGGCAGTCGGCTTCTTCGACTCCCTACAACAATCGCTCCGATCAACGCCAGCCTCGACCCTACCTTGGTCGTTGTCAGATCTGCAGCATCCATGGTCATAGGGCTCGTCGTTGTCCTCAACTTCAATCAATGACACGAGCCACGACTCCGCCTCCTACTAGTCCATTCACACCTTGGCAGCCACGTGCAAACCTCGATGTTGGGTCACTGTACACAGCCAACAATTGGCTCTTCGACAGTGGAGCCACTCACCATATCACCAACGACCTCAACAATTTATCGCTTCATCAACCTTACACCGGCGGAGATGATGTCTTGATTGGAGATGGCTCTCATCTTACAATCTCACACACGGGTTCAACTTTACTACCCTCTCTCTCTCTCGAAACCTTGCTCTCGATAAAGTTCTATTTGTCATTGACATTCACAAGAATCTAATCTCCATTTACCGATTATGCAACACTAATCGTGTCTCCGTTGAATTTTTCCCCGCTCATTTTCAGGTGAAAGATCTCAGCACGGGGTACCTTTTCTTCAAGGCAGAACCGAGAATGAGCTCTATGAGTGGCCAATCAATGCATCTCAAGCGACGGCACTATTTGCTTCACCAAGTCCAAAGACGACCTTAGCTTCGTGGCATTCACGCCTTGGCCACCCATCACCACCAATTTTACAATCCATTCTATCCAAACACTCTTTACATGTTTCATATTCATCACAAAAACATTGTTTTGTTCCGATTGTCATATTAATAAGAGCCACAAAATTCCTTTCGCCCAAACGACAATCACGTCGACTCGCCCTTTACATTACCTCTTTACCGATTTTTGGACATCACCCATAACATCAATAGACAACAACAAATACTACCTCATCCTCGTTGACCACTTTACCGATATACATGGTTTTATCCACTCAAACACAAATCTCAAGTCAAAGAAATCTTCATCGCCTTCAAAGCCCTGGTTGAAAATCATTTTCGTACTAAGATTGACACTCTTTACTCAGACAATGGTGGTGAATTCATTGCCTTACGAAGCTTTATACGGGACCACGATATCTCGCATCTGACAACACCTCCTCACACATCCGAGCACAATGGAGTTTCAGAGCGTAAGCACCGCCATATCATAGAGACAGGACTCTCGCTGTTGTCGACTGCATCGGTTCCGAAAGAATATTGGACGTATGTATTCGCTAAAGCCGTTTACTTGATTAACCGACTCCCTACTCCAGTGCTATCCAATCAATCACCATACTACAAATTGTTTGGGTTGTCACCACACTATGAGAAGCTTCGAATATTTGGATGTTTATGCTTTCCGTGGCTACGTCCGTATACGACACATAAGCTAGAAGAACGATCAAAATCGTGCACTTTCATGGATTATTCTGTCACCCAAAGCGCTTATTTATGCCTTGATATCTCCACTGGCCGTGTCTATGTCTCCCGCCATGTTCAATTTGATGAAGGGATATTTCCGTTTCACGGAACTCAAAATTCGACATCATCTTCTACGGAGCTCACCCAGCACGCGTCCATGGCGACAACAACACCACTCATAACTCATCAGGTTCTGCCTCCTCTACCCCCAAGCTCAGGCCTTCACCATGTCCCCTCAACAACGGTGGCAACTTAACACCACTGACACCAACAATTTCGGCGCCGTTGAATCCTCTATCACCTCCGCCATTAACATCGCAGGTATCGTCTCCTTCAAACTTTGAATCTAATTTTTTATCTTCTTATCCAGGGCCCACTAGCCAAGCCCAACTCCCAAATAACTAAGAAATTGAGCCTGCAATCACCAACTCCACACAAAGGCCCACTGGTCAAGCCCAATCTCTAAATAACACAACAAGCCCAATTATCACCACCACCTCCCAAAGGCCCACTGGTCATGTTACACTACCTGGAAATCATGTTTCTCCTTCGATACAACCTTCGTCGTCTCCAATTGATCCACTTCAAAACACCCATCAAATGCAAACCCGAAGCAAAAATCAAATTTCCAAACCCAAACATAACTTCACTCTCAGCGTGGCACTTCACCGTCATGTCTCTCCCGAACCAGCAATGTATATACATGCTCTCAAGGATTAATACTGGAGAAACGCTATGTCCAAGGAATTTAATGGTCAGATCGAGAAATATATGTGGGATCTTGTCCCACCGGAACCAAAACAAAACGTCGTTGGCTGTCGCTGAGTTTTCAAAACATCTTCTATATTTTTTATAGACAACAGCATATGAAGTATCATATTTAACTCATATATAATAAAATTTAAATATTATAAATCTTAAAATAGATTCAAAATTCAAATTACACACAAAAATAAAAAGAAATCTTATATATAAGAAAAAAATAAAACATTAAAAAATATCATATATTCGAATTAGACAAAAACATTCATTTGAAAAAACAAAATGTTAAATCATTAATGAGAATTAGACAAACACATTCATTATGTTCATAAAAATATCATATAAACTTTTATAACCATGTATTTATGAAATTCAATTTTATATATTAAATTTTATATGTAAATTTTGTTCATAAATTTTATATGTAAATTCTGTTCATTAATTTTACATGTTTAAAATTAACCTTATATATTAAATTATGAGATGTTTTAGCTAAAAACACATAGATTATAAAAAAAAAACTTTTTCAAAAAGTTTTATTTAATATATAAATTATAACAAAAACAAATTGTAAAATATGGTTGATTGCGTATTATAACAAATTGTATTCAATAATTATAACAAAAACAAATTGTAAAATATGGTTGGTCACATAGTATTCAATAATTATAAATATTGTATAGAAATGTGTAAACATTTTATATTTTAAAACAAAACAAAAAACTTATTAACATCTTATATTTTGAAACATATGGATTACTTTTTTTTATTATTATTACCATATATAACAGGAAAATTGTTCGTTAGCTGCACGAATTATACGAAAATACATGACTATACATCCGAACTAAAACAATGTGTTGATAACTACATCATCTGTTGATATAGCATAGAAACACATCCGAACTAACGTAAGTCATGTGCCCAACACCATGACCATCATTTTCTTTACTTTTCCGGTGTACTGGTTGACTGACTCCGGCGTTGACCCGCGTTGACTCATTAAATTCATCTTCTCTGGCGAAGAAGACCACCATCGATTTCAAGAGGGGCAAGCGAAATGTTTCGCTTTCAATGAGGGTCCAAAGAGAAAGTTTTGAGAAAGCTCCGATCAATTCTCACCGGAAATTTTACCAAGCTCCGATCAATTCTCACCGGACACAGCTACCGCATCAGCACCACCACCACCAGTTCCACAATACATCTCAAACGGTTTCCCAAAGTTCAGATCATTACTTTTTTCTTCATATACGCAAAAGAAAAGAAAAAGTTCAGTGGTTTGCTCTCTACACCCAAGCTCCGACTCTGTCGCCTACAACGAGCACGCTTCCTCTGAAACACACCAACGCTGTAGGAGCTACGGCGAAGCATGAATGTAGATGCGGTGGGTATGGTGGTGGTTAAGAGATGCCACGCCAATGGAAATCAAAGAAAATTGGAAGAAGAGGAGGACGAGTACACCTTTAGTTAAGAGATTTCAGATCGATTCGTCCAAGAAATTCGTGTAGATTTTAGGAAAATTTAAACTAGAAATTTTATGGGACAGAGAGAAAGAGAAGAAGAGAGTTCGAGACATGATTGTGAGTGACAGGAAGGGCTCATGGCGGTTCGCTTGTATTGGATTTTCTTAATTCGCCTATCACCCAAATTAGCAAACGATTTTGGGAATTTCGTAAACCCTAACCACCCACTATTTTGATGTTCATCAATACTCAGAAATTAAATGAGCAGAATAATCGAATTCAATGAAATTGAGAGAACCTACCGAATTAAAATCCTATCTGTAAATCAGAATTGACGAGGAAGAATAAGCTCAGGAGGTTATTTTTTATGTTTTCATTTTTAAGTTTTTATTTAATTTAGGTCGGATTTAATGAGTTGATGCGGGTCAGCGCCGGAGTCCGTCGACCAGTACACCGGAAAAGTAAAGAAAGTGATGGTCATAGTGTTGGGCACATGACTCATGTTAGTTCGGATGTGTGTATATGCTATATCAATAGATGATGTAGTAATCAACACATTATTTTAGTTTAGATGTATAATCATGCATTCACGTATAGTTCGTGTAGCTAATGAACAATTTTCCTATATAACATTGAATCTGATTCTCACGCATTCATATTCGTTAAAGGGAAACTCAATATGATAATAGATAAATAATCACCATAAACATTAAAGACAGGATCGCCCATGAAGATGAAGTATTTGAGTTTATCATTAGAATTTTTTTTATCTTGAAGAACATATATTCATCCATGTGATAAGAATATCCAAACAACATCGTAAACGAGAAACCAATCTAGTTTATGATATCAACGGACGCATTAGAACGTCGATAGAATTAATTTTGTTGGTTGATTCTTCGAGGATCCATATAAAACTAGTTTCTTAAGATCAGTGATTTGATGACATACTATTTTTTTTTACGTCAAAATCTCCATATATTATTACGATGATTCGAGTAGGGTGGCTTCGGAGGCCATCCAGATCGTAATTAAAGATCTACATGGAAAAAGATTATACCTCGGGTTCAAGCCCCTTTTGAAAGGAATCGACACGTACATTGAAAACATGAGGAATAAAGAAAATATCAAAATAAACAAAATTAGAACGTAAATGATTGAACTCATCAATTTTCGAGGCCAGAGCAAACCATTCTTCCTCTTCATTGTTCACTTTAACCAGCTGTAAGCAATATGATTCAAAAGTCATTGTTAGTACTCCTAGCAGCAAGACGGTATTCATGGTCCATAATAAAGTATTAAATTCAATATGAAGGGAGGATAAAGTTATTTCCTTCGCAAAGGCGCTAAAAGTTCTTCGTCCGTTAGCTAGCTCGACATACTAATAACAAAGAAATAGGAAAAACCTCTCAACATTATTAATCCAATATTAAAAAGAAATAAATCATAAAGTCTAAAAGCCATATTTATTTTTAATAACCTAAAATCCCTAAAATGAAAAATAAATCTTAAATAAAGTAAGATAACTGCTAAAATATAGAAAATAATTATAATAAAATAATATACAATTTCTGTTATTAAACGTTTGCATCACACAATAGTAGAGTTCATGACTTGTTAGAAATACCACCAGCTCACTAGAACGTAAATTAGAATAACGTTGTTTCTCTTTAAATCATATTGCAAGCTCTATGTTAGAAACTATTGTTAGAAACTATCGTTAGAAATTGCTCATTTAATTCCTCATCTATTTGCACTCGCTTGATTTATTCCCCAACTAACTGTTGCTCAAAATAATTCTCTAAATTGTAGTAAACTTTGCAAAATCACAATTAAAAAAGTCAAATGCTAATTATTAAATGAATATGTATTCACTAAATCGGCTATAACTCTTTCAATACAACCATGAATGAGTTGAAACCACTCTCATTGGAAAGCTAACTCAATTTTCTATAATTTTAATGAATATCTCCAAAGCTAAATCCAAAGGTAAGGCTTCCATCCGAATCGATTTTGCATCAAAGTTATATAAAATTGAGTTAACTTTCTAATGGAAGTGGTTTCAACTCATTTGGAGTTGTAATGAAGTTATAGCCGATTTAGTGGACACATATCTATTCAGTAATTATCGTTTGACTTTTTGAATTCCGATTTTGCAAAGTCAACTACAACTTATTTTAAGAAACGTTAATTAGATAATAAATTAAGCGAGTGCAATTTCCCTCTTCTTGCATGAGTTTAAAAATCATCCAATTGTATCAGACACTCCAGCATATTCAAATTCGTCAATAGAGTTCTAACCAACTCATATCAACATCACACTCACATTGACCGGAAGGTCACGGATTTAATTTAATTTAATTTAAAAGAAATGGCAATAAGAACTCTAAGTGGACTACACATATAGGACGGTGGTTAAACATGACTAACAATTTGGCCCGGTCTAATTTTATAAAATATAAACTTTTGACATGATCCTTATCCAAATTATAAATTCGAACGACCCTTAATTTTCTAATCTATGCAAAAGGTAAGTGGAAATCTAATACTCCCATTTTGTTTTCCCACACAAATATAATTGTATCGAATTTATTTCAAACTTTTGACATAATCATGTTTTGTTTTGTTGCCTTAATGAGCTACATATCACCTGTCACTCATGGAAAAAAAAGTTAACATCCATTTTCATTTTTTTTTGTCAACCGGACTGATGATTCTAGCGGAGGTAGAGAAATTTACAAAGTAAGAATCAATAGACATTACTCTAGCAGAACTGACTAAACAGTATGTCCAAACATTTAAACTACATGGAGCTTAAAAAGTAAAAACTAAGAAAACATTTTTACAAAGAGTCATAAACTCGTCTAAAGAATTTAAGAATGACGGCACTCGAAGGAGATTAATGTCATCTTCTGCTGATCCAAAATGACATAGCCCCCACACAAACACCTCTAAATTTGAATGAAGAGGAGACAGACTGCTACGTTGATTTCGCTCTCATTAAAACCACATGTCCATTCACGAAAAAAAAGAAGTTCTAACACCAATCCAACCCAAAAGCCTTCCATGAACCGTCTATTAGGTATTTAAGACCTTGTTCCTCCTCTATTAAAATCGGTGCCTTTACGTCTATTTTTATGCCAAGCTAATGCAGAGCCAAAGTTGGCAAAACAACAGCAGTGTTTTTTAAAACAACATCAATATTTATAGAACAATATAGAAGGATCTAGAATTATCTTCAATATTATTAGTAAACTAGGTGAAAACCCGTGTGTACACGCGGGTTTGTATATTTTATATTTTTTAAAAAATTTGTGAATATAGTATGATATATTTGTCGATGATGAGATATATAATAGGCCATTAATTCATGTTTATATTATAAAATACCATTAAATAAATATACTATTTAAAATTGAGATAAAGTTTAGATATTGTACCAGATTACATAAAATTAAAAGTAAGTTGGAGATGTGTTTAAAAAACAAAAAAAAAGTGTTTTCTTAAACAAAGAGATGTGTTGTAAAACAGAAATATCGTAACTTTTTGATAGCGTTCGCCTTCATGCTTGACTATCACATAGAACGTTTCTTTTTCGTCTGATGTACAATACCCTCTTCAAAGTTGGGACAATCCACTTCACCTTCTTGTTTAATCTTCTCCATGTCAAACTTCTCATGAAAGACATTTTCTCCTTCTTTAGTTGTTGTATCCTACGTAATTTTAATTTGTGTAAGTATTTTTCAATTAAATATTAGTGATTATTGTTTGGGATTATATAATACCTCTGTTGTTGGGCTCTCCATCGTTGTAGTTTTGGCTGGGTTTTCATTCACAATTCTTGAAACTGTGAATGTTTGGAAAGAAGTTATGAAGTTATATTTTGTTATCTTCACTTGAAAGTCCATTGTCTTTCCGATTAACCCAAAAAGACAATCTGGAATTGTTTTGGGATTGAAATTTTTTTTACCTTCCTCTGCCTTCTCAAGATCGAACTACATAACAAACAATGATAAGTTAATTATTTTGTAAATACATGATGTCTTTTATTTTTTTGTAGTAAATGTTACATGTGAAGTTGTAATCTCTTCAGCTGTAGTATGTCTTTGTCAAACAAAACAAGCTTGATACTTGCAACTCCGTATTGGACACGTATCTGCACCCTAAACCTAGAAATAATAATTCATTTATATGATATTCTGTGAGAGTGTTATGTTTTAATTGTGGTTTACCTCACAACTCCAATGGTGTTGACTTCATTGCATATGTTGCATTGCAGACATGTGGTAGTCTTATTGAGTTTTTTTATAACATTTAGCACAAGACAAATAGTTTCATCCATTGCGATCTACGATTTCAATGATTTTGGCTTAATAGATAACATATTTTTCCAGTGATAGTGTGAAGTTTTTTTTTGTTTCTAAGTAAAATACATAATAAAAAAAACATATTACTCTACTAATGATTCTGGATTGTTTTAGTACATGTTGTTTACCATCAGATATATAATCTAAAATTTGGGAAATTGTCCAAGTCTCAAATGTGTTTGTGATGTTCTTGTCTTCTTCAACAGTTGCTTGAACATAACTATCTTTTATTATCACTCTTTGACCAAAATTATGACATAAAATATGAGGTGGTGAGCAATTTTTTTTTTTTTTTAAATATAATGGAGAATTGACTATTTTAAAATTGAATTCAGCAATTTTACCTTGCCATAAATTTTTTGACCGCTTCTAAATCGTAATCAATATGGAACTTGATATTCTATATTTATTATATGAGATATTTACATATTTGTATCTATCTAGTTAAGGAATAATATCTAGTATAAATATATATATGTACCATAATCATTATCATTATGAGAGCAATATACAATTCTTCCAAAATACTAATGTGTTCTTCTCTCATCAATCTCTATATGGTATCAGACCAGGTTTACTTCGAAGTTTTGATCTAGCGAGCATATTTACAAAAATATCATTCACTAGATTTGAATATGAAAAAAAACAAAAACAAAATATGTGTTGAACTGGTATTTCAACTAAGTAATAAAATCAAAAAGGAATCATAGAATTTTGTATTATTACAACTTTAGCTCGGTGATTACAAGGAAGACTTAGGTTGTCGAGAAGACGAGCT
The DNA here is from genome assembly GCA_030161315.1 of Eutrema japonicum. Taxonomy (NCBI): domain Eukaryota; kingdom Viridiplantae; phylum Streptophyta; class Magnoliopsida; order Brassicales; family Brassicaceae; genus Eutrema; species Eutrema japonicum. The sequence goes on from BSQW01000007.1 coordinate 27,767,754, forward strand.
AACTAAAAGAGAATTAGAACTAAGAAACTAAAAGCCAAATAGCTCGTAGTGATCAATCTCTTAGGTCTCGTGAGTGAATAATGAATGGATCTTCTCAATTGGGTGCTGCTCTATTTATATGTATGTTTAGTCGATCCATTCTTTCATTTTTTCTCATTCTTTGAATTTTCAGGTTTGATTTTTCCAAACTGCTTGAAGATCCCGAATTTTCCGGCGTAACGTTATCGTGTTCTTCATTTGTTCTTCAATTTTTTTTAAATCATTATTGATTCAATCCGAGTGGAATCGAATTCGTCTTCTGCTTTTGTTGAGGGATATTCGAGTATTTATGGGAGCGAGGTAAGTCTTCCAAAAATCGTGTCGAGTTCTTACAGCTCGTCCACCGAAGATAATTCTCTGAATAGGGAATTAGCTCGTCGTGAGCTTGCTTCTCGAAGAGATGGGGCCGCTCTCATCTCGTATGGAGATTGAGCTAAGGGACGAAGATAGCCAAGGATTGGACAGTCCGGCAAGGAAGAAGGGGAGTTGGATGCTCAACCTGATGAAGAAGACCAAGAGTTGGTTGTTCAGCCCGTCTTGGATAATGAGTTCGGTGTTTTACCGACATAATATACTGAGAAATCGTTGGAAGATATGTTCCACTCTTGCGATATGCCCGATGGACTGTTATTCAAAGTTCCCAAGGTGAATCAACGCCCTTGGGATGTTCTTAAAGATTACATATGCTTGTACAAGTCCTTCTTCTTGGCGGGCAACATGTGGTTTATGATTCCTGGTCTTCTAGCTAGGTATTGTGCTCGGCGTCACATACCATTTACTTAGCTCATGCCAGCTTCAGTTCGCAACATGGTCGTGTTGCTTGTTATGGGAGCCGAGTGTGGCATTCAAATAACATGATACTTGTTCGAGGAGATGTCTTCTATTAACATATCCCAAAAGACCCCCTTGTATTTTTCTGTTAATATGAAGCCGAAGTATAACCTCATAACTGGTCGGAAGCCCATCAAGGTGTACGATTGGCAGAGGAAATATGTTTTTGTCAAAATACACAAGACGTCGGTTTTTAATGTCGACAAATATTTAGGACTTAATGGAACACGACCATGAGTAGATATTAGTTTGTCGTTGATTATTGTTTAGCTCGTCTTTTATGTTCGTCTAATGTTCCTTCATTATTTATCTCAGATCGTCACCATGTGAGTAAACCTTTTCCTGGGGACTTTTTGAGGTTCTTGAATTCCGCCTTTTGTAGTGTTTCCTTGAATATCATGTCTACATATCTGCCAGTATCAACCAATATTCGCGTGACTTTGCAATCGCCAATAAGGAGTTCGATCACCAAAGGATCGTTGTGAGGTTAATTCAATCTCTTGGTGTCAGCTTCCGTGAAAATCAGTGGCGTTCCTTCATTTGTGGTGCGATGTTATTTCTGCGAGGCGATAGCCTTTCTATCATACTCATTGATCGATCGTACAAAATCATTGCAAGAATTGAGACCACCCATGATCATGTTGATTCTTCTTCGTGTTATTGGTGCAACATTTTCTAAGTGTTAGTTGTTGCGATCTCGCTTTGGCAGATCCATATCAGAGTTTGTACGGCGTGTATTGGCAGTTCATTGTGCTTCGTGAGGTCAGCGTATGTCGTCTTCTTGAACGGGTCGGTGTCTTTCCTTGATGTCATTAGGTCAGCAATAAGTATTTTCTCCTCCCTTCTCATTAGCTTGGTATCGTTCTATGTCTTTTATTTTGCCCTTTTGATACTTAGAAAGGAGGAATTCTTGTAGGTGGCGACACAAAGAGGTATGATGACCTTGTCGTTTATGGAAGTCGGTACATATGTGAACTTTTTGTTTCATCAGTTCGAACATACTTGTTCAATGGTTATTGTGGTAGCGTGCGCTGACGTAATATGGGGCCGCCTTTTCACCATCTCGTCGCTGCGGTAGTCCTTTTCATAGTGCTGGTGAGGTTCATGGTAGTTGTCATGTGGTTTCTCTTTTGAGATCGATGCTTTTGGAACGACGTGTTTTTTAACTATGGCATCATTTTCTTCTTCGATTTCCAAAAACCTGATTATTATGTGCATCGCGTCTTCCAGTGTAAGTGGCAAATTATGCTTCAGATCATCGCAAAAACTTGATTCATACCAGAGTGTGCGTCGCAATGCGGCTATTGCCGCATTGTCTATTATCATAACGCGAGAGACAATTGCTCTGAATCGTTCAATGAAGATTCGTAGAGGTTCCTTTTGACCTTGCTCTAGGCCCCACAGATCGGCGTTAGACGCTCCTTGTTGGATAAACATGGAGTAGTGTATGAGGAATGCGGTTGAGAGTTGATGGAAGTTGCATATGGAGTTTGCTTCCAGTCGGGAGAACCAACTCAGCGCGACACCGCTCAAATTTTCCACGAAAAGTTGGCATTTTCCAGAATCTCGTTTTTCATGGGAGAAACGAGCTCGTCCCATCGCTATGGTGAAAGCATTCATGTAGTGACAATGATATGAGTTTCCCTCATAGGTTGGAAATTTGAACTTCCATTGGTGCCACATTGGTACATTAGTGATACGGGTTGTGAACGGAGTCTTTTGCATTTCTTCGAGTATGCGCTCGAAATCTGAAGCCAAGCTGGTAGCTCAGGGAACTTTGGAGCTCATATCTTGAAGCTGGATCTTTATTCCTTCGATCTCTCGGTCCCGTTCGCAAGCGGGACTTTCAGCCTGGTGTGGAGTTCCATGATTTATTTGTTATAGGTTTTCCTGGTTTCCAACAGAGCCAAGCATTGCATGAGGGAACGATCTGTTTGGATTGACTGGTGGTGGATGTAAATCGATAAAATAGTTCGTTGAAATTTAGGCATGTTCTCGATAGCGGTTGTTTGGATGCTTGGTTTCCCAGGAGTTGGAGATTGTCAATTTGATCACGACAAGCCGTTTGGGCAGATGACAGCACGTCGAGTCGTTCATTTGTTTGATCCATTCGTGCAAGTAGAGTTTGTAAGAGGATCACATCGACGTTAAATTGTCCATTTGTTGTGTCGTTAGAACTTCACACTTCTTGGTTGTATTGCGGCGTTATCCCCAATGTCTCATGGTTGGGTTTTCTCAGTACAGACCCCGGTGTCGTCATTGCGAGGTGATGGATTTGGTGTTCATGTCATCGTCGAACTGCTTTCAGAGTGTAGAAACATATTTTGTCTCCACATACGGCACCAATTATTGAACTGGTATTTCAACTAAGTAATAAAATCAAAGAAGGGTCGGAGAATTTCGTATTATTAAAACTTTAGCTCGGTGATTACAAGGAAGAGTTAGGTCGTCGAGAAGACGAGCTAACTAAAAACGAATTATAACTAAGAAATTAAAAGCAAGAGAGCTCGTAGCAATCAATCTTCTTGGCCTCGTGAGTAAATAATGAACGGATCTTCTCAAAGGGGTGATCCTCTATTTATATGTATGTTTAGTCAGTCGATTCTTTCCATTTTTTCTCAGTCAGTTTGACCGATTTCATTTTTTCTAGCAGATTTTCTTTTTCCGCATATGTTCCTTTTTCTCGAAACTTTACTTTTTCTGCAGATCGGCACCGACATCGCTTAGTTGGGCCTTATGGGCTTTTCAGTCGTTAAATGTAATGATTTTGATTTGGGAAGGGTTTTAGCAGGTGTGCACATCCCACCTCCAACAATATGATTATCTGGTGTTATTACTCTATTATATATCTTAAATATGTAAATCACTTTAACATAATTAAATATGTGAATCAAAATAATTTAAAATGTAGGTGACAAAATTATTTGTTTAAAGCACACATGTAAACTAAATTAAAGGCTCCTTAATTGGTGACAAATACTTAACGTTTCAATATTTTATTCCCCCTATAATATTAGATATGGTTAACATATCGAACATATGTTATCCTCGTTCGCTCCCACTTGTGCATTTTTATTCCAAATGCTTTCAGATTATGTGGGAGATTACGTGATCTATTCTATTGATGTTTCATTGTAGGAAAGGTTGCTGGCTTAGCAGAAATTTTGCTGCATTAGTAATTCGAATCATTTAGGAGACATATTCCATCGATGTGTTATTTCTGTTTATTATAAACGTCAAACTTGTTTTCTGTTTGATGTTGTAGGCTGGAAATTTAAAATTCGTTTTGAAAGTAAACAAAAAAACATAGAAATCATTTTACTGCTATATACCGGAAATTTAACAAATTCTTTTTGCATTTTGAGTTTACAAGCCTGCCTATTCAAAATTCATTTGTTGCAAGATCAATTTAAATAAAATTTACTTATTCAATCTGAAAACCTAAACATCAACTGATTTAGATAAATCTTACAAAAATAAAGATCCCCTATTTATTAATTGAGAAGGATTGGGAAAAAAAATATTGGTTTCACGTGTGATTTACAAATGTGTCATTGTTGAGGTGTCATCAATATAGAGCTTTTCAAGACTTTTATAAGAAAACATTAAATTATTAGAATAATTACGTTAGTGTCATTCACATTAAACCATTGCATAATCCCCTATATATTAATTGAAAATGATTGTTAAGAAATAACTTTGACTTGACATGTGATTTACAATTGTGTCATGTTGACGTGTCATCATCACAGAGCTTTTCAAGACATTTCTCAAAAAAAAATTAATTTACTAGAATAATTACATTCATCATTCACATTAAACTTATGCATACTCATATAAATTTTATTATGAGATTTTATATACATTGTTAAATCAATATTAGTTTATAAGTTATTTCATTTTCTAAAATAAAAATTTTATCTACGATTTTTTTTTATATTCGAATATTTCTTTTTTATTGTGATAAATATTATTTTTACAAGTTTCATGTTTACTTGCTCAATTTAATATTTTTTTTTTTTGCAAAATCTCTTAGTTATATTTCATTTCATACAAATTTTTGCATATTCAAATTATAATATGAAATCTAACCTTCATATTATTGTTATGATTATTGGGATATAAAACGTATACTATCGCTCACACACACATACTAATGATTATTGAAATATAAATCGTATAATATAGTTTGATGTTGATGGTTTCATCAAACTATATTTTAATTTGATAAAGTTTGATACTAATATAGTTTGATGCTAATGTCTCATCAAACACATGTACTAACGGATATTCACGTGACAAATTTGAAATTCGAATTCAAAATCGATTAAATTGTTTTGAGATTACAATTTATTTTTCATATTCAAATTCAAATCATATAAAATTTCATATTCAAATCTAATCATATAAAATTGCATATACAAATTCAAATCAAATTAAATTGCATATTAAAATCTAATCATAATAAATTGTGATTTACAAACCAAATTGCAATAAAAGCAAGATTTTCCTGGGAAAAAGATTTTTGTGGCAAGAGTGATTTTCGCTATTAGTAATTTTCATGGAAATAAATATTTTCGCTACTGATAATTAAAAACTAAATACAAAATTATGTTATATAATTGAAGAGACATTTGATTTTGAATTCTCATTCATATATTTTTAATAAGTGAGAACCCCTTAATTTAAGCACTATATAACACTATTTTGCACAACCATTTCATTCATCAATTACACAACATCATTAACACACAAACTCTATCAAATTTAAACAAGGTCTATTATATCATCGTGGCTCAAATGATTTACAAAAGATCTATATATTAGATTCAGAATTTTAAATTCTTATGTTCCATATATATATTATCATTTTAAACTCGGATATTACAAAATTTTCATAGATATCTCGATTCGCGCAAGGCGCGGATTACTACCGCGGATTACTACCTAGTTATATATTAAAGTATTAGATTTTAACGAGATAAGTTTTTTAATTTGCCAAAGTTATTCTTTTATAAATGTGATCCGAGTAGAAAATTCGATAATTAGTGATTTAAGCATCATTTGAACTTTTGTTTTCACACACCAAATAATTTAAGAGGAAATTTGTGGGGAAAAAATCCCTAAATTTTATAAATTTTGAATACTATCTCATGTTTTCAAAAAATTAAAAACTAACTTTTAAAATTAAAAATTACCGAATGTCCTAACTAAATCAAAAGTTTGTAAATGAACATTGAATGAGTCTACTCTAACATTAAAATAAACTTAGGCTATGAATGATGACCAAGGAATGAGAAAGAATAATGAATTTCTCTTCATTCTTAAAAAAATACACCATTTATAAGTAAATTTTTTTACACATGATTCATTTTTCATTCTTTCTTTTTTAGGGAACAATAGAACCGAAATATTCTCCATCAAATTCGATGAGGAACAATAAGGAAAATATATTCCTATTATTTTAATTATCTTCGTTTTTTTCTCCTCATTCTTATTATTCCTATAATGGTCACCATTCTGAGCTTTATATTGAGTTTTTAATAGTGTTAACGACAAGTAATACGTGACACTTCTTATGCATCTCTAATAGACATGGATTTCGGCCCAAATCAAATGAAACCGAACCGACTAAACCAAAACTGTTGGTTCCCGATTTGATTCGGTTTACATCAAGAAACAGGTCGTCAGCTTTGATCCTATTGACCAAATGGTCGATGGAGCTGAAGACATACTCTCTGAAATTTGATCCTATCGACCATATGGTCGTTGTAGGATGTCGATGCTACTCCTTCGACCCAGATTGACCATTTAATATATTTATATTTAAGAGAGTATAATCTCAGATTGACATTGATAAAAGATTTGATTCGGAAACAAAGATGTGGTTAAAATATAGTAGTATATTTTTTAATAATTCCCCATTTTTGGGTTAAACATAGAGGGGAATCTTTGCAGTGCAATCAACACGTGTCGTCCAATATTCTCTTATACTCCATGGCACTTGCCATAATAACAGAGATTCTCTGATATTATTTTTATTTGTTCCACTGAGATTCTCATTTTACAGAAGAAAAAAAATCAAACAAAATAGGAAAAACATTAACTTTTCTTCCTTTTAGTTTTAACCTCAAGAATGGGGACTATAAATTGCTTACCAAAGATTTCCAAACCCAATTCACTTCACACAGAATCAACTCTCTCTCTCTCACACTCTCTCTCTCTCTCTCTCTCTCTCTCTCTCTCTCTCTCTCTCTCTCTCTCTCTCTCTCTCTCTCTCTCTCTCTCTCTCTCTCTCTCTCTCTCTCTCTCTCTCTCTCTCTCTCTCTCTCTCTCTCTCTCTCTCTCAATGGCACTTCGCAGAGCTATCACAAAACGTCTCATTGATGGTTACAGATTTCAGGGAACACGAAACATGATTGCCAAACAAGTGTCGTCACCCTACGCACCGAAGATCTTATGTCAGTATATGACGTCACCGAATGTTACTGACCAGATCATCGGGATCCGAATAGAGTCCGTTGCTCTTCCCGGACGGGAGGACGAAGCAATGGCTGTGAAGGGTTTATCGGTGAGCGAGACAAATAAGTTGTTGAGAATATATCAAACGGAGATGGTGAAAGCGAGACTCAGAGAGATACCAAAGAGCTCTGTTTCGTATTTGGAGTTTGTTCAGATATGTTGTGAGAGTTGTGGGAACAACGACGAGCAAGGTTCTCAAATGGTTAAGTCTTTGGATCATTCCGGATGCGTCATCGTTTTAGGAGACATCGTTTTCCTTCATCCCCATCAGGTGATTCATCTAATAGTAGTATCCTTTTAACACTTTGGTTCATTTTTGTATATAAGCTTTTAGTATTTAAGATTTACTTCTGATAATAGAGTTTCCGAAACAAAATAAAAAAATAAAAATAAAACACTCTTTGTGAAATGGAGGAACATAAAAAATTATTAACCATTTCTTAGTATTAATGTTTCATACCACAACCCTGATCATTATTTTATAAAACATTACATTTTTCACAAGTTCGTTTTCTCATACAATTGTGCCTTTTCAATTTAGATAGCCAAGTCTATGGAAGCAATGATCAAACAAACATCAGCACTCCCAAACGATCCAAGAAAAGAAGAGTTAGTTCAGCTTGAGATTACAAAGAAGTGTATTGACATAAAGGCACGACGCATAGTCAAGGCCGAGTTATATTGCGGTCTCGGATTCCTAGCAGCCCAAACTATTGGCCTTATGCGTCTTACCTTTTGGGAACTAAGCTGGGACGTAATGGAACCCATTTGCTTCTTTGTCACATCCCTTCATTTCCTCCTCGGTTACTTCTTTTTTCTTCGAACTTCGACAGAACCATCTTTCGAAGGATTTTATCAACAAAGGTTTAAGACCAAACAGAAGAAACTTATGGAGAGCCATGGGTTTGATTTAATGAGGTACACTGAGCTCAACTCCTTTTTCACACCGTTACCGTGTAAATCTCATGTTGCGCCGCTTTAGCCAGCAATAGAAGTTTATCCATGCTAGACGCATCCTGTCCTTGGCCACTGTATAATCTACATAGTGTGTGTAGACTTTAAATTGGGTCTCAACTTGTATGTGTATATTTGATAAAGTTGGAATCTTAATATTTATGCACTCATATATCCTTATCTTACTTTTATGGGCTTGGGTTTGGTGGGCTTGTGTTGAGGGAAACGAGCATTGGGGAGAGGTAACCGTCATGAAGTCGAGCACTGTAATTTATCGAGAAAATGAACATAAGAATTATCTAAGTTCTATATAAGTACTAGAATATGAAATGCTCTAATTATCTTCATATACATATTTAAATATAAAACATATTTAGTTAATTTTTGTGTAACAATGAAAAATAATGACTAATGAAATTAATTTAAGAAACTTAGACATATATTTAGTCAATTTGTTTTTGTTAAATGTTGTAGTTCTATTATAAATTTAATATAGATGATGCCATACCAATGGTATGATACCATTAGTTAAACGTGTACTTAAAATATTAATTTGTCAAACAAAAAAAATAATACTTTTGTATAGACTAAACTATTTTTTTTTTTATGCCTTTCGGCATTCGGGAGTAATCCTAAGCCCAAAGACTCAGACTAATCTCCCGGGTGGGAGTGACACAGCCCACTTATAATGCCTCACTTGGCCAAGTGCTTGTCCTAATAATTTCGCTCCCGCGGGGAATCGATCCCTGACCTAGACCAACAGAGTCGACACTCACTACAAAAAGAAACACCCGACCACCAACAACTTGATTGTATAGACTAAACCATTAACAAAAAGAAAAGTGAAATGTCGATATCCATTAATAATCGAAAGGCCAAGTTGGTGGAACTTTAATCTACCAACTATAAATTATAGTGCGAATTCATTTGTGATTTCGAACACGTAAATAGCTGGAAGCATTACTACGATCTTGACCATAAACGCATGAAAATGAAATGACCACCTTTTGCATCCCATAAATACATGCAATCATTTTAATAACTTACTTACACAGTTTAACTAAAATACACGTGTATTTCTCTTCAGATTTTGTGATAAACTATTAGTGAATAATAATCTTTAATATTTTTTTTAATTAAATGTCAAATTTATTCAAACAAAAAAAATCGTATTTACAACTAGTGTTACTTTCTTTTGAGAGTATTTGAATAACTTATCCTAAAATTGAAAGAAAATAAACATAAAATAGATCAATGTCATCTTGAAGCAAATCATGCTTCCATTCCTCCTTCATATCTTTTATCGCCCATAGTTCGAATAGATGTCAATCGATTCCTTACTTGTTTGTCAATACTCTGAGTTGACATTGAAGATTATCCGTGTCGACGCTTGTTTCTTTCCCACCATATCGTATATATAGTGAGCTGAAAAAACATATCAAACAAGCCATAACCGAAGTTTGTCTTGCGAAGCGTCAACTAAAAAATCGAGGATTATGTCTCACCTACTGGTGTTATGATAACACCGAATTTTTACCATTTTTATAGATCGCTTTAATATCATTTGCAGGTGTTTTAACTCTGTTTTCAATGGTTTTCAAGTGATTTCCATGTTTTATTGTTTTGAAAGACAATTCAGGTAACTTTGGACAAAAGAGTGCATTTTGAAACAAAAGTACGTTTTTGGATAAACTCGGACCTTCCGAAGTCTTGCAATCAAAGAAGACCTTCTTACCGTCTGATCATCACCAAATTTGGACACAACAAAGAAAACACAACCAGCTTTCAAATGCAATTAGTTTGAAGATATTCCAGTGGTTGGATCATCAAATATACCCGAAGCATTGAAGCACTACAAAAAAAAGTAAATATTGTTACAATTTTTTATGTCACAATATATCATTATTTCGTCACAAAAGTTATATTGTGACGAAAATGTCACAATTTCTAAAATATCATAATAACCCCGTCACAATTCAATTTCGTCTCAAAAAACGTAACAAAATTTTGTTACGAATAATAACGTAACATTTTGTCACCACTTGTGACGACATTAAAATAGTTACAAAAACGACACAATTTGTGCCGAAAAATATTGTCACATATTTGTCACCAATTGTTACTATATTTTAGTCATTGATTCGTCATAAATTATGACCGAAATAATGTCACAAATCCCATCACAATTTGTGACTAATTTATAGTCATAGAAACGACAAAATTCGTGACAAACGATACTATCACAATTAAATTACAAACTGTGACAAAAAATAGTCACATTTGTATCACAAATTATTACAATATTTATGTCAATGATCCATTACAAATTGTGACCACAATAATATCACAAACTCCATCACAATTAGTGACTACATTATAACAAATAATTGTCATTATTTGATTTATATTATGACGTTTTTTCTTACCTAACCGTTACAAATTGTTACAAAATTGGAAATGTGAAAACCATTAAAATTTAGTCACAAATGTTAACCAAATATTTCTATTTTAATTGTACCCCTATTTTCTTAAATTTAAATAATATGCAATAAAACATTAAAAGTAAAATATAATAAGCAAATGATAATATTAATTAATAAACTAACATCCAAAACAAAGTTAATAGCTAATACACAAACACAATTGAAAAGAAATAGTATTAATAAAATACAAACTAAACAAACACAATTTAAAAGAAATAGTCCTAATAAAATACAAAGTAAACAATACTAAGGAGAAATAGCAGAGCCCCTTAATTACGTGGATTGTGGTGGTGGAGGTGGTGGAGTTGCATTCTGACTTGCAAAAGACTCAACAATTTTTTCCATAGATTCAAGCATTTTCTGAATTTGCAGATTTTCTTCACGGCTATGTTTCAGTTCAGCTTCCAACTCATGCATGCGGTGTGTTATCATCTCTGTTTCTTCAGAAGGTTGTGGTTGACTTGGAGAGACAACAACAGATGGTAAAGCCTCACCTAGTGTTCCAAGTCCAAAGATATGGCCTTGTTTTGATGATCCAGCAGCAGCAGCAACAACCTAAAGCAAAAAACCAAAACAAAAGAAATGAAGTTAATGAAAAAATATTATGTCAAGAACGAGGGATGACCTCGTAGCTATGTGAAGTTAATGTCAAATATTATGTGAAGTTATTATGTGATGTCCTCAATGAACGAGGGATGAACTCACATGATGTCAAATATTATGTGAAGTTAATGTCAGCCGGTAACCTTTAGATATAAGAAATAATCGGGATTACAAAAAAGCCAAAGTAGCTGAGGGATGACCTCATAGCTATTTAACTGGGGGCTTCTCAAGGTCGCACTAATGTCTATAGTGCTAACCTACTTAGGGGGGTGTCTTGCTTAAAAATCACAAAAGACAATGGGTCCAGGCTACAGCCCGTTATTTGGTATCTACTACTATAAAAATAATAAAACTATGATTACTTTCATGATATGTTCAAAAGTGTCTAGATCATGTTTGTCAATACCGTACATCAAATTCACAGATCCATATGGGATTCCTACAGAGAAAAAGAAAGTTTTGAAATATTACATTGACATAAATTTCATTTTTCTCATGTTTGTCAAGATTTCCAGCTGACACATTCTCTTCACCCGAAGATACAAGTTGTCCCAAGCGTTCTTGAACATGCTTCTCATAAATTTCTGCAACCAATCGAGCTCGTTGATCCACATATGTCCCATCAGGCTTCTGATGTACTTTCTTCATCACAGCAATAAAAAGTAGTCTTCGTTGTTTGCTTCCTGTAAACAAAATAATAAAACAAAGTGAAACAATAAAAAAAAAAATACTCACCACTGAAATTAGCACTGAAAAAAATATATACATCACCAAAGCATCTTGAACTTTGGCACAAGAACGTGAACCGGCTCGGTGAGAATGTGGACCCAAACCATTGCGATCAGACATTCGAGAAGCACGAGCCTTCTCACTAGTTGTTGTTGCTTTTGGTGTTGCCTAATATGCTAGCATATTGGTCCAATACTCAGACAAAATCCATTCTGTTTTTTCTCCTTTTTTCTTGGCATGGCTTATCATTCCTCTAAGGCGATAAGCAGCAAGCTTATTAAACTCGCTTTCAACTTGATTTTTGATAGAAGGATGCCAGTTAATTTTTTTCTGAAAAATAAAGTATCAAAAACAAAATATCAATACAGTTATTGCCTAGATTGATTACATAACTCATAACTCATACAGTTATGAACCTGAGCCCGATAACTGAAAAACAAAGCTTTAATAAGCTCTTTAATAAGCTGTACTCATACAGTCATACTCATCTCAAATTAAACAACGTATACAACCAAAAGAAGCATGAGTTAATTAGAGACGACCAAGCTGAGAAACATTGTCAAATAGCTATTGTAAACAACTGAAATTGTCATTACCAGGAAATATGTCACGGTGAAATTAACAAACAACTTGGACATGTCCAAAGAATGACAGCAATAAAAAAGAGTTGAAAAAAATAAAAGCCAACTGGTTTAAACCAAGAGTATGTACCAGATTTTCAAGTTAAGAGAACGATTCACATAGGAACCAATTCTAGTGTTCCTGAGAGCGAACCACCTCATCAAGATGGTAATCCATCACATCAGACAAAGCAATAACTGTATTGATATTTCCTGTATGAATACATTAAACAAATTAAACCATGTTTGTTTGTAGAAGGGTGGTACTCTTTTCCAGGAATACCATGGTCCTCTAAAACAACTTTGAATGATCTTTCTCACAGCGGTTGATACTTGAGTGTGGTGTATAAGCCTGTTCCATTGAATTAAAATAAAATTACTTACTGATTTATAAGTCTGTGAAAATAATCAATGGTATTTAGGAAAAAATCCATACCATTTAGCTCCATTTTGACGACCGGGATGCAACAAGGGTAAAGTTGAATGATTCACAAATGGCTCTTCTATATATGCACTATAAAACACATGAAAATCAGTATCTCAGAGTGTACAACTCATAATTGATCTTTGTATTGAAAATCAATAGAGCAACCAATATGGATTCAAGAGAGAAATATGGATTCAAGAGAGGGATACAAATTCAAGAGAGGAAATACCTTCCAATGACACCTCTGAACTTGACGTGAAACCAATTGCTTCTATTAAAAGGAAAAAAAAAAGAAAAGAACGGTTTTGATAGAAAGTGGGAGAGATGAGTAAATAATTTTGACATTTTTTTAGGGTTTCTCAATGAGTGGGAGAAATTTTGGCAAACTACTTAACGCGCTTAATGAAATCTGAGGCTGCATAATTAAAATTAATAACATTTTGGCAAATTATTATATTTAATTAATATAATTATTTGACAGAGTAGGCCAATCCAGAAAACTCGGCGTAGCAAGATTCTCAACCATGGACCCAGCAAAATGTAATCGATCTGAGGAAACATCCGAGAAACACATAAAACTGAGATCAGTGGGCGAAACAAGGTACACAAAAAATTTATGACAGAAGAAAGCAGCAAACGATTTCAAAAGCAACTTCAAAAAATGCAAACATTGATACCCAAGCAATTTATGTTTCTAACCATTCTAGTCCCTGGTCCAAATCATCCTAAGAGAAGTCTAGATATATTTCTTCAACCATTTATAGAAGAGCTGAAAGATTTGTGGTTTAACGGTGTTGAAGCATATGATATTTCTACTAAGCAGAACTTTCTCTTACAAACAGTACTCATGTGGACAATAAGCGACTTTCCTGCGTATGATATGCTTTCTGGGTGGACAGCTCATGGTCGGTTGGCATGTCCTTATTGCTTGGAGCACACCAATGCATTTCAGTTAAAGCATGGTAGAAAAACAAGTTGGTTTGACTGTCAACGGTGTTTTCTACCGGAAAATCATAGCTATCGGCGGAATAAGAAAAATTTTAAAAGAGGAAAGATTGTGAATGATAGTCCATCTCCAATATTAACAGGTGAGAAACTCCTGACTGAAGTCAGTGGTTTACCAAAAACAGTTCAATGTGGGGGAAACCATGGAAAATTACTAGGATACGGTAGCACTCACAGCTGGCATAAACAAAGCATTTTTTGGGAGCTGCCTTATTGGAAAGATCATATACTTCGACACAATCTTGATGTGATGCACATCGAAAAAAACTTTTTCGATAATATCATGAATACTTTACTGAATGTGAAGGGGAAAACGAAAGATAACCTCAAATCACGACTTGATTTGTAAAAGCATTGTAATCGAAAAGAGTTGCACTTAATTACTGATGGGAAGGCACCAATTCCAATTTTTAGACTACAAGCTGATGCCAAAACAGTTTTTCTACATTGGATCGAAAAAGAGGTTAAATTTTCTGATGGATATTCATCAAGTTTATCTAAATGAGTCGATGAAGCGGGAGGAAAGTTAACTGGAATGAAAAGTCATGACTGCCACGTTTTTATGCAACGACTACTTCCAATTGCGATTGCTGAGCTTATGGATAAATCTGTACTCGATGCGCTATCTAGTAAGTATTCAACTTTCATTTAATTTTTATTATTACCTCTGCATTTCTCTGTTATTTTTAAAAATTCAAGCCATTTACTTTTCATGTTTGCTTTGATAGTCAAAGTTTAAAAATTAATTATTATAGAGAAAAGTTGAACCACGTCCCTTGTCTCTTAATAATTATAGAGAGGGGGAGTTGAACCACATCCCTTGTCAAAAATTATATTTTGTATATTTTCAAGAAATTTTTTAGTGTGTAGTTTTGTGGATTATTGGTTTATGTAATATATGATTTTTGAGGCTTACTTTAGTTGCTATTCAATATTGTGATGATATAAAATTGAACTTGATTTGATCTTTTTGGATATTCAAATACTTAAAAAAAAAGATTTGGATCAAATATAAAGCTTTTTTCAACTCATATAATAATTTTTTTTGGGGTAGGTGTTAGCTTATTTTTCCGAGACTTATGCGCAAGAACTATACACAAAGATGGTGTTGCAATGTTGCATAACAATATTTGTTTGGTTCTTTGTAACATAGAGAAAATATTCCCACCTTCTTTTTTTGATGTTATGGAGCATTTGCCAATTCACTTGCCACATGAAGCTAGCCTTGGAGGACCTGTGCAATTTAGATGGATGTATCCTTTTGAACGATACATGGGTCATCTAAAAAAAAAGTGAAAAATAAATCAAAGGTAGAAGGCTCGATTGTTGAACAATACATCAATGAAGAGATTTCTACTTTTTGTAGTTATTACTTTGAGCCACACATCAAGACAAAAAACCGAAGAGGAGATCGACACTATGATGGAGGTAATCAAGAAAAGACACATGAATTTGATGAAATTCCAGATATATTTTCTCAACCAGGGAGGGGCAGTGGTAAAGAAAAGGAGATATGGCTCCAAGATGAAGATCATCATATCGTACATACATATATTTTGCAAAACTGCTATCAGTTAAGACCATTTGAAAGGTATAAAATCTTAATATGCACATGTATACTTTAATTTATATTTTGATAGGGTGAATATAAGATATCATATTTACTCTTCATGAATTTTTATATATAGGTTGTTCGAGCAGAGCATGATTACGGCTAATCCAGGGATAAGCGAAAACAATCTCAATGAGCTTAAAGATAAGAAATATTCAAGTTGGTTAAAAAAATATGTAAGTTTTTTTTTAAGTAATCTTTTGGTAAATCTTTGATAATCTTATATTGTAATATGTATTGTATACATGCAATTTTAAAAATAGATGGAGGATACTTGGAAGGAAAATTCATATCCACAGTGGTTGTTGTCTCTCGTTCATGGTCCAATGGTTAAAGTTACTTGTTGGCCAATGTATTTTTGTCGTGGATATGTATTTCATACATATGATCATGGAAAAGACAAAAAGAATGCCAATTATGGAGTTTGTGTCAAAGGTACAACATCCTCTGCCTCAAGTGAAGAACATGATTTTTATGGAATATTGAAAGAAATTTTTGAACTTCATTATCCTGGCTCAGTTCATCTTAAAGTCGTGGTCTTCAAATGTGATTGGTATGATTCAACCATTGGGAAAGGTATACGAATAAACAAGTCAGGGATTATCGATATTAATGCTAAAGGACGTTATGAAAAATATGATCCTTCTGTATTGGCTTCACAAGCAGATCAAGTATGTTATGTTTCATATCCACGAATGACTCAGCCAAAAAAAGATCAACACTGGAAAGCAACAATTATGATACCACTGAGGGGGAAAGTATTGGTCAACACAAAATTTGGATTTCTCTGCAATGCAACATGAAAAATTTGCAGAGAAAATGCTGATTTCTCTGCAATGCAACATGAACATGAAAATGCAACATGAAAATGCTGATTCTATTGTTCAGGCTGATTCATTGCACATCGAGACACTAACATGTCTACATGGCCAAGTAGAAGATCTTGATGATCCAGAAGTAGTAGCAGAAATTGGATCAGACGCTGAAGATGGAAATTATGATATCGAATTATCTAGTGAAGAATCTGATTCTTAGTGTTGTCTCCGATCTCCTTTCTATCGCCACTCAGTCCTTGTAAGCTCTCTATATTTTGCTTAAATTTTATTCCTTATGATAAATTGTTTACTTGGCTTTATATTTCAGTTTTTGTGATTGATTTGTAATATGTTAATCATCTTGTATTGTTTTCAGATCTTGGATACAAGTTTTTTAGATCGTTGTTGTTTTTTTTTTTGGAACTTCTGATTAATTAATTCTTTTTTTGTTTATTTTATGTAGGTCACATTCATATCAAGAGTTAGTGTCACGTTCACAATTTTTTTGTTTTAACATATTATGTCATTTATACTCTTTTTAGTTATTATGTATTTTTGGGTGTTTTTTCAGAATTGAAGCGATTTTTTTTTAAAAAAAATTTCACATGTGATTTTACTCTTGTCACAAATTCGTAACAACTATGTCACACTCTATGACCAAATGAAAATGCCACTAAAACGGTGGCAAAATGTGACGATTTATTTACAAAATATGTGTAGCTATAAGTGACTTCAGTTTAGTCACAAAAACGTATAATTTAGTTACTCGATTTGATCGCAAATTCGTAACAATATTTATGACAATATATATTGTAACAATTATGTCTCCATTAGTGACATAAGTTTATTACCTTCAATTTGGTCACAATTTTATGAAGAAATGGTAACGCTTTTAAAACTAAATAATTTCGTCACGGATTCGTATGAATTTCGTCACAAAAATGTTACCAAATAAAGTAGTCACAATTATTTTGTAACAATATTTAATTTTTTTGTAGTGAAGGCAGATGAAACTGCCTCGAAAAAGAGCCCACCACGGCCAGAGGAGCTCCACCCGCGACCAGAGGAGCTCCACCCGCGACCAGAGGAGCTCCACCCGCGGCCAGAGGAGCTCCACCCGCGGCCAACCACCAATCCGCCGCGGCCAAACACCATTTCGCCATGGCCAGAGAGCACGCACCCGCGGTCATTCCATGTCCGACCAAAACAAGCTCGGTTTTTCACCTGAGGCCAATTCCGTCTTTTCTCATGAAACCCTAAACGTCTACAAAGAAGTGAAAACTATAAATACATGTTGTAGGTCTCTTAGACATAACTCTTTCACGCTTTAAGGCATAGACGAATCCCTTGCAATTTTTACTCTTGTTATTTGGTTTGACGCAAAGAATTCTCGATTGGTGTTCTTCGATAGAGAAGCCTTTCTTCATTCATTTTTCTTACTGTTTTATTTTCAATTATTGATCATGTTTATCTCAGTTATGGCTTACGAGAACAAATATCTGGCAAACCCAACCTAGACTTTAAATTGTCTTTTGTTTTCCCTTGCACATTTAGAACGGTATTCATGATGTTGTCGAAAAAGTTCTTCCCAATGTGCATGACGTTTCAGTTGTGCCTCAACAAATTTTCCTTCCATTATGGCAAATCCTAAAAAATACTCTTTTTGTGCTAATTGTGTAGCTCGCCACAACCGTCAACCGGATAATGCCCATTACCATCACAATTGACTGTTCTCTCTGCCCCAAAATCTCAAAATTGAGTCAATAAATAATCTTCGTCTAACTGTGGAGGTGGACAATCAAACATTTGATGTTCTTCCTAAACAAGGTGGTTCTCGGTCGATATGGATGGTCATCAGATAAAAATCATCTATAACAATCAAACCATCAAGATTTACGGCCATGTTTCAGTTGGAACGCATCAGTATTATCTTGACAATAAGGACACATTAACCTTCAATGCGTTGACCAACGAGATAACATACCATAAGCTGGAAAATCGCTGATGGTCCACATTAGCACAACATGCATAAGAAAATCTTGCTGGCATGAAACACCGAACGTGCGCACACCATTTTACATTACATTTGCAACTCATAAATCAGTGGCTGTAGAAACACATCAAGTGATCTCTTAGGATGCTCTTGACCGGAAACGAGAATCGTGAGGAACAAAAGCTCTCGTTTCATACACAACGATGGCGAAAAATTGTAAGGAGTCACAATAACTTGCCACAATGAATATTGCCTCCCATGCTTACCGAAAGGGTTGAAACCATCTGTACATAATCCGAGGTACACGTTCATTGGCTCATATGCAAAACTAGGATACACTGATTGAAAATGTTTCCATGCTTCTGCAACTGAGGGATGCACAATTTCTTCTCCTCTAGTATGCTCTGCATGCCATCTCATAGGCCATACCGTCCGCTCAGATTGATATAATCTCTTCAACCTCTCTGTTAATGGTAAATATCACATCCGTTTATATGAAACTTGAACTCTTCCACTTGTCTCCTGATAGCGAGGCTTACGACAAAAACGACATGTCGTGCGATTTGAGTCGCTTTACCAGTAGATCATCTAACTATCTATGCATATATATATCATATGATATGATAAACCAAGACCAACAACCAACTTCTGGACCTCATGGTACGAGTCAGGTGCAAGATTATCCTCAGGCAAATTTTCTTTCACAAATTCAGCTATCGCATCGACGCAATTCTCGACCAAAATAAAATCCGTATTTATGGTCATCAACCTCGTTGGCTGTTGATAAAGGCAAATGCCCTTCTCTACAACCATTGGACATTAGGCGAGTCATAGTAGATTGCGGTGTAATTCTTAAGAATCATGTTTAAGCTTTATTATGTATGGTTTTGCAATAAGATGAATCGAGTATTATGTATTGAAACGAACCTTTGTGAAATATGTTCAATATGTAATGAAATTGCGTTTTATGTGCAAAGCCTTTCTGTCCGGATTGAAATAACTCGAGATCGCAGAACGGGTTGAAAGGCCTTAGGCCGTGGTCGAGACGTAACATACGACACCGGGGAGCACGGTCCAACCGAGGTAGTATGGGATGCCTTGGCCGGAATGTCCCTCCGTTGTCGTCGCCGCCTGTGACATCTCCGGGTGGGTTTATGGGGACGTAGTCGCTGGTGTTACACTTCACCTATTCTATTTCCCGGAGTGAATCCGATCCTTTTCTTTTAGCGCCTCATCCAACTCAGAAGCCCTCTTTTTAGCCTCAACAAGTTTCTCTTTCAGAGTCACATCAGACTCAACCAGATGGTCCTTCCCTCCGCGCAAGGTAGATATTTCATCATTAAGAGAGTCTTCCATCACCTCAAATTAAATTTGTGGGACATAGTTTTGAATCTGGTCAATAACTTCAGACTCATAGTCACCAAAAGAGTCGGCAACTATATAAAAGAGCTGGAAAACAAAAAAGGTTCATTTAGAGTATGGAGGAGAAGGAGTTCTATAATAGGGGAAGATAACAAACCTGACCATAAGTCCCACTTAATGATTTAAATCGCTCGTATCCCACCTCAGAAAGCCTATCAAGATCGAGAGGCTCAAAAGAATCCATGCGATAATGGCTTATCGCCAACACAGTCGCTTCTCGGTCCCACATTATGGAAGATTGAAAAACTTCACGATGAATCCGCCTCACCTCTAGACCAACGGAATCCGACCTCAAAAAGGAGCCTCGCTAACGATCCATGATCAGACGGTCGTAGTCCTTTAGGGTGATTTGGGTCATATGTGATGCAGCGAACCACCATTGTCTAGTGGATAAAACGTGAGAAACCAAAGGAATATATGCTTGGCGGACGACCATCTAACCACCATCGACCTCGGAGGGTCCCACTTTATGCAGTGATGAAGTAGAGTCAGATGAGGTGTTCTCACAGGGTGGATCTTCTAGGGCTTCTTGATAACACCAGGTTTTGACCATTTTTATGTATCGGTTTAATATCTTTTGCATGTGTTTTAACTCCGTTTTCAAGTGATTTTCATGTTTTAGAGTTTTGAAAGACATTTTAGGTAACTTGGGATAAAATAGTGCATTTCGGAACAAAAGTACATTTTTGGATAAACTCAGACCGTCATAAGTCTTGCAATCATAGGAGACCTTCTCACCGACTGTTCATCACTAAATTTGGACACAACAAAGTAGATACAACCAGATTTTAAATGAAATTGGATTGGAGACGATCCAATGGTTGGATCCTTAAATATACCCGAAGCACTAAAGGTAGATAAAGCTGCCTCGAGGAAGAGTCGACCGCGGCCAGAGAACTTCCACCCACGGCCAACCACCAGTTCACTGCGTCCAAGAGGACTCGACCCGTGGACAAGCATCATTTCGCTACGTCCACTCCATTTGCGATCAAATCGACTCCGTTATACTCCCGAGGCCAATTCTGTCTTTTCACATCAAACCCTAAACGAAGTAAAGACCATTAATACTTGTTTTTAGGTCTCTTAGACACACACACACAATTTATTTTCATGCTTTAAGGCAGAGACGAATCCCTAACAACTTTTACTATTGTTCTTCGGTGTGGAGCAAGGATTCTCGATCGGTGTTTTTCGATAGAGAAGCCTTTCTTCATACCTTTTTCGTAATGTTTTCTTTTCAATTATTAATTATGTTTATCTAAGCTATGGCTGAGTAGTTCTCTTGTTGAGTATAGGGTTTCAAAAGGGCTCTCATGGTTTGATTATTCATTTAGACTAGGATACCGATTAGGGTTCTTCGTTCTATCCTTTTTCCCAATGCGTTTTTGCTTGATTGATCACCTTGCAATTGAACTTAGATATTTTTAGACCTATAAAAGTACTGGATCCATATGCTTGATCTAGGGTAGACGAGCAAAACCATCACAAGATACGAAAGCATACGTGTGGAGAGATTGTGAGCGTTAACGACTTTTGAGTATCATCATAACTTTTTGTGCGGCCGGAGACGAAAGTTACTGGTCGAGTACTAAAATTTTTGGTGTGTAGGGTGTATGAAAGTAGACTACACCCAGTGTCGGTGTTCCAAGTTCAAGAATCCATAGACGACAAAAAGTCGCTTTAGAAATCCTAGCAAATTCTTTGTGAAAATCGGCAATGAACCCTAGAGAATACCCGATTGTCCAACGCTTCATTTAATTGTTTTACAACCTCGTTTTAATTATTTGCTTAGTTTACTTGTTGTTTTATTTTATTGTTTGAATTAGTTTAATTATTCTAGCTACAATCGTGACAAACAAAACCCATAAAAATTGATTAGGTCTAGACACAACTTAGAAATCGACAGCGTTCACCCCCGTGGATTCGATCCCTAAATACTACTGCGTTTGATGTGCACTTGCAGCCTAGCTAAAAGGGTAAAATGTGTCAGGAATAATTTTGATGCATCAAGTTTTTGGCGCCGTTGCCGGAGATTGATATTGCTTGTTTGATTTTTTATTCTAATTTTTGTTATAGACAATTTTGATTTTCAAGATCTTCATTGCTCTTTTGACATTCTCCTTTAACTTTGTGTTTTGTTCTTAGGTGCATGAACACTAGGAGAACTCCTAGAGAAATTGTACCCCAACTAGACGATATCGATAGACACGAGAGAGAACTCCGAAGACTCAAAAGAACGCTTAGGATGGCCGAAAATGATCGTTCGGATTAACTAAACCGTGATCACCTTGTTAACGAGGATGACCGTGATGTTTCGGATCATGAAGATGATTGAGAGGCCTTCCATGGTGTTAATGACCAGCCAGTTCTCAATCCCAAAGAAAACCAAAACTGAAATGCTGAAAATCCGAGGCGACAACTTCTCGTCGATCTTGATGCACCGAGGAACGATGCTCAAGCCAATGCACCAATTCCTCCTAATGGCGAGAACGCCAACCATCATGTCTTATCCGCTAATCCTCCGAGGAGACAAGCGCGTAAACGCACCATTACTGATTTTGATGCACCATATCAACACTGTCAAAACCGAGCCGAAATTCAACTTTCTTTGCCTCATAGAAACGATTTTGAGAACAAAATTCAAATCATTGCTTTGATAAAGCAAAACCAATTTCATGGAGTTACTACCGAGCACCCGATGGAGCACATCGAGTTGTTGGAGGAGATATGTGGAACGACGAGAACAAACCAAGTTCCAGCCGATGACTTAGAGTATAAGCTTTTTCCTTTTTCTTTAGCCGATAAATCTCACTGTTGTTTGAAATATTTGCCCGCAAGATCTATCACTAATTGGGAAGAGTGCAAAGCCTCTTTCTTAAACTATTTCTACACCAAGTCGAGGTCGAACTCGTTGAAAAACAAAATCCAATGTTTTCATCAACAAACGGTGGAATCTTTCCATGAAGCGTGGGAACGTTTTAAAGACTACGAAAGAGATTGCCTTTGAAAGGACCGCATTTTTTTTTTTTTTGCAAAGAAATAAACATATAATTAACATTAACAATATTAAACAAACAGTACAACGCAAGTACTACAGCTTAAACAAGCTAACGGTTTATATAACAACAACTGGTATCGATCGATACTCCCCT
This sequence comes from Eutrema japonicum, assembly GCA_030161315.1. Taxonomy (NCBI): domain Eukaryota; kingdom Viridiplantae; phylum Streptophyta; class Magnoliopsida; order Brassicales; family Brassicaceae; genus Eutrema; species Eutrema japonicum. Next base: position 27,790,961 of record BSQW01000007.1, read on the forward strand.
AGTGTCGATCGATACTCAAACAACAAAAGCAAGCCCCGGGTCCTAATCATCCCCTCTTCACCGCATTGATTCCACGATTACGCCTTATCTTTACCTGCATCGACAAAAGTGATGCATCAACATTTGGCTAACCAAATGCTGAGTGAGATTGATCATCCCAACAACAGGCTACCAATAAGCACAAGCAACAATTATCAATGATTAATTAACAACAAATTAAACATTCAACACCAGACGCAACTGGTATCGATCGATACTCCCATAGTATCGACCGATGCCCAAACAACACACAAGTCCCGACAAGGGACTGGTATCGATCGACACCCAAACACAACACTTGGTATCGATCGACACAACACGGTTCAAGTCTATCACCTCGATACACTACAATTCGAGACCACCGCCTATGGTCTGGTATCGATCGATACACACATGGTATCGATCGATGCCCACGAGACCTAAACACAGGAATCGCCACAGACACAAGCCACCAAATCCGTCAACCAAGCTTAAACAATCACCACACAAGCTTAATTGATCACCTTTGGTCACAACTCACCTTAAAACAGCTGAAACGAGCTCTAAAACGACCTCCCTAAGCCCAAGAAGATCTCCCTCGCTTCCTACAAGCTCACGTCGAAACCAAGCTCCTCTAACCTCTTCTTCGAGCTTCTCAAGCTCAAACTCTCACTCGATCTCGCAAGATCCAAGCTTAACAAAGCTTCCTTTCTCTCTTTCTCTCCTTCTCTTTCTCTCTCGCTCTCTCTTTCTTTCTCACGACCAACTATGGTCTTATCCTTCTAAGGATAACCTTTTATACTCGAAGAAGATAAGAGAAGAAGATAACCCCGAGAAAAACCCGGCTGGTATCGATCGATGCCTGCCAGTATCGATCGATACCGCCCCCCGGAACAACCCGAATTAATTATTCCTCCACAATAATTAACTCTTCCGGAACACGGGCGTTACAATTCTCCCCCACTAACTTAGATTCGTCCTCGAATCTTCGTTACCGTTCATCTCCCATGAACCGTCCATCTCCAATGAACCCTAATCGTCGCAACGATTACACAACCCTTGGCCAACCCGGCCAACGCAATACTCACACGAGGTCCAAAACTAACCTCCGAGGTTTCCCACTCAGTCCCTATGCTTATGACACCGCGGCATCATATGTACTTATTGCTCAACACACGCCAACCCCATCACTCAAGACACCGCAGCATCTCCGAGTTCCGAGCATCAGCCATATCCCGCAGGATATCAACCATACCACATCACCCAAGACACCGCAGCATCTCCGAGTTCTGGGTATCTGCCGTACCACTCCACTCAAGAATATAACCTACAAGAGTCTCGATACCCCATACCACTCAATTCTAGGGAATATATCATACGTCTACGATATACTCCTTACGAATCCACGGTATCACGTATTACTCTAGGCTATAAACCTCCCGAGTCTGGGTACATCGCCACTCACACTCTCAAGACACACAGTCCTGCGAGCTATCGGCACCAGAGGAACCAGTCCTCTCATCGAGCAATAAGTCACATATCACTAAGCATTTCGACTGAACTACCTCTCGTGATCCGTGTAAATCCTCGCAAGGCAACACCGGCATCACCCATATTCCACACCCGGAATATCTGGCGTGCATAACCAATAACCCGGTCATCGCACCGCCCACAACAGCAATAAGAACATCCATCTTATCACTCTCTTGCATTAACGCTTTTACCCCAAACGCAATGCGACACCGTGACTCCCAAAGTCACCAATAATAAGAAATACTCATCTTATTACACATCATAATGTAACATCGTTCTACACAACGGAAATACAAAATGAAATACACATAGCATACAGCTATAACCGAAACTGGAACCTCTCGATGGAACTCAAGCCGCAGCTTGCTTCTGGAACCACTTCTGGAACCTCGCTTCCATCCTAGCCTCTGGCTCCCAAGTTTCCTCCTGCACCCCGTCACAGTCCCACAGAACTCGCATCATCGGAATCCTCTTCCGACGAAGCTCCCTGACCCTCCGCTCGAGAACTCTCAAAGGTCTCGCCTCAACGGTCATATTGGGCTGGAGATCTGACGGAATCTCAGCCAATACCTCGTCACCCCTATGCAAACACTTCTTCAGCATCGACACATGGAAGACCTTATGAAATGCTTGCATAACCGCGGGTAACTCCAACCGATACGCTACCGGTCCAACACGCTCCACAATCCGAAACGGCCCCATATACCTCGGACTCAACTTAGTCGCAACAATGGACCTGTTCGGACCTCTCAGTAAAGCCATCTTGAGATACACACTATCTCCCACCTCAAACACAAGCTCTTTCCGCCTCCTATCGGCATAACTCTTTTGCCGATCTTGGGCCTCTTTCATGTTCAGCTTCAAAACCCGGATCTTCTCCGTAGTTTCCTGAACAAAACTCGCACCCAAAGTGCTCCTCTCCCCCACTTGTGTCCAACACAAAGGGGTACGACATGGCCTCCCATACATAGCCTCATATGGAGCCATCCCAATACTCGCCTGGTAGCTATTGTTATACGCAAACTCCACCAAGCTCAAGTGATCCACCCAGTGACCACCCCAATCCAGCACGCACATCCTCAACAAATCCTCCAAAGTCTGGATGGTCCTCTCTGACTGCCCATCTGTCTGAGGATGATACGCCGTGCTCAAGTGCACTTTCGTGCCCATCTCTGCCTGAAACGCATTCCAGAACTCCGATGTGAACTTAGGATCCCGGTCTGAAACAATACTCACCGGTACTCCATACAGTCTCACAATCTCCTGCACGTACCTCCTAGCCAAAACTGCCGCCCCATCGGACTTCTTAATGGCCAGAAAACGCGCACACTTGGTCAATCGATCAACGATGACCCAAACAGCATCCTTGGTCCGAGAAACTGGTAACCCCACCACGAAATCCATCGTGATCATATCCCACTTCCACTCTGGAATGGGTAGGCTCCGCAACAAACCACTCGGGACCTGGTGCTCCGCCTTCACTAATTGGCACACGTTGCACGACGCAACCCAATTAGCCACATCCTTCTTCATCCCGACCCAATGATAGTAGCGCTTGATATCGCGATACATCTTAGTCGCTCCTGGATGAATCGAAAACATACTGGAATGAGCCTCACTCAGGATCTCTCGCCGCAAATCCTCATCCAAAGGTACGCATACCCTCCCATTAACAAGGATAGTGCCGTTCGCAGATACCTGATACTCAGAACCCTCTGCTCTCGCAGCCTTGACCAGAACCTCATCTTTTCCCTGAGCCAACCGAACTCTGCTCAAAAGATCCGCCTGGTTAGCCGCCTCTAAGCCCAAAGGTTCCTGAGATACAACACATAAACGCAATGTGCTAATCTCGCTCACCAAAGACTCAACCTCGCGTTCCCGAGCCAAAGCCACCCGCTTCCGACTCAATGCATCCGCAACCAGATTAGCCTTACCAGGATGGTAAGCTATCTCCAGATCATAATCGGCCACTAGCTCCATCCAGCGCCTTTGCCTCAAATTCAACTCAGGCTGAGTGAAAATGTACTTCAGGCTCTTATGATCTGTGAACACCTGAACCTTTCCGCCATAAAGATAGGATCTCCAAATCTTCAAAGCGAAAACCACTGCAGCCATCTCCAGATCATGGGTAGGGTAGTTGCCCTCATGCTTCCGCAGCTGCCGCGAAGCATAGGCAATAACCTTCCCCTGCTGCATCAACACACAACCAAGGCCCAATCTATTCTAGAACCACCTAGGCTCCTAGAACCGTATGGGCTCTGATACCATAATTGAAAGGACCGCATTTTTTTTTTTTTTGCAAAGAAATAAACATATAATTAACATTAACAATATTAAACAAACAGTACAACGCAAGTACTACAGCTTAAACAAGCTAACGGTTTATATAACAACAACTGGTATCGATCGATACTCCCCTAGTGTCGATCGATACTCAAACAACAAAAGCAAGCCCCGGGTCCTAATCATCCCCTCTTCACCGCATTGATTCCACGATTACGCCTTATCTTTACCTGCATCGACAAAAGTGATGCATCAACATTTGGCTAACCAAATGCTGAGTGAGATTGATCATCCCAACAACAGGCTACCAATAAGCACAAGCAACAATTATCAATGATTAATTAACAACAAATTAAACATTCAACACCAGACGCAACTGGTATCGATCGATACTCCCATAGTATCGACCGATGCCCAAACAACACACAAGTCCCGACAAGGGACTGGTATCGATCGACACCCAAACACAACACTTGGTATCGATCGACACAACACGGTTCAAGTCTATCACCTCGATACACTACAATTCGAGACCACCGCCTATGGTCTGGTATCGATCGATACACACATGGTATCGATCGATGCCCACGAGACCTAAACACAGGAATCGCCACAGACACAAGCCACCAAATCCGTCAACCAAGCTTAAACAATCACCACACAAGCTTAATTGATCACCTTTGGTCACAACTCACCTTAAAACAGCTGAAACGAGCTCTAAAACGACCTCCCTAAGCCCAAGAAGATCTCCCTCGCTTCCTACAAGCTCACGTCGAAACCAAGCTCCTCTAACCTCTTCTTCGAGCTTCTCAAGCTCAAACTCTCACTCGATCTCGCAAGATCCAAGCTTAACAAAGCTTCCTTTCTCTCTTTCTCTCCTTCTCTTTCTCTCTCGCTCTCTCTTTCTTTCTCACGACCAACTATGGTCTTATCCTTCTAAGGATAACCTTTTATACTCGAAGAAGATAAGAGAAGAAGATAACCCCGAGAAAAACCCGGCTGGTATCGATCGATGCCTGCCAGTATCGATCGATACCGCCCCCCGGAACAACCCGAATTAATTATTCCTCCACAATAATTAACTCTTCCGGAACACGGGCGTTACAGCCTTAATCACGGTTTCTCCGGTCCGAAGTTGCTCAACATTTTTTACCGAGGACTATTACCAAAATATCAACTTTTCTTGACACGGCTAGTAATGTAGACTTTTTGACAAATACCATAAATAAAAGAAGAGCTCTCATCAAGAATCTTGCTATGGCTAATGGCAATAATTCTCCCGACTACGATAGATCGACAAGATCGAACATCTCAGAATCCAAGCAGATAGCCGAGCTAAATAACATGATGAATCAACTTCTCAAAAACCAAAATCGCCAAGTGCATGCTTGTGAAGCTACCAATGGAGGGGAATATGATGCTTACTATCAATCCGACAACAACGGTTCATATTTTCAAGATGAAGAAGTTAACTATGTCGGAGCATGATATATCATAGTTTTTACCCCTTTTAGGCCATTATATAAGTCCGTTTTATAGAGTCTTTCTAGTATTTTGGAGTCTTTTACAGGTTTTAGCACGTTTGGAGCATAATTGGAGATATTAGAGCTTTCTGGAGCATTCTGGAGCAAAGCAGAAGTTCGTGTTGCTGAGAACCCGATTTGAAGCATCAGTATCGATCGATACCCTCTGGTATCGATCGATACCCATCGCAGCAGACACGACCCGCGACTTTTCCAAGAGTTAAAGAATTGCAGATTTGCTCCAGAAGACTTTTATATTTACAAGAAGGCCCATAACGTGTTTTAGCTTTATAATTAGGGTTTTCAGCCACTTTTATGGCTATACTTTATTTTCTAAGCTTTCATTACTTTGATTCTACTTTTGGTTTTTGGAGAGACAACTCTGAACTCCTGTTACTATTGATTTCTTTGATGATCTATTCAATTATGTTGTTTTCAATCTCCATGTCTGAGTAGATCCACTTTAGGTTCAGGGTTCTCATAAGGGTTTTCTCTGAATGCTAGGTTGATTGGTTTATTAGGATTCATCATCTGAATTAGTTCTTCGCTTATGTTGTGTTCAAAGCTAATTGTAGGTTGACGAATCTGGAACATAGATCTTAGGATAATTGGTTAGGCACGACAGTGCGATTAATTACCTGATAGAACCTTAGGTGAGCAAATTGATTATTCACAAAGAGATTTGGTTTAATTGATTTGTGAACATATCAAACCTGAAATTAAAGCTGATTTATTCTTAGGAATTTGCAAAGAGATTTGGGATTATGAGGTTTAGATTTAGATAATTATCGCAACGACAGTTGGTTAATTATACTTTAGTGATTTAAGTTCAAGAACCGCGCTAAATCTGAATCCTGTTAATTAGTTTATCTGCGTTTATTGATTTCCTGAGAAATACCTTGGGACTATATTTTCCTCCATCGAATTTACATCTCTTTTACTTCTTATTGTTTTTGTTTCATCTGATTTGCTTAGCTTGATTCGATACTATACGATCTATTGTGTGATTTATGTGAGTCCTTGTGTTCGACCCCTACACTTACTACAACTACTGTTTTAGTACTTTTAGGATATTAATTTGAGTATATCAGAGCACAAAACGCTTACCAAAGCCGCTTCAACAATGGTTTCAACAACAACTTCCGCAATGCCAATTTCAACAATCTCTCTTATCAAAACTCAAACGTGGAGAACTTTCAAGGCCAGTTATACCCTCAATAATTCAAGCCATACCAAAACGAGAACTATGGCGGAAATGGGAACTTCCAACCGAAAACACCTTTCAACGCTCAAGCCACTCCTTACAACAACTCAAATACGCAGCAACAAGGTATGTTTAACAATCAACGTGATGTCCAAATAGCAAAAATCGAGCAATCGATTCAACTACTCGCTCAAAGCAACAAGAAGACGGTGAAAGATTTTAACGTCAAAGTCGATTGTATGTACAACGACTTGAATGAGAAATTTGAATCTCTTTCGACCCATGTCAAGAAGTTCGATATGCAAGTCTCTCAAACCGCGGACTCCACTAGAGACCGAACAGAGCTTTACCCGGAAGAGTAGAAGATAATCCGAAAAGATTTTGCAACGTGATCTCCACTGTGCCCAAAAAGGAAGTCAACAATGAGACGAAGCATGTAAAAACTTCAAAATTAGTCCCACTCTATGGAAGAGCCAATACTGAATCCAACATGGTTCGAGAACCACCATTTGAGGTACCAAAACATGTTCCATTTCAAAAGCTCAGAAAAGCAGATGATCCGAGACGTTTTTCTTTCTCTTGCTCGATTTCCGGGATAAATTTTGTAGATTGTCTATGTGATTTGGGAGCCAACGTCAACATCATGTCAAAGACATTTGCCGAGAAGCTCAGTATAAAGACTCTCACACCATCTACCGTGAGCGTAATTTTAGGAGATTCATCACAAAAGAATCTCGAGGGAGTCATCAACGATCTTCAACTACTTATTGAAAACAAGATTGTTCCTACTGATTTTCAAATTCTCGAGATGGATCGAGAAAAAGATAGACCATTGATTTTTGGTCGACCATTCTTAGCTACCGTTGGCGCCATTCTCGATCACGCCAACCGTCATGTTGTCTTCTTGAATGTCCTCGTGCATTGAAACTTTTTAATCACAACCATATTAATATTTTTGCCGAGATTTGTTTTCTATTTTGTAGGAACAATGGACAACGTGAGATCTCGCATAACACGTTCTAAGAAGAGCGGATACGTATGAGAATCATCTCGGAGATCAATCTCTAGGCGTCCCGAGGAGAGCCAAGGCGGATCATATACAACTAGCGTGGAGGATGACACTAATCTCGCCGAGTTCGTAATGAGCAAACGACAGCCGCGAAATTGAGCTCACGCTGCACTCCCTCCACGTGACCCGTCACCTTCTCCTCCACGTGAACCAACACCACCTCCGGAACCGAGATCGAGAGATCGACTATCTCGAGAAGCTCAAAAGGATGGTTATCAAATCAACACCTCGTATAGATTACTCGACTCTCGACGCGCTCGGGATTAGAGAAGACGTGATTTGGTATCTCGAATAGCTCAATCATAAACCTTTCATGGAGCTCAATCTCCCCACCTACGACGATCTCACCAAGGAATTCTTAGCAACCGTCACCATGTGCTACAAGAGACGCTCTAATCCAAGAGAAAATGACGGTACACTTACTTTTACCATACATGGATACTCTTATGCGCTAACCGTTCCAGAACTTTGTGAAGCTTTGAAGCTTCAATATTTCGATGAGATTAACCCCAAGAAAGATCCCGATAGAGATTTGTGGCACACAATGGGACAAGACGTCTACGACAACGGAAAATCTAAGGCTTTCCTACTCACTCATCCCGATGTCCGCTTCGTACACAAGCTCTTAGCGCACACCATCTATTCGAGATCAAATGTGGCTAGTGTCCGCAAAGCCGATCTTGTTACTCTTCAACTTCCATTCACCGCCGACCCACACTATGCTTGCTTCGCTTGTATCATTGCGAAGAATTTGATAAATGTGAAACACGAAGCACCCGCCACGAGATCCGAGGACTCCACCACCGCTTTTGGAAGCATAATCACAATGATTCTACGAGCCGTTCACTTTGATTTCTCAACCGAAACTCCACTTACAGGGGCTTGGTTCGATCTCATGCAGTTTTCACGAGACCGAACTATCTCTCGCGCATCACTCGACCCGGACAGATTCAGTTACAAATTCTTCCCAAACGTTGGTGAGTCTTACTTTGTTTTCTTACCTTCTAAATCTGTCCCTAGACTCCGAGATGGAGCAACACCTAGATGGATACCAGAGAAGATGGACTATGTACCTGCTGTCCCATGTCTTTCATATACTATCGGCGAGTTCTTAGTGGCCAAGGCCAACCGAGACGCAGTTGCGGAGTGTACTCGACTACTACTACTATCACATGCCCGTGCACCATCCGCTCCCGCGAGTTCCTCACACGTACACGGAACATAATACGCAGTTATGGAGAAAAAGTTAAAGCGACAAGAAAGACATTTCGAGCGTTTGGTACATCTTCTTGAGGAGAGCCAGGCATTCGACGGTAACTTGTCCGATTCCGAGACAGATGGCTCACGTGACGTGTAGCCTCACGCTTCATCACTCACGACCAGCCCCGCAAATAACCACCACGATTCAATCGATCTTCTTCCCTTTATATTTTATTTTATTTTTGAACCCTCTTATTTATTTGCAATTTTATTTTCATGTCTTGTCCATCCTTTCACCAACTTTTTCACATTGGGGACAGTGTGATTTAAGTATGGGGGATGATGTTTATTTGTTACTAATTTATTTTTATTTGTTTTGAATTTATCTACTTATTTTTCGCTTTAATTTTAAACTATTCGTGTAATATTTGTTTCTAATTTTATTTAGTATTTTTCAGGAACATTGAAACAAAATCTATTATGATTTCGATCTGTGTGCTTCTACGCTATTTCGTCGTTCCAGTTCTTTTGTGGTTTAGTACTAGACTAGGCGATAGCTAGAGCGCTTGCAATGCGACATCTCCAGAGGATTTCGATCTATAGAGATTCTTTCTGACAAGATATACTAGCTCACTTTATTTGAACTTAATCTAAATATAATTTTCTCATCAATTGTTTTAGGTGGGACAACGAATCATACATCTAGGACATCTTTTTCCTTTTTTACCATTTTTTGTTGTCCTAGATGGCCAGTTCATATTTAGCTGGTACCTTACCCCGAACCTTAACCAATTCATTTTCGAACCTCATGCATTCTTCTCTTGTTGTATTATGTGCAAATATGTGCAAAAACGCCGAAGAGAGAGGAACGACACAGTTTTCAGTCAGTAAAGAAGATTGAATACGAGAGGGATTCAGTTATGGAGGTATCAACAAATCTCGTAAGAGTTACCTTGGAAATCTATTATCACTGGTAAATTTTCGTCCTTCCTAAGACTCTCGTTAAAGGCGTTTCCTCTTTAAAAAATAAAATAAAAAATAAAAAAAATCGAAAGAAAAGGAAACAAAAGCCTAAGAGTCTTAGGGTAGTCGATATTTTCATACCAAGGCAACCATGTTTCGTATGTGAGCAGTAAGAAGCCATTCGAATCACTTTCCGAAGAAAAATCTAAGTTCGGGGGAATGGCAGAAAAGTTCTGTCACAGACAGAAAAGTACCAGAGAAGAAAGAATTCGCAACTAAACTTATGGGAGTAGGAATTGACTGGAAACTGTGGATATCAACAGCTCCACCCTCTCTTGCTGTTTTGCATAATATCTAGCATCCCCCGGCGGAAATACGGTAACCCAAAACACTTCTAACCTCACCTCTAAAAAGCCCTTAATGTCTAGCCTCGATTGTCTTGGTTAGTATTTTTGATGAGAATAACGCAGCATTTAATGAATGTTAAGAGCTAGTTGACAGAAAGTTAGGGTTTAAGAGGTTAGATTTTTGAAAGACGAATACCGTGGACTAGCGTTGCAGTACTTCAGTGAGAATTTTCTAAACTAACCGATTGATGCATTACATTGGTTATGCTTTAGAAGGATGGTCACTGATATTTTTGTTAGTTCCTACATTTTCAAAGTTTCTTTTCGAGTTTAGATTTCTGTTTTGTTTGAGGACAAACAAAGATCTAAGTTTGGGGGAGTTGATAACACCGATTTTTGACCATTTTTATGGATCGCTTTAATATCTTTTGCAGGTGTTTTAACTCAATTTTCAATGGTTTTCAAGTAATTTCCATGTTTTAGAGTTTTGAAAGACATTTAAGGTAACTTGGGATAAAAGAGTGTATCTCGGAACAATAGTACGTTTTTGGATAAATTCGGACCGTCAGAAGTCTTGCAATCAAATGAGACTTTCTCACCGTCTGATAATCACCAAATTTGGACATAACAAAGTAGATACAACCAGATTTCAAATGCAACTGGATTGGAGACGATCCAATGGTTGAATCCTTAAATATACCAAATCACTAAAGGTAGATGAAACTGCCTCGAAGAAGAGTCCAACGCGACCAGAGAGCTTCCACCTGCGGCCAACAACCAGTTCACCGCGGCCAGGAGGGCTCAACTCGTGGCCAAGCATCATTTCGTCGTGCCCAGGAGGCCCGCACCCGTGGCCACTCCCTGTGCGACCAAATCGACTCCGTTTTACTCCCGATGTCAATTCCGTCTTTTCATATTAAACCCTAAACGAAGTGAAGACCATAAATACTTATTTTTAGGTCTCTTAGACACACACACACACTTTCGTTTCACGCTTTAAGGCAGAGACGAATCCCTAACAACTTTTACTCTTGTTCTTTGATGTGGAGCAAGGATTCTCAATCAGTGTTCTTCGATAGAGAAACCTTACCGATAGAGAAGTCTTTCTTCATCCCTTTTTCTTACTGTTTTCTTTTCAATTATTATTTATGTTTATCTTAGCTATGGCTGAGTAAATCTCTTATTGGGTATAAGATTTCAAAGGGGCTCTCATGGTTCGATTATTCATTGAGTTTTTAGATTATAGGATATTGATTAGGGTTCTTCGTTCTATCCTTTTTCTTAATGCGTTTTTGCTTGATTGATCACCTTGCAATTGAACTTAGGTATTTTTAGAACTACGAAAGTATTGGATCCATATGCTTGACCTAGGGTAGACGAGCAAAACCGTCACAAGATACGAAAGCATACTTGCGGAGGGATTGTAAGCGTTAACGATTTTTGAGTATCATCATAACTTTTTTCACGGCCGGAGACAAAATCTACAGGTCGAGTACTAAAGTTATCGGTGTGTAGGGTGTACGAATGTAGACTACACATAGTGTCCGTGTTCCAAGTTCAAGATTCCATAGACGATAAAAAAATGCTTTAGAAATCCTAGCAAATTCTTTGTGAATCGGCCATGAACCCTAGAGAATACCAGATTGCCCAACGCTTCGTTTAATTGTCTTACAACCTTGTTTTAATTATTTGCTTAGTTTACTTGCTGTTTTATTTTATTGCTTAATTTAGTTTAATTATTCTAGCTACAATCGTGACAAACAAAACCCATAAAAATTGATTAGGTCTAAACACAACTTAGAAATCGACAACGTTTACCCCCGTGGATTCCTTCCAACTTCCAGACCTAGAATATAGTTTCTCAAAGAGAGTCCGGAATCGTTTGGAGCCATATGGACGTCGGTTCAATACATAAAAGAAAGAGGAAAGGAGGCCACACGAGTAGCAACGAAGCAAACAAAATCAAAAGAGAAGTAAGTGGCGAAGTATAACCTGATTCCCTCGTCGAGTCAGTAAAAAGAGGAGGATAATTATGTTCTACGGAAATGTCATCGACTCGGAAGTAGAAGTATGCATCCCACCAAACACCTTGTCATCCCGGAATATATGTAATAACTTTCCGTTTTTGATGAGATGCAAAGGTTAGGGTCCCTGTATTCTTCTTTGCAAAATCAAGATGAAAGATGTCCTTCAAACGCAGAGGAGAGCCTGAATCGTTGGCCAAATCAATAAGACGTATCTGGTGAACGAAATTCGGAGAAAGTTACGAAATATAAAGGCTAGTCTTAACAAGATATTGAACCATAAGCTTCAGGAGGGGGAAATGCAAGTCGCATTCACATAAATAAGATTCATACGTGCAACAATATTCATTCCATGCTTTCTCAGGGTTTTCACGCGGCGTAGGAATACTGATCACAACTCTCTTAGGAAGTTTAAGATCACGGTAAATGGCATATAAGGAATCACTGGTACAACTAGTTTGTGGCCAGGAACATAATTCACCACTAGAAACACCAAAAAGCGCCATAAAAGGATCAAATGAGAAAGTCAAAGAAGATGAACATTTAAAGAAGACGAATGAACATAGAGAGGGAAAGTGAATCATTAAGACGAGATTTTCGCTTACTAAAAGTAATTACAAAGTAAAACTCCTTAAACGAGATTTAAAATCCGCATTTAAAGAATTGGGGGACTAACTATGAAGGAGAAAATCCCGGTTCGGTAAACCAGGCCCAATAAGCAAATGGTAAAAATGTCGGAGGAGTGAAAGGCGGAAACGAGGTGAAGAACCGAGTTGAAGGTCACCGGAGTGAGTCAATGGTCAAAGGAGAATAAATGTTAATATGTCAGTCAACCCCGCAATGACCAAATACTCGTTTAAACCGGTGATTTAAGGCTCCTGAGCGTAACGGCCAGATCCACAAGGTTAATTGCCATTCATGGAGAATCAAGCGGAGTAAATGACAATGTTATACACATACTTGGAGTATAAAAGCAAGAGCAAGGACGAGGAGCAAAACAACTTGTTATACTCGCAATTAGCACTACACACTCAATCATGCCCGACTCAATGTTAAATCGGGCCATGTGCCGAGCCCAAACAAAAATTCAAAATAATTTTATATATATAATATTTTTATAAATTTGGGCCTTGTTTTGCATTTTTCTAAAAATATCTGGGTCCTGTTTTGCAATTTTCTAAAAATATTTGAGCCCTATAAACTAAAGAAATTTTGATAAATTTTAATTGGGTCATGTGCAAATGCACTGTGAGCACATGCTTAAAACCGGACCTGCACTCAATACTTTTCTTTGTTATTGTTCTTGTGTAAACACTTTTAAGGACGAACTACTAAACTAATTTTACTCTCGCATTCGTTGACTAAAATCGCCTTTTGATCCATTGAGATCACTTCGAGCAATCTACTTCTGTTTATTGCTAAAAAATCATTCGATTATTCTGTGATTAAAGATAAATCAAAATCTTTCGACAATTATTATTTACAAATTTTGACGGTTGTAATTCTATATATAACACTTGTGTTAAAATTAAGCTATATAGGGCATATAGTATTTTAAATGTTCTGAAAAAATTTCAGCATGCACCAAATGTTTTATTTAAATTGTGATGATACGCAATTGCGCCAAATTTGATTCGCTTTTAATGTTTTGCAAGTGAGTAATAATAACAATAACAAAATAATTATACATCATATCCTACCCTACGACCCACTCCTACCCAATCCATTTGACTCTGCCTTTTTTTGTTTTCTCTCTCATCCTTTAGTGTCACTTGTTTTGAGAGAAAGAGAGAGAGATTTCTGAAAAAGCTAGAAAACACAAATCTTTGATATTTTAAGTTGCTCGAATCTAGATCACCTGTTTTGAATCAGTCTTACCTAAAAACCCTAATTCCCATTTATTGAAATTTTCAAATCTCGAGAAGTAGTAATCTACCCTCCGATCCACTTTTCCTAATTTATATATTTTTTTCCTACTGGAGAGCTTGAATTTACATTTTTTTAATTTTATTTTGGAGTTGTGTAAGCTGAATCTTAAAAACCCATGAAATGCAATCTTTCTGTGTCTGATTGGATCGAGAAGTCGCCGGAGATTTGATGGAAGTGAAGCTGTTCTTCGTACCTGTTTTTCTCGGAGTTTCATGGAGGTTGTTGTAGTCCCGTGTGGTTCATGTTCTAGGCTCTTTGCCAGTTTCGGGGTAAGTTTCTTCCGAACCGGAGGATTTAGGGTTTTTGGGGGATTCGTGTTTCCTTTCTTACGGATTCGTTTGATTTTGAAATGTGGGTTTTGGTTTCTGGGCTCCCCATTTGAGCTGGGTATTCGATTTTTTTTTTTTTTTTTGGGGTCAATTTGATCGTCAGCTAGATTTTTGGAAATTTCATGATGGTGAGGTTTTTTGATACTTACATTTATCAAAATATTTTCTCTGAGCAACAAATTAGAGCTTAGGTTCTAAAATCAGATCTCTGTTGCCTTTTTTTCTACTGTCAACTTTCCCTTTTCTGCAAAATTGCTCGTTTCGTTTTGTTAGGAAGTTATTGCAACCGATAGGCATTTTTAAGTCTGCTTTGATAGTTTCAATTGCAAATCTCCTACATTTTCTTGTTTATCTTTTTTTTTTTAGCCAAAAATAAAGTTTTTTTCCCCTACAGCGATGAAAACATTATTTTGTTTCAGATTTTGTTGATTTTATTGTGGTCTGGAGCTGCGGATGCAAAAGCCAGGCATCATCACCACACACATTTACAAGGTCTGGAAAGTGGAGTTGATGGAGTATCTTCCCATTCGTGCATCCATGATCAGATCATAGAACAGAGGAAGAGACCGGGTCGAAAAGTATATTCAGTCACTCCTCAGGTTTATCACGAGCCAAGAAGTGCTGCAAAACCCCATCCTCGCAAAGGAAGGGTATTGCTCAGCGTTTCTGAGGAGCAGAAGGATGTGAAACAACCTATCAGGATTTACTTAAACTATGATGCTGTTGGTCACTCACTTGACCGAGATTGCCAAAGAGTTGGCGATATCGTGAAGGTGGGGCATTCCTTGGTAGCTTACAAAAGTGTGAAATATAATGATTTTTAAGTTGCTGAACTAATTTGTTTTATGCTTTGACTCAGTTGGGTGAGCCTCCTTCAAGCACTTTCCCTGCTGTTCCTGCTTGCAATCCTAATGTTAAGCCTCCAGTTTCCGGTGATTGCTGGTATAACTGCACTTTAGATGACATATCTGGAGAGGACAAAAGGCATCGCCTACGCAAGGTTGACTTGATTTTGTTTGTGTCTTAGATACGTGAGTGTTACTGGTCATACAGATGTACTGATTTGTAAATCTTGCACATGAAGGCTTTAGAACAGACTGCAGATTGGTTCAGAAGAGCCTTAGCTGTTGAACCCGTGAAAGGAAATTTGCGTTTAAGTGGATACTCCGCGTGTGGGCAAGATGGTGGTGTGCAGCTTCCTCGTGAATATGTCGAGGGTAATTTCATTACTCTTTTGCTTTCTGATTGGCAAGTTATTCATTTATCTTTTCTTGCTAGGTTTGTTTTGGTCTAATCAGTTTCTTTCGAATCACACAGAGGGTATCGCTGATACTGATTTAGTTCTGTTGGTGACCACAAGACCTACTACTGGCAATACCCTTGCATGGGCTGTAGCTTGCGAACGTGATCAATGGGGACGTGCAATTGCTGGTAATTGTCCACCCTCTCTAGTTGATTACATTCTTTTGAAATCCCTCCATTGCTATGAGTTTAAACTTCAAACTAAAGCCACTAGTTATGGTCTTTTTCAGGACATGTCAATGTTGCTCCCCGCCATTTGACTTCGGAATCTGGGACTTTGCTTTCAGCAACTCTCATTCATGAGGTTATGCATGTCCTTGGCTTTGATCCGCATGCCTTTGCTCATTTTAGAGATGAAAGGAAAAGAAGACGGAGTGAGGTATATGATGAAAATCAAATGTCCTAATCCAGATAAAAAGTTAGCTTTAATTAGCATGCCTCAGCCTTTTTCTTTTTCTTTTTCTCGTCTCTTTCCTTTATCTTGTTTCTTTCTTTTTTCATATGAATGAGAGCACTGGATTTTCTATACACGCCACCTTGGAATAAGCCATTTTTTCATGTTTTTAGGTCACTGAGCAACATATGGATGAAAAGCTTGGTCGGATAGTAACACGCGTAGTGCTTCCACGGGTTGTCATGCATTCGCGGCATCATTACGGAGTGAGTTTAAATATTTTCAGTTTACCTCCTCAGGAATCCATATATCTTTGCAACTTAATTCCTGTGACCCTACTTTTGAGCCCTGAAGTCCTAAGAATGTCAAATGTTCAACTGAACAGGCATTTTCTCAGAACTTCTCCGGTTTAGAACTTGAGGATGGAGGAGGACGTGGCACATCGGGGTCCCACTGGGAAAAGAGACTTCTCATGAATGAGATAATGACTGGATCAGTAGACACAAGATCAGTCGTTTCGAAAATGACTCTAGCGCTATTAGAGGACAGTGGCTGGTATAAGGCTAATTATAGCATGGCAGACCGTCTCGATTGGGGCCGAAACCAGGGGACTCAGTTTGTCACATCTCCATGTAACATGTGGAAAGGTGCCTACCATTGTAACACAACCCAACTATCTGGCTGTACATACAACAGAGAGGCTGAAGGTTACTGCCCCATTCTAAGCTATAACGGAGACTTGCCTCAATGGGCTCGTTACTTCCCACAGGCTAACAAAGGTCAGTCCTGTTGACTAATTCCAACATGGTGATACGAGACTATAATCTTTCAATTATGTTTATACCATATTCTTAAGCCGTTTCCTGATTCTACATGACACAAAATATATTTTGCTTTTCTCATGGTTGTAATATCTAGAAAGCTTAGTATACTCAAGAGTATGCTATCCAATACTGCATTCAATTCTTGTTAGGTAAAGAAATTCTAATGAATTTCATACACAACATATTGCAGGCGGTCAGTCTTCCTTAGCAGATTATTGTACATATTTTGTTGCCTATTCAGATGGGTCTTGTACGGATATCAATAGTGCACGTGCACCTGACAGAATGTTGGGTGAAGTGAGAGGGAGTGACTCCAGGTTATTGCTGGTTAAATTTCTCATGAAATGTTTGCAAATATCCACATGGCATATTGCTCATGAAAGAGTTTGGCTTCTATATAGGTGTATGGCCTCATCTTTAGTGCGTAGTGGGTTTGTTCGGGGTTCCATGCCACAGGGGAATGGTTGTTATCAGCATAGATGTAAAAGTAATTTGTTGGAGGTATGCCTCTACATTCTCTTCCTTGTCCTAACATTTTTTGTTTGGGCATAAGCTGTTATTGTTGTAATGTTTTCCTTGTCATCCACAATGCCCTTTTAGATTGCTGTGGAGGGAGAATGGAAATTCTGCCCTCAATCTGGTGGACCAATTCAATTTCCCGGTTTTAATGGTAAGAATGCTCTTTATATTCCCTAAAGTAGAATATACATATTGTTACGAAATCTTTTGAACCATTAATGTTTTGGTTTGTAGGTGAATTAATTTGTCCGGCTTACCATGAACTCTGCGGTACACCCGTAGTTTCTGTGCTTGGTCAGTGTCCTAATTCTTGTAACTTTAATGGAGATTGTGTTGATGGGAAGTGTCGTTGTCTTCTTGGTTATCACGGTCATGACTGTAAAAACCGTAAGAGTCCTGTATCCTTTACATCAAATCTTTGTACATGTCGAGGTCTCTATCTTTCCCTAAGATGTGAACTTACAAGTTATGCTGATTTGAACTTACAAGTTATGCTTTTCACCATGCAGGTTCTTGCCCTAATAATTGCAATGGACATGGAAAATGCACAACTCAAGGTGTATGCATCTGCGAAAATGGATTTACTGGGCTTGACTGCTCCACCGGTAAATATCCATATTTATATAGTTGGTGTGAAGAAAACATTTTTCATAATTATATCCGACAACAAGATTCTTTTCAACTATACAGCCGTGTGTGACGAACAATGCAGCCTACATGGAGGAGTGTGTGATAATGGGGTTTGCGAATTCCGTTGCTCTGATTATGCTGGTTACACATGTCAGAACAGCTCTAAACTAGTTACAAGTTTATTAGAGTGCAAAGATGTTTTGGAGAGAGACATATCAGGGCAACATTGTGCTCCAAGAGAGCCTAGCATACTCCAGCAGCTTGAGGAAGTCGTGGTCAGGCCCAACTACAATAGGCTGTTTCCGGGCGGGGCTCGGAAGTTATTTAACATTTTCGGTAACCGCTATTGCGATGAAGCGGCGAAAAGACTAGCCTGTTGGGTAAGCAGCAATCTCTTGGGATTTATATAGCTTTTCTAAGTTTCCCCATGATTATAGATGAGGCATGACATTTTGTTCTTTATAATCTCTCTAAACCAGATATCAATCCAGAAGTGTGATACCGATGGAGACGATAGATTAAGGGTATGCCATTCAGCATGTCAGTCCTACAATATGGCGTGTGGGGCTTCCTTAGACTGCTCGGATCAAACCCTTTTCAGTACCGTGGAAGAAGGCGATGCTGAATGTACCGGGTCTGGCGATGTCAGATCGCCATGGTTTAGTCGTTTGTGGAGTAGATTTGTAGCAAGTAATTAGGAACAATTCGTGAGGGGAGAAAGAAAAATTTGTGTGTACAACGTAGATAGTGAGTTATTATTCGAAGGTGTAATTTTTCTAGGGTTTATGCTGGGAAAAGAGCGGGCAAAATGTGAAATCCCTACCGTGTTACATAAGTTAGGGGTCGTGCTTTAGCCCATCTGATAGGTGAATTAGAGTGTTTTTGTCTGTTTTTCGAGTAATATGTATTCGAATATTATATTATAGGAAGGGAATTTATAGGCCGAAGGCCTGTCCAGTAGAAAAAGAAAAAAAAAGTGAATTTATTTTTTAAATTTATACTTAGGTTTTATATAGGGACAATTGGTGAAGTAACTATTTTTGGATAAATCATGAAGAATATAGTCATGGATAAAAAAAATTAAGCAAGTAACCATAGGTTTGATTTTTTGACTGTTTTGGTCATATGACTAAGCATGACATTTGTCTTGGGAGAGAGAGAGTTTCGTGTATGTTTATCTAGTGTATGTTTATCCAGGAAGAAAAATAGATTTATTATACTATTTATTCTAACACCACATATTTTTATCCCAATGATTTTGTTTTTTTGCATAATTTGCATACTTGTAACTGGTTCATCCTTGTATTAGTACAAAAAAACACTTATTTTATTTTACGTCTAACATAATTTGCATTTTGAAAAACAAACACGAAGTTTTTTTTCATACGTCAATAACAACACATGTAACGTAGGAAGTCTATTTTTTCAATAACATAGCAAGTCTATTTTTAAAAATCAAAGACATTACAAATCTACCAACTAAAAAATACAGACATTTCATACAAAGTGAAAAAATAGTATAGAAGCATTTCTGCACTTTGCTCATCAATATATTAAACTATCATTTACAACATGTCAATACATTCGTCTCCAACTGAGAAACATAGATCTTCCATACTATTTTTTTTTTCATATCTTCTATACCAAAGGAAATGAAGCTCACGTGATACAAGAGCATCTAAGTGAAAGCTTCAAAGGAAATATAGACATTACATAAATCTAGAGCTATGTACGGGAAGAAACCAGTTGATACGAAGCTTGAATCCAATGCATCGAAGCTAAGCATTAAATGATTTTCCTTAAAAAAAATAGACGTTCTATATACACATAGAAATTAGCAAATAGAAAATAACAAAATTTTATTTGAGACAAGAGAAAATGACAAATCTTTGTGCACTGCTCATCACTATATATAAACATTTCATACCAGGTCAGAAAAAATAGTACAAAAACCATCATTTAAAATGTATCCATACATTCTTCTCCAACTATGATATAGACGTTCTATACACAAAAATAGACTTCCTATACACAAAATCCCCAAAATTCACAAAATCACCCGAAATTCACAAATTCCCCAAAATTCACATGTGCGAGTGTTGTCGTGAAACGTAGCTGGATTGGATGTTGGCAACAGTGAGCGGGCTTTTGAAGTGGGAAACGGCGATCGGGCTTATGATTGTGAGGGATGACTTACCTTCGGTGGCTAGGCGGTGGTTGGGGTACTTGGCGATCGCGGAACCAATACTCGATTATCCAATGGCGGACAAATCTTTACATTTATTAGATTAACAAGTTTGTAAAATAGTATAGAATTGGTAAGTAGAATAGACTGGGAGATGAGAGGAGTACAATATGGGGAGGAGAATGAATATAATGGTATATTTTACATAGACATTTAATATGTTTTGTCATTTTTATCAAAATGTTTATCAAAAGCAAAATTAAAAAATAGACGTTTTATATACACGTTGAAATTAATGTCTAATATTGAAAACACTAAAATGATGAACACTCTTAAGTCTTAATACATACAAATAGAATGTTGAAAACACAAAATTTGTCCGCCAATTGCAGATGTAACTGAGGATTCTAAGTTTCTGCGTGGCTGGTAACAAAACATCATATTCACCGTAGAAAGAGCTTTACTTTTATAAATCAGCATTTGAAAAAAATAGAGGTTCTATACAAATACACTAATAGACATTCTATGTTAATCCATGACCAGCCAATTATATGGAAGACCTGTACGAAATTATGTTCACAAAATCCCCAAAATTATGTTCAATAGCGTGACATAAATTCAGTTTTGTCGAAGACCTGTACGAGTTTTGGATGTGATTGGGATCGACGAATCAGTTTGTCGGAGACCTGTACGAGTTTTTTCATGGAGCGTAGCTAGATTGGACGTGTATAATATGAGGAGGAGGTTCGAGTCGATGCTAGATATAATTCCGATTGCGGCCACAGTGACGAAGCTGACATCACGGTGTGAGGTCTGCGGAAAGAGAGTGTCGTTTACGCTGTAGAAGACATCACCTTCCATGGTTGAGAGAACGAGATCGCTTAAAAAAACTCCTCCGCGAGATCCATGGCTAAATTAGGGTTTGCAGAGACTAAGGAATATAATGAATTGAGGAAGATAAAGCAGAGAACTGTGGATTGTGAAAGATAAAGCTGAGAAAGATTCATGGTTGAATTGTGGTTTAGAAGAAGCAGAGAAGATGCGTAGGGAGGAGAGAGAGAAAAGGAAGAAAAAAGGAGAGAGGAATAAAATGAGAAAAGAAAAGAAAAAAATAATATAAAGGTTAAAAATGGTATTAATACATATTATATAAAGAATATCTTCTCCAGTTTTTTTTTTTGTCATCCACTTAATTATAATATTTTTGATGGTTATAGAATGTAATTTTCCTTTTATATATGTCTCTGTAATGGCATCTCCAAGCACAAGCTCTTCAATGCATTAGAAGCTTTAAACCCAAAAGAGAACTTAAAATATTGGAATCCTTATTTCATAAACTTTTGCCTCTTAACGGTTTGACATACTTTCATCAAAGAATCCAAGACTAGTTGAATAAACCGTCTGTTTCATCGTGAAGAAAGATCGTAATCGAGAATTAGCTCCCCCGTCATTCTCTACCTCATCCTCTAACAAGAAGTCATTTTGATACACATTTAAGTATCTATTGGAGAGTATACATTTCCGGTTTATTATATGGTTTATGTTAACCAATGTATAGAGTAGATTATTCTTATATACACATCGTATATAATACATGTACATATACAATTTTACAATTAATATGAATATAATCATTTTCTACATTAAACTCTTTCTTCTTCAGAGATCGTAATATGGTATCAGAGCCATCAAAGCTAAATTTCTCTTGATTTCTCTTTGGATTCTTTATATTTGGGTTCCTTTTATGGTTTCTACCGATCGATTTGAAGTTTCGATGGTGTCTTTGAAGAAAATTCTGTGAAAATGAACTCGATCCCGTCCGACTTCGACAGCTCCCGTTCCGATTGCTTTCCCGGAGATCTCCGATCCCATTCCTCGAGCATCGTGATCTGCGATTCCTTCAGATTCCATGGATTCAGTTCACTCGCTTTTCTTCATGCATAATGCAGATCATCCAGATTTGCAAATCATCTCTCTTCGACTTGATGGATCAAACTATGATGATCGGAACGCAACCATGTGTATTGCACTAGATGCTAAGAATAATATCGGATTCGTAGATGGAACTTTGCCTCTGCCTGCATAATCGGATTTTAACCTTTGTCTTTGGTCTAGATGTAATAACATGGTTAAATCTTGGTTGTTGAATTATGTCTCGCCTCAGATTTATCGTAGTCTCTTAAAGATGAATGATGCTACTGATATTTGGCATGATCTGCATAGTAGATTTCATATGAAAAATTTGCCTCGTACTTTCAATCTGACTCAAGAGATATAAGATCTTCTTCAAGGATCTTTATCTCTTTTAGATTACTTTACTACTCTTAAAACGTTATGGAGTAATCTGGAAAGTAATGAAGAGCCAGATGAACCTTGTACTTGTGGAAAAGATGCTCGTCTGCAATTGAAGCTAGAGAGAGCTAAGATTGTCAAGTTTCTTGCTGGTCTTAATGAGTCTTATGCGATCATCAGAAGACAAATCATCATGAAGAAGGCATTGCCAAGTCTGGCTGAAGTTTATAATATTCTGGATCAGGATGATAGTCAAAGAGGATTCTCAAATATGGTTCCTCATCCTGCATTCAAGATGTCTGAGAATACTATTCCTCCTGCAGCTTTGGATATTATTTGTTATGTTCAATCTGGACCTAACAGAGGACGTCCCATTTGTTCTTTTTTGCAACAAAGTGGGTCATATAGTTGAGAAGTGTTACAAGAAGCATGGTTTTCCTCCTCGTTATACTCCAAAAGGCAAATCTGTTGAGAGGTTTCAGAAGTCTCAACTTGTTGCTGCTCAAATTAATTTGTCTTCTCAGTATGAGGTTAAGCCTGCTTCTTTGGATGGTTTGGTTGGAAATCTCAGCAAAGATCAGATCCAACAATTTATTGCTCTCTTCAGTGCTTTGCAGCCACAACATATTCATCACCCCCAATGAAGCTAGTACTTCACATAATACAATTGACAACTCTGGTATTGCCTTTTCTCCTTCCACCTTATGTTTTGTTGGCATATTGACAGTCTCTCATCAAACCCTTTGTCATGGTTCTTGGGTGATTGACTCTGAAGCTACACACCATGTGTCATTTGATCGGAAATCATTTGTTTCCCTTGACACCTCTGTTGTTAGCTCTGTAAATTTGCCAACAGGATCAACTGTCAGAATCAGTGGAGTAGGATCTGTTCAAATAAACAAACATATTGTTCTGAAAAATGTGTTGTTTATCCCTGAATTTTGCTTGAATCTTCTAAGTATCAGCTCATTGACAACTGATATTGGATCAACAGTTATCTTTGACAAAACTTCTTGTGAAATTCATGATGCTACCAGGGATGTGACGATTGGAAAGGGTAGAAGATTGACAAACCTCTATGTGCTAGACACTCAGCCTTCACCTCTCTCAGTGAATGCAGTGGTTGATGTCAACATGTGGCACAAGAGACTTACCCTTCTTCCTCCAGATTGGATGTTATCTCTGATGTTTTAGGAACTACTAAACACAAGAATAAAGGAATTGACCATTGTCATGTTTGTCACTTGGCTAAGCAGAATAAACTTTCTTTTCCCTCTCCCAATAATATCTGTAATTCAACATTTGAGCTGTTACACATTGATGTTTAGGAACCATTCTCAGTTGAAACTATTGATGGATATCAATATTTTTTAACTATCGTAGAAGATCATTCTCGTGCAACCTGGATATATTTGCTCAAGACTAAGTATGATGTTCTTACGATACTTCCAAACTTCATTGCTCAAGTTGAGAATCAATATGATACAAAGGTCAAATCTGTGAGATCAAACAATGTACCTGAGTTAAAATTTACCAATCTGTTTCAACAAAAGGGTATCAAATCCTTTCATTCCTGTCCAGAAACGCCTGAACAGAATTATGTTGTCGAGAGGAGCTCTCATGTTCCAGTCAGGTGTATCACTGAAGTTTTGCGGTGATTGTGTTTTGACATCAGTTTTCTTTATCAACACAACTCCATCTCACCTTCTTCAAAATAAGACTCCTCTTGAGATTCTTACAGGGAAACCACCTGCTTATGATCTGATCAAAACTTTTGGTTGCCTATGTTATGGTTCAACTTTACCAAAACAACGTCACAAGTTTCAACCAAGGTCAAAAGCTTGCTTGTTTTTGGGTTATCCTTTTGATGAATTTGGAGAGTGAAAAGGTGTTCATTTCTCGAAATGTGATATTCCATGAAGACATATTTCCCTTGTTGAAAGATCAAATCACAGCGACTTCACTGGATTTCTTCACGCCAGCTCAATCTTTGTCCTCAGGTAAAAACACAGTTCCTTCTCTTTCTCATCCTTCTGAAATTTATACTCCTTCACCATCACCAAATACTTCTATTCGTACTAGAAAAACACCTGCTCATTTACAAGATTATCATTGTTATTTATTTCAATATAATTTTGATTATCCCATTTCCTCATATGTTTCTTATTCCAAAATCTCTCCCAAACACCTTTCTTATATCAATAACATCACTAAGATTCCAATCCCTCATTCATATTCCGAGGCAAAGAATACTAAAGAGTGGTGTGAAGCTGTTGATAAATAATTTGGTGCTATTGAATCGACAAACACATGGAAAGTCACAGTTTTGCCTCCGGAAAAGAAACCTGTCGGTTGTAAATAGGTTTTCACTTTGAAATATCATGTTGATGGTAGTCTTGAGAGATAAAAAGCTAGGCTTGTTTCTAAAGGATACACTCAGAAGGAAGGTTTGGACTATAAGGAAACTTTTTCTCTTGTTGACAAGTTGACTACAATGAAACTCTTACTGAAGATTTCAACTGCTAAGAATTGGTCTTTGACTCAGTTGGATGTTTCAAATACTTTTCTCAATGGAGATTTGGAGGAAGAAGTTTTCATGAAGTTGCCTAATGGTTATGCTGATAGACATGGGGACTATCTACCTACGAATGCAGTCTTACGGTTAAAGAAGTCCATTTATGGTCTAAAACATGCATCGAGACAGTGGTACAAGAAGTTTTCAGCAGCTTTGCTCAGTTTAGGGTTCATCAAAGGTGATGGTGATCATACCTTATTTGTCAAAGACTGCAATGATGGAAATTTTCTTGCTGTATTGGTTTATGTCGATGACATTATCATTGCAAGCACAAATGATGAAGTCGCATCAAAATTGACTCAAGCTCTACAACAATGTTTCAAGTTACGAGATCTTGGAAATCTGAAGTACTTCTTGGGCCTGGAGGTTGCTCGAAATGCTGATGGTATTTCTATTTGTCATAGGAAGTATGCTTTAGAGATTCTCACTTATGTTGGAATGTTAGGTTGCAAACCTTCTTCCACACCTATGGTTCCTAATTTGAAGCTGTCAACGAGAGATGGAGATTTACTTCATGACAGAGAGATGTACAAAAGTCTTGTGGGGAGACTGATGTATTTGACAATCACCAGACCTGATATTACATTTGCAGTAAAGAAATTGTGTCAATATTCATCTGCTCCGAGAACTTCTCATCTCAAAGCTGTGTATAAGGTTCTGCAATACATCAAAGGCACATTTGGCCATGGTTTATTTTACTCAGCCGACTCTGATATTACTTTGAAAGGATTTGCAGACTCTGATTGGGCATCATGTCCTGATAGTCGAAGATCCACCACTGGTCTTTGCATGTTTCTTGGCTCCTCTCTGATTTCATGGAAGTCAAAGAAACATGACACTGTCTCTTGTTCTTCTGCAGAGGCAGAGTATCGAGCCTTAGCTCTGGCCTCTCGTGAAATGGTTTGGCTGATTAAATTGCTGACTGATCTGAAGCTATCTCCTGCAAAGACACCTATTCTGTCTTCAGATAGCACTGCATCAATTTATATTGCCACTAATCCGGTTTTTCATGAAAGAACGAAACATATAGAAATGGATTGTCAGTCAGTTAGGGAACGTTTAGATAAGGGTATCATCAAGACGTTGCATTTTCCAACTGAAGATCAGGTGGCTGATATCCTCACCAAACCCTTATTCCCAAATCAATTTGATCATTTAAAAGCCAAGATAAGCCTTCATAACATCTTCAGGAGCTCATCTTGAGGGGAACTATTGGAAATCGACTATTTTACTACTTGACACAATTTGTATTTTCAATATATAAAAATTTGTCTATGTGAATGGGCTGATTCGACTCTAATGAAAATACAAATTGTGTCAAGTAGTACAATAGTCGATTTTCATTTCCATTTCCAGCGTGTTTCACATATTATGCATTTTAGTAATATTTATAGGTCGCTCTATCTCAATTTATTTCTAATAACATTGCTATTATTATATAAATATGCAATTATCACATATAATTAGAGGTAGCAGATTATGATACATTGTAACAAATGAAATGATAAGTTATAGTCAAATCAATATGAATTGCATACCTTATATTGATAGAGTATGAAGAGATTAAAATGTCCTAATTTGGGAAATTTGAAATTCAAATATAAAAATAGTAAATTAAAGTTGAATTTACTTCTATACAACTCAAAATATTAGTTGTTGGTATGTAATATTCTCCTATAAATACAAACACCAAGCCATATTTGTTTTTTTTTTTCAAATATCAGTAAAAAATGGTGAAGAAAAGCAAAGGTCGTCAGAAAAATATATAAATTGTCAAAATAAAAACTGAAAGTAATCTTCAAGTTACTTTTTCAAAAAGAAGATCTGAGCTTTTCAAAAAGGTTAGTGAGCTTTGTACACTTTGGGTGCCGAAATTGCCATTATTTTATTCTCACCTAGTCGAAATGTTTTTTCTTTTGTTCATCCAAATATTGAAACCGTAATTGATAGATTCTTAAACAATAACCCTCCACCTTCTCACAAACCCAACAACATGCAACTTAGTGAAGTCCATCGAAATTCTGTCATACGGGATCTGAACAATCAATTTACTCATGTGAATCTTAAATTTTATGTTATTTTATTTTGTTATGTAGAAAATTATTATGTTTAATGTAAATCATAAAAATCATAATTTAAATAGTTTTATTGAGATATTTTAATAGTTTTAATTAATAAAATAAAAATATATACATATTAGTTGTAGCGAATAACTAATATATTATATGCTTTAAGTAAATAGTTTCTCCAAATATATTTATATATTCATGATATGCCAGAATCATAATGATACGTTGCAGAATCATATGGTATGAAAAATAATGATATAATTTATATGTTTATTTATATATTTGGTTTGTGATATTTCAATTTTTTCAAATAACTAATTTGAGATGTTCTCAAATGGGCTTTTACACATAAAACTTTAAAATTGAAATTATTTATATTTGTAGGTGATGAACTAATTAGAATTATAGAAAACGAAAGAATGAATAACTAAAGAAAATAAGAGAATTTTTTAGTTATTTTTCATTATCGAGGTTTAAGGGAGAAGATATCACCTCTGTAATATCAATATAGAATATTTCTTAAACCCTTTACCTTTATATGATAAATTATTCATCGTTTTATTTGATTTCTCTGATAATTTATGGGTAGTAATCTTGTTAGGCTGTAGATATTCAATGTGTTCATAATTTGGTTGACTTAATATCAAATTTATCTATGGATTATCTTTTGGTTTTTCACCTTTAATTTCTCCCAATGATGCTTGCTTTTCAGATCAACTAGCATCAGATCTTAGGTTTATAATTGACTTATTATCCTATTGCATATGAACTAGTATATATTTGGTGCGCAAAACATCATAACCACACCAAAGTTGAGTAATGAATCATGAACATAATAATGCATGTTTAGTTATATAATAACAAAAAAACAGTTTAGTCTATTAGGTTAATTAGGCAAAGTAATCAGAAATCTTTGAAGTTTAACTTATTACTAGGTGAGTACCCACGCATACGCGCGGGTGTTTTGTAAATTTTTTTTTTTTTTTGGTTTAGAAATTTAACATTTTCTTTTGGTTTGTGGATTTTTTTGATAAATCAAATTGTATATCATATTTGCATAACCGGTTATAAATTAATAATTATCAACGTTCATGTATTCTGTTGTAACTATTTTTATTTTGAAACTTATTTGCATAACCGGTTAATTGTAAATTTGTCATATCATAAAATTATAATGATTCTTGTATATGTTTTAACATATACTATATGTAATGCGTGTACATAATTACATGCAT
The DNA here is from genome assembly GCA_030161315.1 of Eutrema japonicum. Classification (NCBI taxonomy): domain Eukaryota; kingdom Viridiplantae; phylum Streptophyta; class Magnoliopsida; order Brassicales; family Brassicaceae; genus Eutrema; species Eutrema japonicum. The sequence continues at coordinate 27,819,408 of BSQW01000007.1, forward strand.
AATCCTTGACTCGATAGTGTAACTATACATGATTCATGAGTGATACATGATACAATAACTTTATGGTTATATTTTTTTCTCTTTAAGTAGGGTTTTTCGCTTGCCCCTACGCCTTCACGGCTTGGATCGACCTCGGTGGGCGTTGGATGGAAAATTAAGTGATGTTGGACTGGCAAGATAGTATCGATTACCTCCTCGCCGGTCTGCTAGAGAATGCTCATCAAAATATACTTTTTGGCTCTCTAAACAATAATTTATGAGTTGTGACGAAAAAGGAATGATCGACGCCATCATCATCCTCATGTCTCAGAGTCAGCCATATTAAAAGTATTCATATTTTAAAAAATTAAAATTTGGATACTGATAAAATGGTTTGTGCTCAATTTTGTATACCGAATATTTACCGGTTCTTCAATGCAGATTATTAATCTTACACATTTGTATCATTACTTGCTATATTGTATCATTAAAATCAACACAATTGCAGGTAAGAAAATCTGTAAGCGCAAGGGAAAAATGTAGACTCCTCTTTGCCATAGAAACCAATACACTTAAAACTACGCCTGCCAAAATTTTATATTCAAACCTAATAATTGATCTCAACAGCATACCACACAGGTAAAATCTATGTTGGTTTATTTTCGCAAAAAATAAACCAAGCAGAACTTCTCGATGACAATAAAATGTTGTAATACATGTGCATGAAAGTGATAAAGATAGAATTGATGAACCTGAACCTCATGATCTAACACAAGAATGATAGGTTCTCTATTTTAAAGGCCGTCATGTTGCTCCAGTTTGGTTGCTCCTTCATGTAAGTAAGGCAAACCCATGCCTACTTTCAGAAATATTAAACACAGCAGTAGGAGTTTTACAACTATCTTCTTCATAAAAATAGCTCCCTCTACCTACATAGCAACCATTTCTTATTGAAAGCTGAGCAACGCATGCCTCTCCTTTAAAGTTTTCAATCCCGGCGTGTTTCACATATTATGCGTTTTAGTAATATTTATAGGTCGCTTTATCTCAATTGATTTCTAATAACATTGTTATTATTATATAAATATGCAATTATCACATATAATTAGAGGTAGCAGATTATGATACATTGTAACAAATGAAATGATAAGTTATAGTCAAATCAATATGAATTGCATACCTTATATTGATAGAATATAAAGAGATTAAAATGTCCAAAATTTGGTAAATTTGAAATTCAAATATAAAAGATAGTAAATTAAAGTTGAATTTACTCTTATACAACACAAAATATTAGTTGTTGGTATGTAATATTCTGCTATAAATACAAACACCAAGACATATTTGTTTTTCCAAATATCAGTAAAAATGGTGAAGAAAAGCAAAGTTCTGCTATAAGTACAATAGTCGATTTCCATTTCTGCTATAAGTACAATATATTTGAAATGTCTTAGCTAATGAACATATTCGATGCGTGTTGATTTTCATTTAAAGATAGATAATTAATGTATATAGAATAAAATCTAGAAGTTAAAAACAAATCCAAAGAAAATATGACATTCATATTTTGTTCAACCCATATTAACTTTTTAAGATAAGTATTATTTTCAATGTTAATTTATCACAAATTATTATTCATCGAAAATCACATGTTGATTGAAATATTACATAAATATTGTTCTAATAACATATCTTGAAGAAAATTTATAATAAAACTATATATTTATAAAATTAACTAAACAATATGTAGGAAACATTAAATAATAAATTACATTTAAAGATTTCCAATTACTACGCCTAATCAATCTAATAGACTAAATTGTCGTTTGTTATTAGATAGCTAATGAACAAGTTATCTAATAACATGTTTTTGGAGAATAAATAAACCTAAGATCTTATACTTGTTGATCAATAAACCTAAGAAAAGCATGCATTGAGAGCAAGTAAAGGTGAAGAACTATATGATAATCCCTAAATAAATTTCATATTAAGTTAAGCAAGTCATGAACACATTGAATACCTACAACCTAACAAAATGACTACTCAAACATTATCAGAGAAATCAAGAAAAGCAACGAAGAATTCATTATATAAAGTAAAAAGGTTTCATAAATCTTCTATATTGATATTACAGAGGTGAGATCTTCTTCCTTGAAGATCGATAATGAAAACTAATTAAAGGGGTTGAAACTTAGCGGTGATTTTCATATGTGGACGTGGCTCCGTGTCTAAAGTGGCTAAAAACATGTATTTATAGGGGTTTAATCTAACCTAGATCGGTTTAAGAGAAGCCCTAATCGAAAAAGGAAAAAATGCATAAAACTTCCAAAAACAGGGGTTAGATAAACCACGGGCCCATGGGGATGTTTGATCTAATTGATCGAGCTACTTCATCATGGCCTTCAATCTTCATATATGTGCAGTCTAGATCGACCTCTTTGAAGTGGTCAATATAAGTGGTCAAACTACTTGATAAATCTTCACTAAAATCGTCATATCTTCTAAATTGGTCACCCAAATGACTTGAATCCACTTGCATATGAAAGCTAATATCGTTACTACACTTTTTTTTTTGTCAACAGCCTTGAGACCTAACCCTATTTGGTGAACCAAATCGGGGGTATCGAATTTACATAAGTGAAATCTAATGGGTAGACTCGAGCACCTCGTGCTAACTTGTCTGCCACTGTGTTGCTCGTGCGCGGGATTTGTGTGATAGAGAAATAGGTGAAAACCTCCTTGCTCCTCTTGAACTCCTCCAACTGTAACGTAAATGCCGGCCATTCCTTCGGTGTAGACACCATCTTCACCAACTCTGAGCAGTCTGTAGCAAAGGCTATCGCCGTCTTGTGGTTTGCAATCATGCAATGCATCGCCCAGATGAGGGCTTCCAATTCCACGTGTAGCGGGGATAGGCTTCTTCGTAGATTACATGCCCCCATAATATTTCCTTTAATTCCCTCCTGAAAGCAAAACCATCCTATACCCGAAAATTGATCCCCTTCCTTCCAAGACCCGTCAATATAGCATGTGAAGCCGTTATATTCATTTTGTTCATTTATTCCATTATTGAGACCCGGTTGTTGGGGAGATATATCAGGTTCACTATTTTGTGCCGCTTCCCAAGTTGTTATTTCTGTTTCCGCTATCCTCAGAATCTCTGGTGGGTTTCTATCCACATTTGAGAACACATTGTCATTCCTTGCTTTCCAAATGTTCCACACAATCCACGGAAACATTATGTTCCTTTCCTCATCTGGAAGTCTCCAAAATAGATGATCAAAATTGGCGAAAACCGATGTCATCGGGAAAACTCCCGGGGCCGATGGGATATGAGAGAGTGCCCATGTTTGTAGTGCTGGTGGGCATTCAAACAATACATGGTTAATCGTTTCCCCCTTTATACCACACCTAGAACATTGTGTGTCACAATTTATTCCTCTAGCGCGTAGGTTCGCTGTGACCGACAGACACCCCGAGATTGCTTGCCATATAAAATGTCGCAATTTTGGTGGACAAGTCAATTTCCATGAGTCTGCCTGTAACTTCTTTATATCTGGACTTTAGAAGTAGTTGTCGCCATTGTCTGTGATTTGTTGGCCAACCTGATATCCCGACTTTACCATATATTTCCCTGATTTCGTATAGTGCCAACCAGGCGTATCTGGTCGATATAAACTACTGATGTGTATTCCGCGTATAAGTTCCACATCGGTCGGTTTGATGATTGCGTTTATCAATTCCAGGTTCCACGTTTGTGTCGCTGGATCAACCAAATGGTTGGCCCTGAGATTTGGGTAATAATTGTACCCTTTGCATGTTGCTGACCTCGGGGGAGAGGATGGTATCCATGGGTCATTCCATATTGATATGGTGCCTCCTGAACCAATTCTTTTGATGAGCCCTTTTGTAACCAGAGGTCTAGCCGAAATGATACTCCTCCAACCAAAGGACGGGGAGTACGACTTAATAGGGTCTAAAGGGTCTGTGTTCCGATAGTACCGCCCCTTAAAAACCCGAGCGAAAAGCGATTCCGGTTGTTCCATTAACCGCCATAGCTGTTTTGCTTGTAATGCTGTGTTGAATTCCTCTATTGATCGAAATCCGATTCCGCCGTCTAACTTAATCCGGCACACCTTCTTCCATGCCATCCAATGCATTCCTTTCTGTTGACCGTCTGAGCTCCACCAAAACTGCGCTGCCGCACTGGTTAGTTTTGCGGTAATAGACTTGGGTAACCAAAAACATGACATGACGAAAGTCGGCATAGCCGTGTCTACCGATTTAAGTAGAACCTCTTTACATCCTTTAGTCAGGAGCCTGGATGTCCACCCGTTGACTCTATCATTGTGTCTTTCGACAACAAAGTTGAAAATCTTACTCTTTGCCCCTCCGAGACTTTCCGGCAGACCCAGATAAGTACCCATCCCTCCCATATATTGGATTCCTAGCAATAGTTTTATCTCGTCCTGTACCGCTTCTGGAACCGTGTGTCCGAAATTTAAAGACGATTTTGAAAAATTAATTTGTTGCCCTGAGACCAACTCGTATTGCTTAAGTTTATGTAATATAGTGTGACACTCTTGTACCGTAGCCTTGCAAAAAAAGACTATCGTCCGCAAAGAGTAAGTGTGAGATCGCTGGACCTGCCCTCACTACCTTTAGCCCCGTAAGCAATTTCTCCCTTTCTGCTTTCCGTATATTGGCTATCAAGACCTCCGTGCAGAGAATGAACAAGTACGGAGATAATGGGTCGCCTTGCCGCAATCCTCTCAATGGCGTTATTTGTCCTTTGGGATTACTGTTAATGAGTACCTTATATTGTACCGATTGTATGCACCACATCATCCATGAAATCCACTTTTCCGCAAAACCAAATTTCCTCAATAGGTGTTCAATGAAAGTCCATTCAACTCGATCATATGCTTTGCTCATATCCGTCTTGATTTCCATGAACTTACTTTTGCAAAATTTATTGGTTCGTAGTCCGTGAAACATCTCCTGGGCAATCAAAATATTATCCAATATCAGGTGCCCTGATACAAAGGCTGATTGAGTCTCGAAAATCAGATCCGGTAGCAATATTTTTAACCTCTGACATAACACTTTCGAGATGATCTTATACCCCATATTACACAGACTTATAGGTCTTAATTCCGTCATACGAGTTGGTCTTCCCGTTTTTGGTATTAGGCATATGTTAGTCATATTCAGCCTTTGATCAAAGGAACCCGTTTCCAGAAAACCGTTAACCAGTTCTACTACATATGCCTTTATTATATGCAATGATCTTTGAAAAAATAAAGCCGTCATTCCGTCCGGGCCCGGAGCCTTCTCTGGATGCATCATGAAAAGTGCTCTACGAACTTCCTCTTCTGTGGCCATTGCCGTGAGCATATCATTATTTTGTTCTGAAACTAATGCTGGAATCTCACTGAGGGCCTCCTCAAATTCCCTCGGTGAAGTGGATGCGAATAATTCCTCGAAATAGTTTACCGCTACTTGTTCTACATCTTTATCCGAGGTAACCCAAGCTCCTGATTCATCGTGTAGTCCCGTGATTCGATTTTTCGCCCTGCGATTCTTAACTTCCGCGTGGTAAACTTTGTATTTCTGTCCCCCACCGTTGCCCATAAGGTGCGACTCTTCTGTTGCCAGAATAATTCCTCATCCAGATAAGCCTCTTTCAGTTTCCTCGTAATATCCATGAGTTCCTCGTTTGTACTATTATCATCATTTTGGATCACCTCTAATACTTGTTGTAAATCCCTAATTCTTTCTTTGCCATATGGCAAATTGTTTTTCTGCCATTTTGAAATTTTTCTCCGGCAATTCTTTATTTTCTCTATAAAGAGAGTCCCGCTTCCCGCTGTGTTAATTTCCCAGCCCTTTGCTATTGTTTCCATAAGACCATCCCGCCCAATCCACCGTTTATCGAACCGAAACTGACCCCGTTTCTGGGGTATTTTGTCCTCTATAGTGGCGACAATCGGCCTATGATCCGACCCAATCATTGCTAAATATTCTACAAATGAATGGGAGAATATCTCATGCCAATCCTCGTTTGCTAAGGCCCTATCCAGTCGACACCGCACAATTTTTGAGTTTCGTCTTCCTCGCCAAGACATTGTGTTACCCAAACATTGAAATTCCAGAAAACCGCAGTGTTGTATCATCAGGTTAAATGACATAAAGGAGGAAGCGGGTCTTAAATTGCCTCCTTGTTTCTCGTTGTTCCCCTTTATTTCATTTAGATCCCCTATTATAAACCAAGGATCCGCTCTTGTTAGACTCGTCCGTGTTAACCGTTCCCAAACTTGGTCTCTCTTTTTTGGTATCGGATCACCATATATAAATGATAAGAATACTTTTTTCCCTTGTAGTGTTGCCTCGATGTCAGTTATTCGATTACTTGAGTATAAAACCGTAACATTAAATGAATCATCATAATATAAAGCCAGTCCTCCGCTCGCACCACGCGGCTCGACCGTGAACAATTTATTATAACCGAAATGAAACTGAAATTTTTGCATAAAAGAAAAATCTTGTTTAGTTTCTGAAAGAAACAAAAACTCAGGTTTATTTTCTTCCACACCTCCCTAAGATAACCTATTGTATACTTATTCCCAAATCCCTGGCAATTCCAACTAAGGATTCTCATAAATTAACCAATATGTAATGTTTTTTGCTCCACCTTTAGGATTGAAGATCCATTTGGAGCCACTTGACCTGATCCATCCTCTAGACGACCCGAAGTAATTCCGCTATCCTTCCAATGTAATTCCGCTCTCATAACGCGAGAAAGACTCTTTTGTAGTAAGAAATAGATCTCTAAAAAGTTTTTATAAATAAAAGAGAAACCGCCATTGAAACGACACTGTACAACCGAATTAACAATAATAGGTCCCAAAAAAACCTGAAAAAAATAACGAAGCCTAAACCCAGACATATTCACCGGATTTGATGCATGTCTTAAATTTCCTCCTTGTTTCTCATTATTACCTGTCAATTCATTTAAATCCCCAATTATTAACCACGGATCTGAACGGGATAGACTTGTTTGAGTTAGACTTTCCCATACCCGATCCCATAAGTTTGGTACCGGATCTCCATACACAAATGATAAATAAACTTTTTTCCCTTGCACAGTCGCTTCAATATCAATTATCCGATTATTGGAAAAGATTACATTAACCTGTGAGGCCTCCTCATAGAATAGAGCACGTCCACCGCTTGCACCGCATGGTTCCACCGTATGCAATTTATCATAACCGAAATGAGGTTGAAACTTTTGCACAAATAAAAAATCTTGTTTAGTTTATGAAAGAAACATAAACTCTGGTTTATGTTTCTTCCATATCTCCCGAAGGTAACTTATTGTATAATGACTGCCAAGCCCCTGGCAATTCCAACTCAAAATCCGCATAAATAGAACGTATTAGCTTTACCCGAACCAGACCTCGGGATAGGGTCGGCTAACCGAATCCCAAATTCGTATTTCTCCCCGTATTTTTTCCTTAGCAATAGCTTTAGTACCACAAGCTCGGATAAAAAATAATAAAAAAGGCTGGGAATTATTATGATGAAAATTAATAACATGACCACCATACAAAAGAAACGGCTCAACCGTTTCCAAATTCTAAAATCTGGAAATTCCTTGGAAAAAGACATGAACGAAACAAAACAAAAAAATTTAAACCAGAAACTGAAATCAAGTCTTTGCCTCCTCCTGACTTCCCAAAAGTTGCATAACGACCCCGTATTATCCATAGTTCGAAGACACCAATCCGTGAGCAGCATACCTAACCCTCCGGTGTTGAGAATTCTGTCGTCGGTCTTGTCTTTGATGGATTATTACCGATGCCCTGAGGTGCGTCCCCGGCCCTTCCTAAATGCTTTGGTACCCCCTTTTTCCTTGGTGAGATAATACCCTGCACAAATCTCTTTTTTGAACCTGCACCAATCATTTGTTTCTTCATTTTATTAACCTGATTCCGCTTAACCTGAGTAAGCCCCTCCTTGATCTCCTTATCCTTCATTGGTCCCTCCACCTTCACCATACCAACATCCGTCTCTATCCCCTCCTCCTCAACCACTTCCTCTGGCCACACCATCTCAGCCCCTACCACACCATCCTCCACAATTTCTCCTATCTCCATATCATCCCCAAGGAAATCAGCATCAAGAAAATCATCACCAAAATTATCCAAAATTCCATCAGCAAAGGTTTCTTGTTCCGTTACCTCATCCACCTCGCCCACATTATCCGTAATAAGCTCATCTAAAATTTCTAACACCCTAGGATTATTCTCCAATGAGACCAGATTTTCAGAAAACTTACCTTGGGAGCTCTCCACCTCAACAAGGTTTGTTTCATCATTCTGAAAAATCAATCCCCTGCGGACCTCCTTTCCCGAGACCGGAACTGCTTCTCCGGAAGTGTCTAAGACAGCACCTACAGTTGGAGTATTGTGTTTCCCACCTGTAGTACCATGAAAAGCGTCTAACATTTTCTTTTCGTGATCAGAAAGACTGTTTCCCATGCTGGAGACAGTGGACCTCAGGTCATTCAGGCCTGTTGTATTTATGGCGTACCTTTTATGTGGCTCTTTAGCTGGTAAACGACTCGAAGAAGCGATAGATTTTGTGTCCCCGTCTCTGTACCTTCTATCCCCCTTCCATGAACCGTAGCGATGCTCCTTTCCCGACTTATTACCCGCATCTTTAAAATCATGAAACTTCCCTTTCCCCTTATCCTGCCCGTGGTAGGTTTTACCTGAGAATTCAGTTTGCTTCTGAACCAGATTCCCTCCCACGCCATGAACTGCCGCAGCTTTGTAACTGACAACCTTCAGCCCCTGTTCCTGTTCATCCGTGTTAAATTCCAGACCCTCTATCCTTCCTTCCCGTTGAGGACACATGGACTGATCATGGCATAGGCTGAAACAGCTCCGACAGTATCCGAACAGACGTTCGTATCGCAAGGTGATGAGTGTCTCCTCGCCACCATGAAATTCGACCGATGTCTCAAAACATAACGGTTTGAACCCATCCAAAACCACTTGCACTCGTCCCATGTCGAGATCCACCTCCTTCACCTCGCCTAGGGCTTCACCGATACTTCGAAAAGTCTGGTCAGCCCAGTAATGTAGGGGAACTCCCATAACCCGAATCCAAAATTTGATGGCGGACGGATATTTACTATCCACAACAGGTTCCCATCTCACCAAAGATACCATCCAGTAATCGAAATGAAATGGCTCCATCTTCAAAATCTCTGCAATGTCCTCCTCTCTGTCAAAATCGAATTGGAACCGACCCATTCCTAGATCTGCCGTTGCTACACGCTCCTCGACGTTTAGAATTCGAGGAAGCATATGAAGCAATACCTTCATGTCCTGCTTCTTAGGGTTCAAACACCTCCCAATCAGCGTCTTTGAGTATCCCGAGATGAGCTCCGAATTGTCAAAATGTGGCACCCGAATCTTCAATCGTTACTATACTTATAGCTAATTTTAGCTCATTACCTTCACCGGAATTCATCCAACTGATGCTAAACTTCTGATGCATCTGCACTGTTCTGGATGACAAGATTCTTTTATTTTTGGCATAATTTAGCTCCTTTTGCATCCTTTTTATTACTTGACTTGATATAGAATTAAAACTCTATAACTCTATTAAAATACCCTTTCGGCCAAATCATATGAAAATACCAAAATAAATGCATAAAAACCGTATAAAATACGTAAAACAATGTATATCATTGAACCCATTGAAGGACTTGACTTAGCTCAAGCATGTGAATTTAATGGTAAGCTTAAAACATTGAAGAAAACGGTTACATTTGAAGCCTCCAAATTGTTTCGACAACTATTCTTCATCAAAAAGTTTATGTTGCAAGTTCTAGCAATGCATTTTTTAGGGTTGATGGTGGTAATAATATCAATCCTGATTTAGATGAGTTGAATCAAAGAAGAACAGTTAACATGAATGCGTTCTACAACCAGAACATAATTCTACCTAATCACCCATTACCGTTTGGAAACAATAATTGTGGTAGTATGGCTGAGGGATTTCACCTGTAATACAATATGAACCACATACAAGAGTATAACCGGAACCAAAACATGACTTTTACGAAAGAATCCAATGAACATCATCATGATGATCATCCTCCACATTTTAAATCTGATTAATATTAATCATTTTATATGAGATCCAATTTAACTCTCTAGACAAAAATATGTTTAAGATTATCATCATTTCTTTTTATTATGTTGTATTTTTTTTCCTTTTAGAATTCATCATTTGTTCTTATTATGTTTCCTTTTTTTCCTTTCATAAATTTTCAATCTTCTTATTATGTTGTGTTTTTTCTTCTTTCCAAATTCCTCATTTCTTCTTATTATGTTGGTTTTTCTTCAAAATTATGGTCTTGTTATATTTTTCTCATTTTTTCTTATTACGTTGTGTTTTTGTTAAGAAGTATGTTGTTGTTATATTTTATTAGTAAAAATGAAAAATAAAACATTAACATATACAATTCTTTTAATATAAGACTATATTTTGTAAAAATGCATTAGCGTGCTCAAATACTATATTTTGTGTTATTGCAAAATTTTTAATAAAATAATAATTATAAAATGTATATATTAACATGCAAAAAACAAAAAACCTCATGAAAATTCTATGTGTACCATTTAATCAAGTACAAATACATAAATCCAACATATTTTGGTACATTTTAACAAATTAAATGATAACATTATATTAGTATTTTTAATTAAATTCATATCTTACATTGAAAAAATACAAAGATTATAAAATATTCCTAAAATGTTCATAAAACAAAATACAAAATACCATTTTATCAAGTACAAATACATATCTTTACTTGATCATAATTTGTGAATTTCAGATCTAGACGAAAAATGAGATGCCGAAATAAAATCTGAGAAAATTAATATATTGTCTGCATAATCAACTATATAAACGAATATTACGAACTATATTTTAGTAGTGTTAGCGTTCGTGTTATCAATTTTAAAGTATCTTTCCATAAGCAATTATAACATCAATTTACATGATGTGCTTGAAAGGACACTTCGTTATATATTTCAAGAAATTGTTTATCATTTAACTTGACTTATAAAAATGTATAAATATAAATAATTGCTTAGACATACTCATAATTGGTTTCTACAATAAAATAAAGATGTAACAAAATTAAAAATTAGAATTCACAAAATCTACAAAATGTTTTATTTTCTATTAAAAAAAAAGTTTTCAATTAATAACAATTGTAATTGTCTTCGATTCTTTTTCCACAATAACATACATACTAAATTATATGATACTTAATAAAAACATAACTTTTAACCAAAAAATCCCATATAAATGATTTGAGATCAAAACACTATGAAAGATGAGAAATAAAATCACGACATTATTAAACATTGCATCATTTAAATATAAATAAATATAACACATAAAATATTAATTTTATGTTAATATAATGCAATATATATAAAATTGTCCGTGCGAATGGACGGATTTGACTCTAATGGAAATAGAAATTGTGTCAAGTAGTACAATATTCGATTTCCATTGCCGTTTCCAGAGTGTTTCACATATTATGCATTTGAGAAATATTTATAGGTCGCTCTATCTCAATTTATTTCTAATAACATTTTTATTATTATATAAATATGCAATTATCACATATAATTAGATGTAGCAGATTATGATACAATGTAACAAATGAAATGATAAATTATAGTCAAATCAATATGAATTGCATACCTTATATTGATAGAATATGAAGAGATTAAAATGTCCCAAATTTGGTAAATTTGAAATTCAAATATAAAAGATAGTAAATTAAAGTTGAATTTACTCTTATACAACACAAAATATTAGTTGTTGGTATGTAATATTCTGCTATAAATACAAACACCAAGCCATATTTGTTTTTCCAAATATCAGTAAAAATGGTGAAGAAAAGCAAAGTTCTGCTATAAGTACAATAGTCGATTTCCATTTCTGCTATAAGTACAATATATTTGAAATGGCTTAGCTAATGAGTATATTCGGTGCGTGTTAATTTTCATTTAAATATAGAAATTGATGTATATAGACTAAAATCTAGAGGTTAAAAACAAATCCAAAGAAAATATGACATTCATATTTTGTTCAACTCATATTAAAAATTTAAGATAAGTATTATTTTCAATGTTAATTTATCAAAAATTATTATTCATCGAAAATCACATGTTGATTGAAATATTACATAAATATTGTTCTAATAACATATCTTGAAGAAAATTTATAATAAAACTATAGATTTATAAAATTAACTAATAAATATGTAGGATACATTAAGTAATAAATTATATTTAAAGATTTCCAATTACTACGCCTAGTCAATCTAATAGACTAAATTGTCGTTTGTTATTAGATAGCTAATGAACAAGTGATCTAATAACATGTTTTTGGAGAATAAATAAACCTAAGATCGTATACTTGTTGATCAATAAACCTAAGAAAAGCATGCATTGAGAGCAAGTAAAGGTGAAGAACTATATGATAATCCCTAAATAAATTTCATATTAAGTTAAGCAAATCATGAACACATTGAATACCTACAACCTAACAAAATGACTACTAAAACATTATCAGAAAAATCAAGCAAAACAACGAAGAATTCATTATATAAAGTAAAAAGGTTTCAGAAATCTTCTATATTGATATTACAGAGGTGAGATCTTCTCCTTTGAAGATCGATAATGAAAACTAATTAAAGGGGTTGAAACTTAGGGGTGATTTTCATATGTGGACGTGGCTCCATTTCTAAAGTGGCTAAAAACATGTATTTATAGGGGTTTAATCTAACCTAGATCGGGTTAAGAGAAGCCCTAATCGAAAAAGGAAAAAGTGCTTAAAACTTCCAAAAAACAGGGTTTAGATAAACCATGGGCCCAGGGGGATGTTCGATCTAATTGATAGATCTACTTCATCATGGCTTTCAATCTTCATATATGTGCAGTCTAGATAGACCTCTTTGAAGTGGTCAATATAAGTGGTCAAACTACTTGATAGATCTTCACTAAAATCGTCATATCTTCTAAATTGGTCACCCAAATGACTTGAATCCACTTGTATATGAAAGCTAATATCGTTACTATACTTATAGCTAATTTTAGCTCATTACCTTCACCGGAATTCATCCAACCGATGCTAAACTTCAGATGCATCTGCACTGTTCTGGATGACAAGATTCTTTTATTTTTGGCATAATTTAGCTCCTTTTGCATCCTTTTGATTACTTGACTTGATATAGAATTAAAACTCTATAACTATATTAAAATACCCTTTCGGCCAAATCATATGAAAAATACCAAAATAAATGCATAAAAACCGTATAAAATACGTAAAACAATGTATATCATTGAACCCATTGAAGGACTTGACTTAGTTCAAGCATGTGAATTTAATGGTAAGCTTAAAACATTGAAGAAAACGGTTACATTTGAAGCCTCCAAATTTTTTCAGGCAACTATTCTTCATCAAAAATTTTATGTTGGAAGTTCTAGCAATGCATTTTTTAGGGTTGATGGTGGTAATAATATCAATCCTGATTTAGACGAGTTGAATCAAAGAAGAACAGTTAACATGAATGCGGTCTACAACCAGAACCTAATTCTCCCTAATCACTCATTACCGTTTGGAAACAATAATTGTGGTAGTATGGCTGAGGGATTTCACCCGTAATACAATATGAACCACATACAAGAGTATAACCGGAACCAAAACATGACTTTTAAGAAAGAATCCAATGAACATCATCATGATGATCATCCTCCACATTTTAAATCTGATTAATATTAATAATTTTATATGTGATCCAATTTAACTCCCTAGACAAAAATATGTTTAAGATTATCATCATTTCTTTTTATTATGTTGTATTTTTTTTCCTTTCATAAATTTTCAATCTTCTTATTATGTTGTCTTCTTTTTTTTCCAAATTCCTCATTTCTTCTTATTATGTTGGTTTTTCTTCAAAATTATGGTCTTGTTATATTTTTCTCATTTTTTCGTATTATGTTGTGTTTTTGTTAAGAAGTATGTTGTTGTTATATGTTATTAGTAAAAATGAAAAATAAAACATTAACATATACAATTCTTTTAATATAAGACTATATTTTGTAAAAATACATTAGCGCGCTCAAATACTATATTTTGTGTTATTGCAAAAAATTTAATAAAATAATAATTATAAAATGTATATATTTTAAAGTAAACATGCAAAAAACAAAAAACCTCGTGAAAATTCTATGTGCACCATTTAATCAAGTACAAATACATAAATCCAACATATTTTGGTACATTTTAACAAATTAAATGATAACATTATATTAGTATTTTTAATTAAATTCATATCTTACATTTAAAAAATACAAAGATTATAAAATATTCCTAAATTGTTCATAAAACAAAATATAAAATACCATTTTATCAAGTAAAAATACATATCTTTACTTGATCATAATTTGTGAATTTCAGATCTAGACGAAAAATGAGATGCCGAAATAAAATCTGAGAAAATATATATATTGTTTGCATAATCAACTATATATACGAATATTACGAACTATATTTTAGTAGTGCTAGCGTTCGTGCTATCAATTTTAAAGTATCTTTCCATAAGCAATTATAACATCAATTTACATGATGTGCTTGAAAGGACACTTCGTTATATATTTCAAGAAATGTTTTATCATTTAACTTGACTTATAAAAATGTATAAATATAAATAATTGCTTAGACATACTCATAATTGGTTTTTACAATAAAATAAAGATGTAACCAAAATTAAAAATTAGAATTCACAAAATCTACAAAATGTTTTATTTTCTATTAAAAAGAAGTTTTCAATTAATAACAATTGTAATTGTCTTCGATTCTTATTTCACAATGACATACATACTAAATTATATGATACTTAATAAAAAACATAACTTTTAACAAAACAAATCCCATATAAATGATTTGAGATGAAAACACTATGAAAGATGAGAAATAAAATCACGACATTATGAAACATTGCATCATTTAAATATAAATAAATATAACACATAAAATATTAATTTTATGTTAATATAATGCAATATATATAAAATTGTCCGTGCGAATGGGCGGATTTGACTCTAATGGAAATACAAATTGTGTCAAGTAGTACAATATTCGATTTCCATTGCCGTTTCCAGCGTGTTTCACATATTATGCATTTGAGAAATATTTATAGGTCGCTCTATCTCAATTTATTTCTAATAACATTTTTATTATTATATAAATATGAAATTATCACATATAATTAGAGGTAGCAGATTATGATACAATGTAACAAATGAAATGATAAGTTATAGTCAAATCAATATGAATTGCATACCTTATATTGATAGAATATGAAGAGATTAAAATGTCCAAAATTTGGTAAATTTGAAATTCAAATATAAAAGATAGTAAATTAAAGTTGAATTTACTCCTATACAACTCAAAATATTAGTTGGTTGTATGTAATATTCGGCTATAAATACAAACACCAAGCCATATTTGTTTTTTTTCTCTTCCAAATCTCAGTAAAAAATGGTGAAGAAAAGCAAATGTCGTCAGAAAAATTTATAAATTGTCAAAATGAAAACTGAAAGTAATCTTCAAGTTATTTTTTCAAAAATAAGATCTGAGCTTTTCAAAAAGGTTAGTGAGCTTTGTACACTTTGTGTAACGCCCGTGTTCCGGAAGAGTTAATTATTGTGGAGGAATAATTAATTCGGGTTGTTCCGGGGGGCGGTATCGATCGATACTGGCAGGCATCGATCGATACCAGCCGGGTTTTCCTCGTGGTTATCTTCTTCTCTTATCTTCTTTCGGTATAAAAGGTTATCCTTGTAAGGATAAGACCAAGAGAAGGTCGAGAAAGAGAGAGAGAGAGAGAGAAGGAGAGAAAGAGCGAGAGAAGCTTGGTGAAGCTTGGTGAGGCTTTGATCTTGCGAGATCAAGAGGATTCGAGCTTGGAGAGAAGCTCGAAGGAGAGCTTGGGAGAAGTTTGGCTTGGGAGTGGGCTTGCGAGAAGAGAGAGATCTTCTAGAGCTCGTTCCATCGTGTCTAAGGTGAGTTGGGACCAAAGGTTAGCATGTAAGCTTGTGTGTGTGTGTTGTTAAGCTTTGTTGGTGCTTTCTGTGTGTGGTCCTGGCGAGTTCTGGGTGAGATCTCGCGGTGGTGCTTGGGTTTTCGCAGGGAGTATCGACCGATACCATGTGGGTATCGATCGATACCTGTCCCTTGGCGGTGGTCTCGAGTTGTGTGTGGATAGACTCGAGTTGTGTTGGCATCGATCGATGCTAGTGTGTTGTTTGGGCATCGATCGATACCAGGGCCTTGTCGGTGGTCTTGAGTTGTGTTGGCATCGATCGATACCAGTGTGTTGCTGGGGTGTCGATCGATACCAGGACCCTGGTTGGGGGGTCATGTGTTGTGTTGGCATCGATCGATACCAGTGTGTTGCTGGGGTGTCGATCGATACCAGGACCCTGGTTGGGGGGTCATGTGTTGTTGGGCATCGATCGATACCCGTGGAGTATCGATCGATACCGGTGGCTTCGTGCCGGGAAGTTTAATTGGTGTTAATTAATTCTTGGTTTGGCTATTTGATATTGCTGTTGTTGTGCTTATTTGATAGCCTGTTGTTGGGATGATCAATCTCACTCAGCATTTGGTTAGCCAAATGTTGATGCATCACTTTTGTCGATGCAGGTAAAGATAAGGCGTGATCGTGGAATCGAGGCGGTGAGGAGGGGATGATTAGGACCCGGGAGTTGCTTCTGTTGGGGTATCGATCGACACCAGGGGGTATCGATCGATACGTGTTGTTTGGCGTTTGTAACCGTGAGCTTGTGTAAGCTGTAGACCGTGTGTGGTTGTGTAATAATAATTGATTATTATTGTTATATGTTTAAAAAAAAAAAAAGTGCGGTCCTTTCAATTTGGTATCAGAGCCTATGCGGTTCTAGGAGCCTAGGTGGTTCTAGAATAGATTGGGTGTTGTGCGGGGTCGTAGAATCATCCTCTTCGAGCCTTGTGGGATTCCATGGTGAGTATCTTTATTGTGATGATTGTTGTAGTTCTCTTAGCTTGTGCTTCTGCACGCGTGCAGATGGCTAGAGAGCGTGGTTGAGGTCGTGGCCGTGGTTGAGGTCGTGGCCGTGGTAGAGGTCGTGGCCGTGTGCCGGAGGAGCAGGTCGAGGAGTCGCGTGCGAGTCAGGTTGGGTCTGAGGGTATGGCTGGCGTGAGTGTCAGTGTGGCTGGTGTTCCAGCAGGTGCTGCGGGTGATGCTCGGGCCCGAGATGATCGCATAGCGGATCTGTCGAGGTTGTTGGAGCGATTACCAGAGAGGGTACCGGCTCAGGCTCCTGTGGTTCCGGCGGTTGTGAGGCGCAGCCTCAGGTGGCAGCTGCGGTTGCTGGGGAGCTCCCATCCTATCTTAGGATGATGGAGCAGATGCAGAGGATTGGCACGGGGTTCTTCTCTGGAGGTGCTAATCCTGAGGACGCGGATGCGTGGTTGAGAAGGGTAGAGAGGAATTTCCTCTCGAGTAGGTGTCCTGCGGGATACCAGGTGATCTTTGGTAATGCGCATCTCTGAGGAAGGGGTGTGGCAGCACGGAGAGTTCAGGCAGCGATGGCTTGGGCGGATTTTGTGGAAGAGTTTAACTTCAAGTATTTCCCTCAGGAGGCGTTCAACCGGGTCGAGTCAAGACTTGCGAGTTTGACTCAGGGGGATCGGTTGGTACGCGAGTATGAGGTGGAGTTCAACCGGCTCGGGTCTTATGTTAGACGAGCGGTTGAGAGTGAGTCGGCCCGTGTGTAGAGATTCCTGATGGGTCTTCGGGTTGACTTGAGGAACCGTTGCATGTGAGGGCTTTTTGCACGGTTGATGAGTTGGTTGAGACTGCGGCTTTGCTGGAGGAGGGTCTGAAGGACGAGGTGGTAGTGGTTACACCGAGTCTTCATGCGAGATCTGTGCAACAGCAGTCCGGTCCGAGCAGAGGCGGTAAGCCGATGCAAGGACCGAAGCGGAAGCGAGAGAGCGCTTCGAGAGGTAGTCAGGGTGGTCCGGGTTGCTTTGGTTGCGGAAGCATGGATCACCGAGTGGCGAGCTGTCCTTAGAAGGGCGGAGTGTGGAGTTCTGGTCTGGAATGCGTTTCAGACAGATGGGCACGAAAGTGCACTTGAGCGGCGTATCATCCTCAGACAGATGGGCAGTCCGAGAGGACCATCCAGTTTCTAGAGGATTTGTTGAGGGTGTGTGTGCTGGTTTGGGGGTGGTCACTGGGTGGATCACTTGAGCTTGGTGGAGGTTGCCTATGGCAATAGTTACCAGGCAAGTATTGGGATGGCACCATATGAGGCTCTGTATGGGAGGCCATGTCGTACCCCTTTGTGTTGGACACAAGTGGGGGAGAGGAGCACTTTGGGTGCGAGTTTTGTTCAGGAAACCACGGAGAAGATTCGGGTTGTGAAGCTGAACATGAAAGAGGCCCAAGATCGGCAAAAGAGTTATGCCGATAAGAGGCGGAAAGAGCTTGAGGTGGGAGGTAGTGTGTATCTCCAGATGGCTTTACTGAGAGGTCCGAACAGGTCCATTGCTGTGACTAAGTTGAGTCCGAGGTATATGGGACCGTTTCGGATTGTAGAGCGTGTGGGACCGGTAGTGTATCGGTTGGAGTTACCCGTGGTTATGCAAGCATTTCATAAGGTCTTCGAGGTGTCGATGCTGAGGAAGTGTTTGCATAGGGGTGACGAGGTATTGGCTGAGATTCCGCCAGATCTCTAGTCCAATATGACCGTTGAGGCGAGACCTTTGAGAGTTCTCGAGCAGAGGGTCAAGGAGCTTCGTCGGAAGAGGATTCCGATGATGCGTGTCCTGTGGGGCTGTGGCGGGGTGTAGGAGGAAACTTGGGAGCCAGAGGTTAGGATGGAACGTGGTTCCACGAGTGGTTCCAGAAGCAAGCTGCGGCTTGAGTTCCATCGAGAGGTTCCAGTTTCGGTTATAGCTGTATGCTATGTGTGTATCATTTTGTATTTCCGTTGTGTAGAACGATGTTACATTATGATGTGTAATAAGATGAGTATTTCTTATTATTGGTGACTTTGGGAGTCGCGGTGTCGCATTGCGTTTGGGGTAAAAGCGTTAATGCAAGAGAGTGATAAGATGGATGTTCTTATTGCTATTGTGAGCGTTGCGTGTTTTCAGTTAAGCTTGTTCGGGAAAATGAGTCGAGTGACGAGACCGGGTTATTTCACTTAGCGGTTCTGTGTGGTGGGTCGGATTGCAGGCGTATGGTACTTGTTTGTTTTATTACGTTTGTATTGAGGACCTACTGCAGAGAGTTGTTGGGTGTTAAAGGTAGCCTAGTCATAGTTGTCTTGACAAGTCTTTCTAAAGCAAGCTGACACTGGAAGGTGCGCAAGGGAGGTGCGATGGCCGGGTTATTGGTCATGCACGGCAGATATTCCGGGTATGGAATATGAGTGATGCCGGTGTTGCCTTGTGAGGATTTACACGGATCACGGGAGGTAGTTCAGTCGAGATGCTTAGAGATATGTGACTTATTGTTCGTTGAGAGGACTGGTTCCTCTGGTGCCGATAGCTCGCAGGACGGTGTGTCTTGAGAGTGTGAGTGGATATGTACCCAGACTCGGGAGGTTTATAGCCTAGAGTAATACGTGATACCGTGGATTCGTAAGGAGTATATCGTAGACGTATGATATATTCCCTAGAATTGAGTGGTATGGGGTATCGAGACTCTTGTAGGTTATATTCTTGAGTGGAGTGGTACGGCAGATACCCAGAACTCGGAGATACTGCGGTGTCTTGGGTGATGTGGTATGGTTGATATCCTGCGGGATATGGCTGATGCTCGGAACTCGGAGATGCTGCGGTGTCTTGAGTGATGGGGTTGGCGTGTGTTTGAGCAATAAGTACATATGATGCCGCGGTGTCATAAGCATAGGGACTGAGTGGGAAACCTCGGAGGTTAGTTTTGAACCTCGTGTGAGTATTGCGTTGGCCGGGTTGGCCAAGGGTTGTGTAATCGTTGCGACGATTAGGGTTCATTGGAGATGGACGGTTCATGGGAGATGAACGGTAACGAAGATTCGAGGTCGAATCTAAGTTAGTGGGGGAGAATTGTAACGCCCGTGTTCCGGAAGAGTTAATTATTGTGGAGGAATAATTAATTCGGGTTGTTCCGGGGGGCGGTATCGATCGATACTGGCAGGCATCGATCGATACCAGCCGGGTTTTCCTCGTGGTTATCTTCTTCTCTTATCTTCTTTCGGTATAAAAGGTTATCCTTGTAAGGATAAGACCAAGAGAAGGTCGAGAAAGAGAGAGAGAGAGAGAGAAGGAGAGAAAGAGCGAGAGAAGCTTGGTGAAGCTTGGTGAGGCTTTGATCTTGCGAGATCAAGAGGATTCGAGCTTGGAGAGAAGCTCGAAGGAGAGCTTGGGAGAAGTTTGGCTTGGGAGTGGGCTTGCGAGAAGAGAGAGATCTTCTAGAGCTCGTTCCATCGTGTCTAAGGTGAGTTGGGACCAAAGGTTAGCATGTAAGCTTGTGTGTGTGTGTTGTTAAGCTTTGTTGGTGCTTTCTGTGTGTGGTCCTGGCGAGTTCTGGGTGAGATCTCGCGGTGGTGCTTGGGTTTTCGCAGGGAGTATCGACCGATACCATGTGGGTATCGATCGATACCTGTCCCTTGGCGGTGGTCTCGAGTTGTGTGTGGATAGACTCGAGTTGTGTTGGCATCGATCGATGCTAGTGTGTTGTTTGGGCATCGATCGATACCAGGGCCTTGTCGGTGGTCTTGAGTTGTGTTGGCATCGATCGATACCAGTGTGTTGCTGGGGTGTCGATCGATACCAGGACCCTGGTTGGGGGGTCATGTGTTGTGTTGGCATCGATCGATACCAGTGTGTTGCTGGGGTGTCGATCGATACCAGGACCCTGGTTGGGGGGTCATGTGTTGTTGGGCATCGATCGATACCCGTGGAGTATCGATCGATACCGGTGGCTTCGTGCCGGGAAGTTTAATTGGTGTTAATTAATTCTTGGTTTGGCTATTTGATATTGCTGTTGTTGTGCTTATTTGATAGCCTGTTGTTGGGATGATCAATCTCACTCAGCATTTGGTTAGCCAAATGTTGATGCATCACTTTTGTCGATGCAGGTAAAGATAAGGCGTGATCGTGGAATCGAGGCGGTGAGGAGGGGATGATTAGGACCCGGGAGTTGCTTCTGTTGGGGTATCGATCGACACCAGGGGGTATCGATCGATACGTGTTGTTTGGCGTTTGTAACCGTGAGCTTGTGTAAGCTGTAGACCGTGTGTGGTTGTGTAATAATAATTGATTATTATTGTTATATGTTTAAAAAAAAAAAAAAGTGCGGTCCTTTCACTTTGGGTGCCGAAATTGCCATTATTGTGTTCTCACCTAGTTAAAAATTTGTTTCTTTTGTTCATCAAAATATTGAAACTGTAATTGATTGATTCTTAAACAATAACCCTCCACCTTGTCATCAACCCAACAACATGCAACTTAGTGAAGTCCAGCGAAATTGTATCATTCAGGAACTAAACAATCAATTTACTCAGGTGAATCTTAAATTTTATGTTTTTTATTGTGTATTGTAGAATATTATTATGTTTAATGGAAATCATAAAAACCATAATTTAAATGGGTTTATTGAGATATTTTTATAGTTTTAATTAATAAAATAAAAATTATACATATTAGTTGTAGCAAATAACTAATATATTATACAGTATAAGTAAATATTTTCTCCATATTAAAAATATATTTATATATTCATGATATGCCAGAAAAATCATAATGATATGTTGCAGAATCATATGGTATGAAAATTAGTGATATAATTTATATGTTTATTTATATATTTGGTTTGCGATATTTCAATTTTTTCAAATAATTAATTTGAGATGTTCTCAAATGGGCTTTTACACATAAATTTTTTAAATTGAAATTAGTTATATTTGTAGGTGATGAATCAATTAGAATCAGAGAAAAAAGAAGAATGAATAACTAAAGAAAATAAGAGAATTTTGTAGTTAGTTTTCATTATCGAGGTTTAAGGGAGAAGATATCACCTCTGTAATATCAATATAGAACATTTCTGAAACCCTTTTACTTTATATAATGAATTATTCATCTTTTTGTTGGATTTCTCTGATAATGTATGGGTTGGCATCTTGTTAGGTTGTAGATATTCAATGTGTTCAAAATTTGCTTGACTTAATATCAAATTTATCTATGGATTATCTTATGGTTCTTCACATTTATTCTCTCCCAATGATGCTTGGTTTTCTGATCAACCAGCATCAGATCTTAGGTTTATAGTTACTTACTCTCCTATTGCATATAAACTAGTATATATTTGGTGAGCAAAATATCATAACCACACCAAAGTTGAGTTATGAAACCTGAACACAATAATGCATGTTTAGCTATCTAATAACAAAAAACAGTTTAGTCTATTAGGTTAATTAGGTAAAGTAATCAGAAATCTTTGAAGTTTAACTTATTATACTATTTTCTACATATTTGTTTTAGTTAATACTATGAATGTATAGTTTTATCATAAAATTTCATCAAGATATGTTATTAGAACAATATTTATGTAATATTTCATTAAATATGTGTTTTTTGATAACTAATAATCTGTGACAAATTAACATTGAAAATAATACTTATCTTAAAATTTAATATGGGTTGAACAAAATATGAATGTCATATTTTCTTTGGATTTGTTTTTAACCTCTATATTTTATTCTATAAACATCATTTTCTATCTTTAAATGAAAATCGACACTTGTCAAATATGCCCATTAGTTACATCATTTCAAAGAAATTTACAATAGAAAATGAGTATATTTTTAATGTGACTTGATTTAATCGTAACCAATTAAAATGAAATCATAAAATAATCATACTCCTTACATAAAGCACACGAAAAACATCAAACTCTTCCAAGAAATGATCTATAGAGCCGTTTGAACACTGTTAGGATTTGTGTTTTTTCAAAAAAAATTAATCCAAAAAATATTTCGATCGTAAACCCTTAAGTGGTAAACATTGTTTTTTTGGGTCAAATAGTATACATCGTGTCTAGAAAATATTATTTTTGTATGATGAAAACTAACTAAAAGGGTCGAAACTTGGGTGTGATTTTCGGATGTGGAGGTGGTCTCTATCTAAAGTGTCTAAAAATATTTATTTATAGGGTCTTAATCTAACCTAGGTCGGTTTAAGAGAAGCCCTACTCAAAAAAGGAAAACTTTAGAAAACTGCTTAAAAACATGTTCTACATCAACCACATGCCTATAGGGGGGGGGGGGGGGGGTGTTCAATCTAAATGATCGATCTACTTCACAATGGCCTTTTATCTTCATATATGTGCAGTCTAGATCAACCTTTTTCAAGTGGTCAATCAATGTGGTCGAGCTACTTGATTAATCTTCACCAAAATTGTCATATTTTCTAGACACTTGCATATGAAAGCAATCGTTGGCTATATTTATACCGAATTTGAGCTCTTTGACAAAAAACAAACAATGTACCCAATTAAGGGTTTAATATCTCAATATTTTTCGGATTAAAAAACTGAAAAGAAGCAAACCCTAATAGTCTTCAAACAGCTCTATCGATTTATTTTTTGGAAGAGTTTAATGTTTTTCGAGTGCTCTATGTAGGAAGTTTGATGATTTTATTTTAAATTACGTAAGATTAATTATTATTTTTTAGAAATAGAATCACACTAAAACTATACTTGTTTTCTATTGTAAATTTCTTTGAAATAATTTTTTGAAATGTCGTAGCTAATGATCATATTCGATGCGTGTTGATTTTCATTTACAGATGGAAAAATGATGTATATAGAATAAAATCTAGAGGTTAAAAATAAATCCAAAGAAAATATGATATTCATATTTTGTTTAACCCATATTAAAGTTGTAAGATAAGTATTATTTTCTATGTAAATTTGTCACAAATTATTAGTTATCGAAAAGTATATGTTGATTGAAATATGACATAAATATTGTTCTAATAACATATCTTGACGAAAATTTATGATAAAACTATAGATTTATAAAATTAACTAATAAATATGTAGGAAACATTAAATAATAAATTAAATTTAAAGATTTCCAATTACTACACCTAATCAATCTAATAGACTAAATTGTCGTTTGTTATTAGATAGCTAATGAACAAGTTAACTAATAACAAGTTTTTGAAGAATAAATAAACCTAAGATCTGGAGCGGCACTAGGGTTAGGGTTTTGGCGATCCCTAGGGTGACTCTAAAGTTTCGTGAATATTAGCACGCAAAGACGGCACACGATTATACCTCTGATATCGCTTTATCAATACGCTTAGCAAGGGTTGACTTCTTTATCTCTTGTTTGCTTAGGTTTGATCTTGCGAGGAGTTTGTACCCTGTTTTCTCCCTGCTCTGCTCTGGTTTTATCCTTCTTCTAGCTTTCTGCTACGCTCTGGTTTGTTTTCTTCTTCTAGCGTGGGTGCTAAGCTTTAGTGTTAAATCTGTGTTAATTTTCCGTACGAGGGATCTCTTCCTTTTTGGTGGATATTAGTTTGTAGTTGATTCCTTACAACGTCAAGATCAATTATGAGTAACTTCTCAGGTAACTTTTCTGGAAACTTTCGACGTGGCGGAAGCTCGAACCAGACGCGGCGCCGGCTGATTGTGGGGGACGAGATAATCCGAATCCCGGAGTGTGACCTCACGGCTGTGTCGGACAAGTTCAAGCAAACTCTTGTTGGAAGGATGTTCCATATGGAAGGAAGAAGTATTGATGCACTCATCACCTTCATGCCGAGATCTAGGATCTGGGATGTGGAAAGAAGGGTGCGGGGATTGAACTTGGGCAATGGAAGATTCCAATTTGATTTCGAGGAGGAAGAGGACCTTCTTCGGGTTTTGAACAAACGCCCATGCCATTTTAACAAATGGAGCTTTTCCCTTGAACGGTGGGAACCATCAACCCGTGATGACTTTCCAAACACAATGACCTTCTGGGCAAGAGTGACAGGAGTTCCGACTTTCTTTTGGAATGATAACACTTTTACGGGAATTGGCAAAGCTTTAGGTTTGGTTGCTGAGATCGATGCCAAGAATGCCCGCGTCCAAGTTACGGTGAATGCTGATCGGCCTTTGTTTTTTTAGCGCAAAGTGGTATTCCCTAACGGAGATTTAGGTGTGGTGAATGTATCCTATGAAGGTTTGCACATATACTGTTTCACGTGCAAATGTATCTCTCATGAAGAAAGATCATGTCCTGTCTTAACAGAAGAAGAACGATCGCTGAAATGGAGTCAAAGGCGAGACCAATTTGAAATGGATCCGGTGATTGCAAGGGACACAGCTCATCCTAACCGAAATCTAAGTAACATGGGCAGAAGCAGTTACCTAGCCGGAGACGAGCCGAGGGAGTTTTCCGCTTCTGCATCTCTTGCAATTCGCAAAGACGGCTCCTCGCACAGAGCTCCTGCAGACGACAAGCCCTCTCGCAGTGATGGGGCCCAGAATTCTCATAGGCCTGAGAACAGATACCTCCGTTTGGAATTACAGGGTAAGCGTGATGCGAGATCAAAGGAATCATTGCGGAAAACTGGAAACGATCCTAAAGGAAACGTTCCCCGTTACTGGGGAAGAGTTGAGCCATATAGGAATTCCTTGAACAGAGTTTCAAAATCTCAGAAAAAAAGAAACAGCTGTGAGATATCAATCCCAACAAGTTTGGAGACCACGTCCCTTTCCGGAGAACGATACCAGACAGTATCGACAGCTTGAGCCTGCCTCTGAGTGACAAATTGTTGGGAAAAATAGAAGATCTCCAACCGATTCACAGAGAACGGTGTCAGAGATACGGCTGGAAAATGTAAGATCCAATCGACCCGGCTCAGGAAGACTTGTGTTGTACCCACAAGAATCGGAAGATGCGAGAGCAAGGAGACTCAAAGGCAAAGCTCCAATGTCGGAGTCCCCTACTTCAAAGGAAAAATCTGATTCTGGCCATAATCCCTTACTCGAAAGGAGAAGTGGCACTCTATCAATCAGAGAACCACGCAGCCCAAGCAATATCGAGACCCCTACTAACCCACGGTATGCGGTTCTGCCTCGTTTTGATGGTGTAGCTGATAGCAAACTTGATATGGATGTCGTTCTTGGTAGTCTAGAGGATGGGGAACTTTTGCCAAGAAATGAAAATTCCGTAGAATCACTGTTTAATGATGATGAGATGGATAAATTGTTAGCTTGCGATGATCTGCTGATGGACGAAAAAATGATTGAGAATGATGATCTGTTGGATGATGTTTCGGACTTGGAGGCAGAAAGAATGGAAGCTATTACCCAAATTTCACCAAGTTTGTCTAATCGGGAAAATTCCAAGAAACAATCCCGCAAGGAGCTGATGCAGAAGAAAAAATTGGGGAAAAAAGCGGGTCATGCTGGTGGAATTATTATGGAAGATGGAATTCAACTGATTTCCGGGCTAAGGGTGACATTAAAAAAGAAACCCCCAAAGAGCCCAGAGATTAAAGGAGCCACAACATCAAAAAAATTCAACGCACTTCGAGTTCGTCCCTCACCAAAGAAGAAACAACGGGCGGGTAATGCTCTACTAATTCCTCATTTTCTTCTCAAATCCCTCGTATAGAGGTGTATCCTTCTGCTCTAAGCAATAACTTTTCTGCTGTTTCAGGTTCGGTTGTGTCCCAGAAACCATCCACTAAGAAGATATGAGTACAATTGCCTGGAATTGTCAAGGGGCGAGAGCTTACTTGACAAAGCAGCACATGCGGGAGTTGCACCGTTGTTTTTCTCCTGATTTTCTTTTTCTTTCAGAAACTAAAAATTCTTTTTCTTTCAGACTTTCAAATTTCTTTTGGTTATAATAAATTGTTCACCGTGGAACCGGAAGGTAGAAGCGGTGGCCTAGCACTTTTTTATTCGGATTCCTTTGAGGTTACTATATTGTTTTCAAATAACCGTATGATCGACATCGAGGCTACAGTCGATGGAAAAAGGTGTTTATGACCTTTGTGTATGGTGATCCGGTCGTTAAGTGCCGAGAAAATGTTTGGGAGCGTTTAACTAGGGTGAGCCTCTTAAGGACGGGAGCATGGTTTATGATTGGTGATTTTAATGATATTACAAGTAATCAAGAAAAGAAAGGTGGTCGAAAACGACCCGAATCATCTTTCTTACCCTTTAAAACCATGCATGCTCTCGAATTGTGGTAAGATTGAATTCCCGTTTAAGGGTAACTCCCTCTCTTGGCTCGAATTCAGGAAATCCGGAAGAGTCCAATGTCGAATAGATAGAGCTACTGGTAATGAGGAGTGGCACCATTTATTTTCCCATACTAATGTGGAGTATCTGAAACTATGGGGCTCAGATCATCGACCAGTCTTGGCTAGAATCCAATCCAAACCAGGCAGAGTTCAAAAGGGTTTTAAATTCGATAAGCGCTGGTTAGGCAAAGCTGGACTCAATGATACTATTATAGAGGGTTGGGGATCCTCTGACGGCCCTGATCCGAGAGAGTTCCACTCGAAAATAGGTTCGTGTCGTAAAGCGATATCTAGATGGAAAAGATTGAACCCATCTAACGCAGCAAAAAAAATTAAGGATATCAAACGAATACTTGAATAAGCCCAAACTGATGATCCCTTCCCGAGTGAAGAGATCCTGAATCTTAAATGGGATTTATGCGCTGCGTTTTGCGAAAAAGAATTATATTAGAAGCAAAAAAGCCGTGTTATCTGGTTAAAGGAAGGAGATCGGAATACAAATTCTTGCACGGGACGACCAAACATCGACGGGCACGTAACAAAATCACAAAGATTAAAAAACCCGATGGAACGTGGGCTGATACAAGTATTTTACATATATCAATTACTCATAATGCCTATTGAGCATAAGAGGATCGAATCCAAGTGTAGAGTTTCAAGCACAAGGAATGCATACAACTAAATGAGTTAAGCAATCAAAGTGGGGCTTTGTAATTAAGTAACTAATTTAAAACAAGCAAAAGAAAACTAAGAATGATGCAATTCAATGAACAAAAGAGAATCCAAAGATGAGGGTTATTGAAATAAGGTGACCCAAGTCTCAATCATGATGTCCAAACACTCAATCAAGCTAATCCCTAGGTATAAGACTCTAATCTAGACTAATTCTCTTTCAATCAATTAATCACTATGCTAATCACTAATTCATTAGCAAACTTTCATTTGTGAATCATTGATTAGCATGCATTGAGAATATTTAAACAAGATCAACCAAAAATACACCCTAGACAACTATCATCATAGGCTAGGAGCATAAATCTCCTGAATAGTTCATCAAGGCATTTCATCAAACACTTGGTATGCATGAAATGCCATATGTTCTAGATCTACTTTCTCAAGCTAGATCTAGCATTAAAAACACCAAACAAGAAGGGATATAAGATAATCTAACCTAGGACATCAATAATCAAGCCTTGGATCACCCTAATCTACCCCATCTCTAGATCCAAAAGAACTACTCAAGACCCATTAGAACCAAGCCAAAATCGATGAAGATAAGGCTTAGATCCATAAATTAATCTTGAATAATCAATGTAGAAAGGAGATAGACAGAGGAGAATCAATGAAATAAACACTTAATTGCATAAACTAAAAAGATCTCTCTCACAAAATCTCTCAAACTCTCCCAAAAGGAAGGTGTTTTTGAACAAAGAAAAGCATAAACCTCAAAATTAGGTTTTTAGTGTATTTATATGAAAAATGGGTGAGCTGGGTCAACCAGGAACATACCGGGTTCTGACCCGGTCGGATTTGGGTTGGATTTCTGGCACCGGCCAAAACATGTCTGGTGCACCTGGCCGGTGTTAGGGGTTGTGGTCGAAAGTGAGTGGTACTGGCCGGCACAGGTCCGGTGCAATCGACCGGTGTGAGAAGTTGTTGCCGAGAGGGTAGCACCGGTTGGTTTATGGCCGGTGTACGCGTCCGGGAATGTCCCTGGTCGGGTGAAGGTCTGGCACTGGGTCTTTGCACCGGCTGGGTCTTGGCCGGTGTGGTCATGTTCTGTATGCTTGCACCTGGCCAGTGCATGCGTGGTGTTGTTGGCCGGTGTGGGAAGTCTTCGACGAAAGGTGTAGCACCGGGCGGTATGGAGCCGGGACGAACGGCCGGGAATGTACCTGTCCGAGGTAATGTCCAGCACCGGATGCATGAAGGGTCTTGTGCCGGGCTGGTGCAAGGTTTTGGCTTCTCGGTCAGGTAGAGACGACTTCAGTGAAACCGCGGTAATTCTCGAACCACATGTCCAAATCGCATGATTCAACTTCTCCTAGACAGCTAACTCAATCCTATACAACATTCATGAAGGTCGTCAAGGATGATTCAGATCGGAGGGCCTTCGTCCAGACACATATTTCTGGCGTCTCGGATGGACTTTGCACTCCACTTAGGTCTAACTCTCCAAATATGCTCAATTGCCTCCAATTACCTAGGAAATACTCCAAAACATGCAAGAACTCACTAGACCTAATGAAAATGTCCTAATCTCTAAATGAGACCTAAATGCAAGATAAAACCATGATTATGTATATAAATTACACAAAACTCTAAATGAAATGCATGCTAAAACATGCAATATATGAGTATTGCATTCCTCGGCGAGATACGCTTCAGCAATACAACCCTCTGGTCTTGTAGGGTTTCTTACAAAGTCTTTCAGAACTTTCATGTACCTGCAGATACATATCATTGAAGATTAACAGCAAGATTATTGAGTGTGTAATATATAAACTAAAAAGTTATAAGTTGTACCTCTCAAATGGGTACATCCAACAGAAATGGACTGGTCCACATAACCGAGCTTCCCTGCCTAGATGAACTGTCAAATGCACCATTATATCGAAAAAACTTGGAGGAAAGAACCTCTCAAACATGCAGAGAGTCTCCACAATTTCAGTTTCCATTACTGAAATTGTCTCTCTATCAATGACTCGCTGACACAGATGATTAAAGAATGCACATAGGCATCCAATAGCTATCCTAACACCTTTAGGTAATAAACCTGCAGTGAAATAAAGCAATGGATATCAAAAAAGGACATCTAATGCTATAACATACAAAGTTAAAAGAATTCAGGTGATACCTCTAATCGCAACAAGGAGAATCTGCTGCATCAAGACATGGTATTCATGTGATTTCATTCCTTGAACCTTACATTCTTCTATCTTCACGCACCTGGATATATTTGAGCAGTAGCCATCCGGACCTTTGAAGTCCAATAGACTCTTACAGAATAGTTTCTTCTCTATGATTGACAAAGACCAAGGAGCTGCAGGAAGGTATGTTCTTTTTACACGGGGTTGAGGATGTAAATCCTTCCTAATGCCAAGTAGTTCCAGATCTTTTCGAGCGTTAAGACTATCTTTTGATTTTCCACAATGCAACAGTGTAGCTACTAGGCTTGCAGCAACATTTCTCTCCACGTGCATCACGTCAAAATTATGTCTAACTGGAAGCTCCTAGACAATACAAACACAGATAAGAGGAAAGAATGTTAAAGAAAGCTAAAATAGATCCATTATGAAAAGATAGATGTAAAATATAATTAGAAACATACCTCCCAATAAGGCAAATTGAAAAAGATTGACCGCTTCTTCCATCTAGATAGCTCCTCTTCATCTACTGGTTCTTACTCTTCCTCTGATTCACTGGATTCATCATCAGTATTAGAGTCTGATCCAACACAATCTTTCATCTTCCTCTTCCTTCCAGATACTTTCACCTTTCCAAAATCATTCTTGTAATTTTTGAGTAATTGGTGTATGTTATGACCGCTGAGAATCCTACCTTTTCTCCCATGCTCAGCTTTACCATCAAACCATGCTTTCTTTCCTCTATAAGCATGTGTGGGAGGCAGACCTTTCCGAGGGGACATATATACGTGCTTTCTGAAATTACTCAACCACATACTGTCTGTGTGTTTCCCACACACAGGACAACCCATTGTCCCCTTTACTTTACAGCCTGCAAGATTTCCATACGCAGGAAAATCCTGAATGGTCCAGAGAAGCATTGCTCTTAACATGAAAGTAGTGTGACTGTAAGAGTCATACGTTAACTCTCCTTTCTCCCACAGATGGTTTAGATCCTCTATAAGTGGTTCTAAGTACACATCTATATTGTTTCCAGGTTGGGTTGGACCAGGAATCAACAATGACAACATGATGTTCTCCTCCTTCATACACTTGTCAGGTGACATGTTGTATTTGACTAGCAAAACAGGCCATGCACTGTAATTAACATTCTTCATGTTAAAAGGATTAAAACCATCAGTGGAGAGTCCACGCCTAATGTTCCTTTTTTCAGCTGCAAATGACGGGTATTTGTCATTCATTTGATCCCACGTCACAAAATCTACCGGATGTCGGCTTTTTCCATCGCTACTCTTGTTAGTAAAATGCCACCTTAAGTCCTTGGCCATCTCCTCTGACCTGAACATCCTCTTCAGACGTGGAATTATAGGAAAATACCTAAGAAATTTATGTGGAATACCTTTCTTGACATCACCAGTGCGCATGTTAATCTTCCAGCGTGAAGCGTTGCATTTCGGACAACTATATAGCTTCTGAAACTGCTTTCTGAATAGACAGCAGTAGTTCACACAAGCGTCTATCTTCTCATAACCCATATCAAATGATCTCAAAAACCTCTTCACCTCGTACAAGGATGTGTGCAAGACATTATCCTTTGGTAGCATATGTGACAATGTCTGAAGCAGAAGATCGAAGCTTCTGTCAGACCAACCACTCTGTGTCTTTAGCCTAAAGAGTGAAACAATGGCGGAGAGCTTGCTGTGGCTTTCACAACTTGGGTATAGGGGTGTTTCTGCATCAGCTAACTTTGCAAGAAAATCATCTTCTTGCTTATCCTCACCCTCATCAACCTCACTTAATTCATCCTGCCTAACAAGCTCTTCATCTAGCAACTCAGCCGCTTCAAAAAGCCCTAAAATCTATTCTCTCCACTTTCTTGCATTGCTTCTGCACTCAGTCCCTGATATCAATTCTCCATGATGATACCAATCCTCCCGCATCTTGTAACTCAAATCCATTCCCCTTATTACAAGATGATCAACAACAACACTGGCTGATTGACGAACTACGTTGCGACAGTCAATGCATGGGCAAATGATCATCTCATTTTCTCCTGAACCTGAACCCACATACATCACAAAGTCCCAAGCACCTCTCTCATAACCAGGATCAGCTCTTCGGTGAATTCAGATGAAATAAAAAAAACAATGACAAACCTTAAACTCTATTAATCCCAAATTAAACCCTCAATTTTTTTAAAAATTTCACTTACCTGTTAAGATGAATCCATGACTTTTCGACCATTTTTATGTTCTAACCCATAGGGAAAACAAAACAAACCCATAAGGATATCTCAAACACCAAACAAACACATTGTCAATCACATTTGCAGCAATAAACACTCATCTATTAAATCAATCAGAGACTTAAAAGTCGGAACAATCAAAAACACAAACAAGAAATACTAAACCAAGAAAAAAAATTATATTTGGATGAGAATAATAACCTCTTTAAGCTCTTGCAGATTGGTTTTAAGAGTTTATGTCGTCTTCACCCCAAAAAAACCTTGAAAACTCCTAATGTTGCAACAATATCTAACCTGCAAAGCAATATAACATGAATCTACTCATTCATAATGCCAAAAAAATAACTCAAATTTGATACGAATAAGAACCACAAATCGAAAATGTATAACCTGAGTTTTCTCTTGCTTATCTTTGTGTTAGATCCTCAAATAGAGCTCTAGGGGTTCGAATCTACAATGAGAGGTAATTGAAATTAATCAGAGAAATCGAAGCCACTTTGAATGAGGAACTAAATATAGGGTTCATAACTACAGAAATCGTAGCTGGGTTTCACCTGAAATACCGACGATGGACGAGAGCGGAGGAGACGACACCAGATCAGACAGGAAGAGAGCTGAATTTCATTTCAGATATACTTCTACACACTGATTACAGAGGGTTTGAGGACTGAAATTAAAAGGGGAAAAGGGTTTCGTGATGGTTTTGAGAGAGAATACAGATGATTTTATGAAAAGTGAAAATTTGCCCAAATGAGCTTTTCATGCTCGACTATGACAATGGCGAAAAAACGAAAAAATGGCTAAATCTTTTGCGCCAAACTCAATTTTCAGCTAAAGTACTCATTTTTAGGTTCCCGCTTATTGATATTTTTTCCCAGCACTAATTTAATGCACGAAAAAGTTGGAATCCGAATTTTTCACTTTTAGTAGCAGTTGGTGAATTAGTGCTAAAATGCACTGCTACCAATATGCCATTTTCTTGTAGTGATGGAGTTGTTGCCTTGAGATTGTGGGACAAAGCTTTGTTGAAAACCACTTTGGTTCGTTTGGAAGTTGTTTTTGGGAGCATAGCTTTGTTGGTTATTAAGTGGGGCTTGGCCTTGGTTGCCATAGTTGTTGTTGAAACCTCTTTGGTAGCCACCATTGTTCCCAACATAATGCACTTCTTCTTGATTGCTCAAATCCACCATTTCTTTGCCAACGAAGTGAACCGGTTTAGTGGAAGCATTGAGGAGCTTATCGATCATCATGGCTTGCTTATCCAACTTCTCACTTAGAGCCGTCATAGCTTTGGTTCGTTGTTGTTCCTCAAAATCACTTGTGTTTCTTGTAGACTGATCATAGTCATTATTGCCATAAGTTCTATCACTCAATGCAAGGTTCTCTACCAACTCCATCGCCTCATTCACTTCCTTGTCTAAGAAATTTTCATTTGAAGCGGTGTCAAGAAACATACGGATATTGGGCAATGCTCCACGATATAGAGTGCTTAAGAGAGAAGCATCCGAAAATCCATGATTAGGGCATTGTGATGTATAGCTCCTAAACCGCTCCCATGCTTCGTTGAAGCTCTCATTTGCTCTTTTAGTGAAGCTTGAGATCTCATTTCTTAGCTTGGCCATCCTTGAGTGGGAGAAAATTTTAGCAAGGAAGGCGGTTTTGCATTGATTCCAAGAAGTGATGGAACCTTGGGGTAGGTTTTTTTCCCATTGCCTTGGTTTGTCTCCAAGAGAGAATGGGAACAACCTTAGCTTGAAGCTATCCTCCGAGACTCCATTCATCTTTGTCAAGCCACAAATCCGGTCAAAGTGATCCAAATGATCAAGAGGATCTTCTACCGCCAAGCCATGAAATTTGTTGCTTTGCACCATGTTGATGAAACTAGCTTTGACCTCAAAGTCATTGCACTCAACCGGTGGTGCATGAATCCCTTGGCGATTGACATGAGCATTGGCCGCATCCCCCACTCCAACAACGTTTCGGGCTCTATCAAAGGGGTTTGGAGCTCTAGCATTATGGGCGGGTGGGTGGTGGTTTCCATTACCACCATGGCCATGTGCCTGGTGTTGGTCCACGTTTTCATGGTGATCCAACGGATGTTCATCTTCACGGTCCATACCCAACCTCTCTATGTGTTGAGCACATTTTCTTTCTCTCATTTCTCTAACTCCACGGTCCAAGAGGTGTATGTTGTCGATTGGCTCAACAAGGTTGTGTACACCTCTGGCTCTTGTGTTCATGTACCTACAAGAGAGAGCTTGAAAGAGAGATTAGTAAACAAAAGATAAGAAAAACGCTTAATCTCAAAAAGAAGTAAAATCCTAATGTTGAAAGATAAACCCAATTGGCAACGGCGCCAAATTGATACAAGTATTTTACCTATATCAATTACTCATAATGCCTATTGAGCATAAGAGGATCGAATCCAAGGTTAGAGTTTCAAGCACAAGGAATGCATACAACTAAATGAGTTAAGCAATCAAAGTGGGGCTTTGTAATTAAGTAACTAATTTAAAACAAGCAAAAGCAAACTAAGAATGATGCAATTCAATGAACAAAAGCGAATCCAAAGATGAGGGTTATTGAAATAAGGTGACTGATATATCATGGTTTCTACCCTATTTAAGCCATGATATAAGTCCTTTTTATAGAGTCTTTATAGTATTTCGTAGTATTTTAGAGTCTTTTACATGTTATAGCACGTTTGGAGCATTATTGGAATTATTGGAGTTTTCTGGAGCAGTTTGGAGCAAAAGCTGAAGTCGTGTTGCTGAGTACCTGATTTCACGACAAGCATCGATCGATACCCCCTGGTATCGATCGATACCCATCGCAGCAAGACACGACCCGCAAGTTTTCCAAGACTTGAAGAATTGCAAAAGTGCCCAGAAGTCTTTAATAATTACAAGAAGCCCCAATTCGTGATTTAGGTTATTTATAGGGATTTTACAGCCACTGTTTAGGCCATGCATGCTTTATTTTCTATGCTTTTATATTACTTTGGTTTTAGAGAGACAAGTCTGAATCTCCCTTCGTCCGAGATCAGATCTCAAAACCTCTTGTTAGTCTTTCTGTTTTATTTGATGATCTATTCAATCATGTTGCTTTCAATCTCCATGTCTGAGTAGATCCACTTTAGGTTTAGGGTTTTCTCATAGGGATTTCTTTGAATGCTATGTTGATTTATTATTAGGATTCACCATCTGAATTAGTTCTTCGCCAAGGTTGTGTTCAAAGCTAATTCTAGGTTGACGAATCTGGAACTTAGATCTTATGATAATTAATTAGGCACGAGAGTGCGATTAATTACCTGATAGAACCTAGGTGAGCAAATTGATTATTCGCAAAGAGATTTGGTTTAATTGATTTGTGAACATATCAAACCTGAACTTTAAAGCTGATTTAGACTTCAGGATTCGCAAAGAGATTTGGAATTCCTAGGATTTAGATTTAGATAGTTTTCGCAACGAGAGTTGGTTAGCTATATTTTAGTGATTTGAGTTCAAGAACCGTGCGTAATCTGAATCCTTTTAGTTAATTTAGCTGCATTCATTGATTTCCTGAGAAAAACCCTGAGCCTATATTTTCCTCCATTGATTTACAACACTTTTAATTGCGTACTTGTTTTCGTTTACATCTTTTGATTTAGCGTATTTTGGATCTATATAATCTATTGTGTGTCTCTGTGAGTCCTTGTGTTCGACCCCTAGCTATACTACGACTACTGCTTAAGTATCTGTTAGGCTATTAATTTGAGCGTATCAGTGACCCAAGTCTCATTCATGATGTCCAAACACTCAATCAAGCTAATCCCTAGGTATAAGACCCTAATCTAGACTAATTCTCTTTCAAGCAATTAATCAATATGCTAATCACTAATTCATTAGCAAACTTTCATTTGTGAATCATTGATTAGAATGCATTGAGAATATTTAAACAAGATCAGCCAAAAATACACCATAGACAACTATCATCATAGGCTAGGAGCATAAATCTCTTGAATAGTTCATCAAGGCATTTCATCAAACACTTGGTGTGCATGAAATGCCTTATGTTCTAGATCTACTTTCTCAAGCTAGATCTAGCATTAAAAACACCAAACAAGAATGGATATAATATAATCTAACCTAGGACATCAATAATCAAGCCTTAGATCACCCTAATCTACCCCATCTCTAGATCCTAAACAACTACTCAAGACCCATTAGAACCAAGCCAAAATCAATGAAGATAGGGCTTAGATCCATAGATGAATCTTGAATAATCAATGTAGAAAGGAGATAGATAGAGGAGAATCAATGAAATAAACACTTAATTGCATAAACTAAAAAGATATCTCTCACAAAATCTCTCAAACTCTCCCCAAAGGAAGGTGTTTTGAACAAAGAAAAGCATAAACCTCAAAATTAGGTTTTTAGTGTATTTATACGAAAAATAGGTGAACCGGATCAACCCGGAACAAACCGGGTTTTGACCCGGTCGGATTTGGGTTGAATTTCTGGCACCGGCCAAAACATGTCTGGTGCACCTGCCGGTGTTAGGGGTTGTGGTCGAAAGTGAGTGGTACCAGCCGGCACAGGTCTGGTGCAAACGGCCAGTGTGAGAAGTTGTTGCCGAGCGGGTAGCACCGGTTGGTTTATGGCTGGTGTACGCATCCGGGAATGTCCCTGGTCTGGTGAAGGTCTGGCACCGGGTCTTTGCACCGGCTGGGTCTTGAGCGTATCAAATTTGGTGCCGTTGCCGGGGACTCAATTCGCCATTAGATTTTAGCTAAAAAATTCGTCTAAATCACCTGAGTATCGGTATCGGTCGATACCCTACGTATATTTCAGTTACTTATATTCTTGGTTTTTGTTTTCAGGTGCATGCCTAATCAAGAAACCAGAAGGAACAAGAACGCTGAGCTAGTTGATCTGTCACTCGAGCAACTAGCACTTGTGGAACGCACAAACAAGAAAGCAAAGAAATCAGCTAAGATGAACAACAATCAGTTGGTTCGTGATGCAGCTGGTGCTTACAGAGACCAAGAGGGTCGGTTGTGCAATGAGCAAGGACAACGTCTGGATGGAGAGGGGATCGTCATGCCACCTGCTCCTGTTGTCGCTGCGAATGTCGCTGGGAACGCGAGGAATGATGTGGTTAATCGTGGAAGGACGATTGGTGAATACAACTGGCCGGATCAATTTTTCGCCAATCGGTCAGCGATTCTACCTCCTGCGTTTGAGAGGAATGACTTTGAGCTGAAGCCTGCTTACTTTCCTCTTGTGGGACAGCATCTCTTTCATGGTCTTCCTCATGAACATCCGATGGACCATGTGGAGAAGTTCGAGGACTTGGTCACTAGCATCAAGAGCAATGGAGTGTCCTACGACTATCTCTTCTGCAAGCTCTTCCCCTACTATTTAGGTGGAGATGCAACCTACTGGCTGAGGCAGCTACCTCCTGGTTCGCTAACTACTTGGGAGGACACTAAGAGAGCCTTCCTGATCAACTTCTATGATGATGCACGATCTGAGGATCTGAGGAATAAAATCTCCCAATTTTCTCAAGGACCTACTGAGGCGTTCAAGGCTGCTTGGACGAGATTCAGATCGTATCAGAGAGATTGTCCACATCACGGATACTCTGATGTGCAGCTGCTGGGTATCTTCTTTAGAGGAGTAGATTGGAGGTATCAGATGGCTCTGGACGCTTCGAGCAATGGTAATTTCAACACCAGGTACCCTGAGGATGCTTATGTGTTGATTGAAAACTTTGCATCTACCAGTAGCACCAAGAGCGCGGACTTCGAGCGCAAGAAGCTGGCTGGTAACATGGATGGGTCGCAGATCGCTGAAGTTAAAGCTCAGCTGGATTCTATGCACAGTCTTCTGCTGGGAAAGACAACAAAGGCCGTCCACTTTGCTGCTGAGAATGAAGTGGAAGATGTTAACTACATTGGTGGTTCTGGTTTTCAGGGTCAGCGATTTGGGTACAACACCAATCGAAACTTCACCAACAATGCTCAGCAAGGAGGGTACCAATCCCCACCACCCAAAGCTCCTGACAGTAAGATTGAGGCCATGCTTGAACAGCTGGTTCAAGGGCAGGAGAAGATGACAGTAACCTCAATGGGAAACTGGATGCTGTATACACCGAATTAAGGGGAAGGATCGAGGCTCTCGATACCAGTCACAGGATGCTGGAAACGCAAGTAGCTCAGACTGCAGCAAATGCCAAGAGAAAGACGGTTCATTCACACAATGCACACGTCAATGCGATCTCCTCAAGTGCAGAAAATTTTGATGAGGATCCTAAAATCGCCATAGCATCGATCGATACCCCTAAGTGTCGATCGATGCCAGTTACAATTCTGAAACGGGATACTTCCAAAACCCGTGTATCGATCGATACCCCATTGGTATCGGTCGATACTGAGGCGATTTCTGAGGAGACTCCTGAGATTTCGACTGTGATGCCTAAAGTAGTTGCAGAGAGAGTCTATATACCGAGGATACCTTACCCCAGAGCTGCTGCAAAGGCTAAGAAGGAGGTAGAGGACGCCAGATGCAAGGCTATGCTGGATAAGCTGATTGTGGAGTTTCCCCTTGATGATGATAAATCTGTCAAGGATGATTCAACAGCAAGAGTATCGATCGATACCCTACCTAGTGTCGATCGATACCCCTCGCAGAACGAGCCAGAACTTGTGAAAACACGTGAGTTGATCAAAGAAAGAGTTCGCAAGCCCAAGAAGCTGAATCCTGTTCCTAAACACCTCAGAGATCCCATCTCTCCAAAGCAGCTGCGTGGCTTTGAGAAGATGGTAAGAAGGATTTCCCCTGAATCGTCTTTTGAAGAAGCTCTAGAGTGCCGTCCTCTGCTAAGTCACTTCAAAGATTGCAGAGAAACTGAGGAAGAGATTAAGGCACTCTTCATTAAGGCTAGAGGTACACCTCCACTGAGATAGTTGACCCAAAGGGAAGATCTAGGGAAATTCGTGGTTCCATGCTCTATCTCTGGAGTTGGTTTCAAAGAGTCTCTCATTGACTCAGGGGCTAGTGTCAATGTCATCTCAAGGGCAATTGCAAAGCGGTTGGGAGCTGATATTCGATCACCAGAGGCATCTATCACATTCGCGAACGACTCCACCTCGCTTCCACACGGTACTATCCATGGTTTTCTGGTCAAATTAGGAGACTGTCTAGTGCCTACTGATTTTCAGGTTGTGGAGATGAGTGCGATATCTCGTATGCTTATACTCCTGGGACGACCGTTTATGGCTACTGCTGGTGCAATCATAGACACGCCTAATAAGAGAATCTCTTTCTCTTACATTGACGGAGGGGTCTATTATGATGTCATTCCCCCTAGGAGTGCTCCCACACGTGTCTCTAGCATCGAGATTGTTACAGAAATGTCTCTAGCAATTGATCTTTTGGAAGAGCCTCCTGACGAGCCTACTGTCGCAGACATTTCAGCTGAACCGCCCATCATCGTCAAGGAAGTTGTCAAGAAAGTTGTCAAGAAGGCTAAAGCAACAAAGAAGAAGGCCAAGAGCAACAAGGTCGAGAATCCCCATGTCACTTTAATCCCTCAGAAGAGTGATGGGAATTCGATTAAGTATAAGGTCAAGTGCAAAGGAGCTTCGAAGCCATTCTCTAAGCCATTCTTCTTACTTCGGAGCTGAAAGAGAAGGGAAAAGAACTCTGAAGGCATGTTGAGCAGAACTCTGAAGCTAGCAATGTCGAGTTGTGGAGCCTGTTTTGGTGCAAACTCTCACTCTTATCCTGCCTGAAGGGCGTTACAGTTAAGCTATTGACGTTAAACGAGCGCTTGGTGGGAGGCAACCCACTGGTGAGTCAGTTTTTAAGTCGTTTTTCTTTTTATTTTTCGTTCGTTCTGTGTTTGTGTCAGAATAAACAAGGAGCAAAACTCGAAATCGCCTAGTGTCGATCGATACCCCGTTGGTATCGGTCGACACCAATCGCGAATGAAAGGTTCATCAAGTCGATTTAAGCCTGGTATCGATCGACACTTCTTGTTTTTCCCAATTTTATTCTGTTCTTTTGTTTTCTTTCACTGACTCTTGGCTAGATAACACTGGGGACAGTGTTGTTCAAGTCTGGGGGAGGTGTCTGCTGACATTGTTTTTGTTTTTCTTAGAGTCATAAAAAAAAAAAAAATTATCGTTTTATTGAGTCAAAACTTGTTGGAGATGATGATCCTGTGCTTGAATTGTTGTTTTTATTTTATTTTTGAGTGACCAGTGTTGCAGGATCAGCTCTAGATCGACTAATGAAAAATCCAAGAACTGACCAGTTGACTAGAAAACATCCATGTCTCCAGCAGAGTTCTTCTGAAGCCTGAGCCAAATTTCTGCACTTCATCAATGTGGTTAGTGTTTTTAGAGCTTGATTCATCATTCATATCTGATAAAGGAACCCATGTGTTTAGAGTTATGGTATCTCTCTCCCCTGTTATAAGTTGATAAATAAGAGCATTAAAAGATGAATTGATTTTCTTCTGAGTAGAGGGCTAGAAATATTTCCAGCGATCCCATTATTCTATTAAGCGGGAATGATCACACAAAGGTGAAAGTGAGGTTAGGAAAATTTCCTTTGATACCACTATTCGCCTACACCTTTGATTACTTTTGAGGGAAGAACCGGGGATTCGATGGCAAACACCATAAATACTTGCGTCTCGAACCTTAATATGTAAATGCAAGGAACACAATAAGAAATAAGTCTGGGGGAGATAAATAAAACCAAAAAGTGTGAAAAAGGGTGGTCCCTTGTCATGATATTGTATGGTAAAGAATCTAGAAGGTTCTTGAACATTGGCTGCAGCGATGAAACTGGCGAAGATGGCTTTATCTGAACAATGCTGTGAGATAATGTGTAGAGTCTGGAAAAGCTGCGAATGTCTACGGAGAAGTACATGGTGGTTAGATCGAAAGCTGGTTAGGTAACACTTGGGTACTTGGGAAAGGATCTCCGCAATGGTTCATGAACAGGTGAGTCTCTATGTTTTCAAACCTCTTTCTCTGGTTTAGTCTTCTATTTGCTTGAGGGCAAGCAAAGGCTAAGTCAGGGGGAGTTGATATATCAAGGCTAAGTCTGGGGGAGTTGATATATCATGGTTTTTAACCTATTTAAGCCATTATATAAGTCTTTTTTATAGAGTCTTTATAGTATTTCGTAGTATTTTAGAGTCTTTTACAGGTTATAGCACGTTTGGAGCATTATTGGAATTATTGGAGCTTTCTGGAGCAGTTTGGAGCAAAAGCTGAAGTCGTGTTGCTGAGTACCTGATTTCACGACAAGCATCGATCGATACCCCCTGGTATCGATCGATACCCATCGCAGCAAGACACGACCCGCGAGTTTTCCAAGACTTGAAGAATTGAAAAAGTGCCCAGAAATCTTTAATAATTACAAGAAGCCCCAATTCGTGATTTATGTTATTTATAGGGATTTTACAGCCACTTTTTAGGCAATGCTTTATTTTCTAAGCTTTTATATTACTTTGGTTTTAGAGAGACAAGTCTGAATCTCCCTTCGTCCGAGATCAGATCTCAAAACCTCTTGTTATTCTTTCTGTTTTATTTGATGATCTATTCAATCATGT
Source organism: Eutrema japonicum (assembly GCA_030161315.1). Taxonomy (NCBI): domain Eukaryota; kingdom Viridiplantae; phylum Streptophyta; class Magnoliopsida; order Brassicales; family Brassicaceae; genus Eutrema; species Eutrema japonicum. The sequence goes on from BSQW01000007.1 coordinate 27,861,564, forward strand.
TGCTTTCAATCTCCATGTCTGAGTAGATACACTTTAGGTTTAGGGTTTTCTCATAAGGATTTCTTTGAATGCTAGGTTGATTTATTATTAGGATTCACCATCTTAATTAGTTCTTCGCCAAGGTTGTGTTCAAAGCTAATTCTAGGTTGACGAATCTGAAATTTAGATCTTAGGATAATTAATTAGGGAAGAGAGTACGATTAATTACCTGATAGAACCTAGGTGAGCAAATTGATTATTCGCAAAGAGATTTGGTTTAATTGATTTGTGAACATATCAAACCTGAACTTTAAAGCTGATTTAGACTTTAGGATTCGCAAAGAGATTTGGAATTCATAGGATTTAGATTTAGATAGTTTTCGCAACGAGAGTTGGTTAGCTATATTTTAGTGATTTGAGTTCAAGAACCGTGCGTAATCTGAATCCTGTTAGTTAATTTAGCTGCATTCATTGATTTCCTGAGAAAAACCCTGAGCCTATATTTTCCTGCATTGATTTACAACACTTTTAATTGCGTACTTGTTTTCGTTAACATCTTTTGATTTAGCGTATTTTGGATCTATATAATCTATTGTGTGTCTCTGTGAGTCCTTGTGTTCGACCCCTAGCTATACTACGACTACTGCTTTAGTATCTGTTAGGCTATTAATTTGAGCGTATCAGTGACCCAAGTCTCATTCATGATGTCCAAACACTCAATCAAGCTAATCCCTAGGTATAAGACCCTAATCTAGACTAATTCTCTTTCAAGCAATTAATCACTATGCTAATCACTAATTCATTAGCAAACTTTCATTTGTGAATCATTGATTAGAATGCATTGAGAATATTTAAACAAGATCAGCCAAAAATACACCATAGACAACTATCATCATAGGCTAGGAGCATAAATCTCTTGAATAGTTCATCAAGGCATTTCATCAAACACTTGGTGTGCATGAAATGCCTTATGTTCTAGATCTAATTTCTCAAGCTAGATCTAGCATTAAAAACACCAAACAAGAAGGGATATAATATAATCTAACCTAGGACATCAATAATCAAGCCTTAGATCACTCTAATCTACCTCATCTCTAGATCCTAAACAACTACTCAAGACCCATTAGAACCAAGCCAAAATCGATGAAGATTGGGCTTAGATCCATAGATGAATCTTGAATAATCAATGTAGAAAGGAGATAGATAGAGGAGAATCAATGAAATAAACACTTAATTGCATAAACTAAAAAGATATCTCTCACAAAATCTCTCAAACTCTCCCCAAAGGAAGGTGTTTTGAACAAAGAAAAGCATAAACCTCAAAATTAGGTTTTTAGTGTATTTATATGAAAAATAGGTGAACCGGATTTGACCCGGTCGGATTTGGGTTGAATTTCTGGCACCGGCCAAAACATGTCTGGTGCACCTGCCGGTGTTAGGGGTTGTGGTCGAAAGTGAGTGGTACCAGCCGGCACAGGTCTGGTGCAAACGGCCAGTGTGAGAAGTTGTTGCCGAGCGGGTAGCACCGGTTGGTTTATGGCTGGTGTACGCATCCGGGAATGTCCCTGGTCTGGTGAAGGTCTGGCACCGGGTCTTTGCACCGGCTGGGTCTTGGCCGGTGTGGTCGTGTTCTGTATGCTTGCACATGGTCGATGCATGCGTGGTGTTGTTGGCCGGTGTGGGAAGTCTTCGATGAAAGGTGTAGCACCGGGCGGCATGGAGCCGGGACGAACGGCCGGGAATATCCCTGTCCGAGGTAATGTCCAGCACCGGATGCATGAAGGGTCTTGTGTTGGGCCGGTGCAAGGTTTCGGCTTCTCGGCCAGGCAGAGATGACTTCAGTGAAACCGCGGTAACTCTCAAACTACATGTCCAAATCGTCTGATTCAACTTCTCCTAGACAGCTAACTCAATCCTCTACAACATTAATAAAGGTCGTCAAGGCTGATTCAGATCGGAGGGCCTTCTTCCAGACACATATTTTTGGTGTCTCGGATGGACTTTACACTCCACTTAGGTCCAACTATCCAAATATGCTCAATTGCCTCCAATTACCTAGGTAATACTCCAAAACATGCAAGAACTCACTAGACCTAATGCAAATGTCCTAATCTCTAAATGAGACCTAAATGCAAGACAAGACCATGATTATGCATGTAAATTACACAAAACTCTAAATGAAATGCATGCTAAAACATGCAATATATGAGTATATCATGGGCAGAGGATGAAGACGGTATAGAGAGGGTAGCTACATCTTATTTCCAGAATCTCTTCCCGACATCGTAGCCAGATGATTTTGAGGAAGCCCTCCGGTACGTTACCGCCCAAGTATCCTCTGAGATTAATGCCTCCCTTACCCGGCCTCCCTCGAATGAGGAGATAAAAAAGGATGTCTTTGAGATACACCCTGAAAAAGCGCCTGGCCCAGATGGGATGATGGGCTTATTCTACCAGAAATTCTAGGAAGTGACAGCGAAAGATATAATCAATCTGGTAAAGGAATTTTTTGTCACGGGAAGTTTTGATGCTCGCCTCAACCAAAACAATATCTGTTTAATCCCGAAAACAGAAAGGCCGAGAGAGATGACAGAGTTTATACCAATCAACCTTTGCAACGTAAGCTACAAGATTATCTCCAAAATTTTGTGCAAACGTCTGAAGCGATTCCTCACGAAGTTAATATCGGAGACCCAATCAGCCTTCGTGGCTAGACGTCTGATCACTGATAATATCCTAGTAGCACAAGAAATTTTACATGCCCTAACAACGAATCCGATTTGCAAATCCAAATTCGTGGCAATAAAGACTGACATGAGTAAGGCGTACGATAGGGTGGAGTGGAATTATTTGGAAGCCCTAATGCTAAAAATGGGATTTGATGTGAAGTGGGTTGCATGGATCCGATGGTGCATGTCCTCGGTTTCATACCAAGTCCTCCTGAATGGAGAGCCGAGGAGAAATATAAGTCCATCTCGGGGCCTTCGTCAAGGAGATCCCCTATCACCTTTCCTTTTCATAATTCTCACTGAGGCCCTTATCGCGCAAATTCTAGGAGCGAAAGCGGAATGGCGTATAACTGGATTGAAAATAGCACAAGCAAGCCTAGCGGTCTCCCATCTTTTGTCAGATGATAGCCTCTTCTTCTGCAAAGCGGATGTCCTGCAATGTGCAGAGCTGATGAGGATCATAAATTGTTATGGCAGAGCTTCATGACAACAACTAAATGTCTCTAAATCATCCATCCTGTTTGGTAGTAAGGTGGCCCCTGAGGTCAAGACTGAACTCAAAAGGACGCTAGGTATTTTAAAGGAAGGAGGTATGGGTATGTATCTGGGCCTCCTCGAACGGATTTGTGGCTCGAAGAAACAAGTTTTCGCCTTCATTCAAGAACGCCTAAACATCCGAATTAACTCTTTGTCATCAAAGTTTCTATCGAAAGGAGGGAAGGAAGTCCTTATTAAATCGGTTGCTCAAGCTCTCCCGACCTATGTCATGTCATGCTTCCTTCTACCCTAGGAGATTATTAATAAACTCAAATGTGCTATCTCGAAATTGTGGTGGAGTACCAAGCAAAATAATCGGGGCTTACATTGGATAGCATGGGACAAAATATGTCTCCCTATGGAAAAAGGCCGTCTGGGTTTTCGTGATCTCAAGAACTTTAATCTCGCACTTCTTGCGAAGCAATTATGGCGTCTTATCCAATTCCCGTCTTCACTCCTCGCCCGAGTCCTAAAAGGAAGATATTTTCGCTACTCAACCTCGATGGAAGTAGGAAGAGCAAACTCCCCATCTTATGGGTGGCAGAGCATTATGGCTTCTCGTAGTCTCCTGCAAGCCGGTCTAAGGAAATCGATAGGATCCGGGTTTAATACGAAAGTATGGCAGGATAATTGGATCCCAGTAATCCCTTCTAGACCAGCCTCAGATAATGACATCGTATACAGAGACCCGCTTCTATATGTTGGACATCTGATTGACCAGAATACTAAGGAATGGAGATTGGAGATTTTTTAGGACCTAATCGCCCTTGCAGACATCCCGTTAATACGAAGTATTAAGCCAAGCCGAGGCTATAAGGTATACATGTTCTGTTGAAATCATACTAAGTCTGGCATCTACTCGGTAAAATCAGGTTATGCACTCGCAATTCAGATGAAGGAAGAAGAAGGCCCGCAGCAGATCCTCGAGCCAAGTATTACACCTCTAAGAGGGAAAGTCTGGACTTTGAAAACACCTAGGAAGATCCAACATTTCTTGTGGCAGGCAGTCTCAGGGTGTGTTCACGTTTGTAGTAACCTGGCAGATCATCACTGCGGCACATACAGGTTTTGCCCGAGATGTAGAGCGGAGGTGGAATCTATAAATCATCTCCTCTTCGAGTGTACCTTAGCAATCCATACATGGGCACTTTCAGGGATCCCTTCCAGTCCGGGGTTTTTCCCGAGTGATTCTCTATACAGAAATTTCAATTATCTTCTTTGGCGTGCAAAGAAGGAGGCGTCATGGAAAAATATCTAGAGGTATTCCCGTGGATAGCATGGTATATTTGGAAGGCCATAAACGATAAAGCCTTTAATGGCAAGAATGTCTCTCCCGTTGCCACCCTTCAACTCGCCACCCATGAAGCAGAAATTCGGGAAGTCGCACAAGTGGTCTCACAAATCGTGGATGAAAGCGTCACCCCACCGACCTCACCCCAAGGAGGTGAGAGAAGTGGTCCAAGACCTCGATGCCAAATAGATGCCTCATGGGCATCCAATGATGCCCTATCTAGGGGTGGTTGTGTAATAGAGCTAGAGAACAGACAAGATCTTTCGGTGCCTTTGCGAAGGAAATATCTTTATCCCCCCTTCATGCCGAATTCAATTCCTTATTATGGGCCATGAAGACCGTCTGGCATCTAGGAGTACAAGCGATGAACTTTGAATCAGATTGCCTACAGATAGTTAAGGTGATCAATGAAGAGGAAGATTGGCCTGCTTTGGCCTCGAAAATTGATGAGTTCAATCATTTACGTTCTACTTTTGTTTATTTTGATATTTCCTTTATTCCTCGTGTTCTCAATGTCCGTGTCGATTCCCTTGCAAAAGGGGCTCGAGTCCGAGGTCTTGTCTTTTCCCATGTAGACTCTTCGATCCCGATCTGGATGGTCTCTGAGGCCACCCTATTCGAATCATCGTAATAATACATGGATCCTTTGACGTCGAAAAAAATAAAAATAAACCTAAGATCTTATGCTTGTTGATCAATAAACCTAAGAAAAACATGCATTGAGAGCAAGTAAAGGTGAAGAATTATATGATAATCCCTAAATAAATTTAATATTAAGTTAAGCAAATCATGAACACAATGAATACCTACAACCTAACAAGATGACTACTCAGACATTATCAGAGAAATCAAGCAAAGCAAGGAAGAATTCATTATATAAAGTAAAAGAGTTTCAAAAATCTTCTATATTGATATTACAGAGGTGAGATCTTCTCCCTTGAAGAACGATAATGAAATCTAACTAAAGGGGTTGAAACTTAGGGTTGATATTCATATGTGGACGTGGGTCCCTGTTTAAAGTGGCTAAAACATGTATTTTGTAGGGTTTTTAATCTAACCTAGATCGGTTTAAGAGAAGCCCTAATCGAAAAAGAAAAAATTGCATAAAACTTCAAAAAAAAGGGTTTAAATAAACCACGGGCGGGGGGGGGGGGGGGGGGGGGGGGGGAGGATGTTCGATCTAAATGATTGATCTACTTCATCATGGCCTTCAATCTTCATATATGTGCAGTCTTGATCAACCTCTTTTAAGTGGTCTATATGATACCCAGAGTTTTAATCCCTGAAATATTTCTGCAAGTGCACATCAAACGCAATAGTACTTAGGGGTCGAATCCACTAGAGACCAAAGAATCACACTACGATTTTATGAGAATCTAGTTAAGCTAAGATGAAAAATATAAGGTTTTGTTTTAGGGCTGTGAATAGTGATGAAAATAACAAATAAATAACTTAAAGCAAGTAAATAAAGATGTAAAATCAGTAGGGGAAGGTGATAGGCATCGGATAATTCGTAGAGTATCATGGATCGATTTAATCGGATAATTTAGACATGAAATTCAATAAATATGTTCTAAATTCGAATCACCAATTACTATGTTTAGACAACTTAATTTACTCAACTCCCCCTGGTAATTAAGTAGTTAAACATGCATAAATAGTTCAAGTTCGATATGTTCACAAAGTCTAATAACTCAACTCCCGTCGGTTATCACGCTTTGCTCATCTAAATCAATTCTGATAATTTAACAACACTTTCGGTGAGTAAATATACCTATGAGCAGTATCTAGATGGTCAACCAAGCAATAAGCATTAAGCATAAATTTAGGTGAAGAACTTTAAATATAATCCCAATTCTAACAACCTAACGATCAATCCATGAACTCATTGAATACCGACAACCTAGCGATGGAAATACTCACACATGACCAGAGATAAAACACATAGAGATATAAAGCAATTCATAATCATAAACTTCAAATAAAAGCAAGAGGGTTTAGAAATCTTCTCTATATGGAGATACAAAGGCGAGATCTTCTCCTTGAAGCTCTTAGAATCCAAAATCAATGAAGAACTTGTAAAAACTATGAAGAAATTGTGGCTGTGTTTTTTCAAGGGTGGCCCCTGTTTTGTGAGGCTAAAAACAAGTACAAATAGCCTAAAATTCGACCTAGGGTTTCATTAAACCGAAAAAGGGAGTTTTGGGTCGCAGGGTGATATATCATAGTTTTTACCCCTTTTAGACCATGATATAGGTCTTATTTATGGAGTCTTTCTAGTAGTTTGGAGTCTTTTCGAGTCTTTTACAGGTTTAGGGAAGTTTGGAGCTTAATTGGAGATATTGAAGCACTCTGGAGCATTTTGCAGCATATGAAGATGCAGAGTCATGCAGAGACGTCAGAAATTTGGCATTCGTTGAAGAACTTTCCACCGATGGATTGTGCTCAAATTTGGATACAAGACAGATCAATGGATTAGCTTTCATTTCGAAGTGGTTTGAGGCAATTCCAACAGTGCGATCAAAAGTTATGCCAGTTTTCGTGAAACAGTCCAGTTTGGCGAGCAGAAGAGTCGACATAGAGGATGAGTATCGACCGATACTACCTAGTGTCGATCGATACTGCTCGGGAAAACAGGAAACTCGACTTTTTACAAGTCTGGAGAGTTTTCATCTTAGTCCAGAAGTCTTTAATTATTACAATAAGCCCGAGAACGTGTTTTCTCATTATAATTAGGCTTTTCAGCCACTTTTGTTGCCCATGCTTGGTTTTACTTTTGTTTTTGGGAGACAACTCTGAACTCGTGTTTCTTATTGATTTCTTGGATGATCTATTCAATCATGTTGTTTTCATTCTCCATGTCGGAGTAGATCCACTTTAGGTTTAGGGTTCTTATAAGGGTTTTCTCTGAATGCTAGGTTGATTAGCTGATTAGGATTCACAATCTGAATTAGTTCTTCACCATAGGTTGTTCTCAAAGCTAATTCTAGGTTGACGAATCTGGAACTTAGATCTTAGGATAATTGATTAGGCACGAGAGTACGATTAATTACCTGATAGAACTTAGGGTGAGCAAAATAACTATTCGCAAAGATATTTGGTTTAGTTGTTTTGTGAAAAAATCAAACTTGAACTAAAAGCTGGTTTAGACTTTCTGATTCGCAAAGAGATTTGGAATTCTAGGATTTAGATAGTTTTCGCAACGAGAGTTGATTAGCTATACTTTAGTGATTTGAGTTTAAGAACCGCGCTAAATCTGAATCATGTTAGTTAGTTTATCTGCATTCATTGATTTCCTGAGAAATACCCTGAACCTATCTTTCTTCCAATCGAACTACAACTCGTTTAATTTACGTATTGCTTTCAATTACATCTTTTGGTTTAGCTTAATTGATATGCTTAAATTAATACCCTAAACAGTACTAAAGCAGTTGCTGCAGTATATCAGGGGTCGAACACAAGAACTCAGAGAAATCGCACAATAAATTGTATAGTGTCAAGTCAAGCTAAACTATTCAGATTAAACAAAAAGCAGTAAGCAGTAAACGAGTTGTAATTCAATGGGAGAAAGATAGGTTCAGAGATATTTCTCAGGAAATCAATGAATGCAAAATAAACTAACTAATCAGGGTTCAGGTTACGCACGGTTCCCGAACTCAAATCACTAGAGTATAATTAACCAACTGTCGTTGTGAAAACTATCTAAATCTAAACTTCAGAATTCCAAATTTCTTTGCAAATCCCTAAGAATAAATAAACCTTGATTTCAGGTTTGATATGTTCACAAATCAATTAAACCAAATCTCTTTGCAAATAATCAATTTGCTCACCCTAAGTTCTATCAGGTAATTAATCGAAATCCCTTATGAGAATCTATAAACCTAACAAGAGATCTAATCAGACATGGAAATTGAATCAATAAACATGTTTGAATAAATACTCAATAGACAATAAGAAAGAGTAACAAAAGGGTTCGAAATCTTCTCTCGACGAACAGAGTATCAGACTTGTCTCCCTTGAAAGCTGTCTCACAAATCCAGAATAAAAATAAAGCGTAGCCAACAAAGTGGCTGTAAAATTCCTATAAATAACATAAATCACGTTTTGGGGCTTCTTGCAAATATTAAAGACTTCTGGACCAAATTGCAATTCTTCAACTCTTCATTAAAGTCGCGGGTCGTGTCTTACTGCGATGGGTATCGATCGATACCAGGGGGTATCGATCTATGCTTGACGTGAAATCGGGTACTCAGCAACACGAACTTCAGCTTTGCTCCAAAATGATCCAGAAAGCTCCAATATCTCCAATTATGCTCCAAACGTGCTAAGACCTGTAAAAGACTCTAAAACACTACGAAATAGCAGAAAGACTCTATAAAACGGACTTATATCATGGCCTAAAAGGGGTAAAAACCATGATATATCAACTCCCCCAGACTTAGCCTTTCCTTGCCCTCACGCAAATAGAAAACTAAACCAGAGAAAGAGGTTTGAAAACGCGGAGACTCAATAAAACTTTTTTTGACTCGATAAAACAACTGACTCTAAGAAAAACAAATAAAATGTCAGCATACACCTCCCCCAGACTTTAACAACACTGTCCACAGTGTTATCTAGCCTAAAGTAGGTAAAAGAAACAAAAGAAAAGGATAGAACGGAGAGAAACAAGAAGTTACCGTGCTGGGACATCTGGTGTCGATCGACACACGGCCTGTTATCGATCGATACCAGGCTTAAATCGACTTGGTGAATTTTTCATCCACGATTGGTGTCGACCGATACCAATGGGGTATCGATCGACACTAGACGATTTTGAGTTTTGCTCCTTGTTTATCCTGATACAAAACGAAAAAATGAAAAAGAAAAAGACTCAAAAGCAGACTCACCAGTGGGTTGCCTCCCACCAAGCGCTCGTTTAACGTCATTAGCTTGACTGTAACGCCATTCAGGCTGTGGGTGCATCATCCAAAGGCATTATCTGCCCTGTTGGAATCTCGGCTTTCGCCCAATAGTGTTTCACCCTCTGTCCATTGACAGTGAACTCATCTCATGTAGGACTAATCAGCACGACAACTCCATGTGGTCTGACCTCCTTGATGGTGAAGGTACCTGACCAACGAGAACGCAGTTTACCAGGAAACAATTGCAAACGAGAGTTATACAGAAGTACATGGTCGTTTGGCTCGAAATGTCTGGAGATGATCTTCTTATCATGATAGGCCTTAGTTCTTTCCTTGTACAGCTTCGAGTTCTCATAGGCGTGGTGCCTAATCTCATCCAGCTCGTTCAGCTGAATCAACCTCCTTTCTGCAGCAGGCTTGATGTCAAAGTTCAGCAACTTCCTCGCCCATGCTGCCTTGTGCTCAATCTCCACTGGAAGGTGACATGCTTTCCCATACAGCAAGTGAAATGGTGTAGTACCCAGAGGTGTCTTGAAAGCATTCCTGTAAGCCCATAGCGCATCATCCAACTTTGTAGACCAATCCTTCCTAGAAGCACCCACTGTCTTTTCCAGAATCTCCTTGATTTGCCTGTTGGAGACTTCGACCTGCCCACTGGTCTGAGGGTGACATGGAGTAGCCACTCGATGGTTTACACCATACTTCTTCAGCAACCTCTCGAAAATCTTGTTGATAAAGTGAGAGCCACCATCACTTATCACAATTCGAGGTATTCCAAAACGAGGGAAGATGATGGTCTTAAACAGCTTAACGACCACCGCGGAGTCATTCTTTTTACTAGCAATCGCTTCCACCCATTTGGACACATAGTCCACAGCAACCAAGATGTACATGTTCTCGTGTGACGAGGGAAAGGGACCCATAAAATCGATGCCCCAGCAATCGAAAACTTTAACCTCAAGGATGAAATTCTGTGGCATCTCATGTCTCTTGCTGACCTTCCCTCTCCTCTGACAGACATCACACTGTGAGATATAGGCATGAGCATCCTTGAACATAGTAGGCCACCAGAAGCCTGCTTGAAGAACCTTGGACACCGTTTTGAAGGTAGCAAAGTGTTCAGCATACTCCGATCCATGACAATGAAAGAGAATCGCAGGCACCTCAGACTCTGCAATACATCTTCTGTAGATAACATCTGAGCAGTGCTTGTAGAGGTAAGGCTCATCCCAGTAGAATCGTCTAATATCACGCATAAACTTCTTCTTCGCATACTTTGTGGTATGCTGGGGCTCAGTCTCTGCAGCAAGGTAGTTATCAATGTCAGCATACCATGGTCGTGCAGGACTAGATACAGCAGCTGTATAGACGTCAAAAGAGTTGAAGTGTGCTGCAGCCAGAACTAGTTCGGATCGAGTCTGGTATCGATCGATACTAGGTGAGTATCGATCGATACTGAAGGTCTGCACTCATGAAAATTGCAGATTTTCGGACCGATCATCATGTGGTTGAGTTTCAATGAAGTAGACACCCTCTTCTGGTAAGAAATCATCAATAGGCACGACTTCATCGACCTTTATGCGCGATAAGTGGTCAGCAACTCCATTCTCAACTCCTTTCTTGTCCTTGATCTCGATACCGAACCCTTGAAGTAAAAGAACCCATCGGCATAGATGAGGCTTGAGGTCCTTGTTCTTCAGCAGGTACTTGAGAGCAGCATGGTCTGTGTGAACAATAACCTTGCTCTCAATCAAGTAGGACCGGAATTTCTCAAAAGAGAAGACAACTGCAAACAACTCTTTCTCAGTGGTGCTGTAATTCCGCTGAGCATCATCCAACGTCCAGCTGGCATAGTAAATAGCATGGAGCTTCTTGTCTTTCCTTTGACCCAACACAGCTCCAACAGCAAAATCACTCGCATCACACACAAGAGCACTCACCAATGCCTTCTTGATCTCCTCGAAGGCTACAAGGCAATCAGATGTGAAACCAAACTTGACTTCCTTACATAACAGGGCTGTGAGTGGGCGTGCAAGCTTAGAGAAATCCTTGATGAACCTCCTGTAAAACCCAGCATGACCAAGGAAGCTTCGTATCTCAGGGACAGATCGTGGAGGTTGCAAGCTCGTCATGACCTGAATCTTAGCCTTGTCGACTTCGATCTATGCCTTAGAAACCTTGTGCCCAAGAACAATGCCATCTTGTACCATGAAGTGGCACTTCTCCCAATTAAGAACCAAATGTTTATCTTCGCATCGCTGAAGCACTTTGCACAAGTTATCCAGAAAATCTTTGAATGACGATCCATACACAGAAAAATCATCCATGAATACTTCCAAAAACTCCTCAGTCATATATGTGAAAATCGACATCATGCAACGCTGAAAGGTCACTGGAGCGTTACATAATCCAAATGGCATTCTTCTGTAGGCGAATGTGCCATAGGGAAATGTGAAGGTCGTCTTTCCCTGGTCCTCTGGATGTATAGGAATCTGGAAAAAGCCTGAGTACTCATCAAGAAAACAGTAGTATGGGTGACTCGCTAACCTCTCCAGCATCTGGTCTATGAATGGCAATGGGAAGTGATCTTTCCTTGTAGCCGCATTCAGCTTCCTGTAGTCAATTCACATCCTGTGACCAGTGATTAACCTTGTAGGGATCAACTTGTCCTTCTCGTTCTTCACCATAGTTATGCCTCCTTTCTTAGGCACAACGTGAACTGGACTAACCTAAGAACTATCCGAGATGGCATAGATAATCCCTGCTTCCAACAGCTTCATCACTTCCTTCCTAAACACTTCCTTCAGGTTCGGATTCAGCCTCCTTTGACACTCAATCGAAGACTTTGACTCATCCTCCAGGTGAATCCGATGCATGCACTAGTCTGGTGCTCTACCTGAAATGTCAGCAAGAGAATAGCCAAGAGCTTTGCGATACTTGCGCAACTTGCTCAGCAGTAAGGCATTCTCTGTGTTGTTCAAAGAAGCATTAACAATGACTGGGTATGTAGAATCAGGGCCAAGAAAACTATACCTCAGATTTGGTGGGAGTGGTTTTAGTTCGACCTTAGAAGCTTTCTCTGTACTCCAATCCCCAAACCCAGCAGCTTGCTTAGAACTGTCGACCAACTCTCCTTCTGGCCGTAGGGTATCGACCGATACCAGAGGGGTATCGATCGACACCGGTGATGCAGAATCAAGCATCCTCGAGTATCCAGCAGTATCGTCATATGAAAGGACCCCTGAAGTGGTCGAGCAGACCAATGCTCTCTCCAGTGGATCCTCAGGGTGCATCTCCAGGGAGTACTCTTCAGCTATGTCACTGAAGGTGTCCACATAGAATGTATGTCCATCGATGGTTGGCCTTTTCATCATCTTCTCCATATCGAAAGACATCACCAAATCACCGATGTTGAGAGCTATCTGTCCATTCTTGCAGTCAATCAAGGCTCTAGCAGTTGCAAGGAATGGCCTGCCCAGGATAAGAGGATCCTTAGGCTCAGCATCGTATTTCCAGACGATGAAACCTGTTGGGATCAAGCAATTCCCAATCTTGATTGGGACATCTTCAAGTAATCCCTCTGGAAGTCGCACTGAGCGATCAGCAAGTACCAGCGAAATCCTTGTAGGCTGGAAATCTGTCATCCCCATTCGCTTGGCAACTGAGTGTGGTATAAGGTTCACACTCGACCCAATATCGCAGAGAGCACGCTCGAATCTCTCTGTGAAGATAGTGCAATCCAAAACAAAACTCCTTGGGTCTGGCAGTTTCTTGGGAATTTTATTGAGTAGAATCACACTACACTCAGCTGTAATCATCATGACACCTTCTTCAAGGCTCAGACTGCTAGACACCATCTTCTTCACGTACCTCATGAAAGCTGGAGAGGTCTTAATAGCATCAACAAACGGAAGCTCCACAACCAACTTGTCTAACATAAACTTGCATCTAGCATCCTCCCATTCCTTCCCTGTCAGCTTAGGAAGTATAGGATAATGTATCTTGGGGATATACACCCTTTCCTTGACAATCTCGGGCTCCTTCTCTGGCTGTGTCTCAGCATCGATCGATACTTGAGGGGTATCGATCGATACACGGGTTTTTGGATCCACTCGGGTAGATTTATGGACTGGTGTCGATCGACACTGGCTGGTATCGATCGATACCTGGGGATTTTCAGAATCCCAATCGTCATCTCCAGCAAGATCGACGAGATTTCCTGTAATTGGGATGTTCTTTACTCCTGTAAGCACCTCTTTTCTACTCCTCAAGGTGATGGCGTTGATGTGTGCCCTTGGATTCTCAGTTTTCCGTGGAAGAAAGCCTTCCTGCCTCTTTACAGCTGCTGCTGTCTGAGCAACCTGAGTTTTCAGCTTCCTCTGGGAGAGGCTGATGGCTTCGATCTTCCCATTCAGATCCATGTACAGCGAGTCAAACTTCCCATTGAAATCCACTTGCAACTTCTGTTGTCCCTGAAGAATATGTTCCATCATGGATTCCATCTTATTATCTGTGGACTTCGGAGAGACTGGTTGGTACGAAAAATTCCCATAATTGCGAGTGAAATCGCTGCTCTGAAGTGGTTTATGAGTAAATTGCTTTGTTCAGAAACCAGATTGGTTCCCCTCTAACTTGTACCCACCTTGCTGATTGTTGTTGTTGAAGTTTCGGTTGTTGTTGTACCCAAATCGCTGACCCTGAAAACCAGAACCACCAACGTAGTTAACATCCTCTTCTTCTTCTTCCACATTAGCGACTTCATCAGCAAAGTGCACAGATTTCTTCGACTTCCCGATCAGGAAGTCCAGTTTGGCCTGCACGTCAGCAATCTGCGATCCATCAACTCCTCCAGCTTGCTTCTTCCGCTCGAAATCAGCATTCTTGGTGCTATTACTAGATGCCAAGTTTTCAATCAACACAACCGCATCATCTGGATACCTGGTGTTGAAGTTCCCATTGCTAGCAGCATCCATACCCATCTGGTACCTCCAATCAATCCCTCTATAGAAAATGCCCAGCAGCTGAACCTGAGAGAACCCATGGTGCGGACAATCTCTCTGATAAGACTTGAAACGAATCCAAGCAGCTTTGAATGGTTCTGTCGGACCCTGACCGAATGGAGAGATCTTGTTCCTGAGCTCCTCGGATCTCGCATCATCATAGAAATTGTGCAGGAACGCATTCTTCGTCTCATCCCATGTAGTCAGCGAATCAGGAGCAAACTGCTTCAGCCAATAAGCAGCATCCCCACCAAGAGAGTACGGGAAACGTTTGCAGAAAAGGAACTCATTGGGCACTCCATTGTACTTCATACCAGTGACCAAATCCTTGAACCTTTCGATATGATCCATGGGATGCTCATGAGATAGGCCATGGAAAGGGTTCTGACTTACGAGAGCGTAATACCCAGGTTTCAGCTCGAAGTCATTCCTCTGAAAAGTTGGGATGCGAATCGCAGCTCGATTGGCATAGAACTGATCAGGTCTGTTATGCTCACCAAGTGTTCTACCTCAATCAACTCCAGCATTCCCAACGTTGGCTTGTGCGGCTGGCGCGACAATCTGACCAACTACAGCAGGAGGGGTAATGACGTTTCCAGCCTCATCAAGTCGCTGCCCTCTCTCATTGCACACTTGACCCTCTTGGTCTCTCAAGACTCCAGCTTCACCAGCTCTTAAAACCACTGGGTTGTTCATCCCTGATGTTTGCTTTGTCTTTCTGTTTGCGCGTTCTAAACGTGCTAGCTTCTATAACGATAGATTGACTAGCGGAGTGCTCTTGTTTCTTCTGGTTTCACGATTAGGCATGCACCTGAAACACAAAGATCAAGAACGTAAGTAACCAAAGACACGATGAGTATCGATCTATACCAAGTGGTGTCGATCGATATCAACAAAAGAAAAAGACGAGTATCGATCGATACCGACGGGCTTAGTCAAAACTCGACAGCTAAAATTTAATGGCAAAATTGAGTCCCCGGCAACGGCGCCAAATTTGATATGCTCAAATTAATACCCTAAACAGTACTAAAGCAGTTGCTGCAGTAAATCAGGGGTAGAACACAAGAACTCAGAGAAATCGCACAATAAATTGTATAGTGTCAAGTCAAGCTAAACTATTCAGATTAAACAAAAAGCAGTAAGCAGTAAACGAGTTGTAATTCAATAGGAGAAAGATAGGTTCAGGGATATTTCTCAGGAAATCAATGAATGCAAAATAAACTAACTAATCAGGGTTCAGGTTACGCATGGTTCCCGAACTCAAATTACTAGAGTATAATTAACCAACTGTCGTTGCGAAAACTATCTAAATCTAAACTTCAGAATTCCAAATTTCTTTGCAAATCCCTAAGAATAAATCAGCCTTAATTTCAGGTTTGATATGTTCACAAATCAATTAAACCAAATCTCTTTGCGAATAATCAATTTTCTCAAGATCGCACTATCGTGCCTAATCAATTATCTTAAGATCTAAGTACTAGGTGATCAATCTAGAATTAGCTTTGAGAACAACGTAAGGCGCAAAACTAATTCAGATTATGAACCCTAAATAACCAATCAACCTAGCATTAAAAGAAATCCCTTATGAGAATCCCTAAACCTAACAAGAGATCTACTCAGACATGGAAATTGAATCAATAAACATGTTTGAATAAATACTCAATAGAAAATAAGAAAGAGTAACAAAAGGGTTCGAAATCTTCTCTCGACGAACATAGTATTAGACTTGTCTCCCTTGAAAGTTCTCTCACAAATCCAGAATAAAAATAAAGCGTAGCCAACAAAGTGGCTGTAAAATTCCTATAAATAACATAAATCACGTTTTGGGGCTTCTTGCAAATATTAAAGACTTCTTGACCAAGTTGCAATTCTTCAACTCTTCATTAAAGTTGCGGGTCGTGTCTTGCTTGATGGGTATCGATCGATACCAGGGGGTATCGATCGATACCAGGGGGTATCGATTGATGCTTGACGTGAAATCGGGTACTCAGTAACACAAACTTCAGCTTTGCTCCAAAATGCTCCAGAAAGCTCCAATATCTCCAATTATGCTCCAAACGTGCTAAGACCTGTAAAAGACTCTAAAACACTACGAAATAGCAGAAAGACTCTATAAAACGGACTTATATCATGGCCTAAAAGGGGTAAAAACCATGATATATCATTAATTCGAATCTATCTGATCTATTGTGTGATTTCTTGAGTTCTTGTGTTCGACCCCTACATATACTACAACAACTGCTTTAGTACTTATAGAGTATTAATTTGAGCATATCAAATTTGGCGCCGTTGCCGGGGACTCAATTCGTCATTGGATTTTAGATTAGAATTTCGACTAAATCTGTTGGTATCGATCGATACTAACCACTATCGGTCGATACTAAACGTTTTATTTTGTTTTGTTTTTCGATTTTTAGTTACTTAAGTGTTCTTGACTTTTGTGTTTCAGGGAAACGAATAAGCCAGCAGAGATGAATAACCCAATGGTTCTAATTCAAGACGAAGCTGGAGTTTTGAGAGACCAAGAGGGTCGCGTGCGCAATGAAGTAGGGCAGCTACTGGATGGAGAGATAAACGCGATTGTCCCTGCAGTTGTTGTTGATGAGGTTGTCACGCCTGCTGCGCGCGTTAATGTTGAAAATGATGTGGTAAATCGTGCCAAGACGATTGGTGAGTACAACAGGCCCGATCAATTCTATGCCAATCGGTCTGCGATTCGCATTCCCACCTTCCAGAGGAATAACTTTGAGCTGAAGCCTGATTATTACATTCTTGTGGGTCAGCACCCTTATCATGGTCTTCCTCACGAGCACCCCATGGATCACATCGAGAGGTTCGAGGACTTGGTCACTAGCATCAAGTACAATAGAATGCCTTATTAGTTCCTTTTCTGCAAGCTTTTTCCATACTCTCTTTCTGGAGATGCAACTTGCTGGCTGAAGCAGCTGCCTACTGGATCGCTGAATACCTGGGAAGAGACGAAAAAGGCATTCCTGAACAACTTCTTCGATGACGCGAGATCCGAGGAGCTTAGGAACAAGATCTCTCAGTTTTCTCAAGGACCGACAGAGGCACCTAATGCTGCTTGGGTGCGATTGAGATCTTATCAGAGGGATTGTCCACATCACGAATTCACTCAGGTTCAGTTGCTGGGAATCTTCTTCGGAGGGATTGATTGGAGGTATCAGATGGCTCTAGATGCTGCGAGCAATAGAAATTTCTACACGAGGTATCCTGACGATGCGTATGTGCTCATTGAGAACTTGTCGTCTAGCAATAGCGCCAAGAGTGCTGATCTCGAGCGGAAGAGGCTGCACTGAGGTGTTGATGGATCGCATATTGCTAAAGTGCATGCGAAGCTGGATTCGGTGCATAATTTGTTGATTGGCAAGTGGCAGAAGGCTGTTCGTCTTGCTGAAGAGGATGAAGTGGAATATGTTAACTACATTGGTGGAGTTGGATTTCAAGATCAAAGGTATCAATGCCCACCCACACCACCCAAAACTTATGAGAGCAAGATTGAGTCTATACTTGAACAACTGGTTCAAGGGCATGAGAAGATGACAGTGAATTTCGACGGGAGGTTGGATGCCTTGTACACTGATCTGAATGGCAAAATCGAGGCTCTCATTATTCATCAGAAGATTATGGATACTCAGGTAGCCCAGACTGCATCAACTATCAAGGGACTGATGGTTCATTAATAGAACGAATACGTCACTGCTACCCCTCGAGGAGTGGAAAAGAGGTACACCCAGGAGTGCAAAAGAGCTCAACTGCAGAGATTTTTGTCAATCTTGCCGAGGATGACGATGAGATTTCGAAAACCACCCCTGTGTCGACCGATACTCCCTTGTATCGATCGACACACGTCCAAAGTTCTGACAAGGACGATTCTAGAGCGAAAGCATCGATAGATACCACCCCTGTGTCGGTCGATACCAGTTCAGGTGCTGAAACGAAAACCGAGAAAGGGTTTACAAACCCAAGGCGCCATACCCCATGCCACCCAGACACCTCAGAGACCCCATTTATCAAAAGCAGCTACTTGGCTTTGAGAAGATGGTACGAAGGATTCCCCACACACTGACTTTTGAAGAAGCTCTAGAGTACCGCCCTCTGCTGAGTCACTTTCGAGATTGCAGAGAAACTCTAGAAGAGAACGAAGTACTCTTTATCAAGGCAAGAAGCAAGTTACTACCGCTGAGGCAGTTGACCAAGAGGGAAGACCCTGGAATATTCTCAGTTCCATGCTCTATCTCTGGAGTTGAATTCAAAGAGTCTCTCGTTGACTCGGGGGCTAGCGTCAATGTCATGTCAAAGGCAATTGCAAAGAGATTGAGAGCTGATATTCGATCTCCCAAGATATCTATTACATTCGCGAACTGTTCCACCTCACTTATATATGGTACAATCACTGATTTGCTGGTTAACGTAGGAGATTGCCTGGTTCCAACTGATTTTCAAGTTGTGGAGATGAGTGCTAGATCAAGTACGCAGTTGATTCTTGGAAGGCCGTTCATGGCTACGGTTGGTGCCATTATAGATACACCAAGCAAGAGAATCTCGTTCTCGTACATTGACAAGGAGGTGTACTACAAAGCCATTCCTACTAGCAGAACTCCCACACATATCTCTTGCATCACCATTGTTACAGGAGAGACGTTGGTAGTTGATCTTTTGGAAGAGCCTCATGACGAGCCAACTGTCATAGACCTTCTAGATAGTCCTTCTGTCATCATCAAGAAAGACGTCAAAATATCTAAGGCAAAGAAGATGGTGAAGAGAAAAGGAGTGAGGGGTGCTCCTTCTATGACTTTAATCCCTCAGAAGTGTGATGGGGATTCGATTGAATACAAGGTGAAGAGAAAAGGAGTGAAGGGTGCTGCTTCTATGACTTTAATCCCTCAAAAGTGTGATGGGGATTCGATTGAATACAAGGTGAAGTGCATAGGAACCTCAAAACCATTCTCTAAGGCTAGAGTCATTCTTACTTCGGAGCTGAAAAAGAAAGGAAAGGAGGTTGTGGAGAGCATGTTGAGCAGAACTCTGAAGCTGGAAGTGTCTAGTTGTAAAACTTGCCTGGGAGTAAGTTCTCAATCTTCTCCTAACTGATGACCTGAGCCAGAGTCCAGATACTGACTTAAAACAAGCGCTTGGTAGGAGGCAACCCACTGGTAAGTCTGTATATAACTCTTTTCTTTTTGTTTTCGGTTTTGGTTTTATGTTTTATGTCTTGTGTTTTGCGTGAATCAGCTACACTTCATCGATGTTGTTAGTATTCATAGAGCTTGATTCCTCATTCATATATGACAAAGGAACCCATGTTTCCTGCAGAGTTCTTTAAAGCATGAGCCAAATTTTTTCACTTCATCGATGTGTTTAGTGTTCATAGAGCTTGATTCCTCATTCATATATGACAAAGGAACCCATGTGTTTAAAGTAATAGTATCTCTCTCCCCTGTTATAAGTTAAAAAAAAAAAATAAGTGCATGAAAAGATGAGATGATTTTCTCCTGAGTAGAGGGTTATCAATGTTTCCAGCGATCCCATTATTCTACTCGGTAAGGAATGATCACACAAAGGATTGGAAGCGAGGCTATGATTTTCCTATGATGCCATTATTCG
Source organism: Eutrema japonicum (assembly GCA_030161315.1). Classification (NCBI taxonomy): domain Eukaryota; kingdom Viridiplantae; phylum Streptophyta; class Magnoliopsida; order Brassicales; family Brassicaceae; genus Eutrema; species Eutrema japonicum. The sequence continues at coordinate 27,881,629 of BSQW01000007.1, forward strand.
CCTACACCCTTTGATACATTGAGAGGGAAGAACCGGGGATTAGGTGGCAAACACCATCAATACTCGCGTCTCATACCTTGATGTGTATATGCAGATCGCCAAAAAAAAGAGAACATAATAAGAAATAAGTCTGGGGGAGAGAAAATGATACCAAAAGTGTGAAAAAGTGTGGTTCTTTATCATGATATTGTATGGGAAATAATCTAGAAGGTTCTTGGTATTAATCACATCGATGAAACTGGCGATGATGGGTTTAATTGAACGATGTTGTGAGATAGTGTGTGTAGTCTGGGGAAGCTGCGAATGTCTGAGGAGAAGTACATGGTGGTTGGTTTTGGAACTGGCTAGGTGACATTTGGGTACTTGGGAAAAAGGTCATTGCAATGTTTCATGAACATGTGAGTCTCCGTGTTTTCAAACCTCTTTCTCTGGTTTTGTCTTCTATTTGCTTGAGGGCAAGCAACGGCTAAGTCTGGAGGAGTTGATATATCATAGTTTTTACCCCTTTTAGACCATGAATTAGGTCATATTTATGGAGTCTTTCTAGTATTTTGGAGTCTTTTCGAGTCTATTACAGGTTTAGGTATTTTTGGAGATTAATTGGAGATATTGAAGCATTCTGGAGCATTTTGCACCATATGGAGATGCATAGTCATGTAGAGACGTCAGAAGTTTGGCATTCGTTGAAGAACTTTCCACCGATAGATTGAGATCACATTTGGACATTAGACAGATCAATGGATTAGCTTTCATTTGGAAGTGGTTTGAGGCCATTCCAACGGTGCGATCAAAAGTTATGCCAGTTTTCGTGAAGACAGTCCAGTCTGGTGAGCAGAAGAGTTGCACAGAGGATGAGTATCAACCGATACTACCTAGTGTCGATCGATACTGCTCGGGAAAACAGGAAACTCAACTTTTTACAAGTCTGAAGAGTTTGCATCTTAGTCCAGAAGTCTTTAATTATTACAATAAGCCCCAGAACGTGTTTTAGCATTATAATTAGGTTTTTCAGCCACTTTGTTGGCCATGCTTGATTTTACTTTGGTTTTTGGGAGAGAGAACTCTGAACTCCTATTTATAATTGATTTCTTTGATCATCTATTCAATCATGTTGTTTTCATTCTCCATGTCTGAGTAGATCCACTTTAGAAGTGGTCGAGCAGACCAATGCTCTCTCCAGTGGATCCTCAGAGAAATCGCACAATAAATTGTATAGTTATCAAATCAAGCTAAGCTATTCAGATTAAACAAAAAGCAGTAAGCAGTAAACGAGTTGTAATTCAATGGGGAAGAGATAGGTTCAGGGATATTTCTCAGGAAATCAATGAATGCAAAATAAACTAACTAATCAGGGTTCAGGTTACGCACGGTTCTCGAACTCAAATCACTAAAGTATAATTAACCAATTGTCGTTGCGAAAACTATCTAAATCTAAACTTCAGAATCCCAAATTTCTTTGCAAATCCCTAAGAATAAATCAGCTTTAATTTCAAGTTTGATATGTTCACAAATCAATTAAACCAAATCTCTTTGCGAATAATCAATTTGCTCACCCTAAGTTCTATCAGGTAATTAATCGTACTGTCGTGCCTAATCAATTATCCTAAGATCTAAGTTCTAGGTGATCAATCTAGAATTAGCTTTGAGAACAACCTAAGGCGAAAAAACTAATTCAGATTGTGAACCCTAAATAACTAATCAACCTAGCATTCAAAGAAATCCCTTATGAGAATCCCTAAACCTAACAAAAGATCTACTCAGACATGGAAATTGAATCAATAAACATGTTTGAATAAATGCTCAATAGAAAATAAGAAAGAGTAACAAAAGGGTTCGAAATCTTCTCTCGACGAACATAGTATCAGACTTGTCTCCCTTGAAATTTCTCTCACAAATCCAGAATAAAAATAAAGCGTAGCCAACAAATAGGCTGTAAAATTCCTATAAATAACATAAATCACGTTTTGGGGCTTCTTGCAAATATTAAAGACTTCTTGACCAAGTTGCAATTCTTCAACTCTTCATTAAAGTTGCGGGTCGTGTCTTGCTTGATGGGTATCGATCGATACCAGGGGGTATCGATCGATGCTTGACGTGAAATCGGGTACTCAGTAACACAAACTTCAGCTTTGCTCCAAAATGCTCCAGAAAGCTCCAATATCTCCAATTGTGCTCCAAACGTGCTAAGACCTGTAAAAGACTCTAAAACACTACGAAATAGCAGAAAGACTCTATAAAACAGACTTATATCATGGCCTAAAAGGGGTAAAAACCATGATATATCAACTCCCCCAGACTTAGCCTTTGCTTGCCCTCAAGCAAATAGAAGACTAAACCAAAGAAAGAGGTTTGAAAACACGGAGATTCACCTGTCCATGAACCATCGCAAATATCATTTTCCCAAGCACCCAAATGTTACCTAACCAGCTTTTGATCAAACCACCATGTACTTCTCCGTAGACATTCACAGCTTTTCCAGACTCCACACAAAATCTCGCAGCATTGTTCAAATAAAACCCTCATCGCCAGTTTCATCGCTGCAGCCAATGTTCAAGAGCCTTCTAGATTCTTTACCATACAATATCATGACAAGGAACCACCCATTTTCACACTTTTTGTATCACTTTCTCTCCCCAGACTTATTATTTATTATGTTCTCTCTTTTTTAGATCTGCATATACACATCAAGGTCCGAAACGCGAGTATTGATGGTGTTTGCCACCGAATCCCTGGTTCTTCCCTCTCTATGTATCAAAGGTTTAGGCGAATAGTGGTATCACGGGAAATTTTCCTAACCTCGCTTTCAACCTTTGTGTGATCATTCCCTCTTAAGTAGAATAATGAGATCGCTGGAAATTTTCCTAGCCCTCTACTCAGAAGAAAATCATTTCATCTTTTATGCTCTTATTTATCAACTTATAACAGGAGAGAGAGATACCAACACTTTAAACATATGGATTCCTTTGTCAGATATGAATGATGAATCAAGCTCTGTAAACACTAACCACATTGATGAAGTGCAAAAATTTGGCTCAGGCTTCAGAAGAACTCTGCTGGAGACATGGATATTTTCTAGTCAACTAGTCAGTCCTTGGATTTTTCATTAGTCGATTTAGAGCTGATCCTGCAACACTGGTCACTTAAAAATAAAATCATAACAACAATTCAAGCATAGGATCATCATCTCCAACAAGTTTTGACTCAATAAAACGTTTTTGACTCGATAAAACAACTGACTCTAAGAAAAACAAACACAATGTCAGCAGACACCTCCCCCAGACTTGAACAACACTGTCCCCAGTGTTATCTAGCCTAGAGTAGGTAAAAGAAAGCAAAAAAACAGATCAAACAAAGAGAAACAAGAAGTTACCGTGCTGGAACATCTGGTGTCGACCGACACACGGCCTGGTATCGATCGATACCAGGCTTAAGTCGACATGATGAACATCTCAATCGCAATTGGTGTCGACCGATACCAATGTGGTATGGATCGATACTGAGGCGATTTCGAGTTTTGCTCCTTGTTTATCCTAACACAAACACAAAATGAAAATGAAAAAGAAAAAGAATTTAAAAGCAGACTCACCAGTGGGTTGCCTCCCACCAAGTGCTCGTTTAACGTCATTAGCTTGACTGTAACGCCATTCAGGCTGTGGGTGCATCATCCAAAGGCATTATCTGCCCTGTTGGAATTTCGGCTTTTGCCTAATAGTGTTTCACCCTCTGTCCATTGACAGTGAACTCATCGCCTGTAGGACTAATCAGCACGACAACTCCATGTGGTCTAACCTCCTTGATGGTGAAGGGACCTGACCAACGAGAACGCAGTTTACCAGGAAACAATTGCAAATGAGAGTTATATAGAAGTACCTGGTCGTTTGTCTCGAAATGTCAGGAGATGATCTTCTTATCATGATAGGCTTTAGTTCTCTCCTTGTACAGCTTCGAGTTCTCGTAGGCGTGGTGCCTAATCTCATCCAGCTCGTTCACCTGAATCAACCTCCTTTCTGCAGCAGGCTTGATGTCAAAGTTCAGCAACTTCGTCGTCCACGCTGCCTTGTGCTCAATCTCCACTGGAAGGTGACATGCTTTCCCATACAGCAAGTGAAACGGTGTAGTACCCAGCGGTGTCTTGAAAGCAGTCCTATAAGCCCATAGCGCGTCATCCAGCTTCTTAGACCAATCCTTCCTAGAAGCTCCCACTGTCTTCTCCAGAATTTCTTTGATCAGCCTGTTGGAGACCTCGACTTGCCCACTGGTCTGAGGGTGATATGGAGTAGCCACGCGATGATTTACACCATATTTCTTTAGCAACCTCTCAAAAAAACTTGTTGATAAAGTGAGAACCACCATCACTTATCACAATTCGAGGTACTCCAAATCGAGGAAAGATGATGGTCTTAAACAGCTTAACCACCACCGAAGAATCATTGGTTCTGCTAGCAATCGCCTCCACCCATTTGAACACATAGTCCACAATAACCAGGATGTACATGTTCTCGTATGATGAGGGAAAGGAACCCATAAAATCGATGCCCCAGCAATCGAAAATTTCAACCTCAATGATGAAATTATGTGGCATCTCATGTCTCTTGCTAATCTTCCCTCTCCTCTGACAGACATCACACTGTGCGATATAGGCATGAGCATCCTTGAACTTAGTAGGCCATCAGAAGCCTGCTTGAAAAACCTTGGACACCCTCTTGAAAGTAGCAAAGTGACCAGCATACTCAGAACCATGGCAATGAAAAAGAATCGCTGGCACCTCAGACTCTGCAACGCATCTTCTGTAGATACCATCTGAGCATTGCTTGTATGGGTAAGGCTCGTCCCAGAAGAACCTCCTCATCTCGCGCATAAACTTCTCCCTCGCATACTTTGTGGGATGCTTTGGCTCTGTCTCTACAGCAAGGTAGTTGGCATTGTCGGCGTACCATGGACGTGCAATACTAGAGTCAGCGGCGAGATAGACATCATAAGAGTTTAAGTGCTCTGCAGACAAAACAGGTTCAAATCGCGACGGGTATCGATCGACACTAGGTGAGTATCGATCGATACCGAAAGTCTGCACTCGTGAAAATTGCAGATTTTCAGGATAAAAGTCTTGAAGATGAGCTTCAATGAAGTAAATACCTTCCTCTGGCAGGAAATCATCAATAGGAACGACTTCATCGACTTTTAATCGCGATAAATGGTCAGCAACTCCATTCTCAACTCCTCTCTTATCCATGATCTCGATGTCGAACCCTTGAAGTAAAAGAACCCATCGGCATAGACGAGGCTTGAGGTCCTTGTTCTTCAGCAGGTACTTGAGAGCAGCATGGTATGTATGAACAATAACCTTGCTCCCAATCAAGTAGGACCGGAATTTCTCAAAAGAGAAGACAAATGCAAGCAACTCTTTCTCAGTGGTGCTGTAATTTCGCTGAGCATCATCCAACGTCCTGCTGGCATAGTAAATAGCATGGAGCTTCTTGTCTTTCCTCTGACCCAACACAACTCCAACAGCAAAATCACTCGCATCACACATAACCTCAAAAAGTAAATTCCAATCAGGTGGTTGGACTACTGGAGCACTCACCAATGCCTTCTTGATCTCCTCGAAGGCTACAAGGCAATTGATATATCATGGTTTTTACCCTGTTTAAACCATGATATAAGTCCCTTTATAGAGTCTTTCTAGTGTTTTGTAGTCTTTTAGAGTCTTTTACAGGTTATAGCACGTTTGGAGCATTATTGGAATTATAGGAGCTTTCTGGAACAGTTTGGAGCAAAAGCTGAAGTCGTGTTGCTGAGTACCTGATTTCACGACAAGCATCGATCGATACTATTTGAGGCTGACATGACATGCGACTTTAATGAAGAGTTGAAGAATTGCAACTTGGTCCAGAAGTCTTTAAAAATTACAAGAAGACCCAATTCGTGTTTTATGTTATTTATAGGGATTTTACAGCCACTTTTAGGCTAAGCTTTATTTTCTATACTTTGATTTTACTCTGGTTTGAGACAAGTCTAAATCCCCCTTCGTCCGAGATCAGATCTCAAAACCTCTTGTTATTCTTATTTTATATTGATGATTTATTCAAACATGTTGATTGTTTCATTCTCCATGTCTGAGTAGATCCACTTTAGGTTTATGGTTTTTTCATAAAGGATTTCTTTGAATGCTAGGTTAATTATCTGTTTAGGATTCACCATCTGAATTAGTTCTTCGCTTAGGTTGTGTTCAAAGCTAATTCTAGGTTGGCGAATCTGGAACATAGATCTTAGGATAATTGATTAGGCACGACAGTGCGATTAATTACCTGATAGAACCTAGGTGAGAAAATTGATTATTCGCAAAGAGATTGGGTTTAATTGATTTGTGAACACATCAAACCTGATATTAAAGCTGATTTAGACTTTAGGATTCGCAAAGAGATTTGGAATTCCTAGGATTTAAATTTAGATAGTTTTCGCAACGACAGTTGGTTAATTATACCTTAGTGATTTGAGTTCAAGAACTGTGCTAAATCTGAATCCTGATTAGTTAATTTATCTGCATTCATTGATTTCCTGAGAAATACCATGAGCCTATATTTTCCCTATTGAATTACAACTCGTTTAATTTCTGCACTGCTTTCAATTACATCTGTTTGGCTAAGCTTAATTCTCAACTATACAATCTATTGTGCATCTCTGTGAGTCTTTGTGGTTCGACCCCTAGCTATATTACAACTACTGCTTTAGTACTGTTAGGGTATTAATTTGAGCATATCAAATTTGGGGTCGTTGCCGGGGACTCAATTCGCCATTAGATTTTAGTTTGAGAATTTCGACTAAGTTCGTCGGTATCGATCGATACTCTGTAGTATCGGTCGATACTCGTCGTCTTCTTTTGTTGATATCGATCGACACCACTTGGTATCGATCGATACTCAACGTATTTTTTTTGGTTACTTACGTGCCTTGTCTAGTGTTTTGTTTTCAGGTCTATGCATGTTTGTGAAACCAGAAGCAACAAGAGCACTCAGCTAGTTGAACTGTCACTGGAACAGCTAGCACTTGTGAAACGCACAAACAGAAAGACAAAGCAAACATCAGGGATGAACAACCCAGTGGTTTTAAGAGCTGATGAAGCTGGAGTCTTGAGTGACCAAGGGGGTCTAGTGTGCAATGAGAGAGGGCAGCGACTTGATGAAGCTGGAAACGTCGTTGTCCCTGCTGCTGTTGTTGAGATTGTCGCACCAGCTGGGCGCGCCAACGTTGGGAATGCTGCAGGTGTTCAAGCTAGGACACTTGGCGAGCACAACAGACCTGATCAGTTCTATGCCAATCGATCTACGATTCGCATCCCAACTTTTTAGAGGAACGACTTCGAGCTGAAGCCTGCGTACTCTGCTCTCGTGAGTCAGAGTCCTTTCCATGGCCTACCTCATGAGAATCCTATGGATCATATCGAAATGTTCAAGGATTTGGTCACTGGTATGAAGTACAATGGAGTGCCCAATGAGTTCCTATTCTGCAAACTTTTCCCATACTCTCTTGGTGGGGATGCTGCTTATTGGCTGAAACAGTTAGCTCCTGATTCTCTAACTACATGGGATGAGACCAAGAATGAATTCATGTGCAACTTCTATGATGATGCGAGATCCGAAGAGCTCAGGAATAAAATTTCCCAGTTTTCTCAAGGTCCAACAGAAGGACCCAAGGCTGCTTGGATTCGCTTCAAATCATATCATAGAGATTGTCCGCCCCATGGGTTCAATCAGGTTCAGCTGCTGGGCACCTTCTACAGAGGGATCGATTGGAGGTACCAGATGGCTTTGGATACTGCGAGTAATGGGAACTTCAACACCATGTACCCAGATGATGCAGTCGTGCTGATTGAGAACTTGGCGTCCAGCAATAGCACCAAGAATGCTGATTTCGACAGGAAGAAGCAAGCTGCAGGAATTGATGGGTCTCATATATTTTGCTTGGGAAGTCGAAGAAGACTGTGCACTTTGCTGATGGAGTCAATAATATCGGTGGAGATGAAATGGAGGATTGTAACTACGTTGGTGGTTCTGGATTTCAGGGTCAGCAATTTGGGTACAACAACAACCGGAACTTCAGCAACAACACTCGCAATTACGGGAATTCTTCGTACCAGCCCATCTCTCCAAAGTCTATGGATAATAAGATGGAATCCATGCTTGAGCAGATTCTTCAGGGACTGCAAAAACTGCAAGTGGATTTCAATGGGAAGATTGACCATTTGTACACTGATCTCAATGGGAAAATTAACCACCTGAATGGGAAGATTGAAGCTGTCAGTCTCTCCCAGAGGAAGCTGGAAACTCAGGTTGCTCAGACCGCATCAGCTGTGCAGAGGCAGGAAGGCTTTCTTACAGGGAGAACTGAAAATCCAAGAGCACACGACAATGCGATCTCCTCAAGTGCAGAAAATTTCGATGAGGATCCTGAAATCGCCAGGGCATCGATCGATACCCCCAAGTCTCGATCGATGCCGGTTACAATTCTGAAACGGGATACTTCCAAATCCCGTGTATCGATCGATACCCCATTAGTATCGGTCGATACTGAGGCGATTTCTGAGGAGACACCTGATGTTTCGAATGTGGTGCCTAAGGTAGTTGCAGAACGAGTATATATACCCAAGATGCCTTATCCTATAATTCCTAAGCTGACAAAGAAGGAATGGGAGGACGCTAGATGCAAGTATTTGCTGGATAAGCATAATGTGGAGCTTCTTTCTGATGATGATATATCTGCCAGGGACGATTCAACTGCACTAGTATCGATCGATACCCTACCTGGTGTCGATCGATACCCCTCGCAGAACGAGCCAGAAACTGTGAAAACACCTGAGTTGATTGTAGAAAGAGTTCGCAAGCCCAAGAAGCTGAATCCTATTCCTAAACACCTCAGGGATCCTATCACTCCAAAGCAGCTGCGTGGCTTTGAGAAGATGGTATGAAGGATTTCCCCTGAATCAACCTTTGAAGAAGCTCTAGAGTGCCGTCCTCTGCTAAGTCACTTCAAAGATTGAAGAGAAACTGAGGAAGAGATTAAGGCACTCTTCATTAAGGCTAGAGGTACACCTCCACTGAGGAAATTGACTAAGAGGGAATACCCATGGATCTTCTCAGTTCCATGCTCTATCTCTAGAGTTGAATTCAAAGAGTCTCTCGTTGACTCAGGAGTCTGCGTCAATGTCATGTCCAGGGCAATTGCAGAGAGATTGGGAGCTGATATTCAACCTCCAAAGACATCTATGACGTTCGCCAACGATTCCACCTCTCTTCCATATGGGGCGATTGCTGATTTGATGATCACAATAGGAGATTGCCTGGTTCCTACTGACTTTCAGGTTGTAGAGATGAATGCAAAATATCGTACGCAGTTGATTCTCAGAAGACCGTTCATGGCTATAGTTGGTGCGATTATGGACAACCCCAGCAAGCACATCTCATTCTCATACATTTACAAGGAGGTGTACTACAAAGCCATCCCTAGAGCAACTTCCGGATGTGTCTCTTGCATCGATGCTGTAATAGGAGCGACATTGATATCATATCCTTTGGAAGAGCCTCCTGATAAGCCTACTATCACAGACATTTTAGCTGAACCGCCCAGCATTCCCAAGGAAGTTGTCAAGAAGGCTAAGGCAACAAAGAAGAAGAAGGCCAAGTGCAAAAAAGTCGAGAATCCCCATGTCACTTTAATCCCTCAGAAAAATGATGGGAATTCGATTGAGTATAAGGTCAAGTGCAAAGGAGCTTCGAAGCCATTCTCTAAGGCTATAATTCTTCTTACTTCGGAGCTGAAAGAGAAAGGACAGGAGTTTGTGGACAGCATGATGAGCAGAACTCTGACGCTAGCGATGTCAAGTTGTGGAGCCTGTTTTGATGAAAGCTCGCATTCCTATCCTGCCTGAAGGGCGTTACAGTCAAGCTACTGACGTTATATGAGTGCTTGGTGGGAGGCAACCCACTGGTGAGTCTTTTTATTTCTTTTATTTTTGTTTTTGTGTCTTGAGTGAATCAGATTGGAGCAAACGAGGAGAAGTTGAACTGGCCTTGACGAAATCGCCAGGGTATCGATCAATACCCTGTTGGTATCGCTCGATACCCTGCGGGCAATGATGAAATTCTGTGTCGATTTAAGCATGTATCGATCGATACAGGTTGTGTGTCGGTCGATACTCTATGTTCCAGCAAGGTAACTTCTTGTTTTTCCCAATTTTATTCTGTTCTTTTGTTTTCTTTCACTGACTCTAGGCTAGATAACACTGGGGACAGTGTTGTTCAAGTCTGGGGGAGGTGTCTGCTGACATTGTGTTTGTTTTTCTTAGAGTCAATCGTTTTATCGAGTCAAAATTGTTTTATTGAGTCAAAACTTGTTGGAGATAATGATCATGTGCTTGAATCTATTGATGTGATTTTATTTTTGAGTGCACAGTGTTACAGGATCAGTTCTAAATCGACTAATGAAAAATCCAAAGACTGACCAGTTAACTAGAAAACATCCATGTTTCCAGCAGAGTTCTTCTGAAGCCTGAGCCAAATTTTTGCACTTCATCAATGTGGTTAGTGTTTTTAGAGCTTGATTCATCATTCATATATGATAAAGGAACCCATGTGTTTAGAGTTATGGTATCTCTCTCCCCTGTTATAAGTTGATAAATAAGAGCATAAAAGATTGAAATGATTTTCTTCTGAGAAGAGGGTTAGGAAAATTTCCAGCGATCCCATTATTCTACTTAAGAGGGAATGATCACACAAAGGATTGGAAGCGAGGCTAGGATTTTGCTATGATGCCATTATTCGCCTACATCCTTTGATACATTGAGAGGGAAGAACCGGGGATTTGGTGGCAAACACCATCAATACTCGCGTTTCAGACCTTGATGTGTATGTGCAAGATCTAAAAAAAAAAGAGAACATAATAAGAAATAAGTCTGGGGGAGAGAAATAAAACCAAAAAGTGTGAAAAATGGTGGTTCCTTGTCATGATATTGTCTGGTAAAGAGTCTAGAAGGTTCTTGAACATTGGCTGCAGCGATGAAACTGGCGAGGATGGCTTTACTTGAACAATGCTGTGGGATAATGTGTGGAGTATGGGAAAGCTGCGAATGTCTACGGAGAAGTACATGGTGGTTAGATCGAAAGCTGATTTGGTGACATTTGGATACTTGGAAAAAGGTCATTTCGATGGTTCGTGAACAGGTGAGTCTCCGCGTTTTCAAACCTCTTTCTCTGTTTAGTCTTCTATTTGCTTGAGGGCAAGCAAATGCTAAGTCTGGGAGAGTTGATATATCATGGTTTTTACCCTGTTTAGACCATGATATAAGTCCTTTTTATAGAGTCTTTCTTGTGTTTTGTAATCTTTTAGAGTCTTTTACAGGTTATAGCACGTTTGGAGCATTATTGGAAATATTTGGGCTTTCTGGAACAGTTTGGAGCAAAAGCTGAAGTCGTGTTGCTGAGTACCTGATTTCACGACAAGCATCGAGCGATACCCCCTGGTATCGATCGATACTATTCGAGGCTGACACGACATGCGACTTTAATGAAGAGTTGAAGAATTGCAACTTGGTCCAGAAGTCTTTAATAATTACAAGAAGACCCAATTCGTGTTTTAAGTTATTTATAGGGATTTTACAGCCACTTTTAGGCTAAGCCTTATTTTCTATACTTTGATTTTACTTTGGTTTGAGACAAGTCTGAATCTCCCTTCGTTCGAGATCATATCTCAAAACCTCTTGTTATTCTTATTTTCTATTGATAATTTATTCAAAAATGTTGATTGTTTCATTCTCCATGTCTGAGTAGATCCACTTTAGGTTTAGGGTTTTCTCATAAAGGATTTCTTTGAATGCTAGGTTAATTATTTGTTTAGGATTCACCATCTGAATTAGTTCTTCGCTTAGGTTGTGTTCAAAGCTAATTCTAGGTTGACGAATCTGGAACTTAGAACTTAGGATAATTGATTAGGCACGACAGTGCGATTAATTACCTGATAGAACCTAGGTGAGCAAATTGATTATTCGCAAAGAGATTTGGTTTAATTGATTTGTGAACACATCAAACCTGATATTAAAGCTGATTTAGACTTTAGGATTCGCAAAGAGATTTGGAATTCCTAGGATTTAAATTTAGATAGTTTTCGCAACGACAGTTGGTTAATTATACCTTAGTGATTTGAGCTCAAGAACTGCGCTAAATATGAATCCTGATTAGTTAGTTTATCTGCATTCATTGATTTTCTGAGAAATACCCTGAACCTATATTTTCCCAATTGAATTACAACTCGTTTAATTTCTGCACTGCTTTCAATTACATCTGTTTGGCTAAGCTTAATTCTCAACTATACAATCTATTGTGCATCTCTGTGAGTCTTTGTGGTTCGACCCCTAGCTATATTTCAACTACTGCTTTAGTACTATTAGGGTATTAATTTGAGCATATCAGCAATCAGATGTGAAATCAAACTTGACTTCCTTACATAACATGGCTTCGAGCATATCAGCAATCGATTGTCCTTGTAGGGATCAGCTCGTCCTTCTCGTTCTTCACCACAGTTATGCCTCCTTTCTTAGGCACAACGTGAACCGGACTAACCCAAGAACTATCTGAGATGGCATAGATAATCCATGCTTCCAACAGCTTCATCACTTCCTTCCTGACCACTTCCTTCAGGTTCGGATTCAGCCTCCTCGGACACTCAATCGAAGACTTTGACTCATCCTCCAGGTGAATCTGATGCATGCACAAGTCTGGTGCTATACCTGAAATGTCAGCAAGAGAATAGCCAAGAGCTTTGCGATACTTGCGCAGCTTGCTCAGCAGTAAGGCATTCTCTGTGTTGTTCAAAGAAGCATTAACAATGACTAGGTATGTAGAATTAGGGCCAAGAAAACTATACCTCATATTGGGTGGGAGTGGCTTTAGTTCGACCTTAGGAGCTTTCTCTGTACTCCAATCCCCAAGCCCATCAGCTTGCTTAGAACTGTCGACCAACTCTACTTATGGCCGTAGGGTATCGACCGATACCAGAGGGGTATCGATCGATACCGGTGATGCTGAATCAAGCATCTTTGAGTATCCAGCAGTATCGTCACATGAACGGACTTCCGAAGTGGCCGAACAGACCAATGCTCTCTCCAGTGGATCCTCAGGGTGCATCTCCAGGGAGTACTCTTCAGCTATGTCACTGAAGGTGTCCACATAGAATGTATGCCCATCGATGGTTGGCCTTTTCATCATCTTCTCCATGTTAAAGGATATCACCAAATCATCGATGTTGAGAGCTGTCTGTCCATTCTTGCAGTCAATCAAGGCTCCAGCAGTTGCAAGGAATGGTCTGCCTAAGATAAGAGGATCCTTAGGCTCAACATCGTACTTCAGGACGATTAAATCTGTTGGGATCAAGCAATTCCCAATCTTGATTAGGACATCTTCGAGTAGTCCCTCTGGAAGTCGTACTGAGCGATCAGCAAGTACCAGCGAAATCCTTGTAGGCTGGAAATCTGTCATCCAAATTCGCTTGATAACTGAGTGTGGCATAAGGTTCACACTCGACCCAATATCGCAGAGAGCACACTCAAATCTTTATGTGAAGATAGTGCAGTCCAAAACAAAGCTCCCTGGGTCTGGTAGCTTCTTGGGAATTTTGTTGAGTAAGATCGCACTGCACTCAGCTGTGATCATCATGACACCTTCCTCCAGATTTACATTGCTAGAGACCATCTTCTTCACATATCTCATGAAAGCTGGGGAAGTCTTACTAGCATCAACGAAAGGAAGCTCCACAACCAACTTATCCAGCATAGCCTTGCATCTGGCATCTTCCCATTCCTTCTTTGTCATCTTAGGAGGTATAGGATAAGGCATCTTCGGTTTGTACACCCTCTCCTTGACAATCTCAAGCTCCTTCCCGATATGTGTCTCATCATCGATCGATACTTGAGGGGTATCAATCGATACACAGGATTTTGGATCCTCCCGTGCAGATGTCTGGACCGGTGTCGATCGATATTGGCTGGTATCGATCGATACCTGGGGATTTTTAGAATCCCAATCGTCATCTCCAGCAAGATCGAGGAGATTTTCTGCGATTGGACTGTCCTTCACTCCTGTAAGCACCTCTTTTCCACTCCTCAAAGTGATGGAGCTGATGTGTGCCCTTGGATTCTCAGTTTTCCCTGGAAGAAAACCTTCCTGCCTCTTTATAGCTGCTGCTGTCTGAGCAACCTGAGTTTACAGCTTCTTCTGGGAAAGACTAATTGCTTCGATTTTCCCATTCATATCCATGTACAGAGAGTCAAATTTCCCATTGAAATCCTCCTGCAACTTATGCTGTCCCTGAAGAATCTGTTCCATCATGGATTCCATCTTACTCTCCATGGTTTTTGGAGAGATGGGTTGGTATGAAGAATTCCCAAAATTTCGAGTGAAATCGCTGCTCTGAAGTGGTTTCTGAGTAAATTGCTTTGCTCCGAAACCAGATTGGTTCCCCTCAAACTTGTACCCACCTTGTTAATTTTTGTTGTTGAAGTTTCGGTTGTTGTTGTTTCCAAATCACTGACCCTGAAAACAGAACCACCAACGTAGTTAACATCCTCTTCTTCTTCTTCCACATTAGCGACTTCATCAGCAAAGTGCACAAATTTCTTCGACTTCCCGATCAGGAAATCCAGTTTGGCCTGCACGTCAGCAATCTGCGATCCATCAACTCCTCCAGCCTGCTTCTTCCGCTCAAAATCAGCATTCTTGGTGCTATTACTAGATTCCAAGTTTCCAATCAACACAACTGCATCATCTGGATACCTGGTGTTGAAGTTCCCATTACTCACAGCATCCATACCCATCTGGTACCTCCAATCAATCCCTCTGTAGAAAATGCCTAGCAGCTGAACCTGAGTGAACCCATGGTGCAGACAATCTCTCTGATAAGACTTGAAACGAATCCAAGCAGCTTTGAATGCTTCTGTCAGACCCTGAGCGAATTTAGAGATCTTGTTCCTGAGCTCCTCGGATCTCGCATCATCATAGAAATTGTTCAGGAACGCATTCTTCGTCTCATCCCATGTAGTTAGCGAATCAGGAGCTAACTGCTTCAGCAAATAAACAGCATCCCCAGCAAGAGAGTACGGGAAAAGTTTGCAGAAAAGGAACTCATTGGGCACTCCATTGTACTTCATACCAGTGACCAAATCCTCGAACCTTTCGATATGATCCATGGGATGCTCATGAGGTAGGCCATGGAAAGGGTTCTGACTTACAAGAGCGTAATACGCAGGTTTCATCTCGAAGTCATTCCTCTGAAAAGTTGGGATGCGAATCGCAGCTCGATTGGCATTGAACTTATCAGGTCTGTTGTGCTCACCAAGTGTTCTACCTCAATCAACTCCAGCATTCCCAACGTTGGCTTGCGCGTCTGGCGCGAGAATCTGACCAACAACAGCAGGAGGGGCAATGACGTTTCCAGCCTCATCAAGTCGCTGTCCTCTCTCATTGCACACTTGACCGTCTTGGTCTCTCAAGACTCCAGCTTCATCAGCTCTTAAAACCACTGGGATGTTCATCCCTGATGTTTGCTTTGTCTTTCTGTTTGCGCGTTCTAAACGTGCTAGCTTCTCTAACGATAGATTGACTAGCGGAGTGCTCTTGTTTCTTCTGGTTTCACGATTAGGCATGCACCTAAAACACGAAGATCAAGAACGTAAGTAACCAAAGACACGATGAGTATCGATCGATACCAAGTGGTGTCAATCGATATCAACAAAATAAAAAGACGAGTATCGACCGTTACTATATAGTATCGATCGGTACCGACAGGCTTAGTCGAAACTCGACAGCTAAAATTTAATGGCAAAATTGAGTCCCCGGCAACTGCGCCAAATTTGATATGCTCAAATTAATACCCTAAACAGTACTAAAGCAGTTGCTGCAGTATATCAGGGGTCGAACACAAGAACTCAGAGAAATCGCACAATAAATTGTATAGTGTCAATTCAAGTTAAACTATTCGGATTAAACAAAAAGCAGTAAGCAGTAAACGAGTTGTAATTCAATGGGAGAAAGATAGGTTCAGGGATATTTCTCAGGAAATCAATGAATGAAAAATAAACTAACTAATTGATATGCTCAATTTAATACCCTAAGATACTAAAGCAGTTGTTGTAGTAAGTGTAGGGGTCGAACCACAAAGACTCACAGAGATCACACAATAAATTATGAAGTGTCGAATTACGCTAAGCCAGATAGATGTAATTAAAAACAATGCAGAATATTAAATGAGATGTAATTCAATTGGGAAATATAGGCCCAGGGTTTTTCTCAGGAAATCAGTGAATGCAGACTAACTAACTAACAGGATTCAGATTTAGCGCAGTTCTTGAACTCAAATCACTAAAATATAGCTAACCAACTCTCGTTGCGAAAACTATCTAAATCTAAATCCTAGGAATTCCAAATCTCTTTGCGAATCCTAAAGTCTAAATCAGCTTTAACAACAGGTTTGATATGTTCACAAATCAATTAAACCAAATCTCTTTGCGAATAATCAATTTGCTCACCTAGGTTCTATCAGGTAATTAATTGCACTCTCGTACCTAATCAATTATCCTAAGATTTATATTCTAGGTAGCTAATCTAGAACAAGATATGAACACAACCTAAGCGAAGAACTATATTTCAGATGGTGAATCCTAATCGGATAATTAACCTAGCATTCAAAGAAAACCCTTATGAGAAAACCCTAAACCTAAGGTGGATCTACTCAGACATGGCAATTGAATCAACATACATGTTTGAATAAATCATCAATAAAATAAGAACAAAGGTTTTGAGATCTGATCTCGGACGAAGGGAAATCAGACTTGTCTCAAACACAGAAAATAAAGCTTAAAGAGGCATAAAAAGGCATGGCCTAAACAAGTGGCTGTAAAATCCTATTTATAACCTAAAACACGACTTGGGGTCTTCTTGTAATTATTAAAAACTTCTGGGCACTTTTTGTAATTCTTCAAGTCTTGGAAAACTCGCGGGTCGTGTCTTGCTGCGATGGGTATCGATCGATACCAGGGGGTATCGATCGATACTGGCCGTGAAAACAGGTACTCAGCAACACGATCTTTAGCTCTGCTCTAAACTGCTCCAGAAAGCTCCAATACTTCCAATAATCCTCCAAACGTGCTATGACCTGTAAAAGACTCTAAAACACTACAAAACACTAGAAAGACTCTATAAAAAGGACTTATATCATGGCCTAAACAGGGTAAAAACCATGATATATCACTAATCAGGGTTCAGGTTACGCACGGTTCCCGAACTCAAATCACTAGAGTATAATTAACCAACTGTCGTTGCGAAAACTATCTAAATCTAAACTTCAGAATTCCAAATTTCTTTGCAAATCCCTAAGAATAAATCAGCCTTAATTTCAGGTTTGATATGTTCACAAATCAATTAAACCAAATCTCTTTGCGAATAATCAATTTGCTCACCCTAAGTTCTATCAAGTAATTAATCGCACTGTCGTGCTTAATCAATTATCCTAAGATCTAAGTTCTAGGTGATCAATATAGAATTAGCTTTGAGAACAACCTAAGGCGAATAACTAATTCAGATTATGAACCCTAAATAACCAATCAACCTAGAATTAAAAGAAATCCCTTATGAGAATCCCTAAACCTAACAAGAGATCTACTCAGACATGGAAATTGAATCAATAAACATGTTTGAATAAATGCTCAATAGAAAATAAGAAAGAGTAACAAAAGGGTTCGAAATCTTCTCTCGACGAACAGAGTTTCATACTTGTCTCCCTTGAAAAGCTCTCTCACAAATCGGGTACTCAGTAACACGAACTTCAGATTTGCTCCAAAATGCTCCAGAAAGCTCCAATATCTCCAATTATGCTCCAAACATGCTAAGACCTGTAAAAGACTCTAAAACACTACGAAATAGCAGAAAAACTCTATAAAACATACTTATATCATGGCCTGAAAGGGTTAAAAACCAATGTATATCATATATATATGTGCTGTCCAATTGGAGAAATCCGCCTTTCTTGAGCTTTAGGTGCTTGGGTGATCTTTTGAACTTGGAAACATGTTTTGGACGTGGTAAACTCTTTTTTGGCTTCATTTTGCATTTTTTTTTGATGATTTGACCTATATAGACTTTAAAACTACAAATACGAGAAAAGTGCCTCAAAAAACACAAAACCGAATAAAAATGCTTAGATAAAATACTAAAATCCTTAATTAAAAATAGTAAAATATAGAGTATATCAACTCCCCAAGAGTTAGCTTTTTGCTTATCCTCAAGAAAACAGAAAATTAAGCAAGAAGGAAAAGTTTGAAAAACACGGAGACTCACATTTCCTTTAGAATTCTGCAATGACCATTACTTTAGTAATCCACGTATTGCCAAACTAGCTCCATATCGAACCACCATGTACTTCTCTGCAAGTATTCGCAGCCTCCCAGTTTTAACTCATTATTTCACAGAATAATCCAAAGCTATCATTGCTGGGTCTAATCAAGGATCATAATGCCAAGAACCTTCTAGACTATTTCCCTTTCGATATCGTGACGAAACAACAACACAACCTTTGGTACTTTTTCCCTCCCCCAGACTTATTCTTTTCTCATTTTCTTTCCATTGGGTCAATGGCTGATGGAACACGAGTATTGATTGTTTTTGCCACCGAATACCCGGTTCATTTTACTGCCACCTTTCATTCTAAAGTGTAGACGAATAGTGATATCTCTGGAAATTTTCCTAACCTCGCTTCTAACCTTAGTGTGATAATTTCTTTCGAAGTAAAATAATGGGATCAATGGAAATTTTCCTAGCCCTTTACTCGAAAGAAAATCATTTCATCTTTTTTGCTTTTATTTTAAATAAGGGAGAGGAGTACCATAATTTCACACATGTCGTCTTGTCATATACGAAAGAGGAGTCAAGCTCTGAGGACACCAATCACGATGATGAGGTAAAAGAAAAAGCTCATAATTAGCTCAAGCTTTTTGATTTTTTCTGGAAACATGGATGCCTCTGATTAACTGGTCAACCTTTAGATTTTCATTAGTCTGGTCTGAGACTAGCTCTGCAACAATGGTCACTTAGATGCAAATAAAATAAAAATTCAAAGGTCGTGATCATAATCTCCAACAAGTTTTGACTCAATAAAACAAAATAACTCAAAGAAAACATCAAACTGACTCAAAAGGAAAAACAAAAGAAAGAAAATAACGTTAGTAAACGAGAAAGACCTCCCCCAGACTTACTTCACACCGTCTCGGTGTGAAAATAAACCAAGGAGAAGGTAAAAAAAACTCAAAGAAAGAAAATCAAGAAAAAGTCAAAGTTTACTTACATGGGTCGGTATCGGTCGAAGCAAGATATGCATCGATCGATTTTTGTTTCTCTGGTTAGCCGCCATCGATCGATGCACATCTGCATCGATCGATTTTGAAATCTTGGGCCGCCTCCTTGCATCGATCGATTGTCGTTCGATCGATTGGTTAACTTACCTGGGTCGATGCATGCCTTGCCGTTTTTTTTTCACCTGAGACACTTATACTCAAAACTAAAAATTAAAAAATGTTCGTGAAAGAAAAAACAAAGGAAAATATAAGATATGTATACTTACCGGTGGGTTGCCTCCCACCAAGCATTTATTTAAAGTCGTTAGCTCAACTCCTTTTCGGTTTAGACATGAGGGGCATCATTTAAGGGAATCATTTCCCTCTCATCTTCTTCAATATCTACGAGATATGGCTTTAGATGTTGTCCATTGACAGTGAAGTCTCCTCCATTGCGGTTCCAAAGCACCACAGCACCATATGGTTTTACTTCTTTGATCTTTAACGGTCCGGACCATCGCGATCTGAGTTTGTCGGGAAAGAGTTTAAGTCATGAGTTAAAGAGCAGAACATGGTCGTTTGGTAAAAACGTCTTTGTAACATCCCGATTTCTTGTATATGCGGAGAGGCTTATAAGAATTGATTTGGCTACCTATGTCACCAAAGTGCACTTATCTTTTCGGGAACTTGTCCAGAGAGAACTCCAGAGTTAAGGGTGCTTGAGCTGGAGCAATTTAAGGATGGGTGACCTTCCGGGAAGTGATTCGCGGTATCGTGTGAGTGAGGACAAAACACGGGGAAAGATCACGTGGTGATTGCAGGGTCAGTAAACAAGTATTACAAGCCTCCCGGACTAACGCACCGGCCGTCGGACCAGGGTGGGGCCCACGTGCCGAGAGAGGGCATGGGGCCCAGGTAGGGGCGGTCGGGGCGTTATAAGTGGTATCAGAGCCGAACCCAAACACGTGTGTGGAGTCAGGTGGGCCCACACCGTCTAGGGTGACGATCCTGGTGCGCAACGAGGACGTTGCGCTCTATGAGTGGGGGTGATTGTAACATCCCGATTTCTTGTATATGCGGAGAGGCTTATAAGAATTGATTTGGCTACCTATGTCACCAAAGTGCACTTATCTTTTCGGGAACTTGTCCAGAGAGAACTCCAGAGTTAAGGGTGCTTGAGCTGGAGCAATTTAAGGATGGGTGACCTACCGGGAAGTGATTCGCGGTATCGTGTGAGTGAGGACAAAACACGGGGAAAGATCACGTGGTGATTGCAGGATCAGTAAACAAGTATTACAAGCCTCCCGGACTAACGCACCGGCCGTCGGACAAGGGTGGGGCCCACGGGCCGGGAGATGTCGTTGGGGCCCACAGGTAGGGGCGGTCGGGGCGTTATAAGTGGTATCAGAGCCGAACCCAAACACGTGTGTGGAGTCAGGTGGGCCCACACCGTCTAGGGTGACGATCCTGGTGCGCAACGAGGACGTTGCGCTCTATGAGTGGGGGTGATTGTAACATCCCGATTTCTTGTATATGCGGAGAGGCTTATAAGAATTGATTTGGCTACCTATGTCACCAAAGTGCACTTATCTTTTCGGGAACTTGTCCAGAGAGAACTCCAGAGTTAAGGGTGCTTGAGCTGGAGCAATTTAAGGATGGGTGACCTTCCGGGAAGTGATTCGCGGTATCGTGTGAGTGAGGACAAAACACGGGGAAAGATCACGTGGTGATTGCAGGGTCAGTAAACAAGTATTACAAGCCTCCCGGACTAACGCACCGGCCGTCGGACAAGGGTGGGGCCCACGGGCCGGGAGATGTCGTTGGGGCCCACAGGTAGGGGCGGTCGGGGCGTTATAGTCTTGGGGGCTATCTTCTTGTCATGATATGCTTTAGTTCTCTCCTTGTAGATCTTAGAGCTCTCACAGGCAAGATGACGAATTTCATCTAACTCATTCAATTGAACTAAACGTCTCTCGGTTGCTGTCTTGATGTCGTAATTCATCTTCTTTGGTAGATGGTACTAAAGTTCATTCAGTCAATTAAAACTAAAGTTCACACTACCGCAATCATAACGGTTGTCAATGCAGTACTTTGGGATCAAATCCACAGATACCAAGGTTACACTACTATTCTCAAAATTTTGAAATTAAGCTAAGACAGAAATATGGTTTGTTTTATAAAAGTAACAAGAGCAATTTAAACGATGTAAATTCAATAAAGGAAAGGCGTTAGGTCGAGGGTTTATTTGAAGGAATCCAGAAACCATAAATCAGACAATTATTTAGGGAATAATTAAAAGCAAGTTTCAAACTCCAACATAAATATCTAACCAATCCACTTCTGTGCTCATGGTTACTAAATCTAGCAACCTAAAATCCTAATTTCCATTGGTATAGAATTCTAGATCAATAATAACGAGCTGGTTCAATATGTTCACGAATCTCCTTAACATCAACTTCCGCAGGCTAAGGACAATTCGCTCACTTATGTTCTTTCTAGCAACCTAAGACACGTAGATTGCCCTAGTTCATAAACCTAGCGGTCAGCTCAAGTCTAAGCAATAAACACAACAATACGCGAAAACCACAAAAGATAAATCCCTATCTGTGTCTAATTCAATGACTCATCGATTCCCTTGAAGGCCCTAACCTAACTATGGAACTACTTAGACATAGTAACGAAGAACAAGCAAGGAGATGAAGAAATCATAATATAAATAAAGAGAGAAAGGGTTTAGAATTCTTCTTAATAGATGCAGAGATTCTTCTCCAAAGCTTACAATGATTCAATAGCAAAAAGCCTGAATAGAACAAAAAGGTGGCTGCCTCCAAGAGGCTAAAAATATAGTATATATAGGTCTAGGTCGAATTAGGTCAAAACAGGAAGTTTCTAGGGAAAAATAAGGAAAACATAAGTTTCCTTTCTTATTCTCGTCGGCTGGTATCGGTCGATACCATCTTAGCATCAGTCTATGCTGACTTGTCGGGTAGGGGTAGCATCGACCGGCCCATCGATCGACCTCCTTGGCATCGTTCGATGCTGACCTCTCGAGTAGGGGTAGCATCGACCGGTCTTCTTCCGCATCGGTCGATGCAGACCTCTCGGGTAGGGGTAGCATCGACCGGTCTTCTTCAGCATCGGTCGATGCTGACCTCTCGGGTAGGGGTAGCATCGACCGGTTCCATCGACACCTTTACCAGCATCGGTCGATGCTAACCTCTCGGGTAGGGGTGGCATCGACCTGTTCCAACGGTATTGACCGATGCTGGCTCTTTCTTCACGGTTTCGTGCGTTTTTGCCCTCGTAACTCCAATTTCATCCTTGAACGCCTTTTTACCTGAGATATCTAAATAGAATACTAAAAGACTCTAAAAATGGACTTTGACTAGATAAAACAATTGAAAGAAATATTAAAACATGCGTTAGAAAGCAGTAAAAACCAAGCATATCAATTCCCCCAGACTTAGTCTTTTGCTTGTCCTCAAGCAAACAGAAGACTAGCGAGGAAGAAAAGTTTGAAAACCCGGAGATTCACACTACCTTTAAAGTTCTGCAATGACCGTTACCTCATTAATCCATGTATTGCTAGAGTAGCTTCTGATCGGACCGCCAAGTACTTCTCTGCAAGCGTTCGCAGCTTCCCAGATTCAACACATAATCTCACAGGATAATCCCAAAACTATCATCGTTGGGTCTCATCAAAGATCATAGTGCCAAGAACCTTCTAGACTCTTTCCCTTTGGATATCGCGACAAGACAACAACATAATCTTTGGTACCTTTCCCCTCCCCAGACTTATTGTTTCCTCATTTCTTTTCCATAGGGCTAATGGCTGATGGAACGAAAGTATTGATGGTTTTAGCCACTGAATCCCCGGTTCATTTTAGTGCCACCCTTTCAATCTAAGGCGTAGGCGAATAGTGATATCTTCGGGAATTTTTCTAACCTCGCTTCCAACCTTAGTGTGATCATCTCCTTCGAAGTAAATTAATGGGATCGTTTGAAATTTTCCTAGCCCTTTACTCGAAAGAAAATCATTTCATCTTTTAATTAAAAATGAGGGAGATGGGTACCATACTTTAACACGGGTTTTATTGTCGGATATGAACGAGGAATCAAGCTCTGAAAACACCAATCACGATGATGAGGTAAAAGGAAGAGCGCAGAAACCAGCTCAAATTTTGAAATTTTCCTGGAAATATGGTTGCCTCTGAATAACTGTGTGGCCTTTCGATTTTCCATTAGTCTTATCAAGAGCTAAATCTGTAACAATGGTCACTTAGATGCAAAATCATATTAAAAATTCAAGAGTAGTAATCTCAATCTCCAACAAGTTTTGACTCAATAAAACATAATAAGCTTAAGAAAACATAAAAATGACTCAAGAAAAAGACAAAATAAAAAATACCATTAGTAACGATAGAGACCCTCCCCTAGACTTACTTCACACCGTCTCGGTGTGAAAATAAACCAAGAAGAAGGCCAAATAGACTCAAGAAAAATATAAAATGAAAGAAAACGTATTGGTGGGTTGCCTCCTACCAAGCACTTGTTTATAGTCGTTAGCTTGACTTCGGTCTCAGATGTTAATCATGAGAATCAAAAGGTTGAGCCAATGCACCTTTGGTCCTTCTCCTGTTAGGGCAAGAAACAAAATGTGCAACATGGCATGCAACTATCCATGGCAAAGAAACAAAACTTACATCAAGAAAGTTTACTACGAATGTAGCATATATCTTAGAATTTTCCTTGATGGTGAGATTCTCATGAGGATCAAATGCACTTGATGGAAAAATAAAGTCAACTTCAGGTTTAAACGAGTTTATCATAAAATAGTCAACTTCATCTCCATCAATCATGTAAAACACAATATCCTCCTTCCTAGATTCCATCTCAACTTTAGGGTCATCTACCTCATTCAAGATCTTATCTACATCAAGCACATCCCCTAGGTAAGATTTTTCAAGAAGAGATCTAGATTCCTCAGGCATTGAAAGCTTAAACTCGAGATTATGAACATTCAAAGCACATAGATAATTAATATCAAAACATACTTAATGGTAATCTCTAGCAAGCTTTTCTACTCTTAAGGAATGTAGTCTTTGAGACTCACATATTAAATCACAACATTCATCAATGAGCACATGAGTACGCAAACTAGAAGCTACATCTTCAATGCAAGGCAAATGACTATCCTCATAATCATAGATTTCAAAGGTTTAGTCAAAAATACATTCTAGTTGGCAGGGTGGAACCCAATAAATTACCTCTTTAAGTGCATGAGCTACCATTATCTCGAACATTGTGAGCTCCCTTCCCTCAAGTGATGCCCGATATGACATGAGGTTCAAACGGATCATAATCGCGAGATCACCCCTTGTCAATGTCGGGTTTTCTTTGCAAAGCTCATCCAGCTCCTCCTTATGTTCAAGTGTGAGTACACTTTCATCAAATGGTGGCTCCACATATGGCTCATCTTGAATGTATTCATCAAATGTGGCACCCTCTTCTTGTGGCCAATCATTGTAATCCATGGCCATCAATTATAAGAAACAACAAGGAAGAAAATAAAAAGTTAGTAAATCTTAGACTAAATTTCAAATTCAGAATTGAAAGTAACGCTATTGGTCCCCGGCAACGGCGCCAAATTGATTTAAGCGTTTTCACTCAGTCAATTAAAACTAAAGTTCACACTACCGCAATCATAACGGTTATCAATGCAGTACTTTAGGATCGAATCCACAGAGACCAAGGTTACACTACTATTCTCAGAATTATGAAATTAAGCTAAGACAGAAATATGGTTTGTTTTAGAAAAGTAACAAGAGCAATTTAAACGATGTAAATTCAATAAAGGAAAGGCGTTAGGTCGAGGGTTTATTCGCAGGAATCCAGAGACCATAAATCAGACAATTATTATGGGAATAATTAAAAGCAAGTTTCAAACTCAAACATAAATATCTAACCAATCCACTTTCGTGCTAATGGTTACTAAATCAAGCAACCTAAAATCCTAACTTCCGTTGGCATAGAATTCTATATCAGCATTAACGAGCTGGTTCAATATGTTTACGAATCGCCTTAACATCAACTTCCGCAGGCTAAAGACAATTCACTCACTTATGTTATTTCTAGCAACCTAAGACACTTCCGCACTCTTAGATTGCCCTAGTTCATAGACCCAGAGGCCAGCTCAAGTCTAAGCAATAAACACAACAATAAGCGAAAACCACAAAAGATAAATCCCTATCTGTGTCTAATTCAATGACTCATGGATCCCCTTGAAGGCCCTAACCTAACTATGGAACTACTCAGACATAGTAATGAAGAACAAGCAAGGAGATGAAGAAATCATAATATAAATAAAGAGAGAAAGGGTTTAGAATTCTTCTTAATAGATGCATAGATTCTTCTCCAAAACTTACAATGATTCAATAGCAAAAAGCCTAAATAGAACAAAAATGTGGCTGCCTCCAAGAGGCTAAAAATAGAGTATATATAGGTATAGGTCGAATTAGGTCAAAACTGAAAGTTCACAGGGCAAAATAAGGAAAACAGAAGTTTCCTTTCTTCTTCTCGTCGGCTGGTATCGGTCAATACCATCTTAGCATCGGTCGATGCTAACCTCTCGGGTAGGGGTAGCATCGACCGGCCCATCGATCGATACCATCTTAGCATCGGTTGATGCTGACCTCTCGGGTAGGGGTAGCATCGACCGGCCCATCGATCGACCTCCTTGGCATCGGTCTATGCTGAACTCTCGGATAGGGGTAACATCGACCGGTCTTCTTCCGCATCGATCGATGCTGACCTCTCTGGTAGGGGTAGCATCGACCGGTCTTCTTCAGCATCGGTCGATGCTGACATCTCGGGTAGGGGTAGCATCGACCGGTTCCATCGACACCTTCACCAGCATTGGTGGATGCTAACCTCTCGGGTAGGGGTGGCATCGACCTGTTCCACCGGTATCGACCGATGCTGGCTCTTTCTTCACGGTTTCGTGCGTTTTTTCCTTCGTAACTCCAATTTCATCCTTGAACACCTTTTTACCTGAGATATTTAAATAGAAGACTAAAAGACTCTAAAATGGACTTTGACTCGATAAAACAATTGAAAGAAACATTAAAACATGCGTTAGAAAGCGATAAAAACCAAGCATATCACTACCTGATAAATCTTCACTAAAATCGTCATATCTTTTAAAATGCTCGCCCATATGACTTTAATCCACTTGCATATGAAAGCTAACATTGTTCCTATATTTATAGCCAATTTGAGCTCATTACCTTCACGGGAAGTCATCCAACCGATAAAATTCTGATGCATCTGCATTGTTCTGCATAGATTCTTTTATTGTTGGCACAATTTAGCTCCTTTTGCATCCTTTTTATTACTTGACCTGATATAGAATTAAAACTCTAAAATTATATTAAAATATCCTTTCGGCCAAACCATATGAAAAGTCCAAAATAATTGCATTAAAACCGTATAAAATACGTAAAACGATGTATATCATTGAACCCATTGAAGGACTTGACTTAGCTCAAGCCTGTGAATTTAATGGTAAGCTTAAAAATTGAAGAAAACGGTTACATTTGAAGCCTCCAAATTTTTTCAGGTAACTATTCCTCATCAAAACTTTTATGTCGGAAGTTCTAGCAATGCACTTTTTGGGGTTGATGGTGGTAATAATATCAATCCTGATTTAGACCAGTTTAATCAAAGAAGAACGGTGAAGATGAATGCGTTCTACAACCAGAACATAATTCTCCCTAATCACCCATTACCATTTGGAAACACTAATTATGGTAGTATTGATGATGGATTTCACCCGAAATACAATATGAACCACATACGAGAGTACACATACATATATCCAACATATTTTGATACATTTTAAAAAATTAAATGATAACATTATATTATTATTTGTAATTAAATTCATCTCTTACATTGAAAAAATACAATGATTATAAAATATTCATAAAATGTTCATAAAACAAAATACAAAATACCATTTTATCAAGTACAAATACATATCTTTACTTGATCATAATTTGGGGATTTCAGATCTAGAAGAAAAATGAGATGCCTAAATAAAATCTGAGAAAATTAATATATTGTATGCATAATCAACTATATAAAAGAATATTACGAACTATATTGTAGTAGAGTTAGCATTCGTGTTATCAATTTTAAAGTATCTTTCCATAAACAATCATAGCATCAATTTACATGATGTCCCTTAAAGGACACTTCGTTATATATTTTGGGAAATTTATTATCATTTAATTTGACTTATAAAAATGTATAAATATGAATAATTGTTTAGACATACTCAACATTGGTTTTTACAATACAATGAAGATGTAACCAAAATTAAAAATTATAATTCACAAAATCTACCAAATGTTTTATTTTTCTATTAAAAAGAAAATGTTTTCTATTAATAACAATTCTAATTGTCTTCGATTTATTTCCAAAATAACATACATAATAAATTCTATGATACTTAAAAATAATAAAAAATAACTTTTAACAAACTAAAAAATTCCATATATATATATATATATATATATATATATATATATATATATATATATATATATAATTGTCCGTGCGAGTGGCCAGATTCGACTCTAATGGAAATACAAATTGTGTCAATTAGTACAATAGTTGATTTTCATTTCCGTTCCAGGGTATTTCACATATTATGCTTTTAGTGATATTTATAGGTTCCTCTATCTCAATTTATTTCTAATAACATACTTATTATTATATAAATATGTAATTATCACATATAATTAGATATAGCAGATTATGATACATTGTAACAAATGAAATGATAAGTTATAGTCAAATCAATATGAATTGCATACCTTATATGGATAGCATATAAAGAGATTAAAATGTCCTAAATTTGGTAAATTTGAAATTCAAATACAAAATATAGTAAATTACAGTTGAATTTACTCTTATACAGCTCAAAATATTAGTTGTTGGTATGTAATATTCTTCTATAAATACAAACACCCAGCCATATTTGTTTTTACCAAATATCAGTAAAAATGGTGAAGAAAAGGAAAGGTAGTCAGAAAAATATAGAAAATGTCAAAATGAAAACTGAAATAATCTTCAAATTACTTTTTGAAAAAGAAGATCTGAGCTTTTCAAAAAGGTTAGTGAGCTTTGTACACTTTGGGTACCGAAATTGCCATTATTGTGTTTTCACCTAGTCAATTTTTTTTCTTCTTTTGTTCATCCAAATATTGAAACCGTAATTGATAGATTCTTAAACAATAACCCTCCACCTTCTCACCAACCCAATAACATGCAACTTAGTGAAGTCCATCAAAATTCTATCATTCGGGATCTGAACAATCCATTTACTCAGGTGAATCTTAACTTTTATGTTATTTTAATGTGTTATGTAGAATATTATTATGTTTAATGTAAATAATAAAACCCATAATTTAAAAGGTTTTATTGAGATATTTTTATAGTTTTAAATAATAAAATAAAAATATATACATATTAGTTGTAGCGAATAACTAATATAGTATATGGTATAAGTAAATATGTTCTCCATATTAAAAATATATTTATATATTCATGATATGCCGGAAAAAAATCATAATAATATGTTGCAGAATCATATGGTATGAAAATTAATGATATAATTTATATGTTTATTTATATATTTGGTTTTTGATATTTCAATTTTTTCAAATAATTAATTTGAGATGTTCTCAAATAGGATTTTACACATAATTTTTTTTAAATTGAAATTATTTATATTTGTAGGTGATGAACCAATTAGAATCAGAGAAAAAAAAAGAATGAATAACTAAAGAAAATAAGAGAATTTTTAGTTAGTTTTCATTATCGAGGTTTAAGGGAGAAGATATCACCTATGTAATATCAATATAGAATATTTCTGAAACCCTTTTACTTTATATAATGAATTATTCATCGTTTTGTTTGATTTCTCTGATAATGTCTATGTAGTCATCTTGTTAGGTTGTAGATATTCAACGTGTTCAAAATTTGCTTGGCTTAATATCAAATTTATCTATGGATTATCTTAGTGTTCTTCACATTTACTTTCTCCCAATGATGCTTGCTTTTCTGATCAACCAGCATCAGATCTTAGGTTTATATCTTACTTACTCTTCTAATGCATATGAACTAGTATATATTTGGTGAGCAAAATATCATAACCTCACCAAAGTTGAGTTATAAAACCTGAACACAATAAAGCATGTGTAGCTATCTAAAAACATAAAACAGTTTAGTCTATTAGGTTAATTAGGCAAAGTAATCAGAAATCTTTGAAGTTTAACTTATTATACTATTTTCTACATATTTGTTTTAGTTAATACTATGAATGTATAGTTTTATCATAAATTTTTGCTTAGATATGTTATCAGAACAATATTTATGTAACATTTCATTCAATATGGGCGTTTTGATAACTAATAATTTGTGACAAATTAACATAGAAAATAATACTTATCTTAAAAAATTTAATATGGGTTGAACAAAATATGAATGTCATATTTTCTTTTGGATTTGTTGTTAACCTCTAGATTTTATTCTATGAACATCAATTTCTATCTTTAAATGAAAATCGACACGTGTCAAATATGCCCATTAGTTACACATTTCAAAGAAATTTACAATAGAAAATTAGTATATTAATAATCTGACTTGATTTAATCGTAACCAATTAAAATGAAATCATAAAATAATCATACTCCTTACATAAAGCACACGAAAAACATCAAACTCTTACAAGAAATAATCTATAGAGCCATTTGAACACTGTTAGGATTGTTTAAAAAAAAAAATTAATCCAAAAAAATTTCGATCGTAAACCCTTAAGTGGTATACATTGTTTTTTTTTTGGGTCAAAAAGTATACATCGTGTCTAGAAAATATGATTTTTGTATGATGAAAACTAACTAAAGGGGTCAAAACTTGGGTGTGATTTTCGAATGTGGAGGCGGCCTCTATCTAAAGTGTCTAAAAACATTTATTTATAGGGTCTTAATCTAACCTAGGTCGGTTTAAGAGAAGCCATAATCAAAAAAGTAAAACTGCCTAAAACATGTTCTAGATCAACCACAAGCCTATATGGGGGGAGGGTGTTCAATCTAAATGATCTATCTACTTCATAATGGCCTTTAATCTTCATATATGTGCAGTCTAGATCAATCTATTTCAAGTGGTCAATCTATGTGGTCGAGCTACTTGATTAGTCTTCACTAAAATCGTCATATTTTATAGAAAGCAATCGTTGCCTATATTTATACCCAATTTGAGCTCTTTGACAACAAAAAAACAATGTCAAAAAAGTAAAACTGCCTAAAACATGTTCTAGATCAACCACAAGCCTATATGGGGGGGAGGGTGTTCAATCTAAATGATCTATCTACTTCATAATGGCCTTTAATCTTCATATATGTGCAGTCTAGATCAATCTATTTCAAGTGGTCAATCTATGTGGTCGAGCTACTTGATTAGTCTTCACTAAAATCGTCATATTTTATAGAAAGCAATCGTTGCCTATATTTATACCCAATTTGAGCTCTTTGACAAAAAAAAACAATGTATACCACTTAAGGGTTTACGATCGAAATATTTTTCGGATTAAAAACTGAAAAGAAGCAAACCCTAATAGTCTTCAAACGGCTCTATCGATTTATTTCTTGGAAGAGTTTAATGTTTTCGAGTGCTCTATGTAGGAAGTTTGATGATTTTAAACTTTCACTTTAAATTGTCACAAATATTCTTCAAACGGCTCTATCGATTATATTTTGTTCAACCCATATTAAAGTTTTAAGATAAGTATTATTTTCTATGTTAATTTGTCACAAATATTTAGTTATTGAAAAGTATATGGTGATTGAAATATTACATAAATATTGTTTTAATAACATATCTTGATGAAAATTTATGATAAAACTATATATTTATAAAATTAACTAATAAATATGTAGAAAACATTAAATAATAAATTAAATTTAAAGATTTCCAATTACTACACCTAATCAATCTAATAGACTAAATTGTCGTTTGTAATTAGATAGCTAATGAACAAGTTAACTAATAATAAATATTTGAAGAATAAATAAACCTAAGATCTTATGCTTGTTGATCAATAAACCTAAGAAAATCATGCATTGAGAGCAAGTAAAGGTGAAGAACTATATGATAATCCCTAAATAAATTTCATATTAAGTCATGCAAATTATGAACACATTGAATACCTACAACCTAACAAGATGACTACTCAAACATTATCAGAGAAATCAAGCAAAGCAAAGAAGAATTCATTATATAAAGTAAAAGGGTTTCATAAATCTTCTATATTGATATTACAGAGGTGAGATATTCTCCCTTGAAGATCGATAATGAAAACTAACTAAAGGGGTTGAAACTTAGGGGTGATTTTCATGTGTATGCGGCTCACTGTCTAAAGTGGCTAAAAACATGTATTTATAGGGTTTTAATCTAACCTAGATCGGTTGAAGAGAAGACGTAATCGAAAAACGAAAAATTGCATAAAACTTCCAAAAACAGGGTTTAGATAAACCACATGCCAAGGGGGGGGGGGGGGGGAGGATGTTCGATCTAAATGACCGATCTACTTCATCACGGCCTTCAATCTTCATATATGTGCAGTCTTGATAGACCTCTTTCAAGTGGTCTATAATAAGTGGTCAAACTACTTGATAAATCTTCACCAAAATTGTCATATCATTTCGTTCCTATATTTATAGCCAATATGAGCTCATTACCTTCATGGGAAGTCATCCAACCGATGCTAAACTTCTGATGCATCTGCATTGTTCTGCATGACAAGATTCTTTTATTTTTGGCACAATTTAGCTCATTTTGCATCCTTTTGAATACTTGACCTGATATTGAATTAAAACTCTAAAAATCTATTAAAATACCCTTTCGGCCAAACCATATGAAAAGACCAAAATAAATGCATTAAAACCGTATAAAATACGTAAAACGATGTATATCATTGAACCCATTGAAGGACTTGACTTAGCTCAAGCCTATGAATTTAATTGTAATCTTAAAAATTGAAGGAAACGGTTACATTTGAAGCCTCCAACTTTTTTCAAGTAACTATTCTTCATCAAAACTTTTATGTCGGATGTTTTAGCAATGCACTTTTTGGCGTTGATGGTGGTAATAATATCAATCCTGATTTAGACCAGTTTAATCAAAGAAAAACGGTGAACATGAATGCGTTCTATAACCAGAACATAATTCTCCCTAATCACCCATTACCGTTTGGGAACAATAATCATGGTAGTATTGATGATGGATTTCACCCGGAATACAATATGAACCCCATACAAGAGTACAAATACATATATCCAACATATTTTGATTCATTTTAACAAATTAAATGATAAAATTATATTGTTATTTTTAATTAAATTCATATATTACATTGAAAAATACAAAGATTAGAAAATATTCCTAAATTGTTCATAAAACAAAATACAAAATACCATTTTATCAAGTACAAATACATATCTTTACTTGATCATAATTTGGGAATTTCAGATCTAGAAGAAAAATGAGATGCCTAAACAAAATCTGAGAAAATTAATATATTGTATGCATAATCAACTATATAGAAGAATATTACGAACTATATTGTAGTAGAGTTAGCATTCGTGTTATCAATTTTCAAGTATCTTTCCATAAAGAATCATAACATTAATTTACATAATGTGCCTTAAAGGACACTTCGTTATATATTTTGGGAAATTTATTATCATTTAATTTGACTTATGAAAATGTATAAATATGAATAAGTGTTTAAATATACTCAACATTGGGTTTTAGAATACAATGAAGATGTAAAAAAAATTAAAAATTATAATTCACAAAGTCTACAAAATGTTTTATTTTTCTATTAAAAATAAAAAGTTTTCATTTAATAACAATTATAATTGTCTTCGTTTTTTTCCAAAATAACATACATAATAAATTCTATGATACTTAAAAATAAAAAAACATAACTTTTAACAAACTAAAAAAATCCCATATATATATAATTGTCCGTGCGAATGAGCGGATTCGACTGTAATGGAAATACAAATTGTGTCAATTAGTACAATAGTTGGTGTTCTTTCTGTTTTCAGCGTGTTTCACATAAAATGCTTTTTAGTGATATTTCTAGGTCGCTCTATCTCAATTTATTTCTAATAACATACTTATTATTATATAAATATGTAATTATCACATATAATTAGATATAGCAGATTATGATACATTGTAACATATGAAATGATAAGTTATAGTCAAATCAATATGAATTGCATACCTTATATTGATAGCATATAAAGAGATTAAAATCTCCTAAATTTGGTAAATTTGAAATTCAAATATAAAATATAGTAAATTAAAGTTGAATTTACACTTATACAACTCAAAATATTAGTTGTTGGTATGTAATATTATGCTATAAATACAAACACCAAGCCATTTTTGTTTTTTCCAAATATCAGTAAAAAATGGTAACGAAAAACAAAGGTAGTAAGAAAAATATATAAAATGTCAAAATGAAAACAGAAATAATTTCAAGTTACTTTTTCAAAAAATAGATCAGAGCTTTTCAAAAAGGAGATCTGAGCTTTTCAAAAAGGAGATATGAGCTTTTCAAAAAGGTTAGTGAGCTTTGTACACTTTGGGTGCCGAAATTGCCATTATTGTGTGTTTCACCTAGTCAAAAAAAATTTATTTTGTTCATCCAAATATTGAAACCGTAATTGATAGATTCTTAAACAATAACCCTCCACCTTCTCACCAACCCAATAAAAAGCAACTTAGTGAAGTCCATCGAAATTCTATAATTCGGGATCTGAACAATCAATTTACGAAGGTGAATCTTAAATTTTATGTTATTTTATTGTGTTATGTAGAATATTATTATGTTTAATTTAAATCATAAAAACCATAATTTAAATGGTTTTATTGAGATATTTTTATTGTTTTAAATAATAACAAAAAACTATATTCATATTAGTTGTAGCGAATAACTAATATATTATACGATATAAGTAAATATTTTCTCCATATTAAAAATATATTTATATATGCATGATCATATGGCAGAAAAAATCATAATGATATGTTGCAGAATCATATAGTGAAAATTAATGATATAATTTATATGTTTATTTATATATTTGGTTTGTGATATTTCAATTTTTTCAAATAATTAATTTGAGATGTTCTCAAATGGGCTTTTACACATAAATTTTTAAAATTGAAATTATTTATATTTGTAGGTGATGAACCAATTAGATGTCCATCGAAATTCATCGAAATTCTATAATTCGGGATCTGAACAATCAATTTACTCAGGTGAATCTTAAATTTTATGTTATTTTAATGTGTTATGTAGAATATTATTATGTTTAATGTAAATCATAAAACCCATAATTTAAAAGGTTTTATTGAGATATTTTTATAGTTTTAAATAATAAAATAAAAATATATACATATTAGTTGTAGCGAATAACTAATATATTATATGGGATAAGTAAATATTTTCTCCATATTAAAAATATATTTATATATTCATGATATGCCAGAAAAAAATCATAATCATATGTTGCAGAATCATATGGTATGAAAATTAATGATATAATTTATATGTTTATTTATATATTTGGTTTGTGATATTTCAATTTTTTCAAATAATTAATTTGAGATGTTCTCAAATGGGATTTTACACAAAATTTTTTTTAAATTGAAATTATTTATATTTGTAGGTGATGAAACAATTAGAATCAGAGAAAAAAAAGAATGAATAACTAAATAAAATAAGAGAATTTTTAGTTAGTTTTCATTATCGAGGTTTAAGGGAGAAGATATCACCTATGTAATATCAATATAGAATATTTCTGAAACCGTTTTACTTTATATAATGAATTATTCATATTTTTGTTTGATTTCTCTGATAATGTCTGGGTAGTCATCTTGTTAGAACAACCTCAATGGGTATCTCAACAATACAATATTAATTTTTTTTAAAATTAAATAATTAAATTTATAAAATAAAAAGAAATGGACCAATAAAAAATGGCCCCATATGCTTGGGGTATCTCAAGTTTTTTTTTGGGTATCTCAAATGAGATACCCATGTCTCTCTCTCTTTTCTATTTTGAATTTTTTTTTTTTAATAGTTGGTATCTCAATGAGATACCCCCATTGAGGCTGCTCTTAGGTTGTAGATATTCAGTGTGTTCAAAATTTGTTTGACTTAATATCAAATTTATCTATGGATTATCTTATGGTTCTTCACATTTACTATCTCCCAATGATGCTTGCTTTTCTGATCAACCAGCATTAGATCTTAGGTTTATAGTTTACTTACTCTCCTAATGCATATGAACTAGTTTATATTTGGTGAGCAAAATATCATAACCACACCAAAGTTGAGTTATCAAACCTGAACACAATAATGCATGTGTAGCTATCTAATAACAAAAAACAGTTTAGTCTATTAGGTTAATTAGGCAAAGTAATCAGAAATCTTTGAAGTTTAACTTATTATACTATTTTCTACGTCTTTGTTTTAGTTAATATTACGCATGTATAGTTTTATCATAAATTTTCGTCAAGATATGTTATCAGAACAATATTTATGGAATATTTCATTCAATATGTCCTTTTTGATAACTAATAATTTGTGACAAATAATACTTATCTTAAAAATTTAATATGGGTTGCACAAAATATGAATGTCATATTTTTTTGGATTTGTTTTTAACCTCTAGATTTTATTCTATAAACATCAATTTCAATCTTTAAATGAAAATAAACACGTGTCAAATATGCCCATTAGTTACATCATTTCAAAAACTTATTTTATGATTTTATGCTTTCATTTTATTTTTGGATTTGTTTTTTGGATTTTTGGATTTGAAATGTCGTAGCTAATGAGCATATTCGATGCGTGTTGATTTTCATTTAAAGATAGAAAATTGATATATAGAATAAAATCTAGAGGTTAAAAACAAATCCAAAGAAAATATGATATTCATATTTTATTCAACCCATATTAAAGTTTTAAGATAAGTATTATTTTCTATGTTAATTTGTCACAAATTATTAGTTATCAAAAAGTATATGTTGATTGAAATATACATAAATATTGTTCTAATAACTTATCTTGACGAAAATTTATGATAAACTATAGATTTATAAAATTAACTAATAAATATGTAGGAAATATTAAATAATAAATTAAATTTAAAGATTTCCAATTACTACACCTAATCAATCTATAAGACTAAATCGTCGTTTGTTATTAGAAAACTAATGAACAAGTTAACTAATAACAAGTTTTTGAAGAATAAATAAACCTAAGAACTTATGCTTGTTGATCAATAAACCTAAAAAAAACATGCATTGAGAGCAAGTAAAGGTGAAGAACTATATGATAATCCCTAAATAAATTTCATATTAAGTCAAGCAAATCATGAACACATTGAATACCTACAACCTAACAAGATGACTTCTCAGACATTATCAGAGAAATCAAGCAAAGCAAGGAAGAATTCATTATATAAAGTAAAAGGGGTTTCAGAAAATTTTTATATTGATATTACAAAGGTGAGATCTTCTCCCTTGAAGATCGATAATAAAAACTAACTAAAGGGGTTGAAATTTAGTGTTGATTTTCATATGTGGACGTGGCTCCCTTTCTAAAGTGGCTAAAACATGTATTTTATAATGTTTTTAATCTAACCTAGACCGGTTTAAGGGAAGCCCTAATCGAAAAAGAAAAAAATTGCATAAAACGTCCAAAAACAAGGTTTAGATAAACCACCATCCCTGTCTGTTTCCGGTCTCGATAGAGTTGGGTAAGACGATCCCAAATTTCCACCAAAATCAGGGATGGTTAAAAAAAAGTTGTCCAAAAAAAGTAGTTATAAAATATGCATCAAAATGGGAGAGTTGAACGCAAATTACATCAGCATATTTTCAATATCGCTGGTGCCTTAGGACAACACATTTTCATATTTAGGACCGCAAACATTAGCAAATTTTCATATGCATCCTAAATTTTCCATTCTGTTTTGTTCCCACAAGATCATTTTCTGGAATTTTTGTTTGCCCATATTTATTGAAGCATGTACGTATCATTTGGAAAAACAAGAGTTTTTTTCCCATAGATGTGGTTTTATGTGAAACCCATTTTCCTTATTTCAAAAATAATGGGGTGTATTCAATCTAATATTTAGGAATATTTGGAAAGATTTGAGTTTTAATGAGTTTTTATAAAATCACTAAAAGTTTCATAAAATCCGCTACTTAAAAGATTTCCAATAACAATGGATTTGAAGGTTCATTTACAAATCACTAGTTTAATATCATGGGATTTTAAAAGATTTTTTAAAATTCATGTGTGAATAACATAGGATTTGTGATTTTAATACAAATAACTCCAAATACTAAATTGAATACACCCCCCCTATAACGCCCCGACCGCCCCTACCTGTGGGCCCCAACGACATCTCCCGGCCCGTGGGCCCCACCCTTGTTCGACGGCCGGTGCGTTAGTCCGGGAGGCTTGTAATACTTGTTTACTGACCCTGCAATCACCACGTGATCTTTCCCCGTGTTTTTGTCCTCACTCACACGATACCGCGAATCACTTCCCGGTAGGTCACCCATCCTTAAATTGCTCCAGCTCAAGCACCCTTAACTCTGGAGTTCTCTCTGGACAAGTTCCCGAAAAGATAAGTGCACTTTGGTGACATAGGTAGCCAAATCAATTCTTATAAGCCTCTCCGCATATACAAGAAATCGGGATGTTACACCCCCCCCCCCCCCCCCCCCCCCCCCTTAGTGAGTTTTTATATGATTTGAGTGAATTATGTAAGTTGTTATGGTTTTGTTTTTAAATCCTATGAAATCTCACCTAAAACCATGAGATTTGGATTTTTATTTGTTTAACTAATAAACTCCACCTAACAAAAACATTTTCAAATCACTAAAAATCCCCTAAAATCTACTATTTAAAATATTTCCAATAACATTGTATTTTATTGTTCATTTACAAATCACTAGTTCAATAATATGGGATTTTAAAAGACTTTTTAAAATTTATGTTTGAATAACATATGATTTGTGATTTTAATACAAATCACTCCTAATGATAGATTGAATATGGGAAAATTGTCAAAAGAGCATGAGCTTTCAAATTTTGGCCATTAAAAGCACGAACTAACGCGTGAATAATTTAAATAATCAAATTATGTTGATTTTAAATTTAAATCACAAAATTCTGTTGACTGAGCCAAATTAGTCACAGCGTTAAGTCAACAAACAAAACGGATAAAACGAGATTAAAAAACCGTTTTAAATCACGGTTAAGTGATACAAGTTCTCTTTCTTCTTAAAACCCCAAAAAGATGATTGGAATTTTCGTGATTTGGGGTTTAAGAAAAAAAGAGTAAACGATATCAGATCACTTAACATTTACAACGATTTTTTATATATAGGCTATGATTTCAAAAAACAAAAATATTTGGAAAACCACTCTCTCGCTTACAGCTCACAACTTCTTTTTTATTCTGTTTTAATATAAAAGGGAAAAGACAATAATAGAAAATTGTATTACTGAAAAAATCAGATTATTTATTTCTGAAACAAATAAGCACGTTGATAATTCTTAACTTTTTTTATGTCATCCATATATTTTGGCTTCCCAATCAAAAAGAGATGAATTTACAAACAAAAATATCTGTAAATCTTGTTCTAATTGAACAAGCTAAACAGTTTGTTCAAAAATTTAGATTACAAGGAAAAAAGAGAAGTTTAAAATAATCAAAATTATCCAGAAATTAGAATCATACAAAAAATCTTCAAAGAGATTAGAGAAAGCGGGTTATGATATCTTAATCAACTCTGAACAATCTTCTAAGAGTTTCAAAGTCTAAATCGTTAATTTCGTAAAATCATTATCAACATAACCGATAGGAAAACTTCCAATTCCAAATGAAATGGTGAAAGTCTCTTCTTTTATGATATTTTGTCCAACTAATTATGTGCTGATAACTTTTTATTTTTACATTATATTATTGTTATTTGGTATAAAAATATAAATAAAGTTTAGATATGAAATTAATATATAAAATTATTTATTCTTAAATTATCCGCTAAGACATCCAATACACACCCAACAAAACAAAATGTTGACAAACCAAAAAACAGCAAAATAAAAAGAAACAAAACAAAAACAATTTCTTATCTAGAGATTTAATCATTTAAAAAACAAAATACAATTAAAATGCTAATTTTAACCACGTCTAAAGTGATCAAAACCATTATTGGGAAGATGTTGATATTTTAAGGTTTCTTCTTGCTTCTGACCTTGTTCCTAGTATTGGCCATGGTTGTACTCATGCCAATTCATATTGTATCTCAGATCGAACACCTCAAGAACAATGTTGTTATCGTTATATCCAAACGTTGGTCCATGATTAGGAATAATCATGTTCGGATCATAGTTGAATGCATTCACATCGAACATTCTTCTTTGATCAAAAAGATCGATATTGCCACCATCAACAATGTTGTTATAACTTTCGTCATAGCAATTTTGAGGAACAATTGCTTGTAAGAGTTGGGATCCTTGAGTTTCCAATTCCATTCTCAAATTAGGAATAATCATATTCGGATTATAGTTGAATGCATTCACATTGAACATTCTTCTTTGGTCGAAAAGATCGATATTGCCACCATCAACAATGTTGTTATAACTCCCGCCATAGCAATTATGAGGAACAATTGCTTGTAAGTGTTGGGATCCTTGGGTTACCAATTCCATTTTAAAATTAGGAATCATCATGTTCGGATTATAGTTGAATGCATTAACATCGAACATTCTTTTTTGGTCAAAAAGATCGATATTGCCACCATCAACAATGTTGTTATAACTTCCGCCATAGTAATTCTGAGGAACGATTGCCTGTAAGTGCTAGGATCTTTGAATTCCCAATTCCATTCTAAAATTTTCCAGAACACTAATTAGACAAGTGGTTTGAGGTAAGTCAAGTTGATTCAGAGGATTTTCCCACCATTTCTCTACTTCTTCTCTCCAATTTCTTATCTTATCCAAAAATTTCTTTTTCTCTTGCTCCATTTCAAGCTTTACCAACTCCTACAATTATAATTTATTAACCAACTCATACTTTTATATGTAAATAAAAATAAATAAAAATTAAACATGCCTTAATAATGAGCCTTCATATTAATTTGTCGTGGGAACTAAGCGGCTTATATGTTTAAAATTTTTAAACAACAAAATCTAACTAAATAAACCAGAATATCAATTTTAGTTGTTTGATTGTCATGCGAATGATCTATGTTTACACATGTATAATTGATATATATTGAGTTTTCAATGGTTTTTTTTTAATGTATACTTTATCAATTAACTACAACAATTATTTGTTTTTTATTTACTCTTATACGTACATCCTTCAGTAAAGGTGGGCAATTAACTACAACAATTATTGTGTGTATATATAATATATATCCTTTATATATTAAAACAAAAAACATCATTTGATTTGCAAACAATTGCACCCTCTGCCATTGATCCTCATTATATATATCCTTTATATATAGAGGATCAATGGCAGGGGGTGCAATTGTTTGCAAATCAAATGTTGTTTTTTATATATATATAAAGGATATATATTATATATACACACAATAATTGTTGTAGTTAATTGCCCACTTTTACTGAAGTATGTACGTATAAGAGTAAATAAAAAACAAAAATCAAATAATTGTTGTAGTTAATTGATAAAGTATACATTAAAAAAAACCATTGAAAGCTAAATATATATCAATTTTACATGTGTAAACATAGATCATTCGCATGACAATCAAACAACTAAAATTGGTATTCTGGTTTATTTAGTTAGATTTTGTTGTTTCAAAATTTTAAACATATAAGCCGCTTAGTTCCTTCGACAAATTAATATGAAGGCTCATTATTAAGGCATGTTTAATTTTTATTTATTTTTATTTACACATAAAAGTATGAGTTGGTTACTTACACACGATAAATTATAATTGTAGGAGTTGGTAAAGCTTGAAATGGAGCAAGAGAAAAAGAAAATTTTGGATAAGATAAGAAATTGGAGAGAAGAAGTAGAGATATGGTGGGAAAATCCTCTGAATCAACTTGATTTACCTCAAACCACTTGTCTAATTAGTGTTCTGGAAAATTTGAGAATGGAATTGGG
Source organism: Eutrema japonicum (assembly GCA_030161315.1). NCBI lineage: Eukaryota > Viridiplantae > Streptophyta > Magnoliopsida > Brassicales > Brassicaceae > Eutrema > Eutrema japonicum. Next base: position 27,923,305 of record BSQW01000007.1, read on the forward strand.
AAGTCAAGGATCCCAACATTTACAAGCAATCGTTCCTCAGAATTACTATGGCGGAAGTTATAACAACATTGTTAATGGTGGCAATATCGATCTTTTCGACCAAAGAAGAATGTTCGATGTGAATGCATTCAACTATAATCCGAACATGATTATTCATGATTTTAAAATGGAATTGGTAACTCAAGGATCCCAACACTTACAAGCAATTGTTCCTCAGAATTGCTATGACGGGAGTTATAACAACATTGTTGATGGTGGCAATATCGATCTTTTCGACCAAAGAAGAATGTTCAATGTGAATGCATTTAACTATAATCCGAATATGATTATTCCTAATTTGATAATGGAATTGGAAACTCAAGGATCCCAATTCTTACAAGCAATTGTTCCTCAAAATTGCTATGACGAAAGTTATAACAACATTGTTGATGGTGGCAATATCGATCTTTTTGATCAAAGAAGAATGTTCGATGTGAATACATTCAACTATGATCCGAACATGATTATTCCTAATCATGGACCAACGTTTGGATATAACGATAACAACAATGTTCTTGAGGTGTTCGATCTGAGATACAATATGAATTGGCATGAGTACAAACATGGCCAATACTAGGAACAATGTCATAAGCAAAAAGAAACCTTAAAATATCAACATCATCCCAATCATGGTTTTGATCACTTTAGACGTGGTTAAAATTAGCATTTTAATTGTATTTTGTTTTTAAAATGATTAAATCTCTAGATAAGAAATTTGTTTTGGTTTGTTTTTTTTTGTTTTGATGTTTTTTGGTTTGTCAACATTTTGTTTTGTTGGGTGTGTTTTGGATGTCTTAGCGGATAATTTAAGAATAAATCATTTTATATATTAATTTCATATCTAAACTTTATTTATATTTTTAATACCAAATAACAATAATATAATGTAAAAATAAAAAGTTATCAACACATAATTAGTTGGAGCAAAATATCATAAAAGAAGAGCCTTTCACCATTTCATTTGGAATTGAAAGTTTTCCTATCGGTTATTTTGATAATGATTTTACGAAAATAAACGATTTAAACTTTGAAACTCTTAGAAGATTGTTCCGAGTTGATTAAAATATCATAACCCGCTTTCTCTAATCTCTTAGAAGATTTTTGTATGATTCTAATTTCTGGAAAATTTTGATTATTTTAAACTTCTCTTTTTTCCTTGTAATCTAAATTTTTGAACAAACTGTTTAGCTTTTTCAATTAGAACCAGATTTACGGATATCTTTTTTTTTGTAAATTCATCTCTTTTGGATTGGGAAGCCAAAATGTATGGATGACATAAAAAAAGTTAAGAATTATCAACGTGCTTATTTGTTTCAGAAATAAAATCTGATTTTTTCAGTAATACAATTTTCTATTATTGTGTATGTATTAGAAAATATTTGAAGTAGCGGATTTTATGAGACTTTTAGTGATTTGAAGGTTTTGGGGGAGTTTCTTAGTTAAATATATAAAAATCCAAATCTCATGGTTTTAGGTGAGATTTCATAAAATTTTAATAACAAATTACATAATTATTCAAATCATTTAAAAACTCATTAAAACTCAAATCTTTTGAAATATTCCTAAATATTAGTTTGAATACACCCCATTGTTTTTGAAATAAGGGAAATGGGTTTCACATAAAACCACATCTATGGGAAAAAAACTCTTGTTTTTCCAAATGATACATACATGCTTCAGTAAAGGTGGGCAAACAAAAATTCCAGAAAATGATATTGTGGGAACAAAACAGAATGGAAAATCTAGGATGCATATGAAAATTTGCTAATGTTTGCGGTCCTAAATATGAAAATTTGTTGTCCTAAGGCACCAACGGTATTGAAAATATGATGATGTAATTTGCGTTCAACTCTCCCATTTTGATGCATATTTTATAACTACTTTTTTTTGGACAACTTTTTTTTTACCATCCCTGATTTTGGTGGAAATTTGGGATCGTCTTACCCAGCTTGCAGCAGCGAGAGAGGCACCATGGTTTCTCACGGGGGATTTCAACGATATCATAGATAACTCTGAAAAGGTGGGAGGCCCCGTACGAGCAGAAGGCACTTTCATTGACTTCAGATCTTTCATGTCTGAAGGAGACCTATATGATCTGCAAATTTCCGGAGATAGCCTGTCTTGGAGAGGGACAAGGAACGATCACCTGGTTCGTTGTCGACTGGATAGAGCTCTAGCCAACAACGATTGGGCGGAGCTGTTCCCGGCGGCAATATCCGAATACCTTATGTTTGAGGGCTCCGACTACCGTCCGATAATCTCTCACTTCGATACCACAAGGAAGAATAAGAAATGGATCTTCCGATATGATAGAAGACTCCGAAACAACGAAGAGGTGAAATCGATGATACAAGAGACTTGGGGCCAACGCCCATCCTGCTATATCGCTCAGAAAATTACTAAATGCAGATGGGCCCTAATTGAATGGAATAAAGCCCACCACACAAAGGCCCAAACGCAAATAAACGAAGGGAATGTGATGATAGAGGAAGCGATGGTTAATCCTATCAACAATGGTGTTTTAATTTTGAAACTGAATGAAGATCTCAAGAAAGCTTACCAAGAAGAAGAAGATTTCTGGAAACAGCGCAATCGAGTCTTGTGGCTAAGCCTAGGGGATCGAAACACGGGCTACTTTCATGCGATTACTAAAGGTCGGAAGGCCATCAACAGCTTCTCAGTAGTGGAAGATGAAGAAGGAGTACCGAAATTCGAAGAATCCCAAATGGTGGAGGTGGTGGTCTCGTATTTTCAGAAGCTTTTTACAACAAAGGTGAACAGAAGACATGACATTGTGGAGGAAGCAATTAAACCAAAAATCTCCTTCGAGACAAATTGCCGACTCACTGCCGATCCAACGGCGGAAGAAAGAAGACTCGCCGTCTTCTCTATTCACGCCGATAAGGTGCCTGGGCCTGATTGGTTCTCAGCAAGTTTTTTCCACTCCAACTGGAGCACTGTGGGACCTGAGGTTGTGGAAGAAATCCATGAGTTTTTCTCTAGTGCTGTGTTACCTAGTGCTAGAAATGAAACCTACATCAGATTGATACCCAAGATCCAAGGACCTCGAAAGATGGTAGACTACATATCGATCGCCCTCTGGAATGTGTACTACAAAATTATTTCGAAGCTGTTGACAAGGCGACTCCAACCAATCCTTGATGAGCTAGTCTCGGAGAGCCAGTCAGCTTTCGTTCCCGGAAGAGCGATAGCTGACAATGTCCTCATCACTCATGAACTGCTCCACCTCCTAAAAAACTCTTATGCAAAGAAATTCTGTTTAATGGCTGTGAAGACCGACATGAGCAAGGCTTATGATCGGCTTGAATGGGAGTTCATCAGATTAGTTCTCACTCGATTTGGGTTTCACCATCGATGGATTGAATGGAATATGCAATGTGTGAGCACAGTGTCGTATTCATTTCTGATAAATGAGGGCCCAAAAGGGGTAGTAATTCCGACAAGAGGTATTAGGCAGGGAGACCACCTTTCTCCATACATTTTCATCTTGTGCAGCGAAGTCTTATCAGGCCTGTACCTTAATGCGATGGGAAACGGTTCTCTAAAAGGGCTGAGAGTGGCTAAAGGAAGCCCTTTGCTCAATCATTTGCTGTTCGCTGACGATACAATATTTTTCTGCAATACGAGTATAGCAAATACGGCATCATTGTCTAATATCCTGAAGAAATATGAAGAAACCTCTGGACAATCAATAAACTTGGAAAAATCCTCCATTAGTTTCTCCAGGAATACAACACCCGAAGTTAGAGAAAGAGTCCAGGCAGAGCTAAAAATCAGCAAATAATGAGGTGTAGGGAAGTACCTGGGGTTTCCGGAACATTTTGGCAGTCGGAAGAAGGATTTATTCACGGGCATTGTCGACAAAATCCGGCAAAAAACTATAAGCTAGTCTTCAAAATTCCTGTCAGGGGCTGGGAAATTGGTTATGCTAAAGAGTGTTCTGGCTTCGATGCCATCTTATGCAATGACTTGCTTCAAACTCCCTGGTTCACTTTGTAAGAGAATCCAATCGGCCCTAACTAGGTTCTGGTGGGACGAAAAGCTAGACAAAAGGAAATTGTATTGGATCTCCTGGGAGAAGCTGTCACAACACAAGAGCAATGGGGGTTTAGGCTTCCGGGATATTCCCAGTTTTAATGATGCTCTACTTGCTAAGATTAGATGGAGAATGCTGAAGCATCCAAAGAGTCTCCTAGCCAGAGTACTAAAGGGTAAATACTGTAAGAAGCTAGACTTTTTAAATTGTGTTTCTCCTGCTTCTGCCTCCCATGGTTGGAGAAGCATTCTCTTGGGAAGAGATTTTTTGAGGAAAAACCTGGGATGGGCTATTGGTAACGGGAAGTCAGTACAGGTTTGGAGTGATTTCTCGTTATCTACTTCCTCCCAAGTGGCCCCACTCGGTCCCTGTAAGGCTAGCGATTCAGGTCTTTTGGTCGTTGACCTTTTGGGCGAGACAAACAGGGGCTGGGATTTGGTGAAAATCCAGCAAGTTGTTCCCCTGTTAGAACCAGAGATTTTGGCCCTTAAGCCAAGTTTTTGTGGTGCGGAAGACAAAAGAATTTGGTTAAAAGAATAGTCGGGGGATTATTCTACAATGTCTGGATATTTTGCCGCTCAAGAAGAACTAAACCGGAGACAGACCATAAGCTCCCTGAATTGGGTAAGTGATATATGGTCCCTCCCTACGACCCCAAAGGTAAAGACTTTCATTTGGCGAGTGGCAAGTGGTGCTTTGCCGGTGGGAGAAAGGTTAGCAGAGAGAATCCCAGGAGTTTGCTTGCCATGTCCCCGTTGTGGAAGCCAGGAAACCTCTGTTCATCTGCTCTTTCACTGTGATTTTGCTGAGAAAGTGTGGGAAGCGGCCCCTTTCTCCTCTGTAATCTGGGCAAAACAACACCTAAGTTTTGAAGAGATGTGGAAAGAGGTAAAAAATACTAACTGCTTACCCCCCTCAGGCGTATCTAATGCAGCTCTCGCACCCTAGATTTGTTGGAATCTTTGGACAACTAGGAATAACGTAATCTTTAGCAACAAAGAGTTTTCGGTACAGGAGGTAGTTTCTAAAGCAATCCGGGTAGCCAAAGATTGGCAATTGGGATATGCGAATAAACCCAAGACAATTCTGCCTCTGGTGTCCATACCCCTGGCCGAACCTCCAGCTGAATTTGTTTGTAAAACAGATGCAGCTTGGAATGAAGAACAAAGGAAGGCGGGGCTAGGCTGGTCTATTCTGAATTATAGATGATATGCTCAAATTAATACCCTATTAAGATACTCAGTAGTTATAGTATAGCTAGGGGTTGAACCACAAAGACTCATAGAGATGCACAATAGATTATATAGGTGAGAATTAAGCTAAGCCAAGAGATCTAATTGAAAGCAGTGCAGAAATTAAAAGAGTTGTAATTCAATTGGAGAGAGATAGGCTCAGAGTATTTCTAAGGAAATCAATGAATGCAGATAAACTAACTAACATGATTCAGATTTAGCGCAGTTCTTGAACTCAAATCACTAAGGTATAATTAACCAATTGTCGTTGCGAGAATTATCTAAATCTAAATCTTAGGAATTTCAAATCTCTTTGCGAATCCTAAAGTCTAAATCAGCTTTAATATCAGGTTTGATATGTTCACAAATCAATTAAACCAAATCTCTTTGCGAATAATCAATTTGCTCACCTAAGGTTCTATCAGGTAATTAATCGCACTGTCGTGCCTAATCAATTATCCTAATATATAAGTTCCATATTCGTCAACCTAGAATTAGCTTTGAACACAACCTAAGCGAAGAACTAATTCAGATGTTGAATCCAAAACAGATAATCAACCTAGCATTCAGAGTAAACCAACCCTGAACCTAAAGTGGATCTACTCAGACATGGAGAATGAAACAATCAACATAACTGAATAAATCATCAATAAAATAGAAAAAGTAACAAGAGGTTTTGAGATCTGATCTCGGACGAAGGGAGATTCAGACTTGTCTCTATCAAACCAAAGTAAAATAAAGCATAGAAATAAAGCATACAAAAATAAAGCATAGCCTACAAAGTGGCTGTAAAATCCCTATAAATAACCTAAAACACGAATTGGGGCTTCTTGTAATTATTAAAGACTTATGGGCACTTTTGCAATTCTTCAAGTCTTGGAAAACTCGCGGGTCGTGTCTTGCTGCGATGGGTATCGATCGATACTAGCCAGTATCGATCAATACCAAGGCTTCATATCGGGTTCTCAGCAACACGAACTTCTGCTTTGCTCCAAACTGCTCCAGAAAGCTCCAATAATTCCAATAATGCTCCAAACGTGCTATAACCTGTAAAAGACTTAAAAGACTCCAAAATACTATAAAGACTCTATAAAAAGGACTTATATCATGGCTTAAATTGGGTAAAAACCATGATATATCAACTCCCCCAGACTTAGCATTTGCTTGCCCTCAAGCAAATAGAAGCCTAAATCAGAGAAAGAGGTTTGAAAACGCGGAGACTCACCTGTTCATGAACCATCGAAATGACCCTATTTCCAAGTACCCAAATGTCACCTAATCAGCTTTTGATCTAACCACCATGTACTTCTCCGTAGACATTCACAGTTTTTCCAGACTCCACACATTATCCCACAGCTTTGTTCAAGTAAAACCCTCATCGCCAGTTTCATCGCTGCAGCCAATGTTCAAGAACCTTCTAGATTCTTTACCATACGATATCATGACAAGGAACCACCATTTTTCACACTTTTTGGTATTATTTCTCTCCCCCAGACTTATTTCTTATTATTTTCCTTGCATTTACATATTAAGGTTTGAGATGCGAGTATTGATGGTGTTAGCCACCGAATACCCGGTTCTTCCCTCATAAGTAATCAAAGGTGTAGGCGAATAATGGTGTCACAAGAAATTTTCCTAACCTTGCTTTCACCTTTGTGTGATCATCTCATCTGAAGTAGAATAATGGGATCCTTGGAAACTTTCCTAGCCCTCTACTCAGAAGAAAATCATTTCATATTTTATGCACTTATCAACTTGTAACAGGGAGAGAAATACCATTTATTTTAAACACATGGGTTCCTTTGTCAGATATGAATGATGAATCAAGCTCTATGAACACTAACCATATCGATGAAGTGCAAAAAGAGGCTCAGGTTTCAGAAGAAATCTGCTGGAAACATGGATGTTTTCTAGTCAACTGGTCAGTCTTTGGATTTTTCATTAGTCGATCTAAAACTGATCATGTAACACTGTGCACTCAAAAACAAAATCAAACAACAATTCAAGCACATGATCATCATCTCCAGCAAGTTTTGACTCAATAAAACGATTTTGACTCGATAAAACAACTGACTCTAAGAAAAACAAACACAATGTCAGCAGACACCTCCCCTAGACTTGAACAACACTGTCCCCAGTGTTATCTAGCCTAGAGTCATTGAAAGAAAACAAAATAACATAATAAAATTGGGAAAAACAAGAAGTTACCTTGCTGGAACATCGAGTATCGATCGACACACAGCCTGGTATCGATCGATACCAGGCTTAAATTGACATGATGAACATCTCTTCGCGATTGGTGTCGATCGATACCAATAGGGTATCGATCGACACTAGGCGATTTCGAGTTTTGCTCCTTGTTTATCCTGACACAAACACAGAACGAACGAAAAATAAAAAGAAAAACGACTTAAAAACAGGATCACCAGTGGGTTGCCTCCCACCAAGCGCTTGTTTAACGCCATTAGCTTGATTGTAACGCCCTTCAGGCAGTATAAGAATGCGATCTTGCACCAAAACAGGCTCCACAACTCGATATTGCTATCTTCAGAGTTTTGCGCAACATGCCTTCCACAAACTCTTGCCCTTTCTCTTTCAGCTCAGAAGTAAGAAGAACTCTAGCCTTAGAGAATGGCTTTGAGGCTCCTTTGCACCTCACCTTGTACTCAATCGAATCTCCATCACACTTCTGAGGGATCAAAGTGACATGGGGATTCTCGACTCTTTTGCTCTTGGCTTTCTTCTTTGTTGCCTTGGCCTTCTTGACAACTTCCTTGGGGACGCTGGGTGGTTCAACCGAAACGTATGTGACAGTTGGCTCGTCAGGACGCTCTTCCAAAAGATCAACTGCTAATGTCTCTCATGTGACATCTTCAATGCAAGAGATACGTCCGGGAGTTCCTCTAGGGATGGCTTTGTAGTACACCTCCTTGTCAATGTATGTGAATGAGATGCGCTTGCTGGGTGTGTCCATAATCGCACCAACCGTAGCCATGAACGGTCTTCCGAGAATCAACTGCGTACGAGATATTGCATTCATCTCCACAACCTGAAAATAAGTAGGAACCAGGCAATCTCCTATTGTGATCATCAAATCAGCGATTGCCCCATATGGAAGAGAGGTGGAATCGTTCGCGAACGTGATAGATGTCTTTGGAGGTTGAATATCAGCTTCCAATCTCTCTGCAATTGCCCTGGACATGACATTGATGCAGGCTCCTGAGTCAACGAGAGACTCTTTGGATTAAACTCTAGAGATAGAGCATGGAACTGAGAAGATCCCTGGGTCTTCCCTCTTAGTCAACTGTCTCAGTGGAGGTGTACCTCTGGCCTTAATGAAGAGTGTCTTGATCTCTTCCTCAGTTTCTCTGAAATCTTTGAAGTTACTTAGCAGAGGCCAGCCCTCTAGAGCTTCTTCAAAAGTGAACGAGTGGGGAATCCTTCGTACCCTCTTCTCAAAGCCACGCAGCTGCTTTGGAGTGATAGGATCTCTGAGGTGTTTAGGAATAGGATTCATCTTCTTGGGCTTGCGAACTCTTTCTACAATCAACTCAGGTGTTTTCACAGTTTCTGGCTCGTTCTGCGAGGGGTATCGATCGACACCATGTAGGGTATCGATCGATACTCTCGCTGTTGAATCGTCCCTGGCAGATACATCATCATCAAAAGGAAGCTCCACACCTGATTTATCCAACAAAGCCTAGCATATGGCGTCCTCCCATTCCTTCCTTGTCATAATACGAGGTATAGGATAAGGTATCCTGGGTATATACACTCGTTCTGCAACTACCTTAGGCACCACAGTCGAAATCTCAGGTGTCTCCTCAGAAATCGCCTCAGTATCGACCGACACCAATAGGGTATCGATCGATACACGGGATTTTAGATCCATTCGAGTAAGTGTCTAGGCTGGTATCGATCGATACAGGCTGGTATCGATCGATGCTTGTGCGATTTCAGGATCCTCATCGAAATTTTCTGCACTTGAGGAGATCGCATTGACGTGTGCTCTTGGATTTTCAGTTCTCCCTGGAAGAAAACCTTCCTACCTCTTTACAGCTGCTGCTGTTTGAGCAACCTGAGTTTCCAGCTTCCTCTGGGAGAGACTGATGGCTTCGATTTTCCCATTCAGATCCATGTACAACGAGTCAAACTTCCCATTGAAATCCTCCTGCAACTTCTCTTGTCCTCGAAGAAGTTGTTCCATCATGTATTCCATCTTATTGTCTGTGGACTTTGGAGAGATGGGCTGGTATGAAGAGTTCCAGTAATTGTGAGTGTTGTTACTGAAGTTCCCAAATTGCTGACCCTTAAATCCAAAACCACCAACGTAGTTACAATCTTCCATTTCATCTCCACCGATATTATTGACTCCATCAGCAAAGTGCACAGTCTTCTTCGACTTCCCAAGAAAAATATCCAGCTTCGCTTGAAATTCAGCAATCTGAGACCCATCAATTCATGCATCTTGCTTCTTCCTCTCGAAATCAGCATTCTTGGTGCTATTGCTAGACGACAAGTTCTCAATCAGCACAACCGCATCATCTGGATACCTGGTGTTGAAGTTTCCATTACTCGTAGCATCCATACCCATCTGGTACCTCCAATCAATCCCTCTGTATAAAATGCCCAGCAGCTGAACCTGAGAGAACTCATGGTGCGGACAATCTCTCTGATAAGACTTGAAATGAATCCAAGAAGCCTTGAATGCTTCTGTCGGACCTTGAGAAAATTGAGAGATTTTGTTCCTGAGCTCTTCAGATCTCGCGTCATCATAGAAATTGCACAAGAATGCATTCTTCGTCTCATCCCATGCGTAGTTAGCGAACCAGGAGCCAACTGCTTCAGCCAATAAGCAGCATCTCCACCAAGAGAGTATGGGAAAAGTTTGCAGAAAATATACTCATTTGGCACTCCATTGTACTTCATAACAGTGACCAAATCCTCGAACCTCTCAATATGATCCATAAGGTGTTCATGAGGTAGGCCATGGAAAGGGTTCTGACTTACAAGAGCGTAGTACGCAGGCTTCAGCTCGAAGTCATTCCTCTGAAAAGTAGGGATGCGAATCGCAGATCGATTGGCATAGAACTGATCAGGTCTGTTGTGCTCGCCAAGTGCCCTAACTCGATCACCTGCAGCATTCTCAACGTTGGCGCGCCCAGCTGGCGCGAAAATCTCAATAACAGCAGCAGGGACAACGACGTTTCCAGCTTCATCAAGTCGCTGCCCTCCCTCATTGCACACATGACTCTCTTGGTCTCTCAGAACTCCAGCTTCATCAGCTCTTAAAACCACAGGGTTGTTCATCCCTGATGTTTGCTTGGTCTTTATGTTTGTGCGTTCCACAAGTGCTAGCTGTTCCAGTGACAGTCAACTAGCTGAGTGCTCTTGTTGCTTCTGGTTTCACGAACAGACATACACCTGAAAACAAAACACTAGACAAGGCATGTAAGTAACCAAAAAAAATACGTTGATATCGATCGATACCAAGTGGTGTCGATCAATATCAACAAAAGAAGACGACGAGTATCGACCGATACTACAGAGTATCGATCGATACCGACGAACTTAGTCGAAATTCTCAAACTAAAATCTAATGGCGAATTGAGTCCCCGGCAACGGCACCAAATTTGATATGCTCAAATTAATACCCTATTAAGATACTAAAGCAGTAGTTATAGTATAGCTAGGGGTCGAACCACAAAGACTCACAGAGATGCACAATATATTATATAGGTGAGAATTAAGCTAAGCCAAGAGATGTAATTGAAAGCAGTGCAGAAATTAAAAGAGTTGTAATTCAATTAGAGAAAGATAGGCTCAGGGTATTTCTCAGGAAATCAATGAATGCAGATAAACTAACTAACATGATTCAGATTTAGCGCAAATCTTGAACTCAAATCACTAAGGTATAATTAACCAACTGTCGTTGCGAGAATTATCTAAATCTAAACCCTAGCAATTCCAAATCTCTTTGAGAATCCTAAAGTCTAAATCACCTTTAATATCAGGTTTGATATGTTCACAAATCAATTAAACCAAATTTCTTTGTGAATAATCAATTTGCTCACCTAAGGCTCTATCAGGTAATTAATCGCACTGTCTTGCCTAATCAATTATCCTAAGATCTAAGTTCCAGATTCGTCAACCTAGAATTAGCTTTGAATACAACCTAAGCGAAGAACTAATTCAGATGGTGAATCCTAAATAGATAATCAACCTAGCATTCAGAGAAAACCCTTATGAGAACCCTGAACCTAAAGTGGATCTACTCATACATGGAGAATGAAACAATCAACATAACTGAATAAATCATCAATAAAATAGAAAGAGTAACAAGAGGTTTTGAGATCTGATCTCGGACGAAGGAAGATTCAGACGTGTCTCTCTCAAACCAAAGTAAAATAAAGCATAGAAATAAAGCATACAAAAATAAAGCATAGCCTACAAAGTGGCTGTAAAATCCCTATAAATAACCTAAAACACGAATTTGGGCTTCTTGTAATTATTAAAAACTTCTGGGCACTTTTGCAATTCTTCAAGTCTTGGAAAACTCGCGGGTCGTGTCTTGCTGCGATGGGTATCGATCGATACTAGCCAGTATCGATCGATACCAAGGCTTCATATCGGGTTCTCAGCAACACGAACTTCTGCTTTGCTCCAAAATGCTCCAAAAAGCTCCAATAATTCCAATAATGCTCCAAACGTGCTATAACCTGTAAAAGACTCTAAAAGACTCCAAAATACTATAAAGACTCTATAAAAAGGACTTATATCATGGCTTAAATAGGGTAAAAACCATGATATATCAATAGACGCAACACTACCCGCAATTACTCCAGAATTCTAAGTTTCGTCAACTCTCCCTTAGTGGCAGAGGGGATGGCGATTCGTGCAGCTATTTCTCTTGCTGCCACAGAGGATATAAGGACTCTATCAGTAGAATCTGACTCCTTACAACTGGTGCGAGCAATCAACTCAGGCTCTAGTGTATCAGAACTTCATGGAATTCTTGAGGACATCTCACTCATTTCCAGAAGTTTTGTTTCTATTTCTTTCAAGTTTATCCCTCGTTTATACAATGTAGTTGATGATTCCTTAGCAAAACAAACTTTATAAGCTGAACCAGTAGTTTCCGGTTAAGTAATAAAGTATTTGGTTGTCCAAAAAAAAGAAGATAAACCACGGGCCAGGGGGGGAAGATGTTTGATCTAAATGATCGATCTACTTCATCATGGCCTTCAATCTTCATATATGTGCAGTCTTGATCGACATCTTTCAAGTGGTCTATATAAGTGGTCAAACTACTTGATAAATCTTCACCAAAATCGTCATATCTTTTAAAATGCTCGCCCAGATGACTTGAATCCACTTGCATATGAAAGCTAACATCGTTCCTATATTTATAGCCAATTTTCATTACCTTCACGGGAAGTCATCCAACCGATGCTAAACTTCTGATGCATCTTCATTGTTTTGCATGACAAGATTCTTTTATTTTTGGCACAATTTAGCTATAGAATTAAAACTCTAAAAATCTATTGAAATACCATTTCGGTCAAACCATATGAAAAGACCAAAATAAATGAATTAAAACCATATAAAATACGTAAAACGATGTATATCATTGAACCCATTGAAGGACTTGACTTAGCTAAAGCCTATGAATTTAATGGTAAGATTAAAAATTGAAGAAAATGGTTACATTTGAAGCCTCCAAATTTTTTCAGGTAACTATTCTTCATCAAAACTTTTATGTCGGAAGTTCTAGCAATGCACTTTTTGGGGTTGATGGTGGTAATAATATCAATCCTGATTTAGAACAGTTTAATCAAAGAATAACGGTGAACGTGAATGCGTTCTACAACCAGAACATAAATCTCCCTAATCACCCATTACCGTTTGGAAACAATAATCATGGTAGTATTGCTGAGGAATTTTACCCGGAATACAATATGAACCACATACATGAGTACAAATACGTATATCCAACATATTTTGATACATTTTAACAAATTAAATCATAACATTATATTACTATTTTTAATTAAATTCATATTTTACATTGAAAAAATACAAAGATTATAAAATATTCCTAAAATGTTCATAAAACAAAATACAAAATACCATTTTATCAAGTACAAATACATATCTTTACTTGATCATAATTTGGGAATTTCAGATCTAGAAGAAAAATGAGATGCCTAAATAAAATCTGAGAAAATTAATATATTGTATGCATAATCAACTATATAAAAGAATATTACGAACTATATTGTAGTAGAGTTAGCATTCGTGTTATCAATTTTAAAGTATCTTTCCATAAGCAATCATAACATCAATTTACACGATTTGCCGTAAAGGACACTTCGTTAAATATTTTTAGAAATTTATTATCATTTAATTTGACTTATAAAAATGTATAAATATGAATAATTGTTTAGACATACTCAACATTGGTTTTTACAATACAATTTCAAAAAATTATTTCAAAGAAATTTACAATAGAAAATGAGTATATTTTTAATGTGACTTGATTTAATCATAACCAATTAAAATGAAATCACAAAATAATCATATTTTTTACATAAAGCACACGGAAAACATCAAACTCTTCCAAAAATAATATTTAGCATCGTTTGAGCACTGTTAGGATTTGCTTATTTTCAAATTTTTGTAATCCAAAAAATATTGCGATTGTAAACCCTTAAGTGGTATACATTATTTGTTTTTGTTTTCAAAGAGTATACATCGTGTCTAGAAAATATGATTTTTGTATGATGAAAACTAACTAAAGGGGTCAAAACTTGGGTGTGATTTTCGTATGTGGAGGTGGTCTCTATCTAAAGTGTCTAAGAGCATGTATTTATAGGGTTTTAATCTAACCTATGTCGTTTTAAGAGAAGCCCTAACAAAAAAAAAGGAAAAACTGCAGAAAACGGCCTAAAAACACGTTACAAGCCCGTAGGGTGGGGGGGGGGGGGGGGGGGGTGTTCGATCTAAATGATCGATATACTTCATAATGGCCTTTAATCTTCATATATATTCAGTCTAGATCAACATATTTCAAGTGGTCAATCTAAGTGGTCGAGCTACTTTATCATTCTTCACCAAAATCATCATATTTTCTAGACACTTGCATATGAAATCAATCATTGGCTATATTTATAACCAATTTGAGCTCTTTGACACAAAAAAAACAATGTATACCACTTAAGGGTTTACAATCGAAATATTTTTTGGATTAAAAAAATGAAAAGAAGCAAACCCTAATAGTCTTCAAACGGCTCTATCGATTTATTTCTTGGAAGAGTTTAATGTTTTTTTAGTTCTCTATGTAGGAAGTTTGAAGATTTTATGATTTCATTTTAAATTGCGTAAGATTAATTAATGTTTTTAGAAATATAATCACATTAAAAATATACTTGTTTTCTATTGTAAATTTCTTTGAAATAGTTTTTTGAAATGTCGTAGCTAATGAGCATATTTGATGCGTATTGATTTTCATTTAAAGATAGAAAATTGATGTATATAGAATAAAATCTAGAGGTTAAAAACAAATCCAAAGAAAATATGACATTCATATTTTGTTCAACCCATATTAATTTTTTAAGATAAGTATCATTTTCTATGTTAATTTGTCAAAAATTATTAGTTATCGAAATGAACATGTTGAATGAAATATTACATAAATATTGTTCTAATAATATATCTTGACAAAAATGTATGATAAAACTACAGATTTATAAAATTAACTACTAAATATGTAGAAAAAATTAAATAATAAATTAAATTTAAAGATTTCCAATTACTATGCCTAATCAATCTAATAGACTAAATTATCGTTTGTTATTAGATAGCTAATGAACAAGTTATCTAATAAAAAAAATTTGGAGAATAAATAAAACCTAAGATCTTATGCTTGTTGATCAATAAACCTAAGAAAAGCATGCATTGAAAGCAAGTAAAGGTGAAGAAATATATGATAATCCCTAAATAAATTTCATATTAAGTCAAGCAAATCATGTACACATTGAATACCTACAACCTAACAAGATGACTACTCAGACATTATCAGAGAAATCAAGCAAAGCAAGGAAAAATTCATTATATAAAGTAAAGGAGTTTCATAAATCTTCTATATTGATATTACAGAGGTGAGATATTCTCCCTTGAAGATCGATAATAAAAACTAACTAAAGGGGTTGAAACTTAGGGGTGATTTTCATATGTGTATGTGGCTCCCTGTCTAAAGTGGCTAAAAACATGTATTTATAGGGTTTTAATCTAACCTAGATCGGTTTAAGAGAAGCCCTAATCGAAAAACGAAAAATTGCATAAAACTTCCAAAAACAGGATTTAGATAAACCACGGGCCAGAGGGGGGATGTTCGATCTAAATGATCGATCTACTTCATCATGGCCTTCAATCTTCATATATGTGTAGTCTGGATCGACCTCTTTTAAGTGGTCAATATAAGTTGTCAAACTACTTGATAAATCTTAACTAAAACCATCATATCTTCTAAATTGCTCGCCCAAATGACTTGAATCCATTTGCATATGAAAGCTAGCATTGTTACTATATTTATAGCCAATTTGAGCACATTACCTTCACGGGAAGTCATCCAACCAATGCTAAACTTCTGATGCATCTGCATTGTTCTGCATGACAAGATTCTTTTATTTTTGGCACAATTTAGCTCATTTTACATCCTTTTGATTACTTGATCTAATATAGAATTAAAACTCTAAAAATCTATTAAAATACCCTTTCGGCCAAACCATATGAAAAGACCAAAATAAATGCCTAAAAACCGTATAAAATACGTAAAATGATGTATATCATTGAACCTAGTAAAGGACTTGACTTAGCTCAAGCCTATGAATTGAATGGTAAGCTTAAATTTTTTTGAAAAAAATCGGATACATTTGAAGCCTCCAAATTTTTTCAGGTAACTATTTTTCATCAAAACTTTTATGTCGGAGCAATGAACTTTTTAGGGTTGATGGTGGTAATAATATCAATCATGTTTTAAACCAGTTTGATCAAAGAAGAACGGTGAACATGAATGCGTTTTACAACCATAACATAATTCTCCCTACTCACCCATTACCGTTTGGAAACAATGATCATGGTACTATTGCTGAGGGATTTCACCCGAAATACAATATGAACCACATACAAGAGTATAATCGGAACCAAAATATGAATTTTAAGGAAGAATCCAATGAACATCATCATGATGGTCATCCTCCATATTCTAAATCTGATTAATATTAATCATTTTCTATGTGATCAAATCTAAGTCTCTAGACAAAAACATGTTTTAGATTATCCTCATTTCTCTTTATTATGTTGTATTTTGTTTTCCTTTTAGAATTCCTCATTTTTTCTTATTATGTTTTCTTTTTTCCTTTCATAATTTTTCATTCTTCGTATTATGTTGTGTTTTTTCCTTTCGAAATTCCTCATTTCTTCTTATTATGTTGTTTTTTACTTCAGAATTATATGGTCTTATTATATTTTACTCAATTTTTCTTATTATCTTGTGTTTTTGTTAAGAAGTATGTTGTTGTTATATTTTATTAGTAAAAATGAAAAATAAACATTAACATATACAATTCTTTTAATATAAGACTATATTTTGTAAAAATGCATTAGCGCGCTCAAATACTATAGTTAGCTTTGTTTACGATTTTTGTGTTATTGCAAAAAAACAATTAATAAAATAATAGTTATATATATTTAAAGTAAACATGCAAAAAAACAAACCTCTTGAAAATTATATGTGCACCATTTAATCAAGTACAAATAAATATATCCCACATATTTTGGTACATTTTAACAAATTAAATGATAAAATTATTTTATTATTTTTTAATTAAATTCATATCTTACATTGAAAAAATAAAAAGATTAGAAAATATTCGTAAAATGTTCATAAAACAAAAAACAAAATACAAAATACCATTTTATCAAGTACAAATACTTATCTTTACTTGATCATATTTTGTGAATTTCAGATCTAGAAGAAAAATGAGATGCCCAAATATAATCTGAGAAAATTAATATATTGTATGCAAAATCAACTATATAAAAGAATATTATGAACTATATTGTAGTAATGTTAGCGTTCGTGTTATCAATTTTAAAGTATCTTTCCATAAGCAATCATAACATAAATTTACATGATGTGCCTGATAGGACACTTCGTTATATATTTCGAGAAATTTATTATCATTTAACTTGACTTATAAAAATGTATAAATATGAATAATTGTTTAGACATACTCAACATTGGTTTTTACAATACAATAAAGATGTAACCAAAATTAAAAATTATAATTCATCTGGTTCGCCGCATAGCATACACAGACTTGATGAGATCCCCACTGTCGCATACGATCACCCGTTTGTGAGCCTGTTGTGCATAGCAAGCCAAGAGATAAAACTACATCGTGGAATCCCCTGGCTAAACCAAATGAGACGCCACCAATTAACTTGTGGATGCTGAGTACGCAATTGGTTCCATGTATAATGAGTAGAAAAGTTGTCTCTGTAATCGTCAGGGCTGTGTTGCCAGAGGTAACAATCTCGTCCATTATCACTTGTAGGAACCGGCTAGGCTCTGATTTGCTCAATTAGCTGATACGGCGCACTCGCCACCCATTCGGTCCAATCACGTCTTTCACCAAGGCAAAGGGAGGTATCTCGAGGATACGAGGGGCTGCAGTTCCCGTAATATCAATGATTTTCCCCCATTGACAGCCAATTTTCATACCACAACGAAATAGAAACTCCATCCCGAACCTCTCCTTTGATAAATGTTGCCGCTAGTGGTCGAAGCATTAATAACTTCCTCCAAATCCATGATCCAATGGTATAATCCGGTGCTGTCCAAAAGCTTCCATTCCGCATGAGATTGTGCTTCGTCCAAGCAACCCACAGCGATCCCGACATAGTGTATCATCTCCATATGAGACTGAGCGCAAACACACGAGACACATCACGAAGTCGAAGAATCCCATGTCATCCTTCTGATTTTGGTTTGCAAATATCGACCCATGAAACCTTTGCACCCGTGGAGATATTCGGATTACCCGACCAAAGGAAAGCACCACAAAGCTTCTCAATCTCGTCAAAACAGTGAGAGGGCATACGAAAGATCGAGCACCAAAAATTTGAAATACTCGTGATGTCTGATACTATAAGTTGAAGTCTTCCTGCGTAGGAAAGTTGCCTACTTGTCCATGAGAGTAATCTCGAACGAATTTTATCAATGAGCAGACCATAGTTATAACGCCCCGACCGCCCCTACCTGCGTTAGCCCGGGAGGCTTGTAATACTTGTTTACTGACCCTGCAATCACCACGTGACATTTCCCCGTGTTTTGTCCTCACTCACACGCTACCGCGAATCACTTCCCGGAAGGTCACCCATCCTTAGACTACTCCAGCCCAAGCACCCTTAACTCTGGAGTTCTTTCGGGCAAGTGATCGGAAAAGGTAAGTGCACTTTGGTGACATAGGTAGCCAAATCAATTCTTATAAGCCTCTCCGCATATACAAGAAATCGGGATGTTACAATCACCCCCACTCATAGAACGCAACGTCCTCGTTGCGCACCAGGATCGTCACCCTAGACGGTGTGAGCCCACCTGACTCCACACACGTGTTTGGGTTCGGCTCTGATACCACTTATAACGCCCCGACCGCCCCTACCTGTGGGCTCCATGCCCTCTCTCGGCCAGTGGGCCCCACCCTTGTCCGACGGCCGGTGCGTTAGTCCGGGAGGCTTGTAATACTTGTTTACTGACTCTGCAATCACCACGTGACCTTTCCCCGTGTTTTGTCCTCACTCACACGCTACCGCGAATCACTTCCCGGAAGGTCACCCATCCTTAGACTACTCCAGCCCAAGCACCCTTAACTCTGGAGTTCTTTCGGGCAAGTGATCGGAAAAGGTAAGTGCACTTTGGTGACATAGGTAGCCAAATCAATTCTTATAAGCCTCTCCGCATATACAAGAAACCGGGATGTTACAATAGTCATGGGATGTCATGGATTTGGTTGTCAATGGAAGCCCAAGATATCGAATCGGAAGTGTTTCAATCAGAATCCCAATCTCAGCCGCAGTAACCATCAACTCATGTTGATCCCTTCCTCCAACAAATAACGCTGATTTTGTAGCATTGACATGTAGCCCCAAAATTCGCTCAAAATCATCAAAGACCCGAAACGTTTCAACTAATGACGAGGGTGAGCCGTCCGTGAAAACAAGAATGTCGTCTGCGAAGCTTAGATGGGTGACCCGGATCTGTGTGCATCGAGGATGGCTTCCAATTCTCCCATCTGCAGCCGCTCTATTTAACAATCTAGATAGCACATTATGAACCATCACAAAAATATACGGGGACAACGAGCATCTCTGCTTTATACCACAATTGCTAGCAAAGAAACCCTCGAACTCACCATTCACAACGATGGAGAAAGATGTCGTAGATATGCACAAATAAATCCAATTCACAAACACCTCGGGGAAATGCAGAGCATGAAGGATCGCAGTGACAAAGGGCCACTGAACCGTATCAAATGCTTTCGAAATATCGAACTTAATTGCACTTCAGGGAGTAATCAAATCCTTGTGATAATCTTTCACAAGCTCAGTAGCCAACAAGACATTTTCCAATAGCAATATGCCCTTGACAAACGCACTTTGATTTGGTTCAATTAAATCCGGAAGGGTAAGCTTTAGTTGATTGTCAAGGATCTTGGAGATAATTTTATAAATCATATTTCAGCAAGCAACTGGCCCCTGTAATCTTTCATAGTGAGACACGTACCGTCTAATCTCTTGGGAATAGGCGCAAACAGTGTTGCATTGACTGAACGAGGCAAAAAACCGTATATGAAAAACGATTGTACCGAGACAATGAAATCCCGACCAATGATTCCCCATATTGCAGTATAAAATTCCTTAGTGAAACCATCTGGACCAGAGGCTTTGTTAGACGACATAGAGAAAAGAGCTTATTTTATTTCTTCAGCGGTAACCGGAGAAACAAGTTTATTGCATGATTATGGTGGACATCGATATTGTAGCAGATCTGAGAGATAGTCGACAGAATTTTGCTCAAACTCAGAATCCTCATGTTGAAAAAACTTTTGAAAATGCTCAAGAGCTTCCACCTTTATTTCCTCTGGCCACGTAATTTCCTCACCCGCTTCATTTATCAGCCTTCGAATAGCATTCCGCGAAGCTCTGGCATGTGTAACCTGATGATAGAAAGGAGTGCTTTGATCACCACAGCGAAACCATTGAATACGTGATTTTTGTTGAAAGAATTGTTCTTCCAACGTAGCAAGTTTGTTCCAACTTTCTGAGGCCACATCAATTTCTTCTATATTCGTTGGCGATGGATTTTCTAATGCTCTGTTTTGAGCAGCACAAAACAGAGTATAAGCCTCTGATGTTCGTACAAATAGGTTCCCAAACTTCGTTATGTTCAGCTCTCTAAGGGGAAATTTGAGTCTTTTAAGTTTTTGGTGAAACATCAATAGCGCTGCCCGAGAGTGATATAATGGGGGAGTTTCTGTCCGGCCTTGGTGAACTGTAGACTAGAAATGAGAGTGTGTAGCCATGAAGTTGAAGAAACAGAAAGGTTTCCAATGATCTGAACTAGCACTTGATAATTTAACTACACATCTCGAATGGTCTTAGATACTGGCCGCCTCAAAGGATGAGTGGGAAGATGGAAAATGGTTCGGCCATTCTGAGTTTATCAGAGCACGATCCAAACGCTTCGCCACCGTATTTGAATCTTGATTGTTTATCTATGTGAAAATGGACCCGTGGATGAAATATCTGAGACACTGCAATGGGACACCATATTATGAAAATCTCTCATACCCGTTGTATTAATGGTGTAGTCTAAGTTACGAGAATGCTCTTGTAAGGACATAATCTCGTTGAAATCCCCTAGGACTATCCATGGCATTGGAACTTGCAGCAACGATGAGATAATGTTACAGAGATCTGCCCATAACATTCTTCTCTCCCGAACGAAATTTGAACCGTACACGAAAGTGCAGAGAAACCGAGCTCCGGTCGAAACAACCTTCACCGTACATGTAATATGTTGAAAGCTATAGAAAATTAGTGTTATTTCTATCGCCGGCGACCAACCAATCCAAATACGACCCAATCTATGATACTCATAGTTTATCAAAGTAGACCACCCCGGAACTACATACTCCAAAATTGCAGTCGAATTTGTTTCTTGAACTCTAGTTTCAATAAAAAAAAGTCGGAAGCAGGTTTCAGTGCTTGTATCCAAAGACGAGCTACATCATGTTTGCGAGGCATATTGAACCGCCGCATGTTCCAAGCAAAGAAAGACATCATAACTTATGTGAGGAAGTTTTCTTTGACTTTTGGATACCAGTCTCCTTATGGCTCGTGATGGGTTTTGGGGGACCTCGAGGTCGGCTACGGTGTCCTCCATTCCCTCTATTTTCACTTTCAGCTCCTGTGCTACAGACCAACAGACCTGATCAGTTCTATACCAATCGAGCTGCGATTCGCATCCCAACTTTTCAGAGGAATGACTTTGAGCTGAAACCTGCGTACTACGCTCTTGTAAGTTAGAATCCTTTCCATGACCTATCTCATGAACACCCCATGGATCATATCGAGAGGTTCGAAGATTTGGTCACTGGTATGAAGTACAATTGAGTGCCCAATGAGTTCCTCTTCTGCAAACTTTTCCCATACTCTCTTAGTGGGGATGCTGCTTATTGGCTGAAGCAGTTGGCTCCTGGTTCGCTAACTACATGGGATGAGACGAAAAATGCATTCCTGAACAATTTTTATGATGATGCGAGATCCGAGGAGCTCAAGAACAAGACGCTCAATTTTCTCAAGGTCCAACAGAGGCACTCAAGGCTGCTTGGATTCGTTTCAAGTCATATCAGAGAGATTGTCCGCACCATGGGTTCACTCAGGTTCAGCTACTGGGTACTTTCTACAGAGGGGTCGATTGGAGGTACCAAATGGCTTTGGACGCTGCGAGAAATGGGAACTTCAACACCAGGTAACCAGATGATGCGGTTTTGATGATTGAGAACTTGGCGTCTAGCAAAAGCACCAAGAATGCTGATTTCGAGCGGAAGAAGCAGGCTGGAGGAATTGATGGATCGCAGATTGCTGAAGTTCAAGCCAAGCTGGATATTCTGATTGGGAACTCGAAGAAGACTGTACATTTTATTGATGGAGTCGATAATATCGATGAAGAAGAAGTGGAGGATGTTAACTACTTTGGTGGTTCTGGTTTTCAGGGTCAGCGATTTGGGTACAACAACAACACTCAGCAAGGTGGATACAAGTTTGAGGGGAACCAATCTGGTTTTGAAGCGAAACAATTTGTCCAGAAACCACTCCAGAGCAACGACTTCACTCGCAATTACGGGAACTCTTCGTACCAGCCCATCTCTCCAAAGTCCACCGAGAGTAAGATGGAATCCATGTTTGAGCAGATTCTTCAAGGACAGCAAAAGCTGCAAGTGGATTTCAATGGGAAGATTGACCATATGTACACTAATCTGAATGTGAAAATTGAGGCTATCAATCTTTCTCCGAGGAACCTGGAAACTCAGGTTGCTCAGACAGCAGCAGCTGTGAAGAGGCAGGAAGGTTTTCTTCCAGGAAAAACTGAGAATCCAAGAGCACACATCAATGCCATCACCTTGAGGAGTGGAAAAGAGGTGATTACAGGAGTGAAGAACATCCCAATTCCAGAGACTTTCGTCGATCTTGTTGAAAATGACGACTGGGATTCTGAAAATCCCCGTGTATTGATCGATACCAGCCAGTGTCGATCGATACCAGCCCAGACACCTTCACGAGAGGATCCAAAATCCCGTGTATCGATCGACACTCCTCCAGTGACGGTCGATGCTGAGACGCAGGTCGATAAGAAGCCCGAGATTGTCAAGGAGAGGGTGTATATACCCAAGATGCCTTATCCTATGCCTCCTAAAATGACAAAGAAGGAATGGGAGGATGCCAGATGCAAAGCTATGTTGGATAAGTTCGTTGTGGAGCTTCCTTTTGTTGATGCTATTAAGACTTCTCCAGCTTTCAGGAGGTATGTGAAGAAGATGGTCTCTAGCAATGTGAACCTTGAAGAAGGTGTCATGATGATTACAGCTGAGTGCAGTGAGATTCTACTCAACGAAATTCCCAAGAAGTTACCAGACCCAGGGAGTTTTGTTTTGGATTGCACTATCTTCACAAAGAGATTCGAGCGTTCTCTCTACAATATTGGGTCGAGTGTGAATCTCATGCCACACTCAGTTGCTAAGCGAATGGGGATGAAAGATTTCCAATCTACAAGGATTTCGCAGGTACTTGCTGATCGCTCAGTGCGGCTTCTAGAGGGACTACTCGAAGATGTGCCAATCAAGATTGGGAATTGCTTGATCCCAACAGATTTCATCATCCTGAAGTACGATGCTGACCCTAAGGATCCTCTTATCATGGGCAGACCATTCCTTGCAACTGCTGGAGCCTCGATCGATTGCAAGAATGGATAGATAACTCTCAACATCGGTGATTTGGTGATGTCCTTTAACATGGAAAAGATGATGAAGAGACCAACCATCGATGGGCAGACGTTCTATGTGGACACCTTCAGTGACATAGCAGAGGAGTACTTCCTGAAGATGCACCATGAGGATCCACTGTAGAGAGCATTGGTCTGTTCAGCCACTTCAGAGGTCCATTTATGCGATGATACTGCTGGATACTCGAAGATGCTCGATTCAGCATCGCCAGTATCGATCGATACTCCCTTAGTATCGGTCGATACCCTGCGGCCAGAAAGAGAGTTGGCCGAAAGTTATAAGCAAGCTGCTGGGCTTAGAGATTGGAGCGAGAAAAATTCGCCTAAGGTGGAACTCAAACCACTCTCTGCCGCATTGAGGTATGTTTTTCTTGGTCCTAATTCCACATACCCTGTGATTGTCAATGCTTCCTTGAACAACGCAGAGATTACCTTACTGTTGAGCAAGCTGCGCAAGTATCGCAAAGCTCTTGGCTATTCTCTTGATGACATTTCAGGTATAGCACCAGACTTGTGCATGCATCGGATTCACCTGGAGGATGAGTCTAAGTCTTCGATTGAGTACTAGAGGAGGCTGAATCCGAACCTGAAGGAAGTGGTCAGGAAGGAAGTGATGAAGCTTTTGGAAGCATGGATTATCTATGCCATCTCAGATAGTTCTTGGCTTAGTCCAATTCACGTTGTGCCTAAGAAAGGAGGCATAACAGTAGTGAAAACGAGAATGATGAGTTGATCCCTACAAGGACGATCACTGGTCACATGATGTGTATTGATTACAGGATGCTGAATGCGGCCACAAGGAAGGATCACTTGCCATTGCCATTCAACGACCAGATGCTGGGGAGGTTAGCGAGTCACCCATACTACTGTTTTCTTGATGGGTACTCAGGCTTTTTCCAGATTCCTATACATCCAGAGGATCAGGGGAAGCCAACTTTTACATGTCCTTATGGCACATTCGTCTAAAGAAGAATGCCATTTGGATTATGTAACTCTCCAACAACTTTTCAGAGATGCATGATGTCGATTTTCACATACATGACAGAGGAGTTTATGGAGGTGTTCATGGATGACTTTTCAGTGTATGGATCGTCATTCAAGGATTGTCTAGATAACTTGTGCAAGGTGCTTCAGCGATGTGAAGAAAAGTACTTGTTTCTTAATTGGGAGAAGTGCCACTTCATGGTACAAGATGGCATCGTTCTTGTGCATAAGGTTTCTAAGGCAGGGATCGAAGTTGACAATGCTAAGATTCAGGTCATGACAAGCCTGCAACCTCCACGATCTGTATCTGAGATTCGAAACTTCCTTGGTAATGCATGATTTTACAGGAGGTTCATCAAGGATTTCACTAAGCTTGCACGTCCACTCACAGCCCTGTTGTGCAAGGAAGTCAAATTAGATTTCACACCTGATTGCCTTGCAGCCTTCGAGGGGATTAAGAAGGCATTGGTGAGTGCATATATTGTCCAACCACCTGATTGGAGTTTACCTTTTGAGGTTATGTGTGATGCGAGTGATTTTGCTGTTGGAGCTGTGTTGGGTCAGAGGAAAGACAAGAAGCTCCATGCTATTTATTATGACAGCATGACGTTGGATGATGCTCAGCGAAATTACAGCACCACTGAGAAGGAGTTACTTGCAATTGTTTTCTCTTTTGAGAAATTTCGGTCCTACTTGATTGGGAGCAAGGTTATTGTTCACACAGACCATGCTGATCTCAAATACTTGCTGAAGAAGAAAGACCTCAAGCCTTGTCTTTATCGATGGGTACTTTTGCTCCAAGGGTTCGACATCGAGATCAAGGACAAGAAGGGAGTTGAAAATGGCGTTGCTGACCACCTATCGCGAATAAAGATCGATGAAGTCATGCCTATTGATGATTACTTGCCAGAGGAGGGTATCTACTTCATTGAAGCTCAGCTTCATGATATTTATCCCGAAAATCTGCACTTTTTGCGAGTGCAGACCTTCAGTATCGATCGATACTTACCTAGTATCGGTCGATACCCGACACGATTTGGATATGTTTTGCCTGCAGCGCACTTCGACTCTTATGACGCCTATCTAGTTGCTGTATCTAGTCCTGCACGACAATGGTACGCTGACATTGCTAACTACCTTGCTGTAGAGACTGAGCCCAAGCATCCCACAAAGTATGCAAGGAAGAAGTTTATGCGCTAGATGAGGCGATTCTTCTGGGATGAGCCTTACCTATACAAGCACTACTCAGATGGTATCTACAGAAGATGCGTTGCAGAGTCTGAGGTGCCATCGATTCTTTTTCATTGTCATGGGTCTAAGTATGCTGGTCACTTTGCTACTTTCAAGACAGTGTCCAAAGTTCTTCAAGCAGGCTTCTGGTGGCCTACTATGTTCAGAGACGCGCATGGTTATATCTCACAGTGTGATATCTGTCAAAGGAGAGGGAAGATCAGCAAGAGACATGAGATGCCACATAATTTCATCCTTGAGGTTGAAGTTTTCTATTGCTGGGGCCTCGATTTTATGGGTCCCTTTCCCTCGTCACACAAGAACAGGTACATCCTGGTTGCTGTGGACCATGTGTCCAAATGGGTGGAGGCGATTGCTAGCAGAACCAATGATTCTTCGGTGGTCGTTAAGCTGTTTAAGACCATCATTTTCCCTCGGTTTGGAGTACCTCGAATTGTGATAAGTGATGGTGGTTCTCACTTTATCAACAAGATTTTCGAGAGGTTGCTGAAGAAGCATGGTGTAAATCATCGTGTGGCTACTCTATATCACCCTCAGACCAGTGGGCAAGTAGAGGTATCCAACAGGCAAATCAAGGAAATTTTGGAGAAGACAGTGGGTGCTTATAGGAAGGATTGGTCTACGAAGTTGGATGATGCGCTATGGGATTACATGACTACTTTCAAGACACCATTGGGTACTACACCGTTTCACTTGCTGTATGGGAAAGCATGTCACCTTCCAGTGGAGATAGAGCACAAGGCTGCATGGGCGACGAAGTTGCTGAACTTCGACATCAAGCCTGCTGCTAAGAGGAGATTGATTCAGCTGAACGAGTTGGATGAGATTAGGCACCACGCCTACGAGAACTCGAAGCTGTACAAGGAGAGAACCAAGGCTTATCATGATAAAAAGATCATCTCCAGACATTTCGAGCCGAACGACCAGGTACTTCTGTATAACTCTCGTTTGCAATTGTTTCCTGGTAAACTGCGTTCTCGTTGGTCAAGTCCTTTCACAATCAAGGAGGTCAGACCACATGGTGCCGTCGTGCTGATTAGTCCTACAGGCGAGGAGTTTACTGTCAATGGACAGAGGGTGAAACACTATTGGGCGAAAGCCGAGATTCCAGCAGGGCAGTGATACAAGGATTTTGCAATCCAAGGAGGTATCAATACCCTCTAACCGATGTAGTAAGAGGTTATCGAATTCAATATTGGGAAATAGTTCTAACCACTAAGAATGCAAGGAACATATTTAAGTTAAGCTAATTAAAGGGAGTTTTATGATTAAGTATCCAAATTAAACAAGTAAAGCAACTAAGCAAAAGCAAACAAGATGTAATTCAATAAGCAAAAGCGAATCTAGAGATAGGGTTATCGATATAAGAAGTCCCAAGTTCAATTCATGATGTTCATTTACTCAAACAAGCTAATCCCTAGGCATAAGATCCTAAACTTGACTAACTCTCTTTCAAGCAATTAATCACTATGCTAATCACCTAACCCATTAGCAAATCATCATTTGTGGATCATTGATTAGAAAGCATTTAGTTTAAATCAACAAGATCAACCAAAAATACACCCTAGACAACTATTGTCATAGGCTAGGAATGTAAATCTCTTGTTTAATTCATCAAGGCATTTCATCAAACACTTGGTGTGCGTGAAATGCCTTATGATCTAAATCCACTTTTTCAAGCTAGATTTAGCCTTAAGAACATTAAACAAGAAAGGATATAAGAAGATCTAGCCCTAAACATCATGAATCAAGCCTAGGAATATCCTAATCTACCTCATCTCAAGATCCTAAAAGACTACTCAAGACCCATGAAAAGCCCCTCAAAATCGATTTTGATAGGAGAGGTTTTCATGGATGAATCTTGAATAGATAAGATAGAAAGAAGATTAGATGGAAGAGATTGATGGAAATAAATACTAAATTGCAATAATCAAAAGGTTCCTTCTTACAAATCTCAAACTCTCTCAAAGGTAAGGGTTTTGAGCATAAGAAAAAGCATAAAAATGAAAATTTGGGTTTTTGGGTTTATAAATGAAAATGGGCGAACCGGGTCAACCCGGAAACAACCGGGTATTGACCCGGTCGGATCTTGGATGCGTCTTCGATAAATTCGAGGCATCTCCCTAGACTGATGTCCAAATGACATGATTTTCGCTTGTGTGCACAGCTACCTCTACCCTCTACAACTCTCATGAAGGCCGTAGAGGTTGAATATGATCGGAAGAACTTCGTTTTACCGGTTCTTTGGACGATGTCATCTCTTCTCGGCCAGGCAGATCATGCTTCAGTGTCTTGGCCATAAAATACGATCCAGAGGTCCAAATGATATGATTCAAACTCCTGTGTAAATCTGATTCACTCCTATACAATTTTTATGAAGACATCAGATTAAACTGGGCATGGAAAACTCTTTATTTGGCCTGATATTTGAGACCAACCAAAACCGACCTTGCTTATTGGGGTAGGTCGGATTTCCTCCGGGGGAAATTAAGCCGGCCTTGCTCCTTTTGGTCGGTCGGTTTTTTGCTTCTCCAAGTCGGTCGGATTCTCGGGAACTCCCTGCCCTACGACCGGCTAAGACCGACCACACCGATTGAGGTCGGTCGGATTTTTCCCAGGGAGAATTTTAGCTTCTCGGCCAGACGGATACGCTTTGGTAACACTGCAATAACTTCCTAACCTGATGTCCGAATGACCTAATTCGAATTTCCCTGGACAGCTGACTCGTCCCTATACAATCTTCATGAAGAGTACAAGAGCTGGATCAAATCGAAACGCCTTCCTCTGATCGGTTCTTTGAGATGTTCTGGATGGTTCCTCTCTATTCTTTAGGCACCAAATCTCCAAACTCCACCAAGTGTCTCCAAACACCTAGTAAACTCCACAAAAACATGCAAAAGACTCACTAGGACCTAATGCAGCTCCTAATACTCTAAATGGGACAAAAAAAGTATTAAATACCATGAGGATCCAAGAGAATGACCTAAAATCTATATGAAATGCATGCTAAATACATGTAGAATATGCACATATCAGGCAGATAATGCCTCTGGATGATGCACCCAATGACTGAATGGCGTTACAGTCAAGCTAATGACGTTAAACGAGCGCTTGGTGGGATGCAACCCACTGGTGAGTTTGTATATAAGTTTTTTTCTTTTTATTTTTTGTTTTGTGTCAGGATAAACAAGGAGCATACACGAAATTTCCTGAGTGTCGATCGATACCCTATTGGTATTGGTCGATACCCTACGCGATTAAGAAGAGTTCGTTTTATCGACTTAAGCCTGGTATCGATCGATACCAGGCCGTGTGTCGGTCGATACACCTGTCCCAGATATATAACTCTTCCTTTTCTTCACAATTCCACTATGTTCTTGTGCTTTCTTTCAACAACCTTAGGCTAGATAACACTGGGGACAATGTTGTTTAAGTCTGGGGCAGGTAGTCTCTGACATTGTTTTTGTTTTTTCTTAGAGTCATAAAAAAAATGTTTTATCGAGTCAAAACCTGTTGGAGACTATGATCCTGTGCTTGAATTGTTGTTTTGATTTTGTTTTTGAGTGACCAGTGTTACAGGATCAGTTCTAGATCGACTAATGGAAAATCCAAAGATTGACCAGTTGACTAGAAAACATTCATGTCTCCAGCAGAGTTCTTCTGAAGCCTGAGCCAAATTTTTGCACTTCATCAATGTGGTTAGTGTTCATAGAGCTTGATTCATCATTCATATCTGACAAAGGATCTCATGTGTTTAAAGTAATGGTATCTCTCTTCCCTGTTATAAGTTGATAAATAAGAGCATAAAATATGAAATGACTTTCTCCTGAATATAGGGCTAGGAAAATTTCCAGCGATCCCATTATTCTACTTGTGAGGGAATGATCACACAAAGGTTGAAAGCGAGGTTAGGAAAATTTCCAGTGACACCACTATTCGCCTAAGCCTTTGATACATAGAGAGGGAAGAACCGGGGATTCGGTGGCAAACACCATCAATACTCGCGTTTCGGACCTTGATGTGTATATGCAGATCTAAAAAAAAAGAAAAGAACATAATAAGAAATAAGTCTGGGGGAGAGAAAATAATACCAGAAAGTGTGAAATTGGATGGTTCCTTGTCATGATATTGTATGGTAAAGAATCTAGAAGGTTCTTGAACATTGGCTGCAACGATGAAACTGGCGATGAGGGCTTTATTTGAACAATGTTGCGAGATAATGTGTAGAGTCTGGAAAAGCTGCGAATGTCTACGGAGAAGTACATGGTGGTTAGATCAAAAGCTGGTTAGGTGACATTTGGGTGCTTGGTAAAAGGATCTCTGCGATGGTTCATGAACAGGTGAGTCTCCGTGTTTTCAAACCTCTTTCTCTAGTTTAGTCTTCTATTTGCTTGAGGGCAAGCAAAGGCTAAGTCTGGGGGAGTTTATATATCATGGATTTTACCCCTTTTAAGCCATGATATAAGTCCTTTTTATAGAGTCTTTCTAGTATTTCGTAGTGTTTTAGAGTCTTTTACAGGTTTTAGCACGTTTGGAGCATAATTAGAGCTTTCTGGAGCATTTTGGAGCAAAGCAGAAGTTCGTGTTGCTGAGTACCCAATTTTGAAGCGTCGGTATCGATCGATACTGACTAGTATCGGTCGATACTCACTGCAGAAGACACGAGTCGCGACTTTTCCAAGTGTTAAAGAATTGCAAAATTGCTCAGAAGACTTTAATATTTACAAGAAGCCCCAAAACGTGACTTAGGTTATTTATTAGGATTTTACAGCCACTTTGATGTCTACGCTTTATTCTACTTTGGTTTTTGTGAGAGAGCTTTCTGAGGGAGACAAGTCTGAAACTCTGTTCGTCCGAGAGAATATTTTGAACCCCTGTTTACTCTTTCTTATTATTTATTCAGTGATTTATTCAAACATGTTTATTGATTCAATTTCCATGTCTGAGTAGATCTCCTGTTAGGTTTAGGGTTTTCTCATAGGGATTTCTTTGAATGCTAGGTTGATTTATTGTTAGGGTTCATAATCTGAATTAGTTCTTCGTCTTAGGTTGTTCTCAAAGCTAATTCTAGATTGATCACCTAGAACTTAGATCTTAGGTTAATCGATTAGGCACGACAGTGCAATTGAGTAATCTGATAGAACCTAGGGTAAGCAAATTGATTATTCGCAAAGAGATTTGGTTTAATTGATTTGTGAACATATCAAACCTGAACTTTAAAGCTGATTTACTCTTAGGAATTTGCAAAGAGATTTGGGATTCTGAAATTTAGATTTAGATAATTTTCGCAACGACATTTGTTCAATAATACTTTAGTGATTTGAGTTCAAGAACCGCGCGTAACCTGAACCCTGATTAGTTAGTTTATCTGCATTCATTGATTTCCTGAGAAATACCCTAGGCCTATATTTTCTCCATCGAATTTACAACTCTTTTATTGATTATTGCTTTTGTTTCATCTTATTTGCTTAGCTTGATTCGATACTATTTTGTCTATTGTGCGATTCCTCTGAGTTCTTGTGTTCGACCCCTGATATACTGCAACAACTGCTTTAGTACTTTTTAGGGTATTAATTTGAGCATATCACATGTAGGGTATTCTCTTCTTTTTCTTCAAATTCGGTTGGATTGGCTCCTCATCTTTCATTTTCTTTTAGCTCTTCTTTTGCTTTCACAACTCGTCTTCATTTCATCCTTTGGATGCGTTAGCCATTTTTGGCCTTTTTCTTTCTTTCACACTTAGAAACCTTTACATTTCAATACTAGAGATATTCCACATTTTCATTTCAAACCAATCCAAAATTTTGCTTTCCCCTATCTTTTTTCCCAATCTTTTCCTTTCTCCACATTCTCTTTTACTTTTCAACAACACCCAAAACCCCAACCTATCTAAGTTAGCCTATGTCTAGCTCATTGATTGTTTGAGCTAGTTCTACATGGAAGTTTCTCCTTGTCCCCCCCACCCAACTCCACACTTTTTGCTAAGTTCATTCGAAATTAAGCCTCACAACACACACAAGTAATGAATGCTAGAAGGAAGGCTTAGTTTAGGGTGTGGTTAACCGTTCGAAAGATGGGAATCGCCTATTTGAGCTAACAAAAGAGTGGTAGAAAGGGATAAGATAACTAAAATATGTATATGGTATCCATGAGTTCACTCTTCAATGCACAATCATGATAATTTCAAGTCAAGATTAGAGTTCGATAAAACGAGTTGGAATCAAATCAAAGCATGCTTCAACCAAGACATAAATATTCAAACCACGAGATCAAAGTATGGATCATCTTTAACTTCGTGATCGCTCAAATGCATCAAAGAATTCCTAAAAAGGCATTAAATCGAGCTCTTAAGTTTATATTCTACATGGACATTTCTCCCAATGCAAGTGAGTGCAACCCTATATGCTATGCATCTAGACTCAATTCTAATCATGCAAAATGCAACAACATGCTTCTTTTTGTGTTCAAATTTTCCAAAAAAATTGAATTTTATGCGCTTTTCTATGCCATAAGTGAATGCATGATATGCATGAGACTCAAGATCCAAAATCAAAAATAAGAATAGAGAACACAATGTTAAATACCGGTCCCTCCTCCCAAACTTAAATCACACCATTCCGGTGTGAAATAAATTCAAGAGAGAGACCAAAAACAAAATATAAAATGCAAAGACTCAAAACAAAAGAGCTACTTACAATGGAGGAGTGGTACCCTGTGAATGGAGAGAATGGAGAGCTTTCCAACATCAAACACCGTTGTTGCTTTGCCATGACCTTGCTACCATCAAGAACCTTGCACCCACTTAACAAAACATTAAAAAGAACTAGAAAATATTGAAAATATGTACAAAGATAGGCATGTGAATGTCTCCCAAGTGTGCATTTTTAACGTCACTAACCTCGACATTTGTTACCCTCTAAGGCGGATGGGGAAGGAGTGGTGGAACTCCTTGGTGGGTCTTTGAGCTAAAGTTTAAAAACATTGCTCATGATCTCTTGAAGACTGACTTGCCCCTTCTCCTTAAACTCCGGTGTGAGGATTGCTTTGACCATGGCAAACGGCTTGGACCATCCCTTCCACTTGATCTTGTACTCAATCACCCCATCTCCATGTTTCCAAGGAGTGAGAGTCATGATGGAAGGTTGGTCTAGCATGGTCTTGTCCTCATCATTACCATAACCCAAAGCTTATTTTCCATGATAATTTATCTTATTTTTACAAGCTCTTGGAGGTGAAGCCAAATCCCTCGTTTCGCAATTACCCATGTACTCTACCCTTTCAACACAAATCTCATCATCCTCAATGGTAATTTTGCCACAAAGCCCATTTGATGGAGGCTTCATTGGGTAAAAGAGCTTATCATCAACGTTCTTGAGCATTACCCTCTTGTTTTTGAAATCCATGCTCGCACCGGCGGTATTGAGGAATTGAGTCCCAAGAAGGAGAGGTAGCTTTTGGGTTCGTTCTATCTCCATAACAATGAAGTACGTTGGTACAAGGCACTCTCTTATTTTGAGGGGATAATCTTCAACAAGGCCAAGTGGTTTCATCGAAGAAGAATCTCCAAATGTGATGGTGGAAGGGTAATCCTCCATACTCTTAATCCCGAGACTCTTAGCCATCTCCAAGGACATGACGTTCACACTCGAACCCGAGTCACACAAAGCATCATCTATCTTCAAGTCCCCAAGAGAGCAATAGATAGAGAATTTACCGGGATTTCCAAGCTTGGGGATAGACTTAGGCTCAACCCTCGTTATGATTGGTGAATCAAAGACCGCCATAAGCTCTTCCACTTTCTCAAGTTTCTCAAGTATGTTTTTGATGAATTTTTGGTGTTGTGAGACTTGAGACAAGTCACTCTCACTAGGCAAAGGTGCTCCAATCTTATCCATGTTTGCTTTAAAGCTTGAAAGCACTTTCTTTTGAGGCATGGTGAGAAAACGACCGAGAAATGGAAGTGGAGGTTCATATGGATAAGGTCCAATGCAAGAAGCTTCTTTCTTAGACATCACATGTGTCTCCACGTTTTTCTTCTTACAATTAACCACGTCCTTGAGAGACTTCTCAACCTCCATTTGTGTAGAAATAACTTGTTTTTCATGTATGCTTTTGCCCTTTCCCTCAACAAAAATCACATCATCTTCATTCCCAAGTGTCACCCCCCCCCCCCCCCCCCCCCACACCTTGTTTCTCAATGTTCTCATTGAGCTTTGAGGGAATTAACATCTCTAGGGGAAGTTCTTCGACTTGTGAACCATAGAGTATATAAGCTCAATTTCTCTAATAGCGGCTTCAATATCATCATTGGTTTGCGATTAATTTGAGGATATAGCGTTTCAATACTCCTTTTGGTTCTCATCGACTTTCCCTCTGAGCTTCTCCATAGGTTTAGTAGAGATGAAGCTTCCTTGAGTACCTTGATTTTCCAAATTTTTGAGCTTAGAAGCCATGGTTTCAAGCCTTGTGTTAAGATCTTGGTATAAGCAATTCACCTTAGTGTGTGATATGCTAAAATTAATACCCTAATACACCCTAATACACTACAAGAATACACTCGATTTCCGACAGGTATATTGGTTGGAAAACGGTCGGAAAACGTCTTTCCCGACGAATTTTCGACCAATTTAGCCCGTCGGAACTATCGCGTCGGAAATCAAATATGGTCGGAAATTGGTCGGTAATTCCCGACCGATTCCCGACCAGAGTATTCCCGACCATTTACCGACGCGACATATCACCCGACGATTTCCCGACTAAAGTCCGATGCACCCATTCCCGACCAAATACCGACCAAACTAAGTTCCGACCACATTCCGACCATTATAATACCCGACGATTTACCGACAAAAGTCCGATGACCTTTTTTCCGACCAAATGCCGACGTTTATAATTTCTGACCATATTCCGACCTTTCTACTGTCCGACCAAATTCCGACCTTTCTAATTCCCGACCAAATACCAACCAAACTAAGTTCCGACTAAATTCCGATCATAATAATACCCGACGATTTACCGACAAAAGTCCGATGACCGTTTCCGACCAAATACCGACGTTTTTAATTTCTAATTTCCGACCAAATTCCGACAATATATATTATTTTGAAATTATTTTAAAAATTACGAATATTGATTAATAATTCAATTGAAAATAAATTTATTCGAAAATGAAAATGAAAATTAATATTAAACATTAAAATATTTGAAAATAAAATAGTTTAGAAATAAGAAAAAGTGTTTTTAAAACATTAAACATTAACATTATTAACATTTGCATATCCGGATTCGGATCCGGATCACGTTCCCGGGAAATCCGGAAACTTCGCTCTCATCCAAGACGACATGCTAGCGATATCTGACCTCGCCTCCGAAAGCTCATCTTGCGTGGCACCTAACCTGAATTCGGTGTCCGTTTTCGCCGCCTCCAAAGCTTCTACTTTGGACTTGAGCTCTTCATTCTGCTGGATGAGATCTTCAGAGAAAAAAGAACAAGAAGAAGACCCGTCGTCCATAAACGGGATCGTACCCAAACCGCCGCGACGTCGCCCTTTTTTATCAAGGGGAAATTCCTGTATAAAATATAAATAAATTAGAACATAATAAAATTATAATGTAAAACTATAAGAAAAAAAAACTTACGTTCATAACGAGTTGGTTGACCGCTTCCCGCGACATCTCGAAGGAGGAGGAGGAGTCACCGTGTGACAGTTGGGTCAGCTCGATGTCGGTCTTCTGCTTCGTCACGTTCTCGTAGATCTCCCTTATGAGGGGATCCTGAATAAGCCTGGTTGTCTTGTTCGTGTGGCACCTCTTCATTAAGTCCAAATGATTCGGACGCACACCTCCGGCCTCATTAGTCTATAAAAACAAATAAATTTAAATATAAATAAATAATTTAATAATTAATTAAGTAGAGAAAACAATGTAAACAATAAAGGATTACCATTTGAATTTCTCGGGTCTGGAAGCTGCTCGATCCGGAGTTGTGGATGTATTGGCCCTTCCCGTTGCGATCACTCTTTCGGTTTCCCGAATTAGTCTTCGAGAGTTTCTCTGTCGCCGGCTGTTGCCAATATGGTCTGTAGTGATTCCAAACCTCCAAATTCAAGCCTTTCGGCTTGTCTGCCCCTTTCCTCCACTTCTTCTTCCACTCGTTCATGTGTCTCTTGAACTGCGTACTCGCTTCCTTCATAAATAATTTTTCCACCGTGACAGTATGAGAAGGATGCCATGTAAACTCGTGCTACGAAAACATAAATAAAAATGCTTAGTAAAATATTTTAAAAATACTTATAAATATAAGAAAAAATATAGTAATTGACAACTTACCGCAAATTGTCTAAACCAAATTTGCTTCTCATCATACGGGACTTCGGAAAACTTCTTGTACGGTTTGTCGAGGATCGAATGGAACATCCTCATAATGGCCTTGCTAATCCCGTTGTTCGATATACCAAACCTACAAAAAAAGATAAACTATAAACAATTTGATATTAAATATATATGAAGTAAGGGTTTTTACCATGTCGATCTTCCAACGAGATGTGGATCAAGCCGGATGAGCAAGTCCCGGCCCAGTTGTTGGACTAACTCGTCGATGGTTATGATTCGAGGAACTTGACTCTGCGACTCCGGGATATTTGATGTGGCCGGACTTGGTGGTTCTGCCCCTCGAGTCGAACCATCGCTACGTGGAGGTTGTTGCACCCTTTGAGACGAACCACCGATGCACAAGTTTGCGAAACCGTCGTAAGACCTTACCAAAAAACGCAAAATATTGGCATAATCTAAAAATTATACACACTTTTAGATTATTGGTACGGTAAAAACAGTGATTATAAATCAAACCGGATCTAGCCAATCGAAATATGATGTTGAACATTTCAAATAACCTGTACTATGGATTCTTCTAATACTTTAAACAAATTTCAAATTCACGATCAATAATAATAAACTATAATACAACCTTTCTCAAGAAAGAGAAAAATTATGACACTACCAAATTTGATTTAGAGAAATTTTGAATCCGAAAAATGATTTAATTTATTTTTCAGATTCTGTTTTGGAAAAAAAAGACAAACGTTTTTGAGTATGACTTCACCGTAAATCATACGACTAATGCATATATTTACGATACTACTCAAATTATGACACTACTCAAGAAAGTTAAAAGTCATTACATAACCGAGATACTAATAACCGGTCAGGTCAAGACAAAAGGAGAGCATCAACAAAAAGAAGACATTTAGGGAGAAGCTAATTACTACTAATGCATATATGTCATTGTCTTAGCATTTGCAATTACCCAACTAACATTGTAGCCGCGGTAACGGTTTTTATCCTCCTAGATACAGTATGTATCGGTATGTATTCACAATCTATCGGTATGTTTTCAAGATATGTATTTTCATTTGTTTTGGTCTCAGTGTATTCACGCAAATCGGATTCACAAAAAAAAATCCCACAACAAATCCCACAAATCTCACAAATCTAACCTCAAATCACAACAATTAACCACAAATCTCAAGCTACAACAACAACCACAAATCTTAAAATTACTTACATGGTTAGAAGTCGGCGGCGGACGGTGAAGAGAATCGGCTCCGGAGGACGGTGAAGAGAATCGGCGCCGGCGGACGGTGAAGAGAATCGGCTCCGGCGGACGGTGAAGAGAATCGGCTCCGGCGGACGGTGAAGAGAATCGGCGGAGAGAGAGAATCGGTTTGAGAGAAGAGAGAACGAACAAACGAAGAAGAAGAGGCGTATGTGGTATTTAGATCTACGAAATTCCGACCACCAAATCGGTCGGAATTTGGTCGGGTTTGAAAATATCAAACCACCAAAATATTTCATTTAGCGGTTAATTTCCGCGGGTTTTATTTCGGATTGGTCGGAAATTGGTCGGAATTTCCGACCAATTTCCGACCAATATGAATATTTCTGAAAAATGCTAAGTGTTTATAATTAGAGGACATTTTCTGAGTATTAATATTGGTCGGAAATTAGTCGGAATTTCCGATCAATTTCCGACCAATATGAATATTTCTGAAAAATGCTAAGTGTTTATAATTAGAGGACATTTTCTGAGTATTAATATTGGTCGGAAATTAGTCGGAATTTCCGACCAAATTCCGACCATTTAGGGTTTCGAATATAAAATACTAAATTTTCAAATTGTATACCGTTTAATAAACATGTAAACATCTGATGTCTAAAAAATATGTGGCAAAGTAAACATATAATAAAATATATGATGTTTTTATAAATTGAAAGTATATCGAATTAAACCGTTCATAACGAAACATTCACTTTATATTTATATTTTTCGGTTTCTTTTAGGTTTTATAGGATATGCCCCAAAATTGGTTTAGTTAAGATTTATTGACATTGAATTCTTTCAAAAGATCATATCTAACCATATTAAACATAGTCCAAATCAAATTTATGCGGTTTGAGGTTTCGAAACCCCAAATGGTCAGAATTTGGTCGGAAATGTCGAGTAATTCCGACCATTTTCCGACCAAACAATTCGGTTTAATCAAGAAACAACGTTGTTGCAATTAAAAAAAAATGAAGGCATGATCAAAAACTATATATATATGTGTAAAAAAAGGATGATCAAAACCCCTTTAGCGCACCAAAAAAAAAAAAAAAAAAACTTAGCGGTTAATTTGGTCGGGTTTGAAACCGCCAAAAATATTGGTTTTATTTCGGGTTAGTCGGAAATCAGTCGGTATTTCCGACTAATTTCCGACTAACCCATAATATTGCATTTTCAAAAATATTCATATTGGTCGGAAATTGGTCGGAATTTCCGACCAATTTCCGACCAATATGAATATTTCTGAAAAATACTAAGTGTTTATAATTAGAGGACATTTTCTGAGTATTAATATTGGTCGGAAATTAGTCGGAATTTCCGACCATTTAGGGTTTCGAATATAAAATACTAAATTTTCAAATTGTATACCGTTTAATAAACATGTAAACATCTGATGTCTAAAAAATATGTGGCAAATTAAACATATAATAAAATATATGATGTTTTTATAAATTGAAAGTATATCGAATTAAACCGTTCATAACGAAACATTCACTTTATATTTATATTTTTCGGTTTCTTTTAGGTTTTATAGGATATGTCCCAAAATTGGTTTAGTTAAGATATATTGACATTGAATTCTTTCAAAAGATCATATCTAACCATATTAAACATAGTCCAAATCAAATTTATGCGGTTTGAGGTTTCGAAACCCCAAATGGTCGGAATTTGGTCGGAAATATCGAGTAATTCCGACCATTTTCCGACCAAATAATTTTCAATTATTCCCGACCATTTTCCGACCGATCCTCGTATCCGGTCGGAATTTGGTCGGAAATGTCGAGTAATTCCGACTAGTTTCCGACCAAAATTTTTTCAATTATTCCCGACCATTTGCCGACCGATCCTTGTATCCGGTCGGAAAATGGTCGGAATATAGAATTAAATGTATTAAAAAATACGTACACCATATTTAAAAATTTTGAAAATTTTTGAAAATTTTGTTGCTTTAAAATAGATGCATATGAAAAAACATTGTTACAAATTTGTTACTTAAAAATAATTAAAGTATGTGAAAAAAGATTCATAAATTTGTTACTTAAAAATAAATGCATATAAATTATTTTTTACAAAAACCTATTCTGAGTCCGATGAATAATCTGAAGAAGCTGAATCGGATTCCTCATCAAATTCTCCTCTTTCTTCTTCAGAATCCTCAAATAGTTCGCCCATGCCGGTGAAGTCAACCACAAGGTCAACCTCTAGAGAATGCTCGATTTCACATAAATTACCAATTGGCATTTCCTGTAAAGGGTCATGCTCGGAAACACCAGATATCATTCCTCTTGGTTGTATCGATGTTACTGCAATCCATGGATCTTGCTTGTTCCTAACCCGGGGGGTATCGAATGTAGGAAACCTGGTCTGCTTGTGAAGCAAGAATAAATGGATCGTATTTCCGATGTCGCTTGCCTCCGTGAACAGATGTCACACCGAATTCGTCCTGACGTAGACCTTCCACTGGATCATACCAATCGCAATAGAACACAATGCACTTCAAACCAATCATTCCTGGATATTTGACTTCTAATATTTCGCGGAGTATTCCGTAGTAAACAAATTCTCCGGATGTAGACGAAATACCGTAGTTGCATGTTGTCCTTGAACTCCCTTCACGAAAAGCCTTAAAAGCATACCCCCGAGTGCAATACATCGGATAAACACTTGGAACAAAAGTAGGGCCACGCACCATCTCAACTAACCATGTGGGAATCGATGTCCCGGTAGTATTAATATGATCAACCTGTACAATTTGTGGACACTCATAAACAATATGTGTAAGTATGTAAAATTTAGTTTAATTGCGGGAAATCGAGCACTTACGTAATATTTCAACCAATCCGCGAATTCATTCTGTTTACGGACCATAAGCTCATCCTCTGTGCAATTTGGAAACCAATTCCTTATTTGCTCCATGTATATACTGTGAATAAAACAAATACATTATTCAAAATACTACCAAGGATTAATTTTTGGTATTTACTAAACAAATACATTATTCAAAATCAAGTGACGTACCTCTCATATTCGAAAACGTCTTCGCAGTTTGTCAGAAGATATGTATGCAAATGCCTTTGTTCCTCCTCTGTTAGTCGTCTAGACCTCCCTTTTCCACTAAGCCTTCCAATTTCTGCAAAATTTTTTGGGACATAGACTGGATACATCGGTTTTTCTCCTCCATCATCATGACGTGCAGGTCGTCTACTTTTAGTCTTCACCGAAGATGGAAAGTAGTAGCTAGCAAAGTTGGATGCTTCTTCATTCACGCTCTGTGCAATAATAGAACCCTCGACTCTTGCAAGATTTTTCACCTTCTTCTTTAGGTGGAGCATATATCGCTCAAACGGATACATCCATCGATATTGAACTGGCCCACCAAGTCTTGCTTCCCTAGGGAGATGAATAGGAAGATGTTCCATAACATCAAAAAATGCTGGTGGAAATATTTTCTCGAGGTTGCATAGGAGAGCCGGTATCTTTTCCTCCAAATTTTGGATACCGTCTGCTGTAAGTGATCTCGTGCATAAATCCCGGAAGAAAGCACCGATCCCTGCATAAATGATAAATAAAATTAGTAAAATTTAGACAATTTAGATAAATTTAGTAAAATTTAGATATAATTTTGTAAATTATAAATGTACCTGCAATAGCTCCATGGACGTTTCTAGGAAGAAGATCGGCAAAGGCAAATGGAAGGAGGCGTTGCATGATAACGTGACAATCATGACTCTTCAACCCTGAAAACTTCCCTTCTCCAATATTAACGCAATTACGAAGGTTAGATGCGTATCCGTCTGGGAATTGAACACTATGCGTAATCCAGTCGAAGAACACCTCCTTTGAAGGCTCATCCAAACGGAAAGCGGGGGCCAGAGATTTTCCGTTCGCCATTATATGGAGTTCCTTCCGAGAACAAATTTCTGGCAAATCCAATCTGGCCTTCAAATTATCTTTCGTCTTCCCTTGCACATTTAGAACAGTATTCATGATGTTGTCAAAAAAGTTCTTTTCAATGTGCATGACATCTAGATTATGGCGCAGCAGATGGTTCTTCCAATATGGCAAATCCCAAACAAATACTCCTCTTGTTCCAATTGTGGTATTCGCCACAACCATCTACGGGAAAATGACCATTACCACCACATGAAACCGTTTTCTCAGCACCAAAATCTCTCAACTGAGTGATGATGTTATTCCCATCCGGCTCAGGAGGTGGACCATCAAATACTTTTTTGTTCTTCTTAAACAATGTCGTGCTCCGACGATATGGATGATCATGCGGCAGAAATCGTCGATGACAATCGAACCAAGAAGTCTTTCGACCGTGCTTTAATTGGAACGCATCAGTGTTATCTTGACAATACGGGCACGCCAACCTTCCATGAGTCGACCATCCAGATAGCATACCAAAT
The DNA here is from genome assembly GCA_030161315.1 of Eutrema japonicum. NCBI lineage: Eukaryota > Viridiplantae > Streptophyta > Magnoliopsida > Brassicales > Brassicaceae > Eutrema > Eutrema japonicum. The sequence continues at coordinate 27,965,510 of BSQW01000007.1, forward strand.
GCTGGAAAATCACTTATGTCCACATAAGTACCGCACGCATCGTGAAATTCTGTTGGAGAGAAACATCGAACGCTTGAACACCATCTTTCCATAACATTTTCAACTCATAAATTAATGGCTGCAAGAAAATATCAAGGGATCTTTTAGGATGCTCCGGTCCGGGGACAAGAATCGTGAGGAACAAAAACTCTCGTTTCATGCACAAACTAGGCGGCAAATTGTAAGGTTTGACGATTACTGGCCACAATGAATATTGCCTCCCATGTTTCCCAAAAGGGCTGAATCCATCTGTAGATAACCCGAGGTATACGTTACTTGGCTCAGCCGCAAAACTAGGATACACCTCTTGAAAATGTTTCCACGCTTCCGCATCTGAAGGATGCGCAATCTCTCCATATGAGTTATGTTCTGCATGCCATCTCATAGCTCCTGCCGTGCGCTCGGATTGATATAAACTCTTCAACCTATCTGTTAACGGCAAATACCACATCCGTTTATGTGGAACTGGTACTCTTCCACCCGTTTCCTGATACCGAGGTTTCCCACAAAAACGACACTTGCGACGGTTTTCGTCTTTTCTCCAGTATATCATACAATTGTCGATGCACACATCTATCATCTGATACGGCAATCCAAGACCAGCTACAAGTTTCTGAACCTCGTAGTATGAAGCCGGTGAGAGATTATCTTCAGGTAAAATATCTTTCACAAAATCAGCTATCGCATCCACACAATCCTCTGCCAAGTTGAAATCGGTCTTTATTGTCATCAACCTGCTTGCAGTTGATAAAGGCGATATTCCATCTCTACATCCTTCGTATAGTGGATGCTTAGCTGCATCTAGCATATCAAAAAACTTCCGAGCTTCTAAATTAGGTTCCTCTATTCTAATACCATCCGGAACATACGATGCTACGTTTTCGCGATACGCATCATTCACCATCTGAACGTTTGCATCTACTTCCGGTGTTGGTTCCTCTATTCTATCCGAATAATTAAAACCACTACAATGATGTTACACCATTGCATCAGTTTCTCCATGCGTATACCAAATCTTGTAACTCGGCATTAACCCATTCCTATAAAGATGCTTCCATACTTCCCCAACAGAGACTAATCTATGATTCCGACATTTAGGACAAGGACAATACAATTTACCGTATTCCGACATCATCCTATTGTTTGTCGCAAATGTCATGAATTCCTCAACACCTTGTGCATACTCCTCCGTCAATAGATTCGTCGCTGGATCTTGTCGTGGTCTATCCATCCATGATCGAAAATAATCTCTAGTGTTTGGATTTGAAGAAGACATTTTCTATATTTTTTTTTGGTGTAAATTGTGAATGAGGGTGGTGTTGTATTTATAATTAAAATTTCCGCGGATTTCCGACCAATTTCCGACCAGTCAAAAAATTCAAACGGCTATATAACGGCTACTGCAACGGGCAGATTAACGTATATATTTCGTCGGAATTTAGTCGGATTCCTTACTGGTCGGATATTGGTCGGAAATTGGTCGGAAATTTCTTCTAATTTCCGACCAATTTCCGACCAGTCAGGAATCCGACTAAATTCCGACGAAATATACGTTAATCTGCCCGTTTCATAGCCGTTTGAATTTTTACAATGGTCGGAAATTGGTCGGGAATACCCGGAAATTTCCGACCATACTAATAACGAATATTTCTTCGGAATTTAGTCGGATGTAGTACTGGTCGGAAATTGGTCGGAAAGTTAATCCCAATTCCGACCAATTTCCGACGCTTGTTAGTAGGTCTCCAATACGTCGGAAATCCGTCGGTATTTCCGACCAAATTTCCGACCAACTTAAAATTGTCGGGAATTACCGATCAATTTCCGACGGGTTTGTTTTAATCGGAATGTGGTCGGTATTTGGTCAGAAAATCCCGACCATTTTAAATTGGTCGGAAATGTGGTCCGAAATCGGGATGTTTTCTTGTAGTGATAGTACTAAAGCAGTTGTTGTAGTAAGTGTAGGGGTCGAACACAAGGACTCACAGAAATCACACAATATATTGAATAGTATCGAATCAAGCTAAGCAAATAGGATGAAACAAAAGACAATGAACAGTAAAAGAGTTGTAATTCGATGGAGGAAAAATATAGGCACAGGATATTTCTGAGGAAATAAATGAATGCAGATAACCTAACTAATAGGATTCAGATTTAGCGCGGTTCTTGAACTCAAATCACTAAAGTATAATTAACCAACTGTCGTTGCGAGAATTATCTACATCTAAACTTCAGAATCCCAAATCTCTTTGCAAATTCCTAAGAATAAATCAGCTTTAATTTTAGGTTTGATATGTTCACAAATCAATTAAACCAAATCTATTTGCGAATAATCAATTTGCTCACCTAAGGTTCTATCAGGTAATTAATCGCACTGTCGTGCCTAATCAATTATCCTAAGATCTATGTTCCAGATTCGTCAACCTAGAATCAGCTTTGAACACAACCTAAGCGAAGAACTAATTCAGATGGTGAATCCTAATAAACTAATCAGCCTAGCATTCAGAGAAAACCATTATGAGAACCCTACACCTAAAGTGGATCTACTCAGACATGGAGATTGAAAGCAACATGATTGAATAGATCATCAAAGAAATCAATAAAAACCAGGAGTTCAGAGTTGTCTCTCCAAAAACCAAAGTAGAATCAAAGTAATGAAAGCTTAGAAAATAAAGCATAGCCAACAAAGTGGCTGAAAAACCTAATTATATAGTCTAAACACGTTATGGGGTCTTCTTGTAAATATTAAAATCTTCTGGGGCAAATATGCAATTCTTCAACTCTTGGAAAAGTCGCGGGTCGTGTCTGCTGCGATGGGTATCGATCGACACCAGGGGGTATCGATCGATACTGATACTTCAAATCGGGTACTCATCAACACGAACTTCTGCTTTGCTCTAGAATCCTCCAGAAAGCTCCAATATCTCCAATAATGCTTCAAACGTGCTAAAACCTGTAAAAGACTCTAAAAGACTCCAAAATACTAGAAAGACTCTATAAAACGGACTAATATCATGGCCTAAAAGGGGTAAAAACCATGATATATCAACTCCCCCAGATTTAGCCTTTGCTTGCCCTCAAGCAAATAGAAGACTAAACCAGAGAAAGAGGTTTGAAAACACGGAGACTCACCTATTCGGGAACCATCGCAAAGATCCTTTTTCCAAGCATGATATGCTCAATTTAATACCCTAAGATACTAAAGCAGTTGTTGTAGTAAGTGTAGGGGTCGAACCACAAAGACTCACAGAGATCACACAATAAATTATGAAGTGTCGAATTACGCTAAGCCAGATAGATGTAATTAAAAACAGTGCAGAAATTAAACGAGATGTAAATCAATTGGGAAATATAGGCTCTGGGTTTTTCTCAGAAAATCAGTGAATGCAGACTAACTAACTAACAGGATTCAGATTTAGCGCAGTTCTTGAACTCAAATCACTAAAATATAGCTAACCAACTCTCGTTGCGAAAACTATCTAAATCTAAATCCTAGGAATTCCAAATCTCTTTGCGAATCCTAAAGTCTAAATCAGCTTTAACAACAGGTTTGATATGTTCACAAATCAATTAAACCAAATCTCTTTGCGAATAATCAATTTGCTCACCTAGGTTCTATCAGGTAATTAATTGCACTCTCGTACCTAATCAATTATCCTAAGATTTATATTCTAGGTAGCTAATCTAGAACAAGCTATGAACACAACCTAAGCGAAGAACTATAATTCAGATGGTGAATCCTAAAAGATATTTAACCTAGCATTCAAAGAAAACCCTTATGAGAAAACCCTAAACCTAAGGTGGATCTACTCAGACATGGAGAATGAAACAATCAACATGTTTGAATAAATCATCAATAGAATAGAAAGAAGGGTTTAGAGATCTGATCTCGGACGAAGGGAGATTCAGACTTGTCTCCCTAAAACCAAAGTAAAATCAAACACAGAAAATAAAAGCATCGCCTAAACAGGTGGCTGAAAACCCTAAATATAGACTAAAAACACGTTATGGGCTTTCTGGTAAGTATTAAAGTCTTCTGGGCCAAGTTGCAGGGTCTTTAGGCTTCTAAAAAGTCGTGTTTCCTATTTTCCCGAGAAGTATCGATCGATACTAGGTAGTATCGGTCGATACTCATCCTATGCGTCGACTCCTCTGCTCGACAGACTATACAGTCTTCACGAAAACTGGCATAACTTTCGATCGCACCGTTGGAATGGCTTCAAACCACTTCCAAATGAAAGCTAATTCATTGATCTATCTTGTGTCCAAATTTGAGCTCAATCCATCGGTGGGAAGGTCTTAAACGAATGCCAAACTTCTGACGTCTCTGCATGACTCTGCATCTCGATATGCTCCAGAATGCTCCAAAATGCTCCAAACGTACCTAAACCTGTAAAAGACTCTAAAAGACTCCAAAATACTATAAAGACTCTATAAAAAGGACTTATATCATGGCTTAAATAGGGTAAAAACCATGATATATCAACTCCCCCAGACTTAGCCTTTTGCTTGCCCTCAAGCAAATAGAAGACTAAACCAGAAAAAGAGGTTTGAAAACGTAGAGACTCACCTGTTCCAGAACCATCGAAAAGACCCTTTTCCCAAGTACCCAAATGTCACCTGATCAGCTTTCGATCTAACCACCATGTACTTCTCCGTAGACATTTGCAGCTTTTCCAGACTCCACACAAAATCCCACAGCATTGTTCAAGTAAAGCCCTCATCGCCAGTTTCATCTCTGCAGCTAATATTTAAGAACCTTCTAGACTCTTTACCAGACAATATCTTGACAAAGGAACCACCATTTTTCACACTTTTTGTATCAATTTCTCTCCTCCAGACTTATTTCTTATTATATCCTTATTATTTTTTTTATTTTCAGCTTAGCATATACATATCAAGGTAGGAGACGCGAGTATTGATGGTGTTTGCCACCAAATCCCCGGTTCTTCCCTCTCTATGTATCAAAGGATGTAGGCGAATAATGGCATCATAGGAAAATCCTAGCCTCGCTTCCAATCCTTTGTGTGATCATCCCCTCTTAAGTAGAATAATGGGATCGCTGGAAATTTTCCTAACCCTCTACTCAGAAGAAAATCATTTCAATCTTTTATGCTCTTCATCTATCAACTTATTTCAGGGGAGAGAGATACCATAATTCTAAACACACGGGTTCCTTTATCAGATATGAATGATGAATCAAGCTCTATGAACACTAACCACATTGATGAAGTGCAAAAATTTGGCTCAGGCTTCAGAAGAACTCTGCTGGAGACATGGATGTTTTCTAGTCAACTGGTCAGCCTTTGGATTTTTCATTAGTCGATCTAGAACTGATCCTGTAACACTGTGCACTCAAAAACAAAATCAAATCAATAGGTTCAAGCACAGGATCATCATCTCCAACAAATTTTGACTCAATAAAACAGTTTTGACTCGATAAAACGACTGACTCTAAGAAAAACGAAAACAATGTCAGCAGACACCTCCCCCAGACTTGAACAACACTGTCCTCAGTGTTATCTAGCCTAGAGTCAGTGAAAGAAACAAAGAAAAAGGATAGAACGAAGAGAAACAAGAAATTACCGTTCTGGAACAGTCGGTGTCGATCGACACACGGCATGGTATCGATCGATACCATGCTTAGATCGACTTTGTGAATTTTCATCCGCGATTGGTGTCGATCGATACCATAGGGGTATCGATCGATGCTTAGGCGATTTCGAGTTGCTCCTTGTTCATCCTGACACAGACTCAAAACAAACGAAAATAAAAATAAAAACGAATCAAAAACAGACTCACAAGTGGGTTGCCTCCCACCAAGCGCTCGTTTAACGTCAATAGCTTGACTGTAACGCCCTTCAGGCTGGATAAGAGTGAGAGCTTGCACCAAAACAGGCTCCATCACTTGACATTACTAGCTTCAAAGTTCTGCTTAGCATGCTGTCCACAAACTCCTGCCCTTTCTCTTTCAGCTCAGAAGTAAGAAGGACTCTTGCCTTAGAGAATGGCTTCAAGGCTCCTTTGCATTTGACCTTGTACTCAATCGAATCTCCATTACACTTCTGAGGTATCAAAGTGACATGGGGATTCTCAACTTTGTTGCTCTTGGCCTTCTTCTTTGTTGCCTTAGTTTTCTTGGCAACTTCTTTGGGGGTGCTGGGCGGTTCACCTGGAACATCTGCGACAGTAGGCTCATCAGGAGGCTCTTCCAAAATATCAATCGCTAGCGACTCTCCTGTGACAACCTCGATGCTAGACACATGTGTGGGAGCACTCCTAGGGGGAATGACACCATAATAGACCCCTCTGTCAATGTAAGAGAAAGAGATTCTCTTATTAGGTGTGTCTATGATCGCGCCTGCAGTAGCCATGAACGGTCGTCCCAAAAGGATAGGCATACGAGATATTGCACCCATCTCTACAACCTGAAAATTAGTAGGAACTAGACAGTCTCCTACTTTGACCAGCAAACCATGGATAGTACCGTGTGGAAGCGAGGTGGAGTTGTTCGCGAATGTGATAGATGCCTCTGGTGATCGAATATCAGCTCCTAACCGCTCTGCAATTGCCCTTGAGATGACATTGACACTAGCCCCTGAGTCGACAAGAGACTCTTTGAACTCAACTCCAGAGATAGAGCATGGAACTACAAATTTCCCTGGATCCTCCCTTAGGGTCAACTGTCTCAGTGGAGGTGGACCTCTAGCCTTAATGAAGAGTGCCTTAATCTCTTCCTCAGTTTCTCTGCAATCCTTGAAGTGACTTAGCAGAGGACGGCACTCTAGGGCTTCTTCAAAGGTTGAATCAGGGGAAATCCTTCTTACCATCTTCTCAAAGCCACGCAGCTGCTTTGGAGAGATGGGATCTCTGAGGTGTTTAGGTACAGGATTCTCCTTCTTGGGCTTGCGAGCTCTTTTCTCAGCTCGTTCCTTAGCTATCGCTGCCTGACACTTCGTTTCATAGTCTTCCCAAAATTGGGCGATACTGAACCGTGCTGCTGCTACTTGAGGCTCCTTGGTCGAAATATCATGTGTCTCCTCAGAAATTGCCTTGGTATCGACCGATACCAGTGGGGTATCGATCGATACACGGGTTTTGGAAGTGTCCCGTTTCAGAATTGTAACCGGCATCGATCGACACCTGGGGGTGTCGATCGATGCTCTGGCGATTTCAGAATCCTCTTCGTAATTCTCTGCACTTGAGGAGATCGCATTGACGTGTGCATGAACCGATTTTCCCTTGGAATTTGCTGCAGTCTGAGCTACTTGAGTTTCCAGCATCCTGTGACTCGTATTTAGTGCCTCGATCCTTCCACTCAAATCGGTGTACATGGTGTCCATCTTACCATTGAAGGTGGCTGTCATCTTCTCCTGCCCTTGAACCAGGTGTTCAAGCATAGCCTCAATCTTACTCTCAGGAGCTTTGGGTGGTGGGGATTGGTACCCTCCTTGCTGAGCATTGTTGGTGAAGTTTCGATTGGAGTTGTATCCGAATCGCTGACCCTGAAAACCAGAACCACCTATGTAGTTAACATCTTCCACCTCATTCTCAGTAGCAAAGTGGACGGCCTTTGTTGTCCTTCCCAGCAGAAGACTGTGCATAGAATCCAGCTGAGCTTTCACTTCAGCGATCTGTGACCCATCTATGTTACCAGCCAGCTTCTTGCGCTCGAAGTCTGCGCTCTTGGTGCTACTACTAGATGCAAAGTTCTCAATCAACACAATAGCATCCTCAGGATATCTGGTGTTGAAATTACCATTGCTCGAAGAGTCCAGACCCATCTGATATCTCCAATCTACTCCTCTGAAGAAGATACCCAGCAGCTGCACATCAGAGTATCCATGATGTGGACAATCTCTCTGATACGATCTGAATCTTGTCCAAGCAGCCTTGAACGCCTCAGTAGGTCCTTGAGAAAAAGTGGATATCTTATTTCTCAGATCTTCAGATCGCCCGTCATCATAGAAGTTAATCAGGAAGGCTCTCTTGGTGTCCTCCCAATTAGTTAGCGATCCAGGAGATAGCTGCCTCAGCCAGTAAGTAGCTTCTCCACCCAGAGAGTAGGGGAAGAGCTTGCAGAAGAGATAGTCGTAGGACACTCCATTGCTCTTGATGCTAGTGACCAAGTCCTCGAATTTCTCTACATGGTCCATTGGATGTTCATGAGGAAGACCATGGAAGAGATGTTGTCCTACTAGAGTGTAGTAAGCAGGTTTCAGCTCGAAGTCATTCCTCTCATAAGCAGGAGGACGAATCGCTGACCGATTGGCGAAAAACTGCTCTGGCCTGTTGTACTCACCAATTGTCTGAGCTCGAACACCTGCAGCATTGCCAACGTTGCCGCGCTCAGCTGGCACAACAATCTCAATAACAGGAGCAGGGACAACGATGTTTCCAGCTTCATCAAGTCGTTGCCCTCTCTCATTACACACATGACCCTCTTGGTCTCTCAGAATTCCAGCTTCATCAGCTCTTAAAACCACTGGGTTGTTCATCCCTGATGTTTGCTTGGTCTTTCTGTTTGTGCGTTCCACAAGCGCTAGCTGTTCCAGTGATAGTCCAACTAGCTGAGTGCTCTTGTTGCTCCTGGTTTCACGAACAGGCATACACCTGCAAGGAAAACACTAGGCAAAGCACGTAAGTAACCAGAAAAATACGTTGAGTATCGATCGATACCAAGTGGTGTCGATCGATACCAAAAAAGAAGTCGCCGGAGTATCGACCGATACTAGTGAGTATCGATCGATACCGACGAACTTAGTCGAAATTCTAAACTAAAATCTAATGGCGAAATTGAGTCCCCGGCAACGGCGCCAAAATTGATTTAAGACTCAATAAAACAGTTATCCTAAGATTTATATCAATTATCCTAAGATTTATATTCTAGGTAGCTAATCTAGAACAAGCTATGAACACAACCTAAGCGAAGAACTATAATTCAGATGGTGAATCCTCAGAAGTGTACGAGATTGATATGCTCAATTTAATACCCTAAGATACTAAAGCAGTTGTTGTAGTAAGTGTAGGGGTCGAACCACAAAGACTCACAGAGATCACACAATAAATTATGAAGTGTCGAATTACGCTAAGCCAGATAGATGTAATTAAAAACAGTGCAGAAATTTAACGAGATGTAAATCAATTGGGAAATATAGGCTCAGGGTTTTTCTCAGAAAATCAGTGAATGCAGACTAACTAACTAACAGGATTCAGATTTAGCGCAGTTCTTGAACTCAAATCACTAAAATATAGCTAACCAACTCTCGTTGCGAAAACTATCTAAATCTAAATCCTAGGAATTCCAAATCTCTTTGCGAATCCTAAAGTCTAAATCAGCTTTAACAACAGGTTTGATATGTTCACAAATCAATTAAACCAAATCTCTTTGCGAATAATCAATTTGCTCACCTAGGTTCTATCAGGTAATTAATTGCACTCTCGTACCTAATCAATTATCCTAAGATTTATATTCTAGGTAGCTAATCTAGAACAAGCTATGAACACAACCTAAGCGAAGAACTATAATTCAGATGGTGAATCCTAAAAGATATTTAACCTAGCATTCAAAGAAAACCCTTATGAGAAAACCCTAAACCTAAGGTGGATCTACTCAGACATGGAGAATGAAACAATCAACATGTTTGAATAAATCATCAATAGAATAGAAAGAAGGGTTTAGAGATCTGATCTCGGACGAAGGGAGATTCAGACTTGTCTCCCTAAAACCAAAGTAAAATCAAACACAGAAAATAAAAGCATCGCCTAAACAGGTGGCTGAAAACCCTAAATATAGACTAAAAACACGTTCTGGGCTTTCTGGTAAGTATTAAAGTCTTCTGGGCCAAGTTGCAGGGTCTTTAGGCTTCTAAAAAGTCGTGTTTCCTATTTTCCCGAGAAGTATCGATCGATACTAGGTAGTATCGGTCGATACTCATCCTATGCGTCGACTCCTCTGCTCGACAGACTAGACATTCTTCACGAAAACTGGCATAACTTTCGATCGCACCGTTGGAATGGCTTCAAACCACTTCCAAATGAAAGCTAATTCATTGATCTATCTTGTGTCCAAATTTGAGCTCAATCCATCGGTGGGAAGGTCTTAAACGAATGCCAAACTTCTGACGTCTCTGCATGACTCTGCATCTCGATATGCTCCAGAATGCTCCAAAATGCTCCAAACGTACCTAAACCTGTAAAAGACTCTAAAAGACTCCAAAATACTATAAAGACTCTATAAAAAGGACTTATATCATGGCTTAAATAGGGTAAAAACCATGATATATCAAAGCACCCAAATGTCACCTAACCAGCTTTTGATCTAACCACCATGTACTTCTCCGTAGACATTCGCAGCTTTTCCAGACTCCACACATTATCTCGCAGCATTGTTCAAATAAAACTCTCATCGCCAGTTTCATCGCTGGAGCCAATATTCAAGAACCTTCCAGATTCTTTACCATACAATATCATGACAAGGAACCATCTAATTTCACACTTTTTGTATCACTTTCTCTCCCCAGACTTATTTATTATTATGTTCTCTTTTTTTTTAGATTTGCATTTACACATCAAGGTCCGAGACACGAGTATTGATGGTGTTTGCCACCGAATCCCCGGTTCTTCCCTTTCTATGTATCAAAGGTTTAGGCTAATAGTGGTATCACGGGAAATTTTCCTAACCTCGCTTTCAACCTTTGTGTGATCATTCCCTCTTAAGTAGAATAATGGGATCGCTTGAAATTTTTCTAGCCCTCTACTCAGAAGAAAATCATTTCCATCTTTTATGCTCTTATTTATCAACGTATAACACGGGAGAGAGATACCATTACTTTAAACATATGGATTTCTTTGTTAGATATGAATGATGAATCAAGCTCTGTAAACACTAACCACATCGATGAAGTGCAGAAATTTGGCTCAGGTTTCAGAAGAACTCAGCTGGAGACATGGATGTTTTCTAGTCAACTGGTCAGTCCTTGAATTTTTCATTAGTCGATCTAGAGATGATCCTGCAACATTGTGCACTCAAAAATAAAATCAAAACAACAATTCAAGCACATGATCATCATCTCCAACAAGTTTTGACTCATTAAAACGTTTTTGACTCGATAAAACAACTGACTCTAGGAAAAACAAACATAATGTCAGCAGACACCTCCCCCAGACTTAAACAACACTGTCCCCAGTGTTATCTAGCCTAGAGTAGGTAAAAGAAAACAAAAGAACAGAATAGAATTAAGAAAAACAAGAAGTCACCGTGCTGGAACATCTGGTATCGATCGACACACGGCCTGGTATCGATTAAATTGATATGATGAACCATCTTATTCGCGGTCGGTGTCGACCAATACCACTATGGTATCGATCGATACTGAGGCGATTTCTAGTTTTTCTCCTTGTTAATCCTGACACAAACACATAACGAACGAAAAATAAAAATAAAAACGACTCAAAAACAGACTCACCAGTGGGTTTCCTCCCACCAAGCGCTCGTTTAAAGTCAGTAGCTTGACTTTGGCTCAGGTGATCAGTTAGGAGAAGATTGAGAGCTTACTCCCATGCAAGTTCCACAGCTAGACACTTGCAGACTCAGAGTTCTGCTCAACATGCTCTCTATAAATTTCTGTCCTTTCTCTTTCAGCTCCGAAGTAAGAAGAACTCGAGCCTTAGAGAATGGCTTCGAAGTTCCTTTGCACTTCACCTTGTACTCAATCGAATCCCCATCACACTTCTGAGTGATTAAGGTCATAAAGGGAGCACTCTCGACTCTTTTGCTCTTCGCCTTCTTCTTTGTTGCCTTAGCCTTTTTGACAACTTTCCTGGGGATGCTGGGCGGTTCAACCAAAATGTCTATGACAGTCGGGTCATCAGGAGGCTCTTCCAAAGGATCAACTACCAATGTCTCTCGTGTGACAACAATGAAGCACAAGACATGTGTGGGAGCACCTCTAGAGGGAATGGCATCATAATAGACCTCTTCGTCAATGTAAGAGAAAGAGAGTTTCTTATTAGGTGTGTCCATGATCGCGCCAGCAGTAGCCATAAACGGTCGTCCCAATAGCAAAGAAACCTCAGATCCTTCGCTCATCTCCACCACCTGAAAATTAGTGGGCACCAGATAATCTCCTACTTTAACAGGCAAAGCATGGATAGTACCGTATGGAGGTGAGGTGGAGGTGTTTGCAAACGTGAGAAGCATCGTAGGGGGTCTTATATCAGCCCTCAATCGTTCAGCAATTTCTCTTGATATTACATTGACGTTAGATCCTGAGTCAACGAGAGACGCATCGAATTCAACTCCAAAGATGGAGCATGGAACTGCGAATTTCCCTGGGTCTTCCCTCTGGGTCAACTGCCTCAGCGGTAGTGGCTTGCTTATTGCCTTGATGTAGAGTGCCTTAATTTCTTCCAGAGTTTCTTTGCAATCTTTGAACTGACTTAGCAGAGGCCAGCCCTCTAGAGCTTCTTCAAAAGTGAACGAGTGAGGTAGCCTTCGTACCATCTTCTCAAAGCCACGCAGCTGCTTTGGAGTGATGGGAGCTCGGAGGTGTTGAGGAATATGATTCAGCTTCTCAGGCTTGCGAAGTTTGTCAACACTCATACGCGGCTCCTTTGCAGTATCTGGGAGGGTATCGATCGATACAGGTAGGGTATCGATCGATGCTGGGATGGTGTTCGAATTCTCATCGTCAGATAAATCATCAACCACAGGAAACTCCACAACCAACCTATCCAACATAGCTTTGCATCTGGCGTCCTCCCATTCCTTCTTTGTCATAATACGAGGCATATGATAAGGTATTATGGGTTTGTACACCCTCTCCTTGACAATCTCAGCCTTCTTCTCGACCTGTGTCTCAGCATCGATCGATACTGGAGGGGTATCGATCGATACATGTGATTTTCCATCCACTCATGCAGGTGTTTGGATCGGTATCGATCGACACTGGCTGGTATCGATCGATACCTGCGCGATTTCAGAATCCTATTCGTCATCTTCAACAGCATCGTCAAAAATTCCTGCATCAAAACCCTTTTCTACCACTGCAGTGGCTAGGCCTGGGCACGGGGCGGGTACCCGCTTATTTTGGCCGACTTGCTACTTGACCCGCCCCGTACGGGTAATGAAAATATTGACCCGTACTTGGACCCGCTAAAACGGGTACCCGCTGAATCAAGGTACCCGCCCAGATTTTTGATACTTGCGGGTACCTTGACCCGTACCCGTACTTGCAAGTACGGGTCCCCGCTCAACAAGTAATTACATTACTTGCCTTGTTTTTTCCATTACTTGCCTTGTTTTCCATTACTTGCCTTGTTTTTTCCATTACTTGTCTTGTTTTTTCCATTACTTGCCTTGCTTTTTCCATTACTTGTCTTGTTTTCCATTACTTGCCTTGTTTTTTCTATTACTTGTCTTGTCTTGGGTACAAGTAGCAAACCGGGTAACGGGGAACAAACCGGGTAACGGGAACAAGCCGGGTAACGGGACAAGTAGTCAAAAAAAATTTTCGCCTTGGACTTGTCCCGTTACTTGCAAGTAGTTGGTTAACTCGGCTTGATACTTGGCTTGAACGAGTCGGGTACCCGGTTTTACGGGCCGAGTACGGGACGGGTCGAGCGGGTCGGGCGGGTAACGAGTATTGATGCCCAGGGCTAGCAGTGGCTTCTTTAGCACTTCCTATGGTGATTGCATTGACGTGTGCTCTTGGATTCTCAGTTTTCCCTGGAAGAAAACCTTCCTGCCTCTTCACAGCTGCTGCAGTCTGAGCGACCTGAGTTTCCAGCTTCCTCTAGGTTTGATTGATAGCTTCAATTTTCCCATTCAGCTCAATGTACAGAGAGTCAAACTTCCCATTGAAGTCACCTTGCAACTTCTCTTGTCCCCGAAGAATCTGTTCCATCATGAATTTCATCTTATTCTCTGTGGACTCTGGAGAGATGGGCTGGTACGAAGAGTTTCCGTAATTGCGGGTGTTGTTGTTGAAGTTTCGGCTGTTGTTGTACGCAAATTGCTGACCCCGAAATCCAGAACCACCAACGTAGTTAACATCCTCCACTTCATCTCCACCGATATTATCGACTCCATCAGCAAAGTGTACAGTCTTCTTAGACTTCCCGATCAGAAAATCCAGCTTGGCCTGAACCTCAACAATTTGCGATCCATCAACTCCTCCAGCTTGCTTCTTCCGCTCGAAATCAGCATTCTTGGTGCTATTACTAGACACCAAGTTCTCAATCAACACAACCGCATCATCTGGATACCTGGTGTTGAAGTTCCCATTACTCGCAGCATTCATACCCATCTGGTACCTCCAATCAACCCCTCTGTAGAAAATGCCCAGCAGCTGAACCTGAGTGAACCCATGGTGCAGACAATCTCTCTGATATGACTTGAAACGTGTCCAAGCAGCTTTGAGTGCCTCTGTTGGACCTTGAGAAAATTGAGAGATCTTGTTCCTGAGCTCCTCGGATCTCGCATAATCATATAAATTGTTCAGGAATGCGTTCTTCGTCTCATCCCATGTAGTTAGCGAACCAGGAGCCAACTGCTTCAGCCAATAAGCAAAATTCCCACTAAGAGAGTATGGGAAAAGTTTGCAGAAGAGAAACTCATTGGGCACTCCATAGTACTTCATACCAGTGAACAAATCTTCGAACCTCTCGATATGATCCATGGGATGTTCATTAGATAGGCCATGGAAAGGATTCTGACTCACAAGAGCGTAGTACACAGGTTTCAGCTCAAAATCATTCCTCTGAAAAGTTGGGATGCGAATCGTAGATCGATTGGCATAGAACTGATAAGGTCTGTTGTGCTCAGCAAGTGTTCTACCTCGATCAACTGCAGCATTCCCAACAACAGCAGCAGGAGGGACAGTGACGTTTCAAGCTTCATCAAGTCGCTGCCCTCTCTCATTGCACACTTGACCCTCTTGGTCTCTCAAGACTCCAGCTTCATCAACTCTTAATACCACTGGGTTGTTCATCCCTGATGTTTGCTTTGTCTTTCTATTTGTGCGTTCCAAAAGTGCTAGCTTCTCCAAAGACAGTTCAACTAGCTGAGTGCTCTTGTTCCTTCTGGTTTCACGATTAAGCATACACCTGAAAACAAGAGTCAAGCACGTAAGTAACCAAAAAAAACGTGATGAGTATCGATCGATATCAACAAAATAAGACGACGAGTATCGACCGATACTAGGTAGTATCAATCGATACCGACGAATTTAGTGTTGTAGTAATACCCTAAAAGTACTAAAGTACTAAAGCAGTTGTTGTAGTAAGTGTAGGGGTCTAACACAAGGACTCACAGAAATCACACAATAGATTGAATAGTATCGAATCAAGCTAAGCAAATAGGATGAAACAAAAGACAATGAACAGTAAAAGATTTGTAATTCGATGGAGGAAAAATATAGGCCCAGGGTATTTCTCAGGAAATCAATGAATGCAGATAAACTAACTAACAATATTCAGATTTAGCGCGGTTCTTGAACTCAAATCACTAAAGTATAATTAACCAACTGTCGTTGCGAGAATTATCTAAATCTAAACTTCAGAATCCCAAATCTCTTTGCAAATTCCTAAGAATAAATCAGCTTTAATTTCAGGTTTGATATGTTCACAAATCAATTAAACCAAATCTCTTTGCGAATAATCAATTTGCTCACCTAAGGTCCTATCAGGTAATTAATCGCACTGTCGTGCCTAATCAATTATCCTAAGATCTATGTTCCAGATTCGTCAACCTAGAATTAGCTTTGAACACAACCTAAGCGAAGAACTAATTCAGATGGTGAATCCTAATAAACTAATCAACCTAGCATTCAGAGAAAACCCTTATGAAAACCCTGAACCTAAAGTGGATCTACTCAGACATGGAGATTGAAAGCAACATGATTGAATAGATCATCAAAGAAATCAATAAAAACCAGGAGTTCAGAGTTGTCTCTCCAAAAACCAAAGTAGAATCAAAGTAATGAAATCTTAGAAAATAAAGCATAGCCAACAAAGTGGCTGAAAAACCTAATTATATAGTCTAAACACGTTCTAGGGTCTTCTTGTAAATATTAAAGTCTTCTGGGGCAAATCTGCAATTCTTCAACTCTTGGAAAAGTCGCGGGTCGTGTCTACTGCGATGGGTATCGATCGACACCAGGGGGTATCGATCGATACTGATGCTTCAAATCATGTACTCGGCAACACGAACTTCTGCTTTGCTCCAGAATGCTCCAGAAAGCTCCAATATCTCCAATAATGCTCCAAACGTGCTAAAACCTATAAAGACTCTTAAAGACTCCAAAATACTAGAAAATCTCTATAAAACGGACTTATATCATGGCCTAAAAGGGGTAAAAACCATGATATATCAGTGTGGGTCTCCGCCATCATGGTAGAGTGCTTGTCCATCATGTCATGGAGAGCTTTCATTTCCTTGGTTTTCCTTTGCTCCTGAAAATCACTTGTGGTCCTTGTAGCTCAATCATACTCATCACCATTGGTTCCATCACTTTGTACAAATTTTCCATTAGCTCCATAGCCTCATTGACGTTCTTGGCTAAGAAATTACTGTTTGAAGCCGTGTTTAGATGCATTCTAATCTTGGGCAATGCTCCACGGTATGGAGTGCTTAAGAGAGAAGCATCTCAGAACCCATGGTGCGGGCATTGTGATGTGTAGCTTCTAAACCGCTCTCATGCTTCATTGAAACTCTCATTTGCTCTTTGAGTGAAGCTTGAGTTCTCATTTCTTAGTTTGGTCGTCCTAGAAAGTGAGAAGAACTTGGCAAGGAATGCCGTCTTGCATTAATCCCATGAAGTAATAGATCCTTGAGGTAAATTCTTCTCCCATTTGTGTGCTTTATCTCCAAGTGAGAATGGGAACAAACATAACTTGAAGCCATCTTCGGAAACTTCATTCATCTTGGTTAGACCACAAATGTGATCAAATTGATCTAAGTGATCAAGTGGATCTTCCACCGCCAAGTCATGGAACTTGTTGCCTTGTAGCATGTTGATGAAGCTAGCTTTGACCTAAAAGTTGTTGTTCTCAACCGGTGGGGCTTGAATTCCTTGATGATTTTAGTGTGCATTAGCGGCATCACCCGCTCCAACAAAGTTTTGAGCACGTGGAGGGTGGTTTGGAGCTTGAGCATTACAGGCTGGTGGTGGTGGGTGTGCTTGAGCTTGTGGGTTTCATTTCCACTATTTGCTACGTGGTTTCCATTACCATTGTTCCCTTGTTGTTGCCAATTAGCAACTTTCTCATTATTGTTATCAACCGGAGGCTCTTCAACGTTGTCCATACCTAACCTTTCAATGTGTTGAGCTAGTTAAAATCCCAAACAACTTTGATTTGCTTAACTTAAGAAGTTCTATGTATTCTTGGTGATTTTTATCAAAACCCATTTGGATTGATCCTTAAGTTCTACAATGATATGAGTAGGCTTGATTAATTGATTAAGTATTGCAAAATTTTTACTATCAATTTGTCGCCGTTTCCGGGGAAAGACACCGACCCAATGCTGGTCGGTGTTGGTTGATGATCTTTCGCGCCAGACGGACATACACTCGGTAAAATCGCAATATCTCCTGAACCACCTATCTGAATGCCTTGAAACCACTTCCAGACGATATCTAACTCATTTGTCAATCATTGTCATGGAGACCTTCGAAGCTAATTCTGATTGGAAACACTTCGTTTGGCCAGATCTTTCAGAAACCTCAGGTGACCCTTGCATTCTCTTTTGTCCCATCACTCCAATCATCCCCAAAATGTCTCCAAGCACCTAGAAAACACTTCAAATGATGCAAGACTCACTAGGACCTAATGAAAATTATCTAAACTCTAATTAAGACCAAAACACTAAGAAAACTATGAAAATGCATGCATGAGAACTCAAAATACTAATTTAAATGCATGCTAAAAAGAGTAAAATATAAGAATATCACCCAGTGAAAATGTTATTATCCGCCCACATGCAAACACAATATGACGAAATAATTCCATCAAGCTATGCATTCCATAATAAAAACCTATTAATCCATTTTACATTCCCATTACCGTATTACTTAGCCATTTTTACACATTTTCAACCCCGAAGGCCACTTACGATCTGAAGATCCACATCGACCTGAAGGTCCCAAACAATCATGATCCATATCGGCCCGAAGGTCCCAAACAATCCGAAGATCTATATTGATCTGAAGGTTCCAAACGATCTAAAATTCCATATCGACCTGGAGGTCCCAAACGATCCGAAGATCCATCTCGACCCGAAAATCCCAAACGATCCAAAGATCCCATACTATCATGTTATTCGTACGTTCCTTAATTAACTTAATATTTAATTCACTTTCTTTAACGTTTTAACATCATGCCACAACTACTTAAGATTAAAGTCATGTTTTCTTGATAAATATCTTAACTTAATCCTTCAATCATCACACAGGATCTAGCAAACTTATTCCTAAGAACGCATAGAACTTCTTCGAATCCCAAAGAGTCACCTTTAAGGGCCGAAGAACGAAATTTCCATAAACATCAAAATAATCCACAAAATATCGAAAACATAGATCAAGGGAAGAATTTTGTAACAACGCGTTGCCATGAGTCACGTCCTCACCTTAGCTGGATCTAGAAGATTCGAAGACTCAAAACTCTCAAGCGTTTTCTGGCGAGAATTCATACGATCCTCCTCGTTTAATATCTCTATTACAACTTCTCTATCAGAACTGTGTTTCTTCTATGGTTTCTTTATTTTCAGTTATGTGTGAAATGAGAGTTCTATGTCCCTTTATATATGAATCATGGACATGCTCACTAAGTCGAGCACATAATGCTAGTTTTTTTATTCAACATGTTCTTATCTCTCCCATTAAATACTGACTCTTCTTCTGCAAGACATTCCATAACCAATTCCCGTAGACCCGATTTTCCTTTGTTAAATCTCCACATTTTCGGTCTATCAAACCTGCCTTAATCGGATCCAGCATTTTCTCGATTTGTTGATCATTTCTTACGTAACTATGCGGTTCCATTCTTTCTATTTGTGGATCCCGACTTTCATCTCTAACTCGAGACTTATTCATTCAATCCGACTTACCGGTTCACTCGATCTAAGTCAAAGGATTAACTCAAATACCCTTGAAGCTTTCGAAAACTTAGTCAAAATTCCAACTTCTTTATTAATGACTTAAATGGTTACAAGTGTTCCACCACTTAGAAAAATAATCCCCTTACAATAGGAAAAACCCTAAGGTCTCCTTCCGATGAGAATAAAATTATTTTGGGAACGGGTCGTTATAATGTGCCCCATGGTTATAATAAGTTAAGAACAACCTTGTTGTCCGAAGAGAGAGACCATGTTGAGGGTTATTAGAACCATTTAAGTAAACATGGAAAGAAAAAAGGGTGACGATTGTGTCAGATGGTTGGCGTGATCCGACAAAAAAAACCTCTGTGAATTGTTTTGGCGATGTGAAAGATAGATTCTACATTGCAGATTTGATGAAAGATGTTATCAATGAAGTGCATCATCAAAATGTTGTGCAAATCATCATTGATAATGAAACAACCGCACCCATTTTTTTATGCAAATAATTACTAAAATCCCATAAATAATAATAATTGAACCTCACCAATTAATTTCTGGTTCAAGATTAAAAATCCGAATAGTCAAGATCATAAATTATTAAATAAAATCACCAAATAAACGACAAGTCTAGATCACCCCCTCTTCCTCGCCCTGATCCCACGGTCACACATTCTCTTTTCCTGCATCAATTAAAACATAAGAGATGCATAAGTATTTCGAAAAATACTTAGTGAGACAATCCTCCCATCTACAGGCTAACAAATAATTAAGATAATTAATATAGACTATCACGAAAATACCGAATAAATCAAACATTTCATGAAACACTCGATCTAGACCCTCCGAGATCGTAAAGGGCCTATAATCACGAACTCACATCAATTATCAAAATTATTTAATTACGCCTATGGTCCTGCACTCACCTTATTCCCGCACAGAAAGTTTCACGAGAAAATTCAGCAATTTTCTAGAACTCCCCGGGATGAATAACCTTCTATTAATCCACCTAAAAATAAAAATAATAAAATAATCAAAACAAGTTCAATTATTCTAAACTACAAACTTAATAAGTCGTCTTCTTCGTCCGACTCTGCAACAACCAGCCGATCACCACCGCCGGTGCCACTACACCATCACCGGAGCTCACCACCGGAACTACCACGATCCAACCACCGAACACGAACCCCGCCGCAGCCACCAACACGTCGCGACAACACCGACGCTTGACCCTCACGTCACCGCCATCATCATCCATCTCCGATCACAACCACAAGACTACTTTGATTCCAACGTGAAAACCAAGTTAAGAGTAGAACCCTTACCTCTAAGACCCGACAACGAAAGCCCGATGGTGAATCGCTCACGGCACCGCGGAACCTCCACCGATCCTTTCTCACGCCAACGAACACCACCGCCCGACTCTCTCTTCCTTCTCTCCTTGCTTCCACACCAAAAACCAACACAACTTGACGGCTAGGGGAATCGGGAGCTCGGAGGCGGCGATGCTTATGCACGTATATACATAGGTGTGTTTCAAGTTTCCTTATTACACCAACCGGTCCTCGCCCTTCCTCCCCTTCCGAAAGTTGACCCCAAACTTTCAAGATTATCAATCACACCCGCCCATAAAAATTGATTTATTCAATTTAACCCCCCTAACTTCTGAAAGGTCAACTTAAACCCAAATAATGGATTACCGGTGTTACAGTTCTCCCCCACTAACATAGATTCATCCTCGAATCTAACGTCCAACGGACATCCACAACATAGCACAGCCGCTATTCCAATTCAGCGTCGCACGACCGCTATTCCAACTCCACTAACAACGGTATCACGGCTCAACACCATAGCGCCCTAGTTTCCTACTTCGTTTGGCCAACCACTCCAACACCCGGGAGTATAACGGCTTCACGACCCAACACCATGGATCGATCCGTCTAACGCATAGAGAGCCAGACAACGGCAATCTCTCTAGTGACCTGTCTCACCAATCAGGAATCACGTCGAAACCCAACCGGCCAGGTACACTCGGCAGTGACTCACCAGTACACTCCGATGCTGCTATGTGGGCCACCACCCCGTGCCAAACCAGTCCAGAACTATCAGCCCTATGCAGCTACTAAACACCTAGTATCCGCACCCCCGCTATCTGACCACTACCACTAGTAGCCCGCCAACCTGTCTACTAATTCCCTAGTAAACCCACCACTCAACATATTCAAGGAACCACCTTTTTATTGAATAATCAAAAGCTCCAAAGTACATCGATTAATTATAACACCATAAAATAGACGAGTACAACAATGCAATAACTCCCAAAACCCCAACATCATGGTTACCACGATATGGAAATACCCGGCTAACCCTCCAGTTTGCCGAACCACTTGGGAAACTTGCGCTTCAACTTCGCTTCCGGCTCCCAAGTCACCTCCTCGGCTCCATTGCAGTCCCACAGCACCTGCATCTCAGGAACCTTCTTCCTCCTGATCACTCTCACCCGACGATCTAGTAATCTCAGAGGCCTCGCCTCCACCACCATGCTCGGTGTCAAATCTGATGGCACTCCCGTGACCACCTGATCATCCTTGTGCAGACATTTCTTCAGCATCGACACATGGAACACCTTGTGAAATGCCTGCATAGACTCCGGCAACTCTAGCCGATAAGCCACCGGTCCGACCCGCTCCAGCACCCTGACGGGACCCATATATCGCGGACTCAACTTAGTCTCGGAGATGGACCTATTCGGACCCCTCAACATGGCCATCTTCAGATAGACCAAATTACCAACTGCGAACTCCAGCTCCTTCCTACGCCGATCTGCGTAGCTTTTCTGACGATCTTGAGCCTCTTTCATGTTCAACTTCACAATCCGGACCTTCTCAGTCGTCTCCTGCACAAAGTTAGCTCCCAGCAGGCTCCTCTCCCCCACTTGTGTCCAACACAACGGGGTCCTGCAAGGCCTACCATACAACGCCTCAAATGGTGCCATGCCGATACTAGCCTGGTAGCTGTTATTGTATGCAAACTCCACTAGATTCAGATGATCCGCCCAATGTCCACCCCAATCCAACACACACATCCTCAACAGATCCTCCAACGTCTGGATAGTCCTCTCCGACTGCCCATCGGTCTAGGGATGATAAGATGTACTCATGTGTACCTTAGTACCCATCTCCTTCTGGAAAGCGCCCCAGAACAACGAGGAGAACTTCGGATCTCGATCCGACACTATACTCACCGGTACCCCATGCAGCTTCACAATCTCCCTGACGTACCTCTTGGCCAACACTTCCGCACCCTCGGTCTTCTTTATGGCCAAGAAGTGCGCAGACTTGGTCAACCTATCGACGATGACCCAAATAGCGTCCTTGGTTCGCGAAACCGGCAGACCTACCATGAAATCCATGGTGATCATGTCCCACTTCCACTCCGGAATGGGTAAACTCCTCAACAACCCGCTCGGAACCTGATGCTCAGCCTTCACCAACTGACATGTATCACACCCCGCAACCCAGCTGGCAACATCCTTCTTCATCCCTACCCACTGGTAATACCGTTTGAGGTCACTGTACATCTTGGTAGCTCCAGGATGAATAGAGAAACGGCTCTGATGTGCTTCCCTAAGGATTTCCTGCCTCAGCACTTCGTCTTTCGGTACACACACCCTGCCCCTCAAAAGGATAGTTCCATTGTTGGAGAACTCATACTCATACCGCTCTGCCCTGCCAGCGTGCATTAATTCTGCATCCAACTGCTGTGCAACCCGCACCCTAGTCAGAATATCTGCCTGATCCACCGCCTCTAAACCCAACGGCTCAGGCTCCTCAGACACAGCACACAGTCTCAGGGCACTCACCATGCCTACCAACGCCTCTGTATCTCGCTCAGTGTCTAAAATAACCCGCTTCCTGCTCAAAGCATCAGCTACAAGATTCGCTTTACCGGGATGGTAAGCTATCTCCAGGTCATAATCTGCAACAAGCTCCATCCAGCGCCTCTGTCGCAGATTCAGCTCGGGCTGGGTAAAGATGTACTTCAGACTTTGGTGGTCTGTGAACACCTTAACCTTACCGCCATACAGATAAGACCTCCAGATCTTCAATGCAAACACCACAGCAGCCATCTCAAGATCGTGAGTAGGATAATTGCATTCATGTTTCCTCAACTGCCTGGAAGCATATGCAATCACCTTACCCTGCTGCATCAAAACACAACCGAGCCCCACCCTGGACGCGTCTGTGAACACGACGTATGGCTCATCCGGCTTCGGCAAGGCCAACACCGGAGTACTCACCAGCATCTCCTTGAGCTTCGCAAAGCTCTCCTCACACTGGTCTGACCACACGAAAGGGACGTCCTTCCCGGTCAACTTGGTCATGGCCTGCGCCATACTAGCAAACCCCTTGACGAACCTCCTGTAATAACCCGCCAGACCCAGAAAACTGCGAATCTCCGAGGCATTCTTCGGTCTCGGCCACTCCACAATCGAGCGAATCTTCTCCGGATCCACTGAAACACCACAATCAGATACGACGTGCCCCAGAAATCCGATATCCCGCTGCCAGAAACTACACTTGCTCAGCTTAGCGAACAACTGTTGCTCCCGTAGCTTCTCCAGAACTTTCCTCAGGTGAACCATGTGCTCCTCAGGACTCTTCGAATACACTAGAATGTCGTCGATGAAAATGATGACGAACTCATCCAGATACTCCTGGAACACGCCGTTCATCAACCTCATAAACGCAGCCGGTGCATTCGTCAACCCAAACGGCATCACCACAAACTCGTAGTGCCTGTATCTCGTCCTGAAAGCCGTCTTCCTGATGTCCGACTCCGCTATCGGGATCTGATGATAACCCGATGCCAAATCAATCTTAGAGAACCACGAAGCACCCTGCAACTGATCTAGCAACTCATCGATCCTCGGTAATGGATACTTGTTCTTCACGGTAACCCGGTTCAGCCCCCGATAATCAATGCACAACCGGAAGCTCCCATCCTTCTTCTTGACGAACAGTACCGGTGCACCCCACGGAGAACTGCTCGGTCTAATGAAACCCTTTTCCAACAACTCCTCAAGTTGCTTCTTAAGCTCAGCCATCTCCGCTGGAGCCATCCTGTAAGGAGCCTTAGACAACGGCGTCGTCCCCGGCTCTAACTCAATGGTAAAAGGATCCGACATGGATGGTGGTAACCCGCTCAACTGCTGGAACACATCCTCGAACTTCCAGACCACCTCAATATCTCGCACCGCAGACTCCCCAACCTCACCAGGTATCGAAATGGTAGCCAAATAGGCCTCACAACCCCGCTCGATCAAACGCTCCGCGTGAACCGCGGAAACGACGATACCTCCCGGCACCGGTCTCACCCCCTGATAAACCAGTCTTCTGTTAGCATGCTCGAAAACCACACGACCCCGGTGACAATCCAAATGAGCCTTGAACTTTCCCAGCCAGTCCATACCCAAAATGATGTCATAGAGTTCCACTGGACACACTATCAAATCCGCTGGCATCAGCTCTCCGGCGATAAGAATGTCGACACTCTCCACACAGCCATGAGTCCTCAACAAACGACCCCCAGCAACTCTCACCACACCCGAGTGGTCCCCAAACCCCTCTTGGATACCGCTCCCCGACACCCAATCCGGTGTGGCAAAACTGTGGGACGCTCCGGAGTCAAACAACACATGTGACTCTACCCCAGCCACACTAAGCGTCCCTAAGCACGAAAAGGATTTAAGGCAAACAGCAAACACCAATTACAGAGCGAGTAACTGAAATTACAATCAAGCAAGAACATAATTAAGGTAGCTAACCAGTAATCGGTCTGCTGCCGCTCGCCTCGCCTGACTCCGCGCCTATGGTGAACACCCTCGGTGCCACTTCGGCCCGTTTCGGAGGCGGTGCCTCGATCCTCACAAATGGCTGAGCCAACTTCGGACAATCCTTCTTGATGTGACCGGGTTCCTTGCAATGGAAGCACACCTGACCCACTCGAGAACAATCCGCCACGCGATGCCCATAGGCTCCGCACCCGAAACAACGTGGTCCAGAACCCGCTGCCTTGGAAGTATCCTCCCACTTCCTCTTCTGTCCCTGTTGCTGACCAGACTTACCGCCCTTGCTCGGAGCAACACCCTGACTTTGAGGCCGCCGCGGAACCTCTGGTACTGCAGCCTTTAAACTGGCCTCCTGCCTGATCCCCTCCTCAAGCTGCGCTGCACACTCCACCAGTTCGGACACCGACTCGAACTTGCGGACTATGCATCGGTTCCTGAGATCGATACGCATACCTCGCATGAAAGCACAAATCAATTCATCTTCGGTATCTGCACCCCGACCAGCAAACCGCTTCAGCCGGTTAAACTCGGCCTCGTACTCCCGAACCGAACGAATCCCCTGTGACAAGTACAGAAACTCCCCATGTAACCTGTCGCGAGCCTCCCGCGGAAAATACTTGAGATCGAACTCCCTCCGGAACTCGTCCCAAGACCACACTACTCTCGCCCTCCTCGCAGCAACACCCTGCCACCACTCATGTGCATCTCCCTCCAGATAATGCACCGCCAAGTCAACCCTATACTCCTCAGGGCATCTGATCGACTGGAAGTTCCTCTCCAGCCTGGACCTCCACTCATCAGACTCAATCGGTCGAGCACCACCACTGAAAAACTTGGTTCCCAACCTCTGCATATGCTCCATCACCCTCAGGTATGACGGAACTACTGGCTCGGCCTCAGCAACCACTCCCGGAACTCCCGGAACTCCCGGAGCAACAACACCCGGCATCGCGGCAACCCCATGTGGCGCCACTGGAGCTGGAGCCGGTACCACACCAGGTAACCTCTCCAAGAGCTGGGCCAACATGCCCAAAACAGCCCCCATCGGGTTCGGGCCCGCACCCGCCTGAGCACCACCCGGTGCCGGCATCGCACCATACACGGCCGCTGGCTCCGACTGACCTTCCCCCTCGGCGTGATCATACGCCCCCTGCTCCACCGTGACGCTCTGCGTCACATTCGCAGCTGCTCTGCCACCTATACCACCTCTGCCGCCATGGCCTATTCTGCCGCCCCGACCACGGCCGCCACGACCACCCCGACCTCTGAGACCTTTCCCAACGCTATCAGAATCAACCATCTGCAATAACCACTTGTTACTAATTGACAACAGCAATAGTAAAACAAACACGAGTCTTACCGTGGAATCTCATTGAAGGCTCGAAGAGGATGATCTAGAACTTCAAGCTCAACAATTGACTAACTCACATAGACAGTTCTAATAGCGGAAATTTTTTTTTTTTTTTTAAACCGTCCTAGAACCGTAAATGCTCTGATACCAAATTGAAACAACCGCACCCAATTTTTTTATGCAAATAATTACTAAAATCCCATAAATAATAATAATTGAACATCACCAATTAATTTCCGGTTCAAGATTAAAAATCCGAATAATCAAGATCATAAATTATTAAATAAAATCACCAAATAAACGACAATTCTAGATCACCCCCTCTTCCTCGCCCTGATCCCACGGTCACACATTCTCTTTTCCTGCATCAATTAAAACATAAGAGATGCATAAGTATTTCGAAAAATACTTAGTGAGACAATCCTCCCATCTACAGGCTAACAAATAATTAAGATAATTAATATAGACTATCACGAAAATACCGAATAAATCAAACATTTCATGAAACACTCGATCTAGACCCTCCGAGATCGTAAACGGCCTATAATCACGAAATCACATTAATTATCAAAATTATTTAATTACGCCTATGGTCCTGCACTTACCTTATTCCCGCACAGAAAGTTTCACGAGAAAATTCAGCAATTTTCTAGAACTCCCCGGGATGAATAACCTTCTATTAATCCACCTAAAAATAAAAATAATAAAATAATCAAAACAAAGTTCAATTATTCTAAACTACAAACTTAATAAGTCGTCTTCTTCGTCCGGCTCTGCAACAACCAGCCGATCACCACCGCCGGTGCCACTACACCATCACCGGAGCTCACCACCGGAACTACCACGATCCAACTACCGAACACGAACCCCGCCGCAGCCACCAACACGTCGCGACAACACCGACGCTTGACCCTCACGTCACCGCCATCATCATCCATCTCCGATCACAACCACAAGACTACTTTGATTCCAACGTGAAAACCAAGCTAAGAGTAGAACCCTTACCTCTAAGACCCGACAACGAAAGCCCGATGGTGAATCGCTCACGGCACCGCGGAACCTCCACCGATCCTTTCTCACGCCAACGAACACCACCGCCCGACTCTCTCTTCCTTCTCTCCTTGCTTCCACACCAAAAACCAACACAACTTGACGGCTAGGATAATCGGGAGCTCGGAGGCGGCGATGCTTATGCACGTATATACATAGGTGTGTTTCAAGTTTCCTTATTACACCAACCGGTCCTCTCCCTTCCTCCCCTTCCGAAAGTTGACCCCAAACTTTCAAGATTATCAATCACACCCGCCCATAAAAATTGATTTATTCAATTTAACCCTCCTAACTTCTGAAAGGTCAACTTAAACCCAAATAATGGATTACGGGTGTTACAGATAATGTAGCAAGTTGTAAGGCAACTAAAGAGATTATTGAGTGTATGTATCCGCACATCTATTGGACATCATGTGTTGTTCATACCCTTAATCTTGCTTTGGAGAACATTTATGTAGGCAAGGAACGTGGAAGGGAATGGAGCAACATATAAGGAGTGAAAGTGATGACATAAATTCATGGGGATGCACTTGCAATAAAACATTTTATCATGAGACTAGCAATCTTGAGTAAGTTCGCTCTTCTTAAATCGCTTTCGGTTGCTGATACTCGTTTTGCTTCCACCATTGTGATGCTTAAGAGATTGAAACTTATTAAAAGAGGCCTTTAACCCATGGTCATAAGTGAGGAGTGGTCTACTTAGAGAGGATGACATGAGGAAAGCAAGCTTTGTTATGAAGAAGATGGTGAATGATGTTTGGTGGGAACAAGTGTCTTATATTATTGATTTCACAAAGCCTATATATATATATATATATATATATGAGATGATTACATTATGTGACACTGAAAAGCCATGATTTCATTTGGTATATGAGATGTGGGATTCCATGATTGAGAAGTTGAAACTTGAGATCTACAAGAGAGAAAAACGTCAAATGTCTGAATTTAGTCTCTTCTATGATGTTGTTTATCAGATTTTAGTTGCTCGTTGGACGAAGAATAACACTCATCTACATTGTCTAGCTCACTATTTAAATCCAAGGTATATGATTTTAAACTATATGTTTTTTTTTCTTGCCACATATATAACATGTTTTTGTATGTTGTAGATTTTATAGTGATGCATGGCTAAACAAGTATCCCGCAAGAATTGGTCCACATAAGGATGGAGAAATCTCACGTGAGAGGTCGAATTGTTTTAAAAGATTGTTTTCCAGTACGGATGATCATATTAAAGTTATGAATTAGTATCCATTATTCTTGAAGAGTGGTCATTTTGAGGATTTAACATGCATTTCGGTAATGTCTACTATGGATCCTAAGAACTAATGGGCTAAAATTTGGTGCTCAAACTCCTCTCCTCCAAACTGATCCATAATTTTTTAAGTTGTTGTTTCCGTGCCCGTTTTGTACCTGTTTCTTGTCTTGTACCTGTTTCAGTGCTACGGCCTTTAACAAAATGAAACATATCGTCAGTACATTTAAATTTTGGGGTTGATGATGGTAATAATATCAACCCTGATTTAGATCATTTTAATCAAAAAAGAACGGTGAACATGAATGCGTTATACAACTATAACATGATTTTCTCTAATCACCCATTACCGTTTGGAAACAATAATCATGGTAGTATTGCTGGGGGATTTGTTACGGAATACAATATGAACAACATACAAGAGTGTAATCGGAACCAAAACATGAGTTGTAAGGAAGAAAACATATCTCCAAATGAACATCATCATGATGGTCATCCTCTACATTCTAGATCTAATATTTATTATTAATCATTTTTTATGTGATCTAGTTTAAGTCTCTAGATAAAAATATGTTTGATATTATCCTCATTTCTCTTTTTTTTTTTTTGGGTTGAAATGTGAGATTATATTAATCAACAAAGAAAAAAAGTTATCTACAAAGGTGAGCTCAATTGAGAAGCGTCAGATTTCAAAAAGCAACAGAAGCATAGCAACATTGGATTACAGGTAGAATCGAAAAAACAGAGACTATGGAGCTTTAGATCTCAATTGGGAGTCGTGTGAGTATGGCAGACGGATTCCCATCGATGAATCAAAGAGTTGTTCGCATCTTGAGTTACAGTAAGAGAATGTAGTCGACTACTGATTTCCCTCTCTACCGATCGAGCAATGAAGAGTGGGGATAGGTGTGGACGTTGATGTCATCGTCCATTTCTCTCTCTCCAAACATTGTAAATCACAGCTTGGAAAACTAGTTTGCCCAGCAGAGAGTCCTCTGAGCTTAGTCGATTCCTCTGAAGAGAATGTGCGGTAATGTACCAGTCTGGATTGATACGATTGCCGAGTAATTTTGCGGCAAGTATCGTCCATACAGTATAGGTGTAAGGGCAAGCAAAGAACAAATGGTCACGAGTCTCATCAATCTCTCCGCAGAGAAGACAATGTTGAGTGATTCCCCATTGGCGAGTGCGAGCTCCTATAGCTAGTCGGTCTCGAAACGCGAGCCAAACTATGAAAGCATGTCTCGGTATAGCCTGATAAAACCATATAATTTTGTGCCATTCAACCTCTGGTTTCGGGTTTCGAATCTGAATTAAAGTTTTATTTACGGAGAATTGAGGTTTGTAGTCTTCCTCGCCTTGTTTCCATAGATGAACGTCGCTGCTTGTGGTGGGGAGAGGGATAGGATGAGCTCGAATGTGTTGCAGGAGATTCTGCAGGTGCATTCTGCGACAGCGGCGAAAACTCCAAGCACCGCCATTTCTCACCTCCGCAATTGTAACCAAAAAATGCAGCCCCAGCGTACGCGTCCCCGACTCGCCGGTAGCATCAAGTAGACGATCCATATTTAGCCAGTTATCAAACCAAAAGAAGGTAGATCTACCATCCCTCACCTCAGTTCGAAGAACGCGTAAGCGAGGTTACGCATTCGGAGAAGCTTTTTCCAGATCCAAGACCCTCGAGAGCCTTCTTTAACATCCCAGAAAGAAGCATTCCTCAGTAAGTGGTGTCTCGTCCATGCAATCCACAAGCTCCCCGAAGTTGTAAATAATCTCCAAATAATTTTCAGCGAGAAAACCCGAGCCCCATCATGCATTCTCCTAATCCCTAACCCTCCTTCTCTCTTCGGGCGACAAACATCTTCCCACGCCACTTTGGCTTTGGACATGGTATGAGGAGAGCCTGACCAAAGGAATGCCGAACACATACTTTCAATGGTTTCATAGCATCTATTTGGAAGTCTAAAAGTTGCACTCCAAAAGTTTATAATGCTGGTGATCACTGATTGGATCAGTTGTAAACGCCCCACAAAAGACAGCATTTTGCTTGACCAACTCACCATACGGGTTCTGTTCTTGTTAATGAGAGGTTCATAATAAATTCGCGTCATACTTTTTGTGGTAAGAGGGAGTCCCAAGTAACGAATGGGGAGTTGTTCTAACGGAATCCCAAGACCCTAAGGAGCGGTTTTTAGCGCATTGATATTTCGACCAGCAACATATAGAGAAGATGTAGTAGCGTTGATTGCTAGGCGTTGATTGCTAGGCCTGAATCCCTTGTGAATTCATTTAGTACATTTATCGTTCCCCTCAATGATGCTTTCGTACCATTCATGAAGACCAGCATATCGTCCGCAAAGCTGAGGTGATTCAGATTCAGTTCGCGGCAAGAAGCATGGTACCCAATCCTTCCCGCCATTGCGTCTCAATTCAAATGGAGAGATAGAACATTTATAGCTATGACAAAAAGATATAGAGAAAGAGAGCAACCTTGACGAAGCCCCCTTGCACTCGGAAAGAACCCCTAGATTTCTCCATTAATAGAGACATAAAAATAGGCTGTAGAGATGCAGCTTTGAATCCAGAGTATAAAAATGTCCGGTAGACCCATAGCTTGCAGCGTAGCGATGATAAAATCCCATCGAACTGTGTCAAAGGCTTTGGAGATGTCAATTTTCAGAGCGCTACGAGGCGAGATTGAGTCCTTATGATAATCTTAAACAAGTTTTGTGGCAAGCAATACATTTTCGAGAAGAAGTCGACCTTGAACAAAGGCACTCTGATTTGGGTTAATAGCCTCGGGATGGATCAGTTTGAGTCTATTTGCAAGAATCTTGGAGATGATCTTATAAAGAGTATCGCAGAAAGCGATGAGCCAAAAATCTTTCATACGTTCTGCGTCCGGTATCCTTAGAATGAGAGCAAGAATAGTAGCGTTTATGCCATGCGGCATGTGCCCATTCATAAAGAAAGATTGAACAGCCACCGTGACATCCAGACCAACAATGGACCATGCCGCTATGAAGAATTCTTTCGTATGTCCATCTGGACTCGGGGTCTTATTGGACGGCATGGAGCTGAGGGCTTTCTTTATGTCTGCTTCAGTCACTAGACATATCAAATTATCAGCTAGAGTAGAAGGGCATCGATAGGGGATTAGATCCAAGAGACTCATCATTTGCACTTATGATTGTTGGGATGAGCTTGAAGAAAACTCTTGAAGTGATTTGCGGCTTCCTGTTTAATTGCTTTCGGATCTGTGAGGGTTGCGCCATCCTCTGTTACAAGTCGTGTAACAGGATAAACCGGTTGATATCGTGGTTTAGTCTTTTGATTTCTGGTTTAATTGTTTGGTTTAATAATATCATCTTTGTAGCCACTATATGTAAGGCTTTTTAGCCCTTTTTGAGAAATCAATCAAAAACATAATATTATCTTCTTCTCTAAAATCTGTCATCATCGTTTATCATCACCATCGGATCCTTGTTCTTCGAGGTGGTTCTTCCTCATCTTTACCGCCTTCTAGACTCTGATTCACAGTTCCTCGAACTCTCGGTGAGTTCTGGATCGGATCTATCAGTCACTCAAGTTTCCCGTTACAATGGTATCAGAGCTGTGCGATTCTCCAGGACACAAACTCATGAAATCGTACTCATGTGAAGAGATTTATGAGAGAATGGAAAAGGGGTTGTGCTTGTTTTGTGAAGAGCTTGATACTCCTGGCCATCAGTTGAAGCACGAGAGCGTAAAGATCTTCATGACGGAATGTGATGATGATCAAATCTCTGAGGATAAAGAGGAGGCTCATCAAATCCAGGAAACTGTTCCAGGTTCCGTTTCTGATGTGATGCTTGTTCAAAAAACGGATTTACATGTCCAGGAAGCGAAAGTATTGCCTCATCGATCAACAAGTGCTAATGGCAAGAACGGTAGACACCAACTGTTTGATCAAATTCCTCTAAGAGTAACAAGTAACGAGACCAAAGAGAAACGACACTTGGGACTATCTCAGTCTGAACATGTATGGGAGCCAGGTGGATTAGTGTGTATACAAGACCAGTGGGATTGGCTAAATGGAGTCAAAGACTTGATATTGACAAACATGAATCAAGAAGAAGAACCAAGTCTTGAGAAGGAAACAAGGCCACAATTGTTTCCATATCATCAGGTGCTAATTTTTGACTTGGAACAATTGAGGAACAATCGATTGCAGTCACTCATTGGTATCTTTGAAAGTGTAAATGGTGCTATATGCTTCTTGGGTGGAGTTTGTACCAACAGAAAACGACCTCTCAACCCTGGAATCACAGAGATGTTTAGGAAATCATTGGGTCGCTCGGGTGCTCCTCACATGAAGTTTGAAACAGGAGTAGAAACCTATCTCTGGGCGCATCCTAATTCGAAACGTCTGATCACACGTAATGCCATGGAGAATAAAAAGCTTCATGAGATGTTCATTCCACTGGCGGAAGGAATTCGATATTGGATAATAAATGCATGGCTTAAGATTCATGTACTTTCTGATTTTGATCTAGAGGTGTGGATTGGGTGTACATTAGAAGCGTGGGTTGGATGCGCGTGGGATCCAAGAGGGTCTTGTTATGATCCTGCTCAACGGAAATGGTTAATGGGAGTTAAAGATGATGTTGTTATGAGCTTATTTTCTGATTTTGGTCTAGAAGAATGGAGACATGAGCTAGCAATTTATTTCCGTGAATATAAGAATCAGATGTTGCTGCTCGGATATCATGGTTTAGAAATGCAAGTGCTGTCTTGTTTACAAGAATCTGGTGTTGGATTGAAGTTGGAATCATTCATGTGGCTTGTATATGGTGAGGCTGTAGGAGGAACAAACACTAGGCAGGAAATCTCTAAAAGACCAGATATTAAGCATGTTGAAGGAGGAATCAACAACTACGGAGGAATGCGTTCCAGAAGCTCAAGTTATAAGGGTTATCTTCTGTTGGATTTAATATTCAATGTGTTTGAGTGTATAACAAACATCACGAAGCTGCTGGTGACAAGAAAAAAGTTGCAGATAAAGCAAGGCGATGTTAGCTTCAATGGTATATGTAAATGGCTGGTTATTGATAAATATATGAAGAAGCTAAGGATCGTTGAAGATTCTGCTAATAAGGGAAAGAACAGTTTCTTAGGAGATGACAAGGTCATAATTGCTTTGACTATGGAGGAACATATTCTTGAATATTCCGGCGATTGTACAGAGAATTCAGCTCCATTTGTTATGCAGTCAATGTCGATTCAGAAGATGGAGTTGATGCAAGCCAATGAAACGATCCCAGAGACTAATTTGAGTCAAGCACATGAGTTGCAGGACACAACAATTTCAAACTTAGCCCCATACTGTGCTATATTGATCATTGAGGACGATCATGAAGCATTGTGGTTAACTCTGCCAATACCTACATCAATTCAGAAGAAGGATGCCCATACTAGAGATGGTGCTAAACATGGGACTCGACACACTAATTTTCTTGTGTGGCATCGTTGGAAGAACAAGGTTGAGAACTTGCATGTAGTTTCAGAAATTAGGATGTTGAGTTTTATGAGTTTCCCGTCTAGCAAAGGGAGTGGTATAGTCGGATTAACTTCTGAAACTATAAGGGTTGTTAACGCTAATGGGTGCATTTGCGATGGTAATAAGAAGGGAAATACTAGTTACTTAAGGGTTGAGGAGCTCACATGGGTTTTGGATTTGGAGAAGTTGCATCCCAAAGTTGGTGTGTGGACTGAAAATAACAACTTAAAGCAGATCACTCAGCTACTTCAAAGCTCCTCAGGTCTGATCCTCCCCATTTGTTTAACTAGTATGCAGAACCAAGCCTTAAATTGTTATTGTAAAGCTAGTCAAATAAGTTCTGCAACCTTCTCTGCTGGTGACGTTCATGAGTTTTCTACTCCTTCCAAGCTGCAAGTTTGGGGTGACACACAAGAATATTGGTTTCACAATGAACCATTGATTGGAGAAGGTTTAACTTTGACAAAGTATATTGGTTCTCTAAAAGAACATGAGGGTGCTGCCACAGGAATTGGGTCTCACGGATCAAGCATTGAATTTCATGCTTATAAAGTGTTCCACTTGCAAAGGCCACCCGAACTTATTAAGCTTCATAGATCTCATCACCAAATATCCAGATCATCATCCTTGAGGACAAGGATGTTGTCGACGAGGGAGTATTGTAACAGGATAAACCGGTTGATATCGTGGTTTAGTCTTTTGATTTCTGGTTTAATTGTTTGGTTTAATAATATC
Organism: Eutrema japonicum; assembly: GCA_030161315.1. NCBI lineage: Eukaryota > Viridiplantae > Streptophyta > Magnoliopsida > Brassicales > Brassicaceae > Eutrema > Eutrema japonicum. The sequence goes on from BSQW01000007.1 coordinate 28,000,426, forward strand.
ATCTTTGTAGCCACTATATGTAAGGCTTTTTAGCCCTTTTTGAGAAATCAATCAAAAACATAATATTATCTTCTTCTCTAAAATCTGTCATCATCGTTTATCATCACCATCGGATCCTTGTTCTTCGAGGTGGTTCTTCCTCATCTTTACCGCCTTCTAGACTCTGATTCACAGTTCCTCGAACTCTCGGTGAGTTCTGGATCGGATCTATCAATCATTGTAACGGGAAACCTGAGTGACCGATAGATCCGATCCAGAGGTTTACCGAAAACCCGGAGATCGGTGAATCTGGGCTAGAAGGTGAGGGATCACCTTCGAAGAACAGAGATTCGGTGATGATTGAGATGATGATGATCGATAGAGAGAAAAAGAGATTGAGAAAGATGATATGTTATTTGATTGTTTTCTGTAAAATGGCGAAAGCCTTACATATAACGAGAGACAAAGATAATTGAACCGGGTATAGTTAAACCAAAATACTAAACCAAAAGAAATAACTAAACCGAACATAATTCCTGTAACAATACTCCCTCGTTGAGCACATCCTTGTCCTCAAGGATGATAAGTTAGATGCTCCTTGATGATCTTGGTAGAATTCCGATGTAGCTTGGTCTAGAGGGTGCACAATTAAGGACTGTGGCAGATTTGGGACAACGAATTCTTCTCTCCTCTTCAAGTTGTTGTCCGTACCAGCATATGAACTTCCTCTTGTAAGATAAGGAAATTGGAACAACAAACTAATCCAAGAATCAGCAAGCCTTTGATAAATGCATGACAGAATCTTCTGTAACTTCTGCAACTTCGAACCATACTCAATGACATATGTGAACCAAAGAACTCCATGATACTGAAGTATGTTACTGAAATCTGAGTGATTATCTTTTGGAGGCCGTGACAAGAATCCATACAGAGAACCAAGTGATGTGCTATGGAAACCATCATTACTTAACTTCACAATGTCTCCATCAAAAGACAGTATCATCAGATCGTGATCTGCAAGTTTAATCAATGGAGATAGCTTGTCCATTCTTTGAAATCCAATAACAAGAGAAAGCTTAACTTGACCAAGTGACTTCAGAATTGATTGCATAATCGTTGCAGCAATAACAGTGGCATGTAAACCATCAAATATGCTAAATGTAGGAATCAACCAGCAACAGTCCAGCGACACCACCATATTACTCCCAGATCTCCATATGTCCTTCAAATGAAACTTCATACCAGCAAAAGTACGCTGTCTCAGGCCTACCACTACTAGTGTTATGTTCCTTAGCAAAGTTGCCACGTTAATAACTTCATCATGACATGCGTGATCCTTAGCTTCAGATATAAGCCCATCGATTATCCTTAATACACCATTCCTTTTGATAGACTGAAACGCGAACAATTCCAACAGCCCATGCTTTCCTTTATCATAAACCAGCTTTGAATGCATCTTTTGACCTGCATCTTTTAGCCCTTTTCCATATGCCTTGCGGCCAAAATATTCAACAAAAAACACTTCTAGCAGAAAACAACTCGTCTCTTGAGGCTTCTCAAACCATAGAAACTCATTAATCTTTAAGCAAAAATATGTGACCCACAGCTTTTGGTTTCTGAAATTTTGATATGCTGAAATACATATTTTCAATTCGGCTCCCAAAATCCTTTCATAAACATCCAAGCATACCAATAAGTCCAACGCATCATGAATGATCAAGTACCTAAATGAGCTCAGTACACCACCTACTATAGCCTCTCGTAACCCCACACCAAGACCATTCGTACATAGTTCCAAGTATTGGTTCAATTTTGTTGTTCCTTCACTAATTTTGCCTCCATTCCATAAGACTTTGTTAAGCTCTACCAAATAAGGAGCTGCATATACTCCCCTTTTTGATTCAACCCATAATAATTTAACACATTGAAAGATCTGCCTCTCTTGATATTCATAAACGATCAGCAACTTATGACGCTCATAAGTAAATTCCAGCAAACAATAGCTTTGTAACCCTTCAAATCTCATTCTTCCATCAACAACAAAGCGAAACAGCCTACACCTTGTATTTAGAACTCCATCACGTTTATGCAAGTTCTCAAACAATTTCAAGTATACATGTGTATCTAGTAATCCTCCACGCTCCCACACACGATTGTCAAATGTTTTCCGAGCTGGTTTTATTACAGATTCCTGAGTTCTATCCTCTTTTATATCCTTAAGCCTCTTGTAGATTTGCTCTGTGTTGTCCTTGTTGTTTTCATATATTCGCAAGAAGGTGTTCACAAGTTGTAAGTGCCCTTCCAATATTGTGGCAGCTACTTCTGAACTGGTTTTGAATTTGAATCGCCAGGACTTAGAACACTTGGTTGTCAGCTTCTTACTATGCCCTCTTATATGCATTGTATCAAACAGTTGGTGCGCAATATTGTGAATATTAACACCAATTAATCTCTGAAGCGGCATATCTATTTCTTTGACACGAACAAGCATTTTCAGAACTAGGAAGTTATCGACGTCTTGACCAATGCCAGTATGTAGCTGCGATATATTGTTCCTAGTTTGTTCCGAGTCAGAAATTGGTACCTGAGGATATGAGAATGCTTCAATCTGAGGCGCCGCTCGGTGGGACCGTAAGGACGGTGGTTGAAATTCTGATGCCATCACAGAAATCCTTGGATCAATAGGAGTCTTCTGATTTTCATCGCCCATCAGGTGTTCGACGGTTTGCTCGAGAGGTGTATTCACCTTTTCTTCTGCTATGGCTTTGGCCGGATTTTCTTCTTGATTCGACTCAACCCGACCCAACTCGTTACCATCAAAAAGTTGGTCATCTTCACATTCCGTCATGAAGATCTGTATTCTCTTGTGTTTCAAACGAAAATGGCCAGGTATATCAGGTTCTTCACAAAACAAACACAACCCATTCTCCATTCTCTCATAAACCTGCTCACATGAGTACTTCCGATGGGGTTTGTTTGTGATCGTGTCTGCCATGATTTTGGGTCCGAAGCTCGTTAGCTCTGATACCATTGTAACGGGAAACCTGAGTGACCGATAGATCCGATCCAGAGGTTTACCGAAAACCCGGAGATCGGTGAATCTGGGCTAGAAGGTGAGGGATCACCTTCGAAGAACAGAGATTCGGTGATGATTGAGATGATGATGATCGATAGAGAGAAAAAGAGATTGAGAAAGATGATATGTTATTTGATTGTTTTCTGTAAAATGGCGAAAGCCTTACATATAACGAGAGACAAAGATAATTGAACCGGGTATAGTTAAACCAAAATACTAAACCAAAAGAAATAACTAAACCGAACATAATTCCTGTAACAAGTCGTCTCAGAGAATTCTGAGCGTTTCTCGTTTGCACAATACGATGAAAAAAGGGGAGTTGCGGTCACCATTGTTTAGCCATGTGATTCGGTACTTTTGCTTGAAGAATTTCTCCTCAATGGCAGCATAGTGAAGCCAGATTTCTGATGCCTGTGACTTTGCCACACAATTTTCCACAGAGGGGTTGACAAGTACTTGATTTTGCCTTTCACACAGGGTCTCAAAGGCTTCACGGGTTCTCCTGGTGATGTCACCATTTTTCCTCGATTTAAAGCCCTGAGAAGTGGTTTGAGCAGCTTCAACTTCTTATGGAACAAATGCAGGGCTGCTATGGAGTGAAAGAGAGGCTCTGTTGTCTCCCATATGTTGGCTTCAGTAGGGAGGAAATCTTTATGGTCAGCAAGATAATTCCAGAACTGAAAATGGGGATGTTTACCCGGAGGAGACAGAGGATTGAGATGAACACTACAACGGGCATGGTCGGAGATGCCATTGTCTCCGAAGCAGGCGTATGAGTTCATAAAAGTGTCTGTCCAAGCTTCGTTAACCAGGGCGCGATCTAGTTTTTTCCCTATGGGATCCTCATGATCTCTGTGATTCCACCATGTGAATTTTGGGCCAGAATCGCCGAGGTCCATGAGATCGCAGTCAGAGACTAACATTTGGAAATCTCTCATGCCCGATTGATCTCCAAGTGATTCAAGAGCGCGAGAGTACTCGTCAGATGCAAGGATTTCATTGAAATCTCCCAAAACGAACCATGGGACGTTACCCGTATTAAAGAGATCACGATGCGATCTAATTTCATTCCAGAGTATCATACGTTCACTTCAAAAGTTTGAAGCATAGACACTTGAGACCAGAAGGTAGAGAGATCAATATCGTAATTATTTGGGGCCCCTTGTATAGCAGAGAAACCGAAACAGTAGGCGACCAAATAAACCAGATTCTTTCAAGCCAGTGATAGTCATAGTTTGAGACTGAGCTCCAACCAGGGAAGGTACTTTCAATGTTAGCAGTAGAGAATTCCACTTGAACACGAGTTTCAAGTTGACAGCCAAAAATATAGTTAGAAGAGCGAATCCAAGAACGAACCGCATCATGTTTGTGTGTTTTGTTGAAACCACGGGTATTCCACACAAAAAAAAGACGCCATTATCATTAGAACCTCCGAGAGGAGGTCTTCTTTGTTGTAGTTTTATGGGAAAAGGTTTGAGCTTGACGGGTTACAATCTGCTTCTTAGGAGGCTTACTCTTCTTAGGATGCACTGCATTCTGTTTGTGCTTAACCTGAATAATTGGGATCAGATCATCTTCGGAGGAGCTATCATTGCCCGATTCTTCTTTTTGGATATCACATTCCTCATTTCTCTTTATTATGTTGTATTTTTTGTCTTTTTAGAATTCGTCATTTTTTCTTATTATGTATTCTTCTTTTCCTTTCATAATTTTTCATTCTTCTTATTATGTATTTTTTTTTTCCTTTCAAAATTCCTCATTTCTTCTTATTATGTTGTTTTTCTTCAGAATTATGGTCTTGTTATATTTTCCTCATTTTTTCTTATTATGTTGTGTTTTTGTTAAGAAGTATGTTGTTGTTATATTTTATTAGTAAAAATGAAAAATAAACATTAACATATACAATCTCTTTTAATATAAGACTATATTTTGTAAAAATGCATTAGTGCGCTCAAATACTATAGTTAGCCATGTTTACGCTTTTTGTGCTATTGCAAAAAAAAAAAAAAATTAATAGTTATAAAATGTGTCAATGTTATAGTAAACATGCAAAAACAAACCTCGTGAAAATTCTATGTGCACCATTTAACCAAGTATAAATACATATATCCAACATATATATTTTGATACATTTTACCAAATTAAATGATAACATTATATTATTATTTTAAATTGAATTCATATCTTACATTGAAAAAATACAAAGATTAGAAAATATTCCTAAAATGTTGATAAAACAAAATACAAAATACCATTTTTATCAAGTACAAATACATATCTTTACTTGACCATAAATTTGGAATTTATTTTACGTCTAGACATAAGTTAAAACTCGTTAGAAATTGGACAACGTCTATCCCTGTGAATTAGATCCCTAAATACTTCTTCGTGTGCTGTGCATATGCGGCTTATATATAAAGGGTAAAATCCAACGGCGGGGTTAACTCCCGGTGTGTCAAGTTTTTGGCGCCGTTGCCGGGGATAGTTTAGCTAGTTTGATTTCGTATTCTAATTTCTGCTCTAGACACTTTTGATTTTCAAATTCTTTGTTGTTCTTGTGACTTTCTCCTTTATCTTTGTCTTTTTTTCTAAGATGCATGCACACTAGGAGAACTCCTAGAGGAAATGTACCGCTACTAGACGATATTGACAAACACGAGAGAGAACTCCGAAGACTCAAAAGAAACTTAAGGATGGTCGAAAACGACCACCCGTGAGATCAACTAATCCGCGATCAACTAGATCACGAGGATGTACGTAATTTTTCGGATCACGAAGAAGATCGAGGGGCTGTCTATGGTGCTAATGACCAGCCACATCTCGATCCCGAAGAAAACAAAACCGAAATGCTGAAAATCCGAGGCGACAACTTCCCGTCGATCGTGATGCACCGAGGAACGATGCTCAAGCGAATGCACCGATTACTCCTAACGGTGTAAACGCCAACCGTCCACTACTGCCCGCAAATCCTCCGAGGAGACAAGCACGTAACCGCATCATTGCTGATTTTGATGCACCGTATCAACACTTCCAAAACCGAGCGGCCATACAACTTCCTATACCGAAAGGAAACAATTTTGAGATCAAACCTCAAATCATTGCTTTAGTAAAGCAAAATCAGTTTCATGGAGTTGCAACCGAGCATCCGATGGAGCACATCGAGTTGTTCGAAGAGATATGCGGAACGACGAGAACGAACCAAGTTCCCGCCGACTATTTGAAGTGTAAGCTTTTTCCTTTTTCTTTGGCCGATAAAGCTCACCGTTGGTTGAAATATTTGCCCGCAGGATCTGTTACTAATTGGGAAGAGTGCAAAGCCGCCTCTTGAACCACTTCTACACGAAGTCGAGATTCAACGTGCTAAGAAAAAAAATCCAAAGTTTTCATCAACAATCGGTGGAGTCTTTCTATGAAGCGTGGACACGTTTCAAGGAGTACGAGAGAGATTGCCCTCATTACGGTTTCTCCGGTCCGAATGTGCTCAACACTTTCTACCGAAGATTACTACTAAAATATCAATTTTCTCTCGACACGGCCAGCAATGGAGACTTCTCGATGAAGACAATCAACCAAGGAAGAGCTCTCATCGAAAATATTGCTATGTCGGATAGCAACAATTCTCCCGACTATGATAGATCGACTAGATCGAACGTATCAGAATCGAAAGAGATTTCCGAGCTACAAGTAATGATGAACCGACTTCTCAACAACCAAAATCGCCAAGTGCATGCTTGCGAAGATACTGTTGGAGGCGAAGACGATGCTTACTATGAACCCGACAACAACAGTTCGTATTTTCAAGAAGAATAAGTTAACTATGTGGGAGCACAAAACTCCTACCAAAGCTGTTTTAACAACGGATTCAGCAACAACTTCGTAACGCCAACTTCAACAACCTCTCGTATCGAAACCCAAACGTGGAAACCCCTCAAAATCAGCCTTATCCACAACAATCGAGGCCATACCAAAACCGTTTACAAAACATGAACCATGGAGGAAAATGGGAACTTCCAACCAAGACCGCCCTTCAACGCTCAAGCCGCTCCTTACAACAACTCAAACACGCAGAAACAAGATATATCTAACTCTCAACTTGCTGCCCAAATAGCGAAGCTCGAGCAATCAATTCAACTCCTCGCTCAAAGCAACGAGAAGACGACGAAAGATTTTAACGTCAAGGTCGAATGTATGTACAACGACTTGAATGGGAAATTTGAATCTCTTTCAACCCATGTCAAGAAGTTGGATATGCAAGTCTCTCAAACCGCGGACTCCACTAAGAGACCGATCGGAATTTTACCCAGAAGAGTGGAAGATAACTCGAAGAAATTTTGCAACGTCATTTCCACCATACCCGAGAAAGATGTCGATGCTAAGATGGAGCCTAGAGAAGTTCCAAAATTTGTCCCACTATATGGACGAGTCATCACCGAATCCAAGATGATCCAAAAACCACCATTCGAGGTACCGAAACTAATCCCGCTTCAAAGGCTTAGAAAAACCGATGATCCGGGACGTTTTTCCTTTTCTTGTTATATTTCGGGAATTTATTTTTCAGATTGTTTGTGTGATTCCGGAGCCAATGTCAACATCATGTCTAAGACATTTGCCGAGAAACTCGGTATAATGAATCTCACGCCATCTACCGTGAGCGTAATTTTTGGGGACTCAACACAAAAGAAACACGAAGGAGCCATCCATGATCTTCAAATACTCATTGGAAACAAGATCGTTCCCGCTGATTTTCAAGTTCTCAAAATGGAACGAGACAAGGATAGACCGTTGACTTTTGGTCGACCCTTCTTAGCTACCGTTGGCACCATCCTTGATCACGTCAACCGTCAAGCCGTTTTCTTGAATATGGATCGAAGGAGGCTCTATCCTACTGTCCCGGACGAAATTCCAAACACGAGGGACGAACATGAGATGAAAAACTCGATTTTCCCTAAAGGAAAAGGGAAAGATGAGTCGATTAAGACGGAACCCCAAAGGTAAGTCCACCATTCCCTTCTAAACCATTTGCAAAAGTTAAGATCAATATTCCACCTGATTTAATAGATACCAAGGAAGAACGAGTGGAAGAAATGGTTGAGAAGACAAAACAAGCTCTTCGAGAAACAAAAATTCCGAAAAAATGCGGAAAGAAGAAAGTGAAACCGAAGAAAGGCGAAACAGGTCATAAACAAGACGATGCCAGAGGAACATTTGTTCCCGAGACGTCTACTGCTCACGCCTAGTCTCACCAAAAAGTCGAGCTAATGACTTTAACCAAAAGCGTTTAATGGGAGGAAACCCATTTGGTACGTCTTTCTTTCTTTTATTTTTCTTTTTCTATTAACGTTTTTCTTTTTATTATTTCAGGCTTTATATGAAACCAAAAAAAACCCAAAAACATTCAAAAAAAAATCAGAAAAAATATATATATATGAAATGAAGACGACATTCGAAACAGATCGTGAAACGACGAAGGAGAAAACGAACCGAGACGAAGGCCAGTTGGTCGTGGATGGGAGAGACCGACCCGCGGTGGAGGACCCATCGACAGCGCCGGCGTTGGCCGTTCACGCGGCGGAGGACCACTTGGCCGCACTCGCGCATGCTCGACCCTCGGCCAGCCCTTTCCGAGCTAAAACCAATCCCGACAATTCCCGAGCCGTTCCCGACTTTAAACCGCGCAATCCCGAACATGTTCCCGACATGAAATTGAACCAAACCCGGTTTAATTCCCGTGTCCCGCTAAGGTAAGTCACACAAGCTTTTAAAAAACCAAAAACTTCTTTTTAGATAAAAACAGTTTTCAAAGAACAAAAAGAGAATTTCAAGATTCAAGCTCTTTTTCTTCTTCTCTTCCGAAAGACTTGGAGATTTTGAGCAAGAACAACATTTTTCAATTCAAAAGTTTTTTCGAAAATTCTTCGGTCCATTCTCACTCTTTTTCGGAGAATATTTCAATTCCTCACTCATCCCGTCAGTTTCATCAAGGTACGAACCGAAATCTCTACTTTTTCATATGAACAAGAACCTAGTGTTTTTCTAGAATTCACTAGATCTATGTCTTTGATGGTTAGAAATTATTAGAAAACTCTAGATTGAACCTCTAGAATGATTAGAACTTCAATTTTAGCACTTAATTCCCTTGGATTTGAGATTTTTGTGATTTGGAATTTTCAAGCTTAATTGAAAACGAATTTGGAGAGTAATTTTGATTAATTTAGACAAGTCTAGTTATATCGTTAATAAGCGAATGGTAATGTACTGAAATTTGCATATAGTTGAACTTAAAATCGATATCTAGAAATTTTTATGCAAGAACGTCAAAAACCCAGAATTCATGATCATGAACTCGATTTGTTTAAACTTGTGATCAATATTTTTCGTTTGATTGATTGAATTGATAATAGAATTAATATCTTCGCATTTTTTAATCACAACCATATTCTTACTTTTTCCGAGAATTGTTTTCTATTTTGTAAGAACAATGGACCACGAGAGAATGAGAATAACTCGCTCAAAGAAGAGCGGTTACATAGGAGAATCATCCCGGCGATTGACCAACAGTCGAACCGAGGAGAGCGAATAAATCTCGGATACACGAAGCATAGGAGATGACACGAATCTTGGCGAGTTCTTGGCAAGTCGACAACGTTCGACTAGAACTCGTGTGCCACCACAGCGATGTGACCCGACACCTTCTCCTCCTCGCGAACCAACACCACCTCCGGAACGAAGACCAAAGGTACGATATGTCGGGAAACCTATGGACCCGAATATCGATTACCTTGAGAAGCTCAACAAGATGGTTATCAAATCAACACCTCACATAGATTACTCGACTCTCGACGCGCTCGAGATTAGAGAAGACGTGATTTGGTATCTCGACGAACTTAACCTTCGACCTTTCATGGAGCTCAATCTCCCTACCTATGAATATCTCACCAAATAATTCTTATCGACTGTCACCATGTGCTACAAGAGGCGTTCTAATGCGAGAGCGAACGACGATACACTTACTTTTACCATTCGCGGATATTCTTATGCTCTAACGATTCCGGAAATTTGTGAAGCTTTGAAACTTCAATATCTCGATGAGATTCACCCCGAGGAGAATCCCGATAAAGATCTATGGAGCATAATGGGACAAGGCGTCTACGACAACAGACTGTCCAAACCCACCCTACTCATGCATCCGGCTGTCCGCTATACACACAATCTTTTAGCGCACACCATATTTGATATGCTCAAATTAATACCCTAAACAGTACTAAAGCACTTGCTGCAGTATATCAGGGGTCGAACACATGGACTCAGAGAAATCGCACAATAAATTGTATAGTATCAAGTCAAGCTAAGCAGTTCAGATTAAACAAAAAGCAGTAAGCAGTAAACGAGTTGTAAATCGATGAGAGAGAGATAGGTTCAGGGATATTTCTCAGGAAATCAATGAATGCAAAATAAACTAACTAATCAGGGTTCATGTTACGCACGGTTCTCGAACTCAAATCACCAAAGTATAATTAACCAACTGTCGTTGCGAAAACTATCTAAATATAAACTTCAGAATCCCAAATTTCTTTGCAAATCCCTAAGAATAAATCTGCTTTAATTTCAAGTTTGATATGTTCACAAATCAATTAAACCAAATCTCTTTGCGAATAATCAATTTGCTCACCCTAAGTTCTACGAGGTAATTAATCGCACTGTCGTGCCTAATCAATTATCCTAAGATCTAAGTTCTAGGTGATCAATCTAGAATTATCTTTGAGAACAACCTAAGGTGAAGAACTAATTCAGATTGTGAGCCCTAAATAACTAATCAACCTAGCATTCAAAGAAATCCCTTATGCGAATCCCTAAACCTAACAAGAGATCTACTCAGACATGGAAATTGAATCAATAAACATGTTTGAATAAATACTCAATAGAAAATAAGAAAGATTAACAAAAGGGTTCGAAATATTCTTTCGGCGAACAGAGTTTCAGACTTGTCTCCTTCAAAAGCTCTCTAACAAATCTAGAATAAAATAAAGCGTATCCAACAAAGTGGCTGTAAAATCTCTATAAATAACCTAAATCACGTTTTGGGGCTTCTTGCAAATATTAAAGACTTCTGGACTAAGTTGCAATTCTTCAACTCTTCATTAAAGTTGCGGGTCGTGTCTGCTGTGATGAGTGTCGATCGATACCAAGGAGGTATCGATCGATGCTTGACGTGAAATCGGGTACTCAGCAACACGAACTTCAGCTTTGCTCTAAAATGCTCCAGAAAGCTCCAATATCTACAATTATGCTCCAAACGTGTTAAGACGTGTAAAAGACTCTAAAACACTACGAAATAGCAGAAAGACTCTATAAAACGAACTTATATCATGGCCTAAAAGGGGTAAAACCCATGATATATCAATATTCTCGAGAGCGAACGTGGGGAGTGTCCTCAAAGGCGAGTTTTTCACCCTTCAATTACCTTTCACCAACGACCCACGCTATACTTGTTATGCTTGTATCGTCGCGAAGAACTTGGTGAAGGTGAAACACGACGCGCCGGCCACAAAACCCGATGACGCTACTACCGCCTTCGGAAGCATTATCATGGCGATTCTACAAGTCGTGCCCTTTGATTTCTCGAACGAGGTTCCACTCCAAGGAGGCTGGTTGATTTATGTGTTTTCACACAGTCATTTAATAACTAAAGTGCACATTACTGCAATCATAACAGTATGTCAATGTAGTACTTTAGGATCGAATCCACAGAGACCAAGGTTACACTACGATTCTCACAAGATGAAATTAAGCTAAGACGATAATAAGGTTTGATTTGCAAAGTAATGAAAATAACTAAAAGCGGTGTAAATTCAATAAGAGAAAAACGTTAGGTCGAGGGTTTCTTCGCAGAAATCTAGAGATCATGAATCAGACAACTATTCAGGGAACGATTAAACAGAAGTTTCAAACTCAAACATAAATATCTAACCAATCCACTTCCGTGGCATTGATTACTAAATCTAGCAACCTAAAATGCTAACTTCCGTTGAACCTAGAGTTCTAGACCAGCATTAAAAAATAGGTTCAATATGTTCATGAATCGCCTTAACATCAACTTTCGTTGGCTAAGGACAATTCGCTCGCTTATGTTCTTTCTAGAAACCTACGACACTTTCGTGGTATAGATTAAACGCTACATCATAGACAAAGCGGTCAACCTTGCCTAAGCAGTAGACACAACAATAAGCGAAAACCACAAAGATAATTTCCTATCTTTGTCTAATTCAATGATTCATGGATCCCGTTCAAACCCTAAACCTAACTATGAAATTATTCAGACATGATTGCAGAGAACAAGCAGAAAGACGAAGAACTCATAATATAAATAAAAGAGAGGAAAAGGTTTAGAATTCTTCTCAATAGATACAAAGATTCTTCTCCAAAACTTCCAATATCAATGTCCAAAAATCTGAATAGAATAGAAAGCAGTAAAAAGAGAGATAGTCTAAAAGTGGCTAAAAATAATGTATATATAGGGTTCTTGGTGGATTAGGTTAAAGTAGGCAATTTCCGGGGCAAAACAAGAAAATCAGAAATTTCATTTTCTTCTCGCCGACTTGCATCGATCGATTATGGACTTTCTGGGCATGCTCCATCGATCGATGCACTCCTTGCATCGAACGATTATGGTTCTTCTGATGGGGTTGCATCGATCGTCTTCAATTGTGCATCGACCAGCTTCACTCATGCATCGGTCGATTTGAACTTCTCGGATGATGTCACATCGATCGATTTGGACTTCAATGATGGTGTTGCATCGATCGATTTTGCTCTTTTCTGCACTGTTCCATGCGTTTTTGCCCACATAACACCAATTTCTTCCTTAAATGCCTTTTTACCTGAGATAACTAAATAATGAACTAAAAGACTCTAAAAACGAACTTTGACTCGATAAAATACTCAAAAGAAACATCAAACCATGTGTTAGAAAAAGGTAAAAACCAAGCATATCACTTGTTTGACTTGATGCAATTCTCCCGGGACCGCACGATCTCTCACGCTTCACTCGACCCCGACAGATTTGGTTACAAATATTGCACTAATGTCTGTGAGTCCTACTTTGTCTTCTTACCTTCTAACTTTGTCCCTAGACTCCGAGAAGGAGCAGCACCTCGATGGATACCGGAGGAGATGGACTACATACCTATAGCCCCACGCCTACCATACACGATTGGACAGTTCCTAGCGGCCAAGGCAAACCGAGACGCCGAGGCAGAGCGTGCTCGACTACTTCAACAATCACAGGCCCGTGCGCCATCAGCGAGCTTGTCTCACGAACACGGACCAGAATACGCAGCCATGGAGAAGAAGATAGTACGACAAGAGAGACGATACATGCGCATGATGCATTTCCTCGAAGAGCACCACCAGTTCGATGGCAACACGCCCGACTCCGAGACAGATGGCTCAGGCGACGCCTAGCCATGCACTTTACCACCACGGTGTAATCGATCTCTTTCACCTTATCTTGTATTTTAATGATTTTACCATCCTTTCACCAACTTTTTCACACTGAGGACAGTGTGATTTAAGTCTGGGAGAGGATGTGTATCCATTACTAATCTATTTTTCTTTTCTTTGGATCTTTTTAATTCTCGCTGAATTTTAAGACCTCGTGTAGTATTTTTATTAAGTATTTTCAGGAACATAAGAACAAAATCTATGATGATATAGCCCAGTGTGCTTCTACGCTATTTCCTCGTGCTAGCTCTTTTGTGATTTATTACTAGACTAGGCGGTAGCTAGAGTGCTTTCAATGCGACATCCCCAGAGAATTTCGAGGCATGGAAATTCTTTCTGACAAGATATACTAGCTCATTTTATTTGGACTTAATCTATATTTAATTTTCTTATCAATTGTTTTAGGCGAGATAACGAATCATACATCTAGGACATCTTTTACATTTTTACCACTCTTTGTTGTCCTAGATTGCAGATTTATCTTTAGCTGGTATCCCACCCGAAACTTAACCTTTGTTCAAACCTCATGCAACTCTCTTGTTGTCTTATGTGCATATATGTGCAAAAACGCCGGAGAGGGAGGAACGACACAGTTTTTCAGTCACTCGAAAAGACGAGAGACTAGACGGATTCGGTTGTGGAGGTATCGACAAATCAAGCTAAAAAGTTGCCTTGGAAATCGTCTGTAACTGGTAATTTTTGTACTCTCTAAGGCTCTTTTAAAGGCGTTTCCCCTTTCTAAAAAAAAACCGAAAGGAAAATAAATAAAAGCCTAAGAGTCTTGGAGTAGTCTATATTTTTACCAAGGCAACTATGTTTCAATATGTGAGGAGTAAGAAGCCATTCGAATTAGCAACACTTGTGTGAGCAAGGATTGACTGAAAACTATGGGTACCAACAGCTCCATCCTCTCTTGCTGTTTTGCATAATATCTAGCATCCTCCGAAGAAAATACGGTAACCTGAAACACTTTTAGCCTCACCTCTAAATTGCTCTTAAATGCCTAGCATCGATTGTCTTGTCTAATATTTTTGGTAAGAATCACGCAATCTTTAATGAATGTTAAGAGCTAGTTTACTGAAAGTTAGGATCTATGTGGTTATAGACTTTCGCATGACGGATACCGTGGATTAGCGTTGTAGTACTTTGGTGATAATTTTCTAGACTAAGCATGATTGATGCATTACGTTGGTTTTGGTTTAGAAGGACGGTCATGATATATCATCGTTTTTACCCCGTTTAAGCCATGATATAAGTTTGTTTTATAGAGTCTTTCTACTATTTCGTAGTGTTTTAGAGTCTTTTACAGGTTTTAGCACGTTTGGTGCATAATTGGAGATATTGGAGCTTTCTGGATCATTTTGGAGCAAAGAAACGTTTGTGTAGCTGGGTACCCAATTTTAAGTCTGAGTGTCGATCGATACTGCCTAGTATCGGTCGATACTCACCGAGGTAGACACGACCCGCGACTTTTCCAAGAGTTGAAGAATTGCAAAATTGCCCAGAATACTTTATTATTTACAAGAAGCCCCAAAACGTGATTTAGGTTATTTAATAGTATTTTACAGCCACTTTAATGGCTATGCTTTGATTACACTTTGTTTTACTTTGGTTTTGTGAGAGAGCTTTTGAAGGGAGACAAGTCTGAGACTCTGTTCGTCCGAGAAAAGATTTCGAACCCTCTTGTTATTCTTTCTGATATATTTGATGATTTATTCAAACATGTTTATTGCTTCAATTTTTATGTCTGAGTAGATCTCTTGTTAGGTTTAGGGTCTCATTAGGGTTATCTCTGAATGCTAGATTGATTAGTTATTAGGATTCACCATCTGAATTAGCTCTTCACCATAGGTTGTTTGCAAAGCTAATTCTAGATTGATCACCTAGAACTTAGATCTTAGGATAATTGATTAGGTGCGGAAGTGCAATTAATTACCTGATAGAACCTAGGGTGAGCAAAATAACTATTCGCAAAGGAATTTGGTTTAGTTGTTTTGTCAACAAATCAAACCTAATTTAAAAAATCTGATTTAGACTTTAGGATTTGCAAAGGAATTTGGAATACCTAGGATTTAGATTTAGATAGTTTTCGCAACGGAAGTTGGTTAATTATATCTTAGTGATTTGAGTTCAAGAACCATGCTAAGTATGAATCCTATTAGTTAGTTTAATCTGCATTCATTGATTTCCTGAGAAATACCCTGAACCTAGCTTCCTTCCAATTGAATTTACAACCGTTTTAATTTACGTCCTGTTTTCAATACCATTGATTACTTAGCTTAATTCTCTTCCATATAATCTATTGTGTGTTTCTGTGAGTCCTTGTGTTCGACCCCTACTATTGCTGCAACAACTGCTTAGTACTTTTAGGGTATTAATTTGAGCATATCAAATTTGGCGCCGTTGCCGGGGACTCAATTCACCATTAGATTTTAATCTGAGAATTTTGACTAAGCTCGTCGGTATCGGTCGATACTATCTAGTATCGGTCGATACTCGCCGTTCTCTTTTTGTTGATATCGATCGGCACCACATGGTATCGGTCGATACTCATCACGTTTTTGTCACTTACGTTATTGACTCTTGTTTTCAGGTGTATGCCTAATCGTGAAACCAGAAAGAGCAAGAGCACTCAGTTAGTTGATCTGTCACTCGAGCAACTAGCACTTTTGGAACGCACAAACAGAAGAGCAAAGAAGCCAGCAAGGATGAACAACAATCAAGTGGAGTTGGTTCAAGATGTAGCAGGTTCTTACAGAGACCAAGAGGGTCGGTTGTGCAATGAGAGAGGACAACGTCTGGATGGAGAGGGAAACATTATTCCACCTGCTCCTGTTGTCGCTGGGAATGTCGCTGGGAATGTCGCTGGGAATGTCGTTGGGAACGCGAACGCAGTGAATGCTGGGAATGATGTGGTTAATCGTGGTAGAACGATTGGTGAGTGCAACAGACCTGGCCAGTTTTACGCAAAACGATCTGCGATCCGTCCTCCTGCTTTTCCGAGGAATGACTTTGAGATGAAACCTGCATACTACACTCTTGTGGGACAGCACCCTTTTCCTGGTCTTTCCAGCGAACATCCCATGGATCATATTGAGAGGTTCGAAGATTTGTTCACCAGCATCAAAAGCAATGGAGTGTCCTACGACTATCTCTTCTGCAAGCTTTTCCCATACTCTCTTGGTGGGGAAGCAACTTATTGGCTGAAGCAGCTGCCTCCTGGATCGCTGACTACCTGGGAGGAGACTAAGACCGCTTTCCTGACCAACTTTTATGATGATGCAAGATCCGCGGATCTGAGGAACAAAATTTCACAGTTTTCTCAGGGACCTACTGAGGCGATCAAGGCTGCTTGGACGAGATTCAAATCATATCAGAGAGATTGTCCACATCACGGATACTCTGATGTTCAGCTGATGGGTTTCTTTTTCAGAGGACTTGATTGGAGGTATCAGATGACTTTGGATGCTTCGAACAATGGAAACTTCATCACCAGGTATCCTGATGAAGCTTATGTCCTGATTGAGAACTTGGCGTCTAGCAATAGCACCAAGAATGCTGATTATGAGAGGAAGAAGCTAGCTGGTAACATGGATGGCTCACAGATTGCTGATTTTCAAGCTAAGTTGGATTCTATGCACAGTCTTCTGATGGTCAAGACACAAAAGGTTGTTCACTTTGCTGAAGATGTTGAGGTATTCAACGAAGATGAAGTAGAGGATGTTAACTACATTGGTGGTTCTGGTTTTCAAGGTCAGAGGAATCAATTCAACAGCAACCGAAACTTCAACAACAACTCTCAGCAAGGAGGTTCGAACCAGTTTGGTTAGAGATCACTTCAGAACAGTGGGTATACGAGGAACTATGGAAACTCATCTTATCAGCCCTTACCTGCTAAGCTTCCAGATAGCAAGATCGAGTCTATGTTTGAACAAATGATTCAGGGACAGCAGCAGCTCACAGTGAATCTCAACGGAAAGATAGATGTTGTGTACAAGGATTTGAGTGGAAGGATCGACGATCTCGATACTCATCAGAAGATGTTGAAAACGCAAGTAGCTCAGACTGCAGCAGCTGTCAAGGGAAAGACGACTCAGGCACAGAAGGAGTACGTCAATGCAATCACCTTAAGAAGTGCAGAAAACTTCGAAACCCATGTCAGTATCGATCGATACTACTGCTGATATCGATCGATACTACTGCTGATATCGATCGATACCAACCTGAAGAAATGACACATGAGCCTTGTGTCGATCGACACCAATCTTGTATCGATCGACACCCCTCGGAGGCTGAACCGGAGATCGTAAAGAAATCAGAGATGGTTGAGGGACGTGTCTACAAGCCTAAGAAACCAGATCTTCGACCACCTAAACACCTCAGAGATCCCATTTCTCCAAAGCAGCTGCGTGGCTTTGAGAAGATGGTACGAAGAATTCCACTCACACTGACTTTTGAAGAAGCTCTTGAATACCGCCCTCTTTACAGTCATTTCCGAGATTGCAGAGAAACTGAGGACGAGATCAAGGCATTTTTCATCAAAGTCAGAAGTACACCGTCTCCACTGAAGCGGTTGACTAAGAGGGAAGACCCAGGGAAATTTTCAATCCCATGTTCCATCTCCGGAGTTGAGTTCAAAAACTCTCTGGTTGATTCAGGGTCTAGCGTTAATGTTCTGTCGAAAGCACTCGCAGAGAAGCTTCAAATCGACGACATAAGATCCACTCAGATGGCTCTCACATTCGCGAACTCTTCCACATCAGTTCCATATGGTACAATCCCGAATTTGATGGTTAAGGTAGGAGACTGTCTAGTTCCTACCGATTTTCAGGTTGTGGATATGCACGCAAGGTCTAGCAATTCTTTGATTTTTGGGAGACCGTTCATGGCTACGGTTGGTGCAGTTATAGACACGCCTAGTGAGAGCATCTCGTTTTCGTACATTGACGAACATGTCTCCTACAAAGCCATCCCTAGAGGAACTCCCGCACATATCCCTTGCATCACCACTGTTACAGGAGAAACATTGGTAGTTGATCTTCTGGAAGAGCCTTATGCTGAGCCAACTGTCATGGACGTTCTGGATCGTCCTCCTATCATCACCAAGAAAGTCATCAAAAAGACTAAGGCAAAGAAGGAGGTGAAGAACAAAAGAGTCGAGAGTGTTACACAAGTCACCTTAATCCCTAAGAAATGTGATGGAGACTCGATCGAGTATAAGGTGAAATGCAAAGGGCCCTCGAAGCCATTTTTTAAGGCTAGAATTCTTCTTACTCCGGAGCTGAATATGTCAAGTTGTGGAGAACATGTTGCGCAGAACTCTGAAGCTGGAGATGTCAAGTTGTGGAGCCTGTTTTGCTGCAAGCTCTCATTCCCATCCTGACTGAGCGTCCGTAAAGACAAGCTCGTGACGTAAAACAAGCGCTGAGTGGGAGGCAACCCACTGGTAGGTCTGTACATATGAGTCTTTTATTTTTCTAGTTTTTGTTTTGTGTTTCGTTGTGTCACGTGAAACAGATTCGGAGGTTCCGTGTCGATCGATGCCACTTGGTGTCGGTCGATACCCGTTGTTAAACATCCACATTCTAAACCGACCTCCGTGTGGCGAGGAAAACATTCCATACACTCAGTATCGATCGATACCAAGTAGTATCGGTCGATACTCCATGCGCAGGCAAGTTATCTTATAAACCCTACGGGTTTTCCTTTCTTCTCCCACCGCCTCCATCGTTCGATACAAATACCGAACCTCTCTCTCTCAAAATCACAAATCTTCGTTTCTCAACGGATTTGAGTGATTTTTGTGTCTATCCTGCTCGGATTTTCATGCTCTATCTCATTCTCTCACTCAATCTCACGATCTACAAGGTATGAATCACGAATCTTCATCTTTTCAATCCGTGAACCAAGGTTTGATTTTTGATTTTTAGGTTCTTGGAACTTGTTTTGCTGGATGATTATCACTTGCTTTGTGTGTTCTAGGCCTAGTCGAATCCTGCATTACACTTAATTACCCTTGGTTTGCACTTTAAGAATTTTTGGATTCGTGTTCTGTGTTGATGCTCGATACCTGTGTGAGTATCGATCGATACCAAGTGGTATCGGTCGATGCTCACTGTTTTACTTAGCCGAGATTGCTGTGTTTTGAGAGAGATATTGGATTTTTGCCATGTTTTGTGTTTGTTAATGATGTAAATGTCTACGCGAAAGAGAACACGCACTGATACCGCATCTAGCTCTAACCCACCACTGAGGGAGTACCAGTTGGGTGCTCGAGTCGAATTCTTCCGTAACGGGGTTTGGACGCCAGGATCGGTTATAGCCTGTCTCACCCAGAATCGTTACAAGGTTCAGACCGCCAACCCTATCGACTTCACAGTGGCTTTCGACACCAACTTACGCGACGCACCATCTGAGGCTCCTACACTTTCATCACCTGTGCCTCCTCATGCAACTATTCGTTTTCCATTGTCTAATATCAGTGAGAAAGCTAGGATACGTTTGAGGGATGATTACGAGGGGTCGGATAAGGAGATTACAGAGAGCAAGGCTTGCACACATAGGCCTATTTTCGAGGAGTGGGACGATTACGATTCAATCTTCTACGATGCTTGGCAGGAGGTTGATGTGCGCCCCACTCGGTTCATTGATACGCACACTATGCGTCATCTGGGTTTTGACAGGGAGCTTGATGGATTGATCCGCAAGATAGGATTGGGGACGATGCTTGCACGGCAATATGACATGTACCCTGATTTGGTTCGCCAGTTACTTGCTTCTGTCCATGTCTACTACAATGATGAACCTCCAGTGACTGCACAACAGGGTGTTCTCACTTTCCTGATTCGCGGTGTGCGTTACAGGATATCTTTTCAGGAGCTCTGCGACATATATGGGTTTCACCGGGACTTCTCGAAGTGCGAGCTTCCTCGCAAGTTCATGCATGTTGAGGCATTCTGGTCTCACTTTGGACATGGGATCTATGACAGTAAGACCACTACAGAGATGGATGTTAGCCATCCCGTCCTGCGCTGCCTTGTGAGGATCCTGAGCAACACTTTGTTGTGTAAGATGGAGCCAAACAAGATGAGAGTTGATGAGCTGATTGTTCTGTCTATTGGGATTGGAGATCTCATTTCTGATGAGGCATATGAGTGGCCTGATTTGGATCTCGCGGTTAACCTGGGTGTTGTATTCGTACATCACTTGGAGTCGCTGAAGGTTAAGCCTTTCATAGGACATGGCAAGACTTCTAGGACTGCAGGTCGTAAGAAGACAGAAACGGTGGGCAGTCTTCTCACGCCAATTTTCTTGCACCTGGGAATCAGCACCACCAGTTGTTCGATCGTGACCTCCCGCGAGCTCATCGACGAGGCGCACTTGGAGCACCTACGTTAGCTGAAGCCTCACAGGCGTTGAGTTTTTAGCAATTCTGTTGGGGACTTTCTGGTTCAGCTCCCCAACACTGATCTGACCGACATAGGCGGTGACCCTGCACAGCTGCTTTTCGCACCCTCGGATGATGACATGGAGCCTGCACCGGTCACTAGACGTCGAGGCTCCGCTACTAGAGCACAGCCACCTGTAGATGACCCTGCTGGGGGTCAACCGCAACACGAGCCATCTCCCATCGCCGATGCGCTTTCTCTTCCTCCACTACCTGAGATGGAGATGGATCATTTTCAGCGATACGTCGTCACGAGTCTGCAGACGATTTAGACTGCGATCTCACGTTGCCTCTGCATGACTGACACGGTCCTTCTTCTCGCCGTCCTGCTTCACCACATACACCCACTGACGTTGGACCATCAGGCACTGCTGGCGACGACTCTGATGCCACTGAGGTGGATTAGTCCTCCTCCTTTATGTTTTCAAGTTTGTTTTTCTTTTCTTTTCCCTTTTCTTAATATTTTCGTTTGAACTTTTGTGTCTTTTATATTTTTGGACCTATGGATTTTTGCTTCTATGGTATTTTGTTGCACCTAACTTGTGTTTTAGTGGTCTAATAGTGCTTACATTTACCACTTGGATCTTTGACACCTTTGTGGATCTACATCTTACCTTAGACGTTGAAAAAAACGCTAAGTTGCCTAAGTGTCGATCGATACCCCATTGGTATCGGTCGACACCCTACGCAAGTGAACGGTTCATCATGTCGACTTAAGCCTGGTATCGATCGATACCAAGCCGTGTGTCGGTCGATACTCGATGTTCCAGCACGGCAACTTCTTGATTTTTCACAGTCCATTTGGTTCGTTTATGTTCTTTCACCAACTCTAGGCTAGATAACACGGGGGACAATGTTGTTAAAGTCTGGGGGAGGTAGTCGCTGACTTTATTTTTTTTATTCTTAGAGTCAGTCATTTTTGAGTCATTCATTGTTTTATTGTGTCAAAACTTTGTCTGAGACTGTGATCTTTTTCTTGAATCTATTGATTTGAAATTGCTTTTAAGTGACCATTGTTACAGAATCAGTTCTAGATCGACTAATGAAAAATCCAAAGGCTGACCAGTTGACTAGAAGACACTCATGTTTCCAGCAAAGTTCTTTAAATCCCGAGCCAAATTATTGCACTTCATCAATATGGTTAGTATCCATAGAGCTTGATTCATCATTCGTATCTGACAAAAGAACCCATGTGTTTAAAGAATGGTATTTCTCTCCCTGTTATAAGTTAATAAATAAGATGCATTAAAAGATGAGATGATTTTCTTCTGCGTAGAGGGTTAGGAAAATTTCCAACGATCCCATTATTCTATTTGGTGAGGAATGATCACACAAAGGATTGGAAGCGAGGCTAGGATTTTCCTATGATGCCATTATTCGCCTACGCCTTTGATACGTTGAGAGGAAAGAACCGGGGATTCGGTGGCAAACACCATCAATACTCGCGTCTCATACCTTGATGTGTATATGCAAAGCTACAAAAAATAATAAAAGAAAGAACATAATAAGAAATAAGTCTAGGGGAGAGAAATAATACCAGAAAGTATTAAAAAAAAGGGTGGTTCCTTGTCATGATATTGTATGGGAAAGAATCTAGAAGGTTCTTGGTATTAATCACAGCGATGAAACTGGCGAGGATGGCTTGGTTGAACAATGCTGTGAAATAATGTGTGTAGTCTGGAAAGTTGTGAATGTCTACGAAAAAGTACATGGTGGTTAGATCAAAAGCTGGTTAGATAACATTGGGGTGCTTGGGAAAAGGGTCATTGCAACGTTTCAAGAACAGGTGAGTCTCTACGTTTTCAAAACTCTTTCTCTGGTTTAGTTTTCTATTTGCTTGAGGGCAAGCAAATGCTAAGTCTGGGGAGTTGATATATCATGATTTTTACCCCGTTTAAGCCATGATATAAGTCCGTTTTATAGAGTCTTTCTACTATTTCGTAATGTTTTAGAGTCTTTTACAGGTTTTAGCACGTTTAGAGCATAATTGGAGATATTGGAGCTTTCTGGAGCATTTTGGAGCAAAGCAACGTTCGTGTAGCTGAGTACCCGATTTGAAGTCCGAGTGTCGATCGATACTGTCTATTTCGGTCGATACTCACCGAGGCAGACACGACCCGCGACTTTTCCAAGAGTTGAAGAATTGTAAAATTGCCTAGAAGACTTTATTATTTACAAGAAGCCCCAAAACGTGATTTAGGTTATTTAATAGGATTTTACAGCCACTTTAATGGCTATGCTTTGATTACACTTTGTTTTACTTTGGTTTTGTGAGAGAGCTTATGAAGGGAGACAAGTCTGAAACTCTGTTCGTCCGAGAGAAGATTTCGAACCCTCTTGTTACTCTTTCTGATTTATTTGATGATTTATTCAAACATGTTTATTGCTTCAATTTCCATGTCTGAGTAGATCTCTTGTTAGGTTTAGGGTTCTCATAAGGGTTATCTCTGAATGCTAGATTGATTAGTTATTAGGATTCACCATATGAATTATTTCTTCACCATAGGTTGTTTGCAAAGCTAATTCTATATTGATCACCTAGAACTTAGATCTTAGGATAATTGATTAGGCGCGGAAGTGCAATTAATTACCTGATAGAACCTAGGGTGGGCAAAATAACTATTCGCAAAGGAATTTGGTTTAGTTGTTTTGTGAACAAATCAAACCTGATTTAAAAAGCTGATTTAAACTTTAGGATTCGCAAAGGAATTTGGAATACCTAGGATTTAGATTTAGATAGTTTTCGCAACGGAAGTTGGTTAATTATATCTTAGTGATTTGAGTTCAAGAACCGTGCTAAGTCTGAATTCTGTTAGTTAGTTTAATATGCATTCATTGATTTCCTGAGAAATACACTGAACCTAGCTTCCTTCCAATTGAATTTACAACCGTTTTAATTTATGTCCTGTTTTCAATACCATTGATTGCTTAGTTTAATTATTTTCCATATAATCTACTGTGTGTTTCTGTGATTACTTGTGTTCAACCCCTACTATTGCTGCAACAACTGCTTAGTACTTTTAGGGTATTAATTTGAGAATTTTGTTAGTTCCTATATTTTCGAAAACCTCTTTCCGAGTTTAGATTTATGTTTTGTTTGAGGACAAACAAAGATCTAAGTCTGGGGGAGTTGATAACACCGGTTTTTGACCATTTTTATGGATCACTTTCATATTCTTTTGCAGGTGTTTTAACTCCGTTTTCAAAGATTTTCAAGTGATTTTCATATTTTAGAGATTTGAAAGACGTTCCAGGTAACTCGGAATAAAAGAGTGCATTTCGGAGAAAAAGTACGTTTTTGGATAAACTTGGACCGTCAAGAAATCTTGCAGCTAATGGAGACCTTTTCACAGTCTGATCATCCCCAAATTATGACACAACAAAGTATAGACAACCAGATTTCAAATGCAATTAGATTGGAGGCAATCCAATGGTTGGAATCTTAAATATATCCGAAGCACCGAAGGCAGATGAAGCTGCCCCGAAGATGAAGCCACCGCGCTTGGGGGAGCTGGAGCCGCGGCCAGGTGACATTTCTCCACTCCTGTAGAGTCTCCACCCGCGGTCAAGAGGCGTTTCACCACTCCCAGAGAGCCCGCACCTGCGGCCAGAACTCTGCGCGACCAAATCGACTCGTTTCTTCACCGAGGCCAAACCGTCATTTCCCATCAAACCCTAAACGAAGATTAGCTCCATAAATACTTATTTTATGCCTCTTATACAGACACATTACATTCTTATCACGCTCCAAGGCAGAAGTGAAGCTCTTGTGACTTGTGCACTTGTTTTCTTTGGTTTGGACACTACAAGAAAACTGCGTTTTAGCGACTACAAATGGCGACTAAACAATTAGTCGCTAAACATTGCGACTACTTAGGCACTATTTGCCGACTATTTGGCGACTAATACAATTTGATCGTAATTGAGTTGTTGTTTTACGACCAAACAATATAGTCGCTAAAGTCGCTATTTGACGACTACATTTCAGACGGGAAATAATAGTCGCCTAATAGTCGCTAATTTAGCGACTAATATGCGACTCTTTCGGCGAGTCGATGATTCACGACTAAGTTACGACTAATTTGCCGATGGGAAACAAGAGTCGCATAATAGTCACCATTTGGCGATCAATATACGACTATTTCGGAGGGTCGCAGAGCAGTCGGTAATCTGTCGTAAAAACCCAGTGTAAAACACGTGTTATTCGTTTTGGGGTTGGTGTAACGATTTTATGTGACTACAAGATGTAGTCGCCTTTCAGACACCGTGTAGTCGCTATTTAGTTGACAGAAATGTCTATATAAGCTCAATTCATCCCATTTCTTCTCCACATTCGATCTTAAACACAAAATCAAACATATTTCTTCTCCTCATTCAATTTTTCAGTTATATAATGTCGGGAAATTACAATTATAATAATTTTCGGGAGTGGATGTATAAGAGGTTCGATGAAGAGACGGGAAATTTCTCGGCAGAGTTCAGAACGGGGTGGAATGATTCATGACATTAGCAAATAGCCAGCCTCTAACATAGAGTAATGGCGGTAAGTTTTTATGACCTTGTAGTGTTTGCAAGAACGAGAAATTTATCCCAAGGACAAGAATTTGGAATCATCTTTATAGCAAAGGATTTATGCCAGATTATTATGTTTGGTATAAGCATGGAGAAGAAATCAATATGGATTTAGGATCGAATTATGTTGATACCACATATATAAGTGGGAGTGAAGATGTGGGTAATGTAGTAGAAGATAGATATGTGGATATGGTGAATGATGCATTTCGTCATAACGTGAGTTTTGATAACTATCATCAGGATGGTAGTTATCAGAATGTAGAAGAACCGGTACGTAACCATTCAAAGAAATTCTACGACTTGTTAGAATGTGCAAAAAATCCATTATACTGTGGTTGTCGTGAAGGTCACTCGCAGTTATCCTTAGCTGCTAGAGTCATGCAAAATAAGGCAGAATATAATATGAGTGAAAAGTTAGTGGATTCGGTTTGCGAAATGTTGACAGACTATTTACCAGAAGGAAACAAGTAAACCGGATCACATTACGAGAAAGAAAAATTAATGCGCAATTTAGGCCTCCCATATCATACAATTGATGTTTGTATTAACAATTGTATGATCTTCTGGAAAGATGACGAGAAGGAAGATAAATGTCTGTTTTGTGGTGCACAAAGATGGAAGCCTAAGAACGATCGACGTAGAAAAAAAGTACCATACAATCGTATGTGGTATCAACCTATTGCTGACAGATTGAAGAGAATGTATCAGAGCGGGAAATGTGTCATCCTTCTGATGCGGCGGAGTGGAGATATTTTCAAGATCAAAATCCCCGGTTTGCTGAAGATCCCCGTAACGTTTATCTTGGATTATGTACCGATGGGTTCAATCCATTTGGCATGTCTCGTAATCATTCGATGTGGCATGTGATCTTGAATCCATATAATTTACCCTTTAGTATGTGCATGAATACATAGTATTTATTTCTTACAATTATGAATTCTGGGCCAAATCATCCGCGAACTAGTCTCGATATCTTCCTCTGACCTCTTATTGAGGAGTTAAAAGAGTTATGGTCTAATGGCGTTGATGCATACGATGTGTTCTTGAATCAAAATTTTAATCTAAAAGCAATGCTTATGTGGACGATAAGCGGCTTTCTGGCGTATAGCATGTTATCCGGATGGACAACCCATGGTAAATTGTCTTGTCCAGATTGCATGGAAAATACAAAGTCTTTTTATCTACCTAATGGAAGGAAGACGTGTTGGTTTGATTGTCACCGAAGATTTCTTCCTCATGGTCATCCACTGAGGAGGAATAAAAAAGACTTCCTGAAGGGAAAAGACGCTTCGAGAGAGTATCCACCTCAGTCTTTGACCGGTGAGAAAGTTTATTGCGAGCGGTTGGCTGGTGTAAATCCATCAAAAACAAAGGACGTTGGTGGAAACGGTCACGAAAAGAAGAAGTCGGGCTATGGGAAGCAACATAATTGGCACAAGGAAAGCATATTCTGGGAGCTACCGTACTGTAGGGTCCTCAATCTCCGACATTGTCTTGATGTGATGCATATAGAGAATAATTTTTTTGACAACATCATGAATACTCTTATGATTGTGAAGGGTAAATCGAAAGACAACATCATGTCAAGATTGGATATAGAACAATTTTGTTCTCCGCCACACTTACATAATGATAGTGAGGGTAAAGCTCATTTCCCATCCTTCACATTGATAGAAGAAGCCAGAAAAAGTTTACTGGAATGTGTGAAACATGCAGTTAAATTCTCAGATGGTTATTCCTCAAACTTAGCGACTTGTGTTGATATGAACAACCAAAAGTTTTCTGGCATGAAGAGTCATGACTGCCATGTTTTTATGGAGCGGTTACTTCCATTTATCTTTGCAGACCTCCTAGACCGGAATTTCCACCTTGCGTTATCAGGTACTATTTACGACTATTTCTTTAAATATGATTATAGTAATTTCTATAGTAACCTCATGCAATTTTCACGTATATTTTAGGGGTTGGAGCATTTTTCCGGGACTTATGTTCGAGAACTTTGCATAAAACTCGCGTCAAATTCTAAAATAGAACATAGTTTTGATCCTATGCAATTTGGAAAATATCTTTCCACCTTCATTTTTTTATGTGATGGAGCACCTGCCTATACATCTCCCCTATGAAGCTGAATTAGGAGGCCATGTCCAATATAGGTGGATGTATCATTTTGAAAGGTTTTTCAAAAAGTTGAAAGGGAAAGCAAAGAACAAAAGATATGCGGCAGGATCGATTGTTGAATCATATATCAATGACGAGATTGCTTATTTTTCAGAGCACTACTTTGCCGCGAAATCAAGGTAAATGCTAAATTCAATCACATCATGTCCACTATGCCATTTATATTGTATACACATGCTATGTATTTTAATGTGAATTACTTTTCACTCATTCAGTCAGGTTAACAAGATTCGATGAAGGTGAAGTCCCCGTATATCATGTCCCTGGAGTACCTTCTATATTTATGCACGTGGGCCGTCCAAGTGGAGAAATGCATAAAATATGGCTCTCAGAGAGAGACTATCAATGCGCTCATGCATGTGTTTTACGAAATTGTGACTATTTTCAGCCAATTGAGATGTATATAAGTTGTCATCTCTCGCACCATGCGTTTTAATATATAATCCACTATATTTTTTCATTTTTGTGTTGGTCTTGTATAATATGTTCGAGGAGTATATTTCTGCAAAATACTGAGGATTATCCGAAAAAGAACTCTCCGCGAAAAGACCTGACGAATATCATATATGGGTGAAAGAATATGTATGTCTAAATAATATTCATAACTATGCATACATTTATACTTATAAATATTGATGCTATTGTTTATATATATGCAGGTTTCTTACTGGAACGCCACAAATCCATTTACTACTTGGGTTCAAGAGATAGTACATGGACCTTTGAATAAGGCCAAAACCTGGCCAATGTATTTTACAAGAGGCTATTTGTTTCATACGCAGAATCAGGGCGCTGGACGAAAGACATGTAACTATGGGATATGTGTGTTAAAGGTGAAAATTACACTGATGCATCTGATTAAGCGGATTTCTACGGACCTTAACTGATATCATTGAACTCGAGTACGAGGGGATGGTCAGTTTGAGAATCACACTATTAAAGTGTTATTGGTATCACTACAGGAAAAACGGGTATTAATAGCACTTTAGGATAGCGGTTTACGTGTTTCTGTTATGGTTGACGTATGTCTAACTTTTTCATAGCGTTTCTGAAATGATAAACGCTATGATATGTTGGACGACAAAAATATCTGCTCGCGCTTAATTTTTGGTTCTCTAATTACTTTGTAATAGCATATACGAATTATAAAACGTCATCGTAGGTTAACCGCAAAAACAAAAATTTCATTGTCCGCCCAAGTAATAAAAAAATTTATACCAAATTAATTTAAGTAAACAAATTGATACAAACAAAAAAAAATTTGGTCAACAAAAACTTAGGGTTTTCAAAAAAATCTCATTTTTGCTCTCCCTTCTCTTTTCTTTCACTCTCGATCCCTCATCTGGATCTCTCTTCTCTCTGTCTCGATCGCTCTTCTCTCTTCTCTCTTCTCTCTTTTCGATTTCTCGATCTCTCTCACATTATCGGCTTCGTTTCTGTTCCACTTGTCTCTCCCAGAACTTCATTTCAGCGATTTGTAATCCGAGCGAAATGTAAAGTTCCAGTCTCCTGATTTGTTCTTCGTGATTTGAGATTTGGTTTTGGATTCATTTTCTTGTTGTTTGGATTGCAGCGGAACCATCGGAGAAATCTATGGAGATTATGAGGAAATTCTCCGAGCAATATACTCGTCGCTCAGGGACTTACTTCTGTGTCGATAAAGGAGTTATTTCGGTCGTGATTAAGGTATGAAATTAACCAAAAAAATGTTTGAAATTTCTGGTAGATTTTTGCTGAATAATGAATATTATGGTGGTCTCTGTTTAAAGTTTCTATAATTCTGGATAAATGATAAATTTTTGGAGGAAATTGAGTCTTCTACCTTGTTGATAACAAGTCTACAGAAGAAATTGAGTTACTTCTAATGTTTAGCTAATGAAATAGCTGAGTCTTCTACTTGTAGATAATGAGTCTGCAAAAGAAATTGAGTTACTGCAAGTGTGGGTCTTGAGTGTTTAATTGTGTAACTGTTTTGCAACAGGGTTTGGCTGAGCATAAAGATTCACATGGTGCGCCGCTTTGCCCGTGCAGGTAACTGTCGATTTGCCTCCAGTGTACGAGAAATTCATCTACATGTATATGCAGATAATCTTAGAGGAAGCAGAGAAGGTGTTGAATAATCTGAGGAAGATAAAGTCGAAGATTGGAGTTTGGGTTTAAAAACTGTTGTTAAAATGGGGATTCAGCTTTTGGATTAAGAGGTGAGATCCGATTCGATAAGGAATCTTCTTTATGTTCTTGTGAATTCAGCAAGTGGTCTTGTGGAGATTGGAATGGAACAATTTCTGCTACGAGGGCTTGAAGATCTCGAGAGGTTCCTTTCACGAGACATGAATCTGTATAATTACATTACCAAGCAATGCAGTTTTGTGTTGACCATGGAGGCTGCAATGAAGATCACTCGGCTGGTTCAGTCTAGCCACAATCCAGCCATCGAAAAGCAAAACAGAGTTCCAGAGAGTGGTTCATATCTTCCAGTGCTTAACGATGTGGCTCGAAGATGAAAAGTTGGGTGACTTCTGTGCAGCAATTCACTTGATAACAGTTGGTGGGACTTTGCGTTACGTGTCTGCTTCGGAGACTGTGTAATCGAAGGCATGAAAATATACTTAAGTTCAATAAAAAAATTTATATCATGTGGGTTCACTTAACAATCCCATGCTAAGACAAATTCGTCTTGTTTTTATCATGATCGCAAACGCATACATCACCACATTCATTTGTAATCTTGTGTACAAGATCCCGAAAGGATAACAAACAACAAAGTAAGAATAAAAAACAGCTTATGTAGGGTATAATTGTTTTTTTTTGTTTTTTCTATTTGTCAATTAAAAAAGTAAATACAACAATTTTTGTTTCATACTAAGAAATAAGAAAATATAATATCATAGAAAAAACTATTACAAAAAATAAAATAAGAAAAAAATGTTAGTGAGTCTATTTGATATAGGGTATAAGAATTTCCACTTGTAAGATATTTTTTTCTATTTCTTAATTAAAAAAAATAAAACAAATTATTACAAATACAAAATTAAAAAGAAAAGTTAGTGAATCTTTGATTTAGGGTTTAGGGCATATGGTTTGATTTAAGTGTATAGGGTTAAGGGTTTGGTTTTGATTTAGGGTTTAGGGTATATGATATAATTTATTTGTATATAAAATTTTACTGAAATAATTAAAATATATAATGTTTTCCAAAAATAATTAAAATTAGAGTTAAGTTTTGATTTAGGGTTTAGGGCATTGTACAATTTTGGTTATGTTAATTTAGGGTTTAGAGTTTAAGTTTTGAATATTTGATTTAGGTTTAGGGCATTGGCGGGTTAGGGTTAGGGTTAGGGTATTGAAGGGTAAGGGTTTAGGATTCAACACTTGCAATATATTATTTTCTATTTACAAACAATATAATTTATTGTTTCATATCAAAGATATATTAAGTATAAAATATTTATTTGAAAAAAACAAATGTTACAAGTGAGTCTTTGACTTAGAGTTTAGGGCATATGGTTTTAGGTTTAAGGTATAAAGGTTATGATTTTCTATTAACAATAGAAATTTAATAATTTTAAAGTATTAATGAGTGTTTGATTTAGTATATATGGATTCAAACTTGCAAGATATATTTTTATATATTTCTCAACTAAAAAAAATGAAAATATAACAAATTATTGTTTCATACTAAAAACGTAATATAGAACAAAAAAACTATTTCAAAATACAAAATAAAAAAGAAATACAACATTATAAATTCTTTAAAAAAATTAGTACAAAAATTTAATTTAATTATAAGATAAATAACTCATAAACTCCAAAATAAAATAAAACTATTCTTTAAAAACTAAATAAAAGTAGAAAGCCAATAAAGAGAAATCACTTAGATTGATGATGTGGCTAAATCTCCACCTTTTTTTTTCTCTACACTAAATTACTATTTTTCTTTTTGTCGTGAAAAAAGTGAAAAAGAAGAAGACTAATCGTCTTCCCTTCCTCGTATTCATTGTATCAATACTTTGCTCCAATCTGAAACGAAAAGCAGCCATCTTTCTCGTTTGGGTTTTTGATTAGATCTCCGGTTTCCGTTTCTATATTATTATGCGAGCTCACTTTAGGATGTCCTGATTCTCTGACAATGATTTTTCCAAGCTTGGTTGCTCCATCGCTCGATCCTATCGCTCCCAGGTTCGGTTGGATTTTTTTTTTCCTTTAATTCGGTGTATCTATTTCCTAATTTTTATAAAAAAATCGTGGTGAAATTAGGGATTGGTATACGGCGGTGGTGTGAGATCGGCGATTTTAAGCGAGGGGAGGCTTCGCGCGCCGCCAGCTCTTGAGGCGGCCGCCGATCAGTCGGATGGTGGATCAGGGTTTCTGAGGCGGCAATTTGCTTCTTTAGCTGCTCGGAAGGGACTGGATACCAATGATTTGAGCCGCGTTTTTGCTAACCCTAGATTGCGTCGGTTCTTCTCTAGCGAAAGCCCGAAGAAGAAGAAGACGAGTATGAATCAAACCCTTGAAATTTTATACGGATTCAAATTATTAGTTTCGTATTAATTTGAGAGATGATTGGTGCCCATTTTTTTATATGTTGATACACTTGAAGACCTGTGAATACTTGTGTTTACTGCAGGAGGCCACCACCGTTGACACCCTACAAGTTGAAGTGTGAAAAGGACGGTCTGAATTCCCGATAATTCCTCTTTGACCTTATCCCTACTTTAGTTTTGGATTTAGCTGAATCATGTTTTCTTGTAGATAGAGACACTTAAGGCAATTGGAGTTGTTGATGCGGCTGTGAGAACCATGATAGTTTGTTGCAGCACGAAGCTGATGATGTCGACGAAGTTTCAAAGATTGAAGGTTCAAGAGTGAGGGGAATATTCAGAATTTATCTTTTAATCATGTACTTTTACTTTGTAATATAGGTTTTTTTAATCATGGTTTGATATTAATATAATAAAATATGTCATTTTTCTTTTTTATATTATGAATTAATTGTTTTTATTATTATTATTACAAATATTTCAAAAATATATTACAATAAAAAAAGAAATTTCATTTATAATTTATTTTAATAAATTTTTGGATAAATATAAAATAAATTAATAACACAAATAATTTGTTATTTTTGTAAAAAAACTGCAATTATTAATGAGTTTTGATAACAATTATAACATGCTATTATAAATATTAATAATTGCAGAGAGAGAAACGCTATCGTTGTTTAATTAACTATAGCATACGTCAAATCTGCTATCTAAAGTGCCCGACCTACAATGACGGGCGCTGTCAGAGCGTTTTAGGAAACGCTATGATAGTTGAATCATAGCATTTAACAGCCGCTATTAATACCCACATTTCTTGTAGTGTATGACCATGTTATCGGTACAGGCACTCGGAGGAGCAATGGTGGCGTTGTAGACGTTCTTTCATCCAGAAATACAATAAATACGAACCATTTATTCTAGGTACGTACTTATATATATATATATATATATATATATAGCATTTTAGTAATGTCGATATCATATATATACATATGTATAACTTATATATACAGAATTCATATTGAAAACAGCCTCGCAAGAGGAGCAAGTTTGTTATATTTCGTACCCATACACAAAGAAACCGAAGCAGTTGTGGCTCAATGTTCTAAAAATGAATCCGAGGGGAAACATTTCAGGGGAATATGAAAAAAAAGAACCGCCTCTTCTGCAAACAGAAAATGATGATGATGTATTGATGACTACAATTGAAGATCTCGAACTCGACAATTTCGTACAGGGAGTAAACCCAATAAACCTCGATTACGATTTCGGAGATGCAGAACCAGAAGATGAATTTCGGTGTAATTTTTCGTCTTCTGATGAAGAACCAGATGATGAATAACCAGATGACGAAGAACCCTACTAATTAACTATGTTACTTATGTCACAATGTTAATTATGTTATTTATGTCAAATTTGAAAACAAAAATTCTAAAAATTTATCGTTTACACTATTCTAATCAAAAATAAAGTTTTCAAATTAATTTAACATAACATTCTAATCAAAAAAATAAAGTTTTCAAATTAATTTAACAAAACCAATTAACCATTGATTTTTGGCGGAACCTTTGTACCAATGAGCCTAACCAAACCGGTTCAGCAGGAACTCGGTACCGACGTCAACCTGTATGCTTTGGTTTTTGGAGAATCAATTTTGAATGATGCTATGAGTGTTTATTTACCTGCTGCAAAATCCGGCTCTTCCTTTTAGGTATATATGCAAACATAACACTAACTCCATCAAATGGGTTTTCATGTATGTGGTGTGCCTGTAGATGGCAATATCATTGTACAGGTATGTAAACCACATGATTTTTTCCCCTTTTAGATACCTTTTAAGCATAGTTTTAAAATACAATAGAAAAACTTTCTACGTAGAACAATGTCCTTAGTAAACCGCCAGTCCTCGTCTGGGGAACATTCTCTCATGGTGGTGATCAGGTTTCTTGAGACTTTTGCTGGCTCAATGTCTGCAGGTCTGTCTGTACTGACTCCGTTCTGACCCTTCTTCACAATTTTATTACAATATTAGGCTCATCTCCAAAGACCAAAGCATGCTGTTTACTCTGTTTTTGCGGATCATAGAATTGGAATTTTACTATGTAAACCCAATAGTCTTGTGGTTGGTGCATTTTCAGCAATGCAATCCAAGAATCAGAACTGAAAACTTCATACGATAGCCTCCACAAGTACCGTGATATCTGCACAAACAAAGGGGAAAGTTCTCTTTGCAAATCTACAATACAAACTCTGTGGCAATATCCAAACAAAATAATCAAAACTAGAGATTGAGAACTAAGTAACACGCTATGTTTTACTGTCGATGTGTTTTGCTGGAGCTAAAATGATACGACATCTTGAAAAGACTGATCGAAATTCTATATATATATTGATGCAGGTTAATGTCAGGATATGATGTTGGTATATATATATTAACTAAAACAAAAACAAAAACTAAATGAAAGATTTCGTGCGGTGAATCATTGCCTATTTTGAAAGATTGCATGTGATAATGACAGTTGAGAATCTTACCTTATCAATTGTTTCCTCCTTTTTAGGCTTCACAACTCTTCGGCTTCACAACTCTTTATACAGTATATATATATCGTAATCAGGGTAACAACTGCTCACATATTGTCCTGCAAAAAAAGAAAAAAGTTAAGAGAACTCAACATAACTGGCCATGGCAAACGAAGCTTTGCACTTACTATCAGAAATCAACACATCAAAAACAGTTTGGAATCTCAAAGTCAAGATCTTACGTGTTTGGACAAGAGATTGGGATTTGTCTGGCCCAAAGATGAATCTACTTCTTTGCGATGAAGAAGTAATATCTATCATCTTCTATTCTGTTATATTGATTCTAAAAACATTCTATTTTGTGATCTTCAGGGAACAAGAATAGAAGCCAATGTTTCCGGAGAAACATTGAGATTGTATTCTTGGGTTAAGAACTTTGAACGTTACAGGTTCTCACTCAAGGGATTTTTTGTGCTGTTTAGTGATATTCTTGGCCAAACCAGTCCACACTTCTATCAAATATATTTCAAGGATGACACATAATTCACCTTACTCAAAGATTATCCAAACCATAATCATTTCTTGGTTTTCACTCCCATCATTGACATCATCTGAGGCCATGTTACAATACGCTATCATATAGGTACCTTCATTTAGATTCCGAAGGTATTCATTTAGATCATAATATTTTGTATTGTTTATATAGTAATATTTTTGTTGTTATAGATGTTTTAGGAGTAATCACTTGGGTTGGAAAGATGGAAAGAAGATTGTCAGATGAATCTTCTTATGAGATTCCAAGGATGAAGTCAACTATTCAGTTTACTATCCGAGACAGAGAGTAAGTGAAATCTAATTATTTGATAGAATTTACAAACTGGAATACGTTTCTAAATGAATATTCCTATATGACAGGTTTAAAGGGTTAGAGTGTTTGGCTTATGGAGAATTGGCTGAGCAATTATCCTCAAGTTTTACAAGTGCTCATGAATGGCACATTTTCTGTATTTTAAGATGTTTTCGTGTCCAAAAATCCGGAGGTGAGTTTATATTTTTAATCATTGTCTAGTTTCTGTTATATCCCACACCTTACTAACAACAAAAAACTCTTTGAACTATAGGTAATACATGGCTAACAACAGAAGAAGGCCTTTCC
This sequence comes from Eutrema japonicum, assembly GCA_030161315.1. Taxonomy (NCBI): domain Eukaryota; kingdom Viridiplantae; phylum Streptophyta; class Magnoliopsida; order Brassicales; family Brassicaceae; genus Eutrema; species Eutrema japonicum. Next base: position 28,036,401 of record BSQW01000007.1, read on the forward strand.
AATATAGAGTTTGAAGATTATAGTTTTCCAGAACTCTACACATTTATGAACGGGTAAGATAAATGTATAACACATTTGTAAAACGTTTACTAAGTATTATGTATTTTCATATTAGATGTTGTTTACTAATTTTTTAAACCTTTAAATGTTGACAGGTACCCATATCCTCTACCAGCAAGTTACAACAATGAACACAAGATTGGATTTAAGCCATTCTAAGACATGATTATCTTTGTTTTCAAAATTTAAATCTTGCTTCATTTTGTTCATTGTCTCGGATATTCGGATATTTTGGTTGTGGTTGTAGTTGGTCCATAACTCTTTTGTTTCGGAAATTTTGTTATTTTGTTATGGAATCTATGTTTCGGATATTTTGTTAACATTTTATGAAACTCTTTCAAACCAAAGTGTTTTTGGTTAGTTTCATTTCTTTGCCAACATTAGCAACAAAAATATAATTTTGTTTTCAAGTAATTCATTTTTCGATATATCTTATCTAGATCTTAAATTGTTCCATTTTGCTGAATGAAGTGTTTTGGTTATAATTTGTTAAGCAAAGTAGACATGGAAACATAGATTGCGGTCGGGATTTTACCTTAAGATCTTCTATTGAGCTCTAGATCCACATGAATGAACAGTCTAAGCATTTGTTTGTTCTGGTTTTCGTAGCCGTGAATCTGTGCCTCTTTTCCGACAACAAAAAAAGAACAATAGAAGTTCATAAATAAAACAAAAAAAACAAAAAAAACAAACTCTCTAAAACAAAAGAACAAGATATATTCTAATTGCGGGTTAGATTTTACATCTAGAGATTGATCTATGAACCACGATTGAAAGCCGATCTCACTTCCTATCTCTTTTTTTTTGTAGGAAAAAAGTCTGGATGCGTGAGACAACAAATATCTCAGGTTTGCCGAATAAGTTACGACTACTAAACACACACACACAAAAAATGGGTTGAGGCCCAAACCAATTTCGCAAAAACAGAACCTAATTTCCCCTAAGGACCGTGAACCTAACTACGAAACCCTAAGTCATGCGTTTTGTTCTTCCCCTTCGTATTCGATTCCTCTTCCATTCCTCTCTTTTGATTCCCCTTTTGCTCTAAACTCCTTCGATTCCCCTTCGATTCCACTTATTCGATTCCTCTTCTTTGATTCCTCTTCTTCGATTCCTCTTCTTCATATATCAATCTATTATTCGAATCCCCCTGTCGAATCTCTTCTCCTTTGAAGTTCCATTTCGTCTTTCAAGGTCGCAAAACCTCTAGCCTCACAATCTTTCTGGCATATCTCTCAGAGAAGAGCACACGATGCCTACAGAGAAGTGCGGTTGAGCACGGAAGAAAAAAAATGTTCCCAACATTTCTCAGAGAGCCGGAGGGTCAAATCCCTCCACGTCTTCGTCGCGAACACCGAACCATGTACCGCCGCAGTACAATTTCACGCCGGTAAATCAATGGAGGAAAATATAGGCCCTGAGTTTTTCTCAGGAAATCAATGAATGCAGCTAAATTAACTAACAGGATTCAGATTACGCACGGTTCTAGAACTCAAATCACTAAAATATAGCTAACCAACTCTCGTTGCGAAAACTATCTAAATCTAAATCCTAGGAATTCCAAATCTCTTTGCGAATCCTAAAGTCTAAATCAGCTTTAAAGTTCAGATTTGATATGTTCACAAATCAATTAAACCAAATCTCTTTGCGAATAATCAATCTGCTCACCTAGGTTCTATCAGGTAATTAATCGGACTCTCGTGCCTAATCAATTATCCTAAGATCTAAGTTCCAGATTCGTTAACCTAGAATTAGCCTTGAGAACAACCTATGGTGAAGAACTAATTCAGATTGTGAATCCTAAACAGATCAACCTATCATTCAAACAAATCCTTATGAGAAAACCCTAAACCTAAAGTGGATCTACTCAGACATGGAGAATGAAACAATCAACATAACTGAATAAATCATCAATAAAATAATCAGAAAGGTTTTGAGATCTGATCTCGGACGAAGGGAGATTCAAAGTTGTCTCTCTAAAACCAAAAGTAAAATCAAAGTATAGAAAATAAAGCATAGCCTAAACAGTTGGCTGAAAACCTAATTTATAAGCTAAAACACGTTATGGGCTATCTTGTAAATATCAAAGTCTTCTGAGCCAATTCTGCAATTTTTCAACTCTTCAATAAGTCGCGATCCTTCTGTTTCCTCGACGGGTATCGATCGATACTAGGCAGTATTGATCGATACTCAGGTGATTTTGATGTCTCAGCTACACGGATCTCTGCTTCGCTCCAGAATGTTCCAGAAAGCTCCAATATCTCCAATTATGCTCCAAACGTTCTATAACCTGTAAAAGACTCTAAAATACTACAAAACACTAGAAAGACTGTATAAAAAGGACTTATATCATGGCCTAAATAGGGTAAAAACCATGATATATCAACTCTCCCAGACTTAGCATTTGCTTGCCCTCAAGCAAATAGAAGACTAAACCAGAGAAAGAGGTTTGAAAACGCAAAGACTCACCTGTTCACGAACCATCGAAATTACCCTCTTCCCAAGTACCCAAGTGTCACTTAACCAGTTTTTGATCTAACCACCATGTACTTCTCCGTAGACATTCGCAGCTTTTCCAGACTCCACACAAAATCCCACAGCATTGTTCAGATAAAGCCATCTTTGCCAGTTTCATCGCTGCAGCCAATTTTCAAGAACCTTCTAGATTCTTTACCATACGATATCATGACAAGGAACCTTTTTCACAGTTTTTAGTATTAGTTCTCTCCCCCAGACTTATTTCTTATTATGTTCCTTCTTTTATTTTCAGCTTTGCATATACACATCAAGGTATGAGACGCGAGTATTGATGGTGTTTGCCACCAAATCCCCGGTTCTTCCCTCTCTATGTATCAAAGGATGTAGGCGAATAATGGCATCATAGGAAAATCCTAGCCTCGCTTCCAATTCTTTGTGTGATCATTCCCTCTTAAGTAGAATACTGGGATCGCCGGAAATTTTCCTAACCCTCTACTCAGAAGAAAATTATTTCAATATTTTATGCTCTTATTTATCAACTTATAACAGGGGAGAGAGATACCATAACTCTAAACACATGGGTTCCTTTATCAGATATGAATGATGAATCAAGCTCTAAAAACACTAACCACATTGATGAATTGCAAAAATTTGGCTCAGGCTTCATAAGAACTCTGCTGGAGACATGGATGTTTTCTAGTCAACTGGTCAGTCTTTGGATTTTTCATTAGTCGATCTAGAACCGATCATGTAACACTGGTCACTCAAAAACCAAATCAAAGCAACAATTCAAGCACATGATCATCATCTCCAACAAGTTTTGACTCAATAAAACGAAAAAAAAAAAAATTTATTTTATGACTCTAAGAAAAACGAAAACAATGTCAGCAGACACCTCCCCAAGACTTGAACAACACTGTCCCCAGTGTTATCTAGCCTAGAGTCAGTGAAAGAAAACAAAAGAACAGAATAAAATTGGGAAAAACAAGAAGTTACCTTGCTGGAACATTGAGTATCGATCGACACACAGCCTGGTATCGATCGATACCAGAATTAAATCGACATGAACCGTTCTCAATCGCGAAGGGTATCGATCGATACTGAAGGGTATCGATCGACACTCAGGCGATTTCGAGTTTGCTCCTTGTTTATCCTGACACAAACATAAAACGAACGAAAATAAAAACAAAAACGACTCAAAAACAGACTCACCAGTGGGTTGCCTCCCACTAAGCGCTCGTTTAACGTCAAAAGCTTGACTGTAACGCCCTTCAGGCTGGATAAGAATGAGAGCTTGCACCAAAACAGGCTCCACAACTTGACATTGCTATCTTCAGAGTTCTGCTCAGCATGCCTTCCACGAACTCTTTTCCCTTCTCTTTCAGCTCCGAAGTAAGAAGAATTCTAGCTTTAGAGAATGGCTTTGAAGCTCCTTTGCACTTGACCTTATACTCAATCGAATTCACATCACTCTTCTGAGGGATTAAAGTGACATGGGGATTCTAGACCTTGTTGCTCTTGGCCTTCTTCTTTGTTGCCTTAACCTTTTTGACAACTTCCTTGGGGATGCTGGGCTGTTCAGCTGAAATGTCTGCGACAGTAGGCTCTTCAGGAGGCTCTTCCAAAAGATCAATTGCTAGCGACTCTCCTGTGACAACCTCGATGCTAGAGGTACTTATGGGAGTACTCCTAGGGGGAATTACATCATAATATACCCCTCCGTAAATGTAAGAGAAATATATTCTCTTATTAGGCGTGTCTATGATCGCGCCAGCAGTAGCCATAAACGGTCGTCCCAGGAGCAAAGGCATACGAGATATCGCACTTATCTCCACAACCTGAAAATCAGTAGGCACCAGACAGTCTCCTACTTTGACCAGCAAACCATGGATAGTACCGTGTGGAAGCGAGGTGGAGTCGTTCGCGAATGTGATAGATACCTTTGGTGATCGAATATCAGTCCCCAACCGCTCTGCAATTTCCCTTGAGATGACATTGACACTAGCCCATGAGTCAACGAGAGACGCTTTGAAATCAACTCCAGGGATAGAGCATGGAACCACAAATTTCCCTGGATCTTCCATTTGGGTCAACTGTCTCAGTGGAGGTGGACCTCTAGCCTTAATGAAGAGTGCCTTATTCTCTTCCTCAGTTTCTCTGCAATCTTTGAAGTGACTTAGCAGAGGACGGTACTCTAGAGCTTCTTCAAAGGTTGATTCAGGGGAAATCCTTCTTACCATCTTCTCAAAGCCACGCAGCTGCTTTGGAGAGATGGGATCTCTGAGGTGTTTAGGAACAGGATTCAGCTTCTTGGGCTTGCGAACTCTTTCTTTGATCAACTCACGTGTTTCCACAAGTTCTGGCCTGTTCTGTGAGGGGTATCGATCGACACCAGGTAGGGTATCGATCGATACTCTTGCTGTTGAATCATCCTTGACAGATTTATCATCATCAAGGGGAAGCTCCACAATCAGCTTATCCAGCATAGCCTTTGAAGCAGCTATGGGGTAAGGTATTCTAGGTATATAGACTCGTTCTTGAACTTTTTTAGGCACCACAGTCGAAGTCTCAAGTGTTTCCTCAAAAATCACCTCAGTATCGACCGATACCAATGGGGTATCGATCGATACACGGGTTTTGGGAGTATCCCGTTTTAGAATTGTAACTGGCATCGATCGACACTTGGGGGTATCGATCGATGCTATGGCGATTTTAGGATCCTTATCAAAATTTTCTGCACTTGAGGAGATCGCATTGACGTGTGCATTGTGTGACTGAACCGTCTTTCCCTTGGCATTTGCTGCAGTCTGAGCCACTTGCGTTTCCAGCATCCTGTGACTGGTATTGAGAGCCTCGATCCTTCCACTCAAATCGGTGTACATAGCATCCAGCTTCCCATTGAAGGTTACTGTCATTTTCTCCTGCCCTTGAACCAGCTGTTCAAGCATAGTCTTAACCTTACTCTCAGGAGCTTTGGGTGGTGGGGATTGGTACCCTCCTTGCTGAGCATTGTTGGTGAAGTTTCGATTGGTGTTGTACCCAAATCGCTGACCCTGAAAATCAGAACCACCAATGTAGTTAACATCTTCCACTTCATTCTCAGCAGCAAAGTGGACGGCCTTTGTTGTCTTTCCCAGCAGAAGATTGTGCATAGAATCCAGCTGAGCTTTAACTTCAGCGATCTGCGACCCATCCATGTTACCAGCCAGCTTCTTGCGCTCGAAGTCTGCGCTCTTGTTGCTACTGCTAGATGCAAAGTTTTCAATCAACACATAAGCATCCTCAGGGTACCTGGTGTTGAAATTACCATTGCTCGAAGCGTCCAGAGCCATCTGATACCTCCAATCTACTCCTCTAAAGAAGATACACAGCAGCTGCACATCAGAGTATCCGTGATGTGGACAATCTCTCTTATACGATCTGAATCTCGTCCAAGCAGCCTTGAACGCCTCAGTAGGTCCTTGAGAAAATTGGGAGATTTTATTCCTCAGATCCTCAGATCGTGCATCATCGTAGAAGTTGATCAGGAAGGCTCTCTTAGTGTCCTCCCAAGTAGTTAGTGAACCAGGAGGTAGCTGCCTCAGCCAGTAGGTCGCATCTCCACCTAGAGAGTAGGGGAAGAGCTTGCAGAAGAGATAGTCGTAGGACACTCCATTGCTCTTGATGCTAGTGACCAAGTCCTCGAACTTCTCCACATGGTCCATCGGATGTTCATGAGGAAGATCATGAAAGAGATGTTGTCCCACAAGAGCAAAGTAAGCAGGCTTCAGCTCGAAGTCATTCCTCTCAAACGCAGGAGGACGAATTGCTGAACGATTGGCGAAAAACTGATCCGGCCTGTTGTATTCACCAATCGTCCTTCCACGATTAACCACATCATTCATCGCGTTCCCAGCGACATTCGCAGCGACAACAGGAGCAGATGGCATGACGATCCCCTCTCCATCCAGACGTTGTCCTTGCTCATTGCACAACCGACCCTCTTGGTCTCTGTAACCACCAGCTGCATCACGAACCAACTGATTGTTGTTCATCTTAGCTGATTTCTTTGCTTTCTTGTTTGTGGGTTCCACAAGTGCTAGTTGCTCGAGTGACAGATCAACTAGCTCAGCGTTCTTGTTCCTTCTGGTTTCTCGATTAGGCATGCACCTGAAAACAAAAACCAAGAATGTAAGTAACTGAAATATACGCAGGGTATCGACCGATACCTAAGGGTATCGATCGATACTCGGGCGATTTAGACAAATTTTTTAGCTAAAATCTAATGGCGAATTGAGTCCCCGGCAACGGCGCCAAATTTGATACGCTCAAATTAATACCCTAACAGATACTAAAACAGTAATCGTAGTATAGCTAGGGGTCGAACCACAAAGACTCAAAGAGACACACAATAGATTATATAGATCCAGAATACGCTAAATCAAAGGATGTAAACGAAAACATGTACGAAATTAAAAGAGTTGTAAATCAATGGAGGAAAATATAGGCCCAGGGTTTTTCTCAAGAAATCAATGAATGCAGCTAAATTAACTAACAGGATTCAGATTACTCATGGTTCTAGAACTCAAATCACTAAAATATAGCTAACCAACTCTCGTTGCGAAAACTATCTAAATCTAAATCCTATGAATTCCAAATCTCTTTGCGAATCCTAAAGCCTAAATCAGCTTTAAAGTTCAGGTTTGATATGTTCACAAATCAATTAAACCAAATCTCTTTGTGAATAATCACTCTGCTCACCTAGGTTCTATCAGGTAATTAATCGCACTCTCGTGCCTAATCAATTATCCTAAGATCTAAGTTCCAGATTCGTCAACCTAGAATTAGCCTTGAGAACAACCTATGGTGAAGAACTAATTCAGATTGTGAATCCTAAACAGATAATCAACCTAGCATTCAAAGAAATCCTTATGAGAAAACCCTAAACCTAAAGTGGATCTACTCAGATATGGAGAATGAAACAATCAACATAACTGAATAAATCATCAATAAAATAATCAGAAAGGTTTTAAGATCTGATCTCGGACGAAGGGAGATTCAGACTTGTCTCTCTAAAACCAAAAGTAAAATCAAAGTATAGAAAATAAAGCATAGCCTAAACAGGTGGCTGAAAACCTAATTTATAAGATAAAACACGTTCTGGGCCATCTTGTAAATATCAAAGTCTTCTGGGCCAATTATGCAATACTTCAACTCTTCAATAAGTCGAGATCCTTGTGTTTCCTCGACGGGTATCGATCGATACTCAGGTGATTTTGATGTCTCAGCTACCGGATCTCTGCTTCGCTCCAGAATGTTCCAGAAAGCTCAAATATCTCCAATTATTCTCCAAACGTGCTATAACCTGTAAAAAACTCTAAAATACTACAAAACACTAGAAAGACTGTATATATCACCGGCACCACCTCAACTCCCCGTGAACGATAAATCGTCAACGTCAGCACCAAATGTCCGGAGCCCACCGCCACAACAAATTTTCGAGAACTCCATGCCTCAACACCGTGGACAAGAACTCCATGTTACTGCTTCGGCTCCGCTGGAGGATGCTCCTGAATCACCACTTCATGACTCCCATGCTCAGAGTCATCCATCTTCTCATGGACATAGCTTCCATGACGAACCTGCTCCAGTGTTGCCGGATCTCCTTGTGGACATGCTGCGGGCTCTGAATGCTCTGCTTATGGTGCCAGACCGGGATAAGTTCACCACCGTCCTCTCTCCCACACTGACGCCGAACTCGACTTGGTAAGTGTATCGCATCTGGTAAATGCGATTGTATTGTTCAGTTAATCCGACTTGGTAATTTTATCGCATCTTGTTCAGTAATTGCGATTGTATTGTTCACCACTGTCTCTTGTTAAGTGTTATATTATTTTTCTAGCTGATTTGAATCATTATTGTTCTAGCTGTTTTGGAAGATTACTGTCTTTTGAAGTCGTCTCTTGCTAAGTGTTAGATTCTAGCTGTCTCTTTTTGTATTGTTCTAGCTGTTTTTTAACTGATATATGGTAAGTGTTAGATTCTCAATGTTGGTTTCTTGGTTTGTTTTTGCTAAGTGTTAGATTCTAAGTGTTAGATTCTAGCTAAGTTTTGGATTATAAGTGTTTGTTTCTTGGTTTGTTTTAATGGGAGAACAATGCTTCTCTTTCTGTTGCCTTTAGTTATTAGCTTAGTTTCCAGTCATTGTCTTTTTGTTGCGGTTGGTTAATCTTAGGGTCAGTTTGATGTCTAAGTGTAGAAACATGCTTCTGGTTTCATGTTTGATTGTATTCTTTCTTTACTTGTCTTGTCATAACTTGTAATGTATAGTATTGATCACAAGGCATGTAAGAGATATCTTGATATGCTCAAATTAATACCCTATTTAGATACTAAAGCAGTTGTCGTAGTATAACTAGGGGTCGAACACAAGGACTCACATAAATACACAATATATTATATAGGTGAGAATCACGCTAAGCAATCAATGGTATTGAAAACAGGACTTAAATTAAACGGTTGTAAATTCAATTGGAGAAAGGCGCTAGGTTCAGGGGATTTTTCAGGGAATCATTGAATGCAGATAAACTAATTAACAGGATTCGGATTTAGCGCGGTTCTTGAACTCAAATCACTATGGTATAATTAACCAACTCTCGTTGCGAGAATTATCTAAGTCTAAATCCTAGGAATTCCAAATCTCTTTGCGAATCATAAAGTCTAAACCAGCTTTTAATTTCAAGTTTGATTTGTTCACAAAACAACTAAACCAAATCTCTTTGCGAGTAGTGTTTTGCTCACCTTAGGTTCTGTCAGGTAATTAATCGCACTCTCGCGCCTAATCAATTATCCCAAGATCTAATTTCTAGGTGATCAATCTAGAATTAGCTTTGCAAACATCCTATGGTGAAGAACTAATTCAGATATGAATCCTATTAATAAATCAACCTAGCATTCAGAGAAAACCCTGTTGAGAACCCTGAACCTAACAAGAGATCTACTCAGACATGGAAATTGAAGCAGTAAACATGTTTGAATAAATCATAAAATAAATCAGAAAGAGTAACAAGAGGGTTCGAAATCTTCTCTCGGACGAACAGAGTTTTAGACTTGTCTCCCTTCAAAATCTCTCTCACAAAACTCAAATTAAAATAAGCTTAGCCATAAAAGTGGCTGTAAAACCTAATTAAATAGTCAAAACACGAATTGGGGTCTTCTTGTAAATATCAAAGTCTTCTGGACAAGTTCTGCAATTCTTCAAACTTCATTAAAGTCGCGACTTCAATTTGGCACTTAGTCACCAGACTTCAGTTTCCCTCCAGAATGCTCCATAAAACTCCAATATTTCCAATAATGCTCCAAATGTGCTAAAACCTGTAAAAGACTCTATAATAGAATAAAGACTCGATAAAAATGGACTTATATCATGGCTTAAACAGGGTAAAAACCATGATATATCAACTCCCCCACACTTAGCCTTTTGCTTGCCCTCAAGCAAATAGAAGACTAAACCAGAGAAAGAGGTTTGAAAACGTAGAGACTCACCTGTCCTTGAAACGTGGAAATGACCAATTTCCCAAGAACCCAAATGTCACCTAACCAGCTTTTGATCTAGCCACCATGTACCTCTCCGTAGACATTCGCAGCTTCCCAGACTACACACATTATCTCACAGCATTGTTCAATCAAGCCATCCTCGCCAGTTTCATCGTTGTAAATTAGTATCAAGAACCTTCTAGATTCTTTCCCATACAATATCATGACAAGGAATCACCCTTTTCACACTTTTTGGTATTATTTCTCTCCCCCAGACTTATTTCTTATTGTGTTCTCTCTTTTATTTTTAGCTTTACATATACAAATCAAGGTATGAGACGCGAGTATTGATGGTGTTAGCCAATGAATCCCCGGTTCTTCCCTCTCAAAGTATCAAAGGCGTAGGCGAATAATGACATCATAGGAAAATCCTAGCCTCATTTCCAATCATTTGTGTGATCATTCCCTCTCGAGTAGAATAATGGGATCGCTGAAATTTTCCTAACCCTCTACTCAGAAGAAAATCATTTCATCTTTTAATGCATCTTATTCATTAACTTGTAACAGGGAAAGAAATACCATTATTTTAAAACACATGGGTTCCTTTGTCAGATACGAATGAGGAATCAAGCTCTATAGATACTAACCACATTGATGAAGTGCAAAAATTTAGCTCAGGCTTTAAGGAACTTTGGTGGAAACATGAGTGTCTTCTAGTCAACTGGTCAGCCTTTGGATTTTTCATTAGTCGATCTAGAACTGATTCTGCAACAATGGTCATTTCGAAACAAGGTCAAATCAGTAGATTCAAGAAGAAGTTCACAGTCTCAGACAAAATTTTGACTCAATAAAACAACGAATAACTCAAAAACGGACTGACTCTAAGAAAAACAAAAACAAAGTCAGCGACTACCTTCCCCAGACTTAAACAACACTGTCTCCAGTATTATCTAGCCTAGAGTCAGTAAAAGAAAACAAATGAATATAATATAATTGGGAAAAACAAGAAGTTACCGTGCTGGAACGTCTGGTGTCAACCGACACACGGCCTGGTATCGATCGATACCAGGCTTAAGTCAACATGATGAATTGGGCATTCGCGTAGGGTGTCGACCTATACCAATGGGGTATCGATCGACACTGAGGTGATTTTGAGTTTTGCTACTTGTTCATCCTGACACAAACACAAAACGAAAAATAAAAAGAAAAAGACTCAAAAACAGACTCACCAGTGGGTTGCCTCACACCAAGCGCTTGTTTTACGTCACGAGCTTGACTGTACGGACGATCAGTCAGGAGAAGATTGAGAGCTGACTCCAAAACAAGCTCCACAATCTGACATTGCCAGCTTCAGAGTTCTGCTCATCATGCCTTCCACAAACTCTTTTCCTTTCTTTTTCAGCTCCGAAGTGAGAAGAACTCTAGCCTTAGAGAATGGTTTCGAAGTTCCTTTACACTTCACCTTATATTCAATCGAATCCCCATCATACTTCTGAGGGATTAAGGTCATAGAAGTAGCATCCTTCACTCCTTCGCTCTTCACCTTCTTCTTTGCCTTAGATGTTTTGACGTCCTTCTTGGTGAAGACAGAAGGACTATCTAGAACGTCTGTGACAGTTGGCTCGTCAGGAGGTTCTTCCAAAATTTTAATTACCAACGTCTCTCCTGTAACAATGCTGATGCAAGAGATATGTGTGGGAGTTCCTCTAGGGATGGCTTTGTAGGAGACATGTTCGTCAATGTACGAAAACGAGATGCTCTTATTGGGCGTGTCTATAACTGCACCAGCTGTAGCCATGAACGGTCTCCCAAGAATCAAAGGGTTGCTAGACCTTGCATGCATCTCCATAACCTGAAAATCGGTGGGAACTAGACAGTCGCCTACCTTAACCATCAAGTCAGGGATTGTACCGTAAGGAACTGAGGTGGAAGAGTTCGCGAATGTGAGAGCCATCTGAGCAGATCTTATGTCGTCGATTTGCAGCTTCTCTGCGAGTGCCTTCGACATAACATTAACGCTAGACCCTGAATCAACCAGAGAGTCTTCGAATTCAACTCCGAAGATAGAGCATGGAACTGAAAATTTCCCTGGATCTTCCCTCTTAGTCAGCTTCTTCAGCGGAAGTGGTGTACTTCTAACCTTGGTGAAGAGTGCCTTAATCTCTTCCTCAGTTTCTCTGCAATCTCGGAAGTGACTGTAAAGAGGGCGATACTCAAGAGCTTCTTCAAAAGTGTGTGTGGGTGAAATTCTTCGTACCATCTTCTCAAAGCCACGCAGCTGCTTGGGAGAGATGGGGTCTCTGAGATGTTTGGGTGGTCGAGGATTTGGCATTTTGGGCTTGCGAAGTCTATCAACACTCATACGCGGCTCCTTTGCAGTATATCGGCAGGTATCGATCGATGTTGGTAGGGTGTCAATCGATGATTTCTCCTTCGAGACGTCCTTGACAGATTCTTGGACGGGTGTAGATCGATGCTGCAGGGTGTCGATCGATGCTTGGGTGATTTCTGAAATCTCTTCGTCATTCTCAGCAAGATTGGCCAAAATCTTTGCAGTGGAGCTCCTCTGCACTCCTGGGTGTTCCTCACTTCCACTCTGCGAGGGGATAGCAGTGATGTTTTCGTACTGTGAATGATCCATTAGTCCCTTGCCAATTGCTGCATTCTGGGCTACCTGAGTATCCAGAATCTTCTGACGAATAATGAGAGTTTCGATTTTTCCATTCAGATCAGTGTACATGGCATCCAACCTCCCGTTGAAATTCACTGCCATCTTCTGCTGTCCCTGAGGAATCTGTTCAAGCATAGATTAAAGTTACTCTCAGAAGTTCTGGGTGGTGTGGGTGGGCGTTGATTTCTTTGATCTTGAAATCCAAATCCATCAATGTGGTTAACAAATTCCACTCCATTCTTTTCAGCAAAACGAACAGCCTTCTGCTGCGTGCCCATCAACAAATGGTGTATTGAATCTAACTTAGCATTCACCTCAGCAATCTGACTGCAATCCAAGTTACCAACTAGCTTCTTCCGCTCATAATCAGTATTCTTGGTGCTATTACTAGATGTCAAGTTCTCAATCAGTACATAGGCTTCATTAGGATACCTGGTGTTGAATTTTCCATTGCTCGAAGCATCCAAAGTCATCTGATATCTCCAATTGAGTCCTCTGAAAAATAATCCCATCAACTGAACATCAGAATATCCGTGATGTGGGCAATCTCTCTGATACGATCTGAATCTCGTCCAAGCAGCCTTGAACGCCTCAGTAGGTCCTTGAGAAAACTGGGAGATCTTGTTCCTCATATCCTCATATCGTGCATCATCATAGAAATTGTTCAGAAAAACAGTCTTAGTTTGATCCCAAGTAGTCAGCGATCCAGAGATCAACTGCTTCAGCCAGTAAGTCGCTTCTCCACCAAGTGAGTATGGGAAAAGCTTGCAAAAGAGGTAGTCGTAAGACACTCCATTGCTCTTGATGCTAGTGACCAAGTCCTCGAACCTCTCAAGGTGATCCATAGGATGTTCATGAGAAAGATCATGAAAAATATGCTGACCGACAAGAGTGAAGTATGCAGGTTTCAGCTCAAAGTCATCCCTCTGAAAAGCAGGAGGGCGAATCGGTGACCGATTGGCATAGAACTGATCAGGCATATTGTACTCACCAATCGTCATACCGCGAGCAGCCACAGAATTCCCTGCATTCGCGTTCCCAGCGATATTCCCAGCAACAACAGGAGCAGGTGGAATGATGTTCCCCTCTCCATCCAGACGTTGTCCTCTCTCGTTGCATATTTGACCCTCTTGGTCTCTCAAAGCTCCAGCAGCATCTTGAATTAGAATCATTGTATTGTTCATCTCTACTGGCTTCTTTGCTTTCCCATTTGTACGTTCCAAATTCACACCTGAAACACACTAGGCAAAGCACGTAAGTAACAAAAAACACGTTGAGTATCGATCGATACCAAGTGGTGTCGATCGATATCAACAAAAGGTAATATCGATCGATACCGACGAACTTAGTCGAAACTCGACAGCTAAAATCTAATGGCGAAATTGAGTCCCCGGCAACGGCGCCAAATTTGATATGCTCAAATTAATACCCTATTTAGATACTAAAGCAGTTGTCGTAGTATAGCTAGGGGTCGAACACAAGGACTCACAGAAACACACAATAGATTATATATGTGAGAATCACGCTAAGCAATCAATGGTATTGAAAACAGGACTTCAATTAAACGGTTGTAAATTCAATTGGAGAAAGGCTAGGTTCAGGGGATTTCTCAGGGAATCACTGAATGCAGATAAACTAATTAACAGGATTCGGATTTAGCGCGGTTCTTGAACTCAAATCACTATGGTATAATTAACCAATTCTCGTTGCGAGAATTATCTAAGTCTAAATCCTAGGAATTCCAAATCTCTTTGCGAATCCTAAAGTCTAAACCACCTTTTATTTTCAAGTTTGATTTGTTCACAAAACAACTAAACCAAATCTCTTTGCGAGTAGTGTTTTGCTCACCTTAGGTTCTCTCAGGTAATTAATCGCACTCTCGCGCCTAATTAATTATCCTAACATCTAAGTTCTAGGTGATCAATCTAGAATTATCTTTGCAAATAACCTATGGTGAAGAACTAATTCAGATATGAATCCTAATAATAAATCAACCTATCATTCAGAGAAAACCCTGTTGAGAACCCTGAACCTAACAAGAGATCTACTCAGACATGAAAATTGAAGCAATAAACATGTTTGAATAAATCATAAAATAAATCATAAAGAGTAACAAGAGGGTTCGAAATCTTCTCTCGGACGAACAAAGTTTCAGACTTGTCTCCCTTCAAAAGCTCTCTCACAAAACTCAACGTAAAATAAGTTTAGCCATAAAAGTGGTTGTAAAACCTAATTAAAAAGTCTAAACACGAATTGGGGTCTTCTTGTAAATATCAAAGTCTTCTGGGCAAGTTCTGTAATTCTTCAAACTTCATTAAAGTCGCGACTTGTAATATGCTTCGATGTGTGGCGATCGATACCAGGGGGTATCGATCGATGCTTGACGCTTTGATCGGGCACTTAGTCACCAGACTTCAGTTTCGCTCCAGAATGCTCCATAAAACTCCAATATTTCCAATAATGCTCCAAATGTGCTAAAATCTGTAAAAGACTCTATAATAGAATAAAGACTCGATAGAAACGGACTTATATCATGGCTTAAACAGGGTAAAAACCATGATATATCATATCTCTTACATGCGTCTGGCTTCATATTTCTGGTTTGCAGGTTAATTATGTTTCATGTTTCTGGTTTCATGATTCATGTTTGATTGGTTTTATGTTCCTGGTTTACATGCTTATGGTTTGTATTATGTCCTTCTTTATTTCATGTGTGTTTGCAGGTTTACTCGCGACAAGGGATCGAAACTGGTTCGGGCAATTACTAAAGTGTTTACAAACAAATTCGATGCTCCCTACTATAGCTGGACACGTGTGCCTCGGTATAGACAAGAAAGATACTTCCTCGAGTTCGCGGTACATTTTTCTGTCCTATAACCTTCACATATAGGTTTGCTTGTGATGTTTTTACTAACATCATTATATTCTCTTTGTATTGTAGAAAACCCACACCTGGGATCCCTTGATATCAGGGACAGTTGAAGGGTATTTCGAGGAGATCTGTCAACGCTGGATGAAAGACATGGTTAGCAGCGCGAGGACTAGTCGAGAGCGACCTAATTGGATCGGCGACACTCTCTGGAAAACGATGACCGACTACTGGGACACTGAAGAAGCAAAGCAAAGGAGTCTCACCTATTCCAATGCTCGTATGTCTGGCCGTAAAGGTCTCGGTCTTCACATCCACTTATCAGGGCCAAAGTCGTATCAACAAATCCAACATGAAATGGTTAGTAACTTTTACTTTTTCTTACTCCTTAACAACTTTAAATTATGTTTCTGGTTTCATGTTTCATGTTTGATTGGTTTCATCTTTCTGGTTTACATGCTATCCTTGTTTATTTTGTAACATTGCAGGAAGAGGAATTGGAAAGACCGGTTAGTCTTGGTGAGGTTTTCAGTAAGACACATACAAGGCCAGATGGTACGTATGTCGATAGGAAGGCGGAGAAAATTGTTCAAACATATGAGAAGAAGGTGCAAGAGAAGTTATATGAGCTCGTGACAGAGACTTCAGAAGTTTCGGACGGTGCTTTGCGACCTCAAGAGCTAACAACAGATGAATATACAAGCATCTTTCTTCATGTAAAGTAACATTTATCACAGTCCACATCTATAGAGTCTTGGATTTTGTCATTAAGGTTTTTCTCTTACTTTTCACAGTCCACTAAGATGGATTCACGAGGAACTCCTTATGGAGTTGGAAGCCTCAAGGAGACTCTTCTCAATGGCAAGCGCAAGCAACCGGAAGACTCTTCATCTTTTGTTTCAGTGCAAGAGCAACCGAAGGAAGCTCAACAGAAAATCGAAGAGCAGGCTGCTTATAATGAACGGCGTGATGCTGAGATTGATGTCCATGAAGCAGAGCACTCCCGAGTTGCGGTTGAGCAAAAGGACAAGCTTGAGCACTTCTCCTTGGTGGAAAAGTACCTGCGACAAACTGATCCGCGGTTTCTAGACTTTGTGGCTTCTCATTTAGCTCCAGCAACAACTGCTTCGCTTCCATCAACCAATCTTCCTCGACCAGATCCAAGTACAACACCATCTGGTTCTGCTTCTTAGGTTTTGTTCTTACTTTTTTTGAACCTTGTTACTTGTAAACTCATGAATTTGTAATTTTTGTTTATGTTTTGGCATTTGTTATGGAGTTTGAATACTTTAGTTAATATTTTTAATCAAATGTTAGTTTGAATCAAATTTCTTTAATTTTGTAACACAGATTACCATTTGAGAAACAAAACGAACACCAATCTGCCATACCATATTCTTATTTTGATTACAATTTTAGTCACTAAACAGTAGCCTATTAGTCGCCCAATAGTCGCAGAAGAATAGCTAAGTAGTCGCAAAATATTTACATCTTCGAAACTTGATGTTCCTATTAGTCGCCAAATAGTCGTTCAATTAGTCATAGAATAGTCGGTAAATAGTAACTAAAATTTACTACTATTTAGTGACTAAAACTATTCGACTGCATCTAGACCCATTCTATAGTCGTTAACTAATCGCAAAGGTAGTCGCCGATTAGTCGAAAAGTTTTGCGACTACTTACGACGATTGAACAGCTACACACTGTTCATGTGGTGTAGTCGTAATGTAGTCGCCATTTGGCGACTAATGTTACGACTACATACTTTAGCTAATAAATATTAACGACTACATGGTTTAGTCGCTCGTTAGTCGTAATCCACCTTTTAGCGACTAATTGCCGACTACTTCTGCAGTCGCCAAAACGATGTTTTCTTGTACTGGGAGCAAATGATTACTGATTCGTGTTCTTCGATATAGAAGCTTTCTTCATCCCTTTTTACTTACTGTTTTTATTTAATTTATTGAATATGATTACCTCAGCTATGGCTGAGTATTCTCCTTGTTGGGCATAGGGGTTTGAAGGGGACCTTATGGTTCGATTCTTATTAGGTTTTAAGTCTAGGATGCCGATTAATTAGGGTTCTTCGTTCTATCCTTGTTGTTAATGTGTTGCTTGACTAACCGTCTTAGCAACTGATATTAGGCGTTTTAGAGCCACGGGAGTGATGTATCCAATCGCTTGATCTAGGGTAGACGAGCAAATTCGTCGTAAGATTTTGAAAGTATACTTACGGAGGAATGGTGGGCGTAAACGACCTTTGAGAGTATCATTCACTTCTTGCGCAGACGGAGTCGGAAGATACCGCCCGAGTACTGAAGTGAGTAGGTGTGTAGGATTACGGGAGTAGATTACACGCAGTGTACGTGTACCAAGTTCAAGATCCCAAAGTAGACAAAAGTCGCTTTAGAAATCCTAGAAATTTCCTCGGTAAAAATCGGCCATAAACCCTAGAAATTTTCCGATTGCCCAACGCTTCGTTTAATTGATTCACAACCTCGATAAAATAATTAGTTAGCTACTGTCCTTCTTAGTTTAGTCTAGATTCCATAGATACGACCGTAACAAAACCCAAAATATATTTTACGTCTAGAAATAAGTTACAACTCGTTAGAAATTGGACACCGTTTATTCATGTGGATTCGATCCCTAAATACTACTTCGTATGTTGTGCACTAACGGCTTAGATATAAAGGTTAAAACCCCACGCCGGGGTTAATTCTCGGTGTGTAACTCGCCCAAAGGACTTGAATCCACTTGCATATGAAAGCTAACATCGTTTTTATATTTATAGCCAATTTTAGCTCATTACCTTCACAGGAAATCATCTAACTGATGTTAAACTTCTGATGCATCTGCAATGTTCTGCATGACAAGATTTTATTATTTCTGGCACAACTTGGCTTCGTTTGCATCCTTTTGATTACTTGACCTAATATAGAATTAAAAATCTAATAAAATACCCTTTCGGCCAAACCATATAAAAACACCAAAATAAATGCATAAAAACCGTATTAAAAAATACGTAAAACGATGTATATCATTGAACCCATTGAAAGACTTGACTTAGCTCAAGCCTATGAATTTAATGGTAAGCTTAGAAAATTGAAGAAAACAGTTACATTTTAAGCCTCCGAATTTTTTCAGGCAACTATTCTTCATCAAAACTTTTATGTTGGAAGTTTTAGCAATGCACCTTTTGGGGTTGATGGTGGTAATAATATCAATCCTGATTTAGACCAGTTTAATCAAAGAAGAGCGGTGAACATGAATGCGTTCTACAACCAGAACATGGTTCTCCCTAATCATCCATTACCGTTTGGAAACAATAATCATGGTAGTATTGATGAGAGATTTGTCCTGAAATACAATATGAACCACATACAAGAGTATAACCGGAACCAAAACATGAGTTTTATGGAAGAATCCAATGAACATCATCATGATGGTCATCCTCGATCCACATTCTAAATCTGATTATTATTAATCATTTTCTATATGATCCAATTTAAGTCTCTAGACAAAAACATGTTTTAGGTTATCGTCATTTCTCTTTATTATGTTGTATTTTTTTCCTTTCATGATTCCTCACTTCTTCTTATTATGTTTTATTTTTTTCTTTCATAATTTCACATTTCTTCTTATTATGTTGTGTTTTTTTCGCTTCAGAATTTTTCATTTTTTTTTATTATGTTGTTTTTTCTTCAGAATTATGGTCTTATTAATTTTTTCCTCATTTTTTATTATTTTGTGTTATTTTTAAGAAGGATTTTGTTGTTATATTTTGTTATTAAAAATGGAAAATAAACATTAACATTTACAATCCTTTTTAATATAAAGCTATATTTTGGGAAAATGCATTAGCGCGCTGAAATACTATAGTTGGCCATGTTTACGCTTTTTTTGTTATTGCACAAAAATTAAAACAATAGTTATTATCATCATAATCAATTATGTACATATGTAACATATTTATTTCAAAATAAATGTGCAAAAAAAAGCGTGAAAAATTGTGTGTGCACCATTTTATCAAGTACAATACATATATCCCATATATGTGGGTACATTTTAACAAATTAAATGATAACATTATATTATTTTTTTAATTAATTTCATATCTTACATTGAAAAAATATCAATATTATTAAATCAAATTGTTGGTGGTCGGGTGGTTCCCTTCCTGCGGTGAGTGTCGGTCATGTTGGTCTAGGCCAGGGATCGATTCTCCGCGGGAGCGGAATTACCAGGACAAGCACTTGGCCAAATGGAGCATTATAAGTGGGCTGTGTCACTCCCACCCAAGAGATTAGTCTGGACCTTTGGACTTTGGATTACTCCCGGAGGCCGAAAGGTATCAAAAAAAACAAAAAAAATCAATATTATAAAATCATTGCAATTTTCAAAATACGAAGGCTTATTAGAGTAGGCATGTAAAGGTAAACAAATATTTTAAATTGAAAAGTGAACCAAATAGTGTTTATGACCCAATTGATTTTAGAATTCCACAAAACAAAAACAGATTTTACTGTCAAATCAATAAAAATGAATTGATGTTCATTAAAATATTTTTAAAATCATTAAATCATATTTATATATATACTCGATTGAAATTTCTAAACCTTTTTAATTAAATTATTAGGGATATTTTTACGGTACGCGCGGATTATTTTTATGTGTATCGTTTCTCCATTTTGGTATGTCCAAAATTTGGTATACTCTTTTTTTTTTTTTTAAGGGAGTACAAGTTCAAGTAATAAAAAAAAAAAGGTATACTCGTATACATGAAAAGCACAATATGATATGATCTTTTGTATAAGAAAATATGACTTGATAATGCAGAAGATCGTAATATTTGCATATTAACTATTTGGCATCTGCTTATTATTGTATCCAAGATAATATTTTGGTGTAGCCAATGTAATTACTGAAGCCAATGTAAACATGAAAAATAATCAAGTTAAACATGTTTTTTTTCCGGCAACCAATTATAAATTCTTCCGGCTAAGAATTATGCTTTTCATACAAAAAAAAACTAAACATACTAAAATTCATTGACATTTTGTAAGGAAAAATATTAAAATATTCAAGAATAAATCAAGATGTGACAGCATAAAGAAAAACAATTAAAGGAAAATCAAGATAACATATTCCAAGTTTCAAACTTATGTCTATAAAACTTGTATTGAATGCTAATGGACTTAAGTCATTTGGTTTCAAATATTCAGGGATGGGCCTCGTGTGGTTCATGTTTTCAATTTGGGTCAAGAAGAGAAACAACGTCGTTTTTACTCTGTTTCGGGTGGAGCTTATGAAGTCGGTAAAACTCTATTTTCAGTGTTTCCGCTACGCGCTAATCGGGCGGTGATATGTTGTCTAGCGTCTAGAACGTTTAGTTGGGGCTTAGGCAATTCTTAGACAATTTTTAGGCGGTTTAGACGTTTACAAAATAAATTTAATATATTAGACATATTTTATAGACAGCAACATATGATGTACCATATTTAACTCATAAATAATAAAATTTAAATATTATCAATCTTAAAATATATATAAAATTTAAATTACACACAAAAATAAAATAAAAATTTATAAATAAGAAAAAACTAAAACATTAAAAAAATTAGACAAAACCATTCATTTGAAAAAATCAAAAGGTTAAACCATAAATGAGAATTAGACAAACACATTCATTCTATTCATAAAAAACATCATATAAACTTTTGTAACCATGTATTTATGAAATCAAAATTTATAAATCTAATTATATATAGTTAAAAATTCAAAAATTACACCGAACAAAAAAAATATTAATATGTTAACAATTTTATTGAACCGCCTAGAGCCACCTAGGTGGCCACTAGACCGTCTAATAATAATAACGCTTAATATTAATATCTATGAAGTAATCGCCACAGTTTATGGATGTCTAGCGTCTAGGCGACCGTCTAGACCGCTTTTTAGAACACTGCTATTTTTCATTAGATGGTTTTAACGGCAATCAAAGGCGGTTAACGGCTAACTTTTGATATAAGCGTGTGTGATATCTCGTGTGAAGTGTGACGAATCTTTTTTTGTTATCGCTTTCTGGTGTGAGAGAGAAGCGATCGTAAAGAGAGATATCGTTGTAAACTCTTTTTCTCCGGTGGTATAGTGTAGTGGATTCTTCGGGAATGAACCCATCGTAGGTAAGCTGCTACCGTATTAATAGTGGTTGTTGCACACATTAATTTTCTTCAATCTTCTCCCTAATCTCTTTTCAAATCGATCGGAAAAGCAAACGAACGTTCACACATGTGTAATGGCTAATACAATGGGAGAGTGATTATCAATATTAGCCCAACTTGTTGATTACTAGATCTATAGGTGAAATAATTTCATCCAAACTGAATCGATGTCATTATTGATTACATCATTTTAGTTAGATGAGGTAGTTTTGTATGTTTAATCTCACATGTTTAATTCGTATGGGTTGGAATATTTTATGTTTGCTACAATATGGTATGATTTATTTTTGTGTGTATGTTGTAACCAATGAATATCTCTTTTACATTTGTGTTTACCATCCAAAAATAACAGAGTTTTCAGGGAAAGTATAGAGTTCAAAACTCAAATTTCAAGATGTGGAACAATTTTTCTTCTCATGATTACCAAACAAAACGAGTTTATGCTCTCGACTAGACAGACATTTAATTTCACTTTTGTTTTTCTTTCATATCGATTATTATTACTCCAAGGTATTTGTTGAGCGGGAGGGACCATGAGGAACAAAGCCCGAAGTTCTGAAGGAAGTCAAGGTCGCTGTTGGACTTACGTAACAAAGCTACCGATCAAGATCAAAAGATCATATCTTATTTTTATATAATAAAACAATATGCATTTTATGAGCATGATATCATTTCTTACCACACATCTTACGATATATTTTTATCGACCCATTATCAATATTATCAAATGGTTTACTTTTTTTTTTTTTTTGGACAACCAAGTGGTTTACTAAAACTATAGATTTTGCTTTTATGGAACAAGTAAAAACAATTGACCATGTTCCAAAAAAAACTCTCCATATATATACCAGAGTGAGAGCAGTGGAGCATACCAAAAGAGGAAAGAGGCAGCAGAAACTTTTTAGTCACCAGAGAATCATTGCCAATTTATATTAAAGTGTGATAATGGAAGATTGAGATGTTTTTTGAAGATTGCAACAAAAACAAAATTACCTCTACTTGAACTTGTACTCCCTTATCATCCACTACAACAATACCATGGCTACTACTTAATCCGAATCTCTTGATTATACATCCCAAAAAAACTTATAGAACATTTTTGAAAGAAGTTCATATATGATGATAATGATTCTTCCAATGTCTATATGATCAAACAAGTTAATTATGTTAAACTGATAATCTAAGCTGGCTTATTTGTTGTAGTTCTCCAAGCTAAACGATTAGCACTTAAGAAGGGTTAGATCTCTGGAGGGTTCCGCATAGTCCATCATTCCCCAACTTGGCCGGCCCAATGTGAATTCCAAATTGATATGAGCATTGATTTCCTTTTTCTCCCCATCATCCTATTTTCAGAAGATTTCACATTTTGGAAACATATGTAAGGTTACATAAGTATATGTAAGAGTATGTACATTTATAATAACATTGCTACAATTGTTAAAGAATGTACCTTGGTGTGACGAGTTGTTCCCAAGTGAAGATCTACTTGAGTAGATATGCTCATAGACACTCCCTTTGGGGATGAACAAGAAGCTCTGTTCAATTTTAAATGATAACAAATACATTTGAGAAGTCTACTTACAACTCATATATATTGTTGGACCCTATAAGCCTTGCTTGTTATACTACTTATACCATTTATTCAAATGATTTATTTCGACCTACTTCTTAATTTACTATCATCAATTATATAATTTAACTAAGAAAACTTAGAACCCTTTTTCTAATTAGAAAAAAAGAACTTAACGGATTTAAAGGGGGAGATGGACAACAGGACAAGTACACTCACATAAGACCTAGGTAGAGGGTCATATTCATCAAAATTCACGCATAACTAAGGCAAAGAGATTAACTGCAAAGTTTTTACAAATAAAATAAATAAAAAGTAACCTTTGGGTCTTTTGCGCAGATGATGAGTTAGGCGAATTTGTGTCAGTTCCTTCTTCATTATTGTTATTATTGTCCTCTATCATCTGCGCTGCCTCTTTCTCTACCTTTCCTTCTCCTGTTTATTCTCAAGAAACAAATAAAAACAAATTTTAAACAAAATACAAAATGTGATAGTATTTACATTTATATCCAATAGGAATACAAAAATCAGTCAATCCGGTTTGAATGCATACCTGATGATCCTTTATCAGTGCATTTCACTGTTCTATACATCTGCATCAACAAACACACATCCTTGAAAAATCAAAACAAAAGGAAGAAAAATAATAATAAAATGTTGTTTGGCCAAGTTTATTTCAACTTTGCAATCATGTGTTAGCTAGTGGCTCAAATACATACACCGTCATAAATATTTGCATATACATATATTGCATTCTTACGAGATTCCATTACTATTTTAATATAAAATTATAATTAAGAAGAACAAAAAATAGAAATGGACCTGCAAGTGACTCTTGACATGAGCTAGGGTTAGATCCTTCACATTCATTAGCTCCAACACTGATTTAGGGGTTGCTCCTGAGTCCGTCCAATACACGACAAATCTTAGTACTTTGGTTTGAAAACATTTTACTAAGACATAAATCTTGAATATTTCTTGAAAAGAAGGGAAAATGTAAGAGGAAATTACTTTCATGGCCGCCAAGAAGTTGAACAGCATGGACAAAGTGAGCATGGAGAGTAGAAGTCCATCTCATTCTTGGAGCTCGAATGCTTCGTTTAAGACCAACCATTGATGAGGAGCTTCTCTTGAAATCTCGACCGTAGATTTGTGGTTGGAACATATGTGAGTGCCTCTGTTGATGATGATGATGATCAAAACCTAAGCTCAAGAGAGGTTTGTTGAAGAAGTTGTTCTCATGGCTCAACTCACTGAGACTGCTTCCGGAGTCACTGCTTGTGGTGGAGCTCCGGTCACCGCCGTGAAGAGGTTTTCCGGCGTGAGGGTTAGGAAGGCTGATCTTAAGAGACAGATCTGGGACTGAGTTTGAACCTCTCATATTGCTTCCTGACTCTAACATCATCATCTCACTTCTTTCTCTATAATCCTTGTCTATTTAAATAGTGGAGATCGAATCTGGAGAGAGAGAGAGAGAGAGAGAGAGAGAGAGAGAGAGAGAGAGAGAGAGCAACAAAAGCATCCATTATACCGTCATTAAACATAGTCTGTTGTCTTCTTCTTTTTTATCTTTTTTATTTATTTTCTACAACACATTTTTGTACAATGGCTTAACTATATATATAATTTATCTTGAAAACTCTTATTATACACTCTTATCGTAGTACTGTATTATCAGATGTTAGTCCCCACGTAGAAAAACATTTCAAACTTTTTAGTTAACGAAAAATGATAATTAGGTAGATAGCCTAATCTCATGAATAAATTAAGTAAATGACTACCGTAACAAAGTGGTAAATCAAGGGGAAATATAATTTTTAAGCGGATTAATGAAAATATATCAAATTTTGTCTTTTGCAAAATA
This sequence comes from Eutrema japonicum, assembly GCA_030161315.1. Lineage (NCBI taxonomy): Eukaryota > Viridiplantae > Streptophyta > Magnoliopsida > Brassicales > Brassicaceae > Eutrema > Eutrema japonicum. Next base: position 28,061,652 of record BSQW01000007.1, read on the forward strand.
ACTTGGCATCTGATAAAATAGTGTTTTTGATTAAATACCTTGATATCGGATAAAAATAATTTTTCTTAAATCAAATGTGAAATCTTTACTAATTTGAGGATAAAATTGTAATCAATCAGTCAAGCTGTTGTAAGTTCCGAGGAGGTACTCAGTCTAGATTTAAACATTTCGGATATTATATATTTAGGCAGCAGGATAAATGATATATGGTGAATCGATAAGTATTTTGAGCGCCTGGAAATTTCTTAGGCATTATTTGACCATCATAATATCTCTCATTTGATGGTAAATCTAAGCCCTTCTAGATAGAACGAAAGACTTTAGAATCGAGTCTTTATTATTCTATTTGACATCAGCTATGGCTACATCTTGATTAGTATCCGATTCGGGATCTTCATCGCAAGGGTCATGTACTTTCTTTTTTTGAAATAAGGTTTTCTATCTAGGTCGTATATTGATTTATTAGAAACGTTATTTTTTTTGTCAACAACCTAAATATCTAAAACGATTTGGAGATCCAAACCGGGGGTACATAGTTTACATAAGTAATATCTAATGGGTAGACATGAGCACTCCGTACTAACTTGTCTGCCTTTGTGTTGTTTGTGTGTGGGATGAGTGAGATAAAGAAAAAAGTAAACACCTTCTTACTCTTTACGAATTCCTCCAATTGTAATGTAAAATTCGGTCACTCCTCGGGTGTAGACACCATCTTCACCAACTCGGAACAATCTGTTGCAAAAGCTATCGCCGTTTTCTTATTTGCAATCATGTAGTGCATGCCCCATATGAGTGCTTCTAATTATGCGTGTAGGGGGAAAGACTTCTTCGTAAATCTTTTGTTCCCATTATAGTTACTTCGACGCCTTCTTGAAAGCAGTGCCATCCTATATTCTAGAAAAGTTATCAATTTCCTTCCAAGAGCCATCAATATAACACCACCATCCTTCATCATGCGAAATCACTGGAGTAGGGGCAATATTTTGGGATACCATGGCTAGATCGCTACTTTGTGTCGATTCCCAGGTTGTTGCTTCAGTTTCCGAAAGCTTCAGTTTCTGAAATTTTCAGTATTTCTTGTGGATCTCTATCCACATTTGAGTAAAGCTTATCATTTATCGCTTTCCAAACATACCACACAATCCAAGGAAAGTTTATATTCTGATTTTCTTTTGCAAGTCTTCAAAAGAGATGATCAAAATTAGAAAATACCGATGACATTGAAAAAACACCCGGGGGCGATGGTATCTGAGAAAGTGCTGATAACACCGTATATTTACCCATTTTATTTTCGATTTTAGAGCTCTTTAACAAGTGTTTTATTCGGTTTTAAGTGCTTTCATAGTGTTTTTCGTATATTTGTAGTATCAAGACTCTTTTTAGGTTACTTAGGTAAAAGCAATGCAAATTAGAGAAAACCCAGATTTTCGGCGCTAAGTGTCAAACAGTCAGAAGTTCAACCATCAAAGAAGATCTTCTCACTGTCTGATCCAGCCAAATTTGGAGACATTAAAGAAGGACCATCCAGCTTCCCATACCACTTGGTTTGATGACACAATCCAACGGTTCAAACAAAAAATACATGAAGATCAAAAAGTCCCGTCAAGCAGTCTCAACAGACTCCGACCGCGGCCAGAAAGCACCTGACCGCGGCTGGGGATCACGCACATGGGACAAACTCAAATTCGTCCCGAAAAGTCCGTTTGCAAGCCTGTTTCAATCCTGTTCAAGTCTATCTTTTAATAAACCCTAAGACCGACGAAAAGAGAGCAGAAGACCTATAAATATGTTGTTTTAGCAGCCCTAATTCATGTGTCTCATGTGCCACCCTTAGATACAAATTAATACCAAACTCTTTTACTTTTGTTCTTTGTCTAGGGAGATAGAGATTTCTCTTGAACCCTTTTATTTCGTTATGGTTTTATTGATTATGCAATTGATAGTTGCATTATTTGGTATATTCTAGCATTCATTTAAGTTAGTATGTGTGTCCTTTGCATGCATTTGTATGGCTTTTCTTTAGTTTTGCATTTATTTTAGAGTTAAAGAGTTTTATGATAGTTCTTGCATGGTTTGGTGCATTATGGTGTCTTTAGGTAGCTTTGGAGGCTATTTGGAACATGGGAGGAGACCTCAGAAAAAGAAGAAGTCACTTGGAGCAAGGGAGATGATCAAGAGAATAAGAAGAGTGCCGCTAGATGATATCGGGGTAGTGCATCGGCCTGAAGCACCCCGATATGGACCCAAGGGAAGCCATCGTCTCACCAGGAAGATTATCGGGCTGCTGCATCGGTTTGGAGAAAGTCGATGAGGTCTTGCCCGTCCCTCGGCTAAACCTCATCGGGATTGCGTATCGAGGAGAGACACACCGATGCAAGTCCACCAGACTTCCACCAGTTGCATTATCGGGGTCTTGTATCGGACAAAAGCACACCGATACAAACTCGCCTGACCTTTGGCCAAACCCCATCGGTGTGCCACATTAGGGACAAGCATGCCAATCCGTTCTCCCCAACCCTTGGCTATACCATATCGGTTTGGTGCATCAGCCATGTGTAAACCGATACCAGCTGCACAGACCCAAACCCACCAGGTTAAAACCCGGTTTGTTCTTAGTTGACCTGGATCCGACCCAATTTCTTATTAATAGCCCAAGATCTAATTTTATTCCGAAGCTTTTTTATATCTTGTTATCCCTTTGCAAACTTCTCTCTTTTTAGATTTTGATACTTTTTGTATTTGAATCTTTAAGGTAATTAGTATTCTTCTTATTCTATCTTTTAATCTTTCACTAATCATGTTTATTAACACTTCTCTAATGGGATTTGTTGGTTCTATTATGATTAGTGAGTAGATCCTTTAGGATCCCTGGGATGAGGTAGATTAGGGTGATGATTAGAGTGGATCCATGATGTTAGGGTTTAGTTTAGATAATATCGTTTCTTATTAAGCAAGTTTAATGCTAGATCTTCTATGATTGAGTTGATTTAGACCTTGGAAATTTCCCGCCTCGAAGGTGTTCGATGAAATTCTCCAAAAAACACTTTAAGCGATTTACTTGCTTAGCCTATGGAAATAGATGTCTAAGAAGTTTATTGGTTATATGATGATCTTAAGATTAATGTTTGTTGATTGCTTAATTACAAATGGGAATTTGTTCTTAATTATGTAATTAAGTCTTTCTTGTAGATTTGTTATTACTGAAAGTGATGAATCTAAATATCGAAACTAATCTTTAGGGAGCAATTTCGCTATAAGATACGAAAGCATACTTAATGAACTTGATTTTATTGCATGATTTCTGCGTGGCTACCAAAGAAAACTGAGTAGTTAAGTTGTTAAATTATAAGTGTGTAGTACTACGAAAGTAGGCTATATACAATTATGTGTTCGAGTTTGTGGACTTAGCTAGAAATTATTATTTATGAGCTTTGTTATCGTGCTTTGAATCGAACATTCTCCGGAGATATCTATGTCGACCCAACATTCGTTTATTATTGCTTACAACCGATTTTTCATTTTCTTTTTTGCATACTTTACAATTTGTGACACCAAAAACCCCTTTCCGTTTTAGACTTCCTTACTAATTCTTTGTCCAAAGTTTTTTGCAGGAAAGCGAGGATTCCATGTGGATCGATACCCTAAGTAATACATCGCACTGTTGTGCACTTGCAGACAACTAGGGTTATAAATTTTATTACCTGAAGGCATGGTTCAAAAAATCGGTCTAGGCGCCGGTTCGGACGTAACAGAAACGATTATGTAAAATCGTTGAGAAAAAATCGGATTCCAGGTCTATGCGGTTCTAGTCGGACCAAATCAGTACAAAGCGGACAAATCGGTCAAGTCGGTCAATTGGCGGTTAAGTACCTGGTTTAGCTATTTTTAATTATTTTTTTGGGTTTTTCAAATCGACGTGGTTTAAATAAGTGAAAACAAAAAAGGGAAATTTCAAAGACTCAAATTAAGTGGGGTTTTAAGGGTTTTAGCAGGCAAATTATTTTGGTTTTAAGTACTTTATGATTTTAGATTTGTTTCTATGTTGAATTTTATTTTAGAATATAATTTATTAGTTTTTCCTTCTTTTTCTATCGAAAACAAAAAATTTACCAATGTAATTTTCAAATAAAACACTAAAAACTTTAAAAAATATTATATAAATATAAAATATATAATAAATTAATTAAAAAATCGTTAACACCTAGGCCCCGATTAATCCGACTAGGCGCTAGAACCTATCACACGCCTATCTATCGCCTAGCAATTTTTTTAATATTTCCTTAAGCTAACGATACCCCTAGCAGCATCAAGTGCTCACGTTGATGATCTCGGGCGAGAAGATGGTATATATCCAAGGGTCGTTCCATACTGAGATAGAACAACATGAACCAACTCTTTTAATCATCATTTTTTTAACCAGAGGTCTAGCCGATATAATCCTCCATCCATACTACGGGGAGTAGGATCGTATAGGATCTAAAGGATATGTGTTCCAAAAATATAGACCCTTAAAAACCCGGGCAAACAATGAATCCGGTTTATCCATCAACCGCCATAATTGTTTTGCCAATAATGCAGTGTTAAAGTCATCTACTGTTCGAAAGCCAATTATCCCATCTGATTTACTTCGACAAAATTTATTTCACGCTAACCAATGCATTCTTTTTTGTTGTCCATATGAACTCCACCAGAACCGTGACGCTGCACTAGTTAGTTTTGCGGTTATAGATTTGGATAAATGAAAACATGACATAATGTATGTTGGCATATCTGATGCCACCGATTTAATTAAAACCTTTTTACTTCCTTTTGATAATAACCTTGATGTTTGTATCCATTAATTCGATCATGTTGTCTATCTGCGAAAATTAAAAATCTTACTTTTTGCTCCTTCGAGACTTTTCAGAAGGTCTAGATATGAGTTCATGCCTCTAATATTAGAAATTCCTAGCATTTGTTTGACCTTGTTTTGTGCAGCATCGTGTACTGTGTGTCCAAATTGTAAGGAAGATTTAGAAATTTTGATTTAATGCCCGGATATTGACTCATACTGTTGAAGTATGTGTAAGATAGTATAACATTCCTCTTTAGTAGCCTTGCAAACAAATAGATTGTCATCATGCAAATAGTAGATGTGAGACTGATGGGCTTGCTCTCGCAACCTTTAACCATGTGAGTGATCTCTCTCTTTCTGCCTTCCGTATGTTTGCTATCAAAACCTCTGTACAAAGTATGATAATATAAGGTGATAAGGTATCGCCTTGACGAAGCCCTCTCTGCGTGAAATTATTTTTTCATTTGGGTTGACCATTAATGAGGACCTTGTATTGTATTGATTTAATACACTATATCATCCATTTAATCCATTTATCCGCAAAACCAAAATTTCTCAAAAGATGTTCAATAAAAGGCTATATATTCCATTCGATCATATGTTTTACTCATATCCATTTTTATCGCCATAAATTTAACTTTGATTGCTTCTTCTTCGGTAACCATTGCCATAAGCACCTCATTGTTATGTTCCGAAACTAGTGACAAAATTTCGCTCAGCGCATTCTCAAATTCCATCGGAGAAGTAGAGGTAAATAATTCACCAAAATAATATACCGCAACTTGTTCAACCTCTTTTTCTGATGTGACCCATATTCCTGATGCATTATGCAATACAAAAATCCGATTTCTCGCCCTTTTTTGCTTAACTAGCGCATGGTAAAAATTTGAGCTTTTGTCCCTTACTGTTAACCATAAAGTGCGACTTTTCTGTTGCCAGAAAAGCTTATCATCTAGATATGGTTCTTTTAATTTTCTTGTAATGTCTATCAATTCCTCATGAGTCCTAGTATCATCATTTTTGACCTTTTCTAATGCATGTTGTAACTCGTTGATTTTTTCCTTACCGTATGGTAAATTATTTTTTTACCACTTGGATATTTCCCACCGACAACTACTGATTTTTTCTACAAAAGAAGCATTGTTTCCACATGGATTAATCTCGCAGCCCTTGGAAATCAAATCGATTAAACCATCTCGACCAATCCAACATTTGTCAACCCGAAATTGTGCTCGTTTCCGGGGGAATTTATCCTCGATGATAGCAACAATTGGCCTATGATTCGACCCAATCATTGTCAAATATTCAACATATGAATATGAAAAAAATTATGCCAATCTTCATTAGTTAAGGTCTTATCCAATCGATATCGAATGATTTTCGAGTTCCGTTTTCATCTCCAAGACATGATGTTTTTTAAGCAGGAGAATTCTAAAAACCCGTAATTTTGTATTATATGATGTATATTTTCTAACTAAAATACTACAATCTTTGTGTTTCTTTCACAAATACGACAATCTGTGTACATGTTAATGACAACGTATCTTTTGATTTATGACAAATACTACAATAATTCAAAAAAGCAACACAGAAGGGGAAAAAGTTGGGAAATTTATGACAAATTGACAACGTATCTTTTGATTAGTGGTTAAAAAGGCGAAACCAAGCAGAGAGAAAGAGGGTGGGTGTGATAATTAGATAATGAGTACCCTATGATTTGCATGTTTACTATTTTAAATAAATAAAATAAAACACTTTTAAATTTCCAATGCTAAAAAAGATAGGCTTTAAAAGGTCTGCAACCTCTTAGGGTTTGATGGAAAATACAACATAGTTTTTTTTTTTTTGGATAAATACAACATAGTTTTTGTATTTAATATTTCTTACAATCCTTCAAAGCCTCAGATTTCAAAAGTTGACTGAGAAAGCAACTGCGGTTTTGTCATGGGAAGTCTTGTTTGAACCACAAAGTAGCTCCAAAAGAAAGAGAAAGACAACTAATTACTCCAATCGTTTTAACTGCATTATATTTATTTTACCTTTCTATTTTTTGTTTTTTCATCGCTGTCTCTGGCCATTAAAAGGAGAATCATACGGTCGGAAATATTCTGCTTTACATTACCTAAGCACCTTGTTGTTATGTTTTGTAAAATTTTCTATCATATTCTCTTTTATATATGCCTAAAACTTCTCACTGATATATTTTTTTTTTTAGTATTAAATTTACGATTAAACCCCAAAATAAACTCAAAAATATACATCGTCCAACATAAAAGTTACGGGGTGGGGTTCATAAAAACTAAACCAACCTCAACCAACTCAGACCAACTTTTTATAATAATCCAAAGTGTATATAAATTTATATACTGAATAAACCAAATCTAACCGAAATCAAATTCATTAAAATTATAATTTAAACTGAATATATATATATATATATATATATATGTACAGCTATATAATATTAATTTAAATTAATTAATTATTCATATACTATTATATTATTTTATAGAAAATTGAACGTGCACTATCTCAAAATAAATATTTTTAAATTGATCCAAACTGTATCAAATCGAACCTTAAAGTTTGATTCTAATTTGAATTAACTTGCGTTTCCAGAACCTGAAACACAAACCAAACCAGACTAAAAAAAGAACTGAATGCCAAGGTCTAATAAATAATAATTGTAACATTAAACCAAAAATAAAATTGTTTTGTACAATTAATACAATCCTCACATCAAAAAGAAATTAAATCACCCCTCATCTCAATTTGGGTATTGAACTTCTATATTACTATATTCACCCCATTTGAAAAAATCCAAATAAAATTCGATCTAAGTGTACTAGTATTATGTTATATACATATATAAGTTATATTGCGTGTCTCAAGACTCAAGGCGCGAGATTAATGGTTTGGCATCGAAAAAGCCGAAGTGGGTAATATACGATGGAATATTTAGAAAGATAATTTTCTTTGTCATTGATTGATGGGGACACCTTTAAATTTCTCTTGTTTCATTATTTAATTCATTAGTTTCTATCTACATCCTTTTGTTTGTTTGCTCCCTCTTCATTGTTGACACTCTCAAGGCTCCTTTTTAGGTAAAATTTCTGGAACGCTCAAGGTTCTTTCTGCTCTTTGCTATTGAAAACAAGAAAATATTTTTCTTAGATTTCTTTTTCTCTGCAAATTGAGAATGATAAATCTTAATTAAGGTCATTTGAAGCGGAGGATGATATATTATATATATTGATATAAATAAATAATAAAAGAAATTCAACATTCAAAAGGCTAGTATTGTTAGCCATGTGACACTGATTACTGTTGACTATGAGTACGTATGTAAGTGTAACATGTTCTAAGATTATTTGAATCAATAACATATATATAGTAGGTTCTAATGCATAAATAGTATTATTTAACTCTAGAAAAATTTTCCTCTTCTATCTGTAAAAAAGGTTTAAGATAACAATGACGAGCTGTCAATTCTTTCGTAACTTAGTTGTGTATAAATTTTTTTTTGTTAGAGATTATTTGTGTATAGTTTCTAATCGAGGATTTGACGGGTTAGATGACTAAGATGCATTGATTAATGTGTATCATAAACTCCAAGTGTTATTTTTAAGCGTCGCAACAAACTAGCATTTGCAGATGCAAATATGAGAAAATAATTAATAACACTAAATCCAATTAATCATACATATGAAGATTGTCCATGGACAGAACCATACATTAATATTAAATGTATATCCATGTGGTGTGTAATATAGTCAAATGTCCCTTTTATATTTTATTTAGTTTCTTCTCGCATTTTATTATAAACTAAAAACATGTATTGGAGATTGTAAATATTCCATTACTTAGAAAGATTTGTATCATTCCCACGTATGTCATCGAGCTCATACATCGCTTTTGCAAAACCCCACGGAACTTCAATTATAGTAAAAAAAATTTTACATTGATGTAAGTATGTAACTCCAAATTTTTTCTTTTGCGTCTATCATTCTACTGGTTTCGGGATCCCTAGTGGAAGAAATTCGTCTTCTCACCATATTTTGACAACGAGTACATATATTTGAATACCAAATGATACGCAAAGATTCATGGATATAATAATAATATATATATTGAATTTAAAATTGAAGAAAATAGTATAATCTTGTCACGGAATGGAAATAAAAATAAAAATTCAGCGTCTGTATGATAGCTAGGCGCACGTACGAAGCAAATATGGACCAACCTGTACATGTGGTTGGACCCATCGAATATTATCCCGTTGGTTAAGACTTTAAAGTAATAATTGTGGACAAAAACATTAACATATTGTGGTTACAAAGTATTAAGAAAATGAAGAGATAGAAAGAAGTGTTGTTATAAGTAGTGAGAGAGTATTTAAGAGTTGGAAGAAGTGTCAGATTGGTTGGCAACACCAAAGGGAACAGACCCACAACTCCATGACTACACTACATGTAATATATGCTTCTCACTTTTGTGTTTTTTTTTTTCGGAATTATTAGGAGGTTCTAGGTCAAAGCCCGTACATCCCCCAGGTCTAGGACCACAACATTTTATATGGTCTCGTCCCAAACATCAATCAATCCTGTGATCTTTAAACTTTGTCCTTGATATTTTTTCAGTTGAGCTAACGACACTTTGTTGTGTTTTTATTTTTCAGTTTGATGCCGTTTATATAGTATCGATATTATACAAAAATATATAAGGCGTAATAGAATGTTCGTAGAAAATGAACTCATAGATAAAAAAGAATACATTCATTGTTAAAAAAAAAAAAATTATAAAAGATTGTGTCATAAAAATCTCTACTATAAGCCAAAACGAAATAAATTTGTTTTCTACAAAACAATAGGGATGAGCACATATCGAATACGGACATTTCAAGATATCCTAATATGAATATGGATTCTTCAATACCCACAAATATTCAGATCTATCAAAATAGCTAAATATAATTAAAATAATATTATTAAAGTATTAAAGATAATAATATAAACTAATATTAAATAAAAAAATAAATTTGAATAGAATGTATCAAATAGAAAATTTCAAAATGATTTTTATAAATATTTTAGAACAAATTTGTAATCGATATTAAAAACAATATTCTAATTTTATAAATAAATTTTTGTTATAGTGATATTTTAAAGTATTATTCTATTTATTATATGAATATTTTATATATTTTAAAATTTCTATATGAAAACGGATCCAAATCGAATATAGATATCTTGATTTTTAAATTTAATTATCCGGATCCAAAAATCTCAAATATCCTATTTTTGAATTGGATCGGATAGAATATCGAATTGGATCATGGCTCTTAGATATTTTGCTCAACCCTACTTGTAACATCAGTAATAGTAAATAAAACAATAATTGTAGTAAATTTAAATAGTGAAATCATTAATTACAAAATGTTGATAGAGAGATAGAGGAAGGCGTTCAATTCAACGGGTAGCATTTGTCGTGGCACGTAGATGCTGCATGGGAGCCCCAATATGCCCTCCTCATTTGTTTTTTTTTTTAATTTCTCAATAAATTTATTAACTATTATATCATAATATATTGTTATATATATACCTATATAATAATATTGTTATTAACTATGTGTTTGACGTTTGACGTTTTGTTTGGAGGTAGCTGTGGAAGCCCACATTCCTCGGCGCCAACATGGCCTCCCCTCTCACGTGACACTTAATTATAAATTGATTGCTTAATAGTTAATTCCATTTTCCAACATCAACATATGCTTCTTGTTTATCCCACACGCACTCTCTTATAGGGGTGAGCAAAAAAACCTTAATCGAAAAAATCGAAAAAATCGAACCAAACCAAGTCAAAATAAATTATATGATTTGGTTATGGTGTAATCTAAAAATCCATTTGATTATCATTTTTGTTAAGAGTTCGGTTTCGGTTTGGTTTGGTTTAAAACCGTAAAACCAAATGGTTTTTTCGGTTTTTATATTTTAGATTAATTTTATATAGCTTTATATTTTTTTGGTTTGGTTTAGATTTATCATTTATCCATTCTTGTTTTTGGTTTAGTTTAGATTTATTAATTTTATATAGATTTCTTATTTTTCTTTATTTGTTGTTAATTTTGTTGATCAGAGATTCATAAGCAACAAGAGGAGACGAAAAATCGTGACTAATGACGATAATAATAATCTGAATTTTCTTCTTTTCATCTATTTTCTAGATTTTTTTAGTTTTGATTTTTATTGATGATTTGGATTTACGAACAATTTGATTTGGATTCTAGTCTTTGAATTCTTTTTGTTTTTGCACTTATTAGTATGCCTACTTATTAGCTTAATGTATTATTTATACATTCATTTTATTTTTGTTTATTGTATGAGCCTTATCAAAAGTTATGAACCAAACTAAAAACCGTAACCGAACCAAACCGAACCGAGCCAAAATTGCATATGGTTTTTAAATGGTTTCATTTTTTATAAAACCGATAAACTGAAAACCATTAAAAACCGAACCATACCAAACCGAAATATATATGGTTTTTATATGGTTTGAATTTTTATAAAACCAAAAAACCAAACCGAAACCAAACCACAAACCGAAGTACCCACCCCTACTCTCTTATCTTAAAAATTTAATTGCCGGATCCTTCTTAAAAAAATATGGTCCTATGAATCATTGAAATCTATTTGATAAACTTTAGGCATGCTCTAACTATATTATCTCCACAACCAACAAGATTTTTTTGAAACCTAACCGGACATCAAATCGGCTAATTATTTTACCAAAAAATAAATAATCGGCTAATTAAACGGATGTACAACGGTTTAACCTAAACTAATCAATTGAACCGGTTTATTTGAATTTTATACTTATATGTAGTTTATTTAATTTCAGGATGTTGGATGGTTTTCTACGATTTAATGGTTTTGGGGGCTTGAACTATATTAAATATGTTTCAGTTTGCTGTTGGACCGGTTCAACCAGACCGGTTGGTATTGTTTTTGAAAGAGTGCAGTTTAGATATATCAATATTTTACAATAGTTAATATGTAGTTGGAAACTTATTTTTCCTTTTGTATTTTACAATAACATTACGTTTTGATTGAAAAACTCAATTACTTCAAGTTCAAGATTTGAAGAACTCATTAATTGGAGTTTAGTTCAAGACATGAACCTCAAACGCAGGGGCCGGATCTGAAAATTTGGGGACTTGAAAAAAAAAAAAAGCGTGGTCTTTAAAAAAAAAATGGAAACATGATCTTTAAAAAAAAAAAAAAGAAACGTGATCAAGGGTTTTGTTTTTTAGTTTTATAAAATTTTTTTATTAATATATCTTATGGAGGACAAGACAAATGTTTTATTGGGCTTTGCCCAGATCCGACCCTGCCCTTCCCAAAAGTAATGTACAAGTTTAAAATAGAGTCAAAAACATAAACATGTAAACGATCGTTGAGTCGAAAAAAAAAAATCTAATACTCGGAAAAGCATTTGCATTATTGGTTGGCCTAGGGAAAATAATTAAAAAGGAAACTTGGTTTTTCGTAAAATAAGAAGATTTGTATGAAAAGTGTTAATTAAAAGAAAAGGAAAAGCCTAATTCTGTTTTTGTTATTAAGTAAACGATTATTAAATTTGGTTAAGAAGCAAGGGTCAGCGCCTAATGCGCTCTAGATTCTTTGGGAAATGGGATAGTTTTAACCTCTTATATTATGAAAATCAAATAATCAATTCAAGTGATAATATCAATAATTAACAATACAAATCGGTACTAATCGAATAATTCCCTTTTGATCTGCTTGGATGTATCGAAAAGGGCGTGTGTAATATCCAGTCAACATCTCTCTCTCTCTCTCTCTCTCTCTCTCTCTCTCTCTCTCTCTCTCTCTCTCTCTCTCTCTCTCTCTCTCTCTCTCTCTCTCTCTCTCTCTCTCTCTCTCTCTCTCTCTCTCTCTCTCTCTCTCTCTCTCTCTCTCTCTCTCTAGCATTTGTTCTTTATTCCATATTCCATGTGTTTGTCTTGTCACAGCTCGAGCTCATCTAGCTTTTTAATTTTGTTGTTTCTTTCACAATTTTTTAAAAGAAATTGTATAAATTTAGTGCATTGGAGAAACGTACGGGCACCTTGTCTGCAATACGCAACTGGAATTTTATTTGGTTAAGCATTTTTTTTTTTTTTTTTTTTGGCTCAAACTTCTACTTTTCATTTTTCCAAGATTTTATTACAAGGCTTTCATATCCTCCTCAACATAAGGAATTATCCAATTAGACATAACTGAATACAATTTAGGGACATTACTCCTAAATGAGTAAGTCTCCTGAGCTATTCTATCTGCCACCATGTTTCCTGCATGCGGGTAGAACTCTACCTGGGAAGCTTCAAATCGGTTTAAGAGATGTTGTAAATCTTGATGGATTACACTCAACGACGGCCAGGGGTTCTCATCCGCCATTGCCTCGACTAGTGTCTTAGAATCTGATTCAAATATGATTTTACCATAATTGAAACGAGTGACTATGAGGGCTGCCCATCGTAAAGCCTCAGCTTATGCTTCTAGAACCGTGTTTAGCTTTGGTAGAGCTCTAGCTCCCATCCATAATATTTTTCCCTGGTAATCCCTCAGCACCCATCCTATCCCACATTGCTCATTGTCCTTGTTCCAGGCTGCATCAACATTACATTTGCACCAGTTTTGTGGGGGAGGTGTCCACTGAGATCTGTTATCATGAGACATAGTAGTCCTTTGCCTCTGTACTTCAACCTCTTTACTACTCTGCCATGACTCTGTATCATCTGCAGCTTTTGTCACCGTTCCTCGAGCGTCATAATCCTTCCCTTTGAATAGAAAATCATTTCGGTTCTTCCACAATCTCCACATTATCCAAGGAACTAATTTCTCTGTCTCCTTTTCCCAGGGATGATTCTTAACTAAATGTATGGCCCTGAAGAAATTAGTGTAGAAGTAATCTGACATCTCTCCACCAGGTGGAGCAGGAACCGGTGAGAGAGCCCACACCAGGCGGGCGTAAGGGCATTTAAATAAGATATGGTTCACTGTTTCTTCCCCGGATTGGCACCGCATGCAAGTAGGATCCTTTGCAATATGCCTGCGAGTTAAGTTTGTCTCTACAAAGATAGAGTTACTTAGGCATTTCCACAAAAAATTTTTACCTTTGGACTCGTGTCTGCATTCCAGGCCATCTGAAAGAGGGTGTCCAGGCTCGGTTGGTTGACCTCCTTTGGAGCTTGATCTTCCTTCACCATATTTTTCATAACCCAATACCCAGACTTAACCGTATAGTGTCCTGATTTTTTAAAATCCCAGGCATATTTGTCTACACTATCGGTCCCTCATGGCCTGATTCTCATTATCAGTTTTCGGTCCTCTTCATTAAACAAAGCTTCTATCTCATCCTGGTTCCACTCTCTACCATCTGGGCTCAAGAGATCACTAACCTTATTAATGGCTGACATGATCCGATGGAGTTCTTGGGGGACCCTATTAGCTGCTTGAATTGGTCTTGCTGGCTTGCTGTCAACCCACTGATCAGTCCACACCGATATATGAGTCCCATCACCAACCACTGCTCTTGCTCCTTTTTTTTTATCAATCTTTGAGCTTCATAGATACTTTTCCATGCATATGATGGTCTGGAACCAAGGCTGGCTCTCAAAGGATCTGACTTGTGAAAATATCTTGCCATGAAGACCTTTGCCATCAAGGACTCTCTATGACTGAGCATTCGCCACATGTGTTTCCCCAGTAAAGCAATGTTAAAAGCTTCAATGTCCTTAAATCCCAGCCCCCCTTCATTCTTTGACTTACATAAGTTGTCCCATGATTTCCAATGCATACCCCTCCTTTCTTTATCATTCCTCCACCAGAATTCTGCCATGATCTTTTCTATCTCCTTGCACACTGTCTTAGGTAGTAGAAAACATCCCATCGTATAAATGGGGAGAGCCATGGCTACTGCTTTTAGGAGTACCTCCTTTCCTCCTTGTGACAGGAATCTAGTTTGCCAACCAGAGACTTTGTTGATCATATTTTCCTTGAGATACCCCAAGATTGACACTTTTGATCCACTAAACGTCTAAGGCAATCCAAGATACACTCCTTCTCCCCCTTCTTGATCGATTCCCAGTTTCAATTTAACTTCTTTCCTTCTGGCTACAGGGATTTGCTTACCGAAATAGATGCTTGACTTTTGGTAATTAACTCTCTGGCCTGAGGCTAGACTGTAATCCTCCAGGATCCTTACAATATGGTCCAGTTCAGCTTCCTCTTCTTTACAGTAAAACATACTGTCATCAGCAAATTGCAGGTGTGATATTGGAGGAGCTGTCCTGGCGACTTTCAACCCTGTAATCTTCCCTTATCCTTCTGCTTTCATTAGCAATCTCACTAGAATTTCTGTGCACATCACAAAGAGATAGGGCGATAGGGGGTCACCTTGTCTGAGCCCTATTGTGGGTTTGATATCTCCATATGGGTGGCCATTAATGAGCACCTGATATGTAACAGATGTTACGCAACTCATAATTAAGTGAACCCACCTCTCATCAAAGCCTAGTACCCTCAGTGACATCTGCAGAAAAGACCACTCCACACGGTCATAAGCCTTAGATATATAAGTTTTTATCGCAATGAACTCCTCTGAATATTTGTTTTTTGATCTCAGAGCATGAAGGAGCTCATGTGCTACCAAGATGTTGTCCGTGATGAATCTCCCTTTGACAAAAGCAGCCTGGGTGTCTGAAATAATATACGGAAGCAGCTTCTTCACCCTAGCAGCCATCTTTTTTGCTATGATCTTGTATGCCACATTGCTCAAGCTAATAGGCCTGAATTTCGTCATCTTATCAGCTTTCATCTTCTTGGGGATGAGACAGATATTTGTCCTGTTAATCTCTTTTTCCAAGTTTCCAGATTTGAAGAAATCTTGAACCATTCCCAGAACCTCATCACTAATATGGTCCCAAAACTGCTGGAAGAAGTGACCATTCATCCCATCCGGGCCTGGGCACTTACTGGGTTTTATTCCAAATACAGCTCTTCTTACCTCCTCTCTTGAAACATGCTCCAAGAGCCTCTCATTTTGGCTCTGGGTGACAGTAGAGTGACCACTGATCAGATCATTCATGATGTTCACATGATACCCTACATATTCTGAGCCGAATAGTTTCTTGAAATACTCCTCTGCCACTCGACCAAGGTCCCTTCCTGCATACGATTCTTTCCCATTGTCATCTATTAGGCTCTTGATTCTGTTTTGTGCCCTCCTGTTTTTTTGTAGCAGCATGGTAGAATCTCGTATTTCGGTCCCCTTTATTCAGCCAAGTTACTCTACTTTTAACCCTCCAAAACTCTTCCTCATTTCTATACTCTTGTTGGAGATCTCGCCTAAGTCTTTTTAATTCATCATGATCAACAGAGTTTTGTCTTGTGAGCAAATCAATCTGACGACTAAGCTCCTGAATTTGCAGAGCTGAATTAGGTTTATTCCTTCTTTTCCATCCCGAGATTACCTTCCTGCACAGTCTGATACGGTTCATAAGGTCTACCTTATTACCCAACTCATATGCCTTCCAAGCTGTAGCAATCTCTTCTCTAAATCCTTCCTTCTGAATCCATCTATGGTCATACTTAAACCCAGCCCATCTCTTCCTTTGATCCTCCAGCAAACAGGTTATAAGAGGGCTGTGATCAGAGCTAACCTTTTGAAGATAAGTTGCTTGAGCTTGAGTGAACATTTCAGTCCATGCCTGGTTGGCAACTGTGCAGTCTAGTCTACATTGGACTAATTCGTCATTCCTCATACCATACCATGAGAACTGGTACCCAGCATGTCTAACTTCCCATAATCCGCAGGCTTGGAGCATTTGTCTAAACTCTCGGCATGAGCTGTCACTTCTTTCCGCGCCTCCTAATTTCTCAGATGGATCGATTAGTTCATTAAAATCACATGTAATCATCCATGGGCCATCCCTGCCAATCCCTATTCTAGTCAACCTCTCCCACACACCTCCTTTAGACTTTTTGACCGGGTCCCCATAGACACACGTAAGGAATAATTCCTTATCTTCCCATTTCACCACTGTGTCTATCATCCTCCTATCTGATTGCAGAATTTTGATTGAGACTGACTTCCTCCACGTAAGAGCGCCAGTCCACCACTCTTTCCTTCAGGTTCCACAGTATGTAAATCATAGTATCCGAGATGGCCTACCACATTTTCCAAATAGTTTCTCTTGTTTTTGGTCTCACAGAGGAATATTACCTCGGGAAAATACCGACCCCGTATTTCCCTTAGGTGTCGAACTGTAGGGGTATTCCCCACCCCCTGACAGTTCCAGCTCAATATTCTCATAGAGACTTCGAAGGGTTGGTATTAACCATCAACCCTTCTTTCAATGAAGATCCATTTTCACCAGCCTTTTGCAAAGCAGAGTGAGTCGGGACTTTTGCTGCCACATGAGCAGAATGATTAGTATTGTCAACACTCTTCACCTCCGAACCTGATGTGCAAACCCCCGGTCTTTGAAACACTGAAGGAGACACCGTAGACTCTTCTTCCTTTCCCACCTTAACTCTTTTGTTTTTCCTTTCGTCGCTTGAGCTCAGCCTAAGTTTTCTCTAGATACTCATTTCTTGACTTCTAGCCTCCTTGTTGCATGAGCCCAATCTCTCGAATATTGAGACAGGTAGGGAACTCTTCTCACTTCTAGAACCCCCACTAGATTCTTTCTGTTTCTCGTCTCTGGAGGTCAGGGTCTTCTTCTGGCTTCCATCTTGGCTTCTCTTTTCTCCGGGATCTGATTTTGAGGCATCTAGTCTTGCAAAAACAGAGGGGGATTGAACTGCTTCCTCTGAGTTGTGTAGCCTTTGTATCTCAGTTTCACTTGATTTCCATATCTATTTTCTTTGCGTTGAGAATACTGATTCCCCAAGGCTTGTAGAGGTCCTCCCTTCACCTCCCTTACTTCCGTCTACCTGATCTTTCCTCTTCCAAACCTGGTTTTGACATATCTCTTGTCTGGACAAGGAAGGTCCATTCCACTGTATTCTATCTTTCACACCTCTTCTTCGTTGGTTCGGTTCCGAGCTTGATGCGGAAGGGAGGGTTTTCTTTTGGGGCTCTTCTGCCTCAGTGTCTTTCCCTTTCCCTTTCCTCCGTGTTTTTCCAATACTCTTCACTGGATTCTGAGTTTGCCGTTCTTCTCCCGCAGCTGGCCGATCCTCCAAATTGTTGTAGGGGCATATCATTTGATCATGGGCCAGCCTTCTACATGAAAAGCACACTTTTAGTAGCTTCTCATAGATAAGCTCTGTTATTACATTTTCCCCAGTATGGAATCTAGCCAATTTCCTGAACTCCAGCGGCTTATCAGCTGGGACCCAGGCATGAGCTCTTACGTATGCCACAGAGTTGGAGCTCTTGGCGTGCAGATCTACTGCATCAACTCTGCCCAGCGGGGAGATTAGACTCTTGACAGCTTGTTCCTTCAGAAGATGGACTGGAATCCCTTTTATTCTGATCCAGAACGGAATTAGGTTCAGGAACTCCTGTCCTGGATTCGGATCCCATTGGTCTAGCGTCACGATCCACCCATTCACAAACCATGGAACTTTTGTCAGCACGTGGGATAGATCTCTCTCACATAGAAATATGAACTGGGCTCTATTCTCACCCACACCACGACCTCGCACTCGCTCCTCCATATCCCAGATGGCTGGGAGAGCTTTAATCAATCCCCCGACTTTGTGAACTATCGGGTTCTGACATCGAACCACAACGCTCAAGGAGTTCTCTTCGATTAGATCTTCATTTTCCAGATTTGGAATATCCACCGGTTCACCCTCACCCAACATATCTCTTTCCTTGAGCTCCTCTACAAGCGAGAGCTCTTTCTTCTTCCTTGGTCTGTTCATCTCACACCTTCGGTTGGTCACGAGCTCACCCCTCAGTGACTCGCGAGGATCCTTCGTAACCACACTAACCAGATCCGAAGCCACAAAGGCCTAATGTCCAGCAAGGAGATACAGATCTACGGCTGATTGAAGATTCTAGGTTTCGGATTAAGAAGATTTTGCAGTCGCCGCCCTGGTCTCATCAGTCGCCGTTGGCTCCACCATTCACACCACTACTCAAGAGAGAAACAAATAGTCTGATATTTGGTTAAACATATTTAAATGCTTTGTTTGTTTTATCAAGTTGTATAGTATGATTTTTTTAAAGTCAACTAAATATCACCATTCGAATTTAATCCAATTCATATGTGCTATATATGTATCTTTATTAAAAAAAAATTTGATTAAATATCGCTTGTAGAACTTGTTGAAAGTTTGTAAAAAGATTACCTATAAAGTGGAGTTGCAGCTTCTCCAGATTTTTTGATGATGTGAGGAAATATTTTATCAAGGAGCAAAAGGGAAAAATATTACACCAACTTTTATAATTATGGTTCTTTGCTTGACTGTTAAAGGTGAATGTAGCAGCAGCAACAAGAAGATTGATTCAAAGAGACAAAGACTATAACAATACCTGTTTGCAGAGACGGTTCATGCGGATACACACTATAAGTAATTAGGGTGGCAAGTGCCCCCATGAAATATTTCAAAATTTTGTATTGTAAGTAAATTGCCAATAGAATTGATAATTAATTTTGCACAAACTCATTCGCGCCCCCATTGCTTATCTATGTTCTCTTGTCTTCTTCTAATGTCTTGAGTCTAGGTGTACGCAAGTATATCACGTGTTATGAAGTACATACATGTTTGATTGTTGCATATTGGTTGCTAGATTTACATCTTAATATCAAATATGGATTATGGTTTCATTAGAGGAAGAACATGCATACTTTTTTGATAACCTTGTTGTATGATTAATGCGTGTAAAGTATCTAGATGGTGTGAATGCACTACTAGGTGTCTATCACAAGGCGAGGTGGTACTTGTGGTAAATATGTGTTTGCTGGGGTGCCTTTGGGGGCATCAGTTCTCACCGCCGGAGGCTTTGGCGAGCCTCGTGTGAGTACTCGTGGGGTACAGTGGAGCCGTGGGCTTGTGTGATGGTCATGGACCATATCACTTTGTTTGCGTAGTTGCTTGTGCGTTAATAGAACACAATGTTTATTGCTTGTTATACTTATTCTTGGCATGTTAGTTGAATATAATTGAGTGTAGTAAATGAGTTATATGTTTATATAGTTCTCACTGAGTAATTCCCATTACTCACCCCTCTCTCATTTTCAGGTGAGTTTGATGATCAGTTCGAAGAAATGGATGAGTGATCCTGGTGTGGTGCGGTATTTGGGAGTGTGTTTTTAGTGTTTTTCGTTCAGTTTCGTTATTTGGCTAAGATAATTATTCGTTATTTGCTTCGGTTATTTGAGATTTGTGTTGGATTTTGTAAGACTATTATTTGGAAATAAATGAGAGGAGTATTATTCAGAAAAATGGTTACTTGTGTATTGAATTATGGTTAGCCAACACTATCTTTATGAGAATAAAAAGGCGAGGTTGAAGGTGACATGCCCGAAGCGCCGGTTCCAGTGGGAAGCCGAGATAGAGATGTTACAAAAATGTCAAACGGGCTGTTCAGCAGGTCAGGCCCAATAAAATCTGTAATGGGATGGATTTGAACATAGCTACATGGACCACATTTCTAACGGACCAACTCATTGTAGTCTAAATAAAAAATATTGTGTATTGCAGGACATGACAGAGGGACGCAAACCAGCCCTTTTGACACCTTTATATATATATATATATATATATATAATTTTTTTCAATCTTTCCTTAGGAAAATTTTTGGATCTTCAATTGTTTTTTTATAAAAATTGTCTTTATTTTTCAAAAATCTATTTGATCACGGTTATTAACCAAACTTGTTGCTTCTAAATTTTATAATACATATCTCGCGTCTTCTATTTTTAAATCTTAATACCAGTTTATAGTTTCTCTAGAAAATAATTAAAAATTTGAGAAAAAATAACAATATAGAATATTAGCTTGATAAAATTTTCAAAATCCAGTTTTTTTAGAATGGGATGGTATCGAACTTGTACCTTGATTATAGATACAACTACATGATTTATTCTAATCATGATGATGATGATGATCATCATCATCAATTAATTGCTCATAAATGACTCTGAAATTCAACTGTTTCTTACGTTTTTTTTTTGGGGTGAAAGTGTTCAACGTTATTTGTAATAAATAATTAATAGACAAGAGTGGACCACAAAGAGCAAGGTACAGTTTCATGAAAATGGAAATGATAAACTAAAATGCTTCCGTCTTAACATTCCTTGTTTTTTGACTCTTTCATTCTAAAACTGCCTTTTCTGGTCATTTTATTGTCAGCTCCTACACAAGAATAAACAATATTCCATTTACTCATTTTCTTGTAAAACACTCATTAATGCTCTCACTAAAAGATGTCTTTATCTTAAAGTCACAATTCTCGTTTTTCATTATCGTATCCAAATGAGTTTACAGTATCAGCATTACGATTGGTTTGGTTTGTGACGTTGTATCTTGTTTCTGTGGTCGTCTACCAGTTTCAGAGGCATCTATATTGTTATGTGGAGTGACGACAATGATATATTGACAGACTTTCAAACATTACAACTATACTTTTTTTTTCCTATTGGTCTTTGGGTATACGTTCACTACGTAAGCAATTGAAATGTGTCGGACAACTTTTGGTGGACCATGACAAGTACTATAAAAGACATAAAAGATCCAAATTGTGAGGGAGTATTTATTTATTTTATTTGTGAGGGAGTATAATGTTTATTTAAAGTAGAGGCTATAATATTTAAAAGGGAATTACTACTATCTAATATTAAATAATATCAAAATTAGTTCTGATATAGAAATCAAATTATTATTATTTTTTCGAAAGAAAAAATGTCCAATATAAATATAGGCTATAGCTAGAGATGTCAGACAGGCCGATCCGCGCCCAAGTAGCACAACCCATTGCGGAATTATTTTTTTGGCAGACCGCGCAGGACAATTCGCCGCGGGTTGCGGACCAAAAATATATGTTCAGGCCCGCCCCGCATTATCCTACGGGTCAGCGGATCAACCCGCGAGTCAGACAAAACCAAAAAAAAAGTACACATTAATGTTGGTCGATGCTGCATTTCGATACAAAATCTCAGATCTTAGTTCGATGTTCTTGTTATTTCTGTAGGTCTTTTTCTCAACCAAATATACAAGTTCAACAAATATACAAGTAATGGAGGAAGAAGGAAAAAAAAAGAAAGAAGGCAACTCGACAAGATGTTATTATGTTAACATTGTGATTTGTGAAGTTTTTGCCGATTTGAAAAAAAGAGAGAATGACACAACATAAAATTTCACCACTTAATAAAAATTCAGTTAGTTACAACATATTTCAAAACTTCACCACTTTACTAAAAAGTCTTATATAAGGAAAAAGTCGAAGGACATATGATCGATGAGTTCATGTTATATCATCAAACGTTGTGGACAATCTGAAACAAGTATCATTCGAACTTAAAGCAACAATATGAGATTCTTAACTGAAATAGAAACTGAAACACCAACATCCAAGAAACAACATTCCAAAAAATAGAGAAGCAAGAGAAGAAAAAATAAAGCAATATAAGCAAAAAAATTCGAGAAATCAGCAAAGCCAAAAATCCTTGAAGTAATGAAGTTCAAACTGAAACTCTTTAACTAAATTTTGAAATTCGAGAAGCAAGAAGAACAAACCGAACTTGATAGTTCTTCAAATTTCATCTTCGTCATCATCTTCATATTCGTCCTCACCTTCATCATCGACAATAGATTGAAAAGATGGTAGTGTCTCATCTTCACCATTAGATTCTTCTTCCTCCTCTACATATGTGATTAAATTAAGTTAGTGAACCTAATAAGTTATGATCAAAGAAGTGTAAAAGTTATGATAAGAATTTCCTTACCATTTTCATATGTTTCAAATCCTTTTAACCAATTACTACTGCATATCAAAGCTTGCACATTTCTCGGAAGAAGTCGGCTTCTGTACTTGTTCAAAATGCGGGCTCCAATGCTAAAAGAGGATTCTGAAGCTACCGTCGTGATGAGTATACTCAGCAGATCGCAAGCCATTGAAGATAGCTCACCATATTTTTTTGCGTTATCGTTCCAATAATCCAGGATATCCAAATTGATAATGTCTAATGCCGGTTCTTCATGATACGTTTCTGATATGCTCAAATTAATACCCTAACAGTACTAAGCAGTAGTTGTAATATAGTTAGGGGTCGAACACAAGGACTCACAGAAATCACACAATAGATTGTATAGTGTCTAATCAAGCTAAGCAAATAGGATGTAATTGAAAGCAGTGCGGGAATTAAAAGTGTGGTAATTCAATTGGAGAAAGATAGGCTCAGGGTATTTCTCAAGAAATCGATGAATGCAGATAAACTAACTAGCATGATTCAGATATAGCGCAGTTCTTGAACTCAAATCACTAGGGTATAATTAACCAACTATCGTTGCGAGAATTATCTAAATCTAAATCCTAGGAATTCCAAATCTCTTTGCGAATCCTAAAGTCTAAATCAGCTTTAATATCAGGTTTGATATGTTCACAAATCAATTAAACCAATTCTCTTTGCGAATAATCAATTTGCTCACCTAAGGTTCTATCAGGTAATTAATCGCACTGTCATGCTTAATCAATTATCCTAAGATTTAAGTTCCAGATTCGTCAACCTAGATTTAGCTTTGAACACAACCTAAACGAAGAACTAATTCAGATGGTGAATCCTAATAAACTAATCAACCTAGCATTCAGAGAAAACCCTTATGAGAACCCTGAACCTAAAGTGGATCTACTCAGACATGGAGATTGATAACAACATGATTGAATAGATCATCAAAGAAATCAATAGAAAACAGGAGTTCAGAGTTGTCTCTCCAAAAACCAAACGTAGAATCAAAGTAAAATAATGCATAGCCTAAACGTGGCTGTAAAACCTAATTATATAGCTAAAACACGTTCTGGGCCTTCTTGCAAATATTAAAATCTTCTGGGCCAATTCTGCAATTCTTCAACTCTTCAATAAGTCGCGATCCTTCTGTTTCCTTGACGGGTATCGATCGATACTAGGCAGTATCGATCGATACTCAGGTGATTTTGATGTCTCAGCTACACGGATCTTCTGCTTCGCTCCAGAATGCTCCAGAAAGCTCCAATATCTCCAATTATGCTCCAAAAGTGCTATAACCTGTAAAAGACTCTAAAAGACTCTATAATAGAATAAAGACTCGATAAAACAGACTTATATCATGGCCTATAAGGGTAAAAACCATGATATATCAACTCTCCCAGACTTAGAATTTGCTTTCCCTCAAGCAAATAGAAGACTAAACCAGAGAAAGAGGTTTGAAAACACAGAGACTCACCTATTCTTGAAACGTTGCAATGACCATTTTCCCAAGCACCCAAATGTCACCTAACCAGCTTTTGATCTAACCAGCTTTTGATCTAACCACCATGTACTTCTCCGTAGACATTCGCAGCTTTTCCAGGCTCCACACATTATCTCGCAGCATTGTTCAAATAAAGCCTTCATCGCTAGTTTCATCGTTGTAGCTAATGTTCAAGAACCTTCTAGACTCTTTACCATACAATATCATGACAAGGAACCACCCTTTTTCATACTTCTTGTATCATTTTCTCTTCCCCAGACTTACTTCTTATTATGTTCTCTTCTTATAATGTGTATGCATATACACATTAAGGTTCGAAACGCGAGTATTGATGGTGTTTGCCACCGAATCCCCGGTTCTTCTCTCTCTATGTATCAAAGGTTGTATGCGAATAATGGCATCATATGAAAATCCTAGCCTCGCTTCCAATCCTTTGTGTGATCATTCCCTCTTAAGTAGAATAATGGGATCGCTGGAAATTTTCCTAGCCCTCTACTCAGAAGAAAATCATCTCATCTTTTATGCTCTTATTTATCAACTTATAACAGGGAAGAGAGATACCACAACTCTAAACACATGGGTTCCTTTATCAGATATGAATGATGAATCAAGCTCT
This sequence comes from Eutrema japonicum, assembly GCA_030161315.1. Classification (NCBI taxonomy): domain Eukaryota; kingdom Viridiplantae; phylum Streptophyta; class Magnoliopsida; order Brassicales; family Brassicaceae; genus Eutrema; species Eutrema japonicum. Next base: position 28,086,565 of record BSQW01000007.1, read on the forward strand.
ATGAACACTAACCATACTGATGAAGTGCAAAAATTTGGCTCAGGTTTCAGAAGAACTCTGCTTGAGACATGGATGTTTTCTAGTCAACTGGTCAGTCCTTGGATTTTTTATTAGTCGATCTTGAGCTGATCCTGCAACACTGGTCACTCAAAAACAAAATCAAAACAACAATTCAAGCACATGATCATCATCTCCAACAAGTTTTGACTCAATAAAACGATTTTGACTCGATAAAACAACTGACTCTAAGAAAAACAAACACAATGTCAGCAGACACCTCCCCCAGACTTGAACAACACTGTCCCCAGTGTTATCTAGCCTAGAGTCAGTGAAAGAAAAAAAAGAACAGAATAAAATTGGGAAAAACAAGAAGTTATCTTGCTGGAACATCGAGTATCGATCGACACACAGCCTCGATACCAGGCTTAAATCGATATAATGAACCGTACATTCGCGATTGGTGTCGACCGATACCAATGGGGTATCGATCGACACTAAGGCGATTTCGAGTTTTGCTCCTTATTTATCCTGACACAAACGTAAAACAAAAATTGAAAAAGAAAAAGACTTCAAAACAGACTCACCAGTGGGTTGCCTCCCACCAAGCGCTCGTTTAACGTCATTAGCTTGACTGTAACGCCCTCAGGCAGGATAAGAATGGGAGCTTGCACTGAAACAGGCCCCACAACTTGACATTGCTATCTTCAGAGTTCTGCTCAACATGCCATCCACAAACTCTTTTCCTTTTTCCTTCAACTCCGAAGTGAGAAGGACCCTAGCCTTAGAGAATGGCTTCGAAACTCCTTTGCACTTCACCTTGTACTCAATCGAGTCTCCATCGCACTTCTGAGGTATCAAAGTGACATGGGGATTCTCGACCTTTTTGCTCTTGGCCTTCTTCTTTGTTGCCTTAGCCTTCTTGACAACTTCCTTGGGGATGCTGGGCGGTTCAACTAAAACGTCTGTGACAGTTGGCTTGTCAGGAGGCTTTTCCAAAAGATCAACTGCTAATGTCTCTCCTGTGACAACCTCAATGCAAGAGACACGTGTGGGAGCACCTCTAGGGGGAATGCCATCATAATAGATATCTCCGTCAATGTAAGAGAAAGAGATTCTCTTATTAGGCTTGTCTATGATTGCGCCAGCAGTAGCCATAAACGGTCGTCCCAGGAGTAAAGGCATACGAGATATTGCCCTCATCTCTACAACCTGAAAATCAGTAGGCACCAGACAATCTCCTACTTTGACAAGCAAACCATAGACAGTACCGTATGGAAGCGAGATATAATCGTTTGCGAATGTGATAGATGTCTTTGAAGATCGAATATCAGCGCCCAACCGTTCTGCAATTGCCCTTGAGATGACATTGACACTAGCTCCTGAGTTAACGAGAGACTCTTTGAATTCAACTCCAGAGATGGAGCATGGAACTGCGAATCTTCATGGGTCTTCCCTTTGGGTCAGCTGTCTTAGTGGAGGTGGTGCACCTTTAGCCTTAATGAAGAGTGCCTTAATCTCTTCCTCAGTTTCTTTGCAATCTTTGAAGTGACTTAGCAGAGGACGATGTTCTAAAGCTTCTTCAAAGGACAATTCATTGGAGATCCTTCGTACCATATTCTCAAAGCCACGTAGCTGCTTTGGAGAAATGGGATCTCTGAGGTGTCGAGGAATAGGATTTAGCTTCTTGGGCTTGCGAACTCTTTCTTCGATCAACTCAGGTGTTTTCACAGTTTCTGGCTCGATCTGCGATGGGTATCGATCGACACCAGGCAGGGTATCGATCGATGCTGTCGCTGTTGAATCATCCTTGGCAGATATATCATCATCGATAGGAAGCTCCACAATCAGCTTATCCAGCGTAGCCTGGCATCTGGCATCTTCTACCTCCTTCTTAGTCTTCCCAGCAGCTCTGGGATATGGTATCCTCGGTATATAGACTCGTTCTTGAACTTCTTTAGGCACCACAGTCGAAATCTCAAGTGTTTCCTCAAAACTCGCCCCATTATCGACCGATACCAATGGGGTATCGATCGATACACGGGTTTTGGAAGTGTCCCATTTCAGAATTGTAACCGGCATCGATCGACACTTGGGGGTATCGATTGATGCTCTGGCGATTTTAGGATCCTCATCGAAATCTCCCGCACTTGAGGTGATTGCATGGACGTGGGCATTGTGTGAATGAACTGTCTTTCCCTTGGCATTTTCTGCAGTCTGAGCTACTTGCGTTTCCAGCATCCTGTGAGTGGTATTGAGAGCCTCGATCCTTCCACTCAAATCGGTGTACACAACATCCAGTTTCCCATTGAAGTTTACTGTCATCTTCTCCTGCCCTTGAACCAGCTGTTCAAGCAGACCCTTAATTTTACTCTCATGAGCTTTGGGTGGTGGGGATTGGTACCCTCCTTGCTGAGCATAGTTGGTGAAGTTTCGCTTGGTGTTGTACCCAAATCGCTGACCCTGGAAACCAGAACCACCAATGTAGTTAACATCTTCCACTTCATTCTCAGCAGCAGAGTGGACCGCTCTTTGATTTTTCCCGATCAGGAAATCCAGCTTGGCTTGAACTTCAGCAATCTGCGAAGCGTCGATTCCTCCAGCCTGATTCTTCCGCTCGAAATCAGCATTCTTGGTGCTATTGCTAGATGCCAAGTTCTAAATCAGTACAAATGCATCGTCTGGATACCTGGTGTTGAAGTTCCCATTACTCGCAGTATCCAAAGCCATCTGGTACCTCCAATCGATGGTGCGGACAGTCTCTCTGATAGGACTTGAAACGAATCCAAGCAGCTTTGAGTGCCTCTGTCGGACCTTGAGAAAACTGAGAGATCTTGTTCCTCTGATCTTCAGATCGTGCATCATCGTAGAAATTTATCAGGAAAGCCTTCTAAGTCTCCTCCCAGGTAGTCAGTGACCCAGGAGGTAGCTGCCTCAGCCAGTAAGTCGCATCTCCACCTAGAGAGTAGGGGAATAGCTTGCAGAAAAGATAGTCGTAGGACACTCCGTTACTCTTGATGCTAGTAACCAAGTCCTCGAACTTCTCGATATGATCTATAGGATGCTCATTGGGAAGACCATGAAAGAGATGTTGTCCCACAAGAGTGTAGTATGCAGGTTTAAGCTCAAAGTCATTCCTCTCGAACGCAAGAGGACGAAACGCTGATCGATTTGCGTAAAACTGATCAGGCCTGTTGTACTCACCAATCGTTTGACCACGATTAACCACAGCATTCCTAGCGTTGGCTTGCGTAGCTGGCGCGACAATCTGACCAACAGCAGGAGGGGCAATGACGTTTCCAGCCTCATCAAGTCGCTGCCCTCTCTCATTACACACTTGACCCTCTTGGTCTCTCAAGACTCTAGCTTCATCAGCTCTTAAAACCACTGGGTTGTTCATCCCTGATGTCTGCTTTGTCTTTCTGTTTGCGCGTTCTAAACGTGCTAGCTTCTCTAACGATAGATTGACTAGCGGAATGCTCTTGTTTCTTCTGGTTTCCCAATTGGGCATGCACTTGAAACACAAAAACCAAGAATGTTAGTAACCAGAGACACGATGAGTATCGATCGATATCAACAAAATAAAACGACGTGTATCGACCGATACTAGGTAGTATCGATAGATACCGACGGGCTTAGTTGAAACTCGACAGCTAAAATCTAAAGGCGAAATTGAGTCCCCGGCAACGGCACCAAATTTGATATGCTCAAATTAATACCCTAACAGTACTAAGCAGTAGTTGTAATATAGTTAGGGGTCGAACACAAGGACTCACAGAAATCACACAATAGATTGTATAGTGTCTAATCAAACTAAGCAAATAAGATGTAATTGAAAGCAGGGCGGGAATTAAAAGTGTTGTAATTCAATTGGAGAAAGATAGGCTAAGGGTATTTCTCAAGAAATCAATGAATGCAGATAAACTAACTAGCAGGATTCAGATTTAGCGCAGTTCTTGAACTCAAATCACTAGGGTATAATTAACCAACTATCGTTGCGAGAATTATCTAAATCTAAATCCTAGGAATTCCAAATCTCTTTGTGAATCCTAAAGTCTAAATCAGCTTTAATATCAGGTTTGATATGTTCACAAATCAATTAAACCAATTCTCTTTGCGAATAATCAATTTTCTCACCTAAGGTTCTATCAGGTAATTAATCGCACTGTCATGCCTAATCAATTATCCTAAGATTTAAGTTCCAGATTCGTCAACCTAGATTTAGCTTTGAACACAACCTAAACGAAGAACTAATTCAGATGGTGAATCCTAATAAACTAATCAACCTAGCATTCAGAGAAAACCCTTATGAGAACCCTGAACCTAAAGTGGATCTACTCAGACATGGAGATTGATAACAACATGATTGAATAGATCATCAAAGAAATCAATAGAAAACAGGAGTTCAGAGTTGTCTCTCCAAAAACCAAACGTAGAATCAAAGTAAAATAATGCATAGCCTAAAAGTGGCTGTAAAACCTAATTATATAGCTAAAACACGTTCTGGGCCTTCTTGTAAATATTAAAATCTTTTGGGCCAATTCTGAAATTCTTCAACTCTTCAATAAGTCGCGATCCTTCTGTTTCATCGACGGGTATCGATCGATACTAGGCAGTATCGATCGATACTCAGGGGATTTTGATGTCTCAGCTACACGGATCTTCTGCTTCGCTCTAAAATGCTCCAGAAAGCTCCAATATCTCCAATTATGCTCCAAAAGTGCTATAACCTGTAAAAGACTCTAAAAGACTCTATAATAGAATGAAGACTCGATAAAACGGATTTATATCATGGCCTATAAGGGGTAAAAACCATGATATATCAGTTTCCAGAGAAGATTTCCCACTAACATCAACACTTGACTTGCGAAAGGCAAATAAATCCTGGAAAAAATATAATAATTTTTACTGAACCGTAAACGTATAAACATCTAAAAAAAATTATACACAAATTTCTGTAAACGTATAAACAATTTTAAATAAAATAAATTGACAAAATACTGAACTGGTAATAAATATATTTTCTTACATAAAACAAATTTCGTTCAAGTTAAAAAAAATGTGATTTACATTGACGAGGTTAAATTAGATGTGATGAGGAGTTAGTGCCTTAGTGGTGACAAGCAAGAATATGATTAATCGATTAACTATATTTTAATCTAAGGTGTTTTTATTTGACCATAATTGAAATCAGAAAACGTAACTAAAACCTGCTTAAGACACATAATCCTGATCATAAAACACATAAATAACATAAGAAACTAAGATAGGTACTTACATCGTAATTCATGAAAACCCTTTTTTGTGCTCCATCATTTGCATTATGTTGATCACATTCTCGTGACTGTGTAGATGGTGATGTAGACTTCGGCTTTGTCTCATATGATTCAAAAAGCAAACGCAGTTTACTACGTAAGTTGTCCATCTTTACTTGACAAGTACTCATATCAAGCTTTCCAAAACAATATTGTGCAAGTGTAAGCTTCAAACGTGGATCATGAAGTACAAGTTAGAAGTTGGATATGTAGAATCTGACATAAGCCGAGTGATCTCATCAAATGGCTTCAAAAATTCAGAAATCTCATTTGCTCGATTCCATTCTTCATCTGTAGGAAAGAATTTGTAATTTTTCCCATCAATCATTTTAAGGTTAGAAAAAGCAACTCGGTACTTGATAACCCTATCAAGCATTTTGTAAGTTGAATTCCATCTTGTTTGCACATCCAAAAGAAAACCTTTATTCGGGTCTAAACCCACATTCTTCACGCATTTTTCAAACAGTATCTCACGAGATTCAGATGCTGTAACATACTTTATACTCACTCTAATTTTATGCAAGGAATTGCCAATAACTTTCAGCCCGTCTTGAACGATAAGGTTAAGTATGTGAGCTGAACATCTAACATGAAAAAACTCTCCTCCACACAACAACTCATCCTGTAAAACAAGCTGAGATTTTAAAATGTCTTGTATCGAATTATTGCTAGTAGCGTTGTCTAATATGATGGAAATTTTTTTTTTCTCAATTCCTCATTCTTTCCATGACCCAAGAAGATGCATTGCTAAATGCATACCTGTATGTGGTGGTGGGAGAGCACAAATTGCTAGGATTTTGTTGTTCAACTTCCAGTTTCGGTCTATGTAATTTGCCGTGATACACATGTAGCATTCATGCGTGATTGCGGACCACAAGTCAGATGTAAAGCTAATCCATCCAGGAAGACTAGCTAGTTCCCTATTCAACTTAGTTGTCTCATTCTCATAGAACCGGTAGACATCTTTTGCACATGTGTTGTGGCTAATAAACTTAACATCATCATTCAAGTATTTCTAAACTTCTCTAACTCTTTCATACTCAACGTACGCAAATGGTAGATCATGCTGAATAATTGACTTAGCTACCATTTCACGGAAAGCAAAGTGATCAATCTTTCGTGCTTGTAGTTTAAGCTCTGTATTGATCATCATTTGACCAATATCCTCGTTTCTGGGCACAAGACTGCATTTCCGACGATGCCTTCTTAAAGTATTAGTACCGTTTTTGTGGGAGTCATGTGCATATTTCTTCTTGCAATGCTTGCATTATGCTTTTTGCGACACATCTTTCTCTGTAATCACTACAAAATCACCCTACACATCCGAGTACTGCCTTCTCAGCTTATTCTTTTTCTGATCCGATGACTTTGCTTTGTCATCATCATCTGCTTCATCTTCAGACTCAACATTTTTTTATTTTTGTTTTTCGTCTTACCTGACTCAGGCTCAAACATTTTATTCTTCCTCTTATTCAGCTGAGATACTCTTCCTCTACCATCATCCACTTTAGACTCACACATATTTCTCTTTCTCGGTTCAGGAGAGATTCCTTTTTCAGCATAAACCAGATTTTGCTTTCTCTTCTTCTGTGTAGATGACTTTCCTTTGCCATCATAATATGCAGCCTCAAAGTGGTTTCTCTGTCTCGATTCAAAAGAGATTTCTTTTTCAGCATCATCATCATCATCTTCAACCTCAATGAGCCTTCTGTTACGAACTTTGGATGGATGTGATCCATCATAATTCAGTGGTTCATGTTCAGTGTTTAGAAATGCAACAATTCTTTGTGATTCGAAGTCTAGCGAGTTCAAGTATTCGAAGTCTTCTGAGTTCTGTTAATAAGAATTAAACGACAACATGAGATGATGAATCATATCACATATCATCTGTGTGAAACCACATATGAATGACACTTACTAGGTCCATTATTCAAGAATCACGACTCACAAACGTCTTCAACCTCTGTCAAACTCTATGTTGTGTGATTCAGCCAAATGACTTGTTTAACGTGAGTCGTGGACTCGTGGCTTTAGAGTTTTGAGTAGTTGCTAAATTAGGTTAGGGTGTACGTATAAGTAACTCTAGTTGGTACAAAAGGTTTGAATATATGTATTTAAATTTTTTATAACTTAATTAACGCTAACTCCTTGATTCTAACTTCTAAGACATCGATTTAACAAATCCAATCAATTCAGAACAGACGAACAATATGATATAGCAACACAACTATTAATCAAATCAAAGCATCATAGATCAACAGAAACCAACAAACAAAACTATCCCTAACAAACAAAACTATCCCCAAGTGGGATCTTCCTATTGCAGTTAAAGTATATTCAAATTTAATTAACACGAACAACCACCTTGTTGTTGCTCGCTTGAGACAAATTGGTCAATGGCTTTAGGTTCACATCAACCATATCATCTTGGTTTGTTGAAGAAAGTGACTCCATTCCTGGTAATGCAGCTGCAATCTAGCGGAATAGTGGCTACAAGTTTCCAAAATACCAAAAGAAAACACACACACACAAAATAATTATTCAAAGAAATCTCAAGTCTGTAACACATTCATGATGATATATAGTTGCTTCTCACCTTAATGTTAAATCCTGCTTTTGCTTTCGTCTCTATGAATATTATTCCAAAATCACGAGCTTTGTTATCCCTTTTCTCTGTCGACACTTGCCTATCAAATGGTAATTTTAAGTTGATAGCTAAATGACAAAAGTTTCCATGTAATTTATTTATTCATCTCTTTTTGCTGTTCTTTTAGGCGTATCATTGGATTTGATGTTACTAAGTCAATGTTTATTACCTCTTGTCAGCGAGATCTATTTTGTTACCCACGAGAACAATTATGACATCGCTACCTCTCTATGTACGAACATCCTCAATCTACTTCGAGTGTATTCAAGAATGACTGGCTGACTACCTATATGTACACTGAATAAGACAAAAACAAAATCAAAAGACATCGATAACAATTTGGAGATTATCCATCAGATTCAGCAGTTAACCAATTCTAGTTCGTGGAGACTGAAAACCCAGCCGCCGTAGATTCGTGGATATGGTGGCCGGATTGTTACCAGAGTTCCGATTTGGTGAAGAATGTCTTCTGCGGTTTACCCGCAAACCTGCAAAACCGTGACGGGTTGACCTGTTAAATCCGCGATCCGCAACGGATAAAACCCGCTAAACCCGTAAAATCATGGACACTTAATAATGTGTACATGCCCACCACGTTGCGGTCCTATATGAGCCTAGCCTGCGGGTTGTGGCCCATGTTGACATCTCTAGCTATAGCTCAGTGATAATGCTACCATTAAATCACCTTCCGTAAACCTTCATACATATATGAAGTATGTTATACAACATTTGAGCACCTATATTGTATGCCTAGAGTTTTCAAAAAAGATGTGACCTCTTGTATCTATTAGTAATATGAAATGGTTTTTTTTTGTCAACTGATATTATTAGATAGTAAATGGATGATGCGAATCGGATTCGTCTCCGAAATTTCAGATCTTAAATTTATAAACCTTAAAGCCTGCAAGTGCACAGATTTGCGTTGTAGTACTTGAGGTATCGATCCACAGGGAGAGAGTGCTATTCTACGAGACCTTAGAGACTATATAGTAAATAAACCTAGAACGAATATATTTTTATAGGGTTTTTGTAAATAGAATTGTAAAGAACGAGAAACGGAAAACTTCTACTAATCTAATCTAAGAAAATCGATAGATACTCTATACTAAGGAAATTTTAACTACTAAACTAATGCTAAGAGAAACTAAACCTATCCTAAGAAATTCTAAGACTGACCTAATACCTAAGAAAATCGACTACTAACCTAAACCTAATGAAATCGATGACTAAACTACTTCTACGGACTCTATTGCTAAACTACACTACTAAAGACAGTTGTAACTATTCTAAAACGTTGCTGGGTCGAAAGGAATATCTCGGGGTATGCCCTATTCAATCAAACGGCCCATAGCTCATTAGTAACCGATGTTTCTATATTATAACTCCACGAACAGGACAAAATAATGACGTAGTCTACTTCCGTACAACCTACGTCCTCCAATCTATTCACTCGACCAGTAGCTTCCGTCTCTGACCGGGCGTAAGATTGTGATATGCTAGTGGGTCCATAGGTTCACGGCACTCCGTAAGTATACTTCCGAAATCTTACGACGCGCACGCCTTGTGGATGAAATTTGCTTGTGATTAGATGCAACACTTCCGTGGTTGTAAACTCCCCCTATCAGCCTCTAGTTCGTGACACTAGATTCATGCATTAACAACTTTCCACAAGAAGAGCTCTAGAAATCGGCTAGGGTTTACCGAGTGAAATCCTTATCGAACATAGAATTCCCCTCGATAATTCTTTAAACCCAACAATCTAAACTATTCAAACATACTGAAAAAGACATGATTAAATTAAGCATGATATTGGTGAAGAATTCTCACGGATTCAAGAACTAACCTCGGTGAGAAACCTCCTCACAAATCCCGAGAACCTCGATGCAAGAGTACAAGAATGAAAGCAAAACTACTGTGTAGAAGGTTGTGCAATGGTTTCCACAAAAATTATGTCTAAAACAAGTATTTATAGGTCTTCGACAATCTTAGGTCGTTTTAGGGTTTGATGGGAAAAGACGGTTTTGGCCTCAGGTGAAGAAACGACTCGTCTTGGGCGGACATAGGCTTGGCCGAGGGTCCGTCCCCTCTGGCCGCGGCGAACTGGGCTCTGGCCATGGGTGGAGTGGCTCCAGGGGTGGCGGAATGGTGCTTGGCCGCGGGTCCGGCTCCTCCAGGCGCGGTGAACTGCTCCTTCGGGGCAGCTTCATATGCCTTCAGTGCTTCGGGTATATTTTAGGATCCAACCATTGGATTGTCCTCAATACAATTGCATTTGAAAGCTGGTTGTCTCTACTTTGTTGTATCCAAATTTGGTGATGATCAGACGGTGAAAAATACTCATTTGATTTCAAGACTTCTTGACGGTCAAGGTTTATCCAAAAACATACTTTTGTTCTGAAATGCACTATTTTATCCCGAGTTACCCTAAAAGAGTCTTAAAACCGCAAACGCAAACATACGAAAACCGTAATAAAAGCATAGAAAACTAAGTGGAACAATTATTAAAGTGTTCTAAAATATATATCAAAATGGGTAAAAATACGGTGTTATCCATGGATGATACAAATAGTCAAATAGCCAAATTGGCGGTACAAAAAATACAGAAAAGACATCAGAAACTTCATACACTTTTTTGACAAGATATCCGCAGCTTGATTCTTTTCCCTGTTAACATGATCTAAAGAACAATTTGGTAACTTAGTCAACCAATGACGAATATCATAGAGCACATTACCAATCTCAAAATTTCCATATTTCCCATTAATAATCGTCGTTAACTCTTTACTATCACTTTTTGTTTTTTGATAACTCAGATGATCCGGCTGAACTAGGGGACCGGCGACTCTGACCGATGCAGGGTGGCAAGTCCTATTGCACCGAGGGTCCACGAATCATCCCCCCAACACCGACTAATCCTGGGGCTCGGAGAGACTATGTGAAAGCCTTGGTGGCCTAATGGATTAAATGTTACAATTTCGCTCTCGTGGGGAATCGATCCCTAGCCTTGACCAACATGGCCTTTACTATCACTTTCGAATCAAACTTGTCTCCATCCGGTAGGCCAAATAACTTGTAATGCTTGAAGAACACCGGTTGCTTTTGCTTGAAGTGATGTTGTCACCGAATTTAATTTAGCAAACCCAGAAACCACATAAGAACCTTGATAGTCCTGTATAATCTATCCAACTCCTATATGATCATTATTTTGCCTTAGACTGCTATCGAAATTGCATTTCAACCAACTTTCAGGTTGTGGTTCCCATGTACTACTTCAAGGCTCATTCCTTCTCTGATTCATCCCTAATTTTGCTGGAAAAACTGCTCGTGCTGCCAAAATTTCATTAAAAACTTGTATTCCTCTCTTTGCATCTTCATTCGAATGAATATTACGCTTATCAAACAAGAATTTATTCCTAGATTTCCTTATTATCCATACTAGCCAAAAAGGAAGAAATCTTACTTGTTCTGGCAATGTTGAAGTGTTAGCATACTCTTCATATTTTCTTCCAAGTTGGAATATGCATTGTCAAACTGATTAATATTCGCACATCGCCAAACTGCTTTCGCATATTGACATTAAAAAAAGAACATGGTTAATAGTTTTATCTTCTAAGCAACAATGTTGACAAATTGGATCAGCCTTTACGCCTCTTGTTATTAACATGTCAGCCGTTGGTAGAGCACCGTAAATGGCTTTCCATAGGAAATGCTGAATCTTAGTCAGAATATTGAGTTTCCATATCTTCATCTTCAATTATGTAGATCATGCAGGTGGATATATGTCTTCTTCTTCTTCATCATAATGAGTGGCAAACCAATAACCAGATTTAACGGAGTAATTTGAGTCTTTTGTAAAAGGCCAAACAAACCTATCGCAAGGAGCATATTGTGAAAGCGTAACCTATTTAGCCAATATTGCATCCTCTCAATTTAAAACATGAGCGAGTTTGTCTTCATCCCATTTTCGTTGCCTCATGTCATAATTCACAGACGTTGAAGTTCAAATCTAGACCATCATTATTAAGTACATTCCGAGGGGGCAAAGTAGGTAACCAATGATCATCATCAACAATTGTACTCTTACCATCCCCAAGTTAGATCCGTAAACCTTGTTTTAGTAGTTCCTTTCCTTCTTGAATTGATCTCCATCCATAAGATGGTTGCGCTCCACACATCGATTCTAAGAACATCGATGAGTGATAATATCTTCCTCTATAAATTTCTGGTAACAGAGAAGAAGGGTTCATCAAAATTTTCCATGCTTGTTTCGCCAAAAACGCTAAATTAAACTTATGTACATCTCTGAATTCTAAACCTCATTCTTTCTTTGGTAAACACATCCTCTTCCATGTAACCCACGCAAGCTTTCTCTTTCCATTATCTGTGCCCCACCAAAACTCAGACAATAAACCGTTAATCTCATCACATATTTTTTTTTGAATGAGAAAATAGTTCATTGCATATACTGGCTTAGCTAAATTAACTGATTTTATTAAAATTTCCTTACCAACAAGAGAAAGGAACTGATTATACCAGCCTCCAAGTTTTTCTTGAATCCTTTTAATCACACATCCAAAGAGTTGTTTTTTTCCTTCGTCCAAATTGCTCTGGAAGTCTGAGATATTTTCCACCGCCTTTGATTTTATCGATTCCTATAACGCCTTTCAATCCTTCTCGTCTCTCTTCACCAATCCTCATACCAAAAATTATCGATGATTTGTTGAAATTAACCGTTTGTCCTGAGATTGATTCATAATCAGAGAGGATTTTAGCTATTTGCTCTATGTCGTATTTTCTCTAAAAAAGAAGAAGGAATCGTCTGCAAACAAAAGATGTGTGATTGTCGGACATGCTTTTGCTAATCTCATACCCTGAAACTTTTTCTATTGCTCAACCTTTTCTAACATTTGACTTAACACCTCAGCGCACAACAATAATAAGTAAGGTGATAAAGGATCACCTTGTATAATTCCACGTGATGGTTTGATCCCTCCATATAGTTTTCAGCACAATCTTTCTTTGATTTGATGGCATGGAGCAACTCATGAGTCACCAGAATATTGTCTTGAATGTTTCTACCGGGAACAAAAGCTATTTGCGATTCTAAAATAATATGACCTAAACAACCTTTGAGTTGTAGCACCATAATTTTTGAGATGATTTTGTAACTTAAATTGCAAAAACTAATTGGCATTTAATCACCCATTTCCGTAGCCTCTGTAGTTTTAGGTAAAATACAAATCTGAGTATGATTCATTCCATGTTCCATTTCACCGGTAGAGAAGAATTTCTTGACCATATTACATACATCTGGTCCAATTTCAGTCCAAAACTGTTGGTAGAAAGCAACAGTATAACCATCTTCTCCATGAGCTTTATCTGCACCAATCTAAAATATTGCATCCTTGATTTCTTGATCTGTAACAGTTTATGTCAATAATATATTCATATCTGCCATCACAGATCGATTAATATCCAGAAACACTGCGCTCACCAATGATGTATCAGGTGCTGTGAACATCTTTTAGAAAGATTCTTCAGCTACTTTCGCCAAAGCTTCATCTCTTTTATGAATTATCCCATGATCGTCTTTAATGAATTTTATACAATTTCGTGCTCGTCTTGCCTTAGTAGCTCCTGGAAAAATTGTGTGTTCCGATCTCCAACATGTAGCCATTTATTTATGCTCTTTAGTTTTCAGAATTCTTCCTCATCCATATAGGCTTGACTAAGTTATCTTTTCAATTGATGAATCTCTGAAACTTGTACAGTAGAATCTCGTAACTTGACATCAATTTGCGATCTTAATCCCTGGATTATCTCAGTTGCATTTCGTCGATTCTTTTTTTTTTCCATTGAGCCTTTGCAGATTTCCAAAATACCAATTTTCTGATAATCGATTGACATTTTGAGTTCTTACATGCCAAGAAGTCTTCACCATATCCGTAAAATCTTCATTGTAGTATAGCCTTTTATCAAAGCAAAATAACCCTCGTCTAAAAATTCAACGTTGATTATCATAGGTCTTTGCTTCATATTCAACGTTGATTATCATAGGTCGATGATCTGATTCAACCAACTCTAAAAATTCCATTTCTGATGCAGGATATAGATTTTTCCATTATGAGTTAACCAACACCCTATCAAGATAACATTCGAATACTCTGTAATTTCTGATGCATGATATAGATTTCTCCATTCTGAATGGTCCATTTCTTGTAGTTGCTAATCTCTGTAATTTCTCCCACATATAGTGTCTTAGTTTAGGTACTGAATTTTCGTAAATGCAAGACAAGTAAAACTTAAAAGATTTGAATTCAATAGATAAGTCTACAAGTCTTGAATCTGCAGAAATACAATTGACAGAAAGTAAATTTTCCAACATACAACTAAGCCACCACTTAAACATTGGGGAGAGAAAGTTTTCATTTCATCATAGCCTATAAGAGATCATATATCTCTAACATAATCATTACTCTCTTTTGTTTCCACCAGGAACAACAAGTCTGGGAGATACACCCTTTGCATCTCCTAAAGACGTCGAACTGTGAAGCAATGTTCCAAACCCCGACAGTTCCACACTTCGACTCTCATGAAACTTGTGGTGGATTCGGGCCCACTACACGTCCGAGTTGTGAAGTGTCGAAAAGATCTTCAACAATGTCCGTGTAATCAGCCTGCATTTTGAGTAAAGCATTCTCTTTATGCACCTGCAATGTATCTCCATTCACATGTTTATCCACCAAAACATCCTCTACCCGTAATCGTTTCTGCACCTGACATGCATCAATGTTTTCCATTCCATCGATGCAAATTTCAGCAAAGAAATGTCTTTTACCTGACACCTTAGACTTTGGTGAAGTCGAACCTTCATCTGATTGAGAAACATACTCGCTATCTAGAAAGTTTCCATACTGCATCAGTTACCCCTCCGAACACCATTGATTTGTTTCTTCGAAACATCCTAGTTCAACATTGTTCTGTGAAACTAGCGAGCCTTCTCTTGGTCCATTCACTTGACTTTCAGCAACACAATCATTAAGTAGATTCCCAACAAATCTACTTCTACGGAGTACCTCTTTCATCTCTCGTAAAGAAACCAGTGCCTTTTCATAATCTTCAAGTTCCACCTGAAGATCATCAGCTTCAATTCACTCTTCAACCGCATCTGCATTCCCATGTTGAACCTCCATTTCTTCATTCTCTTGATTTTGTTCTGCATATTCATTTTGCTCATCAATTGCTAATTGTTGCTATTGATCATTTACCACATCTCCGTGAACCTCTTCTGCCACTTCATCATCATCCTCTGGATCATTATCATTTGTCGGGGCTTGAAAATCTTGATGCATGAGACAATCACCGGTATCATGTGACATCATTCCGCACACCTTGCAAAAGCCTCACAATCTCTCATTGCGAAACTTCAAGAGGGTGTTAACTCGTGGGGAAAACTGAACATTTTCTCTGAAACCTGAGAGGTATATCAACATTCCACTTGATCTTCACCCGAACGAACTCCACCATAGCCTCTAATTCCAGGTTGAACTCCATACCCACCACTTCATCCATGTTTCTTCCAACATGATTGATTACCTCTTGAGTGAGAAATTAAAGGGGAATCCCTCAAATCTACACCCAGAATGTAATGTGATTGAGTGCGAACTCATTCATCTCGTTATTCCATTGCTTAAATACCAACATCCTGTCATTGAAGGCCCAAGGGCCTCAGTTCAAAACTGACTGCATCAGATCTTCCGATGGAAAGACAAACTGGAACCTCCTCCTATCAACAATTCGACTAGAAATTATCCCAGTCAAGGCCCAATTTCGTGGAAGCGTTGCAACAATTGATCTTAATTTTTTTTTCCGTGGAACAAGAGGTCGATCCATGAGTGAAAACTGATTCGCCCTAGCCGCCGCTGCACAGATCCATAGTG
This sequence comes from Eutrema japonicum, assembly GCA_030161315.1. Lineage (NCBI taxonomy): Eukaryota > Viridiplantae > Streptophyta > Magnoliopsida > Brassicales > Brassicaceae > Eutrema > Eutrema japonicum. The sequence continues at coordinate 28,102,464 of BSQW01000007.1, forward strand.
GTAAAGAGATTGGTGCCTCATCTGCACCTAAATTGATGTCTTGTAAAGTCCGTCGTATGTTGTCCGCCATGATTAACCAAGAGAAGAAAAGACGAAATTGAATGAGAATAGAGTAAGATTTTGTGAAGCTATGTAGAGAATGATGAAAGAAGAATCCAAATATATAGATTTGAGGGAATCGACAGTTGATTACCGATATATCATCATAGTGGAGCACGTAACCCACAATGGAGATGTAGGATGTCGCGGTCTAACCGTCTCCAAACTGCCGCACTACGACATCATAATCAAGGAAAACCGTTCTACAAAAAAAAAGAAAACGTAAAATCGCATTAAAAATCGCCATCGTAGAGAAAAAATGATAAGTATCTCCTTCTACTCTATCATTGACTTTTAATTATAATATAAAATAGTTATGTCCCTAAAAAATATGTTTTAAAATCTTTAATTCTTTATTTCTTTATACAAAAACAATTATGTTTAAAAATCCTTTAAATGCGATTTCTTTTGAAACAAAAATATGTACCGATGATAACAAAAGGAAAAAGGAATAGCTATGCCTACAAATAAATTTTTTTTTTGTCAACAACCTAAATACCGAAAACGGTTTGGAGATCCAAACTGCGGGTGCCGAGTTTACATAAATAATATTCACCGGGTAGACACAATTACTCCTTGCTAACTTGTCTGTCTTTTTCTTACTTGCACGTGGGATAAGTGAGATAGAGAAAAAAAACACCTCTTAACTCTTCACGAATTCTTCCAAGTGTAATGAAAAAGCCGGCCAATCCTCTGGTGTGGACACCATCTTCACCAACTCGGAGCAGTCTGTTGCAAAATTTATCGCCGTCTCTGGTTTGCAATAAAACAATGCATGACCCATATGAGTGCTTCTAATTCTGCGTCTAGGGGGGAGAGACTTCTTCATAGATTTCTTGCTCCCATTATAGTTCTTTCGACGCCTTCGTGAAAGTAGTGCCATCTTAATCCCGAGAAAATATCGGCCACCTTCCAAGATCCATATCAATATAAAATCACCAACCTTCATAATGCGAAGTCACCGGAGTGGGGACAAAATTTTGGAAAACCACGTCTTGATCACTACTTTGTGTTGATTCCCATGTTATTGCCTCAGTTTCCGCAAGCTTTAGTATTTATTGTGGATCTCTGTCTATATTTGAGAAAATCTTATCATTTTGAAAAAACCGATGACATTGGAAAGACACCCGGGGGCGTTGGTATCTGAGAAAGTGCCCATGTTTGTAAAACTGGAGGACATTAAAAAAGAACGTGATTGATCGTTTCCTCTTCACTCCACACCGTACACATTGTGTATCACAATTTATTCCTCGAACTCACAAATTTGCTGAGACCGCGAGACATCCCGATATGGCTTGCCAAATAAAATGTCTTAATTTCGGAGAACACTTCAACTTCCATGTATGTGCATGTAGTTTCTTCACATCCAGACCATAGAAAATACCGGAACCGTTATTTGGGGTTGCTTGTTCAATTTGATATCCCGACTTAACCGTATATCTTCCCGATTTTGTGTAGTGCCATCCAAGTATATGGTCTATAGTTTAGCAACCCCATATTACACACATGTGTCACTTGGTCAATCATCTGATTGACCATGATATTCAGGTAAGACCATCTCCAATGTATTGCTCTATTTTTTACTCTAAATTAGAGCAACTCTATTTTGGAGTTGAGTTTTACTCCAATGCCACTCTATTTTAGAGTTAAAAATAGAGTCATGAACAAAAAAATAGAGTTGACTCTAAATATAGAGCCAAATATTAAAAACTCTATTTTTGGCTCTAAAATAGAGTTGGGTTGGAGAAGAATTGACTCTAAAATAGAGTTTGGAGCCAAAAATAGAGATGGGTTGGAGATGCCCTAACAGTTATGCCCCTTACATGTTGCTGACATCGGCTGAGAATATGGTATCCAAGGGTCGTTCCATAGTGAGATAGAACAACCTGAACCCACTCTTTTAATTACCCATTTTTTTACCAGAGGTCTAATCGATATAATACTCCTCCATACGTACGACGGGGAGTACGATCATATAGTGTCTAAATGGTTTGTGTTCCGAAAATATCGATCCGTAAAAACCCGCGCAAACAAATAATCTGGTTTGTCCATTAATCTTCACAATTGTTTTGACAATAGTGCAGTGTTAAAATCCTTCACTGCCCAAAAACCAATGCCCCCTCCAATTTACTTCGACACAATTTATTCCACACTAACCAAAGCATTCTTTTTTATTCTCCATTTGCCTACATATAACAATTTTTTTTTTTAATATCTGGCCACAGCAACAAATGACTTATTAGCTTCACTGTTTGTTAAATTTTCCCTGTTTCGATTTCCAACAATTTCTGATCAGGCTGCCTTATCAAGCCCAACCTTGTACATATTTCTTTTTTTTTTGTTGACTAATCAAATTTCACATTAAAAAAAAAACCTTTTCATATTTACTAGAAAATAAATATACTTAATAGATACACATGAGAACCTTTTTTTATTTTTTTCAACGCATGATACATATAAGAACAAAAGGAAAATATGTTGCAAAGTACATTTCCATTAATGGTTTTTGTCTAAAAACCTAGTTAAAAGAGTGTCAACCTGACCCTAACCCAAAAACATACCCGACCCAACCCAAAATAAAAATGTTAACTCAAATACATAACCACAGCCCAACCTATAAATTCTTCGACTTAAAAAAAAATTCTTCCACTTAGACCTTGAAAAAGAAAGAGAATTATTCCTCGGGTCTGTTACAGGCTTTTAATTTGTAGATTTATCGTAATAGAATCTGATTTCTCATGCGCGATATCCTACTATCGGAATCACTAGATACAAATTATATTCAAATTTGAACAAACCCACGAATTTATTAAAACAAGTTGTCGGAATCAATTCACATATGACGTTTGATTAAAATCTTTTCACTTGCTTTGTTTTCAGAAAAGTGAAAGCGATTCAATCTTGTAAAGTAGTAAGTATATTTATTATCTATGTGATAAGAAAAAAGTTTACTTAATGCACCTCAAAATGGGTCACACGGCCGTAATATGATGTAACCCCATCCACAATCCAGTGTCAATTTCCCTATAATGAATCTATTTATACTATTAAAACATAAACACTTTTAAAATCTGTTTCCAAACATTTTTTTTTGTTTTTTTAAATATATTAAACTTGTTGCCAAATATATATTAAACATGTTGTTAAAAATTTATTAAATATATATATATATATATATTGTATGAACATAATATCGAATACATACATTACGAATAATAATGCGAAGAAATAACACATAAATACGATTAAGAACAAGAACGACGAAGTGGAGGCGGGATGATCTCTTTCTTTAATTCAAAATATCTCCCGCAATGTGGCGGTTTTGTGAGATAATGAATCCTAGGATACAACCACTTGGAGACCATGATCGCATCACCCGATCATAGAATATACGAACTTATTGTTCTACGCTATACTCTCGGACTTACTCTTAAAAAGAAGAAAAGACGAGAGGGATTGAGGAGCTTTGTGTTTCTTCTCTGTAAGAAGTGAGTTGTGAGTGAGTGTGAAAAATGAGAAGGGGAGGCTCTCTTTTTATAGTCTTAGAAGACTTGGAGAGGAGACCAACGCATTAAAGTCTGCGTTTATGGCTCTTTGACAAATCAGATCTTGCAGAGTAATGGTGGGCGAGATTCTCGATTGACCGCACGAATTAATTGGGCGAGATTTGCGGCCAAAAATGTTAACCAAAAGGCGACCCGAGACCCGAGATCCGAGACCCGAGACCCGAGACCCGAGACCCGAGACCCGAGACCCGAGACCCGAGCCCCGAGCCCGGTCCGGCGGCGGCGGCGCGCGCGTGGAGTCCCTTGATTCCCTCTAAGTTTTTTGAACTTAGACTCATGTTTCCTCTTATTTATATTAGAGGTTTTTCTCATTGCTTTCCGATGTGGGAATTTGCAATTTTTATGTACTTAGCCATGGGCTATTTCTTTTCACATTTAACACAACTTAATAAGCCAATAGGCTTTATTAAGTTTTGGTCTAACAATCCCCCACATGAATAGAAATTACTCTAAATGCATGCAGACTAGACTGACTCGATAAACTAGACTTGACTAGACTAGACAGACTTTCGAGAGTATAGGCGAAAAATCACTGTGTGTGAGGTGGTAGCGTGTTTCAGCCTTGAACCACTTCATTGTTAATATCTGTCGGGTTTACTTCTCCAGAAGGTGAACATGATGTCTTGAACCACCCGGATTTTTATGCAGACCGAGACAACAGGTACAACCCAGTTTCATTTTCTCGTAGAACTAAGTTCTCTATTGCGTTCATTTTGGCCTTGAACTTTGCCTGGTTGATCATGAGTGAACTTGGAGAATATAGCATTTTAGATTCTCCTAGAAACGGCCTCATTTCACACTCACTAGGTGATTTGCCAGTAGTCTTTGTTTTAAGAAGTATATGTAATACTCCACTGATATGTCAGAGCTATGGTCTTATCATTAAACGTATTCTTTTATACATACATTAAGTAGATGTATGTAAGCACTGTTTATCATCTTGGGAACTGAGTAGAGACGAGAAGTCTTTCAGTGCTTGTATTAGATTTTGTTTGATTTTGTTGTCCCTTTGAACCTTACGTCTTGGGATCCCCAGTCACGTAGGTGGGGTTTCCATCAAACATTATCTTTAAGTAGTAGGCTTTAAACCCATTCCCGTTGATGATTTTTCAACTTGATCACGTGCTAAACCTTTAGTAAATGGATCCGCAAGGTTTTCAGTCGATTTGACATAATCTATGTTGATTACGCCAGTTGTGATCAAGATTCTAATGGTTTTATGTCGTCTTCTTATATGATGTGATTTACCATTATAGAGATTATTCAGTGCCCGGGTGATAGCCGATTGGCTATCACAGTGTACACGTAATGCCGATACTAGTTTCTCCCACATTGGAATATCTTCCAGGAAATTCCGAAGCCATTCAGCTTCTTCTGCTGCTTTGTCTAGAGCAATGAATTCCGACTCCATGGTTGATCTTGCAAGTAGAGTTTGTTTGGAAGATTTCCATGATACTGCTGCACCTCCAAGGATGAAGACATATCCACTTGTGGATTTCGAGTTTTTGGAATCTGATATTCAGTTTGCGTCACTGTATCCTTCCAAAACTGCGGGTTTTTTACCATAGTGCAGCCCATAAATTTTAGTGTATCGTACGTAGTTTAGTACTCTAGTTATGGCTTTACAGTGTTTGTGACCTGGATTACTTGTGTAGCGACTTAGTACGTTTACCGCATGTGCTAGATCGGGTCTAGTACAATTGGTTAAGTACATAAGACTACCAATTACCCGTGCATACTCTACTTGTGACACAGCTTCACCTGAATTTTTAGTCAAGTGAAGTTGAGAGTCAAATGGAGTTTTTGCAGTCCCATTTGAATAGTTCTTAAACCGTTCAAGGATCTTTTCAGCATAGTGAGCTTGAGACAGAGTGATTCCGTCGGAATTTCTTGTGATTTTAATCCCGAGAATGACATCTGCAAGACCCATGTCTTTCATGTCAAACTTTCCACTAAGCATTTTCTTAGTTTGTTGGATAATGTCATTATTGCTGCCAATAATTAACATATCATCTACGTACAAGCATAGTAATATATACCCACTAGGAGTAGTCTTTATGTAGATGCATTTATCACATTCGTTGATGCTGAAGCCATTTGACATCATTGTGTTGTCAAATTTTTCATGCAATTGTTTTGGAATTTGTTTAAGTCCGTATAATGACTTCACAAGTCTACAGAATTTGTGTTCTTGTCCCGGGACTACAAATCCTTCGGGTTGTTTCATATATATCTCCTCTTCTAATTCACCGTTTAGAAAAGCAGTTTTAATATCCATTTGATGGATTTCCAAATTTCTTAAGGCTGCAATTCCAATAAGCATTTGAATTGAAGTTATTCTCGTTACTGGAGAATAGGTGTCAAAGAAATCCATACCTTCTTTTTGTCGGAATCCTTGCACCACAAGTCTGACCTTGTACTTATCAATTGAGCCATCAGTCTTCAATTTTGTTTTGAAGATCCATTTACACCCTAGTGGTTTAAACCCTTCAGGTAAATCAGATATTTCATATGTATGATTTTGCTGAATGGAGTCGAACTCACTATTGACAGCTTCCTTCCAAAAAGGTGCGCCAGGTGTAGTCATAGCTTCAGTAAATGTTCTTGGTTCGTTCTCTGTGAGAAAGACCATCATGAAGTCAGGACCGAATGATTTTTCCTTATGAGCTCTTTTGCTTCGTCTAGGTTCATTTTCTTCGTCTGCTTCGTTTACTGAAATGCCAGAAGTGCTAGCCTCATTTGTAGAGGTAGCGTTTTTTTCTTCCCGAGTGCGTTTTAGATTTTGTTTATCCTTGCACGGAAAGATGTGTTCAAAGAAAGACGTGTTCCTTGATTCCATTATTGTATTTTCATGGATATCCGGTATGTCTGATTTGTGAACCAGAAACCGGTAAGCACTACTGTTGTGTGCATATCCAATGAAGATACAATCAACGGTTTTAGGTCCAATTGAAACCTTTTTAGGAGGTGGTACTGCGACTTTTGCTAGGCCCCCCACAGTTTCAGGTATTTGTACGAAGGTACGTTACCTTTCCAGAGTTCGTATGGCGTGTTGCCAGTTACTTTGTGCGGTATTTTGTTGAGGATATAGTTTGTGGCGAGAAGCGCTTCCCCCCACAGATTCCGGGGTAGCCCAGATTCCTGCAACATTGCATTCATCATTTCTTTCAGAGTTCAGTTTTTTCGTTCCGCAACTCCGTTAGATTCTGGTGAGTAGGGAGCAGTGGTCTAATGTATAATGCCTTTTTCTTGACAGAAAGCATTAAAAGGTCCATCATATTCACCTCCTCTATCACTTCTAACTATTTTAATAGTTTTTCCGAGTTGATTTTCAACTTCGATTTTATAGTCATTGAATTTTTCCAAAACTTCATCTTTACTACGTAGTAAGTATACGTAGCAGTATTTTGTGCAATCATCTATGAAGGTTACAAAATACTTTTTACCTCCTCTAGTTTGAACGATTTTTAAGTCGCACAAATATGTGTGTATTAAACCTAGAGGTTCGGTTATTCGTTCGACACGAGGTGATGGAGTTTTTGTGAGTTTTGCTTGTACGCATGTCTCACATTTATTTTTGCTTATTTTGCATTTCTGGATTAGATTCAAATTAATCAATCTTTGGATAGATTTATAATTTACATGCCCTAACCGTTCATGCCAAATATCCTCTTAAATCATATGCCATTGAACTTCTTTTAAGCATTTAGCTATTCGAAGCAAGACAAAGTCTCATGTGGCAGACCACTCCCAACTTGGGGTATCGACTCACCAGACTTGACACAATTAGACACGTTCTTGTAAACGTTATCATTTTAGTGATACTTTTCGTTTCGTTTTGCAGACAAGCAAACCCGAACAAGTATACTAAAGATAATAGAAGTTCAAACCAGCAATTAAATAAATTGCAAGAATAGACTAAAATGTAATTTTCCAATATATATATATATATATATATATATATATATTTTTTGGAAAATCCACAATTTAATCAAATAAAACACCAAAAAATAAATTAATTACTTCCAAAATTTTGTTGAAAAAATCAACAAGTATCAGACCAAGTAAATGATTTTTTTGTAATTTTTGGCAAAAATCCAACTCCAAAAATGGTTGAATTGTATAATTGATTTCTTGTACTTTCGAAAATTTTTTTTTCCAGAAACTGAACAGAATAAATCTGATCGTACGAGGAAAGAGATGATAGCTTTCTCTTTTATATCCCAAATGCTCAACAAGAGCCATAAAGTGGATATAGACGTTTTTGATTCTCCCATAATGACGTGAATTGACTTTGTATGTTACAAAAAGAATTCAAGTTTGAATTTGTCAATATGTGCTTAACTAGAGAATCAATTGTGTTCATAAAGTCAAGATTGAAATGTTACAAAATCAATCATACTTAATTTGTGTTGTTACAAAACACTAAATGAGATATTATGCATTGTTGACTAAATCAAACAATTAGCAAAATGAATTTTGGGCCAAAAAATATTAATCTTATTTGCCTAATTCTAAAACCCGAGCACCGTCCGGATATCTCATTTTCCCAATATATTAAGCGTTCTGTGGAGATCGCTATAAAACGTTCCCAATAGCGCTTTTGAGTTTTGAGGTTTGCTTGATGATCTCCCAACACTCCAACGTATTCAACGTTGAGTAATAAATGGAGATTTGAGAATTTATTCTCATTAAGACAATTTCAAAGTGATTTATGATTTTCGCAAGTTACAAAATCAAACACAATTGAATTTTCACTTAATTTCAAATTGACTCATGACTCATAAATTTGCTTTTGAGTTTTGAGTTTTTTTTCCCTCTCAAAACTCGAAATAAGCGTTTGCGGATATCGCTAGAAGGCGTTCCGAAAATCACTTTTAAACGTTTAGGGAAGTTGTTATAAAACGTTCCCGTAAATCATTTGAGATCGTTTTGATCGTACTGAAAACGTTTCGCGAAACTCGCCCAAAGGCCTTCGCGGAAATCGTTTGTAGATCTTGTTGATCTTTTTTTTTTTTCCGAAAAACGTTTCGTGAAACTCGCCTAAAAGCCCTTCACTGAAATCGTTTATAGATCTTGCCGATCTCTTCGAAAAACGTTTCGCGAAACTCGCCTAATGGCCTTCGCGGAAATCGTTAACAAAAAAAAAATAGATCAATATTTTTTTTTTCCTTTATATCATGGAATTCGCTAGAAAACGTTCCATGTTCATGTTTATGATATTATTGTAAAAAATTTACAAAATCGTGGAAAGAAAAAAAATTCGCAATTTTGTATCCGATTCATGCTATAGGCAGGAAGCAGATATTTTGAATTAAGACTGTATAAGCATAATATCGAATACATAAATTACGAATAATAATGCGAAGAAATAACGCATAAATATGATTAAGAACAAGAACGACGAAGTGGAGGCGAGATGATCTCTTTCCTTAATTCAAAATATCTCCCGCAGTGTGGCGGTTTTGTGAGATAATGCATCCCAGGATACAACCACTTGGAGACTATGATCGCATCACCCGATCATAGAATATACGAACTTATTGTTCTACGCTATACTCTCGGACTTACTATTAAAAAGAAGAAAATACGAGAGGGATTGAGGAGCTTTGTGTTTCTTCTCTGTGAGAAGTGAGTTGTGAGTGAGTGTGAAAAATTAGAAGGGGAGGCTCTGAAACACCCCGTCCCGGCCTTCCCGGCCTTCCTAGGCCGCGGACGACGCGTTCCCAGTTTGGGCCGTTGCCTGGCCGAACCTCCTGGTTTTTACACATTTCTAAACTAAATATCTCTTTTAGGCGCTTTTCTTACAAATCTATTTTACGACTATCCTTAGCCGTTTTAAGCCTAGATCTGTTTTAACCTCTTATTAATATGCAGCGAAATTTATTCTATCTAAACCTTTCTTTTCTTTCCCTTGGTTTAATTCTAATCAAGTACTTGTCCGGTCCGATCTTCTTTTTGCCTTTGGACAGTTTCCATAAACCTCCGTTCGGCTTATAGATTAATCTTTGACTCGGTCCAAGTATTGCATCCTAAGGCAATACCTTTCCTAGACTTAACCATCTAGTAATACGCTAGTCACTATCCATATATTCCAAGGTAGTGAACTTACCCGTATCCAACGTTTGTTTCCTGGACCGCATTCTGGTTGTAGTCCGATAGGTCTGTTTGTCCACCTTGACCGTGCCCCTTGTCGGTCCCATCCGCCGTTTATCCGAATCGATAATGAACTCTTCCCTTCGGTACTTAGTCGTTCAACCAACCATCCCCACATGGCTAAGTAACCGTTAGAGAATCCTTTAATCTGGCCCGACAATCCGCGCATATCAATTCCCGGCTTATGCACCCTTTGTCGTGACCAGTCTCTTCCCTCGGCTGGGCTGCCGAGTTCCCCCTGTTTCCCCGAACAAGCCGCCGGATTTCCAATCTCGGTCAGTCCGTTCCGTGTCCCTTTTTCCCGTGGATCGTATCCGGATCCATAATCCGTTGATCGCACCTCTTCATTTTGCACCTTTTCGCTTCGCACCTTTTCACCTTGCACCTTTTCACTTTTCCGGTGGTGCGTGCTTTAGGCGAGTTCCTCTATTTCTTACCGAGAGTTTCTCCCTTGGGCGTGTTTTGCTTACTTTAGCCGGATCGGATTAGTTGCTCACGTATATAGCCTAGCCTTGGCGGAATCTGGCCGATCCCCAAGCCACTCGCCTTACCCGCAATCACTTTCCATCCGGCTAACTTAGCCATGCCCGTGTAAGGTTATCATGAATATCCGGCCAGGATTATCTAACCATGGCCGATAAGTAATTACGAATATTAAAACAAGTAGTGCGATTAAAATAGACCACGCGCGCATATAGAACGATCATAGGACTTTCCCGGCGAACCGATAGTCTAGATCCGTACTATGCCGCCGGTAATGCACTCACCTTAGCCACGCATTTGGATTGAGGCACTTCTATGCCGTGATCCTTATTCCCACGTTCTGATTCCCATTGGTTCGATCTTCACGATCAAACTAACCTTTCTCTCTCTCGGCTAACTCTTCTTTCGATATTGCCTTGGACTCTCGGCTAAATATCTCTCTTCTAGATATTGCCTTAGTCTCTCGGCAAGATCTCCTTTTCTTGTGTATGGATTTTGTGGTGTGGGTGTCCTCTTCCCTCTATCACCCATCCTCCTTATATAGGATCTGGATGGGTGTCTTTTCCCAAGGGTCACCCCTTCTGGTCGAACATATGCGTTGTTTGGTCAAACATGTGCGTTGTTTGGCCAAACGGATGCGTTGTTTGGCCAAACAGGTACACGACCCTTCGACTAAATAACCGCCCTCGCACACGCGATGCGTGTGGTCACCTTCCCAGCCGATCAACTCACCAACTGCCCACGGCTAGCTAGCTTCCCAGTCGACCACCTGAGTTACCACTCAACCAGCTTGACCTAACACTACCTCACTCCCACCTAGCTCTTTACCTAGCTGTCAGTCCGCCCAGCTGGGTCAGTACTTGACCAGCTTACCGAGCTAGGTTGAGCTACCGATCAGCTTGTCCAGCTGGTTCAGCTAGTAGCTCAACTATTGTAGCTCATCCAGCTACTTTAGCTTGATTACTCCCTCCCATTTTGCCCGGCTAAGTCCTTTGGTCCGTTTCTCGGCCTTGACTACGCCTTTCCGATCCTTCCGGGCATCCTTAACCCAAAACAAATCAGCCCGGTGTAACTTTGCGGAACGGGGACGTTACAAGTCTTCCCCACTTAAATGGAATTCGTCCTCGAATTCGGTGGTGGTTAGGATCTTGTTTCTCTTGACCTTGTGATATGCTCAAATTAATACCCTAACAGTACTAAAGCAGTAGTTGTAATATAGCTAGGGGTCGAACCACAAAGACTCAAAGAGACTCACAATAGATTATGTAGTTTCAAATTAAGCTAACCCAGAAGATGTAATTGAAAGCAGTGCAGAAATTAAAAGAGTTGTAATTCAATTGGGAAAATATAGGCTCAGAGTATTTCTCAGGAAATCAATGAATGCAGATAAACTAACTAATCAGGATTCAGATTTAGCGCAGCTCTTGAACTCAAATCACTAATGTATAATTAACCAACTGTCGTTGCGAGAATTATCTAAATCTAAATCCTAGGAATTCCAAATCTCTTTGTGAATCCTAAAGTCTAAATCAGCTTTAATATCAGGTTTGATATGTTCACAAATCAATTAAACCAAATCTCTTTGCGAATAATCAATTTGCTCACCTAGGTTCTATCAGGTAATTAATCGCACTGTCGTGCCTAATCAATTATCCTAAGATATAAGTTCCAGATTCGTCAACCTAGAATTAGCTTTGAACACAACCTAAGCGAAGAACTAATTCAGATGGTGAATCCTAAACAGATAATTAACCTAGCATTCAAAGAAATCCTTATGAGAAAACCCTGAACCTTAAGTGGATCTACTCAGACATGGAGAATGAAACAATCAACATAACTGAATAAATCATCAATAGAAAATAAGAGTAACAAGAGGTTTTGAGATCTGATCTCAGACGAAGGGAGATTCAGACTTGTCTCTCTCAAACCAAAGTAAAATCAAAGTATAGAAAATAAAGCATAGAAATAAAGCATAGCCTAAACAGGTGGCTGAAAGCCTAATTTATAAGCTAAAACACGTTCTGGGCCATCTTGTAAATATCAAAGTCTTCTGGGCCAATTCTGCAATTCTTCAACTTTTCAATTAGTCGCGATCCTTCTGTTTCCTCGACGGGTATCGATCGATACTAGGCAGTATCGATCGATACTCAGGTGATTTTGATGTCTCAGCTACACGGATCTCTGCTTCGCTCCAGAATGTTCCAGAAAGCTCCAATATCTCCAATTATGCTCCAAACGTGCTATAACCTATAAAAGACTCTAAAAGACTACAAAACACTAGAAAGACTCTATAAAAATGACTTATATCATGGCCTAAACAGGGTAAAAACCATGATATATCAACTTGGTCCATCAAGACTTAATCGCATTCCCGGATTTTTAGTCTATCTTTGGATTCGATCTATCTTCCCGATCTTTGTCACTCTTGACTAGATCTTACTCGATCTTCGTCCTTCCTGGACTTGATCATTTTCTCCCTAATCTTAACCAATTCATGGCGAGATCCTTACCCGATCTTGTCCTTCCTGGACTTGATCATAATTTCCTCAATTTTAGTCTCCTACGAGCTAAGTTGGTTCCTTATCCGTCGCAACACTGCCCGTAAATGATCTTGATGTGATTCCCGGTCTTTTGAGTAGATGAGTATATCATCTATGAAGATGATAACATATTCATACAAACAATCACGGAATATCCCGTTCATCATTTTCATAAAATTCGCAGGTGCAATCGTTAAGCCAAATGGCATGACGACAATTCATAATGGCCATATCTGGTTCGGAAAGCTTTTTCCCGCACATCCGAAGGCTCTATGGGAATATGGTGATATCCCAAAGCCAAGTCCACTTTCGAGAACCAGGTTGCTACTTTTAGCTGGTCTAGCAATCCGTCTATCCGGGGTAAAGGGTACTTGTTCTCAACAGTCACCCAGTTCAATCCCCGATAAGCGATGCACATCCTAAAAGCTCTCGTCCTTCTTCTTGACAGCCAGAACCGGTGCACCCCAAGGTGAACTACTCGGCCTGATAAATCCCTTTTTCCAGCAGTTCTTCCAACTGTTTCTTTAGCTCGGTCATTTCTACCGGATCCATCCGACATGGTGCCTTCGAGAGTGGCGTTGTTCCAGGTTTGAGTTCTATTGTGAATTGATCCAACCTGTCAAGTGGTAAACCTGTTAAGGCTTGGAACACATCCGCAAATTCTCTCACCACCGGAATGTCCTTTATCTCAGCACCTTCCCCCACTTCTGCCGTGGTGATTTTGGCTAGGTAAGCCTCGTAGCCTTTCTTAAGTATATTTCCTGCTTGGATTGCCGAGACCACCAAGCTCCCCGAGGTCGGTCGAATTCTTTGGAATTCCAACGTCCCCTCGTCCCGCTCAAACCGCACTCGTTCCTGGTGACAGTCTAGCGTTGTTTTATATTTTCCCTTGTTCCTAGCCACTACATTCCCAAAATCACTTCATGATTCTTGAGTTGAACTATGACAAATTCGACTTGTAGGCTTATTCCTCCAATCGTAGTCTACTTCTGACTAGGTTGCCCGATTTTTGGTTTAACTCCGATTAGATCTTATTCCTATTATGCTTTTGATCTTATGACCTTTGTGAGCAATCTCTTGGTTCACGGGCACACTTTGGCGAACACTTTTCATTCCCAAACATGTTTCCCAGTTTCACCTCAATTTCCCTATTGTCGGGATACTTAGCATAATTTGATCTTTATTCCCTTGATCCATCTCTGAATCCTTAATTATGCTTCTACCTTTCGACTCTTGTGAGCAATCTTTTGGTTCACAGACAAACTTTGGCGAACATTTTCCCGTTCCCAAATATGTTTGCTGGTCTCGCCTCAATCCTCATCTAGTCTGGGTACTTTGCATAATTAATCCCAATCGTAGTCCAATTCTGACTAGATTGCCCGATCATAGTCAATGCCAACTTGATCATAATTTGACCTTGGTCCATTTAGGACTCGATCGAATTCTCCCAATCTTAGTCTTCCCGCTAAGTTGGATTCCCAATCATAGTCTATTCCCGACTAGATTGCCCTCTCCATGATCTTGGTCAACCTCCGAATAGATCATATTCCCCCAATCTTAGTCTTTCCGCTAAGTCGGATTCCCAATCATATTCTATTCCCAACTAGATTGCCCGATCTTGGTCTAACTCCGAATAGATCGCCTTTTACCTGATCATGGTCCATTTCCGGACTTGATCATATTTTTATTATGGTTTAATCTTCTGACTTTTATGAGCAATCTCTTGGTTGACGAACACACTCCGGCGAACGCTTTCCCGTTCCCAAACATGTTTGCCGGTCTTACCTCAATTCTCATCTAGTCAGGATACTTAGCATAATTACTTTGGTCCATCTCCGGATCCTTGTTTTATTGAACTCGATCCTTGTACTAGTCACGCATACCCATTTTTGTTACCGGTAAGAATATCTTGGCCCATAGATTTGCCTTAGTTAACCTTTTTCCTGGTTCCTAAGTGCTTATCTTTCTTGCCTCAATCTTCCGTTCAGTCAGCTTTGCTACCGTGATCTAGTTACATATGTCTTTGGTTCATTCTCGACCATTCGTGGTCCCTTTTAACGGTTACTACCGTTTCCAAGTTCTGATCATAGTCTTCCCGACTCGATCAAACTTTCACCCGGTCCATATAACCGGTGCATAATCTGTTTCCAATGCTTACCGATCCCGTTTGTCACTCTTGACTAGGATCCGGTCTCGTTTGAACAGATTATTCAATAACCATATTTCGGGACTGGAACGTTACAAGTTCTCCCCCAATTAAATAGAATTCGTCCTCGAATTCGGTGGTAGGTAGAATCTTGTTTCAATACTTTCACCTCTTACCATTTCCCACTACGAATAGACTAGATCGCATACACCTTTTACGTCTTGTGTTTCTTGCCATTGGGTAGTAATTATTGGCTCAGCCGATACGCCTTCGTAAACTTTCCCCGTTTCCAAGCACATATCCCATCTTGCCTCAACTCCCATTTGGCTCACCAACGATAACATTTTTGGTTTACCGACTTAGTCTTTCGAGTGATTTTAGCTTTGACTTATACTTGTCCCTTGCTATTCAAAATCCCAGATCGCAGTTACAACTTGAACCCGATCTTGCTCATGACTTTAACCCATCATTCATAGCAACTAACATGTACGAGAAGTGTCTTGATCATTGAGCGAGGCTTGGCGAGAACGCTAGACTCCCAAATACCTGTCTCAATCTATCTCAACTTCCGAACCGTATTTTTCGCCAATGTTATGATCGAGTTTTAGTCATTATTGCTTTCCCGACTATTTTTGTAGTCAGTTGCGGAGCATGTGTGATATGATCATGGAAAGCAAGGAAGCTGAGAAAGCAGAAGCAGACAAGGAGCTGGAGCCAGTTGGAGTGATCACTCGATTCAGAGCTAAGGAGATGGCAAGTGAAGCTCACTCACTCCTACTTCACTCATTCACTCTCACTCACTCATCACTCAATCTGCCATCGATCCAAGTCTTCAACATCTCCACTTTGAAGACTACACCCGGCCCTGAAGACTAAGTAACTTAGGTGAAGATTCTGTACTCTTTTCCATGTTGAGTTTTGTCCCACTGGGTTTTCTCAACATGGTTTTTAACGAGGCAGATGAATCACTACGTCGAGTTATTTAGGAAATCACGACCAATGGGTAATAATGTACAAGTCACATTGACTATGTACTTAGTTGTTTTAGAGGTGCACCGAGTAGGAGCCTTATGGCTGGGACGCCTCGCTGTTTTATTCAAGTTTTAAACACCTTGTAGTTTTATTTCAAACGCTATGTAGTTAGGGTTTTGTCGAGTTGGGTTGATTTATAAAACCCAAATCACGCCTCCTTTGTTCTTTAGCGAAGATTTTTGATGCAATTGCACAACCAGGGTTTCTTCTCTCCATCTGATTCTAAGAATACGTTCTCTGAATTCGAGTTTCTTTACACTTGTGAATCAGAAACTCTTCTATCGGTTCTTCTCCATCTAATCCCCTCAACCATACACTCGTATCATCACCTGTTCTTCTACCTTCACGAGATCATCAATACGCCAACACTCCATCACCACTTCATCATCGCGATTACACCCTTGTCTCACACCACCATCGCGATTCCCTTTGCTGCAGCACTGCCTCTCATCAGCCTTCCTCTGGAGTGATCACTTAGGGACGCATCAAGTGGTATCAGAGCTCGCTCTGGACCAAAGGCTGAGATCTCTCTAACCCTAACTCCTTAGTTTCGCGATTTGTCTACGAAAAACCTAGGGTTTGTCGCGATTGCAGGTCTTTGTGGCTAGACTACTAGGACTTGTCAAATTGCTGTGTTATTCGTTTATCATCTTAGGTTGCTAGTGTTCTGTGCTAGTTATTTCAAAAAAAAATAATAATAATAATCGCATCATACCTATTCTGAAATTCGCACAGCATCTGTTTTGTTTCATCTTAGGACTTGTCGATTACTTCTGTGAGGAGTGCAGCGATCTGTTGTACTTCATCTTAGGTCGCAATTTGCTTTGGTTTCGTCTAAGATCATTGATTGTTGCTGTTCTGTTTAGTTTTAGGCTTGCATAGTTGCATATAGATAAGCGCATAGTCTTAGTTCCGTTGCATCTCATTACCTGCATCAAAACGAACCTGCATCAATTATTACCTGCATCAAGTCTGTTTGCGATTTCATTTAAGACCAGATTACTGCGAGTTGTTGTTTGTTTCTCAGGTACCATGGAGCTTTCAGCTGAGACCATGGCATCTCTGAACAAAGCTATGGCAGAGCAAATCAAAGAATCAAACCAAACAGTGACAACACAGCTCACTCAACAGATCGAACAGCTTAATGAGAAGTTTGAAGCCCAGATTAATGGCATTCTCAAGGACGTGAGCGCAAGTGGAGATGAATCTTCACATACGACAACTCCTTCTGAAGCTATACGCATCACTAAGGGCAAAGGACACATTGGGGCCTCTTCTCGAAGGCCTAGACGTGATACCAGACCTAAAGCCAAGACTCATCGAAGTCAACTTGGGGGCAGAGACACTCTGTTTAGAAAACGAGGTGATGACAGAGCTGAAGCACATCCAGCACCAAGACATCGTACGGGAGAGTACATAGCTGGGCACAGAGTCTTTAGGGGAACTGATCCAGAATACTCTGAAGAGGAAGAAGCTTCTGATCATAGCCTAGAAACAGTGAGAAGAAGAGATGAGAATAGAGGCAATGCCAGAGACTATGATCCTCTAAGACAGCAGCTAAGCCATATCAAGATTCAATATCCTGCATTCTATGGCACTAATGACCCATAAGTATATCTTGATTGGGAAAGGAAGATGGAATCAAACTTTCTGGTTCAAAGCACATATGAGCTTAATAAGGTGAAGATAGTTGTGTCTGAATTCAGTGGTTATGCACTTTTATGGTGGGAACAGCTGGGAATTACTAGACAACAACACAGAGAGCCTCCTGTTACTACCTGGACTCAACTAGTCACGCAGATGAGAAGGAGATTCGTGCCTGCACACTATCAAAGAGAGCTCCTACACAAGCTTAGACGTCTCAATCAGGGCACAAAATCAGTTAGAGACTACTTCCAGGAGCTGGAAATGTTGATGATCAGGGCTGACCTGAATGAGAGTGACGACATGGTACTGTCACGATTCCTTGGAGGATTAAACATAGAGATTCAAGACAAGGTGGAACTGCAGAGTTATGGAGATTTACAAGAGCTGGTGCATAAGGCAGAGTTGATTGAATCGCAGATTAAGAGAAGGATTGGGAGAATAACATTCGCTCCTAACATCCCAAAGCCCAGAGATATCAGCAAACCAGCCTACACCAGAGACACTAAGCCCACAACACAGACAGTTAAAGAAGAGATCAAGACTGAGTTTAAACCCAGAAGTGGAACCTCTACTAGTAACATTAGGTGCTTTAAATGTCAAGGCATGGGACACTACTCCAGAGACTGTCCTAACAAGAAGATGTTTCTGCTTCAAGAAGGAGGACAGATTGTTCCTCAAGACAGTTCAGAAGGCGAGACAGATACTGAGTCAGTAGAAGAAGAAGAAGAACCAGCAGCAGTTGGAGAGATGCTTGTAGCACGCAGAACACTAAGTGTTCAGATTCACCCAGATGATGGAGAGCAGCGTGAGAACCTCTTCCATACTAGATGTGTAGTTCAAGACAAGGTCTGTACCTTGATTGTAGATGGAGGAAGTTGCACCAATGCTGCTAGTGAAGAGATGGTACAGAAACTCAATCTGAAGACTACGCCACACCCTAGGCCATATCAGCTACAATGGTTGAACAACAAGGGCGCTTTAACTGTCTCACAGCAAGTGTTAGTCAAGCTAGCAATTGGAAAGTATGAAGATGAGTTGCTGTGTGATGTAATCCCAATGAAGTCTAGTCATGTTCTCCTGGGCAGACCTTGGCAATTCGACAGAAGAGTTATGCATGATGGCTACACCAACAAGCAGTCTTTTGAGTTCAAAGGACGCAAAGTCACTCTTCTGCCTCTAACACCGAGTGAAATCTACAAGGACCAGCTGCATATGAGTCGCCAGGATAAGGAGAAGGTGTCAAACAGCCTCTACATCAATCACAGTGAATTCTCTGAACTTTTTGATCCTGAATTAACTACCTTTATGTTTGTGTACAAGGACATCCTTGTTAGTACTAACCAATCACAGGAGCTTCCTAGTGCTATGACAGAGATTTTACAGGAATACAGGGATGTTTTTCCAGAAGAGATACCACCAGGCTTGCCTCCAATTCGAGGGATAGAGCACCAGATCGATTTTGTACCAGGTTCTGCCTTGCCTAACAGGCCAGCATATCGAACTAATCCAGTAGAGACCAAGGAGCTGCAGAAACAAGTGGAAGAGCTGATGAGTAAAGGACATATACGAGAGAGTTTGAGTCCTTGTGCAGTACCTGTTCTACTAGTTCCTAAGAAAGATGGGACTTGGAGGATGTGTGTGGGCTGCCGAGCTATCAACAACATAACAGTGAAGTATAGACATCCAATTCCAAGACTAGATGACATGCTGGATGAGCTGTGTGGGTCTACAATCTTCTCCAAAATCGACTTGAAGAGTGGGTATCACCAGATCAGAATGAAGGAAGGAGATGAATGGAAGACAGCATTCAAGACCAAGCAGGGGCTATACGAATGGCTGGTTATGCCGTTTGGTCTCACCAACGCTCCTAGCACCTTCATGAGGCTGATGAATCACGCCTTGAGACCCTTTATTGGCGTGTTCGTAGTGGTCTATTTCGACGATATACTCATCTACAGTAATGGTTTGGAGGAACATCTAAACCACATCAGATCGGTTCTAGATGTTCTTCGCTCTCAATCTCTCTTTGCTAACTTTTCTAAGTGTTCTTTTTGTACTAATGAAGTTGTCTTTTTAGGCTTTGTAGTAAGTGCCGAAGGAGTTAAAGTAGATGAAGAAAAGATCAAAGCTATCAAGGAATGGCCGACTCCTAAGAGCGTGGGAGAGGTCCGAAGTTTCCATGGCTTAGCAGGATTCTACAGACGCTTTGTTCGCAACTTCAGCTCCATAGCTGCACCATTGACAGAAGTTATCAAGAAAGAAGTGGGATTCAAGTGGGGAGACGCACAAGAGCAGGCTTTTACAGCCCTTAAAGAGAAGCTTATCAATTCACCTCTCCTAGTACTTCCAGACTTTTTGAAAACATTTGAAGTAGAATGCGATGCATCTGGAATTGGTATAGGCGCTGTGTTGATGCAGGATAGGAAACCGGTGGCTTACTTCAGTGAGAAGCTGGGAGGATCAACCCTCAACTATCCTACATACGATAAGGAGCTCTATGCATTGGTTCGAGCTCTTCAAACGTGGCAGCACTACCTGTGGCCCAAAGAATTCATCATTCACACAGACCATGAGTCTCTGAAGTACCTCAAAGGACAGCAGAAGCTCAACAAGAGACATGCCAGGTGGATGGAGTTCATTGAGACATTCCCATACATTGTTAAGTACAAGAAAGGTAAGGATAATGTAGTCGCAGATGCATTATCCAGAAGGTACACTCTTGTCTCTACTTTGTCTTCGAAAATTGATGGATTGGAACATATAATAGCTCTGTACGAAACTGACCTTGATTTTGCCGAGAACTATGGCAAATGTCATAAGTTTGCTTTTGAGAAATACTTTAGGCAGGATGGATACTTGTTCTACAACAACAGGCTGTGCATACCACGAGGGTCAATCAGAGAGCTGCTAGTTCGAGAAGCTCATAGTGGTGGACTAGCTGGACATTTCGGTATATCAAAGACTCTACTTGCACTGCAGGATCGTTTCTACTGGCCTAACATGAAGTCGGACGTCGAGAAGGTTTGTTCTAGGTGTGCTGTTTGCAAGATGGCAAAGAGTAAAGTACAGCCTCACGGTTTGTATACTCCTCTACCTATTCCTTCTCAACCTTGGACTCATATATCTATGGATTTTGTATTGGGCTTACCTCGAACCAGAAATGGTAGAGATTCGATTTTTGTAGTTGTTGACAGGTTTAGCAAGATGGCTCACTTCATTGCTAGTCACAAGACAGATGATGCTGTTAGTGTAGCTAATTTGTTTTTCAGGGAGATAGTACGTCTGCACGGCATACCTCAAGAGATAGTGTCAGACCGAGACACCAAGTTTCTAGGACACTTCTGGAGAACGTTATGGGCGAAGCTAGGAACTAAGCTGGCCTTTTCCACTACTTGTCATCCTCAGACTGATGGCCAGACAAAGGTGGTGAATAGGACGTTGTCTACACTCCTCAGGGCGTTGGTGAAAGATAATATCAAGTCCTGGGAAGCCTGCTTACCACACGTAGAGTTTGCCTATAATCACGCTAAGCACTCTGCAACTCTATTCTCTCCTTTTGAAATCGTCTATGGTTTTAACCCTCAATCACCTCTAGACTTGATCTCTTTGCCTTTAAGTGTTCAATGTAGTTTAGATGGTACAGCAAAGGCTGCACAGGTCAGGGAGATACACACAAAAGCCAAGGAGAACATAGAGAAGAAGACTAAGCAGTATGAGAAACAAGCAAACAAGGGCAGGAAGGAGATGGTCTTTGAAGAAGGCGACTTGGTGTGGATTCATCTACGCAAGGACAGATTTCCAGAAGAGAGAAAGAGCAAACTGATGCCGCGAGTTGATGGACCCTTTGAGGTCGTCAAGAGGATCAACAACAATGCCTATCAGATCGATCTCCAAGGTAAGTATAACGTATCTCCATCGTTCAATGTTTCTGACTTGCTTCCTTATCTTGCAGATTTCGATTTGAGGACAAATCCTTTTCAAGAGGGAGGGGATGATATGATCATGGAAAGCAAGGAAGCTGAGAAAGCAGAAGCAGACAAGGAGCTGGAGCCAGTTGGAGTGATCACTCGATCCAGAGCTAAGGAGATGGCAAGTGAAGCTCACTCACTCCTACTTCACTCATTCACTCTCACTCACTCATCACTCAATCTGCCATCGATCCAAGTCTTCAACATCTCCACTTTGAAGACTACACCCGGCCCTGAAGACTAAGTAACTTAGGTGAAGATTCTGTACTCTTTTCCATGTTGAGTTTTGTCCCACTGGGTTTTCTCAACATGGTTTTTAACGAGGCAGATGAATCACTACGTCGAGTTATTTAGGAAATCACGACCAATGGGTAATAATGTACAAGTCACATTGACTATGTACTTAGTTGTTTTAGAGGTGCACCGAGTAGGAGCCTTATGGCTGGGACGCCTCGCTGTTTTATTCAAGTTTTAAACACCTTGTAGTTTTATTTCAAACGCTATGTAGTTAGGGTTTTGTCGAGTTGGGTTGATTTATAAAACCCAAATCACGCCTCCTTTGTTCTTTAGCGAAGATTTTTGATGCAATTGCACAACCAGGGTTTCTTCTCTCCATCTGATTCTAAGAATACGTTCTCTGAATTCGAGTTTCTTTACACTTGTGAATCAGAAACTCTTCTATCGGTTCTTCTCCATCTAATCCCCTCAACCATACACTCGTATCATCACCTGTTCTTCTACCTTCACGAGATCATCAATACGCCAACACTCCATCACCACTTCATCATCGCGATTACACCCTTGTCTCACACCACCATCGCGATTCCCTTTGCTGCAGCACTGCCTCTCATCAGCCTTCCTCTGGAGTGATCACTTAGGGACGCATCAATGTGTCTGCTTGACTGAGCATCTATCATTCCCATGGATCAAGCATGCTCTGATACCAACTTGAACCACCCCGTCCCGGCCTTCCTAGGCCGCGGACGACGCGTTCCCAGTTTGGGCCGTTGCCTGGCCGAACCTCCTGGTTTTTACCCATTTCTAAACCAAATATCTCTTTTAGGCAGTTTTCTTACAAATCTATCTTACGACTATCCTTAGCCGTTTTAAGCCTAGATCTGTTTTAACCTCTTATTAATACGCAGCGGAATTTATTCTATCTAAACCTTTCTTTTCTTTCCCTTGATTTAATTCCAATCAAGTACTTGTCCGGTCCGATCATCTTTTTGCCTTTGGACAGTTCCCATAAACCTCCGTTCGGCTTATAGATTAATCTTTGACTCGGTCCAAGTATTGCATCCTAAGGCAATACCTTTCCTAGACTTAACCATCTAGTAATACGCTAGTCACTATCCATATATTCCAAGGTAGTGAACTTACCCGTATCCAACGTTTGTTTCCTGGACCGCATTCTGGTTTTAGTCCGATAGGTCTGTTTGTCCACCTTGATCGTGCCCCTTGTCGGTCCCATCCGCCGTTTATCCGAATCGATAATGAACTCTTCCCTTCGGTACTTAGTCATTCAACCAACCATCCCCACATGGCTAAGTAACCGTTAGAGAATCCTTTAATCTGGCCCGATAATCCGCGCATATCCATTCCCGGCTTATGCACCCTTTGCTGTGACCAGTCTCTTCCCTCGGTTGGGCCGCCGAGTTTCCCCTGTTTCCCCGAACTGGCCGCCGGATTTCCAATCTCGGTCAGTCCGTTCCGTGTCCCTTTTTCCCGTGCATCGTATCCAGATCCATAATCCGTTGATCGCACCTCTTCACATTGCACCTTTTCGCTTCGTACCTTTTCACCCTGCACCTTTTCACTTTTCCGGTGGTGCGTGCGTTAGGCGAGTTCCTCTCTTTTTTACCGAGAGTTTCACCTTTGGGCGTGTTTTGCTTACTTTAGCCGGATCGGATTAGTTGCTCACGTATATAGCCGAGCCTTGGCGGAATCTGGCCGATCCCCAAGCCACTCGCCTTACCCGCAAACACTTTCCATCCGGCTAACTTAGCCACGTCCGTGTAAGGTTATCATGAATATCCGGCCAGGATTATCTAACCATGGCCGATAAGTAATTACGAATATTAAAACAAGTAGTGCGATTAAAATAGACCACGCACGCATATAGAACGATCATAGGACTTTCCCGGCGAACCGATAGTCTAGATTCGTACTATGCCGCCGGTAATGCACTCACCTTAGCCACGCATTTGGATTGAGGCACTTGTATGCCGTGATCCTTATTCCCACGTTCTGAATCCCCTTGGTTCGATCTTCACGATCAAACTAGCCTTTCTCTCTCTCGGCTAACTCTTCTTTCGATATTGCCTTGGACTCTCGGCTAAATATCTCTCTTCTAGATATTGCCTTAGTCTCTCGGCAAGATCCCCTTTTCTTGTGTATGGATTTCGTGGTGTGGGTGTCTTATTCCCTCTATCACCCATCCTCCTTATATAGGATCTGGATGGGTGTCTTTTCCCAAGGGTCACCCCTTCTGGTCGAACATATGCGTTGTTTGGCCAAACGGGTGCGTTGTTTGGCCAAACAGATGCGTTGTTTGGCCAAACAGGTACACGACCCTTCGACTAAATAACCGCCCTCGCACACGCGATGCATGTGGTCATCTTCCCAGCCGATCAACTCACCAACTGCCCACGGCTAGCTAGCTTCCCAGTCGACCACCTGAGTTACCACTCAACCAGCTTGACCTAACACTACCTCACTCCCACCTAGCTCTTTACCTAACTGTCAGTCCGCCCAGCTGGGTCAGTACTTGACCAGCTTACCGAGCTAGGTTGAGCTGTCGGTCAGCTTGTCCAGCTTGTTCAGCTAGTAAATCAACTATTGTAGCTCATCCAGCTACCTTAGCTTGATTACTCCCTCCCATTTTTCCCGGCTAAGTCCTTTGGTCCGTTTCTCGGCCTTGACTAAGCCTTCCCGATCCTTCCGGGCATCCTTAACCCAAAACAAATCGGCCCGGTGTAACTTTGCGGAACGGGGACGTTACAGGCTCTCTTTTTATAGTCTTAGAAGACTTGGAGGGGAGGCCAACGCATTAAAGTTTGCGTTTATGGCTCTTTGACAAATAAGATCTCGCAGAGTAATGGTGGGCGAGATTCTCGATTGACCGCACGAATTAATGGGGCGAGATTTGCGGAGAAAATCTTTGACCCATTTAATTTCGAATCTGAGCCAAGATTGATTCGTTTTTGGGCCAAAAACGTTAACCAAAAGGAGGCCCAAAAAGAACATCTTTTTGTGGCCCATGGGCCACAAAGACCCGAGACCGGTCCGGTTCGGCGGCGGCGGCACGCACGTGGAGTCCTTTGGTTCCCTCTAAGTTTTTTGAACTTAGACTAATGTTTCCTCTTATTTATATTAGAGGTTTTTCTTATTGCTTTCCGATGTGGGAATTTGCAATTTTTATTTACTTAGCCATAGACTATTTCTTTTCACATTTAACACAACTTAATAAGCCAATGGGCTTTATTAAGTTTTGGTCCAACATATATATATATATATATATATATATATATATATATATATATATATATGGGAATTCACCCTCTTCTTAGGCTGCCACCTCATTTAGTCATACTCTATATTTGTGATACCTAAGCACTCATTAAGTTTCATTACATCCTCTACTTTAATCTTATTTTCACTCACTCCACACGATTTGGTGAATTAATCACACTCTAAATGGGACACATAATGGGTCAACAATTAACAACACATTAAAAAGGCCCAACAATAACCTTCAAACACAAAGACAAAACATGTATGACGACAATGGAGATCCGAAGGAGAAATAAGTATATGCCATTACAAATATAACACTCATTACACACATGACTAAAGGGATAGTTTTTTCTGACTCATTGAAAAAAATCAAACTTTAAAAATAGAAATTTACAAATACAATGCAAAGAAAACAAACAAAAATATAAGACATCGTGTGTGAAATCAAATTATCATTGCTTAAGTATTGCAAATACAATAAGGTGACAACCATATAAAAACTATAATGGATTTGAGGAAGACTAAGATAAAATTAAACAACAATTACGTTCCAACATTAATAAACAATTAAGTGCCCATTACATCAAAGGCATATAAAAATACTTTCACCGCAACCACACAAACACATGATTGAAACATCTAAAAGTGGCAGCATGAGACTCATATGAAAACAGTATGTATATCTACGGTATAATCATGTTATACAGAGGAGAAATTGACGAGGAAAAAACTTACTTGGATCCAAACTGGGATGGAAAGAAAACAAAGGCAAAGCAGAACAATGTTAGACATTTAACAAAAGAGCCTTGCATGGAATGAGGGTGATGAGGAAAAGACGCTACATGACAACACTTCGAGCCAATAGACCCAGTCTATGTGACTTGAAAAACCTCACCACCGCATGCAACAATTGTTATTACTACAAGCAGATGGTGAAGTTTTTTTTCTTCATTTGAAACCATCTACATCCTTCAGTATCTACCTAAGTAATGTTACATTTTCAATTTCAATAAGAAAAGTTAGAGTCTCATGTACTTTTTAAACTTGAACAATATGATCAAAATCATTGACTCGGTCTACAATATTCGTCTAAGAAAAATAATATATGCCCAAAAAGAGATTATAGAAACACTATACATTGGAATCTCAAGAGAGCATTACATTGTTTTCGTTCAAGTGAAGCCAAAATAATCTCAGATGACCATAAAATCACATTATAAAAATACACAACCACAGATGTGTAAATATAAATAACAACAGCGGAAAAATTAAATAAGATTAATAAAGAAATACTAGCCAATAGACACAGATACATTTGAACATCATCTAATTTCTATATATTTCCAGTCGACGGCTCCGGAAGATAAACACACAAAGTTCGAATATTAGAAATTCTTCATCAGCCAACATCAGAGACGATAATAATTACACTCTTTCCTCGAAACAAACAACTGTGACAACTAAATATAATCCCGTCATACAGTTCGGCCGACATGAATCACAACACACCTCGGTGTCGATGCATCGACTCTATGATGCAGATAAATGAGGTCCAAACTTTTAGCCGGCGAGAGTAAAAAGAAGCTCCGGTAGGAGATTGCAAACGAGCTTCGAGAAGGAACAAGATACGAACCCCAATTTTTATGTCGCACCAGTTATGGCGGTAGAGCAAGCAATTGTACTGTCGATTGTGGAGAAGTAGGAAGAAAAGCAGCATCGTGAACATAATTATTTTCATAGATAAACATAACCTAATGATTAATAGAAGCGACATATTTTTTAACACAAATATTGTTATTGGACTATAATATAGCCCAATAAATGAGTCCAAAAAAATAAATATTGAAATAATGAATCCAAAACGAAGACATCATATTCCACAAAAAAGAAGAGGTAAAATAAGAAGCAAAAAAAAAAAACTAAAACAATAATCCTGCGCGAAACGTGGGTCACCACCTAGTATATTATAAAGCTAAAAATTAAAAATATTTGAATCAATAACAATTAAATTAGTTCTTATTTTTCATTTCACATTTTGTATATTACTAAAAATTTATTCCGCACGGTCGCGCTGATTTAGAGTATTGTAGATTTTAAAACAAAAAACAAAAGCCTATAAGGATTTGCTTTGCTGTTGAATTCTTACATGTGGTGTTGTTCACACATCTCGAAGTCTCGTAGCTCACTAGTTCGAAATACATTCACCAATGCTGTAAAAATTAAGCAATTTGATTCTATCTCAGTTCATTCTGTTTTCTTTAACAAATTTTCCTTTAGATTGTATTAAAATTGGGAGTTAAAAATTACTAGTTCTTAAATCTAGCTATATAATTATCTTAAAATCAAGTGGAATGTAAAATTTCCTTTTAATTTTGAGTTTGAGCCTATTCGTTTATGTATCATGATGCTTCATATAATTATGAGTAGGGGTTTTTAAGTGTATATCATAAGTTGACACTTAATTAAATATATATAAATAGATATTATAAAATTAGGTGAATATGAAAGATAATTTTTTTTTAAGAACAAAAAACTCTTATGAGTATATAGTATATTCTATTATTATTTCATTATAATTTTTTAACAACATATTTTATTTTGTAAATTGAATCAAAATCCAATATAAGTTGTGTTGTTTAGGTCTTTTCTTCAATTTTCAATATTCAGTTCTATTATACACTTAAAAAGTCTCTAAGAGCATTCCAGTGAGAAAGAAGAAGAATTGGGTCAAAATGTAAATGAATGACAAAATGATTGCAACTAGCAAATCTTATGTTCTTCTGAATCAAACTGAGGCGGCATGACTCTCTTTCGTATCAGCATTTTTGTAACATCCCGGATCCACTGGCCAATGCCCATTTAATTTTTATTTGTGGCCCAATAAGCCCATTTATTTTCTTCTTTGGTTTGTCGACATATACATACATTGTATATATATGTCTTCTTCCTCATGAAGCCGCATACGGGGAGGGACGGAAAACCCTAGAGCAGCCGCAGCAATCCCGAAAGCTCAAGCCGTCACTGTCATGTCATCGTCGTTACGAACGCCGCGATCATTGCAAAAGTTTGTGGTGGCTGCTGTTATTGTCATGGTGTTGTCGTTGGAATCGTAGGGTGAGAAGATTAAAAGAAACGAAGGACTGGATGGAAATGCAGAAAGAAATTGAAACCATAGAGAGGGGAAGGAAAGAGAAAGAGTTGTGGTCTCATCGGAGATGGAGGCAGAGACGTTATGCGGAAAGAGAACGGAGAGCTCCGACCACCACAATTCATCGCCCCGCATCACCACTGTTGGTACCAGATCTCGCCAAACGATATCCGGCCCATTAAGGGCCCGGTAGTAACAAAACAATCCCTAAACTAATAAAAACGGCCCAGTCTGTTTTCCGTGAGCTAGCCAGCTCGCAAGGAAGAAGTCAAAAACGGCCCTCTTCGATTCGCAGGATACGCGACGTACGCGATATCCGGAAGAAGCTCAGGTCGACGCCGGCTATAAAAGGAGGGTGACGCCTAGACTCTCGGAGGACAATTCTTTTAAGTTAAAAACACCGAATACTTGTAAAATCTCCTCGAGATTTCCCTATTTGTAAACACCCTTTATTGATTCAATATCAAATCCAATTCGTCGAGTTTATATCCAAATTACATCTTTGATTCATAGATAGAAACTAGCCCATCAAAAGTTCTTCCCTAAAAATCCTTACAAAAACTAGGTGTGCGATTCCGCATCCACATTTTGGCGCCGTCTGTGGGGAAGAGCATATAGCTTTCTAGACACAAGAATCAGATCTCCGATCTAACGAGAAGCGAAATCGATCCAAACCATTTAGAATCAACCAGGGTCAACCCCTCGACAAATCGCGGCACCTCTGGCGCGACTGCTGAGCCCGCGCTCACGGGATCCGGATCCCAGATCCCAGTCCCGACAACCACCGTGGGATCAAATCCCATCGCAACGGGTGGAGTGGAAACACTCGCCGCGAATCAAAACGCGGCGTCGCGACGTGCAAACCCTGTCGTCCCAACGACCGCCAACGCGCCGTCAGACCAAAACCCTAACTGGGTATGGACAAGGTCCGCCTCGGGCTCCATCGATCCGTCTCAGGCTCCATTGGACCAAAACCCTAATTGGGTATGGACCAGATCCACCGATCCGTCCAATACTCAAACCGGCCGGACAGGATCAACCACGCCATCGGCAACACCGCAACAACACCGAAACGATATGGCCGAAATCCGCGGAATGTTATCCATCCTGGTGGAAAGGCAACAGACCTACGAGACCTCGACTCGTACCCTCGAAGCTCGCTTAGAGCAGCAAAAATGTCGCTCGACGGAAAACCGAGAGCGACGTTCGCAAGGAAGTCCGCCCCCGCGAACACGCCTGGATTTCGGAACAATCCACGCCTCGCCGACGTTCGTCGGGCAATTCCAGACTCCGATCCGAAATACCCCGACCTCAGCTTTCACGTTTGAGAGCTCGCCATTGTTTGCTGCCAACCTAAGCAACGAAACAAGCAGGCGGACCTCGACCAGGCTACCGCCTCCGCCGAGCATGGGAAACCACGAATCAAGGCCGTTCAGCACCTTCGAATTCGGGTCCAGCTCGGGAACCCAGCACGAGCAAACTAACAACAGTTCGTTCTCTTTCCCCCCCCCCCCCCCCACCCGCAAACCGCGAGAACGATACGCGACCTCGCGAGAACGATACTCGACCTCGCGAGGAAAATGAGAACCCGACTCGAGCTCAGGCTCCCGACCTACCATACATAAATCTCCTGAACACCGTCGATCGTGAGTTGTTCCAACGATACGTCGATCACACGAATGCCGAACTACAACAGATGAACTCGCTCGTCCACTTCGCCACTAGTTCGGCCCCGGATATCGATCGCGTGATCGAGGAGACCAATCGGACTCCCTTCACCAATCGCATCGTGACCGCACATATTAAAGATACGGGAAAAATCAAGTTCCCCGAATATGCCAGAAAAACCGACCCGCGAGCTCACATACGAGCATTCCGCCTAACGGTCGCCAGGGTCCATTTCCTCGATCACGAAAAAGAAGCAGGCTACTGCCGCCTCTTCGCTGAAACCCTGATCGGAACGGCCTAGGAATGGTTCGCTTCGCTGGATGAAAAGTCTATAGACAATTTCAACCAGCTCATCTCGGCTTTCCTCAAGCAATACTCGGTATTCATCGAGGCGCAAGCGTCCGAAGCCGACCTCTGGAAGCTCTCACAAGGCCCAGAGGATTCACTTCGGACGTATATCACAAAATTCAAAGAAATCAAAGCCAAAATAGCGAACCCCAACGAGGTAGTAGCACTATTGGCACTGAAGAATAACTTATGGCATACGTCGAGCTTCCGTAAGGAACTCACAGTTCGGCCTACGACGTCATTAGATGACGCACTACATCGCGCATCCGCTTTCGCCTTGTACGAAGACGAGACCGCTTATCTCACCAAAAAATACGAAATGATGGAATGCCCCCCGACGTCGAAGAAAGCACCCAAAAGGGAACCTCCCAGCAGAGGACTACACACGTACGCCGTCGGAAGCCCCCCCAATCCAAGAACAAGGATTACGATCCATCAAAATATTGCGACCATCACAAGCGAAAAGGACATTCCACAGAGGAGTGTCGAACTCGACTTCGGTTGCTAGCAGCTCAGAACGACGCCGAACGGCCTACGGACGAAGCCGTCGAGACGGAACTAGTTCCAAAAACTGATAATAAAAAGTCGAACCCCAAAAAGAAAAAGGAAAGAACTAACGAGGTCACGGGACAAGAAACACCGCCTACAGCGTCGAAAAAACGCATTGACCTGATATTCAGAGAGCTGAACCTCTGCGGCGGCTCGATGAAATAAGTAATTACGCCGCCACCGGCGCCCAAAAAGACAGTCGTACTTCGACCCCGAAAACCTCGTTGTTTCGAAGAGGGGGGAGTAGAGCCACCCACCGCTAAAAGAATAGACTTCATATGTGGCGGCTCGCAATTGTGCCGCGACTCGGTTAACTCCATCAAGTTATTCCAACGACGAGCACGAACCAGACCGGTAGAGCCGGCCCCCCTCCAGGGACCCAACCACAGGATCACTTTCAGAGAAAGTGAAACTACACACCTCGACAAACCGCACGACGACGCCCTCATCGTCCAGCTCGACGTGAGTGGCTACGAACTGTCCAGAATAATGATAGACACCGGCGGTTCGGTTGACGTACTCTTTTACGAAGCCTTCCGCCGAATGGGCTTTGAAGACTCGTCCCTGCGAGGTAAACCCTCGCCGCTAACCGGCTTCTCCGGAAACATGACATACTCCAAAGGAACAATCGAACTCCCCGTGTTCGCGGAAGGAGTACGAAAATTAATCGAATTCGTGGTCGTAGACCGCGCGGCACCATTTAACGCCATACTCGGCAGAACTTGGCTATACGCCATGAAAGCGGTACCATCAACGTACCACCAGTGCGTGAAATTCCCTTCACCCGAAGGAACCAAAACGGTACGAGGAAGCCAGTCCGCATCTCGCGATTGCTACATGGGTAATTACAAACAATCCAGGAATCACCCCGTATAGCAATTACAGAAAGTGCTAGAGTTCGCCACCCAGCAGATAAAAAGATCGAACGATCCTTCTGTATGCAAACCTCGCACCGAACTCATCACACATGTCTGCATAGACGACAATAACCCGGACCACGTCGTCGGCATAGGAATCGACCTATCCAACGAAATTCGAGAAGAACTTATCTCTTTCTTGAAAGAGAACGTCACCACATTCGCATGGTCCACCGCGGACATGCCCGGGGTTGACACCGATGTAACGTCGCACGAACTAAACGTCGACCCGACTTATAAACCCATCAAGCAGAAACGCCGTAAGCTCGGCCCCGAAAGGGCCAAGGCCGTTAACGACGAAGTAGATCGACTACTCAAGGTCAGCTCCATCAGATAGGTGAAATATCCTGACTGGTTGGCCAACCCCGTGGTTGTTAAAAAGAAAAACGGAAAGTGGAGAGTCTGTATTGACTTAACCGACCTAAACAAAGCATGCCCCAAAGACAGCTTTCCATTACCACACATCGATCGGCTCGTCGAAGCCACGGCCGGTCACGAACTGCTATCCTTCATGGACGCGTTTTTCGGGTACAATCAAATCAAAATGAATCCGGAAGACCAAGAAAAACGACATTTATCACCGATCGAGGCACATACTACTACAGAGTGATGCCTTTCGGCCTTAAGAACGCCGGAGCAACTTACCAACGATTAGTGAACAAAATGTTCGCAGACCTACTCGGTAAAACAATGGAGGTTTATATCGACGATATGCTCGTTAAATCTTCCAGAGAAACCGACCATGTAGCACAACTCAGAGAATGTTTCATTATCCTCAACAAATACGGAATGAAACTTAACCCAGCGAAGTGCTCGTTCGGGGTCGCTTCAGGAGAATTCCTCGGTAACCTAGTAACCACGAGAGGCATCGAAGCAAACCCAAAACAGATCGCGGCCTTTTTGGAAATGCCTTCGCCAAGAACAACTTGAGAGGTTCAACGATTGACCGGGAGGATAGCGGCCTTAAATAGGTTTATCTCCCGATCAACAGACAAATGCGTACCCTTCTACCAGCTCCTCAAAGGAAACAAAAAGTTCCTTTGGGACAAGCAATGCGAAGACGCATTCCGACAACTCAAAGCGTATTTAAGCGAACCCCCGATACTGGCCAAACCAGTAGAAGGAGAACCCTTATATCTATACATCGCAGTATCTCAGGAAGCTTTAAGCGGAGTCCTAGTTCGCGAAGAACAAAACGAGCAAAAACCGATCTATTACGTAAGCAAAACGTTGATCGACGCCGAAACGAGATACCCCGCTATGGAGAAACTAGCTCTAGCAACCGTGATGTCGGCCCGAAAACTCATACCATATTTTCAGTCCCATTCAATAGTAGTCATGACATCGTAACCGCTCAGAACTATTCTCCATAACCCGAGTCAATCGGGACGCCTCGCTAAATGGGCAATCGAACTCAGCGAGTACGACATCGAATATCGCATTCGCACCTGCGCTAAGGCACAAGTCTTAGCGGATTTCATGATCGAACTAGCGCCCGAAGTCGCTAACGAAACGAACTCCTCCAAGAAGTGGACACTTCACGTCGATGGATCCTCATCCAAACAAGGATCCGGAGTCGGCATCAAACTTACCTCGCCAATAGGTGAGGTAATCGAACAATCTTTCAGACTGGGCTTCGCCGCCTCCAACAACGAAGCAGAGTACGAAGCCTTCATCGCCGGAATCAGACTCGCACTCGGGATCGGAGCTCGGGAGGTCGACGCTTTCAGCGACTCTCATCTCATCACGAGCCAATTCCACGGCGAGTACGAGGCCAAAGACGAACGCATGGATGCATACCTCCAAGTAGTTCGCGGATTATCGGAACAGCTCAACAAATTCGAGCTAACAAGGATCCCGCGAGGCGAAAA
This sequence comes from Eutrema japonicum, assembly GCA_030161315.1. Taxonomy (NCBI): domain Eukaryota; kingdom Viridiplantae; phylum Streptophyta; class Magnoliopsida; order Brassicales; family Brassicaceae; genus Eutrema; species Eutrema japonicum. The sequence goes on from BSQW01000007.1 coordinate 28,136,118, forward strand.
CACTTCGGCCGACGCACTTGCCGCGCTCTCCTCGACCTCGGACCCGTTAGTTAAAAGAATAATTCCTGTTGAAGGAATAAAAAAACCGAGCATCGAGATTGCCCTCAAAGCTCTCACCATAAACGAAATAACGGCCGAGCCCGTAGACATGGAAACCGATCAAGTCTTCTCTGACGCAGAAGAACACGAGCCCGATCCTACGACACTCCCGGAAGATGAGGACGACCCCATAGGCATAGGCGAGCACGGTCCCGACTTACCAGTCGAGCCCGAATCGCCCGATGAGGTCGCCCCAGCAACCACCGGTGATCCGGAATCGGACGAGTACATCCGGAAACCGGATTGGAGAATCCCAATCATCCGGTACATTACAGATGGGACCGTACCACCCGAGAGGTGGGCAGCCCAAAAACTAAAAGCACAAAGCTCGCGCTTTTGCGTAATAAACGACAAACTCTACAAGCGGAGCGACTCCGAACCAAACCTCATCTGTGTCCACGGCATAGAAGCCCTTGCAATCATGGGCGAAATGCACGACGGCCACTGCGGAAGTCACTCCGGAGGCCGCGGCCTCGCCGTCAGAATAAAACGACACGGCTATTTTTGGCCAACCATTGTCGCAGACTGCGAAAACTATTCGAAGAAATGCGACAAATGCCAAAGACATGCCCCGAGCATCCATCAGCCAACTGAAACACTCTCCTCGCTCTCGGCCCCCTACCCGTTCATGCGATGGTCTATGGACATCGTAGGACCACTTGTCGAGTCGGGGCGAAAGAAACTCCGTTTCCTACTAGTCCTTACCGATTTCTTCACCAAATGGGTCGAGGCAGGAGCCTTCCAGCAAACCACGCAAGTTGAAGTGAAAGACTTTGTCTGGAAAAATACCATATGCCGACACGGGATCCCATACGAAATTGTAACCAACAATGGATCCCAGTTCATATCTCGCAGCTTCAGAGCCATCTGCGCCAAGTGGAAAATACGCCTAACCACCTCGACCCCGAGGTACCCTCAAACAAACGGTCACGCCGAAGCCGCGAACAAAACGATCTTGAGTAACCTCAAGAAAAGACTCGACTCGAGAAAACAGAGATGGGCAGATGAACTCCCCGGAGTCCTTTAGGCCTGCCGCACCACTCCCCATCGAGCTACACACGAAACACCGTTTTCACTAGCATACGGGATTGAGGCAATAGTCCCAGCCGAAGTCTCGGTACCAAGCCCTTGGCGAACTCTCGAACAACGAACTCAACGAAGAAATGTTACGAGATCAATTGGAATTCATCGACGACGCCGAGACCAAGCACTGATCAGAATCCAAAATTACCAGCAAGCCGCCGACCGCTACTATAACTACAACGTTAAACACAGGAGTTTCGAAGTAGACGACCTAGTCTTGCGAAAGGTATACGAAAATACCAAATAGCGAGGTGCCGGAAAACTAGGGACCAACTGGGAAGGCCCCTACCGCGTCATCGAAGTAGTGCGCAACGGCGTCTACAAGCTCGCGAAAATCAAAACCGACGTACCAGAAATAAGATCTTGGAATTCCATGAATTTAAAACGATATCCCGACTGAGTACGCATAATAATCGAACTACGTAAAGGCTTGATCCCTTGACAGGGTACGTAGGCAGCTTGACCCTCGAGTGCTGCCACCAAAACACTTCGCCAAAGCAACAAACCTTCTGGCAAAGCTCGCACTATCATTTATCTTTATCATCGTATGTTGTAACTCGCTCGCCTTTCGGCGAGCCCAGATGAATAAAGGAACATTTTCCACCTCGCGCGTTTCCCGAGTAAACACTATTCAGCTCTCGTATCACTAAAGTCTCGCGACCTCGCATCACGAACTGAGTCACAGGGCGAAACCTCGTAGCAAAAGCACTTCGAGATCCATCGAACCACCCGAGCTCATAAAAGTTCAAACAAATGCGGTCAAAGGACCACGATGACACGACCTGATCCCCACACAGCGAACTCTAAAGGGCTTCGAAATCCACTTGGACCTCGAAGCACGCAGTTCGCTAAAAGAAGCTAAACCAAAGACGAAACCTAAAGTTTCGAAAACGGCTAAGACAAAAGACTTAGCACCCTCGAATACCGACTTCCTGACAAAAGAATCGAAGAGGGCAGCGAACCCGAGCTCCGGGCATAAAATTAGTAAAAATCATAAAAGATTTCACTAAGGCAAAACGCTTCGCCAAAGTAATAAGCCTTCTGGCGAAGCTCACACCTCGTCAAAGATAAGCCGAAGTAGCGACGAATGTCAAAAATTCAAGGAGAAAATCGTACTAAGGCAAAAGACACCAAAGTATTTTCCTTAATAAAATTGTGAAGCTCACACCTAGTCGAAGTAACACAAATTTCAAGACCTAAAACTCGTTAGGGCAAAACACGTCGCTAAATCGACAAGTCCCTTTACAAGGTCAAAACTAGACGAATTAAATCGAAGCAACGACGGATGCGAAAACACAAGTAAAAAGATATCAAAGTCTTTTACTTAGAAGAATTCGGAAATTTCAAGGTTCAAAACAACATAAATGCCGGATTAAAACCTCCCGGCTAAGGCAATATGTTCGAATCAACAAAAATCCTAAAACTAGCAAAGAACCAGATTAAAACCTCCCGGCCAAGGCACATTATTCGAATTCCGAAAAGCAAGAAACTAAAACCAACAGCCTAATCTTCCACGAAGATATCTGCTGCCACCTTCTCTTCAGCCAACCGTGCGGCCGAACTCTCAGTCACCTCGACATTCGTACCAAACTGCTTTATCCCCACCGGGACTTGAGACGCGGGGTCAACCTCCATCAGAGCCACCGAGTCCTCTGAGACAGCCGGGAGATTAAGCTTCCCTAGGGAGAAGTCGGACACCTGAGCCGCCGTGAAAACCGCTTCGAACTCAGCCTTTGTCTGTGTAACCTTGGGGATCTCGACCTCCATGGTAGTATCTCCTCGGTCCAACTCATTCAGGAGATCGAGGTTGGCGATCACCTCCTGCAAATCTATCTCAGCTTCGGTCTCCGCCTCCTTCAGGAGCCACTTATCCTTGACCCCGCCAAGAACATCTCCATATTTCGCAGATAAATCCCGTCTAGCTGCCCGCGCCGCCTGACGGACTTCCCTGTCTCGAGTAGCGATCAGCTCACGATTTTCTCGAGCTAGCCGAGCAGCCTGCTCCAGCGAATACTGGCTCTCGGATCGAAGTGCAACAAGATGGTTCTCGGTCGCTTGCAACTTCCACGACATCGACCCCAAAGCAGCCTCAAGATCGGCATTCCGGGCCTCGAGAACAGGGATCCTGGCCAGCTCGGTAGCCCTCTCGACTTCTCGGGCCTTCAAAGAGTGCACCTCGGCGTTCAGACTCGCCACCAAGTGCTTCACCTTCTCGACCTCCTCGGCCTGAGGAGCATCCCTGACCCGATACTCAAACAAGGCGACTACCCGATTATGAGCCTCCAAGGCCTGAACAAGGTAAAAACACAGTCGAATCAGGAAATCAAAGAGATTCGTCTATAAAAAAATATAGAGAACATACCGTCCCGTTCGCGGCACACATGTCTAAATATGCCTCCTTCTCGGACATATTCCTCAACGAAGGGATCTGACAGCCATCCGCCTTGCAATGACGGAACAACGTCGCCATACCTTCTGGATCCTCGGTGATAGGAGAATCCCTAGCATGCTTGAACGCCCAATGGAATGGCCGGCTCGCTGAAGAACAATTGGCCGAGTCAGGCCCGCGACAGGCCTCAGAGTCACGTGACCCCGCAGGTTCGCTCCTCTGCCGCTTCGCTTGGGGATGCGATGGCCCGGAGGGGTGCGAAGCCTGCACGGAACGCGACATTTTGGGACGACGAGAGGTCGTGGCAGCACTGGACCCATTTGACTTCGAGCTGATGGGAATGGGGTCCACGGCGGGGTCTACAGTACCCCCTGCGGTCTGCTGGATTGGATCATGACTCCGGACCTCGCCATATCCAATTGACGCCACAATTGCGAGCTGTTCCGACGGTTCCGTCCGAACCGGTGCGTTCAAGGCATCACTTACCGCCGCGGCAATATCGCCGGAACGAACCCGACTGGCAGCGATGCTCGGAGTGACCGGAGCTCGGCTATTGTAGCTTGAACGTCTCGACATGATGAGAGGCGGTACGATACTGGTGGACGAGCTGGTGTCGGACACAGGTCGGATAGCTGGAGTCGGAGTTGTCTGGACTCTGGCTGATTCGACTGAAACAACGACAATCACCGTTCAAAAACAAAAAACAATCTACGTCGGGCACAAAAAAAACCCTTATACCAGAAAGCGTACTTACTTCACAACGGAGGAAGCTGTCGAGATGGTCCGGTAGTAGGGGTCGCTTGGTGAATTCGTCCGAGAGCTCGATCAATCCTACGCCTCGTAAACGAATCCCACTCGGTCCCTTGATTTCGCAGATGGGAGACAAGCGCCCTAAGCTCGTCTGTAAAAGGCGATTTCTTCGGAGTAACTTCAAAACACACAAGTTCATCAGTACACAGATGAAAACAAGTATTAAACCTAGAACGAAACAAATATCGCGAGCTCAAAAGCCCGTCTCTGACCAGCTGCCACGGCCCATTGCCTCGGAAGTCTGGAGATGTCGAAATCTCCTATCGAGGCCTGATTGATCCGAAATAAAATCGTCTTGCTTCGCCATTCGTCTTTTCCCGGAATCCCGCCGATGATCTTGCGGTTAGTTCTTGGGGAGAGATAGTATGTCCCCGGAAACCCAGGATTGTGCTTCACCGAACAGAGATGAAGCACATCCCTCACGCAAAGCATGATCCCTTCCTCGTGAGCCCTGACGGCAAGGGCGATGACATGGCGAACGAAGTTCGGCATCATCTGAGAAAAGCAGAGCTGGGACTCCGCTAGAAGTTCGAGCAAGAAGGAGGGTATAGGAAAAAAGAGCCCACACTTCTCGAACAAGGTCACATATGTACAACAGTACCCCGGCCTGCATGTCTCCGGCGTCTCGTATTCCGACGGAATGGACAGCTCGACGTCCTTAGGAATATTATAAACCTGCCGGAGATTCACTATGATCTGCCGCGTCGTCGTCGACCTCCAGTGTGGACCAAAAAGTTCGCCCGGGTTCTTAGGAACCAATTTCGAAGATTAACCCATCACGACTATGGCGGAAGGATAGAATGAAACCAAAGGATCTAATGAACTTCGCGTCGGAAAAATCGAATCAAAAAAGGGAAGAACTAGAAACCCTTATCTCCTTTGCGAAAAACAGCCGATAAAAGATAGGTGAAAGAAGAAATCGATAAATTACTTTAGATGAAGTGGCGGTCGTGGGTTTATCGGAAAAACCAGAAGTCAATTTATAAGGGATCAAACCCTAGCCGTTGAGATCATAAAGATCTTTGATCTCCCCAGATCTCAACCGCACAATCGCAATGATCACTTTTCCGAGAAACGAGGAGGTTCTCCTCTCACCAGATCTCAATCGTCTATTTTTTACAAAAAGAAAAATAACCTCGATATACGCTAGATCCGCGACGCAGACGTGATATCGAACAGCCCTCTTGTCGCCCATTAAGATAAACTTAAAACTCAATGGGTTGGGGGGCAATTGTTGGTACCAGATCTCGTCAAACGATATCCGGCCCATTAAGGGCCCGGTAGTAACAAAACAATCCCTAAACTAATAAAAACGGCCCAGTCTGTTTTCCGCGAGCTAGCCAGGTTCGACCAAGAACGAGTCCAACCCCCAGTTCGCAAGGAAGAAGTAAACAACGGCCCTCCTCGATTCGCGGGATACGCGACGTACGCGTTATCCGGAAGAAGCTCAGCTCGACGCCGGCTATAAAAGGAGGGCGACGCCTAGACTCTCGGAGGACAATTCTTTTAAGTTAAAAACACCGAATACTTGTAAAATCTCCTCGAGATTTCCCTATTTGTAAACACCCTTTATTGATTCAATATCAAATCCAATTCGTCGAGTTTATATCCAAATTACATCTTTGATTCATAGATAGAAACTAGCCCATCAAAAGTTCTTCCCTAAAAATCCTTACAAAAACTAGGTGTGCGATTCCGCATCCACAACCACCATAAGCTACAGGGTGTCGGAGAAGCAGATCGGAGGAGGAAGCGCCGAGGAGGAGCAGACCAGGGAGAGAGACGAAGAACAAAGCCTGAAACAAGGAAGAAGAAGATGAGGAAGAACAGTTTCGAAAGGCCGTTTTTCGGGAAGAATTCTCGATACGCCAGAGGAAATTGGATACCGATCAACGATCAATGATGTTCTAGGAAGGTATTGCTGTCAAGAATCCATAGGAACTGGCGGATCTTCAATCGGAGTTAACCTCAGAAAGTTATGCTTGTTGCTTCTGGCGCATGAAACAGCTGGGACTACAAAGTCTTTTCAATTCTGCACCAAGTCTGGAAACAGTGGCGAGTGAAGGATTTGTGAGTTCGTTTTCTGTCGAACTAGAAGGAACTGCATCATGATCTAGGTATCCCTGGAAAGATCTCGTTGCAGAGAGGCAACACTCGTAGACGATTATTTAATCGGAGTTATGACCCATCCGCAATGTGACCCGCAAGTTGAGCAAAAGTCACCCAAATCTGCTGAAATTCCAGAAACAGTTTCGTCGCAGCAACTTCCGCAGTTCGAAGGAGGCACGTTCGTGGTCCGATCTAGATGAAATTTGGTGGAGTTCGTCACAGTACTACAGGCTCTAGATTAAACGGTGGGATTGTAAATTTAACGGTCAGATGTTGAGTTGTTTGTGTGTTTCCAAGAAAGGTTTGTGCAGAGCGGATTTGGGACCAGATCGGCGAGAAATTTTGTTGGGTGGTCAAACGAGCTCGGTTTGAGCTGAAACTTTTCAAGGACAGTCTGGACTCATGGAACTAAAATCTGGTCAAAGGAAAATTGCATTGGAGCTCATAAGCATAGAGAGACATGCCATCAAAGTCAAGACGGTGAATCTGTCCAAATGAAAAGAAGGTGAATCGTTCTCTATATGCAAAGTGGCAAAGGTGAGAGTGGGCCCAACCTTTACTCCCAACGTTTAGATTATGAATGATGCTTAGTGGAGTTTAAATCGATCATTGTCTGTTGATTATTTTCTTTGTAAGATAGGTAGAATTCTGGAATGTTAGTCAAAGCCAATTACTCGTTTAGGTGTGTTATCGTTAATTAAAGTGAAAAAGTGAATTGATTATGTGAATGATGAGTGCCTCCTGATTGCTGTGTGAAATGGTATTTGTATGTTATAAATGCGGCTTTGTACCAAAGACACTTATAGCAGTTATGTGCGGCTTAGAGCCGGAAGCATTAGTAGCGGTTAGCCGAGGCAGTTCCTGCCTAGGAGTTGTCATCCAAGGTTAAAACCGTGATGCCGGCTTAACATGGAGTGGCTAGCTTTTGCAGCTTTGTGGTGGTCCATGGGGTGCTCGTGACTAGCCCATGGGTCAAGATGGCTGACGAGCCAGGAAGGCGATGAAGTATTGAAAGCACGAAGGATCGGTTCGTTGAAGTGCTGACAGTACGAAGGATCGGTAGATAGAAGTGCGTGCTAATATTGGCACATAGGGCATTCATGGTAAAGACCGAGGTCACTCGTGATATCATGGAATGACACTCTTTGTCAGTTTAGTGGGTTCGAGTCCCACATGTGTTTTGCGTGCTATGTTCGAGTGTGTCGTAAGTCTTAGGACTATTGCTTGTTGGTCGTTTTAGCCTTAGTCTGAGCATTGTCGTAGTTTAGGCGTGGCAAGTTTATGTTGTGTTCATTCTCACTGGATAATCTTAATTACTCATCCTCTCCTCCCCGTGTTCCCTTTCTCTTTCTTTTGCAGGTGTGTTAAGACAAACGTTCAAATTCAAATAAGTTGGCGGGAATTTCAGTTACTTACCATTTTGGGATTAGCCAGAAAATCAACATGCTGATTTAGCCTGTGTGGCGGGTCGGATGTTACAATTTTTACCGTAACTTGTTACCTCATCAGTTTCGATTAAATGAGCCCTTAGCATCAGAATAACTCCTAATTTCTAAAATTACAGCAAAGTGGCAATGATCCAATCTAATTTCCGTGTACACAAATTCATCAATCCAAGAAACTCGTATTTCGTTCTAATTTCAACAAACAACGTAAAACAAGCTCAGAAACTAACATGAGAGAGAGAGAGACCAATGCTTTCGTTTAACGGCAAGAGCATGGGCCAATGCTTTCGTTTCACCTAACTCTCTTCTCTTGCTTGTTCGAACCTAACTTCTCTCCTTTAGTCTTTAGTCAGCGTTCACTTCGAGGTCTTCGCTTTGGGATTGGTGTGAATATACATAGGCCCTCTTCGTTAGATCATCTAACATATGCATCAAGATGATCCATTTAAATGATTCATCTGGATGAAGTTTGTTTCAATTTTTGGTTGTTCATTTGGATGATTCATTCAAATGAATCTGGATGAATTTTTATTTGTTTGATCATTTTACATCTCTATCTAGATGTTTTTAATAGGATAAAGACTAAAATACCCATGCTTTAAACTAATCATATTTTTAATCTTAATCTTAACCATATTAACGGAAAAAATAGGATTTTACGTTTTGGCAGAAAGCGGGATTTTGTTTTACTAACGGAAAAACGGGATTTCACGTTTTTTACGGTAAAACGGAATTTTTTGTTTTTGGTGGGAAAATGGAATATATGTTTTGGCAGAAAAATGGTATTTTACGTTTTTGGCGGGAAAATGAGATTTTAAGTTTTTGGCGGAAAACCGAGATTTTACGTTTTCGGCGTGAAAAAAAGATTTTATATTTTTGGTGGGAAAAAATTATTTATTATTTATTATTTATTATTTATTATTTATTATTTATTATTTATTATTTATTATTTATTATTTATTATTTATTATTTATTATTTATTATTTATTATTTATTATTTATTATTTATTATTTATTATTTATTATTTATTATTTATTATTTATTATTTATTATTTATTATTTATTATTTATTATTTATTATTTATTATTTATTATTTATTATTTATTATTTATTATTTATTATTTATTATTTATTATTTATTATTTATTATTTATTATTTATTATTTATTATTTATTATTTATTATTTATTATTTATTATTTATTATTTATTATTTATTATTTATTATTTATTATTTATTATTTATTATCTATTATTTATTATTTTAGGAATATCGTGTATCGGCCCAGTAATATATTTGAAAGACCGTGGGCCGAACTATTTAGGCATTTAGATTCGACATTAAAATTTGAGATTTGAGCTCCTACGGATGATAAAAATTAGGGAGAATCTCAAAAATACAACTTTGGAAACAACACTATTCAAAACTACCATTAGACGCTGGATATTTTCATAAATATAACTATCTAATAATGAAAAAGACAAAATTACCCAGATCTATCATTGAGGAGAAAAGTCCCAGATTTTTGTGAACTCATGAAACTACCGCCAAAGGATTTGGAGATCCCAGAGATTACGACGGAGGAATTAACGGTGGCGGATGGATTTCTGTTTGGATTTCCGACGAGGTATGGATGTATGGCTGCGTTGATGAAGGCGATAATCTCTCACTATCGATTTACTCATCGTCTTCCTCAGCGATAATCTCTCACTATTCTACTTTTGTAATCTATTCTCATAAATTTATAAGGCTATATAAATGGTTTAATGACACAGACTTGGCTTATTGAACCCAGAAGCAAGCTCAATAATTGTCACATGATATATAAACTATGATTTATAAGGCTATATAAATTTACTGACAAATAAATTTTCTCAATGATATTGTTATCTCCAATAGAATCTATGAAGTTACATCTACTAATAATTCAAGAAAGGAACTCTATAAACTTAATGACACCGACTTTCAAGGGGTTATGGAACTCAAATAAAGCTCAATAATTGTCACCTGATATATAAACTATGATTTATAAGGCTATATAAATTTACTGAACAACGAAATTTCTCAATGACATCGTAATCTCCAAAACCTAAAATCAAATACAATCCCTACATGGACGGATAATTCAACAAAGAAACTTCTCAATTGCCTCTATAATCACATAATTTCAAGGGGTTATTAAACCCAGAAGCCGGCTAAGCTAATAATTGTCACATGATATATAAACAACTATGATTTAAAAGGCTATATAAATTTACTGAATAAAGAAATTTCTCAATGACATCGTCATCCACGAACCCGAAATAGGAGGTTCGGTTTCGGTTAGCAAATATTACCCCAAATGGCTCCTCAACAGATTTGTTTCGGTTCTGGTATTCCAATAACTATAATTATCTAACAATAGTTAGATACCCGTACCAATGTTTCATTACTCGTACATGAATCGGTTCAGGCTATTCATATTTAGGTATGTTTCCGCCGCGGGGGAGGGCCACTAGGACGCGGGCCATTAGCCTAAGACCTCTTCTTTCTCCTATTAACATTATATAAAAGTTCCAAAATCTAGTCTCTACTTTTGAATTTAAAAGATTAAAAGTTTATATGGTTTTACAAGGACTTATAAAATCTAGTTTTTACTCAAAAACAAGAACAAAATGATCATCAATGGGTTGCTAATATCAAATACTACTATTAGATACACCAGAGTATAAAATGATCATTCATTTTTAGTTCAGATTGATTCAAAAGAAGAAAATGCTTTCATTTTTTTTTTCAGGTGTATCCTCCTCTATGTGATGTGAATGGAAGCTATGTATCATAGTTTGAGCATACACTTTTACTGCAGCCTACTTGCAAAGAAGTTCTTTACAAGAGACTAAGAGAGTTGATAATTACTTATTCAGATTCTCTGTTTTCGCTATGTTTGTTTTATCTCCTACTGTTCATGAGATTGTACATTTCTTTTCTCCTCCTTATAAATGCAATTATAAAATTTTATAAATTTGTTTATAATGATTTATAAAATTTACAAACCTTTATAAATATATCAATATTTTAGTCTTCTTTTCTCAACCACAATGAAGAAAAAACAAATCATACATCGAATTAGTATCATGAATCCCTAATATTCGAAGAAAGGCCCTGCCAAATAAAAGAAAGATCTATAAAAAATGTTTTGAATATAGCAATGTTCAGATTTACAGTTCTCATATTAAAATTCCTCCAGTTCTTGTGTATTTCTTTTATCAGTCAAAATGTAGTGTAAAATTCTTGGTGATCACAAGTGAATAATCTGGGAAAATAAGTACACATTTGGGAGAAATATTCATTATAGAAATGGATCAATTTTGTTCAAGAGAGTTAATGGGAAACAAGTACCTCATCATCATGCCTCCTCTTTTTAGGTAACAAATCAAGCAAACCAAAAGATTATGCATGCAAGAACTTAATGTTTGCGCAATCGTTCACTGGATGAGATTAGACTAGATATAAAATCAAGAATCTGTTTTTTCACAAGAGGCAAAATTCACAGAGAATCATCAAACGAAAGTATTTGATTCATTTCAGAGATGTTTATAAATTGATTGAAAACAATCTCTTTAAATTTAAATAAAATTTCCTCATTCTCCACAATTTCTCCAGATTCATAACAAAATCAAGAAGCTATTTCATAAGAACACAGATTTATAAGATGTATAGAGGAAGTTTCACCAAAAATCTATATGATTTATATAGATTTATATTGTTTTATATAGTTTTAAAAATATTTATATGATTTTATAAAAAAATTAATAAGATGTCTAAGTGAGAGTTTCACCAAAAAAATCTATGAGTTATGTGGCCAATTTACAACATTTAAAAAGTCTCTTATAAATCTTTGTAAAACTAGTAACAACAATGTCTTTTTAACGTTTTTTATCCATAAAACATATGAGCAATAGAGTTCAGTCCTCTCTGCAATTTTGGGAAAAACAGCAAACAATATTATTAACAAATATAACGAATAGCTAAACAAAGAGTTTTCTTGATAAAAAATACATTGTGCCCAACAAGAAGTCGATTATTAGGAGTTGTAACACTCATTAATTCCCAACAAGATGTAGACGAGCAGGAGCAATAAAGCTTTTCTAAAATTGAAAATCATTACTAATTTGGATATTGTTATTATCTTTCATGGTGATTGAGTTAGTTTTTTCCCCTATAAGAGAAACATGTAACTTTATTACTCTGCTTCAAAATAAATCCTTATAAATAGATAGTTAAACAAAAATCAATTCATCATCTCAACAAGCTTCGTTTGAAATTGTAAGATCCATAAATCAACATTACCTTCTTCTGAGTTATCTAAACAATCTAGAAACATTATGCTCATGAGAAACACAAGTTCAGTGAACTTCCATAGCTTCGTCCACGAGAAAGGAGGAACCGAGTCGGATGTATTGTATATGTATTCTTCTAAGGTCAATACCTGATTCTCCGAAGGCTCCGTCAGAGATATTGTTCGCTAGAGAATCGTCGGAGAAGGTTGCTCAACTCGATTTCTGGCGAATTCAGTTTTGGCCGGAGAAACCCACGCTTCATTAGTTTGAAAACTCACCAGAAATAATAGAATCATTCATCTCGAAACATCAACTCATAAGATTTAAGAATGCTTCCCGTAAAAAGGATTAATTAAGATAATGTTATCATATCTCTAAATTACCGATTTACTCGTTCAATCACATCTTTCAAGTCCTCGGATTTTTTTCCTAACAGAACCCATCCTATATGCCAAACATACGGCTCATCTGCAATACCAACGAGTTCCGTGAAAAATCATCCAAAGACCAACCAAAGAACAATTATCAATTGCCTAAGCGTATTGAGTTTCAACAGTTATGTGTGATTCATCGAACCACCAAATCTGCTTTTCAATTACATAAACTCTAAAATTATCCTTTTCTACTCTTTACTTTCCTCATATTTCTTCAATTTCTTTGAGATTTGCTTCATTCTTATGATACATAAGCTTTCCTCCGATAGAAATCGATGATGACCGTGAAGAGATGGGGAAGACTGGCCTGGTGAGAGCCGGCGTAATCAAAGCGACAGCCAGATCGCAGCGACGGCGAGATCGCAGCAACGGCGGGATTGCAGCGACGGCGAGATCGCAGCGACGGCGAGATCATAGCGACGGCGAGATCGCAGCGACGGATTTCATCTCCAAATTGAAAAAAGCAAAAGCAAATCGGATACTTCTGGTCACTCACGCTAGAAAACACATGCTATCTCTGAGAGAATCCGACCTCAATTATAGAAACCAATAAAATCTGAAGAGAATCCGACGAGCTCTCCGATCAACGACAAGCTCTCCTATCAACACTTCATAAGAGAAGTAAGGGTATAATGGTCCAACTACCAATTAATTGATGGTATTTTTGAATGATTTTATAACTGATTGTAGTTTTGTAAAGTGGGTTGTCAAAAGTTGTATTTCTTAAAATTTTCCTAAAAATTAAAAAAAAATCAAAATATGTTGTCTCATAAGTAACTAAGTACTAATTTTTTTTGTATACTAAATTTTAAAATATATAAATATAAAATGAAAAATAAAATCTAATTTAAGTGCTATTGATTTTCAAATATGTTGAATTTGTAATTTTTAAGTTTTTAGTGAGAGGATAATATTTTGTTGATTTTGTATGCAATATGTGTTTTGATGTTTATACCATATTTCTAACTCGTGCTATGCAAAATCTAGATTCTAATCCGCGATGTGTGCACAAAAATAATTTTTATACATTTTTTTGTGAAATTTATATTGAGCAAACACTAACGGAAAGATTTGACTTCAATTTTAATAAAACAATTTCATGATTATGTGATTTATGTAACCTTATATGATAGCAAAGTTTGCTATTTGACAAAAAAAAAAAAATTGTTATAAAAGTTATATGATGTTATTATATGGTGAGTATTACTAGAATACGAGTATAAGTTAGTTAAGTATATATCGATGTGATTTTAATTGTAAAATTTGTTATCATGTGAATTTAGATTATCACACAACTAATTATTTTATCAAAATCAAATTTCACAAATTATATATTTATGAGTGCTAAAATGGGCTAACCCGTCTTTTTAATCTGATTTGAATCAGCATGTTATCTTGCATGTTTTAAAAAAACCAACCCACAAAGGATCGTAATTGTAAAAACATAACCCTAACCCGCCCCACCATATTACCGTATAATATAAATATTTACTATTTTTGAATATTTGAAATGTTAAAAAGTTAAAATATTTTTTAATAATAAAATTTATATCATTTGGTCTAATTATGGTTCAATTAAATAAATAGATTAAACCAAACATAAATTTTTAAATTTGGACGTCACTTAAAGTTTCAAATTCGGATTAAAATCCCTTCTCTTAGACCAAGACAACTACGTACGAATATAAAATATACATTTAATATCTACAATCATGGATTAATGTTATTATATTTTAAATAACTAAATCAAACAAATAAAAATGAAATGTTATTTATAAATATTATAGTTAATTAAAATATCCATATCTAACAATAAATATATTATGTAGATTATTTATGTGTTAAAATATCCATATCTAACAAAGAGAATGCCAAACATATCTTTTTATTAAAAAATAATCTACGTAATATACGTTTTATCCACATCTTGATTATGTATATTCTAATAAGATAATTGCAATAAATAACAATAGATAATGTGTAAATTAGGTGATCATTATGACACATTTTTTAAAGTGTTTCGGCAAAGTAATTTACGAGTTACCCCTTCTTATTTATTTTTCTCTTTAATAAAAAAATCTCTTTTATCAACATAATTCCGAAATTTTTTTACCGCCGAGACCAATATCCGTGACGAGACCGATGACGTTGTTGGCGAAATTTCCCAGCGATCTCGATTTTCTGGAATTTGCAGAGGGAGAGCCGAGATTCTCAATTTCAGAATACTGCCCATGTCTTCCCTTTTTTGACCCACCGCAATCGAATTTCCCTTCTTACACAGTGACCCACCAGCCATCGTGCAACCCATCTCCATCGCAGTGCTGCCGTCGAAGCTCCAAGCAAAATTGAGAAGGTTGGATCTTAAATCTCTCTTGACGTCTCCAATTGCGACGCGGTTTCCAATGACAGATTTAGCAAAGAAGCGACGTCGTTAAAAAGTGTGAACCATTCTCTTCTGAGTTGGATAATTTCTTTCTTGAGTCGCATGAAATCATGACTTCCGATCCGTCCACGATCGAGCTTGTAAATTGGCGAAGGAAGAGACCATGTTTTGTCTCCAACCGTTTGGTTTTGTATGGTTGGTTTGTTTGGTTTGTTTGGTTTGATAAGTGTGATGAATATTTTATTCTCAGTGAACTTTTTGTATAAGAGAATGTGTTGTCTTTTAATTAATATGTTAATATAAATATTATCTATAAATTTGTTATTTTACATTGTTAATACAAATATTATCCAGATATTCACTATGCTAACACGTTATAAATATCATATATTATTGTTAACACGTTATAAATATCGAATATTATTGTTAGCACGTTACCATACTATATGATAATTGAGTTAACACGATAAACATAAACATATTACTATAACATATTAATTAGCATGTTAACCAAATAATTATCCACTAAAAACTACATACCGTTTTATGTTATCCACAAATATTATCCGGATATCTACAATGTTAGCATGTTATAAATATTAGATATTATTGTTAACACGTTACAAGTATCGAATATTACTTTTAGCACGTTAACGTACTATATGGTCCGTCGATGAATAGTATCGGCTGTCAGTTGATGAACAATTAGCATATTACAAATATCGGATATTCTTATTAACACATTAACACACTATATGATAATCGGGTTAACACGATGATGTGAAATGTTCCTACACAAATGAAAAAATCATCAAGCTACAAGTTAAAACTATGCAAGTGAAGCTTCTCTCAAAACATTTGGTTTAGGTTTAGGATTTATGGTTTAGGGTTTAGATTTAGGGTTTAGCGTTTAGGTGTTATTTTCATCTTTAGTGTGTATGGTTTAGGGTTTATTTTCATGTTTAGTGTGTAGGGTTTATGGTTTAGGGTTTATTGTTTAGGGTTTAGCATGTTACAAGTATCGGATATTATTGTTAGCACATTACAAGTATCCTATATTATTGTTAGCACGTTACAAATATCAGATATTATTGTTAGCACATTAACATATTATATGATAATAGGGTTAACATGGTAAACATAAACTTATCGCGATAACATAATAAGTAGCATGTTAACTAAACAATTATCCGGTGATGAATAGTGTTTTCAACCTTTGGTGAACAGTGTAGGCGGCCAGCTGATGAACAGTATCATCGGTGTATAATGTCGGAAAAAAAATTCATACCAGTGGCAGTTTGTATAAATAAGCAAAATAAGAAGGATATTAATTGGTTAAAAAAAGAGAAATTACATTGGATAGCCAAGAAACATATCGAAATTAGGTACATAACCATACACTGTTTCACGCACCGTTTCAAAAATTTTAATACCAAACCGTCTCTACTATTTTACGCAACGCTAAATAGATTTTGTGTCAGCGTAGGCACATACTATAATTAATAAACCTAGAAAATACTGGGCCTACGAGAGGCACCTTTTTGTACTTGCCGTTTCAATTATCCGGACATAAAGCGACATTTCTTTTTCTTTTTTGTATTGGAGAGGAAAAAAATCTCAGATCAACACCATTCTCATATTCTTCTTGCTTTTACGAATCGAGAGACAAATATCTCAGAACTCTTGAAGCGAATCAGTAAGAATCCGACCTAATTACGTTTTCTCTGCTTTACAATCGCATTTAACGGCATGACGCTATTTTCAGTCTACATCAAATGACGACGGGGGAATTGCCGGAAAGAATTTTTGCCGCCAGAGAAGAACCTACGGGTGACAGGGTCAATTCGTATTACAAGACCAAAACCATCAACGACCTCCTCGCCGCGCTAGAGGAAAACGAGAAAGATTTTCTCCGAAAATCACCTTTCGGGAAACTCATCGCCACCGTCGAAAAGCTGAATCTGAGTTGACTCAAACGTACTGAGTTGACTCACTGAGTTAGGTCCGACTCAGATATGAACTTCCTATCGGAACTCGATGCCGGCTTGGTTTTATGCCGGTCCAGTCACCTCGACCTCGCCGCCGCTGAGCGAAGTTTCCTTGCCGGCTTTCTTCGCGAAGGAAGTCGAATCTGGATTTGATTATTTTCTTATGTTCTCTATGTCGTCTTCGATTGAAGATTCAAGGAGATAAGTTTTTTGTATATTTGAAATCTGAATTTGTTTTAAAATTTATTGTTAGACCGTTTACATATTTAATAACGTGTTATATTTATTTGTAGCGCACTAAGCAAATCAGTAACACCTTTTACCAATCCATATAACTCAATATTGTTATCAATCTAACATGTTCTTTATCGTGCAAAAAATATATCAAACTCTTATATATATTTGACCAATCAGAGTTTCCTTGCAAGAATTGGCAAAAGTGATTGGCTTCCCATGTGGTTGATACCCGAAAAGCACCGGAGTATCCAAAGAGGGGAGTTTATGATTATGTAAATATGTTTACAGTTTACCAGTTAACAATATTGATTACGATTACTAAGATTCAATACACGGATAACAATAGGTTGGATAGATAACCACAATGTTAAAAAAGTAACACGAGTGTTACCTGATAACATTATTATTTTTATCGATAACAATATCAATTTTTGACTGCTAACAATGAGGTTACCGATTTCGTATTGGAGTGTAATAGATCAAGTTTTGGTAACTGATAAACAATTAAAGGGATTACATATTTTCTAACAGATTCATTATACATATAACAAATAGGTTGGATAGATAACCTCAACGTTATCAAAGTAACAAATTATTTACCAGTGATGTCTAACGGGAATTCGCAATAGTGACTGGCTTCCCATGTGGTTGGTTGATACCCGAAAAACACCGGAGTATCCAAAGAGGAGAGTTTATGATTATGTAGATAAGTTTCAGCTTACTAGTTAACAATGTTGATTTACGATTACTAAGATTCGTTACAGTGATAACAATAGGTTTGATATATAACCACAATGTTAACAAAGTAACACGATTGTTACTTGATAACATTATTATTTTTATCGCTAATGATATCGATTTTGATTGATAACAATGAGGTTACAGATTTTGTATTGGAGTGTAATAGATCAAGTTTTGGTAACCGATCAACATTTAAAGGGATTACATATTTGCTAACAGATTCATTATACAGATAACAAATAGGTTCGATAGATAACATCAACGTTATTAAAGTAATAAATTATTTACCAGTGATGTGTAACGGATAACATGTGTAATAGTATAATTTTTGTGTCAATTTAGTATACTTATGATGGTATCATAATCTAGTAATAGTATAATACGCAATCTTTAACATATCTGATCATTAAATGCTCGTCTTGGGGGAAAATAAACTTGTGGCTGAGATTGAGCCCTTTTTGATTTGGGTAAGATATTTTTATCCCCTACGCTAACCTAAAGCCACCCTAAATAATCATCATTTTGCCCTATTAGTGTAAGCGCTGGTCGACGTGGCAAAGACAACGAGGGTAATTTCAGTAAATGCTGATGACAACGGAAACAATACCACATATTTTCAGCAACCCTTTGGTTAGTTTGCCAATTTTGAAGTCAATTTTGGTTTTTTACCCAATTGACTTTAAAAAAATTTCTCTTTGCTAGTTACCTAATTTTTTAATTACCATTGATATAAACTTATTTTTTCAGTTATCCATGTATATTGAGTTAAATCACTCTTCCAATAATCTATATTATGTAGATTATCTACATATGGATATTCTAATAATCTACATAATATAGAATTTTTATCCACATAAATTATAACTTTGTATGTATTTATTCTATTTATTGTTAGATATGGATTAATGTTATTATATTTGTTAGATATCTTTTTATTATAATAAAAAGATATGTTTTCCATTATACACTCAAAAAGTCTCTTAGAGCATTCCATTGGGAAATTACACTAAAAGAATATTGGATTTTTATAGCATTATAATATAGCGTTTTTTGTAATTCTGCTATGGTTATAATACCCATAGTTTTTAGATAGCGTTTGTATTATTTAGTTGGTTCAATATATACATATGTTCCTTTTGAACTGACTCTGTGTGTAATGATTTTGTTGTGTTCTGTCAATTTTTGCAGATTCTTCCTAGTCTACAAGTTCTTGTTATGTTTCAGGTACTATACTCCTTCCTTCTTAACTTCTTCTGTGTTTGTGATGAGGTTTAATGTGAGTGTCTGTTAAAATTATCTGAGTGTCTAATTTGTTTTCACGTTCCCAGTGTCACCTGTGTATCCACATGAAGCTCCAAAAGTCAAATGCAAAACCAAGGTAGGATCCTTCTTTTGCGTTCCTTATAGTTTCGTCTTCTACTTCCAAATTTTACTTGTTTATATGTAAAGATGCTTGTTTTCTCTTTAGGTTTATCATCCCAATATCGATTTGGAAGGGAAACGTTTGCCTGAAAAAGATTCTGATGGAGCAGAGAAAGGAACGGTACTAGAAGATGAAGTTGGATTTATCTAGTTTGAGAAATTTCATGAGTACAATTTATGTTGCAAGTGATTTAAGTAGTTAATTTTTTTTCCTTGTAAAATATTATTACTATTTTGATTATTTTTTGTCCTTGTAAATTAAAATTGAAGCTTTTGGAATTTAAATTCAAAATTTGAAATTCAAAATTCGAAATTCAAAATTCATACCCATATCGATATGAATAATAATAACATTAATAACAAAATCAAAATGCTATCGTACAGTATACCATTGCATATAGAAAAGTGCTATATTAAATGATGAAACGATAGTAATGCCAAAAACCGTTATCTAAAGTGGCTGACCTATTATGACAGGCGATGATAGAGCGTTTTTTAAAATAAAACGCTATAATATCGTTACATAGCGTTTTTCAAATGCTAAGAAAACATTTTTTTTCCTGTAGTGAAAGAAGTAGAATTGGGTCAAAATGTAAATGAATGAAAAAAGGATTGCAACTAGCAAATCTTATGTTCTTCTGAATTAAACTGAGGCAGCATGACTCTCTTTCGTATCAGCATTTTTACCGTTACTTGCTACCTCATCAGTTTTGATCAAATGAGCGCTTAGCATCAGAATAACTCCTAATTTCTAAAATTACAGCAAAGTGGCAATGATCCAATCTAATTTCCGTGTACACAAATTCATCAATCCAAGAAACCCGTATTTCGTTCTAATTTCAACAAACAACGTAAAAACATACTGGAATTAGCCATGAATCTAAAAGAAATCTTCATGTTTTTGCTCATTTCTATCAACCAATCGAAGAAAGTCATTGTCAATCACATTTCTAGACATGACGGCATGCCATGAAGCTCTTTTCCACTAAAATACCTGACTCCAAATAAAATATGAACCTTATATACATCCTGAGTCAACGCATGTATCAGTCCTACACACTTCATAAACCGTCACATTCAGTGGCGGATCTAAAAATATATTTTAATGGGGGCAGATATATATAGAGTAGCATATCTAGACTTAGGAATTAGTATTTGGTCCGATTAGGTTCACTTTTCAGATTTCAGATTTGGTTCGGATCGTTTTTTATACACCCCTAAATTATAAAATATATATTAAAATAAAATAAATAATAATAAAAAAACAAAATGATACAATTATATATAAACAATAAGTACAAATAAATTAATCTAAAACCTTAACAATATTTATGTAAGAAAACAATTGTTTATTTATTTATGTAGCAATTATATTGATATACGAAAAATGTAACATAGTCGTTGTATACTTAACATTTTGTTTTGGGCAACTCTCCAAAATATCACATTTTAAGGATTTTGTTCCAAATTTTGCACCACTAGTTAAAAGTAACAATAATATAACAAATTTAATATTAAAATGACCCAAAATCCGTTTCTTATAGAAAAAAAAACTAAAGAGAAATTTTTTAAAATACCACCATCTATACCTCACTTTACAAAACTACAATCAACTAAAAATTGATTCAAAACTACTCTCTGAATAAACCATTGACCATTTTGCCCTTATAGCTTGATAAATAGCACTACAAGAAAACACCCATTTTGCAACGAACGATATCGTTGTAAAATCGTTGCAAAACAGGGTTTGAATAGAATTTGCGACGAAAAAGAGATCGTCGTTAACTGATCGTCGCAAACCATAAATCGTCGTAAATTCGTCGGGAAAGTACGAGGGACAAAAATTCGTCGCTAAATCGTCGGTAAATTTTCGTAGTAAAATCGTCGTAAATATTACATCGAAATTACGACGAATATAAATACGTCGTAAAAACGATGGAAATTCGATAGGAAATATTTCATTGTTAATTCGATGGCAAAAAATTATCGTCGTTAATTCGTTGCTAATCAATCGTCATAAAACCGTTGCTAAATAAACGTCGCAACATCGTTGCTAATAAATCGTCGTAGAATCGTTGTAAATTAGCCACGATTTTATGACGATTAATTTAGCAACGAAACAACGAGGATTATTGTTTACCATCGAATTAACGACGATTCTATATATGATTTTTATTAATATTTTTAAATTTTTATTAATTTCGAAATTATAAAATAAAAATTTTAAAAATAATATATAATAATATTTTATTAGAAAAAAAAATATTATAATGTGTTACAAAAAAAAAACCAAAATTAGAATTCGAAATCCTAAATCTAAATAACTATATCGTAATCGTCGAGATTCACATCGTCTTCGGGACGTCTCGACGAACCGGATGGGCCTGCCGCTGCCTCTGCCGCTGCCGCTGCCTCTGCCGCTGCCGCTGCCGCTGCCGCTGCATCTGCCTCTGCTCGGAGTCTTCGCTTTTCCCGTAGCATGGCCTGCATTGTCGGGTTCCCTGTTGCCAAGATGTCGAAGAGTTCGTCATTCTACGTAGCATCCAGTTCAACCCGCTGCTGAAAACTCGCAATCTTCGCCTGATATGCCTGAGACCGAGTAGCCTCGGTCTCAACCGGCTCCTGAAGACTCGTAATCGTGGCACGTAACACGACTGGATCATCTTCTGGCGATCGTCGTCACGGAGCATATGAAGAAGCAGCCGAGACATCTCGAATAGATCCCATCCCGACAACCTTCCCCTTTCTCTTAGGGGCAACCTATATTTAAATTTACAATTAGAAATTTTTAAAAAATCAAAAACTAAAAATTAATAAGTACTAACTATTCTATATACCTGCTCGAGATCCGGTCAATATCGGGTGTGGTCAACCCTCCAGACATGACCGACGAACCACCTGGAGATAGCTGTTGAGAGAGCTGTGTCTCTCGTTTGGTGACTTTGGAAGTCACCTCATTGAAGATGTGCTCGGCAGTCTCGGAAACAAAGGAACCATCCTTCTTCCGGTGCGTCCGCTCAAAAACCTTGTTCATCGGAGGGAGTACACCTCCGTCTTCGGCGGCCTAAAGAAAAAAACTATGTTATTGACGAAGTCAATTAAATAAATAAATTAATTTAAATAAATTTAATTACCATCTGTAGACGAACACCCGCAAAAGGTGTTTGCCCAGCTGTATGAGGCAGAGCCTTGAGTTTCCCGTCCGAATCAATGGTGTTGCGGGAAGCTGAACACTTCTCAGCAGTTATGATGGACTTCGGATCCATCCAATACCGCACCAAGCCGTCCCAAACGGCTTTATCCATGTGCAGGAGCTTTGCTAAATCCCCAGAAATCTTCCATGCTTTCTTCCACTCACCAACCACGCCTTGGATACGAAACTTCACCCTCTCGAGAAATAAAGTTTCAACCTCGCCATGAATCGAAAGATCCCAGTGATATTTATGCTGCATGAGAAACAAAAATAATTACATATTTTATAAAATTAAATTAAATATATATTTAAATATAATTAAAATAATTACGGGAGAAAAAATATGTTTTTCATACGTACCGCAAACATCTTGAACCATGTCTCCTTGACGTGTAGAGGAAGCTGGGTAAAATTGGTATGAGGCTCGATAAAATAGGACTTGATGATGTCGGAAACGGTGCGTCCAACTTTGGATTCAACTCCAAACCTGAAACAAAAAATTGTAAAATTTTGAATTGTTAGAAATAAATATAAATATATAATAATAAATGTAAAAAATATATATTTATATATATTACCATTCCGACCCGTCAGTATGATCCGGATCTAATCTTTTAAGCCTATGACGCCCCGGCTGTGCAAGCAAATCAAGAACCGTCATGTGTGCATATGGGGCGGGGGCATGGCATCCAGGTTGCGGAATCTGAGGTGGTTGTGGAGGCGGCGGTATAGGGACGAAATCCGTCTCTGTAGCCTCAGAAGACACGGGCAACCCGGTACCCGAAACATCACCAATATCTCTCAAAAACTGAGCGTAATGTGCACGACGCTGGCCCATCTGCATAAAAATGAAAAAAAATTACTATCTATAAACATCCGGGCAGTCTGCTATTTTTTCTAATTTGATTCCGTTTCTACCGACCTAAATTGTTCCATTTTTATCTATACTAATTAATTAAAAACATTAAAAAAAAATTACCTTTTTTCGCAAGGAATTCGCAAGGAAGTTATGATCAGTTTTTTTTGTGATTTGTTTGTAATTGAATGAAGGAATTCTGAGCGTGTATATATAAGATTAGTTGGCGTCGCTAAATCGACGCTATTCAGCGACGATTTCGCGACGAATCGTCGCGCTATATCGAGGCAATCAAACCGTAGCTAATTCGTCGCTAACTTTGCAACGATTTTGTGACATTCATACACGCGGGAGTTTAATTGACCGACACACGGTAAATTTTATTACAATGCGTTGCTAAATCGTCGCAAATTAGCATCTATTTTGTGACATTCATAGTTTGAAACGATTTAGCCACGATTAATCTCAATTCTTTGCTAAATCGTCGCAACTTTGCATCGATTTTGTGACATTCATAGTTTGCGACGATTTAGCCACGATTAGTGTCAATTCGTTGCTAAATCGTCGCAAATTTGCAACGATTTAGTGAGGATATCTGTAAAATCTGTTTTAGGGTTTAAGGTATAGGTACAAAATTGTAACGTCGATTGCAACATTCCAGAAACAACTTTACATGTTTACCGTAAATCCAAATTCATGAAATTATCAATAAGTTCATCGATATTGAAAAATAAGTAAAACATATAGTTTGCGTATATGTTAGATTATTAATACTATGATTCAGTTTGTGGATATTACTGTGATTGACCGAGTTTTCATTTTCGGACAATTCTCAAAAGTCACGATCAATTTCATTGAAAGATGCATAATACAATGAGATGGTAATATGTTAGGGTTTAGGGTTTAGGGGAAAGGGTTTAGGGTTTATGACAATTCGTTGCTAAATCGTCGCAACTTTGCATCGATTTTGTGACATTCATAGTTTTCGACGATTTAGCCATGATTAGTGACAATTCGTTGATAAATCGTCGCAAATTTGCAACGATTTAGTGAGGATATCTGTAAAATCTTTTTTAGGGTTTAGGGTATAGGTACAAAATTATAACGTCGATTGCAACATTCCAGAAATAACTTTACATGTTTACCGTAAATCCAAATTCATGAAATTATCAATAAGTTCATCGATATTGAAAAATAAGTAAAACATATAGTTTGCGTATATGTTAGATTATTAATACTATGATTCAGTTTGTGGATATTACTGTGATTGACCGAGTTTTCATTTTCGGACAATTCTCAAAAGTCACGATCAATTTCATTGAAAGATGCATAATACAATGAGATGGTAATATGTTAGGGTTTAGGGTTTAGGGCAAAGGGTTTAGGGTTTATGACAATTCGTTGCTAAATCGTCGCAACTTTGCATCGATTTTGTGACATTCATAGTTTTCGACGATTTAGCCACGATTAGTGACAATTCGTTGCTAAATCGTCGCAAATTTGCAACGATTTAGTGAGGATATCTGTAAAATCTTTTTTAGGGTTTAGGGTATAGGTACAAAATTATAACGTCGATTGCAACATTCCAGAAATAACTTTACATGTTTACCGTAAATCCAAATTCATGAAATTATCAATAAGTTCATCGATATTGAAAAATAAGTAAAACATATAGTTTGCGTATATGTTAGATTATTAATACTATGATTCAGTTTGTGGATATTACTGTGATTTATGACAATTCGTTGCTAAATCGTCGCAAATTAGCATCGATTTTGTGACATTCATAGTTTGCGACGATTTAGCCACGATTCGTCCATATTCGTTGCTAAATCGTCGCAAATATTGCAACGATTTTGTGACAATCACAATTAGCGACGATTTAGCGACGATTCCTTTGAAATCCCCTAAACCCCAAACTAAATCCCATTTCCGATCACCACTCATTTCCCGCCGTTGTTGAGGCAATTAATAAATTACATGACACATAGACACATATGTCTTGTAATTTATTAATCGCCGCACCTACGGCGGAAAATGAATGGAGATCGGAGATGGAATTTAGTTTGGGGTTTAGGGGATTTCATAGAAATCATATCACTTAAATTTCACAATAATTACTCGATCACAATATTATATTAATACATTAAATTCACAATAATTACTAGCTAGCACGGTCACTCTGATTCATTTTCGGACGAAGAGTAGTACACATCCGTTTCTTGATCATCTGGTTCATCACTTTCTTCGAACTCATCTTCCTCATCTTCTTCCTCTGTATCGTCTGGGAGATATTCAACTTGCCTGTTTTGAGGATATATCAAAAGGATGTCTTCATTGCTCTCATTTAGTTCTGGCATATCAGAGCAATGATCTTGCTGCATTGGTAGTTCCTCATCAACCCCCACAATTCGACCCCTCGGAGAAACTTTTATAACTGATAGCCATGAGATTCGGGTGGTGTAAACTCGCGGATATGGAACAAAGCTGACTTGTTCTGCTTGTGATGCTAGGATAAATGGCTCATACTTATTGTAACGTCGTGATTGGTTGACATCTACTGCCCCAAATTTGTTTTTACGGACATCTCGATCAACTGTTGGATCGAACCAGTCGCATTTGAACAGAACGCATTTCAAACCTAAGCAACCAGGGTACTCAACTTCAATTATGTCTTGCAACACTCCATAAAAATCTATTTCGCCCCGCACACATACCCCGTAGTTGGCAGTAGCTCTTTGATTTCCGTATTTGAATGTATGAAATATATATCCGCGTGTGCAATACATGGGTGCACTCGTTATCTTCGATATGGGGCCTTTTATTAACTCATGGAACCAGAGTGGATATGCGGTATCCCCATACTCGACCTATATCATTAATTAATTTAATTAAAAAAGTAATCAAAATATGTATTAGGTTAATTGTCCAAGTTAGTAATTAATCAGATCACTTAAAATTTTACGTACTTGCGTCTTCAACCACGGGGCAAAATGTTGATCTTTACGCTTGTTGATTTCATCGTATGAGATTCCTTCAATGACTTCTCGGACTTGTCTAACAAATTCACTGCATACAAAAGTATTTGTAATTGGTATAAAGCTAGCATATATATAATTTAGCCATATATATAAGACGTATGTTTATACACTTACGTCTCAAATTGACTAACTTCTTCGCAATTTAAGAGGATATACGTTTGTGCACTATGATGGTCTTTTTCATTGGCAAACCAAACTGACTTCACTCTTCCACATAATCGACCGATTGAAGAAAAGATATCTGGGACACCTTCATTAGCATATGTTCGGCCTACACCTCCATCATCATATCGCCGTGCTGCCCTTTTCCGTGTGCGAACCTTCGAGCCAAAATAGTACCCCGTGAAGTGAGAAGTTTCTTCTGTTAAACTTCCTGCTACTATTGAGCCTTCAACTTTGGCTAGATTTTTAGCCTTCCACTTCAAATGTCCCATGAATCGCTCGAATGGGTACATCCATCGATACTGCACAGGTCCCCCAAGTTCTGCTTCGCGAGGTAGATGAATAGGTAGATGTTCCATAACATCAAAAAAGGCTGGGGAAAATATTTTCTCCATGTTGCACAACAAAATAGGAATACTAGCATCAAGTTGTGCAATAACATCTTCTGACAAAGTACGTGTACAAAGATCCCGAAAAAACCCTCCAATGCCTACAATAACAATCACATGATATATAAGGTAATAATGTTAATTTTCCATTTCATATATATATATATATATATATATATATTAATTATATAAAATCTTAAATTCGCAATTAATATGTGATTAGTTTAAATTTATATACCTGCAATTGTTTCGTGTACATTTCCTGGTAGAAGTTCAGCAAATGCAAAAGGAAGTAGTCGTTGCATAAAGACGTGACAGTCATGACTCTTCATCCCGGAAAACTTTTGGCCATTCTCAACACATTTAGCTAAATTAGATACGTACCCGTCCGAGAACTTCACATCAGATGTCGCCCATTTGAACAAAGCTGACTTTTATTCCGCACCCACTCGAAATATGGGGACATGTGCTTTCCCATTGCTTGTAATATGTAACTCATTCCGACAACAAAGATCAGGCAAGTCTAACCTTGACTTACCGCTGTCTTTAGTCCTTCCACGCACGTTTAACAATGTATGCATGATGTTATCAAAAAGTTTTTCTCAATGTGCATGACATCCAAATTGTGTCTAAGCAAATGATCATTCCAATACGGAAGCTTCCAGAATATGCTTTTCTTATGCCAATTGTGATGCTCCCCATATCCATCCGGCATATTAGCTGGAGTGTGCCAATTTCCACCACGATTGACTGTTTCCAATGCACCATAATGATCAATTTCTGCTTCTATATCTTCCCCGGAAATATAAACAGGAGGAGGAACACGAACAATTTTTTTCTTTCTAAACAACCGCTTATTTCTTCGATATGCATGATGAATCGGTAGAAATCGGCGGTGACAATCAAACCAACTTGTTTTCCGACCATGTTTCAATTGAAACGCATATGTCCGTTTGAGAAAATATGGACAAGACAATCGCTCATGCGTAGTCCAACCTGATAACATCCCGTAAGCAGGGAAGTCGCTTATTGTCCACATAAGCACCGCACGCATTGTAAAATTTGTTTTCCTTGCAAAATCATAAGTCCGAACCCCGGTATACCACAACTGCTCCAATTCCTCTATCAGAGGCTGCAAAAACACATCAAGGGAACGCTTCGGATGCTTCGGACCTGGTACTAAAATACTCAAGAATAAAAATTCCCTTTGCATGCACATATCTGGGGGAAGGTTGTAAGGCGTTAGGATTACTGGCCATAAAGAATATTGCCTACCAGACATACCAAATGGACTAAATCCATCTGTGCAAAGACCAAGATACACATTATGTTTCTCTCTAGCAAAGTCTGGATGTACCGTCTTAAAGTGTTTCCACGCTTTTGCATCTGAAGGATGAGTAACCTCCTCATCTGTTTGCAAATGATTTGCATGCCATCTCATCGATGCAGCTGTCCTCTCAGACTGATACATTCTTTTTAATCTATCAGTTATAGGAAGGTACCACATCCGCTGGAACGGTACCTTACTCCGACCAGTACCTTGCGGCTTATATCTTGGCTTATGGCAAAATCGACATTCCAGCAACTTATCATCATCTTTCCAAAAAAGCATGCAATTGTCAACACAGACATCTATCATCTCAGAAGGCAACCCAAGACTATAAACCAGCTTCTGTATCTCATAGTAAGTTTCAGCAGCTAAATTGTCCTCTGGCAAATAATCTTTAATCAAATCAGCCCAACCATCCATGCAAACCTCAGCTAAGTTATGATCAGTTTTAATAGTCATCATCCTAGCCGCCAACGACAATTTAGAATGTCCTTCTCTACATCCATCGTAGAGTGGCTGATTTACAGCATCTAGCATATCATAAATTGTTTTTGCATCTAGATTGGGTTCCTCATCATCATGATCATGTGCAAATGTACTTACGGTTTCATGAAATGCATCCGTAACCATGTCATGAATCCTATCATTATCTTCACCATGCTGCTCCGCATGATCATCAAATTGATTAAAATTATTTGACTCATCAAAATTTGATGCTTGATAATTGCTACTACTACTAGCTGCATTTCCCCCATGACCCTCTCCATGATAATATCATATATAGTAATGCGGCATAAACCCTCTATTTAATATATGCGACCACACCTTCGAGATAATGATAAATTTCCTATTCAAGCATCTGGCACAAGGACAATACATCTTACCACTGATAATCGTATTATGTATACTTCCTGCCTGATGCATGAATCCCTCCACCCCATCACTGAGCTCCTTTGTTAGCGATCCCTCTGAATCAAGACGATTATACATCCATCTTCTAATTTCGTATATTGACATTTTTTGTTGGTCAGAAAGAATTAAATATTGTTTTTG
This sequence comes from Eutrema japonicum, assembly GCA_030161315.1. Lineage (NCBI taxonomy): Eukaryota > Viridiplantae > Streptophyta > Magnoliopsida > Brassicales > Brassicaceae > Eutrema > Eutrema japonicum. The sequence goes on from BSQW01000007.1 coordinate 28,165,604, forward strand.
AATATGAAATTTTTATTATGAAGTTGGCCACTATATATAGATTTTTATTTTCATTACCATCGAATTACCTACGATTTTACATCGATTTCACATCGATTTTACAATGATTCTAAAAATGTTTACATCGACTTTACAATGATATTAAACATGTTTACCTAACCGAACACCGTGAACTTAAAACGTGCTCACCTAACTGATTAATCGTTGGGAAATCGATGTAAAGTTCAAATTATAATAATCATTGCTAATTCGTGGGTAATTTTACGACGATATTACAACGTTTTATATAAACCTCGGTAAATCGTCGCTAAGTTACAACGATTTTACGACGATTTTGATAATCGTCGTAATGTCGTCGGTAATCGTTGTAAAATTGTCGCTAATTAGCGACGATTTTACAACGAATATTTTCGTCCCAATTTTGCGACGATTTTACGACGTCTTTAAGAATCGTCGTAAAGTCGTCGCAAAAACGATTGTAATTTGCAACGAAATAAAATCGTCGCAAAAAATCGTTGCAAAATGCCTGTTTTCTTGTAGTGTAGCCACCAACTTTTTTTTTGTGAGGTTTTTTGGTGCTTGTGCGTAGTTGCAGATCACGCCGGAATTCAGACCGAAGAAGACTGGTCCAGCGATTCTATTGCCGGTGATTGAGTATTTTGGGAGAAAATTCTGCGACCAGCGACGACAACAACATTTATTGTGTGAGGGTAGAGATCGCCCATCTTTTCTAGGCATTGGGAGAAAATTCCTACATTTGCTTTTGCTTAATTAGGAGAGGACGATCTTATTTTAGATTGGTTGATGTGATTTTATATTTCGAAGATGTCTGTGCGATTGAGAATTTATGGATTGTATTTGATTTTAGGTTTTGGAGATGACGATGTCATTGAGAAATTTCTTTGTTCAGTAAATTTATATAGCCTTATAAATCAAATATTATGTATCAGAGCTTTGCCCGCTTTTGGGCTCAATAACCCCTTGAAAGTCTGTGAAGTATGTGTTATTAAGGTTTCCATTCGGATTCAGCTTATAAAGTCTTCATGACAATCGTAGAAAATTGTGTTAGATATCGTCTCAAGGTGGTTTCAAGTCATTTGGATAGGTTGTTCAAGCTATATGGCGAATTTAACAAGTACAAGTCCGTCTGGCGCGCGAAACCTCTACACCGGCCCACTCACACCGCCCCAACTCCACCCGGTGTGGAACCAAACCTTGGACATGGAGAATACTGGCCGCCTACACCGCTTGAAGACTGCCCGGTGTTGAAGACAAACCTCCACACCGGCCCAATCACACCGCCCCAACTCCACCCGGTGTTGAAGCAAACCTTGGACATGGAGAATATCGGCCAAGCACACCGGCCGTCTTCCACCAGGTGTGGAAGCCCATGTCTCACACCGGCCAAGCACACCGGCCGACCTCCGCTAGGTGTTGGAACTCGGCCCAGCCATCTATATAAGGCCTTAGACCTAATATTTTGGGGGGGGGGGGGGGGATCTTATCTTCTTTTCTACCTTTTGAAAACTCTTTCCTTGGATGGTTCTTAGCAAAGTTTGTAAGAGATATCTTAAAAATTAATGCAATTTGAAGTTTCATTTCTCTAATCTATCTCTTTCTTAATCTCTAATCATGATTAACAACACTTCTTTCATAAGATTTGGTGTGTTCTTCATGATTAGTGAGTAATCTTTTTGAGAACTCATGGGTGTGGTAGATTAGGGGGATTTTATGGTTGATCTTTGATGTCTAGGTTATAGATGCTTGTTATCCTTTTCTATTTAGTGTTCATAATGCTTGATTAACTTGAGAAAGTTGATTTAGACCTTAGGAAATTTCACGCTCACAAGATTTTTAATGAAATTCCTCAAATAGCTAAATAGAGGATTTGCTTGTTTAACCTATGAGAGTAGATGTTTAAAGAGAATTTTGGTTGATTGATCTTGTTATTAATGCTTGGTAATTACTTTTTCATAAATGAGAGTTTGTTCTTGATTAAGTAATTAGAAAAGAGATTAGTACGCTGAGAGTTGATTAGTCTTAATTAATGATCTAGACTTAAGGATTAGCATTTGTTTAATTGTTTGGACATCATAGATTAGCTATTAGATCCCCCCCCCAATCAATAACCTCACCCAAGGCTTCCTTTTTTTATTATCACCTTAATCTCGTTTAGTTAATTGCTTAGTTTGTTTGCTTTCAAATTGAATTAGGTTGCTAGATCAAAACTCAAAAACAATTTTGCTTAGCTTAAATTAAAAAGTTTTATGTATTCTTGGTGTTTGGAACTTAACCCATTTGGATTGATACCTCTTATGCTACATAACATCTAGAGTAATTGATTCTAGACACGATAAAATCTTACTATCAATTTTTCGAGCAAACTTGGCAAAAGGTGTTAGGTTAGGGCGTCAAGGATGGGTTCTCATGTAGATCTAGCTCCAACGTCAAGGAGCTAGTCTAGGAATAAGCTAGCTAGGATGGGAAGTCTTGGGGTGCTTATTGGGAACGGGTGAGAAAAGACAATCGAAGGGGATTTGGTTAAAAAGAAAGGTAGAACGAAAAGGAAAAGATGGGGAGAATGCAAAGCTGGACGCAAAATGTGAAGAGCTTGGTGACAATGTATAAGATTAGCTCTTAGTGCTAGACTTAGCCTCAAATTTGGCAAAGGCATCAAGTGATGAGAAATGAGGCAAGATAAAGAATGAAAAAAGAAGGGCTAAAGCAACGCAAAAGAAGAGCACCAAACCACAAGTTCAATGGAGAAGAAGATATCCCCCTAAATGAGAAAAAGATGAATTGGAGAAACAAGAAAGCATGGGGACTTGAAGGCAAAATTCCTTGTGAAAAAGGGTAGCTTAGGTTTGGGGCTTCATGGGTTAGAGAGACTAAGATTAGAGACATCTTATGCATATGGTAGATGAGAATTCACCCTTGTATGCATAGGTTTCCTTTTACCTTTAGAATTTTGTTAAGTTTGCTCATTCCTATAGAGATCCTAGCATTGGAATACCCTCACATGTGATTGAGATCATCTTCGTCTCAAAACCGTATCCATTAGCCAAATGAGTTCGTTTAATTTTGCATAAGCACAATTCACATAAACCGTTAATGAATGTCAAATGGTTGAATGATAAGAATACTTGTAGGAGTTGGGACTTGAGCTTGGTGCATAAGGAGATAGAAATGGCTAACTCTTTTGGAGTAGACTCACTTAATGCACTTTAGAATTACAAACTTGGACTTTGAACTCGATTTCTTCTTGTGATGCCTTTCGATTTGAGCTCCCACCTTCAAACCTCTCTCTCTTCTTGTTCTTATTTTTTTGCTTGAGGGCAAGCAAAAGAATAAGTTTTGGGGAGTTGATATTCTCATATCTTACCCATTTTAAGCATTCATTTAGCTTAGGTTTTGTCTCTCTTGCATATGCTCTCATAACATTTTTTTAGTATTTTGGTCCAAATTAGAGTCTAGCTAATTTTCATTAGTACCTAGTCACTCTTGAATCATTTGGAGTGTTTTATAGGTACTTGGAGATATTTTGGAGATGATTGGAGTGATGGAGCAAAGGAAAATGCAGAAGTCATCCAAAGTCAATAAAAGATCGAGCCAGATGAAAGGTTTCCATTCGGATTCAGCTTCTAAAGTCTTCATGACAATCGTAGCCAATTGAGTTAGTTGTCGTCTGGAGGTTGTGTCAAGTCGTTTGGATATGTTGTTCAAGAGATATGTCGAATTTACCAAGTACGTGTATGTCTGAGGCGCGAAACCTCCACAACTACAAGATAAGAATACTTGTCGAATTTACCAAGTACGTGTAGATGTTTAAAGAGAATTTTGGTTGATTGATCTTGTTATTAATGCTTGGTAATTAATTTTTCATAAATGAGAGTTTGTTCTTGATTAAGTAATTAGAAAAGAGATTAGTACCCTGAGAGTTGATTAGTCTTAATTAATGATCTAGACTTAAGGATTATGATATGCTCAAATTAATACCCTAAAAGTACTAAGCAGTAGTTGCACTAAAGTAGGGGTCGAACACAAGGACTCACGGAAATCACACAATAGATTAAATAGATTCGAATTAAGCTAAACCAAAATATGTAATTGAAAGCAATGCGTAAATTAAACAAGTTGTAATTCGATTGGGAAAAAGATAGGCTCAGAGTATTTCTCAGGAATTCAATGAATGCAGATAAATTAACTAGCAGGATTCAGATTTAGCGCGGTTCTTGAACTCAAATCACTAAGATATACCTAACCAACTCTCGTTGCGAAAACTATCTAAATCTAAATCCTAGAATTCCAAATCTCTTTGCGAATCCTAAAGTCTAAACCAGCTTTTAAATCAGGTTTGATTTGTTCACAAAACAACTAAACCAAATTCCTTTGCGAATAGTTATTTTTCTCACATAAGGTTCTATAAGGTAATCAATCGCACTCTCGTGCCTAATCAATTATCCTAAGATCTAAGTTCCAGATTCGTCAAAATAGAATTAGCTTTGAACACAACCTAAGGTGAAGAACTAATTCAGATGGTGAATCCTAATCAACTAATCAATCTAGCATTCAGAGAAAACCTTTATGAGAACCCTGAGCCTAAAGTGGATATACTCAGACATGGAGAATGAAAACAACATGATTGAATATATCATCAAAGAAAACAATAGAAAACAGGAGTTCAGAGTTGTCTCTCCAAAAACCAAAGTAGAATCAAAAGTAATGAAAGCGTAGCCACCAAAGTGGCTGAAAAACCTAATTATAAAGCTAAAACATGTTTTGGGGCTTCTGGTAATTATTAAAGTCTTATGGACCAAGTTGCAGAGTCTTTAAACTTATAAAATCACGTTTTTTTTCGTCTGCAGTTGGTGTCGGTTGATACTGGCCTGGTGTCGGTCGACACCAGTACACTATGCTCGCCAGACTGGACTGTCTTCACGAAAACTGGCATAACTTTCAATCGCACCGTTGGAATAGCTTCAAAACACTTTCAAATGAAAGCTAATCCATTGATATGTCTTGTGACCAAATTTGAGCGCAATCCATCGGTGGGAAGTTCTTCAACAAATGCCAAATTTCTGACGTCTCTGCATGAATCTGCATCTTCATATGCTCCAAAATGCTCCAGAATGCTTCAATATCTCCAATTAAGCTCCAAACGTACCTAAACCTGTAAAAGACTCTAAAAGACTACAAAATACTATAAAGACTCCATAAATAGGACTTATACCATGGCTTAAACGGGGTAAAAACTATGATATATCAACTCCCCCAGACTTAGCATTTGCTTGCCCTCAAGCAAATAGAAGACTAAACCAGAGAAAGAGGTTTGAAAACATAGAGACTCACCTGTTCTTGAAACGATAAAATGACCCTTTTCCCTAGCACCCAAATGTTACCTAACCAGTTTTTGATCTAACCACCATGTACTTCTCCTTAGGCATTCACAGCTTCCCAGACTACACACATTATTTCACAGCATCGTTCAATCAAGCCATCCTCGCTGTGATTAATACCAAGAACCTTCTAGATTCTTTCCCATACAATATCATGACAAGGAACCACCATTTTTTCACACTTACTGGTATTATTTCTCTCCCCTAGACTTATTTTTTATTATGTTCTTTCTTTTGTTTTTAGCTTTGCATATACACATCAAGGTATGAGACGCGAGTCTTGATGGTGTTAGCCACCGAATCTCCGGTTCTTCCCTTTCAAAGTATCAAAGGCGTAGGCGAATAATGACATCATTGAAAAATTCTAGCCTCGCTTCCAATCCTTTGTGTGATCATTTCCTCTGAAGGAGAATAATGGGATTGTTGGAAATTTTCCTAACCCTCTACTCAGAAGAAAATCATTTCATTTTTTAATGCATCTTATTTATTAACTTGTAACAGGGGGAGAAATACCATTATTTTCAAACACATGGGTTCCTTTGTCAGATACGAATGATGAATCAAGCTCTATGGATACTAACCACATCGATGAAGTGCAAAAATTTGGCTCAGGCTTTAAAGAACTTTGCTGGAAACATGAGTGTCTTCTAGTTAACTGGCCAGCCTTTGGAGTTTTCATTAGTCGATCTAGAACTGATTCTGTAACAATGGTAACTTTGAAGCAAGGTCAGATCAATGGATTCAAGAAAAAGATCACAATCTCAAACAAAGTTTTGACTCAATAAAACAACAAAAGACTCAAAAACGACTGAATCTAAGAAAAACAAAAACAAAGTCAGCGACTACCTCCCCCAGACTTGAACAACACTGCCCCCTGTGTTATCTAGCCTAGAGTTGGTGAAAGAAGACAAATGAACCAAGTGGATTGTGAAAATCAAAAATCTTACCTGTGAAGGTGATGAGTATCGCTCGATACAGAATGGTATCGAGCGATACCAGTCGTATGTCGACACACTGATTTCAAATCAGTGGCATCGAGTTGCTTAAACCAGGGAAAGTGATCCGAAGTGTTAGAAGTTAGCACTGTTAAAAACACTCAAAAACAGGTTAATAGCAACAAGATAATCAAGCATAAACCCATGAGTTCAAATGCAAAAATAAAGCTGATATAGGTTCAAAAGAAACGAAAAAGAAAAAGAAAAAAAACGTGAAGATAGAAGAAGACTAATCCTCTGTTGCCTCTGAATCGCCATCAGCATCATGATCATCAACGGGAGAAGGATTAATCGGAGTCTGCGAGGTTCCATGCTGCCCGCACGGTGTCGACCGACACCGTATAGTATCGGTCGACACCGTATAGTATCGGTCGACACTCGTTGACTAATTCCTGTGATATCTATGCGACTGTGGCATTAATCGATACGGACTGGTGTCGATCGATACTCCTCCTCTTAATATTCTTCACGTTAAGACACAATACACAAAACTAAAAATAAAAACAAAAATAAAAACGAATGTACAGACTCACCAGTGGGTTGCCTCCCACCAAGCGCTTGTTTTAAGTCAGTAACTTGACTTTGGCTCAGGTGATCAGTCAGAGCGAGGTTGAGAGCTCACTCCCATGCAAGTTCCACAACTAGATACTTGCATATTCAGAGTTCTGCTCAACATGCTCTCCACAACCTCCTTTCCTTTCTCTTTCAACTCCGAAGTAAGAATGACTCTAGCCTTAGAGAATGCTTTTTGGGTGTGTCCATAATGGCACCAACCGTAGCCATGAACGGTCTTCCAAGAATCAACTGCTTACGAGATTGTGCGCCCATCTCCACAACCTAAAAATCAGTAGGAACCATGCAATCTCCTACGTTAACCAGCAAATCAGGGATTGTTCCATATGGAAGTGAGGTGGAACTGTTTGCGAATGTGATAGATGACTTGGGAGATCGAATATCAGCTCCCAAACTCTCTACAATTGCCCTTGACATGACATTGACGCTAGCCCCTGAATCAACCAGAGATTCTTTGAATTCAACGCCAGAGATATGGCATGGAACTGAGAATATCCCTGGGTCTTCCCTCTTGGTCAACTGCCTCAGCGGTAGTGACTTGCTTCTGGCCTTGATAAAGAGTACTTCGATCTCTTCCAGGGTTTCTCTGCAATCTTTGAAGTGACTTAGCAGAGGCCAGCCTCTAGAGCTTCTTTAAAAGTGAATGAGTGGGGTATCCTTCGTACCATCTTCTCAAAGCCACGCAGCTGCTTTGGAGTTATTGGGGGATCGAAGGTGTTGAGAAATAGGATTCAGCTTCTTGGGCTTGCGAAGTCTGTCAACACTCATACGCGGCTCCTTCGTAATATATGGGTGGGTATCGATCGATACAGGGAGGGTGTCAATCGATGCTTTCTCATTCGAGACGTCCTCGACAGATTCTTGGACGAGTGTCGATCGATCCAAGGGAGTATCGGTCGACACAGGGGTGGTGTCCGAAATATCATCGTTATCCTTGGCAAGATTGACGGAAATCTCTAGTATTTGAGTTTCCAACATCTTCTGATGAATACTGAGAGACTCAATTTTCCCATTCAGATATGTGTACATAGCGTCCATCTTCCCATTGAGGTTTAGTGTCATCTTCTGCTGTCCCTGAAGAATCCGTTCAAGCATAGACTCAACCTTGCTCTCAGAAGTTCTGGGTGGTGTGGGTGGGTATTGATACCTTTGATCTTGAAATCCAACTCCATCGATGTGGTTAACAAATCACACTCCACCGTTTTCTTCAAAACGAACATCCTTCTGCTGCTTGCCCAACAACAAATTGTTCATTGAATCTAACTTAGCATTCACCTCAGAAATCTGAATACAATCCAAGTGACCAGCTTGCTTCTTGCCCTCCATGTCTGCATTCTTGGTACTATTGCTAGAAACCAAGTTCTCAATAAGCACATAGGCATCGTCAGGATACCTCGTGTAGAAATTTCCATTGCTCGCAGCGTTTAGAGCCATCTGATATCTCCAATCAATTCCTCCGAAGAAAGTACCCAGCAACTGAACCTGAGTGAACCCATGGTGCGGACAATCTCTCTGATATGACTTGAAATGAATCCAAGCAGCCTTGAGTGCCTCTGTTGGTCCTTGAGAAAACTGAGAGATCTTGTTCCTGAGCTCCTCGGATCTCGCATCATCGAAAAATTTGTTCAGGAAGGCCTTCTTCGTCTCTTCCCAGGTATTCAGCGACCCAGTAGGTAACTGCTTCAGCCAGTAAGTTGCATCTCCACCAAGAGAGTATGGGAAGAGCTTGCAGAAGAGGTAATCATAGGACACTCCATTGCACTTGATGCTTGTAACCAAATCTTCAAACCTCTCAATGTGATCCATAGGGTGTTCATAAGGAAGACCATGAAAAAGATGCTGACCCACAAGAGTGAAATATGCAGGTTTCAGCTCAAAGTCACTCCTCTCAAAAGCAGGAGGGCGAATCGCTGATCGATTGGCATAAAACTGATCAGGCCTGTTGTACTCACCAATCGTCCTACCGCGAATAATCACAGCGTTCCCTGCATTCACATCAATTGCAGGGACAATTATATTTCTAGCTTCATCAAGTCGATGTCCTCTCTCATTGCACAATTGACCCTCTTGGTCTCTCAAAGCTCCAACAACATCTTGAATCAGAATCATTGTATTGTTCATCTCTGCTGGCTTCTTTGCTTTCCTGTTGCACGTTCCAAATTCACACCTGAAACACACTAGGCAAGGCACGTAAGTAACAAAAAACGTGATGAGTATCGACCGATACCAAGTGGTATCGATCGATATCAACAAAAAGAGAATGGCGAGTATCGACCGATACCGACGAGCTTAGTCGAAATTCTCAGACTAAAATCTAATGGCGAATTGAGTCCCCGGGAACGGCACCAAATTTGATATGCTCAAATTAATACCATAAAACTACTAAGCAGTAGTTGCAGTAAAGTAGGGGTCGAACACAAGGACTCACGGAAATCACACAATAGATTAAATAGAATCGAATTAAGCTAAACCAAAATATGTAATTGAAAGTAATGCATAAATTAAACAAGTTGTAATTCGATTGGGAGAAAGATAGGCTCATGGTATTTCTCAGGAATTCAATGAATGCAGATAAACTAACTAGCAGGATTCAGATTTAGCGTGGTTCTTGAACTCAAATCACTAAGATATAGCTAACCAACTCTCGTTGCGAAAACTATCTAAATCTAAATCCTAGAATTTCAAATCTCTTTGCGAATCCTAAAGTCTAAATCAGCTTTTAAATCAGGTTTGATATGTTCACAAAACAACTAAACCAAATTCCTTTGCGAATAGTTATTTTGCTCTCCTAAGGTTCTATCAGGTAATCAATCGCACTCTCGTGCATAATCAATTATCCTCAGATCTAAGTTCCAGATTCGTCAACCTAGAATTAGCTTTGAACACAACCTAAGGTGAAGAACTAATTCAGATGGTGAATCCTAATCAACTAATCAATCTAGCATTCAGAGAAAACCCTTATGAGAACCCTGAGCCTAAAGTGGATCTACTCAGACATGGAGAATGAAAACAACATGATTGAATAGATCATCAAAGAAAACAATAGAAAATAGGAGTTCAGAGTTGTCTCTCCAAAAACCAAAGTAGAATCAAAAGTAATGAAAGCGTAAAGAAAGCGTAGCTACCAATGTGGCTGAAAAACCTAATTATAAAAGTAAAACACGTTTTGGGGCTTCTGGTGATTATTAAAGTCTTCTGGACCAAGTTGCAGAGTCTTTAAACTTGTAAAATCACGTTTTTTTCGTCTGCAGTTGGTGTCGGTCGACACCATTACACTGTGCTCGCCAGACTGGACTGTCTTCACGAAAACTGGCATAACTTTCGATCGCACCGTTGGAATGGCTTCAAACCACTTTCAAATGAAAGATAATCTATTAATCTGTCTTGTGTCCAAATTTGACGTTTCTGCATGAGTCTGCATCTCCATATGCTCCAAAATGCTCTAGAATGCTTCAATATCTCCAATTAAGTTCCAAACGTACCTAAACCAGTAAAAGACTCTAAAACACTACAAAATACTATAAAGACTCCATAAATAGGACTTATATCAAGGCTTAAACGGGGTAAAAACCATGATATATCAACTCCCCCAGACTTAGCCTTTGCTTGCCCTCAAGCAAATAGAATACTAAACCAGAGAAAGAGGTTTGAAAACATAGAGACTCACGTGTTCTTGAAACGTTGAAATGACCCTTTTCCCAAGCACCCAAATGTTACCTAACCAGTTTTTGATCTAACCACCATGTACTTCTCCTTAGGCATACGCAGCTTCCCAGACTACACACATTATTTCACAGCATCGTTCAATCATGCCATCCTCGCTGTGATTAATACCAAGAACCTTCTAGATTCTTTCCCATACAATATCATGACAAGGAACCACCCTTTTTCACACTTACTGGTATTATTTCTCTCCCCCAGACTTATTTCTTATTATGTTATTTCTTTTGTTTTTAGCTTTGCATATACACATCAAGGTATGAGACGCGAGTATTGATTGTGTTAGCCACCGAATCCCCGGTTCTTCCCTTTCAAAGTATCAAAGGCGTAGATGAATAATGGCATCATAGGAAAATCCTAGCCTCGCTTCCAATCCTTTGTGTGATCATTTCCTCTGAAGTAGAATAATGGGATTGCTGGAAATTTTCCTAACCCTCTACTCAGAAGAAAATCATTTCATCTTTTAATGCATCTTATTTATTAACTTGTAACAGGGGGAGAAATACCATTATTTTCAAACACATGGGTTCCTTTGTCAGAAACGAATGATGAATCAAGCTCTATGGATACTAACCACATCGATGAAGTGCAGAAATTTGGCTCAGGCTTTAAAGAACTTTGTTGGAAATATGAGTGTCTTCTAGTTAACTGGTCAGCCTTTGGATTTTTCATTAGTCGATCTAGAACTGATTCTGTAATAATGGTAACTTTAAAGCAATGTCAGATCAATGGATTCAAGAAAAATATCACAGTCTCAAACAAAGTTTTGACTCAATAAAACAACGAAAGACTCAAAAACGACTGACTCTAAGAAAAACAAAAACGAAGTCAGCGACTACCTCTCCCAGACTTGAACAACACTGCCCCCTGTGTTATCAATCCTAGAGTTGGTGAAAGAAAACAAATGAACCAAGTGGATTGTGAAAATCAAAAATCTTACCTGTGAAGGTGATGAGTATCGCTCGATACAGAATGGTATCGAGCGATACCAGTCGTATGTCGACACACTGATTTCAAATCAGTGGCATCGAGTTGCTTAACCCAAGGAAAGTGATCCGAAGTGTTAGAAGTTAGCACTGTTAAAAACACTCAAAAACAGGTTAATAGCAACAAGATAATCAAGCATAAATCCATGAGTTCAAATGCAAAAATAAAGCTGACATAGGTTCAAAAGAATTGAAAAAGAAAAAGAAAACAAACGTGAAGATAGAAGAAGACTAATCCTCTGTTGCCTCTGAATCACCATCAGCATCATGATCATCAACGGGAGAAGGATTAATCGGAGTCTGCGAGGTTCCAGGCTGCCCGCACGGTGTCGACCGACACCGTATAGTATCGGTCGACACCGTATAGTATCGGTCGACACTCGTTGACTAATTCCTGTGATATCTATGCGACTATGGCATCAATCGATACGGACTGGTGTCGATCGATACTCCTCCTCTTAATATTCTTCACGTTAAGACACAAGACACAAAACTAAAAATAAAAACAAAAATAAAAACGAATGTACAGACTCACCAGTGGGTTGCCTCCCACCAAGCGCTTGTTTTAAGTCAGTAGCTTGACTTTGGCTCAGGTGATCAGTCAGAGCGAGGTTGAGAGCTCACTCCCATGTAAGTTCCACAGCTAGATACTTGCATATTCAGAGTTCTGCTCAACATGCTCTCCACAACCTCCTTTCCTTTCTCTCTCAACTCCAAAGTAAGAATGACTCTAGCCTTAGAGAATGGTTTCAAATTTCCTTTGCACTTCACCTTGTATTCAATCGAATCCCCATCACACTTCTGAGGGATTAAAGTCATAGAAGTAGCACCATTCACTTCTTTGCTCTGCACCTTCTTCTGTGCCTTAGCTGTTTTGACATCTTTCTTGGTGATGACAGAAGGACTATCTAGAACGTCTGTGACAGTTGGCTCGTCAGGAGGCTCTTCCAAAAGATCAATTACCAACGTCTCTCCTGGAACAACGGTGTTGCAAGAAATATGTGTGGGAGTTCCTCTAGGGATGGCTTTGTAGTACACCGCCTTGTCAATGTATGAGAACGAGATGTGCTTGCTGGGTGTGTCCATAATGGCACCAACCGTAGCCATGAACGGTCTTCCAAGAATCAACTGCGTACGAGATTGTGCCCTCATCTCCACAACCTGAAAAATCAGTAGGAACCATGCAATATCCTACGTTAACCAGCAAATCAGGGATTGTTCCATATGGAAGTGAGGTGGAACTGTTTGCGAATGTGATAGATGACTTGGGAGATCGAATATCAGCTCCCAAATCTCTACAATTGCCCTTGACATGACATTGACGCTAGCCCATGAATCAACCAGAGATTCTTTGAATTCAACGCCAGAGATATGGCATGGAACTGAGAATATCCCTGGGTCTTCCCTCTTGGTCAATTGCCTCAGCGGTAGTGACTTGCTTCTGGCCTTTATAAAGAGTACTTCGATCTCTTCCAGAGTTTCTCTGCAATCTTTGAAGTGACTAAGCAGAGGCCAACCCTCTAGAGCTTCTTTAAAAGTGAATGAGTGGGGTATCCTTCGTACCATCTTCTCAAAGCCACGCAGCTGCTTTGGAGTGATTGGGGCTCGGAGGTGTTAAGGAATAGGATTCAGCTTCTTGGGCTTGCGAAGTCTGTCAACACTCATACGCAGCTCCTTCGTAATATCTGGGTGGGTATCGATCGATACAGGGAGGGTGTCAATCGATGCTTTCTCATTCGAGACGTCCTTGACAGATTCTTGGACGAGTGTCGATCGATCCAAGGGAGTATCGGTCGACACAGGGGTGGTGTCCGAAATCTCATCGTTATCCTTGGCAAGATTGACGGAAATCTCTACTATTTGAGTTTCCAGCATCTTCTGATGAATACTGAGAGACTCAATTTTCCCATTCAGATCTGTGTACATAGCGTCCATCTTTCCATTGAGGTTTAGTGTCATCTTCTGCTGTCCCTGAAGAATCCGTTCAAGCATAGACTCAACCTTGCTCTCAGAAGTTCTGGGTGGTGTGGGTGGGCATTGATACCTTTGATCTTGAAATCCAACTCCATCGATGTGGTTAACAAATTCCACTCCATCGTTTTCTTCAAAACGAACATCCTTCTGCTGCTTGCCCAGCAAAAAATTGTGCATTGAATCTAACTTAGCATTCACCTCAGCAATCTGACTGCAATCCAAGTTACCAGCTTGCTTCTTGCCCTCCATGTCTGCATTCTTGGTACTATTGCTAGAAACCAAGTTCTCAATAAGCACATAGGCATCGTCAGGATACCTCGTGTAAAAATTTCCATTGCTCGCAGCGTCTAGAGCCATCTGATACCTGCAATCAATCCCTCCGAAGAAAGTACCCAGCAACTGAACTTGAGTGAACCCAGTGTGCGGACAATCTCTCTGATATTACTTGAATTGAATCCAAGCAGCCTTGAGTGCTTCTGTTGGTCCTTGAGAAAACTGAGAGATCTTGTTACTGAGCTCCTCGGATCTCGCATCATCGAAAAGGTTGTTCAGGAAGGCCTTCTTCGTCTCTTCCCAGGTATTCAGCGACCCAGTAGGTAACTGCTTCAGCCAGTAAGTTGCGTCTCCACCAAGAGATTATGGGAAGAGCTTGCAGAAGAGGTAATCATAGGACACTCCATTGCACTTGATTCTTGTAACCAAATCTTCAAACCTCTCAATGTGACCCATAGGGTGTTCATAAGAAAGACCATGAAAAAGATGTTGACCCACAAGAGTGAAGTATGAAGGTTTCAGCTAAAAGTCATTCCTCTCAAAAGCAGGAGGGCGAATCGCTGATCGATTGACATAAAACTAATCAGGCTTGTTGTATTCACCAATCGTCCTACCGCGATTAATCACAGCGTTCCCTGCATTCACAGCAATTGCAGGGACAATGATATTTCCAGCTTCATCAAGTCGCTGTCCTCTCTCATTGCACAATTGACCCTCTTGGTCTCTCAAAGCTCCAACAGCTTCCTGAATCAGAATCATTGTATTGTTCATCTCTGCTGGCTTCTTTGCTTTCCTGTTGCACGTTCCAAATTCACACCTGAAACACATTAGGCAAGGCACGTAAGTAACAAAAAACGTGATGATTATTGACCGAAACCAAGTGGTGTCGATCGATATCAACAAAAAGAGAATGGTGAGTATCGACCGATACCGACGAGCTTAGTCAAAATTCTCAGACTGGACTGTCTTCACGAAAACTAGCATAAATTTCGATCGCACCGTTGGAATGGCTTCAAACCACTTTCAAATGAACGATAATCTATTGATCTGCCTTTTGTCCAAATGGGAGCTCAATCCATCGGTGGAAAGTTCTTCAACGAATACCAAACTTCTGACGTCTCTGCATGAATCTGCATCTCCATATGCTCCAAAATGCTGCAGAATGCTTCAATATATCCAATTAAGCTCCAAACGTACCTAACCCTGTAAAAGACTCTAAAACACTACAAAATACTATAAAGACTCCATAAATAGGACTTATATCATGGCTTAAACGGGGTAAACACCATGATATATCAAATTAGCATTTTTTTAATTGCTTGGACATCATAGATTAGCTATTAGATCCCCCACAATCAATAACCTCACCCACAACTTCCTTTTTTATTATCATCTTAATCTCGTTTAGTTAATTGCTTAGTTTGTTTGCTTTCAAATTGAATTAGGTTGCTAGATCAAAACTCAAAAACAACTTTGCTTAGCTTAAATTAAAAAGTTTTATGAATTCTTGGTGTTTGGAACTTAACCCATTTGGATTGATACCTCTTATGCTACAAAGCATCTAGAGTAGTTGATTCTAGACACGATAAAATCTTACTATCAATTTTTCGAGCAAACTTGGCAAATATTGTTAGGGTTAGGGCGATAAGGATGGGTTCTCATGTAGATCTAGTTCCAACATCAAGGAGCTAGTCTAGGAATAAGTTAGCTAGGATGGGAAGTCTTGGGGGTGTCTATTGGGAATGGGTGAGAAAAGACAAACGAAGGGGATTTGGTGAAAAAGAAAGGTGGAAGAAAAGAAAAAGATGCGGAGAAGGCAAAGCGGGATACAAAATGTGAAGTGGTTGGTGACAATGTATAAGATTAGCTCTTAGTGCTAGATTTAGCCTCAAAATGCAACATGAAAAGGAAAGAAGCCAAAAATTGGCAAAGGCATCAAGTGATGAGAAATGAGGCAAGATAAAGAATGAAAAAAAGAGCTAAGGTAACGCAAAAGGAGAGCACCAAACCACAAGTTCAATGGAGAAGAAGATATCCCCCTAAATGAGAAAAAGATGAAGTGGAGAAACAAGAAAGCATGAGGACTTGAAGGCAAAATTCCTTGTGAAAAATGGTAGCTCAGGTTTGGGGCTTCATGGGTTAGAGAGACTAAGGTTAGAGACATCTTATGCATAGGGTAGATGAGAATTCACCCTTGTATACATAGGTTTCCTTTTACCTTTATCATTTTGTTAAGTTTGCTCATTCCTATAGAGATCCTAGCATTGGAATACCCGCACATGTGATTGAGATCATCTTCGTCTCAAAACCGTATCCATTAGTCAAACGAGTTCGTTTAATTTTGCATAAGCATGATTCACATAAACCGTTAATGAATGTCAAATGGTTGAATGATAAGAATACTTGTAGAAGTTGGGACTTGAGCTTGGTGCATGTGGAGATAGAAATGGCTAACTCTTTTGGAGTAGACTCACTTAAGGCACTTTAGAATTACAAACTTGAACTTTGAACTTGATTTCTTCTTGTGATGCCTTTGGATTTGAGCTCCCTCCTTCAAATCTCTCTCTCTTCTTGTTCTTATTTGTTTGCTTGAGGGCAAGCAAATGAATAAGTTTGGGAGAATTGATATTCCCATATCTTACCCATTTTAACCTTTCATGTAGCTTAGGTTTTGTCTCTTTTGCACAGGCTCTCATAGCATTTGTTTTTGGTATTTTGGTCCAAATTAGAGTCTAGATAATTTAAATTAGTAACTAGTGAGTTTTGCATCATTGGGAGTGTTTTCTAGGTACTTGGAGACATTTTGGAGAAGATTGGAGTGATGGAGCAAAGGAAAATGCAGAAGTCATCCCAAGTCATTGAAAGATCGAGCCAAATGAAAGGTTTCCATTCGGATACAGCTTCTAAGGTCTTCATGACAATCGTAGATAACTGAGTTAGCTGTCGTCTGTAGGTTGTTTCAAGTCATTTGGATAGGTTGTTCAAGAGATATTACGAATGTACCAAGTACGTGTTGGTCTAGCGCGCAAAACCTCCACACCGGCCCACTCACACCGCCCCAACTCCACCCGGTGTTGAACCAAACCTTGGACAGGGAGAATACCAGCTTGCTAACCCGCTTGAAGACTGCCCGGTGTTGAAGACAAACCTCCACACCGGCCCAATCACACCGCCCCAACTCCACCCGGTGTTGAACAACCCTTGGATAGGGAGAATACCGGCCAAGCACACCGGCCGACTTCCGCCAGGTGAGGAAGCCCATGTCTCACACCGGCCAAGCATACCGGCCGACCTCCGCCAGGTTTTGGGACTCGGCCCAACCATCTATATACGGCCTTAGACCTAATTTTTCGGGGGGGGGGGGGGGATCTTATCTCCGTTTCTCCCTTTCGAAAACTCTTTCCTTGGATGGTTCTTTGCAAAATTTGTAAGAGATATCTTAAAGATTAATGAAATTTGAAGTTTCATTTCTCTAATCTATCTCTTTCTTAATCTCTAATCATGATTAACAACACTTCTTTCTTAAAATTTGGTGTGTTCTTCATGATTAGTGAGTAGTCTTTTTGAGAACTCATGGGAGTGGTAGATTAGGGGGATTTTATGGTTGATCTTTGATGTCTAGGTGATAGATGCTTGTTTCCCTTCTCTATTTAGTGTTCATAATGCTTGATTAGCGTGAGAAATTTGATTTAGACCTTATGAAATTTCACGCCCACAAGGTGTTTGATGAAATTCTCCAAAGAGCTAAATAGAGGATTTGCGTGTTTAACCTATGAGAGTAGATGTTTAAAGAGAATTTTGGTTGATTGATCTTGTTATTAATGCTTGGTAATTACTTTTTCACAAATGAGAATTTTTTCTTGATTAAGTGATTAGCAAAGAGATTAGTGACATGAGAGTGAATTAGTCTTAATTAATAATCTAAACTTAAGGATTAGCATTTATTTAATTGCTTGGACATCATAGATTAGATATTAGATCCCACAATCAATAACCTTACCCAAGGGTTCCATTTTATTATCATATTAATCTCGTTTAGTTAATTGCTTAGCTTGTTTGCTTTCAAATTGAATTAGGTTGCTAGATCAAAACTCAAAAACAACTTTGCTTAGCTTAAATTAAGAAGTTTTATGTATTCTTGGTATTTGAAACTTAACCCATTTGAATTGATACCTCTGATGCTACATATCATCTAGAGTAATTAATTCTAGACACGATAAAATCTTACTATCAGTAATGATGCCGACGAATTTACGACGATTTACTATTTACGTCGATCAATTTACGACGATTCACGTTTCGTCGTAAAGTCGATGGTACACTTGTTTTACAATGATTTTACATCGAAATGTGATGTCGTAAAATATGTGTTTACTTGTAGTGACAGTGAATGTTGGAGGTGGGCTACGCACTCCGGTATAAGCTTTTCGCAAATTAATATCGGCCCATCTTAACTCCAAAAGGTTCATAAAAGCCCGACTAAACAAGGAAGATCCGCAAGTAAAAAGGAAATTGTCCATATCAGCTTCGAAAGAAAAGGAAATTGTTGACCGACTACGATACATATAAATAGAAGAGCTCCCCATTGAGAAGAATCATCCATTATTCATTCACAAGACCTAAGAGATTGATCGCTACAACTTTCCTAGTTTTTAGTCTCTTAGTTCTATCTCCTTTCGTTAGCTCGTCGCTTCTGATGACTTAATTTCTTCTAATTCGTCGACCTTTGATTTAATAAAACGAATTTATTTGATCTCCTTTTTATTTTTATACCTAGTTGAAGTACACATTCAGCAATTGGTACCGTCTGTGGGACGAGAACACCGCCTCCGACACCTCGTGATGGCAACACCGAGGCCCAGCCCCATAAAAACCTGCTAGGTGACACTGAGAACGACCCCGCAATATTACCAGGAGTCACGAACGCTATTGACCTCTCAACACCATAAATATCCAACTGCGAGAATGTCGCTCCAACCAGGGTTCAATCTGAAGTCGTCACTCTTTTTCAAACCTTGCTCACTCGGATGGATCGTTAGGATGCACTAGCCCATGGCAACACTGAGCGACTTAATGTGTTAGCAACAACCAAAACGCATGCAATACTCGAATTGACAGACTCCAATCCCTAGGAAACCAAGCATCCAAGCAACCACCCAGTACAGAGACACCGCCACTAAGTTCACCGACCTATCCCAACCACGAGTCAATCTGAGCGGAGCGCTCCCATCCACGACAAACGGTTCCGTGGGAGATCAGGCAAACCTATCAACCCAGGAAGCTCTACACGATCAAGAGATCGAAGGCATGAAGATCCAGCTTCAAGACTGACCATTTTTATGGATCACTTTCATATTCTTTTGCAGGTGTTTTAACTCTGTTTTCAAAGGTTTTCAAGTGATTTTCATATTTTAGAGATTTGAAAGACGTTTCAGGTAACTCGGGATAAAAGAGTGCATTTCGGAGCAAAAGTACGTTTTTGGATAAACTTGGAACGTCAAGAAGTCTTTCAGCTAATGGAGACCATTTCACCGTTTGATCATCCCCAAATTTGGACACAACAAAGTATAGACAACCAGCTTTCAAATGCAATTGGATTGGAGGCAATCCAATGGTTTGATCCTTAAATACACTGAAGGACTGAAAGCAGATGAAGCTGCCCCGAAGATAAAGCCACCGCGCCTGGAGGAGATGGAGCCGCGGCCAGGAGGAATTTCGCCACTCCTAGAGAGTCTCCACCCATGGCCAGGAGGCATTTCGCCACTCCCAGAGATCCCGCACCCGCGGCCAAGACCCTGCGCGACCAAATCGACTCGTTTCTTCATCGAGGCCAAAACCGTCACTTCTCATCAAACCCTAAACGTGGAACACCTCTATAAATACTTATTTTATGCCTCTTAGATAGACACGTTACATTATTATCACGTTTAAAGGCAGAAGTGAAGCTCTTGTGACTTGTGCACTTGTTTTCAATGGTTTGGAGCAAATGATTCTCGATTCGTGTTCTTCGATAAAGAAGCTTTCTTCATCCCTTTTTACTTACTGTTTTTATTTAATTCATTGAATATGATTACCTCAGCTATGGCTGAGTAATATCTTTTTGGGCATAGGGGTTTGAAGAGGCTCTCATGGTTCGATTCTTATTAGGTTTTTAGTGTAGGATACCGATTAATTAGGGTTATTCGTTCTATCCTTGTTGTTAATGCATTTCTTGACTAACCGTCTTAGCAACTGATATTAGGCATTTAAGAGCCACGACAATGTTGTATCTAATCGCTTGACCTAGGGTAGACGAGCATATCCGTCGTAAGATTTCGAAAGTATACTTACGGAGGAATTGTGGGCATAAACGACCTTTGAGAGTATCATTCACTACTTGCACAGGCGAAGACGGAAGCTACAGTCCGAGTACTGAAGTGAGTAGGTGTGTAGGATTACGGGAGTATACTACACGCAGCGTACGTGTTCCAAGTTCAAGAACCCAAAGTTGACAAAAGTCGCTTTAGAAATCTTATAAATTTCCTTGGTAAAAATCAGCCATAAACCCTAGAAATTCCCGATTGCCCAACGCTTCATTTAATTGATTCACAACCTCGATAAAATAGTTAGTTAGCTACTGCCCTTCTTAGTTTAGTTTAGATTCCATAGATACGACCATAACAAAATCCAAAATATATTTTACGTCTAGACATAAGTTAGAACTCATTAGAAATTGGACAACGTCTATCCCTGTGGATTCGATCCATAAATACTACTTGGTGTGCTGTGCACTTGTGACTTAGATATAAAGGGTAAAACCTCACGCCGGGGTTAATTCCCGGTGTGTTAAGTTTTTGGCGCCGTTGCCGGGGATAGTTTAGCTTGTTTGATTTCGTATTCTAATTTCTGCTCTAGACACTTTTGATTTTCAAGTTCTTTGTTGTTCTTTTGACTTTCTCCTTTATCTTTGTCTTTTTCTAAGGTGTATGCACACTAGGAGAACTAGTAGAGAAGCTGTACCGCTACTAGACGATATCGACAAACACTAGAGAGAACTCCAAAGACTCAAAAGAAACTTAAGGATGGCCGAAAATGACCACCCGGGAGATCAACTAAACCGCAATCAACTAGATCACGAGGATGACCGTGATTTTTTGGATCACGAAGAAGATCAAGGGGCTGTCCATGGTGCTAATGACCAGCCACATCTTGATCCCGAATAAAACCACAACCAAAACTGAAATGCTGAAAATCCAAGGCGACAACTTCCCGTCGATCGTGATGCACCGAGGAACGATGCTCAAGCGAATGCACCGATTTCTCCTAATGGCGTAAACGCCAACTGTCCCGTACTGCCCGCTAATCCTCCGAGGAGACAAGCGCGTAACCGCATCATTGCTGATTTTGATGCACCGTATCAACACTTCCAAAACCGAGTAGTCATACAACTTCCTATACCGAACGAAAACAATTTTGAGATCAAACCTCAAATCATTGCTTTGGTAAAGTAAAATCAGTTTCATGGAGTTGGAACTGAGCATCCGATGGAGCACATCGAGTTGTTCGAAGAGATATGCGGAACGACGAGAACGAACCAAGTTCTCGCCGACTATTTGAAGTGTAAGCTTTTTCCTTTTTCTTTGGTCGATAAAGCTCACCGTTGGTTGAAATCTTTGCCCGGATCTATTACTAATTGGAAAGAGTGCAAAGCCGCCTTCTTAAACCATTTCTACACGAAGTAGAGATCCAACGCGCTAAGTAAGAAACAAAATCCAAAGTTTTTATCAATAATCGGTGGAGTCTTTCCATGAAGCGTGGAAACGTTTCAAAGAGTACGAGAGAGGTTGTCCTCATCACGGTTTCTCCGGTCTGAATTGCTCAACACTTTCTACCGAGGATTACTACGGAAATATCAACTTTCTCTCGACACGACCAGCAATGGAGACTTCTCCATGAAGACCATAAACCAAGGAAGAGCTCTAATCAAAAATCTTGCTATGTCGGATAGCAACAATTCTCCCGACTACGATAGATCGACTAGATCGAATGTGTCGGAATCCAAGGAGATAGCCGAGCGAAAGAACATGATGAACCGACTTCTCAACAACCAAAATCGCCAAGTGCATGCTTGTGAAGCTACTGTTGGAGGCGAAGACGATGCTTACTACGAACCCAATAACAACGGTTCGTATTTTCAAGAAGAAGAAGTTAACTATGTGGGAGCACAAAACTCCTACCAAAGCTGTTTCAACAACAACTTCCGCAACGCCAACTTCAACAATCTCTCGTATCGAAACCCGAACGTGGAGAACCCTCAATATTAGCCTTATCCACAACAATCGAAGCCCTACCAAAACCAGTTCTAAAACGGGAACTATGGAGGAAATGGGAACTTCCAACCGAGACCATCCTTCAACGCTCAAGCCGCTCATTACAACAACTCAAACACGCAGCAACAATGTATCTATAACTCTCAACTTGCTTCCCAAATAACGAAGCTCAAGCAATCAATTCAACTCCTCGCTCAAAGCAACGAGAAGACGACGAAAGATTTTACGTCAAGGTCGATTGTATGTACAACGAATTTAACGGGAAATTTGAATCTCTTTCAACCCATGTGAAGAAGTTGGATATGCAAGTCTCTCAAACAGCGGACTCCACTAAGAGACCAAACGGAATTTTGCCCGGAAGAGTGGAAGATAACCCGAAAAGATTTTGCAACGTGATTTTTCCACCATATCCGAGAAGGAAGTCGATGCTAAGATGGAGCCTAGAGAAGTTCCAAAATTCATCCCACTCTATGGACAATTCGTTACCGAATCCAAGATGATCCAAAAACCACCATTCGAGGTACCGAAACTAATCCAGCTTCAAAGGCTTACAAAAGCCGATGATCCGGGACGTTTTCCTTTTTCTTGTTGGATTTTGGGAATTTATTTTGCAGATTTTTTGTGTGATTCCGGAGCCAACGTCAACATCGTGTCTAAGACATTTGCCGAGAAACTCGGTATAATGAATCTCACGCCATCTACCGTGAGCGTAATATTTGGGGACTCATCACAAAAGAAACCTGAAAGAGCGATCCATGATATTCAAATACTCATTATAAACATGATCGTTCCCGCTGATTTTTAAGTTCTCGAAATGGAACGAGACAAGGATAGACCCTTGATTTTTGGTCGACCCTTCTTAGCTACCGTTGGCGCCATCCTTGATCACGCCAACCGTCAATCCGTCTTCTTGAATGTGGATCGAAGTAGTCTCTATCCTACTATCCCGGACGAAATTCTAAACCCGAAACCCAAGGGACGAACAAAATACGAAAAACTCGATTTTCCCTAAAGGAAAAGAGAAATATGAGTCGACTAAGACGGAACCCCCAAAGGTAAGTCCACCATTCGTTTCTAAACCATTTGCAAAAGTTAAGATCAATATTTCACCAGATTTAAGAGATACCAAGGAAGAACGAGTGGAAGAAATAGTTGAGAACACGAAACAAGCTCTTCGAGAAGTGAAAATTCCAAAAAATGCGGAAAGAAGAAGATGATACCGAAGAAAGGCGAAACACGTCATAAACAAGACGATGCCAAAGGAACATTTGTTCCCGAGACATCTACTGCTCACGCCTAGTCTCACCAAAAAGTCGAGTTAACTACTTTAACCAAAAGCGCTTGATGGGACGCAACCCATTCGGTAAGTTTTTCTTTTAGTTTTTCTTTCTTTTTCTATTGACGTTTTTCTTTTTAGGATTTCAGGCTTTATATAAAAACAAAAAAACACAAAAACATTCAAAAAAACAGAAAACACAACAAAATGAAGACGAATTTCGAAACAGATCGTGAAACGACGAAGGAACGAAGAAGAAAACGACCCTAGACGAAGGCCACTCGGCCGCGGCTGGAAAAACCCGACCCGCGGCGAGGAGGCCGTCGACCGCGCCAGCGTTGGCCGGTGACACGGCGGAGGACCAATTTGCCACGGTCGAACATGCCCGACCCGCGGCCAGCCTCATTCCGTCCCGAACTTCATCCCGACCATTCCCAACCGTTCCCGACACTAAACCGTGCAATCCCGAACATGTTCCCGACATGAAATTGAACAAAATCCGGTTTAATTCTCGTGTCCCGCTAAGGTAAGTCACAAAAGCTTTTGAAAAACAGAAAACTTCTGCTTACATAAAAACAATTTTTCAAAGACAAAAAGAGAATTTCAAGATTCAAGCTCTCTTTCTTCTTCTCTTCCAAAAGACTTGGAGATTTTGAGCAAGAACAACATTTTTCAATTCAAAAGCTTTTTCGAAAATTCTTCTGTCCATTCTCACTCTTTTTCGAATGAGATTTCAATTCCTCACTCATCTCGTCAATTCCAACAAGGTTAGAACCGAAATTTCTACTTTTTCATATGAACAAGAACCTAGTGTTTTTTTTTGAATTCACTAGATCTATGTCTTTGATGGTTAGAAATTGTTAAAGAACTTAAGATGGAACTTCTAGTATGTCTAGACTTCAATTTTAGCACTTAATTCCCTTGGATTTGAGATTTTTGTGATTTGGAATTTTCAAGCTTAATTGAAAACGAATTTGGAGAGTAATTTTGATTAATTTAGACAAATCTAGTTATATCGTTAATTAGCAAACGGTAATCTACTGATTTTTGCATAAAGTTGAACTTAAAATCGATATCTAGAAATTTTTATGCAAGAACGTAAAAAACCCGGAATCCACGATCATGAACTCGATATGTTTAAACTTGTGATCAATATTTATCGTTTGATTGATTGAATTGATACCAGAATTAATATATTCGCATAATGAATTTTTTTAATCACAACCATATTCATATTTTTCTGAGAATTTTTTTCTATTTTGTAGGAACAATGGACCATGCAAGAATGAGAATAACTCGCTCAAAGAAGAGCGGTTACATAGGAGAATCATCCCGGAGATTGACCAATAGTCGAACCGAGGAGCGCGAAGAAAGCTCGAATACACAAAGCGTAGGAGATGACATGAATCCTGGCGAGTTCTCGGCAAGTCGACAACGTTTGAATAGAATTTGTGTGCCACCACCGCGACGTGACCCGACACCTTATCCTCCTCGCGAACCAACACCACCTACGTAACGAAGACCAAAGGTACGATATATCGGGAAACCTATGGACCCGAATATCGATTACTTTGAGAAGCTCAACAAGATGGTTATCAAATCAACACCTCACATAGATTACTCGACTCTCGACGCGCTCGGGATTAGAGAAGACGTGATTTGGTATCTCGACGCACTTAACATTTGACCTTTCATGGAGCTCAACCTCCCTACCTATGAAGATATCACCAAAGAATTCTTATCAACCGTTACCATGTGCTAAAAGAGGTGCTCTAATGCGAGAGCGAACGACGGTACACTTACTTTTACCATTCGCGGATATTCTTATGCTCTAACGATCCCATAACTTTGTGAAGCTTTGAAGCTTCAATATCTCGTTGAGATTCACCCCGAGGAGAATCCCGATGAAGATCTATGGAGCATAATGGGACAAGGCGTCTACGATAACGGACAGTCAAAATCCGCCCTACTCACGCATCCCGCTATCCGCTATACACACAAGCTCTTGGCGTACACCATATTCTCGAGAGCGAACGTGGGGAGTGTCCGCAAAGGCGAGCTTGTCACCCTTCAATTACCTTTTACCGACGACACGCGCTATGCTTGTATCGTCGCGAAGAACTTGGTGAAGGTGAAACACGATGTGCCCACTACAAGCCGTGCACTTCGATTTCTCGAACGAGGTTCCACTCCAAGGAAGCTGGTTCGACTTGATGCAGTTTTCCCGAGACCACTCGATCTATCGCGCTTCACTCGATTCCGACAGATTTGGTTACAAATATTGCACTAATGTCGGTGAGTCCTACTTTGTCTTCTTACCTTCTAACTATGTCCCTAGAATCTGAGAAGGAGCAGCACCTAGATGGATACCGGAATAGATGGACTACATACCTACAGCTCCAAGCCTACCGTACACGATTGGACAGTTCCTACTGGCCAAGGCCAACCAAGACGCCGAGGCAGAGCGTGCTCGACTATTTCAACAATCACAGGCCCGTTCACCATCCGCAAGTTCGTCTCACGAACACGGACCAGAATACGCAGCCATGGAGAAGAAGATAGCACGACAAGAGAGACGATACATGCGCATGATGTGTTTCCTCGAAGAGCACCACCAATTCGAGACATATGGCTCAGGCGACGCCTAGCCATGCACTTCACCAATGTGAGAGCAGAATCTCACAACCTCAATTCTCGGTTTTCAGGTTGTATGTTCTTGAGAATTACTTAGAATATTTTGAGAGAAAAGTTGTATCTTGCTTTGTTTGCCAAGAATTCAGTCACTTACAACAAGGCTAGTGTTTCAAACTTATACCGGCTGAAAACGTAACAGCCTAATTTATTATACACATTAACTATATAATTGAATTCGTAATCTTTTGTCTTTAATATGGAGTAATTTTGTTTGACCATGTTTGAACTTGGTCAAGTGCATGCTCCTATTTTCCTGCGATCTCTCTTCCTTTCCTCGTGCTCGGGTTTTCCAGCTTGTTGACTTGCTCTATCTCACGACCTCGCTTACTTTAGCTTGTAAACAGTCTCATGAGACCTCTTCGTCGGCCGAGCCTTCTTTGTCTAGCCTGTTTATTCGTCATGGGCCCTGAATGCAGAATTTGGGCCCAACAGTTGCCCCCCAGCATCCTTATTGATTTATCGTTGAGGATGCGATGCTGCAATCTCGGACCCTGATTGGCCCTCTAGTTAATGCGATCTCGGTCGCCGATTGGTCTTTCGCCTGCTCAGTGCCGAAATTGCAGGGATATTGTATTAAGCGTGCGATTTTTAAGGGAAGTGACAGGGCGAGTGGGCGGCTTGTATAAATGAACGGTTCATGCTGCTTCAGCTTCCCACGTCGCCTCAACTTCCCACTCCCTAAGGTAATGATGTCCTTCTTACTTTTATTTTTAATCGAGTGGTCTTTATTTAAATCGTATGTTCGATTTATCCTTCATCACTTATCTTTTCCTGCAAAAAGTTCTTCCCTGGTTAATTCTGACAAAATCGCTTCTCCATCTTTAGAAATTTCTTTACTTTTCTACTATGGCCTCCCCCTCGCAACCGAGTGCTCCGCTCGTTCTCGCCGATCAGTTCGGACCTCACTCGAAGAGCACGGTCTCGTCTGAGGAGCTCAAGAATATTTCTTCTTTATGCGGACTCGACTATTGTGATTTCCTTGTTCCTTCGGATGGCATCTCCTCAGAAAATCCCTCGGAAGGTTACGCATGTGGCTATGCCGTATTTTTCTTAAATTGACGCCTCATCTTTCCTATCCCGGCGGCCATCTCTGATATTATCGGCGACCTCGGGTTCGTCCTCCCCCAACTCATGCCCATCGCGATGAGAAACTTAGTCGCACTCTGGGTGAGATCTAAAGAAAGTGGTGTTGCTTTTAACGCCGAGTAGTTCCGTCTGCTCTTCAATGTCAAAGCAAACTCGAATCTTCGCGGGACTTATTACTTTCCGGCAAAGGTTAATCGATCTGTCTTTAGATTCAATGCAAGGGAGGATAAATGGTGGGAGCAATGGTTCTATTTCAGAATCTCCGAGAGGTCTATTGAAGGCGAATCAATAGTTCGGCGTTCATGGGTTAAAATTACCGGTTAGCATGAACCCTAGGAGGCCGGCTCGTGTGCCCTTTTTCAGGAATTCATTAGTTGATTTTTCTTTTGCCCTGATTTGACTTTCCTTTTGCAGAGTCTAATGATTCCTCAAAGATTGTGACAGCTGAGGTCCGGCAGCTCATCGATCTTCTTAGAGAACAGAACTCCGACTGGAAGCAGTTTACTCTTGCCATAGTTCTGCAGGCTCGTGATCGTCCATCTCCCAAGCTGTCTGTTGCGGTTGTTCTCCAGCTCGCAGGTTCGTTACCTTTTTTCTTTTTCTTTTCTCTCTTTTAGATTTTTTTTTTAAAGAAGAAGAAATCGACGCCACCTGGCTTAGGAGGTCCTTTGTCTCCATCGACTCAAGGTCAGGTTCCAACTCATGCTCGAACTTTGACTCAAGCTCCATCTCTCATTCCGAAACTTGAAGCCGTCGCCAAGGATTTAGCTCTCGCTGTGGTTGGATCTCCGGTCATATCTCAAGTGCAGGATACTGCTACTACAGTTTCTTTGGTTAACCTTGTTGCCGACGACAGCTCCACCGAGTCCAACAAGATGGTCCCTCCTAGGAAGCCGGAACGTCTCTCAAACAGGGAGAGGATGCGGTTGCGCCCTATTCCGACGCCGGCTGGTGCTCTTGACAAGAAGGTCAAGAAGGCTCTTGGTAAATATGCCCGTGTTACACCTCGCGTCGTGAGGACTCCAGAAAGGAGGATCACCGTGAGCCCGATGCTGACCTTGGTGATGGCGGTGATCTTCCTATGGAGGATGAGATCGAGGTTGCTCAGCGTGATACGCGAGCTGTGAACTCCCAGAGATCGATCTCCAGGGTATCTGCTAAGGAGCCTAGTCACTCTACCGAGCATCAATCTCGCTTTAAGCGATCTCGTGATGACGGATTCGAGGGTGAGGAGGTAGCGAAGAGGCAGGTAGCACCTCTCTCACAAAGTGGTGGAAGCAATTCTCCGAATGCTTTTAGGTTCGACTTTGACGGTCCTAAGGCTATTGTTGAGAACAGTTCTCAGCTTGCTAATATTCTCAGGCGTGTTAGACCTTCTTCCTGCTTCTTGCCATATCTTAGAAATATGAAGAAACCTTAAGGCTACACCAAGTTTGCGAGTGCGATGGGCCATGTAGCTTTAGTTTCCCCTTCTTTCTTTTGTTTTATCTTTGACTTCATTGCTGAATTTTTTGAATTTCTTTTCAGGCGATTTCTGCTACGAATGAGCTGGTTAACTCATTTGAGCATGATCTCGACTCTAATACTCAGCCTGAGGAAGTCGAGAGGGCAGCTAAGACCATTACCGACTTGGTCGCCAAACGGGATGAGCTGGTGGCAAGGCTTACGCGAAGTGAAGAGGAGATGGCTAACATCGCCCTCCTGAAGAGCCAAGTTAAATATCAGACCGTTTTGGCCAAGAAATGGGAAGACTCTATTCGGGCTCGCGCCGACACCCTTCAAAATCGGATCTTTGTGCTAGAGAAATCCAGTGAAGATTTTAGGGTGGACGTCCGAGTTACCGAGGGTCGAGCTGGGACTGCTGAGGATGGCCTACGCTCTGCCAGTGGGAGTATAGTCGGCCAACGGGTCCAGGTTGAAAAATTCAAGGAGGACTCGAAGAAGCTTGCCAAGAAGCAAAAGGAGATGGTGAAGAGGGCAGAGAAGGCTGCGAGGAGAGAGATGTCCAAGCAATATCACGCCATTCTTCTGAGGATAAATGATAAATTTGAGAAGAAGAAGATCAAGGTTGTCACCGAGACTCATATTATGGAGTGTAAGTCCAACATCATTCTTCTTGACGAAATTATTAATCAGACCATCAACGACTTTGAGGCTGAAAAGAAGGGTATTGAGGCTGAGAAGCTGAGATTGGATACGGAGCTCGCCATCGTCCAGGTATCCGATCTTTCTTTGGGTAAACTCGATCTTCCGCATGTATCCGATGATTCGGTTACGTTACCTGCTGGGTCAAACGCGCAACCACTAAGTGACCAACTGGACCTTGGTTCTCATGAGCTTAGGAAGGACTTCCCGTTGCCCTTGGACCAGCCTGTCTCGGTGAGTAAACCAGCTGAGCCTGCCAGCTAGAGACTTTTTTCTTATCATTATCCTTTTTTGTCTTTCGAACTTGGTGCCAGGGGAGGCCTTTAAACCCGTTTGTTGTTGAAATTTTAATGCTCGAGGGGGTTCTTTTTCATGTTGAACTTATGCTCCTTTTATGGAGGCTTTAATTTCACTTTTTTAAGAATCTTTTGCTTTGCTTTTAGAATTACTTACTATTTCCGCCATTTAGAGGCTGATACTTTTTAATGAATCAAAGGTAGACTTTCAACCAAAGATCCGGGTCGTTCAGAGACCTTGCTCCCATGTCGTTTAGAGACCTCGGGAACCGGCTAAGCGATTTCAAGACGCACTGGTCGAAGCCGTTTAGAGGCAGGCATGCAACCTAAATAGTTTAGACGTAAAGGTCGTTGTCATTTAGAGACTCGAGGGGTTGTGACTTTGCAATTTAGACGCAAAGTCGAGTCATGCTAGCTGGTAGCATGATCTAGCTCGTAAGGTTGTACATTTATAAACTAAAGCTTTTAGCTTGTAGATTAGAGGCTGAGTAACTTCAGGCTACTTTTAGCAGGCTTAAGAGAAGATCTGTATATATATATATATATATATATATATATATATATATATATATATATATTTATATATTTAGTAGTTGTACCCTTGTGAGGTTGCCTACGTACCCTTTGAAGGGATCAAGCCTTTCGTAGTTCGATTTTACAAGTGTCTTCTGCTTTAATGGTAGTATTTCTTCAGGTTCATGGCATTCCATGAGTTCCTTTCAGGTGTGTTATCATGCACCCTGGCGAGCTTGTACACGCCATTCTTTACTACTTCGGAGATCCGGTATGGACCTTCCCAATTGGTGCCCAATTTTACAGCATTCCTTTCCTTAGTATTTTCATATACTTTTCGTATGACGAGCTCGCCTACTCGAAATCGTCGTTGCTTGACCTTTGAATTATAATAACGCGCTGCTGTGTGTTGGTAATTTTGAAGATTGACGAGTGCTCGAACTCGACGCTCGTCGATAACATCGAGCTGGTCGAGAAGCATTTCGTTATTTAGTTCCTCATTAATGGGGAATATATCTCAAGCTGGGAATTGCGACCTCAGCAGGGACCATGGCCTCAATCCCATAAGACAAAGAGAATGGTGTTTCTGAGGTTGCTTTACGGGGTGAGGTCCGACATGCCCATAGCACTCCTGGGATTTCGTCAGATCATTTTTCCTTTTTAGCGTCCAGTCGTTTCTTGAGATGACTCAATATCAGTTTGTTTGCTGCCTCGGCCTGCCCGTTGCCCTGAGCGTAACGTGGAGTCGAAGTTGTCAGCCTGATTATGTGGCCTTCACATAATTCGAGGAACCGATTTGAGATGAACTGTGAACGGTTATCGGTTACGATTTCATATGGGACTCTGTGCCGGCAGACTATATTTTGCCATAAGAATTCTTCCACGTGGTTTGCCTTAATCTGTTGGAAAGCCCCTGCTTCTATCCATTTAGTGAAGTAGTCAGTAAGGACGAGCTGGAAACGGCACCTCCTTTTTCTGAGGTTATCAGAGGTCTTACTATGTCCGTAGAACACCTCATAAAGGGGTATGGAGATGACATGGAAGACAAATTTTCAGTAGGCTGATGTAATGTGGGAGCATGCCGTTGGCATCTATCGCATGCTTTAGAGTGTTCTTCGCAATCAGCTACCAAGGTGGGCCAAAAATACCTTTGTCTCTTGATTCTTACGGCTAACGCCCTTCCTCCTGAATGACTGACACACGAGCCCCCGTGGACATCTAGCATAATTGTGAAAGCTTCGAGTCCGTGGACACGCACCAGGTAGGGGCCACTCATGCTTCGTTTGTAGAGGCGAGAATCGATTACCCAATACCTTGAAGCTATAGTTTTGAGTTTACGGGCTTCCCACTTGCTGCGGGGGGGGGGGGGGGGGGGGGGGCTCACCCCTCAATGTATTGTATAATCGCCGCTCCCCAATCAGTTCTCGCAACCATTTTTTCGTGGAGGGAATCATGCCTGGCGTCAAGTGGAGCTTGGTCCGAGTCCTCAGCTTCCCCTATTCCAGGAGGAGGTCGTCCTTTATTGGGGCCAGCATTACATCCAGCTCCATATTGTCGACATCGATTTCCATTAAATCTTCAACATCGTTTTCGATGTTAATGCTAGGTTTTTCCATTCCTTCCACTGGAATCACTCTTTTCACAAGAGGATTCGAGGTCGAGGCGAGAGCTGCCAATACGTCCGCGATAGTGTTCTCACCTCGCGGGATCTGCGGCAGGCTGAAGACTTCGAACCGCTTGACTAGCTCGTGGACTATAGCTAGATAAGATTCCATTCTGATATCCCTGGCTTCATATTCTCCATGGAACTGACTTGTAATGAGCTGAGAATCGCTGTATGCACTCAAGTTGCGTATTCCTATTCCAACTGCGAGTCGGAGACCTGCTATTAAATCCTCATACTCGGCTTTGTTATTTGATGCTGAGAAACCGAGCATGAAAGACTGTTCCACGACCTCGTTGGTCAGGGATACGAGGTGGATTCCGACGCCTGCCCCCTGTTTCGAGGAAGCTCTGTCTACGTAAAGTAGCCAGGTTCTGGAGCCTGACTCAGTCATCTCGCTGCTCGCTGCAAGCTCTATGACGAAGTCAGCTAATACTTGCGCCTTGGCGCTAGTTTGACGTCGATACTCAATATCGTACTCACTCAACTCAATAGCCCACTTGGCTAGCCTACCGGACTGGTTGGGACTATGTAGCACTGTTCGAAACGGCTGTGTTGTCATCACTATGATAGAGTGTGACTGGAAGTATGGCCTGAGCTTGCGAGCTGATACTACTACTGCCAAGGCCAGTTTTTCCATTCGTGGGTACCTGGTTTCGGCGTCCACCAGGGACTTGCTTACGTAATAGATCGTTCTTTGCTCAGCTCGCTCCTCTCTTACGAGGACGCCACTTACCACGGCCTCGGAGATTGCTACGTACATGTAGAGGGGTTCTCCCTCAACTGGTTTTGAAAGAATGGAGGGGATCAGAGAGGTATGCTTTTAATTGCTTAAAGGCTTCCCCACACTTGTCATCCCAAATGAATTTGTTGTTCCCTTTTAACAATTGATAAAAGGGAAGACATTTATCAGTCGATTTGGAAATAAATCGGTTTAGAGCAGCAATGCGGCCTGTCAGTCTATGCACCTCCTTTGCCAAGCTCGGAGGTTGCATTTCCAAGAATGCGCTGATTTGCTTGAGGTTCGCTTATAATCGTCTTTGGGTTACTATGTAACCTAGGAATTCGCCCGAAGCAACTCCAAAGGTACAATTTGAGGGATTCAATTCAGTAAGTCGAAAAATTCCCCTAGTTGATTTATGTGGTCTTCTTCTTTCAAAGATTTGACCTACATATCATCAATGTAGACCTCCATTGACTTGCCCAGGAGGCTGGCAAACATCCTGTTCATAAGTCTTTGGTAGATCGCTCCTGCGTTTTTGAGGCTGAATGACATCACTTTATAACAGTACGTTCCTCGATCTATGATGAAGGATGTCTTATCTTAGTCTTCAGGGTTCATTTGTATTTTATTATATCCCGAGAACGCATCCATGAAGCTGAGGAGCTGGTGCCCTGGGGTAGCTTCCACTATCCGGTCAATGTGAGTTAGTGGGAAACTATCCTCAGAGCATGCTTTATTCAGATCTGTAAAATCCACACACACTCGCCAGGTGCCATTTTTCTTTTTCACCCCGACTGGGTTTGCTAGCCAGTCAGGATATTTGACCTCCTTGATGAATCCAACACTTAGCAACCTGGTGACCTCGCTATTAACTGCCTCGGTCTTGTCAAGTCCAAATTTTTGACGCTTTTGGCTCACTGGCTTGTGACTTGGATCGACATTGAGCTCATGTGAGATGATTTTTAGATCGATCCCGGGCATATCGGCTGTTTTCCATGCAAATGAACCGATATTTTCTTTAAGGAAGGCTATTAATTGGTCCTTTTAGCCTCTGGAGAGGTCGGATCCAATTCCTACCTTCTGGTTAGGATGAGACTAGTTGACCATGACTTTCTCGACAAAGTCCTTGCGATGTCCGATGGGGCCTGAGCCACTCTTCTTTCTGACTAGGCGATCTGCGAGCTCATCCTCGCACTGTAATTGCTATAATGTGCTTTACTTTGCTATTTGGAAAGCTCCCATATAACACACTCTGGATGCCTTTTGACTCCCCTTCATTGTTGCGACTCCATGCTGGGTAGGAAATTTTTTACACTGATGGTAGGTTGAAGATACATCCCTCATTGAATGTATTAAGGTTCTTCCCAGGATGGCATTGAATGGGGCTGGCCTATCTATCACAGTGAATTCGACGATCCTCCTTAATATAGCTGCCATTACAGGGACTTTTATTGTTCCGAGAGATAATGTAGTTTCCCCGGAAAAGCCGGTTAACACCATCTTATCCCCCTTGATTTCCTTATCTGGTATACCCATTTCCCTAAGAAAACTTAGGAGGATGAGTTATACGGAGCTCCCAGTGTCCACGAGAATCTTGGCGAGCTCGTATTCACCCACATCCAGCATGATTAGGAGAGCATCGTCATGTGGAAAATCTAGTTCAATGGCCTCGCTTTCCCAGAACGATATTTATGTGTCAGGTCCCTTGAATGGGATTCTGTCACGTATATCAATATTTACCATTCGTTGATGTTTCTTGATCGAATTTACGGAGTTGCGACACAACTGGGATCCTCCATGAATAAAGTTAATTCTTTTCTTCGTGCTTGGCGGAGGTAGATATGTCTCCTTATCCTTGGGGGAATCTCGCCTCGTTGCGTCCTCGGATGAGCGTTCTCGAGTTGGATTGTAGTTCTTCCTTAGAGGGGGTTTCTCCAGCTCGACATTGCCCAACTCTGCTACTGCGAATTTCGCAGCGAGCTGCTTCTTCAACTCGTAGCACTCCTCAGTCGAATGATCCTTGATTTTATGAAAATCACACCACTTGCTGGGGTCATAGGGCTTGAATCTGTTATGAGGTGGGCTTCCTACTTAGTACGAATGCAACCACTGACTTTGTCTTTGGTCTTGGGACTCTTTCCTACCGAGTTTTTAAGGTCACTGGGAGTTTGTCGTCTGAGCTTGCTTACTCGAGGTTGTGGGTGCCTGCTGCTTCGATTGAGCTTCACCTCCTTCTTCGAGAATGATTCAGCGCGAAGCACGGTGTAGTGCATCATCTAGCGATACGGGCTCCCGGAAAGTGAGCTCCTCAAAGAATTTTGAGGTTTTTAGCAGTCCATTTTGAAGGGCTTTCAAGGGCGTTGGGTTATGCAGATCGGCAATTTTTGCCTTAACGGCCTTAAAACTGTCAATGTACTTCCGCAACGAGTCACCTGGCTTTTGAGTAAGTACCCCATATCGGCCTCCGCGGTCTCGATCTTGATAAATACCGAATATTACTTCCAGAATGCTGCCTGAAGCTGGGTGAAGTTGTCGATCGAATTCGGCTTCAGGGAGGTGAACCATTCCAGGGCCGAATCCGTTAGATTTTCGGCAAAGAAATGACAGCGTGCTGACTCGAGGTCGTCCCCGAGTAGTCACTCTTTCGAGTCTTGGCGAGCTGCCATTAGGCAATTCTGTTCTATGAGAATCGATATCAAATTCTGGATCTCAGCTATTTGATCCGGAGCCGGCTGGTTTAAGACTGCAAGTCCTGTTGGGCCCAAATTTAGCACTCAACCCGAATAAGCATGCTCAACAAGGAAGCCTCAGCCCATTACGAGGTCTCATGAGACTGTGATATATCATGGTTTTACCCTATTTAAGCCATGATATAAGTCATTTTTATAGAGTCTTTATAGTATTTTGGAGTCTTTTAGAGTCGTTTACAGGTCATAGCACGTTGGGAACATTATTGGAGATATTGGAGCTTTCTGGAGTATTTGGAGCAAAGCAGAAGTTCGTGTTGCTGAGAACCCGATATGAAGCCTTGGTATCGATCGATACTGGCTAGTATCGATCGATACCTATCGCAGCAAGACACGACCCGCGAGTTTTCCAAGACTTGAAGAATTGAAAAAGTGCCCAGAAGTCTTTAATAATTACAAGAAGCCCCAATTCATGTTTTAGGTTATTTATAGGGATTTTACAACCACTTTTATGGCTATGCTTTATTTTGCTTTGGTTTAAGAGAGAACTTGGTGAGAGAGACAAGTCTGAATCTCCCTTCGTCCGAGATCAGATCTAAAAACCTCTTGTTACTCTTTCTTATTTTCTATTGAGTATTTATTTAAACATGTATATTGATTCAA
Source organism: Eutrema japonicum (assembly GCA_030161315.1). Classification (NCBI taxonomy): domain Eukaryota; kingdom Viridiplantae; phylum Streptophyta; class Magnoliopsida; order Brassicales; family Brassicaceae; genus Eutrema; species Eutrema japonicum. The sequence goes on from BSQW01000007.1 coordinate 28,201,577, forward strand.
TTTCCATGTCTGAGTAGATCTCTTGTTAGGTTTGGGGATTCTCATAAGGAATTTCTTTGAATTCTAGGTTGATTAGTTATTTAGGGTTCATAATCTATATTAGTTCTTCACCTTAGGTTGTTCTCAAAGCTAATTCTAGATTGATCACCTGGAACTTAGACCTTAGAATAATTGATTAGGCACGACAGTGCGATTAATTACCTGATAGAACCTTAGGTGAGCAAATTGATTATTCGCAAAGAGATTTGGTTTAATTGATTTGTGAACATATCAAACTTGAAATTAAGGCTGATTTATTCTTAGAGATTTGCAAAGAAATTTGGGATTCTGAAGTTTAGATTTAGATAGTTCTCGCAACAACAGTTGGTTGATTATAGAACCGTGCGTAACCTGAACCCTGATTAGTTAGTTTATTTTGCATTCATTGATTTCCTTAGAAATATCTCTAAACCTATCTATTTCCCATCGAATTACAACTCGTTTACTGCTTACTGCTTTTTGTTTAGTCTGAACTGCTTAGCTTGATTCGATTCTATTTAATATATTGTGTGATTTCTCTGAGTTCTTGTGTTCGACCCCTGATATACTGCAGCAACTGTTTTAGTACTGTTTAGGGTATTAATTTGAGCATATCAAATTTGGCGCCGTTGCCGGGGACTCAATTTCGCCTTTAGATTTTAGCTGTCGAGTTTCGACTAAATTCGTCGGTATCGATCGATACTCACTAGTATCGGTCGATACACATGCGATTTCTTTGTTGATATCGATCGATACCATCCATTATCGATCGATACTCAACGTATTTTGTTTGATTACTTACGTTCTTGATATTTGTGTTTCAGGTGCATGCCTAATCGTGAAACCAGAAGAAACAAGAGCACTCCGCTAGTCAATCTATCGTTAGAGAAGCTAGCACGTTTAGAACGCACAAACAGAAAGACAAAGCAGACATCAGGGATGAACAACCCAGTAGTTTTAAGAGCTGATGAAGCTGGAGTCTTAAGAGACCAAGAGGGTCATGTGTGCAATGAGGGAGGGCAGCGACTTGATGAAGCTGGAAACGTCGTTGGGTGCGCCAACATTGGGAATGCTGCAGGTGATCGAGCTAGAACACTTGGTGAGCACAACAGGCCTGATCAGTTCTATGCCAATCGAGATGCGATTCGCATCCCGACTTTTCAGAGGAATGACTTCGAGCTGAAGCCTGCGTATTACGCTCTCGTAAGTCAGAACCGATTCCATGGCCTACCTCATGAGCATCCCATGGATCATATCGAAAGGTTCGAGGACTTGGTCACTGGTATGAAGTACAATGGAGTGCCCAATGAGTTCCTTTTCTGCAAACTCTTCCCGTACTCTCTTGGTGGGGATGCTGCTTATTGGCTGAAGCAACTAGCTCCTGATTCGCTAACTACATGGGATGAGACGAAGAATGCGTTCCTGATAAATTTCTATGATGATGCAAGATTCGAGGAGATCAAGAACAAGATCTCTCAGTTCGCTCAGGGTCCGACAGAGGCATTCAAATCTTCATGGATTCGTTTCAAGTCTTATCAGAGAGATTGTCCGCACCATGGGTTCAGTCAGGTGCAGCTGCTGGGCACTTTCTACAGAGGGGTTGATTGGAGATACCATATGGGTATGGATGCTGCGAGTAATGGGAAATTCTTCACCAGGTATCCGGATGATGCGGTTGTGCTGATCGAGAACTTGGCGTCTAGTAATAGCACCAAGAATTCTTATTTCGAGAGGACAAAGCAAGCTGGAGTAATTGATGGGTCGCAGATTGCTGACGTGCAGGCCAAACTGGATTTCCTGATCGGGAAATCAAAGAAATCTGTGCACTTTGCTGATGAAGTCGCTAATGTGGAAGAAGAAGAAGAGGATGTTAACTACGTTGGTTGTTCTGGTTTTCAGGGTCAGCGATTTGGGTACAACAACAACCGAAACTTCAACAACAACAATCAGCAAGGTGGGTACAAGTTAGAGGGGAACCAATCTGGTTTCGGAGCGAAGCAATTTACTCAGAAATCACTTCAGAGCAGCGGTTTCACTCGCAATTATGGGAACTTTTCGTACCAACCAGTATCTCCCAAGTCCACAGATAATAAGATGGAATCCATGATGGAACAGATTCTTCTGGGACAGCAGAAGTTGCAAGTGGATTTCAATGGGAAGTTTGACTCTCTGTACATCGATCTGAATGGGAAAGTCGAAGCCATCAATCTTTCCCAGAAGATGCTGGAAACTCAGGTGGCTTAGACAGCAGTAGCTGTAAAGAGGCAGGAAGGTTTTCTCCAGGGAAAACTGAGAATCCAAGGGCACACATCAACACCATCACCTTGAGGAGTGGAAAAGAGGTGCTTATAGGAGTGAAGAACAGCTTAATTGCAGGAAATCTCGTCGATCTTGCTGGAGATGACGATTGGGATTCTGAGAATCCACAGGTATCGATCGATACCAGCCAGTGTCGATCGAAACCAGTCCAGACATATGCCCGAGTGGATCCAAAATCCCGTGTATCGATCGATACCCCTGAAGTATCGATCGATGCTGAGACACAGCCAGAGAAGGAACCCGAGATTGTCAAGGAGAGGGTGTATACACCCAAGGCACCTTATCCTATATTTCCTAAGCTGACAAGGAAGGAATGGGAAGATGCCAGATGCAATGCTATGCTGGATAAGTTGGTTGTGGAGCTTCCTTTTGTTGATGCTATTAAGACTTCTCCAGCTTTCAGGAGATATGTGAAGCAGATGGTCTCTAGCAATGTGAACCTAGAGGAAGGTTTCATGATGATCACAGCTGAGTGCAGTGCGATCCTGCTCAACAAAATTCCTAAGAAGCTACCAGACCCAAGGAGCTTTGTTTTGGACTGCACTATCTTCACAGAGAGATTTGAGCGAGCTCTCTGCGATATTGGGTTGAGTGTGAACCTTATGCCACAATCAGTTGCCAAGCGAATGGGGATGACAGAATTCCAATCTACAAGGATTTTGCTGTTACTTGCTGATCGCTCAGTGCGACTTCCAGAGGGACTACTTGAAGATGTCCCAATCAAGATTGGGGATTGCTTGATCCCAACAGATTTCATCGTCCTGAAGTACGATGGTGAGCCTAAGGACCCTCTTATCCTGAGCAGACCATTCCTTGCAATTACTGGAGCCTTAATTCACTGCAGGAATGGACAGATCGCTCTCAACATCGGTGACTTGGTGATGTCCTTTAACATGGAAAAGATGATGAAAAGGCCAACCATCGATGGGCAGACATTCTATGTGGACACCTTCAGGGACATAGCTGAAGACTACTTCCTGGAGATGCACCCTGAGGATCCACTGGAGAGAGCATTGGCCTGTTCGGCCACTTCGAAGGTCCGTTCATGTGACGAAACTATTGGATACTCGAAGATGCTTGATTCAGCATCACCAGTATCGATCGATACCCCTCTGGTATCGATCGATACCCTACAGCCAGAAGGATAGTTGGTCGATGGTTCTAAGCAAGCTGCTGGGCTTGGAGATTGGAGTACAGAGGATGCTCCTAAGGTGGAACAAAAGCTACTTCCAGCGAATCTGAGGTATAGTTTTCTTGGTCCTAATTCCACATACCCAGTAATCATTAATGCTTCCTTGAATACCACAGATGTTGCTTTACTGCTGAGCAAGCTGCGCAAGTATCGCAAAGCTCTTGGCTATTCTCTTGCTGACATTTCAGGTATAGCACCAGACTTGTGCATGCATCGGATTCACCTGGAGGACGAGTCAAAGTCTTCGATTGAGTGTCAGAGGAGGCTGAATCCGAACCTGAAGGAAGTGGTCAGGAAGGAAGTGATGAAACTGTTGGAAACAGGGATTATCTATGCCATCTCGGATAGTTCTTGGGTTAGTCTAGTTCACGTTGTGCCTAAGAAAGGAGGCATAACTGTGGTGAAGAACGAGAAAGATGAGCTGATCCCTACAAGGACAATCACTAGTCACAGGATGTACATTGACTACAGGAAGCTTAATGCGGCTACACGGAAGGACCACTTCCCATTGCCATTCATTGACCAGATGCTGGAGAGGTTAGCGAGTCACCCATACTATTGTTTTCTCGATGGGTACTCAGGCTTTTTCCAGATTCCTATACAAATAGAGGACTAGGGAAAGACGACCTTTACATGTCCCTATGGCACATTCGCCTACAGAAGAATGCCATTTGGATTATGTAACGCTCCAGTGACCTTTCAGCGATGCATGATGTCGATTTTCACAGATATGACTGAGGAGTTTATGGAGGTCTTCATGGATGATTTTTCTGTGTATGGATCGTCATTCAAGGACTGTCTGGATAACTTGTGCAAGGTGCTTCAGCGATGCGAGGAGAAGCACTTGGTTCTTAATTGGGAGAAGTGCCACTTCATGGTACAAGATGGCATTGTTCTTGGGCACAAGGTTTCTAAGGCAGGGATCGAAGTCGACAAGGCTAAGATTCAGGTCATGACGAGCTTGCAACCTCCACGATCTGTTCCTGAGATACGAAGCTTCCTTGGTCATGCTGGGTTTTACAGGAGGTTAATCAAAGATTTCTCTAAGCTTGCACGTCCACTCACAACCATGTTATGTAAGGAAGTCAAGTTTGATTTCACATCTGATTGCCTTGTAGCCTTCGAGGAAATCAAGAAGGCATTGGTAAGTGCTCCTGTAGTCCAACCACATGATTGGAGCTTGCCTTTTGAGGTTATGTGTGATGCCAGTGATTTTGCTGTTGGAGCTGTGTTGGGTCAGAGGAAAGACAAGAAACTCCATGCTATTTATTTTGCCAGCAGGACGTTGGATGATGCTCAGCGAAATTCTTGGACGAGTGTCGATCGATCCAAGGGAGTATCGGTCGACACAGGGGTGGTGTCCGAAATCTCATCGTTATCCTTGGCAAGATTGACGGAAATCTCTACTATTTGAGTTTCCAGCATCTTCTGATGAATACTGAGAGACTCAATTTTCCCATTCAGATCTGTGTACATAGCGTCCATCTTTCCATTGAGGTTTAGTGTCATCTTCTGCTGTCCCTGAAGAATCCGTTCAAGCATAGACTCAACCTTGCTCTCAGAAGTTCTGGGTGGTGTGGGTGGGCATTGATACCTTTGATCTTGAAATCCAACTCCATCGATGTGGTTAACAAATTCCACTCCATCGTTTTCTTCAAAACGAACATCCTTATGCTGCTTGCCCAGCAAAAAATTGTGCATTGAATCTAACTTAGCATTCACCTCAGCAATCTGACTGCAATCCAAGTTACCAGCTTGCTTCTTGCCCTCCATGTCTGCATTCTTGGTACTATTGCTAGAAACCAAGTTCTCAATAAGCACATAGGCATCGTCAGGATACCTCGTGTAAAAATTTCCATTGCTCGCAGCGTCTAGAGCCATCTGATACCTGCAATCAATCCCTCCGAAGAAAGTACCCAGCAACTGAACCTGAGTGAACCCATGGTGCGGACAATCTCTCTGATATTACTTGAAATGAATCCAAGCAGCCTTGAGTGCTTCTGTTGGTCCTTGAGAAAACTGAGAGATCTTGTTCCTGAGCTCCTCGGATCTCGCATCATCGAAAAGGTTGTTCAGGAAGGCCTTCTTCGTCTCTTCCCAGGTATTCAGCGACCCAGTAGGTAACTGCTTCAGCCAGTAAGTTGCATCTCCACCAAGAGATTATGGGAAGAGCTTGCAGAAGAGGTAATCATAGGACACTCCATTGCACTTGATGCTTGTAACCAAATCTTCAAACCTCTCAATGTGACCCATAGGGTGTTCATAAGAAAGACCATGAAAAAGATGTTGACCCACAAGAGTGAAGTATGAAGGTTTCAGCTAAAAGTCATTCCTCTCAAAAGCAGGAGGGCGAATCGCTGATCGATTGACATAAAACTAATCAGGCTTGTTGTATTCACCAATCGTCCTACCGCGATTAATCACAGCGTTCCCTGCATTAACAGCAATTGCAGGGACAATGATATTTCCAGCTTCATCAAGTCGATGTCCTCTCTCATTGCACAATTGACCATCTTGGTCTCTCAAAGCTCCAACAGCATCCTGAATCAGAATCATTATATTGTTCATCTCTGCTGGCTTCTTTGCTTTCCTGTTGCACGTTCCAAATTCACACCTGAAACACATTAGGCAAGGCACGTAAGTAACAAAAAACGTGATGATTATTGACAGAAACCAAGTGGTGTCGATCGATATCAACAAAAAGAGAATGGTGAGTATCGACCGATACCGACGAGCTTAGTCAAAATTCTCAGACTGGACTGTCTTCACGAAAACTAGCATAAATTTCGATCGCACCGTTGGAATGGCTTCAAACCACTTTCAAATGAACGATAATCTATTGATCTGTCTTTTGTCCAAATGGGAGCTCAATCCATCGGTGGAAAGTTCTTCAACGAATACCAAACTTCTGACGTCTGTGCATGAATCTGCATCTCCATATGCTCCAAAATGCTGCAGAATGCTTCAATATATCCAATTAAGCTCCAAACGTACCTAAACCTGTAAAAGACTCTAAAACACTACAAAATACTATAAAGACTCCATAAATAGGACTTATATCATGGCTTAAACGGGGTAAACACCATGATATATCAGATTAGCATTTTTTTAATTGCTTGGACATCATAGATTAGCTATTAGATCCCCCACAATCAATAACCTCACCCACAGCTTCCTTTTTTATTATCATCTTAATCTCGTTTAGTTAATTGCTTAGTTTGTTTGCTTTCAAATTGAATTAGGTTGCTAGATCAAAACTCAAAAACAACTTTGCTTAGCTTAAATTAAAAAGTTTTATGAATTCTTGGTGTTTGGAACTTAACCCATTTGGATTGATACCTCTTATGCTACAAAGCATCTAGAGTAGTTGATTCTAGACACGATAAAATCTTACTATCAATTTTTCGAGCAAACTTGGCAAATATTGTTAGGGTTAGGGCGATAAGGATGGGTTCTCATGTAGATCTAGTTCCAACATCAAGGAGCTAGTCTAGGAATAAGTTAGCTAGGATGGGAAGTCTTGGGGGTGTCTATTGGGAATGGGTGAGAAAAGACAAACGAAGGGGATTTGGTGAAAAAGAAAGGTGGAAGAAAAGAAAAAGATGCGGATAAGGCAAAGCGGGATACAAAATGTGAAGTGGTTGGTGACAATGTATAAGATTAGCTCTTAGTGCTAGATTTAGCCTCAAAATGCAACATGAAAAGGAAAGAAGCCAAAAATTGGCAAAGGCATCAAGTGATGAGAAATGAGGCAAGATAAAGAATGAAAAAAAGAGCTAAGGTAACGCAAAAGGAGAGCACCAAACCACAAGTTCAATGGAGAAGAAGATATCCCCCTAAATGAGAAAAAGATGAAGTGGAGAAACAAGAAAGCATGAGGACTTGAAGGCAAAATTCCTTGTGAAAAATGGTAGCTCAGGTTTGGGGCTTCATGGGTTAGAGAGACTAAGGTTAGAGACATCTTATGCATAGGGTAGATGAGAATTCACCCTTGTATGCATAGGTTTCCTTTTACCTTTATCATTTTGTTAAGTTTGCTCATTCCTATAGAGATCCTAGCATTGGAATACCCGCACATGTGATTGAGATCATCTTCGTCTCAAAACCGTATCCATTAGTCAAACGAGTTCGTTTAATTTTGCATAAGCATTTGAAAGCTGGTTGTCTCTACTTTGTTGTGTCCAAATTTGGGGATGATCAAACGGTGAAAAGGTCTCCATTAGCTGAAAGACTTCTTGACGTTCCAAGTTTATCCAAAAACGTACTTTTGCTCCGAAATGCACTCTTTTATCCCGAGTTACCTGAAACGTCTTTCAAATCTCTAAAATATGAAAATCACTTGAAAACCTTTGAAAACAGAGTTAAAACACCTGCAAAAGAATATGAAAGTGATCCATAAAAATGGTCAGTCTTGAAGCTGGATCTTCATGCCTTCGATCTCTTGATCGTGTAGAGCTTCCTGGGTTGATAGGTTTGCCTGATCTCCCACGGAACCGTTTGTCGTGGATGGGAGCGCTCCGCTCAGATTGACTCGTGGTTGGGATAGGTCGGTGAACTTAGTGGCGGTGTCTCTGTACTGGGCGGTTGCTTGGATGCTTGGTTTCCTAGGGATTGGAGTCTGTCAATTCGAGTATTGCATGCGTTTTGGTTGTTGCTAACATATTAAGTCGCTCAGTGTTGCCATGGGCTAGTGCATCCTAACGATCCATCCGAGTGAGCAAGGTTTGAAAAAGAGTGACGACTTCAGATTGAACCCTGGTTGGAGCGACATTCTCGCAGTTGGATATTTATGGTGTTGAGAGGTCAATAGCGTTCGTGACTCCTGGAAATATTGCGGGGTCGTTCTCAGTGTCACCTAGCAGGTTTTTATGGGGCTGGGCCTCGGTGTTGCCATCACGAGGTGTCGGAGGCGGTGTTCTCGTCCCACAGACGGTACCAATTGCTGAACGTGTACTTCAACTAGGTATAAAAATAAAAAGGAGATCAAAGAAATTCGTTTTATTAAATCAAAGGTCGACGAATTAGAAGAAATTAAGTCATCAGAAGCGACGAGCTAACGAAAGGAGATAAGAACTAAAAGACTAAAAACTAGGAAAGTTGTAGCGATCAATCTCTTAGGTCTTGTGAATGAATAATGGATGATTCTTCTCAATGGGGAGCTCTTCTATTTATATGTATCGTAGTCGGTCAACAATTTCCTTTTCTTTCGAAGCTGATATGGACAATTTCCTTTTTACTTGCGGATCTTCCTTGTTTAGTCGGGCTTTATGAACCTTTTGGAGTTAAGATGGGCCGATATTAATTTGCGAAAAGCTTATACCGGAGTGCGTAGCCAACCTCCAACATTCACTGTCACTACAAGTAAACACATATTTTACGACATCGCATTTCGATGTAAAATCATTGTAAAACAAGTGTACCATCGACTTTACGACGAAACGTGAATCGTCGTAAATTGATCGACGTAAATAGTAAATCGTCGTAAATTCGTCGGCATCATTACTGATAGTAAGATTTTATCGTGTCTAGAATTAATTACTCTAGATGATATGTAGCATCAGAGGTATCAATTCAAATGGGTTAAGTTTCAAATACCAAGAATACATAAAACTTCTTAATTTAAGCTAAGCAAAGTTGTTTTTGAGTTTTGATCTAGCAACCTAATTCAATTTGAAAGCAAACAAGCTAAGCAATTAACTAAACGAGATTAATATGATAATAAAATGGAACCCTTGGGTAAGGTTATTGATTGGGGGATCTAATATCTAATCTATGATGTCCAAGCAATTAAATAAATGCTAATCCTTAAGTTTAGATCATTAATTAAGACTAATTCACTCTCATGTCACTAATCTCTTTGCTAATCACTTAATCAAGAAAAAATTCTCATTTGTGAAAAAGTAATTACCAAGCATTAATAACAAGATCAATCAACCAAAATTCTCTTTAAACATCTACTCTCATAGGTTAAACACGCAAATCCTCTATTTAGCTCTTTGGAGAATTTCATCAAACACCTTGTGGGCGTGAAATTTCATAAGGTCTAAATCAAATTTCTCACGCTAATCAAGCATTATGAACACTAAATAGAGAAGGGAAACAAGCATCTATCACCTAGACATCAAAGATCAACCATAAAATCCCCCTAATCTACCACTCCCATGAGTTCTAAAAAAGACTACTCACTAATCATGAAGAACACACCAAATTTTAAGAAAGAAGTGTTGTTAATCATGATTAGAGATTAAGTTTCAACTAAAAAAGACTACTCACTAATCCCAAGTTTCAACTTCATTAGCGCTCCCAGAACGATCCTGACCGACTAATCGGTCTGAGGTCGTACCTACTTCCGGGAAGGTCGTAATTGATGGGGTCCCTCCTTCCACGGTCTGGATCGTGGAAGGAGTGAATATAGGGTCCGATATCATCGAGCTGAACCGCAAGGTGTTGGCTGAGCCGACCATTCTGCCGGCTGTGGCATCGATACCGGAAAAGTTTAGCCTTGTTACTGGCGAGGTGTAAACATTAACCCTCCTTGTCCAGGTGCAAACGGGTCTTGTGTGCCAGGTGGGAAGGAAAATCGCCCGATCGCGCCTGTCCGAGCCGACCTTCGGAGATCGTCTTGACGAGCTGCCATTAGGCGATTCTGCTCTATGAGAACTGATATCAAGCTCCGGATCTTAGCTATTTGATCCGGAGCCGACTAGTTTAAGATTGCAGGTCCCGAAGGATCAGCAGTTTCGTTAGTCCAAGTGGTGACATTTGCTCCCGAGGTGGTAATGAGAACGTTTGTTGTTCCATCCAAGCTTGCCAGAGCGATGGTGTCAGGCTAGAGTGGTGGAATGGAGGTATTTATAGCTCCGGATGAAGCGGTGACTGTTGCGCTTGTTGTGCCTGACATTATCCTCTTTCGAATGATCAGTTTCGCAGGTTACAAGAAGGAAATTGTTTTGCTCCTTCCCCACAGACGGCGCCAAATTGTGAGAGCAGATTTTCACAACCTCAATCCTTGGTTTTCAGGTTGTATATATTTTTGAGAATTACTTAGAAGATTTCGAGAGGAATAGTTGTATATTGTCGTATTAGCCAAGAATTCGGTTCTTTACAATGAGGAGGGTCTTTCAAACTTATAGCAGCTAAAAATATAACTGCCTAATTATTATACACATTAACTACATAATTGAATTTGTAATATTTTGTCTTTAATATGAAATAAATGTGTTTGACCAGGTTTGAACTTGGTCAAGTGCATCCTCCTGTCTTCCTGCGAACTCGCTTCGTTTCCTCGTGCTCGGTTCTTCCAACTTGTTGACTTGCTCTATCTCGCGACCTCGCTTACTTCAGCTTGTAAATAGTCTGATATGCTCAAATTAATACCCTAAACAGTACTAAAGCAGTTGTTGCAGTATATCAGGGGTCGAACACAAGAACTCAAAGAAATCACACAATAGATTAAATAGAATCGAATCAAGCTAAGCAGTTCAGATTAAACAAAAAGCAGTAAGCAGTAAACGAGTTGTAATTCGATGGGAAAGAGATAGGTTCAGGGATATTTCTCAGGAAATCAATGAATGCAAAATAAACTAACGAATCAGGGTTCATATTACGCACGGTTATCGAACTCAAATCACTAAAGTATAATCAACCAACTGTCGTTGCGAGAACTATCTAAATCTAAACTTCAGAATCCCAAATTTCTTTGCAAATCCCTAAGAATAAATCATCCTTAATTTCAAGTTTGATATGTTCACAAATCAATTAAACCAAATCTCTTTGCGAATAATCAATTTGCTCACATAAGGTTCCATCAGGTAATTAATCGTACTATAGTGCCTAATCAATTATCCTAATGTCTAAGTTCCAGGTGATCAATCTAGAATTAGCTTTGAGAACAACCTAAGGTGAAGAACTAATTCAGATTATGAACCCTAAATAACTAATCAACCTAGCATTCAAAGAATTCCCTTATGAGAATCCCCAAACCTAACAAGAGATCTACTCAGACATGGAAATTGAATCAATAGACATGTTTGAATAAATACTCAATAGAAAATAAGAAAGAGTAACAAGAGGTTTTGAGATCTGATCTCGGACGAAGGGAGATTCAGACTTGTCTCTCCCATCAAGTTCTCTCTTAAACCAAAGCAAAATAAAGCATAGCCATAAAAGTGGCTGTAAAATCCCTATAAATAACCTAAAACACGAATTGGGGCTTCTTGTAATTATTAAAGACTTCTGGGCACTTTTGCAATTCTTCAAGTCATGGAAAACTCGCGGGTCGTGTCTTTCTGCGATGGGTATCGATCGATACTAGCCAGCTTTAGGCAGCATTCTTGAAGCAATATTCGGTATTTATCCAGATCGGCCTCCGAATATTGCCTTAACGGATTCGATCGAGGTCTCGATCTGGATAAATGCCGAATATTGCCTTAAGAATGCTGCCTGAAGCTGGGTAAAGTTGTCGATCAAATTCGGCTTCAGGGAGGTGAACCATTCCAGGGCCAAAAGCCAGGTGACTCGTTGCGGAAGTACATTGACAGTTTTTAGGTCGTTAAGGCAAAAATTGCCGATCTACATAACCCAACGGCCATGAAAGCCCTTCAAAACGGACTGCTAAAAACCTCAAAATTCTTTGAGGAGCTCACAGTCCGGGAGCCAGTATCGCTAGATGATGTGTTACACCGTGCTTCGTGCTGGATCATTCTCGAGGAAGCAGGTGCAGTTCAATCACAGCAGTAGGCATCCGCAACCTCGAGCAAGCAAGCTCTGACAAAAAACTCCCAGGGACCTAGGAAACTCGGGAGGAAAGAGTCCCAAGACCAAAGACAAAGTCAGGGGTTGCACTCATACTTAGTAAGAAGCCCACCTCATAACAGATTCAATCTTTATGACCCCAGCAGGTGGTGTGATTTTATAAAATCAAGGGTCATTCGACCGAAGAGTTCTATGAGTTGAAGAAGCAGCTCGCTGCAAAATTCGCAGCAAGAGAGCTAGGCAAAGTCGAGCTGGAGAAACCGCCTCCAAGGAAGAACTACAATCCAACTCGAGATGGCGAAAGGCGAGATCGCCCATCTGAGGATGATCGTAAGTGATAACGTTCATCCGAGGACGCAACGAAGCGAGATCCCCACAAGGACAAGGAGACAGATCTACCTCCTCCCAGCACGAAGAAAAGAATTAACTTTATTCATGGAGGATCCCAGTTGTGTCGCAACTCCGTAAATTCGATCAAAAAACACCAACGAAGGGTGAACACCGATGTACGTGACAGAATCCCATTCAAGGGACCTGACACACAAATCTCGTTCTGGGAAAGCGAGGCCATTGAACTACATTTTCCACATGACGATGTTCTCCTAATCATACTTGAGGTGTTTGAATACGAGCTCACCAAGATGCTCGTGGACACTGGGAGCTCCGTAGAACTCATCCTCCTAAGTGTTCTTAGGGAAGTGGGTATACCAGATCACGAAATCAAGGGGGATAAGATGGTGTTAACAGGCTTTTCCGGGGAAACTACATTATCCCTCGAAACAATAAGACTCCCTGTAATAGCATCTGGACTAAGGAGGATGGTCAAATTCACTGTGATAGATAGGCCAGCCCTATTCAATGCCATCCTGGGAAGAACCTGGATACATTCAATGATGGTTGTATCTTCAACCTACCATCAATGTGTAAAATTCCTACCCAGCATGGAATCGCAACAGTGAAGGGGAGTCAAAAGGCATCCAGAATGTGTTATATGGGGGGTTTCCAAATAGCAAAGGAAATCACATTATAGAAATTTCAGCGTGACGACGAGCTCGCAGATCGCCTGGCCAGAAAGAAGAGTGGCCCAGGCTCCATCGGACCTCGCAAGGACTTTGTCGAGAAAGTCGTGGTCAGCGAGTCTCATCCTAACCAAAAGGTAGGAATTGGATCCGACCTATCCAGGGGCCAAAAGGACCAATTAATAGACTTCTTTAATGAAAATATCGGTTCATTTGCATGGACAACAACCGATATGCATGGGATCGATCTAAGCATCATCTCACATGAGCTCAATGTCGATCCAAATCACAAGCCGGTGCGTCAAAAGCGTCAAAAATTTGGACCTGACAAGACAGAGGCTGTTAATAGCGAGGTCACCAGGTTACTAAGTGTGAGATTCATCAAGGAGGTCAAATATCCCGACTGGCTAGCAAACCTAGTCGTGGTAAAAAAGAAAAATGGCACCTGGCAAGTGTGTGTGGATTTTACGGATCTGAATAAGGCATGTCCTAAGGATAGTTTCCCACTGCCTCACATTGACCAGTTAGTGGAATCTACAGCGGGGCACCTTCTCCTCAGCTTCATGGATGCGTTCTCGGGATATAATCAAATACAATGAACCCTGATGACCAAGATAAGACATCTTTCATCACAGTACGAGGAACGTACTATTATAAAGTGATGCCATTCGGCATCAAAAACGCAGGAGCGACCTACCAAAGACTTATGAACAGGATGTTTGACAGCCTCCTTGGAAAGTCAATGGAGGTCCACATCGACGATATGTTGGTTAAATCTTTGAAAGAAGAAGACCACATAAGTCAGCTAGGGGAATGTTTCGGCTTATTGAATAAGTATGGGATGAAACTGAATCCCTCAAAATGTACATTTGGAGTTGCTTCGGGTGAATTCCTAGGTTACATAGTAACCCGAAGAGGAAAAGAAGAGAACCCCAAACAAATCAGCACGTTCTTGGAAATGCAACCTCCGAGCTCGGCAAAGGAGGTGCAGAGGCTGACAGGCCGCATTGCTGCTATAAACCGGTTTATTTCCAGGTCGACTGATAAATGTCTCCCCTTTTATCAGTTGTTAAAAGGAAACAAAAAATTCATTTGGGATGACAAGTGTGGGGAAGCCTTTAAGCAACTAAAAGCATACCTCTCCGAGCTCCCCCCCCCCCCATTATTTCAGCGGTAAGTTGCGTCCTCGTAAGAGAGGAGCGAGCTGAGCAAAGACCGTTCTACTACATAAGCAAGTCCCTGGTGGACGCTGAAACCAGCTACCCACGAATGGAAAAATTGGCCTTGGCAGTTGTAGTATCAGCACGCAAGCTCAGTCCATACTTCCAATCACACTCTATCATAGTGATGACAACACAGCCGTTGCGAACAGTGATAGATAGTCCCAGCCAGTCCGGTAGGCTAGCCAAGTGGGCTATTGAGCTGAGGACTCGGACCAAGCTCCACTTGACGCAAGGCATGATTCCCTCCGCAAAGAAATGGTTGGGAGAACTGATTGGCGAGCAACGATTATACAATATATTGAGGGGGTGAGGCCCCCCCCCCTCCCCAGCTAGTGGGAAGCCCGTAAACTCAAAACCATAGCTTCAAGATATTGTATAATCGATTATCGCCTCTACAAACGAAGCATGAGTGGCCCCTACCTGGTGTGTGTCCACGGACTCGAAGCTTTCACAATTATGCTGGAAGTTCACGGGGGCTCGTGTGGCAGTCATTCAGGAGGAAGGGCGTTAGACAAGGGTATTTTTGGCCCACCTTGGTAGCTGATTGCGAAGAACACTCTAAAGCATGCGACAAATGCCAACGTCATGCTCCCACATTACATCATCCTACTGAAAATTTGTCTTCCATCTCATCTCATTACCCCTTTATGATGTGGTCTATGGACATAGTAGGACCTCTGGTAACCTCGTGAAAAAGGAGATGTCGTTTCCTGCTCGTCCTTACCGACTACTTCACTAAATGGATAGAAGCAGGGGCTTTCCAACAGATAAAGGCAAACCACGTGGAAGAATTCGTATGGAAAAACATAGTTTGTCGGCACGAAGTCCCATATGAAATCGTAACCGATAACGGTTCACAGTTCATCTCAAATCGGTTCCTCGAATTCTGTGAAGACCACTGAATCAGGCTGACAACTTCGACTCCACGTTACCCTTAAGGCAACGGGCAAGCCGAGGCAGCAAACAAATTGATATTGAGTAATCTCAAGAAACGATTGGACGCTAAAAAGGAAAAATGGTCTGACGAACTACCATGAGTGCTATGGGACTGTCGGAACTCACCTCGTAAAGCAACCTCAGAAACACCATTCTCCTTGGCTTATGGGATTGAGGCAATGGTCCCTGCCGAGGTTGCATTTCCCAGCTTGAGGGTAGATATATTCCCCATAAATGAGGAATTAAATTACGAAATGCTTCTCGGCTAGCTCGATGTTATCGACGAGCGTCGAGATCAAGTACTCGTCAATCTCCAAAATTACCAACACGCAGCAGCGCGTTATTATAATTCAAAGGTCAAACAACGACGTTTTCGAGTAGGCGAGCACGTCCTACGAAAAGTATATGAAAATACTTAGGAAAAGAATGCTGAAAAATTGGGCACCAACTGGGAAGGTCCATACCGGATCTCCGAAGTAGTAAAGAACGGCGTATACAAGCTCGTCAGGGTGCACGATAACACACCTAAAAGTAACTCATGGAATGCCATGAACATGAAGAAATACTACCATTAAAGCAGAAGACACTTGTAAAATCGAACGAAAGGCTTGATCCATTCCTAGGGTACGTAGGCAACCTCACAAGGGTACATCTATTAAAATAAAAAAAATATATATATATACAGATCTTCTCTTAAACCTGCTAAAAGCAGCCTGAAGTTTCTCAACCTCTAATCTACAAGCTAAAAGCTTTACTTTTTAAATATACAGCCTTACGAGCTAGAGCATGCTACCAGCTAGCATGACTCGACTTTGCGTCTAAATTGCAGAGTCTCTAAATGACAACGACATTTACGTCGAAACTGTTTAGGTTGCATGCCTACCTCTAAACGGCTTCGACCAGTGCGTCTTGAAATCGACTGGTCGGAGCAAGGTCTCTGAACGACCCGGATCTTTGGTTGAAAGACTACCTTTGATTCATTAAAAAGTATCAGCCTCTAAATGGCAGAAATAGTAAGTAATTCTAAAAGAAAAAGATAAAAAAAAAATTTTAATTTGAGCCAAGGAACGCCGAACTATCGACTCGCCCTCAATGGATTTCCCGGAAATTCTAAAGTAGAACCATTGCTCCCACCATTTATCCTCCCTTGCATTGAACCTAAAGACAAACCAGTTAACCTTTGCCGAGAAATAATAAGTTCCGCGAATGTTCGAATTCGCCTTGACATTTAAGAGCTGGCGGAATTCCTCGGTGACATTCTGGAGAATCACCATTCGAAGGAACAAGGAAATCGCAAAAATCAAGTCCGCATAAAGAAGAAATATTTTTGAGCTCCTCGGCCGAGACCGTGCTCCCCGAGTGAGGCCCGAATTGATCGGCGAGATTGGATAAAACATTCGGTTGCGAGGAGGAAGCCATGACAGAAAAGTAAAAAACAAAAATCGAGGGAGGAAGGAGCAAGTTCGTCGGAGTTGACGAGGGAAGAACTTTTTATAGAGAAAGATAAGAAGTGAAGGATAAACCGTAAAGATGACTCAGTTAAAAATAAAAAAATAAAAGAAGAAAGAAAAATGAGTAAAGAAGACATCATTACCTTGGGGAATGGGAAGTTGAGGCGACGTGGGAAGCTGAAGCAGCGTGAACCGTTCATTTATACCAACCGCCCACTCGCCTACTCGCCCTGTCAATTCCCTTAAATATTGCGTGCTTAATATAAGATCCCTACAATTTCGGCGCTGAGCAGGCGAAAGACCAATCATGACCCGAGATTGCATTAACTAAGAGACCAATCAGGACCCGAGATTGTAGCACCGCATCCTCGATGACAAGTCAACAAGGATGCTGGGGGGAAACTGTTGGATCCATATTCAGCACTCAAAGCCCAGCCCGAATAAGCAGGCTCAACAAGGAAGGCTCAGCCCATGACGAGGTCTCATGAGACTGTTAACAAGCTGAAGTAAGCGAGGTCTCGAGATAGAGCAAGTCAACAAGTTGGAAGAACCGAGCACGAGGAAAGGAAGCGAGTTCGCAGGAAGGCAGGAGCATGCACTTGACCAAGTTCAAACCTGTTCAAACACATTTATTTCATATTAAAGACAAAAGATTACAAATTCAATTATGTAGTTAATGTGTATAATAATTAGGCAGTTATATTTTCAGCTGCTATAAGTTTGAAAGACCAGCATCATTGTAAAAGACCGAATTCTTGGCTAATACGACAATATACAACTATTCCTCTCGAAATCTTCTAAGTAATTCTCAAAAATATATACAACCTGAAAACCAATGATTGAGGTTGTGAGATTATGCTCTCACAGGTCCCGAAGGATCAGAGGTTTCATTGGTCCCAGTCGTGACATTCGCTCCCGAGGTGGTAATGAGAACGCTTGTTGCTACATCCGAGCCTATCGGAGCGATGGTGTCAGGCTGGGATGGTGGAATGGAGGTATTTATAACTCCGGACGAAGCAGTGAATGTTGTGCTTGTTGTGCCCGACATTATCTTCTTTCGAGTGATCAGTTTCGTAGGTTACAAGAAGGAAATTATGTTGCTCCTTCCCCACAGACGGCGCCAAATTATGAGAGCAGAATCTCACAACCTCAATTCTCGGTTTTCAGGTTGTATGTTCTTGAGAATTACTTAGAATATTTTGAGAGAAAAGTTGTATATTGCTTTATTTGCCAAGAATTTGGTCCCTTAACAAGGCTGGTGTTTCAAACTTATACCAGCTAAAACCGTAACCGCCTAATTTATTATACACATTAACTATATAATTGAATTCATAATTTTTTGTCTTTAATATGGAGTAGTTTTGTTTGACCAGGTTTGAAATTGGTCAAGTGCATGCTCTTGTTTACCTGCTATCTCGCTTCCTTTCCTCGTGCTCGGTTCTTCCAGCTTGTTGACTTGCTCTATCTCACGACCTCGCTTACTTTAGCTTCTAAACAGTCTCATGAAACCTCTTCGTGGGCCGAGCCTTCTTTGTCTAGCTTGTTTATTCGTCTTGGGCTTTAAATGCGGAATTTGGGCCCAACAACCACCACGATTTAATCGATCTCTTTCACCTTATCTTTTATTTTAATGATTTTACCATCCTTTCACCAACTTTTTCACACTGAGGACAGTGTGATTTAAGTCTGGGGGAGGATGTTTATCCATTACTAATCTATTTTTCTTTTTTTTGGATCTTTTTAATTCTCGCTGAATTTTTAAGACCTCGTGTAGTATTTTTATTAAGTATTTTTCAGGAAGATAAGAACAAAATCTATGATGATATAGACCAGTTTGCTTCTACGCTATTTCCTCGTGCTAGCTCTTTTGTGGTTTAGTACTAGACTAGGCGGTAGCTAGAGTGCTTTCAATGCGACATCCCCAGAAGATTTCGAGTCATATAAATTCTTTCTGACATGATATACAAGCTCATTTTATTTGGACTTAATCTATATTTAATTTTCTTATAAATTGTTTTAGGCGAGACAACGAGACATATATCTAGGACATCTTTTTCATTTTTAGCACTCTTTGTTGTCCTAGATGGCCGGTTCATCTTTAGCCGATATCCCACCCGAAACTTAACCTTTGTTCAAACCTCATACAACTCTCTTGTTGTCTTATGTGCATATATGTGCAAAAACGCCGGAGAGGGAGGAACTACACAGTTTTTCAGTGACTCGAAAAGACGAGAGACTAGACAGATTCGGTCGTGGAGATATCGACAAATAAGGCTAAAAAGTTGCCTTGGAAATCGTTTGTAACTGGTAATTTTCGTACTCTCTAAGGCTCCTGTTTAAAGGCGTTTTTCCTTTCTAAAAAAGAAAAAAAAACCAAAAAGAAAGGAAATAAAAGCCTAAGAGTCTTAGAGTAGTCTATATTTTTACCAAGACAGCTATGTTTCAATATATGAGGAGTAAGAAACCATTCGAATCATTACCCGGAAAAAATCTAAGTCCGGGGGAACGACAAAAAAGTTCTGTCAAAGGGAAAAGAGTCCCGACGAAGGAGGAGTTTTGCAGCAACACTTATGCGAGCAAGGAGTGACTGGAAACTGTGGGTACCAATAGCTCCATCTTCTCTTGCTGTTTTGCATAATATCTAGCATCCTCCGAAGAAAATACGGTAACCCGAAACACTTTTAGTCTCACCTCTAAATTGCCCTTAAATGCCTAGCATTGATTGTCTTGTCTAATATTTTTAGGCATTTCGCCACTCCTAGAGAGTCTCCACCCGTGGCCAGGAGGCATTTCGCCACTTCCAGAGAGTCCTCACCCGCGGCCAGGACCCTGCGCGACCAAATCGACTTGTTTCTTCACTGAGGCCAAAACCGTCACTTCTCATCAAACCCTAAAAGTGGAACACCTCTATAAATACTTATTGTATGCCTCTTAGACAGACACATTACATTATTATCATGCTTGAAGGCAGAAGCGAAGATCTTGTGACTTGTGCACTTGTTTTCTTTGGTTTGGAGCAAAGGATTCTCGATTTGTGTTCTTCGATAGAGAGCTTTCTTCATCCCTTTTTACTTATTGTTTTTATTTAATTCATTGAATATGATTACCTCAACTATGGCTGAGTAATCTCCTTGTTGGGCATAAAGGTTTGAAGGGGCTCTCATGGTTCGATTCTTATTAGGTTTTTAGTCTATGATACCGATTAATTAGGGTTCTTCGTTCTATCCTTGTTGTTAATGCATTGCTTGACTAACCGTCTTAGCAACTGATATTAGGCATTTTAGAGACACGACAATGTTGTATCTAATCGCTTGACCTAGGGTAGACGAGCAAATCCGTCGTAAGATTTCGAAATTATACTTACAGAGAAATTGTTGGCGTAAACGACCTTTGAGAGTATCATTCACTACTTGCGTGGGCGGAGACGGAAGCTACCGTCCGAGTACTGAAGTCAGTAGGTGTGTAGGATTACGGGAGTAGACTACCCGCAGCATACGTGTTCCAAGTTCAAGAACCCAAAGTCGACAAAAGTTGCTTTAGAAATCTTAGAAATTTCCTCGGTAAAAATCGGCCATTAACCCTAAAAATTTCCCGATTGCCCAATGTTTCGTTTAATTGATTCACAACCTCGATAAAATAGTTAGTTAGCTATTGCCCTTCTTAGTTTAGTTTAGATTCCATAAATACGACCATAACAAAACCCAAAATATATTTTACATCTAGACATAAGTTAGAACTCGTTAGAAATTGGACAACGTCTATCCCTGTGTATTCGATCCCTAAATACTACTTCGTGTGTTGTGCACTTGCGGCTTAGATATAAAGGGTAAAACCCCATGCCGGGTTAATTCTTGGTGTGTCAAAGACATGAGCTCCAAAGTTCACGGAATAACCAGCTCGGCTCTAGAAATTGATCGTGTTCTCCAAGAAAGGCAGAAAACTCCGTTTATGGCCCAGTTCATCAATACTCCAATACGACACATAGAAAAGATCAAGCTCCGTGCATTCGAAGAAAACTCAGACCCTCGTCACTTCATGACCTCCTTCAGCATAGTTATGGGCCAAACTCAATTCAGTTCCCTTGAGGATAAAGAAGTCGGATACTTCCAACTCTTTGTGGAAAATCTGAACGGCGCTGCACTGAATTGGTTCTCCAGACTCGAGGTGAATTCCATCGACAATTTCAAACAACTCTCGAACGTGTTCCTCAATCACTACTTTGTGTTCGTTCAACAGGGAGCATCAAACGCCGATCTATGTGCCCTAGAACAAGGACCGAAGGAATCCATGTGATCTTTCATCAATTGATTCAATGCAGTAGTGTTTCTCATCACAATGGACGACGACTAAAATGATAAGATCGCTTTGGTACGAATCAAAGTTCGGCGATGAACTAAATATTAATCGGCCATTCACGTTAGAAGACGCGATGCGCAAAGCAATCATATTTATCGAACTTAAAGAAGAAAAAGCCGCCGCCAAAACCGCCGGTCTCGAAAGAAAAATCACAGGAAGACTAGTATGAACCGCGTCAACATTACGACAATGATTATCGAAAGGATGACAGGACAAAAAAGCCAACAACGTATTACGTCAGCAATACGCAACCGCAACAGCCTTGTAACAAGTATGTTCGACATGACGAAGCAAAAGACTCCTAGCCGTATTGCGACTTCCAAAAACGACAAGTTATCACACCTCTCAGTGTCGCCATCTCCAAGAATTCCTCCTCGAAAAATATCAGAAAGGTGAGATAAAAGACACATATCGGTACCGAACTGATGAAAAGCGAGGCATCGACACTCATCGCTGACCTAACAGCGATGTTTTGTAACTATTTATATTCTAGAATATATATTTTTGACAATTATATTATGTAGTATATTTTCTTTTGATTTATGTTTAGTTACATATGAAATGATGTTTTTAATGTAAAAAGAACGAAAAATATTAAAATAAAAGTATTTCTTAAAACTTCGGTTTTAAATTGAAAAATAGATCAATCTATTGATCAAATTGATCAAATAATTAAGGATATGCGCACCAATAACTGAAAATTAGTTTCAGCTCTCCACATCAGTTATTTGTTTCATTTTGTTCCATTTTTGCCCCTATTACCCGTGACATCATTGAAATTGGTCTCTCACGAATATCATGGGTGATTTACACAAAAAGTCACTTATGTTTGTTTTTCTTACAAAAACCCCACTTTTAACTATTGGTGTACTTATTCCACTGTTCATTTTTTGTAAATCCGAAATTGCCCCGCATGTTTGATATATCATGGTTTTTACCCTATTTAAGCCATGATATAAGTCCTTTTTATAGAATCTTTATAGTATTTTGGAGTCTTTTAGAGTCTTTCACAGGTTATAGCACGTCTGGAGCTTAATTTGAATTATTGGAGCTTTTCTGGAGCATTCTGGAGCGAGACTGAAGTCTGATGACTAAGAGCCCGATCTAAGCACCGAGCATCGATCGATACCCCCTGGTATCGATCGACACTCATCGAGATTTCATGGGCCGCGACTAATTATGAAGCCTTGGAGAATTGCAAAAGCACCCAGAAGACTTTGATAATTACAAGAAGGCCCCAAATCGTGATTTATGTTATAAATAGGATTTTACAGCCATTGTTTAGGCTATAGTCTTTTATTTTCTATGTTTGATTTTACTTTGGTTTTAGAGAGACAAGTCTGAATCTCCCTTCGTCCGAGATCAGATCTCTAAACCCTTCTTTCTATTCTATTGATGATTTATTCAAACATGTTGATTGTCTCATTCTCCATGTCTGAGTAGATCCACCTTAGGTTTAGGGTTTTCTCATAAGGGTTTTCTTTGAATGCTAGGTTAAATATCTTTTAGGATTCACCATCTGAATTATAGTTCTTCGCTTAGGTTGTGTTCATAGCTTGTTCTAGATTAGCTACCTAGAATATAAATCTTAGGATAATTGATTAGGTACGAGAGTGCAATTAATTACCTGATAGAACCTAGGTGAGCAAATTGATTATTCGCAAAGAGATTTGGTTTAATTGATTTGTGAACATATCAAACCTGTTGTTAAAGCTGATTTAGACTTTAGGATTCGCAAAGAGATTTGGAATTCCTAGCATTTAGATTTAGATAGTTTTCGCAACGAGAGTTGGTTAGCTATATTTTAGTGATTTGAGTTCAAGAACTGCGCTAAATCTGAATCCTGTTAGTTAGTTAGTCTGCATTCACTGATTTTCTGAGAAAAACCCTGAGCCTATATTTCCCAATTGATTTACATCTCGTTTAATTTCTGCACTGTTTTTTTAATTACATCTATCTGGCTTAGCGTAATTCGACACTTCATAATTTATTGTGTGATCTCTGTGAGTCTTTGTGGTTCGACCCCTACACTTACTACAACAACTGCTTTAGTATCTTAGGGTATTAAATTGAGCATATCAATTTTGGCGCCGTTGCCGGGGACTCAATTTCGCCATTAGATTTTAGTTTAGAATTTCGACTAAGTTCGTCGGTATCGATCGATACTCACTAGTATCGGTCGATACTCCGGCGACTTCTTTTTTGGTATCGATCGACACCACTTGGTATCGATCGATACTCAACGTATTTTTCTGGTTACTTACGTGCTTTGCCTAGTGTTTTCCTTGCAGGTGTATGCCTGTTCGTGAAACCAGGAGCAACAAGAGCACTCAGCTAGTTGGACTATCACTGGAACAGCTAGCGCTTGTGGAACGCACAAACAGAAAGACCAAGCAAACATCAGGGATGAACAACCCAGTGGTTTTAAGAGCTGATGAAGCTGGAATTCTGAGAGACCAAGAGGGTCATGTGTGTAATGAGAGAGGGCAACGACTTGATGAAGCTGGAAACATCGTTGTCCCTGCTCCTGTTATTGAGATTGTTGTGCCAGCTGGGCGCGGCAACGTTGGCAATGCTGCAGGTGTTCGAGCTCAGACAATTGGTGAGTACAACAGGCCAGAGCAGTTTTTCGCCAATCGGTCAGCGATTCGTCCTCCTGCTTATGAGAGGAATGACTTCGAGCTGAAACCTGCTTACTACACTCTAGTAGGACAGCATCTCTTCCATGGTCTTCCTCATGAACATCCAATGGACCATGTAGAGAAATTCGAGGACTTGGTCACTAGCATCAAGAGCAATGGAGTGTCCTACGACTATCTCTTCTGCAAGCTCTTCCCCTACTCTCTGGGTGGAGAAGCTACTTACTGGCTGAGGCAGCTATCTCCTGGATCGCTAACTAATTGGGAGGACACCAAGAGAGCCTTCCTGATTAACTTCTATGATGACGGGCGATCTGAAGATCTGAGAAATAAGATATCCACTTTTTCTCAAGGACCTACTGAGGCGTTCAAGGCTGCTTGGACAAGATTCAGATCGTATCAGAGAGATTGTCCACATCATGGATACTCTGATGTGCAGCTGCTGGGTATCTTCTTCAGAGGAGTAGATTGGAGATATCAGATGGGTCTGGACTCTTCGAGCAATGGTAATTTCAACACCAGATATCCTGAGGATGCTATTGTGTTGATTGAGAACTTTGCATCTAGTAGTAGCACCAAGAGCGCAGACTTCGAGCGCAAGAAGCTGGCTGGTAACATGGATGGGTCACAGATCGCTGAAGTGAAAGCTCAGCTGGATTCTATGCACAGTCTTCTGCTGGGAAGGACAACAAAGGCCGTCCACTTTGCTACTGAGAATGAGGTGGAAGATGTTAACTACATAGGTGGTTCTGGTTTTCAGGGTCAGCGATTCGGATACAACTCCAATCGAAACTTCACCAACAATGCTCAGCAAGGAGGGTACCAATCCCCACCACCCAAAGCTCCTGAGAGTAAGATTGAGGCTATGCTTGAACACCTGGTTCAAGGGCAGGAGAAGATGACAGCCACCTTCAATGGTAAGATGGACACCATGTACACCGATTTGAGTGGAAGGATCGAGGCACTAAATACGAGTCACAGGATGCTGGAAACTCAAGTAGCTCAGACTTCAGCAAATTCCAAGGGAAAATCGGTTCATGCACACGTCAATGCGATCTCCTCAAGTGCAGAGAATTACGAAGAGGATTCTGAAATCGCCAGAGCATCGATCGATACCCCCAGGTGTCGATCGATGCCGGTTACAATTCTGAAACGGGACACTTCCAAAACCCGTGTATCGATCGATACCCCACTGGTATCGGTCGATACCAAGGCAATTTCTGAGGAGACACATGATATTTCGACCAAGGAGCCTCAAGTAGCAGCAGCACGGTTCAATATCGCCCAATTTTGGGAAGACTATGAAACGAAGTGTCAGGCAGCGATAGCTAAGGAACGAGCTGAGAAAAGAGCTCGCAAGCCCAAGAAGGAGAATCCTGTACCTAAACACCTCAGAGATCCCATCTCTCCAAAGCAGCTGCGTGGCTTTGAGAAGATGGTAAGAAGGATTTCCCCTGATTCAACCTTTGAAGAAGCCCTAGAGTGCCGTCCTCTGCTAAGTCACTTCAAGGATTGCAGAGAAACTGAGGAAGAGATTAAGGCACTCTTCATTAAGGCTAGAGGTCCACCTCCACTGAGACAGTTGACCCCAAGGGAGGATCCAGGGAAATTTGTAGTTCCATGCTCTATCTCTGGAGTTGAGTTCAAAGAGTCTCTTGTCGACTCAGGGGCTAGTGTCAATGTCATCTCAAGGGCAATTGCAGAGCGGTTAGGAGCTGATATTCGATCACCAGAGGCATCTATCACATTCGCGAACAACTCCACCTCGCTTCCACACGGTACTATCCATGGTTTGCTGGTCAAAGTAGGAGACTGTCTAGTTCCTACTAATTTTCAGGTTGTAGAGATGGGTGCAATATCTCGTATGCCTATCCTTTTGGGACGACCGTTCATGGCTACTGCAGGCGCGATCATAGACACACCTAATAAGAGAATCTCTTTCTCTTACATTGACAGAGGGGTCTATTATGGTGTCATTCCCCCTAGGAGTGCTCCCACACATGTGTCTAGCATCGAGGTTGTCACAGGAGAGTCGCTAGCGATTGATATTTTGGAAGAGCCTCCTGATGAGCCTACTGTCGCAGATGTTCCAGGTGAACCGCCCAGCACCCCCAAAGAAGTTGCCAAGAAAACTAAGGCAACAAAGAAGAAGGCCAAGAGCAACAAAGTTGAGAATCCCCATGTCACTTTGATACCTCAGAAGTGTAATGGAGATTCGATTGAGTACAAGGTCAAATGCAAAGGAGCCTTGAAGCCATTCTTTAAGGCAAGAGTCCTTCTTACTTCTGAGCTGAAAGAGAAAGGGCAGGAGTTTGTGGACAGCATGCTAAGCAGAACTTTGAAGCTAGTAATGTCAAGTGATGGAGCCTGTTTTGGTGCAAGCTCTCACTCTTATCCAGCCTGAAGGGCGTTACAGTCAAGCTATTGACGTTAAACGAGCGCTTGGTGGGAGGCAACCCACTTGTGAGTCTGTTTTTGATTCGTTTTTATTTTTATTTTCGTTTGTTTTGAGTCTGTGTCAGGATGAACAAGGAGCAACTCGAAATCGCCTAAGCATCGATCGATACCCCTATGGTATCGATCGACACCAATCGCGGATGAAAATTCACAAAATCGATCTAAGCATGATATCGATCGATACCATGCCGTGTGTCGATCGACACCGACTGTTCCAGAACGGTAATTTCTTGTTTCTCTTCGTTCTATCCTTTTTCTTTGTTTCTTTCACTGACTCTAGGCTAGATAACACTGAGGACAGTGTTGTTCAAGTCTGGGGGAGGTGTCTGCTGACATTGTTTTCGTTTTTCTTAGAGTCAGTCGTTTTATCGAGTCAAAACTGTTTTATTGAGTCAAAATTTGTTGGAGATTATGATCATGTGCTTGAACCTATTGATTTGATTTTGTTTTTGAGTGCACAGTGTTACAGGATCAGTTCTAGATCGACTAATGAAAAATCCAAAGACTGACCAGTTGACTAGAAAACATCCATGTCTCCAGCAGAGTTCTTCTGAAGCCTGAGCCGATTTTTGCATTTCATCGATGTGGTTAGTATTCATAGAGCTTGATTCATCATTCATATCTGATAAAGGAACCCGTGTGTTTAGAATTATGGTATCTCTCTCCCCTGAAATAAGTTGATAGATTAAGAGCATAAAAGATTGAAATGATTTTCTTCTGAGTAGAGGGTTAGGAAAATTTCCAGCGATCCCATTATTCTACTTAAGAGGGGATGATCACACAAAGGATTGGAAGCGAGGCTAGGATTTTCCTATGATGCCATTATTCGCCTACATCCTTTGATACATAGAGAGGGAAGAACCGGAGATTTGGTGGCAAACACCATCAATACTCGCGTCTCCTACCTTGATATGTATATGCTAAGCTGAAAAAAAAAAAATAATAAGGATATAATAAGAAATAAGTCTGGAGGAGAGAAATTGATACAAAAAGTGTGAAAAATGGTGGTTCCTTTGTCAAGATATTGTCTGGTAAAGAGTCTAGAAGGTTCTTAAATATTAGCTGCAGAGATGAAACTGGCGATGAAGGCTTTACTTGAACAATGATGTGGGATTTTGTGTGGAGTCTGGAAAAGCTGCAAATGTCTACGGAGAAGTACATGGTGGTTAGATCGAAAGCTGATCAGGTGACATTTGGGTACTTGGGAAAAGGGTCTTTTCGATGGTTCAGGAACAGGTGAGTCTCTACGTTTTCAAACCTCTTTTTCTGGTTTAGTCTTCTATTTGCTTGAGGGCAAGCAAAAGGCTAAGTCTGGGGGAGTTGATATATCATGGTTTTTACCCTATTTAAGCCATGATATAAGTCCTTTTTATAGAATCTTTATAGTATTTTGGAGTCTTTTAGAGTCTTTCACAGGTTATAGCACGTCTGGAGCTTAATTTGAATTATTGGAGCTTTTCTGGAGCATTCTGGAGCGAGACTGAAGTCTGATGACTAAGAGCCCGATCTAAGCACCGAGCATCGATCGATACCCCCTGGTATCGATCGACACTCATCGAGATTTCATGGGCCGCGACTAATTATGAAGCCTTGGAGAATTGCAAAAGCACCCAGAAGACTTTGATAATTACAAGAAGGCCCCAAATCGTGATTTAGGTTATAAATAGGATTTTACAGCCATTGTTTAGGCTATATGCTTTTATTTTCTGTGTTTGATTTTACTTTGGTTTTAGAGAGACAAGTCTGAATCTCCCTTCGTCCGAGATCAGATCTCTAAACCCTTCTTTCTATTCTATTGATGATTTATTCAAACATGTTGATTGTTTCATTCTCCATGTCTGAGTAGATCCACCTTAGGTTTAGGGTTTTCTCATAAGGGTTTTCTTTGAATGCTAGGTTAAATATCTTTTAGGATTCACCATCTGAATTATAGTTCTTCGCTTAGGTTGTGTTCATAGCTTGTTCTAGATTAGCTACCTAGAATATAAATCTTAGGATAATTGATTAGGTACGAGAGTGCAATTAATTACCTGATAGAACCTAGGTGAGCAAATTGATTATTCGCAAAGAGATTTGGTTTAATTGATTTGTGAACATATCAAACCTGTTGTTAAAGCTGATTTAGACTTTAGGATTCGCAAAGAGATTTGGAATTCCTAGGATTTAGATTTAGATAGTTTTCGCAACGAGAGTTGGTTAGCTATATTTTAGTGATTTGAGTTCAAGAACTGCGCTAAATCTGAATCCTGTTAGTTAGTTAGTCTGCATTCACTGATTTTCTGAGAAAAACCCTGAGCCTATATTTCCCAATTGATTTACATCTCGTTTAATTTCTGCACTGTTTTTTTAATTACATCTATCTGGCTTAGCGTAATTCGACACTTCATAATTTATTGTGTGATCTCTGTGAGTCTTTGTGGTTCGACCCCTACACTTACTACAACAACTGCTTTAGTATCTTAGGGTATTAAATTGAGCATATCAATTTTGGCGCCGTTGCCGGGGATCGAACCCGGGTCACCCGCGTGACAGGCGGGAATACTTACCACTATACTACAACGACTGCTTTAGTATCTTAGGGTATTAAATTGAGCATATCAATTTTGGCGCCGTTGCCGGTGACTCAATTTCGCCATTAGATTTTAGTTTAAAATTTCGACTAAGTTCGTCGGTATCGATCGATACTCACTAGTATCGGTCGATACTCCGGCGACTTCTTTTTGGTATCGATCGACACCACTTGGTATCGATCGATACGCAACGTATTTTTCTGGTTACTTACGTGCTTTGCCTAGTGTTTTCCTTGCAGGTGTATGCCTGTTCGTGAAACCAGGAGCAACAAGAGCACTCAGCTAGTTGGACTATCACTGGAACAGCTAGCGCTTGTGGAACGCACAAACAGAAAGACCAAGCAAACATCAGGGATGAACAACCCAGTGGTTTTAAGAGCTGATGAAGCTGGAATTCTGAGAGACCAAGAGGGTCATGTGTGTAATGAGAGAGGGCAACGACTTGATGAAGCTGGAAACATCGTTGTCCCTGCTCCTGTTATTGAGATTGTTGTGCCAGCTGGGCGCGGCAACGTTGGCAATGCTGCAGGTGTTCGAGCTCAGACAATTGGTGAGTACAACAGGCCAGAGCAGTTTTTCGCCAATCGGTCAGCGATTCGTCCTCCTGCTTATGAGAGGAATGACTTCGAGCTGAAACCTGCTTACTACACTCTAGTAGGACAGCATCTCTTCCATGGTCTTCCTCATGAACATCCAATGGACCATGTAGAGAAATTCGAGGACTTGGTCACTAGCATCAAGAGCAATGGAGTGTCCTACGACTATCTCTTCTGCAAGCTCTTCCCCTACTCTCTGGGTGGAGAAGCTACTTACTGGCTGAGGCAGCTATCTCCTGGATCGCTAACTAATTGGGAGGACACCAAGAGAGCCTTCCTGATTAACTTCTATGATGACGGGCGATCTGAAGATCTGAGAAATAAGATATCCACTTTTTCTCAAGGACCTACTGAGGCGTTCAAGGCTGCTTGGACAAGATTCAGATCGTATCAGAGAGATTGTCCACATCATGGATACTCTGATGTGCAGCTGCTGGGTATCTTCTTCAGAGGAGTAGATTGGAGATATCAGATGGGTCTGGACTCTTCGAGCAATGGTAATTTCAACACCAGATATCCTGAGGATGCTATTGTGTTGATTGAGAACTTTGCATCTAGTAGTAGCACCAAGAGCGCAGACTTCGAGCGCAAGAAGCTGGCTGGTAACATGGATGGGTCACAGATCGTTGAAGTGAAAGCTCAGATGGATTCTATGCACAGTCTTCTGCTGGGAAGGACAACAAAGGCCGTCCACTTTGCTACTGAGAATGAGGTGGAAGATGTTAACTACATAGGTGGTTCTGGTTTTCAGGGTCAGCGATTCGGATACAACTCCAATCGAAACTTCACCAACAATGCTCAGCAAGGAGGGTACCAATCCCCACCACCCAAAGCTCCTGAGAGTAAGATTGAGGCTATGCTTGAACACCTGGTTCAAGGGCAGGAGAAGATGACAGCCACCTTCAATGGTAAGATGGACGCCATGTACACCGATTTGAGTGGAAGGATCGAGGCACTAAATACGAGTCACAGGATGCTGGAAACTCAAGTAGCTCAGACTGCAGCAAATTCCAAGGGAAAATCGGTTCATGCACACGTCAATGCGATCTCCTCAAGTGCAGAGAATTACGAAGAGGATTCTGAAATCGCCAGAGCATCGATCGATACCCCCAGGTGTCGATCGATGCCGGTTACAATTCTGAAACGGGACACTTCCAAAACCCGTGTATCGATCGATACCCCACTGGTATCGGTCGATACCAAGGCAATTTCTGAGGAGACACATGATATTTCGACCAAGGAGCCTCAAGTAGCAGCAGCACGGTTCAGTATCGCCCAATTTTGGGAAGACTATGAAACGAAGTGTCAGGCAGCGATAGCTAAGGAACGAGCTGAGAAAAGAGCTCGCAAGCCCAAGAAGGAGAATCCTGTACCTAAACACCTCAGAGATCCCATCTCTCCAAAGCAGCTGCGTGGCTTTGAGAAGATGGTAAGAAGGATTTCCCCTGATTCAACCTTTGAAGAAGCCCTAGAGTGCCGTCCTCTGCTAAGTGACTTCAAGGATTGCAGAGAAACTGAGGAAGAGATTAAGGCACTCTTCATTAAGGCTAGAGGTCCACCTCCACTGAGACAGTTGACCCCAAGGGAGGATCCAGGGAAATTTGTAGTTCCATGCTCTATCTCTGGAGTTGAGTTCAAAGAGTCTCTTGTCGACTCAGGGGCTAGTGTCAATGTCATCTCAAGGGCAATTGCAGAGCGGTTAGGAGCTGATATTCGATCACCAGAGGCATCTATCACATTCGCGAACAACTCCACCTCGCTTCCACAAGGTACTATCCATGGTTTGCTGGTCAAAGTAGGAGACTGTCTAGTTCCTACTAATTTTCAGGTTGTAGAGATGGGTGCAATATCTCGTATGCCTATCCTTTTGGGACGACCGTTCATGGCTACTGCAGGCGCGATCATAGACACACCTAATAAGAGAATCTCTTTCTCTTACATTGACAGAGGGGTCTATTATGGTGTCATTCCCCCTAGGAGTGCTCCCACACATGTGTCTAGCATCGAGGTTGTCACAGGAGAGTCGCTAGCGATTGATATTTTGGAAGAGCCTCCTGATGAGCCTACTGTCGCAGATGTTCCAGGTGAACCGCCCAGCACCCCCAAAGAAGTTGCCAAGAAAACTAAGGCAACAAAGAAGAAGGCCAAGAGCAACAAAGTTGAGAATCCCCATGTCACTTTGATACCTCAGAAGTGTAATGGAGATTCGATTGAGTACAAGGTCAAATGCAAAGGAGCCTTGAAGCCATTCTCTAAGGCAAGAGTCCTTCTTACTTCTGAGCTGAAAGAGAAAGGGCAGGAGTTTGTGGACAGCATGCTAAGCAGAACTTTGAAGCTAGTAATGTCAAGTGATGGAGCCTGTTTTGGTGCAAGCTCTCACTCTTATCCAGCCTGAAGGGCGTTACAGTCAAGCTATTGACGTTAAACGAGCGCTTGGTGGGAGGCAACCCACTTGTGAGTCTGTTTTTGATTCGTTTTTATTTTTATTTTCGTTTGTTTTGAGTCTGTGTCAGGATGAACAAGGAGCAACTCGAAATCGCCTAAGCATCGATCGATACCCCTATGGTATCGATCGACACCAATCGCGGATGAAAATTCACAAAGTCGATCTAAGCATGGTATCGATCGATACCATGCCGTGTGTCGATCGACACCGACTGTTCCAGAACGGTAATTTCTTGTTTCTCTTCGTTCTATCCTTTTTCTTTGTTTCTTTCACTGACTCTAGGCTAGATAACACTGAGGACAGTGTTGTTCAAGTCTGGGGGAGGTGTCTGCTGACATTGTTTTCGTTTTTCTTAGAGTCAGTCGTTTTATCGAGTCAAAACTGTTTTATTGAGTCAAAATTTGTTGGAGATGATGATCCTGTGCTTGAACCTATTGATTTGATTTTGTTTTTGAGTGCACAGTGTTACAGGATCAGTTCTAGATCGACTAATGAAAAATCCAAAGGCTGACCAGTTGACTAGAAAACATTCATGTCTCCAGCAGAGTTCTTCTGAAGCACGAGCCAATTTTTGCATTTCATCGATGTGGTTAGTGTTCATAGAGCTTGATTCATCATTCATATCTGATAAAGGAACCCGTGTGTTTAGAATTATGGTATCTCTCTCCCCTGAAATAAGTTGATAGATTAAGAGCATAAAAGATTGAAATGATTTTCTTCTGAGTAGAGGGTTAGGAAAATTTCCAGCGATCCCATTATTCTACTTAAGAGGGGATGATCACACAAAGGATTGGAAGCGAGGCTAGGATTTTCCTATGATGCCATTATTCGCCTACATCCTTTGATACATAGAGAGGGAAGAACCGGGGATTTGGTGGCAAACACCATCAATACTCGCGTCTCCTACCTTGATATGTATATGCTAAGCTGAAAATAAAAAAAAATAATAAGGATATAATAAGAAATAAGTCTGGAGGAGAGAAATTGATACAAAAAAGTGTGAAAAATGGTGGTTCCTTTGTCAAGATATTGTCTGGTAAAGAGTCTAGAAGGTTCTTAAATATTAGCTGCAGAGATGAAACTGGCGATGAGGGCTTTACTTGAACAATGCTGTGGGATTTTGTGTGGAGTCTGGAAAAGCTGCAAATGTCTACGGAGAAGTACATGGTGGTTAGATCGAAAGCTGATCAGGTGACATTTGGGTACTTGGGAAAAGGGTCTTTTCGATGGTTCAGGAACAGGTGAGTCTCTACGTTTTCAAACCTCTTTTTCTGGTTTAGTCTTCTATTTGCTTGAGGGCAAGCAAAAAGCTAAGTCTGGGGGAGTTGATATATCATGGTTTTTACCCTGTTTAGGCCATGATATAAGTCCTTTTATAGAGTCTTTTCTTGTGTTTTGGAGTCTTTTAGAGTCTTTCACAGGTTATAGCACGTCTGGAGCTTAATTGGAATTATTGGAGCTTTTCTGGAGCATTCTGGAGCGAGACTGAAGTCTGATGACTAAGAGCCCAATCTGAGCACCGAGCATCGATCGATACCCCCTGGTATCGATCGACACTCATCGAGATTTCATGGGCCGCGACTAATTATGAAGTCTTGGAGAATTGCAAAAGCACCCAGAAGACTTTGATAATTACAAGGAGGCCCCAAATCGTGATTTAGGTTATAAATAGGATTTTACAGCCATTGTTTAGGCGATATGTTTTTATTTTCTGTGTTTGATTTTACTTTGATTTTAGAGAGACAAGTCTGAATCTCCCTTCGTCCGAGATCAGATCTCTGAACCCTTCTTTCTATTCTATTGATGATTTATTCAAACATGTTGATTGTTTCATTCTCCATGTCTGAGTAGATCCACCTTAGGTTTAGGGTTTTCTCATAAGGGTTTTCTTTGAATGCTAGGTTAAATATCTTTTAGGATTCACCATCTGAATTATAGTTCTTCGCTTAGGTTGTGTTCATAGCTTGTTCTAGATTAGCTACCTAGAATATAAATCTTAGGATAATTGATTAGGTACGAGAGTGCAATTAATTACCTGATAGAACCTAGGTGAGCAAATTGATTATTCGCAAAGAGATTTGGTTTAATTGATTTGTGAACATATCAAACCTGTTGTTAAAGCTGATTTAGACTTTAGGATTCGCAAAGAGATTTGGAATTCCTAGGATTTAGATTTAGATAGTTTTCGCAACGAGAGTTGGTTAGCTATATTTTAGTGATTTGAGTTCAAGAACTACGCTAAATCTGAATCCTGTTAGTTAGTTAGTCTGCATTCACTGATTTCCTGAGAAAAACCCTGAGCCTATATTTCCCAATTGATTTACATCTCGTTTAATTTCTGCACTGTTTTTAATTGCATCTATCTGGCTTAGCGTAATTCGACACTTCATAATTTATTGTGTGATCTCTGTGAGTCTTTGTGGTTCGACCCCTACACTTACTACAACAACTGCTTTAGTATCTTAGGGTATTAAATTGAGCATATCAATTTTGTTTTTCATGGTATAAAAGCAGTTATTAAATTGAGCATATCAATGTTCATGGATGCAAGATCGTGGATGAGTCAGAAAATCAAAAACCTGAGTAAAAATAATTATTACCCCACCTGATTTGTTTTCTAATTTTTTATAATGTGAAAGACATAAAACAATTTTTGTTGGTAACAATAAATGATAATTCTATTTTCCAACATTCTAAGATCCATTATACTATAGTTTTGATGTGAAACAAGAAATCTAAACATATGAAATCTAGATCGACGTGGACATGAAAACGTGGACAATTGTGTGTGGACATATGAGAATCTCATATTATTAGTGTGGATGGTCATGTGTGGATAATAATTTACTTGCAAATATCAAGAACTACATCCACACATGACCATCAGTAAATTATTATCCACACATGACCATCCACACTAATAATACGAGATTCTCATATGTCCACACACAATTGTCCACGTCGATCTGGATTTCATATGTTTAGATTTCTTGTTTTTTTTTTTTTTAGATTTCTTGTTTTACATCAAAACTATAGCAACATGGATCTTAAAATGTTGGAAAAATAAAATTATCATTCATTGTTACCAAATACATTGTTTTATGTTTTTCACATTACAAAAAAAATTAAGAACAAATGAGGTGGGTAATAAATTGGGAAGAGAGAGAAAGAGAGAGTGGGAGCAAATTGAGGTTAACTTTGGTCATGAGAAGTAGAAGTAGAGAGATAGAAGAAGAGACACGATATATGAGATTAATAAATTGAGCAAACAAGGGTAAAATAATATGGGTGATTTAGGTGAATATTAATGCTTGACCAACTAATTAGATGTTGATTTAGAAATTAGGTGGGGGAAAGAGAAAAACCTAAAATATCATTTGTTTTTTCAATAATTACTGGTATGCCATAAGTCTGAAAATCATCTTCTGATAAAAGATTCCGGTGACACTGTTCATCAGCTGCGGTGGTTTCTATTCATCAAAAGTCGACGGTCACTATTTATAATCGGAAAACATATCTTTGACATCGTAAACATTATCATTTTAACCCAGTTATCATGTTATGATGTAAGAACCGGTGGTGGCTCTCACGTCAAGAGGATAGATGCGGTGAGCAAGGCAGGCGGTCGCCCTCTCCTTGGCTCCTTTGATGATTGAAGATGGAAGTAATATGACACGCAGGCAGTCGCCCTCTCGTGTGGGATTGAGATGTGATGTGTTGGTGGAGTGAGTTCACGACACAAAGATTAGATGAGCCTTTGATACAGTGAAGGATCTAAGCCTGCTTGAATCGCACAAACAGAGCCAAGAACAAGAGTTTCTCAAGATACTACTTGAAGAAGAACTGCGTTATTTTATTGATAGGTATAAAGCTAATGAACTACAATGTCGCAAAGGAACCTTATAAAGGAGCTCGTCGGCTTGAACCTACTAGGGTTTGACTCAAAAGAAAGCAAAGACTCAAAACAACAGGACTTTGAAAGAAAAAAACAACACGCAGTTCTAAAACAAAACAAGAAAACCGTAAGCTAAAACTAAACAAAGCTCATCGTTTCATTTAATCCATAATAGGAAATTTTATGAGCGACTCTTAAAAATAAACTAAGGACGACGATTTGATGAAGGCCTTAGTCGTTGATCAAGTTGGGAACACATGCAAGCACAATAGAATAATTGAAAAGCTTACATTGGTGAGTAGATGTCCAAGAGGCCGCTTGCATGGTCTTTGAAGATGATTCTGGTGTAAGTGTGTCTTGGTCATGTAGCTGGTCGTAGGAGCCTCCTTTGGTGTTCTCCAAGTCCGAAGACTCTTGATCTTTGAGTTCTTGCTCTCTCTCAGTCATGATCTCCTCTTCTTGCTCCATTTGGCTTCTCTCGGCTACGAGGGGATTGTTGTGAAGGAACTTGGTTCCTGAGCTATTTCCCACCAATCCAACTGGACCATTAGTCTCAGAATATGTGTTTAGTCGATGAAAATTACCTGCCTTTGCGAGGCCATTGTTTTGGAGGCTTTCTAAGCTATTTGGATTCTTCTCGGCTAAAACTGTCTCGGCTAAGTCTCTCTCGGCTAAAACTGCTTCGATGAGGTTTCTATCGGCTAAAACTGATTCAGTACGGTTTCTCTCGGCTAAAACTGATGTGACCAGATTTTCCTCGGCTAAATCACTTCTCTCGGCTAAAACTGATGCGACATGATTTCCCTCGGCTAAATCACTTCTCTCGGCTAAAACTGGCTCTAAGAGGTTGTTATGTCCGAATATGACATTGAGGTCAGGCAGCAAATGATCTGTTGGTTCTAAGGAGTTAATATAGGTGTGTAGTGCCTTTTTGTATATATTCCTCATCTTCTTGATCCTAGAACGCGTCATAGCCCCTTCTTGGACTTTCGGCATGATGCTTGGAATGTCCTTTGGGTCGATGTCCACATCATTCCCTCCTTCTTCAGAAGGTTTTGACCTCAAAACTTGATCTCCTGCGTCAAAATAAGATAAGTCAGCAATGTTGAAAGTGTGAGAGATGTTATACTCACCTGGCAAGTCAAGACGATAAGCATTGTCATTGATTTTGCTTAAAATTTTGAATGGGCCGTCGCCTCTAGGTGAGAGCTTGGAGGCACGTTTGTTTGGGAACCTTTCTTGTCTCATAT
Source organism: Eutrema japonicum (assembly GCA_030161315.1). Classification (NCBI taxonomy): domain Eukaryota; kingdom Viridiplantae; phylum Streptophyta; class Magnoliopsida; order Brassicales; family Brassicaceae; genus Eutrema; species Eutrema japonicum. The sequence continues at coordinate 28,238,698 of BSQW01000007.1, forward strand.
GAAGCCACACCCAATCTCCAGGCTCAAAGATCATCTCCTTCTCGCCCTTGTCCGCTGCCTTCTTGTAGCTATCCGTTTTCTTCTCAAGATTTGTCTTTGCCGTCTCATAAAGCTTTTTGAAGAGTTCTCCTCGCCTTAAGCCATCTAAATTAACCTGTTCTACTTGTGTTATAGGCCTTAAATCAACTGGAGACAAGGGGTTAGTACCATAAACAGCCTCGAAATGAGACAGCTTTGTAGCTGAATGCCTTGCGCGATTATAAGCAAATTCAACAAATGGAATGCAATCTAACCAAGTCTTCATATTTTTACCAAGGGCTGCTCTAAGCAGAGTGCCAAGAGTTCTGTTTACTACCTCAGTCTGACCATCTGTTTGAGGATGGCAAGTTGTAGAGAACAAAAGCTTTGTTCCTAGCTTTCTCCACAATGTTCTCCAAAATTGACTCAGGAACTTCGTGTCACGGTCAGAGATGATGGTCCTTGGGACTCCATGCAAGCGCACCACTTCCTTAAAGAACAAGTTAGCAATCTGAGTTGCATCATTTGTCTTTTCACACGGGATGAAGTGTGCCATCTTGGAGAACCGGTCAACTACTACGAAGATGGAGTCTTTGTGCCTAATCTTTGGCAAACCTAAGACAAAATCCATCGAAATATCTACCCAAGGGGCGTTAGGTATAGGCAAAGGCATGTAAAGACCGTGAGGATGTGACCTGGATTTAGCTTTGTGGCATTGGACACATCTTGCACAGAATCGCTCCACATCTCTCTTTAAGTGAGGCCAATAGAAATGGTCCATTACTACTGCCAAAGTCTTGTCTATTCCGAAATGTCCCATTAGACCTCCTCCATGTGCTTCACTAAGCACTAGCTCCCTCATAGATCCCTGTGGAATGCACAAACGTTTATCTCGAAACAGAAAACCATCTTGTAAATAGAACGGACTGTGGGGTCCTTTGATGCATTCGGTGTAGCTCTCTCCAAGCTCAGGGTCGTCTTTATATTGCTCCTTGATGTGTTCAAATCCAAGGATCTTTGCTTCCATGGTGGCAATGAGTGCAAATCTTCTAGATAATGTGTCGGCCACCACATTGTCCTTGCCCTTCTTGTACTTGATGACATAGGGGAAGGTTTCTACGAACTCTAGCCACTTAGCATGCCTCCTTTTGAGTGAAGTTTGGCCACGCAAATGCTTCAAAGTCTCGTGATCAGTATGTATGACGAATTCCTTGGACAGCAAGTAATGCTGCCATGTCTCTAACGCTCTAACTAAAGCATATAGTTCTTTGTCATAGGTAGGGTAGTTAAGCGTAGCTCCACTCAACTTCTCACTGAAGAAAGCTACGAGTTCTTCCTTTGGTGAAGCACAGCTCCAATCCCCAATCCTGAGGCATCACACTCTACTTCAAACATCTCATCAAAGTCCGGGAGTGTAAGAACTGGTGCTTGGGTTAGTCTGTCTTTGAGTGTGTTGAAAGCTGCCTCTTGAGCTGCTCCCCAAGCAAATGGAGTGTTCTTCTTGATCACAGCCGTAAGGGGTGCAGCTAGGGTGCTGAAATCCCTTACAAATCGTCTATAGAAGCTTGCCAAGCCATGAAAACTCCTAACATGTCCGATACTTGTTGGTGTAGGCCATTCCTGTATAGCTTTGATCTTTTCCTCATCAACTTGTAGCCCTTCCCTGCTAACTACAAAGCCTAAGAATACAAGCTTATCAGTACAAAACACACACTTCTTTAGGTTAGCAAATAAGCCTTTCTTCCGAAGCGTTTTTAAAACAAGTTCAAGATGAGATAAGTGCTCAAAATGATCCTTACTGTAAATCAGTATGTCGTCAAAGTAGACAACTACAAATTTACTAATATAGGACCTCAAAACCTGGTTCATAAGTCTCATGAAGGTGCTAGGTGCATTGGTGAGGCCAAATGGCATCACTAGCCACTCGTAGAGGCCTTGATTTGTTTTGAAAGCTGTTTTCCATTCGTCTCCTTCTCTCATGCGCACTTGGTGATATCCACTCTTTAGATCTATCTTAGAGAAGACAGTAGCTCCACTTAGCTTATCTAGCATGTTGTCTAGACGTGGAATGGGGTGTCGGTATTTGATAGTTATGTTGTTGATTGCTCGGCAATCTACACACATCCTCCAACTCCCATCTTTCTTTGGTACTAATAGGACCGGCACAGCACAAGGACTAAGGGACTCTCGGATATATCCTTTGTCCATAAGTTCTTACACATGTTTCTCCAATTCTCTAGTCTCTTGCGGGTTCATTCTATAAGCTGCTTTGTTTGGCAAAGGGGAGCCCGGCACTAGATTAATCTGATGTTCTATGCCTCTTAGTGGGGGCAAGCCAGGAGGGATCTCCTCAGGGAAGATGTCTCTGAACTTGTCTAGCATGGCATTGATTTCAGGGGGAAGCTCCACCTCCATAGAACATGCGCTTAAACATTATTTATAGATCATTAGTAATATAGTGCCATTGGCACTCATGACTCGGTTTAATCCACTAGTAGTAATGTATAAAGAATATTTAGAGGACTTATTCTCTTTGTTCATCATGCTTTAAAGTTGTTGAACCTCCGTTGGGCTTAGAGGTGCTAGATTGAACTTTCGGTCCGAATGGGTGAAGCTATAGTAGTTGGTCCTCCCATTGTGCATGGTGGCTTTGTCAAATTGCCATGGCATGCCAAGTAGTAGGTGGCCAGCTTGCATTGGCACCATGTCACAGAGCACTTGGTCTTGATATCTCTCCACACTAAATGGGACAGTCACATGCTCGGTCACTTTGAGCTCCGTTGCATCATTGAGCCATTGTAGCTTGTATGGTCTTGGATGCTTAGTCTTTTCAAGACCTAACCTGTCTACCATAAACTTGCTAGCCACGTTAGTACAAGATCCCCCATCTATAACAAGATTACATACCTTATTCATGATGGTGCATCGCGTGTGAAAAAAGTTTTCGCGTTGGACTTTCTCTTCTGGTTGTATTTGCACACTTAGGACCCTCCTTGTCACTAATAAATAGTCACCAGTATCAGGGAACTCTACATCTTCATGTTCCTTATCAAGATCCTCTTCTCCTTCATCATGTGACTGGTAGCCCCCATTAGAGGTGATGATCATCACTCTCTGGTTTGGGCAGTCTCTTGCATAATGCCCTCGGCCCTGACACTTAAAACAAGTAATGTCACGAACTCTAGCTTGACCAGTGTTAGAGAACTTACCTTGTTCTTGTCTAGTTGTCTTTGGGAACTAATTGGTCTTGTTTTTGAATCTTGAATCGATTTCAATAGCTTTACCCTTGTCTACGGGCTTGCTGCCACTTGCTTGCCAAGGCTGATTGTTTCTGTTCCTGTTGGATAAGGACGTCTTTCTCTTGATATGTTGCTCCACTTGCACAGCCAAGTGTAATAGCTCATGGATCCCACTGTATTTGGTCCTCTCCACTTTCCTGGCTATGCGTTCTTGCAAGCCATCTATGAATTGGGCCATTAAGGCTTCTTCGGATTCTTCTAGTTCCAAGGAGTGCATCAGCTTCTCAAACTCCTCAAAATACTCCTCTACGCTCCTTATTCCCTGTGCCAACTTACGAAAACGCTTTTGCAAGTCCCTATGATAGTGTTCAGGCATATACCTTAACCTTAAAAGGTATTTCATGTCATGCCAAGTTTGAATAGGTCCAAAGACTTGGCGTCTCCTCTCAGCTATGATCCTATCCCACCAAGCTAGTGCATTTTCAGTTAGTTGAGCTGCGGCTAATGCCACCTTCTTGAGTTCTCCATAGCCATAGCATTCAAAGATATACTCCAAGCGCTTCTCCCAATCAAGATAGACCTCCGGGTTTGATTTCCCTGCGAAAGTAGGTGGAGTTAATTTCATATCATTATTTCCTTCTCTACGCTCACCTCTAGGCATGTTGCCTTGCAAGGGGTCTTGTCTCCTCGGGTTTCTTCTTCTTAGAGGATCAAGAGGGGGATTCTCCTCCATCTCTGGCTCATAGTCCGAATCATAATCCTTGGACTCATCATTGTGATTGTTAGCCGGTGCATTTCTCCTTGCTTGTGGCAAATTTCCTCCGGCTGCTCTAGGCTGTTCAAGCCTGCATAGACGTTCCCTCGTCTCTCTCATGTCCTCTCTCATGGCAGTGAGTGTAGCCATGATATCTTGCATCTGCACGTTATGATTTGCCTCTTCTCCCATGCTTTATGATCTATCGATTCTTGCAAACTTACAAAACAACAATCCGTCAAAAGCAACAAGTGTAATGAAAAGGAAAATTCTAAAAAGTGACTTGAAACAAATGATAAATGTCTAATAAAAATTATTAGCAACTTAACAAAAACCTCTAGCAACTCGCAACGCTCGCTAAAGATTTAAGGACAGGTTCCAAAATTTCTATTTCAACGATAAGCTAAACTTCTTTTTTTTTTTTTGATTTGCGACTTGTCTAAACAACTAATACGATCTAATTAAAAAAAAAAATTTGCTTTTCTTAAACAAGAACAGAACTACGAACTCAAGCTAACAAACCCTAGATACTTTTTTTTTTTGATTTTCTTTCTTACGCTAACTAATCAAACAACTTGAACGAATGCAAGAACAAAAAAAATTAAAGAGATAAGGGTAAGATAACCAAAGGCAGAACCTTTGGCTCTGATACCAAAGATGATGTAAGAACCGGTGGTGGCTCTCACGTCAAGAGGATAGATGCGGTGAGCAAGGCAGGCGGTCGCCCTCTCCTTGGCTCCTTTGATGATTGAAGATGAAAGTAATCTGACACGCAGGCGGTCGCCCTCTCATGTGGGATTGAGATGTGATGTGTTGGTGGAGTGAGTTCACGACACAAAGATTAGATGAGCCTTTGATACGGTGAAGGATCTAAGCCTGCTTGAATCGCACAAACAGAGCCAAGAACAAGAGTTTCTCAAGATGCTACTTGAAGAAGAACTGCGTTATTTTATTGATAGGTAAAAAGCTAATGAACTACAATGCCGCAAAGGAACCTTATAAAGGGGCTCATTGGCTTGAACCTACTAGGGTTCGACTCAAAAGAAAGCAAAGACTCAAAACAACAGGACTTTGAAAGAAAAAAACAACACGCAGTTCTAAAACAAAACAAGAAAATCGTAAGCTAAAACTAAACAAAGCTCATCGTTTCATTTAATCCATAATAGGAAAGTTTATGAGCGACTCTTAAAAATAAACTAAGGACGACGATTTGATGAAGGCCTTAGTCGTTGATCATGTTGGTAACACCTGCAAGCACAATAGAATAATTGAAAAGCTTACATTGGTGAGTAGATGTCCAAGAGGCCGCTTGCATGGCCTTTGAAGATGATTCTGGTGTAAGTGTGTCTTGGTCATGTAGCTGGTCGTAGGAGCCTCCTTTGGTGTTCTCCAAGTCCGAAGACTCTTGACCTTCTAGTTCTTGCTCTCCCTCAGTCATGATCTCCTCTTCTTGCTCCATTTGGCTTCTCTCGGCTACGAGGGGCTTGTTGTGAAGGAACTTGGTTCCTGAGCTATTTCCCACCAATCCAACTGGACCATTAGTCTTAGAATATGTGTTTAGTCGATGAAAATTACCTGCCTTGGCGAGACCATTGTTTTGGAGGCTTTTTAAGCTATTTGGATTCTTCTCGGCTAAAACTGTCTCGGCTAAGTCTCTCTCGGCTAAAACTGCTTCGATGAGGTTTCTATCGGCTAAAACTGATTCAGTACGGTTTCTCTCGGCTAAAACTGATGCGACCAGATTTTCCTCGGCTAAATCACTTCTCTCGGCTAAAACTGATGTGACCTGATTTCCCTCGGCTAAATCACTTCTCTCGGCTAAAACTGGCTCTAAGAGGTTGTTATGTCCGAATATGACATTGAGGTCAGGCAGCAAAGGATCTGTTGGTTCTAAGGAGTTAATATAGGTGTGTAGGGCCTTTTTGTATCTATTCCTCATATGCTTGATCCTAGAACGCGTCATAGCCCCTTCTTGGACTGTCAGCATGATGCTTGGAATGTCCTTTGGGTCGATGTCCACATCATTCCCTCCTTCTTCAGAAGGTTTTGACCTCAAAACTTGATCTCCTGCGTCAAAATAAGATAAGTCAGCAACGTTGAAAGTGTGAGAGATGTTATACTCACATGGCAAGTCAAGACGATAAGCATTGTCATTGATTTTGCTTAAAATTTTGAATGGGCCGTCGCCTCTAGGTGAGAGCTTGGAGGCACGTTTGTTTGGGAACCTTTCTTGTCTCATATGAAGCCACACCCAATCTCCAGGCTCAAAGATCATCTCCTTCTCGCCCTTGTCCGCTGCCTTCTTGTAGCTATCCGTTTTCTTCTCAAGATTTGTCTTTGCCGTCTCATAAAGCTTTTTGAAGAGTTCTCCTCGCCTTAAGCCATCTAAATTAACCTGTTCTACTTATGCTATAGGCATTAAATCAACTGGAGACAAGGGGTTAGTACCATAAACAACCTCGAAATGAGACAGCTTTGTAGCTGAATGCCTTGCGCGGTTATAAGCAAATTCAACAAATGGAATGCAATCTAACCAAGTCTTCATATTTTTACCAAGGGCTGCTCTAAGAAGAGTGCCAAGAGTTCTGTTTACTACCTCAGTCTGACCATCTGTTTGAGGATGGCAAGTTGTATAGAACAAAAGCTTTGTTCCTAGCTTTCTCCACAATGTTCTCCAAAAGTGACTCAGGAACTTCGTGTCACGGTCAGAGATGATGGTCCTTGGGACTCCATGCAAGCGCACCACTTCCTTAAAGAACAAGTTAGCAATCTGAGTTGCATCATTTGTCTTTTCACACGGGATGAAGTGTGCCATCTTGGAGAACCGGTCAACTACTACGAAGATGGAGTCTTTGTGCCTAATCTTTGGCAAACCTAAGACAAAATCCATCGAAATATCTACCCAAGGGGCGTTAGGTATAGGCAAAGGCATGTAAAGACCGTGAGGATGTGACCTGGATTTCGCTTTGTGGCATTGGACACATCTTGCACATAATCGCTCCACATCTCTCTTTAAGTGAGGCCAATAGAAATGGTCCATTACTACTGCCAAAGTCTTGTCTACTCCGAAATGTCCCATTAGACCTCCTCCATGTGCTTCACTAAGTACTAGCTCCCTCATAGATCCCTGTGGAATGCACAAACGTTTATCTCGAAACAGAAAACCATCTTGTAAATAGAACGGACTGTGGGATGCACAAACATTGCGTCGCCGACCACCACAAAATTTAGTGTATTATAATTTTGTGTAGTGGATAATAGGGGAGCAAACATCTTAATAGAACAATATGGATATTCTGGATCTCTCAACCCGACGGAAAAAGCAAAGCTACGAAAGGACCTCAATCAAGCTTATATTGATGAGGAAATGTTTTGGAGACAGAGAAGCAGAATTATTTGGTTGGAATCAGGAGATCGCAACACAAGATATTTCCACAATATTACTAAAACCAGAAGAGCAAGGAACAATCTTAATTCAATACAAGACAGTATGGATGTTGTCCAGAGAGGATCTAAAGCTATTGGAGGAGTAGCAGAACAGTATTTTCAGAATTTATTCTCTTCATCACCTATTGAAGAGCAATTGATGAATAACGTCTTCTCAGGCTTTCAGAAAAAGGTTACAGATGATATCAATCAAGATCTGACTCGAGTAGTAACTGAGGATGAGATTCATAAAGCTGTTTTTGATATTGGATCACATAGAGCTCTGGGTTCAGATGGGTTCACGGGAGATTTTTACCAGAAGTTCTGGGTAGATATTAAAGCTGATGTAATCCAAGAGGTATCCAATTTTTTTGAAACAGGAGAATTGGATCCTACTCAAAATCATACGAATATATGCCTTATACCAAAGGTACAGCCTCCGACTACTATGTCTGACTTCAGGCCAATAGCTCTTTGTAATGTGGCTTACAAAATCATTTCAAAGATCTTTGTCAACCGCCTGAAGAAACACTTTAATGGACTTATCTCTGACAACCAAGCTGCGTTCATACCGGGGAGAATGATTACAGATAATATTATTAATGCGCATGAGGTTTTTCACATCTTGAAATCAAGGAAAAGGCAAGCCAATTCATATATGGCACTGAAGACTGATATTACAAAAGCTTATGATCGACTTGAATGGAAATTCTTAGATAGAACAATGGAAAGTATGGGGTTTGCTCCTAAATGGATTCAATGGATCATGAGCTGTGTTTCCTCAGTAAGTTTCTCAGTACTAATAAACGGCTCTGCATATGGAACCATTAAACCAGAGAGAGGTATAAGACAAGGTGACTCCCTCTCACCTTACCTTTTCATTCTGTGTGCTGAGGTCTTATCCCATATACTGAATGAAGCAACTAGAAACATAAAGTTACAAGGAATCAAAATCAGTAACAGAGGGCCTCTAGTTAGCCATCTGCTGTTTGCTGATGACTCGCTATTCTTCACCCTAGCTAATATTAAATCATGTCGTGCGATTCAACAAATCCTGAGTTTGTATGAAAGGGTATCGGGCCAAGCAGTTAACCTACGGAAATCATCTATCTGTTTTGGAGCCAAAGTCCAAGCTACAACAAAAACGAGAATGAGAAATATTTTAGGTATTCACAATGAAGGAGGAGGTAATAAATATCTTGGATTACCAGAACAGTTTGGATCGAAGAAAACTGAAATGTTTAGTTTCATAACAGAGAAAGTCAAAGATAGAACTCAAGGCTGGAATAAACAATTCTTATCTCAAGGAGGTAAAGAGATTCTGCGCAAATCAGTAGCTCTAGCAATGTCCATCTTCTCCATGAATGTCTTCAAGGTACCCCAAAGAGATCTGTGAAGATATTAATACCCTATTAGCTAAATTTTGGTGGAGTTCAGGAGGTGGTCAAAAAGGTATGCATTGGCTTTCATGGAAAAGAATGAGCTTACCAAAGAGAGAATGGGGAATGGGATTCCGTGATCTAGAACACTTCAACTTGGCTCTTCTTGGAAAACAAGTATGGAGAATTCTCCATAATCCCGATTGCCTAATGTCAAAGGTGTTACGAGGAAGGTACTTTCTAGAAGGGAATGTATTAAACGCAACTATCAAGAAAAAGAGCTCGTTTGGCTGGAAGTCTCTGATACAGGGGAGAGATTTACTGATAAAGGGGCTAAGATACATTATAGGAGATGGAAAGCTAATTGATATATGGGAAGACCCATGGCTACCCACACACCCTCCTAGACCGGCCCAGTCAAATGGAATGCAAACTGATATTATCAAGGTTAGTGAATTACTAAATGTTCATGGAAATGGTTGGAATGAAGAGAAACTCAGAGAAATAATTGCAGCAGAAGATATTGAGATAATCTTACGAATCAAAGTAAGTTCTATGGCAAATAGAGACCTACTTGGATGGCATTACAACGATGATGGATTATACTCTGTTAAGTCGGGATATTGGTTATCAACACATAGACCAGATTTGAACCCTATCGAGCCCTCACCTGGTAATCTTAGTCTCAAAAATGCAGTATGGAAACTAAGTACGGCTCCAAAGATAAAGCAATTTTTATGGAAGATGATTTCGGGATTCCTAGCTACGGGAGAAACACTACGAAGAATACATATTAATCAGAACTCAAGATGTAAACGCTGCCTCAAGGATGAAGAAACGACCAAACATATTTTCTTTGATTGTGATTACGCCCAAGCTACTTGGAGGGCCACAGGACTTCCTAATCCTACACTGTTTGACACATCAGCTAATTTAGAGGAGAAGATCCAAGCTGTATTACAATTCAATCTATCGGCCAGTTTCAATCACATCAAACATTTGCCGTTATAGACACTATGGAGACTTTGGCGAAGCCGTAATTCCTTGGTTTTTCAACATAAGAATATTCCATAGGGTAAAAACTTAGGATATGCTCGAGCAGATGCAACAGAATGGATGAACAATGCGGAATAATTGGAAGAACAAGAACACGATAATATCACTATTAATCATACAACATCAGGTATCTCTCGATGGATTAGACCAACGAATGGATGGGTTAAGTGCAACTACGATGCTTCTTTCGTCCAGAGTAATTTATATTCAAAAGCAGGATGGTTAGTAAGAGATGAGAAAGGAACCTTTTGTGGAGCTGGTCAAGCTCGAGGCAGATTCCCTTCAAATGTATTGGAAAGTGAGATTCAAGCCTTGATATTTGCAATGCAACAATGCTGGTCTAAGGGATACAGGAAGGTAATTTTTGAAGGTGATAGTAAATCTGTGGTGGATTTGATTCTCAGTAAGAAATTGAATTTTAAAGTTCATAATTGGATTCGGGAAGTTCGTGTCTAAAGTGAAAGGTTTGCTGAAACTGAGTTTATTTGGGTGAAAAGAGATGTCAATAAAGCGGCGGATCTAATGGCTAAGAGGCATATTCCAGAGCACCAACATTATATATATCATAATTATGTATCCAAAGTTATCTCTGATACTTTACATTGTGACTTTGTAAACTCATAATCTATTTGCTATTCAGATGAAAAAAAAAAAAAGAACAATATGGATATATATATAATATAACAACTCTTGATTATAATTATGAAAGAAAAAGACATAATAATACAAGACAAAATGAATGACTGTAAAGTCTATAACACGTGCAAACATAATAAACATTACAAATTTACCCTTGGCTTCTAAAAGCTAGCTTTCCTTAACGACGTGAAGTTAACGGAGCTTCCCAACGGCGACGAACCAACCTCAATGTCAAACGAATCATATCGCCGGAAAATCTCAATCAAAAGCAACCTCGCCACCAAAACAACAAAATCCTTCCCGGCGCACTGTTTATTTCCCACCGTCGGATTCTCCGTCTCCGGTCCATTCGACCACACCACGTGCCGCAACAGCCTCTCTCCTTCCTCCCCGACGAATCTCTCCGGCACAAACTCCTCCGCTCGGTCGAAAATCTTCGGATCCTTCGTCGCAAACGGTTGATATCCGAAAAGCATTTCTCCTGCCTTCACTTTAAACGCCGCGTCGTGGCTCTCGATCAAAAAATCCTTCTTCGCACGACCGTATTGCGCCGTAACTGGCGGTTCGAACCGGAGACACTCGAAAACGACGGATTTCGTTAGCTCCATTTTCTCAATCCCTCCCATCGTGAGCTCTCCACCGTTGGATTTAATCGCCGATCTAATCTCCTCCGCTAATCGGATCTGGAGTTTAGTACCCGCCCGCCCGACCCGTTTAACCAGATTCGAGAAAAGAATTTTCATCCCGCCCCACGTGTTGAAACACGTGGCGAAAAGTAGGTTGTGAGAAGCTTCTTCTCGCGAGATACCCAATTTCTCGGCCTCGACGAGAATCTCACCTGCAGATTCGAGGAAAAACTCGTAGAGTCTCTGGTAATCGGATTTGACTAGCGACGGAGGTAATCGGAAAGTATGAAGAAGAGGATCTTCAACAAGCTTTGGTAAACCGAGAGTTAACAAAGGATGGAGATTGAAGAAGACCCATTTAGTGATCAGCTTCGGTGCATCGGATCCAAGCTTAGTATCAGCTGGATTCTTCCCGTACATAGCTCGAGCCAAGAAATCGAAAGCTGCTGCATCTCCAGGACCACCGAAATCTGCTTTTCCGTTAGCGGCGAGCTCTTTCTCGATCGAATCGAAAAGCTCCGAGTAAGTAGCTCGAAACTCCGGGAAGATTCGGTTTCGAGAGGATTTGAGCAGATGGAAAAGTAATGATTTGAGCTTGGAGTGATTCGGCTCCGATGGATCGAGGTAAGAAAGGATTCGGTAGCCTCCGGTTAGCTCCGTTGAAGGCATGTAAGTTCCGGTGAAGAGATCTTTCTTCTCGACTTTATCAACATCGAACAGAATCGGGAAGCTTTTTCCGTCGAGTAAAGCAACGACTTGTGGATTCTCGGCTATGAAACCTCCGGGAGGCATATTGACACGAAACACCGTGGAGTTGTATTTACGGATTCGGGATTTGAAGAACTCTTCTGGTTTTTGGTTGTAGAAGTAATCGTGACGATCTTTGATGGGTCCTATAATTGGTAAACCGTAGCTGCCGGGGATGCTTAGGATCGGGAGATCTTTGGATCCGGATCCGGTTCGGGTCGCGACGGCTAGATCAGGAGGAGTTTCTGATGTTGAGGCTTTGATCGGACGGCTTAAAACTTGAGTCGAGGTGAATTTTAACGGCGTTGATCGCACGGTGGTGGATTGGTGGATCCGAGGGTGAAGAGAACACGGGAAAGAAGCTGAAACAGAGGCCATTTTTTTTTTTTTTGAGAATAGTGATTTGGGTGGGTTGTTGTGTAGAAACAGAGACGACTAGAATTTGTATATATAAAGAAAGGAAGTAGATATGAATGAGAACTAGTTTGACCAAAAACAAAAAAAAAATTGTGAATGAAAACTGAATAGAAGAAATCAAAGAAGAAATGTACAACTAAACGACCATGGGCTGTTCTTTTGTTCATCCAGCAACCGTGTCTAGGTGCAGATATGAGATGCAATTTGTTTTTATCAAAATAAGAAGTGCATCTGGATGTAAAAACTGGATGCAAAATGAAATGTATCCAAAATAATTGGATATTTTGGATGCACTTAAAACTAAAGTTTGAATGCACCAAAGTGCATCTAAAATTACAAAAGTCTAAAATACTCTCATTTACAATCAAAACTTAAAATATTTATAGTTTATTATTTTTAAGAAAAAAAAAATTACGTCATTATAACGGAATCGCAAAATTTCACTAAAACTACAAAATAGCGTTTTCCGTCAAAACCGCAAAATAGAGTTTTCCCATAAAAACTTCAAAATAGTGGTTTCTTGCAAAATATCGGGTTCCCACCAAAACCGCAAAATAGAGTTTTCCCGTAAAAATTTCAAAATAGCGGTTTCCCGCCAAAATTGTAAAATAGAGATTTCCTGCCAAAACCGTAAAATAACGGTTTTCCGTCAAAACCGCAAAATCAGTTTCCAACAAAAATCGCAAAATAGCGGTTTCCCGCCAAAACCGCAAAATAACGATTTTATTAACAAAACCACAAAATAGCGATTTTCCTGCCAAAACCACAAAATAACGGTGTCGTGCCAAAACCGCAAAATAGCTGTTTCCCGCCAAAACTACAAAATAGCGGTTTCCCGCCAAAACTACAAAATAGCGGTTTCCCGCCAAAACTACAAAAATCGGTTTCCCGCCAAAACCGCAAAAAACGGTTTTCCGCCAAAACCGTAAAATAGCGGTTTCCCGCCAAAACATCAAAAAATCGGTTTCCCGCCAAAACCGCAAAATATCGGTTTTCCGCCAAAACCAAAAATAACGGTTTCCCGCCAAAACCGTAAAATAGCGGTTTCCCGCCAAAATCGCAAAAAAACGGTTTCCTGCCAAAACTGTAAAAAAGTGATTTTTTGAAAGAATATTTATTTATTTATTGTTATTTAAAGTTTGTTAATTTTTTTTTAAATATAATTATTTTATTAAAGCGACTTTTATAAGTTATTTAAATATTAATTTGATAATTATTTAGTTGTAAATATACTTTAGATTAAACAAATTGTTATAAAGATAGAACATGTACTTTTTGGTCATTTGGTTTAAAAATGCATCTAAATAAAATATGTAAACACACAAACAAACAAAACTGCATCTAGATGCAAAATCTAGATGCAAAAGCTAAACATATAAACGAACTGCGTCTGGCTAATGCGTCCAAATATTGCGTCTAGATGCAGTTTCTAGACGCGGCACCCAGATTCACAAACGAACAGGGCCCATGTTTTTTTCTTCTTTTTATTTGTAAAAGTTATGGCATTTTACGTAAACATTGTGATTCATTTTTTCGAACGTAAATTTTCAAAATTGTATAGATTTTGCGTGTAATTTTAATACATATGAATCATATACTATGATGCTATTATATTCAGTCACACTATTTTGAAAAACACACTCTATGTCCCATATTCTTTTAAACACACTCTATAACATATTGCAAACTAGTATTTATACTAGATATTATATTTTGACACTCTATTATATTTCTCATTTATTAGATGGTAATATTAATAAAAAATTGTTTACTAGTTTGTTTACTCTAGAGCAATATATTACTCTTGTTTTAGCGAATTTCGAGAACAATATATGTACATATAGGCATATGGTCGTGGACATAATCGCGTGGACAATGTTCCATTGACATAAGTGAACAGTGTGTCATTGACATGTCCACGTCCATATGTTCATATTAGATTCTCCACAACTCATCATTCAAATTGATATCTAATTAAAAAATGTTTAATGTAATATGAACATATAGACGTAGACATGATCTCGTGAACATTCCATTGACATCAGTGGACAGTGTGTCATTGATATGTCCACGTCCATATGTCCATATTACATTGTCCACAATTCAACATTCAAATGGATTTCAAATTAGAAATCTGATTTTTTTATATATAATTTTTTTTTTAAAATTGTTTGTCACCTAAACTATAGTAAAATGGATTTTAGAAAAAAAAAAAATATATATATATATATATATATATATGTATATATATATATATATATATAATTCATTCTAACCAAAAAATTGTTTTATGTCATTCACAAATATAGAAAAATACAAAACAAAACAGATGGGGGAAAATAATTATTTTCTCTCATATCGTTAATCTATCATTCCGTCCACAACATTTGCATCCACATTATCATGTCCACGCGAATAGAAAGAGAAAGGGAAAGAGAAAGAGATAAATACTTTATTGTAAATTTTGATTTGCCATAAGGGCATTCGTGTCTTTTTCCCATCAAATAAGTGGACAATGTGCTAGAGTGTCACCAACTGTTATCTAGTGTAATTATAGTTTGAAAAAGTGTTATAGAGTGTAAATAACTCTTTAAATACTCCACCGGAACTGTAAAATCATGACAAGAAGGTTCTTATCCCATATGAACTTGCCGGGTGTTTTTCCGAGCGAGTTCTTCGGGTATGGTTTTCCTAGTTCGTCGTGCAACGTCATCGATTAGTGGTTTTCATGGCGGTCATCTTTTGAACAATTTGCGAAGCGTGGTAAGGACTCTTCCCACTTGAAATTGTTAGTGTTTTGGTCTGATTTTTGTTTTCCATCGCCGATTTGGTTTCTAAGTTAAGGTCGGTCGGTGTTTTGTGTCTGTGTCGACGTGGTAGAGCTCCAAAGTGCGCTCTATTCCGAGACGGTCCTCATGTGTCAGTTTAATCTAGGTTTTGTAAAGCATTTCGTTTCTTAGTTAATTTTCCTAACCAGACTTGTATAGGTTTTGTCGGTTAGGTTTGTTTGTAACTCAATTTTTATTAAATTCAAGGAAGCACTTTAACATTATATATTTAATTTCAATTAAATTAGACGATTTTATATTTTTCATATAATTGTTACGAGATGGATAATCTATGTTTGGAGAAAGTACGATATTTCCTACGTGGCCGAATTACGTGTCTCCACGTGTCGCACATGGCTTTTTTGCAGGCACAACCCCCCATATCAAACTGAGCTTTATTTGGGCATACGTTCCAAGTACTCCATGCATTAGCACCGGGCATTGGATCCTTCGAAACATAGAGATCCGGCACGAAGGCCACCGGTTCCCGGTTTCCTCGCGTATGATAGTGTAAGCCACACTATTAGATACAAGGATGTCGGAAACTGAGTGGTTAGGAGAAGTGAGCGGTTATCTTTTTCTTGTCCCAATTGAAGATCGGAAATCTGGAGAGATCGGGTTAAGGAAAGGTAATCCACACATGTACCCAGAGCGAGGAGCGCATCAGACAAAACTGCCCCGACAGCCCGAACCCTGGTATTAGGGGATTCAAGCAAGGTATGAGAATTGTTTGAGCTGGAACTCTCACTTTAATACTTGAATTTCCCTCCAATCGGCAATCGGAATATATTCAAAACTACGCCCATACCTCTGCAAGCTTACGAACCATGCATTTAATGCTTCATGCTTACACCTCACATGAGAAAGTGACAACACTCTGAGCATAGGGAAGAGCAACAGTATGGGAGATGCCCATATCGTGCCTAACCCGCCGCTTCCACGGTCGTACTCTGAGAAGGATAGCGACACGACAAGGTTTGGTCGAGAAGCAGGTGCATACTACCAAAGAAGGTAGGTGAAGAAGTCATGAAAGTACCGGGTAGGTGACGTAAGCAAACAGATCCAAATCCGACCAAACAACCCGATAACTAGGATCCGACCCGATATACTAACCCATATCATGTAAAACTCTATAAATACTTACCTTCCTCCAACAAGGAAAGGGATTCGATTCTTTTTGGTTTGCTTGCACTCACTCATACTATCTTATAGATAGCTATGAGATTAATGTGCATAGCTCCCGACACTTCTTCTAAACACTTAGGTCTCTTACTTTCTGAAACTCCCGGTCGCATCTCCGACCATTCTTCGGCCATCTTCGTGGTTGATCCTATGTCGTGAAGCTCATCCACCCCCAAACTCTTATTTTCTTCTCTTTCACCTCAAAGAGCCCACCATACAAAGCCGGTTGCAGATCCATATGATAATGAATATTTAGATCGATACCAATTACCCAAATACTCACACCATTGTAGTATTTGGGGATCAATCCAAGGAGTTTAAGATGCACACCGAGAATGTGAGACACAACTTAAGCTAAGCAAATAAGAAGAATGAGTTTTTCTAAACAATCCTAAAGTAATAAAGACTAAACAAACAAGATTAAAAGCATAAAACAAAGCAATTAAAAGACTAACACAATTCGAATTGAAACAAGCGAGAAAGTAAACTAGAGTGCTAAACAAGATTTAAATCAATACTAAGAACGAATCCAATGATGAGGTTATTGATTTTGTGTGATACTAGAGATAATCCATGATGTCAATTACTCAAATAATTGCTAATCCTTCGGTTTAGATCACTAATTAAGACTAATCCATTTCTATAGCACTAATCACTTTGCTAATTACATAATTAAGAACAAACTCTCATTTGACATATAACCAACAAACTCCTTAGACATCTATTTCCATAGGTTAAGCAAGTAAATCTCTTAAAAAGTTATTTGGGGAATTTCATCGAACATCTACCGGACATGAAATTCCCTAAGGCCTAAATCAACCAAATCAAGGCTAATCAAGCATTAATCTCACTTAATAAGAAAGGATATTATATAAACTAAGCCCTAACATCATGGATATACTCTAATCGTCACCCTAAACTACCTCGACCCATGGATCCTAAGAGATATACTCACTAATCATAATAGAACCAACAAAACCCATAAGGATAATGTTAATAAACATGATTAGTGAAAAATTAAATAAAGATTAAGAAAATAAATCAAATATTTTACATAAAACATCAATATATCTCTTACAAATGTTTAAGAACTTTAAAAAGGAAAGAGTTTCCAAAAAAAAGAAAAGAAGATCCTCAAAAATTAGGTCTAAAAGGCTTACAAAGAGAATGGGTCGAACTGGGTCAATATGCCTTGGTCGATTGGCTGGTCAATTGGCACGCTTTTCTGCAGAAACTTCATACAAGAAATTAGTAAACGGGTTCTAAAACTAAAGAGGTTTTTATAGGGGTTTTTGGTGTTACGAAAATTGTAAAAGTGCAAAACGAAAATAGGAAAAATACTATATAAAATCGATGTAAGCAAATGATAAATGAATGTTGGGTCGACAGGGATATGTAGGGGATGCTCGATTCATAACATGATACAAAGCTCTTTAAATCGATTCTAGCAAATCTTAGAACTCGAAATCACGGATGTATGACTAGCCTAATGTCGAAGCACTAACCAACTAATCTCTATCGACTCGACCAGTAGCTTTCGTCTCTGGCCGCGCAGCAGATCATGCAATATTATCAAGTTTCGTCTACGCTCACGATACTCTATAGGTAGCTTTCGTCTCCTATAGCAATTTCACTCTTTTGAAGCTATGTCTGGTTAACAAATACAGCACTGTCGTGGGTTTATTACTCCTAAAATCAGTTTCTAGTTCATGACGCTAACTTCATACAATATGAATAAACTTAGAAGAAAAAAGATCTAGAAATTGGCTAAGTAAAACATGTAATCCTTATCGAACATATTATCCCCGTTGATTTTTCCTTAAACCCAACGATAAAACTACTCAGCCATGGCTGAGCTTAACATGATAAAAAGATAAATAAAGCAGTAGATGTTAGAGGAGGATTTAGCACCCTCCGGTTTAACTCGGTTCGAACCGAGACCGGTATCGGTTTACGATGGTTTGGACAAGAGAAATGGACCTTGAGCCAACGGGCCGAATTCTAACAAGGCCCAAGAACAAACCTTTTCACCTTCGTTACCGAATTCAACGGCCCAACAAAGGCCCAGCCCGATATGACAAGATAAGGACCGACTTCCGAAATAAACGGAAGACCCCCGTATTTCGGAAGAGATTCGAAATATTTCCTTTCCAAGACAATCCGGAAAAAGGAAATATTTCGGATGACGACCGACTCAAAAACCTATAAATAAGGAGGAGCAAAACTCGAAGAGAGGATCCACAATCATCTGAGAGACCTAAGAGCAGAGAAATAGCCTCATCAAGTGCCGATCTCAAGTTCCTTAGTCTCTTTAATCTCTTCTTATCGAAACTCTGTTGTAATATCGAATTCAATCAATAAAACGAGTTTCCGATCAAAGTTCTCTGTTTAAAAACCCCTTGTGTGATTTACGAATCAACAATTGGCGCCGTCTGTGGGGACTTTAGAACAAAAACAGAACTTTCGGATCTCGGTTGATTGAGTTCGGCAATGACGAACCCATTAGAAATTCAAGCAGTCATCACCAACAACAACAGTCAGGTAGATAACGGGACCATCCCTCATAATATCGATTTGTTACCAACCGGGGGAAACCTTCCGAACTTACCAACAGGAGTGGACGATCCACCAAACCCTCAGACGAACACGCCAGCAGCCCCAAAATCAGCTGATACCACCACGCTCCTAGAAACCATGGCGGCCCAGCTCGCGGAAATATCCAAAAGGAACGAAGAACGGTTTCGAATCCCTGCTGGCCTCACAAGCCGAGCTCAGAAGCCAGATCGGAATATTCGATCCGAACCCGATCACCCCCGAAAACGATATTCGCCGGAACCTCCTACCCGAACTTAACGGTGCCCAAAATCCGAACACGGCAGACCCACAAACCATAAGGTCAACTGCCAATCCGGGAACCCGCATCACTGATCAAGCGTCCATCGGCCTAGAGTTCGAAGATGTCTGAGCCCAACTTCAAGATATCCGATCCAAAGTCCACCAAGCTACAAGCTCGGCACCAGAGATTGATCGAGTTATCCAAGAAACACATAAAACACCGTTCACGGATCAGATCGTCAATACTCCAGTCCGACGCCTGGAGAGAGTTAAGATCACCAAATACGACGGACACACTGACCCACCTCATTTTCTGACCTCGTTCGTGATCATGATGAACCGTTTCTGTTTCTTTAACAAAGAAGAAAAAGAGGCGGCCATGTGTCAACTATTCGTGGAAAACCTGTGCGAAACCGCACTCGATTGGTTCTCAGAACTCGATGCGAACTCCATCAACAACTATAACGAGCTTTCAACGAAGTTCGTCAAACGCTTCACCATGTTCATGAAACAAAAAACAAGAAATGCCGACCTCTGGGCATTGGAGCAGAAAAGCGACAAATCACTACGTAGTTTCATGAACCGCTTCAAAGAGGTGGTGTCTCATTGCACAATCGACGATGAAGCCGCAATAGAGGCCCTTTACAAAGCGACCTGGTATCGGTCCGACTTTCACAAAGAAATCAAACGAAATTGGCCAAAATCCTTGGAAGATATCCTGCACAAATCGCACATCTACATCCTCGAGGAAGAAGAGGAAGCCGCAAAGGATAAGCAGTACGCGCCGCTAATACAACCTCTCATCAAAGAAAAGCAGTACGCCCCTCCGAGGCAACCTGTTAACGCTGTCCAAACACAACAAAATTGGAACACATAGATCCGATCAGACGACACAAAAGAAACCGACAACGAGTCTGTACCGTTCTGCCACTTTCATAATCAGAAGGGCCATAACACCAAAGACTGCCGAAATCTCCAAGAGTTCTTACTGATGAAGTACGAGAAAGGGGAGATCCTGATCGGGAGGAACGAACAGACAGCCAACATACCCCCCAAGTCCGGAAACGCGTCAACATGATCATGGGAGCTTTAGAGTTTTACAACTATTCCGTCCGGGCAATTAAAGAATACAATAGAGAAGCATTGGGTGCACAACGTGAAAACCGAGCCACAACAAGTGGAGTGCCGATCACCTTCTATGAAGCCGACACAGAAGGACTACACATGCCACATAACGACCCACTAGTCGTCGAAGTGCTTATCGGGGACGTCGCCGGCGGACGAGTCCTTGTTGATACCAGAAGTTCGGTTAACGTAGTATTAAGAGAAACACTCATAAACATGGACTTCCCGGTTGCTCAGATCAAGCCAAATATTGAGCCACTAACAGGATTTTCAAGCGAGCAGACCATGACTTCGGGAACGGTCAAAATATCCGTCTACGTCGGCGGAATCGTACAAATGGTCAAATTCCTAGTCCTAGACAAACCTGCCATCTACAACGTCATACTTGCAACACCGTGGATATACACAATGAAAGCCGTCGTCTCGACTTATCATCAATGCCTAAAATTCCTAACACTGTCCGGAGTCTACACTCTGAGAGGCGACCAAGTAATGTCCCGAACTTGCTACATCAACGAATGCAAATTGAGAACAACACCCCAAACATGCGTAATAAATACGAAAAGAACCGATAACGACCCTGATCTACAGAGGCGGGAAACAATTATTCAAGTCAATATCGACGAACTCAACCCCGACAGATGCGTCGGAATCAGAGCTGAACCCAATGAAGAGATCAAATATGATCTAGTCCGTTTTCTCAAAAGGAACGTATAAACTTTCGCCTGGTCTATCAACGATATGCCCGGGATCGACCCAAAAATCATAAGTCATGAACTCAACACCGATTCCACCTTCAAACCAATCAAACAGAAACGGCGCAAGCTCGGACCCGAGAAAGCCCAGGCTGTCAACGACGAGGTCTAACGATTACTTGGAGCAGGGTCAATTATGGAAGTCCGATATCTGGACTGGCTAGCAAACCCAGTCGTCGTTAAAAAGAAAAATGGAAGGTGGAGGATCTGCTTCGACTTTACCGACCTTAACAAAGCGTGCCCAAAAGACAGCTTTCCACTCCCACATATCGATAGACTTGTCGAAGCCACGGCTGGCAACGAACTCCTCTCCTTCATGGACGCGCTCTCAGGTTATAACCAGATACTCATGCATCCGGGCGATCGCGAGAAAACTTCCTTTATCACCGATCGCGGCATCTACTGCTACAAAGTCATGCCATTCGGCCTGAAGAACGCCGGAGCAACATACATCAGACTTGTCAACCGCATGTTCGCCAGCCAGCTCGGCGAAACCATGGAAGTTTATATCGATGATATGCTCATCAAGTCGCTCGTCGCTAAGGATCACATCGGACATCTCAACACGTGTTTCGACATACTAAACGAGTACGGTATGAAGCTCAATCCAACTAAATGTACGTTCGGAGTCACATCGGGAGAATTCTTAGGGTATATCGTCACCCAAAGAGGAATCGAAGCTAATCCTAAACAGATCTCCACAATCCTCGACCTACCCTCCCCGACGACGAAAAGAGAAGTTCAACGGCTGACTGGCCGAATCGCCGCACTCAACAGGTTCATCTCACGATCCACCGACAAGTGTCTCCCCTTCTATCAACTGCTACGCGGAAACAAGCATCTGGAATGGGACGCCCAATGCGAAGAAGCATTCAAACAACTCAAGGAATACATGTCCACTGATATATCATGGTTTTTACCCCTTTTAAGCCATGATATAAGTTCTTTTTATAGAGTCTTTCTAGTATTTCGTTGTGTTTTAGAGTCTTTTACAGGTCTTAGCACGTTTGGAGCGTAATTGGAAGTATTGGAGCTTTCTAGAGCAGTTTGGAGCAAGGCTGAAGTTCGTGTTGCTGAGTATCTGATTTCACGTCAAGCATCGGTCGATACCCCCTGGTATCGATCGATACCCATCACAGCATGACAAGACACGCGACTTTTCCAAGAGTTGAAGAATTGCATATTTACCCCAGAAGTCTTTAATAATTGCAAGAAGCCCCAATTCGTTATCTAGGTTATATATAGGAATTTTACAGCCACTTTTAAGCTTTATTTTCTATACTTTGATTTTACTTTGGTTTTAGAGAGACAAGTCTGAATCTCCCTTCGTCCGAGATCAGATCTCAAAACCTCTTGTTACTCTTATTTTCTATTGATGATTTATTCAGTTATGTTGATTGTTTCATTCTCCATGTCTGAGTAGATCCACTTTAGGTTCAGGGTTCTCATAAGGATTTTCTCTGAATGCTAGGTTGATTATCTGTTTAGGATTCACAATCTGAATTAGTTCTTCGCTTAGGTTGTGTTCAAAGCTAATTCTAGGTTGACGAATCTGGAACTTAGATCTTAGGATAATTGATTAGGCACGACAGTGCGATTAATTACCTGATAGAACCTAGGTGAGCAAATTGATTATTCGCAAAGAGATTTGGTTTAATTGATTTGTGAACACATCAAACCTGATATTAAAGCTGATTTAGAGTTTAGGATTCGCAAAGAGATTTGGAATTCCTAGGATTTAGATTTAGATAATTCTCGCAACGACAGTTGGTTAATTATACCTTAGTGATTTGAGTTCAAGAACTGCGCTAAATCTGAATCATGTTAGTTAGTTTATCTGCATTCATTGATTTCCTGAGAAATACCCTGGGCCTATATTTCCTCAATTGAATTACAACTCTTTTAATTTCTGCACTGCTTTCAATTACATCTCTTGGCTTAGCTTAATTCAATACTATACAATCTATTGTGCATCTCTGTGAGTCTTTGTGGTTCGACCCCTAGCTATATTACAACTACTGCTTTAGTACTGTTAGGGTATTAATTTGAGCATATCAAATTTGGCGCCGTTGCCGGGGACTCAATTCGCCATTAGATTTTAGTTTGAGAATTTTGACTAAGTTCGTCGGTATTGATCGATACTCCCTAGTATCGGTCGATACTCGTCGTCTTCTTTTGTTTATATCGATCGACACCACTTGGTATCGATCGATACTCAACGTATTTTTTTGTGTGGTTACTTACGTGCCTTGTCTAGTGTTTTGTTTTCAGGTGTATGCATGTTCGTGAAACCAGAAGCAACAAGAGCACTCAGCTAGTTGAACTGTCATTGGAACAGCTAGCACTTGTGGAACGCACAAACAGAAAGACCAAGCAAACATCACGGATGAACAACCCAGTGGTTTTAAGAGCTGATGAAGCTGGAGTTCTGAGAGACCAAGAGGGTCATGTGTGCCATGAGAGAGGGCAGCGGCTTGATGAAGCTGGAAACGTCGTTGTCCCTCCTGCTGCTGTTATTGAGATTGTCGCGCCAGCTGGGCGCGCCAACGTTGGGAATGCTGCAAGTGATCGAGTTAGGACACTTGGCGAGCACAACTGACCTGATCAGTTCTATGCCAATCGATCTGCGATTCGCATCCCAACTTTTCAGAGGAACGACTTCGAGCTAAAGCCTGCGTACTATGCTCTCGTGAGTCAGAGTCCTTTCCATGGCCTACCTCATGAGCATCCCATGGATCATATAGAAAGGTTCAAGGATTTGCTCACTGGTATGAAGTACAATGGAGTGCCCAATGAGTTCCTTTTCTGCAAACTCTTCCCGTACTCTCTTAGTGGGGATGCTGCTTATTGGCTGAAGCAGTTAGCTCCTGATTCTCTAACTACATGGGATGAGACCAAGAATGCATTCCTGTGCAACTTCTATGATGATGCGAGATCCGAAGAGCTCAGGAACAAAATTTCTCAATTTTCTCAAGGTCCAACAGAGGGACTCAAGGCTGCTTGGATTCGCTTCAAATCATATCAGAGAGATTGTCCGCACCATGGGTTCAATCAAGTTCAACTGCTGGGCACATTCTACAGAGGGATCGATTGGAGGTACCAGATGGCTCTGGATACTGCGAGTAATGGAAATTTCAACACCAGGTATCCAGATGATGCAGTCGTGCTGATTGAAAACTTGGCGTCTAGCAATAGCACCAAGAATGCTGATTTCGAGCGGAAGAAGCAAGCTGGAGGAATTGATGGATCTCAGATTGCTGCAGTACAAGCCAAGCTGGATATTTTGATTGGGAAGTCGAAGAAGACTGTACACTTTGCTGATGGAGTAGATAATATCGGTGGAGATGAAATGGAGGATTGTAACTACTATGGTGGTTCTGGATTTCAGGGTCAGCAATTTGGGTACAACAACAACCGAAACTTCAACAACAACACTCGCAATTTCAGGAACTCTTCGTACCAGCCCATCCCTCCAGAGTCTACGGATAATAAGATGGAATCCATGCTTGAGCAGATTCTTCAAGGACAGCAAAAACTGCAAGTGGATTTCAATGGAAAAATTGACGATCTGTATACAAATCTGAATGGGAAGATTGACCATCTCAATGGGAAAATCGAGGCTCTCAATACCAATAAAAAATGCTGGAAACGCAAGTAGCTCAGACTGCAGCAAATGTTAAGGGAAAGTCGGTTCATTCACACAGTGCACACGTCAATGCAGTCAGCTCAAATGCAGAAAATTTCGATGAGGATCCTGAAATTGCCAGGGCATCGATCGATACCCCCAAGTGTCGATCGATGCCGGTTACAATTCTGAAATGGGATACTTCCAAATCCCGTGTATCGATCGATACCACATTAGTATCGGTCGATACTGAGGCGATTTCTGAGGAGACACCTGAGGTTTCGACTCTGGTGCCTAAGGTAGTTGCAGAACGAGTGTATATACCCAAGATGCCCTATCCTATAATTCCTAAGCTGACAAGGAAGGGATGGGAGGACGCTAGATGTAAGTATTTGCTGGATAAGCAGAATGTGGAGCTTCTTTCTGATGATGATGTATCTGCCAGGGACGATTCAACTGCACTAGTATCGATCGATACCCTACCTGGTGTCGATCGATACCCATCGCAGAACGAGCCAGAAACTATGAAAACACCTGAGTTGATTGCAGAAAGAGTTCGCAAGCCCAAGAAGATGAATCCTATTCCTCAGCACCTCAGAGATCCCATCACTCCAAAGCAGCTGCGTGGCTTTGAGAAGATGGTACGAAGGATCTCCCATGAATCATCTTTTGAAGAAGCTCTAGAGGACTGGCCTCTGCTAAGTCACTTCAAGGATTGCAGAGAAACTGAGGAAGAGATCAAGACACTCTTCATTAAGGCCAGAGGTACACCTCCGCTGAGACAGTTGACCAAGAGGGAAGACCCAGGGATCTTCTCAGTTCCATGCTCTATCTCTAGAGTTGAATTCAAAGAGTCTCTCGTTGACTCAGGAGGCTGCGTCAATGTCATGTCCAGGGTAATTGCAAAGAGATTGGGAGCTGATATTCAACCTCCAAAGACATCTATCACGTTCGCGAACGATTCCACCTCTCTTCCATATGGGGCGATTGCTGATTTGATGATCACACTAGGAGATTGCCTGGTTCCTACTGATTTTCAGGTTGTAGAGATGAATGCAAAATCTCGTACGCAGTTGATTCTCGGAAGACCGTTCATGGCTACGGTTGGTGCCATTATGGACACACCCAGCAAGCACATCTCATTCTCATACATTGACAAGGAGGTGTACTACAAGGCCATCCCTAGAGGAACTCCCACACATATCTCTTGCATCGATGCTGTAATAGGAGCGACGTTGATATCATATCCTTTAGAAGAACCTCCTGACGTACCAACCATCACAGACGTTTCAGCTGAACAGCCCATCATTCCCAAGGAAGTTGTTAAGAAGGCTAAGGCAACAAAGAAGAAGAAGGCCAAGAGCAAAAACGTCGAGAGTCCCCATGTCACTTTAATCCCTCAGAAGAGTGATGGGAATTCGATTGAGTATAAGGTCAAGTGCAAAGGAGCTTCGAAGCCATTCTCTAAGGCTAAAATTCTTCTTATTTCGGAGCTGAAAGAGAAAGGACAGGAGTTTGTGGAGAGCATGATGAGCAGAACTCTGACGCTAGCGATGTCAAGTTGTGGAGCCTGTTTTGATGCAAGCTCGCACTCTTATCCAGCCTGAAGGGCGTTACAGTCAAGCTACTGACGTTAAACGAGCGCTTGGTGGGAGGCAACCCACTGGTGAGTCTTTTATTTCTTTTATTTTTCGTTTTGTGTCAGGATAAACAAGGAGCAAAACTCGAAATCGCCAAAGTGTCGATCGATACCCCCTGGTATCGATCGACACCAATCGCGAATATACAGTTCATCAAGTCGATTTAAGCCTGGTATCGATCGATATCAGGTTGTGTGTCGATCAATACTCGATGTTCCAGCAAGGTAACTTCTTGTTTTTCCTAATTTTATTCTGTTCTTTTGTTTTATTTCACTGACTCTAGGCTAGATAACACTGGGGACAGTGTTGTTCAAGTCTGGGGGAGGTGTCTGCTGACATTGTGTTTGTTTTTCTTAGAGTCAGTTATTTTATTGAGTCAAAACTTGTTGGAGATAATGATCTTGTGCTTGAAATTATTGATTTGATTTTGTTTTTGAGTGCACAGTGTTACAGGATCAGTTCTAGATCAACTAATGAAAAATCCAAAGACTGACCAATTGACTAGAAAACATCCATGTTTCCAGCAGAGTTCTTCTGAAGCCTGAGCCAAATTTTTGCACTTCATCAATGTGGTTAGTGTTTTTAGAGCTTGATTCATCATTCATATCTGATAAAGGAACCCATGTGTTTAGAGTTATAGTATCTCTCTCCCCTGTTATAAGTTGATAAATAAGAGCATAAAAGATTGAAATGATTTTCTTTTGAGTAGAGGGTTAGAAAAATTTCCAGCGATCCCATTATTCTACTTAAGAGGGAATGATCACACAAAGGATTGGAAGCGAGGCTATGATTTTCATATGATGCCATTATTCGCCTACATCCTTTGATACATTGAGAGGGAAGAACCGGGGATTTGGTGGCAAACACCATCAATACTCGCGTCTCATACCTTGATGTGTTTATGCAAAGCTGAAAAGAAAAGAAAGAACATAATAAGAAATAAGTCTGGGGGAGAGAAATTGATATAAAAAGTGTGAAAAAGGGTGGTTCCTTGCCATGATATCGTATGGTAAAGAATCTAGAAGGTTCTTGAACATTAGTTACAGCGATGGAACTGGCGATGAGGGTTTTACTTGAACAAAGCTGTGGGATAATGTGTGGAGTCTGGAAAAGCTGTGAATTCCTACGGAGAAGCACATGGTGGTTAGATCAAAAGCTGATTTGGTGACATTTGGATACTCGGGGAAAAGGTCATTTCGATGGTTCGTGCACAGGTGAATCTCCGCGTTTTCAAACCTCTTTCTCCGGTTTAGTCTTCTATTTGCTTTAGGGCAAGCAAATGCTAAGTCTGGGGAAGTTGATATATCATGGTTTTTACCCCTTTTAAGCCATGATATAAGTCCGTTTTATAGAGTCTTTCTAGTAGTTCGTTGTGTTTTAGAGTTTTTTACAGGTCTTAGCACGTTTGGAGCGTAATTGGAAGTATTGGAGTTTTCTGGAGCAGTTTGGAGCAAGGCTGAAGTTCGTGTTGCTGAGTATCTGATTTCACGTCAAGCATCGATCGATACCCCCTGGTATCGATCGATACCCATCACAGCATGACAAGACATGCGACTTTTCCAAGAGTTGAAGAATTGCAGATTTGCCCCAGAAGTCTTTAATAATTGTAAGAAGCCCCAATTCGTGATCTAGGTTATATATAGGAATTTTACAGCCACTTTTAAGCTTTATTTTCTATACTTTGGTTTTACTTTGGGTTTAGAGAGACAAGTTATGTTGATTGTTTCATTCTCCATGTCTGAGTAGATCCACTTTAGGCTCAGGGTTCTCATAAGGGTTTTCTCTGAATGCTAGGTTGATTATCTGTTTAGGATTCACTATCTGAATTAGTTCTTCGCTTAGGTTGTGTTCAAAGCTAATTCTAGGTTGACGAATCTGGAACTTAGATCTTAGGATAATTGATTAGGCACGACAGTGCGATTAATTACCTGATAGAACCTAGGTGAGCAAATTGATTATTCGCAAAGAGATTTGGTTTAATTGATTTGTGAACACATCAAACCTGATATTAAAGCTGATTTAGACTTTAGGATTCGCAAAGAGATTTGGAATTCCTAGGATTTAGATTTAGATAATTCTCGCAACGACAGTTGGTTAATTATACCTTAGTGATTTGAGTTCAAGAACTGCGCTAAATCTGAATCATGATTAGTTAGTTTATCTGCATTCATTGATTTCCTGAGAAATACCCTGGGCCTATATTTCCTCAATTGAATTACAACTCTTTTAATTTCTGCACTGCTTTCAATTACATCTCTTGCCTTAGCTTAATTCGATATTATACAATCTATTGTGCATCTCTGTGAGTCTTTGTGGTTCGACCCCTAGCTATATTACAACTACTGCTTTAGTACTGTTAGGGTATTAATTTGAGCATATCATCCACACCACCGATCTTATCCAAACCTGAAGATGGCGAAACCCTCTACCTTTATATCGCGATTTCAGCCTCAGCGGTCAGTGGGGTTCTTGTTCGGGAAGGCAGAAGCGAGCAAAAGCCGATCTTCTACGTAAGCAAATCACTTGATGGCGCCGAAAGCCGATATCCAACACTCGAGAAACTTGCTTTCACCGTCATCACTGCTGCTAGAAAACTCCGACCGTATTTCCAATCACACTCTATCACCGTCTTGACCGACCAGCCGCTCCGCACAATCCTACACAGCCCAACCCAATCCAGCAGACTCGCCAAATGGGCAATAGAGCTCAACGAATATGATATCAACTATAAGAGTCGGACAAGCCTCAAGTCGCAAGTCCTCGCCGACTTCCTTATCGAGCTACCACAGGAGTTCGTCGACACGAACGTCACAGCTACCTAACAATGGATCCTCCACGTAGACGGATTGTCATCCCATCGAGGGTCGGGAGTAGGTATACGACTTCAATCCCCAACTGGAGAAGTCTTGGAACAATCATTCCGTCTGACATTCAACGCGTCAAACAATGAAGCAGAGTACGAAGCATTACTCGCCGAACTCCGCTTAGTCAAAGCCATTGGCGCAACTCGCATACACACTTATTGCGACTCACAACTCGTCGCCAGCCAGTTCAGCGGAGAGTATAACGCAAAAAACGATCGAATGGACACATACCTCAAACTCGTAAAAAAACTAGCCACCGAATTAGAATACTTCGACCTCACCAAAATCCCAAGAGGGGAAAATGCTCCGGCTAACGCACTAGCCGCACTAGCATCAAGTTCAGATCCCCATCTCAAAAGGACAATACCAATTGAAAGCATACTCGAACCGAGCATCGGAAAAATAGAAGAATGCAATATCACCACGCGCAGGCGTAACTACGAAGATTACACCGCAACCGAGCACATCCCACGAAGGCATAAACAAACTCGGATAACAGACGGTGAACACAACGCCGAGCTCGAAAACGTCGAAGAAACCGAACTCATCGTCAAACCGATACAAAACAACTCTGACGACGACACCGAAGAACCATAAGAAGGGCTTCATACGTCATAGAACATCGAACCCTTAACCGAACTTACACCCACTCACTGGACACAGGAAATCAAAATGTACATCATCGACGGAGTACTGCCTGCCGACAGATGGGCAGCCCGGTGACTCAAAATGTGATATGCTCGATACATACTCATCCGCGACGGCCTATTCCGCTGGAGTGCTGCGGGCATCCTTCTCAAATGCGTGTCCGGCGATTAAGTTCACGAGGTCATGAAAATGATACACGAAGGCGATGGCGGGAACCATGCCGGAGGACGCTCCTTGGCATTAAAGATATAAAGGCGAGCTATTACTGGCCAACCATGCAAGCAGATTGCAACAAAAAAGTAGCCAAGTGAGAAAAATGTCAAAGGCACGGCTCAATGATGCACCTCCCAACCGAACTGCTAACTACATCAACAGCCCCTATACCCGTTCATGCGCTGGGGAATGGACATAATCGGTCCCCTACGACGCTCCACTACACAGAGGAAATTCATCCTCGTCATAACAGACTACTTCACCAAATGGGTCGAAGCCGAGTCATACCCTGAGATCCATGCTATCGACGTTAAAAAATTCGTCTGGAAAAAATCATATGCCGACACGGAGTCCCATATGAGATCGTTACCGATATCGGACCGCAATTTATCTCAACATTATTTGGCAATTTTTGTGCCAAATAGAAAATTCGACTAACTTTTTCCACGCCGAGGTACCCTAAAAGCAACGGCCAGGCCGAATCAACGAACAAAACTATCATCGACGGACTCAAAAAACGCTTGGATACCAAGAAGGGACGATCAACAGGACAATCCCCTTTCTACTTGGGCTATGGCGTTGAAGCTCTCTGTCTCGCCGAACTAAAAATCTTGACAATACGCCTGACTATGCTCGTGGAAAATCCCGCCCTAAACGACGAAATCATGCTCAACAACCTCGACGCGCTCGAAGAACAACGCGACCAAGCTTTACTTCGCATCCAAAACCATCAAAAACTGGCAGCACGCTACTACAACAAAAAGGTCCGCGGGCGCCACTTCGAAGATGGCGATCTCGTCTTACGAAAAGTCTTCGAAGGCACCGAAGAGAAGAACGCAGGAAAACTCGGCACTAACTGGGAAGGACCCTATCAGATCATGAGGGTCGTCAAACCCGGGGTGTACGAACTCATGAAGTTAGACGGAACACCGATCCCGCGATCATGGAACTCGATGAATCTCAAACGCTACTACTACTAGTAGCGCCAAAAAAAAAGAAAGAAAAGAAAAATGATGTAATATGAACTACGAATGGCTTGATCCTTCTTTCGAGGGTACGTTGGCAGCCCACCTTGGGTTCATATGTTACTTTAATAAAACTTTATTCAAGGCAAAAGAAAAAACCGAACTTCAAACAGTTCGACAGATTCCAAAACTTCGTTTATGCCGAGCTTCAAACAGTGCGCCGGATTCTAAAATTCTGTTTTCGTACAAGCCGAACTTCAAACAGTTCGCCAAATTTGAAAAATTCGTATTCGTCAAAACCTGAACTTTGAACAGTTCGCCGAATTTGAAAAATTCGTATTCATCAAAAGCCGAACTTTGAACAGTTCGCCGAATTTGAAAAATTTGTATTCATCAAAAGCCGAACTTTAAAAAGTTCGCAGAATTCTAAAAATTCACCGAACTTCAGGAGTCCACCGAACTCCGAAAAGTTCCCAAACCAACCATCACGGTTCTCACATCGACGTCCTGGCCAGATGATCGATAAAATCAAACTAAGCCAAGCTATTGCTCGCACGCATCCACATGGTGCTATAGATAACACACCTTCCATGTATAAAGCCGAGACCAGTCTCGCACTTAACTTTCTCAGACCATTCGAGCTAAATAAACCGAGCCTGCCTCGTACACTCGGATTCGATCTGAGAAAACCTTGGAGTATCTTAAGACGAGCTATTCACATACTCTTTTGCCGAGCTCCATAGGTAAAACCGAACGTCACTTCTCGTAAAAATATAAGCCGATTCCACAACAATCTCAAAAATCCTAAGCCGATTCCTCAACAATCGCGAAAATCTAAGCCAATTCCTCAACAATTGCAAAATATAAGTCGATCTAATCAAACAGACCGCCGATTTCGAATAAATCGAATCAAGTCCGTCCTCTTAAGCCCGGCTAAGACCGTACTATTTACGGCACCACATTGTGTATGATGGACTTGAGAAGTTCGTATAAATTTACGACTTCACACATTCCGAACTTCGATAAAGAAAATTCCAAGAAACGACTAAGTCATAATCATAATATTATAAGAAGATTCGTACAAAAAATTAAGCGGATAATGGACTATAAAAACCCTCCGGTCCAAGAGGTCGAGTTATAGGCCTCATCGGCCAAAAAACAAAAAATTACAAAGCAAAAATATCAAACATTCTGATCCCGCATGGCGTCAGCCCTGTCACCGGACATCGCAACCCGATTTGAACCAAACATGTCAAAGCCCGGCGGGACCTCGGTGCCCATCGGAAGAGAAATCTCCAGATGAATCGGAGAAACGAAGGGCGACACGACCAAGTCCTCTTCGGTAAGCTCACACAGATCAAGCGCCTCATACTCGGCTAACTTCACAGCTTTGAGCTTTTTAATCTTCTCGATACAGGACGACGGGACATCAATACCGTGCTTCGTTCGGAAGCTATCGCAGAAGCCGCGCACCCTTTGAGCTTGATTAATAGCAAGGAATGGTTTCTTAACCCGATCCAAGGCCGTCAAATGATCTTTGACCTTCTGGAGCCGAACCTGACATTTTTCGGTAACTTTCTTCCTTTTCATAATCTGCTGGGTCCGGCCAGCTCTAAAACGGTTCGTCTCCCGGAACAGGGTACGAGCAAGGGCATCCTTCTCAGCGACTAGCTCGGCTTTCGAAGCCTTTAACGCGGCTATCTTCTTCGGCAGCTCGTTAACCGCATAATCACCGGCCCCCGTCCTATCCTGCTCAACGAGCAACTCTTTGCGTAGCTCAACAACCTGTAGGCTTGTCGTAAGAGCCTTTCGACGAGTTGAAACGAGCTCACGGTCGTATCGTTTGAGCGACCTTCTAAAAAAAAAAAACTGTCACAACAAGGATATCCAAAAAGAAATGAACGATACCAACTAAAAACCAAAAAGTTCGTTTACCTCAGCAGTAGTCCGAGCTAGCTTTTTGTAAGCATCAGACTGGAAAAGATCCTCAATCGGAGGAAGCGCCTCCGAGCTAAATTTCAGTTGCCGATGCAGATCGGCACAAGCCCCGGCATCACTCGTCACCGGTTCATCCTTGTCATACCCGAAGCTGACGGAATGGGCCGGAGCCCCAAAAGTCTGCTACCTCTTCGACGAAGCAGAACGGTCCGATATAACCACCGTTTCGGGATCAACACATTGAGGTTCGGCATCTCCTTTACCGGCCTCAGAATCTTGTTCCACTGGCCTCTTGCCCCTTTTCTTTCGTCTCCTCATCTTTCGCCACATCCGCCGACGAAGCAGGCTTCACAACAAGAATTGACTCCTCACCCGGAACCTCCTCTCCCACGACCTTAACTTCGTCAGCGGGTTGTTCGTCTTACGCAGCGGAAGGGACTTCAACAGTCGCTTCTTCTACATCCATCTCAGCGGACAGATCCGGGATCTCATCGAGCTTCATCTTTCGTCGACGAGAAGGATTTGCTATTAAAAAAAGAACAAACAAAATTTCAAGATAGATCAAGCAATCACTGGACTACTAAGGAGAATTTACCGACACGTACCTTTGAGAGCTCTCTTGGCTTTTAAATCAAGTTTTTCTTGGTAAGCTTCATGCCACCGAGCTTTCCCAGCCGCACTTAACTGCTTCGCGTGGGCAGAAGTAAATCCTGGTGTGGTGATAAGAAAGCCCGGCACGTGACGATCTGAAAGCAAGAAGGAAAAATATAAGTTAGGCGAAATAAAGTATAGTTAGAAATCATGAACCAATATCTACCGATAGGAGTCCTCCACTGAGTTCGGTAACTCCCGTCCGGACGTTCAACGGAAGATTCGTCGATCTTCACATAAAAATACCGAGCATTCCAGTTGTTGACCTTGCTCGGCTTATTCCCGGTAAGAAGATCGTACTTCGGCTTTGCATTAGCCGATAAAAACCAAGGCCTGGCCTTGGATAAATTCACTCGGAATAGCCTCTCAAAGATCTTAGCCGTAATAGGAATACCGCACTCCTCCCCAAGAGAGAGGAGACCCATAATATTTATTACCGTGGCCGGCATCAGCTGAGAGATCGCGACATTGTCGCCTCTTTCAGTACTTATAAAAGAGCTCCGGGATAGGAAACTGGAGACCACAGCTTCTAAAAAACTCTTCGTATACACATATATAGCCATCAGGAGCGTCCCACGGACGATCGGCTGCCTTCGGGATCTTGTAAAGTATATCGTTTGGAGCATTGCACCTTTCCAATGTAACCTGGACCGTTTCCGCCTTAGAGTGGGATGGTCCAATGTTCGCAGGTCTTTCAACCGCCCGTCTGGCAGCCGACATGGGAACATCGTCCCCTACGTTTTGCCAAACCGCTGGCGAAACAGCGCGATCGTCCGAACGAGCTACATCATCGCCCTTTGTGAGCCGAGCTGCAAATTCTTGATCTACCCGGACTTGATCATCTGATTCGGCAACCTCCTCCTCAGGCTCATCCTCGTCGACAAGATGAGGAACTTCAACAACGACCCTTGGATTACTCGGCCCGGCAGCAGTACGTTGAGAGTTACGCCTGGTCAGGTCCTGCTGAACATCATTCAGACCGTCCGAACTCGAATTGGAACTATTAATGAACAACTCAAGATCGGGGGATTTAGGTGGTGGAGTTCGGTCATTAACAGAAGAAGAAGAGGTTCTTGAATTCATTTCGATCGAAATGAAGAATTTAATGAAGAACATATTGAAGAACTCGACGATCTCAAAGCAAATCGGAGAAATCAAGGCGGAGGAGATGATCGGAAAACGGAAAATAAATATGTTCTAAAGAGAAGGGAGAGCGCTAGAGAGAGAAAGAGGAATACTTTTTTCAGGAAATGAATAGAAGTGACAAATGGAAGGAGGTTCGAAGCGATATTTATAGAGAAAAATTAATGATGACGACTTCTCGAATTCTGCAACCGAAGAAGACGAATCGACATGCGGCTCCTCAAATTCCACGACTAAAGAAGACGAATAGACACCTTCTTCCCGAGAAAATCTACCGAACTGAAAACGCTCAATACCGACACCAAAAAATAGCGGACTCGAAAGTTCCAAACTCAAGAATACTGAGAAAGGCTTGCCGAACTCGAATCGTCAGACGAGCCATGCCGATCTCAATTTTAACCGAGCTAAAGAATACTCCTTTAGACTTCGCCGAACTCGAATACTCTTTCGCCGAACTGAAGGGGGGACCAATTGTTAGAGGAGGATTTAGCACCCTCCGGTTTAACTTGGTTCGAACCGAGACCGGTATCGGTTTACGATGGTTCGGACAAGAGAAATGGACCTTGAGCCAACGGGCCAAATTCTAACAAGGCCCAAGAACAAACCTGTTCACCTTCGTTACCGAATTCAACGGCCCAACAAAGGCCCAGCCCGATATGATAAGATAAGGACCGACTTCCGAAATAAACGGAAGACCCCCGTATTTCGGAAGAGATTCGGAATATTTCATTTCCAAGATAATCCGGAAAAAGGAAATATTTCGGATGACGACCGACTAAAAAATCTATAAATAAGGAGGAGCAAAACTCGAAGAGAGGATCCACAATCATCTGAGAGACCTAAGAGCAGAGAAATAGCCTCATCAAGTGCCGATCTCAAGTTCCTTAGTCTCTTTAATCTCTTCTTATCGAAACTCTGTTGTAATATCGAATTCAATCAATAAAACGAGTTTCCGATCAAAGTTCTCTGTTTAAAAACCCCTTGTGTGATTTACGAATCAACATTAGAGAGATGAAGAAAAGCTTCTCGTATTTTATAATAAAGTTGAGAGAAGACTTCTCTACAAATCTTTAAAAGGAAATTAAAATCGTAAAGTAAAGATGCAAAAAACTAAAGAATAAGTTAAGGATTATTGTCTGCTACGAATTAGGGTTCTAAGAACATGTATTTAGAGTGCTTATGGCCTCTTGTGCGTCACTTATGGTTTTCTTCGGAGAATAAATCGAATGGGAATCGAACGGGCTTGAAATTGGGCTTCATGGACGTTTTTGAGTCGGTCGCGGGTCGAGCTCTCCCAGCCGCGGTAAATGGCATGTTCGCCGTGGGTCGAGCTGTTCCAGCCGTGGTCGGCATTCTGTTTGCCGTGGCTCTGTCGCTTCTTGGCCTGCTTGATGGGACTTCTTGTTCTTCGAATATCTTTTGATTGAACCGTTGGATCGTCCTCAAACCAAGTGCACTGGAAAGGAAGCTGGTCCCCTTTAATGTCTCCAAATTTGGGATGGATCAGACGGTGAGAAGATCTTTATTTGGGGTTGAACTTCTGACGGTTTGACGCTGAGCGGAAAATCTGGTTTTTCTCCAATTTGCAATGCTTTTTCTTAAGTAACCTGAAAAGAGTCTTGAAAATACAAATACACGAAATTCGTAATAAAAACACTTGAAACTAAATAAAACACTTGTGAAAGCATAAGAAACCCATAGTGAAAATGGGTAAAAATACGGTGTTTTCAGGTTGACTGACGATACTGCATTTAATCCCCTTTTAATCGTTGTCCGTTCACTCCAGTGGGCTTTTCAGCTCGGCCCGATACCTCTTTTCTTTAGTTGACCTTGTCTTGATTCTTTGACTTTTTCATGCCTTTTACTGTAGATCAAATGGGCCATATTTTATTGGGCCGGATTTTTATCCCCCACAATTAGCCCCCCAATTCTTTAAAGGGAGGAGACTTGACTCCGTTTGAGGAATTTTACTTCGCCATTTCCCCCACTAGGCGTGACTTTCGGGCTAACGATCATTCTTCCCTTTTCACGTCGCTTCATTTCCTTTAAATGTTCATATACTCTGACTTCTTAGAGGTAGAAAATTTTCAACGTTGGCGTCCTTTTCTGTTATTCGTCCTTGGTCGAAGACCCTATCTCCTCTTCCTCTGATTAATTCATGGTCTACAACCCGTTGTTCCTGGCAGTCCTTGTCTATTCTATACCGTGATTGTAGCCTTTCCAGTGAAGTCACGGTTATCATTCCTTCTTCTTCTAAGACCGTGGAGGGTTTCTGTTGTGTTTATGAATCCTTTTTCGATTGAGTGGCTTGCAATTTCCCCTTCCGAAATTTTTGATTCAGTACCTGTTTCAAATGACCTCTGTCTTTCCCAGTTGACTATGGGCTTCGTCCGCCACATCCTTAGTCTTCTTGCCACGACATATGACTCCAATGTTTCCCTGAGCGTTGAAGATATTTCTCGTTTCAGCTTCGCGGTTCCCGATACTATCCGCTATGGGGCCTTGTCCTTTGTTCCTCATGAGAATCGGGAACTTATTCCCGATCTTCTAGAAGACAATGTCTGGTGGACGGACTAATTTTATTTCTGAGTCAGCGGTTCTTTCGTTGAACGCGGGTCGCCTCCTTTGTTTACCCATTGGACGATTGGTTCAGGTTTTATTTAGGATCTTGTTGTCTTTACCCGTTTTAATCTGGTAGTCTGACTGACTCTCCTCTTTTTAAGTGGTGAATCGTCGCCCGTCTGACTCCCCACAGTTTCGAGCTCTCCTTTAGAAACTTTACTCTCGCCCCATGCATTGGATTGATCTCGATGGAGTAGTGTTGGGCTCCTTTCTTAAGAGAGGCCGACTCCGGGAGTCCATATCCTTTGAAGGTTTATATTGGTCCTTTGATTGACTTGATATTCTGGTCCATTTCGCTCATTTTTTTCTCTTTTCTTCTTTACGAGAGTTTCCTGCTCGCGAGGTTCCATGGACTGCTTTCGGGCCATAACCTATATACGTGACGATTTCGGCATGCCCTTCAGTTGGTTTAGCACCTCCTAGTGAAGACAATCCTTCCAAGCGGAGACGTTTGGATCGATTTGTTGATCTCGACGGCGAACCATCACGTGAGAACCCTCGTGAGATTCAAGTAATTTCTAGTCGAGAAAAGCGCTCCTTCTCTTCTTTCGTCAGAGCTGAACTTCTCTGGTGGGTCTCGAGGGTCCGAGAGGTATTTAAGGGTTCTAATGCAGAGCTCAAGGATGAAGGGGAACTGTAATCGGTAGATGTTGAACTTGTGGTAAGTGGAATTCTCTTCGGAGTTAACCGGTGCTTTTATGAGTCTTTCTTAATGATCCTTGCTTGTTTTCCCAGCCCTTTTAAGGAGAAGACTTGTTGATTGACGTCGAGGAGAGGATCTCTGCAGCTGAAAAGAGGATCTCCGCGTTGGAGGATGCTCTAAAGTAGAAGAATTAA
Organism: Eutrema japonicum; assembly: GCA_030161315.1. Taxonomy (NCBI): domain Eukaryota; kingdom Viridiplantae; phylum Streptophyta; class Magnoliopsida; order Brassicales; family Brassicaceae; genus Eutrema; species Eutrema japonicum. Next base: position 28,276,870 of record BSQW01000007.1, read on the forward strand.
AGACTCTTTTATCTTCTTCCTTTTTTTTATAGCGGTTCGAAATCGCATCCTTGTACATATTGTGAATATTTATATATTTAAACTTCCCTCTTTGCCATTGCGTTGTTTTTTCTTGCTGGCTTTTGCCGTTCTGCTACTCTTTGCCGTAGCTCAAGGTAGGATTTTTAAAATACTCCTTTTAATGTGAGGGAAGAGATCAGTTTGTCTCTTTTCGGTGTGGCGTAAGATAGGACATGGTTGCTTGTTCCATTTCCTTTTTGTTGGAACATAAGGCAGAAATTTGTTTCTCCTTTTTGTCGTGGCATGAGGTGAAACTGTGTTTCTTCCTTTTTCCGTAGCATGAGGTGAAAAAGTTATCATCTACCTATTTCGCTTCTAATACTAGGTAGTATAAGAGGTATCGAACCAAATAGGTTAAGATCAATGCACCAAGAATACATGAAACTTCCTAAGCTAGAGAAAATGTTTTTGGGTATTATATTTTTGAATCAAGAAAATGAAATGCAAGAAAGAAAACAAAGATAGAAGTGTTGAAAAATGAATTAACTATCAAGAAGATTATTAATTAACAAACAATGATGATAAAGATTGAATTAAACATTATCCTAGAACATGGAATTCACGATTATGACTAATCCACTCTCGTGGCACTAATCACTTTGCTAATCACCAAATCAAGATCAAACTTTCGTTTGTGATCAGATGATTAACAATCTTTAATCTCCAATTCCACTTAGTTCACTAATCACCCTAGACATCAACTCTCATTGGCTAGGCATGAAAAGCTCACAAAAAGTTTGGTTCAAGCATTTCATCGAACACCTATCGGGCGTGAAATGCTTAAGCTCTAGTTTTGATCTTTCAATCCAAAACTAGCTTTAAAATCAACCTAAGTGAATGATCTAACAAGATGCAACCTAAATCATCATCATCTAACCATCAAGACAATTAACAAATGATGCTAATACACACAATCTATGCTATTCCTTAGGTTAACATCACTAATTATGATTAATCCTCTCTCAAGGTACTAATCACTTTGCTAATCACTAAATCAAGATTAAACTCTCATTTGTGATAAAATGATTAGCAAGCATTAAGATCAACATTCAAATCAACCAATAAACACCTTAAGCAACTACTCTCATATGTTAAGAATGTTTATCTCTTACTAAGCTTCTAGAGAAATTTCATCGAACACTTGGTGTGCATGATTTTCCCTTTGATCTAAATTGACTCTTTCAAGCCCAATCTAACACTAGGATCACTTTGAAAGAAAGGAAAGCAATGACTAAGAACATAAGCAACACAAATCAACCATTAAACCATCAATAATCAAGCTTAATCTAAAAACCCAACAAAAAGGTCTAAGGTCGTAACATGAAGAACAAAAGAGAAAAATACATAAAAATAAGGAAATTGCATAAATAAAAGATAGAGTTGAAGAAATCTTCTCTAGAATGGCATAGATGTGAAGAACAATCCAAATTCCTCAAGAGAGAGAGAGTTAGGGTCGAGACCCCACTCTTACAAGAAGAAAACTTAGGTTTAGAAATGTTTAAAATTTGCATAAATACACAAAGTGTTCGAACCGGGTCGATCCGAGGCAAATCGGGTCGGATCTTGGACTGGGCAGAGTTGATATGTGTCCACTAAATCGACGATAACTCCTGGAATATTACTCGGAATGAGCTGAATCTTCTTGCGCTAGAAAGATAACTCAATTTCGTATGACTTTAAGCAAGAGCTCAGATTAAACTGGGCATTATAAGGCTTCCATCCGACATGATCTTTCAGCTACTTCGGACTACCTCTGCATTTCCCGACAGTGACATGTCTTCAATAAATCACCCGTATCTCCTGAACCTGACATCCGAATGACTTGATTCCAGCTGATCTGAATAGCTAACTTACCCCTATACAGCTTCTTTGAATACCATTGAAGCTGAATCAGGCGGGAAGGTTCTCGTACAGCCTTATATTTGAGACGCTTTGGGTGAACTCTTCCTTCTCATTGTCCATGTCTGGAAGGTTTCAACTCCATGTCCCCAAATGTTCTCCAAAACACCTAAAATAGACTCCAAAATATGCAAGGATCTAATGCAAATGTCCTAAACTCTAAATGAGACCTAAATTCAAGACAAAACCGTGATTATTATGCATGCAAATGACTCAAAACTATAAGTAAAATGTGTGGTAGAACATGTAAAATATATGAATATCAGAGTCTTTTTGGGAGGATTTCTCCTTAACGTTGTGTGGAAAAGGAGCAGAAAAGCAGTTAATTTCGTGTATAATATTTTCTTCTAGTGTTCTTTGTCGGCTTGATGAAGACAAAAAGAAATATGAGGACGGGCCTGCTGAGATTCCCTTCTAGTTCTATCAGCTTCTCTGCTTTGAGAAGATCAACCTCTAGATTTGGTCTTCATAGTAAGAGACGGGTGGAGAAGTGTTTGGTCTCGTCGTGATAAGCCCGGTCTTGCTTATGTTCGTCATCCTTCTACTTCCTTTCGAGGGAGAAAGTTCTCTCTTCTTGCTTTGGAATTTGTGAAGGAGAGGTGCATATTCTCCGTCGGTTATAAGGGAAAATGATTTCCAATCTATCTGCCTTGTCGGCTGAACTTCGTACATATCCTTCAAAGATCGAAGTAGAGATTCGTTTTGTTGTAATTGTGATTTTGACTTTTTGTACCTGGCGTTGGAGCCTTTTTTGAATAATGAATAAGAGTTTTGAGTTCGTCTTTTTGTCCCTTCGAAGACATTAACTCCGAATTTTTTTCTCTTTTCCTTTCATTCCAATTTTTTGCGGACTTAATCGTAGATCTTGATTTGTGATTGCTCATTAGCCAAAGTGCTCCCTGAGCCCCCCATGTGTCAATCATTGAACAATTGTTTCCAGGTTATGCAAAGTGCTCTAGTTTTTGAGTCTGCCTTTTGTCAGACCTTCCGTTTAGATTTTCACTTCATTCTTCAGGGTATGGAGTATTCTCTTGACCTTTTTTGTTTAAACGAAAAGGTCTCTTTTGAGATTAGGAGCTGCATTTTATTTCTCAAATTGCCTACGTACTCGTTTTGGGATCAAGCAATTTCGTAGTTCATTGGTCTCCCTTTTGCCACTTTGGGATGTTTTGTTGTCCTAGCCAATATATGACTGAGTTGTCTGCAGAACAAGCCTGCAATGATATGACTCCATCAATTCCTTGGTCGAACTGACTTCATCCTTCTGACCACCCCCAACCCCTTCCGAAGTCGGAAACTTAACACATTGGTGATAAGTTGAGGGCACTGCCCTCATTAGGTTTAGCCAGGGCGTTCCAAAGATAACGTTGTATGGAACTTGACAATCTGCTATGGAGAAAGTTACTATCTTCATAACACCGGCTGCTAACACCGGTAACTCAATGGTTCCATCGAGGTTGAAGTGTCTCTGCTAAAACCCATCAATGTTAACTTCGGACCTCGGAGATCGGACTTCTCTATTCCCATTTGCTTTAGGGTCCTCAAGAATGTTATGTCTATTGTGCTTCATGTATCAATCAAAACTCGAGAGACTTCACAGTTAGCACCAATATCAAGACTTACAGTTAGGATATCGTCCTCGGGTGCATCCTTATCAAGCCAGTCTTTTTCGGAGAAGGATATTTCGTCGTCGAGAAATAGCCCCATGTTATTAGCGTTTTTTGTGTCAGCTCGCCGCTGATGCTTTTTGATTGACCCGGTCGTGTCTCTAAAGAGTTTCGACCCTCTCATGATCAGGTTGATCCTTTTCTTCTTCTGACTATGCTCATGCTCGACTGGTTCGGGATCGTCTGGTCCTTCATCCTTCGTCCTTGGGGAATCCAGATTACTGATTTCGACTACGTCAAGCTTCCCTTCTGTGTACATGTCTACGAGTATATCCTTCAACCTGTAACACTTCAATGTTGAATGTCCATACCTTTGATGGTAGTCGCAAAATGCTTCTCTGTCTTTGCCCAACATGTCATTAGGCTTTGTTGATCAATCATGATCACCCTTTCTTGTTCCTCTTTGTACCGCAAAGGTTTTCGATCCGCTTGAGTGACTTCTCTCTCTATGATCCCTTCTTTCTCCTCGTGAGGTAGTCAGGATCGTTGAAGATTGAGGTCTCGAGTTTTTGTATCGTTCGGTGAGTGCATCGCGTTCTTCTTCGGCAATTGCGAAGCCTGCGCCTCGGTGAAGTGCATCCTGAATAGTGGCGAGAGTGTTGACCGTGATATCCTCCTTGACTACTCCCACTGCCTTGTCTGTGATAAACATGACCGATCCCTAAGTGGGATACACTTGGGGACGTCGTATTGTCCCCATTGTTTCCAAGTGGAACATAATATGTTGGTAGTATGCTTTGGGTCACCGGCGTGGGTGAGACACCGAGCAGAATTTGTGTTCGTGGGATACTTAGTGATGGTGGAACTTGCATCCTCACCACCTCCGAGCGAAGCTTACCGAGAGATTGGGTCAATACCGTTTGATCCGAAACAACTTTCTCAACTGTTTGGGTCACAACGAACATTGCCCCTTGGAAGACCGAGGTAAGATCGCTAGTGATATTTTCCGCGACTTCTCGTACGATTTAGTGCTCTTCTTTGGTGGTTCTTCTGCGCATGGTTTAGACTTTGCATATCCCCCTCCTAGCGTCAAACTATTGTACATGGAAATACAACCGTTTAAATTTGTAAATAGTGAGAATAGAAGGGTTTTGGGTCAATCTTTGAGAGGAGAATAACCAAAGGACTTATCGAGCAATAAACAATGAGTTTGTTGCTCGATCAGAACAAACAAGATTCGAGAGAGTTTTGGACGAGGATTTAGCGAAGTAAATTGGTTTTAGTATTGCGATCTTCAAGAGAGTTACAAGAACAAAGAAAGAACAAGTGTTTAATCTGAGAGCTAGATCGCTATTGAGAATGGTGTTGTGAGTAGAGTTGTTTTGGAAAGGTTGCCAGCGTCTTCGTTGCCCCCGTCCTTGTTTTATACTCCGAGATCATGTTGACTGACGATTTTGCATTTAATCCCCTTTTGACCGGTGGTCGTTCAATCCGGTGGGCTTTTCAGCTCGGCCCAATACCTCTTTTCTTTAGTTGACTTCGTTTGGATTCTTTGACTTCGTCAGACATTTTATTGTAGATCAAATTGGCCGTATTTTATTGGGTCGGGTTTTTATCCCCCACAATCATGTATGTATATGATCTATTATATTAAAATTCAATATAGTTATTTAATGCATTAAATATTGATATGTATATATATATATATATATATGTGCGTGTGTATAAATACGGACTCTAAACTGAGAGGTTCCCTAGAGTAAGGTTCGCCCTAGCGAAAACTCTCCAAGGCTTTAGTTTCGAGGAGCCTCCGTCGAAGATTTCTATATGAGCCTCAGCCTCCGGTGTTCCCCGTCCGACTGGTCCTCCGTCTGAGCAGCACGACGCTTCACCTTCTCGGGCTTCTCCGAAGACCGTTCTCTCTTTCCGCCGGTGGACCTCTACGCCGGCAAGATCTTTCCGACCTCCTTCATCCTCACCGGTTTTCATGGCGCCTAAGGTTGAGCCTCTATTCACACTCTTACCTTCATCTCCTTCTTGTTGTGGTATGCCGATCTGCTCTCTCACCTCCGCGAGGTGACTTTTCCAGCACAGCCAAACCCTCCTCTCCCGCCGGATTCACGCTTTCTTCCTCTACTACTGTCCACTGCTCTAGGGATTTCCCCTAATTTGTTCTCATCACAGACCTCTCTGGATCTTTTGTCTGTGTTTGCTGTGTGCTCGTGGCTGGGCTTATTTTTCATGATTTGTTTCCCACGGATAGCCTTCAGCCTCGATGCAAAAGATCCCGCTTGCCGACGGCATGTTGCAAATTTAGATTTCTTCTCGGGATGCTCCCGAAGATCGATGTCCCCTCTTTCAGGGTTGCGCTTGTGTTCCCTCCGCCTCAGTTTCTTAATCGCTGGCCATCAAAGACACATCTCTCTAACCGGGAAAAGTCAATCCGACAACGACATAATCTCTATCATTTCCCAGAGTTGTAAAAATTTGGGCTTGACCCATGAGTTTCTTGTAACGAGCTTGATACCTAATTTTTCCTATTATGGAAAGCTCGGTTACGTGTTATTAGTTTCCTCCTTTTGGGAGAGATCTTTTCCACTTTCCTCCCTGATAGAGGAGAGAAACTTTCCACCAAATCCCCTATCTATGAGATGCAGTTTCTTTTCGGATTCAATGCCGGGAATATTTCTCAACTTCTTCACTGTTTTGTTATCTTGTGTAGCAGTTCACACGGGACCAGAAGATGCAATCGGGCACGTTTCGACGAAACCCGAAGGTAGGAGTTGGTTTTTAACGTCACATTCCAAAGTGACTACGTTACAACATTTCGGCTTTGCCGATAAGCTGTTATCGACGCACTCAAGCTTTGGTTCAAGTTCGCTGTCAATTTATCATGAGTTATTCGCTTTATTTGCTATTGTGTTTAAGTTTTATTACTGTAATAAAAAGGAATGGATAGTTCCCTCTGTAATCACAAAGTTTGAATGAATGAAAAAAAAGAGAAATTGCAGTGTATAACCAACAAAAAAATTATAATTAAGTGAATAACCAAAAAAAAATGGATATGATATTCTCCATATAATATGTATCAATATCCTTTTAACCTTTATTTATTTTATATTTTTTTATCTCCCTCTCTTTCTCCCTCCCTCTCTCCTTCTTTCTCCCTCTCTCCCTCTCTCTCCCTCCCTCCCTCCCTCCCTCCCTCCCTCACTATTCATCCTGAGATTACTATTCATATAGGGATTACTATTCATCCAGAGATTATTATTCATCCCGAGACTCTGTAATCCATGGATTACTATTCATCTTTCCTTTCTTTTATATATTTTCTATTCATCCCGAGACTCCGTAATCACTACTACTATTCATCATGAGACTACTATTCACTCTGAGTCTTCTTCTTTAACTTAGACGAAGTTAGTTTTTCTCCGTAGTTACTATTAATTCCAGGACTACTATTCATTTCGGGATTACTATGTTAATTATGCAAATCTCTCTCTCCCCTACAGCTTAGTCATAAAGACATAACGGTCACAAAATCACACAAATGGTTATTTGTTTAATTTTTTTTTTTGACCATTTTCTTAATCAATTAACCAAATTTGGTTATTTGGCCAATTGACCCATGAAAAAAACGGTTGCAAAAAAAAAAAAAACATATAGAGGTTGAGTTAAAAAAATATATCGTGTTATATTTTCGTCCAACTTTTTATCAGCAACTTTTTAATATTTGCCATTTACTTAAATAAATATCATCATTTTCTATTTATTTACCAAATTAATTCATAAAGAAAACAAATAAAAGAAGTTTAAATTTTCTATTGGTGGCGTGGAGGGAAGATTCCTTTTTCTGACCACACAGTTTTTATGAGATCTATTGGAAGTCTGACCACCGGCCGAGCCGAGCTGTATATTCAATAGCCACGTGCTTTTACGTACATCATATTTTTTTAAGAACTTTTAAGTAGATATTTTATTCAATAGCCACGAGCTGTTTGTATTATCAATTTTTTTTTTTTGCACATCTATGCATTATCATCTCTAAAATTCAATAGCCACGAGCTATTTTGTATTTTAATTTTTTGGTTAAAGATATTTTGTATTTTTGTATTTTTGTATAAGTTATTGATTTTACCATTTCTGGATATTATATGAAAGGGGAATCAAAACTAAAATACAAAATGGTAAAATCAATAACTTATACAAAACGCACATGTCTAAATACATATATTATAGATTGTTGAGAAATTTGGCTTGACAACGACTTTTTAGTTGTATTCGAAAAAGTTAACACGTCCCAAATATTCGTTTAGTATCTAGCGCATTTTTCTTTGACTGAAGACATGTACGTTTCATCATTCAGATAATTTATTTGGATGAAGATAAAAATTGATGTTTGTTTAAATGTTTTTTACTTTCATTCAGATGAATCATCTGGATGGACCATCTGAATGAATTTTTAAAATTATGAACAAATTTTGGAATCCATATGACTGATCCAAATTGAATCATCTGAATGGAACTGGTTCAGTCAAAAAAGAAAAAAACATAAATATCCTTGGGAAAAAAAAATTTACAATAAGAAAACCTAGATCTAATCGCGACTCTTCTCTTCTCACTCTCTTCTCCGACTCTTCTCTTCTCTCACTCTCTTCTTCGACATTCATCTCTCACTCGACTTCGGCGAGCTGCTTCTCCCTCCGAAGAGCTGCTTCTCTCTCCAGTGAGATGCTTCTCTCTCCAGCGAGTTGCTTCTCTCTCCGCCTTCACACAGGCGAGCTTCTCCTCTCTGTTCTTCAACTTTCTCTTAGCTCTTAACTATGTAACTCACTCTTCCGGGTTTACTGGATTTCAACTTATGCTTCTATTAAACACTTGTATGTGTGTTTTGATTTACATGTATTCTCGAGAAGGAGAAACCCACTCTCGGGTAAGAGAACTCTCTTGCCCTTAGGTGCTTTGTGTTTTTCCCTTATGTTCTCAATATGTGTTCGTGGGTTCCCATCCTTTTTATGAGGGTTTGAATCTTCTTACAAATTGGGTTCTTATCTTGTTTGAATCTTCTTACAAATTGTTTGGATTTTGTAAGTATTACGGTGTTTTCTTCTATTACATGGTGAATCTTAGGGTTGTGTCCATGAAAATGTATTGGTTAAGTGTGTAACTGTGTTTTCTTCTTGTTCAGCTTCATCATTGGCTTTCATGTTCGATATGAGAACTGAGTTTAGATATGCCTTAAAGTTTATTGAGATTTATAGGTGAAGTCTCCGTTGTTGCAACTGTCATTGCAATGTGTTCTGAATTTGTTGCAACTGCCATTGCATATATTTCAATCTGTCCTATGGTGACTTTAGCTGCTATGCTAATTTTCATTTGGATTCTTGAACTTGTGTTTTCCCTTTTTTAACTATTGCTACTCTTGAAAAGCTTAGAGTGTGATTTCTTTGTCAAGCTCTTATGGCGTATGTTTCTTAACAGTCTATTCTTACTTGTTGATTGATGAAATGTTTTACATTTTTTGCCAATGTGAGGTGTATCTTTATTCTATGTACTTCTTGTAGATAGTTGTTGGCACTTCTTCAGAGACACAATGACATCCATCATTGGTTCGATAATTGAGCGAACCTTTGGTGTATGGAAAGGTAAATGGCGGATTCTTGATAGGAAACACCCCAAGTATGAGCTGAAAAAATGGGTCAAAATTGTGACAGCAACAATGGCTCTTCACAATTTTATCAGAGATTCAAAGCAAAAGAGTATTGACTTTGCATATTGGAAAATGGTGGAATCGTATGAACAACATGGTGATGAAAATGATGGGCCTGTTCCATACACACTGGCTAGTGACATAATTATGGAGACAATGCGTGATTCCATCACTCTAGAGATGGCGAAAGGAACTATACTTCCATATTAACATGTATGATTTCTTCTCTTAATTATGGAGGCAATGCGTGATTCCATCACTCTAATTCATAGTTACAATCAGAGATTTTAGGAGTGTTTGTCTTGTGTGAACATCTTGTCGAAAGGCTCGTGGAGTGGTTGGTGAAAGGCTCGGGGATTACCTCATTGAGTCTGATCTCTAAACCGATATTTTCATTATAGGTTTCTTCTCTTAACTAGTGTCATTGCCTTTTTGTTGTGATTGATTGTAATGCTTTCATACACAATCAATTGATACTTTAGAACCAATTGTGTTGTTGGTCTTGTTACATGGCTTGAGTTTGTGTGTCTTGATGATTAAGATTTTGTTAAGAGAGAACAAATTCTCCATATTTATAATTTGATTTTTATAAAAAAAAAATATTTTCATGAAAATAAAAATGTACAAATGTCAAAAATAATAATTTAAAAATTATTTGGTTGTAAATATTGTTTAGATCATGAATTAAAATTAATATGATTAAGATTAAGACTAAAAATATGATTAGATAACAAGACCAATAAGGAAGAGAAGATTAAAAATAGGAGCTCAAATCCAAGAGTACCATAAACAAAATTCAAGCCCAATGTCCAAGTTGTCAATTTCATGATGCGATCAAACAAGCTTACTCAAAATAAACTAGCCATGCCTATACATCAACCCCTTGACATTCATTAAGTGTAATATTTGTGAATCGTGCTCATGCAAAATCAAACGGATTCGTTTGGCTAGGGACGTGGTTATGAGATGAAGATGATCTCATTATCATGCTTGGGTATCAAATGCAAGGATCTCTCTAGGAAATGAACAAACTTTAGCAAAACGTTAAAAGTAAAAGGCAACTTATGCATACAAGGGTGAATTATCATCTATCCAACGCTTAGAATGTCTCTAACCTTAGCTTTTCTACCCCCCCCCCTCCCCCCCCCCCCCCCCCCCCCATTAGACCTCAAACCTAGGCTACACTTTTCTTCTTAAGGCATTTTGCCTTCATGATCCAAACAATCTCTTGTTTCTCTTCACATCCTTCTTCTCACTTGGGAAATATCTTCTTCTCCATTGCATTTTGTGGCTTGGTGCTCTTTTTGTTGTTGCTTTGGCTCCTCTTTTTCTTCTTTTTTTGTACTCACCTCTCTTTACTTCTTTGATGCTTTAGCTTTTTTAGGCTTATTTCCTTTTCTTTGAAATTTTTGAGGCATTCAAATTTCAAGAGCCATCTTTGTAACTTTGCACTAGCCATGTCGGTTAATTTCATTTCCACATCTTTCTTTCTCCTCACTTATTCTTTCCACTCCACATACCATTTCCATCAAATCGATTCACCTAACTTCCAAACCGTTCCCTAGATCATTCCAAGAGCTACCATCCTAACTAGGATATTTCTAGATTAACTCCTTGATGATGGAGCTAAATCTATATGAGAATTTCTCCTTGTCACCCTAAACCTAACACTTTTTGCCAAATTTGCTCGAAAGAAGGCCTCACCAATCACACACGAATATCAATGACTAGAAGGAAGGATAAAGTCAAGGTAAGGGAACCATTCCAAAAATAGGATATGGCTACTTGGATAAACAAGAGTGGTGAAAGGGAAAAGGAATATCCAAGTATGTATATGGTGATCCACGAATTCATTCAAAAATGCACAAACATGATAATTACAAGTCAAATTTAAGGTTATCTCTTAGATGGGGTTGAATTCAATTCAAGGTTTGCTTCAATCAAGACAAGAACAATAACACATGAGATCAAAACATGGTTTGTTCTTAATTTCAAGCACGAGGTCAAAGCATGAAGTAACTAACAACAATGGCATTGGACTAAGCTCTAAATATGATGCTCTACAAGGATGAATATGTCATCGCTCCCAATGCTCATGCAATGAAATCTATATGAAACCTAGACTCAAATATACAAATGCAATGCAAAATTTTTAAAATTTTTTCAAAATTATTGAAAATGCATGAGACTCAAGATGCAAGATACAAAATAAGATCACAAAACACAGTGTCAAATTACGCAAACCCCTCCCCCAAAGTTGAATTGCACCGTCCCGGTGCAACAAATGTCAAGGAGAAGGTAAAAATATGCAAGATTAATGTATATACAATGAAGTGGAGTGAGAATCATACCTTGGAATTGAATCGAGGAGTAGAGGAGTGTGACATGTTGTGGCAGAACCCTCCTTTCAGCACACACCACGACCTTGGACCCAAGAGACAAATCATAGACCGATCCGACCCAAATTTGCCACCCTTTATTGTTGAGGAGCGTGGTCCTCTTATTCATGCTTGTTTTGTGTCGCAAGCTTGATAAGTGATAGGCTTGGGGAGGTCCCAAGGGTGCGTTTAACATCACTAGCTTGACGGTTGCTTCCTCATTGTCACTCCCTTCATGAAAATCTCAAGAAAAGTGAAAAGATTAGCAACAAAAAAGAATAAAAAGCTCTAGTCTCAAGAAAAAACTAAATCCTAATGGTTATTGCTATTGCCTCCCCGGCAACGGCGCCAAATTGATGATAGACTTTTTGTAGTCTTAATCAATTACTCAAGTATACTCGTATCATTGTAGTACAAGAGGATCAATCCAAGGAGGCACAAAGAACAACACACTAGAAATGCAAGAAATGACTTAAGCTAGAGCAAGTGGTTTTGGCTTTTTATGTTTTCGTTTTAAATTAAAGAAAGTAAAATGCAAGAAAGAAAACAAAGATAGAAATGTTGGATCATGGATTAAACAAGCAAATGAATAATTAACTATTAAATAATGATGACAAAGATTGCATTAAACACTATCCTAGAACATGGGATTCACAAATATGACTAATCCATTTCTATGGCACTAATCACTTTGTTAATTATCTAATCAAGAAAAAATTTCCATTTGTGATTAAATAATGAACAAGCATTAAGAAAAAATTCCAAATAGTTCACTAAACACCTTAAACATCAACTTCCGTTGGCTAGGATATGCAAAGCTCACAAAAGGCTTGGTTCAAGCATTTCATCGAACACCTCTCGGGCGTGAAATGCCTTAGTTCTAGATTTGATCTCCCAATCTAAATCTAGCATTAAGGGCTAACCTATGTGAAGGATCTAACAAGAATCAACCTAAATCATCATCATCTAACCATCAAGACAATTAACTAATGATGCAAATGCACACAATCAATGCTAATCCTTAGGTCTAGAACACTTGAATAAAATTAATTCACTCTCATGACACTAACCTCTTTGTTAATCACTTAATCAATATCAAATTATCATTTGTGATTAAATGACTAACAAGCATTAAACTCAAGTTCTATTAACCAAAATACACCTTAGACATCCATTCTCATGAGCTAGGACATGTAAATCCCTTATTTTGTTCTTTGGGAATTTCATCAAACACTTGATGTGCATGATTTTCCCTTTGATCTAGATTTAAGTTTCTCAAACCAAATCTAGCATTAATACCACTAAATAAGGAAGGAAAGCAAATATTAAGAACATAAACATCAAAAATCAATCATCAAACCATTCAAATCAAGCATAATCCAAAAATCCAACAAAAAGGTCTAAAGACTAAAGAACATGAAGAACAAAAGAGAAAAAGACAAAGATAAAGAAGATGCATGAAATAAAAGATAAGGTTGAAGAATCCTTCACTAGAGTGGCATGAATGATGAAGATCCATCCAAAATCATCATAAGAAGAGTTTGGGATAAAACCCAACTCTAAAAGAAGAAAACTTAGTCATAAAAATTAGGTTTTGACTATTTATAAAAACTCTTAGGCGGACTGGGTCAACCTAGGACAAACCGGGTATTGACCCGGTTGAAAGTGGGTCGAGGTGAGAAGATCACCGGTTTGTAAAACCGCGATATCTCCCGGAATACATGTCCGAATGGTCTCCAACCACCTCCTGTGGACAGCTAACTCACTGGGCTACAACTTTTGTGAAGACCACCGAGGCTAATTCGGATTGGAGACCCTTAGTCTAGCCAGGTATTTCAAGCACATCGGGTGAGAGCCGGCCGGTGTGCTGCGTCCTGAAGATCAGCCTCGGGCAAGGTCAGGCCGGTGCTGCAAGATGGTGGATCTCCTGTATTGGGAAGTCTTCCACACCGGGCTGGGTAAGTTCGGTGAAGCCAGCCGGTGTAGCCTGTCCTGAAGCTTCGCATCGGGCATGAGCAGGCCGGTGGAGCTGTCCGGTGGATCGATCTCGGTAAAACGTCCATATCTCACGAACCATATGTCCGAATGACCTGAAACTACCTCCTGCAGTCAGCTGATCTCTTGGCTACAATATTTATGAAGGCCATTGAATCTAAATCAGGTCCGGAATCCTTCGTCCTGCTAGTTCTTTCAGACGATATGGAATGGTCCTTTTGCTCCATTACTCTAAACTTCTCCAAAATGACTCCAAGCACCTATAAAACACTCAAAATGCATGCAAGACTCACTAGAACCTAATTAAAATATTTAATACTCTGATTTAAACTAAAATGCTAAATAAAACTATGATAATGCATGTAAATGACACAACTCTAAGTAAAATGCATGCTAGAACATGTAAAATATGAGAATATCAGCAAACGAACATGGCCATACTTGATGAGAACATCTCTTTTTTTTCCATCTCAACATTTTTTTACTCCTAAAATGGTAGAATCATTTGGTCGGTTTTATCACCCTGAATGGAAGATTTTAGCCATAGATATACCCATAAGAATGCATAGGAATCAATTGAAAATACATAATCATCAAACCAAAACATTTTTTTTGGTCAAGACATCAACCATTTTGGTAGGGGTGTCTAAGTCGACCCATGACCCTAATTGTTGATTCGTAAATCACACAAGGGGTTTTTAAACAGAGAACTTTGATCGGAAACTCGTATTATTGATTGAATTCGGCGTTACAACAGAGTTTCGATAAGAAGAGATTAAAGAGGCTTAAAGAACTTGAGATCGGCGCTTGATGAAACTATTTCTCTGCTCCTAGGTCTCTTAGATGATTCCGGATGTTTAGAATGAGGCGATGTCCTCCTTATTTATAGGTTTTCGAGTTGGTCGCGCGACGGAATATTTCCTTTTCCTTGATCGGTTGGGAATGGAAATATTCCAGATATCCTCCGAGATATAAGGAAATATTATGTTTGTCTCGGAAGTCGGTTTACCTTGCTACGCCGAGCTGGGCCGTTGTTGGGCCATCGAGTTCGGTAACGAGGGTAAACAGGTTTGCTCTTGGGCTTTTGTCAGAGTTCGTCCCGTCAGTTCGCATGCCCGTTTTCTCTTATCCGAACCATCGTAAACCGATACCGGTCTCGGTTCGAACCGAGTTAAACCAGAGGGTGCTAAATCCTCCTCTAACAATTGGTCCCCCCCTTCAGTTCGGCGAAAGAGTATTTGAGTTCGGCGAAGTCTTTAGGAGTATTCTTTAGCTCGGTTATAATTGAGATCGGTATGGCTCGTCTGTCGATTTGAGTTCGGCAAAGTCCTCTCAGTGTTCTTGGGTTCAGAACTCTCGAGTCCGCAATTTTTTATGTCGGCTGTTTCGAATTCGGCGGACTTTCTCGGGAAGAGGGTGTCGATTTGTCTCCTTTAGTCGTGGGAATCGAGGAGCCGCGTGTCGATTCGTCTTCTCTTTTTAGATTTCGAGGAGTCGTCATCATTGCTTTTTCCCTTATAAATATCGCTTCATCCTTCTCTTATTTCTCACTTCCGTTCACTTTTCTCAAAAAGGTATTCTTCTTTCTGTCTCTAGCGCTCTCCCTTCTCTCTAGAATTCTATTTATTTTCCGTTCTCCGATCGTCTCCTCCGCCGTGATTTCTCCGGTTTGCTTAGAGATCGTCGAGTTCTTCGATTTGTTCTTCATCAAATTCTTCATTTCGATCGAAATGACTTCGAGAACTTCTTATTCTTCTGTTAATGACCGAACTCCACCTCCGAAATTTCCCGACCTTGAGTTGTTTATCGATAGCTCCGATTCGAGTTTGGATGGTCTAAGTGATGTTCGGCAGGAGTTTCTCAGGCGTAATTCTCAACATGTTGGTGCCGGACCGAGCAATTGCAGGGTCGTCGTAGAAATCCCTCATATTGTTGATGAGGACGGGTCGGCAGAGGGAGTCGCCGAATCAACCGATCAAGTTCGGGCGGATCAAGAATTCGCAGCTCGGCTTGCAGAGGGCGAGGACGTATCTTATCCGAACGATCATGTCGATTCTTCGGTAGTTCGTCAAGATGGTGGAGATGGCGTTCCCTTGCCGACAGCCAGACGAGTAGTCGAGAGACCTGTGAATATCAGACCGTCTCGTTCTAAGGCAGAGACGGTCCAGGCTACTCTGGAAAGATGCAACGCTCCAAACGATCTTCTCTTCAAGATCCCGAAGGTTACCGATCGTCCGTGGGACGTGCCTGCCGGCTAAATATGTGTCTATGAAGAGTATTTCAGAAGCTGCGTTCTCCAGTTTCCTATCCCGGCGCTTTTCTACAAGTACTGCAAGAGGCGGCATGTCGCGATCTCTCAGCTTATGCCGGCTACGTTGCATAAACCTTATGGGCCTTCTTACTCTTTGAGCGGCATCCCAATTACGGCTAAAATTTTTGAGAGGTTATTTCGGGTGAATCTGTCGAAGGCCAGGCCTTGGTTTTTATCGGCTAATGCGAAGCCGGAGCACTATCTTGTTACCGGGAACAAGCCGAGCAAGGTCAACAACTGGAATGCTCGATATTTCTATATCAAAATCGACGAGGCTTCCGTTGAATGTCCGAACGGGAGTTACCGAACTCAGTGGAGGACTCCTATCGGTAGATATTGGTTCCCGATTTTTATCTATTGCCTTGTTTTTCCTATGTTATATTTTTCCTTTTTTATTTTCAGATCGTCATATACCGAGTTTCCTCATCGCCACACCAGGATTCAATTTTGCTCACGTGAAGCAGTTGAGTGGGGCTGGGAAAGCTCGGTGGCCTGAAGCTTACCAAGAAAAGCTCGATTTAAAAGCTAAGAGAGCTCTCAAAGGTATGTCAATAAATTCTCCCTAACAGTTCGGCGATTGCACCGTCTAAAAAATTGTTGTATTTGTTTTATAGCAAACCCTTCTCGTCGACGGAAGATGAAGCTTGATGAGATCACAGATCTGTCCGCTGAGATGGACGCTGAAGAGGAGACTGTTGAAGTCCCGCCTGCTGCGCAGGATGAACAACCTGCTGCCGAGGTTGAGGTCGAGGAAGAGCAGGCTCTGGGTGAGGAGCCGGTTCCTGCCGCAAGGCCTACTTCGTCGGCAGACGTGGCGAAGATGAGGAGACGGAAGAAAAGGGGCAAGAGGCCAGCAAAACAAACTCCCGAGGCCGTTATGGGAGATGCCGAACCTCAAAGAGTTGATCCTGAGACGGTGGTCATATCGGACCATTCTGCTTCGTCGAAAAAGCAGCGGACTTCTGGGGCCGCGGCCCATTCTGTCAGTTTTGGGTACGATAGGGATGAACCGGTGACGAGTGATGCCGGGGCCTGCGCCGATCTATATCGGCAGCTGAAGTTTAGTTCGGAGGCGCTTCCTCCAGTTGAGGACCTTTTTCAGTCCGATGCGTACAAAAAGTTAGCTCGGACCACTGCTGAGGTAACCGAACTTCCGTTTTTAGTTGGTATCGTTTTATTCCCCCCCTTTTTTTTTTTTTTTGACAAGTTTTCATTTCTTTTGTTTATATGGTCGCTCATACAAACGAGCTTGTTGGTACTTACGACCTCGAACTCGTCTCAGCTCGCCGAAAGGCTCTTACGACCAGCCTACAAGTTGTTGAGCTGCGCAAAGAGTTGCTCGTTGAGCGAAATAGAACGCATGCTGGTGATTGTGCGGTTGCCGAGTTGGCGAAGGAGATAGCCGCGTTAAAAGCTACCAACGCCGAGCTGGTTAATGAGAAAGATGCCCTTGCTCGCACCTTGTTTCGGGAGACGACCCGTTTGAGGGCAGGCCGGACCCAGCAGATCATGAAAAGGAAGGAAGTCACCGAGAAATGTCAGGTTCGGCTCCAGAAGGTTAAAGATCATCTGGAGGCCTTGGATCGGGTTAAGAAACCATTCCTTGCCAGTAATCAAGTCCAATGGGTGCTCGTGTTCTGCGACAGCCTCCAAACGAAGCACGGTGTTGTCGTCCCGCCGCCCTGTGTTGAGAAGGTCAAAAAGCTCAAGGCTGTGAAGTTGGCCGAGTACGAGGCGATCGACTTGTGTGAGCTCGCCGAGTAGGATTTGGCTGTGTCACCCTTTGTCGAGCCCATTCATCCAGAGATTTCTCTCCCGATAGGCACCGAGGTCCCCCCCGGGTATTGACATGCGGAATCAAGATGTTTGACTTATGAATTTTGTAATAGTCTCCTTTTTTGGGCCGTAGAGGCTTATAACTTGACCTTTTGGACCGGAGGGTTTTTATAGTCCGGTATCCACTTAATTTATGTACGAATCCTTTTATGATTACGACCTTAGTCGTTTCTTGGAATTTTCTGTGATGTCAAATCTTGGATTATTTGAAGTCGTAAATTTATACGAACTTCTCAAGTCTATCGTTCACGAAGTGGTGCCGTAACAGTACAGTCTTAGCCGGGGTGAAGAGGGCGGACTTGATTCGATTTATTCGAAATCGGCGGTCTATTTGATCAGATCGGCTTATATTTTGCAATTGTTGAGGAATTGGCTTTAATTTTCGCGATTGTTGAGGAATCAGCTTAGGAATTTTGCGATTGTTGTGGAATCGGCTTATATTTTTACGAGAAATGACGTTCGGTTTTACCTATAGAGCTCTCAGCAAAAGAGTACGTGAACAGCTCGTCTTAAGATACTCTAAGGTTTTCTCAGATCGAATCCGAGTGTACGAGACAGGCTCGGTTTATTTAGCTCGAGGGTTAAGTGCGAGACTGGTCTCGGCTTTATACATGGAAAGTGTTTTGTCCATAGCACCATGTGGATGCGTGCGAGCAATAGCTCGGCTTAGTTTGATTTTATCGATCGTTTGGCCAGGACGTCGATCTGAGAACCAGTGATGGTTGCTTTGGGATTTCAGAGTTTTGATTGATATGAATTTATTAAATTCGGCGAACTGTTAAAGTTTGGCTTTTTGAAAGCAAATTTTTGGGATCCGGCGAACTGTTTGAAGTTCGGCTTTTGATGACAACGAATTTTGCATTCGGTGAACTGTTTGAAGTTCGGCACTTGGTGAAAACGGATTTTCGAGATCCGGCGAACTGTTTGAAGTTCGGCTCTTGGTGAAAACGGATTTTTGAGATCCGGCGAACTGTTTTGAGTTCGGCTTTTGGTGAAAACGGGTTTTTGAGATCCGGCGAACTGTTTCGAGTTCGGCTTTTGGTGAAAACGGATTTTTGAGATCCGGCGAACTGTTTTGAAGTTCGGCACTTGGTGAAAACGGATTTTTGAGATTCGGCGAACTGTTTTGAAGTTCGGCACTTGGTGAAAACAGATTTTTGAGATCGGCGAACTGTTTTGAGTTCGGCTTTTGGTGAAAACGGATTTTTGAGATCCGGCGAACTGTTTCGAGTTCGGCTTTTGGTGAAAAACGGATTTTTGAGATCCGGCGAACTGTTTCGAGTTCGGCTTTGTTTTTCTTTTGCCTTGAATAAAATTTTATTAAAGTAACAGCTGAACCCGGGGTGGGCTGCCTACGTACCCTCGAAAGAAGGATCAAGCCATTCGTAGTTCAAAGTACATATTTTTTTTATGGTCCTTCTAGTAGTAGTAGCGTTTGAGATTCATCGAGTTCCATGATCGTGGGATCGGTGTTCCGTCCAACTTCATAAGTTCGTACACTCCGGGCTTGACGACCCTCATGATCTGATAGGGTCCTTCCCAGTTAGTGCCGAGTTTTCCTGCGTTTCTTTCTTCGGTGCCCTCGAAGACCTTTCGTAAGACGAGATCGCCATCTTCGAAGTGGCATCCGCGGACCTTTTTGTTGTAGTAGCGTGCTGCCAGCTTTTTATAGTTTTGGATGCGGAGTAAGGCTCGATCGTGTTGTTCCTCGAGTGCATCGATGTTGTCGAGCATCATTTCGTCGTTTAGACCGGGATTTTCTACGAGCATTGTCATGCGTATTGTCGGGATTTTTAATTTGGCGGGACAAATGGCTTCTACGCCGTAAGCCAGGTAGAAAGAGGATTGTCCTGTTGACTGTCTTGGAGTGGTGCGGTAAGACCATAAGACTCCATCGAGTTCGTTGGCCCATCGTCCTTTCCTGATATCCAGGCGTTTTTTGAGTCCGTCGATGATGGTTTTGTTCGTCGATTCGGCCTGGCCGTTGCTTTTGGGGTATCTCGGTGTGGAAAAACTTAGTCCGATTTTCCACTTGGCGCAAAAATAGCCGAGTAACGTTGAGATAAATTGTGGTCCGTTATCAGTGATGATCTCGTTCGGGACTCCATGTCGGCATATGACGTTTTTCCAGATGAATTTTTTAACATCGATGGCATGGATTTCGGGGTATGACTCGGCTTCTACCCATTTGGTGAAGTAGTCTGTCATGACGAGGATGAATTTTTTGTGTCGTGGAACGTCGTAGGGGACCTATTATGTCCATTCCCCAGCGCATGAACGGGTACGGGGCTGTTGATTTAGTTAGTAGTTCGGTTGGGAGGTGCATCATTGACCCGTGCCTTTGACATTGTTCGCATTTGGCTACAAATTTATCGCAATCTGCTTGCATGGTTGGCCAGTAATAGCTTGCCTTCTCTATCTTTAGGGCTAAAGAGCGTCCTCCGGCGTGGTTTCCGCCATCGCCTTCGTGTATCATTTTCATGACCTCGTGAATTTCGTTGCTGGACGCGCATTTGAGAAGTATACCTGCATCACTCCAGCGGAATAGTCCGTCTCGGATAAGTATGTATCGAGCAGCTCGCATTTTGAGTCGCCGGGCTGCCCATCTGTCGGTTGGGACTATTCCGTCGATGATATACATCTTGATCTCTTGTGTCCAGTCGGTGGGGGTACGCTCGCTTAGGGGTTCGATGTTTTCTGATGTATGAAGCCCTTCTGATGGTTCTTCGTTTTCGTCGTCGGAGTTGTTTTGTATTGGTTCGACGATGTGCTCTGTTTCTTCGATGTTTTCGGGCTCGGCGATTTTTTCGAGCTCGGCGTTGTGTTCATCGTCTGTTATCTGAGTTTTCTTCTGCCTTCGTGGGATGGGCTCGGTTGCGGGGTTATCTTCGTAGTTACGCCTGCGCGTGGTGATATTGCACTCTTCTATTTTTCCAATGCTTGGTTCGAGTATGCTTTCGACCGGTATTGTCCTTTTGAGATGGGGATCTGAACTTGACGGAAGTGCGGCTAGTGTGTCGGCCGGAGCGTTTTCCCCCCTCGGGATTCTGGTGAGGTCGAAGTGTTCGAATTCGGTGGTGAGTTTTTTAACGACCTCTGAACTGGCTGGCGACGAGTTGTAAACCGCTTACTGAGACGAGTTTGAGGTATGCGTCCATTCGATCGTTTTTTGCGTCATACTCTCCGCTGAACTGGCTGGCGACGAGTTGTGAGTCGCAGTAAGCATGTATGCGATTTTCACCGATTGCTTTGGCTAACCGAAGTCTGCCGAGCAGTGCTTCGTACTCTGCTTCTTATTTGATGCGTTAAATGCCAGGCGAAATGATTGTTCCAAAAGTTCTCCGGTTGGAGATTGAAGTCGTATGCCTACTCCCGACCCTCGATGGGATGATGACCCGTCCACGTGGAGGATCCATTGTTCGGTAGTTGTTATGTCGGTCTCAACAAATTCTTGCGGTAGCTCGATAAGGAAATCGGCGAGAACTTGTGACTTGAGGCTTGTCCGACTTTTATAGTTGATATCATACTCGCTGAGCTCGATTGCCCACTTGGCGAGTCGACCGGATTGGCTTGGACTGTGCAAGATCGTTCGGATCAGCTGATCTGTTAGAACGGTGATCGAGTGCGATTGAAAATATGGTCTAAGTTTCCGGGCATCAGTGATGACGGTGAAAGCCAGTTTCTCGAGTGTTGGATATCGGCTTTCGGTGCCATCAAGTGATTTGCTTATGTAGAAGATGGGTTTTTACTCGCCTCTATCCTCCCGAACGAGAACCCCCATTGACCGCTGAGATTGAAATCGCGATGTAGAGATAGAGGGTTTCACCGTCTTCGGGTTTGGATAAGATCGGTGGCGTGGATAGGTTTTCCTTGAGTTGTTTGAACGCTTCTTCGCATTGGTCGTCCCATTCCAGGTGCTTGTTTCCGCGTAGCAGACGGTAGAAAGGGACACACTTGTCGGTGGATCGTGAGATGAATCTGTTGAGTGCGGCGATGCGGCCAGTCAGCCGTTGAACTTCTCTTTTGGTCGTTGGAGAAGGTAGATCGAGGATTGCGGAGATCTGTTTGGGGTTAGCTTCGATTCCTCTTTGGGTGACGATATACCCGAGGAATTCCCCCGACGTGACTCCAAACGTGCATTTAGTTGGATTGAGCTTCATGCCGTACTCGTTTAGTATGTCAAAGCACGTGTTGAGATGTCTGATGAGATCTTTAGCGATGAGCGATTTGACGAGCATGTCATCAATGTAGACTTCCATTGTTTTGCCGAGCTAGCTAGCGAACATGCGGTTGACAAGTCGTTGGTACGTTGCTCCGGCGTTCTTTAGGCCGAATGGCATGACTTTGTAGCAGTAACTGCCACGATCGGTGATAAAAGAAGTTTTATCTCGATCGCCTGGGTGCATGAGTATCTGGTTATAACCTGAGAACGCATCCATGAAGGATAGAAGTTCGTTGCCGGCCGTTGCTTCGAGAAGTCTATTGATATGCGGGAGTGGGAAGCTGTCCTTTGGGCACGCTTTGTTGAGATCGGTAAAGTCGACGCAGATTCTCCATTTTCCAATTTTCTTTTTAACGATGACTGGGTTTGCCAGCCAATCCGGATATCGAACTTCCGTAATCGATCATGCTCCAAGTAACCGTTCGACTTCGTCGTTAACAGCTTGGGCTTTCTCGGGTCCGAGCTTGCGCCGTTTCTGTTTGATTGGCTTGAAGGTGGAATCAATGTTGAGTTCGTGACTTGTGATTTTTCGATCGATCCCGGGCATGTCGTTGATGGACCAGGCGAAGGTCGATACATTCCTTTTGAGGAAACGGACTAGATCGTCTTTGATCTCTTCAACGAGTTCGGCCCCGATTCCGACGCATCTATCGGGGTTCAGTTCGTCGATGTTGACTTGAATAATTGTTTCTCGTCTCGGTAGGTCGGGGTCGTTATTGATTCCTTTCGTATTTATTACGCAAGTTCGGGGTACCGTTCTTAATTTGCATTCGTTGATGTAGCAAGTTCGGGACATTACTTGGTCGCCTCTTAGACTAGGAATTTGACCATTTGTACTATTCCGCCGACGTAGACGGGTATTTTGACCGTTCATGCGGTCATGGTCTGTTCGCTTGAAAATCCTGTTAGTGGCTCGATGTTTGGCTTGATTTGAGCGTCCGGGAAGTCCATGTTCCTGAGTGTTTCTCTGAATACTACGTTAACCGAGCTTCCGGTATCGACAAGGACTCGTCCAACGGCGACGTCCCCGATGAGTACTTCGACGACGTCCCCGATGAGTACTTCGACGAATAGTGGATCGTTATGTGGCATGTGTAACCCTTCTGTGTCGGCTTCGGAGAAGGTGATCGGTACTCCACTTGTTGTGGCTCGGTTCTCGCGTTGTGCGGCCAATGCTTCTCTACTGTATTCTTTAATTGCCCGGACGGAATAGTTGCAAGACTCTATAGCTCCCATGATCATATTGACGTGTTTCTGGACTTGGGGGTATGTTGGCTATCCGTTCGTTCCTCCCGATCGTGTTTCTGTTGATCTAAGTCGGCAGCGTCAGTCGATTGCTCGGAGTTTTAATTCGGTTTGTCGTTATCCCGACGTCATTTTCCGTTGTTATTGCGGCGGGGTCTGCCTGTAGGTCGGAACGCTCCTTCTACCGGGATCTCGCCTTTCTTGTATTTCATTAGTAAGAACTCTTGGAGATGTCGGCAGTCTTCGGTGTTGTGGCCCTTTTGATTATGAAATGGCAGAACTGTTCGGACTCGTTGTAGGGTTCTTTTGGGTCGTCTGATCGGATCAACGTAGTCCAGTTTTGTTGTGCTTGGATAGTGTTAACAGGTTGCTTCGAAGGGGCATACTGCTTTTCTTCGATGAGAGGTTGTTTTAGCAGAGCGTACTGCTTATCCTTTGCGGCTTCCTCTTCTTCCTTGAGGATGTAGATGTGCGATTTGTGCAGGATATCTTCCAAGGATTTCGGCCAGTTTCGTATGATTTCTTTGTGAAAATCGGACCGATACCAGGTTGCTTTGTAAAGGGCCTCTATTGCGGCCTCATCGTCGATTGTGCAATGAGCTACCACCTCTTTGAAGCGGTTCATGAAACTGCGCAGTGACTCGTCGCTTTTCTACCCTAGTGCCCAGAGGTCGGCAATTCTGGTTTTCTGTTTCATGAACATGGTGAAGCGTTTGAGGAACTTCGTTGAGAGCTCGTTGTAGTTGCTGATGGAGTTCGCATCAAGTTGTGAGAACCAGTCAAGTGCGGTTCCGCACAGGTTTTCTACGAACAGTTGACACATGGCCGCTTCTTTTTCTTCTTTGTTAAAGAAACAGAATCGGTTCATCATGATCACGAACGAGGTCAGTAAATGACGCGGGTCAGTGTGTCAGTCGTATGCGGTGATTTTAACTCTTTCCAAGCGTCGGACTGGAGTATTGGTGATTTGATCTGTGAACGGTGATTTTTGCGTTTCCTGGATAACTCGATCGATCTCTGGTGCCGAGCTTGTAGCTTGGTGGACTTTGGATCAGATATCTTTAAGCTGAGCTCGGACATCATCGAACTCCAGGCCGATGGAAGTTTGATTAGCGATGCTGGTTCCTGGATCGACCGCCGATCTTATAGTCGGTGGGTCTGCTGTGTTCGGATTTTGGGCACCGTTAAGTTCGTGCAAAAGGTTCCTACGAAGGTCGTTTCCGGGGGTGATTGGGTTTGGATCGAATATCCCGATCTGGCTTTTGAGTTTGGCTTGTGAGGCTAGCAGGGACTCGAACCGCTCTTCGTTCCTTTTTGATATCTCCGCGGCTGGGCCGCCATGGCTTCTAGGAGTGTGGTCGTATCGGCTGATTTTGGGGCTGCCGGAGTGATTGTTTGAGGGTTCGGTGGGTCGTTCCCTCCTGTTGGTAAGTTCGGAGGGTTTCCTCCGATTGGTAATAGCTTGATATTTTGGGGGGTGGTCCCGTTATCCTCCTGTTCATTGTTGCCGGTGATGACTGCTCGAGTGTCTGGTGGGGTTTGTCATTGCCGAACTCAATCAACCGAGATCTGAAAGTTCTGTTTTTGTTCTTACGTCCCCACAGACGGGGCCAATTGTTGATTCGTAAATCACACAAGGGGTTTTTAAAAAGAGAACTTTGATCGGAAACTCGTATTATTGATTGAATTCGGCGTTACAACAGAGTTTCGATAAGAAGAGATTAAAGAGGTTTAAAGAACTTGAGATCGGCGCTTGATGAAGCTATTTCTCTGCTCTTAGGTCTCTTAGATGATTCCGGGTATTTAGAATGAGGCGATGTCCTCCTTATTTATAGGTTTTCGAGTCGGTCGCGCGACGGAATATTTCCTTTTCCTTGATCGGTTGGGAATGGAAATATTCCAGATCTCCTCCGAGATATAAGGAAATATTCTGTTTGTCTCGGAAGTCGGTTTACCTTGCTACGCCGAGCTGGGCCGTTGTTGGGCCGTCGAGTTCGGTAACGAGGGTAATAAGGTTTGCTCTTGGGCTTTTGTCAGAGTTCGGCCAGTCAGTTCGCAGGCCCGTTTTCTCTTGTCCGAACCATCGTAAACCGATACCGGTCTCGGTTCGAACCGAGTTAAAACCGGAGGGTGCTAAATCCTCCTCTAACACTAATGGATCAGTTTTTTGATCATAATGGGTTGATAGGTCAAATGGATTATTACTCAAATGAGTCATAGATCAAATTGGTCAATTTGTAATGGGTCATGGATCATATAGATGACATGTTCACCCATCATCATGACATAATCATGACATCATTATGAAATCATCATGACATCATTTTTTTTTTCTCAAAAAGCAACAATCTATCATTTTTCCGCCAAAAAGTAATTCCGCGTTTTTTTAACCAAAAACGCGATTCCGCATTTTCCCGCCAAAACGTTATTTCGCGTTTCCCTCTAAAAACGTGATATTATGTTTCCACGCCAAAAACGTGATTTCACATTTTTCATGCCAAAAACGTGATTTCACATTTTCCCGCCAAAAACGTGATTTCACATTTTTCCCGCCAAAACGTGATATTGCGTTTTCACGCCAAAAACGTGATATCACATTTTTCCGCCAGAAACGTGTTTTCACATTTTCTCGCCCAAACGCGATTCAACGTTTTCCCGCCGAAAACGCGATTCCGCATTTTCCTGCCAAAAACACGATTCCGCGTTTTTCGGCCAAAAACGTGATTCCGCATTTTCTCGCCAAAAACGTGATTCCGCATTTTCTCGCCAAAAACGTGATTTCATATTTTCCCGTCAAAAACGTGATTCCGCGTTTTCCCGCCAAAAACGTGAATTCACATTTTCCCACCAAAAAATGTGATTCCGCATTTTCCCGCCAAAAACGTGATTTCAAATTTTCTCGCATAAAACGCGATTTTGCGTTTTCCCACCAAAAACACAATTTCACGTTTTCCAGCCAAAAACATGATTCTACGTTTTCTCACCAAAAACACTATTTCACGTTTTCCCGCCAAAAACGTTATTCCGCGTTTTCCCGCCAAAAATATTATTCTGGAAATTCCCGCCAAAATGATATTCCGCATTTTCCCGCCAAAAACGCGATTCGGTGTTTTGCCGCCAAAAACTTTATTTGAAATTTTCTCTCCAAAACAAGATTCCGCGTTTTCCCATCTAAAAAGTGATTTAACATTTTCCCGCAAAAAAGGTTATCCCGCGTTTTCCGCCAAACACGTGATTTAACATTTTCTCACCAAAAATTTGATTCCGTGTTTTCTTGCCAAAAAAGTGATTCCGCTTTTTCCGCCAAAAACGTGATACTACGTTTTCCCACCAAAAACACAATTATGTATTAGCCTGCCAAAAACGTCATTCCTCGTTTTCTGCCAAAACGTTATTCTGTACTTCTCCGTCAAAAATGTAATTTCACATTTTGCGTCAAAGATATGGTTCGACGATTTCATGACCAATTCACGATTATTAAAGAAAATTTGCCGATTCATAATATAAGTAAAGCATAACATTATTTACCATTTTTAATTTTCTCATTTTAAAATTGTTAAAGGAAAATTTCCATAAAAATACTCCAATTTTATTTCGATAAGCTTTTTAATACCCTAACTATTTTTGTACCCAATAAAATACCCAAATTATTTTGTTTGCCTATTTAAATCTCCAATTGTGAACCGTGTTCATTTTACAACATCTCCGTTAACAAATATATACGGACCTATACACGGTTTAAAATATAATTATATTTAATAATAAAATATATTTTTAAAAAATTACATTAAATTTTCAAAAAAATCGAAAAATTCCAAAAAAAAACTAAAGTTAAGAAACAATAATTTTAAATGGGTTATGTGATTTTTTTTTTTATAACTATGATGTGTTATTCATGTAGTTTTGAATTTTTAAAATTGTTTTAGAATTTGTTTGGATTTTTGTAGTTTTTGAACTTTTAGAAATTTTCAGTTCAAAAGTTCAAAAACTAAAATATAATTTATTTTTATTTAAAATTTAAAATTATTGTTTTTAACTTTATATTTTTAGATTTTGTTTTTGTTTTTTCGGAATTTTTTTGATATTTTTGAAAATTTAATGTAATTTTTATTTATTTATTAATATTTTATTATTAAATATAATTATATTTTAAACCGTGTATAGGTCCGTATATATGTGTTAACGGAGATGTTGTTAAATGAACACATGGTTCACAGTTGGAGATTTAAAATGGGCAAACAAAATAATTGGGGTATTTTATCGGGTACAAAAATAGTTCGGTATTAAAAAGCTAATCTGAATAAAGTTGATGTATCTTTATGGAATTTCCCCATTATTAAATGATATTTACTTAAATAAATTTGTGTGACGGGTCACCCATTTGGCCTATTGACCCATGTAATTAGATGGATCATGAATCACCCATAACCCATCACTAATGGATCATGGGTAACCCATGACCCATTTATACTCAACACATTAGGGTTATAGATCATGGATGGATGATACATTTGATCCATTTTGATACCGCTACATTTTGGCATTGGTAAGCTGTGTAATGGTTTGTAAGTATTTTACCCATCAATGTTTTTCGTGGAATAGGCTAAAGAATGCAGATACACAAAGTTGCGTTTTGGATTAAAGAAATTATAAAGAAATTCTGAAAACGCTCGGCTTGTCATCACAATTTCTTAAAAGTGACTCTGGTCCTTTTAAAAGCTCGGCTTGTCATCACAATTTCCTGAACAGAGGATTTCAACTTTGGCCACACTTCTAAATTATTGATAGCCTTGACGAGATTTTTGGAGTCCAGCTTGAAAAATCTCTTATTTTAATTACAGATTTAAGATGCACTATATCTATGTGGGAATTATGTTATTCTAGATTCCAGATTCCAGATTCAGACAACGCACTATATTCCATATAAATATGTTTCATGATGCAGATATTATTATTATTTTTTTTTTGTCAACAGTCTAAATACCTAAAACGATTCGAAAATTTAAATCGGTGGTACCGAGTTTACATAGTCAATATCCACTGGGTAGACGCAAGCACTTTTTGCTATCTTGTCTGCCATTGTGTTGTTCGCTCGTGGGATGAGTGAGATTGAGAAGAAAGAAAACGCCTCCTTACTCTTCACGAATTCCTCCAGGTGTAATGCAAAAGCCGGCCAATCCTCAGGTGTAGACACCATCTTCAGCAACTCGGAGCAGTCTGTTGCAAAAGCTATTTCCGTCTTCTGGTTTGCTAGCAAACAATGCATGGCCCAGATGAGTGCTTCCAATTCTGCGTGTATGGGGGATATGCTTCTTCGCAGATTCCTCGCTCCCATTATAATTCCTTCGACTCCTTCCTGATAACAATACCAACCTATTCCGGAAAAACTATCGGTCTCCTTCCAAGATCCATCAACATTACATCGCCAACCGTCATATATCAGAATTACCAGAGAATGGGTAAAGTTTTGAATTATCACATCTGGGTCACTCACTGTGCTGCTTCCCAGGACATGGCCTCGGTTTTCGCCTGCTGTAGTATGTATTGTGGACATCTGTCCACATTCGAAAAAACTTTATCATTTCTCCATTTCCAAATGTACCACGCAATCCATGGAAAACTATTATCCGCATTATTTAGAGTAAGCCGCCAAAAAAGATGATCAAAATTAGCAAAGACCGATGACATTGGGAAAAAACCTGAAGGTGTTGGAATCTTTGAAAGTGCCCATGTTTGTAATGTCGGAGGACATTCGAAAAGGACATAATTGATAGTTTCATTTTCCGATCCACACATTGCACACCGCCTATCACAGTTAATTCCTCTACTTCGCAAATTAGATGAGACCGCGAAACAGCCCGATATAGCTTGCCAAATAAAGTGTCTTAATTTCGGGGAGCATTTCAACTTTCACGTGTGTGCTTGTAATTTTGTCACATCCGGACCAAAAGATTTTGTGGTACCGATATTTGATTATGATTGTTCAATTTGATAACCCGACTTCACCGTATACATTCCCTATGTTGTGTAATGCCATCCATTGGTGTCTGGTTTGTATGTGCTACTTATATGCAGATCCCGAATAATCTCCACGTCTGTCGGATCAATAACCGTGTTCAATAACATTGTATTCCACGTCTGAGTTACTGGGTCAATCAGGTGATTGACCATTCAATTCGGGTAATAATTGTATATTTTAAATGTTGCTGACCTCGGCTGAGAAGATGGTATCCACGGGTCGTTCCATACTGAAATAGAACAACCTGATCCAACTCTTTTAAATAGCCATTTGTTGACCAGAGATCTAGCTGAGATAATACTCCTCCATCCATATGATGGAGAATATGATCGAATGGGTTCTAAAGGATCTGTGTTCCAAAAATATCGACCCTTGAAAACCCGCGCAAACAAAGAATCCGTTTATCCATTAACCTCCATAATTGTTTGGCCAATAGTGTTGTGTTAAAGTTCTCGACCGCCCGAAAACCCAAGCATCCCTCCGATTTACTTCGACATAGTTTATTCCATGCTATCCAATGCATTTCTTTTGAATCTCCGTTTGAGCTCCACCAGAACCGTGCTGCCGCACTAGTTAATTTTGCGGTTATGGACTTGGAAAACCTAAAACATGACATAACGAATGTTGGCATTGCTGATACCACTGATTTGATTTAAAACCTCCTTTCCCCCTTTTGATAGAAACCTTGATGTCCATCGGTTAATTCGATTTTGCTGCCTCTCTGTTACAAAGTTGAAGATCTTACTTTTTGCACCTCCGAGACTCTCCGGAAGCCTAGATACGAGCCCATGCCGCCGATGGTAGCAATTCAGAAAAAGAGGTGGAACAAGTGGCGGTAAACTATTTTGACGATTTATTCTCCAATACGTCCCCGGCGGACTTTGAGGAGGCTCTGGGCAAAATTAAGCCTATAGTTTCGGAGTTGAACAATGACAAACTCACGGCAATGGCTACCGAAGAGGAAGTACGGTCTTCACTCTTTATGATGCACCCAGAAAAATCCCCGGGCCCTGACGGAATGACAGCACTCTTTTTCCAGCGATCTTGGCACATAGTAAATGCATATTTAGTAGAGTTGGTGAACGGTTTCTTAGAGACAATAGTTTTTGACCACCAGCTGAATATGACAAATATTTGTCTAATCCCGAATATGATATGCTCAAATTAATACCCTAAAAGTACTAAGCAGTAGTTGCAATATAGTAGGGGTCGAACCCAAGGACTCACAGAAACACACAATAGATTATATAGGTGAAAATTAAGCTCAGCGATCAATGATATTCAAAGCAGGACGTAAAATAAAACGGTTGTTAATTCGATTGGAGAAAGATAGGTTCAGGGTATTTCTCAGGAAATCAATGAATGCAGATAAACTAACTAGTCAGGGTTCAGATTTAGCGCGGTTCTTGAACTCAAATCACTAAGATATAATTAACCAACTCTCGTTGCGAAAACTATCTAAATCTAAATCCTAGGAATTCCAAATCTCTTTGCGAATCCTAAAGTCTAAATCAGCCTTTAGATCAGGTTTGATTTGTTCACAAAACAACTAAACCAAATCTCTTTGCGAATAGTTATTATGTTCACCTTAGGTTCTATCAGGTAATTAATAGCACTCTCGTGCCTAATCAATTATCCTAAGATCTAAGTTCTAGGTGATCAATCTAGAATTAGCTTTGCAAACAACCTATGGTGAAGAACTAATTCAGATAGTGAATCTTAATAACTAATCAACCTAGCATTCAGAGATAACCCTTATGAGATCCCTAAACCTAACAAGAGATCTACTCAGACATGGAAATTGAAGCAATAAACATGTTTTAATAAATCATCAAATAAAATAGAAAGAGTAACAAGAGGGTTCGAAATCTTCTCTCGGACGAACAGAGTTTCAGACTTGTCTCCTTTCAAAAGCACTCTCACAAAACCAAAGTAAAATAAAGCATAGCCATGAAAGTGGCTGTAAAATCCTATTAAATAACCTAAATCACGTTTTGGGGCTTCTTGTAAATAATAAAGTCTTCTGGGCCATTTTGCAATTCTTCAAATCTTCATTAAAGTTGCGGGTCGTGTCTGCTTCGGTGAGTACCAAACTGATACTAGTCAGTATCGATCGACACTGAGACTTCAAATCGGGTACTCAGCTACACGAACGTTGCTTTGCTCCAAAATGCTTCAGAAAGCTCTAATATCTCCAATTATGCTCCAAACGTGCTAAAACCTGTAAAAGACTCTAAACCACTATGAAATAGTAGAAAGACTCTATAAAACGGACTTATATCATGGCTTAAACGGGGTAAAACTATGATATATCAACTCCCCCAAACTTAGCCTTTGCTTGCCCTCAAGCAAATAGAAGACTAAACCAGAGAAAGAGGTTTGAAAACATAGAGACTCACCTGTTCATGAAACATTGCAATGACCATTTTCCTTAGTGCTCCACATATCACCTAACCAGCTTTTGATCTAACCACCATGTACTTCTCCGTAGACATTCGCAGCTTCCCAGGCTACACAAATTATTTCACAGCATTGTTCAATCAAGTAATCATCGCCAGTTTCTTCGCCGTGATTAATACCAAGAACCTTCTAGATTCTTTCCCATACAATATCATGACAAGGAACCACACTTTTTCACACTTTCTGGTATTATTTTCTCTCCCCAGAGTTATTTCTCATTATGTTTCTTGCATGTACATATTAAGGTTCGAGACGCGAGTATTGATGGTGTTTGCCATCGAATCCCCGGTTCTTCCCTCAAAAGTAATCAAAGGTGTAGGCGAATAATGGTATCACATGAAATTTTCCTACCCTCGCTTTCACCTTTGTGTGATCATCTCCTCTGAAGTAGAATAATGGGATCGCTGGAAATTTTCCTAACCCTCTACTCAGAAGAAAATCATCTCATCTTTTAATGCATCTTATTAATTAACTTTTAACAGGGAGAGAAATACCATTACTTTAAACACGTGGGTTCCTTTGTCAGATACGAATGATGAATCAAGCTCTATGGATACTAACCACAACGATGAAGTGCAAAAATTTGGCTCAGGCTTTAAAGAACTTTGCTGGAAACATGAGTGTCTTCTAGTCAACTGGTCAGCCTTTGGATTTTTCATTAGTCGATCTAGAACTGATTCTGTAACAATGGTCACTTAGAAGCAAGGTCAAATCAATAGATTCAAGAAAAAAATCACAGTCTCCAACAAAAGTTTGACTCAATAAAACAACGAATGACTAAAAAACGACTGACTCTAAGAAAAACAAAAACAAAGTCAGCGACTACCTCCCCCAGACTTGAACAACACTGTCTCCAGTGTTATCTAGCCTAGAGTTGGTGAAAGAAAAAAAAAGTAGAGTGTGAAAAATCAAAAAGTTAACGTGCTGGAACATCGGGTATCGACCGACACACGACTTGGTATCGAGCGATACCAGGCTTAAGTCGACACGATGAACTTATCTCATTCGCGTAGGGTGTTGACCGATATCAACAGGGTATCGATCGACACTCATGCGATTTCGTATTTGATCGTCTAATGTCAGATGTAGCTCCAAAAGTGTGTCAAACGATCCAGGTGTTAAATGTAAGCATTGTTAGACCACTCAAACACAAGTTAGGTGCAACAAAATATCATAGAAGCATAAATCCACATGTTCAAAAACATAAAAGACACAAAAGTAACAACGAAAATAAAAAGAAAAGGGAAAATAAAACAACAAACGTGATGATCAGATAGAAAAAGGACTAATCCTCCTTAGTGGCGTCAGAGTCATCGCCAGCAGTGCCAGATGGTCCAACGTCAGTGGGCGTGCGTGGTGAACGTGGTGAAACAGGACATCGAGATGAAGGACCAGCGTCTGTGTCAGTCATGCAGCGGTAGCGAGAAATAGCAGTCCAGATCGTCTGCAGACTCGTGACTACGTATCTCTGAAAAGGATCCATCTCCATCTCAGGTGGTGGAGGAGGAGAAAACGCAGCAGCAATGGGAGATGGCTCGTGTTGCGGTTGACCCCCAACAGGGCCAGATGCAAGTGGATGTGCTCTAGTAGCTGAGCCTCGACGTCGAGTCACCGGTGCAGGCTCCATGTCAGCTGAAGCAGGTGCGAAAAGTAGCTGAGCAGGGTCATCGCCTATGTCTATCAGATCGGTGTTGGGGAACTTAACCAGATAGTCCCCAACAGAAGTGCTGAAAACCCAGCGCATGTGAGGCTTCAGCCAACGCAGGT
Source organism: Eutrema japonicum (assembly GCA_030161315.1). Taxonomy (NCBI): domain Eukaryota; kingdom Viridiplantae; phylum Streptophyta; class Magnoliopsida; order Brassicales; family Brassicaceae; genus Eutrema; species Eutrema japonicum. The sequence goes on from BSQW01000007.1 coordinate 28,310,379, forward strand.
GCTCCAACTGCGCCTTGTCCATGAGCTCGCGGGAAGTCATGACCGAGCAACTAGTGGTGATGATTCCTAGGTGCAGAAAAATGGGAGTGAGAAGGCTGCCCACCGTTTCGATCTTCGGGCGACCTGCAGTCCTAAAAGTCTTGCCGCGTCCTGTGAAAGGTTTCACCTTCAGCGACTCCAAGTGGTGTGCGAATACGGCACCTAAGTTGACCGCGAGGTTCAACTCAGGCCACTCATATGCCTCATCAGAAATGAGATCTCCAATCCCAATAGACAGAACAATCAGCTCAGCAACTCTTATCTTGTTTAGTTCCATTTACACAACAGAGTGTTGCTCAGGATCCTTACAAGGCATCGTAGGAAAGGATGGCGCACATCCATCTGTGTAGTGGTCTTGCTGTCATAGACTCCATGCCCAAAGTGAGACCAGAACGCCTCAACATCCAGGAACTTGCGAGGAAACTCACACCTAGAAAAGTCCTTGTGAAACCCATAGATATCGCAGAGCTCCTGAAGAGATATCCTATACCACACACCGCGAATCAGAAAAGTCAGAACACCCTGTTGTGCAGTCATAGGAGGTGCACCAGTGTAGTAGACGCGGACAAAAGCAAAGAACTGGCGAACCAAGTTTGGGTACAGGTCATACTGCCGCATAGGCATCGTTCCCAATCTGATCTTGCGGACCAGTCCATCAAGCTCCCTGTCAAAGCCCAAGTGCCTCATAGTATGCATATCAAGAAAACGAGTGGGACGCACATCAACCTCCTGCCATGCGTTGTAGAAGATCGAGTCGAAATTGTCCCATTCCTCGGAAATAGGCATGTGAGTGCAAGCTTTGTTCTCCGTAATCTCCTTATCCGACCCCTCGTAATAATCCCTCAAACGTATCATAGCCTTCTCACTGATCTTAGGCCATGAAAATCGAACTGCTGCATGAGGAGGCACAAGTGATGAAGGTGCAGGAGCCTCGGATGGTGCGTCGCATAAGTTGGTGCCGAAAACCAATGTAAAGTCGGTAGAATTGGCGGTCTGAACCTTGTAGCGGCTCTTGGTAAGACAGGCGATAACCGATCCTGGTGTCCAAACCCCGTCATGGAAGAACTCGACTCGAGCACCCAACTGGTACTCTTTCTCTGGTGGGTTAGAGCTGGATGCGGTATCAGTGCGTGCTTTCTTCCTAGGTGTCATCTTGTAGATCGCGAGATTGAGAGAGAGAATGAGATAGAGTACAAAAATCCGAGCAGGGTAGACACAAAAATCACTCAAATCCGTTGAGAAACGAATATTTGTGATTTTGAGAGAGAGAGTTGCGGTATATGTATAGAGCGATGGAGGCGGTGGGAGAAGAAAGGAAAACCCGTAGGGTTTATACGGAAACTTATCTGCGCATGGAGTATCGATCGATACCAATGTGGCGTCGATCGATACTGAGGGTGTGGAATGACTTAGTCTCCACACGGAAGTCGGTCCAAAATGTGTATGTTTAACCGACGGGTATCGACCGATACTAACTGGTATCGATCGATACAGGACCTCCGAATCTGATTCACGTGACACAAAGAAACACGAAACAAAAACTAGAAAAATAAAAGACTCATATGTACAGACTTACCAGTGGGTTGACTCCCACTCAGCGCTAGTTTTACGTCGCGAGCATGACTTTACGGACGATCAGTCAGGATAGGAATGAGAGCTTGTAGCAAAACAGGCTCCACAACTTGACATCTCCAGGTTCAGAGTTATGCGCAACATGTTCTCCACAACCTCTTGTCCTTTCTCCTTCAGCTCCGGAGTAAGAAGAATTCTAGCCTTAGAAAATGGTCTTGAGGTCCCTTTGCATTTCACCTTATATTCGATCGAAACTCCATCGCACTTCTGAGAGATTAAGGTTACATGTGTAACACTCTCGACTCTTTTGTTCTTCACCTCCTTCTCTGCCTTAGTCTTTTTGGCGACTTTCTTAGTGAGGACAGGAGGACGATCCGGAACTTCTATGACAGTTGGCTCATCATAAGGCTCTTCCAAAAGATCAACCATCAATGTTTCTCCTGCACCAACGGGGATGCAAGATATCTGCGTAGGAGCTCTTCCAGAGGGGATGGCTTCGTAGGAGACATGTTCGTCAATGTATGAGAACGAGATTCTCTTACTGGGAGTATCCATAACTGCACCAGCCGTAGCCATGAACAGTCTTCCAAGAATCAAAGGTGTGCTAGACCTTGCATGCATCTCCACAACCTAAAAATCAGTAGGAACCAGACAGTCTCCTACTGTAACCATCAAATCAGGGATTGTACCATACAGAACCGATGTGGAAGAGTTCGCGAATGTGAGAGCCATCTGAGTAGATATTATGTCTTCGATTTTCAGCTTCTCTGCATGTGCCCTTGACATGACATTGACGCTATACCCTGAATCAACCAGAGATTCTTTGAATTCAACTTCGGAGATAGAGCATGTGACTGAAAATTTCTCTGAGTCTTCCCTCTTAGTCAACTGCTTCAGTGGAGGCGGTGTACTTCTGACCTTGATGAAGAGTGCTTTAATATCTTCCTCAGTTTCTCTGCAATCTCGGAAGTGACTCAGCAGGGGGCGGTACTCTAGAGCTTCTTCAAAAGTCAGTGTGTGTGGAATTCTTTGTACCATCTTCTCAAAGCCACGCAGCTGCTTTGGAGAAATGGGGTCTCTGAGGTGTCTGGGTAATCGCGGGTACCTTAGGCTTGTAGACACGTTCCTCAATCGTCTCTGGTTTCTTCACGATTTCTGGTTCAGCCTGCGAGGGGTGTCGATCGATACAAGGTTGGTGTTGATCGACACAAGGCTCATGTGTCGGTTTTTCAGATTGGTATCGATCGATATCGGCAGTGGTATCGATCGATACTGACGAGTCAGGTTCGGAATCACCTTCGACAAGGTTTTCGAGATTTCCTGCACCTCTCAAGGTGATTGCATTGACGTATTCGTTCTGTGCCTGAGTCATCTTTCCCTTGACAGCTGCTGCAGTCTGAGCTACTTGTGTTTCCAACATCTTCTGATGAGTATCGAGAGCATCGATCCTTCCACTCAGATCTTTGTACACATCATCTATCTTTCCATTGAGATTCACTGTGAGCTGTTGCTGTCCTTGAATCAGTTGTTCAAACGTAGACTCGATCTTGCTATCTAGAAGCTTAGCAGGTATGGGCTGATAAGATGAGTTTCCATAGTTCCTCGTATACCCATTGTTCTGAGATGATCTCTGACAAAACTGATCCGAACCTCCTTGCTAAGAGTTGTTGTTGAAGTTTCGGTTGTTGTTGAATTGATTCCTCTGACCTTGAAAACCAGAACAACCAATGTAGTTAACATCCTCTACTTCATCCTCGTTGAATACCTCGACATCTTCAGCAAAGTGAACAGCTTTCGTTGTCTTTCCCATCAGAAGATTGTGCATAGAATCCAACTTGGCTTGAACATCAGCAATCTGTGAACCATCCATGCTACCAGCTAGCTTCTTCCGCTCATAATCAGCATTCTTGGTGCTATTGCTAGACGCCAAGTTCTCAATCAGTACATAGGCATCATCGGGATACCTGGTGTTGAAGTTTCCATTGCTCGAAGCATCCAAAGTCATCTGATATCTCCAATCAATTCCTCTGAAGAAGAAACCCATCAGCTGAACATCATAGTATCCATGATGTGGACAATCTCTCTGATAAGATATGAATCTCGTCCAAGAACCCTTGAACGACTCAGCAAGTCCTTGAGAAAATTAAGATATCTTGTTCCTCATATCCTCGGATCGTGCATCATCATAGAAGTTGTTCAGGAAAGCTGTCTTAGTCTCTTCCCAAGTAGTAAGTGATCCAGGAGGTAACTCCTTCAGCCAGTAAGTTGCATATCCACCAAGAGAGTATGGGAAGAGCTTGCAGAAGAGGTAATCATAGGACACTCCATTGATCTTGATGCTAGTGACCAAATCCTCAAACCTCTCAATATGGTCCATGGGATGTTCATTGGAAAGACCATGAAAATGGTGCTGACCCACAAGAGTGTAGTATACAGGTTTCAACTCAAAGTCATTCCTCTGAAAAGCAGGCGGACGAATCGTTGATCGATTTGCGTAAAACTGATCAGGCCTGTTGTACTCATCAATCGTTCTACCACGATTAACCACAACATTCTCAGTGTTCGCGTTCCCAGCGACATTCCCAGCGACAACAAGAGCAGATGGAATGATGTTCACCTCTCCATCCAGGCGTTGTCCTCTCTCATTGCACAACCGACCCTCTTGGTCTCTGTAAGCACCAGCTTCATCTTGAACCAACTCCACTTGATTATTGTTCATCTTTGCTGGCTTCTTTGCTCTTCTGTTTGTGCGTTCCAAAAGTGCTAGCTGCTCTAGTGACAGATCTACTAGCTGAGTCCTCTTGTTCCCTCTGGTTTCACGATTAGGCATACACCTGAAAACAAGAGTCAAGAAAAGTAACAAAAAACGTGATGAGTATCGACTAATACCAAGTGGTGTCGATAGATATCAACAAAAAATAGAACGGCGAGTATCGACTGATACTAGATAGTATCGACCGATACCGACGAGCTTAGTCGAAATTCTCAGACTAAAATCTAATGGCGAATTGAATCCCCGGCAACGGCGCCAAATTTGATATGCTTAAATTAATACCCTAAAAGTACTAAGCAGTAATTGCAGTAAAGTAGGGGTCGAACACAAGGACTCACAGAAACACACAATAGATTATATAGGTGAAAATTAAGCTAAGCGATCAATGATATTGAAAGCAGGACGTAAAATAAAACGGTTGTAAATTCGATTGGAGAAATATATGTTCAAGTTATTTCTCAGTAAATCAATGAATGCAAATAAACTAACTAGTCATGATTCAGATTTAGCGCGGTTCTTGAATTCAAATCACTAAGATATAATTAACCAACTCTCGTTGCGAAAACTATATAAATCTTAATCTTAGGAATTCCAAATCTCTTTGCGAATCCTAAAGTCTAAATCAGCTTTTAGATCATGTTTGATTTGTTCACAAAACAACTAAATCAAATCTCTTTACAAATAGTTATTTTACTCACCTTAGGTTCTATCAGGTAATTAATCGCACTCTCGTGCCTAATCACTACAAGAAAAATTAAATATTGTTACAATTTTTTATGTCACAATATATAAATATTTCGTCACAAAATTTATATTGTGACGAAAATGTCACAATTTCTAAATCATCACAATAAAACCGTCACAAATCAATTTCGTCTCAAAAAATGTAACAAAATTTTGTTACGAATAATAACGTAACATTTCGTCACCATTTGTGACGACATTAAAATAGTTACAAAAATGACACAATTTGTGCCGAAAAATATTGTCACATATTTGTCACCAATTGTTACTATATTTTAGTCATTGATTCGTCATAAATTATGACCAAAATAATGTCACAAATCTCATCACAATTCATGACTAATTTATAGTCATAGAAACGACACAATTCGTGACAAACGATACTATCACAAATTATTACAATATTTATGTCAATGATCCATTACAAATTGTGACCACAATAATATCACAAACTCTATCACAATTAGTGACTACATTATAACAAATAATTACCATTATTTGATTTACATTATGACATTTTTTTCTTACCTAACCGTTACAAATTGTTACAAAATTCACTCCAAAAAAAATTCCAAATTTTTTATTTAATTAATTTACAAAAAAGAAAAAATAAGGAAAAAAATGAAAAAAAAAAGAAGATCGAAGATTTCTCCTCGCCGATCTGCTCCTCCGCCTGGCCTCAATACCACCGCTGATTTGCTCCTCCACCTGGCCTCAATACCACCGCCGATCTGCTCCTCCGTATGGCCTCAATACCACCGCCGATCTTCTCCTCGCCGAACCACCCATCGCCGAACCACCCATCGAAGATCGAAGATCTTCTCCTCGCCGAACTACCCATCGGAGCAACCACCACGTGAGGCACGAACCAATTGGAGCAACCACCACGCGAGGCACGAACCAATTGGAGCAACCACCACGCAGCCCAACACCACCGCCGCCGCAGCCCAACACCACTGCCGTCGTATCTGAAAAAAAAAAGAGTTGTAAATCAATTAAAAACTTTGGAAGAATGTTTTGTTTTTGTTAATTAGATCGCAAGAGAAGAGAAGAAGATCGTGGGAAGGAGAGAGAAAAAGAAAATAAAAATCAATTAAAAAGAGAAAAAAATAAAATAAAACAGTTTAAATCCTCAACCGTTGGATTAAACCAATCAACGGTGGAGGATCTCGATCCTCGTCGCAAGGAACTAGCCAATGAGAAGCTTTCGTTATTTTTGTCATTTGGTCGCAAATTATTCGCAAATTTGAGACTCTTTTGTTTTGTGACAACTATTAAAAAAATCGTCTGGGGTTGCTAAACGGTCGCAAATTTGGGACTATTTTGTGACAATAAAAAATATTTACCCTAAACACTAAACTTTAAGAACCTAAAAAGTTTGAATATGATTTTACAATGATTTTGTGTATATAGCAGTTCAAAAATATGTTAAAACGTAAAAATAAATAAATTTTGAGATAATTTTTATCTTTCAAAATCATTCCTTATAAAACACATGTAACACTTATTAGATGTTATGATTAGATTGAAATTTTTGTAAGTGTTACATTTTTTTGTTTATTATTTAATGTTTATATGTAAGATCTAGTTTACAATTTAAGATATAGAATTTATGATTCAGGTTTAGGGTTTAGAAACCCTGTAAAATGATCATATTAAAAAAAATTGTAAGTGTTGAATTTTTTGTATATTATTTGATTTTTATGTGTAAAATTTTGTTTACAATTTAAGATTTAGATCAAATTTATGATTAAGGGTTAGATGTTTAGGGTTTAGGGTTAAGAATTTGTGGTTTGAGTTCAGAATTGATTGATTTCTATAAAAAAAATCAAGTGGAGTTGCAAATTAGTTCCAAATTTGGGACTATTTTGTGACTACTATTAAAAATTAATCTCAAATTAGTCCCAAATTGGTCACAAAAATTGGGTTTGAAAATTAGTGTACATGTTACCATAAACCCTAAACTTTAAGAACATATAAGGTTTGAATATCACTTTACAATGATTTTGGGTATATAGATGTTCAAAAATATATTTTACAATTTAAAATTTAGAGTTTATGATTAAGGGTTAGAGGTTTAAGGTTTATAATTTAATATTTATAAAATTATTATATTTTAAAAATTGTAAGTGTTGAATTTTTTTGTATATTATTTAATGTTTATTTTAAATATTTTGCCCATTGTAAAATGATTATAATTTGAACTTCCATTGGAAGGGTAAAGTTGAACGATCCACAAATGGCTCTTCCATATCTGCACTATAAAACACATGAAAATCAGTATCTCAGAGTGTACAGCTCATAATTGATCTTTGTATTGAAAATCAATAGAGCAACCAATATGGATTCAAGAGAGAAATATGGATTCAAGAGAGGGATACAAATTCAAGAGAGGAAATACCTTCCAATGACACCTCTGAACTTGACGTGAAACCAATTGCTTCTATTAAAAGGAAAAAAAAAAGAAAAGAACGGTTTTGATAGACAGTGGAGGAGATGAGTAAATAATTTTGACACTTTTTTAGGGTTTCTCAATGAGTGGGAGAAATTTTGGCAAACTACTTAACGCGCTTAATGAAATCTGAGGCGGCATAATTAAAATTAATAACATTTTGGCAAATAATTATATTTAATTAATATAATTACGTTAACTACTTAACTATCTAGGTCAAAGCATGCTCTGAGATCTCAAATCTCCACGGGGGTATTTTCTTGACTTGAAACCCAAAGCTGTCGGAAAAAAGCAAAACTTTCATTTAATTGTCGAAAGAGAAACAATTAGATCTTGAGATAGTCAAACTGAAAGAGATTGGAGAGCGAGATTATTTTGCAGCACTAGCAACACAACTATTCGTAAGTTAAATCTGGTGATAAGTTTTAAAGTACCTCTTGGCTTTATATTTCAGTTTTTGTGATTAATTTGTAATATGTTAATCATCTTGTAATGTTTTCAGATCTTGGATACATGTTTTTTAGTTCGTTGCTGTGTTTTTTTTGGAACTTCTGATTAATTAATTCTTTTTTTTTGTTTGTTTTATGTAGATCACATTCATATCAAGAGCTAGTGTCACGTTCACAATTTTTTTGTTTTAACATATTATGTCATTTATACTCTTTTTAGTTATTATGTATTTTTGGGTGTTTTTTTCAGAATTGAAGCGATTTAAAAAAAAAAAAAAATTCACATGTGATTTTACTCTTGTCACAAATTCGTAACAACTATGTCACATTCTATGACCAAATGCAAATGCCACTAAAACGGTGGCAAAATGTGACGATTTATTTACAAAATATGTGTAGCTATAAGTGACTTCAGTTTAGTCACAAAAATCGTATAATTTAGTTACTCGATTTGGTCGTAAATTCGTAACAATATTTATGACAATACATTTTGTAATAATTATGTCTCCATTAGTGACAGAAGTTTATTACCTTCAATTTGGTCACAATTTTATGACGAAATGGTAATGCTTTTATGACTAAATAATTTCGTCACGGATTCATATGTATTTCGTCACAAAATTGTTACCAAATAAAGTAGTCACAATTATTTGGTAACAATATTCACTTTTTTGTAGTGAATCAATTATCCTAAGATCTAAGTTCTAGGTGAACAATCTAGAATTAGCTTTGCAAACAACCTATGGTGAAGAACTAATTCAGATAGTGAATCCTAATAACTAATCAACCTAACATTCAGAGATAACCCTTATGAGAACCCTAAACCTAACAAGAGATCTACTCAGAAATGGAAATTGAAGCAATAAACATGTTTGAATAAATCATCAAATAAAATAGAAAGAGTAACAAGAGGATTCGAAATCTTCTCTCGGACGAACAGAGTTTCAGACTTGTCTCCCTTCAAAAGCTCTCTCACAAAACCAAAGTAAAATAAAGCATAGCCATGAAAGTGGCTGTAAAATCCTATTAAATAACCTAAATCACGTTTTGGGGCTTCTTGTAAATAATAAAGTATTCTGGGCCATTTTGAAATTCTTCAACTCTTAATTAAAGTCGTGGGTCGTGTCTGCTTCGGTGAGTATCGACCGATACTAGTCAGTATCGATCGACACTGAGACTTCAAATCGGGTACTCAGCTACACGAACGTTGCTTTGCTCCAAAATGCTTCAGAAAGCTCCAATATCTCCAATTATGCTTCAAACGTGCTAAAACCTGTAAACGACTCTAAACCACTACGAAATAGTAGAAAAACTATATAAAACGGACTTATATCATGGCTTAAACGGGGTAAAAACTATGATATATCAACTCCCCCAGACTTAGCCTTTGCTTGCCCTCAAGCAAATAGAAGACTAAACCAGAGAAAGAGGTTTGAAAACATAGAGACTCACCTGTTCATGAAACATTGCAATGACCATTTTCCTTAGTGCTCCACATATCACCTAACCAGCTTTTGATCTAACCACCATGTACTTCTCCATAGACATTCGCAGCTTCCCAGGCTACACAAATTATTTCACAGCATTGTTCAATCAAGCCATCATAGCCAGTTTCTTCGCTGTGATTAATACCAAGAACCTTCTAGATTCTTTCCCATACAATATCATGACAAGGAACCACACTTTTTCACACTTTCTGGTATTATTTTCTCTCCCCCAGAGTTATTTCTTATTATGTTTCTTGCATGTACATATTAAGGTTCGAGACGCGAGTATTGATGGTGTTTGCCATCGAATCCCCGGTTCTTCCCTCAAAAGTAATCAAAGGTGTAGGCGAATAATGGTATCACATGAAATTTTCCTAACCTCGCTTTCACCTTTGTGTGATCATCTCCTCTGAAGTAGAATAATGGGATCGCTGGAAATTTTCCTAACCCTCTACTCAGAAGAAAATCATCTCATCTTTTAATGCATCTTATTAATTAACTTGTAATAGGGAGAGAAATACCATTACTTTAAACACGTGGGTTTCTTTGTCAGATACGAATGATGAATCAAGCTCTATGGATACCAACCACAACGATGAAGTGCAAAAATTTGGCTCAGACTTTAAAGAACTTTGCTGGAAACATGAGTGTCTTCTAGTCAACTGGGCAGCCTTTGGATTTTTCATTAGTCGATCTAGAACTGATTCTGTAACAATGGTCACTTAGAAGAAAGATCTAGAACATATGTGGTTTAAATAGCGAATCGAGACAAGATATGGCCAAGGAGTGGATCACCTCATTTAGGCCCACTTTTGGAGCTTTTTTGGAAACGCACATACAACCCTCATATTCAAGGAGATTGGAGAGAGCAATCCCTCTGGGTTGGAAATACTTTGGCAATTTCGAGAATCATCAAACAACTCGAGTAGTAGTGGTTTGGGACCCGAGAGTCTCTTTGATAATTTATAAATCATTTGCGCAAATGGTTACTTGTGGTATCTTCCTAGAAGCTGAGAATGTCAACTTCATAGTCTTCTTTGTTATGCTTTCAATTTGCTTGAACATCGTATGGAGCTTTGGCATGAGTGATATATCATGGTTTTTACCCTGTTTAAACCATGATATAAGTCCGTTTTATCGAGTTTTTATTCTATTATAGAGTCTTTTAGAGGCTTTTACAGGTTTTAGCCCATTTGGAGCATTATTGGAAATATTGGAGTTTTATGGAGCATTATGGAACAAAACTGAAGTCTGGCGACTAAGTACCTGATCGAAGTGTCAAGCATCGATCGATACCCCCTGGTATCGATCGACACCCATCGAGGAGATCACAAGTCACGAATTTAATGAAGTTTGAAGAATTGCAGAACTTGCCCAGAAGACTTTAATATTTACAAGAAGACCCCAATTCGTGTTTAGAGTATTAAATTAGGTTTTACAGCCACTTTGGCTGTGTGCTTTTCATTACATTGTTCTTGAGAATTTCTGAGAGAGGGGAGACAAGTCAGAACTTTGTTCGTCTGAGAGAAGATTTCGAACCCCTGTTTCATTCTACTCTTATTTTATTCTTTTGATGATCTATTCAGTTATGTTGATTGTTCATTCTCCATGTCTGAGTAGATCCCTTGTTAGGTTCAGGGTTCTCAATAAGGTTTTCTTTGAATGCTAGGTTGATTTGTTATTAGGATTCTTTATCTGAATTAGTTCTTCACCATAGGTTGTTTGCAAAGCTAATTCTGGATTGATCACCTAGAACTTAGATCTTAGGATAATTGATTAGGCGCGAGAGTGCGATTAATTACCTGATAGAACCTAAGGTGAGCTAAATAACTATTCGTAAAGAGATTTGGTTTAGTTGTTTTGTGAACATATCAAACTTGATTTAAAAAGCTGATTTAGACTTTAGGATTCGCAAAGAGATTTGGAATTTCTAGGATATAGATTTAGATAGCTTTCGCAACGAGAGTTGGTTAGCTATACTTTAGTGATTTGAGTTCAAGAACCGCGCTAAATCTGAACCATGTTAGTTAATTTATCTGCATTCATTGAATTCCTGAGAAATACCCTGAACCTATCTTTCTCCAACTGAATTTACATCCGTTTTAATTTACGTACTTGTTTTCAATACCATTGATTGCTTAGCGTAATTCCCACATTCATAATCTATTGTGTGTCTCTGTGAGTCCTTGTGTTCGACCCCTAGCTTTACTATAACAACTGCTTTAGTATCTAAATAGGGTATTAATTTGAGCATATCAATGAGTTGTCTTTCTTAAATTCCTCTTCTCTAGTTCCTCAGTTTCTTTTGGTAGTTGCTGGAGATTTCAATTATATTTTGAGAGTCTCACAACACTTAAATTATCTCTCTACGGAAGTTGATACTGCAGGAATAGAGAATTATCCTTTGGCAATGCAGAATGCTCAGCTTTTTGAAGGACCTTCCAAGGGTTTGGCTTCCTCTTGGTGGAACAATAATGACACTAATCTAGTGTCTAAGAAAATCGACCATGCTCACATCAATGAACATTGGGCGATGTGTTTTCCTTTGGCCTTCTCTGAATTTCTAGCACCTAGGGAGTCGAATCACGCTCCTTGTTTATTTCATATGCCTTTTATGGGTTAAAGAATTTCTAAGCCTTTTATGTTCTATCACCACGTGATAGATCATCCTAAATATCCGGAGGTTGTAAGCACAAACTGGTTTGCAATTTCTATTGATGGAACAAAAATATTTGAACTGTTGCGTTCCCTCAAGCTCTTAAAGCCAACTCTCTGATCTTTGAACAAACACAACTTTAGTGGCATTACTCAGCGAGTCAAGGATCAAGAATCAGTGGTTTCAGCTCTACATCAAAGGCTGCTGACATCTCCCTCAGCGAAAATTGCAATAGAGGAGCATAGAGAAAGGGAGAAATGGCATTTTCTTCTCAAAGTTGAGGAAACGTTTCTACATCAAAAATCTCAGATTCAATGGCTTCATCTTGGAGATAGGAATACAGCCTTCTACCACAAGATAGTTGTGTTGAAAAAACTCAAAGAACCACATCTATTTTCTTAGGGATCATGATGAAAGGAAAATAGTCTATATTCCTGAGATTAAGCGCCACGCCTATGATTCTTTGCCTCTATCCTAGGTCAGACCGATATTATATTTTCTCCTTGTACTCTGGATTTTCTTCAGAATCTTTTACCTTTCAGGTGCTCTGCCTCACAAGCAGAAAAGCTGCAGAAACCGGTATATGAGGAAGAAAATTGTGCAGTTCTTTTTGCATTGCCTCTTCATAAAACTCATGGGCCTTGCGGATATTCAGTCGAGTTCTTCCAGTCTTCTTGGAGCATAGTTGGAGAAGATTTGGTTGATGTTGTTCAATAATTCTTCACTTCTGAGAAACTTATAAAGGATTTCAACAATACTGCTATTGCTCTGATTCCCAAAACTCTTGAGGCTTATAAGTATTCTGATTTCAGGCCTATTATCTTATGAAATCTGGTCTATAAGATCATCTTGAAGCTAATAGTAAACATGTTAAAGCCTCTTCATCATATGTGCTTATCTCCTAACCAAGCAGCCTTTCTTAAAGGAAAAAGTTTGGGAGAAAACGTCTTGGTTACCTCTGAATTCATTCGCCACTACCAGAAACCTATGAATGCTGCGAGTTCACTCCTAAAAGTGGACCTTCGTAAAGCATTTGATACCGTGAATTGGGATTTTGTACTCAAGGTTCTCGAAGCTCAGGAGTTTCCGCCTCTATTCAGGGCTTGGGTAAGGAAATGTATCTCTTCTACTCGCTTCTCTGTCTTGATTAATGGAGAACTTGCATTTTTTTTTTGAAGGGAAAAAAGACTTGAGACATGAAGATCCTCTTTCTCCCTATCTCTTCATCCTAGAAATGGAGGTTCTGTCTTGATTAATGGAGAATTTGCATGTCTTTTTTTAAGGGGAAAAAGGCTTGAGACATGGAGATCCCATTTCTCCCTATCTCTTCATTCTAGAAATGGAGGTTCTATCTCGTATGATGGACAATGCTGCGATGGCTAGAAAATTTTGCTCTTCATCCCAAATGTGAAAACCCGCTTTTCACCCATTTGTTATTTGCCAATGATCTTTTGGTTTTTCTGATGGTTCTCGAGATTCTATTCTCTGCTTGGTTAGGCTCTTATCTGAATTGAAGACAATATCAGGGCTGCAAATGAATGTTGACATGTCAGAGCTATTCTTCTCGGGTTATTCCATTGCGGCTGCAAATGACACTAGTGCATTGACTAGAATCAAACTTGGAAATTTTCCAACAAGGTACCTTGGCTTGCCTCTGTCTCGTTCTAAGCTAAATTTCTCAGCATTGCAACCTTTTCTGGAATGGATCACGTGCAAGTTGCATTGCTAGACAACTAAATTTCTTTCCTATGCTGGGAAAATTCGTCTTATATCATCAGTCATTTATGGGATGGTTAATTTTTTTAGTCAAGTATTTGTTTTGCCCAATAGGTTTTACAAAAACGTTGACCCTCTCTGCTCAGCTTTCCTCTGGAAAAATTCTACTTCCTTGGTTGCAGGTGCTCGCGTTTCATGGGCTGGCATTTGTAAGCCTAAAGCTGAAAGAGGCTTGGAAATCAGGCCCTTGAGGATTTTGAAATTGTTTTCCACTTAGAGCTCATTTTAAACTTTTTTAGGCATGATCCCTTTGGGTGGCTTGGGTGAATGCAAATATGTTTGACATGCAGAGTTTTTGGTCTTCTCTGGCCAGTTCTAGATTCTCGTGGAGTTTGAGATGCTTGCTTCAACTTAAACCCATCTTGCTAGAGTTTCTCAAGTGTGAGGTAAAGGATGGCTCCAAAACTTTCTTCTGGTTTGACTCGTGGATAGATTTATCCCCTCTCATTCTTCTCTTGGGTGAATATGGCCTATCTCAGCTTCCACTGCACGAAGAGGCAAGAGTATGTGAAGCTGTAAGGAATAGAATTAGTTGGTGTTTAAGAGGGCCCATATCTGATGCTTCTGAGTAGGTATTAATTTGCTTAACTTCTTTTCCAATTCCTTCTCCAAGCAGCGGTGATGATGTCAATCTTTGGAGATCTCCTTTGGGAATTTACTCAAAATCTTTCTCCTCTAAGGGCACATGGGATCAGCTGAGGGTTACTTGTCCTACTGTTGGATGGTCAAAAATGGTTCATAGATTTTACTTTCACTTTTGGCAGGTCTACTTAGCAAGACTCCTAACTCGGGACATGCTCATTAGTTGGGGAATACTGGTATCTGACTCTTACGTTTTCTGCAACTCCGGCACAAAATCTCACTCCCATCTTTTCTTTGAGTGTGCTCTCTCTCGACTGTTATGGACTTCTCTTGCAGCAAAAATTTGGCCTAATCCACCTGTGGAGCTTCAAGCAATCTCTCACTGGATTGGGAAAATCAGGTCCACGCCAAGAGATTTTTTCCAGTCTATCGCAAAGCTCTTTCTCCAGGTTGTCTCTTATTCAATTTGGAAGGAGCGCAATGCAAAATTTTTTACCTCGGGTTATTCCACTACTACCTCTCTTAAATATATTATCGATCACATCATGCAGAATCACATAATCTCTTACCCATCGAAAGATGTGCTTAATTCTCAATCTCTTCTTGAATGTTATTTTGGTTGTTTCTCGCATCTTTTATAATTGTCTCTTATTGTTCTAGTTTTGTGATTCTTGTTCGGGAGCTATTGGGTTGGATTAGTATTTAGTATGTAACTTTTCAATTTTTGGTAATAAAATTAACATTAGAACCAAAAAAAAAACTAAATGCTATTTTTTTTCTATATAAGAACAAAGTTTTCATACTTTTTCCTCTACACCAAAAAGGAAAAAAAAAATCTTATTCTATAATAATGTAAAATAATGTACTTGCTTTTTTAATTTTATGAAATAAACCTATGTACATTTTTTAAAAAACTTTTAAGATACAATTTTATTAAAAACTGATATATCATGGTTTTTATCTCTTTTAAGCCAAATTATAAGTCCGTTTTATAGAGTCTTTCTACTATTTTGTAGTGTTTTAGAGTCTTTTACAGGTTTTAGCACGTTTGGAGCATAATTGGAGATATTGTAGCTTTCTGGAGCATTTTAGAGCAAAGCAAAAGTTCGTGTAGCTGAGTACCCGATTTGAAGCCTCGGTATCGATCGATACTGACTAGTATCGGTCGATACTCACTGCAGCAAGACACGATCGCGACTTTTCCAAGAGTTGAAGAATTGCAAAATTGCCCAGAATACTTTATTATTTACAAGAAGCCCCGAAACGTGACTTATGTTATTTATTAGGATTTTACAGCCACTTTGATGGCTATGCTTTATTTTACTTTGGTTTTGTGAGAGAGATTTTGAAGGGAGACAAGTCTAAAACTATGTTCGTCCGAGAGAAGATTTTGAACCCTCTTGTTACTCTTTCTTATTATTTATTCGAGTATTTATTCAGTCATGTTTATTGCTTCAATTTCCATGTCTGAGTAGATCTCATGTTAGGTTTAGGGTTCTCATAAGGGATTTCTTTGAATGCTAGTTTGATTTATTGTTTAGGGTTCATAATATGAATTAGTTCTTCGTCCTAGGTTGTTTCCAAAGCTAATTCTGGATTGATCACCTAGAACTTAGATCTTAGGTTAATTGATTTGGCACGAGAGTGCAATTGAGAAACATGATATAACTTAGGGTGAGCAAAATAACTATTCGCAAAGAGATTTGGATTAGTTGTTTTGTGAACAAATCAAATTTGAACTAAAAGCTGGTTTAGACTTTATGATTCGCAAAGAGATTTGGAATTCTAGGATTTAGCCTTAGATAATTCTCGCAACGACAGTTGGTTAATTATACTTTAGTGATTTGAGTTCAAGAACCGTGCGTAACCTGAACCCTGATTAGTTAGTTTATCTGAACCGTCTTCTTTTTGTTGATATTGATCGACACCACCCAGTTTCGGTCGATGCTCATCATATTACCGTATTACTTACGTTCTTGACTTTTGTTTTCAAGTGTATGCCTATTCGTGAAACCAGAAGGAACAAGAGCACTCAGCTAGTTGAACTGTCATTTGAGCAGCTAGCACTTGTGGAACGCACAAACAGAAGAGCATAGAGGCTGGCAGAGATGAACAACAATCCAGTTGTTTTAGTTCAAGATGAAGCTGGTGCTTACAGAGACCAATAGGGTCAATTGTGCAATGTGCGAGGGCAACGATTGAATGGAGAGAGGAACATCATTCCACCTGCTCATGTTGTCGAGGAGATTGTCGCTAGGAACGTCGTTGGGAACGCGAACGCAGAGAATGTTGTGGTTAATCGTGGTAGAACGATTGGTGAGTACAACAGACCTGATCAGTTTTATGCAAATCGATCAGCGATTCACCCTCCACCATTTTAGAGGAATGACTTTGAGCTGAAACCTGCATACTACACTCTTGTGGGTCAGCACCCTTTTCATGGTCTTTCTAGTGAACATCCCATGGATCATATTGAGAAGTTTGAGGATTTGGTCACTAGCATCAAGAGCAATGGATTGTCCTATGATTACCTCTTCTGCAAGCTCTTCCCATACTCTCTTGGTGGAGATGCGACTTACTGGCTGAAGCAGTTACCTCCTGGATCACTGACTACTTGGGAAGAGACTAAGACTGCTTTCCTGAACAACTTCTATGATGATGCACGATCCGAGGATCTGAGGAACAAGATCTCCTAGTTTTCTCAAGGACCTACTGAGGCGTTCAAGACTGCTTGGATGAGATTCAGATCATACCAGAGTGATTGTCCACATCACGGGTACTCTGATGTTCAACTGATGGGTTTCTTCTTCAGAGGGATTGATTGGAGGTATCAGATGGCTTTGGATGCTTTGAGCAATGGGAATTTCAATACGAGGTATCCAGATGATGCTTATGTGCTTATTGAGAATTTGGCGTCTAGCAATACCACCAAAAATGCAGATTTTGAGCGAAAGAGGCAGGATGGGAACATGGATGGATCGCATATTGCTGAAGTTCAGGCCAAGCTGGTATCTATGCACAATCTTCTGATCGGAAAGTCGAAGAAGACTATACACTTTGCTGATGGAGTCGATAATATTGATGAAAATGAAGTGGAGGATGTTAACTACGTTGGTGGTTCTGGTTTTCAGGGTCAGCGATTTGGGTACAACAACAACCGAAACTTCAACAACAACACTCAGCAAGGTGGGTACAAGTTTGAGGGAAACCAATATGGCTTTGGAGCAAAACAATTTGCTCAGAAACCACTCCAGAGCAGCGATTTCACTTGCAATTATGGGAACTCTTCGTACCAACCCATCTCTCCAAAGCCCACAGAGAGTAAGATGGAATCCATGTTTGAACAAATTCTTCAGGAACAACAAAAACTGCAAGTGGATTTCAATGGGAAGATTGACTCTCTTTACACGGACCTGAATGGGAAAATTGACGCTCTCAATGTCTCTAAAAAGAAGCTGGAAACTCAGGTTGCTCAGACAGCAGCAGCTGTGAAGGGAGGAAGGTTTTCTTCCATGGAAAACTGAGAATCCAAGAGCACACATCAATGCCATCACCTTGAGGAGTGGAAAAGAGGTGATTACAGGAGTGAATAACATCCCAATTGCAGAGATTTTCGTTGATCTTGCTGAAGATGATGATTGGGATTCTGAAAATCCATGTGTATCGATCGATACCAGCCAGTGTCGATTGATACCAGTCCAGACACATGCACGAGGGGATCCAAAATCCCGTGTATCGATCGATACTCCTTATGTGTCGGTCGATACTGAGGCACAGGTCGAGAAGGAACCAGAGATTGTCAAGGAGAGGGTGTACAAACCCAAAATACCTGATCCTATGCCTCTTAAGATGACAAAGAAGGAATGGGAGGACGCCAGATGCAAAACTATGTTGGATAAGTTGGTTATGGAGCTTTCTTTTGTTGATGCTATTAAGACTTCTCCAGCTTTCAGGAGGTATGTGAAGAAGATGGTGTCTAGCAATGTGAACCTTGAGGAATGTGTCATGATGATTACAGCTGAGTGCAGTGCGATTCTACTCAACAAAATTCCCAAAAAGCTACCAGACCCAGTGAGTTTTGTTTTGGATTGCACTATCTTCACAGAGAGATTCGAGGGTTCTCTCTGCGATATTGGGTCGTGTGTGAACCTCATGCCACACTCAGTTGCTAAGCAAATGGGGATGACAGATTTCCAATCTACAAGGATTTCGCTGGTACTTGTTGATCGCTTAGTGCGACTTCCAGAGGGACTACTCGAAGATGTCCCAATTAAGATTGTGAATTGCTTGATCCCAACAGATTTCATCGTCCTGAAGTACGATGCTAAGCCTAAGGATCCTCTTATCCTGGGCATACAATTCCTTGCAACTGCTGGAGCCTTGATCGATTGTAAGAATGGACATATAGCTTTCAACATTGGTGATTTGGTGATGTCCTTTAACATGGAAAAGATGATGAAGAGACCAACCATCGATGGGCAGACGTTCTATGTGGACACCTTCAGTGACATAGCAGAGGAGTACTTCCTGGAGATGCACCCTGAAGATCCATTGAAGAGAGCACTGGTGTACTCTGATGTCTCAAAGGAGTTGTTGGGAGATGTAGCTGCTGGATACGCCAAGATGCTCGATCTGACTGATGCAATATCGATCGATACCGACAGTATCGATAGATACCAGGCGTGTGCGATAGGGGAATTGGCCGAAACTCCCAAGAACTACGGTGAGCTTGGTGATTGGAGTGAGGAGAAAGCTCCTAAGATTGAACTCAAGCCACTCCCAGCCGCATTGAGGTATGTTTTTCTTGGTCCTAATTCCACATACCCTGTGATTGTTAATGCTTCTTTGAACAACGCATAGATTATCTTACTGCTGAGCAAGTTGCGCAAGTATCGCAAAGCTCTTAGCTATTCTCCTGATGATATTTCAGGTATAGCACCAGACTTGTGCATGCATCGGATTCACCTAGAGGATGAGTCAAAGTATTTGATTGAGTGCCAGGGGAGGCTGAATCTGAACCTGAAGGAAGTGGTCAGTAAGGAAGTGATGAAGCTGTTGGAAGCAGGGATTATCTATGTCATCTTAGATAGTTCTTGGGTTAGTCCAGTTCACGTTGTGCCAAAGAAAGGAAGTATAACTGTGGTGAAGAATGAGAAAGATAAGTTGATCCCTACAAGGACAATCACTGGTCACATGATGTGTATTCACTACAGGAAGCTGAATGCGGCTACAAGGAAGGATCGCTTCCCATTACCATTCATCGACCAGATGCTGGAGAGGTTAGCGAGTCACCCATACTACTGTTTTCTCGATGGGTATTCAGGCTTTTTCCAGATTCCTATACATCCAGAGGACCAGGGAAAGACGACTTTTACATGTCCTTATGGCACATTCGCCTACAGAAGAATGCCGTTTGGATTATGTAACGCTCCATCGACCTTTCATAGATGCATGATGTCGATTTTCACAGACATGATTGAGGATTTTATGGAGGTGTTCATGGATGACTTTTCAGTGCATGGATCGTCATTCAAGGATTGTATGGATAACTTGTGCAAGGTGCTTCAACGATGCGAGGAGAAGCACTTGGTTCTTAATTGGGAGAAGTGCCACTTCATGGTACAAAATATCATTGTTCTTGGGCACAAGGTTTCTAAGGCAGGGATCGAAGTTGACAAAGCTAAGATTCAGGTCATGACAAGCCTGCAACCTCCACGATCTGTATCTGAGATTCGAAGCTTCCTTGGTCATGCTGGGTTTTACAGGAGGTTCATCAAGGATTTCTCTAAGCTTGCACGCCCGCTCACATCCCTGTTATGTAAGGAAGTCAAATTTGATTTCACATCTGATTGCCTTGCAGCCTTCGAGGAGATTAAGAAGCCATTGGTGAATGCTCCTATTGTCCAACCACCTGATTGGAGTTTACCTTTTGAGGTTATGTGCGATGCGAGTGATTTTTTTTTTTGGAGTTGTGTTGGATCAGAGGAAAGACAAGAAGCTCCATGCTATTTATTATGCCAGCAGGACGTTGGATGATGCTCAGCGGAATTGCAGCACCACCGAGAAGGAGTTACTTGCAGTTGTTTTCTCTTTTGAGAAATTTCGGTCCTACTTGATTGGGAGCAAGGTTATTGTTCACACATACCATGCTGAAGAACAAGGACCTTAAGCCTCGTCTTTGCCGATGAGTACTTTTTCTCCAAGGGTTCGATATCGAGATCAAGGACAAGAAGGGAGTTGAAAATGGCGTTGCTGACCACCTATCGCGAATAAAGGTCGATGAAGTCGTACCTATTGATGATTTCTTGCCAGAGGAGGGTATCTACTTCATTGAAGCTCAGCTTCATGATGTTTGTTTCGAAAATCTGCACTTTTCGCCAGTGCAGACCTTCAGTATCGATCGATACTCACCTAGTATCGGTCGATACCCGACACGGTTTGGACCTGTTTTGCATACAGAGCACTTCGACTCTTATGACGCCTATCTAGCTGTTGTATCTAGTCATGCACGACCATGGTACGCTGACATTGCTAACTACCTTGCTGTAGAGACTGAGCCAAAGCATCCCACAAAGTATGGGATGAAGAAGTTTATGCGCGAGATGAAGCGATTCTTCTGGGATGAGCCTTACCTATACAAGCACTGCTCAGATGGTATCTACAGAAGATGCATTGCAGAGTCTGAGGTGCATGCGAATCTTTTTTATTGTCATGGGTCTGAGTATGCTGAACATTTTGCTACTTTCAAAACAGTGTCCAAAGTTCTTCAAGCAGGCTTCTGGTGGCCTACTATGTTCAGAGATGCGCATGCCTATATCTCACAGTGTGATGTCTGTCAGAGGAGAGGGAAGATCAGCAAGAGCCATGAGATGCCATAAAATTTCATCCTTGAGGTTGAAGTTTTCGATTGCTGGGGCATCGACTTTATGGGTCATTTTCCCTCGTCACACAAGAACATATACATCCTAGTTGCTGTGGACTATGTGTCCAAATGGGTGGAAGCGATTGCTAGTCCAACCAATGACTCTGCGGTGGTTCTTAAGTTGTTTAAGACCATCATTTTCCCACGATTTGGAGTGCTGCGTGTTGTTATAAGTGATGGTGGCAGCCACTTTATTAACAAAGTTTTTGAGAAGTTGCTGAAGAAGCATGGTGTCAATCAGCGTGTGGCTACTCCATATCACCCTCAAACCAGTGGGCAAGTAGAGGTCTCCAACAGGCAAATCAAGGAGATTTTGGAGAAGACAGTGGGTACTTCTAGGAAGGATTGGTCTACGAAGCTGGATGACGCGCTATGGGCTTACAGAATTGCTTTCAAAACACAGCTAGGTACTACACTGTTTCACTTGCTGTATGGGAAAGCATGTCACCTCCCAGTGGAGATCGAGCACAAGGCAGCATGGGCGACGAAGTTGCTGAACTTCGACATCAAGCCTGCTGCTGAGAGGAGATTGATTCAGCTGAACGAGTTGGATGAGATTAGGCCCCACGCCTACAAGAACTCGAAGCTGTACAAGGAGAGAACTAAGGCCTATCATGATAAAAAGATCATCTCCAGACATTTCGAAGGTCAGACCACATGGTGCCGTTGTGTTGATTAGTCCTACAAGCGGGGAATTTACTGTAAATGGACAGAGGGTGAAACACTATTGGGCGAAAGCCGAGATTCCAACAGGGCAGATAATGCCTCTGGATGATGCACCCACAACCTGAATGGTGGTACAATCAAGCTAATGACGTTAAACGAGCGCTTGGTGGGAGGCAACCCACTAGTGAGTCTGTATATACGTCTTTTATTTTAATATTTTTCGTTTTTATGTCTTGTGTTTATGTGTAAATCAGATGAAAAAGGTTTGTGTCGACCGATACCATCACTGGTATCGGTCGACACTAGGAGAAACAGACGCTGCATCGACTAATGGTCCTTGTATCGATCGACACCAGTAATGGTATCGGTCAATACCCAACGCACAGGTAAGTTCTCTGATTTTCACTTCTTCACTCAACTGTTTTGTTTTCTTTCACCGACTCTAGACTAGATAACACTGGGGACAGTGTTGTTTAAGTCTGGGAGAGGTAGTTGCTGGCATCATTTTTCTAAAGTGACCAGTGTTACAGGATCAGTTCTAGATCGACTAATGAAAAATCCAAAGACTGACCAGTTGAGTAGAAAACACCCATGTCTCCAGCAGAGTTCTTCTAAAGCCTGAGCCAAATTTTTGCACATCTTCGATGCAGTTGATGTTTACAGGGCTTGATTCATCATTCATATCTGACAAAGGAACCCATGTGAAAGTAATGATATCTCTCTCCCCTGTTATAAGTTAATAAATAAGAGCATAAAAAGATGAAATGGTTTTTTCTGAGAAGAGGGCTAGGAAAATTTACAGCGATCCCATTATTCTACTTGTCAAGGAATGATCACACAAAGGTTGAAAGCGAGGTTAGGAAAATTTCCCATGATACCACTATTTGTCTACGCCTTTGATACATAGAGAGGGAAGAACCGGGGATTAGGTGGCAAACACCATTAATACTCGCGTTTCGAACCTTAATGTGTATATGCAGATCTAAAAAGATAGAAAGAACATAATGAGAAACAAGTATGGGGGAGAGAAAACAATACCAAAAAGTGTGTGAATTGTGTAATTCTTTTGTCGTGATATTGTATGGTAAATAATCTAGAAAGTTCTTGAACATTGGCTGCAGCGATGAAACTTGCGATGAGGGCTTTGTTTGAACAATGTTGCGGGATAATGTGTGGAGTCTGGGAAAGTTGCGAATGTCTACGGAGAAGTACATGGTGGTTAGATCCGGAGTTGGTTAGGTGACATTTGGGTGCTTGGGAAAATGATCTTTGCGATGGTTCATGAACATGTGAGTCTCCGTGTTTTCAAACCTCTTTCTCTGGTTTAGCTTTCTATTTGCTTGAGGGCAAGCAAAGGCTAAGTCTAGGGGAGTTGATATATCATGGTTTTTACCCCTTTTAAGCCCTGATATAAGTCCGTTTTATAGAGTCTTTCTACTATTTCGTATTGTTTTAGAGTCTTTTACATGTTTTAGCACGTTTGGAGCATAATTGGAGATATTGGAGCATTCTAGAGCATTTTGGAGCAAAGCAGAAGTTCGTGTAGCTGAGTACCCAATTTGAAGCCTCGGTATCGATCGATACTGACTAGTATCAGTCGATACTCACTGCAGCAAGACACGATCGCGACTTTTCCAAGAGTTGAAGAATTGCAAAATTGCCCAGAAAACTTTATTATTTACAAGAAGCCCCAAAACGTGACTTAGGTTATTTATTAGGGTTTTACAGCCACTTTGATGGCTATGCTTTATTTTACTTTGGTTTTGTGAGAGAACTTTTGAAGGGAGAAAAGTCTGAAACTCTGTTCGTCCGAGAGAAGATTTCGAACCCTCTTGTTACTCTTTCTTATTATTTATTCGAGTATTTATTCAGTCATGTTTATTGCTTCAATTTTCATGTCTGAGTAGATCTCCTGTTAGGTTTAGGGTTCTCATAAGGGATTTCTTTGAATGTTAGTTTGATTTATTGTTTAGAGTTCATAATCTGAATTAGTTCTTCGCCCTAGGTTGTTTCCAAAGCTAATTCTGGATTGATCACCTAGAACTTAGATCTTAGGTTAATTGATTTGGCACGAGAGTGCAATTGAGAAACCTGATAGAACTTAGGGTGAGCAAAATAACTATTCGCAAAGAGATTTGGTTTAGTTGTTTTGTGAACAAATTAAACTTGAACTAAAAGCTGGTTTAGACTTTATGATTCGCAAAGAGATTTGGAATTCTAGGATTTAGGCTTAGATAATTCTCGCAACGACAGTTGGTTAATTATACTTTAGTGATTTGAGTTCAAGAACCGTGCGTAACCTGAACCCTGATTAGTTAGTTTATCTGCATTCATTGATTTCCTGAGAAATACCCTGAACTTATCTTTCTCCCATCGATTTTACAACTTTTTTATTGTCTATTGCTTTTTGTTTCGTCTGAATTGTTTAGCTTGATTCGATACTATTCGGTCTATTGTGTGATTTTTTTGAGTCTTTGTGTTCGACCCCTAACTTACTACAACTACTGCTTTAGTATTTTTAGGGTATTAATTTGAGCATATAAAAAACAAAGCCCAAACTCTATCAAATACATAGTACAAAACTTAAATACATTTTTATCTATAATTTTTTATTCTTATTTATAATTTTTTGTGGGTTATTAGTTTTCATAAAAATAAGATTTTGAAAAATAATTTTATATGTTTAAATTTTTAGTAATTTTTAACACATAAAACAAAAAAAAGCAAAAATTAAAGAGCACAAAAACCTTCTTTTTTTTTATAACATGTGCTTTATTTGAAATAAAACTGAAGTTACATAGTCAGAATGTAAAACCTGAGAAATTATATTTGGAACATAAAAGTGAAAAAGAAATACATAAACTTGAGGAAGATTTTGTTTTGCAAGTATGTATGCGGGCCTATTCCCTTCACGATTAATCCATACGAATTTAACTTCCTCAAATAGATTATGCCAATATCTAATCTTTCGAACCCAATTGTAGAATCCAAAATTCAGCACAAAATCCGGGCTTGATTGGAAGGAGCTTTAGAGGCTGCACACAGCCATATTTATTTCTACAACTAATTTTTGTTTCTAATCATGATTTCTACAGATTTTTAAACCTACAGCCCTTTGTATCATTTTTTTGCTGTAAAAAGCTATATTTTCACAGCCCATATTTCCTCTCTTTCACTTTTTAAAAAGTCACAGCCAAAATCCTACAACCAAAATCCTACAGCCAAAATCCTACAGCTAAAAAACCTACAACAAAAAAACCACAGCATAAAATCGAAAGCTACAGCTGTTACTAATCATGCCTACCGTTTTATAAAAATAATTATAGACACGTAGCCCAACAAGCTTTATCATTTTACTTATTTTTGGACGCGCCACGTCGGATTTAATCAAGAAAGTTTTCGACTGTGGGCCTGACATTTTTTGCACTCTACCCTCGTCCCCAATCCCTGGAGGCCGGAGCCAAACACTGTTCAATTCAGCGGCCACGTCAGCATAACCCGATTTTCCAATTTCGTTTAATCATTTTTTAGGCGAATTTATTTGGCATAAGCGTTATTAACACCCTCCAAACAGATCCCTGTCCTCCGGATAAATCACTAGAATGACCTTAATGGTCTAAACCAATTCACCTTTTTCTCCATAACCTTATAACCTTACTAACATGTGTTATTCTCATTTTATCCTTACATTAAATATTAAACAAATTAAATAAAACGAAAAAAAGAAAAAGAAATACAGAAAAAGAAAAAGAAAAAAAAAATCAACCAATCGCGAGCTCTCTTCTTCCATTCTTCTCCTCTTCGCGTTCTGCGTCCGACATCACATCCAACTCCGTCGTCTTCATCAGCAAATCGGCTCTGACTTGGTATTCAGGTGAGTTTTTGCTCTTTTTCTCTCCTTTTTGTGTATTCTTTCATGCTACATTGATCTGAAACATTGATAATCAATTTGAAACACTAGATTGAAATTGAAATTGGGTATTCAATCAAATTCAAATTGGGTATTCAATTAGGGGATTTCCAAGTAATATTGAATAACCCAAGAGTATATATACGAGTAAACTTGTTTTCGTAGTCTAAGAGAAGCTTATGTTGATAATGTATAAATTTGTAGAGATTTAGAAACTCTGAATCTGAATCGGAGGTGGTAATGTGTCTGGTATTACTAGTTTACTGGTATTACTAGCTAATGTTTTTAATTTCGTACATCTGGTATGACTAGTCACTGGTATTACTAGCTAATGTTTTTAATTTCGTACATCTGGTATGACTAGTCACTGGTATTACTAGCTAATATTTTTAATTTCGTACATCTGGTATTACTAGTCACTGGTATGACTAGTTCATTTGGTACATCTGGTAAGACTAGTCACTAGTATGACTATTTAATTTGGTACATCTGGTAAGACTAGTCACTAGTATGCCTATTTAATTTGGTACATCTGGTAATACTAGTCACTAGTATGACTACTTAATTTAATATTACTGGTATATCTGGGATTACTGAGTTGTAATAAATACTAATGTTGTTTAATTTTTCATTTTTCAGGGCACAATGAATATGAGTAAGTTCACAGTCCTAGATTTTGATTATGGGGGATATTATTCAGGCGGACAATGGATTGTAGGAGAAGATCCCAACTATAATTTATTGATGAAAGAATCGTTGGAGGAGTTAACTTTTTGTGGGTTGGTTAGTAGAATATGCAAGAAGATTAATGTTGATGAAGATACGACGAAGCTGGAGCTAACTTACATTCCATTTAGAGCGGATCAGAATAAGGCTAGTATAATCTTGGATGAAGATGTTATAGCATATGTAATGAGATACAAAGATGATTGTGCTAGTGTTTTGCATGTGGAACTCTTGGTAGGAGTCTCGCAAAACAAGAATTTTGAGAAACGTTCAAGAGAGGATCGAAGAAGTGGAGTTGATGTATGGAATGAGGAGATTGTGAGTGATGGTAGAGCTAATGATTGTATGATGATTTCTCGTAACACAGAATCTGAACCAACAGAACAGTTGCTATTGGACAATGCTCCTCATGATGCAGATTGTGCAAATGATCAACATGAAGAAGTTGCTTACGATGTTGAAGTTACACCTAATGCACAAGCAAATGAGGTTGTCCATCATGAATGGGATGATGGTATTGACATGACTTTAGGTCAGGAGTTTGAGAGTAAACGAGCAGTACAAGATTTAGTTGAGAGAGTTGTACATCTGAATTGTTTTGAGGTTGCTACAGTGAAGTCGACAACCGTATTATACGCGTTAAAATGTCGTGATGGTGCTTGTAAATGGTCTCTACGAGTTTCTAAGTATAAGAATTCAGATCGTTGGTCGGTTAGAACTTACAAGAATAAGCATACATGTTCTCGGATAACTACAAGTACAAGCACCCAGTTTTCAAGAAAAGGCACACCGGGGTTGGTTGCATATGTTGTGCATCAGTTCTATCCAGGCCAATTCAACACTCCGAAACCTAAAAGTCTTGTAGGTTTGGTTCAAAGAGAACTTGGTGTTAATGTTTCTGTAACTACTGCTTGGAGAGGGAGACACAAAGCTATTAATGATTTGTGCGGAAGTCCAGAGGAAAGTTTTACGAGGTTGCCTTCTTATTTACACATGTTGGAGGAGAAAAATCCTGGTACTGTAACATATGTGGAATGTGATGAGGAACAAAGGTTTAAGTACCTATTTATCACGTTGGGGGCGTGCATAGAAGGGTTTAGAGTTATGAGGAAAGTTATCATTCTGGATGGAACGCATCTTAGTTCAAAGCATCGTGGAGTGCTTATTGTTGTAATGGCTCAGGATCCAGACCGTCATCATTATCCCCTTGCTTTTGGGGTAGTTGATAGTGAGAATAATGCAAGTTGGAGTTGGTTTCTGAATAAGTTGAAAACAGTGGTGCCGGAGGATCCTGAAATTGTGTTTGTTTCTGATAGAAATCAGAGCATCATCAGGATGATAGGCGAAGTTTACGCGCATTGTAAGCACGGGTATTGCATACAACATTTGTCCCAGAATGTCCAATCACACGTTTACGGTGTTAACAAAGAAGAAGTTACAGCGAAGTTCAGAGAGATGGCTCAGGTTTATACAGTCGGTGAGTTCACACCGCTCTATGATTCTTTTAGGAAGAGGTACCCTAAAGCATTCGAGTATCTAGAGGAAAGTACAAGTGAGAACAAATGGGCAAGGTGTTATTTCCCAGGAGAAAGGTACAACATAGATTCCACGAATTGTGTTGAATCTATGAATAATGTTTTAAGAGAAGCAAGACAATACGCGTTATTACCGATGCTTGATGCTATTGTTGGGAAAATTGCGGAATGGTTTAATAAATATAGAAAACTATCGTCTGAAGTTCCGGTGACAGAGATGCTGGTGCCTCGTGTTGCCAAGGAACTGCACCAAAGATGTCAGGATGCAAAGTTGTTACCGGTGACCGAGCTGAACTCGTTTACTCTTGTTTACACTGTGCTTGGACGTGATGGCATAAATTATTTGGTGGATTTGACAAATAAAACATGCAGCTGCAAGCATTATGAAATTGACAGGTACCCGTGTGTACATGCTATAGCGGCTGCCACCACGTACGCAAAGTCAGGGAAGCCACTCGAGTTGCATGAGTTATGCTCCGTCTATTATTTGATGGAGCAGTGGTCATTGGCATATCATAGGACAATTTATCCAGTGCCTCATATGTCTGAATGGAATGTTCCCGAGGAAGTTAAAGCATCTTGCGTCATACCTCCTCCTTATACCAAAACAAAAGGAAGAAATAGAGTAAATCGGTACCCATCAGTTGGAGAACCTCGAAGAAGAAGAAAGCGTGGTGGGGTAATTCATGGCTTATTTGGTGATAATCCTGGAACCAGTACCTAACTCGTTTGTGTAATTCCTTTGTGTAACTTGTTTGGGTTGTTGGATGTTAATTTCTGTCTCGGTAACACTGGTAACACTGGGTAACACTGGTATTTAACACTGCTATTTCTGATATTTCTGGTTTAATGTTAATTTCGTTCTCGGTAACACTGGTAACACTGGGTAACACTGGTATTTAACACTTGTATTTCTGGTTTAATGTTAATTTCTGTCTCGGTAACACTGGGTAACACTAGTACTTCTGGTTTAGTGTTATTTTGGAATTTTAATTTGAATTGAAAAATTCACAAAAAAAAAGAACAACAAATACAAAATAGTAAAATTTACGATACAGAAGTAACTATTAAATGTTAAAAAAATGTGTATTAGGTTTATAAAATACATTTATACCATAATGATTTGTTATTAGAAAATTTACACAAGAACCACCTTATACTATTAGGATCACTTTGTTAATATGAACCACCTTATGATGTGAAATAAAATTAAAAAGAGTTTTATGTAATATTAATGCACAAATTCATTGGAAACATACTTTAATTGACTAAAATAAACTGTAAAACTAGAAAACACATTTTAAGGGATAGGTAATACTAAATTAATTTGAAAACACCCAAAAGTACAACTATTTACAAATTAGTAATACTAGATTACTAGGGGATAACTATGTGTTAATTTTCGCAGGCCCAATTTTTTTTTCCCAGGCCCAATATTTCATTTTCGCGGGTTTTAGATTTTTTTGGATTTTTCCGGGCCCAATTAGTAATACTAGATTACTAAAACTATTTTTCTCATTTTTTTTCTTCACTTTCTCTCTCTTCCCCTTCCCCCTCTCGACGGCGACTCCATTCCCGAAGAGCTTTCTCCCCTTTCTCTGTTTAGGGTTTGTAGATTCTGGATTCAGGTAACATCTTGTTTAGGGTTTGTAGATTCTGGATTCATGTTAGATTTTCTTGGGTTTGTAGATTCTGGATTCATGTTAGATTTTCTTGGGTTTGTAGATTCTGGATTTGTTTAGGGTTTGTAGATTCTGGATTTGTTTAGGGTTTATGTTTGGTTAAAAAGAGATTTATGTTTGATTTTCTTGGGTTTGTTTAGGGTTTGTAGATTCTAGATTCATGTTATAATCGATATAGGGATTCCATGTTCTGAATTTCGATTTCCTTGGTAATACTGAACATAGTAATACGTAGTAATACTGAACCAAGTTTGTTTCCATGTTAAAGATATGGACCCGAGTTATAGTGACGAGAAGCGGAGGAAGAAGGAAATCGACATGCTTTACTTCCTAGCCGACGCGGACATGGACATTCCGGCGAGAGACATGGACATTCCGGCAAGAGACATGGACATTCCGGCAAGATGTCCATGTGGTGCACCAATAATTGAGGTGACCCTTGAAGAAGAGGTTGCTAATTTAAGGAGGGAGGTTAATGAACATCGCGAGAATATCCGAAGCATGCGTATGGAGCTGAACAACAATGCTGAAGAGATTGCAAGGCTGAAGGCATTAAGCAAATGTTAAACTTTTGTGCATTAAGCAAATGTTAAACTTTTGTGCATTAAGCAAATGTTAAAAATCTTATTTGTTTTGTGGATTTAGCATCTTAGGGCGCTTGTTGTGGATTTAGCAAATGTTAAACTTTTGTTTTGTAAGACTTATTTGTTTAACTTATCTATATCTTTGACTTTCAAACCTTGCATTCCAAAACCGAAATACTAAGTATTACTAAGAATCGAACATAGTAATACATAGTAATATATTGAATATTGAATATTGAACATTGAACATAGTAATACCAAGTTTGTTTCCATATTACAGATATGGACCCGAGTTATAGTGACGATAAACGGAACCCTAAGATGCTAATTCTTTGGCTTTTTGTCTGGCCACCTTCTGAAAGGAGTTGAGACATGAGAGGAAGGTTTTCTTAGTCTTTTCCTCACATAGAGCTTGAGGGAAGGCGTTTGCTGAGGTTGTTCAGTAGCGGCGGCTTCTTCTAGGGAACTCACAATAGGCTCTTCACGTCTTTCAACCTCTTGAGCCTCCTATGATACCTTCTCCATGGGCTCTGGTTGCTGATCTCCTTCGATAGCCTCTGATTCTTTCTCCATGGGTTGAGGTTGTTGGTCTTAACGCTCCTCATTTTCATCAGCCATAGTCTCCATTCCAAAATAGAAATACAAAGTATTACTAAGAAATATAAAGTATTACTAAGAAATACTAAGTATTACCAATATGTGACTTTCTTGTTTTTTAAAGAAAAAGTGTTTTTACATCATCATGGTCCTCTGATACCTTCTCCATGGGCTCTGGTTGCTGAGGTTGTTGGTCTTCACGCTCCTCATTTTCATTAGCCTCCTTCGTAGTCTGCATTCCAAAATAGAAATACTAAGTATTACTAAGAAATACTAAGCATTCACTTCAACAGAAATACTAAGTATTACTAAGAAATACTAAGCATTTGATTCAACAGAAATACTAAGTATTACCAATATGGTCTCCATGGGCTGAGGTTGTTGGTCTTCACGCTCCTCATCGTCTCGAGCCTCAGTTTGTTGGTCTCCTTCGCTAGTCGCATCTTGTTCATCGGCATGAGCCTCTTTCGAACCCTGCATTTCAAAACCAAAATACTAAGTATTACTAAGAAATACTAAGTATTACCGAAACAGAAATACTAAATATTACCAAAATGTGACTTTCTTATTTTTCAAAGAAAAAGTGTTTTTACCTCATCCTGGTGAGCCTCCTCATCTGATACCTTCTCAGGTTGTTGGTCTCCTCCGGCAGTCGCAGCTTCTTCTCTTGAATCCACAACGGGCTCCGTTGTTTGTTCTTTCGAACCCTGCATTCCAAAACAGAAATACTTAGTATTACCGAAACATAAATACTAAGTATTACCTTATCTATTATGCCACCATCATTAGCACCACCTCTAACGTCTTGAGCCTCATAAGCATGATTGTCATTCAAATTATATTCCGGATCCTCATACATCCTCCTAGCATCCAGTTGCTCCTTAATATAAGATTCAACCTCTACGAGTCTTGATTCTAACCCATAAAACTTGTCATTCATCTTCTTCAAACCTTCTTACCCATCCTTCTTTATGCTCTGTACGAGCTCCATGATAGTTGCATAATTTAGCCCATTTTAGTATACATTTTAGTTAGCATTTTGTGACTTTTTGCATTCATTTCATTGTTTTTGGTATAGTTTGCATCCATTTTAGAGTTAGTGAGTCTTAGGTTAGTTTTTGCATATGTTTGTGTGCTATGGAGTCTTTTAGGTGCTTTTTGGAGCTTGGGGAAGATCATGGACTAGGAGGAACGTACCCGCAGCGAACAGAGATGATCAAGTGATGAAGGAGAAAACCGGACGTTTGCAGCGGTCAGCATGCAGCGGTCTAGGGAGACCGCTGCACTTTCAAGTCTCGCAGCGGTCAGGTGCAGCGGTTAGAGCAGACCGCTGCGGATCCATCCGGAGCAAAAACCAGGCGTTTCACAGCGGTCATGCAGCGGTATAGGGAGACCGCTGCACTTTCAAGTCTCGCAGCGGCCGGAGCACAGCGGTATAGGGAGACCGCTGCGGATCCATCCGGAGCAAAAACCAGACATTTCACAGCGGTCATGCAGCGGTATGAGCTGACCGCTGTGAACCTTCTCGGACACAAAAATTGTCGGGTCAAACCCGGTTTGTCCCGGGTTGACCCGACCCGATCTGTATCTACTTAAGCAAATTAAGCCTAATTAGACCAGGAGAGTTTTTTTTAGCTGCTTCTTTTGAGGGTTCTAAGCCACTTATTTCTTTCTTCTTCTTTTCTTGTTTTTGTTTTGTATGAAGGATTCAAGATCCAAACCATTTTAGTGAAGATTTTCTTAAACTCTTTTTACCAATCTTTTTATTTTGCTTATGGCTTTCATTTGTATGGTTGATATTTGTGATTTAGCTATGTGTGAGTAGTTCTTTTAGGATTCTTGGGTGAAGTAGATTAGGGTGATTCTAGGTTTGTTCTTGATGTTTAAGAACTAGATTAGTTGATATCCTTTCTCATTGAGTGTTATTAATGTTGGATTGGCCTTGACAAAGTTGATTTAGATCATAGGGAATTTCTCGCCCGGAAGGTGTTCGATGAAATTCCCCAACCAATTCAATGAGTGTTTTACATTCCTAGCCTATGGAAATAGATGTCTAGGGTGTTTAATGGCTATTTAGACTTGTTATTAATGCTTGTTAGTCATAGAATCGCGAACGGAAGTTTATGACGATTGATGACTAAGAAATGGGTTAATACCATGGAAGTGGATTAATCTTTAGTAGTGTTCTAAGGCCTAGGGAGATATTTAGTCGAATGTTTGAGCATCTTGAGT
This sequence comes from Eutrema japonicum, assembly GCA_030161315.1. Lineage (NCBI taxonomy): Eukaryota > Viridiplantae > Streptophyta > Magnoliopsida > Brassicales > Brassicaceae > Eutrema > Eutrema japonicum. The sequence continues at coordinate 28,343,763 of BSQW01000007.1, forward strand.
AGATTAAAGAATCACCCGAGTCGATTGCTTTACCCGAGAATTCGTTTGTTTAAATTTGATATTAATCGTTTTCTTGTTTGCTTTGCTACTCGTTTATTTCTCTATTTTGCACGTTTCAAATTGTCCGATAAATAAACCAAAACCCGATATTTGCTTAGATTAGATAGCGTCCTGTATTCTTAGTGCGTCGTTCTTATTTCCCTGTGGATTCGATCCCAAAGTGCTACAATGACATGCCATTAGATTGAGGCATTGTGCACAGTGGGTAATTGTGCGAACCGTAAAAAGTTCAACTATCAATTTGGCGCCGTTGCCGGGGAAATTAGCAATAGCCATTAGGATTTGGATACTATTTGAGACTAAGTTCTTGACTTCTACTAACATTTTATTTTCTTCTTTTTTGCTTCTTAGAGTCGATGGCCATGGATTACAATGATTGGCCACAAGAAGAGGATGCCACATTTGATGAAAGCATTGATGATGAGCCATATGTGGAGCCACCATTTGATGAAAGTGTAGTCACATCAGAACAAAAAGTAGAGTTGGATGAGCTTTGCAAAGAAAACCCGGCATTGACAAGGAGTAATCTCGCGATTATGATCCGTTTGAACCTCATGTCACGTCGGGCAGCGCTTGAGGGAAGGGAGCTCACATATATTGAGATAAAGATAGCTCATGCACTCGAAGAGGTAATTTATTGGGTTCCACCATGCCAACTAGAAGGTATTTTTGACACAACCTTTGAAATCGTTGATTATGAGGATAGTCACTTGCCTTGCATTGAAGATGTAGCTTCTAGTTCACATGCTCTCAAGCTCATTAATGATTGCTGTGATTTAATATGTGAGTCTCAAATACTAGAAACCTTAAGAGTAGAAAAGCTTGCTAGTGATTATCATGAAGTATGTTTTGATATTAATTATCTATGTGCTTTGAATGATCATGATATCGAGTTTAAGCTTTCAATGCCTGAGGAATCTAGTTCTCTTCTTGAAAAATCTTACCTAGGGGGTGTGCTTGATGTAGATAAGATCTTGAATGAGATAGATGACCCTAAGGTTGAGATGAAATCTAGGAAAGAGGATGTGTTTTACATGATTGATGGAGATGAAGTTGACTATTTTGTGATTAACTCGTTTAAACATGAAATCGACTTTATTTTTCCATCAAATGCATTTGGTCCTCGTGAACATCTCATCATCAAGGAAAATTCCAAGATGTATGCTATATTTTTAGTAACTTTTCTTGATGTGATTTATGCCTCTTTGCCATGGATAGTCGTGTGCCATGTTGCATATTTTGTTTCTTGTCCTGACAAGAGAAGGACCAAAGGTGCATTGGCTCAACCTTTTGATTCTCATGATTAACAGTTGAAACGTCAAGCTTAGCGACGTAAAACAAGCGCTCTTGGGAGGCATTCCCATGACTATCTTTGTATATATTTTCGTTCTTTCTTGTTCTTTTTAATGTTTTTGTTTGATGTTTATAGTTTTCTTGGGTCCAAGGTCGTGGTGCTTAATGCATGAATGGGTATAGCTACAGCACGTCACATTTCTCTCCAATCCAAAGGTATGATCCAAACTCCATTTCATTGTACATACTTTTGCATATTTTTACCTTCTCTTTGATTTGTGTTGCACCGAGACGTTGCAATTCAAGTTCGGGGGAAGGATTTGTGTCTTTTGATCTTGTGTTTTGTGATCTTATTTTTATTTTCCCATCTTTGAGTCTCATTCATTCATATAAGTGCATATAAAAACCATAAAAAAAATTTAGTTGCATTTTGCATGTTTAAGATTGAGTCTAGATGCATATAGGTTTGCATTCACTTGCATTGGGAGAATTATCCATGTAGAATATAAACTTAAGAGCTTGAATTAATGCCCTCGTTAGGAGTTCTTTGATGCATTTGAGCGATCACGAAGTTAAGGATGATCCATGCTTTGATCTTGCGGTTTGAATGTTTTTGTCTTGGTTGAAGCATGCTTTGAATTGAATCTAACTCTATCTACATGAACTTTAATCTTGACTTGAAATTATCATGCTTGTACATTGAAAAGTTGAACTCATGGATGTCATATACATATTTGAGCTATCTTACCCCTTTTTACCACTCTCTTGTTAGCTCAAATAGCTGATTCCCATATTTGGAACGGTTAACCACACCCTTAACTAAGCCTTTCCTTCAAGCCTTCATCTCTTGTGTGTGTCGTGAGGTCTAATTTTGAATGAACTTAGCAAAAAGTGTTGAGTTTGGAACGACAAGGAGTTGATAGATAGGTTGGTGATTTGGGTGTTGATGTAAAGAAAAGAAAGTGTGGAGAAAATAAAAGATTGGGAAAAAGGATAGGGGAAAGTAAAAAGTTTGGATTGGTTGGCATGAAAGTGTGGAATAGCTCTAGGTGTTGAAAGTATAAGTCTCTATGTGTGTAGAAAAAAAAAAAAAAAAAAAAAAAAAAAAAAAAATATATATATATATATATATGGCTAAGGCATCTAAATGATGATTGAGAGACTAGTTATGAAAGTGAAAAAGAGCTAAAAGAAAAAGATGAAGAGCCAATCCATTTGTTGAAAAATAAGAAGAAAAGAATCCCCTAAGTTAGAAAAGAAATGTGGTCTAAGAAGGCAAAATGCCTTGTGATATGGGTAGTTTAGAATGGATCTTGATGGATTTAGAAATAGGAGTGGAGTTCATATTGGGGCATTGGGTAGACGGAAGTCATCCTTGTATGAATCAATTGTTCTTTACTCTTAGCATTTTGCCAAAGTTCATTCTTTCGTGAGAGATCCCATTGCATTGGAATACCCACATGATTGAGATCAATTTTATCTCAAAACCTTTTCCCTAAGCCAAATGAGTTCACTTGATTTTTATTAAGCATGATTCACCATTGTACTTAATGAATGTTAAAGAGTTAGAGGATATGATTACTTGTAGATGCTAAGGCTTAGACCAAATTCGTGTAGCGACGAGTATGGCTAAATCTTTTGAAGTAGAGGTTGTTAGTGCATCACATAACCACTACCAAGGGCATTGAATTGAATTCTTTTGTTAATATTCTTGGATATGATATCCCGCATTCCAACCTCTTCTTCGATTTGTTCTTGTTTGTTTGCTTGCGGACAAGCAAAAGGCAAGTTCGGGGGAGTTGATAGTTGCATAATTTAGCCCATTTTAGTATACATTTTAGTTAGCATTTTGTGACTTTTTGCATTCATTTCATTGTTTTTGGTATAGTTTGCATCCATTTTAGAGTTAGTGAGTCTTAGGTTAGTTTTTGCATATGTTTGTGTGCTATGGAGTCTTTTAGGTGCTTTTTGGAGCTTGGGGAAGATCATGGACTAGGAGGAACGTACCCGCAGCGAACAGAGATGATCAAGTGATGAAGGAGAAAACCGGACGTTTGCAGCGGTCAGCATGCAGCGGTCTAGGGAGACCGCTGCACTTTCAAGTCTCGCAGCGGTCAGGTGCAGCGGTTAGAGCAGACCGCTGCGGATCCATCCGGAGCAAAAACCAGGCGTTTCACAGCGGTCATGCAGCGGTATAGGGAGACCGCTGCACTTTCAAGTCTCGCAGCGGCCGGAGCACAGCGGTATAGGGAGACCGCTGCGGATCCATCCGGAGCAAAAACCAGACATTTCACAGCGGTCATGCAGCGGTATGAGCTGACCGCTGTGAACCTTCTCGGACACAAAAATTGTCGGGTCAAACCCGGTTTGTCCCGGGTTGACCCGACCCGATCTGTATCTACTTAAGCAAATTAAGCCTAATTAGACCAGGAGAGTTTTTTTTAGCTGCTTCTTTTGAGGGTTCTAAGCCACTTATTTCTTTCTTCTTCTTTTCTTGTTTTTGTTTTGTATGAAGGATTCAAGATCCAAACCATTTTAGTGAAGATTTTCTTAAACTCTTTTTACCAATCTTTTTATTTTGCTTATGGCTTTCATTTGTATGGTTGATATTTGTGATTTAGCTATGTGTGAGTAGTTCTTTTAGGATTCTTGGGTGAAGTAGATTAGGGTGATTCTAGGTTTGTTCTTGATGTTTAAGAACTAGATTAGTTGATATCCTTTCTCATTGAGTGTTATTAATGCTGGATTGGCCTTGACAAAGTTGATTTAGATCATAGGGAATTTCTCGCCCGGAAGGTGTTCGATGAAATTCCCCAACCAATTCAATGAGTGTTTTACATTCCTAGCCTATGGAAATAGATGTCTAGGGTGTTTAATGGCTATTTAGACTTGTTATTAATGCTTGTTAGTCATAGAATCGCGAACGGAAGTTTATGACGATTGATGACTAAGAAATGGGTTAATACCATGGAAGTGGATTAATCTTTAGTAGTGTTCTAAGGCCTAGGGAGATATTTAGTCGAATGTTTGAGCATCTTGAGTAGATTAAAGAATCACCCGAGTCGATTGCTTTACCCGAGAATTCGTTTGTTTAAATTTGATATTAATCGTTTTCTTGTTTGCTTTGCTACTCGTTTATTTCTCTATTTTGCACGTTTCAAATTGTCCGATAAATAAACCAAAACCCGATATTTGCTTAGATTAGATAGCGTCCTGTATTCTTAGTGCGTCGTTCTTATTTCCCTGTGGATTCGATCCCAAAGTGCTACAATGACATGCCATTAGATTGAGGCATTGTGCACAGTGGGTAATTGTGCGAACCGTAAAAAGTTCAACTATCACTCCACCAATCCAGTTGCAGGCGCATTCACCAACCCTTCAATGGCCAAAGTCTCCTGGTTTACCTCATTCTCGGCTTCCTCTCCTAGACGAATATCCATATCCTGCTTGAACATCTCTTCAAAACATATAGGCTTCTCTTTATTGACACACTTCGTCCAACTATTCACAACGACATCATCGACATCTTCTTCCTCGATGATTCGCCGCAAAAGAGATTTTTCGGCAGAGGATGGGACCAAGATACTCTGAATGTCCTGTGAACATAAACAAGGAATGCAGTTTATAAACATTTCAGACTCCAAATAATTATTATGCAAAGGATTACTAAGGATAACTAACCTTAGTGTTACCAAGGGTTTCATATATTTCATCTAGAGTAAATCCTTTCATAGAACTTTTTTTAAACTTGGTTTTGCAAATCCTAGGACACCTCTGGTCTGCCTCTAGAATATCTTCTCGGAATTTCTTCTTCAACTCCGGAATTGCCTCAAATGCTAGAGGCTACACAAAACACATAGGGTTAGCTTCAATCATAAGAACTAGTAATACTCAGTAATACCTCATATCATATTTACCTCCAAAGGAATCTCGAAACTTGGAATCGTCCATTGTGTACCCTAGACGACCCCTCCAAAGTGATTCAGAGTGTGCGAGATATCTTTCATGATGTAATCAAATGAAAGTCTTCCCCGCGGAAATCTCTTACACAGCTGAAGATCCTGCACGGCTCTTAGAAAGAAAGGCTCCACAGAAGGTGCTTCTACTCCTGTCTTGGTCTGCCCTCTAATTATGCTTGATAAAAAGTAGAGGACCGCCATCTTCAACCTATCTTCAGAAGCTCTCATTTTCAGAAGCTGTTCTTTCACATCTGAATATCTAATTTTAGCTCCCGCCCCAAAATACTTCTCCACGAAAGCCATACTACCCAGTTCAGAGTAGTTGAGTGGATAGTTCCGGCAGTTTAATCCCGAGATAAGGGCATGCTCCCTTAGACTGTAACGGATGGGCACACCATTCACGACGAACCAAGCTTCCTTCTTTTTATCCGTGTGCGCCGTTCGCACAATAAGCATCCACATGCCTTGAACCTTGTGGTGGGATTCCTGTTGAATGTGGAAGAAGTGTTTGAATTGAGGGTGATTCAAAAACCAACTTTTCTCCTCTACTTTAAGCGGATGCTTTAACCCGCTCATAAGTGTCTCCACCGCTTGGCTAACATAACACCTCGTCCCGACCTTGATTTTTTTCATATACTCTGTCGGTTGGAACCACATATCCAAAGGTTGCAGTGGTTCGGTTTCATCATCGGAATCCTGCAAGACATATGTATAGAGTGTTATTTTTTGTTTTAGAAATTTTGGTATTACTGGTCCAGTATTACTAATCAAGTATTACTAGTCCAGTATTACCAGAAATACAGAAACTTACAAGTGCCTAATCCCATCAATTTCAACTTCCGGTACTAACTAAAACGATTAAATTTACTTGTGTGCATCAACAGAGTCTGTTCCTAATCAATTTGAACCCAAATTCGATAAACAAAAGGATGAGTTACATACCGTTGCATGTTCTTCAATTGAAACTGTACGCTCGGATACCGTTTCTTCGTCACTAGAATCCGAGTTTTCATTCTCTGAAACCGTCGGGTCTCGTCTTCATAAACGATCCTCCTAGATGGTTTCTTCTCCTTCTCTGGAACCGTATCTGGAACCTTTTCTCCTAAACCATAGCTTGCATTCTTTGTTCTTGTCATAGTGTTACCAAGTATTACAGACATAACTTATGGCTGGGAAAGGAAGGATTTGATTTGATCTGATCTAATTTTATTTGAACTTACATATAGAACGATTTTATCTGGAAAAGGAAGGATTTGATTTTGGTGAGAAAAGAAGTATTAAGGATTTGATTTTGCTGCAAATCGCGAAAAAGATGATAAAAAGAAGAAGGTAAGTTTTCGGTAAATCGCGAAAAAGAAGAAGGTAAATCGTCGGCTAGGTTTTTTTTTGTTTTGGGTCAGATTTAGAATGGGTCGATCCGATTTAGAGTGGATTTGGGTCGTAAATATTTAATACTTTCAGGATCAATTTTGTTATTTAACCCTTTTCGTTAAAAAAAAAAAAGAAAATCAAATTCAGTTTGATAAGGAGTTTATTCTGGCATTCTTTTACAACCTGAACCTCATCGTAGTGATTGATCCTTGTCCTCCGCAAGCCCTCTTCTTGCTCTCCCTCGCCGTCGATTATCTTCTCGGTAGTGATACGACTGATTTTCTCCAGAATTTCGAAGTTTTATACGACGAGGATTTGGTTTGTTTCTCCGTCGATCGAGTTTACGATTTCGCGGTATTTTCCCTTTTGATTTCTTATTTACTTTTTTTTTTTTCGTTTATCGTCGACTCATCTTTGCCTCTCCCCGTCACGATTCCTCGCATCGTGTTCGTTTTTTCTCTCTCTATTCTTCGATTGATTCGCCTGTTGAAGTTTATGGCTAATTTCTTCTTCATTTTTTCGATTTCGGAGGAGAATTTGTTTAGCAACGGAGATTTTGTGTTTCTTAGGTCGACCTAGAAATTGCTTTATTCGGATTCGCTTTCCACTTCGATTCTTTGTTATGGAGGAAATTCTTGTAATGTGCTTTGATGACACATTGAAACTTCCTTATCTTGAAAACTGACCAGACTAAAATAAAAATTGACCAGACCACTTGTTGTAACTCATACTCTCTGTAATTGTTTCGTTTTCTTGGCGGATTAGTCAAAAGTGAAGAGGAATGGCATGATTCACTCTGCTCTGTCGAGGGAGTATCTGGAGGCATCACAAATCTATGTGAGTTTTCACAATACATTTATGTTTCCCTTCCTTTTGGAAATAATTTCGTTTCCGAGTTCACAGTATTACATGTCAGTGCTCATCTTCTACCTTGGTTCAATGTTTGGGTTTCAATTGTTATATTTTCTCACTTTTATGTCATCTTTTCACTTTTATGGCAGTGCTGAAGGTTTCTGTGAAGGAAGACACCGATAGAGAAGTTTCTGTAACAGTGCGACTGTATGGGCCTAACACCGAGTATGTTATTAACCTGGAGAGAGAGCTAAAGGTAATTTATTAATAAACTCTCACTTCTTCAATGTACATGATAAGTCCCTTACCCTTGTGTTCACCGAGTCATTTGTTCATGTCTGATCCGAGTTTTTGATGTATTAGTTTGCGTTACCAATAATTTCTTTGTTATTTTCATTATCTGTCTTCTAGTGATATCAACTTGAAGCATGAGCCTTACAGCGGAACATGGCAGAGTTTTGGCTCGATTTTTCTTGAATTATCAACGGTTTTCTCTGCTAATGTTTCCAATTATTCTTTTGCATAACTTGAAGTTTTATCTATTAAGTCTTCAATTGGCTATTAAGTATCTCATGGTTAACAAAGTCAACTGAAAGTTTGACGGTTAAAAAAAAACAGATTAATAACCTGCAATTCTTAACTCGGTTTATCTTTGTTGTGTAAAATACTTCTATAGTATGAATTAAACTGATGGAAGTTGATAAGATTTGGCAATGCTCCTCATTAACATGGGTGAAACATCTCTATAAAATGTGGACGTTCCAGTCTCATGTTTCATCTGTTTACATAAATGCTACTCAGTAGTATTCAGTGTCATGGACTTCAAATGAATCTCATTTCGCTTTTCTCGTGGGCAGACGTGAGACATCCAAAGGTTGCTTGTGAAATTGCCAAAAAGCTTGGAAAGTTTCATAAAGTGGAAATACCAGGTTCCAAAGAACCTCAACTGTGGGTTGATATCTTAAAGTCTTTTGAAAAAGGTATTTTTTTTAATTGTCATTTTTGACTATTGTTCTAATTTTTTTTTTCTTTGATGAAGTGTTGGCTATATCTTATATAAACCACCAATATTTGTACAAATAAGCTCTTATGTATTTTTCCATGTCTGCTCTGTACCTTTACTTGCAGCCACTACTAGGAACCTTATAGGCAGAGGCTCTTTGAGACAATTTCGCTTGAAGAACTGCATACAGAAATTATTGAGCTAAGGGTATTACCTTTTTCTTTGTAAAGATTTTCTTATGTCTGCCATGTGTTTGTTTTTATGATGTCTTATGGTACTTCATTTCTGTTGTTAAATACTACTTGTCAAGTTCTCCTGGGTGCGAATTTGATTTACCACATAAACCAGACAATAAAATGAATTGTAAATCTTTCATGTTGGAATTTGTAGTCATCTCTGTTGCACACAAACAATTGTTATGTGCTTAACTGTAGCCACATTACTGATTTAGGAGACGTGGTCCTTTCATTCTTCTCTTGTGCAGTAACTTGTTCAAATATCTGCTAATGCTTCTTTCTATAATCTAAACCATTTTTGTTTGTGATTGGTAGTGCATGCTAACCGTTTATTCTGTGTTGGTTTGACAGTATTTGCTGATTCTGATAACTGAACAGGAATTCACAGTCACAGGCGTACTTAATGCCTTGCTGTGGTGTTTCCTCATAACAATCTGCTTTCGGGAAACTTATGTTTACTGAGGAAGAAGGTAACAAATTTCCTGATTTTCTGTATTTCTTTCTCAGCAGAGACCATTTGCTATTGCTGATATTGCTTTTAGGCTGCAATATCTTTTTATAGGTTTACTCATCCACTTGGGGTTTTTCCAATTGCAGGGTTCATGCCTTGATATTGTCCTCAGCAAGAGAAGCTGGCTCCACAAACAAAGAAGACATTTCAAGTTATTAGATTACACGCCAATATGCAGACATCAGGAAACTAGAACATGGTTACCATGTTGTGTCTGTGACATGATAAAGAGGAGAAGTCTATGTACCAGAGCTAATAAAGTTCTGAATCTTGATGAATCATATGAAATGCTGAGCAGAAGGTTCAAGGACCAAATCTATGATGTTTACATATATCTTACGCCTGATCTTCAGGCCCATTTCACTCCTCAAATACTATTTTGTTCCTAACTCCTAGTTTTCTGACTGTTATTGCATTTACTTTCTTATTTGATCAATTGGCTGCTTAGACTCTGTGGGGATGGTAGAATTTTAATTTGTTAAAGGACCTTTCAGCCCACTGTTTAGTTGCTTGAATTTTCCATGTGAATTTTGGTAGCTATTAGCTGTAGTATTACGAGGTAATTAATGTGGACATGGGTTTGTGGTTTCATGCTTTTCTCCTTAGGGGTCATCTCACTCTTCACCGGTCACGTTGCCTCGCATCTCAAGTGGTATTCGGAGCAATTGAGCAAACAGAGCTTACTGGTACCTCTCTAATTGCAACTTCAGCTAAATTAGTGTAGCATTTCTTACTTACACTGAGACAGTCACTGTTCTTCTGCTCAATTTTGTATAATTTAGGTTGAAGATAGCTTATTTCTTCCCATTTTTTTTCTATTTGAGTCATGAAATTGGATATTCTCAGGATATGAGCCGTCGGAAAGCAATTGAATGTACATATTATATTGTATGGAAGTCAAAATATTCGAAGTTCTTCTATTAATGCTGTGAAAGAGGAAGGAACTTCCCATGTAAGTGACAGATCTCCTTACGTATGTTCTTGCCTCATTATCAGAAAGTGAAATTTTGTTCCTTTCCAAATTGATCTTGGATTCTAGTAAGAAAAGTCTGCGACTTTATTGATCTAACAGCCAATTTGGCTCTGCCCTTTTTAGTTTGGTTAAAAGCACATTTGCTTCCTGGCAATAGTAATTTGGGAATCTGTTGATGTACAACTAAATTTGGCTTCAATATTTTTTGTGTTCTTGTATCATTGACACTTTGTTATGTCGATAAATTTTCCTCACATGTTCTTCATCTTGTTTTGGGCATGCAGTTGCTGTCCAGGAGCACTCGTCTAATGGGTATTTGCTGATTGCACTTAGTGAAGGTCTGAACTAGCAAAGAACAAGAGTAAGTGATATTGCTGATTGCATGTTTTCGTGTAAATTTTTCATGTTATGCCGCAGTTATATTTTCATATATAATATTTATAAAGAATACTTTAGGTTTACTACCGCACGAGATTTTGTTGCTTGTTGAGGAGTGGAAATTTAATACACTCAAGCTATTGTCTTCCGCGATACAAAACCAAAGGTAATCCTAGGGCTTATCTTAATTTAAGAAAACCTGTATCTGCTTTTTTATTTGTTTTAGGTGATCTGGTATCTAATTTTGTTACCATTTAGCTTCTAATACTGCTATCTTAACTTGATTTGGGATCTGTCTGTGAGCTTGTAATTTTTTATTCCAGATATTGACTTTGATGCTGAATTGGGCTTTTGAAATCAAAGGTACATTTAACTGTCTTCTCTGTTTTTTGTTTTTATGTTAAATTTCGTTCGTCTCTTGTTTCCCCTACGTACCCAAAAAGATCATAGGCCGACACTCAACTCATAGTGTTCTGTCAGATTCTTTTTGGGGATATTTTCCCGTCGAGATTGGACCCGAAAGAAACTAAAACCATCACCCCAGGAAAATTATGCATCAGATTCATCAGACCGTTCTGGAGTTGGTGGTCCATGGAAAGCTAGGGAATGAAATGCTAGGGAATGGAAAGTAAGAGTCGCAACTTAAATTCAGTTGTAAGACAAAGTCTATAGTTTGAAAATACCGACCCTTTATGACCGAAAAAAGTATTTTGACAAAAGATTCTCGACCGGAATTTCGGCACAAGTACCCACAGCTTGACCGAAAAAAAGTCTTCTGACAAAAGATTTTTGACCTGGTTTTTCGGCACAAGTACACATGCTTGACCGGAAAAAGTTTTATGACAAAATATTTTAGACTGGGTTTTATGGCACAAGTACCCACGGCTTGACCGAAAAAAGTCTTTTGACAAAGGATTTTAGACCGGGTTTTCCGGCACAGGTAACCACGGCTTGACCGAAAAGTCTTCCGGCAAAAGACTTTCGACCGGATTTTCCGGCACAAGTACCTACGGCTTGACTGAAAAAGTCTTCCGACAAAAGACTTTCGACCGGGTTTTCCGGCACAAGTACCCACGGATTTTCCGGCACAAGTACCCACGGCTTGACCGAAAAAAGGTTTTTGACAAAACATTTGAGACCGGGTTTTCCGGCACAAGTACCCACGGCTTGACCGAAAAAACTCTTTTAAAAAAAATTTGAGACTAGATTTTCCGGAACAAGTACCCACGGCTTGACCGAAAAAAGTCTTTTGACAAAGGATTTTAGACCAGGTTTTCGGGCACAAGTACCCACGGCTTGACCGAAAAGTCATCCGGCAAAAGACTTTCGACCGGATTTTCCGGCACAAGTACCTACGGCTTGACCGAAAAAGTCTTCCGACAAAAGACTTCCGACCGGGTTTTCCGGCACAAGTACCCACGACTTGACCGAAAAAGTCTTATGACAAAATATTTTAGACCGGGTTTTATGGCACAAGTACCCACGGCTTGACCGAAAAAAGTCTTTTGACAAAGGATTTTACACCAGGTTTTCGGGCACAAGTACCCACGGCTTGACCAAAAAGTTTTCCGGCAAAAGACTTTCGACCGGATTTTTCGCCACAAGTACCTACGGCTTGACCGAAAAAGTCTCCTGACAAAAGATTACCGACCGGGTTTTCCGGCACAAGTACCCACGACTTGACCGAAAAAAGTCTTTTGCCAAAAAATTTGAGACTGGGTTTTCCGGTACAAGTACCCACGGTTTGACCGAAAAAAGTCTTTTGACAAAAGATTTGAGACCAGATTTTCCGGAACAAGTACCCACGGCTTGACAAAAAAAAGTCTCCCGACAAAAGACTTTCGACAGGGTTTTCCAGAACAAGTGCACAACTACCCACGGCTTGACCGAAAAAAGTCTTCGGACAAAAGACTTTTGATCGGGTTTTTCGGCAAGTACCCTCAACTTGACCAAAAAAAGTTTTCTGACAAAATACTTTTGGCTGGGTTTTTCTAACAAAAGTACCCATGGATTGACCAAAAAGGTCATTTGACAAAAGACTCACGACCGGGTTTTTCCAGCACAAATATCCACGGCTTAACCAAAGAAAATCTTTCGACTAAAGACTTTCGACCAGGTTTTCCGGTAAAAGTACCAACGGCTTGATCTAAAAAAGTCTCCCGATAAAATATTTTCGACAGGGTTTTCTGGGACAAGTGCTCAACTACCCACGGCTTGACCGAAAAAAAGTCTTCAGACAAAAGACGTTTGACCGGGTTTTTCGCCAAGTACCCACATCTTGACCGAAAAATGTCTTTGGACAAAAGACTCTCGGCCGGGTTTTTCCAACATAAGTACCCACGTCTTGACTGAAAAAATATTTTGACAAAAGACTCTAGACGGGATTTTCCGTCACAAGTACCCACGGGTTGACCGAAAAAGTCTTACGCCAAAAGACTTTCGACATGGGTTTTCCGGCACAAGTACCCACGACTTGATCGAAAAAAAGTCTTCCGACAAAAGACTTTCGCCCAGGGTTTCCGGCACAAGTACCCACGGCTTGACCAAAAAAGTATTCCGACAAAATATTTTAGACCGGGTTTTCAAGCACAAGTACCCAGGGCTTGGTCGAAAAAAGTCTTCCGACAAAAGACTCTCGACCGGGTTTTTCGGCACAAGTACACACGACTTGACCGAAAAAAATCTTTGGGCAAAAGACTTTCGACCGTATTTTTTGGCACAAGTACCTACGGTTTGACCGAAAAAGTCTTCCGATAAAAGACTTTCGACCGGGGTTTCCGGCACAAGTACCCACGGCTTGACCAAAAAAAGTCTTATGACAAAATATTTGAGACCGGATTTTCCGGCACAAGTACCCACGGCTTGACCGAAAAAAGTCTTTTGGCAAAAGATTTAAGGCCAGGTTTTCCGGAACAAGTACCCACGGCTTGACCAAAAAAAGTCTCCTGACAAAAGACTTTCGACAGGGTTTTCCAGAAATAGTGCACAACTACCCACGGCTTGACCGCAAAAGCCTTCGGACAAAAGACTTTTGACCGGGTTTTTCGGCAAGTACCCACAGCTTGACCAAAAAATTCTTCTGACAAAAAACTTTTGACCGGGTTTTTCTAGCACAAGTACCCACGGCTTAACCAAAAAGGCCTTTAGTCAAAAGACTCTCGACAGGGTTTTTCTAACACAAGTACCCACGGCTTGACCGAAAAAGTCTTATGACAAAAGATTATAGACCGGATTTTCCGGCACAAGTACCCACGGGTTGAACGAAAAAGTCTTACGACAAAAGACTTTCGACATGAGTTTTCCGGCACAAGTACCTACGGCTTGATCGAAAAAAGTCTTCCGACAAAAGACTTTCGACCGGGGTTTCCTGCACTAGTACCCACCGCTTGACCGAAAAAGTCTTCCGACAAAATATTTTAGATCGGGCTTACCGTCACAAATATCCACGGCTTAACAAAATAAGTCTTTCGACTAAAGACTTTCGACCGGGTTTTCCGGAAAAAGTACCAACGGCTTGACCGAAAAAAGTCTCCCGATAAAATATTTTCGACAGGGTTTTCTGGCACAAGTGCACAACTACCCACGGCTTGACCGAAAAAAAGTCTTCCGACAAAAGATTTTTGACCGGGTTTTTCGCCAAGTACCCACAGCATGACCGAAAAAAGTCTTTTGACAAAAGACTCTCGATCGGATTTTTCCAACATAAATACCCACGTCTTGACCGAAAAAATATTTTGACAAAAGACTCTAGACCGGATTTTCCGGCACAAGTACCCACGGGTTGACCGAAAAAGTCTTACGACAAAAGACTTTCGACATGGGTTTTCCGGCACAAGTACCCACGACTTGATCGAAAAAAATTCTTCCGACAAAAACTTTCGCCCAGGATTTCCGGCACAAGTACCCACGGCTTGACCGAAAAAGTCTTATGACAAAAGATTATAGACCGGGTTTTCAAGCACAAGTACCCAGGGCTTGGCCGAAAAAAGTCTTCCGACAAAAAACTCTCAACCGGGTTTTTCGGCACAAGTACACACGACTTGACCGAAAAAAATCTTTGGGCAAAAGACTTTCGACCGTATTTTCCGGCACAAGTACCTACGGCTTGACTGAAAAAGTCTTCCGATAAAAGACTTTCGACCGGGTTTTCCGGCACAAGTACCTACGACTTGATCGAAAAAAAGTCTTCCAAGAAAAGACTTTCGCCCAGGGTTTCCGGCACAAGTACCCACGACTTGAACAAAAAAGACTTCCGACAAAATATTTTAGACCAGGTTTTCAAGCACAAGTACCCAGGGCTAGGCCGAAAAAAGTCTTCCGACAAAGGACTCTTGACTGGGTTTTTCGGCACAAGTACCCACGGCTTGACCGAAAAAAATCTTTGGGCAAAAGACTTTCGACCGGATTTTCCGGCACAAGTACCTACGTCTTGACCGAAAAAGTCTTCTGATAAAAGACTTTCGACCGGGTTTTCCGGCACAAGTACCCACGGCTTGACCGAAAAAAGTCTTTTGACAAAAGCTTTGAGACCAGGTTTTCCGGAACAAGTATCCACGGCTTGACCAAAAAACGTCTCCCGACAAAAGACTTTCGACAGGGTTTTCCATAAATAGTGCACAACTACCTACGACTTGACTGCAAATTTGGACAAAAGACTTTTGACCGGGTTTTTCGGCAAGTACCCACAGCTTGACCAAAAAAAGTCTTCTGACAAAAAACATTTTGACCGGTTTTTCTAGCACAAGTACCCACGGCTTAACCAAAAAGGCCTTTAGACAAAAGACTCTCGACCGGGTTTTTCCAACACAAGTACCCACGGCTTGACCGAAAAAGTCTTATGACAAAAGACTATAGACTGGATTTTCCGGCACAAGTACCCACGGGTTGAACGAAAAAGTCTTACGACAAAAGACTTTCGACATGAGTTTTCCGGCACAAGTACCTACGGCTTGATCGAAAAAAGTCTTCCGACAAAAGACTTTCGACCGGGGTTTCCTGCACTAGTACCCACCGCTTGACCGAAAAAGTCTTCCGACAAAATATTTTAGATCGGGCTTTCCGTCACAAATATCCACGGCTTAACAAAATAAGTCTTTCGACTAAAGACTTTCGACCGGGTTTTCCGGAAAAAGTACCAACGGCTTGACCGAAAAAAGTCTCCCGATAAAATATTTTCGACAGGGTTTTCTGGCACAAGTGCACAACTACCCACGGCTTGCCCGAAAAAAAGTCTTCCGACAAAAGATTTTTGACCGGGTTTTTCGCCAAGTACCCACAGCATGACCGAAAAAAGTCTTTTGACAAAAGACTCTCGATCGGATTTTTCCAACATAAATACCCACGTCTTGACCGAAAAAATATTTTGACAAAAGACTCTAGACCGGATTTTCCGGCACAAGTACCCACGGGTTGACCGAAAAAGTCTTACGACAAAAGACTTTCGACATGGGTTTTCCGGCACAAGTACCCACGACTTGATCGAAAAAAATTCTTCCGACAAAAACTTTCGCCCAGGATTTCCGGCACAAGTACCCACGGCTTGACCGAAAAAGTCTTATGACAAAAGATTATAGACCGGATTTTCCGGCACAAGTACCCACGGGTTGAACGAAAAAGTCTTACGACAAAAGACTTTCGACATGAGTTTTCCGGCACAAGTACCTACGGCTTGATCGAAAAAAGTCTTCCGACAAAAGACTTTCGACCGGGGTTTCCTGCACTAGTACCCACCGCTTGACCGAAAAAGTCTTCCGACAAAATATTTTAGATCGGGCTTTCCGTCACAAATATCCACGGCTTAACAAAATAAGTCTTTCGAGTAAAGACTTTCGACCGAGTTTTCCGGAAAAAGTACCAACGGCTTGACCGAAAAAAGTCTCCCGATAAAATATTTTCGACAGGGTTTTCTGGCACAAGTGCACAACTACCCACGGCTTGACCGAAAAAAAGTCATCCGACAAAAGATTTTTGACCCTGTTTTTCGCCAAGTACCCACAGCATGACCGAAAAAAGTCTTTTGACAAAAGACTCTCGATCGGATTTTTCCAACATAAATACCCACGTCTTGATCGAAAAAATATTTTGACAAAAGACTCTAGACCGGATTTTCCGGCACAAGTACCCACGGGTTGACCGAAAAAGTCTTACGACAAAAGACTTTCGACATGGGTTTTCCGGCACAAGTACCCACGACTTGATCGAAAAAAATTCTTCCGACAAAAGACTTTCGCCCAGGATTTCCGGCACAAGTACCCACGGCTTGACCAAAAAAGTCTTCCGACAAAATATTTTAGACCGGGTTTTCAAGCACAAGTACCCAGGGCTTGGCCGAAAAAAGTCTTCCGACAAAAGACTCTCGACCGGGTTTTTCGGCACAAGTACACACGACTTGACCGAAAAAAATCTTTGGGCAAAAGACTTTCGACCGTATTTTCCGGCACAAGTACCTACGGCTTGACCGAAAAAGTCTTCCGATAAAAGACTTTCGACCGGGTTTTCCGGCACAAGTACCCACGGCTTGACCGAAAAAAGTCTTCTAACAAAATATTTGAGACCGGATTTTCCGGCACAAGTACCCACGGCTTGACCGAAAAAAGTCTTTTGACAAAATATTTGAGACCAGGTTTTCCGGAACAAGTACCCACGGCTTGACCAACAAAAGTCTCCCGACAAAAGACTTTCGACAGGGTTTTCCAGAAATAGTGCACAACTACCCACCGCTTAACCGCAAAAGTCTTCGGACAAAAGACTTTTGACCGGGTTTTTCGGCAAGTACCCACAGCTTGACCAAAAAAAGTCTTCCGACAAAAAACATTTTGACCGGTTTTTCTAGCACAAGTACCCACGGCTTAACCAAAAAGGCCTCTAGACAAAAGACTCTCGACCGGGTTTTTCCAACACAAGTACCCACGGCTTGACCGAAAAAGTCTTATGACAAAAGACTATAGACTGGATTTTCCGGCACAATTACCCACGGGTTGAACGAAAAAGTCTTACGACAAAAGACTTTCGATCGGGATTTCCAGCACAAGTACCAACCGCTTGACCGAAAAAGTCTTCCGACAAAATATTTTAGACCGGGCTTTCCGGCACAAATATCCACGGCGTAACAAAAAAAAGTCTTTCGAGTAAAGACTTTCGACAGGGTTTTCCGGCAAAAGTACCAACGGCTTGACCGAAAAAAGTCTCCTGATAAAATATTTTCGACAGGATTTTCTGGCACTAGTGCACAACTACCCAGGGCTTGACTGAAAAAAAGTCTTTCGACAAAAGTTTTTTGACCGGGTTTTTCGCCAAGTACCCATAGCATGACTGAAAAAAGTATTTTGACAAAAGACTCTCGATCGAGGTTTTCCAACATAAATACACACGTCTTGACCGAAAAAATATTTTGACAAAAGACTCTAGACCGGATATTCCGGCACAAGTACCCACGGGTTGACCGAAAAAGTCTTACGACAAAAGACTTTCTACAGAGGTTTTCCGGCACAAGCACCCACGACTTGATCAAAAAAAAGTCTTCCGACAAAAGACTTTCGCCCAGGATTTCCGGCACAAGTACCCACGGCTTGACCAAAAAAGTATTCCGAAAAAATATTTTAGACCGGGTTTTCAAGCACAAGTACCCAGGGCTTGGCCGAAAAAAGTCTTCCGACAAAAGACTCTTGACCGGGTTTTTCGGCACAAGTACCCACGGCTTGACCGAAAAAGTTTTCTGATAAAAGACTTTCGACCGGGTTTTCCGGCACAAGTACCCACGGCTTGACCGAAAAACTATTTCTGACAAAATATTTGAGACTGGGTTTTCCGGAACAAGTACCCACGGCTTGACCGAAAAAAATCTTTTGACAAAAGATTTGAGACCAGGTTTTCCGGAACAAGTACCCACGGCTTGACCAAAAAAAGTCTTCCGACAAAAGACTTTCGACAGGGTTTTCCAGAAATAGTGCACAACTACCCACGGATTGATCGCAAAAGTCTTCGGACAAAAGACTTTTGACCGGGTTTTTCGGCAAGTACCCACAGCTTGACCAAAAAAAGTTTTCTGACAAAAAACTTTTGACCTGGATTTTCTAGCACAAGTACCCACGGCTTAACCAAAAAGGCCTTTAGACAAAAGACTCTCGACCGGGTTTTTCCAACACAAGTACCCACGGCTTGACCGAAAAAGTATTATGACAAAAGACTATAGACCGGATTTTCCGGCACAAGTACCCACGGCTTGACCAAAAAAAGTCTCCCGACACAAGACTTTCGACAGGGTTTTCCAGAAATAGTGCACAACTACCCACGGCTTGACCGCAATAGTCTTCTGACAAAAGATTTTTGACCGGGTTTTTCGGCAAGTACCCACAGCTTGACCAAAAAAAGTCTTTCTGACAAAAAACATTTTGACCGGTTTTTCTAGCACAAGTACCCACGGTTTATCCAAAAAGGCCTTTAGACAAAAGACTCTCGACCGGGTTTTTCCAACACAAGTACCCACAGCTTGACCGAAAAAGTCTTATGACAAAAAACTATAGACCAGATTTTCCGGCACAAGTACCCACGGGTTGAACGAAAAAGTCTTACGACAAAAGACTTTCGACATGAGTTTTCCGGCACAAGTACCTACGGCTTGATCGAAAAAAGTCTTCCGACAAAAGACTTTCGACCGGGGTTTCCAGCACAAGTACCCGCCTCTTGACCGAAAAAGTCTTCCGACAATATATTTTAGACCGGGCTTTCCGGCACAAATGTCCACGGCTTAACAAAAAAAAAGTCTTTCGACTAAAGAGTTTCGACCGGGTTTTCCGGCAAAAGTACCAACGGCTTGACCGAATAAAGTCTCCCGATAAAATATTTTCGACAGGGTTTTCTGGCACAAGTGCACAACTACCCACGGCTTGACCGAAAAAAAGTCTTTCGACAAAAGATTTTTGACTGGGTTTTTCGCCAAGTACCCACAGCATGACTGAAAAAAGTCTTTTGACAAAAGACTCTCGATCGGGTTTTTCCAACATAAATACCCACGTCTTGACCGAAAAAATATTTTGACAAAAGACTAGACCAAAATTTCCGGCACAAGTACCCACGGGTTGACCGAAAAAGGCTTACGACAAAAGACTTTCGACAGGGGTTTTCCGGCCTAAGTACCTACGGCTTGATCGAAAAAAAGTATTCCAACAAAAGACTTTCGACCGGGGTTTCCGGCACAAGTACCCACCGCTTGACCGAAAAAGTCTTCCGACAAAATATTTTAAACCGGGGTTTCCGGCACAAATATCCACGGCTTAACCAAAGAAAGTCTTTCGACTAAAAACTTTTGACCGTTTTTCCGACAAAAGTACTAACGGCTTGACCGAAAAAGTCTCCCGATAAAATATTTTCTACAGGGTTTTCTGGCACAAGTGCACAACTACCCACGGCTTGACCCAAAAAAGTCTTCCGACAAAAGTCGTTTGACCGGGTTTTTCGCCAAGTACCCACAGCTTGACCGAAAAAAGTCTTTGAACAAAAGACTCTCGGCTGGGTTTTTCCAACATAAGTACCAATGTCTTGACCGAAAAAATATTTTGACAAAAGACTCTTAACCGGATTTTCCGGCACAAGTACCCACTGGTAGACCGAAAAAGTCTTACGCCAAAAGACTTTCGACAGGGGTTTTCTAGCACAAGTATCCACGACTTGATCGAAAAAAAGTCTTCCGACAAAAGACTTTCGCCCAGGGTTTCCGGCACAAGTACCCACGGCTTGACCAAAAAAGTCTTATGACAAAATATTTTAGACCGAGTTTTCAAGCACAAGTACCCAGGGCTTGGCCGAAAAAATTCTTCCGACAAAAGACTCTCGACCGGGTTTTTCGGCACAAGTACCCACAGCTTGACGGAAAAAAATATTTGGGCAAAAGACTTTCGACCGGATTTTCCGGCACAAGTACCTATGACTTGACCGAAAAAGTCTTCCGATAAATGACTTTCGACCGGGTTTTCCAGCACAAGTACCCACGGCTTGACCAAAAAAAGTCTTCTGACAAAATATTTGAGACCCAATTTTCAGGCACAAGTACCCACGGCTTGATCGAAAAAAGTCTTTTGACAAAAGATTTGAGACCAGGTTTTCTGGAACAAGTACCCACGGCTTGACCAAAAAAAGTCTCCCGACAAAATACTTTCGACAGGGTTTTCCAGAAATAGTGCACAACTACCCACGGCTTGACCGCAATAGTCTTCTGACAAAAGAATTTTGACCGGGTTTTTCGGCAAGTACCCACATCTTGACAAAAAAAAGTCTTCTGACAAAAAACATTTTTACCGGTTTTTCTAGCACAAGTACCCACGGCTTAACCAAAAAGGCCTTTAGACAAAAGACTCTCGACCGGGTTTTTCCAACACAAGTACCCACGGCTTGACCGAAAATGTCTTATGACAAAAAACTATAGACCAGATTTTCCGGCACAAGTACCCACGGGTTGAACGAAAAAGTCTTACGACAAAAGACTTTCGACATGAGTTTTCCGGCACAAGTACCTACGGCTTGATCGAAAAAAGTCTTCCGACAAAAGACTTTCGACCGGGGTTTCCAGCACAAGTACCCGCCTCTTGACCGAAAAAGTCTTCCGACAATATATTTTAGACCGGGCTTTCCGGCACAAATGTCCACGGCTTAACAAAAAAAAAGTCTTTCGACTAAAGAGTTTCGACCGGGTTTTCCGGCAAAAGTACCAACGGCTTGACCGAATAAAGTCTCCCGATAAAATATTTTCGACAGGGTTTTCTGGCACAAGTGCACAACTACCCACGGCTTGACCGAAAAAAAGTCTTTCGACAAAAGATTTTTGACTGGGTTTTTCGCCAAGTACCCACAGCATGACTGAAAAAAGTCTTTTGACAAAAGACTCTCGATCGGGTTTTTCCAACATAAATACCCACGTCTTGACCGAAAAAATATTTTGACAAAAGACTAGACCAAAATTTCCGGCACAAGTACCCACGGGTTGACCGAAAAAGGCTTACGACAAAAGACTTTCGACAGGGGTTTTCCGGCCTAAGTACCTACGGCTTGATCGAAAAAAAGTATTCCAACAAAAGACTTTCGACCGGGGTTTCCGGCACAAGTACCCACCGCTTGACCGAAAAAGTCTTCCGACAAAATATTTTAAACCGGGGTTTCCGGCACAAATATCCACGGCTTAACCAAAGAAAGTCTTTCGACTAAAAACTTTTGACCGTTTTTCCGACAAAAGTACTAACGGCTTGACCGAAAAAGTCTCCCGATAAAATATTTTCTACAGGGTTTTCTGGCACAAGTGCACAACTACCCACGGCTTGACCCAAAAAAGTCTTCCGACAAAAGTCGTTTGACCGGGTTTTTCGCCAAGTACCCACAGCTTGACCGAAAAAAGTCTTTGAACAAAAGACTCTCGGCTGGGTTTTTCCAACATAAGTACCAATGTCTTGACCGAAAAAATATTTTGACAAAAGACTCTTAACCGGATTTTCCGGCACAAGTACCCACTGGTAGACCGAAAAAGTCTTACGCCAAAAGACTTTCGACAGGGGTTTTCTAGCACAAGTATCCACGACTTGATCGAAAAAAAGTCTTCCGACAAAAGACTTTCGCCCAGGGTTTCCGGCACAAGTACCCACGGCTTGACCAAAAAAGTCTTATGACAAAATATTTTAGACCGAGTTTTCAAGCACAAGTACCCAGGGCTTGGCCGAAAAAATTCTTCCGACAAAAGACTCTCGACCGGGTTTTTCGGCACAAGTACCCACAGCTTGACGGAAAAAAATATTTGGGCAAAAGACTTTCGACCGGATTTTCCGGCACAAGTACCTATGACTTGACCGAAAAAGTCTTCCGATAAATGACTTTCGACCGGGTTTTCCAGCACAAGTACCCACGGCTTGACCAAAAAAAGTCTTCTGACAAAATATTTGAGACCCAATTTTCAGGCACAAGTACCCACGGCTTGATCGAAAAAAGTCTTTTGACAAAAGATTTGAGACCAGGTTTTCTGGAACAAGTACCCACGGCTTGACCAAAAAAAGTCTCCCGACAAAATACTTTCGACAGGGTTTTCCAGAAATAGTGCACAACTACCCACGGCTTGACCGCAATAGTCTTCTGACAAAAGAATTTTGACCGGGTTTTTCGGCAAGTACCCACATCTTGACAAAAAAAAGTCTTCTGACAAAAAACATTTTTACCGGTTTTTCTAGCACAAGTACCCACGGCTTAACCAAAAAGGCCTTTAGACAAAAGACTCTCGACCGGGTTTTTCCAACACAAGTACCCACGGCTTGACCGAAAATGTCTTATGACAAAAAACTATAGACCGGATTTTCCGGCACAAGTACCCACGGGTTGAACGAAAAAGTCTTACGACATAAGACTTTCGACATGAGTTTTCCGGCACAAGTACCTACGGCTTGATCCAAAAAAGTCTTCCGACAAAAGACTTTCGACCGGGGTTTCCAGCACAAGTACCCACCTCTTGACCGAAAAAGTCTTCCGACAAAATATTTTAGACCGGGCTTTCCGGCACAAATATCCACGGCTTAACAAAAAAAAGTCTTTCGACTAAAGACTTTCGACCGGGTTTTCCGGCAAAAGTACCAACGGCTTGACCGAATAAAGTCTCGCGATAAAATATTTTCGACAGGGTTTTCTGGCACAAGTGCACAACTACCCACGGCTTCACCGAAAAAAAGTCTTCCGACAAAAGACGTTTGACCGGGCTTTTCGCCAAGTACCCACAGCTTGACCGAAAAAAGTCTTTGAACAAAAGAATCTCGGCCGGGTTTTTCCAACATAAGTACCCATGTCTTGACCGAAAAAATATTTTGACAAAAGACTCTAGACCGGATTTTCCGGCACAAGTACCCACGGGTTGACCGAAAAAGTCTTACGCCAAAAGACTTTCGACAGGGGTTTTCCAGCACAAGTATCCACGACTTGATCGAAAAAAAGTCTGCCGACAAAAGACTTTCGCCCAGGGTTTCCGGCACAAGTACCCACGGCTTGACCAAAAAAGTCTTATGACAAAATATTTTCGACCGAGTTTTCCAACACAAGTACCCAGGGCTTGGCCGAAAAAATTCTTCCAACAAAAGACTCTCAACCGGGTTTTTCGGCACAAGTACCCACAGCTTGACCGAAAAAAATCTTTGGGCAAAAGACTTTCGACCAGATTTTCCGGCACAAGTACCTATGGCTTGACCGAAAAAGTCTTTCGATAAAAGACTTTCGACCGGGTTTTCCGGCACAAGTACCCACGGCTTGACCAAAAAAAGTCTTCTGACAAAATATTTGAGACCGAATTTTCAGGCACAAGTACCCACGGCTTGATCGAAAAAAGTCTTTTGACAAAAGATTTGAGACCAGGTTTTCTGGAACAAGTACCCACCGCTTGACCAAAAAAAGTCTCCCGACAAAAGATTTTCGACAATGTTTTCCAGAAATAGTGCACAACTACCCACGGCTTGACCGCAATAGTCTTCTGACAAAAGACTTTTGACCGGGTTTTTCGGCAAGTACCCATAGCTTGACCAAAAAAAGTCTTCTGACAAAAAACATTTTGACCGGTTTTTCTAGCACAAGTACCCACGGCTTAACCAAAAAGGCCTTTAGACAAAAGACTCTCGACCGGGTTTTTCCAACACAAGTACTCACGGCTTGACCGAAAAAGTCTTATGACAAAAAACTATAGACCGGATTTTCCGGCACAAGTACCCACGGGTTGAACGAAAAAGTCTTACGACAAAAGACTTTCGACATGAGTTTTCCGGCACAAGTACCTACGGCTTGATCGAAAAAAGTCTTCCGACAAAAGACTTTCGACCGGGGTTTCCAGCACAAGTACCCACCGCTTGACCGAAAAAGTCTTCCGACAAAATATTTTAGACCGGGCTTTCTGGCACAAATATCCACGCCTTAACAAAAAAAGTCTTTCGACTAAAGACTTTCGACCTGGTTTTCCGGCAAAAGTACCAACGGCTTGACCGAATAAAGTCTCCCGATAAAATATTTTCGACAGGGTTTTCTGGCACAAGTGCACAACTACCCACGGCTTGACCGAAAAAAAGTCTTTCGATAAAATATTTTTGACCGGGTTTTTCGCCAAGTACCCACAGCATGACTGAAAAAGTCTTTTGACAAAAGACTCTCGATCGGGTTTTTCCAACATAAATACCCACGTTTTGACCGAAAAAATATTTTGACAAAAGACTCTAGACAGGATTTTCTGGCACAAGTACCCACGGGTTGACCGAAAAAGACTTTCGACAGGGGTTTTCCGGCACAAGTACCTACAACTTGATCGAAAAAAAGTTTTCCAAGAAAAGACTTTCGCCCAGGGTTTCCGGCACAAGTACCCACGGCTTGAACAAAAAAAACTTCCGACAAAATATTTTAGACCAGGTTTTCAAGCACAAGTACCCAGGGCTAGGCCGAAAAAAGTCTTCCGACAAAGGACTCTTGACTGGGTTTTTCGGCACAAGTACCCACGGCTTGACCGAAAAAAATCTTTGGGCAAAAGACTTTCGACCGGATTTTCCGGCACAAGTACCTACGTCTTGACCGAAAAAGTCTTCTGATAAAAGACTTTCGACCGGGTTTTCCGGCACAAGTACCCACGGCTTGACCGAAAAAAGTCTTTTGACAAAAGCTTTGAGACCAGGTTTTCCGGAAAAAGTATCCACGGCTTGACCAAAAAACGTCTCCCGACAAAAGACTTTCGACAGGGTTTTCCATAAATAGTGCACAACTACCTACGACTTGACTGCAAATTTGGACAAAAGACTTTTGACCGGGTTTTTCGGTAAGTACCCACAGCTTGAACAAAAAAAGTCTTCTGACAAAAAATTTTTGACCGGGTTTTTCTAGCACAAGTACCCACGGCTTAACCAAAAAGGCCTTTAGACAAAAGACTCTCGACTGGGTTTTTCCAACACAAGTACCCACGGCTTGACCGAAAACGTATTATGACAAAAGACTATAGACCGGATTTTCCGGCACAAGTATCCATGGCTTAAACAAAAAGGCCTTTTGACAAAAGACTCTCGACCGGGTTTTCCAGCACAAGTACCCACGGCTTGACCAAAAAAGTCTTATGATAAAAGACTATAGACCGGATTTTCCGGCACAAGTACCCACGTGTTGAACGAAAACGTTTTACGACAAAAGACTTTCGACATGAGTTTTCCGACAAAAGACTTTCGACCGGGGTTTCCAGCACAAGTACCCACCGCTTGACCGAAAATGTCTTCCGACAAAATATTTTAGACCGGGCTTTCCGGCACAAATATCCACGCCTTAACAAAAAAAGTCTTTCGACTAAAGACTTTCGACCTGGTTTTCCGGCAAAAGTACCAACGGCTTGACCGAATAAAGTCTCCCGATAAAATATTTTCGACAGGGTTTTCTGGCACAAGTGCACAACTACCCACGGCTTGACCGAAAAAAAGTCTTTCGATAAAATATTTTTGACCGGGTTTTTCGCCAAGTACCCACAGCATGACTGAAAAAGTCTTTTGACAAAAGACTCTCGATCGGGTTTTTCCAACATAAATACCCACGTCTTGACCGAAAAAATATTTTGACAAAAGACTCTAGACAGGATTTTCCCGCACAAGTACCCACGGGTTGACCGAAAAAGACTTTCGACAGGGGTTTTCCGGCACAAGTACCTACGACTTGATCGAAAAAAAGTCTTCCAAGAAAAGACTTTCGCCCAGGGTTTCCGGCACAAGTACCCACGACTTGAACAAAAAAGACTTCCGACAAAATATTTTAGACCAGGTTTTCAAGCACAAGTACCCAGGGCTAGGCCGAAAAAAGTCTTCCGACAAAGGACTCTTGACTGGGTTTTTCGGCACAAGTACCCACGGCTTGACCGAAAAAAATCTTTGGGCAAAAGACTTTCGACCGGATTTTCCGGCACAAGTACCTACGTCTTGACCGAAAAAGTCTTCTGATAAAAGACTTTCGACCGGGTTTTCCGGCACAAGTACCCACGGCTTGACCGAAAAAAGTCTTTTGACAAAAGCTTTGAGACCAGGTTTTCCGGAACAAGTATCCACGGCTTGACCAAAAAACGTCTCCCGACAAAAGACTTTCGACAGGGTTTTCCATAAATAGTGCACAACTACCTACGACTTGACTGCAAATTTGGACAAAAGACTTTTGACCGGGTTTTTCGGTAAGTACCCACAGCTTGAACAAAAAAAGTCTTCTGACAAAAAATTTTTGACCGGGTTTTTCTAGCACAAGTACCCACGGCTTAACCAAAAAGGCCTTTAGACAAAAGACTCTCGACTGGGTTTTTCCAACACAAGTACCCACGGCTTGACCGAAAACGTATTATGACAAAAGACTATAGACCGGATTTTCCGGCACAAGTATCCATGGCTTAAACAAAAAGGCCTTTTGACAAAAGACTCTCGACCGGGTTTTCCAGCACAAGTACCCACGGCTTGACCAAAAAAGTCTTATGATAAAAGACTATAGACCGGATTTTCCGGCACAAGTACCCACGTGTTGAACGAAAACGTTTTACGACAAAAGACTTTCGACATGAGTTTTCCGACAAAAGACTTTCGACCGGGGTTTCCAGCACAAGTACCCACCGCTTGACCGAAAATGTCTTCCGACAAAATATTTTAGACCGGGCTTTCCGGCACAAATATCCACGCCTTAACAAAAAAAGTCTTTCGACTAAAGACTTTCGACCTGGTTTTCCGGCAAAAGTACCAACGGCTTGACCGAATAAAGTCTCCCGATAAAATATTTTCGACAGGGTTTTCTGGCACAAGTGCACAACTACCCACGGCTTGACCGAAAAAAAGTCATTCGATAAAATATTTTTGACCGGGTTTTTCGCCAAGTACCCACAACATGACTGAAAAAGTCTTTTGACAAAAGACTCTCGATCGGGTTTTTCCAACATAAATACCCACGTCTTGACCGAAAAAATATTTTGACAAAAGACTCTAGACAGGATTTTCCGGCACAAGTACCCACGGGTTGACCGAAAAAGACTTTCGATAGGGGTTTTCCGGCACAAGTACCTACGACTTGATCGAAAAAAAGTCTTCCAAGAAAAGACTTTCGCCCAGGGTTTCCGGCACAAGTACCCACGACTTGAACAAAAAAGACTTCCGACAAAATATTTTAGACCAGGTTTTCAAGCACAAGTACCCAGGGCTAGGCCGAAAAAAGTCTTCCGACAAAGGACTCTTGACTGGGTTTTTCGGCACAAGTACCCACGGCTTGACCGAAAAAAATCTTTGGGCAAAAGACTTTCGACCGGATTTTCCGGCACAAGTACCTACGTCTTGACCGAAAAAGTCTTCTGATAAAAGACTTTCGACCGGGTTTTCCGGCACAAGTACCCACGGCTTGACCGAAAAAAGTCTTTTGACAAAAGCTTTGAGACCAGGTTTTCCGGAACAAGTATCCACGGCTTGACCAAAAAACGTCTCCCGACAAAAGACTTTCGACAGGGTTTTCCATAAATAGTGCACAACTACCTACGACTTGACTGCAAATTTGGACAAAAGACTTTTGACCGGGTTTTTCGGTAAGTACCCACAGCTTGAACAAAAAAAGTCTTCTGACAAAAAATTTTTGACCGGGTTTTTCTAACACAAGTACCCACGGCTTAACCAAAAAGGCCTTTAGACAAAAGACTCTCGACTGGGTTTTTCCAACACAAGTACCCACGGCTTGACCGAAAACGTATTATGACAAAAGACTATAGACCGGATTTTCCGGCACAAGTATCCATGGCTTAAACAAAAAGGCCTTTTGACAAAAGACTCTCGACCGGGTTTTCCAGCACAAGTACCCACGGCTTGACCAAAAAAGTCTTATGATAAAAGACTATAGACCGGATTTTCCGGCACAAGTACCCACGTGTTGAACGAAAACGTTTTACGACAAAAGACTTTCGACATGAGTTTTCCGACAAAAGACTTTCGACCGGGGTTTCCAGCACAAGTACCCACCGCTTGACCGAAAAAGTCTTCCGACAAAATATTTTAGACCGGGCTTTCTGGCACAAATATCCACGGCATAACAAAAAAAAGTCTTTCGACTAAAGAATTTCGACCGGGTTTTCCGGCAAAAATACCAACAGCTTGACCGAAAAAAGTCTCCTGATAAAATATTTTCGACGGGGTTTTCTGGCACAAATGCACAACTACCCACGGCTTGACCGAAAAAAAGTCTTCCGACAAAAGATTTTTGACCCGGTTTTTCGCCAAGTACCCACAGCATGACCGAAAAAAGTCTTTTGACAAAAAACTCTCGATCGGGGTTTTCCAACATAAATACCCACGTCTTGACCGAAAAAATATTTTGACAAAAGACTCTATACCGGATTTTCCGGCACAACTACCCACGGGTTGACCAAAAAAGTCTTACGACAAAAAACTTTTGACAGGGGTTTTCCGGCACAAGTACCCACGACTTGATCGAAAAAAAGTCTTCCGACAAAAAACTTTCGCCCAGGGTTTCCGGCACAAGTACCAACGGCTTGACCAAAAAAGTCTTCCGACAAAATATTTTAGACCGGGTTTTCAAGCACAAGTACCCAGGGCTTGGCCGAAAAAAGTCTTCCGACAAAAGACTCTCGACCGAGTTTTTCGGCACAAGTACACACGACTTGACCGAAAAAAATCTTTGGGCAAAAGT
The DNA here is from genome assembly GCA_030161315.1 of Eutrema japonicum. Lineage (NCBI taxonomy): Eukaryota > Viridiplantae > Streptophyta > Magnoliopsida > Brassicales > Brassicaceae > Eutrema > Eutrema japonicum. The sequence continues at coordinate 28,373,077 of BSQW01000007.1, forward strand.
CTTTCGACCGTATTTTCCGGCACAAGTACCTACGTCTTGACCGAAAAAGTCTTCCGATAAAAGACTTTCGACCGGGTTTTTCGGCAGAAGTACCCACGGCTTGACCGAAAAAAGTCTTCTGACAAAATATTTGAGACCGGATTTTCCGGCACAGGTACCCACGGCTTGACCGAAAAAAGTCTTTTGACAAAAGATTTGAGACCAGGTTTTCCGGAACAAGTACCCACGGCTTGACCAAAAAAAGTCTCCCGACAAAAGACTTTCGACAGGGTTTTCCAGAAATAGTGCACAACTACCAACGGCTTGACCGCCAAAGTCTTCGGACAAAAGACTTTTGACCGGGTTTTTCGGCAAGTACCCAAAGCTTGACCAAAAAAAGTCTTCTGACGAAAAAGTTTTGACCGGGTTTTTCTAGCACAAGTACCCACGGCTTAACCAAAAAAGCCTTTAGACAAAAGACTCTCGACCGGGTTTTTCCAACACAAGTACCCACAGCTTGACCGAAAAAGTCTTATGACAAAGGACTATAGACCGGATTTTCCGGCACAAGTACCCACGGGTTGAACGAAAAAGTCTTACGACAAAAGACTTTCGACATGAGTTTTCCGGCACAAGTACCTACGGCTTGATCGAAAAAAGTCTTCCGACAAAAGACTTTCGACCGGGGTTTCCAGCACAAGTACCCACCGCTTGACCGAAAAAGTCTTCCGACAAAATATTTTAGACCGGGCTTTCCGGCACAAATATCCACGGCTTAACAAAAAAAGTCTTTCGACAAAAGCCTTTCGACCGTGTTTTCCGGCAAAAGTACCAACGGCTTGACCGAAAAAAGTCTCCCGATAAAATATTTTCGACAGGGTTTTCTGGCACAAGTGCACAACTACCCACGGCTTGACCAAAAAAAAGTCTTCCGACAAAAGATTTTTGACCGGGTTTTTCGCCAAGTACCCACAGCATGACCGAAAAAAGTCTTTTGACAAAAGACTCTCGATCGGGTTTTTCCAACATAAATACCCACGTCTTGACCGAAAAAAATATTTTGACAAAAGACTCTAGACCGACTTTCGACAGGGGTTTTCCGGCACAAGTACCCACGACTTGATCGAAAAAAAGTCTTCCGACAAAAGACTTTTGCCCAGGGTATCCGACACAAGTACCCATGGCTTGACCAAAAAAGTCTTCCGACAAAATATTTTAGACCGGGTTTTCAAGCACAAGTACCCAGGGCTTGGCCGAAAAAAGTCTTCCGACAAAAGACTCTCGACCGGGTTTTTTGGCACAAGTACACACGACTTGACCGAAAAAAATCTTTGGGCAAAAGACTTTCGACCGGATTTTCCTGCACAAGTACCTACGGCTTGACCGAAAAAGTCGTCCGATAAAAGACTTTTGACCGGGTTTTCCGGCACAAGTACCCACGGCTTGACCGAAAAAAGTTTTCTGACAAAATATTTGAGACCGGGTTTTCCGGCACAAGTACCCACGGTTTGACCGAAAAAAGTCTTTTGGCAAAAGATTTGAGACCAGGTTTTCCGTAACAAGTTCCCACGGCTTGACCAAAAAAAGTCTCCCGACAAAAGACTTTCGACAGGGTTTTCCAGAAATAGTGCACAACTACCCACGGCTTGACCGCAAAAGTCTTCGGACAAAAGACTTTTGACCGGGTTTTTCGGCAACTACCCACATCTTGACCTTAAAAAGTCTTCTGACAAAAAACTTTTGACCTGGTTTTTCTAGCACAAGTACCCACGGCTTAACTAAAAAGGCCTTTAGACAGAAGACTCTCGACCAGGTTTTTCCAACACAAGTACCCACGGCTTGACCGAAAAAGTCTTATGACAAAAGACTATAGACCGGATTTTCCGGCCCAAGTACCCACGGGTTGAACGGAAAAGTCTTACGACAAAAGACTTTCGACATGGGTTTTTTGGCACAAGTACCCACGGCTTGATCGAAAAATGTCTTCGGACAAAAGACTTTCGACCGGGGTTTCCGTCACAAGTACCCACCGTTTGACCGTAAATGTCTTCCGACAAAATATTTTAGACCGGGTTTTCCGGCACAAGTATCCACGGCTTAACCAAAATAAATCATTAGACTAAAGACTTACGACCAGGTTTTCCGGCACAAGTACCAACGGGTTGGCCGAAAAAAGTCTCCTGGCAAAATACTTTTGACAGGGTTTTCCAGCACAAGTGCACAACTAGCCACAGCTTGAACAGAAAAAATTCTTCCCACAAAAGAATTTTGACCGGGTTTTTCGCCAAGTACCCCCAGCTTGACCGAAAAAAGTCTTCTGACAAAAGACTCTCGACCGGGTTTTTCCAGCATAAGTACCCACGGTTGACCGAAAAGTATTTTGACAAAAGACTCTAGACCGGATATTCCGGCAAAAGTACCTACGGGTTGACCGAAAAAAGTCTTACGACAAAACACTTTCGACAGGGGTTTTCCGGCACAAGTACCCACGACTTGATAAAAAAAAAACTTTCCGACAAAAGACTATCGACCGGGGTTTCCGGCACAAGTACCCACGGCTTGACACAAAAAGTCTTCCGACAAAATATTTTAGACCGGGTATTCCGGCACAAGTACCCATGGCTTGGCCGAAAAAAGTCTTCCGACAAAAGACTTTCGACCGGGTTTTCCGGCGCATATAACCACGGCCTGACCGAAAATCTTCTCTCGACAAAAGACTTTCGACAGGGTTTTCCGGCACAAGTGCAAAACTACCCACGTCTTGACCGAAACAAAGTCTTTCGACAAAAGATTTTTGACCGGGTTTTTTAGCAAATACCCATCGCTTGACCTAAAAAGTCTTCTGACAAAATACTTTTGACCAGGTTTTTCTAAACTAAAAACCCACGGGTTCACCGGAAAAGGCCTTTTGACAAAAGACTCTCGACCGGGTTTTTCCAACACAAGTACCAACGGCTTGACCAAAAAATTCTTTCGACAAAATATTTTAGACCGGGTTTTCCGGCACAAGTACCCCGGGCTTGGCCGAAAAAAGACTTCCGACAAAAGACTTTCTACCGGGTTTTCCGGCACAAGTACCCACGGCTTGACCGAAAAAAGTCTTCCGGCAAAAGACTTTCTACCGGATTTTCTGGCACAAGTACCTACGGCTTGACCGAAAAAGTCTTCCGATAAAGGACTTTCGACCGGGTTTTCCGGCACATGTACCCACGGCTTGACCGAAAAAAGTCTTATGACAAAAGATTTGTGACCGGGTTTTCCGGCACAAGTCCCACGGCTTGACCGAAAAAAGTCTTTTGACAAAAGATTTGAAACCAGGTTTTCCGGAACAAGTACTCACGGCTTGACCAAAAAACGTCTCTCGACAAAAGACTTTCGATAGGTTTTCCGAAAATAGTGCACAACTACCCACGGCTTGACCGAAAAAAGTTTTTGGACAAAAGACTTTTGACCGGGTTTTTCGGCAAGTACCCACGGCTTGACCGAAAAAAGTATTTTGACAAAGAATTTTAGACCGTGTTTTTCCAGCACAAGTACCCACGGCTTGACCGAAAAAAGTATTTTGACAAAGAATTTTAGACCGTGTTTTTCGGCACAAGTACCCACGGCTTGACCGAAAAGTCTTCTAGCAAAAGACTTTTGACCGGATTTTCCGGAACAAGTACCTACGGCTTGACCGAAAAAGTCTTATGACAAAAGATTTTCGACCGGGTTTTCCGGCACAAGTACCCACGGCTTGACCGAAAAAGTCTTCTGACAAAAAATTTGAGAACGGGTTTTTCGGAACAAGTACCCACTGCTTGATCGAAAAAAGTCTGTTGACAAAATATTTGAGACCAGATTTTCCGGAACAAGTATCCACGGGTTGACCGAAAAAGTCTTATGACAAAATATTTTAGACCGGGTTTTATGGCACAAGTACCCACGTCTTGACCGAAAAAATTCTTTTCACAAAGTATTTCAGACCGGGTTTTCCGGCACAAGTACCCACGGCTTGACAGAAAAGTCTTCCGGCAAAAGAGTTTCGACCGGATTTTCCGGCCCAAGTACCTACGGCTTGACCGAAAAAGTCTTCCGACAAAAGACTTTCAACCGGGTTTTCCGGCACAATACCCACGGCTTGACCAAAAAAACTCTTTTGACAAAAAATTTGAGACCGGGTTTTCCGGTACAAGTACCCACGGCTTGACCGAAAAAAGTCTTTTGACAAAAGATTTGAGACCAGATTTTCCGGAACAAGTACCCACGGCTTGACCGAAAAAGTCTTATGACAAAATATTTTAGACCGGGTTTTATGCCACAAGGACCCACGTCTTGACCGCAAAGAGTCTTTTGACAAAGAATTTTAGACCGGGTTTTCCGGCACAAGTACCCACGGCTTGACCGAAAAGTCTTCCGGCAAAAGACTTTCGACCGGATTTTCCGGCACAAGTACCTACTGCTTGACCGAAAAAGTCTTCTGGCAAAAGACTTTCGACCGGGTTTTCAAGCACAAGTACCCACGGCTTGACCGAAAAAAGTGTTGTGACAAAAAAATTTGAGACCGGGTTTTCTGGCACAAGTACCTGTAAGATTTTGTAGAGATTAAGCTTTGATTAAGCTAGATCAATCAAGAACAAGAGAGAGAGAGGGAGAGAGATTTTCGTGGATGAGAGGAGGATAAGAGAGAAGATATTATCATTAATTAACTTGTGGTTACAAATGCAAGTATATAATCACAAACAAGCTTATCTGAAATAGTAACAAGTCACTAATAAGCTTAAGTGAGTGTGTGTTGTTGTAGCTGATCATTGCTGCTATTTAACATTCCCCCTCAAGATGGCTGGCTGTGAAAATCCAATAAGCTCATCTTGACATGAAGCTCCTTGCACACTCTCTGATTTGTAGCTTTGGTGAATATGTCAGCTACCTGGTCAGCACTCTTCACATACGATGGAAGAATGATCCCTGCTTGAACCTTTTCTCTAATATAATGACAATCCACTTCTATGTGCTTGGTTCTCTCATGAAATACTGAATTAGAAGCAATATGCATAGCTGCTTGGTTATCACAGTGCAAGAGAATCGGTTCAGATGTCACAACTTCGAGATCTTTGAGTAGACTCTTTAGCAATACTAGCTCACCAGTTATGTTTGCCATTGCTCTATACTCAGCCTCAGCACTTGACCGTGAGACAACTTTCTGCTTCTTGCTCTTCCAAGTGACTATATTTCCTCCAATGAATGTGCAATATCCGGTTGTAGACTTTCTATCAACCCTATCACCTGCCCAATCTGCATCACAATATCCCACAATCTCTGTGCTAGCATTGCGACCCATCCATATACCTTTCCCTGGTGTACCTTTCAAGTATTTAAGAATTCTCTCAACCATCCTCCAATGATGTCTAGTAGGTGCTTGCATATGCTGGCTTGCTTGATTAACTGCAAAGCAAATGTCTGGCCTAGTGATGGTAAGATAAATGAGTTTCCCCACCACTCTTTGATATTGCTTTACATTCACTAGTGGTTCCCCCTCAGGCACATCCTTATAATTCTCCTCAATGGGTGTTTTGCATGGTTTTGCGCCCAGCTTCCCTGTCTCAGACAAGAGATCCAGTGTATACTTTCTTTGAGAGAGAAACAGTCCATCATCAAGCTTACATACCTCAATACCCAGGAAGTATTTTAATTCCCCCAGATCCTTGATATCAAATGATGATTTCAGGAGCTCTTTAGTTTGTCTAACACCATCAGTATTGTCACCAGTTATGATAATGTCATCCACATAGATGAGAACGGCGACAATACCATTTTTCCCCTGAGTTGTGAACAGCGTATGATCAGATTCAGATCTTCTGAAACCATTTCCAAGCAAGCAGCTACTGAGTTTATGGTACCAGGCTCTTGGGGATTGCTTGAGACCATAGATTGCTTTCTTGAGTTTGCATACCTTATTATTGTCTCCAAACCCTTGAGGCGGCGCCATATAAACTTCTTCTTCCAAGTCACCTTGCAGGAAGGCATTTTTAACATCCATTTGCCAGAGATCCCAAGATAGGTTAGTAGCTATGGATAACAGAACTCTGACTGAGTGGAGCTTTGCTACTGGAGCAAATGTTTATGTGTAATCAACCCCAAATTTTTGAGTGTAACCTTTAGCCACCAACCGAGCCTTGTACCTCTCTATCTCACCGGTGCTAGTATACTTAATAGTATACACCCATCTACACCCTACAAGCTTCTTTTTCAGAGGTAGATCTACCATATCCCAAGTGCCATTTTTGCATATGGAAGCAATCTCTTCCAGCATTGCGTTAACCCACACCTCACTCTGACATGCTTCTTCATATGTACTTGGCACTTTGTGTTGATCAATCTTGGAGAGAAAGACTTTGTGTTCTGGTGGAAGATGAGCAACCGAGCAATATCCCTGTATAGGGTGAGTTACAGCTTGGCTATTGTAATACACTCTTGTGTTTTTCCAGTTTTCAGGCCCAAACTTCAATCTTTCACTTCTTCTTAGGGGCTGAACCAACTCAGTCTCTTCTGATTCTACCTCTTCTGGTTCTGCCTCTTCTGGTTCTTCAACTATGACATCTTCTAGGGAATATGAAACAAAGTCATCTAAGTGAGATTCCCCCTCTCCATGATCAGCATCAATATCGCTTGATGATGGGGTTTCTGCCGCTTCTTCACTGCCCTCATTAACAACAGGAGCCTCCATATGTCTCTCTTCACTACTAGTTGGTGGAATTTGTGGACCAGCTAGAGTAGTGAGACCATCAAGTATACTCTTTAAGATGGCAGCTATGTCGTTGGAGGAAGTAAGGTCTTCAAGCTCATTCCAATTCTCATCACAGAAGAAGCTCTTATCTTCATCTAACTTGACCTCCCTGGATATATACACCCTCTTGGTGTCAGGGTTATAGCATTTATACCCTTTTTGAGTAGGTGAGTATCCTGTAAACATGCACTTGACACTCTTAGGCTCCAACTTGTTCCGTTGAGCTTCTGGTACAAATACATAGCACACGCAGCCAAACACTTTCAAATGATTTATAACATGTGTTGCTCCGTGTAAGATCTCATAAGGAGATGCATTCTCAAGATGTTTGGTAGGTAACCTGTTGATGAGATAGCAAGCAGTCATCACAGCATCCCCCCAGAACCGCTTGGGAACATTCCTTCCAAACATCATTGTCCTGGCTACTTCCATCAGATCCTGTTTTTTCGCTCTGCTACTCCATTCTGTTGAGGAGTATAAGCACAGGAGGTATGATGTACTATCCCATGGGTGCTTACAAATTCTTTAAACTTGCTGCTTATGTACTCACCACCATTATCACTTCTTAGGATTTTAATCTTTACTCCAAACTGAGTCATCACATAGTTGTAGAACTTAGAGAAAGCCTCTAAAACATGGCTCTTTGATGGCAGGAGTGTGACCCATGTGTACTTGGATTTCTCATCAATGAAGGACACAAAGTACTTATATTGATCTTTAGAAATACAGGGTGCTGTCCATACATCAGAGTGAACTAGATCAAAGCACTCATTATACACAGTTGATGAGTCTTGATAGACAGTTCTACAATGCTTTCCTAAGGTACAAGCTTCACATCCCTGATTTGTGAGAGTCAGGTTTGGCAAAACAAGCTTGAGAACCTTTGAGTGAGGATGACCTAGGCGAGCATGCCATACAGTACTACTAGCGCTCAATGCTGAGTGAGCTATCCCAACTGGTTGCTTGTCCAAAAAATCCAAAATGTAGAGACCATCCTTTGCGCAACCTGATCCAATGGTCTCTCCTGACTTGTTATCCTGAAACCACACATCATCAGGACTAAAAACCGTCAAGCAATCAAGATCCTTAGTAGCTTTCTGAACTGATAACAGGTTAGACGCAAACTCAGGCATATATAGAGCATCAGTTCTCTTCTTAAACAACTCTAAATTTCCCATTCCTCTAATCGGCACATCCTTCCCATTTGCTATAGTGACCTTTCCAATATGAGGTTTAACATTGGATAGAAGCTCTGGATCACTAATCATGTGATGAGAGGCACCAGTGTCTACTATAATGGGTTTAGGGGTTTTAGAGGAAAGAAAACTCTTACCAAATTCAATCAGTTTTGTAATGCTTTTAATGAGAGCATCTAGGTCTGACTTTCTCACCATATCATCACCACTAGCATTTGCACCTCCTCCACGCCCTCTAGACGTCTGACCTGGGCCTCTCGGCCTTAAATTCCTCAAATGCGGATAGAGAATCCAGCACCTCTCTTTGGTATGACCTGCTTTCTTGCAATGTTCACACACCCAGCTAGTTATCTTATCTGCTTGGTTATAAGCCTCTTTGCTTATATGAGCTGTTTCACTTGTCCCTTGAAAGAGACCTTTTGATCCTTCTTCTTTCTGAATCATCATACACACTTCATTTAAGGTTGGCAGCTTCTCAAACCTTAAAATGTGATGAATCAGCCCTATGAATGATCCATTGAGAGTGAGAAGTAGACCGAACACCTGATCATGCTCTCTCCTCTTCATTAACACCTTCAGATCTGTGGTAGGAGGTCTCAGCATCTCCAACTCAGCCCACAACGCTCTGAAGTCACCAAATAAGCTCTTGAATGGTTTCTCCTCTTGTTGGAGTTCATTCAAGGCTTTCTTCACCTCAAAAATCCGACTCAGATTTGAGGTATTGCCATATACACTCAAGAGAGTGTCCCATAGTTCCTTTGCAGTTTCAACATATGAGTAAGCTGCAAGGATAGATGGCTCCAAAGAGCTTTGAAGGACCGCAAGAACAAGCTGATCCTCTTGAATCCACTTGGGATCCTTCTTTCCAGATCCTGCTTCACTTGAAGACGTCCCAGATCCGGCTTCTTTCGAAGTCTCCACTGTTTCTTCACCAGCCGTGAACACTTTTGGAGAGTCATCAACGTGCTCCCACAAACCACGGCTCTTTAAAGCAGTTCTCGTGGTTCTTGAACACAACAGGTAGTTTTCTCCCTTGAGAACAACATGTAGAGTTATCTGTTTCTGATTCTCCATTGATGACCTTTTGCAGAAGTAACAACGAAGAACAGAACAAGAACAAAGGAAACAGAGAGTGAGAACAGAGTATTTCGCGGAAAATAGGTCTTCAAGAGCTTTGATGCTCTGATACCATGTAAGATTTTGTAGAGATTAAGCTTTGATTAAGCTAGATCAATCAAGAACAAGAGAGAGAGAGGGAGAGAGATTTTCGTGGATGAGAGGAGGATAAGAGAGAAGATATTATCATTAATTAACTTGTGGTTACAAATGCAAGTATATAATCACAAACAAGCTTATCTGAAATAGTAACAAGTCACTAATAAGCTTAAGTGAGTGTGTGTTGCTGTAGCTGATCATTTTTGCTATTTAACAGTACCCACGGCTTGACCGAAAAAAGTCTTTTGACAAAAGATTTGAGACCAGTTTTTCCGGAAAAAGTACCCACGGCCTGACAAAAAAAAGTCTCCCGACAAAAGACTTTCGACAGGGTTTTCCAGAACAAGTGCACAACTACCCACGGCTTGACCGAAAAAAGTCTTCGGACAAAAGACTTTTGACCGGGTTTTGCGGCAAGTACCCTCAACTTGACCAAAAAAAGTCTTCTGACAAAATACTTTTGACTGGGTTTTTCTAGCACAAGTACCCACGGATTGACCAAAAAGGCCTTTTAACAAAAGACTCTCGACCGAGTTTTTCCAGCACAAGTATCCACGTCTTGATTGAAAAAGTCTTCTGACAAAAGACTCTAGACCGAAATTTCCGGCACAAGTACCCACGGGTTGAACGAAAAAGTCTTACGACAAAAGACTTTCGACATGGGTTTTCCGGCACAAGTACCTACGGCTTGATCGAAAAAAGTCTTCCGACAAAAGACTTTCGACCAGGGTTTCCGGCACAAGTACCCACCGCTTGACCGAAAAAGTCTTCCGACAAAATATTTTAGACCGGGTTTTCCGGCACAAATATCCACGGCTTAACCAATAAAAGTCTTTCGACCAAAGACTTTCGACCGGATTTTCCGGCAGAAGTACCAACGGCTTGACCGAAAAAAGTTTTCCGACTAAAGACTTTCGAACGGATTTTTCGGCACAAGTACCCACGGCTTGACCGAAAAAAGTCTTTTGACAAAAGATGTGAGACCAGGTTTTCCGGAACAAGTACCCATGGCTTGACCAAAATAAGTCTCCCGACAAAAGACTTTCGACAGGGTTTTCCGGAAATAGTGCACAACTACCCACAGCTTGATCGCAAAAGTCTTCGGACAAAAGACTTTTGACCAGGTTTTTCGGCAAGTACCCACAACTTGACCAAAAAAAGTCTTATGACAAAAGACTTTTGATCTGGTTTTTCTAGCACAAGTACCCACGGCTTGACCAAAAAAGCATTTAGACAAAAGACTCTCAACCGGGTTTTTCCAGCACAAGTACCCACGGGTTGACCAAAAAAGTCTTATGACAAAAGACACTAGACTGGATTTTCCGGCACAAGTACCCACGGGTTGAACGAAAAAGTCTTACAACAAAAGACTTTCGACAGAGGTTTTCCGGCACAAATACCCACGACTTGATCGAAAAAAGTCTTACGACATAATATTTTCGACCGGGTTTTCCGGCCCAAGTACCAACGGCTTTACCGAAAAATTCTCCCGACAAAATACTTTCGACAGGGGTTTTCTGGCACAAGTAACCACGGCTTGACCGAAAAAAGTCTTTTGACAAAAGATTTGAGGCCAGGTTTTCCGGAACAAGTACCCACGGCTCGACCAAAAAAATCTCCCGACAAAAGACTTTCGACATGGTTTTCCGGAAATAGTGCACAACTACCCACCCTTTGAGCGCAAAAGTCTTCGGACAAAAGACTTTTGATCGGGTTTTTCGGCAAGTACCTACAGCCTGACCAAAAAAAGTATTCTGACAAAAGATTTTTGACCGGGTTTTTCTAGCACAAGTACCCACGGCTTGACCAAAAAGGCCTTTAGACAAAAGATTCTCGACCGGGTTTTTCAAGCACAAGTACCCACGGTTTGACCGAAAGTCTTATGACAAAAGACTATAGATCGGATTTTCCGGCCCAAGTACCCACGGGTTGAACGAAAAAGTCTTACGACAAAAGACTTTCGACATTGGTTTTCCGGCACAAGTACCCACGGCTTGATCGAAAAAAGTCTTCCGACAAAAGACTTTTGACCGGGGTTTCCGGCACAAGTACCCACCGCTTGACCGTAAAAGTCTTCCGACAAAATATTTTAGACCGGGTTTTCCGGCACAAGTATCCACGGCTTAACCAAAATAAGTCATTCGACTAAAGCATTACGACCGGGTTTTCCGGCACAAGTACCAACGGCTTGACCGAAAAAAGTCTCCAGGCAAAATACTTTTGACAGGGTTTTCGAGCACAAGTGCACAACTAGCCACGGCTTGAACCGAAAAAAGTCTACCCACAAAAGAATTTTGACCAGGTTTTTCGCCAAGTACCCTCAGCTTGACCGAAAAAAGTCTTATGACAAAAGACTCTCGACTGGGTTTTTCCAGCATAAGTACCCACGACTTGACCGAAATGTATTTTGACAAAAGACTCTAGACCGGATATTCCAGCACAAGTACCTACGGGTTGACCAAAAAAAGTCTTACGCCAAAACACTTTCGACATGGGTTTTCTAGCAAAAGTACCCACGACTTGATCGAAAAAAGTCTTCCGACAAAAGACTTTCGACCGGGGTTTCCGGCACAAGTACCCATGGCTTGACCAAAAAATTCTTTCGACAAAATATTTTAGACCGGGTTTTCCGGCACAGGTACCCAGGGCTTGGCCGAAAAAAGTCTTTCGACAAAATACTTTTGAACGGGTATTCCGGAACAAGTACCCACGGCTGGACCGAAAAAAGTGTTCCGGCAAAAGGCTTTCTACAAGATTTTCTGGCACAAGTACCTACGGCTTGACCAAAAAAAGTGTTCCGATAAAGGACTTTCGACCGGGTTTTCCGGCACAAGTACCCACGGCTTGACCAAAAAAGTCTTATGACAAAATATTTTAGATCGGGTTTTCCGGCACAAGTACCCATGGCTTGGCCGAAAAAAGTCTTCCGACAAAACAATTTCGACCGGGTTTTCTGGCAGAAGTACCCACGGCTTGACCGAAAAAATCTTCCGGCAAAAGACTTTCGACTGGATTTTCCGGCACAAGTACCTACGGCTTGACCGAAAAAGTTTTCCGACAAAAAACTTTCGACCGGGTTTTCCGGCACAAGTACACACGGCTTGACCAAAAATTGTCTTATGACAAAAGATTTGAGACCGGGTTTTCTGTCACAAGTACCCACGGCTTGCCCGAAAAAAGTCTTTTGACATAAGATTTGAGACTAGGTTTTCCGGAACAAGTTCCCACGGCTTGACCAACAAAAGTCTCCCAACAAAAGACTTTCGACAGGGTTTTCCAGAAAAAGTGCACAACTACCCACGGCTTGACCAAAAAAATTCTTCAGGCAAAAGATTTTTGACAGGGTTTTTCGGAAGTACCCACAGCTTGACCAAAAAAGTCTTCTGACAAAAGACTTTTAACCGAGTTTTTCTAGCCTAAGTACCCACGGCTTGACGAAAAAGGCCTTTTGACAAAAGACTCGCTACCGGGTTTTTCCTGCACAAGTACTTACGGCTTGACCGAAAAAGTCTTCTGACAAAAGAGTTTAGACTGTATTTTCCGGCACAAGTACCCATGGGTTGAACGAAAAAGTCTTCCGACAAAAGACTTTCGACCGGGGTTTCCGGCACAAGTACCCACCGCTTGACCGAAAAAGCCTTCCCACAAAATTTTTATACCGGGTTTTCCGGCACAAGTATCCACGGCTTAACCAAAAAAAGTCCTTCGACGAAAGACTCTCGACCGAGTATTCTGGCACAAGTACCAACGGCTTGACCGAAAAAAGTCTCCCGACAAAATACTTCCGACAGGGTTTTCCGGCACAAGTGCACAACTACCCTTGGCTTGACCGAAAATATGTCTTCCGACAAAAGACTTTTGACCGGTTTTTTCGCTAAGTACCCACAACTTGATCGAAAAAAGTCTTCTGACAAGAGACTCTCGACCGGGTTTTTCCAGCATAAGTACCCACGGCTTGACCGAAATAGTATTTTGACAAAAGACTCTAGATTGGATTTTCCGGCACAAGTACTCACGGGTTGACCGAAAAAAATCTTACGACAAGAGACTTTCGACAGGGGTTTTCCGGCACAAGTACCCACAACTTAATTGAAAAAAAGTCTTCCGACAAAAGAGTTTCGACCAGGGTTTCCGGCACAAGTACCCACGGCTTGACCAAAAAGTCTTCCGAAAAAATATTTTAGACCGGGTTTTCCGGCACAAGTACCCATGGCTTGGCCGACAAAAGTATTCCGACAAAAGACTTTCCACCGTGTTTTCCGGCACAAGTAACCACGGCTTGACCGAAAAACGTCTCCCGACAAAAGACTTTCGACAGGGTTTTCAGGCACAAGTGCACAACTACCCACTGCTTGACCGAAACAAAGTCTTCCGACAAATGACTTTTGACCGAGTTTTTCAGCAAGTACCCACAACTTGACCTAAAAAGTCTTATGACAAAACACTTTCGACCGGGTTTTTTCACCACAAGTACCCACAGCTTGACCGAAAAAGTCTTCTGACAAAAGACTCTAGACCGGATTTTCCGGCACAAGTACCCACGTGTAGACTGAAAAAAGTCTTACGACAAAAGCCTTTTGACAGGGGTTTTCCGGCACAATTACTCACGGTTTGATCGGAAAAAGTCATCCGGCAAAAGACTTTCGACCTGGGTTTCATGCACAAATACTGACGGCTTGACCCTAAAAGTGTCATCCGACAAAATATTTTATACCAGGTTTTCCAGCAAAAGTATACACCTCTTGACCAAAAAAAATCTTCCGACAAAAGACTTTCGACCCGGTTTTCCGGCACAAGTACCTACAGCTTGACCGAAAAAATTCTCACGACAAAAAACTTTCGACAGGGTTTTCCGGAAAAAGTGCACAACTACCCACGGCTTGACTGAAAAAAGTCTTCCGACAAAAGACTTTTGACCGGGTTTTTCGGTAAATACTCACAGCTTGACCGAATAAAGTCTTCTGACAAAAGACTTTTGACCGGGTTTTTGTAGCACAAGGACCCATGGGTTAGCCGAAAATGGTTTTCTGACGAAAGACTCGACCGGGTTTTTCCAGCACAAGTACCCACGTCTTGACCGAAAAAGTCTTTTGACAAAAGACTCTAGACCGGATTTTCCGGCACAACTACCCACAGGTTGACCGAAAAACGTTTTACGACAAAATACTTTCGACAGAGGTTTTCCGGCACAAGTACCCACGGCTTGATCGAAAAAAGTTTTCGACAATAGACTTTCGACCGGATTTTCTGGCACAAGTACCCACGCCTTGACAGAAAAAGTCTTATGACAAAAGATTTTAGACCGGATTTTCCGAAACAAGTACCCACGGCTTGACCGAAAAAAGTCTTTTGACAAAAGATTTTAGATTAGGTTTTCCGGAACTAGTACCCACGGCATGAACGAAAAAAGTCTCCCGACAAAAGACTTTCGACATGGCTTTCCGACATGGCTTGACTGAAAAAGTCTTCTGACTAAAGACTTCTTACGTGGTTTTCCGGCACAAGTACCCACGGGTTGACCGAAAAAAGTCTTATGACAAAATACTTTCGACGGGGTTTTCCGGCACAAGTACCTACGGCTTGACCAACAAAAGTCTTCCGACAAAAAGACTTTCGACCTGGTTTTCTGGCACAAGTACCCACAGCTTGACCGAAGAAAGTCTCCCGACAAAAGACTTTTGACACGGTTTTCCGGCACAATTGCAAAAATACCCACGGCTTGACCCAAAAAAAGTCTTATGACAAAAGACTTTTGACCGGGTTTTTCGGCAAATACCCACAGCTTGACCGAAAAAGTTTTTTGATAAAAGACTTTTGACCGGGTTTTTCTAGCACAAGTACCCACACGTCTTGACCAATAAAAGTCTTTCGACAAGACTGTCGACCGAGTTTTCTGGCACAAGTACCCACGCCTTGACCAAAAAATGTATTCCGACTAAAGACTTTCGACCGGGGTTATCCGGCACAAGTACCCACGGCTTGATCGAATAAAGTCTTTAGAAAAAAGACTCCCGACCTGGTTTTTTCGCCACAAATCCCCACGGCTTGACCGAAAAACTCTTCAGACAAAAGACTCTAGACCGGGTTTTCCTGCACAAGTACCCACAGGTTGACCAAAAAAGTTTTACGACAAAAGACTTTCGACCGGGGTTTTCCGGCACAAGTACCCACGGATTGACCGAAAAGGTCTTCCGCAAAAAGTCTTTCGACAAAATACTTTCGACAGGGTTTTCCGGCACAAGTACCCACAGCTTGACCGAAAAAAGTCTTATGAGAAAAAACTTTAGATTAGTTTTTTCCAGCACAAGTACCCAAGGCTTGACCGGAAAAAGTATTCTAAGAAAAGACTCTCAAAAGGGTTTTTTCAGCACAAGTACCCACGACTTGACCAAAAAAATTTCTGGCAAAATACACTAGACCGGATTTTCCGTCACACGTAGCTACAGCTTGAAAAAAAAATGTTTTATGACAAAAGACTATCTACTAGGTTTTCTGACACAAATACCCACGACTTAACAAAAAAACGGAAGACTTTAGACCGGGTTTTTAGGGAAGTACCCATAGCTTGACCGAAAAATGTCTTCTGACAAAAGACTTTCGACAGGGATTTCCGGCACAAATGCACAACTACCCACGGCTTGACTGAAAAAAAGTTTTTCGACAAAAGACTTTTGATCGCTTTTTTCGGAAAGTACCCACACCATGACCGAAAACAGTATTCTGACAAAAGACTTTTGACCCGGTTTTTCTAGCACAAGTACCCACTGCTTGACCCAAAAGGCCTTTTGACAAAAGACTTTCGACCAGGGTTTTCCGGCACAAGTACCCACGGCTTGACCGAAAAAAATCTTCTGACAAAATATTTTAGATCGGGTTTTCCGGAACAAGTACCCACGGCTTGACCGAAAAAAGTCTTTTGACATATGATTTTAGACCAGGTTTTCCGACACAAATACACATGGCTTGACCGAAAAAAGTCTACCGACAAAAGATTTTCGACAGGGTTTTCCGGCACAAGTGCACAACTATCCACGGCTTGACCAAAAAAAAATCTTTCGACAAAAGACTTTTGACCGGGTTTTTCGGCAAGTACCTACATCTTGACCGAAAAAGTCTTATGACAAAAGATTTTTGACCAGATTTTTTAGCACAAGTACCCACGGGTTGACCGAAAAAGGTTTTCTGACAACAGACTCTCGACCTGGTTTTTCCAGCACAAGTACCCAATGCTTGACTGAAAAAGTCTTCTAAACAAAGACTCTAGATCAGATTTTCCAGCACAAGTACCCATGGGTTGACTGAAAAAAATCTTCCGACAAAAGACTTTCGACCGAGGTTTTCGGCACAAGTACCCACGGCTTGACCAAAAAATGTCTTATGACAAAATATTTTAGACCGGGGTTTCCGGCAAAAGTACCCACGACTTGACCGAAAAAAGTCTTATGACAAAATATTTTAGATCTGGTTTTCCAGCACAATTACCCACGGCTTGACCGAAAAAAGTCTCCTGACAAAAGACTTTGGAAAGGGTTTTTCCGCACAAGTGCACAACGGCTTGATCGAGAAAAGACTTATGACAAAAAAGAATGTAGTGCGGGTCTTCTGGCAAAAGTACACACGACTTGACCAAAAAAATGTTTATGACAAAAGAATTTAGTTCGGGTTTTCCAGCACAAGTACCTACGGGTTGACAGAAAAAAGTCTTACGACAAAAGAATTTCGATCGGGGTTTTTTCAGCACAAGTCCCCACGTCTTGACCGAAAAAAGTCTTCTGACAAAATACTCTAGACCGGGTTTTCCAGCACAAGTACCCACGGGTTGACCGAAAAAAGTCTTACGACAATAGACTTTCGACCGCTGTTTTCCGGCACAATTACCCACGGCCTGATCGAAAAAGTCTTCCAACAAAAGACTTTCGACTGGGTTTTCCGACACAAGTACCCACAGCTTGACCAAAAAAAAGTCTTCGGACAAAAACTTTTGACGGGGTTTTGCGGCAAGTACCCACAACTTGACCGGAAAAGGTCTTCTGACAAGTACCCACAACTTGACCTAAAAAGGTCTTTTGACAAAAGACTCTCAAAAGGGTTTTTTCAGCACAAGTACCCACGACTTGACCGAAAAATGTATTATGACAAAAGACTCTAGACTCTCGATTGGGTTTTCTGGTACAAATACCCACGGCATAAGCAAAAAAAGTCTTCCGATAAAAGACATTAGACTGGGTTTTTCGGCAAGTAACCATGGCTGGACCGAAGTACACACGACTTGACCAAAAAATTCTTTTGAAAAAAGACTCTCGATCTGGTTTTCCGACACAAATACCCACATCTTGACAAAAAAAAGTCTACTGACAAAAGACTTTCGACCGGGTTTTTCGGCACAAGTACCAAAGCTTGACCGAAAAAATCTTTCGAGAAAAGACTAACGACCAGTTTTTTCCACCACAAGTACCCATGGCTTAACCGAAAAAAATCTTATGACAAAAGACTTTAGACTAGGTTTTCTGGCACAAGTACCCACGGCTTGACCGAGGAAAGTCTTATGACTAAAGAACTAAAGAATTTAATTCGGGTCTTCTGGCAAAAGTATCGAAGGCTTGACCAAAAAAAGTATTCTGACAAACTTTCGAACGAGTTTTCCGACACAAGTTCCCACGTCTTGAACGAAAAAAGGTCTACCGACAAAAGACTTTTGACCGGGTTTTCCGGCATGTAACCACATCTTGACCGAAAAAGATCTTCTGAAAAAAGACTTTCGACCGGTTTTTTCCAGCACAATTACCCACGACTTAACCGAAAAAGTCTTCTGACAAAAAACCCTCGACCGGGTTTTCCAGCATAAGTACCCACGGCTTGACAGAAAAGCGTTTTCCGACAAAAGACTTTCGACCGGGTTTTCTAGCACAAGTACCCACTTCTTGACCGAAAAAAGTCTTCCGACAAAAGACTTTCGACAAAGTTTTCAGACACAAGTACCCACATCTTGTCTGAAAAAGCTATTTTGACAAAAGACTTTTGACCGGGTTTTTTTAGCACAAGTGCACACAGCTTGACCGAAAAAGATCTTTTGTCAAAAGACTCTCTACCATGTTTTCCGGCACAAGTACCCATGGCTTGGCCAAAAAGGTCTTTTAACAAGGTTTTCGACTGGGTTTTCCGGCCTAAGTACCCATAGCTTGAACGAAAAAGGCTTTCGAACGGGTTTTCCGGCAATTACTTACAACTTGACTGAAAAATGGTCATTTGTGGAACAACAATTAGCAAGCATTAAGATTTGTAACAAGATCAACCAAAAGAGTGCTTTAGACAACTAATTCCTTAGGCTAAGAACACAAATCCTTTGAATAATTGATCTTGGCATTTCATCGAACACATTATGTGCATGAAATGCCTAAGGTCTAAATCCACTTTTTCAAGCTAGATCTAGCATTAAACACATTAAGCAAAGAAGGAATGCAAATAATACCTAAGCATCACAAATCAATCATCAAGCCTTCAAAAATCAAGCAAACCAAAATCCAACAAAAAGGTTCTAAAGCCTAAAGATGAAGAACAATGAAGAACACAAGAGAAAGAGACATAATAATATAAAACAAGAATTAAATAGATATAATATAAAGATAGGTTGAAGAATCCTTCACTAGAGTGGCATAAATGATGAAGATCTATCCAAAATCATCATAAGAAGAGTTTGGGAGAAAACCCAACTCTAGAGAAAAGAAAGCTTAAAATGAAAATTAGGGTTTTTGGGTTTATAAATGAAAATGGGCGAACCGGGTCAACCCGGAACAAACCGGGTATTGACCCAGTCGGATCTTGGATGCGTCTTCGATAAATTCGAGGCATCTCCCTAGTCTGATGTCCAAATGACATGATTTGTACTTGTGTGCACAGCTAACTCTTCCCTCTACAACTTTCATGAAGGCCGGAGAGGCTGAATATGATCGGACGAACTTCGTTTTACCGGTTCTTTGGACGATGTCATCTCTTCTCGGCCAGGCAGATTATGCTTCGGTGTCTTGGCCATAAAATCCGATCCAGAGGTCCAAATGATATGATTCAAACTCCTGTTTAAATCTGATTCACTCCTCTAAAAGTTTCATTAAGACCACTGGAGTTTTTTCATAACGTAAGGCCTTAGGTTTTCCGGTTATTTTGACGGTTTCATCTTCTCTCGGCCAGACGGACATACTTTCAGTAAATCCGTCTTATTTCCCTATTCATACATCCAAATAACCCGATTCAAACTCCTGTGTAAAGCTGATTCACTCCTCTACAACTTTGGTGAAGACCACCGAGGCTAATTCGGAGTGGAGACCCTTCAATACCGACGTCACTCATCGGTACCACACGTCGGTGCTAAGAAATTTTCCCTCTTTTTCCACACCGAGCAGTTGCACCGACCAGTGACCTCGGTATTGAAGAAACCGTCTCGGCCAGGCGGACCTATCTCTGGTAAATCAGCCATATCTCTCAAACCACATGTCTGAATGACTGGATTCCAACTCCTATGGTTAGAGGACTCATCGGGCTACAACTCTCATGAAGACTCCAAGAGCTGGATCAAATCGGATCGCCTTCTTCTGATCGGTTCTTTGAGACGTTCCGGATGGTTCTTCTCTAGTCTTTAAACACCAAATCTCCAAACGCCACCAAGTGTCTCCAAACACCTAGAAAACTCCTCAAAGACATGCAAAAGACTCACTAGGACCTAATGCAGCTCCTAATACTCTAAGTGGGACAAAACAAGTATGAAATGCCATGAAGATCCAAGTAAATAATCTAAAACCTATATGAAATGCATGCTAAATATATGTAGAATATGCACATATCAATTCCCCCAAACTTAAACCTTTGCTTATCCTCAAGCAAATAAGAATAAAGAAAGGGAGAAGACTAAAAATGGGAGCTCAAATCCAAAAGTATCAAGAAAAGAATTCAACTCAATATCCAAGTTACTAGCTCTAAGATGCGATCAATCGAGTTTACTTAAAAAGAGCTAGTCATATCCTTCCCTATACAAATCAAATTCAAGCCTTAACCTACACAAGCATCAATATCATCAAATCCTTTAACATTCATTATTTGTTTCAAGTGAATCATGCTCATGCAATGCAAACAAACTCATTTGGTTAAGTGTTTTGGTTTTGAGATAAAGATGATCTCAATACATGTGGCGGTTTCCAAACAAGGGATCTCTCTTTTGAAGGAATGGACTTTGGCAAAATGCTAAGGGTGAAGAAAAATAGATGCATACAAGGCTAGACTTTCATCTACCCAATGCCCCATTACAAAATCAACCCTAATTCTAAACCCACAAAGAAGCAATCCTAGCTACCCTTCACAAGGCGTGTTTGCCTTCTTATACCACATCTCTTCATCATCCTTCTTCTATTTAAGCACTTAGGGGGTTTCTTTTTCAACCAATGGCTTGGCATCCATTATTTTCATTGACTTAGCTCTTCTTTTGCTTTCTCTAATCTCTTTATTTTTCTTCATGTCTAAGCTTAGCCATTTTGGCTTCTTTTCTTTCTTTTTCTTTTTTCAAGCTAGAGACTATCTTTTAACACTTAGAGCTAACCCAAATATATTCATGCCAACCATTTCAAACTTATTGCTTCCCCTAATCATTCTCCCAATCCTCTTTCTTTCTTTCCACTTGTCCAATCCCAACACCTTTGTTTCTTTTTCTTTTTCATCCATTCCACTTGCCCCAAGATCCCAACCTATCTAACTTAGCCTAATCTAGCTCATTGATGTGTGAGCTAGTTCTACATGAAAGTATTTCCTTGTCGCTCTAGACCAAACACTTTTTGCTAAGTCTATTCAAAAATAAGGCCTCACAACGCTCACTAAACATGTAGGCTTGAAAGAAGGTTGAGTTTTAGGTGGGGTAAACCATTACAAAGGTGGGAATTGGCTACTTGGGCCAACAAGAGTGGTAAAAAGGGATAAGATGACCCAAGTATGTATGCGGAATCCATGAGTTCATTATGCAATGCATGATCACGATAATTAATGAGTCAAGATTAAGGTTCTCACTTAGATAGGATTGGATTCAAATCGATATTTGCTTTAGCTAAGACCCTAGTAATGAAACGCAAGGTCAAAATATGGTTCATCCTTGATTTCAACACGAGATCAAAAGCATCAAGCAACAAGCAACGAGGGCATTGAATCAAGCTCTAAAAATAATACTTCACATGGATAACCTATCATTGCTCCTAATGATCATGCAAATCTACCTAAAATGCAATGCATATACACTCAATGCACATTTATTCTTATGACGTGGAACACTTTCAAGTAGATTAGCACACTTTCGTGACATTAATCATTGTACGAATTATCTAAAGTCAGCATCCACCAATCACTTAGATAATCCATAATTTACCACAAGTCCATTTTAGTCAACAATTCATCCTAAAGTCAGCATCCACCGATCACTTAGAATGAAAAGCATGCTTAGAAATCCTTCCTAACATGAAAACAAATGTTTATCTAGTCCTAAAATTTTTCAAATTTATTAAAAATGCATGATATGCATGAGACTCAAGTATGCAAAGGCAAAATAAGATCACAAAACACATGATTAGACACCGGTCCCTCTCCCAAACTTAGATCACAACGTCTCGGTGTGATAGAAGTTCAAGAGAGAGAGACGAAAAAACGAAAGATAAAAATGCAAAGAGACTAAAAAGGAAAGAAGTACTTACAAATGAGGAGTGAGACTAGGTGAATGGAGATGGAGGAAGAGCTTTGGCCATCAACACCAATGAGCCATGCCACGACCTTGAACCCAAAAGACCCTTATTGATGCCTGTTTTGTGTCACTAGCTTGACAAGGGATAGGCTTGGAGAAGTCCCCAAGGGCGCGTTTAACGTCACTAGCTTGACGGTTGCTTCCTCCTTGTCACTCCCTTCATGAAAATCACAAGAAAAGTGAAAAGATTAGCAATTAAAGAAAATAAAAGCCTCTAGTCTCAAGAAGAATCAAAATCCTAATGATCCATGCTAAACCTCCCCAGCAACGGCGCCAAATTGATAGTAGAATTTTTGCAAGTCCCAAATCAATTACTCAAATCCCACTCATGTCATTGTGGTATTTAAGATATCGAACCAAAAAGGTTAAGATTGAAATACTAAGAACACATGAATCTTCTTGAGCTAGAGCAAATATTTTTGGTTTTTATATTTTGAATCAAGAAAATGAAATGCAAGAAAGAAAACAAAGATAGAAAGTTGGAAAATGAATCAACCATGAAGAAGATGATTAATGAACAAACAATGATTATAAATATTGAATTGAACTTTATCCTAGAACATGGAATTCCCAATTATGACTAATCCACTTCCGTGGCACTAATCACTTTGTTAATCACCAAATCAAGAACAAACTCCCGTTTGTGATAAGATGATTAACAAGCATTAATCTCCAATTCCCCTTAGCTCACTAATCACCCTAGACATCAACTCTCGTTGACTAGACAAGAAAAGCTCACAAAAGGTTTGGTTCAAGCATTTCATCGAACACCTACCGGGCGTGAAATGCTTAAGCTCTAGTTTTGATCTCTAAATCCAAAACTAGCTTTAAGATCAACTTAAGTGAAGGATCTAACAAGATTCAACCTAAATCATCATCATCTAATCACCAAGACAATTAACAAATGATGCAAATGCACTCAATCATTGCTATTCCGTAGGCATGAGATCCATAATCTTGATTAATCCTATGTCTAGGCACTAATCACTTCACTAATCATTAATCCCATTAGCAAAATGGTCATTTGTGGAACAACAATTAGCAAGCATTAAGATTTGTAACAAGATCAACCAAAAGAGTGCCTTAGACAACTAATTCCTTAGGCTAAGAACACAAATCCTTTGAATAATTGATCTTGGCATTTCATCGAACACCTTATGTGCATGAAATGCCTAAGGTCTAAATCCACTTTTTCAAGCTAGATCTAGCATTAAACACATTAAGCAAAGAGGGAATGCAAATAATACCTAAGCATCACAAATCAATCATCAAGCCATCAAAAATCAAGCAAACCAAAATCCAACAAAAAGGTCCTAAAGCCTAAAGATGAAGAACAATGAAGAACACAAGAGAAAGAGACATAATAATATAAAACAAGAATTAAATAGATATAATATAAAGATAGGTTGAAGAATCCTTCACTAGAGTGGCATAAATGATGAAGATCTATCCAAAATCATCATAAGAAGAGTTTGGGAGAAAACCCAACTCTAGAGAAAAGAAAGCTTAAAATGAAAATTAGGGTTTTTGGGTTTATAAATAAAAATGGGCGAACCGGGTCAACCCGGAACAAACCGGGTATTGACCCAGTCGGATCTTGGATGCGTCTTCGATAAATTCGAGGCATCTCCCTAGCCTGATGTCCAAATGACATTATTTGTGCTTGTGTGCACAGCTAACGCTTCCCTCTACAACTTTCATGAAGGCCGGAGAGGCTGAATATGATCGGAAGAACTTCGTTTTACCGGTTCTTTGGACGATGTCATCTCTTCTCGGCCAGGCAGATCATGCTTCAGTGTCTTGGCCATAAAATCCGATCCAGAGGTCCAAATGATATGATTCAAACTCTTGTGTAAATCTAATTCACTCCTCTACAAGTTTCATGACGATCACTGGAGTTTTTTCATAACGGAAGGCCTTCGGTTTTCCGGTTATTTGGACGGTTTCATCTTCTCTCGGCCAGACGGACATACTTTTAGTAAATCCGTCTTATCTCCCTATTCATACGTCCAAATAACCCGATTCAAACTCCTGTGTAAAGCTGATTCACTCCTCTACAACTTTGGTGAAGAGCACCGAGGCTAATTCGGAGTGGAGACCCTTCAATACCGACGTCACTCATCGGTACCACACGTCGGTGCTAAGAAATTTTCCCTCTTTTTCCACACCGAGCAGTTGCACCGACCAGTAACCTCGGTATTGAAGAAACCGTCTCGGCCAGGCGGACCTATCTCTGGTAAATCAGCCATATCTCTCAAACCACATGTCTGAATGACTGGATTCCAACTCCTATGGTTAGAGGACTCATCGGGCTACAACTCTCATGAAGACTCCAAGAGCTGGATCAAATCGGATCGCCTTCTTCTGATCGGTTCTTTGAGACGTTCCGGATGGTTCTTCTCTAGTCTTTAAGCACCAAATCTCCAAACGCCACCAAGTGTCTCCAAACACCTAGAAAACTCCTCAAAGACATGCAAAAGACTCACTAGGACCTAATGCAGCTCCTAATACTCTAAGTGGGACAAAACAAGTATGAAATTCCATGAAGATCCAAGTAAATAATCTAAAACCTATATGAAATGCATGCTAAATACATGTAGAATATGCACATATCACTTAACTGACCAAAGAGAGTCTTTCCTGATAAAGAACTTTCGATTCCAATCAACCCATAACGATGAATTTGAGGAAAGAATACGACAAATCACTTTGAGACATCTCACCTTGTTAACATCAACCATAGATCTTAATCCCAATCCTCCTTCCTCTTTGGTCTTACAAACATCACACCAAAAATCCGTGAGACTTTGGATTAATGAAGCTATTTATTGCAACATTCCCGCAAAAGATAAACATCTCGCTAGGCATGGGCATTCGGGTATCCGTTTGGGTTCGGGTCTGTTCCGCTTCTGTTCGGGTACCCAAATTTTAGAAATCTAGGACCCATTCGGGTATTTCTTTTTTCGGATCGGGTTCGGTTCGGTTCCGCCCGGGTTCGGGTACCCAAAATTTATCCCAATTCTCGAAAAACCTAAAATTTTTGTTTAATTCAAATAAAATTTGGTTAAATTTTGTAAAAATTATTTGGTTTTGACAAATATAACTCAAGATTTTTGAATATTTTGAGTATTTTGGTTATTTCGGTCTAAACATAACTAATATATCCGGTTTATAATTGTATTTTTTAGTATTTTAGTTATTTCAAAACTAAAGATACATAATATATATATATATATATATAATTGTATTTTATATATTTCGGGTACCCGTTCGGGTTTCGGTTCGGTTCAGGTACCCGAAATATTTTATAAGAAGAACCAGTCAGGTATTTATAACTATTTGGTTCGGTTCGGTACCTTCTAATTCGGTTCGGATTTTCGGTTCCGGCTATTTTGCCCAGGCCTACATCTCGCCGTCCATCAACTAATCCGAGATCTAATCTTCTCCAATAATGGCGTGTAATCATTTACTGTCATCCTCTTAGTCAGTAGTTGTAGGCCTAGATAGCGAACTAGAAGCGTCCCTGTATCAAATGGGAATTGCTCAAGAATCTCCTCTTTAGTTGTATCCAAGACCCCAACCATATATAGCGTAGATTTCTCCATGCTTATACATAAACATGAAACCGCAGAAAAATCTTTAAGGACCTCAAGAATACCTTCAACTGATCGTTTTCGCCCATCTGAAAAAACAATTAGATCATCCGCAAAATAGAGGTGTGTGAGTTTGAGGTCTTGGCAATATGGATGGTATCCAAATTTCCTCTCCTTTTCCGCCTTATCTAACATTTTAGAAATTACATTCATATAGATCACAAAGAGCTATGGCGATAAAGCGTGATATTCCCATATTTTACCCGTTTTAACATGCATTTATGTTATTGTTTTGTGTCCATGCAAGTGTCTTGCATAGTTTTTATAGCATTTTGGTCTTTATTAGAGTATTAGGTGTTTGCATTAGGTCCTAGTGAGTTTTGCATGCATTTGGAGTGTTTTTAGGTGTTTTGGAGACAGTTGATGATGTTTGGAGTTATGGAGCATAAGAGAAAAAAGAGTCCGTTTGTAGTGTCTCAATGAACGGGTCGGACGAAGAGTTTCCAGTCAGATCCAGCTTCAATAGTCTTCATGGAAGTTATAGGGAAAGGAGATAGCTGTCCACAGGAGCTGGAATTAAGTCATTCAGACGTGTGGTTTGAGATATATGGCTGATTTACCAGAGACAGGTCCACCTGGCCGAGACGGTTTCTTCAACACCGATGTCACAAGTCGGTGCAACAAATCGGTGTGGAAACAGAGGGAAAATTTCCTTAGTACCGATGTGCAATACCGATTTGTGACATCGGTATTGAAGGGTCTTCAATCCGAATTAGCCTCGGTGATCTTCACAAAAGTTGTAGACCAGTGAGTTAGCTATCCACAGGAGGTGGTGTGAGACCATTCAGACATGTATTCCAGGAGGTATCGTGGTTTTACCAACCGGTGCTCTTCTCACCTCGATCCACTTTCAACTGGGTTGGACGAAGGGTCTCCATTCCGAATTAGCCTCGGTGGTCTTCACAAACGTTGTAGCCCAGTGAGTTAGCTGTCCACAGGAGGTGGTTTGAGACCATTCGGAAATGTATTCCAGAAGATATCACGGTTTTACCAACCGGTGCTCTTCTCACCTCGACCCACTTTCAACCGGGTCGATACCCGGAGTGTCCCGGGTTGACCCGGTCCGCCCAGCTTCCTATGAATTGCAAATAGACCCAAATTTCATGCTAAGTCTTTTTCCCCTAATTTTTCCTAAGGCAAAAACCTCTCTTTTTATTTTGTTCTTGGATTTTTGCAAGAGACCTTTTGATTTTAATGCAATCTTAAGCTTAATTCTTCTTAATCTATCTAATCTTTCTTTCATTTTAATCTTTCTAATCTCTAATCATGGATTCAATCATCTTTCTTATGGGATTTGAGGGTTTCTCCATGATTAGTGAGTAGGTTCTTTTAGGGCTCATGGATGAGGTTGATTAGGGATTTTCTTGTTTGATCTATGATGTCTAGTGATTAGATTACATGTTTCTTCTCTTATTTAGGGTTCAAAATGCTAGATTAGGCTTGAGAAAGCTAATCTAGACCATATGACATTTCATGCACACAAGGTATTCGATGAAATGCCCCAAGAACTAAATAAGAGATTTTACTTGCTTAACCTATGAGAGTAGTTGTTTAAGGAGTCTTATGGCCATATGAACATGTAATTAATGCTTGGTAATCAACTTTTCACAAATGAGAATTTTTTATTGATTAGTTGATTAGCAAAGTGATTAGTGCCATGAGAGTGGATTAGTCTTGTTTAAGTGTTCTAGGCTACGGAAAACATGTTTGATTGTTTGTTTAGATATCATAGGTTAATCATAGAACTCCCCAAAGTCCATAACCTCATCCAAGAGCTTGACTTTATTAATTTCTAAATCTCGTTTAAGCTATTTAATCTTGTTTACTTGTTTACTTGTTCAAATTGAATTAGGTTGCTAGAACTTAACCTCAAACCACTTTGTTAGCTTGAATTAGAGAGTATCTTGCATTCTTGTTGCATTGAACTATACCCTAGATTGGATTGACACCTAAAACACTACAATGACATGTGTATTTAGGATTGATTCTTAAGTAAGTAAAATCCTATTTATCAAAGCGCATCCTTGTCAAAGTCCCCACACACTTCTAAAGAAGCCAAAGAGCTCACCATTAACTTGGACCGAAAATGTAGCCATTGTGATGCAAAGTTTGATCCAATAAATGAATTTGTCTGGGATATTCAACATCTTTAGGGTAGAGAGAAGAAAAAGCTATTGAATCGAATCAAAGGCCTTAGCTATATCTATTTTTACTGCACATCGAGTAGATACCTTGTTCTTATGATAGTTTTTCACCAATTCAGATGCAAGGAGGACATTCTCCATCAATAAACGATCTTTTACAAACGCAGATGGATTATGAGCAATAAACTTTGGTAGCACTTTCTTCAATATGTTAGCCAAAAGCTTCGAGATTACATTGTATAATACGTTGCAACAAGAAATAGATTTGTAATCTTTCATCTCATTTACTTCTGTTTTCTTTGGTATGAAGGACAAAATGATTGAGTTGATTCCTTTTGGCAATATCTATTGTTTACAAAAGATAATATTTTGTTTTTAATTTTTTTAATTTCTAACTTTTTAACGATGATGAAAAAACCATAAAAATTTCATAGAGAAAATTAGCTAGATCTACGGCATGAGTTTTCTACGAAAACCCGATGGTTTTCCTACGGATTAGATTTTCCTAGGAAATCGGTTGGAATTTCGTCGGAAATTTCCTACGACATTTTGTCCGTAGGAAATCCGCATGTTTTCTTGTAGTGTATAATTCTTATAACTTTATCAGAAAACATTGTTTTAATATTGTAACTTTATTGTTTTAGCATAATATACATTTTAGTAACGAATTATATTGTTGTTAATCGCGTTAAACAAATTAATAAAACATAACACATAAACTATGAAAAAAAAATCTTTCACGATTACACGTTAATATAAAAGTTTAAAATCAATAATTTAGTTAGCTCGTTAAATTGGAAAATTAGATATACATCTACATGTTAACATGATACAATAAATATGTTAGTATTTACAAAAATATATAACCTTGTTAAATATAAAGTTAGTGGTACATTTAATTATCTTCTACATGTTTAAGTGATCCAATAAATATGTTAGCATGTTACAAAAATATATAACCTTGTTAAATATAAAGTTAGCGATACATTTATATATTTATCTAGTATTATAAATCATTAACGATACATTTATATACTTATCTATACATTTATAAAGTTAGCGATACATTTATATGTTTATCTAGTACTATAAAGTTAACTGATAACAACTATGTTACCACACTAAACAAAAAATTAGAGATAAACTTATATATTTACACGATATTCTAATATGTTATCGTATCATGTAACTTGTTGTAGGAGCAAAAAGAAAGTGAAAAAAAGAAAAAATAGAAAAGAGAAAGAATGAGAGAAAGAGAAGAGTGAGAGAGAACGCGAGAAGAGCGGAGGAGAGAGAACGTGAGAAGAGAGGAGAGAGGAGAGATCATTTCTTTGCTTACATGGCTAGTGAGGGGTATAATTGTCAAATGCAATCTCCTGCACATATATCAGAGGAAAAATTACTCTAGAAGGCACATTTTGAGTTTACAATTACACAATAAACCACATGTGACTATTAAGGCACATTTGTGGTATCAAAAGACGCTTATACCCTTTTTGACTCATTTCTTCTCATAAATCTCTCTCTCTCTTATGCGTTATGCTCTCCTCCATCTCAATTTTTCTCCCACAACAACAATCACCATCCCCCAAATGGGTTTTCTTAGTAAGAGAAGAAATAAGAAGACATCCATTTACAATTCTTCAAATTTTCTTCCCGATTCTACGAGTTCTCTCTGTTCATCTAGATTCCCGGAATCTGGGTTTTTTTTTTTGTGCCGGGAAACTCGAGGACTGGTTTTAATGATCCTGTTCCGAATCCTATGAGTCTATTCTTGAACATCTTCCTGCAATATCTTTTGTATATTTGTCGGAATTGTTCTATAAATTTCGAAATTCGGTCTCTCAATGGGGAATCCGGAATTTTCAGATCTGGGGAAACACTGCTCCGTAGATTATTGCAAGCATATCGATTTCCTGCCATTCACCTGCGATCGCTGCATTCAGGTTCGTAAATAATTTTTCATTTCTTTATGTTCAAATTAAGTAGTTGATTTGAATCTAGTTTAATCGGTTTCTAAGATATTTGAATTATATATCACACAAACGTATGTGTGACTTGTTACAACCCGGTCTCAGATTTCTATTAATGATTGGCATTTTGAAGAATTTGATGCAAGCGATTGAACATATTCATTTGTATTATCTGAATGAATACACGGAGAAATCTTATTATATTTTTTTTGAGATTTCATGTGTTTTGTTTGGATCATCGTAGCTATACGAAACACAATTGTCTAAATGATATGCTCAAATTAATACCCTATTAAGATACTAAAGCAGTAGTTATAGTATAGTTAGGGGTCGAACCACAAAGACTCACAGAGATGCAAAATAGATTGTATAGTATCGAATTAAGCTAAGCCAAGAGATGCAATTGAAAGCAGTGCAGAAATTAAAAGAGTTGTAATTCAATTGGAGGAAATATAGGCCCAGGGTATTTCTCAGGAAATCAATGAATGCAGATAAACTAACTAACATGATTCAGATTTAGCGCAGTTCTTGAACTCAAATCACTAAGGTATAATTAACCAACTGTCGTTGCGAGAATTATCTAAATCTAAATCCTAGGAATTCCAAATCTCTTTGCGAATCCTAAATTCTAAATCAGCTTTAAAGTTCAGGTTTGATATGTTCACAAATCAATTAAACAAAATCTTTTTGCGAATAATCAATCTGCTCACCTAAGGTTCTATTAGGTAATCAATCGCACTGTCGTGCCTAATCAATTATCCTAAGATCTAAGTTCCAGATTCGTCAACCTAGAATTAGCTTTGAACACAACCTAAGGTGAAGAACTAATTCAGATGGTGAATCCTAAACAGATAATCAACCTACCATTCAAAGAAATCCTTATGAGAAAACCCTAAAACTAAAGTGGATTTACTCATACATGGAGAATGAAACAATCAACATAACTGAATAAATCATCAAATAAATCAGAAAGAGTAACAAGAGATTTTGAGATCTGATC
The DNA here is from genome assembly GCA_030161315.1 of Eutrema japonicum. NCBI lineage: Eukaryota > Viridiplantae > Streptophyta > Magnoliopsida > Brassicales > Brassicaceae > Eutrema > Eutrema japonicum. Next base: position 28,403,769 of record BSQW01000007.1, read on the forward strand.
TCGGACGAAGGGAGATTCAGACTTCTCTCTCTCAAACCAAAGTAAAATAAAGCATACAAAATAAAGCATAGCCATAAAAGTGGCTGTAAAATCCCTATAAATAACCTAAAACACGTTCTGGGCCATCTTGTAAATATCAAAATCTTCTGGGCCAATTCTGCAATTCTTCAACTCTTCAATAAGTCGCGATCCTTCTGTTTCCTCGACGGGTATCGATCGATACCAAGGGGTATCGATCGATACTCATGTGATTTTGACGTCTCAGCTACACGGATCTCTGCTTCGCTCCAGAATGTTCCAGAAAGCTCCAATATCTCCAATTATGCTCCAAACGTGCTATAACCTGTAAAAGACTCTAAAAGACTACAAAACACTAGAAAGACTCTATAAAAAGGACTTATATCATGGCCTAAAAGGGGTAAAAACCATGATATATCAACTCCCCCAGACTTAGCATTTGCTTGCCCTCAAGCAAATAGAAGCCTAAATCAGAGAAAGAGGTTTGAAAACGCGGAGACTCACCTGTTCATGAACCATCGCAGAGATCCTTTTCCAAGTACCCAAATGTCACCTAATCAGCTTTTGATCTAACCACCATGTACTTCTCCGTAGACATTCACAGCTTTTCCAGACTCCACACATTATCCCACAGCTTTGTTCAAATAAAACCCTCATCGCCATATTCATCGCTACAGCTAATGTTCAAGAACCTTCTAGATTCTTTACCAGACAATATCATGACAAGGAACCACCCTTTTGCTATAATTTCTCTCCACCAGACTTATTTCTTATTGTGTTCCTTGCATTTACATATTAAGGTTTGAGACGCGAGTATTGATGGTGTTAGCCACCGAATCCCCGGTTCTTCCCTCAAAAGTAATCAAAGGTGTAGGCGAATAGTGGTATCACATGAAATTTTTCTAACCTCGCTTTCAACCTTTGTGTGATCATTCCCTCTTGAGTAGAATAATGGGATCGCTGGAAATTTTCCGAGCCCTCTACTCAGAAGAAAATCATTTCATATTTTATGCTCTTATTACTTGTAACAGGGAGAGAAATATCATTATCTTAAACATATGGGTTCCTTTGTCAGATATGAATGATGAATCAAGCTCTATGAACACTAACCACATCGATGAAGTACAAAAGTTTGGCTCAGGCTTCAGAAGAACTCTGCTGGAGACATGGATGTTTTATAGTCAACTGGTCAGTCCTTGGATTTTTCATTAGTCGATCTAGAACTGATCCTGTAACACTGTGCACTCAAAAAATAAAATAAAATCAATAAGTTCAAGCACAGGATCATTATCTCCAACAAGTTTTGACTCAATAAATCAATTTTGACTCGATAAAACAACTGACTCTAAGAAAAACAAAAACAATGTCAGCACACACCTCCCCCAGACTTGAACAACACTGCCCCCAGTGTTATCTAGCCTAGAGTCAGTGAAAGAAAACAAAAGAACAGAATAAAACTGGGAAAAACAAGATGTTACCTTGCTGAAACATCGAGTATCGATCGACACACAGCCTGGTATTGATCGATACAGGCTTAAATCGACATGAACCTGTCTCAATCGCGTAGGGTATCGATCGATACTGAAGGGTATCGATCGACACTCAGGCGATTTCGAGTTTGCTCCTTGTTTATCCTGACACAAAACGAAAAATAAAAAGAAAAACGACTCAAAAACAGACTCACCAGTGGGTTGCCTCCCACCAAGCGCTCGTTTAACGTCAATAGCTTTACTGTAACGCCCTTCAGGCTGGATAAGAGTGAGACCTTGCACCAAAACAGGCTCCACAACTTGACATCGCTAACGTCAGAGTTCTGCTCATCATGCTGTCCACAAACTCCTTTCCTTTCTCTTTCAGCTCCGAAGTGAGAAGAACTCTAGCCTTGGAGAATGGCTTCGAAGCTCCTTTACACTTCACCTTGTACTCAATCGAGTCTCCATCGCACTTCTGAGGTATCAATGTGATATGGGGATCCTCGACTCTTTTGCTCTTCACCTTCTTCTTTGTTGCCTTAGGGGATGCTGGGCGGTTCAACTGAAACGTCTGTGACAGTAGATTCATCAGGAGGCTCTTCCAAAATATCAATTGCTAGCGACTCTCCTGTGACAACCGCGATGCTAGAGACACGTGTGGGAGCATTCCTAGGGGGAATGACATCATAATAGACCCCTCCGTCAATGTAAGAGAAAGAGATTCTCTTATTAGGTGTGTCTATGATTGCGTCAGCAGTAGCCATAAATGGTCGTCCCAGAAGTATAGGCATACGAGATATCGCACTCATCTCCACAACTTGAAAATCAGTCGGCACCAGACAATCTCCTACTTTGACCAGCAAAGCAGAGATTGTACCATATGGAAGTGAGGTGGAGTCGTTCGCGAATGTGATAGATACCTTTGAAGATCGAATATCAGCGCCCAACCGTTCTGCAATTTCCCTTGAGATGACATTAACACTAGCCCCTGAGTCAACGAGAGACTCTTTAAACTCGACTCCAGAGATAGAGCATGGTACCGCGAATTTTCCTGGGTCTTCCCTCTGTGTCAATTGCCGCAGCGGTAGTGACTTGCGTCTTGCCTCGATAAAGAGTGCCTTAATTTCTTCCTCAGTTTCTCTGCAATCTTTGAAGTGACTTAGCAGAGCCCAGCCCTCTAGAGCTTCTTCAAAAGTGAACGAGTGGGGAATCCTTCGTACCCTCTTCTCAAAGCCACGCAGCTGCTTTGGAGTGATAGGATCTCTGAGGTGTTTAGGAATATGATTCAGCTTCTTGGGCTTGCGAACTCTTTCTGCAATCAACTCAGGTGTTTTCACAGTTTATGGCTCGTTCTGCGAGGGGTATCGATCGACACCAGGTAGGGTATTGATCGATACTCTCGCTGTTGAATCGTCCCTGGCAGATACATCATCATCAAAAGGAAGCTCCACAACTGATTTATCCAACAAAGCCTTGCATCTGGCGTCCTCCCATTCCTTCCTTGTCATAATACGAGGCATAGGATAAGGTATCATGGGTATATACACTCGTTCTACAACTACCTTAGGCACCACAGCCGAAATCTCAGGTGTCTCCTCAGAAATCGCCTCAGTATTGACCGACACCAATGGGATATCGATCGATACACGGGATTTTAGATCCATTCGAGCAAGTTTCTGGGCTGGTATTGATCGATACAGGCTGGTATCGATCGATGCTTGTGCGATTTCAGGATCCTCATCGAAATTTTCTGCGCTTGAGGAGATCGCATTGACGTGTGCTCTTGGATTTTCAGTTCTCCCTGGAAGAAAACCTTCCTGCCTCTTTACAGCTGCTGCTGTTTGAGCAACCTGAGTTTCCAGCTTCCTCTGGGAGAGACTGATGGCTTCTATTTTCCCATTCAGATCCATGTACAGCGAGTCAAACTTCCCATTAAAATCCCCCTGCAACTTCTCATGTCCTCGAAGAAGCTGTTCCATCATGAGTTCTATCTTATTGTCTGTGGACTTTGGAGAGATGGGCTGATACGAAGAGTTCCCGTAATTGCGAGTGTTGTTGTTGTTGAAGTTTCGGTTGTTGTTGTACCCAAATTGTTGACCCTGAAATCCAGAACCACCAACGTAGTTAACATCCTCCACTTCATCTCCGCCGATATTATCGACTCCATCAGCAAAGTGTACAGTCTTCTTCGACTTTCCGTTCAGAAAATCCAGCTTTGCCTGAACATCAGCAATCTGAGACCCATCAATTCCTGCAGCTTGCTTCTTCCGCTCGAAATCAGCATTCCTGGTGCTATTGCTAGACGCCAAGTTCTCAATCAGCACGACTGCATCATCTAGATACCTGGTGTTGAAGTTCCCGTTACTCGCAGTATCCAAAGCCATCTGGTACCTCCAATCGATCCCTCTGTAGAAAGTGCCCAGCAGCTGAACCTGATTGAACCCATGGTGCGGGCAATCTCTCTGATATGATTTGAAGCGAATCCAAGCAGCCTTGAGTCCCTCTGTTGGACCTTGGGAAAATTGGGAAATTTTGTTCCTGAGCTCTTTGGATCTCGCATCATCATAGAAATTGCACAAGAATGCATTCTTCGTCTCATCCCATGTAGTTAGCGAAGCAGGAGCCAACTGCTTCAGCCAATAAGCAGCATCTCCACCAAGAGAGTATGAGAAAAGTTTGCAGAAAAGATACTCATTTGGCACTCCATTGTACTTCATACCAGTGACCAAATCCTCGAACCTCTCGATATGATCCATAGGGTGTTCATGAGGTAGGCCATGGAAAGGGTTCTGACTTACAAGAGCGTAGTACACAGGCTTCAGCTCGAAGTCATTCCTCTGAAAAGTTGGGATGCGAATCGCAGATCGATTTGCAAAGAACTGATCAGGTATGTTCTCCAAGTGTCCTACCTCGATCACGGCAGAATTCCCAACGTTGCTGGGCGCGACAATCTCAATAACAGCAGCAGGAGGGACAACGATGTTCCCAGCTTCATCAAGTCGCTGCCCTCCCTCAATGCACAGATGACCCTCTTGGTCTCTCAAGATTCCAGCTTCATCAGCTCTTAATACCACTGGGTTGTTCATCCCTGATGTTTGCTTTGTCTTTCTGTTTGTGCGTTCCACAAGCGCTAGCTGTTCCAGTGATAGCTCAACTAGCTGAGTGCTCTTGTTGCTTCTGGTTTCACGAACATGCATACACCTGAAAACAAAACACTAGACAAGGCACGTAAGTAACCAAAAAAATACGTTGAGTATCGATCGATACATCGATACCGGATGGTGTCGATCGATATCAATAAAGAAATCGCCTAAGTATCGACCGATACTAGGTAGTATCGATCGATACCGACAGACTTAGTCGAGACTCGACAGCTACAATCTAAAGGCGAAATTGAGTCCCCGGCAACGGCGCCAAATTTGATATGCTCAAATTAATACCCTATTAAGATACTAAAGCAGTAGTTATAGTATAGCTAGGGGTCGAACCACAAAGACTCACAGAGATGCACAATAGATTGTATAGTATCAAATTAAGCTAAGCCAAGAGATGCAATTGAAAGCAGTGCATAAATTAAAAGAGTTGTAATTCAATTGGAGGAAATATAGGCCCAGGGTATTTCTCAGAAAATCAATGAATGCAGATAAACTAATTAACAAGATTCAGATTTAGCGCAGTTCTTGAACTCAAATCACTAAGGTATAATTAATCAACTGTCGTTGCGAGAATTATCTAAATCTAAATCCTAGGAATTCCAAATCTCTTTACGAATCCTAAATTCTAAATCAGCTTTAAATTCAGGTTTGATATGTTCACAAATCAATTAAACCAAATCTCTTTGCGAATAATCAATTTGCTCACATAAGGTTCTATCAGGTAATCAATCGCACTGTCGTGCCTAATCAATTATCCTAAGATCTAAGTTCCAGATTCGTCAACCTAGAATTAGCTTTGAACACAACCTAAGGTGAAGAACTAATTCAGATGGTGAATCCTAAACAGATAATCAACCTAGCATTTAAAGAAATCCTTATGAGAAAACCCTAAACCTAAAGTGGATTTACTCAGACATGGAGAATGAAACAATCAACATAACTGAATAAATCATCAAATAAATCAGAAAGAGTAACAAGAGGTTTTGAGATCTGATCTCGGACGAAGGGAGATTCAGACTTGTCTCTCTCAAACCAAAGTAAAATAAAGCATACAAAATAAATCATAGCCATAAAGTGGCTGTAAAATCCCTATAAATAACCTTAAACACGTTCTGGGCCATCTTGTAAATATCAAAGTCTTCTGGGCTAATTCTGCAATTCTTCAACTCTTCAATAAGCTGCGATCCTTCTGTTTCCTCGACGGGTATCGATCGATACTCATGTGATTTCGACGTCTCAGCTACACGGATCTCTGCTTCGCTCCAGAATGTTCCAGAAAGCTCCAATATCTCCAATTATGCTCCAAACGTGCTATAACCTGTAAAAGACTCTAAAAGACTACAAAACACTAGAAAGAATCTATAAAAAAGACTTATATCATGGCCTAAAAGGGGTAAAAACCATGATATATCACTAAACGGAAACAGAGGAGATGTCACAGTGGTTATCTGTCCGTTATGTGCTAAAGGAGTTCGGTTAAACCCTGACGAAGATCCAAACATCACATGGGAGAAACATGTGAATACAGATTGTGATCCCTCAAACTTCAAAAATGCTGTCAAGAAGAAGAAATGTCCTGTCCCAAGATGCAGAGAGTTGCTAACCTTCTCCAATACAATTAAATGTCGAGATTGCATCGTCGATCATCGCTTGAAACATCGGTTCGGACCTGATCATAGTTGTTCTGGACCTAAGAAACCTGAATCGAGTTTCTCATTCATGGGTTTCTTGACTACAAACACAAAAGAAGCTCCCGCATTATCATCTTCATCATCATCATCTTCAAGATGGTCTAGTCTTTTAGCTTCAGCGGAAGCAAATCTTTTAGAACCGTGTAATGGAAAGACATGGATAACGTCTCGTGGACAACCTCTCGTGGACAACGTCTCGTAGAACCGTGTTCTCACTCTTAAATGGACAACGTCTGGTGGACAACGTCTCGTAGAACCGTGTTCTCACTCTTAAATGGACAACGTCTCGTGGACAACGTCTCGTGGACATCGTCACCGACTAGAGCAAAGACTTGAATTTGCTCCTTCCTCAGTTGATCGTTAGACCTCACTCGTCATTATTTTCCCTTTGGTTTCATTGCCTTGTACTCCCACAAATATGAAGAAGAACATTAGGGAAGAATTAGTTGCTATTTCTGATGACATTCTCTAGTGTCTTTGTGGGTGAAATCTGAAACAATATTATACCTATTGAGATTCTCTTTGATAATGAAATCTCTGGAAGAAAGTTTTACATCATAGCATTTCGTTTTTTTGTAATGAAACTTTCATGTGAGTCTTATAGTTTTTCGTTCCTATTTTTGGGCTTGCCTAATTGAAGGTTTCTTGTCCACTGAGAATAAACTCTCTTCTGGTTCTTGTCCACCTTATCTTGTCCATCAAAAGCTATCCACCATATCTAGGCAATGAGCATTCAAGGCAAGTTTTGGCGTTCAAGGCAATGAGCATTCTCGGTCTTGGTTCAGTTATTTTATGTGTCTTTCTTTGTATACAGCTCAATATTGGCTTGTAGCATTTTGTATTTTTGGGATTTTCTATGGTGCAAAGTTGAACACTTTTTATATCAGCAGCGACACTTGAAGTTGGTTTCTTATGCTGCAATGCTTGGACGAGCAAGCGTGGACGGGCAAGCGTGGACGAACTAGCATGGACGAGCTAGTGTGGACGAGCTGCTTGTGTTTAACTTCAAATCCTCATTTGATTAGAGGCTAATTATCATTGAAAGATCGAATCTTGGCTATTTGTTTTTGGACTGAGAAACTGTTTATTCATGGCTATCGTTTTGTTGCATATTCTTAAGCTTCAATTGGAAGGAAGCCTTTAATCTCAAAGTGTTGATTTTTCCACCGTATCGTATCCACCGTATCTTGTCCAACGAAAACTGTCCACCGTATCTTCTCCAACGAAAACTGTCCATCATAGACAGTATTGTGCGTAATGAATTCAGAGCACCAAATGAATAAGAATCTAGAGAAAATAACCGTAGCATCAAATTAATTTGTATACATCAATAGATGGAGTTAAGAAATTTACTAAAGATAGAACATGATATTTTTGTTCACGCAAATGAACATAATACTTTGTACCATTCCAAACTCTATACCATTCTAAAAACACCCACACCATTCGAGATTGACACATTATCATGGATACAATGACCGTAAAAAATATATCTGTAATCTTGTAAACTCCCATGATTGTGCTTCGTTCCTCAATCTTGTGAACTCCCATGAATCTCATAATCGTTATATGCAAAAAAAAAAAAAAAACACACACACAAAACCAGAATTAAAACACAAAGCCACAAATTCTTTAACCTCTAAAATTTTAATGGATATCCACGATTTGATGTCCAAACCAATTTGTCCACACTAATTGCTAATCATTCGTCTATGCTTGTTATTCACATATATCCATCCACAATTTCGGCATCCACATGCAGTTGTCCATTCTTTTAAGTATCAGCCGAGACAAGGAATAAAAAGAAAGTCTTTATACAAACTTCTGTAAAAAGGCAAGTTAGTTATAGCTATGCGGAGCTCAAACAACAATTATGGTTTTCGTAAATCATATGGAAGAAGACTTACGATGTTCTATCATCTAAAGGACCCATTAGATAATCACGAGAGGGAAGCTTTGCTTGATCTGTCTCTGATGCTGCTATTGCTGCACCCTGCTCTTGCCATGCACAAATTATCCAACTTGTGCATCACTTGATGTTGTCCAAGTGAAATGCTCGATATCTGGTTGCACCAGAAACAACAACTCAGCGTATCAAAGCAATGTAATAAAAATCCAAATTCATAAACGAGAAAAATGTGAGCGTTACTTACCTCTTCCATTAATGGTGATGGGAGGATGATGAATGGGGCATTATGGAATTCATCAAACATCCATTCTCCAGACCAGAAATGAAATACGAAGTAGGAGCTGACCTATTGCAGACTTCAGCTTGGAGTGTCATGCTCTGCTGTGTTGGAGAGTTTTTTGTTGCAACTCTTCGATCCGGCTTGTAAATTCAGCCATTCATTCATTGAGAGATGATATCTGTTCCGAAAGCTGAGTCATAAACCCCTAAAAATAGATCATAAACCAGAAGAAGTGCATTGTTTAGTTAAAACGTCGACTTTAAAGTTGCCAAGAAGAAATGAAAAAGAACAAATTTGAACCTGTTTGCTTCTGAGTCATGATTTCTTTCTTCGTACCTCTTATCGCTTGAAGATTAACCAGCAAGCTTGGATTTAAGATCCGTCCCCCACTTCACTAATCTCTAGATTATCGAATCCATCCATCATCTTGAATCCAACATACATCATCCACTTTCCTGAATCCAACATACCTCATCCAATTAGTCAAGAAACCCAGCGAGATATAACCACGAAACAGAACTGCGAGGAAAAAAAAAGAAGAATCGACCGAGAAAGCTGAGAAGAGAGAGAATTGTAGAATGAGGATAAACGAGGAGAAGGAATCGCCCGACGAATTAAACTTAAACAATGTATGTAGTTGACGTTGCCCTTACAATTCCTCCGACGAACTAAACTTAAGATCCGTCCCCCACTTCACCGCCAGATCCAAAGCTTCAGATTCTCGACTCCACAGAAACACTCGCCGCCATCTCCTGCCGCTGTTACACGGCCATGATCTTGCGATTCCGTGAATCCGACCGCCGAAGCGAGATTACTCCACGCGAAGGAGTTTTTGGGTTTCTGATTTATGGGTTTCTTGCCTCACCCGAGTTCTCACGCGAAACTGAGACAACAACAATTTGAGGAAAATTTAAAAATACAATCATAAACAGGACAAAATTGGTTTTTCACACTCATAAACAGGACAAAAAGTATTTTAAAAGTTAAAAATACAATCACCCTGTATCAGAGTGGTTTTTGAAAATGTTTGATTAGTTATCTAATTTTGCTTTTGTTCTAGATTTTCTAGCTAGTTGTCCCATTTCATAAAAACACAACATAAAAGGAAAAAATGAAGCGTTTATAGTTTTGACACGTGTTTTTATAGTTGGGTGGACAAAATTCCGTGTTAACGTCCGGCCTACACTTGTGCATTGAGACACGCAAACCACAGTGACGGTCCAGAAAAAAAAAGAGTGTTGAACATTGGGAAATTACTCATTTTATTCTTTAATTATTTGTAATTGGCTCAAATAATCCTCAATTATCGTGGTTGCAAAATAATTTTCCAACTCATCTTTGACCACGCAAAATTAAAATTCAAAAAATCAAATACTAATTACAAATGGATACATGTCCACTAAATCGGTTGTAACTCCTTCAATACAACTTCGAATGAGGTGAAACTACTACCATTGGAAATCTGACTAAATTTACTATAACTTTGATGAAGAGATTCAAAGCTAAATTCAAAGGAAAAGCTTTCGTACGCGTAGATCTTCTAGATACATATTCTTGATGCAAGATCTACTTGTATGGAAGCCTTCTTTTTAAATTTAGCTTTGGAGCTCTTCATACAAATTATAGAAAATTGAGTTATCTTTCCAATAGTAGTAGTTTCAACTCATTCAGGGTTGTATTGAAGGAGTTACAGTCATTAAATTGATATATGTCCACTAAATCAGATGTAACTACTTCAATACAACCCTAAATGAGTTGGAACCACTACCATTGGAAAGATAACTCAATTTACTATAACGTTTATGAAGATCTCCAAAGCTAAATTCAAATAGAAGGCTTCCATACATGTAGATATTTCATCAATAATATGTGTCTAGAAGATCTACGCGTACAAAAGCCTTTCTTTTGGATTTAGTTTTGGATCTCTTCATCAAAGTTATAGTAAATTGAGTTAATTTTTCAATGGTAGTGGGTTCACCTCATTCGGAGTTGTATTGAATGAATTATAACCGATTTAGTGAACATGTATCCATTTAGTAATTAACGTTTGACTTTTTGAATCCTGATTTTGCGTGGTCAACGTTGAGTTGATGAATTATTTTGCAAACACGATAGTTGAGGATTATTTGAGCCAATTGCAAATAGTTGAGGAATAAAATGAACAATTTCCCGTTGAACCTTCCTCAATTTGGTCAATAAAACGACAAAACTTGAAATATCCCACAAATCTTCTCTTTTCCTTTGTTGCTACTAGGCCTGGGCATTTTCGATTCCGATTCGGTTCCGGATAGGAACCATTCGGTTCTTGGTATTTCAGGTAGTGAGGTTTAGGATCCATTCGGTTCCGAAATAATTTCGGTTCAGTTCCGGTTCGGTACCAGTCGGTTCGGTTCCGAGATATCAGAACCGAAAAATACCCAAACTTTTTCGGTTCCGGGTCGGTTCTGGGTATTTATTACCCAAAATGCATAAAATATACTCGAAATGCCTAAAATATACCCGAAAACCCAAAATTATATCCGAAAACCCGAAAATATACCCGAAAACAAAAAAAACTAAATAAAATATACCCATAATACCGAAAATATACCCAAAAATCTGATATATATTTAATATTTTGGATATATAATTATATTTCGGGTATTTGGGTACCCGAAATATTTTCGGTTCGGTTATGGGTATTATCCGATACCCATGGATATCAATAGTATGATCCAATGGGTATTTTGGCAATTTCGATTCTGTTCCAGTTCGAATATTTCAGTTCGGTTCCGGTTCGGGTATTTCGATTCCGGTTATTTTTCCCAACCCTAGCCGCCACATCAAGACATCGTTTTACATTAACATTAGGGGTATATACCATATGTGTCGGTGTATCTATATATATGGAAGACAGGCGTACGAAAGCTTTGAAATTAAAGCAAATAGAGAGCAATGACCACCACTAAATTAATCTTGCGTCGTAATTCAAGACCGTCGGATCTCTTTCTTCCATTATCTTCTGCGCCAACGTGTTATCTATCACGCATAAGAATCCTGAAATGCTGTTATCAAACACAATTAATGGATTTGGTGTTTCTTGTCACACAAGTAACCGATGTTCTCACGGAGTTAAGGCAAGTCATCAAAAGACATGCATGGAAACTGCAGATGCAGAGTAATATAGAAAGGGTATATCTCTTTTCTTTTACCTCGATCTATTTGATTTTTATGAAATGCATGGTTGAAATTGAAACCAGATCTGGTATTTGTTGGGGACTGAATCCTCCCACAGCAATTTTAATAATAAAAATTTCAATTTTAATCAAAGTTGACCACTATGAATGTATGAAATCGCAAAATTCCCATCACTCCATATATTCTTATAGATTGGTTTGGATTTCGACTCGAGATCCTTAATAATAATAATAATAAAGAACGTCCTTTGTCAAAATAGAATTTTTGTACCCTAACAAAGTTTACTTTTCTTGTTAAAAGATCTAAGAAAGTTTTGTTTAATATGTTTGTCTGAATTGAACTAAATTGTTTAGAAAATATGATGATTATTTATTGTGGTCCTCCTCCTACCTATTTTGTACAGCCGATTTAAAACTTTTTTCAAAATGTTTATGCATGGATCATTTTATATAAAAACATTTTGTGAAACCATTTGGTTAAAAAAAAAAAATCATTATGTGAAACTAGGTCTAGGCAAAAAATCCGGATCCAAAAATCCGAACCGATACCAAACCAAAAATATCTGAACCGAAAGGGTTTCAGATCCATCCAAATACCCGAACATATCCTAAATTCATATACCCAAAGAACCGAACCCGAACCGAGAACCAAATGGGTACTTGAAATACCCGAAGTGTAATTATATACCAAAATATATTAATTATATTTAGACTTGATATAACTCAAATACCCAAAATTACAACTATAAAGCCGAATATATTAATTATGGTTGGGTATTTCGGGTATTTTAGGTATATTTTCGATATTATGGCTATATCGAATACACATATTTTGTTTTTTCTGGATTTTTCGGGTATTTTGGATATTTTTGGTTTGAAAGTATATTCGTTTTATTGAAATGATTATTCATGGTTTTGTGTTTTGTTTCGGATTTCGGGTTTTTCGGATATTGTGGATACTTTCGGATCCGGATCCGAACATATCCGAAAAAATTCGGATCTTAAAAAAGTAACCGATCCGAATTTTTAAAATACCCGATCGGTACCTAAATCATTAAACCTGAAATACCCAACCCGAATCCGATCCGAACGCCCACCCTATGTGAAACCATGTTAGATACGTTTTTCAAAAAAGTTTAAAACAGTTGAAGATACGCATGTCTATGACGTGTGAATACTCAGGATAATTACTTCTATAAGATGAATTAAAAAAATATATATCTTTGAATATAGAGTTAAGTTTTTGTGTAATTGAATGCAGGTGATAATTGACTGCAAATTCTTTACCCTATTCTTAGAGGTAGTTTTTCTTCTTCAGCATTAAATATTCTAAATATGACTTTTGAAATAATGAATTTTTTTTTTTGGTCGATAGAAAAAATGTCATTTTTTGCCAGAAAAATAAAAAAATAATGTGTCATATAATCAACGCTAGTCATGAATCCTAATTTTTCTATGGGTGGAAACTGTTTTGTTGAACTACATGGTAACTATTCGATAACACATACCAGTTGCGTCTAATGCTACATGCGATTTACAGGGCTGCTCTCGTGTCTTAGAATGCTACACACATCATCTTAAGGGATTGTCGCATGGAGCAAAGGGAAACACAATTCATATTTTAATCGAAGCCTTAGGTATTGGTCTAATCCTGACTCGTTGAGTGGTGTGCATGACTGTATAGAGTAAAAACACTTAAATATTTTCTTCTTATGATCTCTAAAACTGCAGATATGTTCTTGTTCGGAACATCCATGCTAGTTCTGGGGAAGGCTATTTATAACATGTTTGTGAGTTGCAAAACCAACCAAAGCAATCAATCGATTGGTGAAGTAAATACGAGAATAGGGTATGCAGTGGTAATGATACTTCACGTTGGAATGGTGGAGAAGTTCAAGACGACGCCATTAGTGACATGTATGGACCTCGCATGTTTTGCTGCATCGCTCTTCGTTTCTTCGGCTTCCATGTTCCTCTTCTCCAAATTGTCATATTCTCTTAAGTACTGAAAAGCGATTCAAGCTGTGGTAGGATAGATAAAACTACGTATACTTTTATGTCGGTATGTTTATTAATTATTATTTTAGTTATAAACTTATAATTTTATGAAACCAATCACAAAGTAGATTAAAAATATGATATGTGAAAGAATTTGAGTAGAAAGATTTATAAACATTTATCTCCTAATGTCCTGTTTAGTATATCAAACGACTTCACCTATTGACTAGCCTGCCTTCGCGACATACTTGAAATAGTTTGTGGGAACCAATGATGGTTCGTGGGAATCATATTCCATAGCTCAGAGATAATGGATATGATTGTCTGATTAATAAAGTTTCATCGATTGCGTAATGTAGTCTTTACAATTTTCATTGCAGAGAAGCATCTCTCGATACTGACGGTGGCTACATGTAAAGTCAAAGCAAGCTTCAAAAACATCTTGCCTTAAATTGTTCTTGAGGCAAACCAAAACCTGAGGCTCTCATCATATTTCTTGTCTCCCAAAGCACAGATCGAGAGCTAAGTTGGTTCTCCTTGTAGCAATTTCAATAGTAATAAAAATTAAAACATATGAACCTAGTTGAAATCCACCTCCGTAAATCGATATTGGTTTGATATTTTACAAGACGGGACAATGAAGAAATTGTCTCGCCTAAATTGTGGGGAAGGTAAAACCAAATTGATTCTTGCTAAGAATTTTTTGAACATTTATACATCGGTGGTCCTAAAAAATTAAACATTTATTTATACACACATATATGTATTGTAAATTTGTAATAAATGAAAAATCCCATCATTGTGGATCTCTGTGAGAAGTATGTGGAAATCTAAGCAGAAGTTTAAAACGGTAAGTAGTTACAGCTTCTTCTTCATAATAAATCTCAGCAAACATGGCGATTCCGCGAGCAAAAGCAAAGGCTCCTGTCCCTCCAACAACTTCCATGACCTCTTCCAATTTATGTGCCATGTCTCTGCTCCTAATGCTAACACTCCCCGTGTACTCAGGAGTCTCCAACGTCAAATATATAACGTTAAAATCCGAATTAGCAAAGTCTTCATGCGGGATTACAAATCCCTCAGCTTTTCCCACTATCCGAGAATTTTTCTCGGGTCCTTCCGTGAGCGTACGCCGGAAAACCAATGCTCCTCCTCCTCCTCCTCCATGGTGGGCCCGAGCCATGCGTTGAGTGGACCGGCGAGAGGAGTAGGACGAGGATGGGATGTGGGTTTGTTGAACATAGAGCGAGAAGGAGAAGAGTGATTCCGGTGGGTCGTAATCGGGAACGGGTGAGAATAGAGCGAGTAGAAGGACGACGAAGATAGAAGTGGCGACGGCGATGAGGAAGATGATTCTAGTTAACATGATGGAGAAGAAGAGACACAAGAAGAAGAGTTCTACCTGTTTCTTTAACAAACCTCTTTGGTTTTAAAGTTAAATTAGTGGTTTTGGTATAACCACTACTTCCACAGCATAACTAAACCATTACTTTATTTTGTCATCGAGATGTCATTTTCTGCTATAGATCTATGCATTCAATATTTCGGTTTAGCTCGGTTTGTTTTAGATTTCGGTTTTGTTTTTCTTTTTGTGAAAAATTGTTCCAGATTAGAACCACATATGTAAATTTCTTTTTCATGTCTGATAAAAGTTTTGAAAAAGAAAATACTAGAGAAAATAACTTAATAATTTAAACTAGTATGATACATCATTTTATCATTATTAAATGTAATTGTAGTATATATTCAATTAAACATCAATTTTGAAATATTTTTAATTTATGTAATTCAAAATTTAGTATATATTTGGTTTGCTCGGAGTATAAGTATTGTTATCGTTCGGTTATACAATCAAGTTAGTTCAGTTTTAATTTGTTTTTTTATGTCCACTCGCTAAAAACAGAAAGGATTCTAAAATGACCAATGAATTGGAAAGTTAGTGTAAATTTTATAGACTAACTAATGGTTTTGGCTTGCTTACATCGTCTATGCTATTGACGAGATCTTTACGTGTACACACAGGGAACATGTTGATGTTCTTGAGAACTTTTATTTAGCCTTTCAACGATGATTAAATTTCTGATTTTCTAAAGCTGTCCAATGCTAAAATGCCTGATTTTTTTTTGTGCAACCCCTTTTTTATAAATCTTAAACTTGAACAATCAAACCTCTAAGGGCTTGTTTGGCTAATGAATATGCTTTTACACTAACAACTTTTGGAATAAATTTAAATTGGATAGAGGTAAATACATCAGAACTAAGAGCAATGTCCGACAAAATATCGTAGATAGATGAAATTGGAGAGCTTGAGTTGATTGCTCGAATTAGCTACTGAGAATCAGAATTGATAATCACTCTACTAAATTTTAAGGCTGAAGCCTAAAAAATCGCTGCCCTCATCGCCTAATCGCCAAAGCTTCTGATGTTAAGGCTGAAGAGACATAGAGGAGGGATGAATCGTGTTCGGAGATTTGCAAAAATGCCTGATTAATTCGTCTCTTATATAATGCCATTTTTATTTAAATAACTTGAAATGACTGTTAACTTCAAAAATACTAAAAATAACATAAAACTACCAATAACTTAATAAATCTTTATTAAAAGTATATAAAATTATAGTAAAAAACTGATAAAAATATTGTATATCAAGCAGCTTGCAAAATCTAGCTCTCACTCATCCGAATATCTCATATGATGTTAACCATCTATCGCAATTCATGCATCGTCCTACCACAAATCATTGGTAAGCTGCTAAATGTGTCCTACAATACTTGGCTGATACTACAAACACCACATGGTGTTCTACTACAAAAACAGAATATCTCATATGCTATCAACCATCTATAGCAATTCATGCATCGTCCTACCACTAATCATTGGTAAGCTGCTAAATGTGTCCTCCTCAACTTGCCTGGTACTACATACACCACATGGTGTTCTACTACAAAAACAGAAGTAACCACAACTTCATGCTTTTTTTAAAAATATACAGATTTGACAGGAGATTCTGATGATTGCGTTTCCACAAATGCCTTTATTATATATTTCGGTACATAGCCAATATCTTGATCGTCCAAGAAACAACATTGTGTTGCAAGCTCATTCACTGAAACCGGATATCAAGTTGTTGGAAACACAGTTACTGAGCTCCATTGAATCTATTCACTACATATGAAATTTGGGTTCTCTTTATTTGCAACACCAACAGTTTACTGCGATAATATTGGAGCCACGTACTTATGTGTCGATCATGTTTTTCACTCTCGAATAAAGTATATAGCCACTAGTTATCACTTTATTCGAGTTAAATTCAAGAGGGTATATTTCATATTGCTCATGTCTCCATAAAAAAACCAACTTGCATATGGGTTAACGAAACTATTGCCGATATATATATATATATATATATATATATATATATATATATATGCCACATAATCATCCACATGTATGCCATATCATTTTGATATATAATTTTCATAATTTAATTAGTTAAAATATTGATATACAAATTAACTATACATTTTATTAAATTATGCAAGAAATTTGAAAGTTCATTTTCATATTTATATCATGAAAACTTAAAAACTCAACAAAATTTATTGAAAGAATAATATATTTAAAAGTTTTAGTTTTACTAATATATTACACACTTTATTATAGTTACAAAGTTAAAGTTTTATATCGAAAAAATGTTTAGTGAATGAATATTATTTGATCCAAACTAATAGTAGACAATATATACTATATTAATGCAATATATATCATCCACATGTATGTCACATCATTTTGATATTTAATTTTCATAATTTAATTGGTTAAAACTTTGATATACATTTTATTAAATTATGCAAGGAATTTGAAAGGTCATTTTCATATTCATATCATGAAAACTTATAAAAATCAACAAAATTTATTGAAAGAATAATAGATTTAAAATTTTAGTTTTACTAATATATTACACACTTTATTATAGTTAGAAGATTAAAGTTTTATATCGAAAAGATGTTTAGTGAATGGATATTATTTGATCCAAACTAATAGTATACAATATTGATAAGTAGAATTTTTGCTAATTAATCACTCAAATCCCACTCTTGTCATCGTAGTATTTAAGGTATCAATCCAAAGGGGTTTGAATCAATCACTAAGAATGCATAGAACTACTTAATTTAAGCAAACAAGGTTGGTTTTATAGAACTAAGTTTAGTTATCTAATTCGAATTAAACAAGAAACAAGAACTAGCAACACTAAACGAGATTAAATGCAATAATAAAAGGCGAATCCAAGGATGAGGTTATAGACTTAAGGCGATTCTATAGCTAATTTATGATGCCCAATACACAATCAATGCTAATCCCTAGGTTAAGATCACTAATTATGACTAACCCTTTCTCAAGACACTAATCACTTTGCTAATCACTAAATCAAGATCAAACTCTCATTTGTGAAGAAATGATTAGCAAGCATTAAATTCCTTATTCAAATCAACCAATAAACACCCTAGGCATCTACTCTCATAGGCTAGGAATGAATATCTCTAACTAAGTCCTTTGGGGAATTTCATCGAACACCTTGTGTGCATGAAATTCCCTAAGGTCTAGATTGATTATCTCTAACCTAATCTAGCATTAAGCACACTTAGATAGAAGGGGGGTCCATAAACTAAAGCCCTAAGCATCATAAATCAAGCTACTCATCACCCTAAATCTACCTCATCCCAAGATCCTAAGTGACTACTCACTAATCATTAGGAAACCAACAAATCCCATTAAGAAGATGTTAAATCCCATGATTAAATGATTCAATGATTAAGAAAGAAGAGATGGAAGATAGAAATTAAGAAATCCAAACTTAAATTGCATAAACAAAGAAGATGTCTCTTACAAATCCCTTAGAACACTTAGAACCCTAGAAACGAGGTTTTTTGCATAAGAAAAAGCTTAGATCAAAGAAAATTAGGTTTAGAGTATTTATAGGGATTGCTGGGCGGACAGGGTCAACCCGGAACAAACCGGATCTTGACCCGGCCGGGTCAACCCAGAACAAACCGGGTCTGGATTTTTGCATGCGCTGGTGGTCCAATACCGGATGGCGGCGTCCGACACAAGAGGGGCTCCGAGCCGGTACAACTCTCTGGATCAGTATCGGATGAAAGTGTACCGGACGGACGATCGAGAAGGATCGGGCCGGCACGAGACAGAAGGAAGGCTCAATACCGGGTGAAGGCGTCCGGTACAAGAAAGACCCCGGGCCGGTACAGGTCTCTGGACCAATACCGGATGAAGGGACGCCGGACGGAAGTCGAGAAGGGTTGGGCTGGCACGAGATGGAAGGAAGGCTTGGAACCGGACGACGGCGTCCGGCACAAGAAAGAGGGCTCCGTCCGGCACACGTCTCTGCCTCAATACCGGACGGATGGCGATCATGGACGCCGGCCGGTGTAGCGGCCCAGATATGGTCTTTTCCGACACTTTTCTTCTTTCGCTCCATTGCTGGGTGTGCTCCGTTTCAAGCACTCCAATGATCTCCAAAAAGGCCTCCAAGTACCTAGGAAACATTCCAAAACATGCAAAATTCTCTAGGACCTAATGCGACATCCTAAACTATAATAAAGACCGAGATGCTAGACAAAACTATGATTATGCATGCAAATGACATAAAAAGGCTAACTAAAATGAATGCTAGAACATGTAAATTATGAAGATATCAACTCCCCCAAACTTACTATTTTGCTTGCCCTCAAGCAAACAAACACGAACAAGTAGAGAGGGAGAATAGAAAGCGGGAGCTCAAATCCGCAAGTGTCATTAAAAGAATTCAAGCCCAATGTCCAAGTTGCAAACTCTAAGATGCGATCAAACAAGTCTACTCAAAAAGAGCTAGCCATATCTATACGTACATGAATCAAGCCCAAATCTCAACCTAGACAAGCGTTCATATCATCCAATCCTTTGACATTCATTTAATCGGTTCAAGTGAATCATGCTTATGCAAGACAAGTGAATTCATTTGGCTTTGGGATAGTTTTGAGATGAAGGTAATCTCAATACAAGTAGTGGTTTCCAAGCAAGAGGATCTCTCAAAAAGAATCAACTAATGCAAAATGCTAAGAGTAAAGCCCAATAAATGCATACAAGGATGACTTCTATCTACCCAATTCCTCACATCGATCTCAACTCCTAATTTCTAAACCCCAAAGATGATCCTTCCTAAGCTACCCCTTTTCACAAGGCCGTTTGCCTTCATCACTCATAATGTCTCACCATTTATCTTTCACTTAAGCACTTAGGGGAGTTCCTTATTCACCGAATGGCTTGTCTTTCAACATTTTCTTTTACTTAGCTATTCTTTTACTTTCTCTAGTCTTTGCACTTTAGCCACATTTCTTTTTGGCTCCTTTTCTTTCCTTTGAAAACTAGAGATTGCTTTTCTTTGTTACTTAGAGCTATTTCAACACTTTTCTTGCCAACCATTTCAAACATTTGCTTGTCCCCTACTTCTTCTCCCGATCTCCTCCCATGTTCCCCACTCTCTTTCTTTTCTTCATCCACATTCTCCCATCCTATCTAGCCCTAGCCTATGTATAGCCCTTTGAAATTGAGCTAGTTCTACATGGAAGCTTCTCCTTGTCGTTCTAAACTCAAAACTTTTTGCCTAGTTGATTCGGAAAAGGCCTCACATCACTCACAAACGGTTTTGGCTCAAAGGACGGTTGGGTCGTGGGAATGGTTAATCGTTCCAATGATGGGAACCAGCTATTTGAGCTAACAAAGAGTGGTAAAAGGAGGAAGATAGCCCAAATATGTGTATCGGTATCCATGAATTCACTATGCAATGCCCAAACACGATAATTAAATGTCAAAATTACGGTTCTCACTTAAATAGGATTGGACTCAAATCACAACTTGCTTTAGCTAAGACATGGGTAATGAAACACGATATCAATCATATGGTTCATCCTTGATTTCAAACACGAGATCAAAAGCATCAAACAACTAGCAACGAATGCATTGAACCAAGCTCTTAAAATGATACTTTACAAGGAAAAATCATCATTGCTCCCTATGCACGTGCAATGCTATCTATATGCTACTAGACTCGATCCTACTCATGAAATGCAACTACATGGGAATTTTTTTGTGATTTTCAAAATTCTTGTTTTTTGTTTGTTTTTGTTTTTCTATGCCTTATATGAAATGCATGAGACTCAAAATGCATAAATCAAAAATAAGATCAAAGAAAATAGGATTAGATACCGGTCTCTCCCCCAAACTTAAATCACACCGGAATAAATTCAATGGAAGAACCAAAAATAAAAGACAAAAGCGACTATACAATGTAAGACTCAATAAAAGAAAACTAAATATTTACAAGGGTTTTGGAGTGTTACCTAGAAGCTTTGAGATGGGGAAGTAGACCCCATAGAAAACAACGGGTTACTAAAGCATGGAGACGGAGATCGCATGGCTTTCCTCTTGGCCGTCTTCTCTTCTTGAACCGATGGACAGTTTGTCCCGTCATGGACTACCATTTCCCCGCCACGTAGTGCGTTGTCGTAGTTCACATTTACGTCTTCCCCTTGGGCCCTAGATGTGCTAGTTCCACCATCCTTCCATTTTAGCTCTTTGATCGTCTTCCCCATGCTCTTAACCATCTTCATGAGTTTTCGGATAGTTGAGTCTTGCCACTTGCACCACCGTTGAAGGAGTCTTGTTTGGTTGTGTGCATGGCTAGTGGCAATGTTAGGCATCATTCCATCATATGGATCGAAGTGGAACCTCTCACTTCCATATGTAGGTAAGCTAGGGTATGGGTTGGTGGCATCTTCCTTGGATCCATTACCCACCTCGGTGGTGTCAAACTTTCTCGCGGCCTCACCCCTCTTAACTTTCCTCTTGCGTGCTAGAACGATCGGCGGGTCCATGACCGGGTTATAGAGGTTATATTTGGTGACATAAAAGAAGATGTTCCTCATCTCTCGAATGCTACTTAGAGAGGCGTTAGGTAGCAAGACTTGAACCCAATCTTCCCTATCGAGCCTAAGGTTGTAAGCGAGCTTGCTTCCTACCCTTCCCTTGAGAGTTCGCGTTCTCGTGAGATAAGACTCATCCATTAAGTTCCACGTCACCATGTCATCCGTCAAGTTGATCCCCTTGGCCTTTAAAATGGGTGTTACTAGCCAACCAATGCTTATGGATGCCCTCTTTCCCTTAGTGCCCCATGCCCATGCCATGTAGCAAAAAAAGTGTCGCACCAAAAGAGTTGCTAGAGACGGGGTTTTATCGTTGCTATTGAATTCAATTTCGTTGTGGAAAGTCTTAAGAAGGGTTTTCAAACCAAAATCCATCAATTCCAATTCATCTATAGCAACCGTTCCAAACTATACCTTGGCAAAGGACAAGTGTGCCAACACCTTGTGCACATATCTAATTGTCGGGTTGCGGATGTGAGAGTTTTTGTTTGAGCCCGGATGGTAATTCCTGAAGCCATTAGTGTCCCAAAGGTATTTTAGCTCCTTTTCGGGGTAGTGAAAGTATGCTCCCCCTTGGGTTCCCTCTTCTTTGAAACCGAAGATTTGGCAAATTTCATGATTTCATCCTATAGACTTTGTTGTTCACCTTGAACTCAAGGATCCCAAACCCGTTTTGTGCATCCGCTTTCTTGTCAAATTCATCGTAGAAGGCTACCCTTAGAGATGAAAGGAATTGGCATGTGGGCATTTGATGAGCTTGTTCTTTCATGTACAAGAATTTTCCAAGTCCCATGTTGTCGAAAATGGTTGCCACATCTTCGAGAATCCCCAAATTTTCCAACACAACAGCGTCCACAAACCGTCCTTGCTCAAAATCCATGGTCATGAGCTTTTTACAACATTCTTCTTGGCTTGGAGGTTCCGTCTTATGAACCCGGTCTTCTTCTTCTCTAGCCTTGCTCTATTTCTTCCCCTTGGCTGTGGGATTTTTGGAAGAAGAAGCAACTTGCTTTCCTTTTGCCTTGGAATCGTTTTCCACAATTTCCTTCTTGGCCTTGGCCGCGGGCTTCTTGGCTACAACAACCACTTCTTTGCTCGTGGATTGAGTTTGAGTCTCATCCGTGATTGATGTATCTCTTGTCCTTCCCATCATTCCTACATTTTCTCAAAGAAGCTATAAGTGTCAAGAATTTTAACTCACATCGATGAAGCTTAGGCATGAAGATTCAAAATGAGATAAGTTTTCATGAGAAAGAATCAATTTAATCCAACACACGAAAAAATGCATTAGATTCAAGTGTTTAGACTAGATACTTTTAATGTCAAGAAAATTTCTCAAAGATGCTAAATTTGAAGCTTTTGGAGCCAAGAACTTAAATTTCAAAATTCCTATAATTTAGCAAAAATCAGCACATGAATCACCAAGTTTAACCATTAAAAACCTAACCCCAAGGACTATATCAAGTGAGATGCATTATCTAACCATTTTCAAGAAATTTCCTCTTAGAAGCAAGTTCATGGTAAGAATGAGAAATATACCTTGGGGATGTGGAATCTAATATATATCAAGAACGATGGTGAATCCAAAAAGAGCAGAGAAAATTAAGAATTTGACACTTCAAATCACGAAATTTGAGCAAGTAGAGAGAAAGTTATGAAGAAAATGGGGTGTTGGTAAGAAAAAAAATTGTGGCCGCGAAAATGGTGTGAGGAAAGGGAGGAATGAGACTTACCTGGGCGGGTCGGACCTTACCTGGGCGAGTGCAGCGGGCAGACCACTGGCCAATAGATCCAGTTTGACCAAGATTTGAAAACTGGTCAATACCGTTTACACTCCTTGGTCCGGTGCGCCCAGCCGGTACATGTCTTCGTCCGTGCCGTTCGGGGGACGTCTTTTTGGTCGCGGGCCGGCACACCTCATCCGGTACGTGTCTCTGTCTCAATACCGTTCGGGGGACATATTTTTGGTCGCGGGCCGGCACACCTCATCCGGTACATGTCTTCGTCCGTACCGTTCGGGGGACGTCGATTGATCACGGCCGGTGCACAGTTTCCGGTACGCGTCTCTGTCTCAATACCGGACGGAGGGTAAGGAGGGACACCGGCCGGTGTGGTGTCCTGTAAATAGCTATTTCTCTTTGCTTGGTGACCATGATTTCCAAAACCCTCGAAAACCTATAAACACTTAACAAAAAGATCAAAACGAACTAGAAAAGATTGAAAAAGAGTAAAAGAAAAGTATATACAAGGATAAACACGGGAATGTCTCCCAAGTGCACTTTGTTTAACGTCACTAAGTTCGACGTTTGTTACACCATTTAGGCGGAAAGAGGGTTAGAAAGGGGGACCGTGACCCCTTCCTCAATGAAATCACCCACCAAATAGGGCTTGAGACGTTGTCCATTAACCGTGAATTCTTCACCCATCTTGTTCAACAACACAACCGCGCCATACTGTCTCACTTCTTTGATCTTAAACGGATCGGACCATCTTGACTTGAGCTTCCCGGGAAATACCTTCAACCGGGAGTTAAACAACAACATTTGGTTCCCAACCTTAAGATCCTTGGGCGTTATCTTCTTGTCATGGAACAACTTTGTTCTCTCCTTGTAGAGACGTGAACTTTCATAAGCATCTAGGCGGACTTCAACGAGCTCGTTCGATTGAAGTAGACGCCTTTCCGAGGCTGATTTTAAATCAAAGTTGAGAAGTTTAACCGCCCACAAGGCCTTGTACTCCAACTCAACCGGCAAGTGACAAGATTTTCCATAAAGAAGATTGAATGGCGTTGTATCATTCGGTGTCTTGTAAGCGGTTCGGTATGCCCACAACGCATCATCTAGCTTCACGGACCAATCTTTCCTTGAAGTACTAACGGTCTTTTCCAAGATTGCCTTGATTTGCCAGTTAGAAACTTCCACTTGGCCACTCGTTTGAGGGTGATAAGGTGTAGCCACCTTGTGTTTGACTCTATGCTTCCTAAGCAAGCTCTCAAACACTTTGTTGATGAAGTGGGAACCACCATCACTTATCACTACCCGTGGGACTCCAAAGCGAGGGAACATTATCGACTTGAACAACTTAAGGACCACCTTCGCATCATTCGTCGGGCTTGCAATTGCTTCGACCCACCACTTTGAAACATAATCAACCGCCACCAAAATGTATTGATTTCCGTAAGTCGAAGGAAACGGTCCCATGAAGTCTATGCCCCACACGTCGAAGATCTCTACTTCAAGGATTGGATTTTGTGGCATCTCGTCTCTTCTACTAATGTTGCCCTTTCTTTGACATGCATCACACCTAGATACAAACTCTTGAGCATCCTTGAACATAGTTGGCCACCAAAATCCCGCTTGTAGAATCTTAGCAACCGTTTTGAATGAAGCAAAGTGGCCTCCATATGATGAACCGTGACAATGCATCAAGATGCCAACAACTTCTTCCTCGGGAATGCTTCCCCTATAGGGTTTATCCTTGCAAAGCGTATACAAGTAAGGCTCACCCCAATAGAAACGAGTGATGTCTCTAAAGAACTTCTTCCTTTGGTAGCCATCCAACCTTGGCGGTTCTTTTTCGCAAGCTAAGTAGTTGACATAATCTGCATACCATGGTAGCTTCTCATCTTCCAATTTCGTAGCTTCTTCGAGAACTCTCACCGCTTTAAGACCCTTCCTCAAAACACCAACCAACATGAGATGCTCTTCAGGAAGAGAGTCATCTATAGGGATAAAATCATCTATTCGCATCCTCGATAGGTGATCCGCTACTCCGTTCTCAACACCCTTCTTGTCGACAATCTCCATGTCAAATTGTTGGAGAAGCAAGATCCACCTTAGAAGTCTTGGTTTGGTGTCCTTTTTGGCGTAGATATGCCTTAGGGCGGCATGATCCGTGTAGACAATGATCTTGGAGCCAATCACATAGGACCTAAATTTCTCGATGGCAAACACAACGGCAAGTAGCTCCTTCTCTGTGGTAGCATACCTCCCTTGTGTGTCTTCAAGTGTCCTACTAGCTTAGTAGATCACATGTAGCTTCTTAAATCTCTTTTGACCAAGAACCGCTCCAACCGGGTAGTCACTTGCATCACACATGATCTCAAAAGGCAAATTCCGATCCGGTGCTTGGACTATTGGCGCACTCACAAGAGCCTTATTGATTTCCAAAAACGCATGTAGTCACTCCTCATCAAACACAAACTCGGTCTCCTTGCATAGAAGCCTAGTGAGTGGACGGGCGATCTTAGAGAAATCTTTGATAAAACGTCGGTAGAAACCCGCATGCCCCAAGAAACATCGAATACCCGTGACCAAACTTGGAGGTTCCAAATTAATCATGACCTCAATATTTGCTTTGTCTACCTCGATACCCTTCTCCGAGATTTTGTGCCCAAGAACAATCCCTTCTCGAACCATGAAGTGACACTTCTCCCAATTCAAGACGAGTTTCGCTTCCTCACACCTAGTGAGTACCTTGCATAGATTCGACAAACACACACCAAACGAAGAGCCATACACGGAAAAATTATCCATAAAAACTTCGACCATGTTTTCAATCAAATCCGAAAAGATTGACATCATACACCGTTTAAAGGTTGCGAGTGCATTACATAACCCGAATGGGATCCTTCGATAAGCGAAGGTACCATAGGGGCATGTGAATGTTGTCTTTTCTTGATCATTAGGATGTATCGGGATTTGGAAGAATCCCGAGTACCCGTCAAGAAAACAATAATATGGGTGGGTTTGCAAGCCTTTCAAACATTTTGTCAATAAAGGGTAGGGCAAAATGATATTTTCTAGTGGCGGAGTTAGGTTTTCGATAATCAATACATATCCTATGACCAGTTATAGTTCTAGTGGGTATCAATTCATCTTTTTCGTTATTAACAACCGTGATTCCTCCCTTTTTGAGCACTACATGGACCGGTGAGACCCAACTACTATCCGAAATGGGATAGATAATACCCGTATCTAGAATTTTTAGAATCTCTTTCTTTATAACTTCCTTCAAATTTGGGTTTAACCTCTTTTGATGTTCAATAGAAGTCATCGATTCAACTTCTAGATGGATCCTATGTGTGCAAAGAAAAGTAGAAATGCCTTTGATGTCATCTAAAGAATAACCAATGGCTCTCATAAACTTTCTTAATTCACGCAAAATGGAGGACAATTCATCAACACTTAGACTATCATTCACAATCACCAGATAAGACTCATTAAGACCTAAGAAAGCGTACTTTAGCCCTTTTGGAAGCGTTTTTGAGGTCCACCTTGGGCAGTTTGAGCTCGCTCCAATCATATTTTTCCAAGCTAGTCTTACCATTACTAGCTTCTTGCTCGTCTTCATACCCAATCTCAACAACACTTATGTTGTGTGCCATTTGAGTCAACTCCAAGAACGTGCTCTCCCCACTCAAAGCCTTGTGTGAATCAAGCATCCTTGCATACCCAACACTCTCTTCATGAAGGAACCAATGCTCTCATTGCTCCTTGGTGAGTGCTATTTGGAGGTGGTCTTCCAAAGCTAACTCCTCCATAAGTTCATCCGCAAGTTCTTCCATAGCCTCAATATAGAACATTTGACCATTTATTGTGGGTGTCTTCATCACATCATTGATGTCAAATATAAGGACGTCGTTCTTTCCCAAATGGAGATCGATCTTGCCTCTCCTCACATCGATTATAGCACCGGCGGTAGCTAAGAATGGTCTCCCAAATATGAGCGGGTCCTTAGGCTCTTCATCCATCTCAAGCACAACGAAGTCGGCAGGCACCACAAAATCCCCAATCATGAAGGGTAAGTCTTCGAGTATTCCAATTGGATGCCTCACCGATCTATCCGCTAGCACGAGATATATCCTAAAAGCTTTGTAACGAATGAACCAGAGATTCCTTGCAACCGAGAGCGGCATCAAACTAAAACTTGCTCCGAGATTACATAGACATTTGTTGAAGGCGAGTGGTCTAAGAGCACATGAGATAGTGAAACTACCGGGGTTACCAAGCTTCTTTGGGATAACCTTCTTTTGGATGATGGCACTACATTCGTGAGTTAGCACTACCATTCTTTCCATCTCCTTCGATCTCTCTTTGATGGCTTGAGAAATTTGGCATATTGTTGTACAAGGAATGCATCAACCAAGGGCATGGTGAGTTCAACCTTTTCCATTTGTCTATCGAATACCGCCCTATACTTCTCCAACAATTGATTTTTGAAGCGGCCCGGAAACGGTAGCTTCGGTACATAGGGTGGTGGAACAAATGGAGTCTCCTTCTTCTTAGGTTTCTCCTTGGTAGAAACTTCCTTCTCTTTGACTTCAATACCCACAAAGCCATCCTTAGTCACAACTTCTTCGGTTTCAAGCGTCTCCCCCCCCCCCCCCCCCCCCAACTTGGACATCGGTGTCCTCATCGATCTTAGGAGCTTCACGAGGGGGACACTACAAGAAATAACAGTTTTTGCGACCACTTTTTGTGACTCTTTTTTTGGTCGCAAAAAAGTGGGACGAAAGTGTGACCACTTTGCGACCACTGGTATTGCAGTGGCAAAAGAGTCCCAAATTACCGACTAAAAAAATTGGTCAGAAAAGAGTCGCTTATTTGCGACTATTTAAGGACTTGCAAAAGTAGTCCCAAATTTGTGACTGATTTGCTTCGGTTTAGCAACTGCACTCGATTTTTTTTAAATAAACATCAAATAATATTAAAAAAAAATATAAACTCTAAATTCTAAACCCTAAACCATCAAATAATATACAAAAATTCAAATAATAAAAAAAAAAAAATTCAAACTTACTATTTTTAAAAATCTAATCATTTATAAATCCTAAATTCTAAACCCTAAACATCTAACCCTTAATCA
Organism: Eutrema japonicum; assembly: GCA_030161315.1. Classification (NCBI taxonomy): domain Eukaryota; kingdom Viridiplantae; phylum Streptophyta; class Magnoliopsida; order Brassicales; family Brassicaceae; genus Eutrema; species Eutrema japonicum. Next base: position 28,432,311 of record BSQW01000007.1, read on the forward strand.
TAAACTCTAAATCTTAAATTGTAAAATATATATTACACATAAACATAAATAATATACAAAAATATTAAATTGTAAACAAGATCTTACACATAAACATCAAATAATATACAAAATATTCAACACTTACAATTTTTTTTAAAATATAATCATTTTAGGGTTTAGGGTAACATGTACACTAATTTGTAAACCCTAAATTAGATCATAAACTATAAATCTTAAATCATAAACATCTAACTCTTAATCATAAACTCTATATCTTAATTAAATCATAAACCTCTAACCCTTAATCATAAACCTTAAACCTCTAACCCTTAACCCTAAACCCTAAACCTCTAACCCTTAATCATAAATTTGATCTAAATCTTAAATTGTAAACAAAATTTTACACATAAACATCAAATAATATACAAAAAAATTCAACACTTACACAATTTTTTTTTAATATATGATCATTTTATAAATCCTTAATTCTAAACCCTAAACCACTCTTAATCATAAACTCTAAATCTTAAATTGTAAAGTAGATCTTACACATAAACATAAAAAAAATTAAAAAATACATAACACTTACAAAAATTTCAATCTAATCATAACATCTACTAAGTGTTACATGTGTTTTATAAGAAATGATTTTGAAAGATAAAAATGATCTCAAAATTTATTTATTTTTAAGTTTTAACATATTTTTGAACTGCTATATACACAAAATCATTGTAAAGTCATATTTAAATTTTCTAGGTTCTTAAAGTTTAGGGTTTAGGGTAAAAAAATTTTATTGTCACAAAAGAGTCCCAAATTTGCGACCGTTTAGCAACCCCAGTCGATTTTTTTAATAGTAGTCACAAAAGAGTCCCAAATTTGCGACTAATTTGCGACCAAATGACAAAAATAATGAAAGTTTCTCATTGGCTAGTTCCTTGTGACGAGGATCGAGATCCTCCACCGTTGATTGGTTTAATCCAACGGTAGAGGATTAAAGCTGTTTTATTTTTTTTTTATTTTTTTTTAATTTGATTTGATAATGGTCAAAGGCTCGATCGATTTTACCAGTGGAATCTATTACCGATGCTTTCAGCTTCTGGACATCTTCTATGCGATCTTCTCGAATTTATGTTTCTATCCGTCGATGATTTGTTCATTGATTTTCTTAGTAATTACCGTTTGCTCTCTTGGATTTTATTTCTTCTAAATTGGAGCTGCGTGCTTTAATTTATCTATATGTGTGAGTGTTGTTTATGATATTGTGTTGCGTTTACTCTTTCTTTTTGTTTTACAGATCCGATGAGAAGGATCCGGCGAGGAGCAGATCCGGCGAGGCTTGGGAGTCTGGCCGGAGGAGCAGATCCGGCGAGTGAAGATGAAGATGAAGCAGATCTTGGCCATGGTGGTTCGTGGTGAGCTCGATATGGAGGCGGAGGAGCAGATCTTGGCCATGGAGGGAGAATAAGATCGAAGATGGAAGGTCGCCGACGGTGAGGGAGAAGAAGATCGACCGCCGGCGAGGAAGAAGAAGATCGATCTTCTTTTTTGTTTTTAATTTTTTTTTTAATTTTGTAATTTTAATTTTTAATTAATTAATTTAATAAATAAATAAAATATTTTAGAATTTTTGTTTTGTTTTTTTTTTAATTATTTTTTTACAAGTAGTCGCAAATCAGTCTCTAAATTAAGACTGATATTATAGTCACATATCAGTCCCAAATTTGCGATCGTTTTGAGACTACTTTATTTAGCGACCAAATATTTGCGACCACTTTTTTTGGTCCCAAAATGGTCGCAAATGACTCATTTGCGACCATTTTGGGACTCTTTTAGTGGTCGCAAAAACTGTGTTTTCTTGTAGTGGGAAGTTCCTTGCCACATCGAAGTGTGATGGTGTTCACATATTCCTTGGGATTAGTCTCGGGCTTGCCCGGTAATTGACCTTGTGGCTGTGATGAAGAAACCACTCGTTTTCCTTCAAGTTGCTTGATCTTCGAGGTCAATGTCTCAAACTTGGACATGAGATCATTGTAGGAGCAATCAACTTTGTTGTGGATCTCCACCATCTTCTTACTCATTTCCATAGCCCCATTTGCTTGACCTTGTATGATTTGTTGAAGCATGGCTTTCAAATCGAGGTCTTGAGTCGTGGTTGTGGTGCCTTGGACTTGTTGCGGGAAACCGGGTGGAGCAAAGCTTTGCTTGGGTTGAAACCCGTCTTGGTTCCCTTGAAAGTTATTCTTGGGAACATAGCCTTGTTGGTTGGAGTTGGAGGCTTGACCTTGTTGTTGTTGAGTGAATGGCTTTTGTTGGGGAGATTGGTTGCTTTGTTGTTGTTGAGGGTAGATTTGGTCTTGTGGGTTTTCGACGTTTGGATTCCAGTAAGAGAAATTTGGGTGGTTGCTGTAGTTGTTGAAACCGCCTCTTTGGTAGCCTTGATTACCCACATAATTCATCTCTTCTTGTGTACCCACGTCTATTTCTTCCTCATGGTAACCTTGGGTGTCCTCAAAGTCGCCAACAAAGTGAACCGGTTTTTGAGAAGCGCTAAGGAGCTTGTCAATCATAGAAGCTTTCTTGTCCATCTTCTCGGTGAGAATCTTCATTTCTTTAGACCGCTTTTGTTCATCAAAATCGCTAGTAGTCCTCGTTGCCCGGTCATAATCATCTCCATAAGTTCCATCGCTTTGAGCGAGGTTCTCCACGAGCTCCATGGCTTCGTCTACATCTTTGGCTAAGAAGTTCCCATTAGAAGCCGTGTTTAAAAGCATCCTTATCTTGGGTAATGCACCGCGGTAGAGGGTACTCAAAAGAGAGGCGTTGGAGAAACCGTGATGCGGGCATTGAGAGGTGTAGCTCCTAAACCATTCCCAAGCTTCGTTGAAGGACTCATTTCCGGGTTGTGTGAAACTCGAGATTTCGTTTCTCAACTTGGCGGTCCTTGAAGGAGAAAAAAACTTTGCAAGGAAAGCTCGCTTGCAATCGTCCCATGACATGATTGACCCTTGAGGAAGATTATTCTCCCATTTATGTGCCTTATCTTCAAGGGAGAATGGAAAGAGTCTTAGCTTGTAACCATCCTCGGATACTGCATTGATCTTGGTGAGACCACAAATCCTATCGAATTGGTCGATGTGATCCAATGGGTCTTCCATAGCTAGCCCATGATATTTGTTGCTTTGGACCATGTTTATCAAGCCGAGCTTCACCTCGAAGGTTTTGTTCTCAACCGGTGGGGCTTGAATCCCTTGGCGGTTTTGGTGTGCATTGGCGGCATCACCCGCTCCAACGATGTTTTGAGCCCGTTGATATACTCATATATTGCATGTTTTAACATGCATTTCATTCAGAGTTTTGTGTAATTCGCATGCATGATCATGGTCTTGTCTTGCATTTAGGTCTCAATTAGAGATTAAGATATTTTCATTAGGTTTAGTGTATTCTTGCATGTTTTGGAGTATTTCCTAGGTAATTGGAGGCGGTTGGACATATTTGGAGAGTTGGACCTAAGAGGAGTGCGAAGTCCATCCTAGACGCCGGAAAGATGTGTATGTAAGACAGCCCTCAGATCTGAATCAGCCTTGGAAACCTTCATGAATGTTGTAGAGGGGTGAGTTAGCTGTCCAGGGGAAGTTGAATCAGGCAATTTGGACGCGTGGTTCGAGAGCTACCGCGGTTTTACTAAAGTTGCCTCGAGACGTGCACATCGACAACACGGGTCGATGCAACAGACAGATGGAATACCAGGCCCTTAGCATCAACCTAGATTCTTCCCATATCGCCCAGTTGCCTCGATTCTCAGCATCAGGACGTCTACATCGCGACCACGGGTCGATGCAATAGCTAAATGGAAGACCATGCCCTTAGCATCGACCAGTTGCATCGCCCAGTTGCCTCGATGCTCAGCTTCAGGACATCTACATCGCGACCACGGGTCGATGCAACAGCCACATGGAAGACCAGGCCCTTAGTATCAACCCGTTGCATCGCCCAGTTGCCTGGATGTTAATCCTGTCGCCCACGTTTCATATAAATACACATCTAAACCTAATTTTGTTTGGAAGCTTTTCTTAAGTCAAAAACCCTTACCTTTGAGAGAGCACTTGAGATTTGTAGGAGAGATCCTTTTGTTTATGCAATTTAGTATTTGTTTCCATCAATCTCTTCCATCTATCTTCTTTTTATCTTGATTATCCATCACCCATCAATGGATTCATCTCTTATCCATATCGATTTTGAGATGTTCTTGATGGGTCTTGAGTAGTCTTTTTAGGATCTTGAGATGGGGTAGATTTGGGTGATCCAATGCATGATTTAGGGTGTTTAGGGTTAGATTATCCTTATTCCCTTCTCGAATAGTGCCATTAATGCTAGATCTAGTTTGAGAAAGTAGATCTAGATCATAAGGCATTTCATGCACACCAAGTTTTTGATGAAATGCCTTGATGAACTATTCAAGGGATTTATGATCCTAACCTAAGATATTAGTTGTCTAGGGTGTATTTTGGTTGATTTTGTTATTATTATTAATGCTTGCTAATTGTTAATCCACAAATAATAATTTGGTAATGGATTTGATAATTAACATAGCGATTAGTTGCTTGAGAAAGAACTAATCAAGATTAGAGATCTATTGCCTATGGAAAGCTTATTTGAGTGAAAGAACACCATGAATTGTGCTTGGATTACCTAAAGTCGATAACCCCATCTTAGGATTCACTTTTGTTATTTGAATTACATCTTGTTTGCTTTGCTATTCACTTGTTTTGAATTGATAATTAACCACAAACAACACTTGTTTAGCTTAACTCACTACATGTATCTTGCATTCTTAGTGATTAGGATAAATCCCAATTATGGATTGATAACCTCTTTACTACATCGTATTGGGGATATTGATACCTCATAGAGACTAAAAAGTCTTGTATCACCCGTGGAGGATGGTTTGGTGCTCTAACATGCCGGGCGGATGGGTGTTGGTGTTGAAAGTTCCCACCGTGGGCTTGGTGGTTTCCATTGCCACCTTTTCCTTGTGCTTGACCATTGTCCACGTTTTCATTATGGGCAACCGGAGGCTCGTTGACGTGCTCCATATCCAAATACTCAATGTTTAGTATCCGTGCGCATACTCCCCTTGCTCTACTTCCCCGTTCCAAGAGATGGATGTCGTCGATTGGCTTAACAAGGTTGTGTTGGCCTTTCGAACGAGTATGCATGCACCTATAAGAAGGAGATAGCAATCAAGAAGTTGAAAATATTAGTAACCGAAATAAAAAGAAAGCTTAATCTCAAGGAAATCTAAAATCTTAATGTTGAAAACTAAACCCAATCAGCAACGACGCCAATTGATAAGTAGAATTTTTACTAATCAATCACTCAAATCCCACTCGTGTCATCGTGGTATTTAAGGTATCAATCCAAATGGGTTTGAATCAATCACTAAGAATGTATAGAACTACTTAATTTAAGCAAACAATGTTGGTTTTGGAACTAAGTTTAGTTATCTAATTTGAATTAAACAAGAAACAAGAACTAGCAACACTAAGCGAGATCAAATGCAATAATAAAAGGCGAATCCAAGGATGAGGTAATGGACTTAAGGTGATTCCATAGCTAATTTATGATGCCCAATACACAATCAATGCTAATCCCTAGGTTAAGATCACTAATTATGACTAACCCTTTCTCAAGACACTAATCACTTTGTTAATTACTAAATCAAGATCAAACTCTCATTTGTGAAGAAATGATTAGCAAGCATTAAATTCCTTATTCAAATCAACCAATAAACACCCTAGGCATCTACTCTCATAGGCTAGGAATTTGATATGATAATGGCTGAGCTTGTAGCTGAGCTTGATCCAGAGGATATTGACAAGGTCAACATAGCAGCAGCTGAACCAAAACTACATCAAATGCACCACACAAGTCACAAACGCTTCAATACGGATACATATGTCTTTCTTGGAGCATATAAATTCAACCACGAGGATTCAGCACATGAGACCACTTGGAGAATTTTCGCAACTCACATAAAGCACTCCTCGAAGTGGAATCAGATCAATCCGAATCCAGAAGGAGTTATGCAATTTGCAAATCAGTGATTCCCAACTTACCCGATTTGGACATATACGCCTTGTTTGGAGGTTTCCAACCAAACCAAGAGGAGTTAGGCTACAAATCAACATGTTATACAATCTTGATCCATCAGAGGTTCATGGAGAGTTGGAATCAAGTCGATACCATTTTTTCGTTTGGGAGATATTCAAGTTCAAACCCAATGGACCCTCGACTTGCTTCATTTCGGAGCTGTAACTTCACAACGAATATTCTGTCCAAGAAGCTGCGTTTTGGACACCCTCTCTGTCATCCAGGATGTTCCCAAGAAGCTCACTTATTCCCTGAAACAATCAAGGTATAGATAAGGCCCAAAAAAATCACTAAATGGGTATGTGAATTATTTTGTGCTCTTTTTTCCTTGTCCAAGTTTTATCCCAATGGGTTTTCTTGGAAAGGTTTTTAATGAGGCAAATGATTCACATTGTTACTGGCCCATTTTGTGATCTTCCTCAAGCCCAGCAACATCTACAATTTCGACCATGGAAGATCAAGAGACATATTTTCAAGTTCAAACTTTGTTTTAATTTTGTGTTCATTTTCGAGGGGAGTTATTGTTTCTCTCTCCCTCATGCAGCCTTTGTTGTTTCCTTTATATTTCCCTTGTAACCCATGGACGAAAACATCATCTTTTTATCAAAAATATTTCAGAGTTTTGACTCTTCTCTCTCGATTTCTTTGAAGGTTATTCATCGAAATTCTTATCGGTTTATCGAGTGTCCGCAACACTTTGACGCAGCCATCGATCCGATTGTTTGTAGGGTTTCTTCTCGTGATAAGGGGCACACAGATTTTCAGATTAACATCCACACTTTGTCATCCTTATCCCCGGTTCCCTCAAGCATCGAAGCCACCCCCTTGTTTCAATTCGTTCATTGACGATTGGGCCTAAGGATTTTCGAGTTCATCATTCACGCCTTAGCATCTTTCTTCGTGGATTCCTTGAAGTCGAGGATCTATCCAACCATAACCGTACCATGATCAAGCCGGTCCTTAGACGATTCGTATAAAAAAAAAATCGTTTTCTTTGAATATTTGAAAATTTTCATATTTGTGTGAAATTCTGAATTTTTTTGCATACACTAAAAGAGTTTGTTTAATTTTTGTGCGACGAACAACTGTCTGATGAAAGAAAATCCGGTACTTCATGGTCGAGAAGAGAACGAGATGCCGCCATGGATCGCAAGGTGGACGCCATAACTCAATTACTAAATGAGATGATGGATCGCATGACAACTCTCGAGGGGAGAACGCCGAGAAGGGAGGAGCTTAATTCATCACCTATTTATGATGACTATGATGAGGAGGAGCTTGATTTCGCACCTATTTATGACGACTATGATGAGGAGGAGCTTGATTCCGCACCTATCTATGACGATGATGAGGAACATGCGGTTGAGGGAGAGCTACTTGTAGCTAGGCGTGTTCTTCTTTCCCAAGTGCAAAGGAAGAAAGAAAGCACTGTGAGTGAATCCCGAAACACTACTCACCAAAAAGAAAAAGAGAGCCTGAGAGAAACCAAGCTAAAGGCCTTTGAGAGCAAACCCGTGAGAAATTCAAATTTTCTTGTGAGAAACGATGAGATTAAGAGTTCTTTGTCGTCAAAACAACCTTTGATTATTTTTGACTATAAAGAAGCTTTTAATAGCTTGACTAATCTTACACCGGTGCTGCCGAGTGAAGTGACTATTATTTTGCAGGGTTATAAAGACGTTTTCCATAAAGACAACTCAAGAAGTTTACCACCGACCCATGGAAATGAGCATCATATTGTCTTTGATCCCATAGCACCCTTTGAGGCATTTTCCTATGTCATCCAGTGCAAACAAAGTAAGAAAAACGTGGTGACTAATGACATGTCTAAGAGGTATGAATTACTTTCTATTCCTAAAGCTAAGTTGCTAGATTTTGAACACAACAAGGAGCATTACGTTTCATATCTTGATTTTGAAGATGTGTTTCAATCTTGTGAAAATTTGGCACATAGGAAGTTCTTTAGACATGGAGATTTTATTTTTGACAAGGATAAGCTGTGTGATCTAAAACGAATTTTGAGAACTTCTATGCTTGTTGGTAGATTCTCTAAGATAGCACACTTGAACTCTTGCCTTGAATCTAAAGGAATTTTGCTTGTCTTGAGATATTTCCTAGAGATTTTTGGTATAGTTCACCTTGATGACATTCTGGTCTACAACAAAATATTTGATAAGCATGTTGATCATTTGAAGCTTGTCGTGGATGGATTAGAAGAAAAATCGATTCCTAGATTGAAGAAGTATACCTTTTGCACATATGATTTTGTGTTTCGAGTCTTTGTTGTGAAAGCACATGGTATACAAACTCAAGGAATGAAAGTTCATGCACCAGTAACATGGTTATCTAACTTGTGGCTACTGAAGTTTACCATCCAAGTTGATTGTGACCCATGGACGCATTTGAGAAATGAGCAGTACGCTAAGCGAGCTAATGAGAGGCAGCATAACATGGTTTTGGAGCCCGGTGACTAGATTTGGTTTCTTATGAGCAAGGGCCAAAGAAGATCCAAAATAATGCCAAGAAGTGACGACCCACTTCAAGTCCAGGAGCTGATCACTAATGATGCATACAAGATATGCTTGCAAGGTGAGTATAATCTAATTTCAAGCTTCAACGTTTCTAACTTAATCCCTTTTATTGCATATGGTCCAGATTTGAGGACAAATCCTTTTCAAGTTGAGGGGGATGATATGATAATGGCTGAGCTTGAACCTGAGCTTGATCCAGAGGATATTTACAAGGTCAACATAGCAGCAGCTGAACCAAAACTCCATCAAATGCACCACACAAGTCATAAACGGTTCAATACGGATACATGTGTCTTTCTTGGAGCATCTAAATTCAACCACGAGGATTCAGCACATGATACCACTTGTAGAATTTTCTCAACGCACATAAAGCACTCCTCGAAGTGGAATCATATCAATCCGAATCCATAAGGAGTTATGCAATTTGCAAATCGGGTGATTCCCAACTTACCTGATTTGGACAGATACGCCTTGTTTGGAGGTTTTCAACCAAAAAAAGAGGAGTTAGGCTACAAATCAACCTGTTATACAATCTTGATCCATCAGAGGTTCATGGAGAGTTGGAATCAAGTCGATACCATTTTTTCGTTTGGGAGATATTCAAGTTCAAACCCAATGGACCCTCGACTTGCTTCATTTCGGAGCTGTAACTTCACAACGAATATTCTGTCCAAGATGCTGCGTTTTGGACACCCTCTCTGTCATCCAGGATGTTCCCAAGAAGCTCACTTATTCCCTGAAACAATCAAGGTATAGATAAGGCCCAAAAAAATCACTAAATGGGTATGTGAATTATTTTGTGCTCTTTTTTCCTTGTCCAAGTTTTATCCCAATGGGTTTTCTTGGAAAGGTTTTTAATGAGGCAAATGATTCACATTGTTACTGGCCCATTTTGTGATCTTCCTCAAGCCCAGCAACATCTACAATTTCGACCATGGAAGATCAAGAGACATATTTTCAAGTTCAAACTTTGTTTTAATTTTGTGTTCATTTTCGAGGGGAGTTATTGTTTCTCTCTCCCTCATGCAGCCTTTGTTGTTTCCTTTATATTTCCCTTGTAACCCATGGACTAAAAACATCATCTTTTTATCAAAAATATTTCAGAGTTTTTACTCTTCTCTCTCGATTTCTTTGAAGGTTATTCATCGAAATTCTTATCGGTTTATCGAGTGTCTTCCGCAACACTTCGATGCAGCCATCGATCCGATTGTTTGTAGGTTTTCTTCTCGTGATAAGGGGCACAAATATTTTCGGATTAACATCCACGCTTTGTCATCCTTATCCCCGGATCCCTCAAGCATCGAAGCCACCCCCTTGTTTCAATTCGTTCATTGACGTTTGGGCCTAAGGATTTTCGAGTTTATCACTCACGCCTTAGCATCTTTCTTCGTGGAATCCTTGAAGTCGAGGATCTATCCAACCATCACCGTACCATGAGCAAGCCGGTCCTTAGACAATTCCTATCAGAATGAATATCTCTAACTAAGTCATTTGGGAATTTCATCTAACACCTTGTGTGCATGAAATTCCCTAAGGTGTAGATTGATTATCTCTAATCTAATCTAGCATTAAGCACACTTAGATAGAAGGGGGATCCATAAACTAAAGCACTAAGCATCATAAATCAAGCTACTCATCACCCTAAATCTTATCCCAAGATCCTTAAGAAGATGTTAAATCCCATGATTAAATGATTCAATGATTAAGAAAGAAGAGATGGAAGATAGAAATCAAGAAATCCAAACATAAATTGCATAAACAAAGAAGATATATCTTACAAATCTCTTAGAACACTTAGAACCCTAGAAATGAGGTTTTTTGCATAAGAAAAAGCTTAGATCAAAGAAAATTAGGTTTAGAGTATTTATAGGGATTTCTGGGTTGACCGGGTCAACCCGGAACAAACCGGATCTGGATTTTTGCATGAGCTGGTGGTCCAATACCGGATGGCGGCGTCCGGCACAATAGGGGCTCCAAGCCGGTACAGCTCTCTGGATCAGTATCGGATGAAGGTGTACCAGACGGACGGTCGAGAAGGATCGAGCCGGCACGAGACGGAAGGAGGCCCATTACCGGGTGAAGGCGTCCGACACAAGAAAGACTCCGGGCCGGCACAGGTCTCTGGACCAATACCGGATGAAGGCATGCCGGACGGAAGTCGAGAAGGGTCGGGCCGACATGAGACGGAAGGAAGGCTTGGTACCAGACACGGCGTCCGACACAAGAAAGAGGGCTCCGTCCGGCATACGTCTCTGCCTCAATATCGGACGGATGGCGATGATGGACGCATGCCGGTGTAGCAGCCCATATATGGTATTTTCCGACACTTTTCTTCTTTCGCTCCATTGCTGGGTGTGCTCCGTTTCAAATACTCCAATGATATCCAAAAAGACCTCCAAGTACCTAGGAAACATTCCAAAACATGCGAAACTCTCTAGGACCTAATGCGACATCCTAAACTATAATAAAGACCGAAATGCTAGACAAAACTATGATTATGCATGCAAATGACATAAAAAAGCTAAATAAAATGAATGCTAGAATATGTAAATTATGAAGATATCAAATATATACAATATTAATTTAAAATATCACAAATATATAGAGATTTTTAATAAAAAAATAGAATATCTAATAAATAAAAATTAAACTCATTATCGTTTAATAATTTATATTATAGTAACTTTTTAAAATAAATTATATATAAGAAAATCGGGTTTTTAATAAAATAATTACATAATTTAAAATAATAAAAATGAAACGTTCAATAATTTAGATATTTGGATAACATGATTTATTTGGTCTTTAAATATATATATAAGATATGAAAGTTCCAGACAAGTAAATAATATAGAAGTGATTGACCGTAGATATTGAAGTGATTGACTATCACTTACATTTTAATGGAGGTAGAAATAATAGGAACAATTAGTTATGTTTCAAATAAATTATTAGGTTTACAATCTATAAGCAATGGTTTGTTTTATTAAAAATGAATAAAAAATTCTCATAAATAAAATAAACTATTATAAAACTTAGAAAATAAAAACTCGCGGGTTACACACTTTTTCTTATATAAAGTTGAATCTAACCGGGCTTACCCCTTATCAATAGCCTTATGTGTTAGCTAAATTTCCATTATTGCTGTAATTAAATTCATAATTAAATTCATTATTTTATCAAAATACATAATCTAACACATTGTCTTTAATAAGAAAATTCTGAAACCGTTAAATCTAAATTTGTGTGACATACAATCCATGAATAGATTTAAAATCAAAAAGTTGATCAGTTGTTAATTCTATTATTGCTGTAATGGGCTTACCCCTTATCAATAGCCTTATGTGTTGACTAAATTTCCATCTTTCTCTCCAGTTATATATGGAATTCGTTTTGAAAAAAACAAAAGATTAATAGACTTAGGAATCACAAAAATATTGCACACATAAATAGGGTTAAAATCATACATGAAACACTCCAAAAATAATAAATTCACATGAAACAAAAACAAAAAATATTATGCAACTTTAAATTGTAAATACCTTCCTTTTAAAAAAACCCAACTAATTACATAAAATTGATCACCAAAGAAAAAAAGAGGTAAAAATGGGTACCATCCAATAAATAAACACATAGATGATCATAAATTAAAACAACTACGGGTTCGCCCTAGAAGTTTCTCCCAAGCCCGACAATCGAGACAGCCGCCGTGCGTCTCCGAGAATGGGTCTCTGCCGCTGCACCCTCGTAGGTCTCTCCACCTCTCTTTGAAGCTGCTCTCCTCCTCCCCCATGGCGCCGGTGCTGATTGCTGCCTCTCCGTCGCGGCTCCGCCCTCCGCCCGACCCGCCGCCGCTCGTGGTTTCTCTGTTCGCTCGTCGTCGGTGGTGCCGTCGCCTGCTTGGGTTCGTCGGAGGCGCCACTCGCCTGGATTCATCACTGCCTTCTTCGCCTCTCCCTTCGACTGCCGCTAGAGGACGGTGGCTCTCGTCGGGGCTGGTTAAGAGACTTTGGCGAGCCGTGAGAGCGAGCCACCGCCGGACCTGTAGCTGTGTAACTCTACCGTCTGTTTCTCTCCGCCTAACTGTCTCACCACCGACCTAATCAGCTCCAAGCGCGAGCCTCTCTCAACTCCGGATGTTGTTTTCTCCGGCTCCGCCGAACCCTCATGCGGCTCGGGTGCCTCCAGATCAGCCACTTCCGCCTGAATCTCAAAGTTTGTTCGACCACTCTCACCCACCGGAGCTCTTCGACAACTCTCTTCCGCCGCCTCCCAATCTCTTCCACCGCATGTTCCCACGCTCCATCACGGTTACGAGCCATGGTTTGTGTCACGTTGGTTTTTTTTTCCGAGAGAAGACACTGTGACGTCATCAATCTGGGCCAAGGCCAAGTTCTTAAAATGTTGGGAATTTCTTTGTTGAAAGGCCCACTAAGAGAAAACTCAAAAGATCTGAGTAAATCCAGGGCATTTTTGCATCTGGTGTCCATAACTTTCTCCCGTCTTCCGAGTAAATCCAGGGCTTCTTCGCCTGTGGTGTTAACCCGTACAGCTTTTGACCATCAAAAGCTGCATCCCACAACCGTCTGCATCCCTCAACCGTCTTTCCGAGAGGTGTTTTACTCCCGAGCTTCTTGTCGGGAAACCTTTTGAAGGGCTTTACTGAATTGTCTTCTTGCGTAGCGGTCTGCACGGGGCCAGAAGAGGCAAACCGGATTGCTTCGGCGATTTCCGGATGTAGAGTTTCAGTTGCAACGTCACAAGATAAAGTGACTATTTCCAAGCTTTCCGGCTTTGCCGTGAATCTGCTATCGACGCATTTGAGCTTAGTCTCAGATTCGCTGTCATTCTCTCAAGTTCTATATGTTTTTATCTTTAATGTCTTTCTTTTGGCTTTGTTTGGAGAAAGAGGATGCTTAATTCCCTCTTGTTGTATTGTTTGAAGCTTAATTAATGAGAATAAAAAAGTTGACAAAAAAAAAAAAGATAATCATAAATTAAATAAAAAACAAATACACAGATCTTAAGCTGATAGAGATAATTAAATTAACTACGAGACCAAATAAAATAAAATACCATTAGATTAACAACTTGTTTACCACGTCCGTGCGGATAAGACCCTTTGTGATTGAAATTGAAAGTGAAATCTCAGCGGCGATGAGGGAAGATATCGGAGAAGACGAGGGTTATAGAGGAGTGGGTAATATTTTTTTACAGCATAATCTTATTCACAAGAAGTCTCTCTCTCTCTCTCTCTCTTGAAATGTTTAGATCGACGCTCGACCCCATAATTCTTATACTTTTCCAAATCGATCCATATTATCTCAAATGTTCCCATTAACCCATACATCCACGATGATTTTTATAGTAAATTACTGATAGAAATTAAATCATTTTTCAAATAAAACTATATTTATTTTGTAGTCACCAACACTGGATCATCGAAGATGAATAATAGTAAATTCTGAACATTTTATTAGTGTTCAGTTTTAGGTAAAAATACACGGACCTATTTCGAAGTATTTTTTTTTTAATAATTTCGGAGAATTCTAAATTCACAAACCTAACTTTCATTTTATTAGTATTCGAAGTATACAAAACTAACAAAATTTTGAAGTATTTATTTTATTAGTATTCAGTTGGGTTAAAAAATATACATTTCCCTAAAATTTAAAATGACAAAAACTTAACTTTTAAAAACCAACTAATTGAATAAATAATCAACCAAAGAAAAAAAAAATCAAATTGTGGATCACCTACTAAACAAATACATAAATAAACATAAAATTAAGAAAGGAAAAAAAAACTTAAGAATAAACAATCCACATTTTTTAAGCTAATAGATCAGACAAACTCATTAACAATCATATTAATAAAACTAAAATAATATTATACCAATTTTGTTTAAAAAAAATTGTGTACAGGTCCGCGCGTAGAACGGATCACACACTAGTATATAAATAATAATAACTATAAAGGTATATAATATTGTCGCGCAGATCACACACTAATATATAAATAATAATAACTATAAAGATATATAGTATTGTTACAAAAGTCAACAAACACTTGTTTGTGCAAGTAAAATTATGGAGCACATGTCACAATATTTCACAGTAAAACTTGTCGAAAATCATTGTATAAATATCAACATATTCGATCAATTTTAACACACAAGAAATATATATACATTACCCTCTCTCAAAGTTATCTCTCTCTACACTATCTCCGTTTTCAAGGTTGATATTATTTCTTCTCAATTACCATACGTATAGATACAATACATACACGTATATTTACAATATAATTATAACACGTTATTAGCACGATCACTCTACCTCTACGATCTATAATTTTAATTATATAGTTATTGTAATTGGAGTGCGGCTCATCCGCCCCAGTATTTATTTACAATTTGTATCATGGTTGCTTAACGCACCATAATGGGAGGGTTCAACCGCCTAAATTTTATTAATTTACTAGTGGTTGATCCGCGCTTTGTATTGTGTTTATTGACATAGTTAGAAGAAATTAACTCGATGAAATCAAATCTTTTCATTAAATTTTGTATTTCACAAAGTAAAAACAAAAATTCAAATTTTAATATTTATAGTGTTTAATGGGTTTTATATCTACTTAATGTATATATATACAATATTTAGAAAATAATTACATAATATATTAATCAAAACTTTAAAATCAAATTTGGTTTGTAAATATCTAAATAATTCGGTAAGTTTATGATTTTCGAATATCCATAATCTCATACCCAATTTCATATAGTTACATTAGCGTCAAGTCATTTCCACAAAAAACATCATGTAGTTAGTCATTTAATCATTTAAAAGTATCTCAATTCTCTGCCGTGTTTCGAAGGTGCACTCATAATCTCTCTCTCTCTAACTCTCTCTCTCTCTCTAACTTAAGTTATGTATATTTGTGTGAGATTTTATAATTTAATATTTTAATCCTCTTAATATTTATATATTTTTCTTATATTTTAGTTTTTAACATTTTCGAAATAGATTTGGATGTTCGTGGATATTAACGAACTCGAATCCGAGAATTTATTTTTTGGATTTGGTAAAACCGGATTCAAATCCAATTATCCTAGAATTTTATAGTTTACTATCCATATTTACCTAATCATTTAAATAAAGTATCCCACTTTTAATAATAATGAAGAAATACATCAATATATATATATATATATATATATATATATAAGTTATCATTTATAAAAAATGTCTTTTCAAATTTTTGTTAAAATCAATGAATGATAGTTACCATGAGAATTAAATTATAATAACACAAAATATAATAAATCATATTAGCAATTTAAAATTAACAACTGAGTTGATGATGTATCACAATTTTAAAGTATGAGAAAATGATGTGGCATCATGAGAAGAGAGTACATTCTACTTTATATATATAGAAAACTCGATGAAATCAAATCTTTTCATTAAATTTTGTATTTCACAAAGTAACAAAAAAATCAAATTTTAATATTTATAGTGTTTAATGGTTTTTATATATACTTAATATATATATATATATACAATATTTATAAAATAATTACATAATATATTAAACAAAACTTTTAAATCAAATTTGGTTTGTAAATATCTGAATATTTTTGTAGGTTTATGATTTTCGAATATCCATAATCACATACCCAATTTCGGATAGAATTACATTAGCGTCAAGTCATTTCCACAAAACATCATGTAGTTAGTCATTTAATCATTTAAAAATATCTCAATTCTCTGACGTATTTCGAATGTGAACTCATAATCTCTCTCTCACTCTCTCTCTCTCTCTAACTTAAGCTATGTATATTTGTGCGAGCTTTTATAATTTAATATATTAATCCTCTTAAAATTTATATCTTTTTCTTATATCTTAGTTTTTAACCTTTTCGAAATAGATTTGGATATTCGTGGATATTAACGAACTCGAATCCGAGAATTTATTTTTTGGATATGGTAAAACCAGATCCAAATCCAATTATCCTAGAATTTTATAGTTTACTATCCATATCTACCTAATCATTTAAATAAAGTACCCCACTTTTAGTAATAATGAAGAAATACATCAAAGTTATCATTTATAAATAAATGTCTTTTCAAATTCTTGTTTAAATCAATGAATGATAGTTACTATGAGAATTAAAGTATAATAACACAAAATATAATAAATTATTTTAGCAATTTAAAATTAGCAAATGAGTTGATGATGTGTCACAATTTTAGAGTATAAAAAATGATGTGGCATCCTGAGAAGAGAGTACATTCTCCTTTATATATATAGATTGTCATTACAATGGATGACTCTGTCACCATATATTTAATTACTCGTATTATTTATTTATTGTGTTTATATGTATGACTCAAGTCACCATAACTTATTCATTTATTGTTCTAATATGGATGATTTGGTCACCATATACTTAACTTTAAATTATTACTTCTATTATCTATATATATAAAGAATTGTTTTCTCTTTTCTCATTTCGCCACCTCAGCATGTACATGACATGTTTTAATTGGTTTTATTTACATAACTAAAATAATTACTGAATAAATTTATCTATACATGTATAAAACAAAGAGCATACATAATAATTACATAATTTAGTTTTAACAAAAACTAAAATCCATTGATATCCACCACATATTTTTAAAAAATTATCAAAAGTTAAGTTTCATTGATATATGTGCTAAAGTATATACTATAAAGTGAAAGTTAATATGTTTTGTGGTTAATTTTATACTTAATAATAAAAATATATAAATGTCAAAAAAAAAATTTTAAAAGATATAAGAGAATGTGAAATCAAAATTTCTATTTATAAAAAGAAAAATCAAGTTATACCTACATGCAACAATTCAAGACAAATACTTCATAATAAAGAACATCGGAATCATAAACACTGTTGGACCAGCGAAGCACCTGACTGGAGCGTTTCGATCGTAACCTGATCACTTCGTCTACTATCAATGCTCATTCGACGACTACTAGGATACTCTCTACAGTCATGCCAACCGACAATTCTACCGCAACGCCAACGGAACAATCGATTTTATATTCTTCAGTGGGTCGGGTGCAAGCCTTTTATGTTTGATGACAAGGCAGGAAATTTTATGGCTGCCTAGCTTATCCAAGGAAATGCTTAGTTACCAGGAACTGGAGTGCCGTAGCAGCTAACTTAATGACTTATTATTTCGATTTAAATTATTTTAAGAAATTTTTATAAATGCTTTAGCTAAAAACTCTTATTGTTTAAAAATTTAATAAAATTTTTTTTAAAAATTAAAGAAAACATGTATCGTCTTTCCACATTTTAATCATCATCTTTTACTTAAATACAAAATACGAGACATATGATTTGTGTCTTAACCTATTATAGTTCTAATTTTAATTTTTGAATATATTTCAAATTGAGATTGCGGTAGTAGGAAGATGAGTGTTTCAACAGGAACATGTCCACTCTGCGTCATATGTTTAACATAGATTGGGCAATTATATCCGAGAAGGTAAATATAAATATCCGGGTAACAATATCTTTCCTCATTTCACCTTCCGCCACATCAACATCCACTTAGACATCCAACATAATATTTTTTTAAAACATGGAATTATGTTAAAATTCAATTATAATTAAAAATTTAAAAATATCTTAAATTCTTAAATTCGTTAATATCAAATAAATTAGAAAAACACTAAGCATCAATTATACTTTACATGAAACAAAAGAAAAAACAAAAATTGTGCAACAAAAACTTTAAAATGTTAATATATTGCCTTTAAAACCCTAACTAATTACATAAAATTGACAATTGAAGGAAAAAAAACAGGTAAAAATGTGTACCATTCACTAAACAAACATATAGATGATCATAAATTTCAAAAAAGATTAAAAAGAAAAACTAAAATTGCACAAAAAAAGAAACAAAAAAAAAAACAAATACATATATCTTAAGCTGACAAAGACATTTCAATAAATTACGAAAAAAATAAAATAACATTAAATAATAAAAACAGTTTACAAAATTGTTTATGACTACGCACGGATCACATAAAATGAAAATAGGAAAAACGAAACCCAAATTAATGTGAAAGGGAGATTTCCCCAACGTAGAACAATTAGTAATTGGATAGTTGCCTCATTATTGATGTAAGAAAATGGAAAGTGGTGAAGTGGGATGGGCTTGGATTTTTCTGCCTCCTCACAATCATATCGATGTCAAATTTCGTTATTTTCTAAACACATCTAAAGTCAAATTTCGTAATTTCTACTATTAAAACATTAATTGACAATTTAATCGTAACAATTTTTTTGTTTAGGATGTAGCTAAGCATAACAAATTTTTCTAATAACAAATTTCGTTATTAGATGTGTTATTTTTGTTTTGCAACCTGCCGAATTTATTGTCTATATGTAACTCGACCGCCTAGGCCACAATTATTTTTGGGTGGCGATTTAGATGTGTTATTTTTGTTTTGCAATCATATGTCTACAAGTTATCTCTATAATATTATTTAAAAATATATTTTTAAAAATAAACTTTATTTTGTACGTTATTACATGAAATGCCATTACAAATAACAAATAATAATTAAAATAAGAAATGATATAATAGTCTTTTAAAATTATAAATTAGAATATGGAAAGTATATATTATACTCTAAAGAAACTATTTATTATTTAATTTCTTAATTATTATTAATACTATATATTTTAAAATAATAATCAATTCATATATATTCAAAGAAAAAAAATCTATTCAAAATCTTGCTATATTTTTCACTATAAATTATTATATTTTATTTGAATATATATCCAAACAAAAGCTGAAAAATAATTTACTAATTTTATAAAAAGTTAGACACAATAAAACTATTTTTTAAGAGTTCGTAGACTAACCACAAAAACTAGAATCATTTAACGGTGCATATTAAAGTTATGTTTTCAAGATTATAAGTTTTTGCGGGTTAATCCGAATAATATTTTAGCTCACTGCAAAACAGGTTAAATAGAAAAATTATTACAAATTGACAGCTTTATCTATAATCATTAGTTAGCTATATTGTAAAATTCAGATAAAAGCAATTTTCTTAAATTTCAAAACAATTTCCTTAAAAAAAATTACTCCGCGCTATAATTAGCGAGGGTTAAATCCTAGTATAGTTTTAAATGTTAAAAATACATGGAAAAAAATATAGTGTAGCAAAACAGAGTCGAACCATGCTGCTACTCGAGGAAGATAAATTAGGGGTTTGGGGATTTAACACTTGACTTCTTAAGATATCAAAACCAAGTTTAACCAATACGCTACTTGAACATATTTTAGAACTAAACAAATATAATAGCTAAGAAGGAGCAAGTGGGCCAGTGGTTGCCATATTTTTGCTGTCATCTTACCGTTGTGGAGTTTGACTTCATATGCCTTTGATGTGTGGGGATATTTGGCTATTGGACCGGGCTTGTTGTGGCTCAAAATGATGATAAAAAAACAAATATAATAGCTATATTTATTGATATGTTTTGTATATTTTTAAAAACAGTAGCTATGATGGTTAGCGACATCCGAAACAACTAAACAAGATAGAATCTATAAAACTTATCAAATGAAGGACTTAAAAAAAAAACATTATGCTCGACATGGTTCCAAGTCTCGCATAACATTCTCATTTGTTCTCTCATCAATTTTATCGTATCGCGTGTGCCTTTAATTGGTTCTATTTATGTTCACGAGTTTTCATATTCATTGCGATATGCTCAAATTAATACCCTAAAAGTACTAAAGCAGTTATTGTAGTATATATAGGGGTCGAACACAATGACTCACGGAAACACACAATAGATTATATAGTATCGAATCAAGCTAAGCAATTCAGATAAAACAAAAGCAGTAAACAGTAAAGGAGTTGTAAAATCGATGGGAGAAAGATAGATTTAGGGTATTTCTCAGAAAATCAATGAATGCAGATAAACTAAGTAATCAGCGTTCAGGTTACGCACGGTTCTTGAACTCAAATCTCTAAAGTATAATTAACCAACTGTCGTTGCGAGAATTATCTAAGCCTAAATCCTAGAATTCCAAATCTCTTTGCGAATCCTAAAGTCTAAACCAACTTTTAGTTCAAGTTTGATTTGTTCACAAAACAACCAAACTAAATCTCTTTGCGAATAGTTATTTTGCTCACCCTAAATTCTATCAGTTAATTAATCGCACTGTCGTGCCAAATCAATTATCCTAAGATCTAAGTTCTAGGTGATCAATCCAGAATTAGCTTTGAAAACAACCTAAGGTGAATAACTAATTCAGATTATGAACCCTAAACAATAAATCAACCTAGCATTCAAAGAAATCCCTTATGAGAACCCTAAACCTAACATGAGATCTACTCAGACATGGAAATTGAAGCAATAAACATGACTGAATAAATACTCAAATAGATAATAAGAAAGAGTAACAAGAGGGTTCGAAATCTTCTCTCGGACGAACAGAGTTTCAGACTTGCCTCCCTTCAAAAGCTCTCTCACAAAACCCAAGTAAAATAAAGCATAGAATGAAGCATAGCCATCAAAGTGGCTGTAAAATCCTAATAAATAACATAAGTCACGTTTTGGGGCTTCTTGTAAATAATAAAGTCTTTTGGGCAATTTTGCAATTCTTCAACTCTTTGGAAAAGTCGCGATTCGTGTCTGCTGTAGTGAGTATCGACCGATACTCTGACGCTTCAAATCGGGTACTCAACTACACAAACTTCTGCTTTGCTCCAAAATGCTCCAGAAAGCTCTAATATCTCCAATTATGCTCCAAAAGTGCTAAAACCTGCAAAAGACTCTAAAATACTATGAAATAGTCGAAAGACTCTATAAAACAGACTTATATCATGGTCTAAAAGGGGTAAAAACCATGATATATCATTCATCTTTCTATGATCCTATCTCTTTAAACTTAAAAACTTATTTTGGATGTATACCAATCTTATTATTTTACAATATACATAGTCTAAGAGTTACCGAAAATACCGAGTTAGCCGTTTAATGTCAAGTCGTCGTACGTAAGTTTTGTCTGATAGCCTAATGATGCAAAAACTTGTGATGATCACTCATTGATCATTAATGCAATTTCTTCTATTTCATTTTGGCACCATACTTGTTACATTAAAAGGGATTCTCAAAAGGTCTCGGCAGGTTAGATATATCTAACATTGAACATGGGTTTCACAAAATATACTGCACAATGGTTAATGGAAACCTAGCTACAAGTGTCTCTTTGGTCTCACACGGTTCTATCTCTCATTCTCACAAGTCACACAATACAGGAGCAACTGACCAAATTATTTTTAAAAATTAAATACATTATTGATCCATCTTACAAATATCTATCTATATAAACAATCACAAGTCAGTCGCAAATTTTATAACTAACTGTCTTAGAAAAAAAAAAACAATTAAAGCACACAATAAAAAGATCATATTTTAGTTTGTAGTGTCTCTAATGACACGGTTTGAGCCATATAACTAAAACATTGGTCTTAACCCTTTGTTAGCACAAATTAACCAAAAACCAGAGCTAACAAATTTGGACTCCTTCCAGTTTCATGCTTTTCTCCAATGGAGCTTTACTTGATGCACACCACAATGATTCTCACTTCTCCCCAACTTTACTGCACTGTGAATAACTCTCTTCTTCTTTTTTTTTTTCCTTAGAAATTCCTCCATATTCATATATTTTTTCTTAAACTTGATGAAGCTATAAATGGCATGTGATTTGGGAAGAAAATGTTGATCCAGAAGATCACCGGGGAGACTAAGGTGTTTAAATGTAGTGTAAAAGGGGGGTGAGATCTTCATAAGTAGAAAGGAGACAGTGATCTCATCACATTTTGCATCATTCTAGCATCCGTTTCACTTAGGTTTCGAGTCATTCATGCATAGTTCATGATATTTCTTTAGCATTTTAGTCATTTTAGGAGTTTAGTGTGTCCACATCAAGTCCTAGAGAGTCCATGCATGTTTTGGATCGTGTTTTAGGTGCTTTGGAGGAGGTTCGAGACCCGCATAGAGAAGACGGAGGCTATACCGACGTCACTGGTCGGTATCCCTCATCGGTATCGAAGGCAGAAGGATTGCACCGAGGTCACTGCTCGGTGCAACAGATCGGTATAGAAGACGGAGGAAGGCAACCCTAGTACCGACGTGCAATACCGAGAAGTGACGTCGGTATCAAAGCTTCAGGTGATTGTACCGAGGTCACTGCTCGGTGCAACTGATCGGTGCTACTCTCGAAGGAAACCCGGGGGAAAATCTCTTAACACCGAGCAACAACACCGAGGAGTGACCTTGGTATTCATCGAAGGAACATCAAGCATCTCCCCTCAATACCGATGTCATTGCTCGGTACCCCTCGTCGGTACACAAACCCAGGTTCAATACCGAGGTGTGGTACCGACGAGTGACCTCGGTATTGGCCGCCATAACACTCTTTATCCATCTAAACCGGGTCGGTATCCGGTTTATCCCGGTTTGACCCGGTTCGTCACTATTCACTATTTATGCCCAAAAACCTAATTTTGATGGGCTAAGTCTTTTCTTAGGCAAAAACCCTCTCTAAGAGTGATTTGTAAGAGATTGATCTTTTTGATTTATGAAATTTGGTATTAGTTTTCTTGATTGAATCCATCTATCTTCTACTTTCTAATCATCCAATCATCTTGATCATGAGTTTTAATTCTTATTTTATTAGATTTGTTGAACCCATGATGATTAGTGAGTAGTCTTTTAGGATCTTGAGATAGGGTAGATTAAGGTGATTCAATGTTTGATTAGTGGTGTTTAAGGTTAGATAATCTTATTTTCCTTCTTGTCTAGTGTCTCTAATGCTAGGTCTAACTTGAAAGAGTGGATCTAGATCATAAGGCATTTCATGAACACCAAGTGTTTGATGAAATGCCTTGATGAACTAGACAAGAAATCTATCCTCCTAGCCTATGAGAATAGTTGTCTAGGGTGTATTTTTAGTTGATCTTGTTTGTATTCTTAATGTTTGCTAATCAATGATTCACAAATGAAAGTTTGTTAATGAATTAGATGATTAGCATAGAGATTAGTTGCTTGAAAGAGAATTAGTCAAGATTAAGGATCCTATGCCTAGGAATTAGCTTCTTTGAGTGAATGAACACCACTAATTGTACTTGGATCACCTTACATCAATAACCCCGTCTCTTGCTCCGCTTTTGTTTATTGATTTACAATCTTATTTAGGGGGGTGTATTGAACTGTGGATTTTAATTAGTTTAGTGGATTTCATTTTTTGTGGGATTTAGGGTGATTTTTAGGTGGATTTGGAGAATATAGGTAAGTGATTTGGAGGTGTTTTTAGGGTGATTCATAAGGCTTAAGAATATCTTGGCTTTTTGTCACAATTATATATGTTTATAGAATTCAAACATATACCCGTACAGAATGATCGAATATCATTAAGAATCCGAACCATTATTTTGTATCATTGCCAAAACTAGTCGAGATTATTCCATTATTGTCGTGAAAAAATAATGTATAACGAAAAAACAAAAAAGTTCAAAAGCAATGGAAATCAACGAGCAAAAAAAAAAAATCTAAAAACTTTATTGCATCAAAACTCCATATCCATAGCATATGCCCACATAGTTGCTGCAATACTGGCTCTCCAGTTATTAGCATTCAACCTTTGTTGTTCCTGTGTTCCATATCTCTTCATCATCGCTATCGCTATCGCTTTCTTCTTCAGGAAGAAACACGTCTGAACGACATTCCTTACGAAGATAATTATGTAAAACAACACATGCAAGTACTAACTGTGCTTGTGTCTTATATGGAAATGGTGGTGCAGATTTGAAGATGAGAAATCTTGATTTGAAGATGCCAAAAATCCTCTCGATTACATTTCGTAAGCTAGCATGACGAAGATTGAACAACTCATTTTGATTTGTGGGATCTTTTCCTTCTCCCCTAAATTCTTGCAGATGATACCGAGTACTTCGAAATGGAGCTAGAAAACTACGACGGTTGGCGTATCCACACTCAACCAAATAAAATTTGCCTGAAATTTTTTGAAGTATACAAATACAAGTGAGATAAAATGCAAAATAATAACACATAATTTTTTAATCATATGAAAATACTAACCTTCTGGAACCGTGAATCTGTTACTATTTCTTGTTAAAGCATCATTTAATACTTTTGCATCATGAGCTGAACCTTCCCATCCACTTAGAACATATA